>CM062524.1:10574384-13359857 GCA_031439595.1 Pterocarpus santalinus | reverse complement strand
CTTTATTCTTAAGTTTTGGCCATTGATTGGAAGCAAGTCTTAATCCTTATGCAATTGGTTTCTCTTTATTCTTTAAGTTCTTTTGGCCATTGATTGGAGAAGCAAGTCTTAATCCTTATGCAATTGGTTTCTCTTTATTCTTTAAGTTCTTCTCTTTTACATTGGCCGTTAGATTGAAACAAGTCTTAATCTGCTTATACAATTGGTTTCCTCTTTATTCTTTAAGTTCTTTTTGGCCATTGATTTGGAAGCAAGTCTTAATCTTGGGGGTGGTTTCTATAGCTTTTTGTCTTTAGGATTAACTGTGTGAGGTGATTGGAGGCAGGTCTGATCTTATGCAAGTGGTTTCTCTTTATTCTTTAAGTTCTTCTTTTTGGCCATTGATTGGAAGCCAAGTCTTAATCCTTATCCGGCAAGAGAGTGGTTTATAATCTCTTTATTCTTTTAAGTTATTGTATTGTGCCATTGATTAGAAACTAAGTCTTGTAATCCTTAAGGAATTGGTTTCTCTTTAGTCTTTAAATTCTTTTGTGCCATTGATTGGAAGCAAGTCTTAATCCTTATGCAAATGGTTTCTCTTTATTCTTTAAGTTCCTTTGTGCCGTTGATTGGAAGCAAGTCTTAATCGCTTAAGGAATTGGTTTCACTCTTTAGTCTTTAAATTCTTTTGGCCAATGATTGGAGCTAAGTCTTAATCTTGCCTTTTTAATTGGTTTTATAACATTCTTCAAGTTCTTATATTACCATTGATTGGAAGCAAGTCTATGGAAAATCCTTAAGGAATTGGTTTCCTCTTTAGTCTTTAAATTCTTTTTGCAATGATTGGAAGCAAGTCCTTAATCCTTATGCAATTGGTTTTTCTCTTTATTCTTTAAGATTTCTTTGTGGCCATTGATTGGAAGCTAAGTCTTAATCCTTAAGGAATTGGTTACTCTTTAATCTTTAAATTCCTTTGGCCAATTATTGGAAGCGAGTCTTAATCCATATGCAATTGGTTTCTGTTTATTCTTTAAGTTCTTTTGTATTTGGATTGAAGCAAGTCTTAATCCTTCAAGAATTGGTTTCTCTTTATTCTTCCCCAAGTTCTTTTGGCCATTGATTTGGAAGCAAGTCTTAATCCTTAAGGAATTGGTTTCTCTTTATTCTTTAAGTTCTTTTGGCCACTGATTGGAAGCAAGTCTGTAATCCTTATGGAATTGAGTTTCTCTTTATTCTTTAAGTTCTTTTTGGCCATTGATTGGAAGCAAGCCTTAATCCTTAAGGAATTGGTTTTCTCTTTATTCTTTAAGTTCTTTTGGCCAGTGATTGGAAGTAAATCATAATGCTTATGCAATTGGTTTCTCTTTATTCTTTAAGTTCTTTTGTGTGCCATTGAGTTTCAGGAAGCAAGTCTCTTAATCCTTCTAAGGAATTGGTTTCTCTTTAGTCTTCCCTAGAAATTCTTTTGGCCAATGATTTAGGAAGTAAGTCTTAATCCTTATGCAATTGGTTCTCTTTACCTTCTTTAAGTTCTTATGGCCATTGATTGGAAGCAAGTCTTAATCCTTATGGAATTGGTTTCTCTTTAATCTTTAAATTCTTTTTTTGGCCATTGATTGGAAGCAAGTCTTAGCAATCCTTATGCACAAATGGTTTCCTCTTTATTCTTTATCTTCTTTTGGCCATTGATTGAAACGAAGTCTTAATCCTTAGGAATTGGTTTCCTCTTTAATCTTTCTAAATTCTTTTGGCAGTTGAGTTAGAAGCAAGTCTTAATCCTGATGCAATTGGTTTCTCTTTTTATTCTTTAAGTTCTTTTGGCCATTGATTGGAAGCAAGTGCAATCCTTATGCAATTGGTTTCTCTTTATTCTTTAAGTTCTTTGTTGCCATTGATTGGAAGCAAATGCTTAATCCCTTAAGGAATTGGTTTCTCTTTATTCTTTAAGTTCTTTTTTGGCCATTGATTGGAAGCAAGTCTTATTGTAATCACTTATGCAATTGGTTTCTCTTTATTCTTTAAGTTCTTTTGGCCATTGATTGGAAGCACAAGTCTTAATCCTTATAGGAATTGGTTTCTCTCTTTATTCTTTAAGTTCTTTTACCCATTGAAGTTGGAAGCCAAGTCTTGAAAATCCTTATGCAATTGGTTTCTCTTTATTCTTTAAGGTTCTTATGGCCCATTGATTGGAAGCAAGTCTTAATCCTTATAGGAATTGGTTTCTCTTTATGTCTTTAAATTCTTTTGGCCATTGATTGTTGAAGTCAAGTCTTAATCCTATATGCAATTGGTTTCTCTTTATTCTTAAGGTTCTTTTGTGTGCCATTGATTTGGAAGCAAGCCTTAATCCTTAAGGAATTGGTTTCTCTTTAATCTTTAAATTCTCTTTGGCCATTGATGATTGGAAGCAAAAGCCTCTTAATCACGTATGTGAATTGGATTTCTCTTTATTCTTTAAATTCTTTTGGCCATTGATGGTGGAAATGCAAGTCTTAATCCTTAATGCAATTGGTTTCTCTTTATTCTTTAAGTTCTTTTGTAGCCATTGATTGGAAGCAAGTCTTAATCCTTAAGAATTGGTTTCTCTTTAGTCTTTAAGTTCTTTTGTGCCATTGAGTGTGGAAGCAAGTCTTAATCCTTAATCCTTATGCAATTGGTTTACTCTTTGTTATTCTTTAAGTTCTTTTATTGGCGATTGATTGGAAGCAAAGTCTTAATCCTTAAAAATTGGTTTTCTCTTTAGTCTTTAAATTCTTTTGGCCGTTGATTGGAAAGCAATAGTCTTAATCCTTATGCAATTGGGTTTCTCTTTATTCATTTAAGTTCTTTTCGGCCCTGATTGGAAGCAAGTCTTAATTCTTAGGGCAATTGGTTTCTCTTTATTCTTTAAGTTCTTTTGGCGCATTGATTGGAAGCCAAGTCTTAATCCTTATGCAATTGGTTTCGCTTTATTCTTTAAGTTCTCTTATGACATTGATTGGAAACAAGTCTTAATCCTTAAGGAATTGGTTTCTCTTTATTCTTTAGTTCATTTTGGCCATTGATTGGAAGCAAGTCTAGCCAATCCTTAAGCAATTGGTTTCTCTTTATTCTTTAAGTTCTTTTGGCCATTGATTGGAAGCAAGTCTTAATCCCTTTATGCAATTGGTTTCTCTTTATTCTTTAAGTTCTCTTTGGCCATTGAATTGGAAACAAGTCTTAATCCTTGGAAGGAATTGGTTTCTCTTTAATCTTTAAATTCTTTTGGCCATTATTAAGTGATTGGAAATGCAAGTCTTCAAATCCTTATTCACAATTGGATTTCTCTTTATTCTTTAAGTTCTTTTGGCCATTGATTGGAAGCAAGTCTTAATCCTTAAGGGGTGGTTTCTCTTTAGTCTTTAAATTCTTTTGATGGCCAATGATTGGAGAAGCAAGTCTTAATCCTTATGCAATTGGTTTCTACTCTTTATTCTTTAAGTTCTTATGGCCATTGATTGGAAGCAAGTCTTAATCCTTAAGGAATTGGTTTCTCTTTAATCTTTAAATTCTTTTGGCCATTGATTGGAAACATGTCTTAATCCTTATGCAATTGGTGTCTTTGTTATTTAGTTCTTGTAGCCCATTATAGTTGGAAATAGTCTTGATATCAGGAGTGGTTCTCTTTATTCTTTACAAATTCTTTGTATCGGCCATTGATTGGGGAAGCAAGTCTTAATCCTTATGCAATTGGTTTCTCTTTCTTCTTTAAGTTCTTTTGGCCTGTTTAGTTGATTGGAAGCAAGCCTTAATCCTACAAGGAATTGGTTTCTCTTTATTCTTTTAAGTGCTTTTGGCCAGTTCAGATTGGAAGCAAGTCTTAATCACTTGATACGGTAGTTTCTCTTAATACTTTAAGTTCTTTTGCCCACTGATTGGAAGCAAGTCTTAATCCATATGCAATTGGTTTCTCTTTATTCTTTTAAGTTCTTTTGGCCATTGAGTTGGAAGCAAGTCTTAAAAATCCTTATGCAATTGGATTTCTCTTTATTCCTTTTAAGTTCTTTTGGCCATCTTGTTGATTGGAAGCAAAGTCTTTAAATCCTTATACAATTGGTTTCACTTTTCTTCTTTAAATTCTTTTGTCCAATACAGATTGGAAGCAAGTCTTAATACTTATGCAATTGGATCTTTCTCTTTATTCTTTATAAGTTCTTTTGGCCATTGATTGGAAACAAGTCTCTCAATCCTTATGCAATTGGTTTCTCTTTATTCTTTCTAAGTTCTTTTGTGCCGTTGAGTTGGAAGCAAAGAGTCTTAATCCTTTATGCAAAAATTGGTTTCTCTTTATTCTTTAAGTTCTTTTATCGGCCATTGATTGGAAGCAATGTCTTAATCCTTATGCAATTGGTTTCTCTTTATTCTTTAAATTCTTTTGGCCCGATGATTGGAAAGCAAGTCTCTTAATCCTTTATGCAATTTGGTTTCTCTTTATTCTTTAAGTTCCTTTTGGCCATTGATTGGAAGCAAGTCTTAATCCTTATGTAATTGGTTTCTCTTTTATTCTTTAAGTTCTTTTGGCCATTGATTGGAAGCAAGCCTTAATCCTTATGGAATTGGTTTCTGTTATTCTTTAAGTTCTCAGCGCATTGTTGGAAGCAAGTCTTAATCCTTATGCAATTGGTTTTCTCTTTATTCTTTAGTTGCTTTTGGCCGTTGATTGGAAGCAAGTCTTTTAATACTTAATGCAATTGGTTTCTCTTTTTATTCTTTAAGTTCTTTTGGCCATTGATTGGAAGCGAAGTCTTGTCCTTCATGCAATTGAGTTTATACATTAATAACAGGATTTTTTGGTAAATTGATTGACAAGCGTATCGGCCAGGAGTGGTTTTGCTCTTTATTAACTTTAAGCTCTCTTTTGGCCATTGATTGAAAATAAATATTGAAAATCGCCATAAGGAATTATCATGGTTTCTAACTTTAAATCTTTAAATTCTTTTACGGCCCAGCTGATTTGGAAGCAAAGTCTTAAATCATTATGCAATTGGTTTCTCTTTATTCTTTAAGTTTTAACTTTTTTATACATTTGATTGAAGCAAGTCTTAATCCCCTTAAGGAATTGGTTTCTCTTTATTCTTTAAGTTAACTTTTGGCCCGATTGATTGGACAGCAAGTCTTAATCACTTATGCAATTGGTTTCTCTTTTATTCTTTAAGATTCTTATGTTGCCATTGATTGGAAACAGTCTTGTAGTATCCTTAAAATTGGTTTCTCTTTATTCTATCTATTAAATTCTTTCTACAATGATTTAGGCAAGTCTTAATCCTTATGCAAATGGTTTCTCTTTATTCTTTAACTGGATTGACTTGTGGCCATTGATTTGAAACAAGTCTTAATCCTTAAGGGAGTGGATTTCCTCTTTTAAATGTTTAAATTCTTTTGGCCATTTATTGGAAGCAAGTCTTACTCCTTATGCAATTGGTTTCTCTTTATTCTTTATGTTCTTTTGGCCATTGATTGGAAGCAAGCCTTAATCCTTAAAGGTGGTTTCTCTTTTTTCTTCTTTTTCGCTCTTTGTGGCCAGTTGATTAGAAGCAAGCCTTGCAATCCACACTTAAGGAATTGTAGTTTCTCTTTAGTCTTTACTAAATTCTTTTGGCCTGATTGATTGGAGGCGAGTCTTAATCTCTTATGCAATTGATGTTTCTGCTTTATTACTTTAAGTTCTTTAATGGCCATTGATTAGAAGCAAGCCATAATCGATAAGGAATTGGTTTCACTTTAGTCTTTAAATTCTTTTTGTGGCCCAATGATTGGAAGCTTGAGTCTTGAAATCCCTTATGCAATTGGTTTCTCTTTTGTTATTACTTTAAGTTCAGTTGGCCGTTGATTTAGGAAGCTCAAGTCTTAATCGCTTTAGGAATTGGTTTTCTCTTTATTCTTTAAATTCTTTTACCAATGATTAGAAGCAAACTATAAAATGCTTATGCAATTGGTTTCTCTTTAATCTTTAGAATTCTTTTGGCCATTGATTGGAAGCAAGTCTTCTAATCTGATAATGGAATGGTTTCTCTTTATTCTTTAAAGTTCTTTTGACCCTACATTTATTGGAAGCTTAAGTCTGTCCTTATGCAATTGGTTTCTCTTTTATTCTTTATGTTCTTTTGGCCATTGATTGGAAATGTAATCCTTAAGGAATTGGTTTTCTCTTTATTCTTTAAGTTCTTTCATGTTCTCTACAGTTGATTGAAGAAATAGCGTTAATCAGCTTTAAGGAATTGGTTTCTCTTTAATCTTTTAAATTCTTTTGGCCATTGATTGGAAGCAAGTCTTAATCCTTATGCAATTGGTTTCTCTTTATTAACTTTAGGAAATCTTCTTTGGCCATTGATTTGGAAGCAAGTCTTAATCCTTAAGGAATTGGTTTCTCTTTATTCTTAAGTTCTTTGGCCATTGATTTAGGCTTAGGTCTTAAGTATGCAATTGGTTTCTCTTTATTCTTTAAGTTCTTTAACGGCCATTGATTGGAAGCTAAGTCTTAATCCCTTAAAGGTGGTTTATTTGTCTTTAATTTCTTTTACCAATCATTGGATGCAAGTCTTATTCCTTATACCAAATGGTTTACTCTTTATTCTTTAAGATTATTTGTTGTAGCAAATTGATTTGGAAACAAGTCTTAATCCCCTTAAAGGAATTGGTTTCTCTTTTTAATCTTTAAATTCTTTTGTGGCCATTTTATTGGAAGCAAGTCTTACTCCTTATGCAATTGGTTTCTCTTTATTCTTTATGTTCTTTTGGCCATTGATTGGAAGCAAGCCTTAATCCTTAAGGGGTGGTTTTCTCTTTTTTTTTCTTCACATTTACGCTCTTTTGGCCGTTGATTAGAAGCAAGCCTTAATCCATAAGGAATTGGTTTCTCTTTAGTCTTTAAATTCTTTTGGCCATTGATTGGAAGCGAGTCTTAATCCTTATGCAATTGGTTTCTCTTTATTCTTTAAGTTCTTATGGCCATTGATTGGAAGCAAGTCTTAATCCTTAAGGAATTGGTTTCTCTTTAGTCTTTAAATTCTTTTGGCCAATGATTGATTGAAGCTCAAGTCTTAATCCTTATGCAATTGGTTTCTCTTTATTCTTTAAGTTCTTGCTTGTACATTGATTGGAAGCAAGTCTTAATCCTTATGGAATTGGTTTCTCACTATTCTTTAAATTCTTTTGGCCAAATGATTGGAAGCTTGATCTCTGCAAAATCCTTATGCAATTGGTTTCTCTTTATTCTTTTAAGTTCTTTATGGCCATTGATTGGAAGCAAGTCTTAATCCTTATGGGATTGGTTTCTCTTTCATTCTTTAAGCTCTTTTTGGCCATTGAGTTGGAAGCAAGTCTTAATCCTTATACCCGAAATGTTTTATCTCTTTATTCTTTTAGAGTTCTTTTGGCCATTGATTGGAAGTAAGCCTTACAATCCTTAAGGAATTGGTTTCTCTTTCAAATCTTGAAATTCTTTGTATGATTATGACGAAGTCTTAATCCTTATGCAATTGTGGGTTTCTCTTTATTCTTTAAGTTCTTTTGTACATAGATTGGAAGCAAGTCTTAATCCTTAAGGAATTGGTTTCTCTTTATTGCTTTAAGTTCTTTTGGCCATTGATTGGAAGCCAGCCTTAATCCTTATCCAATTGGATTCTCTTTATTCTTTAAGTTCTTGAGGCCATTGATTGGAAGCTCAAGTCTTAATCCTTAAGGAATTGGTTTCTCTTTATTCTTTAAGTTCTTTTGTGGCCACAGATTGGAAGCAAGTCTTAATCCTTTATGCAATTGGTTTCTGCTTTATTCTTTAAGATTCGGCTTTTGGCCAGTAGTTGACTTGGAAGCAAGTCTTAATCCTTAGGAATTGGTTTCATATCTTTATTCTTTAAGTTCTTTTTTGGCTTTAGTTGATTAGAAGCAAGCCTTAATCCATAAGCAGGAATTGGTTTCTCTTCTAGTCTTTAAATTCTTTTGTGCCCGATGATTGGAAGCAAGTCTTAAATCCTTATGCAATTGGTTTCTCTTTATTCTTTAAGTTCTTTTGGCCGTTGATTGTGAAATAAGTCTTAATCCCTTAAGGGAATTGGTTTCTCTTTATTCTTTAAGTTCTTTTGGCCGTTGATTAGAAGCAATGCCTTAATCCTTAAAAAGGTGGTTTCTCTTTTAATGGTCTTTTAAGTTCTTTTGGCCATTAGAGGCTTGGAAGCAAGTCTTAATCGCTTCTACAATTGTTTTCTCTTTATTCTTTAAGTTAACTTGTAGCCATTGAGTTGGAAACAAGTCTTAATCTTAAGGAATTGGTTTCTCTTTATTCTTTAAGTTCTTTTGGCCATTGATTGGAAGCCGAAGTGTTAATCCTTTATGCCAATTGGTTTCTCTTTATTCTATTTAGTTCTTATGGCCATGTGATTGAAGCTCAGTCTTTAATCCTTAAGGAATTGGTTTTCCCTTTAATCTTTCCAAATTCTTTTAGGAACCTTGATGATGGAAACAAGTCTTAATCCTTATGCAAATGGTTTCTGGCTTTATTCTTTATAGTTCTTTTGGCCATTGCGTGGATTGGAAGCAAGTCTTAATCGCTTATGGAATTGGTTTTCTCTTTAATCTTTTTAAATTCTTTGTGGCCATTTATTGGTTAAACAAGTCTTAATCCTTATGCAATTGGTTTCTCTTTTTATTCTTTAAGTTCTTTTGGCCATTGATTGGGGAAAGCAAGTCTTAATCCTTAATGTAATTGGTTTCTCCTTTATTCTTTAAATTCTTATAATGCCTCATTGTGATTGGAAGCAAGTCTTAATCTTAATACAATCTGGTTTCTCTTTATTCTTTAAGTTCTTTTGGCCCGATTGATTGGAAGCAAGACTTAATCCTTATGCAATTGGTTTCCTCTTTATTCTTTAAATTCTTTTGGCCGTTGATTGGAAGCAAGTCTTAATCCTTATGCGGTGGTTTCTCTTTATTTCTTTAAGTTCTTTTGTACATTGATTGGAAAGCAAGTCTTAATCTTGAAGGAATTGGTTTTCTCTTTATTCTTTATAAGTTCTTTTGGCCATTACAGTTATTAGTTGAAGCTCAAGTCTTAATCACTTATGCAATTGGATCTTCTCTTTATTCTTTAAGTTCTTTTGGCCATTGATTGGAGGAAGCTTAAGTGATCTTAATCAGCTTAAGGAATTGGTTTCTCTTTATTCTTTAAGTTAACTTTTGGCCATTGATTGGAAGCAAGCCTTAATCCTTATGCTAAAGTGTTGGTTTCTCTTTAATCTTTAAATTCTTTTGGCCGATGTTGATTGGGAAGCAAGTCTTAATCCTTATGCAAAATGGTTTCTCTTTATTCTTTAAGTTCTTTTGGCCATTGATTGGAAGCAAAGTGCAAATCCTTATTACAATTGGTTTCTCTTTAGTCTTTAAGTTCTTTTGTGTGTAATCGATTTGGAAGCAAAGTGCTTAATCCTTATGCAAATGGTTTCTCTTTATTCTTTAAGTTCTTTTGGCCATTGATTGGAAGCAAGTCTTAATCCTTAAGGAATTGGTTTCTCTTTATTCTTTAAGTTCTTTTGGCCATTGATTGGAAGCAAGTCTTAATCCTTATGCAAATGGTTTCTCTTTATTCTTTAAGTTCTTTTGGCCATTGATTGGAAGCAAGTCTTAATCCTTATGCAATTGGTTTCTCTTTAATCTTTAAGTTCTTTTATGGCCCGTGTTGATTGGAAGCAAGTCTTGAAGTAATCCTTATGCAATTGGTTTCTCTCTTTATTCTTTTACTAGTTCTTTTGGCCGTTGATTAGAAACAGCGCTTGTCCCTTCTGAGAATTGGTTTCTCTTTATTCTTTAAGTTCTTTTGGCCATTGATTGGAAGCAAGTCTTAATCCTTAAGGAATTGGTTTCTCTTTAGTCTTTAAATTCTTTTGGCCAATGATTGGAAGCAAGTCTTAATCCTTATGCAATTGTTTTCTCTTTATTCTTTAAGTTCTTTTTGCCATTGATTGGAAGCAAGCCTTAATCCTTAAGGAATTGGTTTCTCTTTATTCTTTAAGTTCTTTTGGCCATTGATTGGAAGCCAGTCTTAATCCTTATGCAATTGGTTTCTCTTTATTCTTTAAGTTCTTATGGCCATTGATTGGAAGCAAGTCTTAATCCTTAAGGAATTGGTTTCCCTTTTGTCTTTAAATTCTTTTACCAATGATTGGAAGCAAGTCTTAATCCTTATGCAAATGGTTTCTCTTTATTCTTTAAGTTCTTGTGGCCATTGATTGGAAACAAGTCTTAATCCTTAAGGAATTGGTTTCTCTTTAATCTTTAAATTCTTTTGGCCATTTATTGGAAGCAAGTCTTACTCCTTATGCAATTGGTTTCTCTTTATTCTTTATGTTCTTTTGGCCATTGATTGGAAGCAAGCCTTAATCCTTAAGGAATTGGTTTCTCTTTTTTCTTTACGCTCTTTTGGCCGTTGATTAGAAGCAAGCCTTAATCCATAAGGAATTGGTTTCTCTTTAGTCTTTAAATTCTTTTGGCCAATGATTGGAAGCAAGTCTTAATCCTTATGCAATTGTTTTCTCTTTATTCTTTAAGTTCTTTTGGCCATTGATTGGAAGCAAGCCTTAATCCTTAAGGAATTGGTTTCTCTTTATTCTTTAAGTTCTTTTGGCCATTGATTGGAAGCCAGTCTTAATCCTTATGCAATTGGTTTCTCTTTATTCTTTAAGTTCTTATGGCCATTGATTGGAAGCAAGTCTTAATCCTTAAGGAATTGGTTTCCCTTTTGTCTTTAAATTCTTTTACCAATGATTGGAAGCAAGTCTTAATCCTTATGCAAATGGTTTCTCTTTATTCTTTAAGTTCTTGTGGCCATTGATTGGAAACAAGTCTTAATCCTTATGCAGGTGGTTTTCTCTTTAATCTTTTATTTCTTTTGGCCAATTTTATTAGGAAGCAAGTCTTACTCCTTATGCAATTGGTTTCTCTTTATTCTTTATGTTCTTTTGGCCATTGATTGGAAGCAAGCCTTAATCCTTAAGGAATTGGTTTCTCTTTTTTCTTTACGCTCTTTTGGCCGTTGATTAGAAGCAAGCCTTAATCCATAAGGAATTGGTTTCTCTTTAGTCTTTAAATTCTTTTGGCCAATGATTGGAAGCAAGTCTTAATCCTTATGCAATTGTTTTCTCTTTATTCTTTAAGTTCTTTTGGCCGTTGAATGGAAGCAAGCCTTAATCCTTAAAATTGGTTTCTCTTTAGTCTTCTAAGTTCTTTTGGCTGATGATTGGAAGCAAGTCTTAATCCTTATGCAGATGGTTTCTCTTTGTGCTTTAAGTTCGTTTTGGCCGTTGATTGGGAAGCAAGTCTTAATCCTTAAGGGAATTGGTTTCTCTTTAGTCTTTAAGTGCTTTTGGCCGATATGATTGGAGGCAAGTCTTAATCACTTATGCAAATATCAACCTGCTTTATTCTTTAAGTTCTTTTGGCCATTGATTGGAAGCAAGTCTTAATCCTTAAGGAATTGGTTTCTCTTTAGTCTTTAAATTCTTTTGGCCAATGATTGGAAGCAAGTCTTAATCCTTATGCAATTGGTTTCTCTTTATTCTTTAAGTTCTTTTGGCCATTGATTGGAAGCAAGCCTTAATCCTTAAGGAATTGGTTTCTCTTTAATCTTTAAATTCTTTTGGCCGTTGATTGGAAGCAAGACTTAATCCTTATGCAATTGGTTTCCCTTTATTCTTTAAGTTCTTTTGGCCACAGATTGGAAGCAAGTCTTAATACTTAAGGAATTGGTTTCTCTTTATTCTTTAAGTTCTTTTGGCCATTGATTGGAAGCCAGTCTTAATCCTTATGCAATTGGTTTCTCTTTATTCTTTAAGTTCTTATGGCCATTGATTGGAAGCAAGTCTTAATCCTTAAGGAATTGGTTTCTCTTTAGTCTATAAATTCTTTTGGCCAATGATTGGAAGCCAGTCTTAATCCTTATGCAATTGGTTTCTCTTTATTCTTTAAGTTCCTTTGGCCTCTGATTGGAAGCAAGTCTTAATCCTTAAGGAATTGGTTTCTCTTTTTTCTTTACGCTCTTTTGGCCGTTGATTAGAAGCAAGCCTTAATCCATAAGGAATTGGTTTCTCTTTAGTCTTTAAATTCTTTTGGCCAATGATTGGAAGCAAGTCTTAATCCTTATGCAATTGTTTTCTCTTTATTCTTTAAGTTCTTTTGGCCATTGATTGGAAGCAAGTCTTAATCCTTATGCAATTGGTTTCTCTTTATTCTTTAAGTTCTTTTGGCCATTGATTGGAAGCAAGTCTTAATCCTTATGCAATTGGTTTCTCTTTATTCTTTAAGTTCTTTTGGCCATTGATTGGAAGCAAGTCTTAATCCTTATGCAATTGGTTTCTCTTTATTCTTTAAGTTCTTTTGGCCATTGATTGGAAGCAAGTCTTAATCCTTAAGGAATTGGTTTCTCTTTATTCTTTAAGTTCTTTTGGCCATTGATTGGAAGCCAGTCTTAATCCTTATGCAATTGGTTTCTCTTTATTCTTTAAGTTCTTTTGGCCACTGATTGGAAGCAAGTCTTAATCCTTATGCAATTGGTTTCTCTTTATTCTTTAAGTTCTTTTGGCCATTGATTGGAAGCAAGTCTTAATCCTTATGCAATTGGTTTCTCTTTATTCTTTAAGTTCTTTTGGCCATTGATTGGAAGCAAGTCTTAATCCTTATGCAATTGGTTTCTCTTTATTCTTTAAGTTCTTTTGGCCATTGATTGGAAGCAAGTCTTAATCCTTATGCAATTGGTTTCTCTTTATTCTTTAAGTTCTTTTGGCCATTGATTGGAAGCAAGTCTTAATCCTTATGCAATTGGTTTCTCTTTATTCTTTAAGTTCTTTTGGCCATTGATTGGAAGCAAGTCTTAATCCTTATGCAATTGGTTTCTCTTTATTCTTTAAGTTCTTTTGGCCATTGATTGGAAGCAAGTCTTAATCCTTATGCAATTGGTTTCTCTTTATTCTTTAAGTTCTTTTGGCCATTGATTGGAAGCAAGTCTTAATCCTTATGCAATTGGTTTCTCTTTATTCTTTAAGTTCTTTTGGCCATTGATTGGAAGCAAGTCTTAATCCTTAAGGAATTGGTTTCTCTTTATTCTTTAAGTTCTTTTGGCCATTGATTGGAAGCAAGTCTTAATCCTTATGCAATTGGTTTCTCTTTATTCTTTAAGTTCTTTTGGCCACTGATTGGAAGCAAGTCTTAATCCTTATGGAATTGGTTTCTCTTTATTCTTTAAGTTCTTTTGGCCATTGATTGGAAGCAAGTCTTAATCCTTATGCAATTGGTTTCTCTTTATTCTTTAAGTTCTTTTGGCCATTGATTGGAAGCAAGTCTTAATCCTTATGCAATTGGTTTCTCTTTATTCTTTAAGTTCTTTTGGCCATTGATTGGAAGCAAGTCTTAATCCTTATGCAATTGGTTTCTCTTTATTCTTTAAGTTCTTTTGGCCATTGATTGGAAGCAAGTCTTAATCCTTATGCAATTGGTTTCTCTTTATTCTTTAAGTTCTTTTGGCCGTTGATTGGAAGCATCTCTTAATCCTAATGGAATTGGTTTCTCTTTATTCTTTAAGTTCTTTTGGCCATTGATTGGAAGCAAGTCTTAATCCTTATGCAATTGGTTTCTCTTTATTCTTTAAGTTCTTTTGGCCATTGATTGGAAGCAAGTCTTAATCCTTATGCAATTGGTTTCTCTTTATTCTTTAAGTTCTTTTGGCCACTGATTGGAAGCAAGTCTTAATCCTTAAGGAATTGGTTTCTCTTTATTCTTTAAGTTCTTTTGGCCATTGATTGGAAGCAAGTCTTAATCCTTATGCAATTGGTTTCTCTTTATTCTTTAAGTTCTTTTAGCCATTGATTGGAAGCAAGTCTTAATCCTTATGCAATTGGTTTCTCTTTATTCTTTAAGTTCTTTTGGCCTTTGATTGGAAGCAAGTCTTACTCCTTAAGCAATTGGTTTCTCTTTATTCTTTAAGTTCTTTTGGCCATTGATTGGAAGCAAGTCTTAATCCTTATGCAATTGGTTTCTCTTTATTCTTTAAGTTCTTTTGGCCATTGATTGGAAGCAAGTCTTAATCCTTATGCAATTGGTTTCTCTTTATTCTTTAAGTTCTTTTGGCCATTGTTTGGAAGCAAGTCTTAATCCTTATGCAATTGGTTTCTCTTTATTCTTTAAGTTCTTTTGGCCATTGATTGGAAGCAAGTCTTAATCCTTATGCAATTGGTTTCTCTTTATTCTTTAAGTTCTTTTGGCCATTGATTGGAAGCAAGTCTTAATCCTTATGCAATTGGTTTCTCTTTATTCTTTAAGTTCTTTTGGCCATTGATTGGAAGCAAGTCTTAATCCTTATGCAATTGGTTTCTCTTTATTCTTTAAGTTCTTTTGGCCATTGATTGGAAGCAAGTCTTAATCCTTATGCAATTGGTTTCTCTTTATTCTTTAAGTTCTTTTGGCCATTGATTGGAAGCAAGTCTTAATCCTTATGCAATTGGTTTCTCTTTATTCTTTAAGTTCTTTTGGCCATTGATTGGAAGCAAGTCTTAATCCTTATGCAATTGGTTTCTCTTTATTCTTTAAGTTCTTTTGGCCATTGATTGGAAGCAAGTCTTAATCCTTATGCAATTGGTTTCTCTTTATTCTTTAAGTTCTTTTGGCCATTGATTGGAAGCAAGTCTTAATCCTTATGCAATTGGTTTCTCTTTATTCTTTAAGTTCTTTTGGCCATTGATTGGAAGCAAGTCTTAATCCTTATGCAATTGGTTTCTCTTTATTGTTTAAGTTCTTTTGGCCATTGATTGGAAGCAAGTCTTAATCCTTATGCAATTGGTTTCTCTTTATTCTTTAAGTTCTTTTGGCCATTGATTGGAAGCAAGTCTTAATCCTTATGCAATTGGTTTCTCTTTATTCTTTAAGTTCTTTTGGCCATTGATTGGAAGCAAGTCTTAATCCTTATGCAATTGGTTTCTCTTTATTCTTTAAGTTCTTTTGGCCATTGATTGGAAGCAAGTCTTAATCCTTATGCAATTGGTTTCTCTTTATTCTTTAAGTTCTTTTGGCCATTGATTGGAAGCAAGTCTTAATCCTTATGCAATTGGTTTCTCTTTATTCTTTAAGTTCTTTTGGCCATTGATTGGAAGCAAGTCTTAATCCTTATGCAATTGGTTTCTCTTTATTCTTTAAGTTCTTTTGGCCATTGATTGGAAGCAAGTCTTAATCCTTATGCAATTGGTTTCTCTTTATTCTTTAAGTTCTTTTGGCCATTGATTGGAAGCAAGTCTTAATCCTTATGCAATTGGTTTCTCTTTATTCTTTAAGTTCTTTTGGCCATTGATTGGAAGCAAGTCTTAATCCTTATGCAATTGGTTTCTCTTTATTCTTTAAGTTCTTTTGGCCATTGATTGGAAGCAAGTCTTAATCCTTAAGGAATTGGTTTCTCTTTATTCTTTAAGTTCTTTTGGCCATTGATTGGAAGCAAGTCTTAATCCTTATGCAATTGGTTTCTCTTTATTCTTTAAGTTCTTTTGGCCATTGATTGGAAGCAAGTCTTAATCCTTATGCAATTGGTTTCTCTTTATTCTTTAAGTTCTTTTGGCCATTGATTGGAAGCAAGTCTTAATCCTTATGCAATTGGTTTCTCTTTATTCTTTAAGTTCTTTTGGCCATTGATTGGAAGCAAGTCTTAATCCTTATGCAATTGGTTTCTCTTTATTCTTTAAGTTCTTTTGGCCATTGATTGGAAGCAAGTCTTAATCCTTATGCAATTGGTTTCTCTTTATTCTTTAAGTTCTTTTGGCCATTGATTGGAAGCAAGTCTTAATCCTTATGCAATTGGTTTCTCTTTATTCTTTAAGTTCTTTTGGCCATTGATTGGAAGCAAGTCTTAATCCTTATGCAATTGGTTTCTCTTTATTCTTTAAGTTCTTTTGGCCATTGATTGGAAGCAAGCCTTAATCCTTAAGGAATTGGTTTCTCTTTATTCTTTAAGTTCTTTTGGCCATTGATTGGAAGCAAGTCTTAATCCTTAAGGAATTGGTTTCTCTTTATTCTTTAAGTTCTTTTGGCCATTGATTGGAAGCAAGTCTTAATCCTTATGCAATTGGTTTCTCTTTAATCTTTAAATTTTTTTGGCCACTGACAGCTAAAGTCTTAATCCTTAAGGAATTGGTTTCTCTTTATTCTTTGGAAGTTCTTTTTGGCCACTGATTGGAAGCAAGTGTTAATCCCATGCAATTGGTTTCTCTTTATTCTTTAAGTTCTTATGGCCATTGATTCGCAGTTAAAGCCCTAATCCTTAAGGAATCGGGTCTCTCTTAAGTCTTTAAATTCTTTTCGCTAATTTGCTGGAAGCAGAAGTTTTAATCCTTATGCAATTGGTTTCTCTTTATTCTTTAAGTTCTTTTGGTCATTGATTGGAAGCAAGTCTTAATCCTCCATGAATTCGTTTCTCTTTAATCTTTAAATTCTTTTCGCCTATCATCGATTGTGCAAGTCTTAAATCCATATGCAGACGGCTTTCTCTTTATTCCTTAAGTTCTTTACTATTTGACGGGAAGCAAGTCTTTTAATCCTTAAGGAATTGGTTTTCTCTTTAATCTTTTAAATTCTTTTGGCCGCTGATTCGAATGAAGTCTTAATCCTTGCGTGCAATTGGATTTCTCTTTATTCTTTAAGTTTCATATTGGCCATTGATTGGTAAGCAAGTCTTAATACTTAAGGAATTGGTTTCTCTTTATTCTTTAGGTTCTTTTGGCCATTGGATTGGAAGCAAGTCTTAATCCTTAAGGGAATTGGTTTCTCTTTATTCTTTAAGTTCTCTTGGCCACATTGGAAGCAAGTCTTAATCTTTATGCAATTGGAGCTCATTATTCTTTAAGTTCTTTTTGGCCACCGACAGCTAGTTGTTAATCCTTAAGGAATTGGTTTCTCTTTATTCTTTAACTTCTTATCGCCATAGACTGGAAGCAAGTCTTAATCCTTAAGGAATTGGTTTCTCTTTAGTCTTTAAATTCCTTTTTACACGATTGGAAGCAAGTCTTAACTTCCTTATGTATTGGTTTCTCTTTATTCCTTAAGTCTTTTTGGCCATTGATTGGAAGCAAGTCTTAATCCTTATGCAATTGGTTTCTCTTTATTCTTTAAGTTCTTTTGGCCACAGATTGGAAGCAAGTCTTAATACTTAAGGAATATATTTCTCTTTATTCTTTAAATTTTGGTCAAGATGATTTGAATAAGTCTTAATCCTTATGCAATTGGTTTCTCTTTATTCTTTGGGATTCTTTTAGCCATTTATTCAAAGCAAGTCTTATTCCTTATGCAATTGGTATCTCTTTATTCTTTAAGTTCTTTTGGTCATTGATTGGAAGCAACCCTTAATCCTTAAGGAACTGGTTTCTCTTTAATCTTTAAATTCTTTTACGTTGATTGGAAGCAAGTCTTAATCCTTATGCAATTGGTTTCTCTTTATTCTTTAAGTTCTTTTGGCCAATGATTCGAAGATAAGTCTTACTACTTAAGGAATTACTTTCTCTTTATTCTTTAAGTTCTTTTGGCCACATTGATTGGAAACAAGTCTTAATCCTTATGCAATTGGTTTCTCTTTCTTCTTCATGTTCATTTTGCCACAGATTGGAAGCAAGTCTTAATACTTAAGGATTTGGTTTCTCTTTATTCTTTAAGTTCTTTTTGCCATCGATCGGTGCTAGTCTTAATCCTTATGCAATTGGTTACTCTTTATTCTTTAAGTTCTTTTGGCCACAGATTGGAAGCAAAGTCTTAATACTTAAGGACGGTTTCTCTTTATTCTTTAAGTTCTTTTGGCCATTGATTGGAAGCGCATCCTTAATCCTTACGCAACTGGTTTCTTCTTTATTCTTTAAGTTCTTTTGGCTATCGATTCGAAGCAAGTCCTAATCCCATGAATTGGTTTCTCATGACCCTTAAATTCTTTTGGCCGGTGATTGGAAGCAAGTCTTAATCCTTATGGAATTGGTTTCCCTTTATTCTTTAAGTTCTTTTGGCCACAGATTGGAAGCAAGTCTTAATACTTAAGGAATTGGTTTCTCTTTATTCTTTAGGTTCTTTTGGCCATTGATTGGAAGCAAGTCTTAATCCTTATGCAATTGGTTTCTCTTTATTCTTTATGTTCTTTTGTGTTATTTGATTGGAAGCAAGTCTTAATCCGTAAGGAATTGGTTTCTCTTTATTCTTTAAGCTCTTTTGGCCATTGATTGGAAGCAAGTCTTAATCCTTAAGGAATTGGTTTCTCTTTAGTCTTTAAATTCTTTTGGCTAATTATTGGAAGCAAGTCTTAATCCTTATGCAATTTGTTTCTCTTTATTCTTTAAGTTCTTTTGGCCATTGATTGGAAGCAAGTCTTAATCCTTATGCAATTGGTTTCTCTTTATTCTTTAAGTTCTTTTGGCCATTGATTGGAAGCAAGCCTTAATCCTTAAGGAATTGGTTTCTCTTTAATCTTTAAATTCTTTTGGCCGTTGATTGGAAGCAAGTCTTAATCCTTATGCAATTGGTTTCCCTTTATTCTTTAAGTTCTTTTGGCCACAGATTGGAAGCAAGTCTTAATACTTAAGGAATTGGTTTCTCTTTATTCTTTAGGTTCTTTTGGCCATTGATTGGAAGCAAGTCTTAATCCTTACGCAATTGGTTTCTCTTTATTCTTTAAGTTCTTTTGGCCACTGATTGGAAGCAAGTCTTAATCCTTAAGGAATTGGTTTCCCTTTATTCTTTAAGCTCTTTTGGCCATTGATTGGAAGCAAGTCTTAATCCTTATGCAATTGGTTTCTCTTTATTCTTTAAGTTCTTTTGGCCACTGATTGGAAGCAAGTGTTAATCCTTAAGGAATTGGTTTCTCTTTATTCTTTAAGTTCTTATGGCCATTGATTGGAAGCAAGTCTTAATCCTTAAGGAATTGGTTTCTCTTTAGTCTTTAAATTCTTTTGGCTAATGATTGGAAGCAAGTCTTAATCCTTATGCGATTGGTTTCTCTTTATTCTTTAAGTTCTTTTGGCCACTGATTGGAAGCAAGTCTTAATCCTTATGCAATTGGTTTCCCTTTATTCTTTAAGTTCTTTTGGCCACAGATTGGAAGCAAGTCTTAATACTTAAGGAATTGGTTTCTCTTTATTCTTTAGGTTCTTTTGGCCATTGATTGGAAGCAAGTCTTAATCCTTAAGGAATTGGTTTCTCTTTATTCTTTAAGCTCTTTTGGCCATTGATTGGAAGCAAGTCTTAATCCTTATGCAATTGGTTTCTCATTATTCTTTAAGTTCTTTTGGCCACTGATTGGAAGCAAGTGTTAATCCTTAAGGAATTGGTTTCTCTTTATTCTTTAAGTTCTTATGGCCATTGATTGGAAGCAAGTCTTAATCCTTAAGGAATTGGTTTCTCTTTAGTCTTTAAATTCTTTTGGCTAATGATTGGAAGCAAGTCTTAATCCTTATGCGATTGGTTTCTCTTTATTCTTTAAGTTCTTTTGGCCACTGATTGGAAGCAAGTCTTAATCCTTATGCAATTGGTTTCCCTTTATTCTTTAAGTTCTTTTGGCCACAGATTGGAAGCAAGCCTTAATCCTTAAGGAATTGGTTTCTCTTTAATCTTTAAATTCTTTTGGCCGTTGATTGGAAGCAAGTCTTAATCCTTATGCAATTGGTTTCCCTTTATTCTTTAAGTTCTTTTGGCCACAGATTGGAAGCAAGTCTTAATACTTAAGGATTTGGTTTCTCTTTATTCTTTAAGTTCTTTTGGCCATTGATTGGAAGCGAGCCTTAATCCTTATGCAATTGGTTTCTCTTTATTCTTTAAGTTCTTTTAGCCATTGATTGGAAGCAAGTCTTAATCCTTATGCAATTGGTTTCTCTTTATTCTTTAAGTTCTTTTGGCCATTGATTGGAAGCAAGCCTTAATCCTTAAGGAATTGGTTTCTCTTTAATCTTTAAATTCTTTTGGCCGTTGATTGGAAGCAAGTCTTAATCCTTATGCAATTGGTTTCCCTTTATTCTTTAAGTTCTTTTGGCCATAGATTGGAAGCAAGTCTTAATACTTAAGGAATTGGTTTCTCTTTATTCTTTAGGTTCTTTTGGCCATTGATTGGAAGCAAGTCTTAATCCTTATGCAATTGGTTTCTCTTTATTCTTTAAGTTCTTTTGGCCACTGATTGGAAGCAAGTCTTAATCCGTAAGGAATTGGTTTCTCTTTATTCTTTAAGCTCTTTTGGCCATTGATTGGAAGCAAGTCTTAATCCTTAAGGAATTGGTTTCTCTTTAGTCTTTAAATTCTTTTGGCTAATTATTGGAAGCAAGTCTTAATCCTTATGCAATTTGTTTCTCTTTATTCTTTAAGTTCTTTTGGCCATTGATTGGAAGCAAGTCTTAATCCTTATGCAATTGGTTTCTCTTTATTCTTTAAGTTCTTTTGGCCATTGATTGGAAGCAAGCCTTAATCCTTAAGGAATTGGTTTCTCTTTAATCTTTAAATTCTTTTGGCCGTTGATTGGAAGCAAGTCTTAATCCTTATGCAATTGGTTTCCCTTTATTCTTTAAGTTCTTTTGGCCACAGATTGGAAGCAAGTCTTAATACTTAAGGAATTGGTTTCTCTTTATTCTTTAGGTTCTTTTGGCCATTGATTGGAAGCAAGTCTTAATCCTTACGCAATTGGTTTCTCTTTATTCTTTAAGTTCTTTTGGCCACTGATTGGAAGCAAGTCTTAATCCTTAAGGAATTGGTTTCTCTTTATTCTTTAAGCTCTTTTGGCCATTGATTGGAAGCAAGTCTTAATCCTTATGCAATTGGTTTCTCTTTATTCTTTATGTTCTGTTGGTCATTGATTGGAAGCAAGCCTTAATCCTTAAGGAATTGGTTTCTCTTTAATCTTTAAATTCTTTTGGCCGTTGATTGGAAGCAAGTCTTAATCCTTATGCAATTGGTTTCTCTTTATTCTTTAAGTTCTTTTGGCCATTGATTGGAAGCAAGCCTTAATCCTTAAGGAATTGGTTTCTCTTTAATCTTTAAATTCTTTTGGCCGTTGATTGGAAGCAAGTCTTAATCCTTATGCAATTGGTTTCCCTTTATTCTTTAAGTTCTTTTGGCCACAGATTGGAAGCAAGTCTTAATACTTAAGGAATTGGTTTCTCTTTATTCTTTAGGTTCTTTTGGCCATTGATTGGAAGCAAGTCTTAATCCTTACGCAATTGGTTTCTCTTTATTCTTTAAGTTCTTTTGGCCACTGATTGGAAGCAAGTCTTAATCCTTAAGGAATTGGTTTCTCTTTATTCTTTAAGCTCTTTTGGCCATTGATTGGAAGCAAGTCTTAATCCTTATGCAATTGGTTTCTCTTTATTCTTTATGTTCTGTTGGTCATTGATTGGAAGCAAGCCTTAATCCTTAAGGAATTGGTTTCTCTTTAATCTTTAAATTCTTTTGGCCGTTGATTGGAAGCAAGTCTTAATCCTTATGCAATTGGTTTCTCTTTATTCTTTAAGTTCTTTTGGCCATTGATTGGAAGCAAGCCTTAATCCTTAAGGAATTGGTTTCTCTTTAATCTTTAAATTCTTTTGGCCGTTGATTGGAAGCAAGTCTTAATCCTTATGCAATTGGTTTCCCTTTATTCTTTAAGTTCTTTTGGCCACAGATTGGAAGCAAGTCTTAATACTTAAGGAATTGGTTTCTCTTTATTCTTTAGGTTCTTTTGGCCATTGATTTGAAGCAAGTCTTAATCCTTAAGGAATTGGTTTCTCTTTATTCTTTAAGCTCTTTTGGCCATTGATTGGAAGCAAGTCTTAATCCTTATGCAATTGGTTTCTCTTTATTCTTTAAGTTCTTTTGGCCACTGATTGGAAGCAAGTGTTAATCCTTAAGGAATTGGTTTCTCTTTATTCTTTAAGTTCTTATGGCCATTGATTGGAAGCAAGTCTTAATCCTTAAGGAATTGGTTTCTCTTTAGTCTTTAAATTCTTTTGGCTAATGATTGGAAGCAAGTCTTAATCCTTATGCGATTGGTTTCTCTTTATTCCTTAAGTTCTTTTGGCCACTGATTGGAAGCAAGTCTTAATCCTTATGCAATTGGTTTCCCTTTATTCTTTAAGTTCTTTTGGCCACAGATTGGAAGCAAGTCTTAATACTTAAGGAATTGGTTTCTCTTTATTCTTTAGGTTCTTTTGGCCATTGATTGGAAGCAAGTCTTAATCCTTAAGGAATTGGTTTCTCTTTATTCTTTAAGCTCTTTTGGCCATTGATTGGAAGCAAGTCTTAATCCTTATGCAATTGGTTTCTCTTTATTCTTTAAGTTCTTTTGGCCACTGATTGGAAGCAAGTGTTAATCCTTAAGGAATTGGTTTCTCTTTATTCTTTAAGTTCTTATGGCCATTGATTGGAAGCAAGTCTTAATCCTTAAGGAATTGGTTTCTCTTTAGTCTTTAAATTCTTTTGGCTAATGATTGGAAGCAAGTCTTAATCCTTATGCGATTGGTTTCTCTTTATTCCTTAAGTTCTTTTGGCCACTGATTGGAAGCAAGTCTTAATCCTTATGCAATTGGTTTCCCTTTATTCTTTAAGTTCTTTTGGCCACAGATTGGAAGCAAGTCTTAATACTTAAGGAATTGGTTTCTCTTTGTTCTTTAAGTTCTTTTGGCCATTGATTGGAAGCGAGCCTTAATCCTTATGCAATTGGTTTCTCTTTATTCTTTAAGTTCTTTTAGCCATTGATTGGAAGCAAGTCTTAATCCTTAAGGAATTGGTTTCTCTTTATTCTTTAAGCTCTTTTGGCCATTGATTGGAAGCAAGTCTTAATCCTTATGCAATTGGTTTCTCGTTATTCTTTATGTTCTGTTGGTCATTGATTGGAAGCAAGCCTTAATCCTTAAGGAATTGGTTTCTCTTTAATCTTTAAATTCTTTTGGCCGTTGATTGGAAGCAAGTCTTAATCCTTATGCAATTGGTTTCTCTTTATTCTTTAAGTTCTTTTGGCCATTGATTGGAAGCAAGCTGATACGTACTCATGAGGGTAATTTGGTCATTCCAACACTGAAAAATAGCTTATTTCTAGCAAGTCAGTTCTGCCTTGGAAATCAAGCAATCCAAGAGCTCATTTCAAGTTACTTGGAGATCAAGGAATCAAGCTTAATTAATGTAACTTGGGGAGCAAGCAATCTAATCATGTTGGAGATATGTTTAGATTGCTTGCTCTTCAAGTTACTTTAATTATGCTTGATTCCTTGATTTCCAAGTAACTTGAAATAAGCTCTTGGTTTGCTTGATCTCCAAGGCAAACCAACTTGCTAGAAGTAAGCTCTTTTCCAATGTTGAAATAACCAAGTTACCCTCCTGAACATGTATCACTCTTCACATAATTAATGAGGAAAAATCCTTTTCAATAAAAATGTGTTAAGGCACAATTGAACTAATCAAATTAATTAACATTTAGATAATTATAACAATTATAAAGACGTAGAAACTTCCCTTTAATTATTGTTTGAAAGTTTGGTCAAGGCAAGAGTCATATCCAACCATCCATTTGCCTTCTCATCATACACCCCTAGATCAAAAATCTATGCTAGTAGTGTTCCTTAAGTCAAGACAAGAAATGTACTCTCCTCCATCAAGATGGTGACACTTGGAGTGATCATAGCCATCCAAGCCAAATCCTAAGAGAGCTCATGCTTTTAACCACTTGAAAAACACTACATGGTCTTTACCCAAATTGCCAAGACTCAAAGGAAGCACAACTCTCTCTTTTGCCCCAAGGTTTTTTCCACTCTCTTACTTGTGTACGAAGCAAAAATCACATCACTCTCTCCCCCTCATTTTTGCGCCATTCAGCCTCTCCTCTCTCTCCCCCTCACTTCATTTTTCATTTCCTCTCTCAAGACACAAAGCTCTCTCCTCTCTCCAAGACCCATTCCTACTCTCTTGTTCTTCCAACCTTCATTCTTCTTCTTCTTCTTCTAACCTTCTTACTACTTCCTACCTCATCTCCATCACCACACTCACAATCCCTTCAAGGACTACCATTTTTGGTCCTTGGAGAAACAAGACCACTCATACGCAAGCCCTATTTTCAAGCTTTCAAGAAGGAGGGCTCTCTTCAACTTTCTCCTTATCCCAAATCCTTCAAGAAAGCTCTTTTTGGTAGTGACTCTTACCTTTCTTCTCCATGTATTTTTCAAGCTCTAGAACCCCTAAGCTCTTCATAGCTAGGTGGTTTTAGGACTTATTCAAGGTCTCATGATCATATCTTGCTTTATGAGTTTTCTTGCCTTGTTGAAATTGTTGTCTTAAAATGAGATTTTGTGGTATGATGGTTTTTATGTGTCTTGCTTTATTTTGTTTTAAAATACTGATTTGGTAACTAAAACATTGGATATGATGGTGAGATAAAACATGAAAATGGTGATTTGAAGTGATATAACAATTTCTCCATAAGCTTGAAGTGAAAAACATAAAAGCTAGTTAAGCTGGATTTCTGGCAGTCTGTAATGCGTATAATATAACTCATTCTACAAAACTCGAAATATAGTGAAACTAATTTTCTGTGAAAATAGACTCAAAGAGCTTTCCACACATATAAAATATGTGAGATTTGGAGTTAAAAAGAGAGAGATATGAATTTTCAAAGTCTGTTGTGCCCGGATGGGTTTCTATTCGGGCAGTAGGTAATAAAACGTGCATAACTCAAGTTATACAGAACATTTTTGAGTGGTACGAAGTTTTTTAGAAAGCTAAGACATAGAGGAACATCCCCATAAAACAGTTTTGGCAAATTCCTTGTGAGGAGTTCACATTAATGTTTAAAATTTACTGACCCGAGATGAACTTTCAAGTCTGAACAGTCAGAATAAAATGTGCATAACTCAAGCTACAAAATGAATTTTTGAGTGGGGTTTCTTTTGTTTAAAAATATACTCAGAGAAGTATAATCATACAAGAATTTGAAATAAAAGACTAAAAGATGAAATTATGGTGAATTTTTGAAGTTACTGCCCCACTGTAAAAGTAAAACTGGCTATGGTAAAAGTTAAAGGTTAATGAGGAATAAGCTTTAAGACATTAAGACCTTTACATTAAGTATTAGAAAACCTTCATAATTCAACTTAAAAAGCATCAAAAGGATAATAGACAAAATTGGCCCTACGACTAATAAAAGAGGATACACAAGAGGCAATCTCTATTAAAAGCTTGCACCAAATTTACTAAGCTAAGCTCATAAAACTTTGCTTGAGAATATGCCTATGTTTATGTGCAAGCATGATGTTATGATGATGATGGATGATGATAGTATGAATATGATATGTTGATAATATGATGCTTGATGATATGTGATATTGGTTTCTCTGTTTGGCAAAATTTTGGGAAGCTTCGGTCTAGCCGTTATGCTGCCGAAATTTTGTAAAAATTGTGGACTTAGAAATATTTTGCATCATAAGCTTTAATAAGAAGAGATTTAACAAAATGAGTGGTCCTTCAAAAGGGAAGATGACCTAATTTAAGCTCCCCTCACCCACGATTTACATGAGGCATGGCATGACGCAGCTAGTGTAAGTACCGAAAATTTATGGTGGCGACGACCACGGTATGAGCTCATTACCACTGATGTTTAGTGGGTGAAAAGAAAAAGAAAAAGACCTAAGATAGATGTTATGTGAAGAAGAGGAAAGGACCTCGGTCCGACCCAAGTAAAGAATGAAACTCATAAGATGTGCATGCATGATACAAATTGTCATACAAGTTCTTATGTATACCATGATGTTAGCATATGAGAAATACGTACTTAAAATGGAATCCGCTTCGGACATTGATATTTTCGAAAACCTAAGAAATGAACCTATTGAATGCTCACTGTTTTCATTTATAAAATCGAAGTGGCTGGGATGATGACGATGACACTTATGTGTCAGGTTCGAGTTCTACTGAGAAATCCCATTTCTCACTCTAGTTATTCTCCGCATCGTCACTAGATTTCGACGGCGCATCCGATGGAGTGGAGCGTAGATCCCCCACACAGTGAGCGGATGTATGACGTAGGATGCTAGAGGAGGTTGATTTGGGCTTGTAGTTGCCGTAGCTCTGCATCTTTATACATTCCTTTTTGTGACGAACGATGTCAAATTGAGTTTGTATTTAGTATATGGGGTCATGGCACGTCCATGAGCCTCCTTCGATGTAATGCTGATGAATATTTATGTATATATAGTATGAACCCATATGGATGTAATGGTTAGCTATGTAATGCAATGTATTTGTGAATTACTATTTATTTCCCTTTCTACTGCTTTATGATAATTGGATATGTATCTTATACGACACGCTCTTTCTTTATCTACCTTCTCGCTCAAGGCTTTACTTTCCAAAGCAATGGCGTATTTCAAAAAAAAAAATCTTACCGTATTTTCCATGTAATTTAATTTCAAGCAAAATTTAGTTTTCCACGAGCATAAGTAACAACTAATAAAACACCGTAATATGACTTAAGCGTAGTATGGATTTATTAGGGTGTTACATTATGGTATCAGAGCAGTTCATCCTGTTAAAGCCTGAGGTTGGACTAACTATGCTTCTAAGCATAACTCTATGTGCGCTATGTTAATTCATGCTGTGGATCCTGTCTATATGATGGGATGTAGGATTTAGAATGCATGATCGTCGTGTGGGATTGCCTTTAGTTGCTGTCATGCTTATGCTTGATATTGGGCCTAATCAACTCGATATTTTTGTTTTGGTGTTCAGGAACTAATTGCAACTCGCAGACGTACCGCCAATGAGCCTAGCGACAACACGAACATCGCTGATTTCATGAGGACCTTTCAACAAATGGCGAACGCCATGCAAGCTCAAGCGACAGCCGCTGAACACATGATGGATCAGCTAAACCGAAGGTCTGAAGAGTCCGTCGGTGGAAACGGAGCAAGTGCTAAATATCAGAAGTTCTTGGAAGTTTCGCAAGGCCAACCCGCCCAGTTTCAAGGGGGCCTTCAACCCTGAAGAAGCTGATGAATGGATTAAGGAGATCGAGAAGATCTACTCTGTGCTGACTTGCTCGGAGACCCAAAAGGTAGCCTTTGCTACTTATATCTTTGAAAGCGAATGCCGAATTCTGGTGGACGGGAGCGAAGAGCTTGATGGAGAGCGACCAAAGAGAAATCACTTGGGACGTCTTCAAGACAGCTTTCTATGAGAAGTACTTCCCGATGTCTGTGAGGAACGCAAAAGAGATGGAGTTCCTGAGGCTCTACTAGGGAGGTATGAGCGTTGCTGATTACACTACGAAGTTTGAGGAGTTGTGCAAGTTCTCCACACTTTATCAGCGAAACCCTGACGAGCATTGGAAGTGCATGAAATATGAAAGAGGTTTAAGGGCTGACATCCTGGCATCTGTGGCCCCATTGGAGATTCGGAACTATGCGGCCCTTGTCAATAAGAGTCGCGTAGTAGAGGAATGCAACCGTAAGCTGGCAATCCAGAGGTCGGAGGCCCATAAGATAAGGCAGGCATCTCAAGGGCAACACCCGAAGCAGCCCTCGCAAAAGAAGCCCTACCATGGTGAAGGTTCTAAAGGCAAACAGCCACAGAGGTCCTCCGCCAATCCTCCAGCACCTGCCATCCAGCCTCCGAAGCTTGCAACAAATTTCGTCTGCCCTAAATGTGGGAAGCAACACAAAGGGGTTTGCTATGCCGGACAAAATGTTTGCTTCAAGTGTGGACAGCCCGGGCATTTCGCCAAGAACTGCACTAAGGACACACCTGCCCCTAAACCGCAACGCCAAGGGAGGGTTTTTACCATGAATGCCAAGGAGACCACGGAGTCTGATGATCTCGTTCGAGGTATATGCGAAGTGAATGGTAACATCTTAACTGTACTGTATGACTCTGGTGCTACACATTCTTTTATTTTCCATGATTACATAAGTAGATTGGGGCTGTCTGTTTCTGAAATGCCTTATATGTTGCTTGTTTCTACTCCCACTGGGAAACCAGTTAGAACTTGTCTGTGTTGTTTGAAATGTCAAATTCACATTGATGGTAGGACCTACGAGTCTGATTTGATCTGCCTTCCTTTATCTGGTTTAGATCTAATCTTAGGCATGGATTAGCTCTCAACCAACCATGTTATGTTAGATTGTGCTGCCAAGTTAATCGTATTCCCTTCTTTACCTTCTAAAATTGTTAGTTTAAGCTTGAAACCTATTGTGTTATACTGTTGTAAGATTGAGAATCAAGAATACGTTCTCCTATCGGCTAGTGAGGTTGAATTAGAGCAAGCTCTTGATGAGATTCCTGTGGCGAATGAGTATCCTAAAGTCTTTCCTGAGGATATCCCTGAGTTTCCCCCTGAGAGAGAGATAGAGTTTTCCATAGAATTGGTGCCAAGAACTGGACCAATATCTATTGCACCCTATTGAATGTCCCCTTTGGAGTTGGAGGAGCTAAAGACCCAATTGGAGGAGTTGCTGGAAAAGAAGTTTGTGAGGCCAAGTGCCTCACCCTGGGGAGCCCCGGTGTTGTTTGTCAAGAAGAAGGATGGAAGCATGAGGCTATGCGTGGATTATCGGCAATTGAACAAGGTCACAGTGAAAAACAAGTACCCCTTACCAAGGATAGACGACCTGATGGATCAACTCAGAGGAGCAGTGGTGTTTTCAAAGATAGATCTGAGGTCGGGATACCATCAAATTAGAGTGAAGGAGGAAGATATTCCCAAGACGACCTTTAGGACTAGATATGGGCATTATGAGTTTAGAGTAATGTCGTTTGGTTTGACCAATGCCCCAGCTGTGTTTATGGATTATATGAACAGAATCTTTAGACCATATCTGGATAAGTTTGTGGTGGTCTTTATAGATGACATCCTTATCTATTCAAAGACGAAGGAGGAACATGAAGAGCATCTTAAGATTGTGTTGGAAATCTTGAGGGATAAGAAGCTTTATGCGAAGTTGTCGAAGTGTGAGTTTTGGCTAGAAGAAGTGAAGTTCTTGGGTCACGTCGTGACCAAGGGAAGGATATCCGTAGATCCAAGCAAAGTGGAAGCTGTAATGAACTGGGAGAGACCTACGACGGTGACGGAGATTCGAAGTTTTCTCGGCCTAGCCGGATATTATCGGAGGTTTATAAAGGGATTTTCTCAGATATCCTTACCTTTGACTAAGCTCACTAGGAAGAATGCTGCTTTTGTGTGGACTGAAGAGTGTAAGAAAAGTTTTCAAGAGTTGAAGACGAAGTTGACTTCCACACCTATAGTAGTTCTGCTCGATCCTAAGGGAGCCTTTGAGGTTTACTGTGATGCCTCTGGGAGAGCGTTAGGTTGTGTTCTGATGCAAGATCATAGTGTGGTAGCGTACGCCTCTAGGCAACTGAAACCTCATGAAGTTAATTACCCAACCTATGACCTGGAATTAGCGGCCGTGGTGTTTGCCTTGAAGATATGGGGGCACCATTTATATGGAGTTGGGTTTGAGGTATTCTCGGATCACAAGAGTCTGAAGTACTTGTTTGATCAGAAGGAGCTTAACATGAGGCAGAGGAGGTGGATGGAATTCTTGAAGGACTATGATTTCGGGTTGAACTACCACCCTAGTAAGGCTAATGTGGTGGCAGATGCACTGAGCCGCAAGTCATTGTATGTGTCGTGGATGATGGTCAAGGAAGCGGAGTTGATTGAGAGCTCTAGAGACTTGAACCTCGGAGTTACCGTGACCCCTTGTAGCATAAGGTTGAATCTGATCAAGGTGACGAGCGAGTTCAAAGGACAAATTATGCAAGCTCAGGAAGAGGATGAAGAGTTCTTGAGGATAGCAGCCAGGTGAAGGAAGGGAAGCTGAAAGAATTTACTCAAGGCGTTGATGGCGTGTAGAGGTATCAAGGGAGGATATGTGTACCTGCTAAGAATGACTTGAGGAGGATGATTGTAGAAGAAGCTTACAAAGGTCATTTCACCATGCATCCTGGCATGACGAAGATGTACCAAGACCTCAAGGGGATGTTTTGGTGGCTAGGTATGAAACGAGACGTAGTAGATGTGGTGGGTAAGTGCTTAGTTTGTCAAAAGGTGAAAATTGAGCACCAAAAACCCTCAGGCATGCTGCAGTCATTGGAGATCCCTGAATGGAAATGAGATGGAATCTCTATGGATTTCGTGATGGATTTACCTCCAACATAAGAAGGATTTGATGCCATATGGATTGTTGTGGATAGGTTGACAAAGTCTGCCCACTTCTTACCCATAAGAGTGAATTATCCTTTGGATAAGCTAGCCCAGCTATACATCCAAGAGATTGTAAGATCAAGACGAGTACCTGCAACCATTGTGTCTGATAGAGACCCAAGGTTTACCTCTAGGTTCTGGGGAGCCTTGCAAAAGGCATTTAGGACGAAACTTTGTTTAAGTACAGCCTATCACCCCTAGATTGATGGGCAATTAGAAAGAACCATACACACCCTAGAGGATATGTTGAGAGCATGTGTAATGGACCGACCCGGAAGTTGGGACAAACACCTACCCCTCATCGAGTTCGCCTACAACAATAGTTTCCATGCTAGCATTGGGATGGCGCCTTATGAAGCCCTGTATGGCAGAAAGTGCCAATCTCCGCTTTGTTGGTATGAACCGGGTGAGCAAAGCCTCTTAGTGCCTGATCTGGTTAGACAAACTACCGAACAAATTAAGAGGATAAAGGAAAGGATTCTCACTGCACAGAGTTGTCAGAAGAGCTATGCGGATAAGAGGAGAACGCCAATCGAGTTCCAAGATGGAGAACACGTATTCTTGAAAATCACTCCCACAATAGGCATTGGTAGAGCCCTTAAAGTCAAAAAGTTGAGCCCTCGTTTTCTTGGCCCTTTTGAAATCTTGAAACGAGTAGGGACAGTTGCCTACCAAATAGCATTACCACCCCATTTGTCAAACTTTCACAATGTTTTCCGTGTTTCCCAACTGAGAAAGTACAACTCCGACCCCAATCATCTTCTTGAGCCAGAAAGTGTACAGTTAAGGGAAGAGCTAACCTTCAACCTACCACCTATGAGAATCATAGATAGGAAGGTCAAGCAGCTGAGGAACAAGTCTATGCCCTTGGTAAAAATGGCCTGGGGAAGAGGAAACTTGGAAGACAACACGTGGGAACTCGAGGCAAGATGCAAAGAGATTTTCCCCACCTGTTTTCAGGTAACGAATTTTGAGGGCAAAATTCTTTTCAAGGAGGGGAGAAATGTAACATCCCCATTTTCACCTAAGTTAATTAGCTCGGTATTCCCGGCTAATTAGGGGGGTTAGCTATTAATTGACAATTAATCGATTAATCTCGAGAGCAAGGGCTTAGTAAATTAAAGGCAAGTCAACAATTGAAATATAATGCATTAAAGGTTAAAATTAAGAACCTAATTGCCCAATCCTTATTAACCCATGATTTAGAACATAAAAATCAAGGTGACCTAACCTTATTAACTAAATGCATGTCAAAACACCACATCCTAATCACTCGAAAATTAATCCTCACACCCTCTTCACATAATTAATGAGGAAAAATCCTTTTCAATAAAAATGTGTTAAGGCACAATTGAACTAATCAAATTAATTAACATTTAGATAATTGTAACAATTATAAAGATGTAAAAACTTCCCTTTAATTATTGTTTGAAAGTTTGCTCAAGGCAAGAGTCATATCCAACCATCCATTTACCTTCTCATCATACACCCCTAGATTAAGAGTCTATGCTAGTAGTGTTCTTTAAGTCAAGACAAGAAATGTACTCTCTTCCATCAAGATGGTGACACTTGGAGTGATCATAGCCATCCAAGCCAAATCCTAAGAGAGCTTATGCTTTTAACCACTTGAAAAACACTACATGGTCTTTACCCAAATTGCCACGACTCAAAGGAAGCACAACTCTCTCTTTTGCCCCAAGGTTTTTCCCACTCTCTTGCTTGTGTAAGAAGCAAAAATCACATCACTCTCTCCCCTTCATTTTTGCGCTATTCAGCCTCTCCTCTCTCCCCCTCACTTCATTTTTCATTTCCTCTCTCAAGACACAAAGCTCTCTCCTCTCTCCAAGACCCATTCCTACTCTCTTGTTCTTCCAACCTTCATTCTTCTTCTTCTTCTAACCTTCTTACTACTTCCTACCTCATCTCCATCACCACACTCACAATCCCTTCAAGGACTACCATTTTTGGTCCTTGGAGAAACAAGGCCACTCATACACAAGCCCCATTTTCAAGCTTTCAAGAAGGAGGGCTCTTTTTAACTTTCTCCTCATCCCAAATCCTTCAAGAAAGCTCTTTTTGGTAGTGACTCTTACCTTTCTTCTCCATGTATTTTTCAAGCTCTAGAACCCCTAAGTTCTTCATAGCTAGGTGGTTTTAGGACTTGTTCAAGGTCTCATGACCATATCTTACTTTATGAGTTTTCTTGCCTTGTTGAAATTGTTGTCTTAAAATGAGATTTTGTGGTATGATGGTTTTTATGTGTTTTGCTTTATTTTGTTTTAAAATACTGATTTGGTAACTAAAACATTGGATATGATGGTGAGATAAAACATGAAAATGGTGATTTGAAGTGATATAACAATTTCTCCATAAGCTTGAAGTGAAAAACATAAAAGCTAGTTAAGCTGGATTTCTGACAGTCTGTAATGCATACGGTATAACTCATTCTACAAAACTCGAAATATAGTGAAACTAATTTTTTGTGAAAATATGCTTAAAGAGCTTTCCACACATATAAAATATGTGAGATTTGGCCTTAAAACGAGAGAGATATGAATTTTCAAAGTCTGCTGTTCCCGGATGGGTTTCTGTTCGGGCAGTAGGTAATAAAACGTGCATAACTCAAGTTATATAGAACATTTTTGAGTGGTACCAAGTTTGTTAGAAAGCTAAGACATAGAGGAACATCACCATAAAATAGTTTTGGCAAATTTCTTGTGAGGAGTTCACAGTAATGTTTAAAAGTCACTGACCCGAGATGAACTTTCAAGTCTGAATAGTCAGAATAAAATGTGCATAACTCAAGCCACAAAATCAATGTTTGAGTGGGGTTTCTTTTGTTTAAAAATAAACTCAGAGAAGTATAATCATACCAAAATTCAAAATAAAAGAGTAAAAGATGAAATTATGGTGCATTTTTGAAGTTACTGCCCCACTATAAAAGTAAAACTGGTTATGTTGAAAGTTAAAGGTTAATGAGGAATAAGCTTTAAGACATTAAGACTCTTACATTAAATATTAGAAAACCTTCATAATTCAACTTAAAAAGCATTAAAAGGATAATAGACAAAATTGGCCCTATGACTAGTAAAAGAGCATATACAAGAGGCAATCTCAATTAAAAGCTTGCACCAAATTTACTAAGCTAAGCTCATAAAACTTTGCTTGAGAATATGCCTATGTTTATGTGCAAGCATGATGTTATGATGATGATGGATGATGATAGTATGAATATGATATGTTGATAATATGATGCTTAATGATATGTGATATTGGTTTCTCTGTTTGGCAAAATTTTGGGAAGCTTCGGTCTAGCCGTTATGCTGCCAAAATTTTGTAAAAATTGTGGATTTAGAAATATTTTGCATCATAAGCTTTAATAAGAAGAGATTTAATAAAGTGAGTGGTCCTTCAAAAGGGAAGATGACCTAATTTAAGCTCCCCTCACCCACGACTCACATGAGGCATGGCATGACCTAGCTAGTGTGAGTATAGGGGATAAGGCTTACATGAGGCATGGCATGACCCAGCTAGTGTAAGTACCGAAAATTTATGGTGGTGACGGCCACGGTATGAGCTCATTACCACTGATGTTTAGTGGGTGAAAAGAAAAAGAAAAAGACTTAAGATGGAGGTTATGTGAAGAAGAGGAAAGGACCTCGATCCGACCCAAGTAAAGAATGAAACTCATAAGATGTGCATGCATGATACAAATTGTCATACAAGTTCTTATGTATACCATGATGTTAGTATATGAGAAATACGTACTTAAAATGGAATCCGCTTCGGACATTGATATTTTTGAAAACCTAAGAATTGAACCTATTGAATGCTCACTATTTTCATTTATAAAACCGAAGTGGCTAGGATGATAATGATGACACTTATGTGTCAGGTTCGAGTCCTACTGAGAAATCCCATTTCTCACTCTAGTTATTCTTTGCATCGTCACCAGATTTCGATGGCGCATCCGATGGAGTGGAGCGTAGATCCCCCACACAATGAGCGGACGTATGATGTAGGATGCTAGGAGAGGTTGATTTGGGCTTGTAGTTGCCGTATCTCTGCATCTTTATACATTCCTTTTTGTGACGAACGATGTCAAATTGAGTTTGTATTTAGTATATGGGGTCATGGCACGTCCATGAGCCTCCTTCGATGTAATGCTGATGAATATTTATGTATATATAGTATGAACCCATATGGATGTAATGGTTAGCTATGTAATGCAATGTATTTGTGAATTACTATTTATTTCCCTTTCTACTGCTTTATGATAATTGGATATGTATCTTATATGACATGCTCTTTCTTTATCTACCTTCTCACTCAAGGCTTTACTTTCCAAAGCGACGACGTATTTCAAAAAAAAAAATATTACCGTATTTTCCATGTAATTTAATTTCAAGTGAAGTTTAGTTTTCCACGAGCATAAGTAATAACTAATAAAATGCCGTAATGCGACTTAAGCGTAGTATGGATTTATTAGAGTGTTACAACCGTCACTCTACATCTTCGCATATTCCTTTTTGAGATGAGCTTTGTTATTGAAGCTTGTATTTAGTACCTAGTATTTGGATCATGGCACGACCATGAGCTTCCTTCGATGTAATGCTGTTATATATATGTATGTATATAAATATTATGAACCCATATGGATGTAATGATTTGTTATGTAATGCAATGTATTTGTAAATTACTATTTGTTTACCTTTCTCATATTTTATGATATTTGGGTATGTACCTTATACAACACGCTCTTTCTCTATCTACCTTCTCGCTCAAGGCTTTGCTTTCCAAAGCGACGACGTATTTCAAAAAAAAAAAATTTATCGTATTTTTCGCGTAACTTTATTTCAAGTGAAGTTTAGTTTTCCACAAGTATAAGTAACAACTAATAAAACGCCGTAATACAATTTAAGCGTAGTATGGGTTTATTAGGGTGTTACAAGAGTAGCCATCCAAGAAGCAATAGTAAGCATGGCCTTTTATCTTCTCTAACATCTAGTCCATGAAGGGTAGTGGAGAGTGGTCTTTGCAAGTGGAATCATTGAGCTTTCGACAATCAACACACATCCTCCACCCGGTGACCGTACAAGCTAGAATGAGTTCATTATTCTCATTCTTCACCATAGTAATCCCTCTTTTCTTCGGTACTACCTGAACCGAGCTTGCCTAAGCACTATCTGAGATAGGATATAAGATCCCTACATCTAGGAGGTTTACCATTTCTTTCTTCACAACCTCTTTCATGGTTGGGTTCAACCTCCTTTGAGGTTGGACTAGTGGCTTGAAGTCATCTTCCATGAAAATTTTACGCATGCAAAAGGTGGGGCTGATGCCCCTCAAATCTGAGATTTGTCACCCAATAGTTGTTTTATGATCTTTGAGTACCCTTAGCAGCTTATCTTCTTCTACACTACTCAGTGAGGCACTAATAATAATAGGATATGTGCCACCTTCACCAAGGAATGCATATCTTAGATGGATAGGAAGTTGCATAAGCTCTAACTTGGGTGGCTCCTCCCTAGCTGGCTGTAGCTCTGTAACATCCATCGTTTTTCGCCTAATTATTTGGTTTTATCGAATAATAGAGAATAATCAAAATTCGGTTAAATAATTATTTAGAATCAATTGATCAGCAATTACTTGAGTTTAGATATGAGAGAATTAAGTTAGAAATATAGGAGATTTCATAAAATTTTATTGAAAACCGATTTACCAATTTAAAGGGAATTGGTAAAATTACGGTATTTTAAATTGTCGGAACCGAACCAATGGAATTCCAATTCTTTTACCCTACCTTGAGTGGCTGAAAACTCAGCCACTTAACCCCCAAATGTGGCGCCATTTTGGCCACAATTCATGGGGAGGCTTGGCCGAATTTCAGCCACACAAGAATCCACCAATCACATGTCAAAGAAGCCATCTATATATACTCCTTCAATCAGATTTTTCTACCCCTTCTTCACCCATCAGACTGTGCTTCTTCTCCTCTCCTTTCAGCCCTTTTCTTCTCTTTTTCACTCACACAACTCCAGCCAACCATCAAGCCTAATCAAGTCTTGCTCATCCAAGCCTCAAAAATGAAGCAAAATCACTTATAACAAAGGTAGAGGTTTAATTCTTGCATCAATTCTGTGGTCTTGGCTAGCTGAGGTTGGATTATTTTCACAATCTTTGATGCTTTAAATGAATGATTATGATGATATGTGACTGGTTTCGGGCTGTTTGTTTGGTTAAAACCGAATTGGAACCAAGAAAGATTGAAAATAGGAAGAGCTGATGGGTTATTGAACCAAAAACCCTCAGCAGTCCGTACGGCGGAGTGTACGGCTCCACCTACAATTGATTAAATTGGATAAAACCATTTTTATATGAGACTATATATCTAGGGCTTTCCATACATATATCATTTAAGGCTTTTGGGTTAGTATTGAGAGATATATGAATTTTTGAATTTTGACTTAGGGTTTTGACTCTGGTTCTGGGTAGACTGGGTTGTTCAGTGTAGAACTTGCCCTATACTACTTGAAAATGAGTGAAACTAACTTTGTTAGAAATCTTACACATGGGAGAATATCCCATAAAAATTTTAGAATTAGATAAGGTCCCAGTTGCTCCCAGTGATCCAAGAAATTTGCCCTATGTCCAAACTGGGCCAGAACAGGGCAGTTTAGGAAGGTTAGAATTCGGGGCTTGTAACTCGAGCCCTACTAAGTTAAATGGAATGAAACCTTTTGTAAATGAAACTTTACTCTGTTAGATTTAATATGAGTCCAATTTCGTGTAAATTGAGTCAGTTTTCGATTTTTAGTGGATTTTTACTTTTAGTTGTTTGATCCTGGCTAGCCACTGGACAGGCCGGGATAAAACCTAAATATCTTGATCTATAGATATCACAATTAGATGGGACCAAAGAGGTTAGAAAATAGACACATAACACTTTAACATACCCAAAGTTGAGGCCTAAATAAGTTAAATAGAAATTATGACTTCATTTAGAAGAACCGGGTTGGCTGACTATGCTGAGGCAGAAACTTTGCCTTAATGAGATTATTGTTATTATGAGTTTCATGTTGAAATATGTATGTAATGTTGTGACCTTTGTGATAAATTGATGTTCTGCTGTGCTGGCACTATTTATGGAAAAGCGGACATATTCCATTATGCTGTCGAAATTTCTGTAGAATCCATGCATAAGTTATGAATTACATGTTAATGCATGTGCATTTCAAGAAAGCTATGAAAGTTATGATAAGAATTATATTACTATGAAAGTTCCGTGCTAGTTGGGCCAGCCCCAGATAAGAAGTTAAGGGGAATAGATCGGTGGGAAGGTCGGTGAAAGTAAACCCGCCATTCTTGTATAGGAACGAGCTCGATCCTGAAAAGCAGACGATTACCCAAGAGTCTAAATGGCCAAGAACTCCCAGGGGACCAAGAGATGGAAAATGATGAAAAGTAATGGAAAAGCTTATGAAGAAATGTTCATGATTAAGTCTACATGATTACATGAATGCATGGTTACATGAAATAATTATGTCAAGATGGATGCAATGTCTATTAAGTTTATTTACTGCCATTTATTTATTTATTCTGTTTACTATTCTGTGAAGCATTAATAGTAATTTATTTTGTTTCTTATGCCAACTAAAGTAAAACTAAACCTTGCCTTGGACTAGACTTTTCCTTAAACTTATTAAAACGGATAACTAGTTTGAACACATGCTTTTAGAATTAAATAAAAACCGAGGTAACTGAGAATGTATGTGACGTCAGATAACTATTATACACGAACCCTACTAAGAATTTCTTTAAATTCTCACCTCGTTCTGTATTTCCCGCATCATTCTCAGACACTGGCGATGGACTCCATGGCTACCCTCTTCATTGAGATCCCGGATTTGCAGCTTCACCATGATCCAATGTTGGATTCCTTGTATATAGCCGGTTCTTGTAACTTCCGCCTCTACCTCTTTAGCAACAGGAACTTTGCTGTCCCTTTACATCATCCTATTTTTGACCCTACGACTCCTTACATTGCTGTCCCACTTCACATGGCGCACCCACCTCCAGCTCCTCCTGCACCTGTAGCACAGGCAGCTCCTGCTGACCCTACACCAGAGTCACCTCCGCAGGCAGTTCCAGAGGTGTCGCTTAGTTCAGAGAGTGACCCTTCCGAGGCCACTGGCTCATCACCCTCTTCGTCCTCGGGACCCAGTGTAGAGTATTCTCCAGCCGGGCTTGGCATGGCCAACGGCTACCTAACAGAGTAGGTCAGTGAGCAGGAGATGTTGTACAGCATGACCCTCTTTTGATAGCACGTAGCTTTGGGCCATAGATGCAACAGTAGGACTAGCAGTAGATTTTGAAATGTCTTCTGAGGACCATAGGATCTTTTTGACTGATACGGGCCTTATTGTCTTTTTATTATGCCGACCCACTTATGTATTCTAATTTGAAACTCTGTACATGAACTGAAGTAGTGGCTTCTGATATATATATATATATATATATATATATATATATATATATATATATATATATATATATATATATATATATATGCATTATCTGATAATGTTATTATACTATTCTTATCTTTATGATGTGTTGTTAAATTCGTTTCGCTTTTAATATAGCAGCGTGCTGTTTCATCTGTTTACAAAAAAAAAAAAAAAAGAAGAAGAGAAAAATGATGACAAGAGGAAACACGAATCATGAAAGGTACACAAAGTGTTAATACGGTAACATAATTTACTTGATTTCATGCTATGACTTAAGCATAACATCAAATTAGTAGGGTGTTACATTTTTGGTATCAGAGCAGTTCGTCCTAGATATGACCTGAGGATTGGACTGACTATGCTTCGTGCATATTCCATATTCTTTGCTGATAATATGCACCAGATCTTGCCTGTACGGTTGAGGTATAGTTGTGCATGTGTATGAAGTGCCTGACCGTGTGAGCTGTTATTTACTAGCACATTAGACTTTGTATTGAGCCTGATCAACTCAATAACTTTTGTTTTGGTGTGCTCAGAACTTAATGGGTTCCGGAAGGCGAGGCAGACCACGTACAGAACCTGCTCCAGAGGACCCGACTGATTTTATGGCCACAATGCGAGAAATGGCCCATGCAATGCGGGAGCAAGCCACGGTGGCTCACCAGATGATGGATCAGCTAGGCAGATGACCTGAGGCAAGTTATGGAGGGAACCCTCGCAGCCCAGGAGTTGACCTAGACTATCTCAAGTTTGCTGAGTTCAGAAAGGCAAATCCGCCAAGTTTCCAAGGGGTGTATGATCCAGATAAAGCTGACGAATAGATCAAATCCATGGAGAAAATTTTCTCTGTCCTGGGTTGCTCGGATCATCAAAAGGTGACCTTTGCCACTTACATGTTTGAAGCAGACGCCGAGTTTTGGTGGAACGGTGTATGAAGATTGTTCGAGGAATCTCAGATGGTAGTCACCTGGACAATGTTTAGGGATGTATTTTACCAGAAGTACTTCTCGGCTTCCCTCCGAAATGCCAAGGAACTTGAGTTTATGCAGCTTCGTCAAGGGAACCGGACGATATCTGAATACATTGCCAAGTTCGAAGAGTTGTGTAAATTTTCCACGATTTACCAGAGGAACCCAGATGAAGCTTGGAAGTTCATTAAATTTGAAGGAGGGTTACGAGAAGACATTTTACCGCAATAGGGCCAATAGAGATTAGGGATTTCCCTACGTTGGTGAACAAATGCCGACTTGTGGAGGATTGCAACTTGAAATTAGCTGCAGCCAGGGCATTTGGTGGAAATTTCAAGAGGGGGTTGGCCCCACAAGGCCCAAGATTTAAGCCCAACATATAATAACAGCGGAGATTTCCGCCGGCAGGCAACAAGGGCAAGTAGCCCCAAAGGCCTCTTCCAAATCCAACTTGCACAAAATGCGGTAAGAATCACGGCGATCAGCCGTGTTTGGCAAGCTAGAATGTCTGCTACGGATGTGGCAAGCCAGGCCACAAAATTTATGAGTGTCGAACCAGGAATCCATCACAGCCGCCTCGACCCCAGCGACAAGGACAGGTCCTTACAATGAGCGTAGAAGAAGTTGATAAATCAGAAGGACTAATCCAAGGCACCTGTGATGTGGACGGTGAGACTCTAACTGTACTCTATGATTTGGGTGCCTTACATTCATTTATTTCTCATAATTGTGTAGCTGCTTTGCAATTGTCAATTTCTGAATTACCTTATGATCTATTGGTTTCTACTCCTACCAATGGGCCTGTTAGAACTAGTCAATTATGCATCAATGTTCATCTTCGAATTGAGGGTAGGACCTTTGCTGCCAATTTGATTTGTCTCCCTCTGTCTGGTCTTGACGTAATTCTAGGCATGGATTGGCTTTCTGCCAATCGAGTTATACTCAATTGCTCTGATAAGACGGTGGTACTCCCCTCTGTCTCACTTTTTGAATCCCAAACTGCAACACTCTTCTATCTGAACTCTTTTGGGTCAAAGAATCAAGGGTATATCCTCTTGTCAGCTAATGTGACAGAAGCTAAGTAGGAATTAGAAGAGATTCTGGTTGTCAGGGAATATCTGGATGTTTTTCTAGAGCATATTCCTGAATTCCCTCCGGAGAGAGAGATTGAGTTTACCATCGAGTTGGTTCCAGGTGCGGGACCAATATCTATAGCTCCTTATCGAATGTCACCTATGGAGCTGATAGAACTAAAAAGACAGATCGAAGAGCTTTTAGAAAAAGGATTCATATAGCCAAGTGCATCGCCATGGGGAGCTCCAGTCTTGTTGGTAAAAAAGAAAGATGGAAGTATACGCTTATGCGTGGATTATAGGTAGCTAAACAAAGTGACAATTAAGAATAAATATCCACTACGAAGGATTGATGATCTCAGGGACCAACTACAGGGTGCAATGGTATTCTCCAAGATCGACTTGCGTTCTGGATATCACCAAATTCGAGTTCGAGAACAAAATATCCCTAAGACAGCTTTTCAAACTCGTTACAGACACTATGAGTATATCGTGATGTCGTTTGGACTGACGAATGCACCAGCAGTATTCATGGATTACATGAATCGAATATTTCACCCATATCTGGACAAATTTGTAGTGATTTTCATCGACGACATACTTGTTTACTCAAAGATGGAGCAAGAGCATGCGGAACACTTGCGGCTAGTTCTGCAAATTTTAGGAGAAAAGAAACTCTATGCTAAATTATCCAAATGTGAATTTTGGATAAAGGAGGTAAAATTTCTCGGCCACGTAGTGTCATCTGGAGGAATCTCTGTAGACCCTAGCAAGGTAGAAGTAGTTTTAAACTGGGAAAGGCCGACCATAGTCTCTGAAGTCAGGAGTTTTCTGGGCTTAGCTGGATATTACAGGCAATTCGTTAAGGATTTTTCTCGAATAGGCTTGCCCTTAACCAAGCTAACCAGAAAGAATGTCCCATTTGAGTGGATGCCGGAGTGTGAACAGAGTTTTCAGGATTTGAAGAAAAGATTGACCATGACACCAGTGTTAGCTTTACTAGACCCTTATGGACCAATTGAGGTCTATTGCGATGCTTCTCAACAAGGGTTAGGGTGCGTGTTGATGCAAATCGGAAAGGTGGTCGTGTATGCCTCGAGGCAATTGAAGCCACACGAAAGGAACTACTCGACTCACGACCTCGAATTAGCAGCAGTAGTATTTGCTTTGAAGATATGGAGACATCACCTGTATGGAGTGAAGTTCGAGGTCTTTTCTGTTCATAAGAGTTTGAAGTATCTCTTTAATCAGAAGGAATTAAACATGAGGCAGCGGAGATGGATGGAACTCCTTAAAGACTACGAATTTGAATTGAAATACCACCCAGGTAAGGCAAACATCGTGGCAGATGCGATGAGCAGAAAATCATTGACCGTAGCCTGGATGATGATTAAAGTGACGAAACTTATTGAAAGCTTCCGAATCTTAATTTGGGAATCTTTACAACTCCCAAGACCCTTTAATTACACCAAATTAAGATAACTAGTAGCTTTAAGGACCAGATTCGACAAGCACAGTAGTAGGATGCTAACTTTCAACATACAATTAATCTCGTACAATCAGGGAGATTAACGGGTTTTGCCTAAGATAAAGAGGGTATCTGGCGGTGCCACGACAGCCTGAATGGAACGATCTCCGAAGAAGAATCTTAGAAGAAACACATAAAGGTGAATTCGCTGTACATCCTGGCATAACCAAGATGTATCAAGACCTCAAGAAAATGTTTTGGTGGCCGAGCATGAAGCCAGATGTAGCAAGCTTTGTGGGCAAGTGCTTGGTTTGTCAGAAGGTGAAAGCGGAACATCAAAAGCCTTCTGGGATGTTACAAGCCTTGGAAATCCCTGAGTGGAAGTGGGAGAGTATCTCCATGGATTTTATAATGGGGTTACCAAGGACATCAACGGGATATGATGCTATATGGGTCATTGTAGATAGATTAACCAAATCTGCTCATTTCCTACCCATTCGAGCAAATTATCCGCTGGAAAAACTAGCTCAACTATACATTCAAGAGATTATAAGGTTGCATGGGATCCCTTCAACTATTATCTCTGATCGAGACCTAAGGTTTACCTCACAATTTTGGGAAGCTTTACAAAAGGCATTCGGTGCGAAGCTATGTTTAAGCACTGCATATCACCCGCAAACAGATGGCCAAACTGAAAGGACGATTCAAACCTTGGAAGATATGCTACGAACTTATATACTGGAGCGATGTGGAAATTGGGATCGATACTTACCGTTGGCCGAATTCGCATACAATAATAGCTATCACGCTAGCATCGGCATGGCTCTTTACAAAGCGTTGTATGGACGAAAGTGTCAATTTCCCTTGTTCTAGTATGAGATAGGAGAATCAACTCTACTGGGGCCTGATTTAGTCGAACAGACCACTGAACAAATCAAGAAAATACGGAGCAAGATGCTTGCCACTCAGAGCCGCTAGAAGAGTTACGCGGATACCAGGAGGAAACCTCTGGAATTTCAAGAAGGAGACCACGTATTTTTGAAGGTTACTCCTACAACAGGGATAGCTAGAGCAATTAAAGTCAAGAAGCTAAATCCTCACTTTATCGGTCCCTTTCAAATCCTGAAGCGAATCGGATCAGTTGCATATCAAGTCGCTTTGCCTCCACATCTATCAAACCTCCATGATGTTTTTCATGTCTCCCAACTTAGAAAGTATCAACCTGACCCTACCCACTCCCTAGAACCCGAATCAATAGTAAGCATGGCCTTTTATCCTCTCTAACATCTAGTCCATGAAGGGTAGTGGAGAGTGGTCTTTGCAGGTGGAATCATTGAGCTTCTGACAATCAATACACATCCTCCACCCGGTGACCGTACAAGCTAGAATGAGTTCATTATTCTCAATCTTCACCACAGTAATCCCTCTTTTCTTGGGTACCACCTGAATCGGGCTTGCCCAAGCACTATCTGAGATAGGATATAAGATCCCTACATCTAGGAGGTTTACCATTTCTTTCTTCACAACCTCTTTCATGGTTGGGTTCAACCTCCTTTGAGGTTGGACTAGTGGCTTGAAGTCATCTTCCATGAAAATTTTACGCATGCAAAAGGTGGGGCTGATGCCCCTTAAATCTGAGATTTGTCACCCAATAGTTGTTCTATGATCTTTGAGTACCCTTAGCAGCTTATCTTCTTCTACACTACTCAGTGAGGCACTGATAAGAATAGGATATGTGCCACCTTCACCAAGGAATGCATATCTTAGATGGATAGGAAGTTGCATACGCTCTAACTTGGGTGGCTCTTCCCTAGCTGGCTGTAGTTCTGTAACATCTACCGTTTTTCGCCTAATTATTTGGTTTTATCGAATAATTGAGAATAATCAAAATTCGGTTAAACAATTATTTAGAATCAATTGATTAGCAATTACTTGAGTTTAGATATGAGAGAATTAAGTTAGAAGTATAGTAGATTTCATAAAATTTTATTGAAAACCGATTTACCGATTTAAAGGGAATCGGTAAAATTACGGTATTTTAAACTGTCGGAACCAAACCAATAGAATTCCAATTCTTTTACCCTACCTTGAGTGGCTGATAACTCAGCCACTTAACCCCCAAATGTGGTGCCACTTTGGCCACAATTCATGGGGAGGCGTGGCTGAATTTCAGCCATACAAGAATCCACCAATCACATTTCAAAGAAGCCATCTATATATACTCCTTCAATCAGATTTTTCTACCCGTTCTTCACCCATCAGAATATGCCTTTTCTCCTCTCCTTTCAGCCCTCTTCTTCTCTTTTTCACTCACACAACTCCAGCCAACCATCAAGCCTAATCAAGTCTTGCTCATCCAAGCCTCAAAAATCAAGCAAAATCACTTATAACAAAGGTAGAGGTTTAATTCTTGCATCAATTCTGTGGTCTTGGCTGGCTGAGGTTGGATTATTTTCACAATATTTGATGTGTTAAATGAATGATTATGATGATATGTGACTAGTTTTCGGGCTGTTTGTTTGGTTAAAACCGAATTGGAAGCAAGAAAGAATGAAAATAGGAAGAGCTAATGGGTTGGAGAACCAAAAACCCTCGGCAGTCCGTATGGCGGAGTGTACGGCTCCGCCTACAGTCGATTAAATTGGATGAAACCATTTTTTTATGAGACTAGACATCTAGGGCTTTCCATACATATATCATATAAGGCTTTTGAATTTCGACCTAGGGTTTTGACTCTGGTTCTGGGCAGACTGGGTTTTTCAGGGTAGAACTCGCCCTATACTACCTGAAAATGAGTGAAACCAACTTTGTTAGAAAGCTTACACATGGGAGAATATCCCATAAAAATTTTAGAATTAGATAACGTCCCAGTTGCTCCCAATGATCCAAGAAAGTTGCCCTATGTCCAAGGGCCGAGCAGGCGATTTAGGAAGGTCGAGTCGGGACTTGTAACTCGAGCCCTACTAAGTCAAATGGAATGAAACTTTTTGTAAATGAAACTTTACTCTGTTAGATTTAATATGAGTCCAATTTCATGTAAATTGAGTCAGTTTTCGACTTTTAGTGGATTTTTAATTTTAGTTGTATCCTGGCTAGCCACTGGACAGGCTGGGATAAAACCTAAATATCTTGAGCTATAGATATCACAATTAGATGGGACCAAAGAGATTAGAAAATAGACACATAACACTTTAACATACCCAAAGTTGAGGTTTAAATAAGTTAAATAGAAATTATGACTTGATTTAGAAGAACCAGGTTGGCCGACTATGTTGAGGCAGAAACTTTGCCTTAATGAGATTATTGTTATTATGAGTTTCATGTTGAAATATGTATGTAATGTTGTGACCTTTGTGATAAATTGATGTTCTGCTGTACTGGCACTATTTATGGGAAAGCGGACATATTTCGTTATGCTGCCGAAATTTTGGTAGAATCCATGCATAAGTTATGAATTACATATTAATGCATGTGCATTTCAAGAAAGCTATGAAAGTTATGATAAGAATTATATTACTATGAAAGTTCCATGCTAGTTGGGCCAGCCCCGGATAAGAAGTTAAGGGGAATAGATCAGTGGGAAGGTCGGTGAAAGTAAACCCGGCATTCTTGTATAGGAACGAGCTCGATCCTGAAAAGCAGACGATTACCCAAGAGTCTAAATGGCCAAGAACTCCTAGGGGACCAAGAGATGAAAAATGATGAAAAGTAATGGAAAAGCTTATGAAGAAATGTTCATGATTAAGTCTACATGATTACATGAATGCATGGTTACATGAAATAATTATGTCAAGATGGATGCAATGTCTATTAAGTTTATTTACTGCCATTTATTTATTTATTCTGTTTACTATTCTGTGAAGCATTAATAGTAATTTATTTTGTTTCTTATGCCAACTAAAGTAAAACTAAACCTTGCCTTGGACTAGACTTTTCCTTAAACTTATTAAAATGGATAACTAGTTTGAACACTTGCTTTTAGAATTAAATAAAAACCGAGGCAACTGAGAATGTATGTGACGTCAGATAACTATTATACATGAACCCTACTGAGAATTTCTTGAAATTCTCACCTCGTTCTGTATTTCCCACATCATTCTCAGACACTGGCGATGGACTCCATGGCTACCCTTTTCATTGAGATCCCAGATTTGCAGCTTCACCATGATCCAATGTTGGATTCCTTGTATATAGCCGGTTCTTGTAACTTCCGCCTCTACCTCTTTAGCAACAGGAACTTTGCTGTCCCTTTACATCATCCTATTTTTGACCCTGCGACTCCTTACATTGCTGTCCCACTGCACATGGCGCACCCACCTCCAGCTCCTCCTGCACCTGTAGCACAGGCAGCTCTTGCTGACCCTGCACCAGAGTCACCTCCGCAGGCAGTTCCAGAGGTGCCGCTTAGTTCAGAGAGTGATCCTTCCGAGGCCACTGCCTCATCACCCTCTTCCTCCTCGGGACCCAGTGTAGAGTATTCTCCAGTCGGGCTTGGCATGGCCAACGGCTACCTAACAGAGTAGGTCAGCCAGCAGGAGATGTTGTACAGCATGACCCTCTTTTGACAACACGTAGCTTTGGGCCATAGATGCAATAGTAGGACTAGCAGTAGATTTTGAAATGTCCTCTGAGGACCATAGGATCTTTTTGACTGATACGGGCCTTATTGTCTTTTTGTTACGCCGGCCCACTTATGTATTATACTTTGAAACTCTGTACATGAACTGAAGCAGTGGCTTCTGATATATATATATATATATGCACGTATACAATAATGTTATTGTACTATTCTTATCTTTTATGATATGTTGTTAAATTTGTTTCACTTTTAGTATAGCAGCGCATTGTTTCGTCTGTTTACAAAAAAAAAAAAAAAAAAAAAGAAGAGAAAAATGATGACAAGAGGAAACACGAATCATGAAAGGTAAACAAAGTGTTAATACGGTAACATAATCTACTTGATTTCATGCTATGACTTAAGCATAACATCAAATTAGTAGGGTGTTACAAGTTCCCTATCCTGTGTCAGAATGATAGAAAGAGGCTGGGAGACTACAGGCTCAGCTTCCAAAAGCTCATGGCACAGCTGCAGGTTATTGTCCTCTAATGCTTTTATCATCTTAGAGTTTATCAAGTATGCTTCTAAGGGTGTAGTGGCAGAAATAGCTCCAAATGAAGAAGTCACCACATCTTCAATCATATCAACTCTAAGGCAGGAATCAGCTTCCAAGGGAACCTTGGTTGCATCAAAAACATTGAAAGTGACCTTCTCATCTTGTACTCGCAATTCTAGCTTTTCCTCTTAAACATCTATCAGAGCTCTCCTAGTGGTTAAGAAGGGCCTCCCAAGAATAAGGGGGACTTTTCCTATCTTCCTCTATGTCAAGCACTACAAAATCCACTAGGAATATGAGTGCCTCTTGGATGCTTGATTGAACTGTTAACCAGCTGTAAAGACATCATAGTAGGCTTGACTTCTCCAACTCAAAGCTTCCTGAAAATAGATAAAGGCATTAAGTTAATATTGGCACCAAGATCACAAAGGGCTTTATTAAAACAAATATCACCAATAACACATAGAATAGTAAAACTCCGTAGATCCTTAAGCTTAGGAGGTGTAACACCCTAATAAATCCATATTACGCTTAAGTCGTATTACGGCGTTTTATTAGTTGTTACTTATGCTCGTGGAAAACTAAACTTTACTTGAAATTAAATTACGCGGAAAATACAGTAAATTTTTTTTTGAAATATGTCGTTTGCTTTTGGAAAGTAAAGCCTTGCGCGAGAAGATAGCGGTAAATGAGCGTATCGCAGAGATTTCGATGTAAATGGAAGGAACATGAGATAAACTATAATGTCATACATTCAAATTTCAACATCAACCACATAATTATAATTATCCAACAAATACATAAAAGGGAACTCATGGTCATGCCATGGCCCCAAATATCAAAAGTACAAGTCTGATAAGGTCTAATGCAAAATGAAATACAACAGATAAGGAGCAATAATGGGATAGGCCCATGTAGACATATTCTGGCTTCTTTGCCCCTCCCACGCCCTTCCATCGAACGGACTCAGGTCCTCGAATGCCTAGTCCCCCACGCTGCTCGGCCTCGGGGAACGTGAGGAGTATGGATGATGCGGGTCTTGTTCGCTGACCACTACGCGACGAATGCGGCGGCCCGGAGTATAGTGGCGGATCAAGAACGTTCCTCAGAGGGATCCTCCTCGGACGTGGCAGGATGGTACTCGGGGAGTGGCGGCGAAACGGCTGCGGCTCTAGGAGTAGCGGTCGAACTCACTTCGATCACAGGGACTCCTGGCAGGGGCACGGGCTCGGCTACGGGTAGACCTGGAGACATAGGCTCCATCTCGATCTCGGGCAATGGCTCGGGCGGGAAATCCCAAGGACCTAGCGGCTGTCCAAGGCGTGCTGATGATACGTCTATAGGGGCAGGCGGGGTCTCTGGCTCCTCCTGCTCAAAAACTCGACCCGGGTAGAAGTATGTGCGGACTATTGTGGTGGTCGTGGCCACAATAGCGTGGGCGCCCTCATCATAGGCCCACTCATGGTGGGGAGGCTCCATGCTCCATGCCATGTGATGCTCCATGAGTATCTGGTGACGAGACGGAAAAACAACTAGGATGAGAAATAAGATTTCTCAGTAGGACTCGACCCTGACACACGGTGTCATCGTCATCGTCCCAGCCACTACGGTTTTTAAATGAAAACTGTGGGCATTTAATAGGTTCAATTATTTGATTTTCAAAAACATTACTACCTGAAGTGGATTCAATTTTTAGTACTTATCCTCGTTGTAGTAACAACATCATGGAATACATAAAAGCTTATACGGCTATTCATAACATACATCGACATGTTGAAAGTTGCATTCTTTACTTGGGTCGGACCGAAGTCCCTTTCTTTCCTTAACTTGACTTATCTTAAGTCCTTTCTTTCCACCCACTAAACATAAGTGGTAATGAGCTCATACCGTGGCCGTCGCCACCATAAAATTTCGGTACTTACACTAGCTGGGTCATGCCATGCCTCATGTAAGCCCTATCCCCTATACTCACACTAGCTGGGTCATGCCATGCCTCATGTGAGTCGTGGGTGAGGGGAACTTAAATTAGGTCACCTTCCCTTTTGAAGGATCACACACTTTATTGAATCTTTTCTTATTAAATTTATGATGCAAAATATTTCTAAGTCCACAATTTCTACAAAATTTCGGCAGCATAACGGCTAGACCGAAGCTTCCCAAAATTTTGCCAAACAAAATACTAGTATCACAGCATCATATCATATCATCATATCATATCATCATCATTATATCATCATTATCATAACATCATTATCACATCATCATCATAACATCATGCTTGCAACATAAACATAGGCATATTCTCAAGCAAAGTTTTATGAGCTTAACTTAGTAAATTTGGTGCAAGCTTTTAATTGAGGTTGCCTCTTATATAAACTCTTTCATTAAGCTTAGGACCAATCTTATCTATTGTCCTCTTTGAAACTTTTTAAGTTGAATTATGAGGGTTTTCTAATATTTAGTGTAAGGGTATTAATGTCTTAAAGCTTATTCTTCATTAACCTTTAACTTTTACCCTAACCAGTTTTACTTTTACAGTGGGGCAGTAACTTCAAAAATTCACCATAATTTCATCTTTTACTCTTTTATTTCGAATTTTGGTATGCTTGTACTTCTCTGAGTCTATTTTTAAACAAAAGAAATCCCACTCAAAAATTCATTTTGTAGCTTGAGTTATACACCTTTTATTCGGACTGTTCAGATTTGAAAGTTCATCTCGGGTCAGTGACTTTTAACATCTACTGTGAACTACTCACAAAGAATCTGACAAAACTGTTTTATGGGGATGTTCCCCTATGTCTTAGCTTTCCAACAAACTTGGTCCCACTCAAAAATGTTATGTATAGCTTGAGTTATACACGTTTTATTAGCTACTGCCCAGACAGAAACCCATCCAGGAACAGCAGACTTTAAAAATTCATATCTCTCTCATTTTAAAACCAAATCTCGCATATTTTATATGTATGAAAATCTCTTTGAGTCTAATTTCACATAAAATTGGTTTCATTGCATTTTGAGTTTTGTAGCAATAAACATACTGCACGCTTTACAGGCTGCCAGAATTCCAGATTTACTAGTTTTTAAGTTTTTCACTTCAAGCTTATGGAGAAATTGTTATATCACTTTAAAACACCATTTTCATGTTTTATCTCAACATTATCATCAATGTTTTAGTTACCAAATCAGTATTTTGAAACAAAATAAAGCAAGACACATAAAACCATCATGCCACAAGATTTTCTTTCAAAACAACACTTTTCAACAAGACAAGAAAGCTCATAGAACAAGGAATGGTCATGAGACCTTGAAGCAAGTCCTAAAACCACCTAGCTATGAAGAGCTTAGGGGTTCTAGTTCTTGAAAAATATATGGAGAGGAAGGGTTAGATTCACTACCAAAAAGTTCCTCTTGAAGGCTTGGAAGATGAAGATAGTTTGGAGATGGCCTCCTTCCTCTTGAGCTTGATATTGGGGCTTGTATATGAGTGGCTTTGTTTCTCCAAGGACCAAAAATGGTAGTCCTTGAAGGGATTGTGAGTGTGGTGATAGGAGATGAGGGTGATGGTGGTAGAAAAGTGAGGACTTAGGGTAGGAAAACAAGAAGAACAAGAAGAAGAGTAGGAAGAACAAAGAGAGGTTTAGAGAGAGGTGAGAGCTTTGTGTGTATTCTTGAGAGAGGAAATGAAAAATGAATGGAGGAGAGAGGGAGGGCTGAAGGTGGCGCAAGAATGAGGGGAGGGAGTGATGTGACTTTGCTTCTTACAACAAGCAAGAGAGTGGAAAAACCTTGGGGCAAAAGGGTGAGTTGTGTTTCCTTTGAGTCTTGGTACTTGGATAAAAGGCTTTGTGGTATTTTTGTCAATTGGTTAAAAGCATGAGCTGCCTTTGGATTGGCATTGGATGATTGTGATCACTCCAAGTGTCACAATCTTGATGAAGGAGAGTACAACTCTTGTCATGACTTAAGGGTTCTACTAACATGGACTCTTGATCTAGTGGTGTATGATGAGAAGGGAATTGAATGGTTAGATGTGGCTCTTGCTTTGACCAAACTTTCAATCAATCATTAAAGGGAAGTTTCTACATCTTTATAATTGTTACAATTATCTAAATGTTAATTAATTCAATTGGCTTAATTATGCCATTAACACATTTTTATCGAAAAGGATTTTTCCTCCTTAATTATGTAAAGAAGATGTGAGGGTTAATTTGATTAGAATGTGATACTTATATGCTTTTAGTTAATTAGGTTTGATCACCTTGATTTTATGTTTTAAGTCATGAATTAATAAGGATTAGGCATTTAGGCTTTTAATTGTAACGTTTAATGCATTAAGCTTCAATTGTTGACTTGCCTTTGATTTACTAAGCCCTTGCTCTCGAGATTAGCCGATTAGTTCTCAATTAATCGCTAATCCCTCTAATTAGCCGGGAACACCGAGCTAATTAACTTAGGTAAAATGGGGATGTTACAGGAGGCAGCTTATTCTGCAAAATGGCACTGTACTCCTTAGAAAGTAGGATAGTCTCATCATCTCTAATTTTCTTCTTTTGTGAGATAATCTCCTTTATAAACTTAACATAACTAGGCATATGAGTCAATGCCTTCACGAAGGGTATATTGATTTGCAGCTTCTTGAATACTTTGCAAATTGTTTGTCTTGCTGCTCCTTCTTCAGTTGCTTCACCCAATGTGCATAGGGAATAGGAGGGTCAAAGGTAGGTGGTGCCATATACTCTAGAGTCTTTTCTTTTTCTCCCACACCCTTACTATGCCTCACAGGGATCTCGTACTTCTTTCCCTTGGTAGTCTATACCTCATCCTCAGTAGATGACTCGTCTTTCACTTTTGGTTTCTCAGGTTCTGTAACACCTTACCAAACAAAATACTATGCTTAAGTCATAGTATATTACCTGATAAGTTATTACGTGTGGCTGACTAATTAAATTTCATTTCTGACTCATTGTTAATTACCCATATAGAGTTAACTGCTCATTTATTCATTTCTGTTGGCAGTAAAATAAATAATGGCTTAGCGTTGTAACTGAAAGAAACTGCAAAATAGATAGAGCTACTAAACTACATCATTTACATATATGTACATAGATGCCTATTTCCAAAGTTTTTCAAAAGTACATAAACAGTATAGGGTATAAAAATGAGGCTATTAAAACAAAATAAAACTGGCCTATTTCTATAATCAGAACCTTAACTGGTCCCTATAGGACATTTCATATGCTATCTTTATCCACTAAACCTCTACCTAGGCCCAAACTGCCAAAAGAAGACCACTTTATACATCTTCTTCTATGGCACAACATAGGCTCCCTAGATGGATTCCGAGGAAAGGAATCCATTAGCCAGGCTAATGTCTGCCGAAGCATAGCCAACGCTGGGTGCAGAAGATGATGAAGATGAGCTCGCTGCCTCAGATGGGCCCTCCTCCTCAGAAAGTGAAATGGAGGGAGCCTGAAAAGGTGATGCCGCCAATGGTGCCGTGGGAGCTACTGCTGGAGGTGGGAATGGGTGTGCCATGTAGAGAAGGATGGCAATATAAAGGGCGGCAAGGTCAAATAGTGGGTGCATGAGTGGAATGACAAAGTCTCTATGGAAGAAGAAATAAAGGCGAAACTAACATCTACCGGATATATATATATATACATAGAATCTAGGAGTGGATCAAGATGGATGTGGAGATCAATGAACTCAATGAAGAGAATGCCGATCGCTGCGTTCGCCATGATCTGAGAATGACGCAAAAACATATAGTAGGGTGAGAAATAAAAATTTCTCAGTAGGAATCCAAATTCTATACACATCTATCATCGCCATCATTCCCAGTTGTTTCGATTTTTCTTAATTTCAAATGATGCAATATAACAGTAATATTCAACTTAATTTAACTTGTAGAAAATAGAACTTGAAACAAACCTAAATTTTAAATTAGAGCAATACAAGTATATTTAATAGGCACACTAACATAGCTAAAATAGTAACCGTAGGCAAACAATAATATAACACAAGGAATATATAGTTAACTAAGACCTTAACTTAGAAATTCATAAACAGAACATATATATGTGAAATGGAAAAAAAAATGCATGTAGCCTTTGGAGATTTTCAACTTATGCAACCTATATTTTCCACTCTTGGTCCCCTAGGAATCATTAGCCATATACTCCTGAGTAATAGTCTATTTTTCAGGACTAAGCTCGTTCCTATATAGGATTGCCAGGTTTACTTTCTTCGACTTTCCCACAGATCTATTCCCCTTAAACTTATTCAGGGGCTAGCTCAAGTAGTATGGAATCATAACATTATTCATAAGATTTCATGAACATCTAGTGTTATTTTTCTCAAGTATCACATGTGCACAAACATTTCACATAATACATGAAGTCTTTGCTGAAATTTTTGACAGCATAATGGATCAATTCTGCTTCCCAGTGAATAGTGCCAGTATATCAGTAAAACCAATCAAGCAAAAAGATCAACATAGAGTAGCAAATCTATAGCAATATTATCAAATATGTATTGTGCTAACATAAGGTTTTCTGCACATGACACTCAATTTTGCCTAATTTTTGTGAAATTCACCATTATTCCTATTCAATTCATTTAGGCCTAAATTTTGAATATGCTATAGCTCTATGTGTCTAATTTCCAACCCTTTTAGTCCCATCTCATTTTGACTTGTGTAACTCAAGTTATTTGAATTTTACTATAATCTATTCTACTATTGGCTAGAATTGCATCCTTAAAAGTAAAAATTACTAAAAATAGAAACCTAGGTCAAATCATACAAAAATTATGCCAAATTAAAGCTAATAGAACAAAATTTATTTTGAAAGAAGTTATACTTCATTTGCATAAGTATAACTCGAGATATAATCCCTATAAGTAGACCCTTCTGGACTACCCTATGCCAGTCTGGTTTAGACTTAAGACAATTTCATTGATTTACTGGGAACAATTGGGAATGATCTAACTTTGAAATTTTTATGAAATGTTCATCTACATGTCATCTTTCAAAGAGCGCTAGTGGCACTTAATTTGGAGTTTTGTAGTGAGTTACATCCTTCTCAACTCACACTGCCCAAAAAAGGGCCCAGAATTTTAGACTAAAATTTAAAAATTCATAACTCACTCAATACTAATCCAATCGCATTATATTTTATATGGTTTGAAAGCCCTAAATGTCTAGCTTCATGTAAAAATATACCCATGAAGTTTTGATGGCTAGATTTCAGTTCGTATAAGTTGGACATATGGACATTGTAGGGTTTTCACCCAACAACATCTTGATTCTTTCTATCTCCAAGTTATTTTCTTCCAACTTCAATTCTAATCATCACTTACATGCAAAATCAACCCTAACTCCTCATTTCTACCCAAATAAGATCAGAATCATGGAAGAAAAAGAAACCCCAATCAGGCCCAATCCAAGAGAACAAGAAGAGAAGTTGAAATTCCTACCTTTCTTAGGTGAAATCTTGTTAGATTGGTGTCTTGGATTGAAAAAATTTTTGATGAAGCTTGAGGAGTTGATGGAGAAGGAGTGAAGATAAGTTGAGATAGAAGAAAAATGAAGGGAGGTCTGCACCTAATGTAGCCGAAAATTATCAAGGGAGATGGGAGGAATTATTTCAAGACTTATGAAAGAAGTTAGTTTGTGATTGGTGGATTTCATCTCATATTCAAACTTAACTTGGTTTCCCTCTTTTAGTCTGATTTGTGGTGTGAGGGTTTGTTGGTTGAATCTTGGTTATCCATTCTAGGGTTCTCATAGTATAATTTCTATTAATTCGGTTCTAACAATCTAAAATACCAAAATCTTACCGATTTCTTTTCAATCGGTAAATCGATTCTAGAAAAATCCTATGAGATTTCCTATGTTTCTAATCTAATTCTATCATATCTAATTCTTCTAAATCACACTTAATTGGCTTTAAATGAATGTTTAATTAAATTCTAATTAGTCCTAATTATTGAATAAAAACCGAACAACTTGGTCAAAAACGATAAGATTTTTCGGACATTATATGTTCTCCTAGTTCTTTTCCACTTCTCAGGGTAACTGCCTTAACTTGCTCTCTTGGGTTCTTCACTATGTTGCTAGGCAAGGTACCCTGAGGTTTTTCAGCTAGCTGCCGAGATATCTGCCCCAATTGCATCTCAATGTTCCTAATGGAAACCTCCTGGTTCTTGAACTAAGCATCATACTATTTGAACTGTGCTTCAGTTCTGTCCACAAAATGAGAATGGGCCTACATGAATTGTTGAAACATATCTTCTAGATTAGACTTCTTCTCCAGGACAGGTGGGTTGTATGTATGCCTAAGAGCACTTTGATTCCCACAATATTGGTTGGAGTAACCATGATCTCTGTATCCAAGAACATAACTGTTGGAATGGAAGTTGTGCCTTTGACCGTTCATGTAATTGATTTGTTCATTAGAAGTAGGTTCTATAGCACATTCTCCATTAGGATGATTCTCTTAGCAAAAGTCATATCGCAAGATCGGTGCTGGTGAAGTGGTGCTGAGCATGTCCAATTTCTTTTGAATGGCTACATTTGGACAGAGAGAGCTTGTATCTGAGCTAAGAGGGTAGTGGTTGTGTCTACTTTCAAAACTCCCCTCTTCTAAGTTCTCTCACTAGGTCTTTGGTAATTGTTGCTAGCCAATACTTCAAATAATTCCTAGGACTGCTCTGGTGTCTTACTATTTAAAGAGCCACTAGCTACTGCATCAACCTTAATCTGAGTGGACATAAGGAGACCATTGTAGAATGTCTAGATTTGCATCCAAAGTGGGATGCTGTGAAGTGGACACTTAGCCAATAACTCCTTACACCTCTCCTACGACTCATAGAAGGATTCTCCATCTGTTTGGGTGAAGAAAGTGATGTCATTCCTCATTTTGGCAGACTTGGCAGGAGAAAAGTACTTTTTCAAGAATTTCTTAGCCACCATATCCCAGGTAATGAGTGTCCTCTGTGGTAGAGACTTCAACCAAGCTCTGACTTTGTCCCTCAGTGAAAAATGGAACAGTTTCAACCAAATAGCATCATCTATGGCACCATTAATTTTTATGGTGTCATAGATTTTCAGGAAGTTGTTGAGGTGCTCATTTGGATCCTCACTAAGTAGTCCAGCAAACTGGCAATTTTGTTGCACAAACTGAATGAGTGACGTCTTCAGCTCAAAGTTGTTTGCTTGGATAGGTGGTCTCACAATACTTGATGAGCACCCTTCAAGAGTGGGTGCCAAGTATTCCTTCATGGCTCTGTCGTTTTGTTCATTTTCCTCAGCCATGGTACCTTCAAAGACTCTTTCAACTGCTCTTCATTTTCTTCAGAGTTGACATAAGGAATGCTCAATTTCTAGCTCAAAGAGTAAGTCTTCCGTGGATTGGCTCCTTCGCATAAACTGCAAAATAGAACACAAGAATAGGTGAAGGAAGGACTAAAACAAATTAAAACAAAAGCTGAATAAAATAAATAACGAAAGAAAAAGAAATAAAAATAAAAATAAAAATCCAATCTAGTATCCCGTCGACTAAGAGTTATATTGATACTATCCCCGGCAACAGCACCAAAAACTTGATGTGGCTCTAGCAAGTATACTGGGTCATACAAGTAATAAAGTGATAAGTAAAGTATCGTTCTCACGAGGATATATCAATTATTGGATAGTCTAAGGGATGCCTATTTGGAAAGAATACATTCACGTATACAGGAAATTAAAATAAAAATCAAAGAAAATAAACAAGAAAAATAGTAATGTAACTGGATGAAAAAGGGGTGAACAATTGCAATGGGATGGATGCTAGGCCTAATTAATTTCACCTATTGTAGACGCATTGACTATGAATTTCTATTAATCAATTTCTATCCTAATTGACTCACGATCAGTTCCTCTTAATTTATTCTTAACCTCTCTTGAGGTCAAGCAATACTCTTTATGCTAAATTGATTGCCTAATCTCTTAGCATAAACTAATTTAGGTAAAGGTTGAAGCTCTATGGGTTCCTATGTTGACTGCATGAACCATATTTGTCTATCTCTAGTTTTTGCTCAAGTCACGGTGTTTATGCTAAGAAGATTTGTTTACAAACCCTATCTCTAATTATTGCAAAACAACAAATCAATTGAATGGTGGCCAATCACTCAAAAGCATTAAGCACAAACAAAAATACTAAGCAATTGAAAATAGAAACAATATTAACATTAATCCATAAGTAAATTTGTCATACAGAAGGATCCATTAAAGCCCTAGCAAGAGAAACTTAGTTCATGACTAAGGAAAATAAAATAACAAGAGAGTATAAAGATGAGGAAACAAAAAAATAAAGAGCCATAAAGATTTCTGGCTAAAGACAGGAAATTCGGAAGGATCTGGATCTCTCCGTGTTGAAGTTGAGCTATGGAATTCTTGAATTTTCACCTTCAATCTCTCTGGAAGAAGTTTTCTATCTTGGGAAGTGTGTAAAGTGTCCAGGGATCTTTTTTGTTTTATATTTGTGTTACCGCCTTTTATAGTGCATGGACCCCCTCTTTTTAAATCTCAACTCGCCTTGTTAATTTGCTGTAGACGGGCTTGTGCTATAATGCAATGCCCAATTCTTGGCTCATTTGCTAAAAACTGTAGCGCGCTACAACGGGCTGGGTTACAGTATAGGGTGCAAGGTTGCGCTATAACGCAACAGAAAATTTTGAATTTCTTCCTTCTATGGTAGCGTGCTATAGCGCACTACCTTATACTATAACGTAAGGTGCTGAGTCTAAATTCATGCTTTAGCCTCTTCCAACTTCTTCTAGACCCGCTTGCTCCTAAAATAAATCAAATACAACCCAAAATAAGCATCAAATCACCTAAGAAAATGACAAAATATGAAAAATACCAATTAACCTAAACTATATACTAAAATAAAACAAAACAAAAGCTAAATTAAACAAAAACTAACTAAAAAATATAACTCACCAAAGGGAGTTATCAATAATTCTGCAAGACCAAGCATAGGGCAATATCCACAACCAGTAAAGCCTAAAATGCCACAGACCAACAATGCAGAATCGAGCTTGGCAGATTTAGTGAAGCAAATGGCAACTAGCAACATTCAGTTCTAGTAAAGAACAAAAGCTAGCATAAAAAAAATCTGCAAACGTAGATTGGTCAATTAGCTACCACAATTAGTAAGCTAAAATCCCAAGGTTCGGGCCAACTTCCTTCTCAAAGTATGAGTAATCCAAGAAGCAATGTGAGTGCCACTAACTTCAGAAGTGGCAAGGAGCTACAAGCACCAATTCAAGCAGATAAAGAGACCTAATTCTATAGAAAAACTAGATGTTGTAGAAATAGTTAGAGATGATTCAGAGATGTCCAAAATAGGCAATAGCCAGAATTTTGCCCCAAGCATCCTACTGTCTTTCCCAAATAGAGTGACATAGAATAAGAAGATAATCGAGGTAGAATTGGACAAGGATCTCTTCTTCTGTTCTCCACTCACCCAACTCCATCAAACTATCAAGCTCAACCAAGTTTTATTCATCCAAGCTCCAAAATCAAGCCAAATCACATAACAAGAGGTAGAGGTTTAATTTTTGTCTTGCTATTTTGGTTGTGGCTGGCTGGTGGTGGCTTTAGTTTCTCAATCCTTGATGTGTTGATTGAATGAATATGATGATATTTGGCTGGTTTGTTGGTTGTTTATGAGGTTAAAATTGATTAGGAAGCAAGAAAGGATGAAAGTATGAAGAGGTGAGGAGCTGGAAAACCAAAAACCCTCGGCAGTCTATACGGCGGAGTGTACGGCTCTGCCTACCACCATTTAAATTTGATGAACCATTTTTATATGAAATTATACATCTAGGGATTTCCATACATATGTCATATAAGTCCATTGGATTACTATTGAGAGAGATATGAATTTTTGAATTTTGACCTAGGTTTTTGAGTTTGATTTTGGGCAGACTAGGTTGTTCAGGGCAAAACTCGCCTTATACTATTTGGAATTGAATGAAACTAACTTTTTTAGAAAGCTTACATATAGCAGAATATCCCAGAAAAATTTCAGAGTTAGATAACATCCCGTTTGTTCCCAGTGACTCAACAAAGTTGCCCTATATCCAAACCAGGCCAAAATAGGGCAATTCAGGAAGGTCAAATTTCGAGGCTTATAACCTGAGTCCTACTAAGGAAAATAGAATGGAACCTTTTTTAAATGAAATATTCTTCTGTTAGCTTAATATGAGACCAACTTTGTATGATTTGTATTAGTTTTGGATTTTTAATGGATTTTTACTTCTAAGTGTGTAATTCTGGCCAGTCACAGGGCAGGCCAGGATAAAATCTAAATAACTCGAGCTATATTTATCAAAATTAGATGGGACCAAAGAGATTAGAAAATAGACACATAACATTTTAACATATCCAAAATTTAGGTCTAGATGAGTTACATAGAAATTTTGGCTTGATTTACAAAAACTAGGTTAAGTGATTGTATTGAGGCAGTAACCCTGTTTTAGTGTAACTAATGCTCCTATGATTTGGATGTTTGAAATATGAATGAAATGTTATGACTTTTATGAGAAATTGGTGTTCTGAGTACTGGCACTATTCATGAAGAAGTGGATACATTTTGTTATGCCGCCAAAATTTCGGTAAGACCTATGCATGAGTTATAAGATACATGTGCATCTTCAAGAAAGTCATAAAGGTTATGTTATGATGAATATAAAGACTATGTTATGATGAAAGTTCCATGATACTTGGGCCAGTCTCGGATTAAAGTTAAGGGGAATAGATCGGTGGGGAGGTTGGGGAAAGTAAATTCGGCATTCCTGTGTAGGAACGAGCTCGATCCTGAGAAGCAGACTATTACCCAAGAGTCTAAATGGCCAAGAACTCCCAGGGGACCAAGTAATGGAAAAAGTTTATGAAGAAAGGTTCAAGAATGAGATTGCATGATCACATTGAATGCATGATTACATTGAATAGTTATTACAAGTTGTTTACAGTTTGACGGTTATATTTACTTACTATTGTATGTTCGTTTATTCTGCTCAATATTCTGAGTGTCATTACTTGTTAGTTTGTTCTGTTTCTTATGCTATCTTAAGTAAAACTGAACCTTGCCTCGGACCAGACGTTTTCTTAAACTTATTAATTATGGATAGTTTAGTTTGAGTCTATGTTATAACTAAATAAAAATCGAGGCAACTGAGAATGAGTGTGATGCCAGTTAAACATCATACGTGAACCCTACTGAGAATTTCTTTAAATTCTCACCTCGTTTTGTATTTCCGCATCATTCTCAGACATTGGCGATGGACTCAATGGCCAGTCTCTTTATTGAGATTCCAGACTTGTAGCTTCACCATGATCCCATCGTAGACTTACTGTATATAGCCGGTTCCTGCCATTTTCATCTTTACTTATTTAGTAATAGGAATTTTGTCGTCCCTTCATTTCATCCTGCTTTTGACCCTACTGCCCCATACGTTGCGGTCCCACTACACATGGCACACCCACCTCCAGCATCTCTTGCACCCATTGTGCCACCAACTCCTACTGACCTTGCGCTAGAGTCACCCCCGCAGGTGGTACCTGACATTTCGCTTAGCTCCGAGAGCAACTTTTCTGAGACCACCAGCTCATCATCCTCCTCCTCGGGACCCAATGCAAACTACTCTCCAGCCGAGCCTGACATGGCCTGTAACACCCTAATAAATCCATATTACGCTTAAGTCGTATTACGACGTTTTATTAGTTGTTACTTATGCTCGTGGAACACTAAACTTTACTTGAAATTAAATTACGCGGAAAATACAGTAAAAAATTTTTTTTTGAAATATGTCATTGCGTTGGAAAAATAAAGCCTTGCGCGAGAAGATAGCAATAAACGAGCGTATCGCAGAGATTTCGATATAAATGGAAGGAACATGAGATAAATCACAAAGTCATACATTCAAATTATAACATCAACTACATAATATACTTAATCTCACAATATCCAACGAATACATATAAGGGCAACTCATGGACATGCCATGGCCCCAAATATCAAAGGTACACAAGTTTGATGAGATACAATACTAAATGAAATACAAGAGTTAGGGAGCACAAGTCAAAATAAGCCCTCGTAGACATATGCTGTCTTCTACGCCTTCCATGCCCTTGCATCGAACTCAGGTCCTCGAATGTCGAGTCCTCCATGCTTTGCTCGGCCTCGGGAACGCGGAGTGCGAATGATGCTTGAGGTGCTGCTGATCACCTCTATCCGACGGACGCGACGGCCGGGAACATAGCTGCCCACCGAGGAATGTGCCTCGGAGGGATCCTCCTCGGACGCGACAGGCCGATACTCGGGGAGTGGCGGCGAAGCTGCTACGGCCCTGGGGGTGGCCGTCGAACTCACCTCGACCACGGGAACCTCTGGCGGCGGGATAGGCTCGGCTACGGGGAGGCAGGAGACATAGGCTCCATCTCGATCTCGGGCAATGGCTCAGTGGAAATCCCAAGGACCCAATGGCTGTCAAGGCGTGGCGAAGATCGTCCATGGGGGCTGGCGGAATCTCGGCTCCTCTTGTTCAAAAACTTCGACCGGATAGAAGTAGGTGCGAACTACCGTGGTGGTCGTGGCCACGATAGCGTGGGCGTCCTCATCATAAACCCACTCATGGTGGGGAGGCTCCATGCTCCACGTCACGTGAGGCTCCATGAGTATCTGGTGGCGACGCGGAAGACAACTAGGATGAGAAATAAGATTTCAAGAGGACTCGACCACGACACACCTGTCATCGTCATCGTCCCAGCCACTTCGGTTTTTAAACGAAACTGTGGGCATACAATAGGTTCAATTATTTGATTTTCGAAAACGTTACTATCCGAAGTGGATCCCATTTTTAGTACTTATCCTCGTTGTATTAACATCACCATGGCATACATGAAAGCTTATATGACTATTCATAACATATATAAACAGATCGAGAGTTATGTTCTTTACTTGGGTTGGACCGAAGTCCCTTTCTTTCCTTAACTTGACTTATCTTAAGTCCTTTCTTTCCACCCACTAAACATAAGTGGTAATGAGCTCATACCGTGGCGTCGCCACCATAGACTTTCTGTACTTACACTAGCTGGGTCATGTCATGCCTCATGTAAGCCCTATCCCTATCCTCACACTAGGTGGGTCATGCCATGCCTCATGTGAGACGTGGGTGAGGGGAAACTTAAATTAGGTCACCTTCGCTTTTGAAGGATAATACTTTATCCAATCTTTCCTTATTAAACTTATGATGCAAAATATTTCTAAGTCCATAATTTCTACAAAATTTCGGCAAAGATAACGGCTAGACATGACTTCCCAAAATTTTGCCAGACAAGATACCAAGAGTATCACAGCATCATATCATATCATCATAGCATATCATCATCATCATATCATCACATCATATCATCATATCATGGCATCATAATCACATCATCATCACATCATACTTGCAACCTAATCGTAGGCATATTCTCAAGCAAAGTCTTATGAGCTTAGCTTAGTAAATTAGATGCAAGCTTTTACATTGGCTTTCATTTTATTGATTTCCTCTTCTCATTTATTCTAACTTGACTTATATGATTTTCATATTTTAAATTTGGAAGAGTTATGGTTTAGGTTTTGCATTATAGTTTGATTAAAATCTTATGAACTTAATCTAGTACACTAACTACATTTACATTCGGTTTTTCGTTTTATTTGCTTCTTTTGTTAAGGATTAGGCAAGCTTGGTATTTTATTCCATCTAGTCTTCATTAAGTAAATTATGAAGTTTCATTACTTTAGGTTAAGCCCTTTTACCTTTTTAAGTCACTTATGCATAGTTTTACTTAAGGTTAAATTTTGACAGTTTTACATTTTACCCCAGGCAGTAACTTTAAAAATTCACCATAATTTGGTATTTTATCATTTTAATGCGAAATTTTATATGCTTATAGGGTTCTGAGTCTAGTTTTTAACAAAAGAAGTCCCACTCAAAAATTCATTTTCTAACTCCAGTTATGCATATTTTATTCTGACTTGTTCAGTTTCTAGGTTCACTCCCGGTACAGTGGATTGTGACCTCTCATTATAATTGCTCAGAAGGAATATGAGAAAACTGTTTTAGGGGTTTGTTCCTCTATGTCTTAGCTTTCATTTAAACTTGGTCTCACTCAAAAATCATTTTTGTAGCTCGAGTTATACACATTTTAGTGTAGACTGCCCAGACAGAAACCGATCCGAGAACAGTCCACTTTGAAAAATCATATCTCACTCATTTTAACTCCGAATCTTATATATTTTATATGTATGGAAAGCTCTCTGAGTCTATTTTCATATAAAATTGGTTCCACTAATTTCTGAGTTTTCTGGAAAAAGTTATGCCGTTCGGTTTACAGACTGCCAGAAAATCCAGATTTCACGTTTTGATCTTTCTCATGTTTTCTCCAAAACACTCAACCTCACTTTCAAGAAACCATTCTCAAGTTATAAAACACTCATATACCATGAAAGATTAGTGAAAAACTAACATGTTGGAGTTCAAAAATAGTGGATTCAGCCATGCATCACACCAAACCGAAAACATATTTTCACAAACAACCATACTAGCAACAACATCTCATTTTATGACAAGAATGGCTATGATGCCCATAATCAATCTTTAAAACCACCTAGCTATGGAGAGCATAGGAGTTCTAAAGCTTGAAAAACAAGAGAGAAAAAGGGTTTAGAGTCACTACCAAGAAGCTTTCTTTGAAGGAACTTGGGATGGAAAAAGAGATGATGGTGGTGGTGGTGCTCCTCCTCTTGGATCTTGGAAGAGGCTTGATATGTGAGTGTCTTTGATTCTCCAAGAGCAAGAAATGGTGGCTCTTGAAGAGTTTGTGAGTAGGATGAGGAGAGGAAAGGATGAGAGAAGTGGGAGAATTCTAGAGAGAAGTTAGAGAGTTTAGAGAGAAGGAGGAGAATTTGAAATTGAAGAGAGAGAAGAGAGCTTTGTGTGTGTCTTTGGGAGAGGAAATGAAAAATGAATGGAGGAGAGAGGTATGGCTGAAGGTGGCACAAAAGAGGGAGGGAAAGGTGATGAGACTTTGCTTCTTACAACAAGCAAGAGAGTGGAAAAACCTTGGGGCAAAAGGGTGAGTTGTTTTTCCTGAGTCTTGGAGGCATTCTAATGTCCATTTTAAGCTTTTCTCTAGGGGTTAAAGGAGTACCCTCTTAGGATTTGGTTGCTTGTCTAAGACTCATCCAAGTGTCAAGATCTAATGGTGGATGACAAGGATCCTAGTCTTGGCTTTTGATCTAATGGTGTAGGATTAAAGAGTTTGAATGAAGGGTGAGATGTTGCTCCTCCTTGGTAGGTCTTTCTAGGGCATATGCATGGAAGAACCTTTATCTCTAAATGTTATTAGAATTATTTAAATGTAGTTTAACTTAATTGGCTTAATTACCCATGAGTTAACTCTTGTCAATTATACCTTTTATGATGTCTTGCATTACGGTTAAGCATATGCTTAATTTGGGGTTTAATTTTTCAAGAGTTGTCTTAATCATTATAAACTTAATTAGTAAGGTTAGATTGTCTTACTCTTGTTTTGGCACCTTCGAGTAATTAAGGATTAGACGATTAAGGTTTTATTAAAACGCTTAGGACATTATGACTAAATTGTTTGGCTAGACTTAATTTACTAAGCTCTTGCTCTCGGGATTAATCGATTAGTTCTCAATTAATCGCTAATCCCTCTAATTAGCCGGAAACACCGAGCTAATTAGCTTAGGTAGAAATGGGGATGTTACATGGCCAACGGCTATCTGACTGAGTAGATCAACCACAGACGACATTGTACAGCATGGCCCTCTTTTGACAGTATGCAGCTTTAGGCCATAGACTTAGCAGTAGGTTTAAATTGTCCTCTGAGGACCCCATAAGATTGTTTTGACTGACGTGAGCCTTATGTCTTTTTGGTACACCGGCCCCACTTATGTATCTTGTTTTGAATCTATATATAAACTGAAGAGCATTGGCTTCTAATCTATATAGGCACGTATACAGTTGATGTTATATTACTCATTCTTATCTTTTATGGCATTTTGTTAAATTTTGTCACGCTCATTATATACAGCGCACCGTTTCTTCTGTTTACAAAAAAAAAAAAAAAAAAAAGATGTGATATGAATCATGAAAGGTAAGCAAAGTACCAACATAGTAACACAGTCTACTTAATTTCATGCTATGACTTAAGCATAACATTAAATTGGCAGGGTGTTACAGTCGAGGGCTGGCCTAAGTCTTAGACAGTACCGCTCTGGCCCACGCTAGCTGGGTTTATGCCATGTCTCACGTGGTAGGTTGGTACATCTTTTTTGCAAGTTCTCATAAATCTTATTCTTCTTTGGACATGATTATACATGCATATGCTACATGCATTTAGTCATATACTTCATATCATACTTAAATCATTCTTGCATATATAAATCTTATGAACATAATATATAAATGTTTATAACATTCATATAATTCACATATTTCTGCCGGAATTTCGGCAGCATAACGGATCGAGTCCGCTTCCTTGTGAATAGTGTCAGGCTCCCAATACAATCAACTAAGTATGCAATTCAATGTAAAATAGCAAGTTACAACAACATTATTAATCATATGGTATGTCAAAATCAATAGAAATATCAACAGAGTTTTCTGCTCACTCTACCTTCTTCTGCCTGAATTTCTTAAGGTCCACTTTTACTCCTATTCAACTCATTTAGACCTAAATTTTGGATATATCATAGCTTTATGTGTCTAGTTTCCAACCTTTTTGGTCTCATCTTATTTTGATGTGCATAACTCAAGTTATTAGTATTTTACTTTAGACTGCCCTGTACTTAGCCAGAAATGCACTCTTATAAGTGAAAATTCACTAAAAAGAGAAATCTGGGTGAAATCATACCAAATTTATATCAATTTAAAGATAATAGAAAAGGTTTTAAATGAAAGAAGTTGCATATCATTTGCATGAGTTGCATATCATTTACGTGATATTTTGCTACATGTTAGCTTTCAAAAAAATTTAGTTGTACTCAATTTAGAGTTGTGAAAGGTGAGTTACACTCTTCTCAACTCATACTGCCCAGATGAGAATCTAGATTTCTAGGTCAAGATTCAAAAATTCATAAATAATTCTATATTAATTGAATGGCCTTATATTTTATATGTATGGAAATCTCTGAATGTCTAGTTTCATATAAAAATAGATTCATCAAATTTAAACAATTGTAGGTAGAGCCGTACACTTCACCGTACGGACCGTCGAGGGGAAAACCTTAACACCTTCTTGAATTCTTCTTGAATTCATGTTTTCCTTAAATCTCTCCATCCAATCTTCAATTCAAACTCACATATACACCTTAATTCATCATTCGCACCCATCACACATCAGAATCATGGATGAACAAGGGACCCTAGGCAGCCCCAATTCAAAGAAAAGAAGGAGAAAGTTGAGATTCCTACCTTGGTAGTGTGAAATCTTGGTGTAACTTAACCTTGGAGTAAAGTTGATGGTTGGAGCTTGCACCATGGGTAAGATGAGATGAAGGAGGATGAAGAAGATGAAGAAAAATGAAAACAAAGGGGGGGTGGTCTGCACACTTAAGGCAGAATTCCTTAAGGGAGAAGGAGGGTGTTGGAAAAGCAAACAATATGATTTGTTGATGGTTGAATGGTTGAAATTGAGCTACAACTCTCCACAAAGTTGGTGATAACTCCTTTTGATGAGTTATATTTTTAGTTAGTTTTTATTTAATTTAGGACGTATTATTTAGTTTTGTTGCTATTTTGTTTTATTTTAGTTAAGTAGTTTAGATTTGGTGCTATTTTCATTTTCTATTATTTTCTTATATTTTGGATACTTATTTTAGGTTTATGTTGATTGTCATTAGGTACAAGCACTCAAGTTGGAATTTGGAGCCATGAGAGAGCTTATCTTGCATAAAATCAAGATCTTTCAGCATTGGAAATTCAATATCTAGCTCTCTAGAAGTCGAATTATGATGGTTCAAGATTTTTTGGAAAGAAGAGAAGAAGATCTCCAACTTTTTTGTTGGACACTTTTTCCAGTTCTCGAGTCTTCTAGGAGAAAAAGGCGAAACAAGATTGACGCTTCATCTTGTTTTCGATGTTGTCAAGTCTGACCTTTTATCACTCTTTTACTTATATCTTGGGCAACAAAACTCCGATTGAGGCGATTCTTATTGCATTAGAAAGCTTATTCAAAGATCTACAATCGCTATTTCTACCTCCGAGGCCAAATTCCAACTATTCTGACCGCTACAAAGCTTGGAAATGTGTAAAAATAGTTAGCACTGTCTGGTAGGCGCACTATAGCGCGATGCCGTTTGCAGCAAGTTGCTGGCTCGGGCCAGAATTCGAGAAAAGGATCCGTAGACTATCAAAGGCAACACACAAGGTCAGATAAAGAATCCCTAGACACTCACACACTCTTCCGAAGACAGAAGACCTCTTCCAGAGAGATTGAAGGCGAAGATTCAAGGATTCCGGAGGTCAACTTCAATACGGAGAAATCCACATTCTTCCGAATATCTTGTCTCAAGCTAGAAATCTTTATGGCTTTTGTTTCTTCTATCTTCTCATCTTCATACTCTTTCATTGTTTTCTTTTCTTCAGTTATGAATTAGTTTTCTTTTGCTAGGGCATTAATGGACCCTTTTTGTATGACAAGTTTATTCATGGATTAATGTTAATCTTGTTTTCTATCTCTATTGCTTAGTGTTTTTGTTTGTTCTTAATGCTTTTAATTGCTCGATCACCAATTAATTGATTTGGGGATTTACAACAACTCGAGAGAGGGTTTGTGAATAGAGCCTCTTAACATAAACACCGTGAACTGAGCGAAAACTAGAGATAGGCAAACGCGGTTCGTGCGGTCAACATAGGAACCCATAGAGCTTCAACCTTTACCTAGATTGAGTTGTGTTAAGAGTTTAGGCAATCAATATATGATAAAGAGTATTGCTTGACCTCGAGAGAGGCTAGGAATAGATCAAGGGGAACCGATTGTGAGTCAATTGGGATAGGAACAGATTAACAGAAATTCGTAGTAAATGTGTCTGCAATAGGTGAAATTAATTAGCTCTAGCATCCATCCCATTGCATTTATCCATACTGTTAGAATTCTTTGCATTAATATTTTTTTGTTTATTTTATTTTATTTAAATTTTAATTTCCTCATCAGTAATTCCATTCCGTCCAAATAGTTATTCCCTTAGACTATTTCAGTATTTGATCTATCCTCGTGGGAACGATATTTTATTTATCACTTTATTACTTGTACAATCCGGTATACTTGCCGGAGCCGCATCAAGTTTTTGGTGCCGTTGTCGGGGATAGTATCAATATCATTATTAGTTGACGGGATACTAGATTGGATTTTTTTATTTTTATTTTAGTTTATATTTTTTTTCTCTTTTTTTATTTATTTTTCTTTTTGTTTAATTTTTCTTTCTTTTTCTTTCGTTATTTATTTTATTTAGCTATTGTTTTATTTTATTTTATTCCTACTTTCATTTGTTCTTGTGTTTTATTTTGCAGTTTATGCATAGAAGTCAATTAACAGGAGATTTATTCTTTGATCCAGAGATCGAGTGTTCTTTGCGTCAGCTCAGAAGAGAACGAAGAGCAGTTGAAAGAGACTTTAAAGCTACCATGGCAGATGAAAATGAGCAAAATGACATGGCCATGAAAGATTACTTGGCACCTACTCTTCAAGGGTGCTCATCCAGCATTGTGAGACCACCCATCCAAACAAATAACTTTGAGCTGAAGACGTCACTCATTCAGTTCGTGCAACAAAATTGCCAATTTGCTGGACTGCCTAGTGAAGATCCTAATGAGCATCTCAGCAACTTTTTGGAGATCTGTGACACCATAAAAATTAATGGTGCCACAGATGGTGCTATTCGGCTGAGATTGTTTCACTTCTCATTGAGGGACAAGGCTAGAGCCTGGTTGAAGTCTCTACCACAGGGGACACTCACTACTTGGGATATGGTGACCAGAAAATTCTTGGAGAAGTACTGTCCTCCGGCCAAGTCTGCCAAGATGAGGAATGACATCACCTCCTTCACCCAAGCAGATAGTGAATCTTTTTATGAATCATGGGAGAAGTATAAGGAGTTGCTGGCTAAGTGCCCACATCATGGCATCCCGCTCTGGATACAAATCCAAACATTCTACAATGGTCTCCTCATATCCACCCAAATCATGGTTGATGCAGCAGCTAGCGGCTCTTTGAATAATAAGACACCAGAACAGTCATGGGAGCTATTCGAAACAATGGCTAGCAACAATTACCAGAGGCCTAGTGAGAGAACCCAGAAAAGGGGATTTGTGGAAGTTGACACTACCACTGCCCTCTTAGCCCAGATGCAAGCCCTTTCTGTCCAAAATGCAGCCATTCAGAAGCAATTGGGCTTGCTCAACACCACTTCACCAACACATGTCATGCGTTGTGATTTTTGCCATGGGAACCATTCGAATGGAGAGTGCACTACAGCTCCTTTTGCTGATGAGCAAGTTAACTACATGAATGCTCAGAAGCATAACTTCTACTCCAACACCTATGTTCCTGGGCAACAGTTCAATCAACCTCCACAAGAGAAGAAGCCTAACTTGGAAGACATGTTTGAGCAGTTCATGAGGAGTCATATGTCTTTTGTGCAGAAAACTGAAGCTTTTATGGAGAGAACAGAGGCTCAATTTAGAGCTCATGATGCTGCAATCAAAAACTTAGAGCATCAAGTGGGGCAAATTTCCAAGCAGTTAGCTGAGAGGCCACTAGGTTCCTTACCTAGCAATACCACTGAAAATCCAAAGGAGCATGTGAATGCAATCATACTGAGAAGTGGTAAAGAATTGGCCGAATCTGAAAAGGAAGAAGTAAGGGTAGAAGAAAAGCCTGCTAAAAATTCCAATATGGCACTACCTGAGGAGAAAGGATATGTGGCACCTCCTGCTTATGAACCTCCCATTCCTTATCCTCAGAGAGTGAAGCAACAAAAGAAGGAGCCAGAAGGGCAGCAATTTCTTAAGGTTCTTGATGTGCTTAAAAAGCTCCACATCAATATTCCGTTTGCTGAGGCATTGGAGCGAATACCAAACTATGCCAAGTTTATGAAGGAGCTACTCTCTAAGAAAAGGAAATTGGATGCTGATGAGACTGTACCACTCACTGAGGAGTGTTCGGCAATCATTCAGAGGAAACTACCACCTAAGTTGAAGGACCCTGGGAGCTTCACTATTCCATGCACCATTGGTGATTTGAAGATTGACAAGGCACTATGTGACCTTGGAGCAAGTATCAATCTGATGCCTTTGTCACTTGTGCATAGATTAGGCATTACTGAAGTGAAACCTACAAGGGTATCTCTGCAGTTGGCTGATAAATCTATCAAACTTCCCCATGGTATTATTGAAGATGTTTTGGTGAAGGTGGATCGTTTCTTTGTTCCCACTGATTTTTTGATTCTTGATATGGAGGAAGATGTCAATCTCCCTCTAATTCTTGGGCGTCCATTCTTGGCCACTAGCAGAGCCCTGATAGATGTAGAAGAGGGGGAGCTAACTCTGAGATTTTAGAACAATAAAGTGAAGTTCAAGGTGTTCCAAGCAATGGACTCTACAAGAAAGATAGCTCAATGCTATAAAGTGGATGTAGTGGAAGCTAACTTGAGTACTTTAGTCCCCGCATCACATGCCAAACCTCCTTGGGAGCCTCCATTAACAAAGAGCAAAACAAAGAAGAAAGAGAAAAGGATGGGGGATGATGATCTTAAGCCACCTGAGAAGCCACCAGAAGCTCTCCACTTACCATTTGAGCCTAACTCTATCTCATTGGTTTTTGGGAAGAAGAACCACCATCTTGGTGACAAAGCACCAATGAAGAGGAGGAAGGAACCACCTTGAGTGACAAGACCATGTCTAACTTAGGGACATTAAACCAAAGTGCTTGTTGGGAGACAACCCAACTTTTCTAACCTTTCTTTAATTTTAATTTTTCTTACGTAGGACCTTTTTTTTTTGTTATCTATTTAGGTAAAATTTTAGTTTTGATTAAATTTAATTTATTTAATTTTGTTTATTTTGTTTTGTTAGGTTTATTGGAGCAATTAGGAAATGCATTAGAGGAAGAAGCCACATGGGGCATGCAGCAGAGATACATGTATTTGGGAAGTAACTTTCCTTTCCTTTCCCTCTTAATTTTATTTTCATGCATTGGGGACAATGCATAATTTTAAGTTGGGGGTTAGGAAAATCCATTATTTCACTTTCTTATTTGTTTCTATTTCCTTTTGTTAGTTTTGTTGATTAGGTTGTTAGTTTTTTTTTTTTTAAAATTTCAATTTTCTTCAAAAAAAAAAAAAATTGGTTGTTGTTGTCTGTGCCTATGATATGAAATATTGCTCTGTTTGTTAACATTTAAGTAACTTTGGATCTGGATTTAAGTCTTGAAAATCTTCTTGTGCTTTTACTATTGAATTGAGAAGGATCATTTTCTTCCACTTTGATAAGAGTTAGCAACTTAGGATAGGTGATCTTTATGCTTTTATGCTTTATTTAGGTTGAGACATGCATTTTTATTCATGTGAAACTCTCTTGAAATATATATGAGTGAATCTTAGCCTTAGAAGTGATTTAGGCCATGTTTGATAGCCATAATTGAGCCTCATTGCCCACCCTTGGTTATTGATCCTTAGTCACCTTATTTGAGCCTTAGAGCCTATTCTTGGATTGAACCATGTTATAAGCCTAATGCCCTTCCTCTCTTCCCCCTTTTTGATCCCATGATTTATCCTCAAGCCTTATCTTCTAAATTCATTTGAATAAGGTAATATTTCCACTGCCACAACTTCATGCTTGCTAAAATCAAAAGGTGGAGTAAGAAAAAAAAATGAAAAAAAAAAGAAAGAAGGAGAAAAAGGGTGAAAGAATGAAGGAGTAATAAAAAAAAAAAAGAAAGAAAAAGAAGAAAGAAAAATTGGCAATACAAGGAAAATATAATGCCAAGGTTCAACAAGGAAAGCATGATGGTTGCCAAGCAACCAAGTTGGAGGTACCCCAAGGAGAATGAATTAGGGGTGAGGTTTCCTTACGTTGAGGGGATTAATTGAGCTTAAATGACTATTCCATCATACCCCTTACCTTGGCCTACCGTTATAAGCTAAGATAAGTCCTTTTGATCTTTGGCTAAGTGACATTCATGTAGAAATAGAGAGAGAGGATTGTGGATAGTGTGATGTTTTTGTCTTTTCTTAAACATGGCATAAGCATAAGGTGAGTCAATTCTTTGTTGCTTTTCTCTTATACACACACACACACACACTTGATCCATTCTTTTGACAATGTGATTGCACAATTAGATGGTCTTGGTACTTAGACTTTTGATCCTTGGTAACTTTTGAGTTAAGTTATGGAGCAGTGATGAGGAATTCCATAGACAACAGCTTCTATTTTGACCATTTTGTCTAGTGAGTCCTTTTGTTTTAAGTATTTTTGGTTAAGTCTTTTGTTTTTCTATTTTTGAGTCTTTGATTTGAGTTTTGCTTAGGGACAAGCAAGTAGTTAAGTTGGGGGTTGTGATAACTCCTTTTGATGAGTTATATTTTTAGTTAGTTTTTATTTAATTTAGGACGTATTATTTAGTTTTGTTGCTATTTTGTTTTATTTTAGTTAAGTAGTTTAGATTTGGTGCTATTTTCATTTTCTATTATTTTCTTATATTTTGGATACTTATTTTGGGTTTATGTTGATTGTCATTAGGTACAAGCACTCAAGTTGGAATTTGGAGCCATGAGAGAGCTTATCTTGCATAAAATCAAGATCTTTCAGCATTAGAAATTCAATATCTAGCTCTCTAGAAGTCAGATTATGATGGTTCAAGATTGTTTGGAAAGAAGAGAAGAAGATCTCCAACTTTGTTGTTGGACACTTTTTCCAGTTCTCGAGTCTTCTAGGAGAAAAAGGTGAAACAAGATTGAAGCTTCATCTTGTTTTCGATACTGTCAAGTCTGACCTTTTATCACTCTTTTACTTATATCTTGGGCAACAAAACTCCGATTGAGGCAGTTCTTATTGCATTGGAAAGCTTATTCAAAGATCTACAATCGCTATTTCTATCTCTGAGGCCAAATTCCAACTATTCTGACCGCTACAAAGCTTGGAAATGTGTAAAAATAGTTAGCACTATCTGGTTGCGCTATAGCGCGATGCCGTTTGCAGCAAGTTGCTGGCTCGGGCCAGAATTCGAGAAAAGGATCCGTAGACTATAAAAGGCAACACACAAAGTCAGATAAAGAATCCCTAGACACTCACACCCTTCCGAAGACAGAAGACCTCTTCCAGAGAGATTGAAGGCGAAGATTCAAGGATTCCAGAGCTCAACTTCAATATAGAGAAATCCACATTCTTCCGAATATCTTGTCTCAAGCCAAAAATCTTTATGGCTTTTGTTTCTTCTATCTTCTCATCTTCATACTCTTTCATTGTTTTCTTTTCTTCAGTTATGAACTAGTTTTCTTTTGCTAGGGCGTTAATGGACCCTTTTTGTATGACAAGTTTATTCATGGATTAATGTTAATCTTGTTTTCTATCTCTATTGCTTGGTGTTTTTATTTGTTCTTAATGCTTTCAATTGCTTGGTCACCAATTAATTGATATGGGGATTTACAACAACTCGAGAGAGTTTTTGTGAATAGCGCCTCTTAACATAAACACCGTGAACTGAGCGAAAACTAGAGATAGGCAAACGCGGTTCGTGCGGTCAACATAGGAACCCATAGAGCTTCAACCTTTACCTAGATTAAGTTGTGCTAAGAGATTAGGCAATCAGTTTAGGATAAAGAGTATTGCTTGACCTCGAGAAAGGCTAGGAATAGATTAAGGGGAATCGACTGTGAGTCAATTGGGATAGGAACAGATTAACAGAAATTCATAGTAAATGTGTCTGCAATAGGTGAAATTAATTAGCCCTAACATCCATCCCATTGCATTTATCCATACTGTTAGAATTCTTTGCATTAGTATTTTTTTATTTATTTTATTTTATTTAAATTTTAATTTCCTCATCAGTAATTCCATTCTGTCCAAATAGTTATTCCCTTAGACTATTTCGGTATTTGATCTATCCTCGTGGGAACGATACTTTACTTATCACTTTATTACTCGTACGATCCGGTATATTGCCGGAGCCGCATCAGTTGGCCTGCAAGTGGCACCACTCTTCAAGGAGGAAGTGGCTGAATTTGTAGCATTTGATCTAGGGGTCACACAGTGTAATTTCTATTGGTCTGGTTCTGACAGTTTAGAATACTGAAATCTTATCGATTTCCTTTAAATCGATAAATCGATTTTGGAAAAATTCTATGAAGTTTCCTATGCTTTCAATCTAATTCCCTCATATATAATATCTCTAAATGATACTTATTTGGCTCTAATTAAATATTTAATCAAATGCTAATTAATCTCAAGTAGTTGATAAAACCGAACAACTAGGCAAAAACGATAAAAATCCGGTGGAGGTGAGGCCAAGTTTTTTCCACTATCTTGAGCAACACTTGGTGCCACTCATAGATGGTAGGGGTGGCTGAATTTCAGCCACTTAAGTGAGGGATTGTAGTAGAAAATTCTACTGGTTCGGTTCTGGCGGTTTAAAATACCAAACCTTCGCCGATTTTCTTCAAATAGGCAAAACTTTACTAAATGATTCTGAGAGAATTTCTATATCTCTATTCTAATTGTTCCTAAGCCTAATCCCTCTAATTAACATTTAATTAACTCTTAATTAACTTTACTTAGTCAATAAGATCAAATAAATTGCTTGTTAACATAAAATAATTGTTTTTGCAAATTTAGAGCTTTTCTATTTTCTATTTTCCATAGCTAATGGCATTTCCGTAATTTTGAGCAAGTCCAGGGCATCCTATGTCATTTCACACTAGACTGCCTCCATGGTCCAATTGGCAGAGATTTAAACTTCTACGGTTTCATCACATGATTCTGCTCTGTTTAAAATCCCATTCTGCTAACTCTACAGATGTGGAGACATAAAGGTCATTTTATGAAAAGTTCTAGGGTTATTGTGGGAATAAGTCTTTGGGGTCAAAATATAATTTCTAAAAATTCTGGGCATCAATGCAATTATCAAAAGTTTACAAGGGCACTTTTATCATTTCCTAATTTTTAACATATGGCGGTACCACATTTTCAACGGCAGTGTTACATTACTCTATAATTCTGAGGGTGAAGATAGTTATGGCATAACGCTGCCTGAGAAATTCTCACACTGCCTAAGGGAAAAAAATTCAAAGTTTCCATCATATTCTGTTTATGAAAGTAGGGATGTTATACTTTAGACCAACTAGAACTGCTAGTCTAGGTGGTAAAAGATATGGCTTAGTCATTGTGGGTGAATTTTTCAAGATTTATATGGGTTAGATTCCTGATCCATAAGGATGATGCATTTGAGGTCTTCAAATCTTTTTCAAAAATAATTCAAAATAAAAAAGGTTTTTACATCACTTCCATCAGATTAGATCATGGTAGAGAATTTGAAAATCATCCTTTCTAAAACTTTTGTGAAGAAAATGGTATTTTTCATAATTTCTCGTCTCCTAGAACTCCTCAGCAAAATGGGATAGTGAAAAGGAAGAATAGATGTCTGCAAGAAATGGCCAAAACTATGCTTCTTGAAAGTACCTTATCAAAAGGTTTTTGGGCAAAAGTAGTTAACATTACTTGCTATATTCAAAATCATATTTTCTTAAGACCAATTCTCAAGAAAACTCCCTATGAATTATGGAAAGGAAAAAAATCCAACATTTCCTATTTTCATATTTTTGGATCCAAATGTTTTATACTAAATACCAACGACAAGCTGTCAAAGTTTGGTCTAAAATCTAATCCTAGAATTTTTCTAGGATATTCTTCTGTTTCAAAAGCTTACAGGGTGTTCAACAAAAGGTCTTAATCTATGGAAGAAACTATCCACATAAGCTCCATGGAAAAGAAAAATGACCTAGATCAGAAGGTTGCTGATCTGGAAGTGGAAATGGAAACCATTTCATTAAATAAAAACTTCCACACCCAACAAAACCATCAAATGACCACTAGAGATGATGATGAAATTGTTTCTGAAGTTCCCTTTCATCAACACGGTTTTGATGATGCTTCTGAAGAACCAGAAAGTACTCCTTTGAGGAAAAGGTACACAGGTGTAAGAGACTTGAGAGCTGTCTCTCAAAACCAAATTATTGGTGAACCTTCTCATGAAATCAGAATGAGATCGTCACTTAGAAACGATTCAAATCTCACTCTTATCTTTGAGATTCAACTAGAAAATATCGAAGAAGCCCTGACAGATCAATAGTGGATTGAAGCTATGAAAGAGGAGTTATCTCAGTTCAAGAAAAACAAAGTTCGGACACTAGTCCACTACCTAAAGGACAATCTGCCATTAGAACTAAATGGATATTCAGAAACAAGCTTGATGAGAATGAAAAAGTTGTCAAAAACAAAACAAGATTAGTGGCTCAAGGTTATAATCAACAAGAAGGCATAGATTGTGATAAGACTTTTGCTCTTGTAGCAAGATTGGAAGCCATCAGAATGTTACTTGCTTATGCATCTTACAATGGTTTTAACTTATTTCAATTGGATGTGAAATCCACTTTTTTAAATAGTTTCATATCTGGGGAAGTTTATGTTAATCAACCTCCTGGTTTTGAAAATGAAAACTTTCCTCAACATGTGTTTAAACTTTCAAAAGCTCTATATGGGTTAAAACAAGCTCCTAGAGCTTGGTATGATAGACTCAGCTCTTTTCTAACCAAAAATGATTTTGTAAGAAGAAAAGTTGACACTACTTTGTTCATTCATCATGATAAAAATGATTTTCTGGTTGTTCATATTTATGTTGATGATATTATTTTTGGAGCAACTAATCAAAGTTCATGCAAGAATTTTTCTTATCTTATGCAAGGAGAATTTGAAATGAGCATGATGGGAGAACTAAAATTCTTCTTTGGCCTGCAAATCAAACAAGAGAAAGATGGTATCTTGATTCATGAAGAAAAGTATGGTAAGGATTTGCTCAAAAAGTTTGATATGGACAAGGCTAAGAGCATTAGTACTCTTATGCATCCCTCTCAAGTTTTAGAAGCTAATGAAGATGGCAAGAAAGTTTTTGAATCTCTTTACACAGGGATGATTGGATCACTATTATACCTAACTGCTAGTAGACCTGACTTGCAATTAAGTGTAGGAATCTGTGCTTGATTTCAATCCAGTCCAAAACAATCACACTTAAGTGTCGTTAAAAGAATTTTGAGATATTTAGTTCGTACTACTAATCTCGGTTTATGGGACAAGAAAGGTACTTCTTGTGATATTATAGGTTACTGTGATGCTAATTTTGCTGGAGATAAAGTTGAACAAAAAAGCACTAGTGGTTGCTCTAGCTTTCTTGGAAAATCTTCGTTAACATGGTCAAGCAAGAAGCATAACACTATTGCTTTTCAACTACAGAAGCAAAAAATGTATCTACTACAAATTGCAGTACCCAGATTCTGTGGATCAAGCAATAATTAGAGGATTACAACTTGAGTTTGCTTCAGAAAGGTCACATCAAGAGAAACTTAAAGGGTCTGTTCAGAATGTGTTCTCTCACTATTTAGAAAGATTACTTCAGAAAAGGATGAAGATGAAAATGAGGAAAATAACAGCTTTAAAATGTTGGATTAATTTTCTCATGGGTATTTGAAGCTGGATTAAATTCTCATGGGTGTGATTTCTCATTCCTCTAGGAAGATGGTTATAGACTCTGAAGAATGTGGGCCCTGGATAAAAGAAATGGTTTTTATTACATGCGTCACTTGGATAATCACCCACTATCACACGATGACCATTATTTAATTAAGCAGGAAATTTCAAAAAGCTCGCCTACTCTAATGATGGCAGCGTTTTACTCTAAAACTGCTCACACACTTTAACTGTTGGTCTCCCTCATTAACCATTACCCATTACATCAACTTTTCTTTTCACAAGTTAGAGAAAAGCCTTTTACTGTTCTTCATCCTCTCCACTCCAAAACCTTCAAACCCTCATACCATTTTCCATACACCTAACCCAAACACACTCTCTCCATCACCTTCAGTTGCCTATTTTATCTATTCATAATAACTAAGAAAGGAGACTACAGTATTCCTTACATTTTTTATGATGATGGAAATGCAGACCAAATTTCATAGGCAGTTCTTCATACAACATATCGCTTTTGGAAGAAGTTTCAAGTTGGAGAACTTCTCAGCCTTCCGCTAGATTATAGGGGTGTTCGAGTTCCAAGCATGGAACAATTTCTTGAATATTTTCGAAGATGTCTATACTAGAGTTGTTGCCGCTTTCTATAGCACCCTCGCGCTTGTTGATGAAGACAATATGTCTTCAAGGAGCATCATAGGGAGCTTCGAGATCCAAGTACTTCCCTCTGATCTCACTCAGATCACTAACACTCCAAATGAAGGGGTTATATGCACAGGTGGTTCAAGATAGTGGGAGCAACTTGAAGCCATAGAGGAAGATGTCTCTAAAGTCCTTACTGGAAGAAGAGAAATGCAAGTAAGAAATATTCACACTTCCTCTCTTATCTTGAATGTTAGAGCGATTTACTCTATTGGCCAACACATAGTGTAACACCCTACCAATTTAATGTTATGCTTAAGTCATAGCATGAAATTGAGTAGATTGCATTACCGTGTTAGTATTCCATTTATAGCTATACTCGTTATATTATATTCTCTTTTTCTTTGATATATATATATATATATATATATATATTGACAAAATATACCTAAGAAATGGCGCACTATACATAATAAAAGTGATTAGTATTGTAGAACGTAACAAAATTTAATAAAAAGCACAACAGAAAATATAAAGACAAGTAATATAACATCAATTGTATGCATACATATATATGTTGGAAGCCAATGCTTTAGTTTATATACAGGTTCCAAAAGAGGATACATAAGTGGGGCCGGTGTATCAGAAAGACATAAGGCTTGTGTCAGTCAAAACGGTCCTACAAGGTCCTCAAAGGACATTTCAAACTAACTAATATACACACAGCTAAGCCTATGGCCCAATGCTACCCACTGCCAAAAGAGGGCCATATTGTACAATGCAACCTGCGGCCGGGACCTACTCGATCAAGTAGCCATTGGCCATATCAGGCCCGGCTGGAGAGTAGTCAGCACTCGGTCCCGAAGAGGAGGATGATGAGCCGATAGCCTCAGAAGTGTCACTCTCAAAACTGAGCGAAATATCTAGAATCAGCTGCGAAGGTGACTCAGACGCAAAATACGGAGCGACAGGGTCAAAAGTAAGGTGAAATAAGGGAACAGTGAAATTCCTATTGCTAAAAAGGTAGAGATGGAAATGGCAGGAGCTAGCTATGTACAACGAGTCCACTAAGGGGTCATGGTGGAGCTGTAGGTTCGGGATCTCAATAAACAGGGTAGCTATCGTGTCCATCACCAAGGTCTGAGAATGATGCTAAAATACAAAGTGAGGTGAGAATTTAAAGAAATTCTCAGCAGGATTCGTGTACGGTATTAAACTAACGTCACATTGATTCTCAGTCACCTCAATTTTTATTTAATTATAAAAACATGGGATCAAATTAAACTATCCATATTTAATAAGTTTAAGAAAACGTCTGGTCCAAGGCAAGGTTCAATTTTACTTAAGATAGTATAAGAAGTAAAATAACTACTAAATAGTGATATACAGAATAATAAGCAGAATAAATGAACATATAGCAGTAAATAACCATAACAGTCAAACTGTAATCAACTTATAATGACTATTCAATGTGATCATGCAAAACTCATTCTTGACCTTATCTTCATGAACTTTTCTATTACTTGGTTCCCTAGGAGTTCTTAGTCATTCAGACTCCTGGGTAATAGTCTGTTTTTTAGGATCGAGCTCATTCCTATACAGGAATGCTAGGTTTACTTTCCCCGACCTCCCCACCGATCTATTCCCCTTAACTTTAATCCGGGACTGGCCCAAGTGTTAAGGAACTTTTATCATAACACAACCTTTGTGAATTTCTTGAAAAATGCTCATGTATGTGTATGCATCTCATAACTCATGCATAGGCTTTACAGAAATTTTGGCAGCATAACGGAACGTGTCCGCTTCCCCATGAATAGTGCCAGTACTTAGAACACAATTTTTCAGAGAAATCATAACATTTCATTCACAATTCAATCATCAAATTCATAGGAACAATTGTTGCATTTAAAACAGAGTTGCTGTCTCAGCACATTTATTCAATCCAGTTTTTGTAAAATAGGTCATAATTTCTATTTAACTCATCTGGACCTAAAATTTGGATATGTTAAAGTATTATGTGACTATTTTCTAACCTTTTTGGTCCTATCTAATTTTGATAAATGTAACTCAAGTTATTTAAGTTTTATCTCGGCCTGCCCTACAGCTAGCCAGAATTGTACACTTAAAAGTAAAAATCAACTAAAAGTCAAAAACCAGTCAAAATCATACAACATTGGTATCATATTAAAGCTAACAGAACAAGATTTCATTTAAAATAAGTTTCATTTCATTTGCTTTAGTAGAGATTGAGTTATAAGCCCCGAAATTTGACCTTCCTAAACTGCCCTATTTTGGCTCGGTTTGGACATAGGGCAAATTTCTTAAGCCACTGGGAGCAAACGGGACCATATCTAACTTTGAAATTTTTATGGGATATTCTTCCAAGTAGTATAGTACAAGTTTTACCCTGAACAACCTAGTCTGTGCAGAATCAAACTCAAAAACCTAGGTCAAACTTCCAAAATTCATATCTCTCTCAATACTAATCCAATAGCCTTATATTATATATGTATGGAAAGCCATGAATGTCTAGTTTCGTATAAAAATAGTTTCATCAAATTTAAACAGCTATAGACAGAGCTGTACACTTTTCTATATGGACTGCCGAAGGGTTTTAATCTCCTAGCTCCTCACTTCTTCCTACGTTCACCCTTTCTTGTTTCTTAATCGATTTTAACCTCAAAAATAGCCGACAAACTAGCCATCATCATATTATTTCAATCATCACATAAAGAAGTGAGAAAATAAAGCCACAATCAGCCTCCTATAACCAAAATAACAAGAACAAAATTGAACCTCTACCTTTATTTTGATGTAACAACTAGCTAGTCTTGAGTTTTAGTGAAGGATATGGATGCAAGAGGCTTGATGGAAGCTAAGTGGAAGAAAGAGATGAAGAAGATGAAGAAAAGAAGAGAAGAAGGCTGCTGGAAGGAGGCACAAGTTAGCTAAAATGAAGAGAGAAAAATCTAATTCATGTATTAAAAGGGTAGGTGGCTAAGTGTGTTATGATTGGCTGAAATTTTATGGTTGAATTTCAGCCATTTCTCCCTCTTTTATGGCTTTCTTTATGCCACCAATAGGTGAATGAATGGCTGAGTATTCAGCTACAATTCTATTGATTCAGTTCCAATAGTTTAAAATACCGAAATATTACCGATTTCCTTTAAATCGGTAAATTGGTTTAAAAAAGTTTCTACGAAATCTTCTATACTTGTAACCTAATTCTTTCATATCTAAACTCAATTAATTGCTAATTAATTGATCCTAAATAAATATTTAGTCAAATTTTAATTAATCTCAATTATTCGATAAAAATTGAATAATTAGGTGAAAAACGATGAGAAAAATCCGGTGGATGTTACACATAGTGCTTCCAAGGATGAGAAACACTGATGTCATGACTGAGTAGACCATATGGTCATGTTTTTCCTCATGACTAAAAGAAGGATTAATCTGGTCAGGTTAATCCTAGACGACATTCTCTTTGCTGTGGATGATGCTAGAAGAAGTTGTAACATCCGCGAATTCCGACTTCCGATCCCCATTATTGATGACATTTCCGATTTCCGAGTTTCCTTACACTTGGCCTCCGACCTCAACACTAGCTTCGACTTCCGACTTCGTTTCAAGGCTTGCAAGGGACTTCTTCCGATTTCCGACCTAAGGCATGCAGCTTACGCTCTCCGATTTAATGGATGGAGCTGACGATTTCCGACCTTGTAAGCGTGGATAAATTTTGACCTTCTCGGTATGAATTCCGACTTCCAATTTCGCGAGATGAAATGAGAGTGACTGATGCTTCCAACTTACGAGTTCGTTGTCGACTTGACATTCTTACGACTTCGATCTTATCGATCAAAGAGTAAAATGTTCGATTTCGACTTCGTCTCTAAGGCTCAGATGAACTGAAAGTATTCAATTCGACATTATGATTCACAACGGTGCGAGATCCGATCTTGAGTTCAATATTAAAAGCTCTCACTTCTATATCTTTCGAGTTAGGGATAGAAAGTTCATGATTTACGAGCTCGACCTTAAGTGCTTGGCTTCTCACCAGGCTCTACTTTTACGTTTCAATTAGACTGGATGTTTTTCGAGTTCGACTTCATATACAGGAAGTTCACGAGGTGCGACTTTATGTAGAGTACGAGTTCGATTTTGTTTCGAATATGCTAGAAACTCCTACCACTTGAGCGGCGTGAGAGTGATTCTACCACACAAAGAGGGCAACCAATCACAATCTTCCAAGTTAACTCCCACTCATGCCTATATAACACACTATCCTCCTTTGAATCAGACCATTATTCACGTTGCTTTTCCTCTTCTCCATCAGCTCTCTTTTCTCTTGCTCACACATCCAAGACTTAAGCAAAGTTCCAGCCTTGTTTATCCAAATTTCAAGAGCTCAGCACCAAAACACTTAAATCAAAGGTAGGGGTTTTAAATTTCTTGCATCAAATCCATGCACTTGGCTGGCTGGACTGAATTAGTTTCACCTTAATTGATGTGTGAATTGAATAATTATGCTTGGATTAATAGAAGATTTTGAGTTAGAAGTAGAATTAGAAGAAGAAAACTAAGAGGATTAAATGGCTGGAGGTGCTGTCTTGGTGGAGAGTCCACGGCAGACCATATGGCGGAGCGTACGGCGCCGCCTACGATCGGTCAAATTCGATGAGCCTATTTTTAAATGAAACTAGACATCTAGGGCTTTCCATAGACATATCATATAAGGGTTTTGGATCAGAATTGAGGAAGATATGAATTTCTGAATCTCGACCTAGGGTTTTAACTCTGGCTCTGGGCAGATTGGGTTATTTAGGGTAGAACTCGACCTATACTACATGAAACTGAGTGAAACCAACTTTGTTGGAAAGCTTACACATAGGAGAAAAACATCCAGAGAAATCCCGAGTTTGTTATCCACTCAGTTATTCCCAGTGATTTGAAGAAGTTACCCTATGTCCAAACCAGGCCAACACAGGACAGTTCAGGAAGGCTAAGTTTTGGGGCTTGTAACTCGAGCCCTACTAAGGCAAATGAAATGGGACTTTTTGTATATGAAAGTTTGTCCTGTTAGCTTTAATACGAGACCAATTTCGTCTGATTTGAGTGAGTTTTCGATTTTTGGTAAATTTCTACTTTTTGTTGCCTGATTCTGGCCAGCTAATGGGCAGGCCGAGATAAAGTTTAGATATCTTGAGTTATAGATACCGAAATTAGATGGGACCAAAGAGGTTAGAAAATAGACACACAACCCTGTAACATACTCAAATTTGAGGTCCAAATGAGCTAAAATGAAATTGTGGCATGAATTACAAGAACCGGGTTGGTTGTATATGCTGAGGCAGAATTTCTGTCTTAATGAATTTGATATGAATTGGAGTTTCATGTTGGAGTATACATGTGAATTTGTGCTTCTTGTGATATATTGATGTATTGATTGGCTGGCACTATTCATGGGGAAGCGGACACGTTCCGTTATGCTGCCGAAGTTTCGGTAGAACCCATGAACAAGTTATGAATTTCATATGAATGTATATACATTCTTAAGAAAGTCATGAAAGTCGTGAAAAGAAGCATGTCATTATGCAAGTTCCATACTACTTGGGCCAGCCGGATAGAAAGTTAATGGGAATAGATCGGTGGAAAGGTCGGGAAAGTAAACCGGCATTTACGTATAGGAACGAGCTCGATCCTGATAAGCGCACTATTACCCAGAGTCTAAAATGGCCAAGAACTCCCAGGGGACCAAGAGAGATGGAAAAATGATAGAAAGTAATGAAAGAGTTTATGAAAGAAAGTTCAAGAATGAGTTTACATGATTACATGAATGCATAAATCCATGGAATAGTTGCATCAGGATGTTTACAATTGTCTGTTACAACTGCTTACTGCTATTCATTGATTTATTCCATTTATCCTTCTGTGCACTAGTATTAATACTTATTTCGTTTCTTATGCCAATTAAAGTAAAATTGAACCTTACCTCGGACCAGACATGTTTTTAAACTCATGAAAATGGACTTTAGTTTGAACACGTATTTCTAATAATTAAGTAAAACCCGAGGTAACTGAGAATGTATGTGATGTCAGCCCCAGTGTAACCGAACCCTACTGAGAATTTTCCTGAAATTCTCAGCCCGTCTTGTGTATTCCGCATCATTCTCAGATTGAGGGGATGGACTCCACAGGCACCCTTTTTATTGAGATCCCACGCCCGGTTCCACCATGACCTGGAGTTGGACTCTCTGTACATAGCCGGTTCGTGTAACTTTCGTTTGTACTTATTTAGCGGCAGAACTTTGATGTTCCTTTGCACCATCCCCTATTCGACCGACCTGCTACCCCTTATATTGCCATCCCTCTACATATGGCGCACCGCGCCCTGCTCCTCCTGCACCGCGGCACCGCCGACCTGCTCCCGAGTCACCACCACAGGCGGCCCAGGCGTCCCTCGAGTTCCGAGTGACGCCTCTGAGGCCACAGGCTCGTCGCCCTCTTCCTCCTCGGGACCTAGCGCGGACTATACTCCGCCCGAGCCTGGCATGGCTAACGGCTACCTGACGGAGTAGTTTAGCGGCAGGGATGTTGTACAAACATGACCTCTTTTGGACAAAGATGTAGCTTTGGGTCATGGGTTTGACTGTAGAATTAGCAGTAGATTATGAAATGTCCTATGAGGACCATAGGGTAGGCTGATAGATGAGGGCAGTATGGTCTTTTGATACACTAGCCCATGTATGTGTTTTACTTTGAACCTTTGTACATAAACTAAAACAGCGTCTTCTGATATATATATATACATATGTTTACACGCATGCAGTGACCTTATTGTACCATACTTATTTGATGATAGTCTATTTGGTTCATTTTGTTGATATTTCGTTTATTTTGTTTGTAATATAACAAGACTGCCTCGTCAATAGAGACGAGTTAAGGAGAACTTAAAGACAAGAAAGGTAAGTAAAGTATCAACACGGTAACACAACCCGACTAGTTTCATGCTATGACTTAAGCATAACATAAAATTAGTAGGGTGTTACAGAAGTCATGCAGCTTTACCCTATGGCATGCTCTTAACCCGTGTCTTCTAAAGAACCCAACATCCTATTGAAGGACACAGGAAGGATGAGAAACGCCCTACCACCACTATGAAAACCTTCTCTGCTATGGGCCTGAAATCCCAAGGTTTTGAGAAGGTAAAAAAAAAGAAAGAGAAGAAGGAGAAAAAGAAGAAGAAGGAAGGAAGAAGAAGAAAAGAAGAAGGAGAAATAGAAGAAAGAAAATCAACCACCTTTTAGAAGGACGTCTCTAAACCTTTTGAAGAGATAAGATCGAAGAAAAGGCATGAGAGGGATCTCTCACCCATGTCTGAGGAGAGGAGAGTCAATAAGAAGAGATTACTGAAACTTGTTGAAGAATCCTCCTCCACCTCTAGTGCAAAAGACAATACCTCAGTCATTGTTGCACAACCTGTGAATGCTACTGCGCCTGCAAAACTTGCAACAAGATCCTCCAGAGAAAGAGCAGGAGGAATTATAATAACCTCCTCTTGAACAACCAAAGCAACCTGAAGCTGAAGCTTCAGATAAAGATGAGGACCCTGAAATTAGAAAGAAAGGGAAGAAGCTTGTGAAAAAAGTCTCTACGCAACACTCTAGTGAAACTCCTCTTACTCCTGCCAGAAGAGCTTTACGAGAAGTAGCTCAAGACAGATTGAGAACAAAAGCATGGCTATAAAGGAAAAAAGATAAAGCTTCAAAGTCGGTGGCTCAGTCAGAAGAACAAGGAGCTTATCTTACCACCTAGACTAGCAATTCTAGTTGGTCCAGAGAGATCAAGATGTAAAAGCTCAAGTGGTTTAGTAGTTGAAACTACATTTTTGTTGTGGAAAGAACTTTTGGTTTGTTTGCCTTTGAGAAAGAATTCACATAAGGGATCATTTTCAAAATCAATTTTTGGCAAACCTATGACCAGTTCTTTTTGAGAGATCTCAGAAATCAATTTCATATTAGCATGACTAAATCTTTTGTGCCATTGCCACTTTTCATCCAAAAAGGAAACTAAGTGTAACATCCACTGGATTTTATCGTTTTTTGTCTAGTTGTTCGGTTTTTATCAAATAATTGAGGTTAATTAAAATCCGCCTAAATATTTATTTAGGGTCAATTAATTAGAAATTAATTGAGATTACATGTAAGAGAACTAGATTAGAAGCATAGAAGATTTCATAGAAACTTTCTTAAACCGATTTACCGATTTAAAGTAAATCGGTAAGATTTCGGTATTTTAAGCTATCAGAACCAAATCAATAGAATTATATACCCAAATTCTATTATGTCAAGGCTAAATACTCGGCCACTTATCCATCTATTGGTGGCGCAACAAAGGCCACAAAGAGAGGGAGATATGGCTGAAATATGGCCACAAAAATTCAGCCATTGACAACACAAATGATCAACCACTTATTAATTATTTGGATCAGATTTTTCTCCTCTCATTCAAAGCAAAATTCGCCCTCTTCCTTTCCCTTCGAGCCTCCTTCATCTCTCCCCCTTTCAACTTACTCCATCAACCTTCATTCTTTGATAAGATTCCACTCACCTAAACTCAAAATCTAGCAAGATTACATACAAAGGAGGTAGAGATTCAACCTTTTTCTTGTCTTGGGGGCTGTTTGGGGTTTTCATTTTCTCACTTCTTGATGTGGTATTGGATGTATATGATGATTATTAGCTGGTTTGATGGCTATTTTTGTGTTTAAATCAAAGAAGAAGTAAAAAAGGATGAGAATAGGAAGAAGTGAGGGGTTGGGTGATCAAAACCCCATGGCAGTCCATACGGTGGAGAGTACAGCTCCACCTATAGTAGTTTAAATTTGATGAAACTATTTTTATGTGAAACTAGACATCTAGTGCTTTCCAACCATATAAATTATAAGGCCATTGAGATATGAATTTTGCAAGTTTGACCTAGGTTTTTGAGTTTAATTCTGGGCAGACAAGGTTGTTTAGAGCAAAACTTGCCCTATACAACTTGGAATTGAATGAAACTAATGTTGTTAGAAAGCTTATACATAGAAGAACATCCCATAAAAATTTTAGAGTTAGATACGGTCCCGTTTGGTCCTAGTGGTTCGAGAAAGTTGCCCTATGTCCAAATCGGGCTAAAATAAGGTAGCTCATAAAGGTCAAATTTCGGAGCTTATAACTCAAGCTCTACTAAAGCAAATGGAATGGGACTTGTTGTAAATGTCTTGTTATCTTTACTTTGATATAAATTTCATATGATTTCAACTGGTTTTCGATTTTTAGTGAATTTTTACTTTTAAGTGGGTAATTCTGGCCAACTACAGGGCAGGCCGAGATAGAACTTAAATAACTTAAGCTACATTTATCAAAATTAGATGGGATGAAAGAGGTTAAAAAATAGACACACAACACTCCAACATATCCAAAATTTTGCTCTAAATGAGTTAAATAGAAATTATCACTTATTTTACAAAAATAGGGTTGGGTGAAAGTGCTAAGATAGCAACTATGCTTTAACTATAACTAATGTTCCTATGAAATTGATGATTGAATTGTGAGTAAAGTTTGTGATTTCTCTGTAAAATTGGTTGTCTGGGTACTGGCACTATTCATGGGGAAGCGGACACGTTCCGTTATGCTGCCAAAATTTCGGTAAAGTTTATGCATGAGTTATAAGATACATTTAGATACATGTGCATTTTACAAGAAATTCATAAAGGTTATGTTATGATAAAAGTTCCATAATGCTTAGGCCAGCTCTGGATTAAAGTTAAGGGGAATAGATTAGTGGGAAGGTAGGGGAAAGTAAACCCGGCATTCCTATATAGGAACGAGCTCGATCCTGAGAAGCAGACTATTACCCAGGAGTTGAATGGCCAAGAACTCCCAGGGGACTAAGTAACGGAAAAGTTTATGATACTAAGTTTAAGAATGAGTATCTGCATGGTTGCATTGCATACTTATTGTTAGTTGTTTATAGATTGATTATTACGTTCATTTGCTGCTATCTATTTATTCATGTTGCTCATTATTTTGTATATTGCCATTTAGTAGTTTATTTTGTTTCTTTTGCTGTCTTAAGTAAAATTGAACCTTGTCTCGAACCAAGTATTTTCTTAAGCTTATTAAATGTGGGTAGTTCATTTTGATGGCATTTTTTTTATATATTAAATGAAACCAAGGCAACTGAGAATGAATGCGATTTCAGGTTAATATAATACTCGAATCCTACTGAGAATTTCTTCAAATTCTCATCTCGCTTTATGTTTCCGCGTTATTTTCAGACTCAGGCGATGGATATGACGGCCATACTATTCATTGAGATTCCTGACATGCAACTCCATTATGACCCCATGTTTGACTCATTGTACATAGTTGGTTCTTGCCACTTCCATCTCTATCTCTTTAGTAATAGGAATTTTTCTGTTCCTTTATTTCACCCTGCATTCAACCCTGCTGTTCCATATTTTGCAATCCTACTACATGTAGCACACCCTGCTCCTCCTCCAGCACCTGCAGCACCCGCAACTCCTGCCGGCCCTCCACTAGCGTCACCTCTGCAGGTGGTCCTAGACATTCCGCTCAATCCTAGGAGCGATCCATCTGAGGTTATCGGCTCATCCTCTTCCTCTTCGGGATCTAGTGCTGACTACTCCCCAGCCGGGCCCGATATGGCCAATGGCTACATGACTAAGTAGGCTCCGGCTGTTGGCTACATTGTACAGTATGGCTCTCTTTTAGTAGTGTGTAGCATTGGGCCATAGACTTAACCATATGTATATGACCTAGTTTGAAATGTCCTCTAAGGACCTTGTAGGACTGTTTTCACTGACACGAGCTTTATGTCTTTTTGGTACACCGACCCTACTTATGTATCTTCTTTTGAACCTGTATATAAACTAAAGCATTGGCTTCCGACATATATATGTATGTATGCAGCTGATGATATATTACCTCTCTTTATCTTTTCTGTTGTGCTTTTTATCACGTTTATTATATACAGTGCACCACTTCTTCTATTTACATATATGATCTCTGTGCCTCGAGGTATATTTCATCAATATATATATATATATATATAAGAAAAAGAGAATATAATATAATGAATACAACTATAAATAGAATACTAACATGGTAACACAATCTACTCAATTTCATGCTATGACTTAAGCATAACATTAAATTGGTAGGGTGTTACTCTAAGCATTTTGCATTCTGATCTAAGAGGTCATCCAGATACAACACATAAGTATTGTTATGCCTCTTAACAGTAAAAATAATCTTGTCATTTGTAGAATCCTTAATAATACAATATAAGGATTCAAACACAACTTTGTAGCCTTGGTCACAAAATTGACTAATGCTCAAGAGATTATGAGTTTATCCCTCTACTAACATAACATCATTTATCAGGTTGGAAATGTTCTTGCCAACATTACCTATACCAACAACTTTGGATTTGATTCCGTCGGCAAATTTGACTATTCCACCATCCTTAGGTTTGAGGTTTCTAAACTAGGATTTATTTCTAGTCATGTGTCTAAAGTATCCACTGTCCAAATACTACTTCTTCTTTTTTTGTTGAATTGATTTAAGGCATACCTACATCAAAAGTAGTTTTGACTTTAGGTACCCATATCTTCTTAGGTCCTTCTAGAGAAGTATCTTTCAGAAGTGTGACCCTTTTTAAAAAAGTATATACAAGTCAGAATCAAACTTGAAAGATCTTCAGATGATTTTTCATCATCTTCCTTCTCATAGCCTAAACCATTTTATCAAGGTAAGGTTTCTAACCATCAAGCATCAAGTCCAGTTTTTTGGACCATTCACCATTTTCTCAAGATCAGATTTGCGAAGTTTAACTAATTTCTGAGGCTCAGAAACATCAGAAGATGTCCTATCTTGAGTTTCAGAAACTTTGCCTTTTATGGTTGCTACTTCCTCTTGAAGAGCAATATTTTCATTTTGCATTTTGTTCTCTTTATGCCCAACTGTCTCATTCTCAGTCATGAGTTTCTCATGCTCCAAAGACAATTTTCGAAAATCTTTTCTCAAAGATGCATAATGAGAAGCAAGAGACTTGGATTCATCCAAGAGTTCATCATAAGCCTTTTGAAGGTTTTCATAAGTAAGTTTAGATTCAAACTCATGTACCTCAATTTCTTCATTTGAGATGATATCAACCCTGAAATAGAGATTTACAACAATCTCTTCTTCCTTTTGAGATTCATCATTTTCTTGCTTTCTATCTAGATTTTCCGAAGTGGCCATCATAGCTTTTTTCTTTGAAGTCTTTTTCTTTCCAACTTTCTTCAATCTGGATATTCTGATCTAATGTGCCCCGATTCCTTGCACTCGAAGCATATTACTTCATTTGCTTTGACTTTGCTCTTCTTGTCCCTTTTCAGAGCAAAGTTCTTCTTTTTTCTTGTGAGCCATGTCATTGAGATTCTTTTTTCCAAGTGAGCTATTTCATCATCAGAATCAGGATCAGAGGAATTCTTATCTTCTTCATTTGATTTTACTGAGGCCTTCATGGCTTTGGAGAAGTCGAATCTCTTCTAAGTGGTCTTAAGGGCAATGGATTTACCCTTCTTGTTAGATTCCTCATAGATTTCCTTCAATTTGATCTCATGAGTCTTTAAGGACCCAGTGAAAGCATCCAGGCTAAGTAAGTTAAGATCTTTAGCTTCTTGGATGGCAGTAACTTTGGGAAGCCAGGCCTTTGAAAGACTCCTTAGGATCTTTCTTACTATTTCTGCATTTGAGTACCTTTTATCGAAAGCTTTCAGCTAATTTATGATATGCATAAATCTGGTTGTCATTTCATCAATATTTTCATGCTCTAGCATATTAAACATTTCATATTTATGAACTGGCATGGTAATTTTCGTTTCTTTAACTTGATCTACTCCTTCATAAAGCACTTGAAGTCTATCCTAGATTTCTTTGGCAGAATCATAGGATATGATTTTGTCATATTCGCTTTTGGTCAAGATACATGTGAGCAAGTATTTTACCTTGGCATTCATTTGAACTTTTATTTTGTGCTGATCAGTCCATTTATTTCTGGGAATGATTCTGACCACAATTGGTGGAGGATGTTATGGATCAGCTACTACTTTTAGTGCTAGTTATTCTACACTAGGTACATAGTCTTATTCTCTATTATTTCCCATATATCTAGACTTGTGGACTCAATGAGGAGTCTCATTCTATCCTACTAGTATGGATAGTTTTCACTATTGAAATAAGGAGGATGATTTATGGAGTGACCTTCTACGATGTGATGAATTTGTTAGGCCATTTGATGGCATCTTTAACCTCTGCAATTGTTAGGAAGCTCAACCCTAGAGTTAGGCTCTAATGCCAATTGTTGGAAGATATAACACAAGAAGGGGGTTGAATTGCGTTGTTTCAAATTTAAAAGTAACATGAAAAAGTTGAATTTAAAAATCTATCTCAAGTCCTAGACTTAGATTGTAGAAGCTTTGTGTTAGTTAATGAAAACTTATATGTTTAAATTATTTAAGGTGACGAACAGATTGAAGTTAAAAATGTAGATACTATAACTTATGTGATCAAGATAAAAGGCAAAGTAGCTATGAAAGAAAAATACAAGAAATTTTTATATTGGTTCGGCCAACCACTTGCCTACTTCCAATCCCCATCTCTTTGTTGAGATTTTATAAAACTTGAGTATTCTTTGTTCAAGCTTCTCCAAGCTTCTTACAATAGAGTAGCCTTTTCTCAAGCCTCTCCAAGCTATAACTTGAGTATTCTTTGTCCTAGCCTCTCTAAGCTCCACCTGACCACTATTGGGTCTGTGTACAACTTTTGAGATTTGAAAACAATTTATGAATACTCACATTAACTCTCTTTGCAGAGGATAAACAATATTTTCTCAGTGTGTGTGACTTCTCTAAATTCTCAAGGAGAGAATCTTATCAAATACAAAGTGGAAGAGAAGATTTTCTATTGAACAGAAGTTACACTGAGTAACTTTCTGGAGGTTTAGAAGGTTGAGAAAGGTGATGATGAAGCTCTACAAGCGAAAAAGATATTCAATTGTTCTAACTTTTCTTTCTTCGACATCCAGCCTCTTATAGACATTGAAATATATCCGTTGAAGCTTCCAGTTCTTGACTTTTGAAGTTCTCTTTGGACTGTTGGTCTATGACTAGACAAAGAAGCAATAGTTTTCCTTTTTCTCATTTTTCGAAGCTTGTGCAAAGATAGAAAAGTAGCCGTTTATTGATACACCAATTGTACAAACTTATCAGCACTTCTTCCACATCTTGTCAAATCACCTTTTTTGACTTTCTGAATTTGTCTATGAAGTGTGCTAAGGAAGCTTTGAAGGTATGACACACATGAAAAGTATGTTTCTGGTGAGATCCTTTCTGGATATCATCCCTCTGGATAGAGTAATCTTTCTGAATTGGCAGAATTTAGCTTTCTAGGCTCGTTTTTCCTTTCTGAAGTGTAGCTTCAACCTTCTAGAATTCTTCTTTTATGTTTTTGAACAAAATAGCTCGAGAGACACAAAGCATATATTCCATATAAGTCATATTCTAGTATAGAGCTATGGATAGCAATGCTTTGATGACTTTTAGGGGCTTAAGCCATTTGATTACATTCATTTTCGTAGAAGAAGTTGTTATTCGAATCAGCTTTTTCATTGTCAAAAAGATTTACTTGTAATCTGATTTGGTATTCATCAAAATCTTAAAAAAAACAATTTGGTTCATAGCCTCGGAATAGCTTCTAAGAGGCATTAGAGCTAATATATATAAAGCTGGAAGTCGAAGAAATAATAGTTAGCAAGATTGAATATTTGCTAAGCATAAAGAGCTTCCTTCGTTCATCCTTATCGACCTTTTAAAACACCAGAAAGTTACTCATCGTAACTCCAGTTCAAAAGAAAATCTTCTCTTCTGTTTTGTAATAGATAATATTCTTTTTTTGAGAATTTAGAGCGGTCACACACACTATGCTTTTATTGTTTATTCTCTATTAAGAGAGTTCGTGTGAGTGTTCACACACAAACATTTTATTTGCATCAATTGTATCCAGACCCAATTATGGTTAGTGTGAGCTTGGAGAGGCTAGGACAAACATTACTTTGATGTAAAACTTGGAAAGACTTGAGAAAAGATTACTCGTTTGTAAGAAGCTTGGAGAAGCTTAGACAAAGAATACTTGTGGTTTACAAAATCTCAGCAAAGTGTTGGGGGCTAGAAGTAGGCAGGTGGTTGGTCAAACTAGTATAAAAATCTCTTGTGTGATTCCTCCATCCTTTATCTTGCTATTTGGTTTTATCACATAAGTTTTTTCCTTTGTATAATTAATTTGAAAAGATCTATACCTGTTTTAAATAGAACAAAATAGTTTTATAAATTAACAAATTCGCTTCCGCAATCCAAGTCTTGGACTTGAGGAAATTGTTGTTATCAAAGTTTTCAGGTTTAAGAAATTTTGGTGAAGACACGATTCAACCCCCCTTCTCATGTCTTCTCTTCTAACAATTGGCATCAAAGTCTAACTATGGGATTGAGCTTCTTAACGGTTGTAGAAATCAAAGATCCTATCAAATGGTTAAACAAGTAAATCACATTGCAAAGGGTCACTCCATAAATCATCCTCCTTACTTTAATGGTGATGATTATCCACATTGGAAGGATAGAATGAGACTTTTCATTGAATCCACAAGTCTGGATATGTGGGAGATAATAGAAAGTGGTGACTATATACCCATGGTTGAACAACTAGCACCTCAAGTAGTTGCTGATCCAGAACAACCTCCACCTGTTGTAGTCAAAACTATTCCTAGAAATGAATGGAGTAATTAGGACAAAACCAAAAGTTCACATGAATGCTAAGGCAAAGTACCTTCTCACATGTGCCTTGAGTAAAAGTGAATATGACAAAATCATCCTATGATTCAGCCAAGGAAATCTAGGATAGACTTCAAGTGCTTCGTGTAACATCCCCCATTTCCTTAAGTGGAGTATAATAAAAACTTTGAATTATTTCTCTTGGGCAGTGTGGGAATTTCTCAAGCAGTGGTATACCCCAAAAATCCTCATACCCTACACTGCCATTAAAAATATAGCACTGCCATATGCTAAAAATTAAGAAATGACAAAAGTGCCCCTGTCAACTTTTGTTAATTGCAATCTTGCCCAAAAGTTTTAGAAATTGTACTTTAACCCCAAGTGAATATTTCCACAATAACCCTAGAACTTTTCATAAAATGACCTTTATATCCCCATATCGGTAGAATTTGCAGAATGGGGTTTTAAACGAAGCAGAATCACGTGGTGAAACCGTAGAAGTTTAAATCTCTACCGATTGGGTCATGGAGGCAATCTGGTGTGAAATGACGTGGAGTGCCCCTGGGCTTGCTAAAAATTACGGATATCCCATTAGCCACGGAAAATAGAAAATAGAAAAGCTCCAAATTTGCAAGAATGATTATTTCACGTTAACAAGCAATTTATTCGATCTTATTGACTAAGTAAGGTTAATTAGAAGTTAATTAGATATTAATTAGAGGGATTAGGCTTAGGAATGTAACATCCCCATTTCTACCTAAGCTAATTAGCTCGGTGTTTCCTGCTAATTAGAGGGATTAGCGATTAAATTGAGAACTAATCGATTAATCCCGAGAGCAAGAGCTTAGTAAATTAAGTCTAGCCAACAATTTAATCATAATGTCCTAAGCGTTTTAATAAAACCTTAATCGTCTAATCCTTAATTACTCGAAGGTGCCAAAACAAAAGTAAGACAACCTAACCTTACTAATTAAGTTTATAATGATTAAGACACTTAAGACAACTCTTGAAAAAAATTAAACCCCAAATTAAGCATATGGTTAACCGTAATGCAAGGTATCATAAAAAGTGTAATTGACAAGAGTTAACTCATGGGTAATTAAGCCAATTAAGTTAAATTACATTTAAATAATTCTAATAACATTTAGAGATAAAAGTTCTTCCATGCATATGCCCTAAAAAGACACACCAAGGAGGAGCAACATCTCACCCTTCATTCAATCTCTTTAATCCTACACCATTAGATCAAAAGCCAAGACTAGGATCCTTGTCATCCACCATTAGATCTTGACACTTGGATGAGTCTTAGACAAGCAACCAAATCCTAAGAGGGGTACTCCCCTTTAACCCCTAGAGAAAAGCATAAATTGGGCATTAGAATGCCTCCAAGACTCAAGGAAAAACAACACTCCCTTTTGCCCCATGGTTTTTCCCACTCCTTAGCTTGTGTAAGAAGCAAAAGTCACCTCACTTCCCTCCCTCCTTATGCGCCACCTTCAGCCATCTCTCTCTCCTCCATTCATTTTTCATTTCCTCTCCCAAAGACACACACAAAGCTCTCTTCTCTCTCCTCAATTTCAAAATTCTCTTCCTTCTCTCTAAACTCTCCAACTTCTCTATAGAATCCTTCCATTTCTCTCATCCTTTCCTCTCCTCATCCCACTCACAAACTCTTCAAGAGCCACCATTTCTTGCTCTTGGAGAATCAAAGACAATCACATATCAAGCCTCTTTCAAGATCCAAGAGGAGGAGCACCACCACCATCATCTTTTTCCATCACAAGTTCCTTCAAAGAAAGCTTCTTGGTAGTGGCTCTAAACCCTTTTTCTCTCTTGTTTTTCAAGCTTTAGAACTCCTATACTCTCCATAGCTAGGTGGTTTTAAAGATTGATTATGGGCATCATAGCCATTCTTGTCATAAAATGAGATGTTGTTGCTAGTATGGTTGTTTGTTGAAAACATGTTTTTCGGTTTGGTGTGATGCATGGCTGAACTCAATATTTTTGAACTCCAACATGTTAGTTTTTCACTAATCTTTCATGGTATATGAGTGTTTTATAACTTGAGAATGTTTTCTTGAAAGTGAGGTTGAGTGTTTTGGAGAAAACATGAGAAAAATCAAAACGTGAAATCTGGATTTTCTAACAGTCTGCAAACCGAACGGTATAACTTTTTCCAGAAAACTCAGAAATTAGTGGAACCAATTTTCTATGAAAATAGACTCAGAGAGCTTTCCATACATATAAAATATATAAGATTCGGAGTTAAAATGAACGAGATATGATTTTTCAAAGTGGACTGTTCTCGGATTGGTTTCTGTCTGGGCAGTCTACACTAAAATATGTATAACTCGAGCTACAAAAATGATTTTTGAGTGAGACCAAGTTTAAATGAAAGCTAAGACATAGAGGAACAAACCCATGAAACAGTTTTCTCAGATTCGTTCTGAGAAATTATAATGAGAAGTAACAATCCACTGTACCGGGAGTGAACTTAGAAACTGAACAAGTCAGAATAAAATATGCATAACTGGAGTTAGACAACGAATTTTTGAGTGGGACTTATTTTGTTAAAAACTAGACTCAGAACCCTATGAGCATATAAAATTTTGCTTTAAAATGATAAAATACCAAATTATGGTGAATTTTTAAAGTTACTGCCTAGGGTAAAAGTAAAACTGTCAAAACTTAACCTTAAGTAAGACTATGCATAAATGACTTAAAAAGGTAAAAGGGCTTAACCTAAAGTAATGAAACTTCATAATTTACTTAATGAGGACTAGATAAAATAAAATACCAAGCTCGCCTAATCCTTAACAAAAGAAGCGAATAAAACGAAAAATCGAATGTAAATGTAGTTAATGTACTAGATTAAGTTCATAAGATTCTAATCAAACTATAATGCAAAACCTAAACTATAAATCTTCCAAATTAAAATATGAAAATCATATAAGTCAAGTTAGAATAATTGAGAAGAAGGAATCAATAAAACGAAAGCCAATGTAAAAGCTTGCACCTAATTTACTAAGCTAAGCTCATAAGACTTTGCTTGAGAATATGCCTATGTTTATGTTGCAAGCATGATGTGATGATGATGTGATTATGATGCCATGATAATGATGACATGACAATGATGATATGATGATATGATATGATGCTATGATACTGGTATTCTGTTTGGCAAAATTTTGGGAAGCTGCGGTCTAGCCGTTATCTTCTTAGAAATTTTGTAGAAATTATGGACTTAGAAATATTTTGCATCATAAGTTTAATAAGAAAAGATTCAATAAAGTGTGTGATCCTTCAAAAGGGAAGGTGACCTAATCTAAGTTCCCCTCACCCACGACTCACATGAGGCATGGCATGACCCAGCTAGTGTGAGTATAGGGGATAGGGCTTACATGAGGCATGGCATGACCCAGCTAGTGTAAGTACCGAAATTCTATGGTGGCGACGGCCACGGTATGAGCTCATTACCACTTATGTTTAGTGGGTGGAAAGAAAGGACTTAAGATAAGTCAAGTTAAGGAAAGAAAGGGACTTCGGTCCAACCCAAGTAAAGAATATAACTCTCAACCTGTTTATGTATGTTATTAATAGTCATATAAGCTTTCATGTATGCCATGATGTTGTTAATACAACGAGGATAAGTACTAAAAATGGGATCCACTTCGGATAGTAACGTTTTCGAAAATCACATAATTGAACCTATTGTATGCCCACAGTTTTCCTTTAAAAACCGAAGTGGCTGGGACGAGGACGATGACACCAAATGTCGTGTCGAGTCCTACTGAGAAATCTCATTTCTCATCCTAGTTGTTTTTCCGTCTCGTCACCAGATACTCATGGAGCCTCACGTGACATGGAGCATGGAGCCTCCCCACCATGAGTGGGCCTATGATGAGGACGCCCACGCTATCGTGGCCACGACCACCACGATAGTTCGCACATACTTCTATCCGGGTCGAGTTTTTGAGCAGGAGGAGCCAGAGATCCCGCCAGCCCCTGTGGACGTATCTTCGTCATGCCTTGGACAGCCGTTGGGTCCTTGGGATTTCCCGCCCGAGCCATTGCCCGAGATCGAGATGGAGTCTATGTCTCCCGGTCTACCCGTAGTCGCGCCTGTGCCGCTGCCAGAGGTTCCCGTGATCGATGTGAGTTCGACGGCCACCCTTAGGGCCGCAGCAGCTTCGCCGCCACTCCCCGAGTATCGACCTGTCGTATCTGAGGAGGATCCCTCCGAGGCACGTTCTTCGGTGGGCAGCTATGTTCCTGGCCGTCGCATCCGTCGTATCGAGGTGATTAGCAGGCACCCCCGCATCATTCGCACTCCTCGCGTTCCCCGAGGCCGAGCAGCATGGGGGACTAGACATTCGAGGACCTGAGTTCGTTCGATGGAAGGGCATGGAAGGGGCAAAGAAGTCAGCATATGTCTACGAGGGCTTATTTTGATTTGCGCTCCCTAACTCTTGTATTTCATTTTGTATTGTATCTCATCAGACTTGTGTACCTTTGATATTTGGGGCCATGGCATGACCATGAGTTTCCTTTATATGTATTTGTTTGGATATTATGAGATTAATTATATTATGTAGTTGATGTTAAAAATTTGAATGTATGACTTTATGATTTATCTCATGTTCCTTCCATTTATATCGAAATCTCTGCGATACGCTCGTTTACCGCTATCTTCTCGCGCAAGGCTTTACTTTTCAAAAGCAACGACATATTTCAAAAAAAAAAATTTACTGTATTTTCCGCGTAATTTAATTTTAAATGAAGTTCAGTCTTCCACGAGCATAAGTAACAACTAATAAAACGCCGTAATACGACTTAAGCGTAATATGGATTTATTAGGGTGTTACAAGGAACAATTAGAATAGAGATATAGAAATTCTTTCAAAGTCATTTAGTAAAGTTTTGCCTATTTGAAGAAAATCGACAAAGATTCAGTATTTTAAACCACCAGAACCAAACCAATAGAACTTTCTACTGGAAACCCTCATTTAAGTGGCTGAAATTCAGCCACTCCTACCACATATGAGTGGTGCCAAGTGTTGCTCAAGATAGTGGAGAAACTTGGCCTCACCTCCACCGGATTTTTATTGTTTTTCACCTAGTTGTTCGATTTTCATTGAATAATTGGGATTAATTAGGATTCGATTAAACATTCACTTAAAGCCAATTAAATATGATCTAGAAAGATTAGACTTGATGGAATTAGATTAGAATCATAGAAAACCTCATACGACTTTTCTAAAACTGTTTTACCGATTTGAAGGAAATTGGTAGCATTTCGGTATTTTAAACTATTAGAACCGGAGCAATAGAAATTATACTATGAGAACCCTATGATGGAGGTCCAAGATTTAGCCAAAACACCCCTACAAGTGGCACCTTAATCAGCCATAAAAGAGGGAAGCCAAGCCAAGTTTGAATGAGGATTGAAGTCCACCAATCAAAAGCCAACTTCCTTCATAAGTTTTCACTTTTTTCTTCCTTCCCTTTTTATATTTTCGGCCTCCCCATAAGAAGTGCAGACCAGCCCTCATTTTCCCACTTTCCTTCATCTTCTTCCACTTCCTCTCATCTCCAAGCTCAAGCCCCAACTATCAACTTCACTCCAAGATCAAGTTCCATCAAAATTTCACACTACCATGATAGGAATCTCAACTTTCTCCTTCTTTTCTTTGAATTGGGGCTGCCTAGGGTCCCTTATTCATCCATGATTTTGATATTGTGATGGGTGTGGATGATGAATTAAGGTTGGTTTAAGGTGTATATGTGAGTTTGAATTCAAGATTGGATGGAGAGATTTAAGGAAAACATGAATTCAAGAAGAATTCAAGAAGAATTCAAGAAGGTGTCAGGGTTTTCCCCTCAATGGTCCGTATGGAGAAGTGTACGTTTAAATTTGATGAATCCATTTTTATATGAAACTAGACATTCAGGAATTTCCATACATATAAAATATAAGGCCATTGGATTAGAATAGAAATAGTTATGAATTTTTTAAATTTGACCTAGAAATTTGGATTCTCATCTGGGCAGTATGAGTTGGAAAAGGTGTAACTCACCCTACACAACTCTAAATTTAGTGAACCCAACGTCTTTTGAAAGCTAACATATGAGGAAAGATCCCATAAAAATTTAAAAGTCAGATCCATTGCCAATTATTCCCAATACATCAATGAATTCACCTTAAGCTCAAACCAGGCTAGAACAGGGTAGTCCAGTAGGGTCAAGTTACGGGGCTTATATCTCAAAATATACACATGAAAATGATATGAAACTTATTCATATGAAAGCTTGTCCTTTTATCTTTAATATGGTACCAATTTTGTATGATTTGGACTGGTTTTCGATTTTAATGAATTTTTACTTTTAAGTGTGTAATTCTGGCCAACTACAGGGCAGGCCAAGGTAAAACTTAAATAACTTGAGTTATACAAATCAAAATGAGATGGGACCAAAAAGGTTGGAAACTAGACACATAGAGCTATGATATATCCAAAATTCAAGTCTAAATGAGTTGAATAGAAGTAAGGGTGGACTTTACAAAATTCGGGTAAAAGAGGGTAGAGTGAGCAGAAAACTCTGTTGATATTTCTATTGATTTTGACATACCATATGATCAATAATGTTGCTGTAACTTGATGTTTTACATTGAATTGCATACTTAATTGATTGCATTGGTAGCCTGGCACTATTCATAGGGAAGTGGACTCGATCCGTTATGCTGCCGAATTTTCGGCAGGAATTTATGAGAACTTATGCTATGGGTGATTATGCCCTAAATATATTTATATTTATATGTCATGTTCATGTACGTCATACATGCAAGCATAATTAGAATATGATATGAGAAGTAAGGTAAGAGACATATCCATGAATGCTCAAAGCATCCGCATGCATGATAAGAGATGGAAAGAAAATGATAATAAGAACTTGTAAGAGGGACGTACCAAGCTACCACGTGAGGCATGGCATAGACCCAGCTAGCGTGGGCCAGTGCGGTACTGTCTAAGACTTGGACCAGCCCTCGACCAGATTTAAGGGGAATAAACCGGTGTGAGGGTCGGGGAAAGTAAACCCATCACTCATGTCTAGGTATGAGCTCGGACCTGAAAAGCAGGCTATTACCCAAGGGTGAGAGAGGCCATTCACCTTCGGGGGACCAAGTACAGAAAAGGACAAGATCAAGTTGTAAGTTAAAGAAAGATACGAATTAAGTCAAGTGCACTTGCATACAGACAAGTACAAGCATCTTTATGTGCATCTTCAATTATTTCATTAAGTCATAATGTTATTAAGATTCTTGTTGAAGCATATTGCACCATACATATTTCTATGTTTGTCATATAATATGGCAAGTGGTTGTTAAAACATAACCCGCTTCGAGAAAGATATTTTCCACTTAAAATTGAACCATTGTTTGCGTATATGTGCTCATATTTTCATAATAAACCGAAGCAGCTGGAATGTTTATGATGGCACTGTATGAGAATAATCCATGTTTACCTACTGAGAACCTTAGGTTCTCACTGCCTGCTTGTATGTTTTTCTTTTCCGTAAACATTCCAGCACCTAAGTTGGAAATCAAGTGCGAGACAGAGTACTGGGACATTTTCTGAGCAAGACTCGGGCGCAAACTAGACTAAGCGACTATTGGAGCTAGCTGGCGACTAGTCGAAAGCAAGTTCTGTGTATTATGTTAATCACAATTTCTTTTAATATTGTAATTATTTTATCCTCTATGTATCAAATACGACAAAGTTTGTGAACTATTAGTTAGTAATAAAGTGTGCAGTTAAAGGGCCATGTATTATATTTTCCGTATTTTAAAGCTTTCTTACCACAGTGACACCCCTTTAATATAACTTCATGACTCAAGCATGGCTTATATAATAAAGGGTGTTGCACTTCGTGAAGGAACAGATTAGGTCAAAGAAACCAACATGTTAGTTTATCGATATAAAATGTTCAAAATGCTAGAGCATGAGAATATTGATGAAATGACAACTAGATTTATGCATATTATAAATCAGCTGAAAGCTTTGGGCAAAAGATACTTAAATGCTGAAATGGTGAGAAAGATCATGAGAAGTCTTTCAAAGGCATGGCATCCCAAAGTTACAACTATCCAAGGAGCAAAGGATCTGAATGTACTTAGCTTGGATGTTCTCATCAGGTCTTTAAAGACTCATGGGATTGAACTGAAGGAAATCTCTGAGGAATCAAGTAAGAAAGGTAAATCCATTACCCTAAAATCCACCCATAAGAGATCCAGCTCCTCTAACTCTGACTTGGATGATGAAAAGGATGAGATCACACACTTGGCGAGGAAAATATCAAAAGCTTGGCGAAGGGACCTGGGCATATCTTTTGCCCTACCATGGTGAAGGTTCTAAAGGCAAGCAACCACAGAGGTCCTCCGCTAATCCTCCAAGACCCGTCGGCCAGCCTCCGAAGTCTGCAACAAATTTCGTCTGCTCTAAGTGTGGGAAGCAACATAGAGGGGTTTGCTATGCCGGACAAAATGTTTGCTTCAGATGTGGACAGCGCGGGCATTTCGCCAAGAACTGTACCAAGGACACACCTACCCCTAAACCACAACGCCAAGGGAGGGTTTTCACCATGAATGTTGAGGAAACCACGGAGTCTGATGATCTCATTCGAGGTATATGCGAAGTGAACGATAACATCTTAACTGTACTATATGACTCTGGTGCTACGCATTCTTTTATTTCCCATGATTGCGTAAGTAGATTAGCGCTGTCTGTTTCTGAAATGCCTTGTATGTTGCTTGTTTCTACTCCCACTGGGAAACCAGTTAGAACCTGTCTGTACTGTTTAAAATGTCAAATTCACATTGATGGTAGGGCCTACGAGTCTGATTTAATCTGCCTTCCTTTATCTGGTTTAGATCTAATCTTAGGCATGGATTGGCTCTCAGCTAACCATGTTATGTTAGATTGATCGTATTCCCTTCTTTACCTTCTAAACCTGTTAGTTTAAGCTTGAAACCTGTTGTGTTATACTGTTGTAAGACTGAGAATCAAGAATACGTTCTCCTATCGACTAGTGAGGTTGAACTAGAGCAAGCTCTTGATGAGATTCTTGTGGTGAATGAGTATCCTAAAGTCTTTCCTGAGGATATCCTTGAGTTTCCCCTTGAGAGAGAGATAGAGTTTTCCATAGAATTGGTGCCAGGAACTGGACCAATATCTATTGCACCCTACCGAATGTCCCTTTTGGAGTTGGAGGAGCTAAAAAGCCAATTGGAGGAGTTGCTAGAAAAGAAGTTTGTGAGACTAAGTGCCTCACCTTGGGGAGCCCCGGTGTTGATTGTCAAGAAGAAGGATGGAAGCATGAAGCTGTGCGTGGATTATCGGTAGTTGAACAAGGTCACAGTGAAAAACAAGTACCCCTTACCAAGGATAGATGACCTGATGGATCAACTCAGAGGAGCAATGGTGTTTTCAAAGATAGATTTGAGGTCGGGATACCATCAAATTAGAGTAAAGGAGGAAGATATTCCCAAGACGGCCTTTTGGACTAGGTATGGGCATTATGAGTTTAGAGTAATGTCGTTTGGATTGACCAATGCCCCGGCTGTGTTTATGGATTATATGAACAGGATCTTTAGGCCATATCTGGATAAGTTTGTGGTGGTCTTTATAGATGACATCCTCATCTATTCAAAGACGAAGGAGGAACACGAAGAGCATCTTAGGATTGTGTTAGAAATCTTAAGGGATAAGAAGCTTTATGCGAAGTTGTCGAAGTGTGAATTTTGGCTGGAAGAAGTGAAGTTTTTGTGTCACGTCGTGTCTAAGGGAAGGATATTCGTAGATCCCAGCAAAGTGGAAGCTGTAATGAACTGGGAGAGACCTATGACGGTGACGGAGATTCAAAGTTTTCTCGGCCTAGACAGATATTATCGGAGGCTTATAAAGGGATTTTCTCAGATATCCCTACCTTTGACTAAACTCACTAGGAAGAATGCTGCTTTTGTGTGGACTGAAGAGTGTGAGAAAAGTTTTCTAGAGTTGAAGGCAAAGTTGACTTCCACACCTATACTAATCCTGCCTGACCCTAAGGGAGCCTTTGAGGTTTATTGTGATGCCTTTGGAAGAGGTTTAGGTGGTGTTCTGATGCAAGATCGTAATGTGGTAGCATACGCCTCTAGGCAACTGAAACCTCATGAAGTTAATTACCCAACCCATGACCTAGAATTAGCAGCTGTGGTGTTTGCCTTGAGGATATGGAGACACCATTTATATGGAGTTAGGTTTGAGGTGTTTTTGGATCACAAGAGTCTGAAGTACTTGTTTGACCAAAAGGAGCTTAACATGAAACAGAGGAGGTGGATGGAATTCTTGAAGGACTATGATTTTGGGTTGAACTTCCACCCTGGTAAAGCTAATGTGGTGGCAGATGCGCTGAGCTGCAAATCGTTACATGTGTCATGGATGATGGTCAAGGAAGCAGAGTTGATTGAGAGCTTTAGAGACGTGAACCTCGGAGTTGCCCTGACCCCTCGTAGCATAAGGTTGAATCTGATCAAGGTGACGAGCGAGTTCAAAGGACAAATTATGCAGGCGTAGGAAGAGGATGAAGAGTTCTTGAGGATAGTAGCCCAGGTGAAGGAGGGAAGGCTGAAAGAATTTACTTAAGGCATTGATGGCGTGTGGAAGTATCAAGGGAGGATATGTGTACCTGCTAAGAATGACTTGAGGAGGATGATTGTAGAAGAAGCTCACAAAGGTCATTTCACCATGCATCCTGGCATGACAAAGATGTACCAAGGCCTCAAGAGGATGTTTTGGTGGCCAGGCATGAAACAAGACGTAGCAGATGTGGTGGGTAAGTGCTTAGTTTGTCAAAAGGTGAAAATTGAGCACCAAAAACCCTTAGGCATGCTGCAGCCATTGGAGATCCCTGAATGGAAATGGGATGGAATCTCTATGGATTTCATGATAGGTTTACCCTGAACACAAGCTGGATTTGATGCCATATGGGTTGTTGTGGATAGATTGACAAAGTCTGCCCACTTCTTACCCATAAGAGCGAATTATCCTTTGGATAAGCTAGCCCAGCTATACATCCAAGAGATTGTAAGACTGCACGGAGTACTTGCAACCATTATGTTTGATAGAGACCCAAGGTTTACCTCTAGGTTCTGGGGAGCCTTGCAAAAGGCATTTGGGATGAAACTTTGTTTAAGTACAACCTACCACCCCCAGACTGATGGGCAATCAGAAAGAACCATACAAACCCTGGAGGATATGTTGAGAGCATGTGTAATGGACCGACCCGGAAGTTGGGACAAACACCTACCCCTCATCGAGTTCGCCTACAACAATAGTTTCCATGCTAGCATTGGGATGGCGCCTTATGAAGCCCTGTATGGCAGAAAGTGCCAATCTCCGCTTTGTTGGTATGAACCGGGTGAGCAAAGCCTCTTAGGGCCTGATCTAGTTAGACAAACCACCGAACAAATTAAGAGGATAAGGGAAAGGATTCTCACTGCACAGAGTTGTCAGAAGAGCTATGCGGATAAGAGGAGAAAGCCAATCGAGTTCCAAGAGGGAGAATACGTATTCTTGAAAATCACTCCTACAATAGGCATTGGTAGAGCCCTTAGAGTCAAAAAGTTGAACCCTCGTTTTCTTGGCCCTTTTGAAATCTTGAAACGAGTAGGAACAGTTGCCTACCAAATAGCATTACCACCCCATTTGTCAAACCTTCACAATGTTTTCCATGTCTCCCAACTGAGAAAGTACAACTCTGACCCCAATCATCTTCTTGAGCCAGAAAGTGTACAATTAAGGGAAGACCTAACCTTCGACCTACCACCTATGAGAACCATAGATAGGAAGGTCAAGCAGCTGAGGAACAAGTCTATGCCCTTAGTAAAAGTGGCCTGGGGAAGAGGAAACTTTGAAGAGCACACATGGGAAATCGAAGCAGAGATGCAAAGAGATTTTCCCCACCTGTTTTTAGGTAACGAATTTTGAGGGCAAAATTCGTTTCAAGGAGGGGAGAAATGTAACATCCCCGTTTTCATCTAAGCTAATTAGCTCGGTGTCTCCGGCTAATTGGAGGGGTTAGCGATTAATTAAAAATTAATCGACTAATCTCGAGAGCAAAGGCTTAGTAAATTAAGGCAAGACAATAAGATAAGTGAAAGTCAATGACTAATTAGAAAAGTCAACAATTGAAACATAATGCATTAAAAGTTACAATTAAAAGCCTAATGCCCCATTCCTTGTTAATTCATGACTTAGAATATAAAACCAAGGTGACCTAACCTTATTAACTAAGAGCCTAACAAGCATCACATCCTAATCACATGAAAAAATTAACCCTCACACCCTCTTTGCATAATTCATGAGGAAAAATCCTTTTCAATAAAAATGTGTTAAGGTACAATTGAACCAATCAAATTAATTAACATTTAGATAATTGTAGCAAGTGTAAAAATGTTGAAACTTCCTTTTAATTTTTGTTTGAAAGTTTGGTCAAAGCAAGAGTCATATCCAACCATCCATTTGCCTTCTCATCATGCACCACTAGATCAAGAGTCTATATTAGTAGTATTCCTTGAGTCAAGACAAAAGATGTACTCTCCTCCATCAAGATTGTGACACTTGGAGTGATCATAGCCATCTAAGCCATATCCTAAGAGAGGTCATGCTTTCAACCACTTGAAAAAAACACTACATGGTCTTTACCCAAGTGCCAAGACTCAAAGGAAACACAACTCCCTTTTTTGCCCCAAGGTTTTTCCACCCTCTTGCTTGTTGTAAGAAGCAAGGTCACCTCACTCCCTCCCCCGTATTTGGTGCCACTTCAGCCCCCTCTCTCTCCCCTCATTCCATTTTTCATTTCCTCTCTCAAGACACACAAAGCTCTCTCCTCTCTCCAAGTCTCATACTCACTCTCCTCTTCTTCCAACCTTCATTGTTCTTCTTCTAACCTCCTTACTACTTCCTACCTCATCTCCATCACCACACCCACAATCCCTTCAAGGACCACCATTTTTGGTCTTTGGAGAAACAAGGCCACTCATACACAAGCCCCATTTTCAAGCTTCCAAGTAGGAAGGCTCTCTTCAACCTCCTCCTCATCCCAAATTCTTCAAGAAAGCTCTCTTTGGTAGTGACTCTAACCTTTCTTTTTCATGTATATTTCAAGCTCTAAAACCCCTAAGCTCTTCATAGCTAGGTGGTTTTAGGATTTGATTAAGGTCTCATGACCATATCTTGCTTTATGAGTTTTCTTGCCTTGTTGAAATTGTTGTCTTAAAATGGGATTTTGTGGTATGATGGTTCTTATGAGTCTTGCTTTATTTTTGTTTTAAACACTGATTTGGTGACTAAAACTTTGAATATGATAGTGAGATAAAACATCGAAATGGTGATTTGAAGTAGTATAACAACTTTTCCATAAGCTTGATATGTAAAACATAAAAACTAGTTAAGCTGAAATTCTGGCAGTCTACAATGTGTATAGTATAACTTCATCCTAGAAAACTCAAAATGTAATGAAACAAATTTTCTGTAAAAGTAGACTCAAATAGCTTTTCAAACATATAAAACACATTAAATTTGGATTTAAAATGAGGGAGATATGATTTTTCAAAGTGGGCTGTTCCTGGATGGGTTTTTGTTTGGGCAGTCGGCACTAAAAATCTTATAACTGAAGCTACAAAAATTATTTTTGAGTGGGACCAAGTTTGGTAGAAATATAAGACATAGAGAAACACCCCGATAAAACAGTTTTGGCAGATTCCTTGTGAGGAGCTCGTGGTGAAGTTTAAAAGTCACTATACCGAGAATAAACTTAAAAGCTGAGTAGTCAGAGTAAAATGTGCATAACTCAAGTTACAAAATGAATTTTTGAGTGGGGTTTCTATTGTTTAAAAATAGACTTAGAGAAATATAATCATACCAAATTTCGTAGCAAAAGAGTAAAAGGAGAAATTATCGTGAATTTTTGAAGTTATTTCCCCACTGTAAAAAGTAAAAACTGGTTATAGTAAAAGTTTAAAGTTAATGAAGTATAAGCCTTGAGACATTAAGACCCTCACTTTAAATATTAGAAAACCTTCATAATTCAACTTAAGAGTTTCAAAAGAGATAATAGATGAAATTGGCCCTATGCCTAGTAAAAGAGTTTACACAAGAGGCAATCTCCATTAAAAGCTTGCACCAAATTTATTAAGCTAAACTCATAAAACTTTGGTTGAGAATATGTCTATATTTATGTGCAAGTATGATGTTATGATGATGATGGATGATGATAGTATGAATATGATATGTTGATAATACGATGCTTAATGATATGTGATATTGGTTTCTCTGTTTGGCAAAATTTTGGGAAGCTTCGGTCTAGCCGTTATGCTACCGAAATTTTGTAAAAATTATGGACTTAGAAATATTTTGCATCATAAGCTTTAATAAGAAGAGATTTAATAACGTGTGTGGTCCTTCAAAAGGGAAGGTAACCTAATTTAAGCTCGCCTCAACCACGACTCACATGAGGCATGGCATGACCCAGCTAGTGTGAGTATAAGGGATAGGGCTTACATGAGGCATGGCATGACCCAGCTAGTGTAAGTACCAAAATTCTATGGTGGCGACGGCCGTGGTATGAGCTTATTACCACTTATGTTTAGTGGGTGAAAAGAGAAAAAGAAAAAGACCTAAGATAGAGGTTATGTGAAGAAGAGGAAAGGACCTCGGTCCGACTCAAGTAAAGAATGAAACTCATAAGATGTGCATGCATGATACAAATTGTCATACAAGTCTTATGTATACCATGATGTTAGCATATGAGAAATACGTACTTAAAATGGAACCCGCTTCGGACATTGATATTTTCTAAAACCTAAGAATTGAACCTATTGAATGCTCACTGTTTTCATTTATAAAACCAAAGTGGCTGGGACGATGACAATGACACTTATGTGTCAGGTTCGAGTCCTACTGAGAAATCTTATTTCTCATCCTAGTTGTTTTTCCATTTCGTCACCAGATACCTATGGCACACCCAGTGGAGTGGAACATGGACCCTCCCCACCTTGAGTGGGCCTACGATAGGGATACTCATACTATTGTGGCCATAACCACCATAGTAGTCCGCACACATTTTTACCTGGGTCAAATTTTTGAGGAAGAGAAGCCAGCACATGTCTACACGGTCCTATTCCATTATTGTTCCTTATCCTTTGTATTTCATTTTGTAACGAACTTTGTCAGATTTGTTTACGTTTGATATTTTGGGGCCATAACATGACCATGAGTTTCCCTTTTATGTACTATTGGATATTATGAGACTATTTATATCTATATGGTTGTTTTAGTGATGTGAATGCATGGTATTTTGATTTATCCCTTGTTCCTTTAATTTATGACTGGAATCTTTGCGATACGCTCATTTATTGCTATCTTCTCGCGCAAGGCTTTACTTTTCAAAGCGACGACGTATTTTAAAAAAAAAAAATTTACCGTATTTTCTGTGTAATTTAATTTCAAGTGAAGTTTAGTTTTCCAGGAGCATAAGTAACAACTAATAAAATGCCGTAATACGACTTAAGCGTCGTATGGATTTATTAGGGTGTTACAATTAACATTCAATCCAAATAAAACCTCAATTCGGATACAGTATTGCACACAATAATTTTCATGCATTCAGTTAACAAAAAGTGATTAAATTTAGAAACCTCTAGAACCTAACCAATTCATGTTAACTTCAAGCACCAATGCAGTTAATCTCATATTCAAACTGAAAACATGATTCTACTCATCAAGTAATTGCATTACAACATTATTCAATCGGGTAATATGCAAGCAATCAAATAATCAATCACAATTCCAAACTGAAAACCTTCAAACTCAAAATTGGATCAAGAACAATGAAAGAAAGAGAGTAGAAACTGATTTGCTTTGATGAAATTTGGTTGCACCTATCCTCAAGATAGCCAATGCTTCATTAATCCTTGGATTAGATAGGAAGCTTCTCCTCCATGGATGGAGGAAAATGGAAATTCATAGGTGAAGAGAGAAAAGAACTCGTGAGAGGAGAGGAGAGAAAAAGAAACCCAAAAAAATTTGCTTATTCCAAATTTTGTACCAAAATTGTTCCAACAATCTGGCCTCTCCTTCGCATTCGTTTAGACTCTAGCTTTATGTTGATCTGTCCATTCGCTCCTGAGAATAGCTTTGACTACTACTGGCGTTGGTTGATCAGAATCTGCTACGACTTAAGGTACTGGTTGTTCGGTAGTAGGAGCGTAATCACCATTCTTCATTATCTCCCACATATCAAGATTGGTGGATGCAATAAAGAGTCTCATTCTATCCTTCTAGTATGGATAGTTTTCACCATTAAAGTATGGAGGTTGGTTGATAGAGTGACCTTTGGCAATATGTTTTATCTATTGTGCCATTTGTTGGATCTTTGACCTCTACAACTGTTAGGAAGCTCAACCCCGGAGTTAAGCTCTCATACCAATTGTTGGGAAAGGTCGTACAAGAAGGAGGGTTGAATCATGCTTCAATTTATATTTTGAAACCTAAAACTTTTAGTAAGACAACTTTTGCAAGTCCAAGACTTGGATTGTGGAAGCAATTTGGTTAGTCTTGAAAGCTGTTTTACGTTCAAGAGTAAGGTTTAATAAAATTTGATTACACACACAATGTTATAAACTTGGTGAATGAAAAAATTAAAGTAGGAGGGATAGAAAAATCACACAACAGATTTTTTACTAGTTCGGTGAACCAAATGCCTACGTCCAGGCCCCAACTCCTTGTTGAAATTTTTATACCATGAGTGTTCTTTTTCCAAGCCTCTCCAAGCTTTTACAGTTGAGTAGTCTTTTTCTAACCTCTCCAAGCTTTACAACTGAGTAGTATTTGCTAAGCCTTTCCAAGCTAAACGAGTTTTATTTATCCTAGCCTCTCCAAGCTTATTTTGACCACTATTAGGTCTAATTACAAAAGATATAATTAAAGGTTTGTGTTTACACTCACACTCGACGCTCTTTTCAGAGTTTTAATTCAATAGGTACAGTGACTGACTTCTCTAAATTCTTAAAATGAGAATGTTATCTATTACAAAATAGTAGAGAAGATTTTCTTCAAACAAAAGTTACAAAGAGTAACTTTCTAAAGGATTTGAGAGTCGAAAAGGATGAAGAAATGAAACTGTTGTAACTTAGAAAATATTTGAGTAGCATCTCCCTCTTTTTCTTCGTATCCCAGCTTTATATAGACTTCTAGATATTACCGTTGAAGCTTGCAGATCTTGAGCTTTGTGCCACTAATCAATTGGTCTATGACAAGGAAAAGAAGGAACAACTTTCTTCTTCAATAATTTGAGGTGACACTAAAGAGGAAAAGTAGCCGTTGAAGTCTTCACTAATTTTTTAGACTTGTCAGTGCTTTTTTTGCAACTTATCAAATCATACTTGACTTTTTGAATTTCGCAGTAAAGCGTATGAAAGAAGCTTTCGAGGTGAGATACTTCATAAGAGATCACTCTTCTAGATCAATTCATCCTTTTGAATAAGGTATGATCCTTCTCATGACAAGTTTTTCCTTTCTAGTGCTACATCATCATCCTTTTGAACTTTCTATCTCATTCCTAAGTGAGTAAATATATAGGATACAAAGTGATTGTTCCAATATAGACATATTAAAGTGAAATACCATGGATTTTATGCTCTGTTTGATACAATGATCATTTAGCTTAGATGATTTTACTTAGAAAAGGATACATTTGAATAAATCATCTACAATTCAAGAGATTTTCTTAAAACTTGATTTGATATTCATCAAAGCCTTTAAAGCTTGAAACATCTAAAGCCATGAGACTGTTTCAGTTAGGCATTGGAGTTTACAATTGTAACATCTGTTTGAAAAATCTTCTCTACTAAATTGTATTAAATAACATTCTCATATTGAGAATTTAGAGAAGTCACACACACTATATCTCATCGAATATACTCTGTTAAAAGACTTAATGTGAGCGCAAAAACACAACCCAAAACATTGAAATTTGTAACCTAAACCATTAGTAGTCATTGTGAGCTTGGAAAAGCTAGGATAAACACTACTCGATTTAGCTTGGAGAGGCTTCGTAAATACTACTCATTGTAAAGCGTGGATAGGCTTAAAAAACACTATTCTACTATAAAATGCTTGGAAAGACTTGGACAAAGAACACTCGATATATAAAAATCTCAACAAAGAGTGATATGAGTTCAAGAGGGTGATTTGGTCATTCCAATATTGGAAAGAAGCTTGTTCGTGATAACTTGGAGATCAAGCAGTCCAATAGCTTATTTCAAGTGCAATGGCATTAATTTGGAGCTAAAGGCATCAAGCTTATTTCAAGTTACTTTGAGATCAAGGAATCAAGCTTAATTAAAGTAACTTGGAGAATAAGAAATCTGATCTTGTTAGAGGCACTACTATCTAGTCCAATATGTGATAGGATACATTTAGATTGTGCCTAGATTTGTTTTGATTTAGTCTAGATTTGCTTGGATTTGAATTGAATCATCTTTTAAAATTTAAGTCAAATATGATCTAACTTACAAAGATCAAATCTAATTTACATGAGTTAGGAATAAGTCTTTTAAGATAGAATCATATCTTTAATTTATTAATTTCAGTTTCAAATCAGATCTTTTAGATAAGATTAGATAATTTCTATTTTTATCAATTTTAGGAAATATATATAAATAGGCAAATTAGACTATAGATAATGCAGAGAGTTTAGAGAGTTTTACTATCAATACAATTGTGAGGTTTTTGTCATTTTGGTTCTGTGTGATTCATAGTCTTCTATCTTTGTGTTTCAAGTGAGATGAGTGATTTGCTTTACTTGCTACATCAAGAAGCTGAAAGAATGTGATATTCGATCAGTTTCTTGAACTTTTATCCCTGTTATCTAAGTTTTCAAGAATAGGTTTCTTGGGGGTTTAGTAGGGAAGGTGTTTATCCTAAATCTTGTTTTCTAACAAAGTGTGTGTGTAACATCCCCATATAAAATAATAGAAAATGACGAAAATGTCCTTGGGCAAACTTTTATTATTTACAACCTTGCCCCTGAACTTTTTAGAAAATGACATTTAGGTCCTATATCAATAGGATTAGTAAAATAAGGTTTTAAACGAAGCAGAATCACGTAGCGAAAACGTAGAAACCTAAACCTCAACTAATTGAGCCACGGAGGTATCCATATGTGAAATGACATGGGATACCTCTAGACTTGCTCAAAATTACGAAAATGTCATTAGCCATGGAAAATAGAAAACAGAAGGCCCTGAATGTGCAAAACATTTAAGTTACACCGTTAATTGATTTATTTGTTTTTATTGAGTTTGTAAAGTTAATTAAAGGTCAACTAGGAGTTGCTTAGAAGTTAATTAGAGAGATTAGGATTAAGAAGAATTAAAATAGACATATAGAAAACTTCACAAAATTCTTCAAAATCATTTTGCTGATTTGTAGGAAATCGGCAAATATTTGGTATTTTAAACCATTAGAAAGACCAATAGAATTCTACACTAGAAACCCTAGAAAGAGTGGCTAAAATTCAGCCACCATTTCCCCACCTAAGTGGCACCAAATGGCTGCCCAAAGAGTGGAGAAACTTGGCTTAATGTACACCATTCTAGCCTCCACCAATCACCACTCATTTGTCATGCTTTAAGACTCTAAAATCCCATCTAACTCCCTCATTTTCGTGCTCCCTGTTCAACTAGCCATTCCTTACTCTTGCTTCTCCCATTTTCACTTCATCTTCCTGAAAACTTCTAGCCTCATCCACTTCTTCCACCAAGAGCTCAATTCTAGCTAGTTTCTACATCAATTTGAGGTAGGAACTTCATCTTTTCTCTTATTTTCCTTTGATTTGGGGCTGCCTAGGGCTTCTCTTCTCCCTTTGTTTTGATGTTATATCGGTTGAATATGATGGATTATGGGTGGTTTAAGATGTATGATTCAGTTAGGATTGAAGATTGGGTGGATTGATTTAAGGAAATCATGAGTTCAAGAGGCTGTTAGGGTTTTTCCCCTAGATGGTCCATACAACGGAGTATACGGCTCTGTCTACAGCCATTTAAATTACATGAATCTATTTTTATATGAAAATAGACATTCAGGCTTTCCGTACATATATCATATAAGGTTATTGGATTAGTATTGAAAGAGATCTGAATTTTGGAAGTTTGACCTAGGTTTTTGAGTTCGATTCTGGGCAGACTAGGTTGTTCAAGGCAAAACTTGCCCTATACGACTTGGAATTGAATGAAACTAAGTTTTTAGAAAGCTTACACATAGGAGAACATCCAATAAAAATTTCAAAATTAGATACGGTCCCATTTGCTCCAATGGTTCGAAGAAGTTGCCCTATGTCCAAAACAGGCTAAAATAGTACAGTTTAGGAAGGTCAGATTTCGGGGCTTATAACTCGAGCTCTACTAAAGCAAATGAAATGGAACTTGCTGTAAATGAAAGCTTGTCTTGTTGATACCAATTTTGTATGATTGGAACTAGTTCTTGATTTTTAATGAAATTTTACTTTTACGTGTGCAATTCTGGCTAGCTACAGGGCAGATCAGGATAAAACTTAAATAACTTGAGCTATATTTATCAAAATTAGATGGGACCATAGAGGTTAGAAAATAGAAACATAACACTCTAACATATCCAAAATTAAGATCTAAATGAGTTAAAATGAAATTGTGGCCTAATTTATGAAAATCGGGTTGAATGCAAGTGTTGAGACAGCAACCATGTTTTAATTGCAATAATTGTACCATGAATTTGATGCTTGAAATATGAATAAAGTGTTATGATTTCTCTGAAAAATTGGCATTCTGAGTGCTGGCACTATTCGTGGGGAAGCGGACATGTTTCGTTATGCTGCCGAAATTTCGGTAAAGCCTATGCATGAATTATGAGCTACATACACACACATGAGCATTTCTTTCAAGAGATTCACAAAGATTAAGTTATGAATATGAAATTTTATGTGCAAGGATATATGAAAGTAAATGATGAAGCATATGTATAAGTGCATTTAGCATGTCTATGCATGATTAGGTATGAGAATGAAAGGATATGAATATATTAAATGTGGATCCTTTCACTATGAAGGCAGTTAATTGGGTCCTTCCCTGTGAAGGTAGTTAAAAGATATTATGAAGGTCCCATATTCCTAAGGAGTGTGGCATGGTGATCACACCCTAATAGGATATGACATGGCGATCATGCTCTGGAATATGGCATGATGAGCACATCCTAAGGAACGTGACGTGGCGATCATACTCTAGAATATGGCATAATGATCCCATACCCTAAGGAATGTGACACAGCGATCACATCTCGATGGAGTATGACATGACGATCATACTTTGGGATGTGGTAGGATGAATATATTTTTAAAGAGTGTGACATGGTGATCACACCCCGATGAAGTATGACATGGCGATCATACTCTGGAATATGTGTAACAAGTAAAGGACAATAAAGGAAGAAAAGAAAATTATATGTATCTGCATAAATTCAAGTACAAGTAAAGGCGTATACAGATTTTATATTTTCTGTATATTGGTGCTATTATATTTTAATACATTTTAGTTATTATTCATAGTGTAATTTATGAATTGATTTTGTGTTGGCTCACTCAAATGACAAGTATGTGAATAAAATGAACTTTGCTTTAGACAGTATGTTTCAGACTATAAAATCAAATAGTTTATATAACATGTTCAACTTTTTCATAATAAACCAAAGCAACTGGAGATGACAATGATGACATTATGTATAATAGTTAAAGAATCCTACTGAGAATTTAAAATTCTCACTCTTGTTTCTATATTATCTCCAGATAGTTCAAGAAGTTGCAAAGATAGCTGAAGTTGTTGTCAGATAAGGTCCACTCAGGTAACAATAACAACTCCTGAGTGTGGTACTATGACTTAAGCATAGTATTGTACAGAGGAGATGTTACAATGTGCCTAAGGTTTCTAGATCATTGTACCCATAGGGTTCCACAATCTAAATGTATCCTAATACATATTAGACTAGATAGTAGTGCCTCCAACATAATCAAATTGTTTGTTCTCCAAGTTACTTAAATTAAGCTTGATTCCTTTGGCTCCAAATTATTCCCATTGCACTTGAAATAAGCTCTTGGGTTGCTTGATTTCCAAGTTGTCACCAACAAGCTTTTCCCTAATGCTGGAATAACCAAATTACCCTCTTGAGCGTGTATCATACCATTTAGGAGATCTTGCACGAATCCTAATTTATGAAAGTATAAAGGGAGGAAAGGTCTTAGGGACAAAGTTATACCAAACTTTAGCATGAAACTTGGTAGCAAGTGTCGCAGTCTTCTCCAAATTACAATTTTAAAATACTTAATTACACTAAATTTGAAGTATAGTGCAACTAAGGTCGTCTCCCAAGGATGTTGTTGCTATCTAGTTAAGTAACAAGGGGGTATGTGCAAACATGCAGTAAATAAGCAATAAAAGAAAATTAGATGGAAATAAAAACACTAGTTCAAAGAGTTTCTTAGGCATAAGATGAATCAATCATTAGCGCAAAATATATCAAACACATAGAGTGCGGCTAATTTGAGCTATTAGAGAGACCTCTACTAACAACCCCACAAATCTACCTGGAGAACTCTAGGAATTCAACCAACACATAATTGATTAGATAATTGAGAGCTCAACTTTAATTAACCTATGTTGATTTCTAGCCCCAAATGTATTAGCCTAGGTTTGAACCCAAACCCAATTCCTAATTCTTTAACTAATCAAGTTCATACCAATTGACTAATTGGCAATCACCCAACTAATTCCTCATTCATAAACCCACATATCAATATCATTCAATGCAAGTTTACAAATAAAAGAGGGCAAAGAATCAAGAAAACAAAAATGATTGAAATTCAAGTATAGAGTTTCAAGATTACAACCATAATACCCTTAGAGTCTCATTGAACTAGCTTGAAGTCCTACTTCTCCTAGCAATGAAGGTTACAAACTAGAACCCAAAACAATTATCTTCTAAAATGAAAGGAAAAGAAAAAAGAGGAGAAGAGAAGAGAAGAGAAGAGAGAAAAATGGAAAAAAAAAAAAGTTGGAGATGAGTCCTCCTTCGCGTCACTCTTTTCTCACTACTTGTCAGACATAAAATATAAAAATCCAAAAATGTGCTTGATCCCAAATAATCCTCTGCCTCTTAGCTTTAAGTGGACACCCAATTTGCTTAATTTGGACTTCAAATGAGAGAGTTATGGCCCAATCTTTATAGCATGTTCAGGTTGTATGTGTATTCGCGCCAGTCCATTTTAACAGCCAATAAATCCATGAAGATGTCATTATTTTGGAGAGTGGTCTTCATATGAATTCAAGCTTTATGTCTTAGCTTTCAAATGGCACTAGTTTTGCCTCAATCCTATGCCTACAACTCACGTTATGGCCCAATTAGTGCACACTGCTCTGGTTCTAGCGTAACAGCCCTGTTCTGACTTCGTGGCCTAATTCGACCCACTAGACATCTGAATTAGTTGTTGACTTCTTCATCAATGTTGTAGATATTTCTCTCATCTTTTCTACAATATAAAATTTGTAATTTTTAGATCCCTACAACTCAAGATATGCCTATAGTACAGAAATAGTATAAAATTACAATAATGCTGAAAAATACAATTGAGCCCAATTAGAGTCCAAACTCATAAAATGTGTCCAACATTGATCAATTAAGCACCAAAGAGCCTCAATACACTAGATATAAGAGTTAATTAATGTATCAAAATATTACTTATCAAAACTCCATCTTCTAGGAAACAAATTATGCCAAATCAAAATATTGCATTGCTAGTTTTGTTGAGAGCATATTAATTCTTGGTTCCATTAGCTAATGTTTGATTATAGAGGCATGTCTATGTGGTTAAAATCTTGTAAGCAACAAAACTTTGGCTTTGGGGCTACGAGGAGCTACTTTGTCACCTTTTGGAGTGCATAGTCAGTGGACATTGCTCTTATGGCATATGTTATTTTTTTGTGCAATTAGTATTGGTTTGATTTTAATATATATATTGATAGCTTATTTTTTTTATATCTAGTTAATTATGAATATTTTATTTAATGATATAATTGTCTTACAATTTGATATATCTAATTATTCAGGGACATATGTTTTGGCTTGAGAAAATTTTATTAGTATGCAATGGTTAAATGTTCACAAAGCTTTTTGGAAAAGACTACAGATTTTATGAATATTAGGACAAGCCCTTGAATAGTTATTTAAACTACTAAACTGACTTGTTGAGAAATCTTGTTTTGTGTTTGGAAACCTTATTTGGCATTTTTGCTTTTGAAAACTCTATTTAATATTTATATTTTTGAATGTTATGGATATTTTGTGGGAGGATTCTCAATTAATTGATAGCTAGCGGTCACTGATGCTAGCCTTTGTACACCTTGGTTCGAACCCAGCTACCAAGGGTGTTGGTAGCTCGGTGTGTGTGTGTGTGTGAGGTCTACGCACTACCAACTTAGTCAGATCTAAAGGGAGTAACCTTTATTTGAAAGTTTCTCAAAATTAGAAGCCTCCCCATTTTAGCATTTACATTTGAGAAATATAATTTGAAGTTTATGAAGTAATGTTAAATCTATATATATATATATGAGAAATCTATTTTCAAGTTATGAAATAATGTCAATTCTTTATATACGTGCATAGTTTCTAATATTGATTCTTTACTTATATATTATTTTAAATGATGATTCCTTATTTACGTATAGTTCATAATATTAATTCCTTATTATGCTCAATTTGCTTTACTCCATAGGCTTGTCCTTATATGTTATAGGGTTATTGCCCCTCAATGAGTGTGTTTGACCTACTCCTTTTTCCCTTGTTTCGAAGCTATGTGCAAGTAGTTTGCCCCAATTGTGAAAGGTTTAAAATCTATATGAGCTCAACACATTTGTTTGTGTAAGCCTTAAGGTTGTCATGGTATTGGATTAGTGCTTATTGAATAGTAGTGTGTACATGCATTCTTAGCTATGCTTCATAAACCACAAACAGGGCCTGTCTTCCATTGTGATATGTAGCTACAATAGTTTTAGTTTTGAATAATTATATCCATTCTTGTAAACATATGATTGCATGTTTTGAACCCTGAGAGCATTTTGAGAATGCTCACTGTTTCTAAGTTTGTATATTGAATATTGTTGAGTTGTTGGTGCTGTGACTAGGCTATATATTCTAGATGTAACAGAATTTGTCTGTATTTTGGGAAATGTCTAATTTTAGGGAAGACTTTGTTCGTTTTTATAAAATCCCTTTTTAGGCTTGCTAGGGGTTCAATGCCCCTATGCATTGGTCACAGCCCAGGTTTGGTTTATGACAAAAGTGGTATTAGAGATTGATTAGATTTTCCTGTGATTGGTAGAGCAAGTGTCCTTAAGTAAGATCACAATTATGTAAATGGAAGCACGCCCATTTTCACGAATTATGGTACTATCGGAGGCCTATAGGAATGTCACCAACATCCTTAGTTTATCAATTATCTCGTATGTTCCATTATGCCATGCACGTACTTGAGGTTGCATTCCAGGAGTTATTGCTCTTTTTTTTTACTAATAGATCTCAGCTTCAAAGCTGAACTTCCTATATCTGCCGATCTTCTTTTATTGAGCAAGTCTCAACTCCTTTTCCTTCTTTGCGGTTATGATCAACTGTGTATACTTTTGCTATTATAGTGTTTTAGATTGTTGATTTATGTTGAGAATTGTAGAACTGCTATTGACTGTAAACTTGAAGTTAATTTTAATTTTCTTTATCAATATCCTTGGGATTTTCTATGTGATAGTTACTACTGGAAATTTGAGCTTAATTTTATTGTAGAAGATTGCTTTCAAATGATGATCTTGATTCAAGTTTTCAACTATTCACCTTGTTGCTAGCTTATCATGGGTTAATGAAATTCTCTATTTTGATGATTTATTTGTCAAATTGTCATTCTAGGGTGTAATACCCCGGTGTAGGATTCCTATTGTTTGTTAACATTAGATCCTAAAAATTCTAAGTCTAAACCCTATGCCTCCTTTGAGGGCTATAGGATTGAGGCATTTTCTTAACATTAAAAGTCCCGGTAATGGTTCCCTCTATATCAAAGAATTGAATAGGTATTTTTAATGAATTTTACAAAATGTGGAGCCCCTTCATTTTTAACGTAAGAGATTATCAAGATGCAAGTTTTTGAAAAATTGTATTTAAACCCAAAAGTTGGATTCTGATTCGTAAGGATTTTGAATTGTTATATATTTTTATTGAATCCAAATGGAGGGTATTACCTTATTTACATTTATGTTTTAAAGTTAATAGAGAGTAAAATTAAAGAGGATATTAACATTTATGTGCAATATCTTGGACCAAGGAAAGGACTACAGAATTACGGAACTAAGTTTTTGAACTTGGTAATTGTAACACTTTACCAGACAAAATACTATGCTTAAGTCATAGTATGTTACCTGCTAAGTTATTACGTGTGGTAAACCAAGAATTATCCATTTACTTTAATTAATTTCGGATTGGTGGTGAGATAAACACTAAATAGTCGTTGTACCAAAAATAAAGTAACACAAATAAAATTGCAAAATAACCAAACTGCATCATATATATATACGTGCATATACATGTGTTTTTAAAGTTGTCATAAGAAATATAACACAGTACAGGATAAAAAAAAATGAGACCGCTAACACAAAATAAATTGGCCTGACTATCTGAACAGCCCCCCTCCTACTGGTCCCCACTAGACATTTCATATGCAACTACTAACTCCTACCCATGTGTTTATGACCCATACTGCCAAAAGAGGGTCATCTTGTACATCGACTGCTGCTACGACGGGTACTCCATCTAGATGGATTCCGAAGAAAGGAATCCATTTGCCATACCGGCATCAGCAGGGGTATAGTCTATACTCGGGGCAGAAGATGAGGACAATGAGCTCGCTACCTCCAAAGGATCCTCCTTAGACATAGAGGCAGAAGGGAACAGCTGTGGTGGAGCAACTGGTGGAGCCACGGTTGGTGCTGTTGCTGCGGGTGGAGGTGGAAAGGGATGAACCACGTGGAGAGGGATGGCGATGTAAGGGATGGCAGGGTCAAACAGTGGGTGCATAAGGGGTACAATAAAGCCTCTCTGGAAAAAGAAGTAAAGATGGAACTAGCATCTACCAGATATGTACACAGAATCTATGAACAGGTCGAGATGGATGTGGAGTTTTGGGAACTCAATAAATAGGATGCTGGTTGCCATGTTCCATGCTCTGAGAATGGCGTGGAAATGTACAGTAAGGTGAGAAAGAAAGATTTCTCAGTATGAAATCCTAAGTGTATATATATAATTGTCATCGCCGCCATTCTCAAGTGTTTCAGGTTTTTAATTAAAAGAAGACGTTACATCAAGGGGATGTCTTACTCAATTCATTATAGAAATCATAGCCCGAGACACAACTTGGTTCTACATAAGGAGATAAAGAAAAATAAGATAGAAAAATAAGCAACAAGACATATATAGCAGATAATAGTGCAATTAACTCAAATCATGGTAATAGAAACTATGAATATGCAGAAATGATAACACACTTGACTTTAACTCATATTTTTCCATACTTGGTCCCTTGGGAGTATATTGGCTATAAGACTCCTGGGTAATGGTCCGCTTTTCAGGAACGAGCTCATTCCTATACAGGGCCGCCAGGTTTGCTTTCCCTGACTTCCCCACTGACCTATTCCTCTTAAATTTGTTCAGGGGCTTGCCCAAGTCGCATGGAAATCCTTCCTCATTCTTATAATGGTAGCATTACTTGTCTCATGCTTATAAGGTAGCATTGCTTGGCTAACCCTTTGACCCATGCATGCATAACTGGCAAATTCATATTAATTGCATTTTCTGCTGAAATCTCAGCATAACGGATCATGTCTGCTTGTTCATGAATAGTGCCATACAACTAGGAAATTGTAATTAACAGCAAACTAATATCGAACATCATATTCATAGCAAAAACATAACAATATCAATAAGTGCAAAATTTAGAATCTTTAGCATCAATCTATTTTGCAAGCTTTTAATTTCTAATGAGGTTCCCGAGTTCATTTTCACGATCAAATGAATTCCGAATCCCGATCTTATACAAGTTCCGACCTCCGGTTTGTATTCAACTTCCCGAGATCATATGATTTATGACTTCCGGGGTTAAGTTTAATCTCTCGAGAATGATTCTAGGTTGAGTCTCAGAATTTCGTGTATAAGGGTTTTATGTACTCCCGACCTCCGACCTGATCCCACAATTTGGTCTTTCAAGACTTTTGAGTGTTTCCTAAACTCTAAGTTCTTGACTTGGACTACATTCGATGTAATTTCTATTCACTAAGTTCTGAGCTCAGCCTTAAGTATACCTTCCAAGTTCAATCTTAAGTATGACCTCCCGAGTTAAACCTTAAGTGTGCTTTCTAAGTTCAATCCTAAGTACCCTCTCTCGAGTTCAACCTTAAGTATACTCTCCCGAGTTCAACCTTAAGTACACTTTCCCAAGGTCAACCGTAAGTACACTCTCCCAAGTTTAACCTTAAGTACATTTCTCCCGAGTTCAACCCTATTTACTAAGTTTAAAGTTCAATTTTTAAGTGTACCGACCTGACTCTCTGTTTACTAAGTCCCGACTTCCAACATTAACTCAAGTTGTTATGTCTTGTCCTAGACTCGTCCTACTTCTAGCCAGAATTGCACTCTTGTAAGGAAAAATCCACTAAAAATAGAAATCAGAATGTAATTAAGCGAAATTCATATTCATGTAAAGCTAACAGAACAAACTTTCAAATGAAATAAGTTTCATATTATTTGAATAAGTATAATTCGAGATATAATCTCTGAAACTTGACCCTACTGGACTACCCTATTCTAGCCCGGATTGGACATAGGGCAATTTTCTCGACTTATTTGGAACAAATGGGACTTTATCTATTTTGGAAATTTCTATGAGATATCCTTCTATGTGTAAGATTTCTAACAAATTCGTTTCATTAAATTTGGAGTTGTATAGGGTAAGTTACACCCTTCTCAACTCATACTGCCCGGATGAAGGTCCTGATTTCTAGGTTAAACTTCAAAAATTTATATCTACTTCTATACTGATCCAATGGCCTTATATTATATATGTATGGAAAGCCCTAAATGTCTAGTTTCACATAAAAATAGTTTCATGGAGTTTAAACAGCTATAGGCGGAGCTGTATACTCTACCGTACGGATCGCTGAGGAAAAACTCTAACAGGTTCTTGAGTTTTCTCTTCTCTTCAAGTTCTTTCCTACCAATTCCAATGTTAATCATAACATACATATATAATCAACTACAAAACATCATCATCAATCCATATATCATTAGTAGCATAAAGTATCAAGATCGATACATAACTCCAAACCAAGGGAAAATAAGAAGAGAAGTAGGATTCCTACCTTTTCTAGGTATGATTCTTGTTGAATTTATGGTTGGAGTTGAAGAAATCTGGTGATGGCTTGAAGGTTTGTGGGAAAGGAAGATGATATGTATTGAGATGAGGTGTGATGGTGGAAAAAAGAATGGGGAGGGGTCAGATATATGGACTGAATTCTTTGCAAGTGTAGAAAAGGAAAAATTTTGAAACTTCTCAAGCAAGTTACATGTGATCGGTGGATTTGAATAGGTTATGTAACTTGGTTAGGCAGCCCATTTGGAGGGCTGAGATGGCGCCACTTGCATGGGTAAGTTGGCTAAATCTTGGCCATCCATCCTAGGGTTCTCATAGTATAATTTCTACTGATTCGGTTTTGACAGTTTAAATTGCCGAAATCTTACAGATTTCTCTTAAATCGGTAAACCGATTTTTAGAAAAATTCTGTGAGGTTTCCTATGTTCCTAATCTAATTCCACCAAGCCTAATTACTCCTACTTAATTGGTTTTAATTAGATGCTTAATTGCAATCCTATTAAACCCACTTATTTGATGAAAACCGAACAACTCGGTTATTAATGATAAAATTTTCGTTCGGACGTTACATTACTACCCTCCTAAAAAAAAAAAAAAATTTGTCCTCAAAATTTAGTACCTAAGGATAATTCAGGATACTCCTTCTGTATATCAGCTTCTAATTCCCATGTATAGCCTGCTGAGTCTTCGTATCCCCATGCTACCTTCACTAGCTGTACGGCTTTGTTTCGAAGGTGTTTGGTGCTCCTGTCCACTATTTGTGCTAGAGGTACATGAAAGGTTAAGTCATCCCTTAACTGGATTGATTCAAGTTCCAAGAAATGAGTAGGGTCAGGCTAGTATTTTTTGAGTTGAGAAACATGGAACACATCATGAAGGTTTGACAGATATAGAGGTAAAGCGACTCGATACGCCACTAGCCCAATTTGTTTTAAAATTTGAAAAGGACCTATAAAGTGAGGGCTTAGCTTTCTAACTTTAATGGCCCTACCTATTCCAGTTGTGGGTGTGATCTTTAGAAACACTTGGTCTCCAATGGCTTTCTTCTAACATCCACGTAGCTCTTCTAATGACTTTGAGCGGCAAGTATCTTGCTGCGGATCCTTTTGATTTGCTCTGTAGTTTGTCTAATTAATTCCAGTCCCAACAAACTCTATTCTCCTGATTCATACCAACACATAGGAGATTGACACTTCCGTCCATATAAAGCCTCGTATGGAGCCATGTCAATGCTAGCATGGTAACTGTTGCTGTATGCAAATTCAGTCAACGGTAAGTATCGATCCCAACTCCCACACTGTTCTAGAATGTACGCTCGTAACATATCTTCCAAAGTTTAGATAGTTCGCTCGGTCTGACCATCTGTTTGCGGATGGTACGCAGTACTTAAGTATAGCTTAGTATCGAACGCCTTTTGGAGAGCTCCCCAAAATGGTGAGGTGAATCTTGGATCTCAATCTAAAATGATTGTTGAAGGAACACCATGTAGCCGTACCACTTCTTGAGTGTACAATTGAGCCAACTTCTCCAGAGGATAATTCACTCAAGTGGGTAAAAAGTGAACGGACTTGGTTAGCCTATCCACTATGACCCATATAGCGTCATATCCCGAGGGTGTTCTTGGTAAGCCCATTATGAAATCCATAGAAATACTCTCCCAGGTCCCCACGGAATCTCTAAGGGTTGCAGAGTTCCTGCCGGTCTCTAGTGTTCTATTTCTACCTTCTGGGAGGTTAAACATTTGTTCACAAAATTTGCCACATCTGTCTTAAGGCCTGACCACCAAAACATCCTCTTAAGATCTTGGTACATTTTGTTAATGCTAGGATGTATAGTAAACTTACTCTTATGGGCTTCCTCTAATACCTTCTTCCTGAGATTATCCTCCTCAGGTACGCATATTCATCCCTGATATTGCCATATCCCTTCTGCATCCTGAGTAAATCCTATTAGCTTGCCAGACTGCACTAGTTGCACTGTATGCTGGAAGTCATCATTTCTTCGTTGTGCTCGCTGGACTTGGTCTTTGAAATCACTGGTTATCTTAAGTTGGTTTAACTGAATGGCATTGGGGGTCATAGAGATTCCCAAGTTGAGGTCTCGGAAACTCTTTATCAGTTCTGTTTCCTTGATTATCATCCATGCCACCGTTAAGGATTTCCTACTCAGGGCGTCTGCCACCACGTTTGCTTTGCCAAGGTGGTATTTTAGCTCAAATTCGTAATCTTTAAGAAACTCCATCCACCTTTGCTGCCTCATGTTCAATTCCTTTTGATCAAAAGGGTATTTCAAGCTTTTGTGATCACAAAATACTTCAAACTTTACTCCGTACAGATGGTGCCTCCATATCTTCAAAGCAAATACTACTGCCGTTAACTCTAGGTCATGCGTTGGATAATTTCTTTCATGAGTTTTCAATTGCCTGGAAGCATATGTGACAACATTCTTGTTCTGCATTAACACACACCCTAACCCTTTCTTAGAAGCATCACAGTAGACTTCGAACGATCATGAGGATTCGGCAGAGTGAGTACTGGGGCGGTCATCAACCTTTCTTTTAATTCTTGGAAACTTCGTTCGTACTCGGGTGTCTATTCGAATGGGGCATTCTTCCTAGTTAACTTCGTTAACGGTAAGGCTATTTGAGAGAAATTCTTTACAAATCTTCTATATTATCATGCCAAACCTAAGAAACTTCTAACTTCCATAACTGTTGTTGGTCGTTCCCAGCTTAATACTGCCTCCACCTTATTAGGATCCATAGAAATTTCCCCTAGGATACCACATGGCCAAGAAATTTTACTTCTCTCATCCAAAATTCACATTTGAATAGCTTAGCATAAAGTTTCTTCTCTCTTAGAATTTGCAGAACCAGCCGCAAATGTTCTGCGTGCTGCTGCTCCGTCTTCGAGTAAACAAGTATGTCATCAATGAATACCACCACAAACTTATCAAGATATGGTCAGAATATCCAATTCATGTAATCCATAAATATTGCCTGTCATTCATCGATCCAAAGGAGATCACACTGTATTCATAATGTCCATAACGAGTTCGAAACGCCGTTTTTGGAATATTTTCTTCTCGAACCCGAATCTAATGATATCCAGACCGTAGATCAATTTTGGAGAATATAGTCGCCCCTTGCAGTTGGTCCATGAGATCATCGATCCTTGGCAACGGATACTTGTTCTTGATCATCGTCTTATTCAACTGCCTGTAATCCACACATAGTCGCATGTCTCCATCTTTCTTTCTAACTAGTAGGACTGGGGCTCCTCATGGTGATGCACTTGGCCTAATAAATTTCTTTTCCAGGAGTTCTGCTATCTGCTTCTTAAATTTAGTCAATTCGAGGGGCGACATTCGATACGGCGTTATAGATATTGGTCCTACTCCCGGTACCAATTCGATGTCGAACTCAATTTCCCTCTGGGGAGGAAAATCAGGAATATCTTCAGGGAACACATCGGGATATTCCCTAACAACTAGAATATTATCCAACTTCTAATCAACCTCCGCTGTACTGGTTGATAGAAAAATATATCCTTGACTTCCCTCCCCACAATGGTGTACTGCTAAGGAACTTAAATAAAGACTTATCAGGATTGGTGGTTCGAAAGATGAAATAGAGGGAGCACAATGGATTTATTAGAGTAATTTAACAGGACCTGGTTGACAGAGAGCCAGTCCATACCCAGAATAATATCAAGTCTAGACAAGGGGAGACAAATTAAATTGGCTGAAAAAGTTCGACCTCCTAGCTGAAGGAGGATATTCATACAAGTATGATGGGTCTTAATGGGCTCACTTGTAGGTGTAGAAACTAACAAGTCATAAGGTAATTCAAAAATAGGTAACTGTAAGGTTGACATGCAATCATGAAAGATGAAAGAGTGAGATGCACCTGAATCATATAAGACAGTCAAGGTCTTACCATTCACTTCATCCGTATCTTGAATCAAATCATCTGACTTGTTGACCTCCTGTGCATCCATAGTGAAAACTCTTCCCTGACGTTGTGGCTTGGGAGTCAGCTGAGGGTTTTTGGTAGGGCATTCATAGATTTTGTGGCCTGGTTTGCCATATCCAAAATAGATGTATTGACCTGCTAAGTAGGGGCGGTTGCCATGATTGCTGCCGTACTGGCTGCATGTCTGGTTTCCAAAAGGGCCCTGAGGTTGCTTGCCTTTGTTGCCCGCAGGCTGAAACCTTCTCTACTGCTGAAAGTTGGGCTTGAACCTTGGGCCTTGCTTGGCTAACCCCTTCTTAAAGTTACTGCCGGCTGACTTAACAGCAACCAACTTCCTATTACAATCCTCCACTAGGCGGCACTTGTTCACCAACATAGGGAAGTCTCTGATCTCCATTGACCCTATGGTGGTAAAGATGTCTTCTCTCAGTCCACCTTTGAACTTCATGGATTTCCAGGCTTCATCAGGGTTCTGCTAATAAATGGTGGTAAATTTGCATAACTCCTCAAATCTAGCAATGTATTCCGATACACTACTACTCCCTTGACGGAGGTGCATGAATTCTAACTCCTTAGCATTACGAACAGAGGCAGGGAAATACTTCTGGTAAAACGCATCTCTAAATACGTCCCAAGTAATATCTGTTTGGGATCCCTCCAATAACTGCCGTGCTTCATTCCACCCAAACTCTGCATTTGCTTCCAGCATATAGGTTGCAAAGGTCACCTTCTGACAGTCTGTGCAATCCAATACGGAGAAGACCTTCTCCATAGCTTTAACCCACTCATCCATCTTATCTAGGTTAAAGGCTCCCCTAAAGCTTGGTGGGTTGGCCTTCTTGAACTCAGCGAATTTAAGGTACTCTAGATTTACCCTAGGGCCATTATGATTCCCTCCAAGACCTACCTCTGGTTGCCACCCTAGTTGGTCCATCATTTGTGTTGCTGCACCTGCCTGCTTGCGCATAGCGTGCGCCATTTCTCGCATTGTGTCTAGAAACTCAGTAGATTCCTCCTGGGTTGAAGAAGTTCGAGGCCTACCTTGCCTTCCAGAAGCCATTAGGTTCTGGACACACAAAACAAGAGTGATTGAGTTGATCAGGCTCAATACTAAGTTCGATGTGCTAGTAAATAATAGCATATGGTTAGGCAATCCTCTCACATGCATCCTATCCATATGGACAAGATTCAATGCATGATAACGTCTAAAGAATACAGAGCATATGCGAAGCATAGTCAATCCAATCCTCAGGCCTATATTAAGATGAACTGCTTTGATACCAAAAATGTAACACCTTACTAGACAAAATACTATGCTTAAGTCATAGTATATTACTCGCAAAGTTATTACGTATAGTGAACCAAGAATTATCCATTTACTTTAATTAATTTCAGACTAGTGATGAGATAAACACTAAATAGTCGTTGTACCAGAAATAAAGTAACACAAACAAGATTGCAAAATAACCAAACTGCATCATATATATATATACGTGCATATACATGTGTTTTTAAAGTTATCATAAGAAATATAACACAGTACAAGATAAAAAAAAATGAGGCCGCTAACATAAAATAAATCGGCCTGACTGTCTGAACAACCCCCCACCTACTGGTCCCCACAGGACATTTGATATACAACTACTAACTCCTACCCATGTGTTTATGACCCATACTGCCAAAAGAGGGTCATTTTGTACATCGACTACTGCTACGGCGGGTACTCCATCTAGATGGATTCCAAAGAAAGGAATCCATTCGCCATACCGGCATCAATATGTGTATAGTCTATACTCAGGGTAGAAGATGAGGACGACAAGCTCGCTGCCTCCGAAGAATCCTCCTTAGACATAGAGGCAGAAGGGATCGGCTATGGTGGAGCAACTGGTGGAGCCACGGCTGGTGCTGCGGCGGGTGGAGGTGGAAAGGGAGAGCCACGTGGAGAGGGATGGCGATGTAAGGGACGACAGGGTCAAACAGGGGGTGCATAAGGGGTACAGTAAAGTCTCTCTAGAAAAAGAAGTAAAGACGAAACTGGCATTTACCAAATATGTACACAGAATCTATGAATGGGTCGAGATGGATGTGGAGTTCTAGGAACTCAATAAATAGGATGCTAGTTGCCGCGTTCTCCATGCTCTGAGAATGACACGGAAATGTATAGTAGGGTGAGAAATAAAGATTTCTCAGTAGGAAATCCTAAGTATATATATAAGTGTCATCACCGCCATTCTCAGGTGTTTCGGGTTTTTAATTAAAAGAAGACATTACATCAAGGGGATGTCTTACTCAATTCATTATAGAAATCATAGCCCGAGACACAACTTGGTTTTACTTAAGGAGATAAAGAAAAATAGGACAGAAAAATAAGCAACAAGACATATATAGCAGATAATAGTGCAGTTAACTCAAATCATGGTAATAGAAACTGTGAATATGCAGAAATGATAATGCACTTGACTTTAACTCATATTTTTCCATACTTGGTCCCTTGGGAGTATATTGGCCAAAAGACTCCTGGGTAATGGTCCGCCTTTTAGGATCAAGCTCATTCCTATACAGAGTCGCCAGATTTGCTTTCCTCGACTTCCTTATTGACCTATTCCTCTTAAATTTATTCAGGGGCTGGCCCAAGTCACATGGAAATCCTTCCTCATTCTTATAATGGTAGCATTACTTGTCTCATGCTTATAGGGTAGCATTGCTTGGCTAACCCTTTGACCCATGCATGCATAACTAGCAAATTCATATTAATTGCATTTTCTGCTAAAATCTCGGCATAATAGATCATGTCCGCTTCTTCATGAATAGTGCTATACAACCAGGAAATTGTAATTAACAGCAAACTAGATACTGAACATCATATTCATACCAAAAACATAACAATATTAATAAGTGCAAGATTTAGAATAAGAAGATTCAATCTATCTTGCAAGCTTTTAATTTCTAATGAGGTTCCCGAGTTCATTTTCAAGGTCAAATGAATTCCGAATTCTGAATTCCGATCTTATACAAGTTTCAACCTCCGGGTTGTATTCAACTTCCCGAGATCATATGATTTACGACTTCCGGGGTTATGTTTAACCTCCCGAGAATGATTCTGGGTCGAGTCTTAGAATTTCATGTATAAGGATTTTATGTACCTATGATCCCGACCTCCGACTTGAACCCACAACTTGGTCTTTCGAGACTTTTGAGTGTTTCCTAAACTCTAAGTTCCAGACCTGGACTATATTTGATGTAATTTCTTATTCAATAAGTTCCGAGCTCAGCCTTAAGTATACCTTCCAAGTTCAATCCTAAGTATAACCTCCCGAGTTAAACCTTAAGTGTGCTTTCCGAGTTCAATCCTAAGTATACTCTCCCAAGTTCAACCTTAAGTACACTCTCCCGAGTTCAACCATAAGTATACTCTCCCAAGTTTAACCTTAAGTACATTTCTCCCGAGTTCAATCCTATTTACTAAGTTTAGAGTTTAATTTTTAAGTGTATCGACCTAACTCTCTGTTTACTAAGTCCCGACTTTCGACATTAACTCAAGTTGTTATGTCCTGTCTCAGACTCGTCCTACTTCTAGCCATAATTGCACTCTTGTAAGGAAAAATCCACTAAAAATAGAAATCTAGGTGTAATCATATGAAATTCATATCCATGTAAAGCTAACAGAATAAACTTTTAAATGAAATAAGTTTCATATCATTTAAATAAGTATAATTCAAGATATAAGCTCTGAAACTTGACCCTACTGGACTACCCTATTCTAGCCCGGATTGGACATAGGGCAAATTTCTCGACTTATTGGGAACAAATAGGACTTTATCTAATTCGAAAAATTTTATGGGATATCCTCTATGTGTAAGCTTTCTAACAAAGTTGGTTTCATTAAATTTGGAGTTGTATAGGGTGAGTTACACCCTTCTCAACTCATACTGCCCGGATGAAGGTCCTGATTTCTACATTAAACTTCAAAAATTCATATCTATCTCTATACTGATCCAATGGCCTTATACTATATGTTTATGGAAAGCCCTGGATGTCTAGTTTCACATAAAATATATTCATAGAGGTTAAATGGCTGTAGGCGGAGCCGTACACTCCGCCGTATGGATCACCAAGGAAAAACTCTAACAACTTCTTGAGTTTTCTCTTCTCTTCAAGTTCTTTCCTGCCAATTCCAATGTTAATCATAACATACATGTACAATTAACTATAAAACATCATCATCAATCCATATATCATCAATAGCACAAAGTATTAAGACCCACACACAACTCTAAACTAAGGGAAAATAAAAAGAGAAGTAGGATTCCTACCTTTTCTAGGTATGATTCTTGTTGAATTTGTGGTTGGAGTTGAAAAAATCTAGTGATGGCTTGAAGGTTTGTGGGAAAGAAAGATGATATGTGTTAAGATGAGGTGTGATGATGGAAAAAAGAATGGGGAGGGGTCAGATATATGGACCGAATTCTTTGCAAGGGTAGAAAAGGAAAAATTTTAAAACTTCTCAAGCAAGTTATATGTGATTGGTGGATTTGAATAGGTTATGTAACTTGGTTTGGCAGCCCATTTGGAGGGCTGAGATGGCGCCACTTGCATGGGTAAGTTGGCTAAACCTTGGCCATCCATCCTAGGGTTCTCATAGTACAATTTCTATTAATTCGGTTTCGACAGTTTAAATTGCCGAAATCTTATCGATTTCTTTTAAATCGGTAAACCGGTTTTTAGAAAAACTTTGTGAAGTTTTCTATGTTCTTAATCTAATTCCATCAGGCCTAATTACTCCTAAATCACACTTAATTGGTTTTAATTAGATGCTTAATTGCATTCTGATTAAACTCACTTATTTGATGAAAACCGAATAACTCGAGTATTAACGATAAAATTTTCGTTCGGATGTTACAGTAATCGATTACATATGGCCTATAATCAATTACAAGTTTCTATATACGCCTTCATGCTAATTTTTTCCTTGTTGCAAGCTATTACATGAGTGGTAATCGATTACAATGATTTGGGTTTGTGGTAATTGACTACTAGACAATGAACCTCATCAAATTTCATTCCTTTTACTCTCAGAACAACGATTTTACCCTTTAATCTTTATTCTTTTCCCAATTTCCAACCATATCCTTGGTGGGTCTTGAAGGTTGGGGAGGTGCTACCAAGACTTCCAAATCTCTACTCTTCATTTTTTTATCTCCAAGGTACTCTCTAACACTTTCCCTCTTTCTTGTCTAAAGATTATGGATTATTTCCTCAATAATGAGTTCATAGAGAACCCTAAGTTAAAAGAATTAAGAATTTTGATATCTGAAAATAAATTTGGTTAATTCCTAGTCTCAATGACTAATATTGAATTAGATTATCATAATTGTGATGATGGATTCTACTGGAGGTTTGGTTCTTGGCTCTAGAATGTTGTCGGATTAGGAGTCCGCCATTCAGATTAAGTCGTAAGTAGATAAAACATCCTTACCTTGTTTTCTCTTTCAATTATTTTTATATGCTGAATTTTAGTAAAGATTAGATGTTTAAGCATTTTCATCAATAGTATTGTTTTCAAAAGTCTTACACATAAGTCAATGAGTTATATGAAGAGAATTTATGTAAATGTTTTGAAACTATTATGATGTTTTGAATTGATATCATGAACTCCGACAATCAGAGATTACAAATGTTGATACAGTATGTTTTGGAGTTGATTTCCATAAAATTATTTTGAAATTTGACATTATTGCCATGATTGAAAACATTGGAATTGGTATTGTAGATTCTGAAATTGAGATGTATGATAGTTAAGGAAAAGACTTAGGAATGTCTATGACAAGATCTGCTTGCTAACGGTAGTAGACGATAGCCCTGTGCACCTTGGATTATCATTTTACACAGCCACACACATAGTGTAGTGTGTGGCAGATTTACATAGCCACTCTAGGAGTAATGTGTGATGGATTACGGGATTCACACGAAGGAGAGGCCACCTAAGTATGAATTCTAACGGATTATGCTGTATTACATAGTTCCTACGAATGTTTAAGAAATTAAATTTTATTTTCTATTGAGAATTATTTAATATTTTTGCACATTGACTCGTGGGTTAAGGGTGTCCTATTTCTCATTGAGTTGTAAAACTCATTCTATCGCTTCTCTCTCTTTTTCAAATATAGGTATTGATTTGGGATCCAATTCCCCTATTTCTTGTAACTAGACGTGCTTTTTCAATAAGCCATCATGATCAAGGGCATTTTGAAATTTTAAATTTTTGTTTATTGTATGCCCCAGAGTAATGTAGCTCTATCGTACTACAGGTAGGGTCCAGCCATTGCTGGATTATGTATCTGTTTATGTAGTGGTCATGTGTATGAGAATGATTGAATTTCTAGTGGAAGGAAAATTTGTATTTGGATTAAATGGCTGGAAATGATATATGCTTGTATTTATATATGTTTGTATATATTCTGAAAATTTATTTTATTGCATGCTGAAGGGTGCATTTTGAGAATGCCTAGATCCCCGACAAATAAGTGTGATTGTTTGAATGTGCAGGATAAGGACCCATGTTTAGGAATTATTCTAAATACAAAGAAAACTCTGTCCAATTTCTATGAAAAATTGCATGATGAAAGGCTTATTAGGGGACTTGTCCCTTATGTGCCAGTCATGGCCTAGGATGGGTCATGACAAAGTTGGTATCAAAGTCTAGGTTTCCTTGTGTATTATAGAGCAAGTGTCCTTGGATAGGATTACAACTATGCAAATGAAAGCACACCCATTTTCACAGATTATGTGTAACACCTTACTAGACAAAATACTACGCTTAAGTCATAATATGTTACCTGATAGGTTATTAAGTATGGTTGTCTAATTAAATTCCATTTTCTGATTTAATGTTAATTACCCATACAAGTTAACTGTTCACTTAATAAATTTTCGTTTGAGTGCAGAATAAGTAATAGATAATCGTTATAACAAAAATAAAGTAAAATAAATAAAAATGTGGAATTGATGGAACTACTGAAATGACATCATATACATATATACATAGACTTCTGTTTTCAAAGTTTGTCAAAAGATACATAAAACAATACAGGGTAATACAATGAGGCCGCTAATACAAAATAAATCGGCCTGTCTTTATCAACAGTACCCTAACTAATCCCCAAGGGATATTTCATGTGCTACCTATCCACATACAGCATACACTAAACTAGTGCCTATGACCAATACTGCCAAAAGAGGGCCACTCTATATATTTCCTACTGCAGCACTACACGGACACCCTAGATGGACTCCGAGGAAAGGAATCCATTTGCCATGTCAGCGTCAGCTGGGGTGTAGTCCATGCTTGGGTTAGAGGATCAGGAAGATGAGCTCGCCGCCTCCGACAGGTCCTCCTCAGATAGTGAGACTGAGGGGATCTGCTGTGGTAGTGAAACTGGTGGAGCCATGGGAGTTGCTGCTGCTGCCGATGTTGCTGCTGCATGTGGAGGTGGAAAAGGATGGGCCATGTATAGCCAAATAGCAATATAAGGTGCAGCGGGGTCGAAGAGTGGGTGAGTCAGGGGAACAGCAATATCTCTACGAAAGAAGAAATAAAAATGGAACTGACATCTACCGGATATATATATATATATATATATATATATATATATATATATATATATATATATATAGAGTCTAAAAACGGGTCCAAGTGGATATGAAGCTCAGGGAACTTGATGAATAGGATGCCCGTTGCCACGTTCTCCATGATCTGAGAATGATGCGGAAATATATAGTAGGGTGAGAAATAAAGATTTCTCAGTAGGAATTCTAAATGTATACATATCTGTCATCATTGTCATTCTCAGTTGTTTCGATTTTTTCGTAATTTTAAATAGAACAACATACTGTTAATATTCAACTTAAATTCTTATTATAGAAATATGCACCGAAACAAACTAAATTTTAAATTGGAATAATGAAAGTATAGTTAATTACAACTAAGACAGTAACCATAAATAAACGGTAACATATCATGAGAAATAAATAGATGTGTAGCTGGGGAATGCATCTTATCTTTGAAGGCTTTCGCCTCCTAAACTTATTTTTCATCCTTGATCCCCTGGGAGTTATTAGCCATATACTCCTGGGTAATAGTCCGCTTTTCAGGACCAAGCTCATTTCTATACTGGATTGTCAACTTTCCCACTTATCTATTCCCCTTAAACTTATTCAGGGGCTAGCCCAAGTAATATGGAATCCATTGTAATATTCATGAATTGCATGCACAACTATCTTTATTCTTTCAAACATCATGTGTTCATGCAATTGTAACTCACACAACATATGAATTTCTTGCCGAAATTTCAGCAGCATAATGGATTGAGTCCACTTTCCCATGAATAGTGCCAGACTACCAGTAAAATTATTCAAACTTGCAATTCAATATGGGATAACAATTATATACATTCATAATATCATTCATAAAATTCGATTCAAACATCAATAGGGTTTTCTATTTACTTCCTCTAATTCAGCCTGAATTTTTTACATTCCACCCTTATTCCAATTCAACTCATTTAAACATGAATTTTGGATATGCATAGCTCTATGTGTCTAGTTTCCAACCCTTTTGGTCCTATCTCATTTTGATTTGTATAACTTAAGTTAATAGTATTTTACCTCAGACTACCTTGTTCTTAGCTAGAATTGCACCCTTATAAGTGAAAATTTACTAAAAATAGAAATATGGGTGAAATCAAACGAAATTTATATTAAATTAAAGCTAATAGAATAAGCTTTCAAATGAAATAAGTTTCATATCATTTGCATGAGTATATTTTGAGATGTAACTTGACCATACTAGACTACCCTGTTCCAACCCTGTTTGAACTTAAGGTAAATTCATTGATGTTCTGTAATAATTGACAATGAATCTGATTTTAAAATTTTTATGGGATGTTCTCTTATATGTTAGCTTTCAAACAACATTAGTCTCACTCAATTTAGAGTTATGCAGGTTAGTTACACCCTTCTCAACTCATACTGTCCAGATGAGCATCTAGATTTGTAAGTCAAACTTCAAAAATTCATAACTAATCCTATACTAATCCAATGGCCTTATATTTTTTATTTATGGAAAGCTCTGAATATCTAGTTTTATATAAAAATAGATTCATCAAATTTAATTGACTGTAGGCGAAGCTGTATGCTTCGCCGTACGGACCATCGAGTAAAAACCCTAACAGCTTCTTGAATTCTCTCTATTCTTCAAGTTCTTTCATACCAATTCTAATTCTAATCACAACATACATGCAAAAATCAATTATAATCCATCACCATCACTCCAAATCACATCAGTGTCATGAGAAAAACAAGATCCCTACACAGCCCCAAATCAAGGAAAATAAGAAGAGAAGTTGGATTCCTACCTTTCCTAAGTGTGATTCTTGTTAGAGTTATGTTTTGAGTTGAAGAAATCTTGATGTGGCTTGAAGGTTTGTGGGAGATGAGGATGGTATGAGATGAGATGAGATGAGATGAGGGAGAAAAGAATGAAGAGGAGTCAGCTACATATGGGGCCAATATTGCAAGGGCAGAAAAGGAAAAAAATGAAAACTTTTAAAGAAAGTTGCATGTGATTGGTGGATTTGTATAGGTCATTCAATTGATTTGTGGCTGCCTCCTTTGGCTGAAAGTGGCACCACATAGGTGGGTGTTTTGGGTAAATCTTAGCCATCTATCCTAGGGCACTCATAATATAAGTTCTATTGGTTCAGTTCTGACAGTTTAAAATACCGAAATCTTACCGATTTCTCTTAAATCGGTAAACCGGTCGTAGAAAAATTCTATGAGGCCCCCTATGTTCCTAATCTAATTCCATCAAGTCTAATCCTTCTAAATCACACTTAATTGGCTTTAAGTGAATACTTAATTGAATTCTAATTAATCCCGATTATTCGATGAAAACCGAACAACTCGGTTATTGACGATAAAATTTTTTGGACGTTATATTATGGCATTATGAAAGGCCTTTAGGAATGTCATCCTTGTTTATATCCTGTTAAATGTTGCCTATTCTTATTTTAGTCATACTTCATGTATTTTCTTCCCTTCCAAATGTTCATTCGGCTAGGTGAACATATTCTTTCTCATGCGTAAGGAAGCAATAAGACGTAGGGCTTCTAATGTGCGATTTGGAATGTGTTGCCCACTCTTGAGGCGAGAGAATTTGGGATGAAATTAGGCTAAGTGTCATGGCATAGTGGGTTAAGCAAGCTAAAAGGCAATTTGGGTTGAAGGCATGGATCCAGTACCCAAACCCAATGTGTGGACAATGGCAATATAGAAAGAAACAACATGGTCCACTAAGTTATTACATGGTGGGTAGATTTGATTCCATAAGATTCAAAGGAATATGAGAGCAAGGAAAACCCCAGGCAGAAGGTTGTTGCCATAATTGGTTGGGAAGATACTAGAAATCTTGAGATGAGACAACTTGAGAATGATCAAGATGCAAGATGCTAGGAAGTGATTACCTACTACTTCATTTGGTCTTGATTATTATCCTCCATCAAGTAGCATATCACAAATGGATGAGGTAGTGAAATCGCTATTTAGGTTGTCAATTGGATACACCCTAATCATTCATGATTACTTGAACACTGTGGCACACACAAGAGCTGTTCCTTGTGCTGGCTATTCTGATCCTGGCACGATTCCATGCTCTTAGAGATTCTTCCAACCTTTGCAGCCAATGAAGTCACTAGATTTATTCTAACCATGTCCGATGACACTTATGTCAGGTATTCTTCTGCAGATCATGTTAGAATAGTGGATATTGTTCCTATACCACTTGGAGCTACAAATGAAGGTTACCAAGCCTTTAGTGGCAGCTCAAAGTATATGCAAGAGATAGTTAGTGGAACATCACACCGTGCAAGTTATTATTGTGAAGTGCATGGGAGATTCCTTGAATGAGTGTCTTGATCAAAGAGAGAAGGTTAATAGGTCCAAGGTAATAGTTAAGAGGTAAGGTGAGGGTAAAGCATGAGTTAAGGAGATGTTAAGGCTTAGGACTATGGATTGACCTAAGATCCGAGAGTTGTAAAGTTGAGGCTTGTGGATTGCAACAAATAGAAGAGTAGTATTACGTTCAGTAGCTAAGTTAGAATCCCTAAGGACTTGATAACAGTTCTTTCAGGAATAAGTTGGCTGGTAGTACAAGGGAAGGGAAACTAAGGGAGATGGCCAATTGGATTACATGACTTTGTGGGGCTAAGGTAAGAGCAAGTCATTCTAGGCTAAATCATATGGGTATAAATAAGAAAAAAATCTTGAGAGGACCAATTTTCAAACAATAAGGATCTTTAAACAGAAAGGAAAATCATATCAAATAGGATAAGCTATTCTTATAGTCTGATATTGGAGGTGGCAGCTGGTAATCAATTTAGTGTGGTGTTGTCAAGCTCAGGATGGTATAGGTTACATGAGGACAAGGAGGTGTATGAGCAACACTGATGAAAAGCTAGAATATATGGAATTTGAGTAAGAAAAATCTTACTTTAGGTAAAGGGAAAGAATCTCCGGTTCAACCAGAGCTTGTTAGAATGGAAGTGTCGAATGTAACAAGGTTCAAAGATATGATGGTAACAGTGAATACTCCAACTAGAAACGGGGTTTAGTAAGCTTAAACGTTTCCTTTGAGAGCGCTTACATGTTTCGAAGTAGGAGAGGATCATAATAGCATGGAAGGAACCTATGATTTAGAGGTAAATAGGGACGATTTTGTCGATGACAATTGTTCGCAGTTGCTTTCTTGCTCAACATAAGTTAAGTTATGGACATTTTAGAGAATGCCACATAAAATGTGTAACACCCTACCAATTTAATGTTATGCTTAAGTCATAGCATGAAATTAAGTAGATTGGGTTACCGTGTTAATACTCTATTTATTATTTATTTATCATATCACACCTCTTTTTTTTTTTTTTTTTTTGTAAATAGGCAAAATGGCGCACTGTATACAATAAACGTGGTCAACATCGCAGCACATAACAAAGTTTACAGAAAACACAATGGAGAAGATAAGAATAATGTATCATCAACTATATATGTACGTATATAGGTTAGAAGCCAACGCTTCAGTTTATGTACAGATGTAAAATAAGATACATAAGTGGGGCCGGTGTACCAAAAAGAAGGCCCGTATCAGTCAGATCAATCCTATGGGGTCCTTAGAGGACATTTCAAACTAACCAATATACATGCAGCTAAGTCTATGACCCAATGCTACATACTGCCCAAAGAGGGCCATGCTGTACAATAGAACTCTCGATCGGGACCTACTCAGTCAGGTAGCCATTGGCCACACTAGGGCCGGCTGGGCAGTAGTCCATACTAGGTCTCGAGGAGGAGGATGGTGAGCTGGTAGCCTCCGAATGATCACTCTCAGAACTGAGCAGAATGTTTGGAACCATCTGCGGAGGTGACTTGGGTGGAGGACTGGCGAGTCTTTGCGGCCATTTGAGTCTTTGGAGGAGGGTGTGCCACATGCAACGGGACAGCAAAATATGGAGCAGCAGGGTCAAAAGTAGGGTGGAAAAGGGGAACGGCAAAATTCCTATTACTAAAAAGGTAGAGATAGAAATTGCAAGAGCCGGCTATGTATAGCGAATCCACTATGGGATCATGGTGGAGCTGTAGGTCAGGAATCTCAATAAATAGGGTGGCTGTCGAGTCCATCACCAACATCTGAGAATGATGCAGAAATGCAAAGCGAGGTGAGAATTTAAAGAAATTCTCAGCAGGGTTCACATATGGTATTTAACTAACATCATATTCATTCTCAGTTGCCTCGGTTTTTATTTAATTATGAAAACATGGGATCAACTTGAACTATCCATATTTAATAGGTTTAAGAAAAATATCTAGTCCAAGGCAATGTTCAATTTTACTTAAGACAGCATAAAAGACAGAATAACTACTAAATAGTATTGTACAGAATAATGAGCAGAATAAATGAACATACAGCAGTAAGTAAACATAATAGCCATACTGTAAATAACTTATAATGACTATTCAATGTGATTTATGCAAAACTCATTCTTGAACTTATCTTCATAAACTTCTCCATTACTTGGTCCCCTGGGAGTTCTTGGCCATTTAGACTTCTGGGTAATAGTTTGCTTTTCAGGATCAAGCTCGTTCCTATATAGAAATGCCAGGTTTACTTTCCTCAACTTTTCCACCGATCTATTCCCCTTAACTTTCATCCAGGGCTAGCCCAAGTATCATGGAACTTTATCATAACATAACTTTGGTAAATTTCTTGAAAAATGCTCATGTATGTGTATGCATCTCATAACTCATGCATAGGTTTTAGTGAATTTTTGGCAGCATAATAGAACGTGTCCGCTTTCTCATGAATAGTGCCAGTACTCCGAACACCAATTTTTCAGAGAAATCATAACACTTTATTCATATTTCACACGTCAAATTCATGGCGCAATCATTGCAATTAAAACATGGTTGCTGTCTCAACATTTACATTCAACCCGAGTGTTATATGTCTATTTTCTAACCTCTTTGGTCTTATCTAATTTTGATAAGTATAGCTCAAATTATTTAAGTTTTATCTCAGCCTGCCTTGAGACTGGCCAAAATTATACACTTAAAAGTAAAAATTAAAAATCGAAAACCAACCCAAATCATACGAAAATGGTATCATAATAAAGCTAACTGGACAAGCTTTTATTTGCAAAAGTTCCATTTCATTTGCTTTAGTAGAGCTCAAGTCATAAGCCCTAAAATTTGACCTACCTGAACTATCCTGTTTTAACCCGATTTGGACATAAGGCAACTTTTGTGAACAACTGGCAGCAAACGGGACCGTATCTAACTCTAAAATTTTTATGGAGCATTCTTCTATGGGTAAGCTTTCTAACAAAGTTAGTTTCATTCAATTCCAAATCGTATAGGGCAAATTTTGTCCTGAACAACCTAGTCTACCCAGAATCAAACTCAAAAACCTAGGTCAAAATTCCAAAATTCATATCTCTTGCAATACTAATCCAATGGTCTTATAGGATATATGTATGAAAAGCACTAAATGTATAGTTTCATATAAAAATATTTTTATCAAATTTGAACGGCTGTAGGCGAAGTCGTACACTCTGCTGTACGGACTGCCGAGGTAATTTGGTCTCCTAGCCCCTTACATCTTCTTATTCTCACCCTTTCTTACTCAATCAAATTTAAACACAAAAACAGCCAAAGATCATCATATTCATTCACTAATCACATCAAGAAGTGAGAAGATAAAGCCAAAATCAGCCATCCACAATCAGAATAACAAGAACAAAATTGAACCTCTACCTTTTTATATGTGATCTTGCTAAGTTTTGGAGTTTAGTTAAGAGAATAAGAGAAGAAGAGAAAAAGGAAGACTGAAGCAAGGAGAGAGTGGCGCAAATCAGTAGGAAACAAGAGAGAAAAATCTGATTTAAGCATTGAAGAGGTAGTTGGCTTTGTGAGTTTTAGTTGGCGAAAATTTTGTGGGTAAAGTTCGGCCATGTTTCCCTTCTTTTGTGGCTACAAATCATTCTTTATTTTGCCTAAACATTGGAATTCATTTTCATTCAATCTGAAATCGGAACACGTCTCCATTTTGATTAAAGTCAGAACTCATGTCCATTTTATACCTAATGTAGAACTCGGAACTTAGGAAACACAAAAGTCTTGGAAGACTAATTGTGGGTTAAAGTCGGAGATTAGAAATCACGTAGCAAACAAATCACCTTAAAATCAAAAGTCAAGGACAAGAATATGAAACCTAAAATACTTAAACCCGGAAGTCAAGATCTTCAACATAAACTTGGAAGTTAGTACCAGAACATAAAACCTTATACTCGCATCTCGGAAGTCGATGACAAGGACGCTTTAAAACTCTTATTACACGTAATTCTAAAACTCGGTCTAGGATCAATCTCGGAGATCAATTAACAACCTCGAAAGTCGGGAATCAAAACATTAACCTTATGCATCAGGAAGTCAGAATTTATATAATTTTGAAACTCAATTTAATCTCGGAAGTCGTTCCTAAGCTCAAACTCGGGAACATCAATAGAAATAAAAAACTCTTGGAAATAAATTTGGAGATCAGAACTTGTGTCTAACGTGGAAATCAATTCGGAAGTCAAAGCTCGTGTTGGATGTTACATTACTACCCTCCTAACAAAAAATTTTGTCCTCAAAATTTGGTATCTGAGAATAGTTCAGGATACTCTTTCTTCATGATTGACTTTAATTCCCAAGTGTAATCCTCGACATGTTCTTTTGCCCATGCTACCTTTACTAACTGCATAGTTTTGTTTCGAAGTTGCCTACTGCTTCTATCTATGATCTGTGCTGGCTGTATGTAGAAAGTCAGGTCCTCTTTTAACTATACTGACTCGGGTTCTAGAAAGTATGTAGGGTCAGGCTGATACTTTCTGAGTTGAGAAACATGGAAAACATCATGAAGATTTGACAAATGTCGAGGTAAAGCGATTCGGTATGTAACTGATTCGATTCGCTTCAAGATTTGGAAGGGACCGATAAAGCGGGGACTTAGCTTCTTTACTTTAGTGGCTCTACCTATCCTTGTTGTAGGCATAACCTTTAGAAATATGTGGTCTCCTTCTTAAAATTCCAGAGGTTTTCTCCTGGTATCCGCATAACTCTTCTAATAGAGCGGCAAGCATCTTTCTTCAAATTTTCTTGATCTGCCAGTGGTTTGTTCAACTAAATCAGGCCCCAATAGAGTTGTTTCTCCTGTTTCATACCAATGTAGTGGAGATTGGTACTTTCGTCTGTACAACGCTTCGTAAGGAGCCATGCCGATGCTAGCGTGATAGCTATTGTTGTATGCAAATTTGGCTAGCAGTAAGTATCAATCCTAATTTCCACGTTGTTCCATTATATAGGCTCGTAACATATCTTTTAAGGTTTGAATTGTTCTTTCCATTTCACCATCCGTTTACGGATGATATGCAGTGCTTAGGCACAACTTAGTACCAGATGCTTTCTGTAAGGCTCCCTAGAATCGTAAAGTGAATCTTGGATCTCGATCAGAGATAATGGTTGATAGGGTCCCGTGCAGTCTTATAATTTCTTGGATATACAATTGCGCTAACTTCTCCATTGGATAATTTGCTCGAATAGGTAGAAAGTGAGCAGATTTGGTTAATCTATCCACGATAACCCATATGGCATCATATCCTGCTAGCGTCCTTGGTAATCCCATTACAAAATCCATGGAGATACTCTCCCACTTCCACTTAGGGATTTCCAAAGGTTGTAGCATCTCGAAGGGCTTTTGATGTTTCGGTTTCACCTTCTGACAGGTCAAGCACTTGCTCACAAAGCTCGTCATGTTTGACTTCATGCCTGGCCACCAAAACATTTTCTTGAGGTCTTGATACATTTTGGTAATGCCGGGATGTACGGTAAATTCACCTTTATATGCTTCCTCCAAGATTCTTCTTCGGAGATCATTCCCCTCGAGTACATACACCCTGTCACAGTGTCGCCATATGCCTTCTTTATCCTGAGCAAAACCTGTTAATTTCCTGATTGCACAAGATTGATGATACTCTGAAAACTAGCATCCTGCTGTTGTGTCTGCCGAGTTTGCTCCTTAAAGCTACTAGTTGCCTTAAATGGTCTTAGGAGTCATAAGGATTCCCAATTAAGATTTCGGAAGCTCTCAATAAGCTCTACCTCCTTTACCATCATCTAGGCTACAGTCAACGATTTTCTGCTTAAAGCATCTACCAAAATATTTGCTTTGCTTGGGTGGTATTTCAATTCAAATTCGTAGTTCTTAAGAAGTTCCATTCACCTTCATTGCCTCATATTCAATTCCTTCTGATCAAAGAGGTACTTCAAACTTTTATGATCAGAAAAGACCTCGAACCTCACACCATAAAGGTGATGTCTCCATATCTTCAAAGCAAATACTACGGCTACTAACTCAAAATCGTGTGCAGGATAATTCCTTTCATGTGGCTTTAATTGCCTAGAGGCATAAGCGACCACATTTCCGGCTTGCATCAACACGCATCCTAATCCTTGCTTGAAAGCATCACAATAGACCTCAAAATGTCGTTGGGCAAACTTTTATTATTTACAACCTTGCCCTGAGCTTTTAAAAAAAATGACCTTTAGGTCCTTATATATTATTTACAGCCTTGCCCCTGAATATTTTAGAAAATGACATTTAGGTCCCTATATCAACAGGATTAGTAAAATAAGGTTTTAAACGAAGCAGAATCACGCAGCGAAAACGTAGAAACCTAAACCTCGACCGATTGAGCCACGGAGCTATCCATATGTGAAATGACATGGGATACCCCTAGACTTACCCATAATTACGAAAATGTCATTAGCCCTGAAAAACAGAAAACAGAAGGCCCTAAAATTTGCAAAACGTTTAATGTACACTGTTAATCGATTCACTTGATTTTATTGAGTTTGTAGAGTTAATTAAAAAGTTAATTAGAGGTTAACTAGGAGTTTAGTAGAATTTAAATTAGAGAAATTAGGGTTAAGATAGAAACTTATAAAAACCTCATAAAGTTCTTCAAAACTGTTTTACCGATTTAAAGGAAATCGGTCAGATTTCGGTGTTTTAAACTATCGAAACTGGATCAGTAGAAATTATGCCGTGAGTGCCCTAGGATCAATGGCTAAGATTTAGCCAAATAACCCACCCAAGTGGCACCTAAGGCAGCCCTTGATGGTGGAAGCCAAACCAAAATGGATAGCATGAAGAAATCCACCGATCACATGCATTTGGCTTCCAAATATCTCACCTTTTCTTCCTTCTTCTTGTGTGAATTTCGGCCTCCCCACTACCAGCCTCATTTCCCCACTCTTCTTCATCTTCTTCCACTTCCTCTCATCCCCAAGCTCAAGCCCCAACCATCAACTTCACTTCAAGATCAAGTTCCATCAAGATTTCACACCACCAAGGTAGGAATCTCAACTTTCTCCTTTTTTTCTCTGATTTGGGGCTGCCTAGGGCTTCTCCTTCTCTCTTTATTTTGATGTTATGTTGGTTGGATATGATGAATTAAGGTTGGTTTCAGGTCTATATGTGAGTTGAATTGAAGATTGGATGGATTGATTAGAGAAGAACATGAATCCAAGAAGAATTCAAGAAGCTGTTAGGGTTTTCCCCTCGGCAATCCATACGGCGGAGTGTACGGCTCCGTATACCGCCATTCAAATCTGATGAAACCATTTTTATATGAAACTAGACATCTATAGCTTTCCATACATATATCATATAAGGCTTTTGGATTAGTATTGAGAGAGTTATGAATTTTTGAATTTCAACCTAGGTTTTTGACTTTAATTCTGGGCAGACTAGGTTGTTCAGGGTAGAACTCGCCCTATACTACTTGAAAATGAAAGCAACTAACCATTTTAGAAATCTCACACATAGGAGAATGTCCCATAAAAATTTCAGAATTAGATAAGGATGCGTTTGCTCCCAGTGATCCTAGAAAATTTCCCTATGTTCAAACTAGGCCAGAACAGGGCAGCTCAGGAAGGTCAGATTTCGGGGCTTATAACTCGAGCCCTACTGAGTCAAATGGAATGGAACTTTTTTGTAAATGAAATTTTGTCCTGTTAGCTTTAATATGAGATCAATTTCCTATGATTTGCATCAGTTTTCGATTTTTAGCAGATTTTTACTTTTAAGAGTGTAATTCTGGCCAGCTACAGGGCAGGCCGGGATAAAACCTAAATAACTTGAGCTATAGTTATCAAAATGAGATGGGACCAAAGAGGTTAGAAAATAGACACATAATACTTCAACATATCCAAAATTTAGGTCCAAATGAGTTAAAATGAATTTAAGGCTTAATTTCTAAAAACGGGCAGAATTGAAGAATATGAGCAGGATCTCCAAAAGTAAAGAATTGGGCATCTTAATGCATATGTGAGTTCACCTAAAGTCTAAGTCTTGCAATTCCATGTTGGTGCTTGAAAGATTAATGCATTACTTTTGATCTCTTACTGTGACTGATTGTCTATTGAGACTAGTACTATTCATGGGGAAACGGATCTGATCCGTTATCTTTGCCAATTTTAATGAATTGTAAGAAGGTTATAAGGTATAAGCATTTGTATGTTATGAATGGAAATCATGTATGCAAGAATATGTGAAAATAAATGATGAACCCTATGTGTGAATGCACTCAGCATGACTATGCATGATTATGTATGAGAATGAAAGCATATGAATATATTGAATGTGGATCCCTTCACCTGGAGGTAGTTGCACTTTGAATCCCTCCCCGTGAAGGCAGTTAAAAGATATAATGAAGGCCCCATATTCCTAAGGAACGTGACATGACGATCACGCTCTGATGAGGTATGACATGGCGATCATACTCGGGGACGTGGCAGGATGAATATATTCCTAAGGATCATGACATGGCGATCACGCTCTGATAGAGTATGACATGGCGATCGTACTCTGGAATATATACTCCCCTCACCCACATAAGGCATGGCATGACCCAGCTAGTGTGACTATAGGGGATAAGGCCTACATGAGGCATGGCATGACCCAGCTAGTGTAAGCAGATGCAAGCACCCTAGGGATGGCATACGTAACGCCTAGGTGTGTCGAATGAAGAAGGTAAAGATAAATATTAAAAGAAGTAAAGAAAAAAAAGGACCCAAATTAAGCTCTCCTCACCCATGACTCACACGAGGCATGGTATGACGCAGCTAGTGTGAGTATAAGGGATAGGGCTTACATGAGACATGGCATGACCCAGCTAGTGTAAGTACCGAATAAAGGATATGATAAAGGTGTGTATAGATTTTATGTTTCAGTTATTACTCATAGTATAATTCATGAATTGATTTTGTATTGGCTTGCCTAAATTACAAGTGTAGGAATAAAATGAACTTTGCTTCGGACAGTATGTTTTTGAACTGTAAAATTTAAACAGCTTGTATAACATATTCACCTTTTTCATAATAAACCGAAGCAACTGGAGATGACAACGATGACATTATGTATGATAATGAATGAATCCTACTGAGAATGTATAATTCTCACTCATATATTTATTTCCTGTTATCTCCAGAAAGTTCAGAAGTTCCGAAGAAAGCTCTTCGAGGCGGAGTCGATTAGTAAAATTGAAGGTGGCCGAAGCTTGCTGCCAGACGTAAATATAGGAGTGAGAATTATACATTCTCAGTAGGATTCATTCATTGTCATACATATTGTCATCGTTGTCATCTCCAGTTGCTTCGGTTTATTATGAAAAAGGTGAACATGTTATACAAGCTATTTAAATTTTACAGTTCAAAAATATATTATCCGAAGCAAAGTTCATTTTATTCCTACACTTGTAATTTAGGCAAGCCAATACAAAATCAATTCACGAATTATACTATGAGTAATAACTGAAACATAAAATCTATACACACCTTTATCATATCCTTTATTTGGTACTTACACTAGCTGGGTCATGCCATGTCCCATGTAAGCCCTATCCCTTATACTCACACTAGCTGGGTCATGCCATGCCTCGTGTGAGTCATGGGTGAGGGGAGCTTAATTTGGGTCCTTTTCTTTCTTTACTTCTTTTAATATTTATCTTTACCTTCTTCATTCGACACACCTAGGCGTTACGTATCGCCATCCCTAGGGTGCTTGCATCTGCTTACACTAACTGGGTCATGCCATGCCTCATGTAAGCCTTATCCCCTATACTTACACTAGCTGGGTCATGCCATGCCTCATGTGGGTGAGGGGAGTACATATTCCAGAGTACGATCGCCATGTCATACTCCATCAGAGCGTGATCGACATGTCACGTTCCTTAGGAATATATTCGTCCTGCCACGTCCCCGAGTATGATTGCCATGTCATACTCCATCAGAATGTGATCGCCATGTCACATTCCTTAGGGTGTGGGATCATCATGCCACATTCCAGAGCATGATCGCCATGTCATGCCTCATCAGAGTGTGATCGCCATGTCACGTTCCTTAGGAATATGTTGATACATGCTCAAGAGGGTAATTTATATCCACGGGGTTCCGCATCATATGGGGCCTTCATTATATCTTTTAACTACCTTCACGATGAGGGATTCAAAGTGCAACTGCCTCTAGGTGAAGGGATCCACATTCAATATATTCATATGCTTTCATTCTCATACATAATCATGCATAGTCATGCTGAGTGCATTCACACATAGGGTTCATCATTTATTTTCACATATTCTTGCATACATGATTTCCATTCATAACATACAAATGCTTATAGCTTATAACCTTCTTACAATTTTGCCGAAAATTCGGCAGCATAACAGATCAGATCCGTTTCCCCATGAATAGTACCAGTCTCAATAGACAATCAGTCACAGTAAGAGATCAAAAGTAATGCATCAATCTTTCAAGCACCAACATGGAATTGCAAGAGTTAGACTTTAGGTGAACTCATATATGCATTAAGATGCCCAATTCTTTACTTTTGGAGATCCTGCTCATATTCTTCAATTCTACCCGATTTTAGAAATTAAGCCTTAAATTCATTTTAACTCATTTGGACCTGAATTTTGGATATGTTGAAGTATTATGTGTCTATTTTCTAACCTCTTTAGTCCCATCTCATTTTGATAACTATAGCTCAAGTTATTTAGGTTTTATCTCGGCCTGCCCTGTAGCTGGCTAGAATTACACTCTTAAAAGTAAAAATCTGCTAAAAATCGAAAACTGATGCAAATAATTCGAAATTGATCGCATATTAAAGCTAACAGAACACAATTTCATTTACAAAAAGTTTCATTCCATTTGACTTAGTAGGGCTTGAGTTATAAGCCCCGAAATCTGACCTTCCTGAGCTGTCCTGTTCTGGCCCGGTTTGGACATAGGGAAACTTTCTAGGATCACTAGGAGCAAACGGATCCTTATCTAATTCTGAAATTTTTATGGGAATTCTCCTATGTGTGAGCTTTCTAAAAAAGTTGGTTTCACTCATTTTCAAGTAATATAGGGCGAGTTCTACCCTGAACAACCCAGTCTACCCAGAATTAAAGTAAAAAACCTAGGTTGAAATTCAAAAATTCATAACTCTCTCAATACTAATCCAAAAGCCTTATATGATATATGTATGGAAAGCTCTAGATGTCTAGTTTCATATAAAAGTGGTTTCATCAGATTTAAATGGCGGTATGTGGAGCCGTACACTCCGCCGTATGGACTGCCGAGGGGAAAACCCTAACAGCTTCTTGAATTCTTCTTAGATTCATGTTCTTCTCTAATCAATCCATCCAATCTTCGATTCAAACTCACATATAGACCTGAAACCAACCTTAATTCATCATATCCAACCAACATAACATCAAAATAAAGAGAGAAGGAGAAGCCCTAGGCAGCCCCAAATCAGAGAAAAGAAGGAGAAAGTTGAGATTCCTACTTTGGTGGTGTGAAATCTTGATGGAACTTGATCTTGGAGTGAAGTTGATGGTTGGGGCTTGAGCTTGGGAATGAGAGGAAGTGGAAGAAGATGAAGAGTGGGGAAATGAGGCTGGTAGTAGGGAGGCCAAAATTCACACAAGAAGAAGGAAGAAAAGGTGAGATTTTTGGAAGCCAAATGCATGTGATTGGTGGATTTCTTCATGCTATTCATTTTGGTTTGGCTTCCACCATCAAGAGCTGCCTTAGGCACCACTTGGGTGGGTTATTTGGCTAAATCTTAGCCATTGATCCTAGGGCACTCATGGCATAATTTCTGCTAATCCGATTTTGATAGTTTAAAACACCGAAATCTTACTGATTTCCTTTAAATCGGTAAAACGGTTTTGAAGAACTTTGTGAGGTTTTTATAAGTTTCTATCTTAATCCTAATTTCTCTAATTTAAATTCTAATCAACTCCTAATTAACCTCTAATTAACTTTTTAATTAACTCTACAAATTCAATAAAATCGAGTGAATCGATTAATAGTGTACATTAAACATTTCGCAAATTTTAGGGCCTTCTATTTTCTGTTTTTCAGGGCTAATGGCATTTTCGTAATTATGGATAAGTCTAAGGGCATCCCATGTCATTTCACATATGGATACCTCCGTGGCTCAATCGGCCAAGGTTTAGGTTTCTACGTTTTCGCTGCGTGATTCTGCTTCGTTTAAAACCTTATTTTACTAATCCTGTTGATATAGGGACCGAAATATCATTTTCTAAAATGTTTAGGGGCAAGGCTATAAATAATATATAAGGACCTAAAGGTCATTTTTTTTAAAAGCTCAGGGGCAAGGTTGTAAATAATAAAAGTTTGCCCAACGACATTTTCATTATTTCCTATAACGTTATATGGGGATGTTACAGTAACAATTAGAAACTCTCTTAGAAAACCTGTAATCATATGGCATTTGTAACACCCTACTAATTTAATGTTATGCTTAAGTCATAGCATGAAATTAGTTAGTCTGTGTTACCGTGTTAACACTCTGCTTAATTTTCGTGATTAGTATCACAAAACAATTGAAATGGCGCACTGTTATATAATAAACGTGAATAGCATTATAAAACGTAATAATGTTTAATATAGCATAACAGAAAAGATACGAATAAGTGATATATTATCAACTGCATATGTACATATGTAGGTTGGAAGCCAACGCTTCAGTCTATACACATATATATATTAAAAGCGGATGAAATAAAAGAACAGCAAGATTCCTATTGCTAAAAGCAGAGGCATACTAGCAGGAGCAGGCTATGTTCAACGAGTCCAACTCGGAGTCATGGTGAAGCTGCAAGTCTGGGATCTCAATGCAAAGAGTAGCCGTTGAGCCCTTCGCCAGCGTCTGAGAATGATGCGGAAATACAACACAGGGTGAGAATTTAAGAAAATTCTCAGTAGAGTTCGTGTATAGCTTTCATCTGACATCACATTCATTCTCAGTTGCCTCGGTTTTTATTTAATTATAAGAGCATGTGTTTAACTAGGCTATCCGTTTTAATGAGTTTAAGGAAAAGCTTGGTCTGAGGCAAGGTTCAGTTTTACTTTAGTTGACATAAGAAACAGAATAGATTACTAATAATGCTTCACAAAATAGTAGATAGAATAAATAAATAAATGGCAGTAAATAAACTTAAGAGACACTCCATCCATCTTGACATAATTATTTCATGTAACCATGCATTCATGTAATCATGCAGACTTAATCATAAACCTTTCTTCATAAGCTTTTCCATTACTTTTCATCATTTTCCATTTCTTGGTCCCCTGGGAGTTCTTGGCCATTTAGACTCCTGGGTAATAATCTGCTTTTCAGGATCGAGCTCGTTTCTATGCAGGAATGCCGGGTTTACTTTCCCCGACCTTCCCACCGATCTATTCCCCTTAACTTCTTATCTGGGGCTGGCCCAAGTAGCATGGAACTTTCATAGTAACATAATTCTTATCATAACTTTCATAGCTTTCTTGAAAATGCACATGTATTAACATGTAATTCATAACTTATGCGTGGATTCTACCGAAATTTCGGCAGCATAAAGGAACATGTCCGCTTTCCCATGAATAGTGCCAGCACACCAAAACATCAATTTATCACAAAGGTCACAACATTACATACATATTTCAACATAAAACTCATAATAACAATAATCTCATCAAGGCAAAGTTTCTGCCTCAGCATAGTCAGCCAACCCGATCCTTCTAAATCAAGCCATAATTTCTATTTAACTCATTTGGACCTCAATTATGGGTATGTTGAAGTTTTATGTGTTTATCTTCTAACATCTTTGGTCCCATCTAATTTTGATATCTATAACTCAAGATTTTTAGGTTTTATCCCGACCTGCCCAGTGGCTGGCCAGAATCAGACACCTAAAAGTAAAAATCCACTAAAAATCGAAACTGACTCAAATTATATGAAATTGGACTCATATTAAAGCTAATAGGGTAAACTTTCACTTACAAAAAGTTTCATTCCATTTGACTTAGTAGGGCTCGAGTTACAATCCCCGAATTCTGACCTTCTTAAACTTCCCTCTTCTGGCCCGGTTTGGACATAGGGCAACTTTCTTGGATCACTGGGAGCAACTGGGACCTTATCTACTTCTGAAATTTTTATGGGACATTCTTCTATGTGTAAGCTTTCTAACAAAGTTAGTTGCACTCATTTTCAAGTACTATAGGGCGAGTTTCTACCCTGAACAACCCAGTCTATCCAGAACTAGAGTCAAAACCCTAGGTCAAAATTCAAAAATTCATATCTCTCTCAATGCTAATCCAAAAGTCTCATATGATATATATATGGAAAGCCCTAGATGTCTAGTTTCATATAAAAAAATTTTCATCAAATTCAATCGGCTGTAAGCAGAGCTGGACACTCCGCTGTACGGACTGCCGAGGGTTTTTGGTTCTCCAGCCCCTCAGCTCTTCCTATTTTCATTCTTTCTTGCTTCCAATTCGGTTTTAACCAAACAAACAACCAAAAACCAGCCATATATCATCATAATCATTCATTCAAGTCATCAAAGATTGTGAAAATAATCCAACCTCAGCCAGCCAAGACCACAAAATTGATGCAAGAATTAAACCTCTACCTTTGTTATAAGTGATTTTGCTTGATTTTTGAGGCTTGGATGAGCAAGACTTGATTAGGCTTGATGGTTTGCTTGAGTTGTGTGAGTGAAGAAGAGAAGATGAGGGCTAAAAGGAGAGGAGAAGATGCACAGTCTGATGGGTGAAGAAGGGGTAGAAAAATTCTGATTGAAGGAGTATATATAGGTGGCTTCTTTGACATGTGATTGGTGGATTATGGCTGAAATTTAGCCAAGCCTCCCCATGAATTGTGGCCAAAGTGGCACCACATTTGGAGGTTAAGTGGCTGAGTTATCAGCCACTCAAGGTAGGGTAAAAGAATTGGAATGCTATTGGTTTGGTTCCGACAATTTAAAATACCGTAATTTTACCGATTTCCTTTAAATCGGTAAATCGGTTTTCAATAAAATTTTATGAAATCTCCTATACTTCTAACTTAATTCCCTCATATCTAAACTCAAGTAATTGCTAACTAATTGATTCTAAATAATTATTTAACCGAATTTTAATTATTCTCAATTATTCGATAAAACCGAATAATTAAGCGAAAAACAGTGGATGTTACAGCATTTGTCTCCAAGTTGAACCTAAAAATATAGATGAAGCTATTATTGATGAACATTGGATCTTAGCCACAAAGAAGAATTAAACCAATTTGAAAGAAATCAAGTTTGGGAACTTGTGCCAAGGCCTAGTGATCATCCTATCATAGGCACCAAATGGGTTTTTAGGAACAAACTTGATGAAAATGGTATTATAATAAGAAACACAGCTAGATTAGTGGCTAAAGGATATAATTAAGAAGAAGCAATTGATTATGAAGAAACATATGCTCCCGTAGCTAGATTAAAAGCAATTAGAATATTACTTACTTTTGCATCTTTTATGGATTTTAAACTTTATCATATGGATATGAAAAGTGCATTTCTAAATGGTTATATACAAGAAGAAGTGTCTGCTGATCAGCCTCTGGGTTTTGAATGTTTTGATTTACCTAACCATGTTATGAAAGGTTAAGTAAATTCCTCTTAGACAAAGGTTTCTTAAGAGGAAAAGTTGACACTATACTATTCATTAAAAGCAAGGAGCATGATATACTATTAGTTCAAATATATGTAGATAATATTATCTTTGGTGCCACTAATGATTCTTTGTGTCAAGAATTTTCAAAGATCATGCAAAGTGAATTTGAGATGTCCATGATAGGAGAACTTAATTTCTTCCTTGGACTCCAAATTAAGCAAGCAAAAGACGGAATATTTATAAATCAATCAAAATATTACAAGGAGTTACTCAAAAGGTTTGGAATGGATAATGCAAAGGATATTACTACTCCTATGAGCACTTCCTGTTACTTGGATAAGGAATGATGAAGGTATAAGTCTGCAAAAGTAACAAAATATAGAGGTATGATTAGCTCTCTTCTTTATTTCACTGCTAGTAGGCCTGATATAATGTTTAGTGTGTGAATATGAGCTAGGTATCAAGCTAATCCTAAAGAATCTCATCTACGTGCAATAAAAAGAATTATGAGATATCTCATTGGAGCAATTAATATAGGTTTATGGTATCCCAAGGGAACCTCATGCAGTTTAATTGGTTACTCTGATTCAGACTTTGCTGGTTGTAAAATGGATAGGAAAAGCACTAGTGGAACATGTCAATTAATTGGTAGTGCTTTAGTCTCTTGGCATAGCAAGAAACAAAATAGTGTGGCATTGTCTATTGCTAAGGCAGAATATATAGCAGCTGGAAGTTGTTTTGCTGAAATTCTTTGGATATAACAATAACTTTTAGACTATGGATTACACCTTAACTATATTCCTATAAGATGTGGTAATACAAGTGCAATCAATCTATCTAAAAATCTTGTTTTGCACTCTTGAACCAAACACAGTGGAATTAGACATCATTTTCTAAGACATCATGTGCTAAAAAGTGATTGCATTTTAGAATTTGTGGAAACAAATAAACAACTAGCAGACATAATTACTAAACCTCTACCTAGGGAAAGTTTCTTTAATATTAGAAGAGAATTAGGTATAATGATTCCTCACAGATATGATTTCTCTTTATTTTATTAGACTTTAAGTTCATTTCTTGGATAATTACTAACTTGAGCGTTGAAGATTTCACTAAAATTGTTTTGTAGGTACTCCGTCACTTGCTAAGTCCCCCATTGCTCATAATCTGAGATAACTAGTAGATTTGTGAAGTTTAAGGCGTTATAATCGATTACCATAAGCAAGGTAATCGATTACATACGTCTTTATTTCTCTACGCATTAAATTTTGTTTAGTGTAATCAATTACATATAGTTGGTAATCGATTACTGAAGCTGGGCAAAATACACTATAGTAATCGATTACACGTTCTATAATCGATTACCAAATTCTGGGCAGTAGTAATCAATTATCACAATTTGGTAATCGATTGCAAGAAGGTATTTTCAAGCCTCGCATTCCCTCTCTCTCTCCTCGATGAGCAAGTGTTTAGCAAATTAAGTCAAGTCAATAATTGAATTATAACATACTAAAAGTTTTAATTAAAACCTAATTATTCGAACCTCATTAATTCGTAACTTAGAAATATGGTTAAGCTAATCCAATCTTATTAATTAAGTACAAGACAATTGTTCTACCTTAACCAATTGAGATAGATTAATTCTTACACTCTAATTACATCATTCATAAGATCAATTCTTTTAGAGGAAAAACGTCTTAAAAGTGTAATTAACCGAAATCAGTTAAAGAGCAATTTAACTAATCAAATTGATTAACAATTTAGGTAATTCTAATAGCCTTGAAAATCTAAAAATTTCTCCTAATTGTTGCACAAGATTTCAGCCAAGACAAGAGCAAAATCCAACCATTAATTTGCCTTCTCATCATGCACTCTTAGATTAAGGGTCTATGTTAGTGGTATCTCTTTAGTCAGGATAAGAGAAGTACCTTCCTCCCTTAGGACTATGCCAACTGGAGTGATCTTATTCAATCAAGCCAATCCCAAGAGGGGTCCTTGCTTTTGTCCACTTGAGAAAACACAAAATAGTCTATAGCATGCACCAAGACTCAAGGAAAACATAACCCACCCTTTTAGCCCAAGGTTCCTAGCTTTCTTGCTTGAAAAAGAAGTTAAACTCACCTACTTCCTCTTGCTTGTTGGAGAAGCAAAACACGTCCCCTCACCCTATTTTTGCGCCAACTAGCCCCTCCCCCACTCTTTTATTTGTGATTTTCATCCTCTCATTACAAGCCTAGGCTCTCACTTCTCTCTAAGCCCTATTCTAACTCTTCTACTCTTTCAAATTTTCTTTGTTCTTCTTCCTACTTTCACACCCCATCCAACTCTCTTTCCTTTCACCACCCTCACAAGCCCTTTAAAGACCACCTTCTTTACTCTTTGGAGAAGCAAAGTAAATATATATTAGCCACATTCTCTCAAGCTCTAAGGAAAGAGGCCATCTCCAAATATTTTCACTCTTCAAGCTTTCAAGAAACCCATTTGGTAATGACTCTAACCCCTCTTTCTTCTGTGTTTTTCAAGCTCTAGAACTCCTAAGCTCTCCATAGCTTGGTGGTTTTAGAGCTTGCTCTAAGGGCCTCATGGCCATGCTCTTATTATAAGAAGTTGTTTGTGATTTTTGCTCTTCTCTTGGAAAATGACTTTGCTGTCCATTTATTCTTATTTTGAACCAAACTTTTTAGAACTCAAAATATTGATTTCTACTAAGATTTCAAAGATTAAAAGTGGTTTAGAAGAGAAAATTGGTCACTTGAGGAAAAGACTTAATGTTTTTACAAGAAAACTTATTGAAACCAAAACTGTTGAAGCTGGAAATTCTGGCAGTCTACTTTACGTGACTAATAACTCATGCAATACAATTCCAAATGCAATGAAACTAATTTTAAATGAAAATAGACTCATAGAGCTTTTTATACATATAAAATACATAAACTTTGGCCTTAAAACGAGAGAGATATGAATTTTCAAAGTGTGCTATTCCCAGATGTGTTCTATTCAAGCAGTACGTAATAAAATCTTAATAACTCGTTATAGAGAACATTTTTGAGTGGGACTAAGTTTGTTAGAAAGCTAAGACACAAAGGAAAATCTCCATGAAATAGTTTAGTCAGATTCCTTGTGCGGACTCCTAGTAAAGTTTAAAAATTACTGTACCGAAAGTAAACTTAAAAGCTGAACAGTCAGATTAAAACGTGTATATCTCAAGTTACAAAATGAATTTTTGATGGGGTTTGTTTTTTTTTTTTTAAATAGACTCAGAAAACTATAATCATACCAAAATCCCAATCAAAATTGTAAACGAAGAAATTATGGCAAATTTTGAAGTTACTTCCCCACTGTAAAAGTAAAACTGGTTATGGTTAAGCTTAAAGGTTAATGAGAAATGAACTTGAAGTCATTAAGGCCCTCAATTTAAGATAAGGGAAAACTTCATAATTCAACTTAAAAAGCTTCAAAAAGGATAGTAGACGAAATTAGCCTTGTGCCTAATAAAAGAATTTATACAAGAGGCAAATCTCAATGAAAAGCTTGCACCAAATTTACTAAACTAAGCTCATAAGACTTTGTGTGATATGTATGCCTCTATGTGTCAATATGATGATGATCATGATGATGATGATATGATAATGATGATGATGATATGATATGATGATGATAAGGAAGATAATGATATGATGACGGTATGATAATGAATGATGATGACATGAAATGCCTAATGATATGTGATATTGGAATTCTCTGCTTGGCAAAATTTTGGGAAGCTTTGGTTTAGCCGTTATGCTGCCGAAATTCCGCAAAAATTGTGGACTTAGAATAATTTTGCATCGTAAGCCTTAATAAGAAAAGATTGAACTAAGGGTGTAATCATTCAAAAGGGAAGGTGACCCAAAGTAAGCTCCCCTCACCCACGACTCACATGAGGCATGGCATCGATCCAACTAGTGTGAGTATAGGAGACAGGGCTTGTATGAGGCATGGCATTATCCAGCTAGTGTAAGTACCGAAAATTTATGGTGGCGACGGCCACAGTATGTGCTCATTACCACTTATGTTTAGTGGGTGAAAAGAAAAGGACTTATGATAAAGTCAAGCTAAGAAAAGAAAAGGGACTTTGGTCCAAACCCTTGAAAGGAAGAAGTTAAAAGAAGCTTATAGCACAGCCATGCATGTTTTATGTAATTATAGTTGTTCCTATGCTTGTTATGATATAAATGATCAGAGGGCATGTTAAAATTGAATCCACTTCGGATAGCTATGTTTTCGAAAATCTAAGAATTGGACCTTATGCATGCTTACTATTTTCAATTATAAAACTGAAGTGGCTGGGACGATGACGATGACACTTCCGTGTTGGGTTCGAGTCCTACTAAGAAATCTTATTTCTCACCCTAGTTATTAATCCGTATCGTCACCAAATCTTGACGGCGTACCTTGTGGCGTGGAGCATGGATCCGCCCCATTGTGAGTGGACTTTCGACGATGACACTCAGGCCATCATAGCGATGACCACCATGGTGGTGCGCACCTACTTTTACCTTGGTCGTATATATGAGGATGTGGGGCCCGATGTTCTGTCTGCCCCAGCTGACATTCCTGCCACCTACCCTGGATAGTCGTTGGGTCATTGGGATTTCTCGCTCGAGCCGTTGCCAAATATTGAGATGGAGCCGATGTCTCTAGAGCTGCCTGTTGCCGAGCCCTTGCCTCAGCCAGTGATTCCTGTGATTGAGCCGAGCTCCACAACCACCCCTAGGGCTGCAGTAGCCTCGCCGCCATACCTTGTGAGTATCATCTGGATACTTTGGAGGAGCATCTTTCCGAGGAGCAGTCCTTAGCAGCCAGTTGTGACCCGAATCAGGCTAGCCCAAGTCGCCGCGTTCATCGAATTGAGGTGATTTGTAGGCACCCCCTCATCATACGCACGCCTCATGTCCCCCGAGGGCAAGGAACTAGGAGGAGCCGCGTCTCTGGACTATGCATAAGTAGATCAGAGGGTGCATTGTTGGAGACTGACCTTAGGATTTGGTGTGAAACCAAGGCCCGTAGATTTCTGAGATTCCTGCTTCCTCATGTATCTTTGTTGCTTTAAAGCTTGTTGTGTTAAATTGCATTCTATATATAATGATGACTTAATTATGAGTACCTTTATGTAATGATGGATATTATGAATTATATTTATGTGGTATTAGTATGTAAGAATTTCTATGTATTATGTATCTTGTATTATTTTTATTCTACTTATGATTCGAACTCTCGTACGTCACGCTCGTTTATATCTATCTTCTCGCTCAAGGCTTTACTTTCCAAAATGCAGCAAAGCGACGACATATATATTTCAAAAAAAAAATGACCGTATTTTCCATGTAACTTAATTTCAAGCGAAGTTTAGTTTTTCCACAAGCATAAGTAATAACTAATAAAATGCCGTAATAGGACTTAAGTGTAGTATGAGTTTATTAGGGTATTACAAATACCATAGTCTTCCTCGTATAACATGCACCAACCTCACAAAACATGACCAAAATCATGTATTTTCAAGTTCTTTTGCTTTACGAACAAAGGGATATATGTCTATCTGGATCCAACACTTAAATTTCATCAAAATACTATAAAAAATATCTCAAAAACATGACTTATAGTTGCTGTCCTGCACATAGCCGAGATTGAGTTTTGTGCCAAGTTATGGTTATTTAGCTTCTAAACTTTAAAACCAAGCACACAGGGCTTCTTCACATGAAAATAAAACATCTAAGGTATCAAACCAACACTTCAAGATCATAAAATAGATGATAAAGAATGAGATTATATTCTACCCAAAACGGGGCTGCAGCATCTTTAGATAAAAATCATAAGTTACATGCTCTAGATTGCAACTATATGAGAATACAACTTCTATAGAATAAGTGCATCATCAAAGAACACCGAAACACCATTAAAATTAACTAAACACAACATTCACCCCCTGCCTTATATGAGATTGTGAGCTTCAAGGTTGAGGCACAAGAAATTTTAACTCAATACAGGTATAAAAACAATAGACTATTGCTTGAAAACACATGTATACATGAACTAGTCTTCAAATCACCAAACAAGATCATCAAAAGCCAAACATAACTCAAACTTTCAGCACCTTAAAGAATAAACAAATATTCTGAAAATAGAGGATTTAAGCTTGAAATAACTCATACACATGCATAGAACACAAATATGAAGCCTGAGGAGCAAGAAAGCAAACCCTACATAGATTAACTCTTGAAAACTTGAACTGTACCTAGGCTAGCAGCAGGTATGCACGTGATTTAGCTCTTGTTTGAAGGCTTGGATGTGAGCTTTGAGGGTCTGGATTGATGGTGTATGAGGGTGATTAGAAAGGGTGAAACTTTGGTGGTGTTTTAATGGAGTTTTTTTTTGTGGTATTTTTGGAAGAAAATGAAGGTAGAAGAGAAAGAAGAGGGCTGCATGTAACACCCTAATAAATCCATATTACGCTTAAGTCGTATTACGGCGTTTTATTAGTTGTTACTTATGCTCGTGGAAAACTAAACTTCACTTAAAATTAAATTACACGGAAAATACATTAAATTTTTCTTTTTGAAATGTGTCGTTGCTTTGGAAAAGTAAAGCCTTGCGCGAGAAGGTAGCAGTAAACGAGCGTATCGCAGAGATTTCAATATAAATGGAAAGGATAAGAGATAAATCATAATATCATACATTCAAATTTCAACATCAACCACATAATTATAATTAATCTCATAATATTCGGCAAATACATAAAGGGAAACTCATGGGCATGCCATGGCCCCAAATATCACAGGTACACAAGTCTGATGAGATACAATACAAAATGAAATACAAGAGGTAAGGAGCGCAAATCAAAATAAGCCCTCGTAGACATATGCTGACTTCTCTGCCCCTTTCCATGCCCTTCCATCGAACGAACTCAGGTCCTCGAATGTCTAGTCCCCCATGCTGCTCGACCTTGGGGAACGCGAGGAGTGCGAATGATGCAGGGGTGCCTGCTAATCACCTCGATACGACGTATGCGACGGACAGGAACATAGCTGCCCACCGAAGAACGTGCCTCGGAGGGATCCTCCTCAGATGCGACAGGCCGATACTCGGGGAGTGGCGGCGAAGCTACTGCGGCCCTAGGGGTGGCCGTCGAACTCACATCGACCACGGGAACCTCTGGTAGCGGCACAGGCTCGGCTACGGGTAGACCGGGAGACATAGGCTCCATCTTGATCTCGGGCAATGGCTCGGGCGGGAAATCCCAAGGACCCAACGACTGTCCAAGGCGTGATGATGATACGTCCACAGGGGCTGGCGGAATCTCTGGCTCCTCCTGCTCAAAAACTCGACCCGGATAGAAGTATGTGCGAACTATCGTGGTGGTCGTGGCCACGATAGCGTGGGCGTCCTCATCATAAACCCACTCATGGTGGGGAGGCTCCATGCTCCATGTCACGTGAGGCTCCATGAGTATCTGGTGACGAGACGGAAAAACAACTAGGGTGAGAAATGAGATTTCTCAGTAGGACTCGACCAGACATTTGGTGTCATCGTCTTCGTCCCAGCCACTTCGGTTTTTAAATGAAAACTGTGGGCATACAATAGGTTCAATTATTGGATTTTCGAAAACGTTACTATCCGAAGTGGATTCCATTTTTAGTACTTATCCTCGTTGTATTAACAACCTAATGGCATACATGAAAGCTCATACGACTAGTCATAACATACATAAATAGATTGAGAGTTATGTTCTTTACTTGGGTTAGACCGAAGTCCCTTTCTTTCCTTAACTTGACTTATCTTAAGTCCTTTCTTTCCACCCATTAAACATAAGTGGTAATGAGCTCATACCGTGGCCGTCGCCACCATAGAATTTCGGTACTTACACTAGCTGGGTCATGCCATGCCTCATGTAAGCCCTATCCCCTATACTCACACTAGCTGGGTCATGCCATGCCTCATGTGAGTCGTGGGTGAGGGGAACTTAAATTAGGTCACCTTCCCTTTTGAAGGATCACACTTTATCCAATCTTTTCTTATTAACTTATGATGCAAAATATTTCTAAGTCCACAATTTCTACAAAATTTCGGCAGCATAACGGCTAGACCGCAGCTTCCCAAAATTTTGCCAAACAGAATACCAGTATCATAGCATCATATCATATCATCATATCATATCATCATCATCATATCATCATTATCATGGCATCATAATCACATCATCATCACATCATGCTTGCAACCTAAACATAGGCATATTCTCAAGCAAAGTCTTATGAGCTTAGCTTAGTAAATTAGATGCAAGCTTTTACATTGGCTTTCATTTTATTGATTTCCTTCTTCTCAATTATTCTAACTTGACTTATATGATTTTCATATTTTAATTTGGAAGATTTATAGTTTAGGTTTTGCATTATAGTTTGATTAAAATCTTATGAACTTAATCTAGTACACTAACTACATTTACATTCGGTTTTTCGTTTTATTTGCTTCTTTTGTTAAGGATTAGGCAAGCTTGGTATTTTATTTTATCTAGTCCTCATTAAGTGAATTATGAAGTTTCATTACTTTAGGCTAAGCCCTTTTACCTTTTTAAGTCATTTATGCATAGTCTTACTTAAAGTTAAGTTTTGACAGTTTTACTTTTACCCTAGGCAGTAACTTTAAAAATTCACCATAAATTGGTATTTAATCATTTTAATGCGAAATTTTCTATGCTTGTAGGGTTCGGAGTCTAGCTTTTAACAAAAAAGTCCCACTCAAAAATTCGTTGTCTAACTCCAGTTATGCATATTTTATTCTGACTTGTTCAATTTCTAAGTTCACTCCCGGTACAGTGGATTGTTACTTCTCATTATAATTGCTCAGAAGGAATCTGAGAAAACTGTTTTATGGGTTTGTTCCTCTATGTCTTAGCTTTCATTTAAACTTGGTCTCACTCAAAAATCATTTTTGTAGCTCGAGTTATACACATTTTAGTGTAGACTGCCCAGACAGAAACCGATCCGAGAACAGTCCACTTTGAAAAATCATATCTCGCTCATTTTAACTCCGAATCTTATATATTTTATATGTATGGAAAGCTCTCTGAGTCTATTTTCATATAAAATTGGTTCCACTAATTTCTGAGTTATCTGGAAAAAGTTATACCGTTCGGTTTACAGACTGTTAGAAAATCCAGATTTCACGTTTTGATTTTTCTCTTGTTTTCTCCAAAACACTCAACCTCACTTTCAAGAAATCATTCTCAAGTTATAAAACACTCATATACCATGAAAGATTAGTGAAAAACTAACATGTTGGAGTTCAAAAATAGTGGGTTCAGCCATGCATCACACCAAACCGAAAACATGTTTTCAACAAACAACCATACTAGCAACAACATCTCATTTTATGACAAGAATGGCTATGATGCCCATAATCAATCTTTAAAACCACCTAGCTATGGAGAGCATAGGAGTTCTAAAGCTTAAAAAAACAAGAGAGAAAAAGGGTTTAGAGCCACTACCAAGAAGCTTTCTTTGAAGGAACTTGTGATGGAAAAAGATGATGGTGGTGGTGGTGCTCCTCCTCTTGGATCTTGGAAGAGGCTTGATATGTGATTGTCTTTGATTCTCCAAGAGCAAGAAATGGTGGCTCTTGAAGAGTTTGTGAGTGGGATGAGGAGAGGAAAGGATGAGAGAAGTGGGAGGATTCTAGAGAGAAGTTGGAGAGTTTCGAGAGAAGGAGGAGAATTTTGAAATTGAGGAGAGAGAAGAGAGCTTTGTGTGTGTCTTTGGGAGAGGAGTGAAAGAATGAAATGAGGAGAGAGGAGGGCTGATGGGTGGCGAGTTTGAGGGAGGGAAAGGTGATGTGACTTTGCTTCTTACAACAAGCAAGAGAGTAGAAAAACCTTGGGGTAAAAGGGTGAGTTGTTTTTCCTTGAGTCTTGGAGGCATTCTAATGTCCAATTTATGTTTTTCTCTAGGGGTTAAAGGGGAGTACCCCTCTTAGGATTTGGTTGCTTGTCTAAGACTCATCCAAGTGTCAAGATCTAATGGTGGATGACAAGGATCCTAGTCTTGGCTTTTGATCTAATAGTGTAGGATTAAAGAGATTGAATGAAGGGTGAGATGTTGCTCCTCCTTGGTATGTCTTTCTAGGGCATATGCATGGAAGAACTTTTATCTCTAAATGTTATTAGAATTTTTTAAATGTAACTTAACTTAATTGGCTTAATTATCCATGAGTTAACTCTTGTCAATTACACTTTTTTATGATACCTTGCATTACGGTTAAGCATATGCTTAATTTGGGGTTTAATTTTTCAAGAGTTGTCTTAAGTGTCTTAATCATTATAAACTTAATTAGTAAGGTTAGGTTGTCTTACTTTTGTTTTGGCACCTTCGAGTAATTAAGGATTAGACGATTAAGGTTTTATTAAAACGCTTAGGACATTATGATTAAATTGTTGGCTAGACTTAATTTACTAAGCTCTTGCTCTTGAGATTAATCGATTAGTTCTCAATTAATCGCTAATCCCTCTAATTAGCCGGGAACACCGAGCTAATTAGCTTAGGTAGAAATGGGGATGTTACACTGCACATTTTGGGGCAGTTTGGAGCTAATGGTGAGGCTTGTAAAAGGTGTGGAGGTCAGCCTAAGGTGATATTTTTATAGAGAAAAAGGTTGGTTAAGTGTTAGATTAATTAATTGATTAATTTGACTTAATTGGGTAGTTTTGTTAGTTAATTATGTCACCAATGTCAAATTAATTTAACCAACAATAAAAACTGAATTATATGTGTCATAATACTCATATTATATGTTGATTAAAGTTTGAGAAAAGATTAGAATGGTTTAAGGCTTAATTAGTGCATACAATTTCTCTTAAAACCAGTTTTGCCAAATTAAGCTTTAATTAATAAATTAATTAGCAAACAATTAAATTTCTTAAATCTATCATCAAATCCATGTTTAATTATGTGTTAGATGATATTCCAAATTTTTCCTGAATTTTTCTACAATTTTTAGTATTTTTAGTGCATTTTTACCTTAATTAAGCCAATTTTGAGTAAAATAACATAATTAAATTATCTATGGCTAAAAATTAAAATATCCATTAGCCATGTGATGATTTTCATGCCAATTCATGAGTCAAGGGGACAAGAAAAGCTTGGTAAAAGATTTGGGTCAAAATTCAAAGGATTTAGTAAAAGATTAATTAATGAAATTTTGACAAAATGATGTCACATGTTGAAAATCCACTAATCCCTTTCACATTTGGTTTAAAACTAACCAGGGGTTTTAGGGGTTTTCTTGGATGTGCATATGCTGGGGTATATGATTTTATCATTTTTATTCAATTTATTTTAGGTTTTATAAGGTAATTTTGGCCCTTATTGTTTAGTTAGTTAATTAATTGTCAAGATCCTAATGAATCATTTTAGAAGGTTTATAAACCTTATTCAAAGACAAATTAGAATGATATTTAGATGACTCATAAAAGATTAAGGGGATGTTAGATGAGTTACTTGCTATTTAGTGTAAATTACTACTTTAATCCTTAATTATTTATGTTTATTTGAGCTTAATCATCTCTAATAATTGGTAATTGATTAAATTTCCTCAATCAATAATCAAAATCATATTTTTTTATATATAATGATGTATTCCACGATTTAGGTATGTATTTTAACATTTTATTTCATTTTATTAGGTATTCCACATAATTACTAGATTAATTAGTTAATTACATAAGTATAGGTTAAAATAATATTTACATGTTTCATGAAGCTTTTAGTTATCATCCTAGTGCTAGATGATTCACGGCATAGAGTAGACAGGGGAGTTGAGTTGTGTTTGAAGGAAGGAACATGTCTTTGAAAAGTCTAAGCTTATCTTAATTTACTTAATTAGGTTAAACTCTTTAATTAATAAAATATTCATTTTTAATCACATGGCTTAGGTACGTCTAGTGTCATGATGTCATGGTAATTAGTAAGTGATTAGTGAGGTTAATTAAGATCTAGTTGATTATCTTGATGATTAAGAAGTTGATTAAGTAGCTTATGCTTAATTATCCCTAAAATCAATTAATTAGGCGCAATACATATTATTAAGCCCATGAAGGTTTTAGCCACTATTCATGGCCCAAACTTGAGGCCCATCGTGTGGTCCTCCTAGGCCAATACCAAAACTCCTATGAAACATTGTCCAACTAGAAGTTTAGTAGTCTTATAGGGTTTTCAAGGCCCATTTTAAACCCTAGTAAGGTTATTTTTGTGTAATTATATATATATTGCTCAAATTTATTAAAATTTGGTATTTATCTCAAAATTATATTAAAAATATATTTGTAATTCCTTGAGAAATTTTCGGGGTTTTTCGGGTAGTTTTTGGCCTTCTATATGCCCTTTATGTTTTTTGTTTGTTTTCTGCTAGAATTTCTGCTATATTTTCTATTTTCTGTAACTAATGGTTGTAATTTTGATCAACTCCAGAGGTATCCCATGTCATTTCACACTTGGATACCTCCGTGGCTTAATAGGATAAGATTTAGGTTTCTACAGTTCCACTACATGATTATGCTTCGTTTAAAACCTTATTCTGCTAATTCTACAAGTGCAAGGATATAAATGTCATTTTCCAAAATATTTTGAGGTCATTATGAAAATAACCTCTAAGGTCAATGTATAATTACTAAAAGTTATGTGGTAAGACTACAATTAACAAAAGTTTACACTACAGGGGTATTTTTGTCTTTTCTTAATTTTTAGTATACAACAGTGCTATATTTTCAACAGTACTGTTACAATACCATATAGTTCTAAGTGTGAGGATCGTCTTGGTATTGCGCTGCCTGAGAAATTCTCACATTGCCTAAATGAAATAATTCAAAGTTTCTATTACACTATTTTAAAGAAAACGAGGATATTACACTTCTTCCATCTTTTTTCATTCCGGTGTAACACATTTTGAATTCAACCTAGATTTTAAGTTAAACTCATAAGTGTGTGTGAGGCCTAATGATTTCTTTTCTTCCTAAGCCGTTAACCCCAAATTTTTGTTTCTTATAAACAAAGAAATTGAAACCTTTAAAATCGTCTTCTCCATCATTATACCCGAAACCCCTAAATCTGGATTATTTGTTGTGTGTCAAAGCAAAATGCAGAGTGGAAGCAACTCAACCACATTCAATTAATACGGAGGAAGACAAGGAGTAGCTGAGGGTAGTTGAAGTGGGAGTGTTGCAAGTATGGGAACAAGGATGCATATCAATGGCTATGATCCTATGTATCATTGTGGATTAAATGCGATATTTTACCTCTTCAAGATAGATAAGAACCCAAACAGACCTTTCTTTGGGTGCCCATACTATAAGGTCGTGAATTTGAAACCCTCTCACTTCTTCACATCTTCATTTGCACCTCTATTGATGTAATAACTTAACTTCTTCTCATTATCAGAGAAAAAAAAACCTTACTGCCATTTTTTCAAGTGGTTGGATGTTGTTGATGCCAACTATGACTTGCTTGCTGAAATGGAACAAGGAAGACTTAGTGAATTGAAGATCAAGGTAAAAAAGGATTTTGCTAGGGTGGAGAAGGATATAAGGAAATTAGATGTTTGAAATTAGGTGTTAGTTTGATAGGGGTTACTATGTTTTTTGTTTTTCTTTCAGTTGTTTGTGTTTTGAAGTAATATTTGATTGAAGCAGAATACAAAGATGTGTCCATTATGCAATGAACTATGTGCAAAATCATTATGTATTGAATTTGGCACTTTGACTCCTTTGAACTCTATACTTTTGAACTTTTGCAATGGACCATGAAATCAAGAAATTTGTAATGAATTTGGTAGTGTGCTTCTTTCACTATTTGTTTTAGTATTGAGATTGAGAGGAATTTGGATGAAATTGGCATTTTGCCTCAATGCTTTTTGAGTATGTCCATATTCTGGTCTGCTGCTTAATACTTGGTTCTTTTTACCTATGCCAATTTCTTTGTCCTGCCTTAAGATTTAGGCATACTATCCTCTTGCATTTTGAAAACTTGTTTTCCCTTGATTTTCTTCTCATTAATCAAGATTCAAAAGCGTTTACATCATATATGATTTGATTGCTACAGTAGATTTCAACTTTGATGATGCATTTATAGAGATGAATGTGCCATGATTGCTATCAAGAAAAATGGACTTAGATTTTTTATTTTGATGCAGATTTTAATTTTGATGCTTTGTTGTAAATATTATGGCAACATAGGCCAGAATGCATTTAGCTCAAAGATTAAAGAGTAGGCAAGGCCACTTATCTCAAGGGTTACAAAGTAAAAGTGGTTATGTTAAATTTTAAAGAGAAGGACATTGAAACAGTTGCATTTACATAATCCATTTCACGAAGTATGAATAAAATGAACCTGCTTCGGAAAAAGAATTTTAAAAAACTTATCAAATAAGCTTTTACTCTTTTATCTACTAAAACACGTTTCTTGATATAAACCGAAGCAACTGAGGATGATAACGATAACAGTGATGTGGTAGTCTAGGAATACCTATTGAGAATTCTAAATTCTCATCCCTATTTGTTTGTGTGTCCATGTCATCCTCAAACGCCACAAATAGAATCGATGGTGATCTTCACTAAGACCCCAGATTGGCTTTGGCATTATGACTAGGCCTTAGATTCCCCTTGCTTAATGGGTTGGGCCCAGGTCTGCATGTATATATTCTTTCGTCATCCTTTTGCTGTTTCTATCCTCAGCCAACACTTTAATCTAGAGTCCCCTTTTGATGGTGTTCCACTCTTCATAGTGCACCTAGTGTTCACTCCACCTTAGTTCTCTCCCTCATCTGTCATGGAAACATGCCTTTCTAAGGCAAGCTTTTCATCTGCGTCGGCTTCTTCTTCTAGAGGTGGCCAAAGTGGTTTCCATGCTTCCCCTTAATAGTACCAAACCTACAAGCATACTCGAGAATGACTTCTACACTCCCAAGCTGGATTTGGGGGATGATGTAGGACAATTTGAGACCTATTAGGCTTTCTATAGTTGTAGTTAGGGCTGATGGTTGTGACTAGATGCAAATGTGTTTTGTTCTCATATATTTCTTTATCCACTAGTAGGCATTCCCTGCATGTACTTTGTTTAGGGTTCTGATTACCTTTGATATGGGTCGTGTGTTAAAATCCTTTTGTATATCATACATCGAATGTACTCATAATGCCTATTCGAGATACATAGGAATGTAAATATCATAATGGACACTGTGTATATATTTGCTACAAACTACTTTTAGTACTCGTACAGTTTTCAGTCTTGATATTCATTTATATTCTGTCATATGTATTTATTACTTTATTTATCAACCCTAAGCAATAACTCCTTTTATGCGCAAGTATGAACTTAATGCGATTATAAATCTACTACAGGCTCATATCTTATTGCGTGCATATTTTTTTTTTAAAAAAAGAAAGAAATAAAGTCCATATATATTTCCAACAGTTATCCATTATGTATATTAGAATATATCAATTTTAGTAATAGGTTTCTTGTAACATCTTCTAACTGTGGTATTATGACTTAAGCATAGCATTGTAGTTATGAGGGTGTTACAACAAATCACTACAGTAAACTGTAAAACATGGTTGTTATAAATAGCCATGATGTATTGTAAAATATGGTAGCTAAAAACCACCATAATTCTTAGTAAAATATGACCATTTAGATGACCACAATCCCCCATAAAATATTCCACTATCTATTGTAAAATTTAGTAGTATAAACTAGCACAATGCTCAATAAAAAATAGCAGTTAAGACCACCACAGTACATAGTAAAATATATTAGCTCCAATGCCTCTCAGAAGCTATTCCGAGGCTATGAACCAAATTTTTTTTAAGGTTTTGATGAATACCAAATCAAATTACAAGCAAATCTTTTTTACCAAGAAAAAGTTGATTTAAATAACAACTTCTTCTGCGAAAATGAATGTAATCAAATGGTTTAAGCACCTAAAAGTCATCAAAGCATTGTTGTCCATAGCTCTATACTAGAATATGCCTTATATGAAATATATGCTTTGTGTCTCTCGAGCTATTTTCTTTAGAAACAGAAAAGAAGAATTCCAGAAGATTGAAGCTACCCTTCAAAAAAGAAAAACAAGCCTAAAATGTTAAATTCTGCCAATTCAAAAAGATGACTCTATCCAGAACAAATATCACCATAAACATACTTTTCATGTGTGTCATACCTTCAAAGCTTCCTTAGCACCCTTCATAAACAAATTCAAAAAGTCAAAAAAAGTGATTTGACAAGACGTAGAAGAAGCACTGACAAGTCTGCATAGTTGATATATTAACAAATGGCTACTTTTCTATCTTTGCACAAGCTTCGAAGAATGAGAAAAAAGAAAACTATTGCTTTTCTATCCAGTCATAGACCAACAGTTCAAAGAGAACTTCAAAAGTCAAGAACTACAAGCTTAAACGGATATATTTCAATGTTTATAAAAGACTGGATATCGAAGAAAGAAGAGTTAGAACTACTGAATATCTTCTTCGCTTGTAGAGCTTCACTGTCAACTTTTTCAACCTTCTGAACCTCCATAAAGTTACTCATTGTAACTTTTTTTATTTTCTACTTTGTATTTGATAAGATTCTCTCTTTGAGAATTTAGAAAAGTTACACATACTGAGAAAATATTGTTTATCCTCTATAAAGAGAGTTAGTGTGAGTATTCACAAACTATTTTTCAAATTTCAAAACTTGTACACAGACCCAATAGTGGTTAGGTAGAGCTTGGAGAAGCTAAAATAAAGAATACTTGAGTTAAAGCTTGAATAAAGAATACTTAGATTTTTATAAAATCTCAACAAAGAATTGAGGACTGAAAGTAAACAAATAGTTGGCCGAACCAGTATAAAAATTTCTTGTGTGATTCTTCTATAATTACTTAGATTTTTATCTTCATCACATAAGTTATACTATCTACATTTTTAATTTCAATATGTTCATCATTTTAAATAATTATAAACATATAAAGCTTTTCTTTAACTAACAAAGCTTTTGCAATCCAAATTTAGAACTTGAGATAGATTTTCAACTTCAAATTTTCAGGTTACTCTTAAGTTTGAAACAATGCGATTCAACCCCCCCTTTCTCGTGTTATCTCTTCCAACAAAATATGGCAATTTAGACATCCACAATTCCTAGTAAAAATTGTTGCTACTAATCGTAAAATACGGCAGTGAACACTACAACTAACATTCGTAATTATGGTGGTTGATAACCACCACCATGTAACGCAAATTATGGAGGTTGTAAACTGCCGCAATGTAATAATGCAAGTTTTGGCGATTGTAAATCCCCGTTTTATTCAAGAGAGAAACCACTATATTATCCAAGTTAATTGTGGCAGTTTTTGGAAACCACGGTATTATACCGACAAGTGTTGTCAATTATAGTAGTTTACTAGAAATCACCACAATTTGCAATATAAACTTCCATTATTTACCTTTTTTGTCGTGAGGCCCAAAGGACCTAATAGACAAGCCCAAATAAAAAACCGACCCAATACTCGACTTAAACACTCCCCCAAGAAACGGATCTAGAAGGATTCTAATCATCCTAGAAAATAGTTACGTAATGCTTTCCAACTTGGAGATAAGTAATGCCTAATCCTCTGAAAAGAGGAGATAACATCTCTAATTCAAATCATCTTATCTCTATATAAGCCATTCTAAACCAATGATTTAGATATGCACACTCTTCCATTTATATTCAAAACCTTTCGAGTACTCTTTAACTTAAACATCGGTATCCTTGCAGGTACTCTCCACCAACTTAAAGCGAGGATCAATGGCTTCATGTTTCCTACCTACACCGAAGACCAAGTAATCTCTATTCCAATTTTCAAGTTCCAAACAATTATTATTTTGAAAATTCAAAACACAACTGTATCCTGTATACAAGCAAGGGCATTAAACAAGTCATTTCACCTCTTTTAAGTCCTACCAATTTAGACCCGCAAGTTCAATAGATCACATTAATCTTATAAGCAGTATTAATGAGTCAGTCCATTTAAGGCCATCCATGTACCTAAATAGGATTAGATATTTTTTTATTCAAAATTTGAAATATAAATTTTTAGTCACTATTATTCATTTACATTATACTCAAAGCATCTCTCACAATAAAACAAAGCTAAGCTAACTCAATTGAGCACCTAAAAGGCTACTAACAATCGAACCCGTTCGTCCAAAACATAGAATCTCTTGCATCACCCATCCAAATGATAACCTAACCTAAGCTTAATTCTAAGAATCATTCAACATTGACCACGTTATGGATTTAGAGGGTATCTGACAATTTAAAAAATCAAATTAACATAATATAAAATAAAACTATTTATAATAATCTATGTAAAAATAAAATAAATTTTTATTATACAATGTTTAGCTCGAAACTAATTTAAAAATTAGTTTTAATGTATATGTTGTTAAGATAAAATTATTAAAAATAAAATTTCAATTATAAATAAATAAATACTTATAAATAAATTTTTTATCACTTAAAATAACTAATACATCATTTTTTTCTTACCCACAACTGTTAAGTTCACACAATAAGCTTATTGTTTGAAATACTCTATGTGATCCTATAAACTCTTTTTAAGACTACAAGATTCTTGGTTACAAGCCACCCTTTTTCGTCATATAGCGCCTATAATGACTTCAGAAGAAATTAAACAACTAAAGAATATAAATTAAGCTCTACAGTCAAAAACTTCGCTAAAAAAGATGTAGGCAACTGAGATAATCCATGAAAGGTAAAGGAAGAAGAGATGAAAAAGACGGAGAGAAGGGAAGACACAATTAATGGAGAATAAAATAATTGATTGAAAGTGTCAAGAAAATAAGATAAAAAGAAAATTTTAGCATAAAATAAAATCAATTATTTTTTTTCAAAACTGATTCTGCACCAAAATTGATTTAAATAAAAACTAATTTTTAAATATTTAATTAATTACAAAACAGAATTTGGCCAAAACCCAGCCCTCTTCCACAGAAATATCTGAATTTTCTAGTTTACCAAACAGTAATTTAGGTTTTTCTAGTGAAATTCTTGATCATAAATTACTGGCTATTGGTAGTAGGCAGAAATTCATACTGACAAAGCAAATACATCATAGCAGTTGAAAAGGTAAGTGAAATGCGATGAATATCTTCATTATGCCAGATTTTATTATTATTATTATTATTATTAGCAGCAATGAAGTTTAAATCTAGCACTTTATACAAACTTCCCAAACCCCTTACCACCAATTATGCCATATCGATTAAATATTACATACCGTGAAAAAACATTAGCCAGAAATAAGATTAATACCGTTTCCAAAAAGGTTAAATACTTCATGCATACAACTTCTGAAGATCATCCTTGAATTTGGCTTTCAGCTGTTCCCTCTTTATCTTGAGAGCAGCAGTGACTAATCCTGATTCAGGTGTCCAAGGATCTGGAAGCAACTTAATCTTCGCAGGAATTTCAGATTTCTCCAGCTTTGCTGCTTTCGCAACCTGAAATAAATAAAACAATAAAAAAGGGAAAATAAGCCATTAACCATTCAGTACATAAAAGGGTCATATAATAGTTCATTAACAACATCAATAAGACTTGTTATGTAGTTTGGCGGATCTAAAACGTCATTTCTACAAAAGTTAAACCTTCAAGCCTCACTTATTTGGTAATCAATGCCTTGTCACAGCAGCAGTAGGTCAACCAGAAGTACACAAACCGCAAGTGAATAGTTCCTCAACTCAACATAGATCTGAGGCGATGCAAGCATGAATAAACATTTAAGTGCAAATACCCCATCGATAACACTACAAAATTTGAATGTGGCTAATTAACTGGTTATCTTGTAATATGGGGTTATTTATAACGTGAAAAAGTCGATGATTTCAGTATCTTGTTAATTTTGAGTCCTTACTCGTCCATTAAAGTTAGCTTGCCTTCAAAGTCACTTTCATAATATTACAGATTACCAAAATCAAACAAACTGCATGCTATGGCACACTGACAACAAACCAACAACCAAGGCTTTACTTCAACTTTGACAACAAACCACCACCAAGGTTCTACTTCAAGTTTCTCCCAAGTATATTCCTTCCTAGTCTTATCTTTTTCTTATATATTTATCTAGTGATCCACCTCCACTATATGTATTTTTTGCTCTCATTAGCACTTTACTACCCGACAGTCAATATCATTGGTCCTATGGTAGAGTTTTCCCCCAAGTTTTATTGGCACATTGTAATAATAACTGAAGCATTCCTCCATTTTATCCCCAACCTAAATCCCATGTGCAACCTCCGCATTAATCTCCCCATTACTTCATAAAATGAACGCAACATACCTCAACCATGTGTCAAAGAACAATTCTCTTAGAAGCTTAAGGTGGTTGATAAAAGGTCATAAATGGTTTTATATCTCTAACACGCCCCACCGTGCAAAAGCAATTAGGCTTGAGGCATGGAAAAACACAAGCCCACTCTAAATTCAACTGAAATTCAACTTCATTTAGAGGGATAGGGGCAGAAAGTATCAAACTTATGACCAATTGGCCATAGAGGCTCCATTTAATGTCTAAAAGGCAACTTTCCTAAAAGCAAAAGATGTTGAGGAGTCTGAATGGTTTAATATCTATAACACCATGCGACTTATGGTTGAGCAGATGTTTTTTTTCCAAAAAGCTTTATATATTTTGACAGGACCCCATGGTGAGCAATGTAAACACTAGAAAGAAATTTCAAAAGGAACTGAGTAGAGAGAAAAGAGCTGAGAATTCGGTGAGAAATTGTGATGGGGGAGCAATATTTGTAATGGGGAGGGAAGTAGTGAGATATAAGGAAATTATTTGAAAGTGTGGGAGAGACCTGAGCCACTGGAAAGCTCAGAATGTTACCTTCTTTCTGTTGTTACTATCATTCTTTGTTTCCATTCACAGAGTTTGATTGCATCACACTGATACCAACTACGCTATTTCAATATACCAGTGTTCTTCATTTTCTGCTCTCTAATACCAGTATCTATCAACTGGTATAGGATACCCTATACAACAACATCTCAAACTCATTAAGCAAAGAGGCCTTCTTTACATGATCTTCATTAGAACTAAGGCCATCCACATCCAATCTATCCAAGGCCTCAATCTCTTTAAGAATTTCCTCTTTCTTGACTCTTATGCCACCAAACACCTCCCAATTCCACTCTTTTAACTTCACTTTGAGGCATTTCAACTTTTTCATAAACTTAAAGGCTTCCCACCCTTGAACTTCTGTGTTAACCCAAACTTCTCCCACAAAAGGAACAAAAGAACTATGGTCCAACCACATGTTCTTAAACCTAAAAGGAGTTGGTCTCCTTTTAATCTTGCATGACTCCAAAATAATAGGAAAGTGGTTTGATACCAGCCGAAACAAAAATTTTTTAAAATGGTCTGGGAAGACATCCTCCCAGGCATTGAGGAAAAGAAATTTGACTATTCGGGATGGCACAATTTGGCCCCTTTAACCGACCAAGTGAAGTTAGCATTAGAAAGAGGCGGATCTTTTAAACCACAACCCCTAATAAAGGCATTGAAATCTCGCATACTTGAAGTAAGCCTCCCACCACCCAACTTCTCAATAGGTGACCTCATAACATTAAAGTCACCACCTACACACCAACACGAACCACAAAAGTCATAAAGATAGCTTAACTCTTCCCAAAAGAGCACTCGGAGTCTCGGTCTTGTAGGACCATACATTAAAGTACACCATCACTCACCCTTGCTAACAGAATCTAAATGAACCGAGAGAGATGAAGAGCCACTAAAAGCATCAACTTTCTTAGCTACTCTTGTTTCCCAAATCAACACCATACCTCCTAAAGCTCTTACAAAAGGAAGGAAAACAAAATCCTTATTCCTAGTTTCCTACAAATCTCTCAAATACAATTCTCCAAAAGATTCTAATTTAGTTTCTTGAAGCATGACTATGATAGGATTAGCCTCCAAAATGATTTCCTTCACTCTTTCTTGCTTCCAAGGGTCGCCCAACCCTCACATTCAAACTAAGAATTTTCATAAAATCACTTGAGTCTCCCACTTACCCTTCGTACCCTCAGTTATTAGATGTTAACCTTTGGAGTTCTCTACTCAGCTTTGGTTTTTTATGCTCAACTGTCTTTGGTTAAACAACTAGAGTAACCTCTTCTCCCCTAGAATTCACCAACTTAACCCCTAGGGCCTTCAACAAAGAGTTAGGATCCCGATTATCTTTCCCATCACCAAGACAGTTAATGGCTATGACATTTTCCTTTAGCTCCAATAAAACGTCACCAGCTTTATCAGGGATGTCATGGTCATGGATAGGAAAGGGAAGACTGCCTTTAGCAACTTGACTTGCCACATTCTTATGTACACCTGAAAGAGGAAGTGTGTTCAACTAAGGAGATAAATAAGGAAATGAAGAAGGGACGAAAGACGAGAATGAGCCGGATACAAAAGGAAGAATAACAAAGTCATTCCCTGTAAAGGCAAACCCAAAACATGGTTGTCAACATCACTTGCAAAACTAAGACCAACAGCTATGTTGTTGTCTGATCCATTAGGGAAAGAAAGGCTACCCCTTGAATGGGCGTTTACGTCAAACAAATTTGCAATACCCACATGCTCATCCTCAGAGGATCTCAAAATCAGATGAAAATCAGATTCCTTTGCTTGTAGAGATTCTGCCAAAAGCCCTTCTTCAAAAGAGAGTTAGCTTCAACATTTAGCCAGAAATCATTAGAATTACTTGTACAATTGACCATCAGTAAATAGTATTCAGCTTCTCCACTTTTCTTTCAAGTGTTCCTTTCAAGTTGGTATCAGAGCTCCTGACTTAGGAACTAAGCACCTTCCGCTACCTTCATTGCTGGCATAGATAACCTTTATAAGCACTTGAGCAACCCCCCCTTCATGAGCTAACTTTTAAAGTTGAATTAGGCCCACTAAATTCTTAATATGATATCAAAGTCTATCCTGCGATTGTTATTCAGCCACCCACAGATGCCCAGTCTTGCAAACTTCACGTTCTATATGTCCAGTCCTAGGTGTTACTTAAGGATATGGCATAGATAACTTTTATAAGCACTTGGGCACAGTGCTATCAAAAATCGGCCATGGCAGCGCGATGGCGGGATGGCGTGGCCAAAATCATGAAGATCGCCATGGGAGAGTGCATCTCCTGGCGGAAAATCATGGCGGGCCATGGCAGCCGCCATGCGCATGGCACCATGGCGGTTCATGGCGGCAAATACCAGCCGGCGGCCTTTTTTTTTTTTAATAAAAAAACTACAACGGATATTTTGGGGATTTTGATGGTTGTTAATCAACCCTAAATCCCATTTACAAGATGTAAAGCCCAGCCCCCTTCTCTTTCTTCATTTTCTGCTTCTCCATCGTGTCTTCTTTCTCTCTTCTCTGGTTCTCACTTGGCGGAACTCCAGTGACCACCGCGGCCTTTTTCTGGCGACACCACTTCTAGCGACAACCACCACCAATCATGCAGCCTCACCAAAGACTACAAAGAATGGCAACGGCCACACCAGTAGAGGTTACCTCTTCCTTTTTCTTCATCTGTTGTGTCTTCTTCCTTTTCCTTAACCTCTTGTCTCTGTTTCAACTTTCAACCTCTCTTCCTTCCTTCCTTCTGTTCAGCATTTTTTTTTCCCTTTTCTATTCTGTTTCAGCCCTCCTATTTTTCAACTTTCAACCTCCTATTCAGCTTCTTGTCTCTATTTTTCTTTAGGCTGAAACCTCTTTTTTCTTTTTTTCAAAAAAAAAAATTATTCCAATCATTTTGTATGAATGTGGCTGCTAAATTAGTTTTAAATTTGACAGGTTTAAGAAGTTGAACTACAATCACAAGCCAATCTGCACAAAGCAGTAGTACTAGATCATCAGACCCAGGGTGGAAGTATGTGCACCCTGTAGAAGAAAAAAACACTAATGATACTATCTGTAATTTCTACGGAAAGGTTATGAAGGGAGGAATTACATGAGCCAAACAACACTTGATGGGAAAGAGTGGTAATGTTTCTAAGCGTATGAAGTGTCCACAACAAGTTAAAGATGAGTTGTTGGAATATTTACAGCAGAAAAAGAAGCAAGAGAAATGGGGTGAGGAAGTTCCAAATGTAAGGGAGCTTCATATTGAGAACTTGGGGTTTGGATTATCCGAAGAGGATGCTGAAGGGATTGATGACATCCCTAACCCAAGGCCTAAAGTGAGAAAGGGTGCTTTGAAAGGCCCAATAGATTTATTTTGTAGAAAACTTGAAACTACAATTGGAAAGAGGAAAAAAAAGAGGTTGAGACAACAAAATATTAGAGAAGCATGTGACAAGGAAGCAATTGCTAGGGTTCATCAATACATAGCTTGATGGTGGTATCAAGCTAGAATTCCATTCAATTGTATCAGATTGAAGAGTTTTCGTGATATGTTGGCAGCCACTGGAAGCTTTAATCCCAATTTGCCTGCTCCATCTTATCACGATATAAGAGTTCCATTTCTCAAGAAGGAGTTGGATTACACTGAAAATATGATGAAGGATCATAAGGAGCAGTGGAGAAAACATGGTTGCTCCATCATGTTAGATGCCTAGACTGATAGGAAGCAACGGTGTCTTATTAATTTCTTGGTGAACTCTCCTACTGGGACAATGTTAAGTCTGCCGAAGGATCTGACTTTGTGAATACTGGTGAGAAGTTATTTGAGTTTCTTGATGCTCTTGTGGAGGAGATTGGAGAGAATATTGTTCAGGTTATAACTGACAATGGGATCAACTATGTTTTGGCAGGCAAGATGTTAGAAGATAAGAGACCACATCTCTATTGGATTCCTTGTGCAGCCCATTGCTTGGATTTGATGCTAGAAGATATTGGAAAGCTTCCATTGATAAAGAAGACAATTAAAAGAGCAGTTTCTCTTGTTGGCTTCATTTATAGCCACTCTAGTACCTTGAGTTTGTTGAGACACTTCACAAACAAGAGAGAATTAGTAAGGCATGCGGTCACAAGATTTGCAACTTCCTTTCTTTCTATCATTGGAGAGGCTTCATCAAGAGAAAACAAATCTTAAAAAAATGTTTACCTCCGATGAGTGGATGAGAAACAAGTTGTCTAAGGAGGCAAAGGGAAAGGAAGCAACAAAAACTGCAATTATGCCTTCCTTTTGGAATCATGTGAGATACACCCTTAAAGTTATGGCTCCTCTCGTTTGAGTGCTTCGACTTGTTGATGGTGAGAGGGAACCAGCTATGGGTTATATATCTGAGGCAATGGAAAAGGCAAAAGAAGCCATTATGAAACCCTTCAAGAATGATGAAAGTAAATACAAAGATGTGTTTGCAATAATTGATAATAGATGGAACTGTCAGCTTCATCGACCATTACATGTAGCTAGTCATTTTTTGAACCCGAAGCTCTACTATGCCAACCCAGCATTGAAGTTTGATTTGGAAGTTACAAATGGGTTGTATGAATGTATTAAGAGGTTGGTTCCGTCAGGACATGCAACAAAAAATATTGATTGAGCTGCCAATTTATAAGAGTGCTAATGGTCTTTTTGGAACTGACTTTGCAAAATCACAAACAAAAACTCTTGCACCTGGGGAGAAGAATACAACTTTTTAGTTTTCAAATTTCTTTTAATTTTAAACTATGAGTGATTTGCTTATATAGCCTTCTTTGGATTTGTAGCTCAATGGTGGCGAATGTATGGGCATTCAGCTCCAAACTTGCAACAACTGGATATCAAGATTTTGAGCTTGACATGTAGTGCTTCGGGATGCGAACGTAATTGGAGTGTTTTTGAGCATGTAATTAACACTTTTTTTTTAATTATTTTGGTACTTTGTTAATACTTATAATAATAGCTATTAATACTTAGATTATGTTGATATTGCAAATCCATTCTAAGAAGAGAAAAAGACTTGAGCATAAAAGGTTGCAGAATTTGGTTTATGTGAAATATAACCAAGCGCTCAAGCAAAGATACAATCTTAGAGATGAGATTGATCCTATCTCACTCAATAATATTGATGAGTCTAATGAGTAGTTGGTTGGAGAGATGGATGAAGGTAATCATGATGCTAGAGATGAGGTGGTTTTTGGGGATAATGACACTTTGAATTGGAAAACTATGTACATGGCATCAGGGGTTAGGGAGCCTAGAACATATGCAAGGAGGCAAAGTAAGAAAAGAAAGGAGCCTTCTTGTGGTGCATGTTCAAGTGGTGCAACAACTACTAGAGTTGCCAAGAAAGGAAAAGAGATAGTGGTGGCTGATGACGAACCGGAGTTTGAAGAACTAGAGGATTCAGAAGAGAAGGAAGAAATTCAATGTGATGACTCAGAATCGGAAGGAGAAGAAACGGATGGATATGCCTCCGTAGAAAACAATGACAATGATGATTATATTGGAGAAGATGATGAGGACAAGATTAGTTCATTTTAGTTTCCCTTTATCTTACTTTGTCCTAATGTTATGGCTTATGAGACATGAGATTATGCCTTTGAAGCTTTGGTTATTCTATATTACTATGTATTTGACTATGAGTATGTTATGTTATGACTTTGGCTTTGATTTTATGATGCATTTGCTGATTTAGTACTTAGAATATGCTTCTAATTTTATTGTTCTTGATATATGTTATTAGTTTTTATTATTTATTATGTTTAGCAAGTTTTTTTTTTTTGTGTATATATATATATATAGGTCTACCATGGCTTCCGCCATAACCTACCACGCCATCCGCCATATTTTTATGGCGGATTTTTGGCTCACTGCCATGAGCCACCATCCGATATTAACAACTATACTTGGGCAATCCTCCCTCCATGAGATAACTTGCGGGATTGAGTTGGGCCCATTCAGTTCTTAATATGTATAAAAACCATTCATGTGCCTCTACCCAACAGCTTAAGCTTTTCGGAGAGATGGTTTCTGACACGGTATTAGAGCCTTTATGACCAAATGGTCTAGAGCTTGATCCTTACAAATAAAATTTAAAATTTCAGCACAACGTAGGGTGAGTCTGTGTATTGTCCATGCTTCAAGCCCAAAAAGGCTCTTGCAGGAAGGGACGTGTTAAGATATAAAATCATTCATGTGCTTCTACACAACAGCTTAAGTTTTTGAAAGAGATGGTTCATGATATTTAACAAAGGAAATACATCCTAGATATTCTCAAAGAAATGGAAAAACTTGACTGCAAGGCTACAGGTGTTCTCATTGAGCAAAATCAACGAATAAGAAGTGACGAAGAGTTTTCTAAGGTTTATAAAGCACTATATCAGAGGCTGGCACGGAGATCAATATATGTAGCATATACTAAGCAAAAATTGGTATATGCTGCTGGTGTAGCTTGCCAATTGAAGGATGGCAATGGATACCCATGGGGCCCCCACCCCCATCCCCATTTAGAAGCTTGCCCCCATCCCCATCAAGAATCCAAATTCCCATGGATACCCACAGGTTTATGAAAAAATTTATTAAAAAAAAAAATTCCATGAAAAGAAAAAAATAAAAAAAAATCTTAAATCCTAATAAGACATTCATAAATATCCATAATCCATTATAACATTAGCAACACAACACAATCCAAATTAAAAATGAAATACATGATGTAAATCCAATGAAAGACAATTGAAAATATCCAAAATCACATAAACAAGAATTTTGTAGGCCTCTGCTAGAACTAGGGAATGCAAGGTATGTTTATTGAATCGGAATCCCTAGCAAGCACTAGGAACCCTAGAATTTGGTGAAGAACAATACACAGGAGGTGCTCCTCCTGAAGAGGGAATTCTAGAGCCCTCTCTCTACTGATTAACCAACTTACAAAAATGACTAACTAACTTCCTTTCTGTTGCTCCCCTTTTATTCTCTGCTCCAACTAATTTTCCCGCCCATTCCTTCCCACTAACTAACTGCCCAACCTCTCAGCCTACGACCGGTCACCATTATTTACAATTGGGCTTGTATTCTGGCCCATGACCCTATCCTTCCTATTTCTTCTAGTATAGACTTGCCTAAATCTCTAATTCCTAACACTACCCCCCCTCCAAAAGAGCCACCTTGTCCTCAAGGTGTGAGTCTGAAAACCGCTGCTTCAACACATCTAGAGATTCCCAAGAGTTGTCACAATCCGGGAGGTGAAGCCACTTGACCAAAACTTCAGTAACTCCCGTGCAGTTGTTGCTGATATCCAAGAGCTGGTCTGGTGTGGCTTGCAGGACGCCTTCCTCGGATAGGCCAGGAGGTAGCTCCTACGGCTGTTGCTGTGGTGGTACAGCGCGCTTCAATCTGCTAACATGGAACATAGGATGCAGGCTGCAAGAGGGAGGAAGTGCCAGTCTATATGCCACAGGTCCCAGCCGCTCAATAACTTGGTAAGGTCCATAGAATCGAGGACTCAATTTCTCATTAAGTTTCCGGGCCAAAGATCTCATTTTATAGGGCTGAAACTTCAAGAAAACCCAATCACCAACTTCGAAAATCACCTCTCTGCGATGCCGGTCAGCATAGTATTTCATATGTTGCTGAGCCATACATAGATGGTCTTTGAGCTCAGCCAAGACTTCATCACGGGTGGCTACGAGGGTTTGCACCTCTGGAACCTTAGATGGGTAAGTCTCACCCCGAAAGAGAATGGGAGGGGGTCAGCCATATAAAGCTTGAAATGGGGAGACCTGAGTTGAGGCGTTAAATGAGGTGTTGAACCAGTATTCTGCCTAGGCTAGCCACTCTACCCACTGCTTGGGTTTGTTGCCAACAAAGCAACGAAGATATGTCTCTAAGCACCGGTTGGTAACTTCGGTCTGACCATCGGTCTGCGGATGGTATGATGTACTATACTTGAGCTTAGTGCCAGCTTGGCGGAACAATTCTGAGCAGAAGTGACTTAAAAACACTGGGTCACGATCTGACACGATGGCTTGAGGAAAGCCATGCAGCCTGACAATTTCCTTTACAAACAAATGGGCAACCTCCTTCGCAGTAAAAGGGTGAGTTAACGCTAGAAAATGGCCATATTTGGTAAAGCGATCTACTACCACCATAATGACATCCTTGCCTTTTGACTTGAATAGCCCAGAGATGAAATCCAAAGAAACCTCAGACCACACCTGGTCTGGAATGGCAAGTGGTTGCAAGAGACCTCTAGGAGAGAGAGCCTCATACTTGTTGGTTTAACAAGTTTGACAACTTGCGACATAGTCTCTGACCTATTTCCTCATCCCTTTCCAATATACCGCTGCTACCAGGCGTTTATAAGTGCGTAGAAAACCTAAATGACCCACCGTTGCCGAATCATGGAACTCGGCAAGCAAAACTGGAATCTGTGAAGAATCCTTAGGAAAAACCGCCCGACCTTGATAAAACAATCGGCCTTTCTGCAATGAAAACCCGGGGAAGGCATCTGACCCTTGCTGTAGGGCCAAAATTATTTGTTGTAGGTGAGGGTCTGCAGCTGTTTCAGCCTCTATGGTATCCCATATGCTGGATCGAACCACAGAAATTGCCTTGTGCATCATCTGACAGGATAGGGCATCTGCTGCCTTATTTTGCAAACCTGGTTGAAACTGGATTTCGAAGTCCATCCCCATCAACTTGGAGGTCCATTTCAGCTGGTCCTCCCCAAATAATCTCTGTTCGGTCAAAAACTTGAGGCTAAGTTGGTCAGTCATGATAATAAGTGCCGCCGCAGGACGTAGTGCCGCCATTTCTGCACCACAAGTACAATCGCCGTAAGCTCCCTTTCATAAACTGACTTTTTTTGAGCGCGGGGTGACAGAGCTTGGCTAAGATATGCTATCAGCTGACCATTTTGGGACAAGACAGCCCCCAGCCCTTGGCATGACACATCTGTTTCAAGAATAAATGGTTGCAAAAAATCGGGAACGGCCAAAATTGGAAGCTCAACCATGGCATTCTTCAACCGGATAAAAGCCTGTTGGGCAGTATCAGACCAAAGGAAAGCATCCTTCTTGGTCAAATCTGTCAAAGGCTTAGCAATGAGCCCATAGTTCTGAACAAATCTGCAGTAGTACCCTGTTAAGCCGAGAAAACCCCAGAGGCCCTTCAAATCCTTGGGGAATGGCCATTGCCTCATTGCTTCGGTCTTCTTAGGATCTGCTGCTACTCCCCTTGGAGACACAATATGGCCCAAATATTCCACCTGCAAGACAGCAAAATCGCATTTCTTCCTATTCAGGACCAGGCTATTATCTTTCAACAAGGTAAAAACTGATTGTAAGTGGTCTGCATGAGCCTGCACATCCTTGCTGTAGACAAGGATATCGTCGAAGAAAACCAGAACAAACTTCCTGAGGTAAGGCCGCAGAATATCATTCATCAAGGCTTGAAAAGTCGAGGGAGCATTCGTGAGCCCAAACGGCATGACCAGAAATTCGTAATGTCCCTCGTGTCCGAAATGTTGTCTTCCTTATATCCTCTTCCACCATCCGGATTTGGTGATAGCTGGATTTGAGGTCTAATTTCAAGAAAACCGTTGCACCCACTAATTCATCAAGGAGTTCATCAATAACGGGGATTGGGAATTTGTCCGAGACAGTAATTTTGTTAAGGGCACGTAATCCACACAAAATCGCCAGCTGCCATCCTTCTTTTTAACCAGAATGATGGGGCTAGCAAAAGGACTAATGCTCAGTCTAATAATGCCCGCTGTTAACATTTCACCCACCAATTTTTCGATCTCATTTTTCTAATAGTGTGGATAGCGGTATGGTCTCAGATTTGGGATGTCAGCTCCTGCTCTCAAAGTAATGGCATGGTCATGTCGCCTGTAAGGGGGTAACCCTGAAAGGGATTGAAAGATCACCTCATTCTGCGCCAAAACCTGAGAGATCGCTGGTGGAATCTGGGTGCCACCCATATCTTGCCCTTGGGTGGGCCATAACTAAATCAGGAATGCTTGTCCCTACTCTTGCAACACCCTCATAGCCGATTGAAGACCGATCTCTCCATAACACAATTCCGGGTCCCCTTGGAGCACCACACTATCCTTTGCAGAACCCACAATGATTTTGGATTCTTTGAAATTAGCTATAACATCCCCCAAGGTGTCCAGCCATTCCAACCCCAGCACCACCTTAGAACCCTCCAAGGGAAAAAGATAAAAGTTCTGTTGTACAACCAGATTGGGAAAAACAACACGTACCTGATGACATCTACCCTTGCTGGTTACTTGCTCACCATTGCCCACCTTCACCACAAAGTCAGAAGTGGTGTTCACCTCTAAGCCCGCTTCATACGCCAACTTAGGACAAATAAAGTTGTGCGAAGCCCCCGTATCAATGAGAACCCTCACTCGTTGGTTAGCAACCTGACCCTACAACCTAAGGGAGCGAGATGTCCTTTGGCCCGCCTTGCTTCGGTAATCCAGCTGCAGTGGGTTCCCGCTTCCTGCAAGTCCTCCTTTGCATCATGCCAAATTTGGTCCCCTAGACCGTCCAGTTCTTCCTCCATTATCAAGAACTTGAAGTTCTTATTTTTACACACATGTTCGGGTGTGAACCTCTCGTCACAAAAGAAACATAACCCCTTTAAACGCTTCTCCTTATACTCCTCATTGGACAGATGTCGCAGTCCTCTACCTCTGCCCCCTGTGCTTCCCTCCTTTACCTCCTCCTTTCTCGTGCTTGGCGGATCCCCCGTTCTGCTCCCATTCTTACTCCCCGGAAAACCCGAAGTGAGTCTATGGAATGGCCTACTAGAACACTTCGATAACATCAAATTGCAACTCTCTACTAACTCCGCCAAATCCATTGCCTCATCCAGAGGATGAAAGGAGTGGAGTTTTAGTTCGGCCCTTACCTCATCTTTGAGACCATTGAGGAAGACTCCGAGGAGATAACGACGTTCATTGATATTGAGGACGCTGGAGCACATCTCAAATTTCTTCCTGAATTCGCGTACTGAGCCGTCTTATCGCAATCCCAGCAGCCATTCAAACAGGTTCTGAACCAGTTCTGGTTGAAAGCAATTAATAATGGCGTTCTTGAGAAGAGACCATGAGTGGAAAGTGGCATTCTCCTGCCACCAGCGGAACCAAGTCAGTGCTTTGCCCTCCATAGCAACCTTAGCTGCGTACAACCACTGGCCCTCTGGAACGCCCCTGATTTCAAGGTATCGTTCCATCCTATCAACCCAGGAATAAGCATCGTCGCCATGAAAGAGTGGAAGATCCAACTTCCTCCACTGGTCCGCGGCTAGTCCCCTCTGCCCACTCCACGCTGCGTCATCTGCACCCCCAAAACCGGGCGGTGGTTCGTCGTGGCCACATTCACGACAGTTTCCGCCATTGAAGGTCGCCGGCGAACCGTCTGGTTGTTCATCATTGTGGTGCTGTGCGCGGTTGTTTTCCAAACCATCCAACCGCCCTTCAATCCTTCGCAATGCTTCTGTGAAAGAAGCAATGGAGTTTGCGAGCAGAGAATACTTCTCACCTTCACCCTCGCATTGCTTCTCCAATGCCTCAAGCCTTTTGTCCATCTTGGAGTTTACCATGGGCGAGTCTGCCAGGATCAACGAGGAATCTGATACCAGTGTTAGAACTAGGGAATGCAAGGTATGTTTATTGAATCGGAATCCCTAGCAAGCACTAGGAACCCTAGAATTTGGTGAAGAACAATACACAGGAGGTGCTCCTCCTGAAGAGGGAATTCTAGAGCCCTCTCTCTACTGATTAACCAACTTACAAAAATGACTAACTAACTTCCTTTCTGTTGCTCCCCTTTTATTCTCTGCTCCAACTAATTTTCCCGCCCATTCCTTCCCACTAACGAACTGCCCAACCTCTCAGCCTATGACCAGTCACCATTATTTACAATTGGGCTTGTATTCTGGCCCATGACCCTATCCTTCCTATTTCTTCTAGTATAGACTTGCCTAAATCTCTGATTCCTAACAGCCTCCATGGGGCAGGACCTGAACCCCCACCTCCACCCCATTTACTAAATAGGAACTTGTCCCCCATCCCTACAAGGACAAAACCCACACCCCCTCGTGGGTAATCCATGCGGGTACCCACATTGGCCTTTTTTTCCCCATTCCACCCAATTCATGCATGGCTCGCGCATGTGAAATGCAAGCAATGGATAGGATCTTGCTATACCTTAAGCCCACACCTAGAAGAGGATTGTTATTTAAAAACGGTGAAAGTTTGTCCATGGAAATATACACTGATGCTGATTATGCGGTTTGCTTTGTTGACAAAAGATCAACATCACAATATTACATGTTTTTGGGAGGAAATTTGATGACATGGAGAAGTAGGAAGCAAAATGTGGTTGTTAAATCAAGTGGCTATGGCACAAGGACTATGTAAGCTGTCACATATGAAAATCATACTAGATAACTTGAGAGTAAAATATGAAGCTCTTGTGAAGGTCATTTCTGACCCCCCCCCCCCCCAAAAAAAAATGTGCAATCAGCATTCTTCATAATACTGTCCAACTAAGCACATCGAGATTGACCGACACTTTATCAGGGAAAAGTTGGACAGTGGATTAATAGCCACAGCACATGTTCCTTCAGGGCCACATCTAGCAGATGTGTTGACTAAAGGGTTACCAGCAAAGCAGTTTTAGGAAATTGCATGGAAACTGAGAATGATATCCATTCCCCATCTTGAGGGGGAGTGTTGAGATATTGTGTATTACTATATATTATTATGTACAGATTTATTTATTTAATTTCATTTGTGAGAACAGTGCCTGTAATTAGTAACTTAATTTAGGAAAATTCATATAACATCACCTGTATGGTTTTATAATCAGTAAATATTATTCAGCTTCTCCATATTTTCTTCAATGTTTTTTCAAGTAGCATTTTCTGAGGGTGCTGCTTGGAGGATTAGTGTGACCTATTTCTATTGGATTTGGGAAAAATCCAGTAAATGAATATGTGAACTCTTTGGGGAGAGTTGGTTTATGCTATTTATCTATGATTGTCTGCCTATATTGAAATATTACTAGGTCTAGCAGTAAGCATTTGGCCCCTAAGCCTAAAGACTTCATTAATGTATTCCATCCATGCTCAGCCAATATCCAAGATGCCACTCAATGGGAATACCATTGCTTGGGCTCACACAGATGCATTTGGTGCTGTGGCTCAATTGAAGATGGATCCCATCAAACAATGGAGAAGATTGGGTCTGAATTTCACCTTGAGGACAAGGTGAATTTTGAAACCAGAAAAAAAATGAAAAAAAAGAAAAGAAAAAGAAGGGGGGGGGGGAGGGGTAGGAGAGTAATAGGTACCCCAAAGCCACTAAAGTTTATGTAACTGAAAGAAGAGAATAAAGAGTAGGAAGGGGGGGCAGGGGGTTCATACCGAAGTTTCTTTCATCTTTTCCTTCAGCAGGTACCAGTTCTATCAATAAACATTGTGTGGCTAATACTGCATGTGGCTGTCTGCAATTCAATTTCTATTTTTTTTTTTTTTGTTTTTTTCGGGGGGGGGGGGGGGGGGCGGTAGGCTGCTCTCAATTCTGCATGCGGGCTGAACCATTGTTCAGCTTACACAGTAACAGCTATGCATATTCTGATAATTGATAACTCACGAACCAATAATCTAGACAAATCCTGAAAATATTCCAGCAAAACAAGCAGTCATCCACATATTATCTAACCTTGGAAATGGACTGCAGGACCTCACTGGCACTTTCAGCTTTGCTACACAGCTCAGGAAAATCTTTGTATTCAATACCAGCTTGTTGGGCCCACTTCTCCAAGGACTGATGCGAAGGAACAATAAGTGCAACACAGTAATTGTGAAAGGGGTCTGCATAAACCATGACACTGTCCACATAATCACATGTAGATAGCACTGCTTCAACCTGCAATTAAGTAAAAATGAAACACAATTTAAGACCCAGCAAAATCTACTGCAAACCCTGAGGTAGTACTTCATCAAGATTCCAAAGCAATAAGGTGTAGTATAGTCCAAGACACCTTTCCAAGAGAGATATATTCTCCATGTTGAAGTTTGACAATATCCTTTTTCCTATCTATGATTTCAAGACAACCATCAGGATGTAATTGCCCAATGTCACCAGTATAAAACCAGCGTATACCATTTTCATCAACCTGTAATAAGTTAAAATATGTAAAGTGCAGCTTATAAGACGCAATAACAGATTCAAAAGCACAGAGAGAGAGAGAGAGAGAGAGAGAGGGAGGGAGGGAGGGAGGGGGGAGGGAAGATTAAGGAAGAAGGAGAAAATAGCACACATAAGTATATGTCTGAAGATTACCTTGTACACTTCATTAGTTTTTTCTTGATTCTTAAAGTAACCAGCAGTAACACTGAATCCCCCAACTACAACCTCGCCTCTCGGCATTGGTTTGTCTGAAGTCATGTAACCTCCTCCTTCCCAAGAAACAAGCTATACAACCAGATTAATAAAGAAATCAAATTTTCCCCATTTAAGGCTCTTAAGTGGCAGTAACAGTAAGTTCTATTACAGCCTCATAGATACGTAATTTCTCAACAAGAAGAAACTACAACAATTAATCAACATTACCATAATACAAAGCAATGTCTAGAAATATGTAGAGGTTGGATGTTCAACACACTAAATTTTTGTTAACAGGATGGACGGCAGACCTTAATGTAACAACAAGGAAGAGGTGGACCAACGCGCCCCACACTGTAATCATCCCACTCAGAGAAGGCGGCACCAGCAAATGTCTCAGTCAAGCCATATCCTTGCCCAATAGGAGCTCTGGTAAACAGAGAATTTTATCTCGTGTTTGGACAAATAGATGTATAAATCAGAAACAGTAAAAGCATTTTACTAGTAACTAATACAAGGATAAGGTAGAGAGGCTGTCAATTATACTTTCTCTTCCATTGATAATAAATAAGGTGGAAACTTTGAAGAAACTAATCTATAATTTAAAATTTAAAATTTAAAAAAAAAAAATCCACTTATAGGAGGCAATTGCTCATACAACAAGAAGTCACTTGCAAAAGCTCAGTCAGAAAACCCACCCACTTCAGCTGCATTCAAGCACAAATTCCATCCCCAAGTGATAGCCCAGTTTTGGACAATCTTATCATAGAAGTATTGCTTGGGAGGCCTAGAGGAACACTTGGGCTGTCTACCATGCCACTTAGGTTCCATGGCTAATTGACTGGGACTTTATTTTGAGACTTAGTTGACCGGGGTTGGATAATAAAGCAGCAGACGCCCTCTCTAGACAGATGATTTTCTCAGTTCTATCAGCGGTTCATTCATCATTATGAGATTAGGTGGATTACGAAACCTAGCAAGATCCTAAGCCCTTCACCCCTTATCCAAGATTTGTCACAGGACCCTTCCACCTCTACCACGGTCCTGCTAGCAGACTTCCAGAATCAGCATGGGGACGCCACTCTGGGTTTTCTAGGGCTTTTAAAAGATTTTCTGGGGTTGCTTGTTGGCAGGGCATGAGGCAGGATATTAAACATCCAGCTGAGGTGTGTCACTGTGTCAATGTGATAAATACAACACTTCCGCACCAAGGAGTTATCGCAGCCTTTGTCCATTCCTCAGCATGTTTGGGGAGATCTTTCCACAGATTTTATTTTCAGTTGCCATAGACTGAGGGGAAGACACTATCATGGTGGTTGTTGATCGATTGACAAAATTAGCTCATTTCATTGCCCTTGGCCATCCATTTACAGCTAAAGAAGTAGCCCACTGTTTTATTGATGAGCTGGTGCAACTGCATGGATCCCCTTCTTCCATTGTATCGGATACGGTCATACGGATCAATTATTCTTGACTCAATTTTGGACAGAGCTATTCAGGTCTATGGGTATCAAACTTAAATATAGTACAGCATATCCTCAAACACGTGGCCAAACGAAGGTAGTAAATTGATATTTGTAGTCTTACTTAAGGTGCTTTGCTGGTGAGAAACCTACTCAATGGCCTAGGTGGTTGTCTTGGATGAAGCATTGGCTTTTTTTAAAAAACAAAATAGAAAAGAAATTTTATTAGAAGAAAAGGACATAGTACAAAAGAGGATGAGGCATCCTCACAAAGGAACCATAATAACGAAGTTAAGTCCTAAAAAGATATATCATGCAACAATGCATGCCAATCCCTTTGAATATCAGATAACAACACCCAATGAAATAAACCATGATCAGAACACCAAAAGGAAGCCAAAAATGTAATCATATCCAAATAAAGCCTACAGTTCAAAAGGAATCATTAAAAATTGTAACATTTCTTTCCAACCAAATACACCAAAACATAGCATAAATCGAGGACTGCCACAGGATCATCGCATCTTTATGGGAGCCAAAACCTCTGAATTTAGTAAGGAAAAAATTATGTAAATCCAATGGGCAAACCCATGATTCTTCAAAGATACCAAAAACCTGTTCCAAAGTGACCTTGCTATGGAGCAATGTAGAAAAAGATGAGCCCCCAGTTTAGAATCCAAACCACACATAATACACATATTCAGGGATAGGTGGTGAGAGGTTTGCGCTTCTCAAGCATGTCATTTGTGTTAATCCTGTTAAGAAAAGCAATCCAAACAAAAGCTTTAACCTTTGAAGGAGCTTTGGATTTCCAAAAGGGTTTATCCAACAAAAATCTTTCTCTATTTGGAGAGGAAGTGAAGAACTTCAACCCAAATAAAATAAAATAAAATAAAATAAAATAAAAATACAAGAAGAAAACTCCTGCGGAATCAAGGGTCCAGGTTCTTGAGTCAAATAAATCAGAAAGAGGAATAGGATCAAGAAAAGGAATAAGGGACTTTAACTCAATAACCTCTCTATTGGGCAAAGGTCTATGAATGGACAGAGTATTAGCTACATATAATGCTTCCACCAAGATGACACCCTTCAGAGCCGTCTACAGCAAAGATCCTCTAGTCCTTTTTCAAGCTGAGACAGTTCCATCCAAGGTGATAGAGGTCCAACAATTGAATAAGGAGAGGGATGTTTTTTTATAGCAATTACAGGAGAATCTTACAGTGGCTCAGTAGCAAATGTGTCAGTCAACTATTACCGTTGGATCCAACCCTATCAGCTTAAGTCCCTAGCTCGAAAATGCAACAAAAAGCTTTTCCTGGGTTCTATTGTCCCTATAAAGTGTTAGGACGAATTAGGGAAATAGCATACTGGTTGAAGAAACCTCAGCCTAGTCATGTTCACCCAGTTTTCCACATCAGTTTGTTGAAGCCTGCTCTGACGCCAACAAGCAGCCACAGCATCTTCCCCCTATGCTTTTAGGTGAATATGAGCAGCTAGTTGAGCCACTTGAATTGCTGGCTGAGGTACAATAAGGAGCATGCTGCTGAGATCTTGGTTCAGTGGAAGGATCTTCCTACCCATGACAATTCTCGGGATCTGGTGGATCATGTATTACAATAGTTTCCTGATCTTCACCTTGAGGACAATGTGAAAGACATGGGGAGTATAGGTAAGGGAACAATCATTAGGAAAAGTGTATTTCAGGAAAGGTCCAGCAAGGGGGTTAAGACTAAGGTCTGATGAGGCCCATTGTAATACAAGTAACAGAATTATAGGATTTTAAGAGAAGAGAAGGAAGGCGGGAAAGTTAGTTATTTGTTACAGGTAGTTGTAAGTACAGCTGGCAATGGTTCAGGGCTCAGATTTGGAGTGTTGCAGAAGTTTAGGAGAGAAAGGAGGAGCTCTCCGATCTACCTCACCCTTGTATACTTGTTTCTGTTCTTGAGTGACCTTAACCAAGAACCTAACGATACATACAATTCTTGATTCTTGTCACAATCTTCCTCCATTTCTGATCCAATTCTTATCAAAGTTCTTCATAGGTTCTGAAATCAACTCAAGTGCTCCCTGCACTCCATGACAGACCCAATTTGCTTCACTTTCAAAGCACCTAAGATGCTCAAAGTCCTTAAACCTAGACTCCCAAATGTCCCTAGGAGTCAAATTATCAAAAGCTCGTTGTTGGAAATAGCAATAAGGGTTAATAGATTTACTTACATAGGAACTATCTTATAGGTTCAAGTACAAACGAATGAGTTTCACATAGGGAGTATGCATCAATATAGAGCATGCTAAGTGCATCTCACTTAAGCAATTCAGAAAACCCTTGTCTTTCTCAAGCCTTGTAATTTAGTTTGGACCATACAATATCAGTATTTTCCCTCAACAGAACCTCCTTGACTCTATCTCGCTTCCAAAGCTCTTAGCATTCAAACCAAGAATCTTCTTTTAAACAAATCATTTTCTGGCTTATCTTCCACACCTCCATAATTTGCCAAAGTGGCTAATTTTTTAAGCTCTTTCTACAATTTCTGCTTTTTCCAATTGGCAAGTTCGCATATACCATCTCAAAAATTGCCATTATATAGAAATTCACATCAAAATAAATCAATATAAAAACTATACACCCAGAACCACAGCCCCTAAATGAACACATATATGTGAACACACACATGGATGCATATTTATAAAAATGACAAGTAAGTTCCATGTAGTATAAAGATGGGAATCATTACCCTATGCAGATATTGATAAAGTGCTGTGAATCTCCAGATAAAGGGGCTCCGCCACAAAGCATAAATCGGATGTGGCCTCCGAGTAAAGTACGAATTTTTTTAAAGAAAATGGTATCCCACACCAACTTCTCCAATCCCCAAGCCCCTAGCCAGCTTCCTTTTACAGCGGCCAGTCGGCGCCTGTATGCTATCTGGAAAAGATTTTTCACAAGGCCCCCTTTTTCCTCAACCTAAAGTACAATATAGAGAAGAGTAAGGAAGAAGAATAACTATTTAACGACTAGTTCAAAACATTGAATATCCATTGGAAGGTAGAGAGAAGTCCAGTTATTGCAACTTTTGACAGCATAGTATGCATCAAACTCTTCAAGATATCTGTAAGACCAGCAATGCTCTGTTGTTGTGAATGTTGAACAGTAAAGTTTCAATTAGATTAAAAGCTATGTTTAGCGGAGATCAGAATGTTTCTGGATGACTAGACGAACAAGAGAAAATAACATTATAAACAACAACGAATACATTTGGAAAGAGTTTAAACTTGTTTCAGCAAGTTGACAACATAGGCCAAAGAACAAAAGGTAGACCAAATGAAATGCAGTCAAATTAAAAAGGGCAGACAAAAATCTAATAATTTTTTAGGAGAAACTATTAGAAAAGACCATACATTAAATGTAGTTATTGAAAACTTGGTTTTAATAGAGCCCAGTGGCAGTGTTTGATGCATGTAGCCTCCTCCCCCCTACACGAACCTCCTCTATTATGAAAACTCAGCCAAAACTCTCTTATATTTGTATTATTAAATTTTAAAAAGGAAAAGAAAAAACACAACAACTTAAGTCCTAAATATTGTCAAGCCTAAGAGAATCATTCAATTGAGCCACTACCTCAAGTGTACACTGGTCAAACTCAATTTCTACTGTCGTTTAGCCTTATTTGCTGAAAAAAGGTGAAGATCACATTCAATTGGTGTAGCTAAACCATGGATTCAAGTGACTGGACTCAAAAGATCAAACCAGCTGTACAAAATGAATGTTTTCTTCCTTCTGTGCAGAGTTCTAATAATTGAGTGGAATTTTGTGTAGTAAAGACAAAGCATAGAGGATGGGGAGTAAATTATTCAAAAAATGAAATTTAGAAACAAAAGCTTTGCCAGCATATGCATAGTTTAATTAAAACCTTTTTTACAACTCCATCTCGAATACGATCAAGAATAGCTGGTACTGCTGTCAAAAGGGTGGGCTTTAACACAGTAGCATCTCCCTTGGTTCCTGTCTTGATTTTATTAGACGTGTCTGTCAGAGTCTGAGGAGAGCCATAACCAATCCCACAACCTGTAGCCAGCATAACAGACTGGACAACCACTTTAATTTAGGGATAACAGCATCCACTACTGAGACAACTAGGAGGTTAAGAAGAAATTACCTCTGCAGCCATTTCAAAAACATGGGCCAGGGGCAAGTATGCCAAGTATACATCCTCGCTGCCTAGATTTGGAATCACTGTCATAACAGCTGCTGTAGTAGCTACAATGTTCCCATGAGTAATCATGACACCCTACATAATTACAAAAAAGTTAGCGCCCAATCAGATTAAGGTAAAAGACATGTTGACTAGATGGAGATCCTCTTAGCTCACAGTGTTAACAGACAAGAAAGGCACTACCATGTATAAATAATACTTAATAGAATTTTACCACATCTGATGGATCTTGTGCATATTTACCACCAAAAACAGCATTGACAATAAGTCATACCAAGACCCAAGTCAGTACTAATATTTCCGAACTACATTCTTTAACAGGTACCAGGCTGTTGAGACATTTAATAAGGCATGATTCTGCATAAAACATTTTGCACACATGCAGAAAACCACAAACAGGAATATGAGATTTTATATATGATACGCACACATACACAAACACAAAGGGACACAAAGGGACACATGCAACAAAATGTGAAGAAGAAACCAACCTTTGGCAGCCCTGTACTACCGCTTGTATACATAACAACAGCAATAGCATTCTTGGAAGGCAGGCTTGGTTCAGCAGGACTTTCTTTCCCAAGTTTCTCCACTTCACTAAAAGATGCAATTGTCCAGTTGCCCAAACTTCCTGAGAAAGCATATTCTTCTTTGCTATCATCTTCAAAGTAAATTATATTTTGGATAGATGTTAGTCTAGAACTTATTGCATCCAACGTCTTCAACTTCTTGGAGTCACAGATAAGGGTTGAAACTTGGGTCTGTTGATATTCCAATGCTCAAGTGAGGACTTGCCACAACACTTTTATTATCAAAATGTATGATTAAATATCCTTTAATTATAAAGTCTCTATAATTATGCAAAAGATACTTGTTTCCTACCTCATTTAGTGAGTGAATTAGGGCATCCTCACCTAAAGAAGCATACATAGTAACAACTGTTATATTCTGCCGGAAGCAACCCTGCAGTTTAGCACGAATTTTGTTAAAATTTCAGAATGCAGAACCATTTAGCCTCAAGGCTAGTAGTGGAATCACACAAGGAAATGAAGTTGACAAAGCATACTTACCTGAAGGGCAATGAGCCACTCAGCCCGGGTATCAGAGAAAATGGCAGCACGGCTATCCATATTATGGCCCAACCTAAGAATACCAGATGCAAAGTTGGACACACGAGCAAAAACTTGTCCATATGTTTCCCATTCATAGTCTCCTAAATGGACTTTCTCAAACTTCCTGCCATCTCTAGATGTAACAAACTCCTTTTCAATTAGCTTCCTTGTTCCTAGAAATTGATTGTGGGCATATTTCTTACAGGATTGCTCAAATAGAAGAGCCATTGTTGTGGCTCCTTTCCAAGGAACTTCAACCAACTCAGTTTTCTGAGCATTTCGCACTGCATAACCTGCCTCGCCACCAACTTCTACCGGAACACCTCTTACTTTTCCTCTTTTCTTTCCCAAGAGCAGAGCCGAAAACAAAACAGGAATTACGATGCCTATGACTATAGCAGCCACAGCTCCATATTCTCCATGATCTTTCCAGACAAACATGTTGCTGATATTTAGACTTTTTAACCAGGAGGAACTACCATTTAGATTGACCATTTCTTATTTTTGAAGAGATATAGTGGTCCTTCTTAAGCAGAACATAAACTTGATTACCTGACCTAAAAGCAGTAAAAGAAATTCAAGACGAAGGGAGAACAATTACAAAGAGACTGGAGGAAAAGTAACCCACCTCAGCAAAAGTATAAAACAGAAATATAGCATAAAAAAACAAAACAACAAAAGAGTATAATTTAGCTAGAACCGAATAAAATAGAGCATGGTTACGAAGTTTATGTATGGGAAAAGGAAACACTAATATGCTGTTGCTAAACGCAAAAGGAATTTATTCAACTTCAATCACCGATACATTTAAAATACAATAGAACAGCCAGTGTGCCCATAAAGCTTGTTCAGTTTCCTAAAACTGTCCAGACATTCAAATGGCAGAGACCGGATGGCCTACATATTTTCACAAGATCGGAAGAAAACAGGAAAGTCTAACTGCAAAATACTATTCCAAATTGGCAGCACGCTTTTGTTGATTAAGAATTAACTCAACATCATATTCTGGAAACTTTCTGTGAATTTATTTTCTGTCAAATATCAACAAAAAGCATAAAACTGGAAATTTGACAGTTTTCTTGAGTCTCAAATTGAAAAAAAAAAAAAAAAAAGCAAAGTAACTGTGTAGTTAATATCATGAGTAAACAAAACGGAATTTCAAGTAGACATTAGAAATCAACTATAATTTTAAGATTAAAAGAAAAGAAACAAGTTTCAAGCGACACTTGAAACTAAATCCCGTCAAAGATACTAGTCACCAACCACTACACATATAAAATAATACATACAGACAATTGGAGATCAAAGTTAAATAGAACATGGATCAAACTCAAATAGAATTCAAACGCCATATATCTACCAGTCTCTTTCTCTCGATTCATAACAGTAAAAATTGAGAGCAACGAGAATTATTTCGGTCAAATAAACAGTAAACACTTTGACCTGGATCAGTTCAATCAAAACAACAAGTAGAGACAAAAGGGCAAAGTAACCTGATCAAAACCCAGAACAAGAAGAAGAAGAAGAAGAACACAAAATCAAGGATTTACCCATACAAAACAAATAGCAAGGTTTACATAATTCCAACTTATATGCAAAATAACCCCAACCCTTCACCTGAGCTGAGGTTCATTTTGCTGAAAAATCTCAACCCCACATGAAATTCAGGGCAAAGTATCACCCTTTCATAAGTAATTACAGCACAAACCAGAATTCAACCTATAAATAAATAAATAAGAGAACAAAGGTGATGTTTATAGAAGAATACCTTTGTGGGTACGATGAAATGCTGCCTTCAGTCTATTTCAGCAGTGACCTTTTCTTTATGAAGTATCAAAAAGAATAGAAGGGAAAAAGTTCATTCCTTTGTTCCCATTCATTTCAGCAGTACAGAAAATCGCACGCAGGGGACGGGTGTCCGATACAAGTTATCACAAGACGTGACACCAGTACCAACATTTACGGATTCATATCGTCAGCACGCACGCCATTTCGGTTTTTTTTTTTTTCCTAAAAAATAAATAAGTGAACCCCTAACATATCCCCTTTCAATTTTTTTATTTGACAAATTAGTCAATAATAAAATTAAACTAACAGATTGGCCATTTATTATTTAAAATATTAAATAAATTAGTCCCTTGTCAAATTTTCCCATTAACTATGAAAATACGACCATTAAATGCTTATTTGGCTATACTTTTGAGAGAGTTAAAAGGCTTTTATTGACATATGAATGAAAATATATAATAACTAATATGTTTAATATCTAAAGACCTTTTGAAATTTGAAAAAGCTTTTTGGAATAAATATCTTTAAAGTTATTTTCTATTTTAAAAAAATGTCTTTTAAAGTGAAATCTTACTATTATTCTCGTATCAACAACCAAAAATAATTTTACTTTATCTTATCTAAACAAAAATTATTTTTTTAAACTTACTTTTAACAAATTTAAATCAAATAAAAATTATTCTTTTAAAAGGCCTTTCTCTAAAAGATCTTTTCTCAAAAGTAATTCTTCCAAAAATTAAACTAAACATATCTTAAGTAGCTAACATGGCATCCTAGTCACCACTACCCCACCCAATACTATGTCATTTTTTACACCCAAGATTGAAAAAAAAAAAAATCCAAAACGACACTCCCAATAATCCCCAAACATGGTGAGGTACAATTAGTAACTCAATGAGAAATTATAGAGCTTAACCCTAACACCCTCATTCACCAAATTGTAGCAATCCTAACCCACACACTTATGCATAGCTTCTTCCACCAAAACACCTAAGCATGAAGAGGTCTAAAGGAAGCAATTCAAGTAATCAAGCCAAGAGGAGATTCCATTATCACAGTCAAGCCCTCAAGTTGAAGGGTTATCTCAGCAAAAGACCAATTTGTCATAAAATAGAATTCATTAGGGACCATTTTGACTTATTTTTAAATCCTTAGAGGGACCAATTTGTCCAATAAGTTATTAATTGCCATAAGTTTGCTCTCAACTTGAACAAGGAGATGCAAGTAATGTTAGTGCAACTTTAAGAGCTCCACCAGCTCCAAGTATTAATATGGTTGATTTAATATCTCGATTTTTTTATTAAAATATTTAACTTGTTTGAAACATTTATGGGTGGATATAACCTTTTTCTTTTTCAAGATGCCACTGGAAGTGGAAGCAACCAATCAATCATGATTGGTGCAGTTTCATATCCTCCAACTACACTTGTCAATATTGTTGTTATCTCATTTTTCGAGTTTGTTGTTATCTCCTATAGTTTTTAATGTTAATTTTTCACTAACAATCCTTCTTTTCAGTCTATATATGAAGAAATTCCATGTGGTCTCCCAACAAATAGACCACCACCAACTAGGCATCAAGGAAGACTGGCAAGGGCACCATTTGGAAGAGTACCACTTGGAAGGATGCAGACAACTCCCTTCATGATGCCCATTATCAAGCATAGGGCAAGTTCGATGGATGCCAACAACTCCTACACTTTCAACATTTCAATCCATGCACCATCTCCAACCCCTGCAACTTCTTCAGCCCCTGCAACATCTAAAAGGATTTCTGCTAAGACAATGGCAGCAACAAGTAATGCAACAGCTTCAAGATTGTTCAAGTTTATTCCAACCCCAAGTTTGAACCTTCCAAAGAGAAAATGACAACATATGTTGTGGCAATGTAGTTATTTTGTGTAATGCCAGTATCATTTTTTTGTGTTCTTTTGGCTTGGAGGATGTTACTTGTGTAATGGCAATGTCATTTTATTCCAACCCCTAGTATTAGATGTAAACTTGGTGCACGAGTATTGATGAACATATGAATAAGTCAACTTTTTTGAACAACTCTTCAAATTTTATTATACAAATGCTTTCTATGGAAGTTGAAATTTTATTTACTTTGCTCCTCTTCATATTTAATCATAAGTAGGAGCTTTTGTTGTGTTGGATTTCTTTTTACCTTTTGTAGATCAGTTTTTGCAAATTTTGGATTTCTCTTTATTGAGTTCTGTAACACCCTGCTAATTCAATATTATGCTTAAATTATAGCAGGAAATTAAGTAGACTGTGTTACCGTGTTAACACTCTGCTTACCTTTCATGATTCGTGTCGCATCTCATCATTTTTTTTCTTTTTTTTTTTTGTAAACAGACGAAACGATGCGCTGCTATACTAAGAGCGTAATGAAACTTAACAAAATATCACAAAAGATAAGAATAAGTACAATAACATCAACTGTATATGTACATATATATATATATATATATATATATATATATATATATCAGAAGCCATTGCTTCAGTTTATGTACAGAGTTTCAAAATGGAATACATAAGTGGGCCGGCGTACCAAAAAGACATAAGTCCCGTATCAGTCAAAATGATCCTATGGGTCCTCAGAGGACATTTCAAAACCTGCTGCTAGTCCTACTGTTAAGTTTATGACCCAAAGCTACATGCTGACAAAAGAGGGTCATGCTGTACAACGTCTCCTGCGGCTGACCTACTCCGTCAGATAGCCGTTGGCCATGCCAGGCCCAGCTGGAGAGTAATCTGCACTGGGTCCTGAGGAGGAAGAGGGTGATGAGCCGGTGGCCTCGGAAGGGTTACTCTCTGAGCCAAGTGGCATATCTGGAGCTGTCTGCGGAGGTGACTCTAGTGCAGGGTCAGCAGGAGTTGCCTGTGCTACAGGTGCAGGAGGAGCTGGAGGTGGGTGTGCCATGTGTAGTGGGATGGCAATGTAAGGAGTCGCAGGATCGAACGCAGGATGATGTAGAGGGACGGCAAAGTTCCTATTGCTAAATAGGTAAAGCGAGATTACAAGCGGCTATATACAGAGAGTCTAGGACTGGATCGTGGTGAAGCTGCAAATCTGGGATCTCAATGAAGAGGGTGGCTGTGGAGTCCATCACCAGCGTCTAAGAATGATGCGGGAAATACAGAATGAGGTGAGAATTTATAGAAATTCTCAGTAGGGTTCGTGTATAGTGGTTATTTGACGTCATATACATTCTCAGTTGCCTCGGTCTTTATTTAATTCTAAAAGCATGTGTTCAAACTAGGCTATCCGTTTTAATGAGTTTAAGGAAAAGTTTGGTCCGAGACAAGGTTCAGTTTTACTTTAGTTGGCATAAGAAACAAAATAGATTACTAATAATGATTCACATAATAATAAACAGAATAAATGAACAAATGGCAGCAAATAAATATAATATATAACTGCAAACATCTTAGCATAACTATCCTATGAAATCATGCATTCATGCAATCATGCAAACTCATTCTTGATTCTTTCTTGATAAGCTTTTCCATTACTTTTCATTATTTTCCATCATTTGGTCCCCTGGGAGTTCTTGGCCATTTAGACTCCTGGGTAATAGTCTGCTTTTCAGGATCGAGCTCATTCCTATACAGGAATGTCGGGTTTACTTTTCCCGACCTTCCCATGATCTATTCCCTTTAACTTTTTATCCGGGGCTGGCCCAAGTAGCATGGAAGTTTCATAGTAACATAATTCTTATCATAACTTCCATGGCCTTCTTGAAAATGCACATGCATTAACATGTATTTCATAACATATGCATAGATGCTACCGAAATTTCGGCAGCATAACGGAATGTGTCCGCTTCCCCATGTGTAACACCCTAATAAATCCATATTACGCTTAAGTCATATTACGGCGTTTTGTTAGTTGTTACTTATGCTCGTGAAAAACTAAACTTTACTTGAAATTAAATTACGCGGAAAATACGATAAATTTTTTTTTTTGAAATACGTCGTCATTTTTGGAAAGTAAAGCCTGCCTTGCACGAGAAGATAGCAATAAACGAGCGTATTGCAACGATTTTGGTATAACTTCAAGGAACAAGGAATAAACCATAATACCATGCATTCAAATTACAACAACAACCATATAATTATAATTAATCTCATAATATCCAACAAATACATAAAAGGGAACTCATGGTCATGCCATGGCCCCAAACATCAACGGTACATAAGTCTGACAAGGTTCATTACAAAATGAAATACGTAGGATAAGGAACACAAATGAAAATAGGCCCATGTGGACGTCTGCTGGCTTCTCTGCCCTTTTCGTGCCTTTTGATCGAGTGGGCTCAAGTCCTCGAATGCCTGGTCCCCCTCGTTCCTCGGCCTCGGGGGACAAAAGGAGTACGGATAATACGAGGGCGCCGGCTGCTCACGTCAACGCAACGAATGCGATGGCCAGGGGTGTAGCTGGCCATAAAAGAACGGGCCTCGGAGGGATCCTCCTCAGATGCGTCGGGGTGATACACGGGGAGCGGCGGCGAAGCGGCTGCGGCCCTAAGGGTGGCCGTCGAACTCACCTCGATCACAGGGACCTCCGGCAGCGGCACGGGCTCGGCTACAGGTAACCCGGAGACATTGGCTCCATCTCAATCTCGAGCAAGGGCTTAGGCGGAAAATCCCAGGGACCTAGCGGTGATCCAAAATGCACCGATGATACGTCTACGGGGGCAGGCGGGATCTCTAGCTCCTCTCCTTCAAAAATTCGACCCAGATAAAAGTGTGCACGGACTATTGTGGTGGTCGTAGCCACAATAGCATGAGTACTTGCGTCGTATGCCCACTCATGGTGGGGAGGCTCCATGCTCCACTCCACGGGGTGTGCCATGAGTATCTGGTGACGAGACAGAAAAACAACTAGGGTGAGAAATAAGATTTCTCAGTAGGACTCGACCCTAACACCTAAGTGTCATCGTCATCGTCCTAGCCCCTTCGGTTTTATAAATGAAAACTGTGAGTATTCAATAGGTTCAATTATTTGATTTTCGAAAACATTACTACTCGAAGTGGATTCAATTTTTAGTACTTATTCTCGTTGTAGTAACAACATCATGGCATACATAAAGGCTTATATGACTATTTATAACATACATGAACATGTTGAGAGTTACACTCTTTACTTGGGTCGGACCGAAGTCCCTTTCTTTCCTTAACTTGACTTCTCTTAAGTCCTTTCTTTCCACCCACTAAACATAAGTGGTAATAAGCTCATACCGTGGCTGTTGCCACCATAAAATTTCGGTACTTACACTAGCTGGGTCATGCCATGCCTCATGTAAGCCTTATCCCCTATACTCACACTAGCTGGGTCATGCCATGCCTCATGTGAATCGTGGGTGAGGGGAACTTAAATTAGGTCACCTTCCCTTTTGAAGGGTCACATACTTTATTAAATCTTTTCTTATTAAAACTTATGATGCAAAATATTTCTAAGTCCACAATTTCTACAAAATTTCGGCAACATAACGGCTAGACCAAAGCTTCCCAAAATTTTGCCAATCAGAGAAACCAATATCACATTATCATTAAGCATCATATCATATCATCATATCATGTCATCATCATCATATCATCATTACAATATCATCATCATCACATCATCATCATAACATCATGCTTGCACATAAACATAGGCATATTCTCAAGCAAAGTTTTATGAGCTTAGCTTAGTAAATTGAGTGCAAGCTTTTAATTGAGGGTGCCTCTTGTGTGTCTTCTTTTATTAGTTGTAGGGCCAATTTTGTCTAATGTCCTTTTTGATACTTTTAAGTTGAGTTATGAGGGTTTGCTAATATTTAATATAAGGATATTAATGTCTTAAAGTTTATTCTTCATTAACCTTTAACTTTTACCCTAACCAGTTTTTACTTTTACACTGGGGCAGTAACTTCAAAAATTCACCATAATTTCATCTTTTACTCTTTTATCGAAAAGGATTTTTCCTCGTTAATTATGTAAAGAAGATATGAGAGTAAATTTTCATGTAATTAAGATGTGATACTTATGTGCTCTTAGTTAATTAGGTTAGATCACCTTGATTTTATGTTCTAAGTCATGAATTAATAAGGATTGGGAAATTAGGCTTTTAATTGTAACTTTTAATGCCTTATGTTTCAATTGTTGACTTGCCTTTAATTTACTAAGCCCTTGCTCTCGAGATTAGCCGATTAATTCTCAATTAATCGCTAACCCTTCTAATTAGTTGAGAACACCGAGCTAATTAACTTAGGTAAAAATGGGGATGTATATTTCTCCCCTCCTTAAAAAGAATTTTGCCCTCAAAATTCGTTACCTGAAAACAGGTGGGGGGTAATCTCTTTGTATTTCTGCCTCGAGTTCCTACGTGTGCTCTTCCAAGTTCCCTCTTCCCCAGGCCACTTTCACTAGGGGCACAGACTTGTTCCTCAGCTGCTTGACCTTCCTATCTATGATTCTCATAGGTGGTAGGTCGAAGGTTAGGTCTTCCCTTAACTATACACTTTCTGGCTCAAGAAGATGATTGGGGTTGGAGTTGTACTTCCTTAGTTGGGAGACATGGAAAACATTGTGAAGGTTTGACAAATGGGGTGGTAATGCTATTTGGTAGGCAACTGTTCCTACTCGTTTCAAGATTTCAAAGGGACCAAGAAAACGAGGGCTCAACTTTTTGACTCTAAGGGCTCTACCAATGCCTGTTGTAGGAGTGATTTTCAAGAATACATGTTCTCCCTCTTGGAACTCGATTGGCTTTCTCCTCTTGTCCGCATAGCTCTTCTAACGGCTTTGTGCTGTAAGAATCCTTTCCCTTATCCTCTTAATTTGCTCGGTGGTTTCTCTAACCAGATCAGGCCCTAAGAGGCTTTGCTCACCCGGTTCATACCAATAAAGCGTAGATTGGCACTTCCTGCCATACAGGGCTTCATAAGGCGCCATCCCAATGCTAGCATGAAAACTATTGTTGTAGGCCAACTCAATGAGGGGTAGGTGTTTGTCCCAACTTCTGGGTCGATGCATTACACATGCCCTCAACATATCCTCTAGGGTTTGTATGGTTCTTTCTGATTGTCCATCAGTCTGGGGGTGGTAGGCTATACTTAAACAAAGTTTCGTCCCAAATGCCTTTTGCAAGGCTCCCCAGAACCTAGAGGTAAACCTTGGGTCTCTATCAGACACAATAGTTGCAGGCATCTCGTGCAGCCTTACGATCTCTTGGATGTATAGCTGGGCTAGCTTATCCAAAGGATAATTCGCTTTTATGGGTAAGAAGTGGGCAGATTTTGTCAATCTATCCACAACAACCCATATGGCATCAAATCCAACTTGGGTTCGGGGTAAACCCATCACGAAATCTATAGAGATTCCATCCCATTTCCATTTAGGGATCTCCAATGGTTGCAGCATGCTTGAGGGTTTTTGGTGCTCAATTTTCACCTTTTGACAAACTAAGCACTTATCCACCACATCTGCTATGTCTCGTTTCATGCTTGGCCACCAAAACATCCTCTTGAGGTCTTGGTACATCTTCGTTATGCTAGGATGCATGGTGAAATGACCTTTGTGAGCCTCTTCCACAATCATCCTCCTCAAGTCATCCTTAGCAGGTACACATATCCTCCCTTGATACCTCCACACACCATCAATGCCTTGAGTAAATTCTTTCAGTTTTCCCTCCTTCACCTGGGCTACAATCCTCAAGAACTCTTCATCCTCTTCCTGAGCCCGCATAATTTGGCCTTTGAACTCGCTCGTCACCTTAATCAAATTCAACCTTATGCTACGAGGGGTCAGGGTAACTCCGAGGTTCAAGTCTCTAAAGCTCTTAATCAACTCCGCTTCCTTGACCATCATCCACGACACATGCAATGACTTGCGGCTCAGTGCATCCGCCACCACATTGGCCTTACCAGGGTGGTAGTTCAACCCAAAATCGTAGTCCTTCAAGAATTCCATCCACCGCCTCTGCCTCATGTTAAGCTCCTTCTAATCAAACAAGTACTTCAGACTCTTGTGATCCGAGAATACCTCAAACCTAACTCCATATAGATGGTGCCTCCATATCTTCAAGGCAAACACCACGACTGCTAATTCCAGGTCATGGGTTGGGTAGTTAACTTCATGAGGTTTCAGTTGCCTAGAGGCGTACGCTACCACACAATGATTTTGCATCAGAACACAACCTAACCCTCTTCCAGAGGCATCACAGCAAACCTTAAAGGCTCCCTTAGGGTCAGGTAGGACTAGTACAGGTGTGGAAGTCAACTTCACCTTCAACTCTTGAAAACTTCTCTCACACTCTTCAGTCCACACAAAAGTAGCATTCTTCCTGGTGAGCTTAGTCAAAGGTAGGGATATATGAGAAAATCCCTTTATAAACCTCCGATAATATCCGGCTAGGCCGAGAAAACTTCGAATCTTCGTCACCATCGTCGGTCTCTCCCAGTTAATTACAGCTTCCACCTTGCTCAGATCTACGGATATCCCTCCCTTAGTCACGATGTGACCTAAGAACTTCACTTCTTCGAGCCAAAATTCACACTTTGACAACTTTGCATAAAGCTTCTTATCCCTCAAGATTTCCAACACAATCCTAAGATGCTCTTCGTGCTCCTCCTTCGTCTTTGAATAGATGAGGATGTCATCTATAAAGACCACCACAAACTTATCCAAATATGGCCTAAAGATCCTGTTCATATAATCCATAAACACAGCCAAGGCATTGGTCAATCCAAATGACATTACTCTAAACTCATAATGCCCATATTTAGTCCTAAAGGCCATCTTGGGAATATCTTCCTCCTTCACTCTAATTTGATGGTATCCCGACCTTAGATCTATCTTTGAAAACACCACTGCTCCTCTGAGTTGATCCATCAAGTTGTCTATCCTTGGTAAGGGGTACTTGTTTTTCACTGTGACCTTGTTCAACTGCCGATAATCCATGCACAGCCTCATGCTTCCATCCTTCTTCTTGACAAACAACACCGGGGCTCCCCAAGGTGAGGCGCTTGGTCTCACAAACTTATTTTCCAGCAACTCCTCCAATTGGGTCTTCAGCTCCTCCAGCTCCAAAGGGGACATTCGGTAGGGTGCAATAGATATTGGTCCAGTCCTTAGCACCAATTCTATGGAAAACTCTATCTCTCTCTCAGGGGGAAGCTCAGGGATATCCTCGGGGAAGACTTCAGGGTACTCATTCGCCATAGGAATCTCATCAAGAGCTTGCTTTAGTTCAACCTCACTAGTCGATAGGAGAACGTATTCTTGATTCTCAGTCTTACAATAGTATAACACGACAGGTTTCAAGCTTAAACTAATAGGTTTAGAAGGTAAAGAAGGGAATACGATTGTTTTGGCAGCACAATCCAACATAACATGGTTGGCTGAGAGCCAATCCATGCCTAACATTAGATCTAAACCAGATAAAGGAAGGCAGATTAAATCAGACTCATAGGTTCTACCATCAATGTGAATTTGACACTTCAAACAACACAGACAAGTTCTAACTGGTTTCCCAATAGGAGTAGAAACAAGCAACATATAAGGCATTTCAGAAACACGACAACCCCAATCTACTTACGCAATCATGGGAAATAAAAGAATGCGTAGCCCCAGAGTCATAGAGTACAGTTAAGATGTTACCGTTCACTTCGCATGTACCTCGAATGAGATCGTCAGACTCCGTGGTCTCCTCGGCATTCATGGTAAAAACCCTCCCTTGGCGTTGCGGTTTGGGGGCAGATGTGTCCTTGGTGCAGTTCTTGGCAAAATGGCCGAGCTGTCCACACCTGAAGCAAACGTTTTGTCCGGTATAGCAAACCCCCTTGTGTTGCTTCCCACACTTAGGGCAGACGGAATTTGTTGCAGGCTTCGGAGGTTGGCCACGCGGGTCTTGGAGGATTGGCAGAGGACCTCTGCGATTGCTTGCCTTTAGAACCGTTGCCATGATAAGGCTTCTTTTGCGAGGGCTGCTTCTAGTGTTGCCCTTGAGATGCCTGCCTTCTCTTATGGGCTTCCGACCTCTGGATTGCTAGCTTGCGGTTACAGTCCTCCACTATGCGACTCTTATTGACAAGGGCCGCATAGTTCCGAATCTTCAGCGGGGCCATGGACGCTAGGATGTCAGCCCTCAAACCTCCTTCGTATTTCATGCACTTCTAGTACTCATCGGGGTTTCGCTAATAAAGCATGGAGAACTTACACAGCTCCTCAAACTTCGCTGTGTAATCAGCAACGCTCATACCTCCCTGGTAGAGCCTCAGGAACTCCATCTCCTTTGCATTCCTCACAGGCATCGGGAAATACTTTTCGTAGAAAGCTGTCTTGAAGACGTCCCAAGTGATTTCCCTTTGGTTGCTCTCCATAAAGCTCTTTGCTCCCTTCCACCAGAATTCAGTATCCGCTTTCAGCATATAAGTAGTAAAAGCTACCTTTTGGGTCTCCGAGCAAGTCAGCATAGAGTAGATCTTCTCGATCTCCTTAATCCATTCGCAGCTTCTTCAGGGTTGAAGGCCCCCTTGAAACTGGGCAGGTTAGCCTTGCGAAACTCCGAGAACTTCTGATATTTAGTACTTGCTCCATTTCCGCCGACGGACTCTTCAGACCTTCGGATTAGCTGATCCATCATGTGTTCAGCTGCCGTAGCTTGAGCTTGCATGGCGTTCGCTATCTGTTGAAAGGTCCTCATGAAATCAGTGATGTTCGTGCTGTTGCTGGGCTCATTAGCGGTACGTCTGCGAGTTGCCATTAGTTCCTAAACACACCAAAACAAAAATATCGAATTAATCAGGCCCAATATCAAGCATAAGCATGGCAGCAACTAAAGGTAATCTCACACGACGGTCATGCATTCTAAGTCCTACATCCCATCATACAGACAGGATTCTTAGCACGACTTAACATAGCACACGTAGAATTATGCTTGGAAGCATAGTCAGTCCAACCTCAGGCTTTAACAGGATGAACTGCTCTGATACCATAATGTAACACCCTAATAAATCCATATTACGCTTAAGTCGTATTACGGCGTTTTATTAGTTGTTACTTATGCTCGTGGAAAACTAAACTTTACTTGAAATTAAATTACGCGGAAAATACGATAAATTTTTTTTTTGAAATACGTCGTCATTTTTGGAAAGTAAAGCCTTGCGCGAGAAGATAGCAATAAACGAGCGTATTGCAACGATTTCGGTATAACTTCAAGGAACAAGGAATAAACTATAATACCATGCATTCAAATTACAACAACAACCATATAATTATAATTAATCTCATAATATCCAACAAATACATAAAAGGGAACTCATGGTCATGCCATGGCCCCAAACATCAACGGTACATAAGTCTGACAAGGTTCATTACAAAATGAAATATGTAGGATAAGGAACACAAATGAAAATAGGCCCATGTGGACGTCTGCTGGCTTCTCTGCCCTTTTCGTGCCTTTTGATCGAGTGGGCTCAAGTCCTCGAATGCCTGGTCCCCCTCATTCCTCGGCCTCGGGGGACGAAAGGAGTATGGATAATACGAGGGCGCCGGCTGCTCACGTCAACGCGACGGATGCGACGGCCAGGGGTGTAGCTGGCCACAGAAGAATGGGCCTCGGAGGGATCCTCCTCAGATGCGTCGGGGTGATACACGGGGAGCGACGGCGAAGCGGTTGCGGCCCTAGGGGTGGCCGTCGAACTCACCTCAATCACAGGGACCTCCGATAGCGGCACGGGCTCGGCTACAGGTAGACCCGGAGACATTGGCTCCATCTCGATCTCAGGCAAGGGCTCAGGCGGAAAATCCCAGGGACCCAGCGGCAGTCCAAAGTGCGCCGATGATATGTCTACGGGGGCAGGCGGGATCTCTGGCTCCTCTCCTTCAAAAATCCGACCCAGATAAAAGTGTGTACGAACTGTTGTGGTGGTCGTAGCCACAATAGCATGAGTATCTGCATCGTATGCCCACTCATGGTGGGGACGCTCCATGCTCCACTCCACGGGGTGTGCCATGAGTATCTGGTGATGAGATGGAAAAACAACTAGGGTGAGAAATAAGATTTCTCAGTAGGACTCGACCCTAACACCTAAGTGTCATCGTCATCGTCCTAGCCCCTTCGGTTTTATAAATGAAAACTGTGAGTATTCAATAGGTTCAATTATTTGATTTTCGAAAACATTACTACCTGAAGTGAATTCAATTTTTAGTACTTATTCTCGTTGTAGTAACAACATCATGGCATACATAAAGGCTTATATGACTATTTATAACATACATGAACATGTTGAGAGTTACACTCTTTACTTGGGTTGGGCCGAAGTCCCTTTCTTTCCTTAACTTGACTTCTCTTAAGTCCTTTCTTTCCACCCACTAAACATAAGTGGTAATGAGCTCATACCGTGGCCGTCGCCACCATAAAATTTCGGTACTTACACTAGCTGGGTCATGCCATGCCTCATGTAAGCCCTATCCTCTATACTCACACTAGCTGGGTCATGCCATGCCTCATGTGAGTCATGGGTGAAGGGAACTTAAATTAGGTCACCTTCCCTTTTGAAGGATCACACACTTTATTAAATCTTTTCTTATTAAAACTTATGATGCAAAATATTTCTAAGTCCACAATTTCTACAAAATTTCTGACATAAGATAACCAGATCAAGCTTCCCAAAATTTTGCCAATCAGAGAAACCAATATCACATTATCATTAAGCATCATATCATATCATCATATCATGTCATCATCATCATATCATCATTATCATATCATCATCATCACATCATCATCATAACATCATGCTTGCACATAAACATAGGCATATTCTCAAGCAAAGTTTTATGAGCTTAGCTTAGTAAATTGAGTGCAAGCTTTTAATTGAGGGTGCCTCTTGTGTGTCTTCTTTTATTAGTTGTAGGGCCAATTTTGTCTAATGTCCTTTTTGATACTTTTTAAGTTGAGTTATGAGGGTTTGCTAATATTTAATATAAGGATATTAATGTCTTAAAGCTTATTCTTCATTAACTTTTAACTTTTACCCTAACCAGTTTTTACTTTTACACTGGGGCAGTAACTTCAAAAATTCACCATAATTTCATATTTTACTCTTTTATTTCAAATTTTGGTATGCTTACACTTCTCTGAGTCTATTTTTAAACAAAAGAAACCCCACTCAAAAATTCATTTTGTAGCTTGAGTTATGCCTAATTTATTCTGACTGTTCAGACTTGAAAGTTCATCTCGGGTCAGTAACTTTTAAACATTACTGTGAACTCCTCACAAGGAATTTGACAAAATTGTTTTATGGGGATGTTCCTCTATGTCTTATCTTTCTAACAAACTTGGTCCCACTCAAAAATGTTCTGTATAGCTTGAGTTATGCACGTTTTATTACCCATTGCCCGGACAGAAACCCATCCAGGAATAGCAAACTTTGAAGAATCATATCTCTCTCGTTTTAAGGCCAAATCTCACATATTTTATATATATGAAACGCTCTTTGAATCTACTTTCACAGAAAATTAGTTTCATTACAATTTGAGTTTTTTGGAGTGAGTTATACTGCACGCTTTACAGACTGCCAGAATTCCAGATTAACTCGTTTTTAAGTTTTACATATCAAACTTGTGGAAATGTTGCTATACCACTTCAAATCACCATTTTTATGTTTTAACTCATCACCATATCCAAAATTTGAGTCACCAAATTACCACAAAATAGAGCAAGATACATAAAACTATCATGCCACATAATCTCATTTCAAAATAACACTTTCAACAAGATAAGAAAACCTGTAGGGAAAAATATGGTCATGAAACCTTGGAGCAAGCTTTAAAACCACCTAGCTATGAAGAGCTTAGGGGTTCTAAAACTTGAAAAAAATACATGGAGAAGAAGGATAGAGTCACTACCAAATGAGTTTCTCTTAGAAGCTTGGAAGATGAAGTGGTTGGAGATGGCCTCCTTCCTCTTGAGCTAGCAAATGGGGCTAAATGAGTGTTTGTTTTGCTCTACCAAGGACCAAAGAATGTGATCCTTGATAAGTTAGTGACGGTGGTGATAGAAGATGAGGGTGATGGTGGTGGAAAAGTGATGACTTAGAGTAGGAAAAAGAAGAAGAACAAGAAGGAGAGTAGGAAGAATAAAGAAAGGTTTAGAGAGAGGTAAGAGCTTTGTGTGTGTGTCTTGAGAGAGGGAATGAAAATGAATTGAGGAGAGAGGGATGGCTAAAGGTGGTGCAATTAGAGGGGGAAAGGTGATGTGATTTTTGCTTCTTACACAAGCTAGGGAGTGGGAAAAACCATAGGGCAAAAGGGGGTGTTGTGTTTCTTTTGAGTCTTGGCACTTGGGTAAAGGCTTTGTAGTGTTTTTGTCAAATAGTTAAAAGCATGAGCTCTCTTAGGATTTGGCTTGGATGGCTAGGATCACTCCAAGTGTCATTATCTTGATGAAGGAGAGTGCAACTCTTGTCATAACTTAAGGGATCTACTAACATGGACTCTTGATCTAGTGGTGTATGATGAGAAGGCAATTGAATGGTTGGATATGGCTCTTGCTTTGTCCAAACTTTCCAATAATAATTAAAGGGAAGTTTCTACATCTTTATAATTTTTACAATTATCTAGATGTTAATTAATTTGATTGGTTCAATTATGCCATTAACACATTTTTATTGAAAAGGATTTTTCCTCGTTAATTATGTAAAGAAGATATGAGAGTAAATTTTCATGTAATTAAGATGTGATACTTATGTGTTCTTAGTTAATTAGGTTAGATCACCTTGATTTTATGTTCTAAGTCATGAATTAATAAGGATTGGGAAATTAGGCTTTTAATTGTAACTTTTAATGCCTTCTGTTTCAATTGTTGACTTGCCTTTAATTTACTAAGCTCTTGCTCTCGAGATTAGCCGATTAGTTCTCAATTAATCGCTAACCCTTCTAATTAGTCGAGAACACCGAGCTAATTAACTTACGTAAAAATGGGGATGTTACACCATGAATAGTGCCAGTACATCTGAACACCAATTTGTCATAAAGATCACAACATTGCATACATATTTTATCATTGAACTCATAGTAACATTAATCTCATTGAGGCAGAGTTTCTGCCTCAGCATAGTTATCCAACCCGATTTTTCTAAATCAAGCTATAATTTCTATTTAACACATTTGGAGCTCAATTTTGGATATGTTAAAATGTTATGTGTCTATTTTCTAACCTCTTTGGTCCCATCTAATTTGGGTAACTATAGCTCAAGATATTCAGGTTTTATCCCGGCCTGCCCAGTGGCTGGCCAGAATCAGTCGAGAACTGATTCAAATCATACGAAATTGATCTCATATTAAAGCTAACAGAACAAAGTTTTATCTACAAAAAGTTCCATTCCATTTGACTTAGTAGGGCTCGAGTTATAAGCCCCGAATTCTGACCTTCCTGAATTGCCCTGCTCTGGCCCAGTCAGGACATAGGGCAACTTTCTTGGATCACTGGGAGCAAACAGGACCTTATCTAATCCTGAAACTTTTATTGGACATTCTCCTATGTGTAGCCTTTCTAACAAAGTTAGTTTCATTCATTTTCAAGTAGTATAGGGCAAGTTCTACCCTGAACAACCCAGTCTGCCCAGAATCAAAGTCAAAAACCTAGGTCGAAATTCAAAAATTCATATCTCTCTCAATACTATTCCAAAACCTTATATAATATATGTATGGAAAGCCCTAGATGTCTAGTTTCACATAAAAATGGTTTCATTGAATTTAAACGGCAGTAAGCGAAGCCGTACACTCTGCCGTATGGACTGCCGAGGGTTTTTGGTTTTCCAGCCCTTCAGCTCTTCCTATTTTCATTCTTTCTTACTTCCAGTTCGGTTTTAACCAAACAAACAGCCAATAACCAACCATATATCATCATAATCATTCAATTAATACATCAAAGATTGGAAAAATAATCCACCCTCAGCTAGATAAGATCACAGAATTACTGCAAGAATTAAACCTCTATCTTTGTTATATGTGATTTGGCTTGGTTTTTGGGGCTTGGATGAGCAAAACCTGGTTGAACTTGATAGTTTGATGGAGTTATGTGAGTCAAGAAGAGAAGAAGACAGCTAAAAGGAGGGGAGAAGGCAGCGCAGTCTGAATAAGTGAAAAAGGGGAGGAAAAATCTGATCAAAGGAGTAGGAGTAGTTGGCTTCCTTGGCATTTGATTGGTCAAATCATGTATGACTAAAATTCAGCCAAGCCTCTCCATGGATTGTGGCCAAAGTGGCGCAACATTTAGGTGTTAAGTGGCTGAGTTCTCAGCCACTTAAAGTAGGGTTAAAGAGTTGGAATTCTATTGGTTTGGTTCCAATAGTTTAAAATACCGTAATCTTACTGATTTCCTTTAAATCGGTAAATCGGTTTTCAATAAAATTTTTTGAAATCTCCTATACTTCTAACTTAATTCCCTCATATCTAAACTCAATTAATTGCTAATCAATTAATTCTAAATAATTATTTAACCGAATTTTAATTATTCCCAATTATTCGATAAAACCGAATAATTAGGCGAAAAACGGTGGATGTTACATTACCACCCTCCTTAAAAAAAATTTTATCCTCAAAATTTAGTATCTGAGAATAGTTCAGGATACTCTTTCCTCATATATGATTCCAGCTCCCAGATGTAGTCCTCAGCATCTCCTTTTCCCCATGCTACCTTTACTAGCTGCAGGGTCTTGTTCTGAAGTTGTCTGTTACTTCTGTCTACGATCCATGTTGGTTGTACACAGAAAGTCAGGTCCTCTTTTAACTGTATTGATTCGGGTTCTAGGAAGTGTGTAGGGTCGGGTTGATATTGTCTAAATTAGGAGACATGAAAAACATCATATAGGTTTGATAGATGTGGAGGCAAAGCGACTTGGTATGCAACTGATCTGATTTGCTTCAAGATTTGAAAGGGACCAATAAAGCGAGGATTTAGCTTCTTGACTTTAACTGCTCTCCTTATCCCTGTTGTAGGAGTAACCTTCAGAAATACGTGGTCTCCTTCCTGAAATTCCAGAGGTTTCCTCCTAGTATCCGCGTAACTCTTCTGGCAGCTCTGAGCGGCAAGCATCTTACTTCGTATTTTCTTGATCTGCTCAGTGGTTTGCTCAACTAAATCAAGCCCCAATAGAGTTAATTCTCCTGTCTCATACCAACACAGGGCAGATTGGCACTTTTGTCCATATTATGCTTCGTAAGGAGCCATGCCGAGGCTAGCGTGATAGCTATTGTTGTATGCGAATTCGGCCAACGGTAAGTATCGATCCCAATTTCCGCGTTGCTCTAGTATATAAGCTCGTATCATATCTTCCAAGGTTTGAATTGTCCTTTCAGTTTGGCCATCTGTTTGCAGGTGATATGCAGTGCTTAAACAGAACTTCGCACCGAACGCCTTCTGTAAAGCTCCCCAGAACCGTGAGGTAAACCTTGGGTCTTGATCAGAGATAATAGTTGAAGGAGTCCCATGCAACCTTATAATCTCTTGAATGTACAACTGAGCTAGTTTTTCTAGCGGATAATTTGCTCGAACGGGTAGGAAATGAGCAGATTTGGTTAATCTATCCACAATGACCCATATAGCATCATATCCCATTGACGTCTTTGGTAACCCCATTACAAAATCCATGGAGATACTCTCCCACTTCCACTCAGGTATTTCCAAGGGTTGTAACATCCTAGAGGGTTTCTGATGTTCCGCTTTCACCTTCTGACAAACCAAGCACTTACCCACAAAGCTTGCTACATCTGACTTCATGCCCGGCCACCAAAACATTTTCTTAAGGTCCTGATACATTTTAGTAATGCCCGGGATGTATGGCGAATTCGCCTCTATGTGCTTCTTTTAAGATTCTTCTTTAGAAATTGTTCCTTTCGGGAATACACACTCTGTCATGACATCACCAGATGCCTTCTTTATCTTGGGCAAAGCCCGTTAGTTTCCCTGATTGCACGAGATTAATCATATGTTGAAAATTAGCATCCTGCTGCTATGCTTGCCGAATCTGGTCCTTAAAGCTACCGGTGAACTTAATTTGGTGTAACTGAAGGGTCTTGGGAGTTGTAAGGATTCCCAAATTAAGATTTCAGAAGCTTTCAATAAGCTCCATTTCTTTAATCATCATCCAGCCTATGGTCAATGATTTCCTACTCAATGCATCTGCCGCAATGTTTGCTTTACCTGGGTGGTATTTCAATTCAAATTCATAGTCTTTAAGGAGTCCATATCTGCTACCTCATGTTTAATTCCTTCTGATCAAAGTGGTACTTCAAACTCTTATGATCAGAAAAGACCTTGATCCCTACTCCATATAGGTGATGTCTCCATATCTTCAAAGCGAATACTACTGCTGCTAATTCGAGGTCGTGAGTAGGATAGTTTCTTTCGTGTGGCTTTAATTACTTAGAGGCATAAGCGACCACATTTTTGGTTTGCATCAACACGCACCCTAACCCTTGTTTGGAAGCATCACAATAGACCTCAAATGGTCCATGAGGGTCTGGTAAAGCTAACAATGGTGTCGTAGTCAACCTCCTCTTCAAATCCTGAAAACTCTATTCGTACTCCGGCGTCCACTCAAATGGAACATTCTTTCTAGTTAGCTTGGTCAAGGGCAAGGCTATTCAAGAAAAATCCTTAATAAATCGCCTGTAATATCCAGCTAAGCCCAGAAAACTCCTAACTTCAAAGACTATCGTCGGTCTTTCCCAGTTTAGAACTGCTTCTACTTTGCTGGGGTCTACAGAGATTCCTCGAGAGGACACTACGTGGCCGAGAAATTTTACCTCCTTCATCCAAAATTCACATTTGGATAATTTACCATAGAGTTTCTTTCCTATTAAAATTTGCAAAACTAGCCGTAAGTGTTCTGCATGCTCTTACTTCGCCTTCAAGTAGACAAATATATCATCGATGAAGACCACTACAAATTTGTCCAAATATGGGCGAAATATTCGATTCATGTAATCCATGAATACTGCTGGTGCATTCGTCAGCCCAAAGGACATCACGGTATACTCATAGTGTCCGTAACGAGTTCGAAAAGCTGTCTTAGGGATATCTTGTTCCCAAACTCGAATTTGGTGATATTCGGAATGCAAGTTGATCTTGGAGAATACTATTGCACCTTGTAGTTGGTCCATGAGATTATCAATCCTTGACAGTGGATATTTATTCTTATTTGTCACTTTGTTCAGCTGCCTATAATCCAAGTATAAGCACATGCTTCTATCTTTCTTTTTGACCAACAAGACCGGAGCTCCCCATGGCGACGCGCTTGGCCGTATGAATCCTTTTTCCAAAAGCTCTTCGATCTGTCTTTTTAGTTCCGTCGGCTCCATAGGTGACATTCGATACGGAGCTATAGATATTGGTCTTGCACTTGGAACCAACTCAATGGTAAACTCAATCTCTCTCTTCGGAGGGAATTCAGGAATATCCTCTGGAAAGCATCCGGATATTCGTTAACAACCGGGATTTCCTCTAGTTCCTGCTCAACTTTTGTCACATTAGCTGACAAGAGAATATACCCTTGATTCTTTGACCCAAAAGAGTTCAGATAGAAGAGTGTTGAGGTTTGGGATTCAGAAGATGAGACAGAGAGAAATACCACCATCTTATCAAAGCAATTGAGTATGACTCGATTGACAGAAAGCCAATCCATGCCCAGAATAACGTCAAGGCCAGATAGAGGGAGACAAATCAAATTGGCGGCAAAGGTCCTACCCTCACCTCGAAGAGGAACATTGATACATATTTGATTAGTTCTAACAGGTCCATTGGTAGAAGTAGAAACCAGTAGATCATAAGGTAATTCAAAAATTAGTAATTGTAAAACAGCCACACAGTTATGAGAAATAAATGAATGTGACGCACCCAAATCATATAGTACAGTTCGAGTCTCACCGTCCACGTCACCGGTACCTTGAATTAGTCCTTTAGACTTGTCAGCTTCTTCTTGACGTTGGGGTCGAGGCGGCTATGATGGATTCCTAGTTGGACACTCATAAATTTATGGCCTGGCTTGCCACATCCGTAGCACACATTCTAGCTTGCCAAACACGGCTGATCGCCATGATTCTTACCGCATTTTCTGCAAGTTGGATTTGGAAGAGGCCTTTGGGGTTGCTTGCCCTTGTTGTTTGCCGGCAGAAATCTCCTCTGTTGTTGTATGTTGGGCTTGAATCTTGGGCCTTGTGGGGCCAACCACCTCTTGAAGCTACTACTAGATGCCTTGGCTGTAGCCAATTTCGAGTAGCAATCTTCCACAAGTCGACATTTGTTCACCAACGTGGGGAAATCCCTAATCTCCATTGGCCCTATTGCGGTAAGAATGTCTTCTCGTAACCCTCCTTCAAATTTAACACACTTCCAAACTTCATCTGGATTCGTTTGGTAAATTATAAAAAATTTGCACAGCTCTTCAAACTTGACAATGTATTCAGATATCATCTAGTTTCCTTGACGAAGCTGCATAAACTCAAGTTCCTTGGCATTTCGAACAGAAGCCGGAAAGTACTTCTGGTAAAATACATCTCTAAACATCGTCCAAGTGACTGCCGTTTGAGATTCTTCGAACAATCTTCGTATGCCGTTCCCCCAAAACTCAGCGTCTGCTTCAAGCATGTAAGTGGCACAGGTCACCTTTTGATGATCCGAGCAATTCAGGATAGAGAAAATCTTCTCCATGACTTTAATCCATTCGTCAGCTTTATCAGGATCATACGCCCCTTGGAAGCTTGGCGGATTTACCTTTCTAAACTCAACAAACTTGAGATAGTCCAGGTCAACTCCTGGGCCATGAGGGTTTCCTCCACAGCTTGCCTCAGGTTGTCTGCCTAGCTGATCCATTATTTGGTGAGCCACCGCGGCTTGCTCCCGCATTGCATGAGTCATTTCTCGCATTATGGCCATAAAATCAGTCGGATCCTCTTGAGCGGGTTCTGCACATGGCTTGCCTCGCCTTCCAGAAGCCATTAAGTTCTAAGCACACAAAACAAAAGTTATTGAGTTGATCAGGCTCAATACTAAGTCTAATGTGCTAGTAAATAACAGCTCATACGGTCAGGCACCTCATACACATGCACAACTATATCTCAACCATACAGGCAAGATCTGATGCATATTATCAGCTAAAGATATAGAATATGCGCGAAGCAAAGTTAGTCAAATCCTCAGGCCTTAGCTAGGACAATACAGGTTCTGATACCAAAAATGTAACACCCTACTAATTCAATGTTATGCTTAAGTCATAGCAGCAAATTAAGTTGACTGTGTTACTGTGTTAACACTCTGCTTACCTTTCATGATTTGTGTCGCATCTCATCATTTTTTTTCTTTTTTTTATTATAAACAGACGAAACGACGCGCTGCTATACTAAGAGCGTAACGAAACTTAACAAAATATCACAAAAGATAAGAACAAGTACAATAACATTAACTGTATATGTACATATATATATATATATATCAGAAGCCATTGCTTCAGTTTATGTACAGAGTTTCAAAATGGAATACATAAGTGGGCTGGCGTACCAAAAAGACATCAGGCCCGTATCAGTCAGAATGATCCTATGGGTCCTCAGAGGACATTTCAAATTCTACTGTTAGTCCTACTGTTAAGTCTATGACCCAAAGCTACATGCTGACAAAAGAGGGTCATGTTGTACAACGTCTCCTGCGGCTGACCTACTCCGTCAGATAGCCGTTGGCCATGCCAGGCCCGGCTGGAGAGTAATCTGCACTGGGTCCTGAGGAGGAAGAGGGTGATGAGTCGGTGGCCTCGGAAGCGTCACTCTTTGAGCTAAGTGGCATATCTGGAACTGCCTACAAAGGTGACTCTGCGGCAGGGTCAGCAGGAGCTGCCTATGCTACGAGTGCAGGAGGAGTTGGAGGTGGGTGCGCCATGTGTAGTGGGATGGCAATGTAAGGAGTCGCAGGATCGAACGCAGGATGATGTAGAGGGACAACAAAGTTCCTATTGCTAAATAGGTAAAGGCAAAAGTTACAAGAACTGGCTATATACAGAGAGTCTACGACTGGATCGTGGTGAAGCTGCAAATCTGGGATCTCAATGAAGAGGGTGGCCATGGAGTCCATCACCAGCATCTGAGAATGATGCGGGAAATACAGAACGAGGTGAGAATTTAAAGAAATTCTCAATAGGGTTCGTATATAGTGGTTATCTGACGTCACATACATTCTCAGTTGCCTCGATTTTTATTTAATTCTAAAAGCATGTGTTCGAACTAGGCAATCCGTTTGAATGAGTTTAAGGAAAAGTCTGGTTCGAGGCAAGGTTTAGTTTTACTTTAGTTGGCATAAGAAACAAAATAGATTGCTAATAATGATTCACACAATAATAAACAGAATAAATGAATAAATGACAGTAAATAAACATAATAGATAACTGCAAACATCTTAGCGTAACTATCCCATGAAATCATGCATTCATGCAATCATGCAAAGTCATTCTTGATTATTTCTTCATAAGCTTTTCCATTACTTTTCATCATTTTCCATCACTTGGTCTCTTGGGAGTTCTTGGCCATTTAGACTCCTGGGTAATAGTCTGCTTTTCAGGATCGAGTTCGTTTCTATACAAGAATGCCGGGTTTACTTTCCCTGACCTTACCACCGATCTATTCCCCTTAACTTTTTATTCGCGGCTGGCCCAAGTAGCATGGGACTTTCATGGTAACATAATTCTTATCATAACTTCCATAGCCTTCTTGAAAATGCACATGCATTAACATGTATTTCGTAACTTATGCATAGATTCTACCGAAATTTTGGCAGCATAATGGAATGTGTTCGCTTCCCCATGAATAGTGCTAGTACATCAGAACACCAATTTATCATAGAGATCACAATATTGCATACATATTTTAACATTGAACTCATAGTAACATTAATCTCATTAAGGCAGAGTTTCTGCCTCAGCATAGTCAGCCAACCTAATTTTTTTAAATCAAGCTATAATTTCTATTTAACTTATTTGGACCTCAATTTTTATGTCAAAGTGTTATGTGTCTATTTTCTAACCTCTTTGGTCCCATCTAATTTGGGTAACTATAACTCAAGATATTTAGGTTTTATCCCGGCCTACCGAGTGGCTGGCCAGAATCAGACACCTAAAAGTAAAAATCCACTAAAAATCAAAATTGATTCAAATCATACAAAATTGGTCTCATATTAAAGCTAACAGGACAAAGTTTCATCTACAAAAAATTCCATTCCATTTGACTTAGTAGGGCTCGAGTTATAAGCCCCGAATTCTAACCTTCCTGAACTGCCCTGTTCCAGCCCAGTTGGGACATAGGGCAACTTTCTTGGATCACTGGGAGCAAACGGGACCTTATATAATCCTGAAATTTTTATGGGACATTCATCTATGTGTAGGCTTTCTAATAAATTTAGTTTCATTCATTTTCAAGTAGTATAGGCGAGTTCTACCCTGAACAACCCAGTCTGCCCAAAATCAAAGTCAAAAACCTAGGTCGAAATTCAAAAATTCATATCTCTCTCAATACTATTCCAAAACCTTATATAATAATGTATGGAAAGCACTAGATGTCTAGTTTCATATAAAAATGGTTTCATTGAATTTAAACGACGGTAGGCGGAGCCGTACACTCTGCCGTATGGACTGCCGACGGTTTTTGGTTTTCCAGCCCCTCAGCTCTTCCTATTTTCATTCTTTCTTGCTTCCAATTTGGTTTTAACCAAACAAATAGCCAATAACCAGCCATATATCATCATAATCATTCAATCAATACATCAAAGATTAGGAAAATAATCCACCCTCAGCCAGCCAAGATCATAGAATAATGCAAGAATTAAACCTCTACCTTTGTTATATGTGATTTGGCTTGGTTTTTGGGGCTTAGATGAGTAAAACCTGGTTGAACTTGATAGTTTGATGGAGATATGAGTAAAGAAGAGAAAAAGAGAGCTGAAAGGAGGGGAGAAGGTAGTGTAGTCTAAATGAGTGAAAAAGGGGAGGAAAAATTTGATTAAAGGAGTAGGAATAGTTGGCTTCCTTGGCATTTGATTGGTTGAATCATGTATGGCTGAAATTCAGCCAAGCCTCTCCATGGATTGTGGCCAAAGTGGCGCAACATTTAGGTGTTAAGTGGCTGAGTTCTTAGCCACTTAAAGTAGGGTTAAAGAGTTGGAATTCTATTGGTTCGATTCTAACAATTTAAAATACCGTAATCTTACCGATTTCCTTTAAATTGGTAAATCGGTTTTCAATAAAATTTTATGAAATCTCCTATACTTCTAACTTAATTCCCTCATATCTGAACTCAATTAATTGCTAATCAATTGATTCTAAATAATTATTTAACCGAATTTTAATTATTCTCAATTATTCGATAAAACCGAATAATTAGGCAAAAAATGGTGAATGTTACAAGTTCACTATATGAAGAATACTATTGTTGTTAACATTTTTGTTAGTAGTAAGGTGGCTTTGTGTTTTAACTTGTTTTGGATTTCTTATGCTTTATTGCATATATTCTTCATGATAAATTATTCTCTATTCTTTTCCTTTTGTTTCTAGTTGTGAGTGGTGTTTTTTGGTCAAATTATTGGTGCTTGTTGTTGTCTTATGTATTGTGCGATAAGTTGTTAAAAAGAAATGAATGTTATAGGTGCTACAATGTTTCATATGTGTAATGTTATTGCTTTATAATGGAATTTGCTATCATGAAGTCCTTTATTACAGTAATTTTGGTGGTTTGAAGTGTATAACATGATAATATACTTCCAACTAATATTTTCGCAAGTAAAAACAAACCTGACCCTACATAAATTAGAAATACCCTACATAAATTTGATATATTAGCTACCATTTCAATAACACAGTAATCATAAAATCCATTTATGTAACACCATTATTAAGCAATTGATTCGAGAGCAAAAATTGTTGAGACTATTTCATGAAGCAATTATTTATGAAATTTAAGTGAAATTTATGTTGAGAATACACCAATGTGCTTTTTAATTGTCATCATTATTTTCTCTTCAAGCTTTGGTTTTGAATTCATTTTGCAGTAATATAAGGCCTGTTTGAAATGTGTTTCTAAAAGCAGTTTTTAGTTTTTTAAAATAAAAAAACAAAAATACATGTTTGGAAAGATGGTTCTTTACATGGATTTTTAAAAACTAAAAAACAGAATATGAGTTTAAAAAACAAAAAACAGAAAACAGTTTAAACATATTTTTGGGTTTCTTGTTTTAGGAAAAATACGATGGCATCTTAGTAAATATATTGAGTTGTTTGCATTGCTCACTCTTCAAGCCCACAATCCCACAAAGGCATGCATGTCTTGTGTGTTTTATTAGGGTCATAGGGTCCTAATTGTTATGTTTGTTGTGCCAATGAAAGCAAAATTCACACGCAAACAGTTTTATAGATCTAGCGTTAACATTCCATAGATGATGGTGGGCCATGGTGAAACTATTTACTTTTAAAAACAGTTTTAAAAAACTAAAAAATAAAAAATAGTTTAACTTACATTTAAAAATTGTTTTAAAAAACTAAAAAATGAAAACAATTTCAAGTAAAGCCATAGTATTTCCTTTTCCTAGAATCCTTATACTCTGTATGCATTGATTTTATCTGATACATTACTAATATCATAGTGCATTAATCTTTGAGCCAAATGCCTTGTGGCCTATGTTGCCACAATATTTACAGCAAAGCATCAAAATTAAAATCTAAGTCCATTTTTCTTGATAGTAATCATGACACATTCATCTTTATAAATGCATCAACGAAGTTGAAATCTACTATAGCAATCAAAACAAATCTGATGTCAATGCTTTTGAATCTTGATTAATGAGAAGAAAATCAAGAAAAAACAGGTTTGCAAATGTAAGGGGATAGAGCGCCTAGTCTTAAGGCATGAGAAAGAAGTTGGCATAGGCAAAAGAAACAAAGCATTGAGCAGAAGACTGTAAAATATGGATATAATCAAAAAGCATTAAGACAAAATGCCAAATTCATTACGAATTCCTCTCAATCTCAATACTACAACAAATAGTAAAAGAGGCAAATTGCCAAATTCATTACAAATTCCTTGATTACATGGTGCACTGCAAAAGTTCAAAATACAAAGTTCAAAGGAGTCAAGATGCCAAATTCAATATATAATGATTTTGCACATAGTTCATGGACACACATCTTTATATTATGCTTCAATCAAACATTACTTCAAAACACAAACAACTGAAAGAAAAATAAAAAACATAGCAATCCTTATCAAACCAACACCTAATTTCAAATATCTAATTTCCTTATCAACTCTAGCAAAATCGTTGTCCACCTTAGTAAAATCCTTCTTTACCTTTATCTTCAATTCACTAAGTCTTCCTTGTTCCATTTTAGCAAGTAAGTCATAGTTGGCATCAGTAACATCCAACCACTTGAAAAAATGGCAATAAGGTTTTTTCTCCTATAATGAGAGGAAGTTAAGTTCTTACGTCAATGGAGGTGTAAATGAAGATGTGAAGAGGTGAGCGGTTTCAAATTCACAACCTTATAGTATGGGCACCCAAAGAAAGGTCTGTTTGGGTCCTTATCTATCTTAGAGAGGTACAATATTGAGTTTAATCCATAATGACACATTGTATTATGGCCACTAGTATGCATCCTCATTCCCATACTGGTAACACTCCCACTCTAACTACCCTTAGCTATTCCTTGTCTTCCTCCATGTTAATTGAATGTGGTTGAGTTGCTTCCACTCTGCATTTTGCTTTGACACACGACAAATGATATGGATTTATGGCTTTAGGGTATGAGGATGAAGAAGATGGTTTTAAAAGTTTCAATTTCTTTGTTGATGAGAGACAAAAATTTGGGGTTAATAGCTTAGGAGGGAAGGAGATCAACTCAAGAGTTTAAGGCTACATACACATATACAGGTTTTACTCAAAATTTAGGTTGAACTCAAAATATGTTACACTGGAATGAAAAAGGATGGAAGAAGAAGACACTAACTTTTATGGGTTTGGTGATGGGGTGATCACGCACGATAATGCATTTTGGTTTTTTTTTTTTTTTTAACTCTATATCAAAGAGACAGTTTAAGAAAGGGGAGTGGTGAATAGGATGAGAGTGTAAGGATAACCAGGTCAGGTCAGCTACTTGACTGGCCACATCATCATAGTTAATGAAGAAACTTGACGAAGGGACTAAATTGTTCAACATTTTAAATGGTTAGTGACCAATTTATTAGTTAATTTTTGTTAAGGACTAATTTGTCTAATGAGAAAATCGATATGGACCATTTTGGTGGTTTATTCAAAAAATAAAAACAATAAAAATTATTCTCTCACACCATTATCTTTAGGGAAATTCCATTGACTTCCTATGAGGTATATTGAAAATATATTTGCCTCTTCTCGATTTTAAAATTACATCAATGTACCTACCTCACATCAAAGCAAAGGCCTGAACAATTCCCACACAATTCCCACATAGCTAAGCAAAGTGAAAAGATAAATAAAGCAAAGAAAGGTGCATCATTAACATCTTTGCATTTTGGCATTTTGCATGAGTTCTTTTATCTTTGTATATTAATCATTTTACTCATTGCTTTGAAGGATACCTCTATCATTATTACATTACTTCATTACTGTCATACTTGTTTGAAATGTTGTGTTATGTGATTTCTGCTATACGAACTGCCTATTGAAACCTTGAAGATTTTGGGTGCCTAGCAGACCTGTGAAAACACCACCCTATTGAGATTAGTATCTCACCTTGTTTTCTTAGTGTTTCAAGGTACAAAATAGAATTGCAAGAATCAAGATTGATTGAATATTCAATGTTCATGTGATTCATATAGAATACTTTTGAAGATGTCTTGGTGAATGCATAAATGCCGTATTAGTGGGCATGACCACAAAGCTGTTTATTTATATGTTTGGCTTATTGTAGCAATTGAACCTACGGACATATGTTATAGTGAGTAACTACATATTTACTTGTTGTTAGATTAGCCAAAAGGACTAAGATTGATTAAGCAAATGGCAAAGATAATAGAAGCAACTTAATAAAGAGATTTGTTGTCCCCAACACATAACAAAGGAAAGTAGAGTTAAAATCAAATTAAGAAAGAAGTTAGTGACACATACTATTTAATTGTTAATTAGGTAAAGGTATGTATGTGTATATATTGTGTGTGTATGCTAAATTAACAATTAACTAGTAAAGTGTTACATTCATTTTGAAGGTAACATTGGTTCCACTCTTCCTCCTCTACATCATTGCTACAAGCTTCAAAGCTCGAAAGCCATTTCCGAGTGGCAAAAGAAGCTACCTTTTTTTTTATAATTAGCACTAAAGGGAAGGAACCCCAGATGAGGTTTCTTCGTGAATCATTGGAATTAGAGTATTGGGAATTATTTGGTGGAGTTAATAGGAATTAATAGGAATAGGAAAGGAGTGGTGATCTGGGGCAATTGTGGGTGGCAATGCATGGTGGTGATGTGTGAGGTATGGGTTGAGTAGCTGGCAAGGGTGAAGCCATGTAGTGGTATTGCAATGGTTGAGTTGTGGCTGAGATGCATATTGACAGTGGTGGTTGATAGGATAGATGTTGATGGAGGTAGGGGAATTTTTTTTTTTTTTTTTTTGTGATAGGTAACTTAGCAATTTTAAAAATTATTTGGAGGTAAGAGAGACTGGTATAATTTTAAAATTTAGGAGAAGACAAGTGTATTTTCACTATACCTAAAGAGAGGTCAATGTAATTTTCCTTTAGTTTTACAGGAATTTTGTATTAATTAAAATACAAATTTTAATGAATCACAGATATAATTAGTAAAAGAATCTAATTTTGATGTATTATCAGTATAAAAAATTTTCACACAGACATCCAATTATGTATTATTGTAACACCCTACTAATTTGATGTTATGCTTAAGTCACAGCATGAAATCAAGTAGATTGTGTTATCATATTAACACTCTGTTTACCTTTCATGATTCGTGCTTCCTTAAATCGTCATCTTTTTTTTTTTTTTGGTGAACAGACAAAACGGCGCGCTGCTATACTAAAAGCGAAATGAATTTCACAAAATATCACAAAAGATAAGAATAGTACAATAACATTACTGTATACATGCATATATATATGTATATATCAGAAGTCACTGCTTTAGTTTATGTACAGAGTTTCAAAGTAGAATACATAAGTGGGCCCGTATACCAAAAAGACAATACTGCCCGTATTAATCAAAAGATCCTATGGTCCTCAGAGGATATTTCATAACCCACTGCTAATCCTACTGCCAAGTCTGTGACCCAGAGCTACGTGCCGTCCAAAATAGGGTCATGCTATACAATATCTCCTGCTGGCCGAACTACTCTGTCAGATAGCCGTTAGCCATGTCAGGCCCTGCCGGAGAATACTCTGCGCTGGGTCCCGAGGAGGAAAAGGGTGACGAGCCGGTGGCCTCAAAAGGGTCACTTTCTAAACTAAGCGGCATATCGAGAACGGCTTGCGGAGGTGACTCTAGTGCAGGATCAGCAGGAGCTACCTGTGCTGCAGGTGCAGGAGGAGCTGGAGGTGGGGCGCCAGGTGCAGCGAGACAGTAATGTAAGGAGTCGCAGGGTCAAATATAGGATGATGTAAAGGGATAGCAAAGTTCCTGTTGCTCAAGAGGTAGAGGCGGAAGTTACACGAACCGGCTATATACAAGGAATCCAACACTAGATCATGGTGAAGCTGTAAAGCTGGGATCTCAATGAAGAGGGTAGCCATGGAGTCCATCGTCAGCGTCTGAGAATGACACAGAAAATACAAAATGGGGTGAGAATTTCAAGAAATTCTTAGGAGGGTTCGTGTATAATGGTTAGCTGACGTCACATACATTCTCAGTTGCCTCGGGTTTTATTTAATTATAAAAACATGTGTTCAAACTGAAATATCCATTTTAATGAGTTCAAGAAAATGTCTGGTCCGAGGCAAGGTTCAGTTTTACTTTAGACGGCAAAAGAAACAACATAGATTACTAATAATGATACATAGAATAATAAACAAAATAAATAAATAAATAGCAGTAAGCAAACCTAATAGACAACTGTAAACACCTTGACATAACTATTCCATGTACTCATGCATTCATGTAATCATGCAGACTCATTCTTGAACCTTCCTTCATAAACTTTTTCATTACTTTCTATCATTTTTCCATCTCTTGGTCCCCTAGGAGTTCTTGGCCATTTAGACTCCTGGGTAATAGTCTGCTTTTCAGGATCGAGCTCGTTCCTATACAGGAATGCCAGGTTTACTTTCCCCGCCCTTCCCACTGATCTATTCCCCTTAACTTCTTATCTGGGGCTGGCCTAAGTAGCATGAAACTTTCATAGTAACATGTTCCTTATTATAACTTTCACAGTTTTCTTGAAAATGCACATGCATTAACATGTAATTCATAACTTATGCATGGGTTCTACCAAAATTTCGGTAGCTTAACAGAATGTATCCACTTCCCCATGAATAGTGCTAGCACACCAGAACATCTATTTGTCACGAAGGTCACAACATTACATACATATTCAACATGAAATTCATAATAACACTAATCTCATTAAGACAAAGTTTCTGCCTCAGCCAACACTAAACTCAAGTAATTGCTAATCAATTGATTCTAAATAATTATTTAACCGACTTTTAATTATTCTCAATTATTCGATAAAATCGAATAATTAGACAAAAAATGGTGGATGTTACATTACCACCCTCCTTAAAAAAAATTTTGTCCTCAAAATTTATTACCTGAGAATAGTTCAAGATACTCTTTCCTCATATCTGATTCCAGCTCCAAGTGTAGTCCTCCGCATCTTCTTTTCCCCATGCTACTTTTACTAGCTGTACGGTCTTGTTCCGAAGTTGTCTGGTACTTCTATCTACAATCCGTGCTGGTTGTATGCAGAAGGTCAAGTCCTCTTTTATCTGTACTGATTTAGGTTCTAGGGAGTAGGTAGGGTCAGGTTGATACTTTCTGAGTTGGGAGACATGAAAAACATCATGGAGGTTTGATAGATGTGGAGGCAAAGCAATCGGTATGCAACTGATCCGATTCACCTTCTGGATTTGAAAGGGGCCAATAAAACGAGGATTTAGCTTCTTGACTTTGACTGCTCTACCTATCCCTATTGTACGAGTAACCTTCAGAAATAGAGGTCTCCTTCCTGAAATTCCAGAGGTTTCCTCCTGGTATCCATGTAACTCTTCTGGCGGCTCTGAGCAGCAAGCATCTTGCTCCGTATTTTCTTGATCTGCTCGGTGGTCTGCTCGATTAAATCAAGCCCCAATAGAGTTGATTCTTCTGTCTCATACCAGCACAAGGGAGATTGACACTTTCGTCCATACAATGCTTCGTAAGGAGCCATGACGATGCTAGCGTGATAGCTATTGTTGTATGCGAACTCGACCAACGGTAAGTATCGATCCCAATTTTCGCGTTGCTCCAGTATATAAGCTCGTAGCATATCTTCCAAGGTTTGAATCGTCCTTTCAGTTTGGCCATCTGTTTGCGGGTGATATTCAGTGCTTAAACACAGCTTCGTACCGAACGCCTTCTGTAAAGCTCGCCAAAATTGTGAGGTAAACCTCGGGTCCCGATCAGAGACAATAGTTGAAGGGGTCCCATGCAATCTTATAATCTCTTGAATGTACAGCTGAGCTAGTTTTTCCAGTGGATAATTTGCTCGAACGGGTAGGAAATGAGCAGATTTGGTTAATCTATCCACAATGACCCATATAGCATCATATCCCGTTGATGTCCTTGGTCACCCCATTATAAAATCCATGGAGATACTCTCCAACTTCCACTCAGGGATTTCCAAGGGTTGTAACATTCTAGAAGGTTTATGATGTTTCGCTTTCACCTTCTGATAGACCAAACACTTACCCACGAAACTTGCTACATTTGACTTCATGCTCGGCCACCAGAACATTTTCTTGAGGTCTTGATATATTTTAGTAATGCCGGGATGTACGGCGAATTCGGCCCTATGTGCTTCTTCTAAGATTCTTCTTCGAAGATCATTCCTTTCGGGAACACACACTCTGTCGTCGTACTGCCAGATGCCCTCTTTATCTTGGGCAAAACCCGTTAATCTCCCTGATTGTACGAGATTAATCGTATGTTGAAAGTTAGCATCCTGCTGCTGTGCTTGCCGAATCTGGTTCTTAAAGCTACTGGTTATCTTAATTTGGTGCAACCGAAGGGTCTTGGGAGTTGTAAGGATTCCCAAATTAAGATTTCGGAAGCTTTCAATAAGTTTCGTCTCTTTAATCATCATCCACGTGACAGTCAATGATTTCCTGCTCAATGCATCTGCCACGATATTTGCCTTACCCGGGTGATATTTCAATTCAAATTCGTAGTCTTTAAGGAGTTTCATCCATCTCCGCTGCCTCATGTTTAATTCCTTCTGATAAAAGAGGTACTTCAAACTCTCATGATCAGAAAAGACCTCGAACTTCACTCCATACAGATGATGTCTCCATATCTTCAAAGCAAATACTATTGCTACTAATTCAAGGTCGTGAGTCGGGTAGTTCCTTTTGTGTGGCTTCAATTGCCTGGAGGCATACGCGACCACCTTTCCGGTTTGCATCAACACGCACCCTAACCCTTGTTGGGAAGCATCGCAATAGACCTCAAATGGTCCATGAGGGTCTGGTAAAGCTAACACTAGTGTCGTGGTCAATCTCCTCTTCAAATCCTGAAAACTTTGTTCGCACTCTAGTGTCCACTCAAATGGGACATTCTTTCTGGTTAGCTTGGTCAAGGGCAAGGCTATTCGAGAAAAATCCTTAACGAATCACCTGTAATATCCAGCTAAGCCTAGAAAACTTCTGACTTCAGAGACTGTGGTCGGTCTTTCCTAGTTTAGAACTGCTTCTACTTTGCTGGGGTCGACAGAGATTCCTCCAGAGGACACTACGTGGCCAAGAAATTTTACCTCCTTCATCCAAAATTCACATTTGGATAATTTAGCATAGAGTTTCTTTTCTTTTAAAATTTGCAGAACCAGCCGTAAGTGTTCCGCATGCTCCTGCTCCGTCTTCGAGTAGACAAGTATATCATCGATGAAGACCACTACAAATTTGTCCAGATATGGGCGGAATATTCGATTCATGTATTCCATGAATACTACTGGTGCGTTTGGCAGCCCAAAGGACATCACGGTATACTCATAGTGCCCGTAACGTGTTCGAAAAGCTGTCTTAGGGATATCTTGATCTCGAACCCGAATTTGGTGATATCCAGAACGCAAGTCAATCTTGGAGAATACTATTGCACCCTGTAGTTGGTTCATGAGATCATCAATCCTTGGCAGTAGATATTTATTCTTAATTGTCACTTTGTTCAGCTGCCTATAATCCTCGCATAAGCGCATGCTTCCATCTTTCTTTTTGACCAACAAGACCGGAGCTCCCCATGGCAATGTGCTTGGCCGTATGAATCCTTTTTCTAAAAGCTCTTCGATCTGTCTTTTTAGTTCCTTTAGCTCCATAGGTGACATTCGATACGGAGCTATAGATATTGGTCCCGCACCTGGAACCAACTCAATGGTAAACTCAATCTCTCTCTCTGGAGGGAATTCAGGAATATCCTCTGGAAAAACATCCGGATATTCCCTGACAATCGGAATCTCCTCTAGTTCCTGCTCAACTTCTGTCACATTAGCTGACAAGAGAATATGCTCGTGATTCTTTGATCCAAAAGAGTTCAGATAGAAGAGCGTTGCAGCTTGAGACTCAGAAAGTGAAACGGAAGGGAGTACCACCGTCTTATCAGAGCAATTGAGTACGACTCGATTGGAAGAAAGCCAATCCATGCCCAGAATTATGTCAAGACCAGATAGAGGGAGACAAATCAAGTTGGCGGTAAAGGTCCTACCCTCAATTCGAAGAGGAACATTGATGCATATTTGACTAGTTCTAGCAGGTCCATTGGTAAGAGTAGAAACCAATAGATCATAAGGTAGTTCAGAAATTGGCAATTGCAAAGCAGCTACACAGCTATGAGAAATAAACGAATGTGAAGCACCCGAATCATAGAGTACAGTTAGAGTCTCACTGTCCACGTCACAGGTGCCTTGGATTAGTCCTTCCGACGTATCAGCTTCTTATGCACTCATTGTAAAGACCCGTCCTTGTCATTGGGGTCGAGGCGGCTGTGATGGATTCTTGGTTGGACAGTTATAAATTTTGTGGCCTGGCTTGCCACATTCGTCACAGACATTCTGGCCTGCCAGACACGGCCGATCGCCATGATTCTTACTGCATTTTGTGCAAGTTGGATTTGGAAGAGGCCTTTGGGGCTGCTTGCTTTTGTTGCCTACCGGCAGAAATCTCCGCTGTTGTTGTACGTTGGGCTTGAATCTAGGGCCTTGTGGGGCCAACCCTCTCTTGAAATTCCCACCAGATGCCCTGGCTGCAGCTAATTTCAAATTGCAATCCTCCACAAGTCGGCATTTGTTCACCAACGTAGGGAAATCCCTAATCTCCATTGGCCCTATCGCAGTAAGAATGTCTTCCCATAATCCTCCTTCAAACTTAATGCACTTCCAAGCTTCATCCGAGTTCCTCTCGTAAATCATGGAAAATTTGCATAGCTCTTCAAACTTGGCAATGTATTCAGATATCATCCGGTTCCTTTGATGAAGTTGCATAAACTCAAGTTCCTTGGCATTTCGAACAGAAGCCGGAAAGTACTTGTGGTAAAATACATCCCTAAACATCATCGAGGTGACTACCGTCTGAGATTCTTCGAACAATCTTCATGCGCCGTTCCACCAAAACTCAGCGTCTGCTTCGGGCATGTAAGTGGCAAAAGTCACCTTCTGATGATCCGAGCAATCCAAGACAGAGAAAATCTTCTCCATGGCTTTGATCCATTCTTTAGCTTTATCCGGATCATACGCCCCTCAGAAACTTGGCAGATTTGCCTTTTTGAACTCAGCAAACTTGAGATAGTCCAGATCAACTCCTAGGCCGTGAGGGTTCCCTCCATAGCTTGCCTCAGATCGTCTGCCTAGCTGATCCATCATTTGGTGAGCCATCACGGCTTGCTCCTGCATTGCATGGGCCATTTCTCGCATTGTGGCCATAAAATCAGTCGGGTTCTTTGGAGCAGGTTCTGCACGTGGTCTGCCTCGCCTTTTGGAAACCATTAAGTTTTGAGCACACAAAACAAAAGTTATTGAGTTGATCAGGCTCAATACTAAGTCTAATGTGCTAGTAAATAACAGCTCACACGGTCAAGCACTTCATATACATGCACAACTATATCTCAACCATACAGGCAAGATCTGGTGCACATTATCAGCTAAAAGTACAGGATATATGCGAAGCATAGTCAGTCCAATCCTTAAACCTTAGCTAGGACGAACTGCTCTGATACCAAAAATGTAACACCCTACTAATTTGATGTTATGCTTAAGTCATAGCATGAAATCAAGTAGATTGTGTTACTGTATTAACACTGTTTACCTTTCATGATTCGTGCTTCCTTAAATCGTCATCTTTCTTTTTTTTTTTGTAAACAAACGAAACGGCGCGCTGCTATACTAAAAGTGAAACAAATTTCACAAAATATTACAAAAGATAAGAATAGTACAATAACATTACTGTATAAGTGCATATATATGTATATATCAGAAGTCACTGCTTCAATTTATGTACAGAGTTTCAAAGTAGAATACATAAGTGGGCCGGTATACTAAAAAGACAATACTGCCCGTATCAATCAAAAGATCCTATGGTCCTCAGAGGACATTTCATAACCCACTGCTAATCCTACTGTCAAGTCTGTGACCCAAAGCTACGTGCTGTCCAAATAAGGTCATGCTATGCAACATCTCCTGCTGGCCGAACTACTCTGTCAAGCCATGTCAGGCCCGGCCGGAGAATACTCTGCGCTGGGTCCCGAGGAGGAAGAGGGTGATGAGCCGGTGGCCTCGAAAGGGTCACTTTCTAAACTAAGCGGTACATCGGGAATGGCCTACGGAGGTGACTCCGGTGCAGGATCAGCAGGAGCTGCCTATGCTGCAGGTGTAGGAGGAGCTGGAGGTGGGTGCACCAGGTGCAGTGGCACAGCAATGTAAGGAGTCGCAGGGTCGAATATAGGATGATGTAAAGGGATAGCAAAGTTCCTGTTGCTAAAGAGGTAGAGACGGAAGTTACACGAACCGGCTATATACAAGGAATCCAATACTGGATCATGGTGAAGCTGTAAAGCTAGGATCTCAATGAAGAGGGTAGCCGTGGAGTCCATTGTCAGCGTCTGAGAATGACGCGGAAAATACAAAACGGGGTGAGAATTTCAAGAAATTCTCAGTAGAGTTCGTGTATAGTGGTTAGCTGACGTCACATTCATTCTCAGTTGCCTCGGGTTTTATTTAATTATAAAAACATGTGTTCAAACTGAAATATCCATTTTAATGAGTTCAAGAAAATATCTGGTCCGAGACAAGGTTCAGTTTTACCTTATATAGCACAAGAAACAACATAGATTACTAATAATGATACATAGAATAATAAACAAAATAAATAAATAAACAGCAGTAAGCAAACCTAATAGACAACTGTAAACACCTTGACATAACTATTCCATGTATTCATGCATTCATGTAATCATGCAGACTCATTCTTGAACCTTCGTTCATAAACTTTTTCATTACTTTCTATCATTTTTCCATCTTTTGGTTCCCTGGGAATTCTTGGCCATTTAGACTCCTGGGTAATAGTCTGCTTTTCAGGATCGAGCTCGTTCCTATACAGCAATGCCGGGTTTACTTTCCCCGACCTTCCCACTGATCTATTCCTCTTAACTTCTTATCCGGGGCTGGCCCAAGTAGCATGGAACTTTCATAGTAACATATTCTTTATTATAACTTTCACAGCTTTCTTGAAAATGCACATGCGTTAACATGTAATTCATAACTTATGCATGGATTCTACTGAAATTTCGGCAGTATAATGGAACGTGTCCGCTTCCCTATGAATAGTGCCAGAACACCTAAACATCAATTTGTCAGGAAGGTCACAACATTACATACATATTACAACATGAAATTCATAATAACACTAATCTCATTAAGACAAAGTTTCTGCCTCTGCATAGTCAGCTAACCCGATTCTTTTAAATCAAGCCATAATTTCTATTTAACTCATTTAGACCTCAATTTTGGGTATGTTAAAGTGTTATCTGTCTATTTTCTAACCTCCTTGGTCCCATCTCATTTTGATATCTATAGCTTAAGATATTTAGGTTTTATCCCGGCCTGCCCAGTGGCTAGCCAGAATCAGACAACTAAAAGTAAAAATCCACTAAAAATCGAAAACTAACTCAAATTACACAAAATTGGACTCATATTAAAGCTAACAGTGTAAATTTTCATTTACAAAAAGTTCCACTCCATTTGCCTTAGTAAGGCTTGAGTTACAAGCCCGAATTCTGACCTTCCTAAACTGTACTGTTCTGGCCTAGTTTGGACATAGGGCAACTTTCTTGGATCACTAGGAGCAACTGGGACCTTATCTAATTTTGAAATTTTTATGGGACATTCTCCTATGTGTAAGATTTCTAAAAAAGTTGGTCTCACTCATTTTCAAGTAGTATTAGGCGAGTTCTATCCTGAACAACCTAGTCTGCCCAGAACCAGAGTCAAAACCCTAGGTCGAAATTCAAAAATTCATATCTCCCTCAATTCTAATCCAAAAGCCTTATATGATATATTATGGAAATCCTAGATGTCTAGTTTCATATAAAAATAGTTCCATCCAATTTAATTAGCTATAGGTGGAGCCGTACACTTCGCCGTACGGACTGCCGAGGGTTTTTGGTTCTCCAACCCATCAGCTCTTCCTATTTTCATTCTTTCTTGCTTCCAATTCGATTTTAATCAAACAAACAGCCCAAAACCAATCACATATCATCATAATCATTCATTTAACACATCAAAGATTGTGAAAATAACCCAAGCTCAGCCAGCCAAGACCACAGAATTGATGCAAGTATTAAACCTCTACCTTTGTTATAAGTGATTTTGCTGGATTTTTGAAGGCTTGGATGAGCAAAGCTTGATTAGGCTTGATGTTGGCTGGAGTTATGTGAGTGAAGAAGAGAAGAAGAGAGCTGAAAGACGAGGAGAAAGTGGCGCATGAAAAGGGGTCTGAATGGGTGATAAAGGGTGAAAAAAATTCTGATTACTTGAGTGGTTGTAGTTGACTTACTTTGGCATTTGATTGGTTGAGATTCCATGGCTGAGTTTCAGCCAACTCTCCTTGCTTTTGTGGCCAAAGTGGCGCCACATTTGGTGCTAAGTGGCTGAGTTATCAGCCACTCAAGGTAGGGTAAAAGAATTGGAATTCTATTGGTTCGGTTCCGACAGTTTAAAATACCGTAATTTTACCAATTTCCTTTAAATCGGTAAATCGGTTTTCAATAAAATTTTATGAAATCTCCTATACTCCTAACTTAATTCCCTCATATCTAAACTCAAGTAATTGCTAATCAATTGATTCTAAATAATTATTTAACCGACTTTTAATTATTCTCAATTATTCGATAAAACCGAATAATTAGACGAAAAACGGTGGATGTTACAATTATCACATCAATAAAAGTGTTTGACTTAATCAACACTATCTTAAAAATCTTGCAAATAGAAGCATATGATTAGATGTTTTTGTAAAACTCTTTTACACTGACAGTATATCAAAATTAATCTCTTAATAAAATTAACATAATCATTTATTCTATAAATTACACCTTTCTACTTAGAGATACTCTTATAACACAATCCTTCCCTCTATAACATTTCACTCCTAAATACTTTATTAAATAAAATATGTATGTAAATTTACTACATTACCTATTATATATAGAGTACATTATTACTTAGTGCTACTATTTTCTTTTAATTTTTTATTTAATTATTCATCATTTAACATTATTAAATTTATTTCATTTTTGAATTCATTTTTCTTTTTGTTTCCCTGCCTTTCCTCGATAGGTGAAAGACATCTCCTTGGGTATGGTTGGATGTCCAAGTAGGAATACCTCTTAATGGTATTTTTCTATACACATAAATCCCAAAATCAAACTTATGACCATATACTTAAGGGCCTGAGTCCCTTTCATTCAGACTGACACCTTGGTAGTTCATCTTTGTAAATTCTGAAAAAAATTGATATGCTAACGTTTAATGACATTGTATTTATTAAGATTATATAATACTTATTGAATGATTTAAAAAAAGCCGTTGCTTTGGTGCAGACTAAAAATAATATGTCCTATGCAAATATAAGCTTTCATGTGACATGTGTATGTGGTGTATCCAACAACTCACTACACATGATATACCATAAATATTTTTCTTTCTTTCTCTTCCCATTAGCATGCCAAGCCTACAGCACCACCAGCCACCTCCGCATCTTCCTTTTTCTCTGTCACCTTCTCTGTCGACAACCGCCAGATCGTGTCAACCTCATGCTAGATTCATCCCCGAACTCCTTCATGCTCTCAACTCTGAAGCTTAATGCTTTTGTGTCCCAGTAGAAAAGAAAAAATTTTTAAAAAAAATTGAACACTTCTTGTTTCCATCTTCTTCTCTAAGCTTCCTCCTCTACATCATCACGAGACAAAGAGCTCTATGTGAGTGAGAGTATTTTCAAACTGAGGGAAGCACAGCCTAGTGCCATTGTGGATGAAATGAGGAAATCCCTCATTGATTGCTATGTTTAAATTGTAGCAATACTGTGATTGTATTATCCTCTGGTTAAGAAATTACACTGTTCATTGTTAAAGATCTTTGAATTTTTGGTGATATTTTGTCTAATACAATGTGAACACATCGTGACAAATGGGTTTTTTTTCCACCGGCCATGGTGGATGTTAGAGCATCGAAGGCAGGGAGTCAATTTGCCCACTGGGATCTATAGTGGCAGTGCCTCCAGTCAAGTTTGAAGTGCCCATGTCTACCAACGTGAAGGAGGAAGGATGGTCAGGGGTGATGGGAAAGAGAGGAAAGAGATGACAAGCTGAGGGCATAATGTTTATGGTATATCATGTGTAGTGAGTTATACGACACACCATATACACATGTCACATGAAAGCTTATATCTTTATAGCACAGATTATTCTTAATCTGCAGAGCAACGCCCTTTAAAAAAAATAACATTGACATTTTATATTTTTAATAAATTAATATGAAAAACATTGTAATCACATTCATATTTTAACACAAATTATCATATATTATAGCCTAAAAATACCCAAAAAAATTAAAAATACGTAAATATTACCTTTTTAAAAAATAATTATTATTATAAATTATTGGCATTGTTAATAATTTGTGTATTAAAATAATGATAATTAAAAACTGAAAATAATAATTTTCCATGCTCTCATAATCCTAATTTCCCTCCAAAATGCAATAGTTTCCATTGCTGGATACTTTCTTTAAAATTTTCATTTTTTTTTGGAATCGATTTTTCATTAAACCATCTAATTTATAATAATTAGTTATTTCTCCACTAACTTAACACTTTTTCCCATAAATTATTTTTATTTAAAATTAAAATTCATAGACGAATTTACATTCTAAATGGTTCCATTCATTCACAATTAGAGCCCGAGCCCACTTTGCCTTCATATGGTAATTTCAAAGAGAATCAATTCTTTTGTAATATCCCCATAAATTATCCAAGTCTAATTAGCTCGGTAACCCCAAGATATTGGATTAGTAAATGGCTAATTAAACACTAATCACTAACGACAAATGGTCAAAAGTTAACAAAAAGTCAAAGAAAAGTCAACAACTCAATTGAGAATCAAAAGTTAAAAGAAAAGTATAAAAATATCCAAAAGTCAAAAGTCAACAAAATATGAATAGAAAGTCAATAATCAACAAAAAATCAATAGTCAACAAAAAGGTCAAACCTTTTGAAAAAATCAAAGTAAGAAACATTAAAGAAAGTAATTAAAGCTTGATTTGAGTTGTATTTATCAAAATTAGGTGGGACCAATGAGGTTAGAAAATAGACACATAACACTTCAATATATCCAAAACTTAGGTCCAAATGAGTTAAAATGAATTTAATGCTTAATTTCTAAAAACGGGCAGAGTTGAAGGATATGAACAAGATTTCCAAGATTAAAGGATTTGGCACCTTAATACATATATGAGTTCAATTAAAGTCTAAGTGTTGCAAATTCCATGATTGGTGCGTGAAAGATTGATGCATTATATTTAATCTCTTAATGTGACTAACTGTCTGTTGAGACTAGCACTATTCATGGGGAAATAGATCTAATCCGTTATGCTGCCGAATTTTCGGTAGAATTGTATGGAAGTTATGAGCCTTTATATGTTATGTGTATATATGGGGAAATCATGTATGCACGGATATATGAAAGTAAGCGATGAAGTATATGTATTAGTGCATCCAGCATGTCTATGCATGACTATGTAAGAGAATGAAAGGATATGAATATATGAAATGTAGATCCCTTCACCTAGAGGCAGTTGCACTTTGAATCCCTCCCCGTGAAGGCTGTTAAAATATATAATGAAGGCCCCATATTCCTAAGGAACGTGACATGGCGATCACGCTTCGATGGAGTATGACATGACGATCATACTCTGCAATGTAACATAATGATCCCACACCCTAAGGAATGTGACATGGCAATCGCATTCCGATGGAGTATGACATGGCGATCATACTTTGGGACGTGGCAGGAAGAACATATTCCTAAAGAGTGTGATATGGTGATCATGCCTCGACGGAGTATGACATGGCGATCATACTCTGGAATATATGTAACAAGAAAAGAGAGTAAAGAAAGTATGCTCCCCTCACCCACATGAGGCATGACATGACGCAACTAGTGTGAGTATAGGGGATAAGGCTTACATGAGGCATGGCATGACCCAGCTAGTGTAAGTACCGAGCAATTATGGTGGCGACAAGTTAAGAGAAGCTTATAGCACAGCCATACATGTTTTTTGTAATTGTAATTGCACCAATGCACACTATTGTGATATCCCATGTGTTATTGAGGCTGAGCTTGTTCTATCTATTTATTCAGTGATGTTTATTCCAGATATGAGATATTGTCAACATGACCCAAGTGCGTGAATAAAATGAACTCTGCTTCAGACAATATGTTTTCAAACAATAAAATTAAATAGTTTGTATAACATGTTCACCTTTTTCATAATAAGCTAAAGTAGCTGGAGATAATAACGACGACACAGCATATGGTAGTTAAGTGAATCCTACTGAGAATTTAAAAGTTCTCACTCTTTTTCCGTATTATCTCCAGATAGTTCAGAGGTTTCCAAAGAAGGCCCTCCGAGGCGAAGGTGGCCAAAGGTTGCTGGCAGATAAGGTTCGACTGTGTGACAGTAACTACTCCTAGGTGAAGTATTATGACTTAAGCATAGTACTATACTTGGGAGGATGTTACAGCCAACACACACACATACATATGCCTCTTATCTTCATTTTCATTCTCTCTAAGACACAAACTCTCTCTAAGTCCTAAGCTCTCAAGAACACCCTTATTCTCCCCATTTTCTTTCCTCCATAACCAAACCTTCATCACCACCACTATTCCAAGACCCACACCTTTTGGTTCTTGGAAATATTATCTAAACACTAAGCCTTCATTTTCAAAGAAGCAAAGCACAAATCCCTTCCTTTTCCCTCCTTGCAACCCGCGGCTTGAAGCTCCAACGGAGGAGACCATTTTCATTCTTTCACATCTCAAGCACATTCAAAGCTTCTAGTGGTAGTGATCTCTAACTCATTCTTTCTTGTTCCAAGAGCTAGAGCACCTAAGCTTTCCCCATGATTAGGTTGTTTTGGTTCTTGATCTTAACGTTTTATGACCATATTCCTTATCTTTGACTTGAAAAGTGTTGTGTATCACAAGTCCATTCTCTTGTTTTGATGAAATACTCTTCTTTTTCTTGCTTAATATTTCAGCCATCATATGTTTTATGTGAGGTCATGGTTTTGTTTTCATATTCTTGGTGTTCTTGCTCAAAAGCCTCAAGTTTTGGGAACAAAGAAGAAAACTTTCAAAGGAACCGCTACTAAAAATCAAACTTGTAAAGTAAAAGCCTATAATTTTAACTAAGCTTGGATTTAAGTCCTAGGAATCTTTAAAAGACTAGATCTACGAGCTTTGAGATGAAAAAGAAAATAAAAATGGTTGCTTGAGGTTGATCTATGTTTTGACTATGAAGAACTTATCAAGGAAGGAATAAGTGTTACTCATAGCTTTGTGACCTAAATATATGTAACACTGTAACATCCTCAATTTCTTGTCATGCTAAATTATAACACCCTACCAATTTAATGTTATACTTAAGTCATAGCATGAAATTGAGTAGATTGTGTTACCGATACTCTGCTTATTAATTTATTCATCATGTCACATCCCTTTTTTTTCTCCCTTTTTTTTTTGTTCAAATGGGTGAAACGACGCGCTGTGTATAACAAATGTGATTGACATCGCAGAACATGACAAAGTTTACAAAAAGGCACAATGGAAAGGATACAGACAAGTAATACATCATTAACTACATATATATATATATATATATATATATATATATATATATATATATAGGTGATGCTTTAGTTTATGTACAAATGTAAAAGAGGATACAAAAGTGGGGCCAGTGTAACAAAAGAATATAGGGCCCGTGTCAATCGAAACAAACATACAAGATCCTCCGAGGACTGGCTGATCCAAGTCTATGGCTCAATATTATACCGCCAAAAGAGAGCCATGCTGTATAATGTCACCCACGGTTGGGACCTACTCAATTAGGTAGCCGTTGGCCATACCAGGCTCGGCTGGGAAGTAGTCCATACTAGGTCCAGAGGACGAGGATGATGAGTCGGTAGGCATCGGAGGGATCACTCTCGGAGCTAAGTGGGGTGTCTGGAACCATCTGTAGAGGTGACTTTGGTGGAGGACTGGTAGGTGCAGCAAGTGCTACGGGCACTGGAGGTGTAGGAGGAGGGTGTGCTACATGCAATGGGAATGCAAAATATGAAGTGGCAGGGTCAAAAGTAGGGTAGAATAGGGGAACAACAAAATTCTTGTTGCTGAATAGGTAGAGATGGAAATTGCAGGAACCGGCTACGTATAGTGAATCCACGAAGGGATCATGGTGGAGCTATGGGTTGGGAATCTCAATAAAAAGGGTGACGGTCGAATCCATCACTAGCATTTGAGAATGATGTGGAAATACAAAGCGAGGTGAGAATTTAAAGAAATTCTCAGTAGGGTTCGCATAATTGACGTCACATTCATTCTCAGTTGCCTCGATTTTTATTTATTTATGAAAACAAAGTAGCAAATTGAGCTATCCATATTTAATAAGTTTAATAAAGTGTTTGGTCCAAGGCAAGATTCTATTTTACTTAAGACAGTATAAGAAACAGAATCATAAGCAGAACAAATGAACACATAGCAGTAAGAAAATATACAGTCATACTGTGATCAATTTATAATGACTATTCAATGTGACCAAATGTAATGATGTAAAACTCATTCTTAAAACTCTTTTCATAAACTTTTCCTTAAGCTTGTCCATTTCTTGGTCTCCTCGGAGTTCTTGGCCATTCAGACTCCTGGGTAATAGTCTACTTTTTAGGATCGAGCTCGTTCCTATATAGGAATGCCGGGTATACTTTCCTGATCTTCCCATCGATCTATTCCCCTTAACTTTAAATCTGAGGCTAGCCCAAGTATTATGGAACTTTCATCATAATATAACTCTTATGTTCATCACAACATAACCTTTATGAACTCACACATAACCTTTATGGACCCATAACATATGCACATGGATAGAATGTAGATTGTAACTCATGTATAGGCTTACCAAACTTTTGGCAGCATAACGGAACATGTCCGATTCCCTATGAATAGTTCCAGTACTCAGACAATCAATTATACAGAGATATCATAACATTTCATTAATAATTCACTCATATCATAACGGGATAAATGTTGCATTTTAAAAATATAATTGCTGTCTCAGCATATTCATTCAACCCGATTTTTGTAAGTCAAGCCAAAACTTCTATTTATCTCATATGGACCTCCATTTTGGATATGTTAGAGAATTATGTGTCTAATTTCTAGCCTCATTGGTCCCATCTCATTTTGACTTGTATAGCTCAAGATATTCAAGTTTTATCCTTTGCCTCAATTTCAGCCTAGTAATTACACACTTAAAAGTAAAAATCCACTAAAAATTGAAAGCCAGTCCAAATCATACGAAATTACCATCATATTGAAGCTAACAAGACAAGCTTTCATTTGCAAAAAGTTCCATTTCATTTGCTTTAGTAGGGCTCGATTATAAGCCCCGAGATTTGACCTTCCTAAACTGCCCTATTTTGGCCCGGCTTGAACATAGGGCAACTTCTTTGAACCACTAGGAGCAAACGGGGCCGTAACAAACTCGAAATTTCATTGGGATGTTCTACTATATGTAAGCTTTCTAAAAAAGTTGGTTTCATCCAACTCCAAGTTGTGTAGAGTAAGTTATGCCCTGAACAACCCAATCTACCCAATATCAACTTCTACAATCTAGGTCAAACTTCCAAAATTCATATCTCTCTTAATACTAACCCAATGGCCTTATATGATATATGTATGGAAAGCGCTGAATGTCTAATTTCATATAAAAATATTCTTATTAGATTTAATCGGCTATAGGCGGAGCCATACACTCTGCCGTATGGACTGTCAAGGAAATTTGGTTTTCCAGCCCCACACATCTTCTTATTCTCACCCCTTCCCACTCCTTAATCAATCAAATTTAAACATAAAGCAGCTAACAACCAGTCCAAAAATCATCATATTCTTTCACTAACCACATTAAAAAGTGAGAAAATAAAGCCAAAAAATCAGTCACCCACAATCAGAATAACAAGAACAAAATTAAACCTCTACCTCTTTGTGTGTTGTTTTGCTAAGTGTTGGAGGTTAGTTGAGAGTAGAAAAGAAGAGGAAAATGAGAAGAGAAAAGGAGACTGAAGTAAAGAGAGAAAGGGGCATGTAAGTCAGCTGAATGAAGAGAGAAAAATCTGTTTTAAACATAAAGAGGTAGTTGGAATTGTGAGTGTTGATTGGCTGAATTTCTTGTGGTTGATTTCTAGCCATACTTCCTTCTTTTTGTGGCTCAATGTGGCTTAATTATCCTCCACGCAAAATGAGAACTCGTTGGCACTCTGTATGAACTCATAACTCGTCGCCATTCTGTATAAAGTCGGAACTTAAATAAACTCGGATATCGATAATCACGTCCATTTTGTTTGGACTTCAAAGGTTAAGTTGGCAATCGAAAATTATCCCGTTTTATTTGAAACTCGAAGATGAAGTCGGAAATAATGTCCATTGTATTTGAAACTTGAAGATGAGATCAAAACTCGCATAAATTCTGGTCGAACTTGGAGATTAACTCAGAGATTTGAACTCGTGTCCATTCTATTTGAGATCAATCAAGAGGTCGGAAATCGTGTCAACTTCACCTTTCATTTGAAACTTAAAGTCGGAAGTAGGAAATCATGAACATTTCATTTGAATTGAAGGTTAGGTCGGAGATTGGAAACCTTGTTCATTTCACTTGAACCTTGGAAATAAGGTCAGAGGTCAGAAATCATGGCAGATGTTACAATTCTACCCTCCTAAAAAAAAAAAAATTTGTCCTCAAAATTTAGTATTTTAGAAGAGTTTAGGATACTCTTTCTTCATGTCCGCTTCCAGTTCCTAAGTATTGTCCTCTGCATCTTCTCTTCCCCATGCTACCTTTACTAACTACATGGTTTTATTTCGAAGTTGTTTGCTGTTTCTATCTACGATCCGTACTGGTCATATGTGGAAAGTCAAGTCCTCTTTCAACTGTATTGACTCAGGTTCTAGAAAGTGTGTAGGGTCAGACTGATACTTTCTAAGTTGAGAAATATAGAAGACATCATGAAGGTTTGACAGATGTGGGGGTAAAGTGATTTGGTATGCAACTGATCCGATCCGCTTCAAAATTTGGAAGGGACCGATAAAGCAGGGACTTAGCTTCTCGACCTTAATGGCTCTACCTATCTCTATTATAAGCGTAACCTTCAAAAATACGTGGTCTCCTGGTATCCATATAATTCTTCTGACGGCTTAGAGCAGCAAGCATCCTACTTCGAATTTTCTTGATCTGCTCAGTGGTCTGTTAAACTAAATCGGGCCCTAATAGAGTTGATTCTCCTGTCTCATACCAACACAATGGAGATTGGCACTTTCGTCCGTACAATACTTCATAAGGAGCCATACCGATACTAGCATGATAGCTATTGTTGTATGCAAATTTGGTTAGCGGTAAGTATCGATCCCAATTTCCATGTTATTCCATTATATAGGCTCGTAGGATATCTTCTAAGGTTTGAATTATCCTCTCCGTTTGCCCATTCGTTTGCGGGTGATATGCAGTGTTTATGCATAACTCAGTACTAAATGCTTTTTGTAAGGCTCCCCAAAACCATGAAGTGAACCTTGGATCTCGATCAGAGATAATGGTTGATGAGGTCCTTTGCAGTCAATTGCAATAATTTGCTCGAATGGGTAGAAAGTCAGTAGATTTGGTTAATCTATCCACGATAACCCATATGGCATCATATCCTGCTGGCGTTCTTGGTAATCCCATTACAAAATCCATGGAGATACTTTCCCACTTCCACTCAGGGATTTCCAAAGGTTGTAGTATCTTGGAGGGTTTTTGATGTTTCGCTTTCACCTTCTGACAGGTCAAGCATTTACTCACGAAGCTCGCCATGTCTGACTTCATGCCTGGCCACCAAAACATTTTCTTGAGGTCTTGATACATTTTGGTAATGCCAGGATGTACAGTAAATTCACCTTTATGGGCTTCCTCCAAGATTCTTCTTCGGAGATCATTTGCCTCGGGTACACATACCCTGTCACAGTGTCTCTATATGCCTTCTCTATCTTGAGCAAAACTCGTCAATTTCCCCGATTGCACAAGATTGATGGTATGCTGAAAACTAGCATCCTGCTATTTTGCCTGCTGAATCTGCTCCTTAAAGCTACTGGTTATCCTAACTTGATGTAACTGAATGGTTTTAGGAGTATTAATGATTCCTAAATTAAGATTTCGGAAGCTCTCAATAAGCTCTGTCTCTTTTAACATCATCTAGGCTGCTGTCAGAGATTTCCTACTCAAAGTATCTGCCACAACATTTGCCTTGCCCGGGTGGTACTTCAATTCAAATTCGTAGTCCTTAAGAAGTTCATACCACCTCTGCTGCCTCATATTTAATTCCTTCTAATAAAGAAGTACTTCAAACTCTCATGATCAGAATAGACCTCGAACCTCACACCATAAAGATGATGTCGCCATATCTTCAAGGCAAATACTATTGCTACCAATTTGAGATCATGTGTAGGATAATTCCTTTCATGTGGCTTTAATTGTCTGGAGGTATAGGCTACTACTTTCCCGGTTTGCATCAACACGCATCCTAATCCTTGCTTGGAAGCATCACAATAGACCTCGAATGGTCCACGAGGGTTTGGCAAGGCTAACACTGGCATCGTAGTTAACCTTCTTTTCAAATCTCGGAAACTCTGTTCACACTCCGGTGTCCATTCAAATGGAACATTCTTCCTGGTTAGCTTGGTCATGGGCAAGGCTATTCGAGAAAAATCCTTAATGAATTGCTTGTAATATCCAGCTAAGCCTAGAAAACTCCTAACTTCAGTGACCATGGTCGGCCTCTCCCAATCTAATACTGCTTTTACTTTGTTGGGGTCTACGAAGATCCCTCCATGGGATACCACATGGCTGAGAAATTTTACTTCTTGCATCCAAAATTCACATTTGGATAACTTAGCATAGAGTTTTCTTTCTCTTAAAATTTGCAGAACTAGCCGCAAGTGTTTCGCGTGTTCCCGCTCCGTCTTCGAATAGACAAGTATGTTGTCGATGAAAACTACTACCAACTTGTCCAAGTATGGGTGGAATATCCAATTCATATAATCCCTGAATACTGCTGGTGCATTTGTTAGCCCAAACGGCACAATGGTATACTCGTAGTGTCAGTAACGAGTTCGAAAGGCTGTCATAGGGATATTTTGTTCCCGGACTCGAATTTGATGATATCCGGAATGCAAGTCAATGTTGGAAAATACCATTGCAGCCTGTAGTTGGTCCGAGGTCATCGATTCTTAGCAGTGGATATTTATTCTTAATCGTCACCTTATTCAGCTATCAATAGTCTAGGCATAACCGCATGCTTCCATCTTTCTTTTTGACCAATAAGACTGGAGCTCCCCATGGCAATGCACTTGGCCATATGAATCCTTTTCCCAAAAGTTCCTTGATCTGTTTCTTTAGTTCTATCAGCTCCAGAGGTGATATCCGATATGGAGCTATAGATATTGGTCTTGCGCCTGGAACCAACTCGATGGTGAACTCAATTTCTTTCTCTAGAGAGAATTCAGGAATATTTGCTGGGAAAACATTGGGATATTCTTTAACAATTGGAATCTCCTCCAGTTTCTATTCAACTTCCGTCACATTAGCTGATAGGAAGATGTATCCTTGACTCTTCGACCCATTACAATTCATCAATAAAGAGTTCAGATAGAAGAGTGTTAAGACTTGGGACTCAGAAGATGCGACAGAAGAGAATACCACTGTCTTATTAGAACAGTTTAGTTTGACTCAATTGGCGGAAAGCCAATCCATGCCCAAAATTATATCAAGTCTAGACAGAGGGAGACAAATCGAATCAGCTGCAAAGGTTCTACCCTCAATTCGAAGAGGAACATTGATGCAAATTTGACTTATTTTAATATGGTCATTGGTAGGAGTAGAAACTAATAGATCATAAGATAATTCAGAAATTGGCAATCGCAAAACAATCGCACAGTCATGAGAAATAAATGAGTGAGAGGCACCTGAATCATAAAGTATAGTTAGGGTGTCACCGTCCACTTCAAAGGTACCTTGGATTAGTCCCTCGAACTTGTCAACTTTTCTGCATTCATCGTAAAGACCCGTCCTTAACGTTGGGGTCTAGATGGCTATAGTGGATTCTTGGTTGAATTCTTAGTTGGACACTCATAAATTTTGTGGCTTGGCTTGCCACACCCATAGCAGACATTCTAGCCTGCCAAACATGGTCGATCATCGTGATTCTTATCGCATTTCATGCAAGTCGGGTTCGGAAAAGACTTCTGGGGCTGCTTGCCTTTATTGCCCGCCGGTTGAAATCTTCTCTACTGTCGAAAGCTAGGCTTGAATCTTGGGCCTTGCGGTGCCAATCCCTTCTTGAAACCACCACCAGATGCCTTGGTTACAGCCAATTTCAAGTTGCAATCTTCTACAAGTCGGCATTTATTTTCCAACGTGGGGAAGTCTCTAATCTCCATTGGCCCTATTGCGAAAAGAATATCTTCTCGTACCCTCCTTCAAATTTGACGTACTTCCAAACTTCATCAGGATTCCTCTGATAAATGGTAGAAAATTTACACAGCTCTTCAAACCTAGCAATATACTCGAATATCGTCCAGTTTCCTTGACGGAGCTACATAAATTCTAACTCCTTGGCATTTTGAACCGAGGCAGGAAAGTACTTCTAGTAGAAAACATCTCTAAACACCATCCAGGTGACCGCTATTTGAGATCCCTTGAGTAGTCTTCGTATGCCGTTCTACAAAAATTCTGCGTCTGCTTCGAGCATGTAGGTGGCAAAGGTTACCTTTTGATGATTCGAACAATCTAGGACAGAGAAAATCTTTTCCATGGCCTTGATCCATTCATCAGCCTTATCGGGGTCTTAAGCACCTCGAAAACTGGGTGGGTTTGCCTTTTTGAACTCAGCAAATTTAAGATAGTCCAGGTCAGCTCCTAGGACATTTGGATTTCCTCCACAATTTGCCTCAGGTCACCTACCTAATTGATCCATCATCTAGTGAGCTGCCGCGGCCTGTTCCCGCATTGCATGAGCTGTCTCTCGCATCGTGTCCATGAGGTCAGCAGGGTTCTCTTGAGTGGGTTCTGCGCGTGGTCTGCCTTGCCTTCCGGAAGCCATTAAGTTCTGAGCACACAAAACAAAAGTTATTGAGTTGATCAGGCTCAATACTAAATCTAATGTGCTAGTAAATAACTGCTCACATGGTCAGGTACTCCATACACATGCACCTCTGTATATCAACTTCTAGATGAGATTTAGTGCATGCCGTCATCTAAAAATACAAAATTATGTGCAAAGCATAGTCAGTTCAATCCTCAGGCCTTAGCTAGGATGAACTGCTCAGATACCAAAATGTAACACCCTACCAACTTAATGTAATACTTAAGTCATAGCATGAAATTGAGTATATTGTGTTACCGATACTCTGCTTATTAATTTACTGATCATGTCCCATCCTTTCTTTTTTTCCCTATTTTTTTTGTTCAAATAGGTGAAATGGTGCGCTGTATATAACAAACATGATTGACATCGTAGAACATAACGGAGTTTACAAAAAGGCACAACAGAAAGGATACAGACAGGTAATACATCATTAACTATATACATATACATACGTATATATATATATATGTTAGAAACTGATGCTTCAGTTTATGTACAGATGTAAAAGAGGATACAAAAGTGGGGCCAGTGTAACAAAAGAATATAGGGCCCGTGTCAATCAAAACAAACCTACAAGATCCTTCGAGGATTGGCTGATCCAAGTCTATGGCTTAATACTATACTACCAAAAGAGAGCCATGCTATACAATGTCACCCACGACCTACTCAGTCAGGTAACCGTTGGCCATACTAGGCTCGGCTGGGGAGTAGTCCATACTAGGTCCAGAGGAGGAGGATGATGAGCCGATAGCCTCCGAGTGATCGCTCTTGGAGTTAAGTGGGATGTTTGGAACCATCTGTGGAGGTGACTCTAGTCGAGGACTGGCAGGTGCGGCAGGTGCTGCGGGCACTAGAGGTGCAGGAGGAGGGTGTGCCACATGTAATAGGGATGCAAAATATGGAGTGGCAGGGTCAAAAGCAGGGTGGAACAGGGGAACAGCAAAATTCCTGTTGCTAAACAGGTAGAGACAGAAATTGCAGGAATTGGCTATGTATAGTGAATCCACAAAGGGATCATGGTGGAGCTGTATGTTGGTAATCTAAATAAAAAGGGTGGCAATCAAATCCATCACTAGCGTCTAAGAATGATGTGAAAATATAGAGCAAGGTGAGATTTTAAAGAAAAATCTCAGTAGCGTTCGCATAATTGACGTAACATTCATTCTCAGTTGCCTCGGTTTTTATTTATTTATGAAAACATAGGAGCAAATTAAACTATCCATATTTAATAAGTTTAATAAAGCGTTTGGTCTGAGGCAAGATTCTATTTTACTTAAGACAGTATAAGAAATAGAATCATAAGCAGAACAGATGAACACACAGCAGTAAGAAAATATACAGTTATACTGTGATTAATTTATAATGACTATTCAATGTGACCAGATGTGATGATGTAAAACTCATTCTTGAAACTCTTTTCATAAACTTTTCCTTAAGCTTTTCCATTTCTTGGTCCCCTAGGAGTTCTTGGCCGTTCAGACTCCTAGGTAATAGTCTGCTTTTCAGGATCGAGCTCGTTCCTATATAGGAATACCGAGTTTACTTTCCCCGACCTTCCCATCGATCTATTCCCCTTAACTTTAAATTTGAGGTTGACCCAAGCATTATGGAACTTTCATCATAACATAACTTTTATGTTCATCGCAACATAACCTTTATGAACTCATACATAACCTTTATGGACTAATAACATATGCACATGGATTGAATGTAGATTGTAACTCATGCATAGGCTTATCGAACTTTTGGCAGTATAATGGAATATGTCCGCTTTCCCATGAATAGTGCCAATACTCAGACAGTCAATGATACAAAGATATCATAACATTTCATTGATAATTCATTCATCAATCTCATAGGGGGAAATGTTGCATTTTAAAAAAATAATTGTTGTCTCAGCACATTCATTCAACCGAATTTTTGTAAGCCAAGCCAAAATTTCTATTTAACTCATCTAGACCTCCATTTTGGATATGTTAGAGTATTATGTGTCTATTTTCTAGCCTCATTGGTCCCATCTCATTTTGACTTGTATAGCTCAAGATATTTCAGTTTAATCTTGTCCTGCCCTGTAGCTAGCCAAAATTACACACTTAAAAATAAAAATCCACCAAAAATCGAAAGCCAGACCAAATCATACGAAATTAGTATCATATTGAAGTTAACAGGACAAGCTTTCATTTGCAAAAGGTTCCATTTCATTTGCTTTAGTAGGGCTCGAGTTATAAGCCCCGAGACTTGACTTTTCTGAATTGCTCTATTTTGGCCCAGTTTGGACATAGGGCAACTTCTTTGAACCACTGGGAGCAAACAGGACCGTAACAAACTCGGAATTTCATTGGGATGTTCTCCTATGTGTAAGCTTTCTAAAAAAGTTAGTTTCATCCAATTCCAAGTTGTGTAAAGTAAGTTATGCCATGAACAACCCAGTCTGCCCAATATCAACTTCTATAATCTAGGTCAGACTTCCAAAATTCATATCTCTCTTAATACTAATCCAATGGCCTTATATGATATATGTATGGAAAGCCCTGAATGTCTAGTTTCATATAAAAATAGTGTCATCAGATTTAATCGACTGTAGGTGGAGCCATACACTCTGTTGTGCGGACTGCCAAGGAAATTTGGTTTTCCAGCCCCTCACATCTTCTTATTCTCACCCCTTCTCACTCCTTAATCAATCAAATTTAAACACAAAGCAACCAATAACCAGTCCAAAAATCATCATATTCATTCAATAATCATATTAAGAAGTGAGAAAATAAAGGCAAAAAATCAATCACCCATAATCAGAATAACAAGAATAAAATTAAACCTCTACCTCTTTGTGTGTTGTTTTGCTAAGTGTTGGAGGTTGGTTGAGAGTAGAAAAGAAGAGGAAAATGAGAAGAGAAAAGGAGACTGAAGTAAAGAGAGAAAAAGGTGTGTAAGTCAGCTGAATGAGGAGAGAAAAATCTGATTTAAACATAAAGAGGTAGATGGAATTGTGAGTGTTGATTGACTGAATTTCTTGTGGCTGATTTCCAGCCATACTTTCCTCTTTTTATGGCTCAATGTGGCTTAATTATCCACGCAAAATGAGAACTCGTTGGCACTCTGTATGAACTCGGAACTCGTTGCCATTCTGCATGAAGTTGGAACTTAAATAAACTCGGATATCGATAATCACGTCCATTTTGTTTGGACTTTAAAGGTTAAGTCGGAAATTGGAAATTATTCCGTTTTATCTGAAACTCGAAGATGAAATCGGAAATAATGTCCATTGATTTGAAACTTGAAGATGAGATCAGAACTCTTGTAAATTCTAGTCGAACTTGGAGATTAACTTAGAGATCTGAACTCGTGTCCATTCTATTTGAGATCAATCAAGAGGTCGGAAATTGTGTCAACTTCACCTTTCATTTGAAACTTAAAGTCGGAAGTAGGAAATCATGAACATTTCATTTGAATTGGAGGTTAGGTCGGAGATCGGAAACCTTGTTCATTTCACTTGAACCTTGGAAATAAAGTTGGAGGTCGGAAATCGGGGCAGATGTTACATAAATTACCTCGGTGACTCTGAGTAATTAGGCACTTAATGAAAAAGTATGAGATTAAGGCTTAACTAAGCAATTAACGAAGTGTTTATGTCTTAACTTTGATGGAAAAAGTCAAGAGAACGCTTAATTGAGATTAGATAACCTCTAATTAAGCAAGTCAGACCCTTAATAGCTTAATTAGGCATAAATCGCCCTTAATTAGCTTAATTGAGTTTAATTAAGGATAATTAAGCTTAATCACAAAATTAATTGTTGTTAATCATGTTCTTGTGTGTTAATCACTAATCCTTACTTAATCATGTTAATTAAGTTGCAAGAGCACTTAATCACATGATTAAATTCAAATTTAGCCAACTAGATAATAAAGTAAAGAGTGATGTCACTAAAGCATAAAGCATTAGACAAGAGTGCTTAATTTGTTCCCCCATCATCCAATTTGTCTCCCTAAACCTTAATTAACACAAAATTAAGAAAATATCTTCCTCCTTCCCTTGATATATGTTATGGCCACAACACAACACACACACACACACTCACATTTTCATTTTCACACTTCCTATTCTTTCTCTAACTCTCATATCCTCTCACTTCTCTCTAAAACTCTCTTCTTCTTCTTCTTCATCTTCTTCTTTCTTTCTCTACCTCCATGACCAAATCTTCTTGACTTAGCCCTTGAAAGACCACATCTTTTGGTCTTTGAAGAAAAGATTCAAATACTACAAGCTTCATTTTCAAGAGAACTCAAGAGTTCTCTCTTCGTTCATCAAAAATTGCCATCATCATCATCAAGGAGGAGCCATCATCTTCTTCATTTCTCCTTCAAGAACATGCCATTTTCCATGCCTAGGTAGTGATCTTCACTCTTTTATTTTGTTTACTCAAGAAAGCTTGAAGCTTGTTTCTTCTCGTGACCAAAATCTTCAAGTGAAAACTTGAGAAGATCTTTCATGCTCTTCATGAGCAAAAGTTTCTATTTTTGGTAAAATATGTTCATGTTCTTGTCCGTAAGTGTTCTTGATTTCTTGAAAAGTTCATTTCTTTAAGTACTTCAAAGTTTCTATTTTTCTTTCTTGATGCATGAAATCTTGATGTTTCTTGTGAGTTGCTTGAAAAAGAATGATATTTTTGGTGGTATTTTGTTTAAAGTTTGTTTCTTTTCTCATGATGACTTTATGATTAGAAAAGTTTCATCTTTACATGTTTTTCATGATTTGATAAGACTATGAACATTCCAAGAGTATAAAGCTCAAAAAGTTTGCTTCTTGATGCATAAAAAGTGGCGCAAGTTTTGGTGCCTTCATAAAGTCTTATTTTGTTTTGTTCTGAAGACAAGACTACATGTAAAAGTCTAAGCTTTTTGAAATATGAAGCCTTTTCAAGTTATAAAAATGATATCTTATCACTTTATGTCTTAGAAATCAAACCTTGAAAATAAGACATTTCATAAAGTTTCAAACTTTAGTCAAGAGTAAAATCTTTAAGTCATAAAAGTATTGTTTTGTAACCTTTAATTCATAAAGTTTAGATCTTAAGTCCAAACAATGCTTAAAAGTGTCAACTTTTTTAAAGATCAAGACTTTCTAACTTTAAGGTTAATGTGTTATATCCCTAGCTCAAAAAGTAGGAACCTTTTTGACTTTAAGACAACTTTAAATCATAAAGTTGAGACCTTGATGGTCTGAGAATGAATAAAAGTGTCAACTTTCATAAAGAACAAGACTTTTTAGTTCAAAGCCAGTATCTTATATCGTTATTTCATAAAGATTTAATCTTTAAGTCAAAAGTATAATTTTAGAGGCACTTACTTGCTTAAAGAATAAAACTTTATGACTACTTTGTAAAGAATAATAACTTTTATAATACTTAAGATAAGACCTTGTTATGTAATAATAAAAGCTTGAAACTTTACAACTCGGATAAGTTAAAAATCACCCTTGGTGATTAGTGAACATGGTGCTATTAGTTTCATGAGTGTGGTTATGCGTTGTCATGACCCAAGGATTAGAGGGATCTCGAACTCCTTGGCAACAGAGTATGATTAGGGCCTCTGAGCATACCATGAACCTAGGAATCACTAAGTGCACTATCTCAAGGAAAGAAAACAATCATTTAACTTAATTAATTTGAACAAGTGTTCCATAAGACATGTACCCAAGTAAAGAGCAATTTCACACGAGAACTAAGTAACTAAAAGACCACATACATATATTTTAACTATGTGATTCTCTCATGGGTAACCACAGGAAATCATAGGATGATTTATAAGATTCTTCACAAAGAATAACACAACTATGAACCCCTCTAAGGTATGAATGTATGATGCCATTTGGCATGATGAATGACAAGTTTGATTGAGCTTTGCCTCACGATTGAATAGTTAGTGTGATGATATGATATAGATATGATGGATTGTTTATTGAAAGTTTGTGATTGGCATTTTCAGGAATCTCCGATCTAGCCGTTATATTGCCGGATATCGATCAAAATTATGGACTTACTCATATCATTGCACGTGTCTAGTTAAAGAAGTAAAAGAAGTACGATACATGTAAAGTATAATGCTAAGAAAAGAAATCATAGGATATGACCCTTCAATCACTTCGGTAAGGGAAATGAGAGACGGTGATCCACAAAGACTTAAGGAACCTCTATGCAGGAGGCAAGGGTGACATGGAGGACCCTCTAACTTAGGGGTAACCAAAATCGGCTTAGTTTGATTTGATTTAGTACTGCGTGACAACGGTCATGGAATGAGTTCATGTCCAAAAGCAATCTATTTCAAAGGAAAGTAAAGAATGTTAAGCACGTACTAAAAATGAAAGTAAAGTCAAGTATAACCATGGTTAAGTCTATGAGGTTGCATGTATTTATATTGTCCATTTGCATTATGAATGTTTATTCTATGCTTTCATATGTATGTTTAGTTAAAAGGATATAGTTATGATGATAAGTCTAAAAGCAACCCGCTTTGGGACTTAAGTATTCAAAAACTTTAAAATCAAACCTACACATGTCCACTGTTTCATAATTAAACCCGAAGTGGCTGGGACGATGATGATGACACAGTGTTTGTCTAGTTGTGATCCTATTGAGAAATTTAGTATTTCTTACTCCTATGTTTTCGTGTCGCTTTTAGAGGATGCCAGTGTCGGGCAAGATGGTGATTTTTGTTAAGTTCCTAGTGATGCATTGGCACTTTGACCTTGTGCTGGCTGCTCAAGTAGTGTGGTAGCAAGTGTCGCAGCCTGCTCCAAATTACAATTTTAAAATACTTAATTACACTAAATTTGAAGTATAGTGTAACTAAGGTTGTCTCCCAAGGATGTTGCTATTTAGTTAAGTAACAAGGGAGTATGTGCAAACATGCAGTAAATAAGCTATAAAAGAAAATTAGATGAAAATAAAAACACTAGTTCAAAGAGTTCCTTAGGCATGAGGTGAATTAATCATTAACGCACAATATATCAAACATATGGAGTGCGGCTAATTTGAGCTATTAGAGAGACCTCTACTAACAATCCCACAAGTCTACCTAGAGAACTCTAGGAATTCAACCAACACATAATTGATTAGATAATTGAGACCTCAACTCTAATTAACCTATGTTGATTTCTAGCCCCAAATGTATTAGCCTAGGTTTGAACCCAAACCCAATTCCTAATTCTTTAACTAATCAAGTACATACCAATTGACCAATTAGCAATCACCTAACTAATTCCTCATTCATAAACCCACATATCAATATCATTCAATGCAAGTTTACAAATAAAAGAGGGTGAAGAATCAAGAAAACAAACATGATTGAAATTCAAGTATAGGGTTTCAAGATTACAACCATAATATCCTTGGAGTCTCCTTGAACTAGCTTGAATTCCTACTCCTCCATAGCAATGAAGGTCACAAACTAGAACCCAAAACAAGTATCTTACAAAATGAAAGGAAAAGAAAAGAAAAGAAAAGAAGAGGAGAGGAAAAGAGAAGAAAGAAAAATGAAAAAAATGTTGGCAATGAGAGTCGTCTTCGTGTCTCGATTTTCTCTCTTCTTATCAAACCTCCAATGTCAAAATTCGAAAATATCCTTGAGCCCAACTTAATCCTCTACCTTTTAGCTTTAAGTGGACACCCAATTTGCCTAATTTGGACTTAAAATGAGAGAGTGATGGCCCAATCTTTATAGCATGTCTAGGTTGTATCTTTATCCGCATCAGTGAAATTCAACAGCCAATAAGTCTATCAATATGTCATTATTTTGGAGAGTACTCTATATGAATTGAAGCTTTATATCTTAGCTTTCAAATGGCACTAGTTTCATTTCAATCCAATGTCTACAACTCACGTTATGGCCCAATTAGTGCACACTGATCAGGTTCCAGCATAGCAACCTTGTTCTGACTTCATGGCCCAATTTGACCCACTAGATATTTGAATTAGTTTTGAGTTCTTCATCAAAGTTGTAGATCTTTCTCTCAGCTTTCCTACAATATAAAATTTGTAATTTTTAAATATCTACAACTCAAGATACAACCATAATACAAAAAGAGTATAAACTTGTAATAATGCTGAAAAATACAGTTAAGTCCAATTAGAATCCAAACTTATAAAATGTGTCAAATATTATTCAATTAAGCATAAAAGAGATTCAATAAACTAAATATGACGGTTAATCAATGTATCAAAATGTTGCTTATCATAGTGATGAAGGTCTACATATTCCATAGCTACCAGTTCTGCGCACCTGTGATGAGTCCATTTTTCTGCCCTTACAAGCCATTTGAGGACATTACCATGGATGACGTTCGTCTGCCTTTTCATCCTCCAGGGTACCCGACGGGATGGGGATTTTGACTCTGACACTCGGTTAATGCGGACTGCTTCGATAGAGGTGGACCCTTCTGAGTCATCATACCCGACTTATTCCGTGGGATCCTATCGTCCAGAGTCGTCTTAGCCTTCAATGATTCACCTATATTCTGATTCTTTGCTTCATCTGCTGGCCTAGCTCCACCCCTAGTTCGCAGTCGTGGGTTCATTCATACCCGTTTTGTGCCTCGTGCACGTGGTCGTGCCCGCGGAGGAAGACGTGGTGATGTTGCTCCCAGTGGTTTTAGGAATGGTTTCCTCCCGTCATATGAGTGATGTGGTGATTGCATGCGGAGTTGAGCACGAGGATAGCCCCCTTTTGATTGTAGCTAGGGTTATCATTTTCTTTTGGCATGTATGGGTGGATGAGATTTCCTATGTATTTCCTTTGCAGATTTATTTGTTAGGTTTTTTTTTGTAGTGCCGACAGTAGATATCGAACCCATTATATCACTATGTATGACTCTTAGTATTATTATATCAACTATGAATGGCTATGGAATGAGCATTATGTTTATCTAAGCTATTGTTACTCTTGTCACTTCTGTTTCTTTTATTCGCGCTGTATGTATGAGATAGCGATGTTTATATTACACGTGCACGATGCACTTATGGCTCTTGGCTTTCAAAACATTTTATTTGGTATTGTTCAAAAAAAAAAATTACCCCCTATTTTCATTACAAGTACTTTCAAATGATAATGTTAGTTCTGTGAGTAAAAGTAACAACTAGTAATTCCATAATATGACTTAAGCATAGTATGAGACTATTAGGGTGTTACAAACACCCTACTGACTAACTATTATCGCACCGTTTACATTACCCTTTTTAACTTAAATAATAATTAGCTAACAGAATATTACTTAACTTACTTCCTTAAATTTTTCGCGGGTAAATTTTTTCGCTGATTACTACTTCTAATTTTGATCAGTAGTTAATTATTTTATGTGACGGAAGTAATGCTACCACATACTAGTTGGTAAATTCCCATAGTTAAGGAAAACCACCATATATTGAAAACATACATCACTAATACTATGATATAAGTTATAACAGTCCATAATACATAACCAAAATATTAAAAAAGTGATTGGATGGGACACCTTGTAACACCCTAATAAACCCACACTATGCTTAAGTCGTATTACGGCGTTTTATTAGTTGTTACTTATACTCGCAGAAAACTAAACTTCATTTATAAATTAAGTTACACGGAAAATATGATAACTTTGTTTTTGAAATACGTCATCGCTTTGCAGCGTTTTGGAAAGTGAAGCCTTGAATGAGAATATAGATAGGGAGAGTGTGTCGCACGAGAATCTGTAACAATAAGTGGAATGATAGGGCATAAAAGCAACAAAAGATACATTAATACACAGTAATTCTCACACTTCCATTTGACACGAGTAAGATTCATAATCTCCAACATTACATAAATGTACTGATAGTTAAGTCAGCATTACATACTGAATACAAACTAACATGGTAAGTTTAAAGTAAAAGAAATACATGAGGATGCAAGATTACAAAATCTATGCACCCTAATCTGCACAAAACCCCAGTATCAGTCTCCTACAATGCACCCGGGGTTCTACAGATGTCAAGGTCCAGATACGCGGCTCCTCCTAACTCCTCCTTCTTAGGGGATGTATGGTGTATAGATCCAAAGGGGATGTCGGCTGATCACCTCAATACGTCAAGCTCGGCGGCTAGGCCCGACCTCATGTGGGTTGCAGCTGGTTGCCGAAGATCGCACTTTGGATGGATCCTCCTTAGAAGATGGGTCAGCACCCGGATGATACTCTAGAAGAGGCGGCAAGGCAATTACGGCCCTAAGAGTGGCCGTGGAGCTTAGCTTTATCACTGGCATAGCTGGCTGGGGTTCGGTCGAGGGTAGCCTTGGGGACATGGGCTTCATTTGAAAATCTAGTAATGGCTCCGGGGGAAAGTCCCGCGGGCCCAATGGCTTACCTAGTAGTGCTCCAGGGAAATCTTCAGGGGCAAGTGGTGCAACAGGCCAGTTGCTTCTTTATGTACACGACCTAGGTGAATGTATATCCTCACGACTGTGGTGGTCGCGGCCATGATCGTATTGGTGGTCACATTATGCTCCTACTCGGTGGATCCATGATCAACTGCACTTGGTATGCCATCGGAATCTGGTGATGATACGAAAAACAACTAGGGTAAGAAATGATATTTCTTAGTAGGACTCGAGCCTGACACGGAGGTGTCATGATCATCATCCCAGCCGCTTCTATTTTATTAATGAAAATAGTGAGCATTCATAAGGTCTAATTATTAGATTTTCAAAATATGAATATCCGAAGTGGATTCAATTTTTAACATACACTTTAGTCATGGGAGTTATATCATAACATGCTGATAACTCCATTTGGTGAGTCATATTTTTAGTTAGTTTTTGTTGAATTTGAGTTATGGTTATTTAATTTAGCTTTTGTTTTGTTGCATTTTAGTATATAGTTTGGGTTAATTGGTATTTTTAGTCTTTTATTATTTTTTGTTATTTGTTTGGATACTTATTTTGGGTTTATTTGATTTATTGTAGGTGCGAGTGGGCCCAAAAGAAGTTAGAAAAGGCCAAGCCATGAATTCAGACTCAGCACCTTGTGCTATAGCGCAAGCTAGTGCGCTACAGTGCACTACCACATAAGGAAGAAAATGGCCACATTCATGTTGCGCTATAGCACAACCAAGCACGCTATAGTGCGCTCCTATTTTGTCAAATTCCCAAGGTTTTAAGTTGCGCGCTATAGCGCAATCAAGTGTACTATAGTGCGCTCCCATGCTCGTAGACTCTATCAACAATTTTTTTTTTGTGCTATAGTGCAACCAACGCTCTATAGCGCACCACTGTATTGTGCAAATGGGCCAAGAATTGATAGCGCAAGCCTGTTTGCAGTAGATTGTCAAGTCGAACTGAAAGTTAAAAGAGGGGATCTGTGCACTATAAAAAGGAGGTCACACAGATCACAAAGGGATTCCAAGACACTTTACACACTTTCCAAGGCAAAAAACTATTCTTAGAGAGATTGAAGGTGAAGATTCAAGGATTTCGGCGCTTAATCATCAACATAGAGAGATCCAAATTTTTCTGAATTCCTTGTTTCTAGCCAGAATTCTCCATGGCTTTTTGTTTTTCTGTTTCCTCATCTTTATACTCTGTTATTGTTTTCTTTTCTTTAGACATGAACTAAATTTCTCTTGCTAGGGTGTTAATGGACCCTTTTGTATGACAAATTTCTTTATGGATTAATGTTAATCTTGTTTCTATTTCAATTGCTTAGTGTTTTTGTTTGTGCTTAATGCTTTTGAGTGATTGGCCACCATTCAATTGATTCGTTGGTTTGCAATAACTAGAGATAGGGTTTGTAAACAAAGCTTCTTAATATAAACACCGTGAGTTGAGCAAAAACTAGAAATAGACAAATGCGGTTCATGCGGTCAACATAGGAACCCATAGAACTTCAACTTTTTCCTGGATTAGTTTGTGCTAAGAGATTAGGCAATCAGGTTTGGATAAAAAGAATTGGTTAACCTCGAGAGAGGCAAGGAATAAGTTAAGGGGAACCGACCATGAGTCAATAAGGATAGAACGGATTAACAGAAATGCATAGGCAAGGCGTCTACAATAGGTGAAATTAATTAGCCCTAGCGTTCATTCCATTGCATTTAGTCAACCTTTCTTTAATCCGTCCCGGTTAATATTCTTCGTATTTATTAAATTCTTATTTTTATTTTAAATTTCTTTACATCCATAATTTCATTCCTTCCAAATAGTCATCCCTTAAACTATTCGGTATTTGATCTATCTTCGTGGGAATGATATTTTTCTCATCACTTTATTACTTGTACGATCCGGTATACTTGCCGGAGCTGCATCAAGTTCTTGGCGCTGTTGTTGGGGATAGTATCAATATCATAGTTGACAAGATACTAGATTGGATGTTTTATATTTTATTTTTTTTTGTTATTTATTTCTATTTAGCCTTGTTATTTTGTTCACCTATTCTTGTGTTCCATTTTTGCAGTTTATGTGAAGGAGCCAATCTGTTGAAGACTTGCTCTTTGACCCAGAAATTGAGCATTCCTTGTGTCAACTCAGGAAAGCATGGAGAGCAATCGAAGAAGTCCCTGAAGTTACCATGGCCAATGAAAATGAGCATGATGATAGAGTCATGAAGGACTGCTTGGCACCCACTCTTGAAGGGTGCTCATTAAGTATTATGAGACCGCTTGTCCAAGCAAACAACTTCAATCTGAAAATGTCACTCATTCTGTTTGTGTAACAAAACTGCCAGTTTGCTGCACTACCTAGTGAGGATCCAAATGAACACCTCAGCAACTCTAGAAATCTGTGACACCATAAAAATTAATGGTGCCACAGATGATGCTATTCAGTTGAGGCTATTCCATTTTTCATTAAGGGACAAAGCCAGAGCTTGGTTGAAGTCTCTACTACAAGGGACACTCACTACCTGGGATATGGTGGCCAGGAAATTCTTGGAGAAGTACTTTCCTCTTGCCAAGTCTGCCAAGATGAGGAATGACATTACTTCTTTCACCCAAGCAGATGGAGAATCCTTCTATGAGTCTTGGGAAAGGTATAAGGAATTATTGGCCAAGTGTCTACATCACGGCATCCCGCTCTAGATGCAAATCCAAACATTCTACAATGGTCTGCTTATGTCCACCCAAATCATGGTTGATGCAGTAGCTGGCGGCTCTCTGAATAGTAAGACACCAAAGCAGTCATGGGAGCTATTTGAAACAATGGCTAGCAACAATTACCAAAAGCCTAGTAAAAGAACTCAAAAGAGGGGAGTTTTGGAAGTTGACAGTACCACTGGCCTTTTGGCCTAGATGCAAGCTCTCTCTATTCAAAATGGAGCCATTCAGAAGCAATTAGATATGCTCAATACCACTTCCCCAACACTAATCTTGCAGTGTGACTTCTGCCAAGGGAATCATCCTAATGGAGAATATGCCACAAAGCCTACTTCTGATGAACAAGTCAATTACATGAATGGTCAGAGGCTCAATTTCCATTCCAATAGCTAAATTCTTGGATACAGAGACTATGGTCATTCATGTCAGTTCCTTGGGAATCAGGGTGCTCCTAGGCATTCATACAACCTACTGTCCAAGAGAAGAAGTCTAACTTAGAGGAAATGTTCTAACAACTCATGCAGACTCATTCCAATTTTGTGGACAGAACTGAAGCACAGTTCAAGCACCAGGAGGCTTCCATTAGAAACCTTGCCCAACAACTAGCTGAAAGACCACAGGGTACTTTGCCTAGCAATACAGTGAAAAATCCAAGAGAGCAAGTTAAGGCAATTACCCTGCAAAGTGGCAAAGAACTAGAAGAACCTAAGATGCCAGAAGTGGAAGAAGAGCAACCTACGAGACTGAAGTGCAACTACCAAAGGGAAGAAATATAAGATTCCTATGAGGCGTAGTAAGGGTGTAGGAGAAGAAGAAAAGACGCCAGAGCATGTGGCACCACCTGCCTATGACCCTCCCATTCCCTATCCATAGAGGATAAAGCAACTGAAGAAAGAGCAGCAAGATAAATAATTTGCAAAATTTCTGGAAGCATTCAAGAAGCTGCAAATTAATATACCCTTCGTGGAGGCATTGACTCAGATGCATAGTTATGCTAAGTTTATGATAGAAATCCTCTTCCAGAAGAGAAAAATTAGAGATGATGAGATTGTCCTACTTACTGAAGAGTGTATTGCCATCTTACAAAACAAGTTGCCTCCCAAGCTTAAGGATCCAGGGAGTTTTACTATTCCATGTGTCATTGGTGATGTTTATTTTAATAAAGCTTTTTGTGATCTTGGTGCCAGTATTAATTTAATGCCTTTGTTTATTTTCAGGAAGCTTGGAATTGGAGAAGTCAAGCCTACCATGATGTCTCTACAGCTGGCTAATAGATCAATCAAGCATCCAAGAGGCATTATTGAGGATGTTCTGGTAAAGGTGGATAAGCTCATATTCCCAGTGGATTTTGTAGTGCTTGACGTGGAGGAAGACAGGAAAGTCCCCCTCATTCTTGGGATACCTTTCTTAGCCATTAGGAAAGCTTTCATAGATGTCCAAGAGGGAAAGTTAGAGTTGCAGGTACAAGATGAGAAGGTCACTTTCAATGTTTTTGATGCAACTAAGTTTCCCCTGGAAGCTGATTCGTGCCTTAGAGTTGATGTCATTGAAGAGGTGGTGACTTCTTCCTTTGGAGCTGTTTCCACCACCATTCCCTTAGAGGTATACTTAGTAAACTCTAAGATAGCAGAAGAATTGGAGGACAGTAACTTGCAGCTGTGCCATGAACTTTTGGAAGCTCAACCGGTAGTTTCCTAGCCTTTTTCTGACACTCTGACGCGGGATAAGGAACTACAACCAATAAGTGAGGAGCCACCAAAACTAGAGCTCAAGCAACTTCCTATCCATCTGAAATATACATTCCTTGGTGAGGGTGACACATATCCTGTTATTATTAGTGCCTCACTGAGTAGTGTAGAAGAAGATAAGTTGCTAAGGGTACTAAGAGACAATAAAACAGCTATTAGGTAGTAGATTTCAGACTTGAGGGGTATCAGTCCGACTTTTTGCATGCATAAAATCTTCATGGAAAATGACTTCAAGCCATTGGTCCAACGACAGAGGAGGCAGAACCCAACCAGGAAAGAGGTTGTGAAGAAGGAAATGGTGAAGCTTTTAGATGCAGGGATCATATATCCCATTTCAGACAATGTTTGGGTAAGCCCAGTTCAGGTGGTACCCAAGAAAGGAGGAATTGCAGTAGTGAGGAATGAGAATAATGAGCTCATTCCAACTCATATAGTCACCGGGTGGAGGATGCGTATTGATTACCGAAAGCTTAATGATGCCACACGCAAGGACCATTTCCCACTACCCTTCATGGACCAGATGGTAGAGAGGATAATAGGCCATGCTCACTATTGCTTCTTAGATGGCTACTCTGGTTACAACCAAATACACATTGCCCCAGAGGATTAGGAGAAGACTAAATTCACTGCCCATATGGGACATTTGCATATAGGAGAATGTCATTTGGGTTGTGCAATACCCCAGCCACCTTCCAAAGATGCATGCTGGCTATTTTCCATGATATGGTGGAGAGATTTATAGAGGTTTTTATGGATAATTTTTCAGTTTTTGGTTCTTCTTTTGATGATTGTTTGTATTATTTATCTTTGGTTTTGAAATGATGTCAGGAAACTAACCTTATTTTGAATTAGGAGAAGTGTCATTTTATGGTACAGGAAGGCATAGTTCTTGGACATCAGATCTCAACTAAAGGAATTGAAGTGGATAGAGCCAAAATTGAAGTCATTGAGAAATTACCTTCACCAACCAATATGAAGGGAGTTAGAAGTTTCTTAGCCCATGCTAGATTCTATAGGAGATTTATTAGGCATTTATCTAAAATTGCTAAGCCTTTGAGTACTTTGTTAGTTAGGGATGTTCCTTTTAATTTTGATGATGAATGCTTGCATGCCTTTGAACTTTTGAAAAACAAATTAGTTTTAGCTCCCATTCTTGTTGCACCTAATTAGGATTTGCCATTTGAGCTCATGTGTGGTGCTAGTGATTATGCCATAGGTGATGTTTTAGGACAGAGGAAGAATAAGTTGTTGCATGTTATTTATTAAGCCAATAGAACTTTGAATGATGCACAACTTAATTATGCTACCACTGAAAAAGAACTTTTGGCTATTGTTTTTGCTTTTGACAAATTCCATTCTTATTTGATAGGTGCTAAGGTGATTGTCTACACAGACCATGCAGCCCTGAAGTTCTTGTTGGATAAGAAGAATGCCGAGCCTAGGCTCCTTAGATGGATTCTACTGCTTCAAGAATTTGATTTGGAGATTAGAGATAAAAAGGAAACAAAGAACTTGGTAGCTGACCACTTTTCTAGACTGACCTCTCCCTTTCTGCATGAGGAGGAAGAAATTAGAGAGACATTTCCTAATGAGCAGCTATGGGTAGCACAAGTAGCACCATGGTTTGCAGACTATGCCAATTATCTGGTGAAGAGAATTCTGCCTGAGGGCCTCTCATAAGAAGAAATTCTTTTCTGACCTCAAATACTATTTCTGGGAGGAGCCATTTCTCTATAGACACTAATTAGATCATATTACCAGAAGATGTGTTCCTCAAGAAGAAGTGGCTAGCATTCTTTACCATTATCACACATCACTAGTTGGGGGTCACTTTGGAGCCACCTGAACAATTGTTAAGGTCCTCCAGTGTGGGTTCTATTGGCCCACTATTTTCAGAGATGCCAATGACTATGTGAGAAGGTGCAATGAATGCCAAAGGATTGGGAATATTTCTAGGAAGCATGAAATGCCATTGAATAACATTTTGGTGGTTGAGCTATTTGATTTTTGGGGTATTGACTTCATGGGCCCCTTTCCCACTTCCTTTGGCAACAAATATGTATTGGTAACAGTTGATTATGTGTCCAAATGGGTGAAAGCCATGGCATCTCCTACTAATGATGCCCGGGTCGTCACAAATTTCTAAAGAAGAATATTTTCTCAAGATTTGGCGCTCCAAGAGCAATAATCAGTAATGGAGGCACACACTTCTGCAACCGTCAATTTGAAGCCCTTCTTACCAAGTATGGTGTGAATCAGAAGGTTACCACTCCCTACCACCCTCAGACAAGTAGCCAAGTGGAGGTGTCCAATAGAGAGTTAAAGAGAATCCTTGAGAAGGCTATTAATTCCTCAAGGAAAGATTGGTCAGTTAAGTTGGATGATACTCTTTGGGCTTACAGGATAGCTTTCAAGACTCCCATTAGGATGTCTCCATATAAATTAGTCTTTGGGAAGCCTTGTCACTTGCCAGTTGAGTTGGAGCATAAGGCATATTAGGCAACAAAACTGCTCAATTTTGATCTCAAGGAGGCAAGTGAGAAAAGGATGCTACAGCTTAATGAGTTGGATAAGTTTACACAGGAAGCTTATGAAAATGCCAAGCTCCATAAGGAGAAAACCAAGAAGTGGTATGATAGGAATATACTGAGAAGAGACTTCCACGTAGGTCAGAAAGTCCTATCCTTCAATTCTAAATTGAAGCTATTCCCTAGGAAGCTGAGATCAAGGTGGTCAGGACCTTTTGAGATCACTAAAGTATCCCTTTTTGGAGCCATTGAGGTCACACATCCTACAAAAGGCTTTTTTAAAGCCAATGGCCAAAGGTTGAAGCCATATGTTGATAGAAGCTATGATAACTCAAGGCTTTAGCTCTTCTCTTTGATCCATGTTGATAGATAGAGTCATGTCCAACTTAGGGACATTAAATCAAAGTGCTTATTAGGAGACAACCCAACTTTTCCTAACTTTTCATTAATTTCTTTTAACTTTTCTTATTTAGGATCATTTTTGTTTTTTACTATTGTTATTTTTTCTATTTAGGTATAATTTTCTTTAGAATCAATTTATTATTCAAGTCTAGTTTGTTTTGGTTTTTTTTAGGTTCATGGAGCAATTAGGAAGTTCATAAGTGGAGAAAGTGATGAAATTGGGCATGTAGCAGAGAAAATGCAAAGTTAAAAGAAGAATAAATAAGCTATAGAGAAGGCTGCATTGCACTATAGTGCACTGTCGAAGGGAGTATGCATTTTGAAAATTTTGGTTGCACTATAGCGCACGCTTACGTCTGCAAAAAGTGAAGAGAACATTTGGCTACGCTATAGCACGACATGTGGTGCTATAGCGCAAGCCCGTTTTAGTGATGCACTAACGAATATTTTAGTTGTGCTATAGTCCGCTACCTTGCGCTACAGCGCAAGCCCAATTTCATGATAGATTTAAATATCGCACTGTAGCACAAACACAAACACGCACACGTAGTTCTCTTCTCTCCTCACTCCCTCACACACCCAAACACAAACACTCACTTTCCCACTCAATTCCTTCCACCCAAATTCATTCCTCACCTCAAAACCGCCCTTCACCCCTCACATTTTTACTTATTTCTCCATCATAACCACTGGTTTTTCCCCAATTAAACCCTCACTCGCAGAATTGGGATTTCTTGGGTGGGAGGCACAATTCTAACCATTTTTTTTGAAGGAGTTACTTCACTTGAGTTGTTGAGAGTTGTTGAGAGTCATCCATAACTGGTTTGCATCTTCTTACTCTCTTAGTTTTGATTTTTGGTGTTGCATATGATACCTACATTGCCATGTTTAGTTCTTACCTTTAATTTATCATAAATAACATGTGCTTTTGTTATGGTAGAATGAATTGATGTTGTTTCATTTAATTAAACACAGTACTTGAGTCAGTCGTGATCATCGTTGCTATATTATGTTATTGGCTTGAGTTATTGAGTGTTTGGTTCTGAATTGAGAATATGAGATGAGTCATTTAGGTGTTTGTGCATATTTAATTTAAGACAATTGGGTTTTAAAATAGAATTGGAAGCTTTACTTGACATTGTCTATATTTGAATGTGCTTAAGATCTATATTCTCATTGATTATTTTCATAATCCTTGCATATGCTCTATTATGTTAGATGGAATTGTAGTGCTTGGATTCTAAGTTATTTCCTTTTATGGATTAATTCCGACTATGCTAGTAAGTAAGTTGGGGGTCATTATCTTAGAACATTCTATTATAATTTATTGATTATTGACTGGTTGCCTTTGGACTTTTGGTTATTTTAATTGTGTTTTTAGGACCATGGCATCCAGAAAGAGAAACAAGACTATCGGAGCCTCCTCTTCTTCCTAGCCCTTTCATGCCGATGTAGACTTTGACAGACATCGATTCATCAGGGCGAATTGTCAGCATCGTTATAATTCCTCCCTCCACAAATGGGAGTTGGTGATAGAGACAGGCGTCCAGTTGAGTTTGGGTACATTTTGAGCACATATGGAAGAGATAGAGAAGAGAGGGTGTCACAGCTTGTTGGATGAGCCACCATTAGGTTGTCTCAACTTAGTGAGAGAATTCTATGCCAACCTGATGGTGGTTAGTGGGGCCAACTAACCTGAAGGCCACGTTTGGGTGAGAGGCCAGTGGGTAGACATCCGTCCCTCCAGCATCAACTCCTTCATGCGCACTCCTGATATCTAGCAGGATGATTTCTCTACATTGAGAGGGTAGAATGTAGGTTGGGATGAGATTCTTCAGACCATAGCCTTGCCAAATGGCGAGTGGGCTTATTATGATACTCTGTCTATTAACCTGAAGCATTTGTTGAATAAGTACCTCAACCCAGCAACCAGAGTGTGGGTTCAGATTATGTTCTCTTGTCTCATGCCTAGCAGGCACACCCATTCTATCACTAGGGAGAGATGCCTGCTACTATATTGCCTTATTACTCAAAGGAAGGTGAACTTAGGGCAGTTGACCAAGGATCAGATGATGACTATACCAAGCAATAACTATTCCTTGCCTTACCCGTCCTTGGTCACTGCATTAGCCCTGCAAGTGGGTGTTGTTATAGATCCTGCAGAGTGCATGACAGACAGAGGTCTAGAGTTTCTAATGAGAGCCTCTTTGTGACACTAAACAGAGCGACTCGAAGGACTAGGAGGACCCGGTAGGCTAAGAGATAGTGAGATGCATCATCACCATCGCCACCACTACCACAAGTCGGAGACACTGATGCATCCCAGCCGCCATGGCTTCAACTTCAGGCCCAGATTGATGAGCTGAACCTAGACATGAGGAGCACATGGACCACTCTCCAGAATAGAGTGAGCAGGCAGTATTCCTCTATTTATATTGGCATCCAAGGTCTGGAGGCACTTATGAGGCAGTAGCTATCACCAGAGCTCCTCCAGCAGATACCACCTCTACCTCCAGCTGATCCAAAGCTTGAGCATCTCACTGATGAGTAGGCCTTTGCACAGGAGGAGTTAGAAGAAGAAGCAGAAAAAGTAGCTGAAGAGTCTGAGGAAGACTAGATTTGGGGAGTTCCTTTCCTTTCCTTTCCCTTTTTGATTTTATTTTAGTGCATTGGGGACAATGCACAATTTTTAAGTTAGGGGTTGGGAAAGTCCATGAATGTACTTTTGCTTTTTGCTCCTGCTTATTTTCCTTTAGTTATTGTTAGTTTTCTAGTCTTCTAATTGTCTTGTTTCTATTTCAAAACAAAAAAAAAAAGGCCAAAAAGATTTTCATTTTTAGTCTTTTTCTTAGTGTCTTTTGTCAGTCAAATGGATGTAATGCCTATGCCTATGATATGAAAGACTACTCTATCTGCTAACTCTTAAGTAACTTTGAATCCTAATTTGAGTCCTGAAAATCTTCTTGTGCTTTTATTATTGAATTAAGAAGGATCATTTTCTTGCATTTTGATAAGAGTTAACAACTTAGGATAGATGATCTTTATGCTTTTATGCTTTATTTAGGTTTAGACATGCATTCTTATTCATGTGAATCTCTCTTGAAAAATATGTGAGTGAACCTTAGCTATAGAAGTGATTAGGCCATGTTTGGTAGCCATATTTAAGCCTTATTGGCCCACCCTTGTCATTGATCCATAGTTACCCCAATTGAGCCTTAAAACCTATTCTTGGATTGAACCACATTATGAGCTTAATGCCCTTCATTTCTTTCCTATTTTTGATCCCTTGATTTACCCTCAAGCCTTAGCTCCTAAATTCTTTTGAATAGGGTGATACCTCCACGAGCAAAACTTCATGCTTGCTGTAACACTCTTTATTATATAAGCCATGCTCGAGTCATGGAGTTATATTAAAAGAGTGTCACCGTGCTAAGAAAGCTTTAAAATATGAAAAATATAATATATGGCCCTTTAACTGCATACTTTATTACTAACTAATAATTCATAAACTTCGTCATCTCTGATACATAGAGAATAGAACAATTACAATTTAAAAGAAATTGTGACTAACATAATACACAACATTTGCTTCCAACTAGTCATGAGCTAGCTTCAAAAGCCTCTTGGTCTGGTTCGCACCTGAGTCTTGATCAGTGAATATCCTAGTGCTCCGCCTCATGCTTGATTTCCAACTTGGGCGCTGGAATGTTTACGGAAAAGAAAAACATACAAGCAGGCAGTGGGAACCTAAGATTCTTAGTAGGTAAACTCGAACTATTACTCATACGGTGCCATCATAAACATTCCAGCTGCTTCGATTTCTTATGAAAATGTGAGCACATATACGCAAGCAGTGGTTTAATTTTAAGTTAAAAACATCTTTCTCAAAGCGGATTATATTTTAACAATCACTTGGCATATTATATGACAGACATAGGAACACGAATAGTGTAATATACTTAAGTAAGAATCATAATAACACCATGACATACTGAGATAATTAGAAATGCACATATAGATGTTTGTACTTGATTGTATGCAAGTGCACTTGACTTAATTCATCTCTTTCTTTAACTTGCAATTTGATCTTTCTCTTTTATGTACTTGGTTCCCCGGAGGTGAATGGTCTCTCTCACCCCTGGGTAATAGCCTGCTTTTCAGGTCCGAGCTCGTACTTATACATGAGTGATGGGTTTACTTTCCCCGACCCTCACATTGGTCTATTCCCTATTAATCTAGTCGAGGGCTGGCCCAAGTCTTAGATAGTACCACTTTGGCCTACACTAACTAAGTCTATGCCATGCCTCACGTGGTAGCTTGGTATGTCCCTCTTGCAAGTTCTTGTTATCTTTTTCTTTCCATATCTTGTCATGCATGCGGATGCTTTGTGCATTCATGGATATGTCTTATACCTTACTTCTCATATCATATTCTAATTATGCTTGCATGCATGACATACATGAACATGACATGTAAATGTAAATATATTCAAAGCATAATCACCTATAGCATAAGTTCTCATAAATTCCTGCCGAAAATTCGGCAGCATAACGGATTGAGTCCGCTTCCCCATGAATAGTGCCAGGCTACCAAGAAATTTTAATCAAATAGCAAACCTAATATAGAACATCATATCTCCATGAGTTGTCACACACAACAAAGTCTTATGAGCAAAGCTTAGGTAGTTAGGTGTAAGTTTTAAAATCTTAAGTCTTAATCTATCTTGCAAACTTTTAACTTCTATTGATGTTCCCGAGTTCAATTTCCAAGATTGAATTGGGTCCGAGTTCCGAGATTATATAAGTTCCGACCTCCAGGGTTATGTTTGATCTTCGAGATTGATTCTGCATCGAGTTTCGAGGTTATATGCTTGCTGAGTTACCGATTTTTGGAATTACGTGTATAAGAGTGTTAAAGCGTCCTAGTTCTTGACTTCCAAGATTCGGGTATAGGGTCTTATATTCTGGTACCAACTTCCGAGCTTATGTTGAAAATCCTCGACTTCCGGGTTTAAGTATTTTAGATTTTATATTCTTGTCCTTGGCTTTCGATTTCAAAGTGTTTTATGTGTTGTGTAATTCCGATTTTCGACATTAATCAATAATTGCTTTTTCAAGCCTTTTATGAATGTGTTTCCTAAGTTCCAAGTTTCGACATTAATTTTTTACCAATATAATTTTCGATTCGCTTAGTTCCGAGTTCAATATTAAGTATACCTAATCTAGCTCTCTATTTGCTAAGTTCCAAGTTCCAATATTGACTCAAGTTATTTATGTTTTATTCTAGATTGCCCTATTTCTAGCCAGGATTGCACTCTTATAAGAATAAATTCACCAAAAATAGAACTCTGGGTGAAATCATGCAAAATTTATATCAATGTAAAGCTAACAAAGCAAGCTTTCAGATAAAATAAGTTGCATATCATTTGAATGAGTATAATTCGAGATATAAGCCTTGAAACTTGATCCTATTGAACTACTCTGTTCCAGCCTGGATTGAACTTAAGGTGAATTCATTGATGTACTGGGGATAGTTGGCAACAAATCTGACTCTAAAATTTTTGTGGGATGTTCCCTCATATGTTAGCTTTCAAACAACGTTGGATTCACTTAAATTAAAGTTGTGTAGGGTGAGTTATACCCTTCTTAACTCACACTGCCCAGATGAAAATCTTGATTTCTAGGTCAAACTTAAAAAATTCATAACTACCTCTATACTGATCCAATGACCTTATATTATATATGTATGGATAGCCCTGAATGTCTAGTTTCATATAGAAATAGATTCATGAAATTTAAATGGCTGTAGGTGGAGCTGTACACTTTGTCATATGGATTGCCAAGGAAAAACCCTAATAGCTTCTTGAGTTTTCTCTTTTCTTCAAGTTCTTTCATGCCAATTCCAATTCTAATCACAACACACATGCAAATTGAATCATAAACCATCATCATCACTTCAAATCATATCAATATCATGAGGAAAACAACATCCCCACACAGCCCCAAATCAATAAAAATAAGAAGAGAAGTTGGATTCCTACCTCTTCTAGGTGTTGTTGTGCTAGATTGGTGCCTTGGATTGAAGGAATCTTGATGAAGCTTGAAGAGTAGATGGAGATGGAGTGAAGATGAGTTGAGATAAAAGAGAAATAATGAGGGTTTAGCAGGTTATGAAATCCGAAAATAATCAAGGGAGTTGGAAGGAAATAATTGGAAACTTTTGGAGCAAGATTACATGTGATTAGTGGATGTGTGTTCCTTCTTCAATTTGATTTGGCTGCCTTCTTGAAGGCTAATTGTGGTGCCACTTGTAGGGTGTGTTGGCTGAATCTTAGCCATCCATCCTAGGGTTCTCACAATATAATTTCTATTGGTTCGATTCCGACAGTTTAAAATACCGAAATCTTACCGATTTCCTTGGAAAAATCCTATGAAGTTTCCTATGCTTTCAATCTAATTCCCTCATATCTAATTTCTCTAAATGATACTTAATTGGCTCTATGTAAATATCTAATCGAATGCTAATTAATCTCAAGTAGTTGATAAAACCGAATAACTAGGTGAAAACAATAAAAATCCGATGGAGGTGACGCCAAGTTTTTCCACTATCTTGAGCAACACTTGGTGCCACTCATATGTGGTAGGGGATGGCTGAATTTCAGCCACTTAAGTGAAGGATTCCCGTAGAAAATTCTACTGGTTCGGTGCTGGCGGTTTCAAGTACCGAATCTTCGTGATTTTCTTCAAATCGGCAAAACTTTACTAAATGACTCTGAGAGAATTTCTATATCTCTATTCTAATTGTTCCTATGTCTAATCTCTCTAATTAACATCTAATTAACTCCTAATTAACCTTACTTAGTCAATAAGATCGAATAAATTGCTTGTTAACGTGAAATAATCATTTTTGCAAATTTGGAGCTTTTCTATTTTCTATTTTTCATAGCTAATGGCATTTTCGTAATTTTGAGCAAGTCTATGGGCACCCCACGTCATTTCACACTAGACTGCCTCCATGACCCAATCGACAGAGATTTAAACTTCTACGATTTCACAACGTGATTCTGCTTCGTTTAAAATCACATTCTGCTAATTCTACTGATGTGTGAATATAAAGGTCATTTTATGAAAAGCTCTAGGGTTATTGTGGAAATAATTCTTTAGGGTCAAAATATAATTTCTAAAAATTTTGGGCATCACTGCAATCAACAAAAGTTTACAGAGGCACGTTTGTCATTTCCTAATTTTTAACATATGGCAGTGCCATATTTTCAATGGCAGTGTTACATTATCCTATAATTTTGAGTGTGAAGATCATTGTGGCATAATGCTGCCTGGGAAATTCTTACACTGCCTAAGAGAAATAATTCAAAGTTTCCATTACGTTCTGTTTACGAAAGTAAGGACGTTACACTCGCTAAAGTAAAAGGTGGAGTGAAAAAAAAGAAAGAAAGGAGAAAAAGACTGACAAAATGAAAGAAGAATGAAAAGTTAAGTAAGAAAAAAAGAGAAAAAGGATGGCAATACAAGGAAAATATAATGCCAAGGTTCAAGAAGAAAAAAAGCATGATGGTTGCCAAGTAACTACATTGGGGGTACCCCAAGGAGAATGAATTAGGGGTGAGGGTTCCTAAAGTTGAGGGTAATATTGAGCTTAAATGACTATTCCATCTACCTCTTACCTTGGCCTACCACTACAAGCTCATAAAAAGTCCTTTTGATCTTTGGCTAAGTGATACTCATGTAGAAATAGAGAGAGAGGATTGTGGATATTGTGATATTTTTGTCTTTTCTTAAACACTGCATAAGCATAGGGTGAGTTAATTCTTCGTTGCTTTCTCCTTATACACACACTAGATCTATTCTTTTGACAATGTGGAAGCACAATTAAATGGTCTTGGTACTCAAACTTGGATTCTTGGTGACTTTTAAGTTAAGCTATGGAGCAGTGATGAGGAAGTTCACAGGCAATAATGTCTATTCTAACTATTTTGTTTAGTGAATCCCTTTGTTTTAAGTGTTTTTGTTTAAGTCTTCTATTTTTTGTATTGTTAGACCTTGTTTTGAGTCTTGCTTGGGGACAAGCAAGTTCTTAAGTTGGGGGTTGTGATAACTCCATTTGGTGAGTCATATTTTTGGTTAGTTTTTGTTGAATTTGAGTTATGGTTGTTTAATTTAGCTTTTGTTTTGTTGCATTTTAGTATATAGTTTGGGTTAATTGGTATTTTTAGTCTTTTATTATTTTTTGTTATTTGTTTGGATACTTATTTTGGGTTTGTTTGATTTATTGTAGGTGCAAGTGGGCCCAAAAGCAGTTAAAAGAGGCCAAGCCATGAATTCAGACTCAGCACCTTGTGCTATAGCGCAAGCCAGTGCGCTATAGCGCACTGCCGCATAAGGAAGAAAATGGCCATATTCATGTTGCACTATAGCGAAACCAAGTGTGCTATAGTGCGCTCCCGTTTTGTCAAATTCCTAAGGTTTTAAGTTACGCTATAGCGCAATCGAGCGCACTATAGCACTCTCCCATGTTTGTAGACTCTGTCAACAATTTTTATTGCACTATAGTGCAACCCAGCGCACTATAGCGCGCCATTGTATTTTGCAAATGAGCCAAGAATTAAGGTTTGCACGATAGCACAACACTTTGCACTATAGTGCAAGCCTGTTTGCAGCAGATTATCAATTCGAGCTGAAAGTTAAAACGGGGGATCTATGCACTATCAAAAGCAAGTCACACAGATGACAAAGGGATTCCGAGACATTTTACACACTTTCCGAGGCAAAAAACTTTTCTTAGAGAGATTGAAGGTGAAGATTCGAGGATTTCGGTGCTTAATCATCAACACGGAGAGAACCAAATTTTTCTGAATTCCTTTTTTCTAGCCAAAATTCTCCATGGCTTTTTGTTCTTTTATTTCCTCATCTTTATGCTCTGTTATTGTTTTCTTTTCTTTAGACATGAACTAAATTTCTCTTGCTAGGGCGTCAATGGACCCTTTTGTATGACAAATTTCTTTATGGATTAATGTTAATCTTGTTTCTATTTCAATTACTTAGTGTTTTTGTTTGTGCTTAATGCTTTTAACTGATTGGCCACCAATCAATTGATTCGTTGGTTTGCAATAACTAGAGATAGGGTTTATAAACAAAGCTTCTTAACATAAATACCATGAGCTGAGCGAAAACTAGAGATAGACAAACGCGGTTCATGCGGACAACATAGGAACCCATAGAACTTCAACCTTTTCTTGGATTAGTTAAAGCTAAGAGATTAGGCAATTAATTTAGTATAAAGAGTATTGCTTGACCTCGAGAGAGGTTAGGAATAAATTAAAGGAACCGACTGTGAGTTAATTAGGATAGAACAGATTAACAGAAATACATAGGCAAGGCGTCTACAATAGGTGAAATTAATTAGCCCTAGCGTTCATTCCATTGCATTTAGTCAACCTTTCTTGCATCCATCCTGGTTACTATTCTTCGTATTTATTAAATTCTTATTTTTATTTTAAATTTCTTTACATCCATAATTTCATTCCTTCCAAATAGTCATCCCTTTAACTATTTGGTACTTGATCTATCATTGTGGGAATGATACTTTTCTCATCACTTTATTACTTATACGATTCGGTATACTTGCCGGAGCCGCATCACATGCACGGGAACAAGTATAATTAAATATAGCATAAATGGATGTGTTATAGGCTTCTTTTAACACCTTCCCTTCAAAAGTTTGGACCGAAGTCCCCTTTCTTTTCTTAACTTGACTTTATCTTAAGTCTTTTTCATCCACTAAACATAGGTGGTAATAAGCTCATACCATGGCCCTTGCCATCATAATTTTTCAGTATTTACATTAGCTGAGTCAATGCCATGCCTCATGTAAGCCCTATCCCCTATACTTACACTAGCTAGGTCCACGCCATGCCTTATCCGAGTCATGAGGGGAAGGGGAGTTTAATACAGGTCACCTCCCCTTTTGAAGGATCACACCCTTAGTTCAATTTCTTCTTATTAAAGCTTATGATAGTAAAATTATTCTAAGTCTATATATTTTGCGAAATTCTGGCAGCATGACGACTGGACCGGAGTTTCTCTAAAATTGCCAAATAGAGAATCCAGTCACAAGTCATCATCATATGCTATTCAACATCACATACATCATGCTTATCATTAACCTATTCATCATATCCATCATTATCATCATCATATCATCATATCATCATACTTGCACATAGACATGGATATATCACAAACAAAGTTTTATGAGCATAGCTTAGTAAATTATGTGCAAGCTTTTAATTGAATTTGCATATTTTTCAATTCTTTTATTAGGCATAGGGCCAATTTCGTCTATTATCCATTTTGAAACTTTTAAGTTGAATTATGAAGTTTTCCCATATCTTAATTTGAGGGTCTTAATGTCTTCAAGCTTCTTTCTCGTTATCCTTTAAACTTAACCATAACTAGTTTTTACTTTTTCAGTAGGGCAGTAATTTCATCTTTTGCAATTTTGACCTGAATTTAAGGTATGAGTATACTTCTTTTAGTTTATTTTTAAACAAAGCAAACCCCACTCAAAAACTCATTTTATTACTTAAGATATGCATTTTTTATTTTGATTGCTCAGTCTTTTAGGTTCATTCCAGAACAGTGACTTGTAAATTTTACTAGGAGCTCCTCATAAGGAATCTACCAAAACTATTTATGGGAGTGTTCCTCTATGTCTTAGCTTTCTAACAAACTTGGTCCTACTCAAAAAAATGTTTTGTATAGCTCGAGTTATTTGGATTTTTGTATAGAATGCATGAACAGAAACACATCTGGAAATAGCCCACTTTGAAAATTTGTATATCCCTCGTTTTAAGCCCAAATTTCACATATTTTATATGTATAAAAAGCTCTATGAGTCTATTTTCATTTAATATTAGTTTCATTGCATTTCAAGTTGTATTGAATGAGTTATTGGTTGTGCAATATAGACTGCCAAATTTTCTAGCTTCAACAATTTTTGTTTCAATTAGTTTTCTTGTAAAAATATTAAGTCTTTTCTTCAAGTGACCACTTTTCTCCTCTAAATCATTTTTATACTTTGAGATCTTGATGAAAAAAAAATCAATATTTTGAATTCTAAAAGTTTGGTTCAAAATAAGATAAATGCACAACCAAAATTATTCTTCCAAGAGAAGAGCAACAACCACAAGTAAACTTCCATAGTAAGAGTATAGCCATGAGACCTTTAGAGGAAGTTCTAGAACCACCTAGCTATGGAGAGCTTAGGAGTTCTCTATCTTGAAAACATATAAGAAGAAAGGTTTAGAGTCACTACCTCAAGAGTTTCTTGGAGAGCTTGAAGGGAAGGACAACTGTTGGAGGTGGCCTTCCTCCTCTTGAGCTAGCAAATGAGGCTAAATGAGTGTTTGTTTTGCTTTACCAAAGACCAAAGAAGGTGGTCGTTGATAAGTTTGTGAGGGTGGTGATAGAAGATAAGGGTGATGGTGGTGGAAAAGCAAGAAGAACAAGAAGAAGAGTAGAAAGAACAAGGAGAGGTGGAGAGAAGTGAGAGCTTTTATGTCTAAGTGAGAGGATGAAAGTTTGCAAAAATGAGAGAGTGAGTGGACAGCTGATGGCGTCCCACATCAAGGCCAAGGAGTAGGTGAGTTTTGCTTCTTTTACAAGCAAGAAAGCTAGGAACCTTGGGGTAAAAGGGTTAGGTGTGTTTTCTTTGAGTCTTGGTGCAAGCTATGGACCATTTTGTGTTTTCTCAAGTAAGCAAAGACAAGGTCTACTTACTCTTGAGTGTTGATTAACTTAAGTTTACCTACCTCATGTGACAAGACTGTAGTGAAGACTAGTTCTACTTTAGGTTAGACTTGGCTAGGGAACATTGCCAAAATAGGCTTGATCTAAGGGTGCAAGATTACGAAGCAATGGATGGTTGGACCTTGCTCTTCTTTGGCCGAAATTTTGAACCATGAGCAAGGGGAGATTTTAAATCTTCAAAGGTATTAGGGTTGTCTAATTGTTAATTAATTTAGTTAATATAATTGCTCTTTAGTCAATTATGGTTAATTACACTTTTAAGATGTTTTCCTCTAAAAGAATTGTTCTTATGAATTATGTAATTAGGGTAAGAATTAATTTATCTCAATTGGTTTAGGTAAAACAATTGTCATGTACTTAATTAATAAGATTATCTTAGCTTAATTATATTTCTAATTACGGATTAATGAGGTTTAAATGATTAGACTTGAATTAAAACGTTTAATGCGTTATGATTCAATTGTTGACTTGACTTAATTTACCAAGCTCTTGCTCATCAAGATTAGTCGATTAATCCTTAGTTAATCGCTAACCCTTCTAATTAGCCAGGGACACTGAGCTAATTAGCTTAGACAAATTAGGGATGTTATATTTCTCCTCTCCTTAAAAGGAATTTTGCCCTCAAAATTTGTTACCTGTAAACAAGTCAAGATGATCTCTTCTCATTTCTGGCTGGAGTTCCCAAGTATGCTCCTCCAAGCTTCCTTTTCCCTAGGCCACTTTTACCAAGGGCATAGACTTGCTCCTCAGTTGTTTGACCTTCCTATCGATGATTCTCATAGGTGATAGGTTGAACGTTAGGTCTTCCCTTAATTGTACACTTTCTGGCTCAAGGAGGTCACTGGGGTCGGAGTTGTACTTTCTCAATTGAGAGACATGGAAGACATTGTGAAGGTTTGATAATGGGGGTGGCGGGGCTATTTGGTAGGCAATATCCCTACTCGTTTTAAAATTTGGAAAGAACCGAGAAAACGAGGGCTCAACTTTAGGGCATTCTAAGGGCTCTACCTATACCTGTTGTAGTAGTGATTTTCAAGAATATGTGTTCTCCTTCTTGGAACTTGATTGGTTTTCTCCTCTTATCAGCAAAACTCTTCTGATGGCTTTGAGCAGTGAGAATCCTCTGTCTTATTTTCTTTATTTGCTCAGTGGTTTGCCTAACCAAATTTGGTCCTAAAAGGCTTTGCTCCCCAGGTTCATACCAACAAAGCGGGGATTGGCACTTTCTGCTATACAAGGCTTCATAAGGCGCCATCTCGATGCTAGCATGAAAGCTATTATTGTAAGCGAACTCTATGAGGGGTAGGTGTTTGTCCCAACTTTTGAGTCGATCCATTACACATGCTCTCAGTATGTCCTCTAGGATTCGTATGGTTCTCTCTGATTGTCCATTAGTCTGGGGGTGGTATGCTATGCTTAGACATAGTCTTGTCCCAAATGCCTTTTGCAAGGCTCCCCATAACCTAGAGGTAAACCTTGGGTCTCTATCGAATACAATAGTTGTAGGTACACCATGCAGTCATACAATTTCTTGCATGTATAGCTAGGCTAACTTAACCAACGAATAATTCACTCTTATAGGTAAAAAGTGAGCAGATTTTGTCAATCTGTCCACGATAACCCATATGGCATCAAACCCAACTTGTGTACGGGGTAAACCCATCACAAAATCCATGGAGATTCCATCCATTTCTATTCGGGGTTCTCCAAAGGCTGCAACATGCCTGAGGGCTTTTGGTGTTCAATTTTCACCTTCTGACAAACTAAGCACTTATTCACCATGTCCACCATATCCTTTTCCATGCCTAGCCACCAAAACATCCTTTTGAGGTCTTGGTACATCTTTGTCATGCTAGGATGCATGGTGAAATGACCCTCGTGAGCTTCTTCTACAATCCTACTCCTTAGGTTATCCTTAGCAAGCACATGTATTCTCCCTTGATACCTCCATATCCTTTCAGCAAACCCTTTGAGTTTTCCTTCCTTTACTTGGGCTACTATCCTTAAAAATTCTTCATCTTCCCTCTGGCACTAAGCAATTTGACTCTTGAAATCACTTGTCACTTTTATCTGGTTCAACCTTATGCTACATCGGGTTAGGGTGACTCCGAGGCTAAGGTCTTTAAAACTTTCAACTAGCTCGGCTTCCTTAACCATCATCCATGACACGTGCAATGATTTGTGACTCAACGCATCAGCAACCACATTGGCCTTACCAGGGTGATAGTTCAAACCAAAATCATAATTTTTCAAGAACTCCATCCATATTCTCTGCCTCATATTAAGCTCTTTCTGATCGAATAGGTATTTCAAACGCTTGTGATATGAGAATTCCTCAAACCTAACTCCATATAAGTGGTGTCTCCATATCTTTAAAGCAAACACCACAGCTACTAGCTCAAAGTCATGGGTTGGGTAATTAACTTCATGAAGTTTCAGTTACCTAGAGGCATAGGCTACTACATTGCGGTCATGCATTAGAACACAACCTAAACCTCTCCCATGGGCATCACAGTAAACCTCAAAGGCTCCCTTAGGGTTAGGTAGAACTAGTATAGGCGCTGAGGTAAACTTCTCCTTCAACCCTCGGAAGCTCTTTTCACACTCCACAATCCATACAAAGGTAGCATTCTTCCTAGTTAGCTTAGTCAAAGGTAGTGATATCTGAGAAAATCCCTTGATAAACCTTCGATAGTATTCGGTTAAACCAAGAAAACTCTGACTTTCATCACTGTCATTGGTCTCTCCCAATTCATCACCACCTTTACCTTACTTGGATCCATGGAAATTCCTCCTCTTGACACTATGTGGCACAAAAACTTTGCTTCCTCCATCCAAAACTCGCACTTTGACAACCTAGCATAAAGCTTTTTGTTTCTTAGAATTTCCAATACCATTCTAAGGTGCTCTTCATGTTCCTCCTTTGTCTTCGAATAGATGAGGATGTCATCTATGAAGACGACTACAAACTTATCCAAATACGGCGTAAAGATTTTATTCATGTAATCCATGAACATCGTCGGGGCATTAGTCAATCCAAATGACATAACCCTAAACTCATAATGCCCATACCTCGTCCTAAAGGCTGTCTTAGGAATATCTTCGTCTTTTACTCTAATTTGATGGTAACCGGACCTCAAGTCAATCTTTGAAAACACCTTTGCTCCTCTCAGTTGGTCCATCAGGGCATCTATCCTAGGCAAGGGGTACTTATTCTTCACTATGACCTTGTTTAACTGCCGATAATCGATGCATAGTCTCAAGCTTCCAACCTTCTTCTTGATAATCAACACTAAAGCTCCCCAGGGTGAGGCACTAGGTCTCACAAACTTCTTTTCTAGTAGCTCCTCCAGTTGGATCTTTAGCTCTACTAACTCCAATAGAGACATTCTATAGGGCACTATGGATATTGGTCCCACTCCCAACATCAACTCTATGGAGAACTCTATTTCTCTCTCAAGGGGAAACTCGGGGATATCCTCGGGAAAGACTTCGGGGTAATCCTTAAATATAGGAATCTCACTCAAAGTTTGCTCTAGGTCAACCTTACTAGCCGATAGGAGAACGTATTCTTGATTCTCAGTCTTAGAACAGTACAACACGACAGGTTTCCAACTTAAACTAATAGGTTTAATAGGTGTGGAAGGAAACACAATAGATCTTGTAGCATAGTCTAATATAACACGGTTGGCTGAAAGCCAATCCATGCCTAAGATTAGGTCCAACCTAGATAAAGGAAGACAGATTAAATTAGACTCATAGGTTCTATCATCAATATGAAATCGGCATTTCAAACAACATAGGCATGTTCTAATTGGTTTCCCAGTGGGAATAGAAATAAGCAGCATATAAGGCATTTTAAAGACAAACAATCCTAGCATACTTACGCAATCATGGGAAATAAAAGAATGCGTAGCACTAGAGTCGCACAGTACAGTTAAGATGTTACCATTTACTTCGCACATACCTCAGATAAGATCATCAGACTCCTTGGTCTCCTCAACATTAATGGTGAAGACTCTCCCTTAGCATTGTGGTTTGGGGGCAGGCGTGTCCTTGGTGCAATTCTTGGCGAAATGCTCAGTCCGTCCACATTTAAAGCAAACATTCTGTCTGGCATAGCAAAACCCTTTGTGTTGCTTCCTACACTTTAGGTAAGCAGCATTTGTTGCAGGCTTTAGGGGCTGGCCAGCGGGTCTTGGAGGATTGGCAAAGGGCTTTTGTGGCTATTTGCCCTTAGATCCTTCACCATGGGTGTTGCCCTTGAGACGCCTGTCTTCTCTTATGGGCCTCCGACCTCTAGATCGCCAGCTTTCGATTACATTCTTCTATTATGCGGCTCTTATTGACAAGTGTCGATAGTTATGTATATCTAATAGGGCCACCGATGCCAGAATGTTGGCCCGCAATCCTCCCTCATACTTCACGCATTTCCATTGCTCATCAAGGTTTTGCTGATACAATGTGGAAAACTTATACAGCTCCTCAAACTTTGCCGTGTATTTAGCAATGCTCATACCTCCTTGGTAGAGCCTCAAGAACTCCCTCTCCTTCGTGTTCGTCACAGACATCGGGAAGTATTTCTCATAAAAAGCCGCTTGAAGGCATCCCAGGTAATCTCTCTCTAATCACTCTCCATCAAGCTCTTTGCTCCTTTCCACCAAAACTTGGCGTCCGCTTTCAGCATGTAAGTGGCAAAGGCCACCTTTTGGGTCTTTGAGGAAGCTAGCATGGAGTAGATCTTCTTAATCTCTTTGATCCACTCATCAGCCTCGTCAAGGTTAAAAGCCCCCTTGAAACTAGGCGAGTTCGCCTTTTGAAATTTCGAGAACTTTTGATACTCAGCATTAGCTCCATCATTATGCAACCAATGGTTAATTAATTGAACCACCAACAAAAACTAAATTAGATGTGTCATAATACTCATATTATATATTGATTAAAGTTTGAGAAAAGATTAGAATGGTTTAAGGCTTAATTAGTGCATAATTAGCAATTTTCTCTTAAAAGTAGTTTTGCAATTTAAGCTTTAATTAATAAAATAATTAGCAAAAAATTAAATTTCTTTGATCTATCATCAAAATAATGTTTAATTATGTGTTATAAGGTATTCTGAATTTTTCCAGAATTTTTCTATAATTATTAATATTTTTAGTGAATTTTTACCTTAAATAAGCTTATTTTGAGTTAATTAACATAATTAAATTATCTATGGTTAAAAATTAAAAATCTCCATCAGCCATGTGATGATTTCTACGCCAATTCATGAGTCAAGGGGACAGGAAAAGCTTGGTAAAAGATCTGGGTCAAAATTCAAAGGATTTAGTGAAAGGTTAATTAATGTAAGATTACTTCAATTGATCAAAGTTTTACCTTCTTGAGTGTTCTTCCTTCTTCACTAATTTTTTCTAATTTTTCTTATGAAATTCTGATTATTTGGAGTTTATTTAAGTATTATTTCAGCCACCACAAATTAGTTGCCCATTAGTTGCGTTTTTATGCATTTTTATACAATTTTCTAGCTTAATTAATTAATTAATTAATTAATTATAGTTCAAATATTGATTTATTGTTTCATGAAAATTCTTCCCATGTGATAATTTGATGAAAAATGGCGTGATTTAGTGGCTGTAAGGTGCTGAGTATGTAGTCGTCTCATTAAGGTGGTAAAACTAAATCTTTGAAAAAGTCTAAACTTACTTAACTAGGTTAAACTCTTCAATTAATAAAATATTTATTTATTTTTATCATGTGGCTTATATAACCATGGTGTCGTGGATGATGTCATGGTGATTAGTGTGCTTAGTTAAGGTTTAGTTAATTATCTTGATGATTAAGAAGTTAATTAAGTGGCTTATGCTTAATTAGGCTTAAAATCAATTAATTAAGCCCAAAATTAATTAATTAAGCCCATGAAGGTTTTAGCCACTATTCGTGGCCCAAACATGAGGTCCATCACGTGGTCCTTCAAGCCCAAGCCCAAAACTTCAGTGATTCTTTTTCGTATAAGTTAAAGTAGTTTTATAGGATTTTTAGGACCCGTTTTGCACCCCCAGTAAGGTTATTTTTGTATAATTATGTAAATATTGCTCAAATTTATTAAACTCTGATATTTATCTTCAAAATTATGTTAAAAATGTATTTGTAATTTTTTTGAGAATTTTTTCAGAACTTTCTGGGTAGTTTTTGGCCTTCTGTAAGTCTTTTAGTGTTTTTTGTCTGTTGTCTGTCGGAGTTTCTGCTGTATTTTCTATTTTTTGTAACGAATGGAATTTTCATAATTTTGGCTAAGTCCAGGGGCATCCAATGTCATTTCACGCTTGGATACTTTCGTGACTCAATAGATTGAGATTTAGGTTTCTACGATTCTGCTATGTGATTATGCTCTGTTTAAAACCCTATTCTGTTAATTCTATAGGTGCGGGGGCCTAAATATCATTTTGTAAAAAGTCTTAGGATCAATGTGGAAATATTCTCTGGGGCCAATGTGTAATTACTAAAAGTCCTAGGGCAAAACTGTAGATATTGTAATATTCCCATATAATGTAATAGGAAATGATGAAAACGTCTTTGAGCAAACTTCTATTTTTACAACCTTGCCCTTAAATATTTTTAAAAATGACATTTAGGTCCTTATATCAATTGAATTAGCTAGGATAATAAGGTTTTAAACGAAGTAGAACTACTAGCGGAAACGTAAAAACCTAAACCTCGGCTGATTGAGCCACGGAGGTATCCATATGTGCAATGACATGGGATGCTCCTAGACTTATTCAAAATTATGGAAATGCCATTAGTTACGGAAAATAGAAAATAGAAAGGTTCTAAATTTGCAAAATATTTAATTTACGTCATTAGTCGATTTATTCAATTTTTATTAACTAAGTAAGGTTAATTAGAAAGTAATTAAAGGATAATTAGGAGTTAATCGGATATTAATTAGAAATATTAGGCTTAAGAAAATTAGAATAGACATATAGAAAATCTTACAAAGTTATTTAGTAATGTTTCACTGGCTTGGAGAAAATTGATAAGATTTCGGTATTTTAAACTGTCGGAACCGGACTAATAGAAGTTATACTGTGAAAACCCTAAGATCGATTGCCAAGATTCAGCCACCACACCCTCACAAGTGGCGCCACTAACAGCCATGAATAGGGAAGCCAAGCCAAGTTTGAATGAGGATTGAAGTCCACCAATCAAAAGCTAACTTCCTTCATAAGTCTTCATTTTTTTCTTCCTTCTGTCCTTAAATTTCGGCCTCCCCACAATAGATGTAGACCAGCCTTATTTTCCCACTTTCCTTCATCTTCATCCACTTTCTCTCATCCCCAAGCTCAAGCTCCAACCATCAACTTCACTCCAAGATCAAGATCCACTAAGATTTCACACCACCAAGATAGGAATCTCAACTTTCTCCTTCTTTTCTTTGAATTGGGGCTACCTAGGGTCCCTTGTTTATCCATAATTCTGATGTTGTGATAGGTGGGGATGATGAACTAAGGCTATTTTAAGGTGTATATGTGATTTTGAATTAAAGATTGGATGGATTGATTTAAGGAAAACATGAATTCAAGAAGAATTCAAGAAGCTGTTAGGGTTTTCCCCTTGACGGTCTGTATGGTGGAGTGTACGGCTCTGCCTATAATCATTTAAATTTGATGAAACTATTTTTATATGAAACTAGACATTCAGGGATTTCCATACATATAAAATATAAGGCCATTAGATTAGCATAGAATTGGTTACGAATTTTTGAAATTTGACCTAGAAATTTGGATTCTCATCTAGGCAGTATGAATTGCGAAGAGTGTAACTCACACTACACAACTCTAAATTGAGTGCAACTAACTCTGTTTGAAAGCTAACATATAAGGAAACATTACATAAAAATTTTAGAGTTAGATTCATTGCCATTTGTTGCCAGTACATCAATGAAATTGACTTAAGTTCAAACTGGGCTAGAATAGGGTAGTCCAATAGGGTCATATTATGGGGTTTATATCTCAAGCTATACTTACGCAAATGATATAAAACTTACTTCATTTGAAAGCGTGTTTTGTTAGCTTTAATTTGACATAAATTTCATATGATTTCACCTAGATTTCTATTTTTACTGAATTTTCACTTATTAGAGTATACTTCTGGCTAAGTACAGGGTAGTTTGAGGTAAAATACAAATAACTTGAGCTATACAAATCAAAATGAGATGGGCCCAAAAACGTTAGAAACTAGACAAATAGCATGTTAACATATCCAAAATTCAAACATAAATGAATTAAGAAGAAAGTATGGCATAAATTATAAATTCGGGCAGAACTAAATAGAATTGGCAACAATGACCAAATTGATGGTTTCACAAGTATTAGTGTACATATAAGGCTTGGGTTGAAGGTTGCAAATTTTATATTGATAGATATGTTAGATTGATTATATTGCTATGATTGATTTGTCCATGGGAGTTGGCACTATTCATGGAAAAGCAGGCTTGATCCATTATGCTACTAAATTTTCTGCAGAATTTTATGAAATTATGATAGTTTCTGTTATGAAAATTTATGATATGAACACGAAATTCTATATGCAAGAATGTTGGAAGGTAAGTGCACTAGAATGCATATAAACATTGCATGATGATATGATCATGATTATGTTTATGAAAGTTTGCATATTTGCATGCAAATAAAGAAAATATATGGTTATGAAAAGTTGGATTCCTTTACTTAGAGGCAGTTATTTGAATCTTTCCTTGTGAAGGTAGTTAAAGTTATGAGATCCCTTTACCTTGGAAGCACATGGCCAAAATGAGATCCCTTGTAGGTTACTTCTGCGTGATGATGGTCATTAGTTGAGCTCACTCCTAGGTCAGGCTACCTAAGGGCAATAAAGATGAAATACAAAGATATGATGATGAGTCCATATTGCTAAGGAACATGACATGGCGATCATGCTCTGATAAGGTATAACATGGCGATCATACTCTGGAATGTGGCATAATGATCCCACATCCTAAGGAACATGACATGGCGATCACGCTCTGATGGGGTATGACATGGCGATCATACTCTAGAATATGGCATAATGGTCCCACACCCCGAGGGATGTGACATGGCGATCACACCCCGAAGGAGCATGACATGGCGATCATACTCTGGGATGTGGCAGGATGAACATATTCTTAAGGAGTGTGACATGGTGATCACGCCCCTATAGAGTATGACATGATGATCGTATTCTGGAATATATATGACAAGTAAAGGAAGACAAAGAAAGAAAAGAAAATTTATGTGTATTTGCATAAATTCAAGTACAAGTAAAGGCATATGTAGATTTTAAGTTTTCAGTATATTGGTGCTATTATATTTTAATATGTTGCAATTATTATTCATAGTATAATGCATGAATTTATTTTGTATTAGCTCTTCCAAATGACAAGTGTATGCATAAAATGAACTTTGCTTCGGATAGTATGTTTTCAAACTATAAAATTAAACAATTTGTATAATATGTTCACCTTTCTCATAATACACTGAAGCAACTGGAGATAATAACGATGACATTATGTATGATAGTTAGAGAATCCTACTGAGAATTCAAAATTCTCACTTCTATTTCCGTGTTATCTCCAGATAGTTCGAGAAGTTTCAAAGACGACTGAAGTAGCTGTCAGATATGGTCCGCTCAGGTAACAGTAACAACTATTGAGTGTGGTACTATGACTTAAGCATAGTACTATACCAAGAAGGATGTTACAGACATCAAAAGTTTATAGCACAGGGGCATTTTCATCTTTTCTTAATTTTTTTTTTTTAGCATATAGCAGTGCATTAATTTTAATGATAGTGTTATACTATCTTATAGTTCCAAGTGTGAGGATCATCATAGCATAGTTCTGCCTAAGAAATTCTCACATTGCCTTAGTGAAATAATTCAAAGTTTCTATTACGTTATATTAAGGAAAACGGGGATGTTATAGCGGGAGAAAGACAAACTAATTCCTTAACGATTAAGACATACTTCCATTCAATGGAATAAACTTGGATAAGGAGAAAGAGAAACAATTACTTTAAGATTAAGACTTGCTTTCGTTCAATGGAATCAACCCTTTAAAGGGGAGAAAGAAACCAATTTCTTAAATATTAAAACTTGCTTCTATTCAATGCAATAAAATTGTTTTATAAGAAAGAGATACCAATTCCATAAGGATTAAGACTTGCTTCCATTCAGAGTAATAAATACATTAAAGGAGAAAGAAAAATCATTTCCTTAGGGATTCTAACTTGCTTCCCTAAAGATTAAGAGTTACTTCCATTCAACGGAATAAACTCGTTAAAGGAGAAAGAGAAACCAATTCCTTAAGGGAAAAGAATTGTTTCCATTCAATCAAATAAACTCATTGAGGGAGAAAGATAAATTAGTTCCTTAAATATTAAAACTTGCTTCCACTCAGTAGAACAAACCCAGATAATGAGAAAGAGAAACCAATTACATAACGATTAAGATTTGTTTCATTCAATGGAATAAACTTGCTAAAGGAGAAAGAGAAACTAATTCCTTAAGGATTAATACTTGCTTTCATTCAATGCAATAAACCCATTAAAGTAGAAAAAGAAACCAATTCCTTAAAGATTAAGACTTGCTTCCAATCAATGGAATACACCCAGATATAGAGAAAGAGAAACCAATTAAATATAAATTAAAACTTGCTTCCATTCAATAGAATAAACCCACAAAAAGGAGAAATAAAAACCAATTCCTTAAAGATTAAGATTTGCTTCCATTCATAGTAATAAACCTGTCAAACGTGGAATAGATACTAATTCCTTAAGGGAGTAAGAATTGTTTCCATTCAATGAAATAAAGCTGTTAAGGGAGAAAGAGAAACCAATTCCTTAAGGATTAATACTTACTTTCATTCAAGGAACAAACCTGTTAAAGGTGAAAGAAAAACTAATTCCTTAAGGATTTGCTTCCATTCAATGGAATAAAGTTGGGTAAGTAGAAAAAGAAACCAATTCCTTAATGATTAAGACTTGCTTCCATTTAGAGCAATAAACCTATTAAAGGGGAAAAAGAAACCAATTCCTTAAGCTTCCATTCAATGCAATAAACACGTTAAAGGAAAAAGAGAAACCATTTCCTTATGGATTGTAACTTGCGTCCATTCAATGCATTAAACTCGTTAAAGAAGAAAGAGAAACCAATTCCATAAAGATTAATACTTGCTTTTGTTTAAACGAATAAAATAGTTAAAGGAGAAAGAGAAAGCAATTCCTTAAGGAATAAGTCTTGCTTCCAGTCAATGGAAAAAACATGGTTAAGGAGAAAGAGAAACAATTTCCATAAAGATCAAGAGTTGCTTCCATTCAATAGAATAAGACCATTAAAGGTGAAAGAGAAACTAATTTCTTAAGGAATAAGAATTGTTTCAATTCAATGAAATAAACCTATTGAAGGGGAAAAAGAAACTAATTCCTTAAGGATTAAGGCTTGCTTCCCTTCAATGGAATAAACCAGCTAAGGAGAAAGAAATCAATTTGTTAAGAATTAAGACTTGCTTCTATTCAATGCAATAAACCTGTTAAAGGAGAAGGAGATACCAATCCAATAAGAATTAAGACTTGCTTCTATTCAATGTAATAAACACATTAAAGAAGAAAGAGATACCATTTCCTTAAGGATTCTAACTTTTCCATTCATTGTAATAAACCTGTTAAAGGAAAAAGAAACAAATTCCTTAAAGATTAAGACTTGCTTCCATTTAATCGATGACACCCATTAAGGGAGAAATAGAAGGCAATTCCTTAAGGAGTAAAACTTGCTTCCATTCAATAGAACAGACTTGGTTGAGGAGAAAAAGAAATAAAGTCCTCATAGATTAAGACTTGCTTCCATTCAATCGAATAAACCTATTAAAGGAGAAAGAGAAAGTAAAACCTTAGGGATTAAGACCTCCTTCCATTCAATGGAACAAATGTAGTTGAGGAGAAAAAGAAACCAATTTCTTAAGGATTAAGACTTGCTTCTATTCAATTCAATAAACCTGTTAAAGGAGAAAGGGATACCAATTTCAAAAGGATTAAGACTTGTTTACATTCAAAGCAGTAAACACATTGAAGGAGAGAGAGAAACCATTTCTTTAAGTATTGTAACTTGCTTACATTTAATGCAATAAACTTATTAAAGGAGAAAGGGGAACCAATTCCTTAAAGATTAAGAATTGCTTTCGCTTAATCGAATAATGATGTAGCTTCGACAAGTATACCAGGTCGTATAAGTAATAAAGTGATGAAAAGAGTATCGTTCCCATGAGGATCGATCAAATACTGAATAGTCTAAGGGAATAACTATTTTTGGACAAAATGGAATTACTAATAGAAAATTAAAATTTAAATAATATAAAATAAATAAGAAAAATAGTAATGAAAAAAACTCTAATAGTGTGGATAAATGCAATGGAATGGATGCTAGGGCTAATTAATTTCACCTATTGCAGATGCATTTACTATCAATTTCTGTTAATTAATTCCTATCCTAATTGACTCACAGACGGTTCCCCTTAATTTATTCTTAGTCTCTTTTAAGGTCAAGTAATACTCTTTGTCCTAAATTGATCGCCTAATCTTTTAGCACAAACTAATTCCAGAAAAGGGTGAAGATCTACTATGGGTTCCTATGTTGACTGTATGAACCGCGTTTATCTATCTCTAGTTTTTGCTCAGCTCACGGTGTTTATATTAAGAGGCTTTATTCACAAATCCTCTCTTGAGTCATGTAAATCCCTAAATCAATTAAATGGTGATCAAACAATTAAAGACATTAAGCACAAACAAAAACACTAAGTAGCAAAGATAGAAAACAAGATTAACATTAATCTATGAGTAGGCTTGTCATAAAAAAGGTTCCATTAATGCCTTAGCAAAAGAAACTTAGTTCATGACTAAGGAAAAGAAAACAACAAAAGAGTTTGAGGATGAGAAAATAGAAGAACAAAGAGCCATAAAGATTTCTAGCGAGAAACAAAAAATTTGGAAGAATCTGGGTCTCTCTGTATTGAATTTGAGCTCTGGAATCCTTGAATTTTCACCTTCAATCTCTTTGGGAGAAGTCTTCTGCCTTGAGAAGTGTGTGGTTGTGTCTAGGGATCTTTTTTCCTGATCTTATGTGTTACCTTTTATAGTCTACAGATCCTTTTTCTCGAATTTTGGCCTAAACCAGCAAATTGCTGTAGACAGAGTCACGCTATAGCCCAAGAGTTGCGCTATAGCACGGCTAAAATACTAGGAGCTAAACGGCGTCGTGCTATACACAACAACACTAACCTTTTTTACACATTTTTATGCTTTTTAGTAGTCAGAATAGTTGGAATCTGGCCTTAGAGGTAGAAATAATGATTGTAGATTTTTGAGTAAGCTTGTCAACGCAATAACAATCACCTCAATCAGAGTTTTGTAGCCCAAGATACAGGTGAGAGAGTGATCAAAGGTCAGACTTGATAGCATCAAAGACAAGATGAAGCTTCAATTTGTTTCACCTTTTTCTCCTAGAAGACTCGAGAACTGGAAAAAGTGTCCAACAACAAAGTTTAAGATCTTCTTCCCTTCTTTCTAAAGAATCTTGAATTATCATAATTTGACTTCTAAAGAGCTAGATATTGAATTTCCAAAGCTGAAAGGTCTTGATTTTATCCAAGATAAACTTTCCCATGGCTCCAAATTCCAACTTGAGTGCTTCTACCTAATAACAAGCAGACCAAAAACATAAATAAGTATCTAAAAACATGATAAAATGACAATCATACTAAAAAGAAAACCCTAAATCAAAATAACTAACTAAAAATAACTAAAACATTAAATAAATTCAAATAACTAAAGCCTAAATCTAAATAAAATAAAATAAAATAAAAATAACTCACTACAAGGAGTTATCATAACCCCCAACTTAAGAACTTACTTGTCCCCAAGCAAGACTCAAATCAAAGACTCAAAAATAGAAAAAAGGGATTCAAACAAAAAACTTAAAACAAAAGTACTTACTAGACAAAATGGTCAAGATAGAATTCGTTGATTATGGAATTCCTCATCACTGCTCCACAACTTAACTCAAAGTTACCAAGCATCCAAATCTAAGTATCAAAATCATCTAGCTATGCAATCATATTGCCAAAAGAATGGATCAAGTGTGTGTGTATAAGAGAAAAGCAACGAAAAATTGACACGCCCTATGCTTATGCAATGTTTAAGAAAAGACAATAATATCACAATATTCACAATCCTCTCTCTCTATTTCTACATGAATGTTACTTAGTCAAAGATCAAAAGGACTTCTTCGTAGCTTCTAACAGTAGGCCAAGATAAGGGGTAGATGGAATAGCTATTTAAGTTCAATTAATTCCCTCAACTTAAGAAACCCTCACCTTCTAACTCATTCTCCTTGGGGTACCCCCAACTTAGTTGCTTGGCAACCATCATGCTTTTCTTCTTGAACCTTGGCATTATATTTTCCTTATATTGCCATCCTTTTCTCTTTTTTCTTTCTTTACTTTTTATTTTTCCTTCATTCTTTCACTCTTTTTCTCTTCTTCTTCTTCCCTTTTTTTTCGACATGTTTTCCTACTCTACTTTTGAATTTAGAAAGCATGAGGTTGTGGTAATGGAGGTAGTACCCTATTCAAATGAGTTTAAAAGCTAAGGCTTGAGGGTAAATCATGGAATCAAAGAGGGAGAAGAATGAAGGGCATTAAGCTCATAATGTGGTTTAGTCCGAGAATAGGCTTGAAAGCTCGAATGGGGTGACTAAGGATCAATGATAAAGGGTGGGTAATAAGGCTCAATTGTGGCTGCCAAACATGGCCTAAATCATCTCTATGGCTAAGATTCACTCACATATTTCAAGAGAGATTCACAAGAATAAGAATGCATGTCTAAACCTAAATAAAGCATAAAAGCATAAAGAACACCTATCCTAAGTTGCTAACTCTTATCAAAGTGCAAGAAATTTATCATTCTCAATTCAATAATGAAAGCACAAAAAGATTTTCAAGACTCAAATTAGGATCTAAAGTTACTTAAAAGTTAACAAATAGAGTAATCTTCATATCATGGGCATATAAGCATTACATCCAATTGACTAACAAAAGACACTATGAAAAGGACTAAAAATTGAAAATTTTTTTTGAGATAATAACAATAAAAGAAGGAAAAAGAAAGAAAAAAACTAACAACTCAATAACCAAACTAAAAAAAAAAAATGAAATAAGAACAAATATGAAAGTGCATAATGGACTTTTCCCACCCCCAACTTAAAATTATGCATTGTCCCTAATGCATGAAAATAAAACCAAAAGGGAAAGGAAAGGAAAGTTACTCCCCAATGCATGTGTCTCTATTTTTCATGTGTTGTAGATTTCATGCTTTTGTTGCTGCATGCCAGTTGTGGCTTCTTCCTCCATAATGCTCTTCGTAATTGCTCCAATAAACTTGCAAAACAAAATAAACCAAATTGAAATAAATTAAAATCATTCAAAACAAAAAAATCTACCTAAATTAAAAGAACTAAAAGACTCCAATTAAAAGAAATTAAAAGAAATCAAAGCAAGGTTAGAAAAATTGGGTTGTCTCCAAATAAGCACATTGGTTTAATGTCCCTAAGTTGGACATGGTCCTATCACTCAGGGTGGTTCGTTCCTCCCTTCATTGGCACTTTGTCACCACGGTAGCAGCTCTTATTCCCAAAAATCAATGACATAGAGTTAGTCTTGAATGGCAAGTGGAGAGCTTTTGATGGCTTATCAGGTAGCTTAAGATCATCATCCCTTACCCTTTTCTTTTCCTTCTTTGCTTTGGTCTTCATTAATTGAGGCTTTTAAGGAGGGTTGGCATGTGATGCAGGGAGTGAAGTACTCAAGTTAGCATCCACTACATCCACTTTATAGCATTGAGTTGTCTTTGTGGTAGAGTCCATTGTTTGGATCACTTTGAACTTCACTTTATTGTTCTAAAATCTCAGAGTTAGCTCCCCCATTTCTACGTTAGTTAGGGCTCTGCTAGTGGCCAAGAATGGACGCCCAAGAATTAAAGGGAGATTGACATCTTTCTGCATATCAAGAATCAAAAAATCAGTGGGAACAAAGAAACAATCACTTTCACCAAAACATCTTCAATAATACCATAGGGAAGTTTGATAAATCTATTAGCCAACTGCAGAGATACCCTTGTAGGCTTCACTTCAGTAATGCCCAATTTATGCACAAGTGACAAAGGCATTAGATTGATACTTGCTCTAAGGTCACATAATGCCTTATTAATCCTCAAATCACCAATGGTGCATGGAATAGTGAAGCTTTTAGGGACCTTCAATTTAGGTGGCAGTTTCCTCTGAATGATTATTGAACACTCCTCAGTGGTGGTACAGTCTCATTAACATCCAATTTTCTTTTCTTAGAGAGTAGCTCCTTCATGAACTTGGCATAGTTTGGTATTCGCTCTAATGCCTCAGCAAACGGAATATTGTTGTGGAGCTTCTTAAGCACATCAAGAAGCTTAAGAAATTGTTGCCCTTCTAGTTCCTTCTTTTGTTGTTTCACCCTTTGAGGATAAGGAATTGGAGGTTCATAAGCAGGGGGTGCCATATATCTTTTCTCTACAGGTGGTGTAATATTGGAATTTTTAGCAGGCTTTTCTTCTATTCTTGCTTCTTCCTTGTTAGATTCAACTAATTCTTTATCACTTCACCATATGATTGCATTCACATGCTCTCTTGGATTCTCAGTGGTGTTGCTAGGTAAGGAACCTAGTGGCCTCTCAGTTAGCTGCTTGGAAATTTTCCCCACTTGATGCTCTAGATTTCTGATTGCTGCATCATGAGCACTAAATTGAGGCTCTGTCCTCTCCATAAAAGCTTCAGCCTTCTCGACAAAAGACATATTGTTCCTCATGAATTGTCGAAATATGTCTTCTAAGTTGGGCTTCTTCTCTTGTGGAAGTTGATTGAACTATTATCTAAGAACATAAGTATTGGAGTGGAAGCTGTGCCTCTAAGCATTCATGTAATTAACTTGCGCATCAGAAGAATGAGCTATAGTGCATTCTCCATGTGTATGGTTCCCATGGCAAAAATCACAGCATAAGACTGGTATTGGTAAAGTAATGCTAAGCAGGTCTAAATACTTCTGAATGGCTACATTTTGGATTGATAAGGCTTGCATCTGGGCCAAGAGGGTAGTGGTAGTGTCTACTTCCAAAACTCCCTTCTTTTGAGTTCTCTCACTAGGCCTCTAATAGTTGTTACTTGCCATTACTTCAAATAGCTCCCTAGTCTACTCAGGTGTATTATTGCTCAGAGAACCCCCAGCTATTGCATCAATCATGATCTAAGTGGACATGGTTTGGATTTCCATCTAGAGTTGGATGCTGTGATGTGGACACTTCGCCAACAGCTTGTTGTACCTTTCCCAAGACTTGAAAAGATTCACCATCTACCTGGGTGAAGGAGGTGATGTCATTCCTTATCTTAGCCAACTTGGCAAGAGGGAAGTACTTCTTTAAGAATTTCCTTGCCGCCATATCTGAGGTAGTGAGTGTTCCTTGAGGTAGAGACTTCAACCAAGCTCTAGCTTTGTTTCTCAATGAAAAGTGAAAAATGGAACAGCCTCAGCCGAATAGCGTCATCTGTGGCACCATTGATTTTTATGGTGTCACAAATCTTTAGGAAGTTGTTGAGGTGTTCATTGGGATCCTCACTAGGTAGTCCAACAAACTGGCAGTTTTGTTGCACAAACTGAATGAGTGACGTCTTCAACTCAAAGTTGTTTGCTTGGACAGGTAGTCTTATAATACTAGACGAGCACCCTTGCATAGTAGGTGCCAAATAATCCTTCATGGCCCAGTCATTTTGTTCGTTTTCATCAGCCATAGTAGCTTCAAAGACTCTTTTAACTGCTCTCCATTCTCTTTTGAGATGATGCAAATAACGCTCAATCTTTGGATCAAAGAATAAATCTCCCGTGGATTGGCTCCTTCACATAAGCTGCAAAATAAAACACAAGAATAAGTGAAAGTAGGAATAAAATAAAACAAAACAAAAGCTAAATAAAATAAACAAAAAAGTAAAAATAAAATAAATAATTAAAAAAAGACAAAAACAATTATAAAATAAAATAAAAATAAAAATAAAAATCCAATCTACTTTCCCGTTAAATAAGAATGATATTGATACTATCCCCGACAACGGTGCCAAAAACTTGGTGCAGCTCCGGCAAGTATACCGAGTCGTACAAGTAATAAAGTGATGAAAAGAGTACCGTTCCCATAAGGATAGATCAAATACCGAATAGTCTAAGGGAATAACTATTTGGACAAAATAGACTTGCTGATAAGGAAATTAAAATTTAAATAAAATAAAATAAATAAGAAAAATACTAATGAAAAAAAATTCTAATGGTGCGGATAAATGCAATGGAATGAATGCTAGGGCTAATTAATTTCACTGATTATAGACACATTTACTATGAATTTCTGTTGATCAGTTCCTATTCTAATTGACTTACGGTCGGTTCTCTAATTTATTCTTAGCCTCTCTCGAGGTCAAGTAATACTCTTTATCTTAAACTGATTGCCTAATCTCTTAGCACAAACTAATTTAGGAAAAGTGTGAAGATCTATGGGTTCCTATATTGACTGCATGAACCACGTTTGTCTATCTCTAGTTTTCGCTCAGCTCACGGTGTTTACATTAAGAGGCTTTAATCACAAACCCTCTCTCGAGTTATTGTAAATCCCCAAATCAATTAATTGGTGATCAAGCAATTAAAGGCATTAAGCATAAACAAAAACACTAAGCAACAGAGATAGAAAACAAGATTAACATTAATCTATGAGTAAACTTGTTAGATAAAAAGGTTCCATTAATGCCCTAGCAAACGAAGCTTAGTTCATGATTAAGGAAAAGAAAACAACAAGAGTTTGAGGATGAGAAAATACAAGAACAAAGAGCCATAAAGTTTCCAGCAAGAAACAAGAAATGTGTAAGAATTTGGATCTCTCCGTGTTGAAGTTGAGCTCTGGAATCCTTGAGTCTTCGCCTTCAATCTCTCTGGAAGAAGTCTTTTGCCTTGGGAAGTGTGTAGTTGTGTCTAGGGATCTTTTTTCTAACCTTACGTGTTGCCTTTTATAGTCTACGGATCCATTTTCTTGAATTTTGGCGTGAACCAGCAAATTGTTGTAGGTGGAGTCGTGCTATAGCGCAAGAGTTGCACTATAACATGACTAAAATACCCGGAGCCAAATGGCGTCATGCTATGGCATGCTTGCCTAATAGTGCTAACCTTTTTTACACACTTCCAAGCTCTTTAAAGGTCAGAATAATTGGAATTTGGCCTCGGAGGTAGAAATAGTGATTGTATATCTTTGAGTAAGCTTTCTAACGCAGCAAGAATCACCCGAATTGAAGTTCTATAGCCTAAGATACAAGTGAAAGAGTTATGAAAGGTAGACTTGACAGCATCAGAGACAAGGTGTAGCTTCAATCTTGTTTTGCCATTTCTCCTAAAAGACTTAAGAATTGGAAAAAATGTCCAACAACAAAGTTGAAGATCTTTTTCCCTTCTTTGTAAAGAATCTTGAATTATCATAATCCAACTTCTAGAGACCTAGATATTGAATTTTAATGTTGAAAAGGTCTTGATTTTATGCAAGATAAGCTCTCTCATAGCTCTAAATTCCAACTTGAGTACTTCTACCTCATAACAAGTAGACTAAAAACATAAATAAGTATCTAACATGATAAAATGACAATCATACTAAAAAAAAAAAAAAAACCTAAATCAAAATAACTAACTAAAAATAACTAAAACATTAAATAAATTCAAATAACTAAAGCCTAAATCTAAATAAAATAAAATAGAAATAACTAACTATAAGGAGTTATCAAATAAACTCATGAAAAGAGAAAGAGAAAACAATTCCTTCAGAATTACCACTTTCTTCTATTCAATGGAACAAACATGGTTGAGGAGAAAGAGAAACAAATTCCTTAAAGATTAAGACTTATTTTTTTTCAATCGAATAAACTTGTATGTTTAGGTAGAAAATGAAAGTAATTTCTTAAGCATGAAGGCTTGCTTCCATTCAACGGAACAAAACTGCTTACTGTAACATCCACTAGAATTTTATCATTTTTCAACTAGTTGTTCGATTTTTATCAAATAATTGAGATTAATTAAAATTCGACTAAATATTTATTTAGAATCAATTAAAAATTTTCTTAAAATCGGTTTACCGATTTAAAGGAAATCGGTGAGATTACGGTATTTTAAATGGATGGAACTGAAACCAATAGAATTATATGCCCAAAACCCTATAATCCAATGGCTGAATACTAAGCCACTTGAGCCTCTAAGGGTGGCGCCATAAAGGCCACAAAAACGAGGAGAGTTGGCTAAAATTTGGCCTTACATTCTCAACCAATCATATTACAAGTTTCCAACTACCCTCTTTATGTTAAATCAGATTTTTTCTTTCCTTTTACCCTATATTGATTGCGCCTCCTCCTTTCCTTGCTTCAGCCTTCTTCTTCTCTTCTGCCCTCAACCAACTCCATCAAACTTTCAAGCTTGATAAGGTTCTATCAAGCCAAACTCCAAAATCTAGCCAAAATCACATACAAGAAGGTAGAGGTTCAACCTTGTTCTTAATATTTTGGTTATGGATAGTTTATTATGGCTTTATTTTCTCATTTCTTGATGTGATGATTGAATGAATATGATGATCTTTAGCTGATTTGTTGGCTGTTTGTTATGTTAAAATCGATTAGGAAGTAAGAAAGGGTGAAAGTAGGAAGATATGAGAAGCTGGAAAACCAAAACCCCTCGGCAATCTACACGGCAGAGTGTACGACTCCATCTACAGCCATTTAAAATCAAAGAAACTATTTTTAAATGAAACTAGACATTCAGGGCTTTCCATAAATATATCATATAAGGTTATTGGATTAGTATTGAGAAAGATATGAATTTTGGAAGTTTGACCTAGGTTTTTAAGTTTGATTCTGGGCAGACTAGGTTGTTTAGGGCAAAACTTGCCCTACACGACTTGGAATTGAATGAAACTAACTTTTTTAGAAAGCTTACACATAGAAAAGCATCCCATAAAAATTTTATAGTTAGATACGGTCTCGTTTATTCCCAGTGGTTCGAAGAAGTTGCCCTATGTCTAAAGTGGGCCAAAACGGGCTAGTTTAGGAAGGTCAAATTTCGGGGCTTATAACTCAAGCTCTACTAAAGCAAATGAAGTTCAACTTCTTTCATTTGAAAGCTTGCTCTATTATCTTTACATTGATATAAAATTTGCATGATTTCACCTAGATTTCTATTTTTGATGAATTTTCTTTTAGAAGAGTGCAATTCTGGCTAGAAATAGGGCAGTCTGGAATAAAACACAAATAACTTGAGTCAATATCAAAACTCAGAACTTGGAACTTAGCAAAGAGAGAGCTAGATCAGGTATACTTAACATTGAACTAGGAACTAAGCGAATAGAAAACTAGATTGGTAAAAATTACTGTCGGAACTTGGAACTTAGGAAACACATTCATAAAAGTCTTGGAAGAGCAATTATGGATTAATGTCAGAAATCGGAATTACACAACACATAAAACACTTTGAAATCGAAAGTCAAGGACAAGAATATAAAGCCTAAACTACTTAAACCCAGAAGTCGAAGATTTTCAACATAAATTCGGAAGTCGGTATCAGAATATGAGACCTCATACCTGAATCCCGGAAGTTGAGAAAACTAGGATGCTTTAAAACTCTTATACATGTAGTTCCAAAACTCAATCCAGAATCAATCTCGAAGATCGATTCTAAACATAGCCCCAGAAGTTGGGAATCAAAACATTAACCTTATATACATAATCTTGGAAGTTGGAACTTATATAATCTCGGAACTCGGAGCAAATGTAACCTCGAAAGTCAGTCCTAAGCTCAAACTCGGGAACATTAATAAAAGTTTAAAACTTTGCAAGATAGATTAAGACTTAAGATTTTAAAACTTACACCTAACTATCTAAGCTTTGCTCATAAGACTTTGTTGTGCATGACAACTAATGGAGATATAATGTTCTATATTGGGTTTGCTATTTAATTAAAATTTCCTGGTTGTCTGGCACTATTCATGGGGAAGCGGACATGATCCGTTATGCTATTGAAAATTTGGTAAAGCCTATGAATGAGTTATGAGATGGATACATATACATGAGCATTTTTCAAGAGATTCACCAAGGTTATGTTATGATAAAGTTTCATGATACTTAGGCCAGCCTCGGATTTAAGTTAAGGGGAATAAATCGATGGAAAGATCAGGGAAAGTAAACTTGGGATTCCTGTATAGGAACGAGGTCGATCCTGAGAAGCAGACTATTACCTAGGAGTCTAAATGGCCAAGAACTCCTAGGGGACCAAGTAAGGGAAAAAGTTTATGACGATAAGTTCAAGAATGAGTTTTGCATGATCACATTGAATAGTCATTATAAGTTGATTACAATTTGACTGTTATGTTTACTTACTGCTATATGCTCATTTATTCTGCTCATTATTCTGTATATCACTACATAGTAGTTATTCTATTTCTTATACTGTGCTAAGTAAAATTGAACCTTGCCTCGAACCAGACATTTTCTTAAACTTATTAAATATGGATAATTCAATTTGATACCATATTTTTATAATTAAATAAAAATCGAGGCAACTGAGAATGAATCTAATGTTAGTTAAATGCCATACACGAACCTTACTGAGAATTTCTTTAAATTCTCACCTTGCTTTGTATTTCCATATCATTCTCAGACGCTGGTGATGGACACGATAGCCACTCTTTTTATTGAGATCCCGGACCTACAGCTCCACCATGATCCCGTAGTGGACTCACTGTACATAGCCAGCTCCTGCCATTTCCATCTCTACCTCTTTAGTAATAGGAATTTTGTTGTCCCTCTATTGCATCCTGCTTTTGACCTTGCTGCTCCATATTTTGCGGTTCTATTATATGTAGCACACCCCCTCGAGCACCTCCTGCACACGCAGCACCTGCAGCTCCTGCTAGCCCTCCACTAGAGTTACCTCCACAGGTGCTTCCAGATATTCCGCTTAGTTTTGAGAGCAACCCTTCTAAGGCTATTGAATCGAGTAAGTCCCAGCCACAGATGATATTGTACAGTATGGCCCTCTTTTGCTAGTGTGCAGCATTGGGTCATGATTTAGCTGCACGTATGTCAGTTAATTTGGAATGTCCTCTGAGGACCCCCGTAGGATCGTTTTTGACTGACACGGACCTTATGTCTTTTTGGTACACTAGCCCCACTTATGTATCCTATTTTGAATCTGTACATAAAATGAAATGTTGGCTTTTGACCTATATATGTATATATACAGTTGATGATATATTACTTATCCTTATCTATTATGTTGTGTTTCATTAAACTTTGTTATGTTTTACGACATTGAGCATGTTCATCATATACAGCACGCCGTTTCACCTGTTTAAAAAAAAAAGAGAAAAGAAAGATATGATATGAGAAATAAATAGTAAGTAGAGTATCAACATGGTAACACAATCTACTTAATTTCATGTTATGACTTAAGCATAACAATAAATTGGTAGGGTGTTACACTTACGGAGAAAGAGAAATGGTTTCCTTCAAGAGTAAGAGTTGCATCCATTCAACAGAATAAGCTCGTTAAAGAAGAAAGAGAAACCAATTCCTTAAGGAATAAGATTTGTTTCTATTTAATGAAATAAACTCGTTGTTGGAGAAAAAGAAACTAATTCCTTAAAGATTAAGATTTGCTTCCATTCAATGCAATAAAATTCTTAAAAAAGGAAGAGATACCATTTCCTCATGGGAGTAAGAATTGCTTCCATTCAATGAAATAAAGTTTTTGAAGGAGAAAGAGAAACCAATTCCTTAAGGATTAAGACTTGCTTCTATTCAAGGGAACAAGCCCATTAAAGGTGAAATTGGATAAGTAGAAAAAAGAAACTAATTCCTTAATAATTAAGACTTGCTTCCGTTTAGTGTAGCAAACTTGTTAAAGGGGAAAGAGAAACCAAATCCTTAAAATTTCATTCACTACAATAAATACGTCAAATGAGAAAGAGAAACCATTTTCTTAACGATTGTAACTTGCTTCTATTCAGTGCAATAAACCCGCTAAAAGAGAAAAAGAAACTAATTCCACAAAGATTAAGACTTGCTTTCATTCAAACAAATAAACCTGTAAAAGGAGAAAGAGAATGCAATTCCTTAAGGATTAAGATTTACTTCCATTCAGTGGAACAAACCTGGTTAAGGAGAAAGAGAAACGAATTCCTTAAAGATTAAGTGTTGTTTCTATTCAGTGGAAAAAACCCGCTAAAGGCGAGAAAGAAACGAATTCCTTAAGGAATAAGAATTGTTTCAATTCAATGAAATAAACCTGTTAGGAAGAAAGAGAAACCAATTCCATAAGGATTAAAGATTTTCTTTCATTTAATCGAATAAACCCGTTAATGGAGAAAATGATAGCAACACCTTAAGGATTAAGACTTGCTTCTATTGAAAGGAACAAATTTGGTTGGGGAAAAGAGAAACGAAGTCCTTAAAAATTAATGCTTGCTTCTGTTCAATCGAATAATCCTGATAAAGGAGAAAGAGAAAGCGATTCCCTAAGTAATAAAGCTTGCTTCCATTCAATGGAACAAACTAATTGAGGAGAAAGAAAAACGAATTCCATAAAAAGTAAGGGTCACTTCCATTCATTGGAATAAGCCCATTAAAATAGAAAGAGAAAACAATTCCTCAATGAATAAGAATTGTTTCCATTCAATGAAATAAACTAGTTGATAGAGAAAAAGAAACCAATTCCTTAATGATTAAGACTTGCTTTCGTTCAATGGAATATACCTGCAAAAGAAGAAAGAGAAACCAATTCCTTAAGGATTAAGACTTGCTTCTATTCAATAAATTGAACTTGGATAAGGAGAAAGACAAACCACTTGCTTTAAGATTAGGACTTTCTTTAATTCAATGGAATAAACCTATTAAAGGAGAACAAGAAATCAATTCCTTAAGGATGAAAACTTGCTTTTATTCAATGCAATAAAACTGTTAAAGAGGAAAAAGATGTCAAGTTCATAAGAATTATGACTTGCATCCATTCAAAGCAATAAACACATTAAAGGAGAAAGAGAAACCACTTCCTAAAAGATTAAGACTTGCTTCCGTTTAATCGAATAAGCCCATTAAAGGAGAACGAGAAAGCAACTGGTTAAGGATTAAGTCTTGCTTCCATTCAACGGAATAAACCTAGTTGGGGAGAAAGAAAAATGAATTCCTTAAAGATCAAGAGTTGCTCCCAGTCAACGTAATAAGCCCATTATGTAACATCCTCAATTTCTTGTCATGCTAAATTACCTCAGTAATCCTGAGTAATTAGGCACTTAATGAGAAATTATGAGATTAAGGCTTAATTAAGGGGTTAACGAAGAGTTTATGAGTTAACTTGGATAAGAAAAGTCAAGAGAATATTTAATCGAGATTAGATAATCTCTAACTAAGCAAGCTAGAGCCTTTATAGCTTAATTAAGTACTAATCACCCTTAATCAACTTAATTGAGTTTAATTAAGGTTAATTAAACTTAATTGCAAGATTAATTTTTGTTAATTATGTTCTTGTATGTTAATCACTAATCCTTGCTTAATCATCTTAATTAAGTTGCAAGAGCACTTAATCGCATAATTAAATTCAAATTTAGTCAACTACACAATAAAGTAAAAGAGTGATGTCACTAAAGCGTGAAGCATTAGACAAGAGTACTTTATGTAAGAGTTAGTACTTGATTTGTTCTCCAACCATCCATTTTGTCTCCTTAAACCTTAATTAACACAAAATAACACAAAAATATCTCCCTCCCTCCCTTTGAAACTTATGGCCATGCACAACACACACACACACACTCACTTTTCATTTTTCAACTTCTATTCTTTCTCTAAGTTTCCTACTCCTCCAACGGCTATCTGAAATTCTCTCTTCTTTTTCTTCATCTTCTTCTCCATTCTCTACCTCCATAACCAAACCTTCTTCACTTAGCCCTTCAAAGATCACATCTTTTGGTCTTTGAAGAAGAGATTCAAACACTACAAGCTTCATTTTTAAGAGAACTCGAGAGCTTCTCCTTCCTACTTGCAAAACTGCCACCATCATCACCAAGAGGAGCCATCACCATCTTCTTCTTCTTCTCTTATTGTAGCGCCATTTTTAAGTAGAGGTAGTGATCTTCACTCTTTTATTTTGTTTACTCAAGAAAGCTTGAAGCTTGGTTCTTCTCATGACCAAGATCTTTAAGTGAAAACTTGAGAAAATCTTTCATGCTCTTCATGAGCAAAAGTTTCTATTTTTGGTTAAATATGTTCTTGTTCTTCTTCAAGTGTTCTTGATATTTCTACTTTTGGAAAGATATGTTCTTGTTCTTCTTCAAGTGTTCTTGATGTTTCTATTTTTGGTAAAATATGTTCATGTTATTATTCTTGAATGTTCTTGATATTCTTGGTGGTATTTTGCTTAAAGTTGTTCTTTTTCTTATGATGAGTTTATGATTAGAAAAGTTTCATCTTTACATGTTTTTCATGATTTGATAAGACCATGAATATCCTAAAAGTTTAAAGCTTTAAAAAGGTTGCTTCTAGATGCATAAAAAGTGGCGCAAGTTTGGTACCTTCATAAAAGTCTTATTTTGTCTTGTGTTGAAGGCAAGACTAAATGGAAAAGTTTAAGCTTTTTGGAATATTAAGTCTCTTTGAGTTATAAAAATGGTATTTTGTCACTTTATATTGTAAAGATAGGTTCTTGGATGTAAATCCTTTTATAAAGTTTTAAACTTTAATCAGGAAGGTGACTTTAAGTCATAAAGTTATAAGCTTGCACACTAAGTCTTGTAAAGGCGGAATCTTGAGATGAATATATTAGTAAAGTTCCAAGCTTTAAGCAAAATTAGCATTTTTGAGTCATAAAAGTGTTAACTTTTATAAAGATCAAGACTTTATAACTCTGAAGCTAATGTTTTATGTCACTAGTTCGTAAAGTAGGAATCTTTTAGACATTAAGACAACCTTAAATCATAAAGTTGAGACCTTGATGGTCTTAGAATAAATAAAAGTGTCAACTTTCATAAAGAATAAAACTTTATGACCACTTTATAAAGAATGATAACTTTTATAATACTTAAGGTAAGATCTTTTTATATTAGTGATAAAAGCTTGAAACTTTGTAACTTGGTTAAGTTAAAAATCACCCTTGGTGTTTAGTGAACACGGTGTTGTTGGCTTCATGATGTGGTTATGCATTGTCATGACCCAAGGATTAGAGAGATCTCGAACTCCTTGGGAACAGAAGTATAATTAGGGCCTCTAAGCATACCATCTGAGCATACCATGAACCTACAAATCACTAAGTGCACTATCTCAAGAAAAGGAAACAATTATTTAACTTAATTAATTTGAACAAGTGTTCCATAAGATATGAACTCAAGTAAAGAATAATTCCACAAGAGAACTAAGTAACTAAAAGACCATCTACATATATCATAACAATATGATTCTCTCATGGGTAACCACGAGAAATCATGTGATGATTCATAAGATTCTTCACAAAGAATGACACAATTATAAACCCTTTAGGGTATGAATATATGATTCTATTTGGCATGATGAATGACAAGTTTGATTGAGCTTTGTCTCATGATTGAATGATGAGTGTGACGATATGATATAGATATGATGAACTATTGGTTAAAAGGTTATGATTGGCATTTTAGGGAAGCTCTAGTCTAGCCATTATGCTGCCGGATTTCCATCAAAATTACGGACTTAGTCATATCATTGCATGTGTCTAGTCAGGGATTACTATGCATGTAAAGTATAACGATAAGAAAAGATATAATGCGATATGACCCTTCAATCACTTCGGTAAGGGAAGTGAGAGACGGTGAACCATAAAGATTCAAGGAACCTTTATGAGGGAGGCAAAGGTGACATGGAGGACCCTCCAACTTAGGCGTAACCAATATCAGCTTAGTTTGATTTGGTTTAGTGCTACGTAATGACGGTCACAAAATGAGCTCATGTCCAAAAGTAGTTCATTTCAAAGGAAAAGTAAAGAATGTTAAGCACGTACTAAAAACGAAAGTAAAGTCAAGTATAACCATGGTTAGGTCTATGATGATGCATGTCTTTGCATGTATTTATATTGTCCATTTGCATTATGAATGTTTTATTCTATGTTTTAGTATGTATGTTTAGTTATGATGATGTAGTTATGATGTTAAGCTTAAAAGTAACCCGCTTCAGGACTTAAGTTTTCAGAATCATTAAAATTGAACTTATATTTATCCGCTGTTTTCATAATCAAACCCGAAGTGGGTGGGACAATGACGAAGACACAGTGTTTGTCTAGTCATGATCCTACTGAGAAATTTAGTATTTCTCACTCCTACATTTCCATGTCATCTTGAGAGGATGTCGATGTTGGGTAAGGTGGTGATCTTCATTGAGTTCCCAGTATGGCGTTGGCGCTTCAACCCTGTGCTGAATGCCTCAGTGATGTCTGCAAGCACAGCAATGAGGATCTACATCTTCCATGACCGTCCGTTTCAGACTCCAGTGATGAGCCCATTTTTCCGACCATATCAGCCATTTGGTGAGGTTACCTTGGATGACATTCGTCCTTACTTTCAGCTGCCAAGGTACTCCACTGATGATGAGACCGGGTCGAATACCCATCTGACTCCTATTGCTTCATTGGATTTCGATCCTTCAGAGCCTTCCCATTCGAGCTATCATGTAGAGACTGACCCATCTGAGCCCTCCTATCCATCTGTGATATGTCTGACATCTGACTTGTCTTCTTCCTCAGCAGCTCCTCGTCACACTCCACCCTCGGTTTTCGGTCGCAGCTTCATTCATACTCATGCTATGCCTCGAGGATGTGGCCATGCTCAAGGAGGGGGACTGGTGATGTTACTCCCGGTGGATTCGAGAATGGTTTCCTCTTGCTTGACGAGTGATCTGGTGATTGCATACGGAGGTGATCATGAAGATAGCCCTTTTTGTTTGTAGTTATAAGGTTATCATTTTGGTATATGGCATGCTTAGGTAGTAGGGATTTTTCATGTATAGGGCTAACAGTTGGTATCGGACCTATCATTATCTATATGTATGACTTTTGGTAATACTATTAGTATTATATTAGCTATGAATGGTCGCAGAATGAATGTTATATTTATCTAAGTTTGTTGTTATTCTTATTGCTTCTATTTATTCTATTCGCACGGTATGGATGAGATAACGTTGTTTATCATATGTATTCATGATGTGCTCATGGCTCTTGACTTTCAAAATAGGTTATTTATTATTGTTCAAAAAAATTATTACCCCTATTTTCTTATAAAAATATTTTCCAATTATAATGTTAGTTCCGCGAGCAAATAGTAACAACTAGTGATTCCATAATATGACTTAAGCATGGTATGAGACTATTAGGATGTTACATTTTGGTATCGGAGTAGTTCATCCTTGAAGAGCCTGGGGATGAACTGACTATGCTTCTAAGCATGCGTGTTACTTAAGTCATGCTTTGAGTCTCATCTGTATGAGGAGACATAGGGATTAGACATGCATGATAATCTATTCTGAATGTGGTTAGTTGCTGGTTCACTTAGTGTAAATGTTGAGTCAATCAACTCAATGTCTTGTATTTTCTGTACCAGGAACTAATGGCATCAGGGAGACGTGGTAGGCCTCGTAATGAGTTAAAAGGTCCCAAGGAAGTCATGGGGACACTTTGTGAAATGGCTGCTGCCATGAGGGAGCAAGTTGCTGCTGCCTATCGCATGATGGAGCGAATGGAGCAAAGGGATGAGGAGAATCCCAAAGAAAACAATGGAGGAGCTGAGGTAGATCTTGAACACCTCAAGTTTGCTGAGTTCAGGAATGCAAATCCACCGAGTTTTAGAGGGACGTACAACCCCGATCATGCTGATGAATGGATCAAGATCATTGAGATGATTTTCATGGTGCTAGCCTGCACCGAGGAGCAGAAGGTAGCCTTTGCTACCTACATATTAGAAGCTGATGCTGAGTTCTGGTGAGTGGGAACCGAAAAGCTATTGGAAGGTGCTCGGACCACATCACCTGGGAGATTTTCAAGTCACACTTCAACAAGAAGTATTTTCTTGCATCCGTGAGGAATGCAAAGGAGATGGAGTTCATGAGTTTGATACAAGGGACCATGAATATTGCTAAGTATACGGCCAAGTTCGAGGAACTGTGCAAGTTTTCAACGATCTATCAAGGGAACCCGGATGAGCGCTGGAAGTGTGTCAAGTTTGAAGGAGGGTTGCCTGAGGAAATCCTGGCATCTATAGACCTATGGAGATTCGTGACTATCCTGCACTAGTCAACAAGTGCTGTCTAGTGGAGGATTGCAACCGCAAGCTGTCCGTGGCTCGGTCCGAAGCTTACAAGAAGAAGTTGACACCGCAAGGGTAGAAGTTCAAGCCCTAACCCCCGAGGAAGTCGTTTCAAGGTGGAGTTTTCAAATGAAAGCAACCCTGGAAGCCTACTGGGAATCCACCTAAGCCTATGAATGGTCAAGCTTGCCCTAAGTGTGGCAAGCATCATGGAGGACGCCTGTGTTTAGCTGGCCAGAATATGTGTTTCCGATGTGGAAAGCCTGGGCATATGGCTAGAGACTGCAATGTCAAGCTATTATCCCCTGCCAACAAGCCCCAACACTAAGGAAGGGTCTTTGCCCTTAATTCCGAGGAGGCTACTTAGTCCAATGATCTAATCCAATGTAAGTGCGAGGTCAATGGTAGAACCTTAACTATACTATATGATTCTAGAGCTACATACTCCTTTATTTCTCATGATTGTGTAGATAGATTGGGATTGTTTGTGTCTAAATTACCTTACATGTTGATTGTTTCTACTCCTGCTGGAAACCAATTAAGACTAGTCATTGTTGTTTAAATTGTCAGTTCCAAATTGATGGTAGGTCTTTCATAGCAAATTTGATTTGTTTGCCTTTGTCTGGTTTGTATTTGATTCTAGGCATGGATTGGCTCTTTGCTAACCATGCTATGATAAATTGTTTTGAGAAATCTATTGTTCTTCTTCCTATACCTATTAAGCCTATTGAACCTGTTAGTTTATTTTTGAATTTTGGTAAGATTAGGAGTAGTAAGTCTAGTAATCAGGGATATGTTCTCCTTATGGCAAGTGAAGTGGAACTCGAGCAGGTATTGAAAGAGATCCCCGTAGTTAGGGAATACCCGGATGTGTTTCCTGACAATATACCCAAGTTTCCCCCGGAAAGGGAAATTGAGTTTTCTATAGAGTTTGTACCGGGAACAAGGCCAATCTCTATAGCACCCTATAGGATGTCCCCAATGGAGTTGTCGGAGTTGAAGGGACAATTAGAAGAGTTGCTGGAGAAGAGATTTGTAAGACGTAGTGCCTCACCTTGGGGAGCCCCCGGTATTGTTTGTGAAGAAGAAAGACGGGGGCATGAGGCTATGTGTGGACTATAGGTAGTTGAACAAAGTGACTATTAATAACAAATACCATTTACCTAGGATAGATGACCTCATGGACCAACTACGAGGTGCAGCTATGTTCTCTAAGATTGATTTGAGATTCGGATATCATCGATAAGGGTGAAAGAGGAAGATATACCCAAGACAACTTTTAGGACAAGGTATGGGCATTATGAGTTTATAGTGACGTCGTTTGGATTGACTAATGGCTCTACTATTTTTATGGATTACATGAAAAGAATTTTTAGACCCTACTTGGATAAGTTTGTAGTTGTTTTCATAGATGACATTCTCATCTATTTGAGAACAAGGAGGACCATGCAGAGCATTTGAGAGTTGTGTTGGAATCTTGAGGGAAAAGAGGCTTTATACTAAGTTATCTAAGTGTGAATTCTGGATGGAAGACGTAAGGTTTTTAGGACATGTGGTGTCACAAGGAGGGATCGTCGTGGATCCAAGTAAGATTGAGGCTGTAATGAATTGGGAGATACCAACCTCGGTAACTGAGATAAAGAGTTTCTTGAGTTTAGCCGGTTACTACCGTAGATTTATAAAAGGAATTTCCCAGATATCTTTGCCCTTAACCAAGTTAACAAGAAAGGATGTTCAATTTGTATGGACCATTTGAGGTTTATTGTGATGCCTCTGGGTGAGGTTTAGGTTATGTCTTGATGCAGAATAGGAACATAGTGGCTTATGCCTTTAGGCAGTTGAAGCCTCATGAAGTAAACTACCCAACCCATGACTTGGAGTTAGCGGCTGTAGAGTTTGCCCTGATGATATGGAGGCATTATCTCTATGGAGCAAGGTTCGAAGTATTTTCTGATCATAAGAGTTTGAAGTATCTCTTTGATAAAACAAAGTTTAATATGAGGCAAAGGAGATGGATGGAGTTTCTAAAAGATTATGAGTTTGGGTTGAACTATCATCTTGGGAAGGCCAATGTGGTGGCTGATGCTCTAAGTCAGAAGTCTTTGCATGCGTCATGGATGATGGTCAAGGAGGATGAGCTAGTAAGGAGCTTTAGAGACCTTAACCTCGGAATAGTGTTGACCCCTCTTAGTTTAAGATTGAATCAGCTTAGGGTGATGAGCAATTTCAAGAGTCAAATTGCTCAAGCCAAAAGTGAAGAAGAGGATTTCCTAAAAACCCTAGCATTGGTGGAAAAAGGAAAGTTGAAGGGTTTTACTAGAGGTATTGATGGACTGTGGAGGTTCGAAGGAAGGATATGTGTACCCGCAAGTGATGACCTCCGAAGAAGGATTTTGGAGGAGGCTTACGAGAGCCATTTCACTATACACCCTAGTGTGACGAAGATGTAGCAAGACGTTAAGAAGATGTTTTGGTAAAAGGATTGAAAAGGGACATTGCGAAGTTGGTAAGCTGGTGTTTAGTCTGCCAAAAGGAGAAGATTAAACAGCAAAAGCCCTCTGCTATGTTGCAACTATTAGAGATCCCATAATGGAAATGGGAAAGCATCTCTATGGACTTCATGATGGATTTACCCAAAACACAAGCTAGTTTTGATGCGATATGGGTGATTATTGACAGATTAACCAAGTCTGCTTACTTTTTGCCCATTCGAGCTACTTATCCTTTGGAAAAGTTAGCCCAACTGTATGTTCAAGAGATAGTAAGATTGCATGGTGCACCTTCAACTATAATCTTGGATAGGGACTCGAGGTTTACCTCTAGATTCTGAGTATCTTTGCAAAAGGCATTTGGGATGAGGCTTTACCTAAGTACAGCTTATCACCCCTAGACAGATGGATAGTCAAAGAGGACTACCCAAACTTTAGAGGACATGTTAAGAGCTTGTGTATTGGATAATTGAGGAAGTTGGGATAGATAATTACTTTTGATTGAGTTTGTGTATAACAATAGTCATCATGCAAGTATTGGTATGACACCTTATGAAGCTTTGCATGGAAGGGGTGTTGGTTTGAACCAAGTGAGCAAAGCCTACTAGGACTTGATCTTGTGAGGCAAACCACAAAACAAATAGAAGGATTAGGGAATAAATCCCTATGGCCCAGAGCTATCAAAAGAGTTATGCAGATAAGAGGAGAGAGCCTCTAGAGTTCCAAGAAGGAGAACATGTGCCCCTGAAAATTCACTCCTGTGACTGGTATAGGTAGAGCCATGAAAGTCAGAAAGTTGAGCCCCGATTTTCTTGGCCCCTTTCAAATTCTCAAACGTGTCAGGTCAGTTACTTAGCAAGTGGCCTTACCTCCAAATTTGTCAAACCTTCATGATATCTTTCATGTGTCTTAGTTGAGAAAATACCATTCCGATGCTAGTCATCTACTTGAACCCGAAAGTGTACAGTTAAGGGAGGACCTAACCTTCAATCTGCCGTTGTCTTAGATCATGGATCGTGGGGTAAAATAGCTGAGGAATAAGACGGTACCCTTGGTCAAGGTGGCTTGGGGTAGAGGAAACATGAAAGAGTATACGTGGGAACTAGAGTCTGAGATGAAGAATGAGTATCCAGAATTGTTTATAGGTAATGAATTTTAAGGGCAAAATTCTTTTTAAAGGTGAGGAGAAATGTAACATCCAAAAATTTGTATCATGCTAAATTACCTTAGTAACCTTGAGTAATTAGGCACTTAATGAGAAATTACGAGATTAAGGCTTAATTAAGGTGTTAACGAATAGTTTATGAGTTAACTCGGATGAGAAAAGTCAAGAGAATGCTTAATTAAGATTAGATAATCTCTAATTAAGCAAGTCAGAGCCTTTATAGCTTAATTAAGCACTAATCGCCTTTAATTAGCTTAATTGAGTTTAATTAAGATTAATTAAGCTTAATCACAAGATTAATTTTTGTTAATCATGTTTTTGTGTGTTAATCACTAATCCTTGCTTAATCATCTTAATTAAATTGCAAGAGCACTTAGTCACATGATTAAATTCAAATTTTGTCAACTAGACAATAAAGGAAAAGAGTGATGCCACTAAAGCATAAAGCATTAGACAAGAGTGCTTTATGTAAGACTTAGTACTTGATTTGTTCCCCCATCATCTATTTTGTCTCCTTAAATCTTAATTAACACAAAACAACACAAAAATATCACTCTCCCTCCCTTTGAAACTTACGGCCATACACAACACACACACACACACACACTCAATTTTTTATTTTTCAACTTCTATTCTTTCTCTAAGTTTCCTACTCCTCCAACGGCTATCTGAAATTCTCTCTTCTTTTTCTTCATCTTCTTCTCCATTCTCTACCTCCATAACCAAATCTTCTTCACTTAGCCCTTCAAAGACCACATCTTTTGGTCTTTGAAGAAGAGATTCAAACACTATAAGCTTTATTTTCAAGAGAACTCAAGAGCTTCTCCTTCCTCCTTGCAAAACCAACACCATCATCATCAAGAGGAGTCATCACCATCTTCTTCTTCTTCTTCTCCTGTTGTAGCGCCATTTTTAAGTAAAGGTAGTGATCTTAACTTTTTTATTTTGTTTACTCAAGAAAGCTTGAATCTTGATTCTTCTCATGACCAAGATCTTTAAGTGAAAACTTGAGAAAATCTTTCATGCTCTTCATGAGCAAAAGTTTATATTTTTGGTTAAATATGTTCTTGTTCTTCTTCAAGTATTGTTGATGTTGCTACATTTGGAAAAATATGTTCTTGTTCTTCTTCAAGTGCTCTTGATATTTCTACTTTTGGAAAAATATGTTCTCGTTCTTCTTCAAGTGTTCTTGATGTTTCTATTTTTGGTAAAATATGTTCATGTTATTATTCTTGAATGTTCTTGATGTTCTTGGTGGTATTTTGCTTAAAGTTGTTCTTTTTCTTATGATTAGAAAAGTTTCAACTTGATATATTTTTCATGATTTGTTAGGACTATGAACATCCTAAAAGCTTAAAGCTTTAACAAATTTGCTTGTAGATGCATAAAAAAGTGGCGCAAGTTTGGTGCCTTCATAAAAGTCTTATGTTGTCTTGTGTTGGAGACAAGAATACATGTAAAAGTTTAAACTTTTTGGAATATTAAGCCTCTTTGAGTTATAAAAATGGTATTTTATCACCTTATGTTGTAAAGATTGGTTCTTGGATGTAAATCCTTTCATAAAGTTTTAAACTTTAATCAAGAAGGTGACTTTAAGTCATAAGGTTATAAGCTTGCACACTAAATCTTGTAAAGGTAGAATCTTGAGATGAATATATTAGTAAAGTTCCAAGCTTTAAGCAAAAATATCAGTTTTGAGTCATAAAAGTGTTAACTTTTATAAAGATAAAGACTTTATAACTCTAAAGCTAATGTTTTATATCACTAGTTCATAAAGTAGGAATCTTTTAGACATTAAGACAACCTTACATCATAAAGTTGAGACCTTGATGGTCCTAGGATAAATAAAAGTGTCAACTTTCATAAAGAATAAAGCTTTATGACCACTTTATAATGAATGATAACTTTTATAATACTTAAGGTAAGATCTTGTTATGTTAGTGATAAAAGCTTGAAACTTTGTAACTTAGTTAAGTTAAAACTCACCCTTGGTGTTTAGTGAACACGATGTTGTTGGGTTCATGATGTGGTTATACGTTGTCATGACCCAAGGATTAGAGGGATCTCGAACTCCTTGGGAACAGAAGTATGATTAGGGCCTCTGAGCATACCATGAACCTAGGAATCACTAAGTGTACTATCTCAAGGAAAAGAAACAATCATTTAAGTTAGTTAATTTGAACAAGTGTTCTATAAGATATGAACTCAAGTAAAGAATAATTCCAAATGAGAACTAAGTAACTAAAAGACCACCTACATATATCTTCACTATTGGATTCTCTCATGGGTAACCACAAGAAATCATGTGATGATTCATAAGATTCTTCAGAAAGAATAACACAACTATAAACCCCTTTAGGGTATGAATCCATTCAGCATGATGAATGACAAGTTTGATTGAGTTTTGTCTCATGATTGAATGATGAGTGTGATGATATGATATAGATATGATGAACTATTGGTTGAAAAGTTATGATTAGCATTTTGGGGAAGCTCCGGTCTAGCTGTTATGCTGCCGGATTTCCATCAAAATTATGGACTTAGTCATATCATTGCATGTGTCTAGTCAAGGAGTACTATGCATGTAAAGTATAATGATAAGAAAAGAAATAATAGGATATAACCTTTCAATCACTTCGGTAAGGGAAGTGAGAGACGGTGATCCATAAAGATTCAAGGAACCTCTATGAGGGAGGCAAGGGTGACATGGAGGACCTTCCAACTTAGGGGTAACCAATATCGGCTTAGTCTGATTTGTTTTAGTACTGTGTGACAATGGTCGCAGAATGAGTTCATGTCCAAAAGTGGTCTATTTCAAAGGAAAAGCAAAGAATGTTAGGCACGTGCTAAAAACGAAAGTAAAGTCAAGTATAACCATAGTTAGGTCTATAATGATGCATGTCTTTGCATGTATGTATATTGGCCATTTGCATTATGAATGTTTAGTCTATGTTTTATTATGTATGTTTAGTTATGATGATGTAGTTATGATGTTAAGCTTAAAAGCAACCCGCTTCGGGACTTAAGTTTTCAGAATCATTAAAATTGAGCTTATATCTGTCCACTATTTTCTTAATCAAACCCGTAGTGCTGGGACGATGATGATGACACAGTGTTTATCTAGTTGCGATCCTACTGAGAAATTTAGTATTTCTCACTCCTACATTTCCGTGTCATCTTCAAAGGATGTCGATGTCAAGCACGATGGTGATCTTCATTGAGTTCCCAGTATGGCGTTGGCGCTTCGATGCCTCAGTGATGTTTGCGAGTGCAGCAATCAGGGTCTATATCTTCCACGACTGTCCGTTTCAGACTCCAGCGATGAACGCTTTTTTCCGAGCACATCAGCCATTTGGCGAGGTTACCTTGGATGACATTCATCCTTACTTTCAGCCGTTGAGGTACCCCACTGACAATGAGATGGACTCGGATACCCATCTAACTCCTACTGCTTCATTGGATTCCGATTCTTCAGAGCCTTCCCATCCGAGCTATCATGTGGAGACTGAACCATTTGATCCTTTCTATTTGTCTGTTATACATCTGACGTCTGACTCGTCTTCTTCTTCAGTAGCTCCTCGTCAAACTCCAGCCCCGATTCGCGGTCATGGGTTCATTTTTACTCGTGTTATGCCTCGAGGACGTGGGCGTGCTCGAGGACACCCGTTGTGGTGATGTTACTCCTAATGGATTCGGGAATGGTTTTCTCCCGCCTGATGAGTGATGTAGTGATTGCAAATGGAGCTGAGTGGGAGGATAGCCCTTTTTGGTTTTAGTTATAGGGTTATCATTTTAGTGTATGGCATGCTTGGGCAATAGGGATTTCTAATGTATTTCCTTTTATCATGTATTTGGTAGGTTTCATGTGTAGAGCCGATAGTAGGTATCTGACCCATCATTATCTATATGTTTGACTTTTGGTAACACTATTAGTATTATATTAGCTATGAATGGCCATGGAATGAATGTTATATTTATCTAAGATTGTTGTTATTCTTATTGCTTCTGTTTATTCCATTCGCACGGTATGTATGAGATAGCATTGTTTATCATATGCGTTCATGATGTGCTCATGGCTCTTGGCTTTCAAAATAGTTTATTTGTTATTGTTAAAAAAAAAAAAATTTTACCCCTATTTTCGTATAAAAGTATTTTTCAATGGTAATGTTAGTTCTGCAAGCAAAAAGTAACAACTAGTAATTCCATAATATGAGTTAAGCATAGTATGGGGCTATTAAGGTGTTACACATTAAAAGAGAAAGAGAAACCAATTTCTTAAGGAATAAGAATTATTTCCATTCAATGAAATAAAGCTATTGAAACCAATTCCTTAAGAATTAAGACTTGCTTCCATTCAATGGAGTAAACCCAAATAAGGAGAAAGAGAAACCAATTACATAAAGATTAAAACTTGCTTTCGATCAATGGTGTAACATCCCCATTTCTACCTAAGCTAATTAGCTCGGTGTTTCCGGCTAATTAGAGGGATTAGCGATTAATTGAGAACTAATCGATTAATCCCGAGAGCAAGAGCTTAGTAAATTAAGTCTAGCCAAACAATTTAGTCATAATGTCCTAAGCGTTTTAATAAAACCTTAATCGTCTAATCCTTAATTACTCGAAGGTGCCAAAACAAGAGTAAGACAATCTAACCTTACTAATTAAGTTTATAATGATTAAGACAACTCTTGAAAAATTAAACCCCAAATTAAGCATATGCTTAACCGTAATGCAAGACATCATAAAAGGTATAATTGACAAGAGTTAACTCATGGGTAATTAAGCCAATTAAGTTAAACTACATTTAAATAATTCTAATAACATTTAGAGATAAAGGTTCTTCCATGCATATGCCCTAGAAAGACCTACCAAGGAGGAGCAACATCTCACCCTTCATTCAAACTCTTTAATCCTACACCATTAGATCAAAAGCCAAGACTAGGATCCTTGTCATCCACCATTAGATCTTGACACTTGGATGAGTCTTAGACAAGCAACCAAATCCTAAGAGGGTACTCCTTTAACCCCTAGAGAAAAGCTTAAAATGGGCATTAGAATGCCTCCAAGACTCAAGGAAAAACAACTCACCCTTTTACCCCAAGGTTTTTCCACTCTCTTGCTTGTTGTAAGAAGCAAAGTCACATCACTCTTTTCCCTCCCCTTTGTGCGCCATCAGCCCACCTTTCTTTCCCCCTCATTTCATTCTTTCACTCCTCTCCCAAACACACACCCAAAGCTCTCCTCTCTCTCTTCAATTTCAAATTCTCCTCCTTCTCTCTAAACTCTCCAACTTCTCTCTAAAATTCTCCCACTTCTCTCATCCTTTCCTCTTCTCATCCTACTCACAAACTCTTCAAGAGCCACCATTTCTTGCTCTTGGAGAATCAAAGACACTCACATATCAAGCCTCTTCCAAGATCCAAGAGGAGGAGCACCACCACCACCATCATCTCTTTTTCCATCCCAAGTTCCTTCAAAGAAAGCTTCTTGGTAGTGACTCTAAACCCTTTTTCTCTCTTGTTTTTCAAGCTTTAGAACTCCTATGCTCTCCATAGCTAGGTGGTTTTAAAGATTGATTATGGGCATCATAGCCATTCTTGTCATAAAATGAGATGTTGTTGCTAGTATGGTTGTTTGTGAAAATATGTTTTCGGTTTGGTGTGATGCATGGCTGAATCCATTATTTTTGAACTCCAACATGATAGTTTTTCACTAATCTTTCATGGTATATGAGTGTTTTATAACTTGAGAATGGTTTCTTGAAAGTGAGGTTGAGTGTTTTGGAGAAAACATGAGAAAAAGCAAAAACGTGAAATCTGGATTTTCTGACAGCCTGTAAACCGAACGGTATAACTTTTTCCAGAAAACTCATAAATTAGTGGAACCAATTTTATATGAAAATAGACTCAGAGAGCTTTCCATACATATAAAATATATAAGATTCGGAGTTAAAATGAGTGAGATATGATTTTTCAAAGTGGACTGTTCTCGGATCGGTTTCTGTCTGGGCAGTCTACACTAAAATGTGTATAACTCGAGCTACAAAAATGATTTTTGAGTGAGACCAAGTTTAAATGAAAGCTAAGACATAGAGGAACAAATACCTAAAACAGTTTTCTCAGATTCCTTCTGAGCAATTATAATGAGAAGTGACAATCCACTGTACCGGGAGTGAACTTGGAAACTGAACAAGTCAGAATAAAATATGCATAACGGGAGTTAGAAAATGTATTTTTGAGTGGGACTTGTTTTGTTAAAAACTAGACTCAGAACCCTAAAAGCATATAAAATTTCGCATTAAAATGATAAAATACCAATTTATGGTGAATTTTTAAAGTTACTGCTTAGGGTAAAAGTAAAACTGTCAAAACTTAACCTTAAGTAAGACTTTGCATAAATGACTTAAAAAGGTAAAAGACCTTAGCTCAAAGTAATGAAACTTCATAATATACTTAATGAAGACTAGATGGAATAAAATACCAAGCTTGTCTAATCCTTAACAAAAGAAGCAAATAAAACGAAAAACCGAATGTTAATGTAGTTAGTGTACTAGGTTAAGCTCATAAGATTTTTAATCAAACCATAATGCAAAACCTAAACTATAAATCTTCCAAATTAAAATATGAAAATCATATAAGTCAAGTTAGAATAATTGAGAAGAGGAAATCAATAAAGCGAAAGCCAATGTAAAAGCTTGCATCTAATTTACTAAGCTAAGCTCATAAGACTTTGCTTGAGAATATGCCTATGTTTAGGTTGCAAGCATGATGTGATGATGATGTGATTATGATGCTATGATATGATGATATGATGTGATGATATGATGATGATGATATGATATGATGATATGATATGATCTTTGTGATCTGGTATCTTTGTCTGGCAAAATTTTGGGAAAGCTGCGGTCTAGCGTTATCTTTTGAAATTTTGTAGAAATTATGGACTTAGAAATATTTTGCATCATAACTTAATAAGAAAGGATTTGATAAAGTGTGATCCTTCAAAAGGGAAGGTGACCTAAGTTAAGTTTCCCCTCACCCACGACTCACATGAGGCATGGCATGACCCAGCTAGTGTGAGTATAGGGGATAGGGCTTACATGAGGCATGGCATGACCCGGCTAGTGTAAGTCCCGAAATTTTATGGTGGCGCCGGCCACGGTATGAGCTCATTACCACTTATGTTTAGTGGGTGAAAAGAGAAGGACTCAAGATGAGTCAAGTTAAGAAAAGAAAAGGACTTAAGATAAGAAAAGAAAAGAAAAGGGACTTCGGTCCACCCCGTGAAGGAGGCATAGCCAGGAGCGGGAAAGTTACAAGTCAAGTAAACCAGATAAGAGAGATAAGAAAGAGACTTGGTCAAGAAAACTACTAACTCATGAAATGTCTGCTTTCATATGTTTACCTATTTTACTTCAATGCTTCTAATAAGAACGTATGCTTAAAAGTGAATCCACTTCGGATAATTATGTTTTCGAAAATCCTAGTAACTGAATCTTGTATGTTCACACCTATTTCTTAAGAAAACCGAAGTGGTGAGGGCGATGACGATGACTCCTCTGCGTCGGGTTTTGAGTCCCACTGAGAAATCCTATTTCTCACTCTAGTTATTTTTCCGCATCGTCACCAGATTTTTGTGTTGGCACACCCGATGGAGTGGAGCTTGGAGCCACCGCACTACGAGCGGACGTCTGACGTGGAATGCCAAGCGAAGCTATTTTTGGGACTCATAGCGACCGTCACTCTACATCTTCGCATATTCTTTTGAGAGGAGCTTTGTCATTGAAGTCTGTAGTAGTACCTAGTACTTAGGTCATGGCACGACCATGAGCTTTCTTCGATGTAATGTTTATATATATATATATTATGAACTCATATGGATGTAATGATCAGTTAATTAATGCAATGTATTTGTGAATTTCTATTTATTTACCTTTCTCTTGTCTCATGATATTTGGGTATTTATTTTATGCGACACGCTCTTTCTCTATCTACCTTCTCGCTCAAGGCTTTACTTTCCAAAGCGATGACGTATTTCAAAAAAAAAAGAAAATCTTACCGTATTTTTCGCGTAATTTAATTTCAAGCGAAGTTTAATTTTCCACGAGCATAAGTAACAACTAATAAAATGCCGTAATACGACTTAAGCGTAGTATGGGTTTATTAGGGTGTTACAAATGGAATAAACCTGTAAGAGGAGAAAAAGAAACCAATACCTTAAGAATTAAGACTTGCTTCTGTTTAATGCAATAAACCCGTTGAAGGAGCAAAAGAAACTAATTCTTTAAGGATAAAGACTTGCTTCCGATCAGTGGAATAAACCCAAATAACGAGAAAGAGAAAGCAATTCCGCAAAGATTAAGACTTGCCTCCATTCAATGGAATAAATCAGTAAAAAGAGAAAGAGAAACCAATTCCTTAGAGATTAAGACTTGCTTCTATTCAATACAATAAATCTGCTAAAGAAGGAAGAGATATTATTTCCTTAAGGGAATAAGAATTGTTTCCATTCAATGAAATAAAGCTATTGATGGAGAAAGAGAAACCAATCCCTTAAGGATTAAGACTTGATTCCATTCAAGGGAATAACCCTGTTAAAGGTGAAAGAAAAACCAATTCCCTAAGAATTAAGACTTGCTTCAATTCAATGGAATAAACTTGGATAAGTAGAAAGAGAAACCAATTCCTTAAATATTAAGACTTGCTTCCATTCAATGGAATAAACTTGAATAAAGAGAAAGAGAAACCAATTACATAAAGATTAAGACATGTTTCATTCAATGGAATAAACCTACTAAAGGTAAAAGAAAAACTAATTCCTTAAGGATTAAGACTTGTTTTTATTCAATGCAATAAACCCATTAAAGGAGAAAGAGAAACCAATCCTTTATTCAATGTAATAAACCCATTAAAGGAGAAAGAGAAACCAATTCTTTAAGGATTAAGACTTGCTTCCATTGAATAGAATAAACCCAGACAAGGAGAAAGAGCAACCAATGCTTGAAGATTAAAACTTACTTCCATTCAATGGAATAAATCCGTTAAAGGAGAAAGAGAATTCAATTCCTTAAGGATTAAAACTTGGTTCTATTCAATTCAATAAACTCGTTAAAGGAGAAAGAGATACTAATTCAATAAGGACTTGCTATCATTCAAAGCAATAAACACATTCAAGGAGAAAAAAAAACCAGTTCCCTAAGGAAAAAGAGAAACCAATTCCATAAATATTAAGTCTTGCTACCATTTAATCCAGTAAACTTGTTATGGGAGAAAAAGAAAGCAATTCTTTAAGTATTAAGACTTGCTTACATTCAACGGAACAAACTAGTTGGGGAGAAAAAGAAATGAACTCCTTAAAGATTAAGAATTGCTTCCATTCAATAGAATAAGCCAGTTAAAGGAGAAAAGATAAACCATTTCGTTAAGGAATTTCGATGAAATAAACCCGTTAAGGGAGAAAGTGGAACACCCTAATAAACCCATATTATGCTTAAGTCGCATTACGGCGTTTCATTAGTTGTTACTTATGCTTGCGAAAAAACTAAAACTCTGTTGTAAATTAAGTTATGTGGAAAATACGATAAAATTTTTCATTTTGAAATACGTTGTCACTTTGCAGCGTTTTGGAAAGTGAAGCCTTGAGCGAGAACGTAGACATAGAGAGAGAGTGTGTTATACACAAATCATAACACAATATCATAAAACATGAGAAAGATAAATAATTAGTAATCACAAATACATCGCACTATATAGCTAATCATTTCACCCATATGGGTTCATAATGTTAATGAGTACAAGAAAGAAGGCTCATGGTCGTGCCAGGGCCCAAATACTAAATACAAACTAAAATGACAAGATTTTTCACAAAGAGGATTATGTGAAGATGCAGAGTGACAAAAACTACAGGCCCAAAACAAAATATTTTAGCATCTAAGAAAGGCTACAGGAACATCAACTGAGGCAGGCAGGACATCAGCCTTTACTCCTTCGAGCATCCGATCGAGGTAAAAATAGGTTCTTACAATGGTGGTGGTCATTTCCACGATGGCTTGTGCGTTCTCATCGTAGGTCCACTCATAATGGGGCGGATCCATGCTCTACTCCACCGGATGTGCAATCGGAATGTGGTGATGATGCGGAAAAATAGTCGGGGTGAGAAATAATATTTCTTAGGAGGACTCGAAGCCAACACGAAAGTGTCATCGTCATTGTAACATCCCCCATTTTCTTAAATAGAGTATAATAAAAAAATTTTGAATTATTTCTCTTAGGCAGTGTGGGAATCTCTCAGGCAGTGGTATACCTCGAAAAGCCTCACACTTAGAAATATAGGATAGTATAACACTACCGTTAAAAATATGGCACTGCCATATAAATTAAGAAATGACAAAGGTGCCCCTGTCAACTTTTGTTAATTACAATCTTGCCCAAAAGTTTTAAAAATTGTACTTTAACCCCAAGTGGATATTTCCACAATAACCCTCGAACTTTTCATAAAATGACAGTTATGTCCCCACGTCGGTAGAATTAGCAGAATGGGGTTTTAAACGAAGCAGAATCACATGGTGAAACTGTAAGAGTTTAAATCTCTACCGTTTAGGCCATGGAGGCAGTCTAGTGTGAAATGATGTGAGGTGCCCCTGGACTTACTCAAAATTACAAATATGCCATTAGCTATGGAAAATAAAAACAGAAAAGCTCTAAATTTGCAAGAACGATTATTTCACATTAACAAACAATTTATTCGATCTTATTGACTAAGTAAGGTTAATTAGGAGTTAATTAGATATTAATTAGGGGGGATTAGGCTTAGGAACAATTAGAATAGGGATATAAAATTTCTCTCAGAATCATTTAGTAAAGTTTCGCTAATTTGAAGAAAATCAGCGAAAATTCGGTATTTTAAACCGCTAGAACCGAAGCAGTAGAATTTTCTATTGGAATCCCTCACTTAAGTGGCTGAAATTCAACCACCCTTATCACATATGAGTGGCGCCAAGTGTTGCTCAAGATAGTGGAAAAAACTTGGCCTTACCTTCATCAAATTTTTATCGTTTTCGCCTAGTTGTTCAGTTTTATCAACCTCTTAAGATTAATTAGCATTCGACTAAATTTTTTTACTAAGAGCTAATTAAGTATCATTTAGAGAAATTAGATATGAGAGAAGTAGATTGAAAGTATAAGAAACTTCATAGGAATTTTCCAAAACCAATTTACTCATTTAAAGGCAATCGGTAAGATTTCGGTACTTTGAACTGTCGGAACCTGTAACATCCCCACTTTAGTAAACCGAACGCAATGGAAACTTTGAATTAATTCCCCTACGTAGTGTGAGAATTTCTCCGGCAGCGCTATGCCATGATGATCCTCACACTTGGAAGTATAGGGTAGTGTAACACTGCCGTTAAGAATATGGCACTGCCGTATGTTAAAAACTAGGAAATGACAAAAGTGCCCTTATAAACTTTTGTTAATTACAAAAATGCCCAAGATTTTTGGGAATTACATTTTTGACCCTAAAGAGTTATTTCCACAATAACCCAAGGACTTTTCATAAATGACATTTATGTCCCCACATCGGTAGAATTAGCAAAATGGGGTTTTAAGCGGAGCAGAATCACGTGGTGAAACCGTAGAAGTTTAAATCTCTGCCGATTGGGCCATGGAGGCAGCCTGGTGTGAAATGACGTGGGGTACCCTTGGACTTGCTCAAAATTATGAAAATGCCATTAGTTACAGAAAATAGGAAACAGAAAGGCTCCAGATTAACGAAAATGTCTAATTTACTCCATTAATTCACTTATTCGGTTTCAATAGTTATGTAAGGACAATTAGAAGTTAATTAGATATTAATCAAGAGCTAATTAGATATTAGTTAGAGAGATTAGGCTTATGATAAATTAAAATGAATATGTAAATATCTTACAAACTATTAAGTAACGATTTACCGGTTTGGAGGAAATCGATAACTATTCGATGTTCTAAATTGCCAGAGCCGAATTAGTAGAATTTCACACTGATAACCTTAGGTTGAACAGCTGAAATTCAGCCATCTCCACCACCATAGATGGCGCCATATGGCAGCCATAGGATGGGGAAACTTGGCCAAATCATGACCATTGAAACAAAATATCTCAAGTCATCCTTATCTAGTCATAAAGCCTAGAAAAATCTCACCCACCACCCTCATTTTTGCGCCTCCAACAATGCTTCACTCTTCTCCCATTTCTTCGCCTTCTTCTTCCTTTCTTTCCTTACTTCCATGACCAAGAACTTCAAGCTCAAGATTGGAGCCCTCTTGACCTCAAATCCTCTTGCTCCTTTTATGAAAATTGATCCCCATCTCCTTCTCCACAAAACCCCTCTAACAATTTCATGATTAAGCATCAAATAGAGCCTCCCCACATTCATATGAGCTGCTGCCATGATGAAGGAAGAAGGCTAGGAGTTGGTTCTTGGCCTCTTTGCTTCCATAGCTTCAAGGATTTCAAGGTAGGTAGCTTAAATCCTTAGTTGTTTGATGTATCATATGACTATGTGGCTGCGATGTTCCTCTTGTGACATGCTTGTATGATGGTGCTTTGATGTTCTTCTAGTGTTTTGGGGTGAGGAAACTTGGTTTAAGTTGAGGGAATTATCAAAAACTCAAAAAGGAGCTAAGCAGAATCTGTGCTTGTGAGTAAAGCCTACGGCGTCCGTACTGGCGGAGTGTACGGCTCAGCCTACGGCCATTTAAAGTGGACGAATCCATTTTGATATGAAACTAGACATTCAGAGCTTTCCATAAATATAAAATATAAGGCCATTGGATTAGTATAGAATTAGTTATGAAGTTTTGAAGTTTACCCTAGAAATCTGGATTCCTATCCGGGCAATAGGAGTTGAGAAGGGTATAACTCACCCTATACAACGTCGAATTGAGTGAAGCCAAGTTTGTTTGAAAGATAACATGTAAAGGAATATCTCATAAAAATTTCAGAACCAAACTCATAGCCGTTTGCTCCCAGTGCACCTGAGAAAGTTGGCTTAAGTCTAAACCGGATTGAACGAGGGTAGTTTAGTAAGGCCAAGTTTCGAGACTCATAAGCCAAAATATACTAATGTAAATGACATGAAACTTAATTCATTTGAAATCTTATTCTGATAGCTTTAATTTGATATAAATTTCGTATGGGTTCACCTAGTTTTCTATTTTTAGTGAATTTTTACTTATAAGAACCCAATTCTGGCTAAGAACAGGACAGTCTAAGGTAAATTGTTTATATCTAGAGTTATACAAATCAAAATGAGATGGGACCAAAAGGGTTGGAAACTAGACACATAAGGCTATGACATATCCAAAATTTAGGCTTAGATGAGTCAAATTGAGCAAAGGGTGGATTATAACAAAATCGGGTAGAATAGGAGGAAGTAAACCGAAAACCCTATAAATGATTGAATTGGACTTGATGATTGATGCTATGAATATATGTATATTTGCCGATCCATATTGAATTGCAAGTTGAAAGATTGTACTAGTTGTCTGGCACTATTCATGGGGAAGCGGACTCGATCCGTTATGCTGCCGAATTTTCGGCAGGAATTTATGAGAACTTATCCTATGAATGATTATGCTTTGAATATATTTACATTTACATGTCATATTCATGTACATCATGCATGCCAGTATATATTTAGAACATGATATGATATATAAAGTATGAGACATACTCATGAATGCACCAAGCGTCCGCATGCAGACAAGATATGAAAAGGAAAGATAATAAGAACTTGCAAGAAAGACGTACCAAGCTACCATGTGGGGCATGGCATAGACCCAGCTAGCGTGGGCCAGAGCGGTACTGTCTAAGACTTGGGCCAGCCCTCGACCAGATTTAAGGGGAATAGACCGGTGTGAGGGTCGGGGAAAGTAATCCCGTCACTCATGTATAGGTACGAGCTCAAACCTGAAAAGTAGGCTATTACCCAGGGGTGAGAGAGGCCATTCACCTCCGGGGGACCAAGTACAGAAAAGAGCAAGATCAAGTTGCAAGTTAAAGAAAGAGATAAGTTAAGTGCACTTGCATACAATCAAGTAAAAGCATCTACATGTGCAATTCTAATTATCTCATTATGTCATGATATTATTATGATTCTTATTGAAGTATATTACTCTGTTTATGTTCCCATGTTTGTCATATGAAATGGCAAGTGACTGTTAAAATCTATCCTGCTTCGAGTGAGGTGATTTCAACTTAAAATTGGACCACTACTTGTTTGTATGTGCTCATATTTTTACAATAAACCGAAGCAGTTGGAATGTTTATGATGACACTGTAAGGTTAGTTTGAGTTTACCTACTGAGAACCTTAGGTTCTCACTGCCTGCTTGTATGTTTTTCTTTTCCATAAACATTCCAACACCCAAGTTGGAAATCAAGTGTGAGGCGGAGTACAGGGCCTTTCACTGAGCAAGAATCGGGCATAAGCCAGACCAAGAGACTCTTGAAGCTAGCTAAGGACTAGTCGGATGTAAACGTTGTGTACTATGTCAGTCACAATTTCCTTTAAGGTGTAATTATTTTGTTCTCTATGTGTCAGAGATTATTAGTCAGTAATAAAGTGAGCAGATAAAGGGCCATGTATTATATTTTCCATATTTTAAAGATTTCCTTAGTATAGTGACAACCTTTTAATATAACTCTATAACTCGAGCATGGCTTATATAGTAGAGGGTGTTACATTTTTTGGTATCAGAGCAGTTCGTCCTATATAGCCCATGAATGGACTAATTATGCTTCTAATGCATACTCTGAAAATCTAGATAAACCATGCTTTAGGTCCTCGCATGAAAAGGACATAGAAATATTATGCATGGTAGCCTTGCTGTGAGTGTTGTGGACTACCTGCTGCACTTGACTGAATGTTGAGCCTGATCACCTCAATATAAGGTTTTCTGTAGGCAGAGACCTATAACACCCTGTAGGCTTATTAGGAATCTTCTAAACATAAATATTAGTGATGAGACTCCCAGGAAGTGACAATGGCAATAGGAAGTAGACGGCTGAGCAAGTCAAAGGGTGCAGAGAATTGGGACTCTGCCCAAGGAAAATCATGTTGGACGACTTGGCATTGACCTAGTAAATTTGGTCATAGGTAAGAAGGATCATCTCCCAAGTGCTACTAGGCAGCTGAAAATTTAAGTCAATCAAAGGAATTTTTTTGCCTAGTGTAGTAGACCTGATTCTTGACAAAAGTAAGTCATCTCGGGCGGTGTTGAAGGTACCCTTATTTCCTTCGTAAGTAAGATTCCCTCGAAAGTACTTCACCGGCAAATTCAGTCAATGGTTTTGAATCTGGATTATGGTAATGCCATATCAGAAATAACCGATCCTTCATTATGAAGTTTGAAGTGTGGACAGATGAGGCAAGGTTTTAGAAAAGGGAATTAATGTTAAGAGCCTCAGTTAGGTATAAGGGAAAACCTTTTCAAGGCTCTATTCAGAGGTTAAAATGGTTTTCTTTTTCGAGTGCTTGTAAAACTAAGAAACATTGAGCAGGATCTTAGCCTCAAGGGAAAACATTAATGAATTTTGAAGAAATTCATCTAATTATACAGTATATTAGAGTAGAGGCACAGTTATTCACGGTACGAAAATGAAGTAAAGCTATCCAGACTATCTCCTTTAGCTTGAATCTAGGGGATCTTTCTACTTGGTCTTGTAACTTTAATATTCGATAGGAGTAATTTTGGATTGTGATAATACCACATTATAAAGACCTAATCCTTCATTAAGAAGCTTGTAGGGTGGACGAATGAAGCAGAGGATCAGTGAAAGAAGCTAAGGGCAGAAGCTTCGGTTAGGTACACTGGAGACCTTTTTAAGCCCTTGTCCAGAGAATAGGATGACGTCTCCCTCAAGGATATAGGGAAACAGTTGAGCGAACTATAAAGAGACCCAACTAACTGTACATTGAATCAAGATGGAGATACAGCTATACACTGTATGAAAAGCAGATGAAATTATAAGCGTAACAAGAGAGAGAGACAATATATCTCCTACTAACTAGAAGTAGAAACACTTTCAGACTAGAGATGGCATACGAATCAAGTGTAAATTTTCTTGTCTTTCAGGGATAAAGGAAATGTTAGAAAATTTAGTCCTATTCAAATTCTATCAAACTCAGCCACCACAGGAACTAGATGATGGAATCATCTTCAACATATTATTAGTAGAGGAATGAGGCTATTCAGAGAAGAAAGGCAAAGCCGAACAATTGCCTTTAGGTACCATTATATATGCTATGGGGGGAGTAACTCAATAAGGAATATATTCAGATTCAGGTGAGAGTAATAAAGATTTAAAGTATGCAACTAATCCCGATAGACCGAGGGAACAACAGCAAGGTAGGTTCTGACAAGTGAAAATAGACAAGTTTCTGCAGTAATAATGGAACACAGTAGGGATGAGGTAGGAAAAGAGGAAGTTTGGATTTATGACTGGCCCACTAAAGAGGGAAAAGCTACCTAGTATGAGGTTACGGTGCAGACAAGATTGTGTACGAAATACCAAACAAGGTTGCCTTAACACTGGTTATGAGTGCAACAGACCCAATGCACTCTAAGCAAGACCGGATGATGCACCAATATAAGATCAAAAAGGATTTGGGAGAGTGCCCCATGAGAAGCAAAGTTATGATGTCAGAATTAGAGGCAGTCAGAAGAGTCTCCATATCTTGGACCAAATTAAATGCAATCATCATCAACACACTAGGTTCCATCAGAGTTCCGTAGTTAAACGTGCTCGGACGAGGGTAATATTATGATGGGTGACCTTCTGGGAAGTCCTTATATTGTAACTTCAACAGGGAAGCAAGACCATAATTCCCATCTCTCACAGCAAATGGATTACATCCTAGGAGCAAGATATTATGAAGAATAGTCAAAAAGTTTAGCAGTTAAGGTACCCACAAAAGTGAGAGGTGGACATCAACACAATAGTCAAGGAATCTCCATGCTAACCGATTAAAGAAAGTAGAAAAGTGACAAGAACTTCTGCTATCCCACAATCCTTTCCTTACAAGAAGCTGATCATATTTTGAGGGAGTAAGTATCACAAAAATCATTGAGAAGTTTAACAAAAATGACACGAGATCCGATTATCAAGTAATGAGAAATGGAGTAAGTTCCGTAAAAGAAGGAGAGATTTTGAAGCAAGGACTATAGATATATTTAGAAGGAAGCTTTACCATTACACCTAAAACCTAACGGAAAAGGGATTCATCACTGATCGAAGAGGATCAGGTAGGCGAGAGTTTGGTTATGGCCTGGTCAATTTCTCGAAAAACTTCGGCGAAGCCATTATGACCACTATTTGAGGTTGATCACTGCTGTAGCTGATAGTTTTCGTAATTGGCAGAACTTCTTCAGTTGGTATTTGGGACCCAAGGCATAGGTATTAGAAAGTTTACCGGAGAATATAGGGCACAAGTAGCCAGATACATGACAAGGAGGATGAGGAATCTACTCAATGAATTCGATGATGGATCAACACGTCAGCGACCCACGACAACTCTCTGCTTAGATATTAGAAAGTCATCTTGTAAGACAATACGTAAGGAAAACTTTGCAGTTTCAATGAAAGGATCTGACTTTCAACCTTGGTTTTCACATTAAACTGCCTGTATCTCAATAACTAGGAATCAAGGAGGATATCAGACTAATAGGAAAAGTCATAAGTCTTAGAACTTAGTCCATATAGTAGGAGTGACTTGAAATTTTCCTACAGGCATTAGGCACAAGGCAAATTTTACCAAGAAGAATGAGTTTTAAGATGAGGCTCCTAATTATAATTTTGGGAAAAGACCTAGACCTATGTTTCTAAAGAACCGTATCAGAGGCAAATTTATTATTGAACTAAGGGTAGTTGAGTGAATAAGAATCTTGGAAAAGAATATACAGACCTCCTTTACATAGGCATTATCGTCACCACATATTGACGTCAATTACTATGATAACTGCTAAACTTTGCAATTGAAAATTTTCATGAGTTGAGTATCTGGGCTCTCATGTACGAGTGGCAGAATATTTAGCAGCTACCACCAAGTAGGACTAGTGGGATATAGAGCAAGGGAGATGAGTAAGAGTCTCCAATAAACTAAACAATGATTCAGAGCATCATAGGGACAAGGCAAGCTCGGACACACCAATATAACTCTCATGGATCCTTTATACGTATTAAGACATTACCTCATAACTATCGGCAAGTAATCTCAAGATAAGGTGCAAACTCAAGAGAAGGAATATCTCTATAAGCTAAAAGGAATTTGTCCTTGACCCTCCTTAATCCTAGAATTTTGAGGACAAAATTTTTTTAAGGTGGGTGGAATATAACATCCCCACTTTAGTAAATCAAACGTGATGGACACTTTGAATTAATTCCCCTAAGCAATGTGAGAATTTCTTCGGCAACGCTATGCTATGATGATCATCATACTTAGAAGTATAGGGTAGTGTAATATTGTCGTTGAGAATATGGCACTGCCGTATGTTAAAAACTAGGAAATGACAAAAGTGCCCCTATAAACTTTTATTAATTACAGAAATGCCCAAGATTATTAGGAATTACATTTTTGACCCTAAAGAACTATTTCCACAATAACCCTAGGACTTTTCATAAAATGACATTTATATCCCCACATCGGTAGAATTAGCAAAATGGGGTTTTAAGCAGAGCAGAATCACGTGGCAAAACCGTAGAAGTTTAAATCTCTGCCGACTGGGCCATGGAGGCAGCCTGGTGTGAAATGATGTGGGGTGCCCCTGGACTTGCTCAAAATTATGAAAATGCCATTAGTTACAGAAAATAGGAAACAGAAAGGCTCCGGATTTACGAAAATGTTTAATTTACTCCGTTAATTCACTTATTCGGTTTCAATAGTTATGTAAGGACAATTAGAAGTTAATTAGATATTAATCAAGAGCTAATTAGATATTAGTTAGAGAGATTAGGCTTATGATAAATTAAAATGAATATGAAGATATCTTACAACTATTAAGTAACGATTTACCGGTTTGGAGAAAATCGGTAACTATTGGGTGTTCTAAACTGTCAGAGCCGAATCAGTAGAATTTTACACTGATCACCTTAGGTTGAACGGCTGAAATTCAGCCACCTCCACCACCATAGATGGCGCCATATGGCAGCCATAGGATGGGGAAATTTGGCCAAATCATGACCATTGAAACAAAATATCTCAAGTCATCCTTATCTAGTCATAAAGCCTAGAAAAATCTCACCCACCTCCCTCATTTTTGCACCTCCACCAATGCTTTAGCCTTCTCCCATTTCTTCTCCTTCTTCTTCCTTTCTTTCCTTACTTCCATGACCAAGAACTTCAAGCTCAAGATTGGAAGCCCTCTTGACCTCAAATCCTCTTGCTCCTTTTATGAAAATTGATCCCCATCTCCTTCTCCACAAAACCCCTCTAACAATTTCATGATTAAGCATCAAATAAAGCCTCCCCACATTCATATGAGCTGCTTCCATGATGAAGGAAGAAGGCTAGGAGTTGGTTCTTGGCCTCTTTGCTTCCATAGCTTCAAGGATTTCAAGGTAGGTAGCTTAAATCCTTAGTTGTTTGATGTATCATATGACTATGTGGCTGCTATGTTCCTCTTGTGACATACTTGTATGATGGTGCTTTGATGTTCTTCTAGTGTTTTGGGGTGAGGAAACTTGGTTTAAGTTGAGGGAATTATCAAAAACTCAAAAAGGAGCTAAGCAGAATCTGTGCTTGTGAGTAAAGCCTACGGCGTCCGTACTGGCGGAGTGTACGGCTCAGCCTACGGCCATTTAAAGTGGACGAATCCATTTTGATATGAAACTAGACATTCAGAGCTTTCCATAAATATAAAATATAAGGCCATTGGATTAGTATAGAATTAGTTATGAAGTTTTGAAGTTTACCCTAGAAATATGGATTCCTATCCGGGCAATAGGAGTTGAGAAGGGTATAACTCACCCTATACAACGTCGAATTGAGTGAAGCCAAGTTTGTTTGAAAGATAACATGTAAAGGAATATCTCATAAAAATTTCAGAACCAAACTCATAGCCGTTTGCTCCCAGTGCACCTGAGAAAGTTGGCTTAAGTCTAAACCGGATTGAACGAGGGTAGTTTAGTAAGGCCAAGTTTCGAGACTCATAAGCCAAAATATACTAATGTAAATGACATGAAACTTAATTCATTTGAAATCTTATTCTGATAGCTTTAATTTGATATAAATTTCGTATGGGTTCACCTAGTTTTCTATTTTTAGTGAATTTTTACTTATAAGAACCCAATTCTGGCTAAGAACAGGACAGTCTAAGGTAAATTGTTTATATCTAGAGTTATACAAATCAAAATGAGATGGGACCAAAAGGGTTGGAAACTAGACACATAAGGCTATGACATATCCAAAATTTAGGCTTAGATGAGTCAAATTGAGCAAAGGGTGGATTATAACAAAATCGGGTAGAATAGGAGGAAGTAAACCGAAAACCCTATAAATGATTGAATTGGACTTGATGATTGATGCTATGAATATATGTATATTTGCCGATCCATATTGAATTGCAAGTTGAAAGATTGTACTAGTTGTCTGGCACTATTCATGGGGAAGCGGACTCGATCCGTTATGCTGCCGAATTTTCGGCAGGAATTTATGAGAACTTATCCTATGAATGATTATGCTTTGAATATATTTACATTTACATGTCATATTCATGTACATCATGCATGCCAGTATATATTTAGAACATGATATGATATATAAAGTATGAGACATACTCATGAATGCACCAAGCGTCCGCATGCATGACAAGATATGAAAAGGAAAGATAATAAGAACTTGCAAGAAAGACATACCAAGCTACCATGTGGGGCATGGCATAGACCTAGCTAGCGTGGGCCAGAGCGGTATTGTCTAAGACTTAGGCCAGCCCTCGACCAAATTTAAAGGGAATAGACCGGTGTGAGGGTCGAGGAAAGTAAACCCGTCACTCATGTATAGGTACGAGCTCGGACCTGAAAGCAGACTATTACCCAGGGGTGAGAGAGGCCATTTACCTCCGGGGGACCAAGTACAGAAAAGAGCAAGATCAAGTTGCAAGTTAAAGAAAGAGATAAGTTAAGTTAAGTGCACTTGCATACAATCAAGTAAAAGCATCTACATGTGCAATTCTAATTATCTCATTATGTCATGATATTATTATGATTCTTATTGAAGTATATTACTCTGTTTATGTTCCCATGTCTGTCATATGAAATGGCAAGTGACTGTTAAAATCTATCCCGCTTCGAGTAAGGTGATTTCAACTTAAAATTGGACCACTACTTGTTTATATGTATTCATATTTTTACAATAAACCGAAGCAGCTGGAATGTTTATGATGACACTGTAAGGTTGGTTTGAGTTTACCTATTGAGAACCTTAGGTTCTCACTGCCTGCTTGTATGTTTTTCTTTTCCGTAAACATTCCAGCACCCAAGTTGGAAATCAAGTGTGAGGCGGAGTATAGGGCCTTTCATTGAGCAAGAATCGGGCGTAAGCCAGACCAAGAGACTCTTGAAGCCAGCTAACTACTAGTCGGATGTAAACGCTATGTACTATGTCAGTCAAAATTTCCTTTAAAGTCTAATTATTTTGTTCTCTATGTATCAGAGATTATTAGTCAGTAATAAAGTGAGCAGATAAAGGGCCATGTATTATATTTTTCATATTTTAAAGATTTTCTTAGTATAGTGACAACCTCTTAATATAACTCTATGACTCGAGCATGGCTTATATAATAGAGGGTATTATAGAACTGAAGCAATAAAAATTATACTGTGAGAGCCCTAGGATGGATGGCCAAGATTCAGCCAACACACTCTACAAGTGGCGCCACAATCAGCCTTCAAGAAGGCAGCCAAATCAAATTGGAGAAGGAAAACATATCCACCAATCACATGCAATCTTGCTCCAAAAGTCTTTAATTATTTCCTTCCAACTCCCTTGATTATTTTTGGATTTATAACTTGCTGAACTCTCATTATTTCTCTCCTATCTCAACTCATCTTCACTCCATCTCCATTTACTCTTCAAGCTTCATCAAGATTCCTTCAATCCAAGGCACCAATCTAGCACAACAACACCTAGAAGAGGTAGGAATTCCAACTTCTTTCTTGTTTATTTGAATTGGGCTGATTGGGACTCTACTTTCTTCCCAATTTCTTGCAAGATTCTGATGTTATCTTGAGTGATGATGGTGAATTAATGTTGGTTTAGGGTGTATATATGAGTTTGAATTGAAGATTGGATGGATGGATTAGAGAAACACATGAATCCAAGAAGAATTCAAGAAGCAGTTAGGGTTTTTCCCTCAACGGTCCGTATGGCAAAGTGTACGACTCTGCCTACAGCTGATTAAATTTGATGAAACTATTTTTATATGAAACTAGATATTCAGAACTTTCCATACATATAAAATATAAGGCCATTGGATTAGTATAGAATTAGTTATGAATTTTTGAAGTTTGACCTAGAAATTTGGATTCTCATCTAGGCAGTATGAGTTGAGAAGGATATAACTCACCCTACACAACTCTAAATTGAGTGAAACTAACTCTGTTTGAAAGCTAACATGTAAGGAAACATCCCATAAAAATTTCAGATTTAGATTCATTGTCATTTGTCCTAGTACATCAATGAAATTGACTTAAGTTTAAACCAGGCTAGAACGGGGTAGTCCAGTAGGGTCAAGTTTCGGGGCTTATATCTCAAAATATACTCATGCAAATGAGGTGAAACTTATTCCATTAGAAATCTTGTCCTGTTAGCTTTAATTTGATGTGAATTTTGTATGATTTCACCTAGTTTTCTATTTTTAGTTAATTTTTGCTTCTATGAGTACAATTCTGGTTAGTTGTAGGGCAGACAGAAGTAAACTTTGAATAACTTGAGCTACATAAATCAAAATGAGATGGGACCAAAAGGGTTGGAAACTAGACACATAGATCTATAACATATTCAAAATTTAGGTCCAACTTAATTGAATAGAAATTATGGTGAATTTTACAAAATTGGGCAGAATTGAGTAGAATGAGCAGAAAACTTTAGTTATGTATTTATGTTGACATGTTATATGATTGATATTATTGTTAGAAAACTTGATACCCTATGTTGGTTTTGCTGCTTGATTGATCCTTCTGGTAGTCTGGCACTATTCATGGAAAAGCAGACTCGATCCATTATGCTGCCGAAATTCCGACAGAAATATGTGAATTATATGAATGTTATACATTTATATGTTATGTTCATGAGATTCATATATGCAAGAATGATTTAAGTATGATGTGAAGTATATGAATGATTGCATGTAGCATATGCATGTATGATCATGTCCAAAGAAGAATAAGATTTATGAGAACTTGCAAGAAAGATGTACCAAGCTACCGTGTGAGGCATGGCATAGACCCAGCTAGCATGGGCCAGAGCGGTACTATTTAAGACTTGGGCCAGCCCTCGATCAGATTTAAGGGGAATAGACCGGTGTGAGGGTTGGGGAAAGTAAACTTATCACTCATGTATAGGTATGAGCTCGAACCTGAAAAGCAGGCTATTACCCAGGGCCGAGGCCATTCACCTCCGAGGGACCAAGTACAGAAGAGCAAGGTTAAGTCGCAAGTTAAAGAAAGAGATGAATTAAGTTAAGTGCACTTGCATATAATCAAGTACAAGCATTTATATGTGCATTTCTAATTATCTCATTATGTCATGATGTTATTATGATTCTTACTTAAGTATATTATACAATTCGTGTTTCTATGTCTGTCATATAATATGCCAAGTGGTTGTTAAAATATAACCCGTTTCGAGAAAGATGTTTTCAACTTAAAATTGAACCACTACTTTGGTATATGTGCTCACTTTTCATAAGAAATCGAAGCGGCTGGAATGTTTATGATGGCACTGTATGAGTAATAGTTTGAGTTACCCACTGAGAACCTTAGGTTCTCACTGTCTGCTTGTATGTTTTTCTTTTCCATAAACATTCCAGCACCTAAGTTGGGAATCAAGTATGAGGCAGAGTACTGGGACAGTTTTTGAGCAAGACTCAGACGCAAACCAGACCAAGAGACTATTGAAGCTAGCTAGTGACCAGTCGAAAGCAAGTTCAATGTATCATGTTAGTCACAATTGCTTTTAAATTGTAATTATTTTATCCTCTATGTATTAGAGATGATGAAGTTTATAAACTATTAGTCAGTAATAAAGTTATCAGTTAAAAGGCCATGTATTATATTTTCCATATTTTAAAGTTTTCTTAGCACAGCGACACCTTTTTAATATAACTCCATGACTCGAGCATGGCTTATATAATAGAGGATATTACAGTCATCATCCCAGCCACTTTGCTTTTATTAGTGAAAATAGTAAGCATTCGTAAGGTCCAATTATTAGGTTTTTGAAACATGAATCTCCAAAGCGGATTCAAATTTTAAGTACGTATTATCATTGTAATAGTAACATCATGGTGTACATAAGAGTTTATATAACAATTCGTATCATGCATGAATATCTTAAGAGTTTCATTCTTTACTTGGGTCGGATCGAAGTCTCGTTCTTTCATTGGACTTGACTCTTTTATAATTCTTTTATTTACCATCCACTAAATATAGTTGGTAATGAGCTCATGCTATGACCATCGCCACTATAAGTTTCTGATACTTACTGTAGCTGGGTCCTTTGCCATGCCTCATGTAAGCCTTTCCCCAGTACTCACACTAGCTGGGTCCATTGCCATGCCTCATGCGAGTCTGTGAGTAGAGGGGAGTTTCTTATTACTGGCCACCTTTCTTTTTGAAGAATCATACCCTTAATTTAATTTCTTCTTGTAAGGCTTATGATGCAAAAATTATTCTAAATCTATAAATTTTGTGGAATTTTGGCAGCATAATGGCTAGAACAGAGCTTCCCCAAAATGGCCAAACAGAGAGTTTAAATCTCACATATCATTAAGCATCATTATCATCATCATGTCCTCATCATATCAACATTATCATCATCATATCATTATCATCATGTTGGCGCATAGAGGCATACATAACACACAAAAATCTTATGAGTTTAACTTAGTAAATTTGGTGCAAGCTTTTAATTGAATTTGCCTCTAGTGACGATTCTTTTATTAGGCATAGAGCCAATTTTGTCTATTATCCTTTTTGAAACTTTTAAGTTGGATTATGAAGTTTTCCAATATCTTAATTTGAGGGTCTTAATGTCTTCAAGTTTGTTTCTCATTATCATTTTAAACTTAACCATAACTAGATTTACTTTTATAATGGGGCAATAATTTCAAAAATTCACCATAATTTTATCTTTTATTTTTTTTACTTAAATTTTGGTATGATTATACTTCTCTAAATATATTTTTAAACAAAACAAACCCCACTCAAAAATTCATTTTGTAACTGGAGATATGCATGTTTTAATCTGACTACTTAGTCTCTTAGATTCATTTCAAAATAGTTACTTGTAAGCTTTACTGGGAGCTCCTCACAAGGAATCTGCCAAAACTATGGAGGTGTTCCTCTATCTCTTAGATTTCTAAAAAACTTGGTCCCACTCAAAAATGTTTTGTATAGCTCGAGTTATCAAGATTTTTGTATAGATTGCCCAAACAGAAATATATATGGGGACAACCTACTTTGTAAATTCGTAACTCCCTCGTTTTAAGGCCAAATTTTGCGTATTTTATATGTATAAAATGCTCTATGAGTATATTTTCATTTAAAATTAGTTTTATTGCATTTCAAGTTGTATTGAATGAGTTATTGGGCGTGCAATAAAGACTGTTAGAATTTCAAGCTTCAACAGTTTTTGTGTCAATTAGTTTTCTTGTAAAAATATTAAGTCTTTTCCTCAAGTGACCACTTTTCTTTTCCAAACCACTTTTATACTTTGAGATATTGATGAAAAATCAATATTTTGAGTTCTAAAAAGTTGGGTTCAAGCAACATATGTGCCTAACTAGAAACATATTACAAGGAAAGAGCCATATCACAAGAAAACACTTCATATCAAGGAGCATGTCCATGAAGCCTTACAGCAAGTTCTAGAACCATCTAGCTATGGAGAGCTTAGGAGTTCTAGAGCTTAAGAATACATAAAAGGAAAAGGATTAGAGTCACTACTATAAAGGTTTCTTGGAAGCTTGAAGGGTGAGAGTGGTTGGAGATGGCCTCCTTCCTTAGAGCTTGGAAGAATGGGGCTAATGTGTGTTTACTTTGCTTCTCCAAAGACCAAAGAAGGTGGTCCTTGAAGGGCTTGTGATGGTGATGAAAGGAAAGAGGGTTAAATGTGGTGAGAAAATAGGAAGAAAAACAAGAGAGGTTGGAAGAACAAAAGAGCTAGGATGAAGTTTTGAAAGAGACGAGAGCTTAGGCTTGTAGTGAGAGAATGAAAACATGCAAATGAGGTCAAAGAGGGGGCTGAATGGCACCTTACAAGGGGTAGGTAGGAGGTGATTTTTGCCTCCTTTAACGAGCAAGAAGGTTAAGAACCTTGGGGTAAAAAGGGTGGTTATGTTTCCTTTGAGTCTTGGTGCATAGTAAGGACCATTTTGTGTTTTCTCAAGGGGTTAAAGGGAGGCACCACTCTTGGGATTTACTTAATGGAGTATGATTTACCCATGTGGCATGATCCAAGTGGTGGATAGCCTTTCTTTTGGTCTTGCCTAAGGTGATGCTACTAACACAACCTTAGATCTAAAGGTGCAAGATTTAGGAGATAAATGGAAGGTTGAATTTGGATCTTCCTTAGCCAAAATTTTCATACAATAATTAGGGGAAATTTTTGAATTTTCAAAGCTATTAGAATTATCTAAGTTGTTAATTAGGTTGATTAGTTTAATTGCTCTTTAGTTAATTTCAGCTAATTACACTTTTAAGACATTTTTCCTCTAAAAGAATTGTTCTTATGAATTATGTCTTTAGGGTGTAAGGATTTTATCACAATTGATTAAAGTAAAATAGTTGTCATATACTTAATTATATTAGCTTAATTATATTTCTAAGTTACGAATTACTGAGGTTCAAATACTTAGGCTTTAATTGAAACGTTTAGTATGTTATAATTCAATCGTTGACTTTTCTCAAATTTGCTAAGCTCTTACTCATCAAGATTAGCCGATTAGTCCTTAGTTAATCGCTAATCCTTCTAATTAGCTAGGGACATTGAGCTAATTAGTTTAGACAAAATTGGGGATGTTATAGAAAGAGTAACTAATTCCTTAAGGATTAAGACTTGCTTCTATTCAATGGAATAAATCTTTTAAAGGAGAAAGAGAAACTAATTCCTCAAGGATTAAGACTTGCTTTTATTCAATGCAAGAAACTTGTTAAAGGAAAAAAAGAAACCAATTTCTTAAAGATTAAGACTTGCTTCCAATTGATCGAATAAACCCAAATAAAGAGAAAGCCTAACCAATTCCTTAAAGATTAAGACTTGCTTTTATTCGATGGAATAAACCCGCATAGTAGAAAGAGAAACCAATTCCTTAAATATTAAGTCTTGCTTTCATTTAATGCAATAAACCTATTAAAGAAGGAAGACATATCATTTCCTTAAGGGAGTAAGAATTGTTTCCATTCAATGAAATAAAGTTGTCGAGGGAGAAAGAGAAATCAATTCCTTAAGGATTAAAAGTTGCTTCCATTCAAGGGAACAAACCCATCAAAGGTGAAAGAAAAACCAATTCCTTAAAGATTAACAGTTGCTTCCATTCATTGGAGTAAAGTTGGATAAGTAGAAAAAGAAACCAATTCTTTAAAGGTTAAGATTTGCTTCCATTCAATGCAGTAAACCTATTAAAGGAGAGAAAGAGAAGCCAAATCCTTAAACTTCCATTGAATGCACTAAACACATCAAGGGGAAAAGAGAAACCATTTCCTTAATGATTGTCACTTGCTTCTATTCAATGCAATTAACTCGTTAAAGAAGAAAAAAAGACCAATTCTGCCAAGATTAAGCCATGTATTCATTCAAATGAATAAACCTGTAAAAGGTGAAAGAGAATGTAACTCTTTAAGGATTAATGCTTACTTCCATTCGATGGAACAAACCTGGTTGCGGAGAAAGATAAATGAATTCCTTAAAGATTAAGAGTTGCTTCTATTAAGTGGAATAAGCCCATTAAAGCCGAGAGAGAAAATAATTTCTTAAGGAATAAGAATTGTTTCAATTCAATGAAATAAACCCGTTGAGGGAGAAAGAGAAACCAATTTTATAAGGATTAAGATTAGCTCCCATTTAATAGAACAAACCTGGTAAAGGATATAGAGAAACTAAATCCTTAAGAATTAAGACTTGCTTCTATTCAATGTAATAAACCTGTTAAAGGAGAAAGACATATGAGTTCCATAAGGATTAAGACTTGCTTCATTCAAAGCAACAAACACACTAAAGAAGAAAAAGAAACCACTTTCTTAAGGATTAAGTCTTGCTTCTATTCATTCGAATAAACCCATTAATGGAGAAATTGAAAGCAATACCATAGGATTCAGATTCGTTTCCATTCAATGGAACAAATTTAGATGGGGGAAAGAGAAACGAATTCCTCAAAGATTAAGACTTGTTTCCATTCAATCGAATAAACTTGATAAAGGAGAAAGAGAAAGTGATTCCTTAGGCATTAAAGCTTGCTTCTATTCAATGGAACAAACCTAGATGAGGAGAAAGAGAAATGAATTCCATAAAAAGAAAGAGTCGCTTCTATTCATTGCAATAAGCTCGTTAAAAGAGAAAAGAAATCAATTCTTTAGGGAATAAGAATTGCTTCCATTCAATGAAATAAGCTTGTTGATGGAGAAAGAAAAACCAATTTCTTAAGGGTTAAGATTTGTTTCCATTCAATAAAATAAAATCATTGATGGAGAAAGAAAAATCAATTTCTTAAGGATTAATATTTGCTTTCATTCAATGAAATAAACTTGGATAAGGAGAAAGACAAACCAATTACTTTAAGATTAGGACTTTCTTCCTTTCAATGGAATAAACCTGCTAAAGGAGAATGAGAAACTAATGCATTAAGGATTAAGACTTGCTTCCATACAAAGCAACAAATAGATTTAAGGAGAAAGAAAATCAAATTCCTTAAATAATAAGACTTGCTTTCATTTAATCAAATAAACCCACTAAAGGAGAACAAGAAAGCAATTGCTTAAGGATTAAGACTTGCTTCCGTGCACGGAACAAACCTGGTTGGGGAGAAAGAAAAATGAATTCCTTAAAGATTAAGAGTTACTTCCAATCAACATAATAAGCCTGTTAAAGGAGAACGAGAAACCAATTCCTTAAGGAATAAGAATTGTTTCCATTCAATTAAATAAAGTTGTTGAGGGAGTAAGAGAAACCAATTCTATAAGAATTAAGACTTGCTTCCATTCACTGGAATAAACCTGGATAAGGAGAAAAAGAAACCAATTACATAAAGATTAAGACTTGCTTTTGTTTAATGGAACAAACCTGTAAAAGGAGAAAGCAAACCTAATTCCTTAAGGGTTAAGACTTGCTTATATTCGATGCAATAAACCCGTAAAAGGAGAAAGAGATACCAATTCCTTAAGAATTAAGATTTGCTTCCAATTAATGGAATAAACCCAAATAAGGAGAAAGAGAAAGTAATTTCTTAAAGATTAAGACTTGCTTCTGTTCAATGGAATAAACCGACAAAAGGAGAAAGAGAAACCAATTCCGTAAGGATTAAGATTTGCTTTAATTCAATACAATAAACCTGTTAAAAGAGGAAGAGATACCATTTCCTTAAGGAAGTAATAATTGTTTCCATTCAATGAAATAAAGCTATTGATGGAGAAAGAGAAACCAATTCTTTAAGGATTAAGACTTGATTCCATTCAAGGGAACCATTCAAGGGAACAACCCTGTTAAAGGTCAAAGAAAAACCAATTCCTTGAGGATTAAGACTAGCTTCCATTCAATGGAATAAATTAGCATAATTAGAAAGAAAAACCAATTTCTTAAAGATTAAGACTTGCTTTCATTCAATGGAATAAACCCAGATAAGGAGAAACAGAAACAAATTACATAAAGATTAAGGCTTATTCTGTTCAATGGAATAAACTTGCCAAAGGTGAAAGAGAAACCAATTCCTTAACGATTAAGACTTGCTTTCATTCAATGCAATAAACCCATTAAGAGAAGCCAATTCCTTAAGAATTCAAACTTGCTTCCAATCAATGAAGTGCAACCAGATAAGGAGAAAGAGAAACCAATTAAATAAAGATTGAGACTTGCTTCCATTCAATAGAATAAACCTACAAAAAGAGGAAAAGAAACCAATTCCTTAAGGATTAAGACTTGCTTCTAGTCAATGGAACAAACATGGTTGAGGATAAAGAGAAACAATTTTCTCAAAGATTAAGAGTTGCTGCCATTCGACGGAATAAGCCCATTAAAGGCGAAAGAGAAACCAATCCTTTAAGGAATAAGAAATGTTTCAACTCAATGAAATAAACCTGTAGAGGGAAAAAGAAAAATTAATTCCTTAAGGATTGAGACTTGCTTCCCTTTAATGGAACAAACCCACTAAAGGGGAAAGAAACTAATTCCTTAAGGATTACTTGCTTCTATTCAATGCAATAAACCCGTCAAAGGAGAAGGGGATACCAATTCAACAAGGATTAAGACTTGTTTCCATTCAATGTAATAAACATGTCAAAGAAGAAGGAGAAACCATTTCCTAAAGGATTCTAACTTGCTTCCATTCAATGCAATAAACCTGTTAAAGGAGAAAAAGAAACAATTCCTTAAGGATTACGACTTGCTTCCATTCAATAGAGTAAACTTGGATAAGGAGAAAGAGAAACCAATAGCATAAAGATTAAGACTTGCTTCCATTCAATGAAATAAACCTATAAAACTTGAAGGAGAAACCAATACCTTAAGTATTAAGACTTGTTTCCATTCATGCAATACACCCGTTAAAGGATGTAACAACCATCGGACTTTTATCGTTTTTTGCCTAGTTGTTTGGTTTTTATCGAATAATTGAGGTTAATTAAAATTCGACTAAATATTTATTTAAGGTTAATTAATTAGAAATTAGAGAGATTTGATGTGAGGGAATTAGATTAGAAGAATATAAGATTTCATAGAATTTTTCTAAACCGATTTACCGATTTAAAGGAAATCAGTAAGATTTCGGTATTTTAAACTGTCAGAACCGAATCAATAGAATTACACACCCAAATTATATATTATCCCATGGCTGAATACTCAGCCACTTACTCATCCCTTGGTGATGCCACAAAGGCCACAAAGAGAGGGAGAAATGGTTGAAAAATTGGCCACAAAATTTCAGCCAATGACAACACACATAGCCAACCACCCATTTAATATTTAATCAGATTTTTCTCTCCTGATTCCATGCTGAGTGCACCGCTCTCCCTACTCTCCCAGCCTCCTTCACCTCTTCTCCCTTCAATTACTCCATCAACCTTCAAGTTTTGACAAAATTCCACCTACCTAAACTCCAAAATCTAGCAAGATCACATTAAGGAGGTAGAGATTCAACTTTGTTCTTGTCTTCTTGGTTATGGGTGGCTGTTTGGGGCTTTTATTTTCTCACTTCTTAATGTGGTGTTTGGATGTATATGATGATTATTAGCTGGTTTGCTAGCTATTTTTGTGTTTAAAATCGATTAAGAAGTAAAAAAGGAGAGAATAGAAAGAAGTCAGGGGCTCGGTCATCAAAACCCCACAGTAGTCCGTACGGCGGAGCATACGGCTCTACCTATAGCTATTTAAATTTGATGAAAATATTTTTATTCAAACTAGACATCTAGGGCTTTCCAATCATATAAATTATAAGGCCATTCGATTAGTATTGAAGGAGATATGAATTTTGGAAGTTTGACATAGGTTTTTGAGTTTGATTCTGGGTAGACTAGGTTGTTCAGGGCAAAACTTATCTTATACAACTCGGAATTGAATGAAACCAACTTTTTTTGGAAATATTACAAATAGGAGTATAAAAATTTCAGACTTAGATACGATCCTATTTGCTCCTAGTGGTTCAAAGAAGTTGTCCTCTGTCCAAACCAGGTCAAAATAGGGTAGTTCAGAAAGGTCAAATTTCAGAGCTTTTAAATCAAGCTCTACTAAAGCAAATGAAATGGAACTTATTGCAAATGAAATATTGTCCTGTTAGCTTTAATATGATATAAATTTCGTATGATTTCAACTAGTCTTCAATTTTTAGTGAATTTTTACTTGTAGGTGTATAATTTTGGCCAATTATCGGGCAGGGCAAAGAAAACCCTAATAACTTGAACTACATTTATCAAAATTAGATGGGACTAAAGAGATTAGAAAGTAGACACACAACACTCTAACATACCCAAAATTTAGGTCCAACTGAGTTAAATAGAAGTTATGGTCTGATTTACAAAAATTGGGTTGAATGAAAGTGCTAAGACAGCAACTATGTTATGAATGCAACTAATGATCCTATGAAATTGATAATTGAATTGTGAATGAAGTATCATGATTTATCTGAAAAATTGGTTGTTTGAGTACTGGCACTATTCATAGAGAAGCTGACTCATTCCGTTATGCTGCCAAAATTTCGGTAGAGTCTATGCATGAGTTATGAGATATATTCAGATACATGTGCATTTTGCAAGAATTTATAAAGGTTATGTTATGATAAAAGTTCCACAATACTTGGGCCAGCCCCGGATTAAAGTTAAGGGGAATAGATCAGTGGGAAAGTCGGGGAAAGTAAACCCAACATTTCTATATAGGAACGAGCTCGATCCTGAAAAGTAGACTATTATCCAGGAGTTGAATGGCCAAGAACTCCCAGGGGACCAAATAATGGAAAAGTTTATGATGCTAAGTTTAAAAATGAGTTTTTTCATGGTCGCATTGAATAGTCATTATAAATTGTTTACAGTTTAACTATTATATTCACTTGTTGCTGTCTGTTTATTTATTTTGCTCATTATTCTGTGTAACACTATTTAGTAGTTTATTCTGTTTCTTCTACTGTCTTAAATAAAACTGAACCTTGCCTTGGACCAGATATTTACTTAAACTTATTAAATGTGGATAGTTCCATTTGATGCCATTTTTTTTAATAATTAAATGAAAACTGAGGCAATTGAGAATGAATGTGACGTCAGTCTAATACCATACTCGAATCCTACTGAGAATTTCTTTAAATTCTCACCTCGCTTTGTGTTTCCATATCATTCTCAGACTCTGGTGATGGAGATGACAGCCACCCTATTTATTGAAATCCCTGACATGCAGCTCCTCTATGACCCCATGTTTGATTCATTGTACATAGCTGGTTCCTGCCACTTCTGTCTCTATCTTTTTACTAATAGGAATTTTGCTGTTCCTTTATTTCACCCTACATTCGACCCTGCCAATCTGTATTTCGTGGTCCCATTGCATATAGTACACCCTGCTCCACCTGCAGCACCCACAGCTCCTGCCGACCTTCCACCAGAGTCACCTCCACAAGTGATTCCAGATATTCTGCCCAGTCTTGAGAGCAATCCTTCTGAGATTACCAACTCATCATCCTCCTTTTTGGGACGTAGTGTTGACTACTCCCCAGCCGGGCCTGGTATAGCCAATGGCTACATGACCGAGTAAGTCCCGGCCCCAGGTTTTATTGTATAGTATGGCTTTTTTTTGGCAGTGTGTAGCATTGGGCCATAAATTTAGCTATATGTACATCAGCTAGTTTGAAACATCCTCTGAGGACCTCATAGGACTGTTTCACTGACACAGGCCTTATGCCTTTTTGGTACATTAGCCCCACTTATGTATCCTCTTTTGAATCTGTATATAAACTAAAATGTTCGCTTCCGATATATATATATATATATATATATATATATATATATATATATATATATATATATGAGAAAAAGAGAATATAATATAATGAATACAACTATAAATGGAATACTAACACGGTAGCGCAATCTACTCAATTTCAAGCTATAACTTAAGCATAACATTAAATTGGTAGGGTGTTACAAAGAAGAAAGAGAAGCCAATTCCTTAAGGATTAAGACTTGCTTCTAATCAATGGAATAAACATGGATAAGGAGAAAGAGAAAGTAGTTCCTTAAATATTAAGACTTGCTTATGTTCAATGGAATGAATCTACAAAAGGAAGAAGAAAAACTAATTCCTTAAGGATTAAGACTTTCTTCTATTCAATGCAATAAACCTGTTACAAGAGGAAGAGATACCATTTCCTTAAGGGAGTAAGAATTGTTTCCATTCAATGAATAAAAGCTGTTGATAGAGAAGGAGAAACCAATTCATTAATGATTTAGATTTGATTCCATTCAAGTTTTAATACCATACGACCCTCAAGTTTTTGTTGGACAAGAAGGATGCCAAGCTTAGGCTCCTTAGATGGATTCTATTGCTTCAAGAATCTGATCCGAAAATTAGAGATAAAAAGGGAGCAGAGAATTTAGTAGTTGACCATCTTTCTAGATAGATCCCTCCTACTTTACATGAGGAGGAAGAGATTAGAGAGATCTTTCCTGATGAGCAGTTGTGGGTAGTATAGGCAGCATCATGCTTTTCAGATTATCCTAATTATTTGGTGAAGAGAATTCTGCCTGAGGGTCTCTTACACTCCCAGAAAAAGAAAATTCTTTTTTGACCTCAAGTACTACTTTTGGGAAGAGCCATTTCTTTACAAACACTACTCAAACCAAGTTATTAGAAGATGTGTTCCTTAAGAAGAAGTGGTCAGCGTCCTCTACCATTGTCACACATCACTAGTTGAGGGCCACTTTAGAGCCACCCAAATAGCTACTAAGGTCTTGCAGTGTGGGTTTTATTGGCCCACCATTTTCGAAGATGCTAATGACTAGTTGAGGAGGTGCAACAAGTGCCAGAGGATTGGGAATGTCTCTAAGCAGCATGAGATGCCACTGAATAACATTTTGGTGGTTGAACTATTTGATGTTTGGGGCATTGATTTCATTAGGCCTTTTCCTACTTTTTTCGGCAACAAATATATCCTAGTAGCAGTGGATTATGTGTCCAAGTGGGTGCAAATCATGGCTTAACCCACCAATGATGCTCATGTTGTCACTAGATTCCTGAAAAAGAATATTTTCTCAAGATTTGGCACCACAAGAGCAATAATAAGTGATGGAGGCACACACTTCTGCAACAATTAATTTAAAGTCCTTCTTGCAAAATATGGTGTGACTCACAAGGTTGCTACTCCCTACCACCCTTAAACAAGTGGCTAAGTGGAGGTATCCAACAGAGAGCTAAAAGGATCCTTGAGAAGACTATTAATTCCTCAAGGAAGGATTGGTCAATTAAGTTGGCTGATGCTTTTTGGGCTTATAGGACAGCTTTCAAGACCCCAGTTTAGGATGTCGTCATATAGATTGGTCTTTGGGAAGGCATGTTAGTTGCCAGTTAAGCTAGAGCACGAAGCCTATTGGGGAGCCAAACTACTCAACTTTGATCTTAAGGAGGCATGTGAGAGAAGACTGCTATAGCTCAATGAGTTCGACAAGCTCAAATAGGAAGCCTAGAAGAATGCCAAGCTTTACAAGGAGAAAATAAAGAAGTGGCATGATAAGAATATTTTGAGAAGAGGTTACCACATATGTCAAAAAGTCTTGCTCTTCAATTCGAAATTAAAGCTCTTCCCTAGGAAGCTGAGGTCAAGGTGGCTAGGACCCTTTAAAGTCACTAAAGTGTCCCCTTATAGTGCTATTGAGGTCACACACCCTAGAAAGCCCATTTTTAAAGCCGATCGGTTGAAGCCATATGTTGATAGCAGCTGTGACGAACTAAAGGCTTCAACTCCTCTCTCTAATCTTCCTACTGGATAAATGTAACATCCTAATAAACCCATACTACGCTTAAGTCGTATTACGGCGTTTTATTAGTTGTTACTTATGCTCGTGGAAAATTAAACTTCACTTGAAATTAAGTTACGCAGAAAATACGATAAATTTTTTTTTTTTTGAAATACGTCGTCACTTTGGAAAGTAAAGCCTTGAGCGAGAAGGTAGATAGAGAAAGAGCGTGTCGCATAAAATAAATACCCAAATATCATAAAACAAGAGAAAGGTAAATAAATAGAAATTCACAAATACATTGCATTAATTAACCAACCATTACATCCATATGAGTTCATAATATATATATATATATATATATATATATATATATTACATCGAAGAAAGCTCATGGTCGTGCCATGATCCAAATACAAGATACTAAATACAAACTCCAATGACAAAGCTCATCTCAAAAAGGAATATGCGAAGATACAGAACAATGATCGCTATAAGTCTCAAAACAGCTTCGTCTGACACCCCATGTCATACATCCGCTCACAGTGTGGGGAATCCATGCTCCACTCCACCGGATGCGCCATCGGATTCTGGTGACGATGCGAAAAAGTTACTAGAGTGAGAAATAAGATTTCTCAGTAGGATTCAAACCCGACACGGAGGTGTCATCATCATCGTCCCAGCCACTTCGGTTTTATTAATGAAAACAGTGAGCATTCATAAGGTTCAGTTCTTAGGTTTTCAAAAACATGAATATCCGAAGTGGATTCAATTTTAACATACTCTCTAATCATTTATATCATAACATACATGGGCATAAATATAATCACATAACATATGCATGACTGTGCTATGAGCTTCTCTTATCTTCTTCCCTTCAAGGGCTTGGACCGAAGTCCCTTTCTTTTCTTCACTTGACTTTATCTTGAGTCTTTTTCTTTTCACCCACTAAACATAAGTGGTAATGAGCTCATACCGTGGCCGTCGCCACCATAGAATTTCGGTACTTACACTAGCTGGGTCATACCATGCCTCATGTAAGCCCTATCCTCTATACTCACACTAGCTTGGTCATGCCATGCCTCATGTGAGTCGTGGGTGAGGGGAACTTACTTTGGGTCACCTTCCCTTTTGAAGGATCACACCCTTAGTTTACTTTCTCTTCTTATTAAAGCTTATGATACAAAATCATTATGATTCTTTTCCACATTTGGGCGTTACGTATCGCCGTCCCCAAATGTGATTCCTTTAATGTTTATTATTAAGCATCATATCAACATATCATATTAATATCATCATCATTCATTTTCATATCGTCATCATACCATCATCATAATCATTATCATCATATTATCATAATCATCATCATGATCATCATCATACCACTATCATAATCATCATCATCATCATCATCATCATCATCATCATATCATTATCATATCAGTGTCATCATATGGACACATAGAGGCATACATATCACACAAAGTCTTATGAGCTGAGCTTAGTAAATTTAGTGCAAGCTTTTACTTGAGGTTGTCTCTTGTGTAAACTCTTTTACTAGCCATAAGGCCAATTTCATCCATTATCCTTTTGAAACTTTTAAGTTGAATTATGAAGGTTATCCAATACTTAATGTGGGAGACTTAATGTCTTAAAGCTTATTTCTTATTAACCTTTAAATTTTTACCATAATTAGTTTTACTTTTACAGTGGGGCAGTAACTTAAAAAATTCACCATAATTTCACTTTTTACTCTTTTATTTCGAATTTTGGTATGATTATACTCCTTTGAGTCTATTTTTAAACAAAAGAAACCCCACTCAAAATTCATTTTGTAGCTTGAGTTATGCACATTTTATTCTGACTGTTCAGAATTAAAAGTTCATCTCGGGTCCGTGACTTTTAAACCTTACTGTGGACTCTTCACAATGAATCTGCCAAAACTATTTTATAAGGATATTCCTCTATGTCTTAGCTTTCTAACAAACTTGGTCCCATTCAAAAATATTCTGTATAACTCGATTTATGCACGTTTTATTACCTACTGCCTGGACAGAAACCCTTCCAAGAACAGCAAACTTTGAAAATTCATATCTCCCTCGTTTTAAGGCCAAATCTCACATATTTTATATGCTTGGAAAGCTCTTTGAGTCTACTTTCACAGAAAATTAGTTTCGTTCTATTTGGATCTATATTGGAAGATTTATTAGTCGCACCATACAGACTGCCAGAATTTTCCAATTTCCACAGTTTTAGTTTCAATGAGTTTTCTTGTAAAAACCTTAAGTCTTTTCTTCAAGTGACCATTTTATATTTCCAAACCACTTTTATACTTTGAGATCTTGGTGAAAATCAATATTTTGAGTTCTAAAAAGTTGGGTTCAACATAAAACAAAATGCACAACCAAAGACATTTGCCAAGAAAAGAGCAAAAATCACAAACAACTTATAACAAGAGCATAGCCATGAGGCCTTTAAAGCAAGCCCTAAAACCACCTAGCTATGGAGAGCTTAGGAGTTCTAGAGCTTGAAAAACATAGAAGAGAAAGGGGTTAGAGTCACTACCAAAAAGAGTTTTCTTGAAGGATTTGGGATGAGGTGATGGTTGAAGTGAGCCTTCCTTCTTGTAAGCTTGAAAATGGGGCTTGTGTATGAGTGGCCTTGTTTCTCCAAGGACCAAAAATGGTAGTCCTTGAAGGGATTGTGAGTGTAGTGATGGAGATGAGGTAGGAAGTAGTAAGAAGGTTGGAAGAAAAACAATGAAGCTTGGAAGAAGAAGAGAGTATGAGACTTGGAGAAAGGAGAGAGCTTTGTGTGGGTCTTGAGAGAGGAAGTGAAAAAATGAAATGAGGGGGGAGAGAGGTGGGCTGATTGGCGCAAAAGGGGAGGGAAAAGAGTGATGTGATTTTGCTTCTTTTGCAAGCAAGGAGGCTAGAAACCATGGGGTAAAAGGATGAGTTGTGTTTCTCTTGAGTCGTGGTGTTTGGGTAAAGACCATTTAGTGTTTTCTCAAGTGGTTAAAGGCATGAGCTCTCTTAGGATTTGGCTTGGATGGCTAGGATCACTCCAAGTGTCACCATCTTGATGGAAGAGAGTACATTTCTTGTCTTGACTAAAGAGATGCTACTAACCTAGACTCTTAATCTAATGGTGTATGATGAGAAGGCAAATGGATGGTTGGATTTTGCTCTTGTCCTTGGCCAAGATTTGGTGCATCAATTAGGAGAAATTTTTAAATCTTCAAAACTATTAGAATTACCTAAGTTGTTAATTCAATTTGATTAATTAAATTGCTCTTATGAATTATGTAATTAAGGTGTAAGAATTAATCTATCTCAATCGATTATGGTAGAACAATTGTCTTGTACTTAATAAGATTGGATTAACTTAATTATATTTCTAAGTTATGAATTAATGAGGTTCGAATAATTAGGTTTTAACTAAAATATTTAGTACACTATAATTCAATTATTGACTTGACTCAATTTACTAAGCTCTTGCTCATCGAGATTAGCCGATTAGTCCTCAGTTAATCGTTAATCTCTCTAATTAGCCAAGATCACTGAGCTAATTAGCTTAGACAAAAATTGGGGATGTTACAATAAAGCCATGTCCAACTTAGGAACATTAAACCAAAGTTCTTGTTGAGAGTGACTTGCGTGCCGAGCTCGATCAAATTACAATATAAACCGAATTTCACCAAATTGTAGTAAAAGTGCAACTCAGGACGTTTTCGACGGATGGCAATGTTATATGATCAGGAAATGGAGGGGGGTTTAGGATTTAAAAATGAAAGGAACAAAACATAAATCACAAAATTAAAATAAAATGGGAAGCATCCAATCCAAGAATCAATGGAAAACAATTAACACTTAATCATTGAATTCTAAAATTAATTCACCAAACCAATTCAGTGAGTAACAATAAATTCAAATGAAATCTACTTAGTATTCACACAAAAACCTTCATGCATTTGATCAACACAAAATCAGTTAATGTTCAGAGACCTCTAGAACCTAATTGAGTAGTGTCAATTTTAGGTATTAATGCAATTAATCGTACAACTCAAACTTGAAATTCTAATTCACACTCTTTCAACAATTGATTGCATACATCAACCGAATAATATGTAACCAAACATACTCCCAATCAACAATTTAGAATGAAAAACTTCAATTAAAAAATGAGATAAGAAATAAGTGAAAGATTAGATGAAACCGAATTGGTTGTATGCGGAATCCAATTAAACCGGACTCTCAAAATCATTATTGCTTCCTTGATCCTTGAATTAGATAGACATTCAAGCCTCCATGAATGGAGAAAAATGAATTGTTAAGGTGGGAGGGCGTGATAAAAGAGAGAAAGAAGAAGAAGTCAAAACCAAAAATTGCTTATTATTTTCCCAAATCTGTCTGATCTCCACTAAGTTTCTGACCCCTTCTCAATTCAGCCACCCAAAATAGATTCAAAACATCTAAAAACAAACCAATATCATTAATTACATTAATCCTCTTCCTCGTCGATGAACTTGGACACCTTATTTGCTAAATTCTGAATTCTAGAGAGAAAATTATGCTAAAAACACTAAATTCAGCTTTCCAATACAACTAGTAAAGTTTTCCATGGTTTTGTCCAAGAATATGCAGCTGTTTGGATTTGTATTCTGAAGAAGAATTGTAGCTTTGGATGTTAGCTTCAAAATGCCACTGGAATGGGCTTAATTGGGCCACTATGGACCAAGATATGGTCCAAATACTGCACCCGGTTTAGAAATCGCGAGTGCATCTCTTTAGCTTACTTCTAGGCCCAGTTTTAGCTTCTTACCATCAGAATTGGCCTCTAACCTCTTCAAAGGAATTGTGAGCTATCTCTCAGCTTTCCTGCAAATCAAGAATCACAATAAAATGAGCTCCATAACTCAAGATATGCCTAAAAAATCAAAATAGTATCAGAATTAGCTTAATGCTGGAAAAACTAAATCTAGCCCAACCAAAACTCAATAAAATGCAAAATGGCCCAAATTAATCCTATTAAGCACAAAAGAAGATTAATGCACTAAATATGAGAGAAAATAAATATATAAAAATCCAATTAATCAGATAAACAACCCAATTTTTTTAGCCTTTCTTTGATTTCTTTTAAATTTTCTTATTTAGAGTATTTTTAGTTCTTCTTTTGATTTAGGTAGAAATTTTGTTTTGAATGATTTTAATTTATTTAATTTTGTTTGCTTTGTTTTGTATGTTTGTTAGGGCATTTAGGAAGTACATAAGTAAAGGAAGAAGTCACAATGGGAATGCAACAGATAAAGTGCAGAATCTACATCAGCAACAACGTGCTATACCGTGTTGCCTTGCGCTATAGCGCGCTATCATGAAACGAAGAAGTTTAGAAAATTTGCTTGCACCATAGCTCACTGCTTTGCAATATAAATCCTTATCAACTTGATTTTTGAATTACAAGATGTTGTAATTCAACCAATTTCTTTTAAACTAGTAAAATATTTCTATTTGGCTACATAAAATCTTGTTACAAGGAAACTCAAATTTTCTAACCCTAATAGATGTATTTCGATATTGGCTATTCGTATATCTATAGTGTATTGAAATAAATCAGTTAACGTATTAGTCAGGCACACTATTCTTTGGGATGGTGCACTACTGCCCCCTTAAAAGAATTTTGTCCTCAAAATTCACCAACAAAATTAACTATTTATAGCCATAAGAGTTTGATAAAAGAGTTCACATATAAGCACATGAAAATTTGATAAGTATAGTCAAAGAAAGTACAGTAAATCTATTTATATAATTTAGCACAACATAGTTAGTAGAGAGTTAAGTCCTTGTCCTGGATTACTTCTAATTTTGCTTCAGCTCCTCTAGAGAGGTAGTCTCTTCGGCATTCAAGGTGATAACCCTTCCTGGATGTTGCAGCTTAAAAGTAGGTGGCAGATGCTTATGTAGGCAGTCTCTAACCATATGTCCTAGCTTCTGACACTTGAAGCATACATTCTATCCACCCAAATAAAGTCTACCCCTATGGTCCTTTCCACACTTTGAGCATTCTTGCCTCATGGTTGGCCTCTGTGGCTATTCACCATCCTGTCCATTAAATTGAGACAGCTTTTTTGGTGGTGGGGTATACTGAAATTCCTGGCTTTCAGGTGCCAGCCTCTTCTTATAAGTATCTGACCTAGTGCTAGCAAGCTTCTTATTGTATTCGTCCACTAATCGGCTCTTGTTTGCTAATGCAGCAAAATCTCTTATCTCCATTAGTCCTACTGATGCTAAGATGTCTTCTCTTAGTCCACCCTCAAACTTGATGCATTTCCAATTTTCATCAAGGTAGCATTGGTAGATGGTGGAAAATTTGCAGAGCTCTTTGCATTTGGCAATGTACTCTAAAACACTCGTATTTTCTTACCAAAGTTACAAAAATTCTAACTCCTTAGCATTCCAAATAAATGCAGGAAAGTACTTCTGGTATAAGACTTCGTTAAACACATCCCAGGTGATATCTATTTGGGAATCCTCTAGTAGCCTCTTTATGCCATTCCAGCAGAATTTAGTATCCACTTCTAACATATAGGTAACAAACACCACCTTCTGGTAATCAGTGCAAGCCAAAATTGAGAAAACCTTCTCCATCACTTTAATCCATTCTTCAGCTTTGCTAGATTAAAGGCTCTTCTAAAGCTATGTGGATTCGCTTGTCGAAACTTCGCAAACTTGAGGTATTCCAAATCCACTTGAGGTCCATTTGGTTTTCCTCCCTAACCTCCTCCTGGTTATCTTCCCAGTTGATCCGTCATTTGATGTGCTGCTGCTACTTGTTCTCTCATTGCATATGCCATTTTTCGCAACTTGCCCATGAAGTTGGCGGGATCTTCGGGAGCAAGTTTAGCTTGTGGCCTACCATGCCTAATAGAAGCCATTAGCTCCTAATCATACACAACAAAACATTGAGTTGATCAGGCTCAATACTGAGTTAAGTGTGACAACAACTAATTATATTCACAGCCAGGTGATAATTCGTATCTAATACTATATCCTATCTAAATAGATAAGATTCATCGCATGACATTAACTAAGAATTCCAGGGTATGCTGGAAGTTTAACACCCTGCCAATTTAACATTATACTTAAGTTATAGCATGAAATTTAGTAGGTTGTGTTGCCGTGCTGATACTTTAATTACATTTCATTTATCATATCACATCCCCTTCTTTTCTTTTTCTTTTTTAAAGAATAAACGGCATGCTGTATATAATGAACATATTCAATATGGCATAATGTGACAGAGTTTAGTAAAACAAAACAAAAAAGATGAGAATGAGTAACATACCATCAACTGTATATGTGCATATATATAGGTCAGAAGCCGACGCTTCAGTTTATGTACAAATTCAAAACAGGATACATAAGTAGGGCCGGTGTATCAAAAAGACATAAGGCCCGTGTCATGTAAAACGATCCGATGGGGTCCTTAGAGGATATTTCAAACCTAATTGATATACATGCACCTAAGTCTATGACCCAATGCTGCACACTGCCAAAAGAGGGCCATGTTGTACAACGTCATTTGCGGCTGACCTACTTAGTCAGATACCCGTTGGCCATACCAGGCCCGGTCGGAGAGTAGTCTACATTGGGCCCCGAGGAGGACGACAAGCTGGTGGCCTCAAAAGGGTCGCTCTCGGAGCTGAGTGATATGTCTGGAACCATTTGTGGGGGAGAGTCTGGCGTAGGATCAGCAGGAGCTGCAGGTGCTACGGGTGCGGGAGGTACTAGAGGAGGGTGTGCCACGTGCAATAGGACCGCAAAGTATAGGGCAACAGGGTCAAAAGCAGGATGAAATAAAGGGACGACAAAATTCCTATTATTAAAAAGGTAAAGATGGAAATGGCAGGAACCGGCCATATACAGTGAGTCCACTATGGAATCGTGGTGGAGCTGTAGGTCTGGAATCTTAATGAAAAGAGTGGCCATCGAATCCATCGCTAGCATATGAGAATGATGCAGAAATGTAAAACGAGGTGAGAATTTAAAGAAATTCTCAGTAGGGTTCACGTATGGTGTTTAACTGACGTCACATTCATTCTCAGTCGGTTTTTATTTAATTATAAAAACATGGGTTCAAATTGGATTATCCAATTTAATAAGTTTAATAAAACGTTTGGTCCGAGGCAAGGCTCAGTTTTACTTAAGACAATATAAGAAACAGGACAAATTACTAATAACGATATACAGAATAGTGAGCTGAATATATGAACATACCGTAGTAAGTAAATATAACAGACAAACTGTAAACAACTTGTAATGACTATTCAATGAAATCATGCATTCCATGTAATCATGCAAAAGTCATTCTTGAACCTTACTTCATAAACTTTCTCATTACTTGGTCCCCTGGGAGTTCTTGGCCATTTAGACACCTGGGTAATAGTCTGCTTTTTAGGATCGAGCTCGTTCCTATACAGAAATGCCGAGTTTGCTTTCCTCGACCTCCCCACCGATCTATTTCCCTTAACTTTAATCTGGGGCTAGCCCAAGTATCATGGAACTTTCATCATAACATAATCTTTATATTCATTATAATATAACCTTTATGACTTTCTTAAAAATGCACATGTATCTTATAACTCATACATAGGTCTTACCGAAACTTCGGCAGCATAATGGAACGTGTCCATTTTCCCATAAATAGTATCGATACTCAGAACACCAATTTCTCACAGAAGTCTTAACATTTCATTCATATTTCAAACATCCAATTCATAGGAGCATTAGTTACATTAAGACAGGCTTACTGCCTCAACACAATCACTTAACCCAGTTTTTGTAAATCAAGCCAAAATTTCTATTTAACTCCTCTAGACCTCAATTTTGGATATGTTAAAATGTTATGTGTCTATTTTCTAACCTCTTTGGTCCCATCTAATTTTGATAAATATAGCTCAAGTTATTTAGGTTGTATCCCGGCCTACCCTGTAGCTGGCCAGAATTACATACTTAAAAGTAAAAATCCACTAAAAATAGAAACCTAGTTTAAATCATACAAAGTTACTCTCATATTAAAGCTAATAGGACAACCTTTCATTTGTAGAAAGTTCCATTCCATTTTCCTTAGTAGGGCTCGAGTTATAAACCCTAAAATTTGACCTTCCTGAACTATCCTATTTTGGCCCATTTTGGATATAAGGCAAATTTCTTGAACCACTGGGAGTAAACGGGATCTTTTCTAACTCTAAAATTTTTATGGTATATTCTCCTCTTTGTAACCTTTCTAAAAAACTTATTTTCATTCAATTCCAATAGTATAAGGTGAGTTTCTCCTGAATAACCTAGTCTGCCTAGAATCAAACTCAAAAACTTAGGTCAAACTTCAAAAATTCATATCTCTCTCAATACTAATCCAATGGCCTTATATGATATATGTATGGAAAGCTCTGGATGTCTAGTTTCATATAAAAATGGTTTCACTGAATTTAAAAGGCAGTAGGCAGAGCCGTACACTCTGCCGTACGGACTGTCGAGGGATTGTGAATTTCCAGCTCCTTACATCTTCCTACTTTTATCCTTTCTCACTTCCTAATCGCATTTTGCCATCAAAACAGCTAACAAACCAGCCAAATATCATCATATTCATTCAATCATCACATCAAGAATTGAGAAATTAAAGCCACCACCAGCCACCCACAACCAGAATAGTAAGACAAAAATTAAACCTCTAGCTCTTTGTATGTGATCTGGCTTGATTTTTGAGTTTGGATTATCAAAACCTTGTTGAGCTTGAAGGTTTGTTGGAGTTGGGTGAGTGGAGAAGAGAATAAGAGAGCTAAAGCAAGGGAAAAGGTAGTGCAGAATGGGGCTGAAGGGAAAGAAAGAAATGTGTTATAAAAGCTTTGAGGAGGTAGTTGAGTTCTTGCAATTTGATAGGTCTAAAAGACAAGGCTGAATTTCAGCCAACTTTCCTCATTTTTGTGGCCTTTGTGGTGCCACTTTCATGGGTTAAGTGGCTGAGTTTTCAGCCACTTGATGTAGGGTTAATGAGTTGAATGACAGTTTAAAATACAGTAATCTTACCGATTTCCTTTAAATTGGTAAATTGGTTTAAGAAAATTTTTATGAAATCTTCTATACTTCTAACCTAATTAACTTATACTTAAACTCAATTAATTGCTAATCAATTGATCCTAAATAAATATCTAGTCGGATTTTAATTAATCTCAATTATTCGATAAAAATTAAACAATCGGATGAAAAATGATAAGAAAATGATGGTGGATGTTACAGGAAGCATTGTCAGTCCAATCCTTAGGTCTGGTTAGGATCGAATGGCTTTGATACCAAAATGTAACACCCTCAAAAATATAATACTATGCTTAAGTCATAACAACACATTAGGAGTTGCTACAACAAATTGAACGGACCTTGATTCATTTTTTGCATTGTATCTCATGAAAATAATCCAGTATTCTATTACAATCCGCAAATATAGGCATTACTAAATAGTCGTTCAAATATTAACAATTACATGTACACAAATACATATGTACAAAATGTCTTTAGCAATTTGATCAGTCTCGGTCGCTTTCCTCTGGGTTGATCCTCTTTGGGGTTTTCTAGCCTGTCTGGAGACGACATAGAAACACACAAATAGGAGTGAAAATTTTATATTCTCAGTAGGCTTCTTAGATTATCTAACTTAACAGTCCATATCATTGTTGTCATTCCAGCTGCTTTGGTTTATTAAGAAAGGTGATCTCATACATAATGGTAAGGATCATTTATTAAGTTCAGAAATTGTATCATTCCAAAGCAGATTGGATTTAATTCATACACTTGGATATAATAGGGGAATAACTACACAAATGCTACATATTTATTTTTCCTGACACATCAAACTATCAACCATAAATAAATAATACGCTACATGCTCATGACTGCATGACTTGACATACCCTTTTCATCTTTCTTTCATACTTTACATATGCCTTTAATCTTTACTGCCCTCGCATAGTCTAATCATGGAGTGAGTTCAACTCGTGACCATCATTACATAGTATTAACTTACAAGGGGATCCACGTGCCTTTAGATTTAGAGGGATCTCATTTTGGTCAACTGCCTCCAAAGTAGAGGGATCTTATAGCTTTCATATGACAGCTTTCATATCAAGGGACCTCATAACTACCTCCATGTTTAGGGATCTTATCTTATTTATACACACACTATCTGAATTCATATTCACATGTACATATCATATGCTTGAAGAATTCATAATCATGATACATGATTCATATATTCCTACCAGAAATTCAGCAGCATAACAGTTAAAAACAGGATACTCCTTAATATAAAAATAGCATAATTTTAGCCAACCAGTTGCAGAGAGCAAAATCATAATATCAATGCATAAATATCACATTACTATAACAAGGAATTGCATAAAAACTTAGCCATTTCCTTCTTGGGGCTTATGAGGCCTATAATCATTTAAGTTGTCAAGATATCTTAATTGTCTTAAATCTGGCTTGTCTTATTAATTGCACCAAAATTTTGTTTTAACTCATATTAATCTGAAAATTTAATATGTTGTATCCTTATTAGTCTACTTCTAAATCTTTTGGTCCCATTAAATTTTGAGGTGTATAATTTGAGTTATTAAAGTTTTACTCAAAGCTGCCCTATTTTAGGACAAACTCGAGTACAAAATTTTAGAAAATCACTAAAATTCCATCTTTTATCATCTTCATCCGAATTTTATACCAAATTGTAGCTAATTGGATTATCTTTCAATCCCAACAAGTTTCATCCTCATTGGTAAGCAGAGCTCATGTTATGTGATTCTCAAGTAGATTGCCCTATTTTAACCCAAATAAAGCATAAGGTAACTTTGAGGAATTACTGGGGGCAATGTAACGTCCGATTTACGACTTCCGATCCCATCCAATGTTGAAAATTCCGAGTTCCGAGTTTGTCTTATAATTCCGCTTCCGACCTCAGTAGTATCTTCGACTTCCGATTTCGTTCCAAGGCCTACCAAGGATTTATTCCGATTTCCGACCTAATGCATGTAGCTTACGATTTCCGACCTTATGCTCAAATAGGAACGAACGTGATATCCGAGTTCCGATATTAGGTGATTCAAAATCGACACGAAGTGCGACCTCCGAGTTTAACTAAATTGGATCCCGAGTTCATTACCAAGATCTTTTCTCCTCGTTCCCGAGTTCCGATATCGAGTTGGAGTACCAGGTTCTATAAATTCCGAGTTCCGGGTACACAGAATTTATGTTTTGAATCCTTATATCCGGTGCTATGCTTAAAAATCGAGTCAAGAATGACCCCGACTTCCGGGTTTGAGTGTTTTGGTTTCACGTTCTGACCCTGACTTTCGCTTTTAAGGTAGCTGTGCCTTGCGATTTCTGGGTTACGACTTCATGCCCAAATTCTCACTAAATGAGAAGATAATTACGAGTTCCGACTTCATCCGAATAGCTATGCATGAATTCCGACTTTAACAATCACACGAGTTCCGATGTCACATTCCTATCTTGGCCGTGTGAAGTCTCACTTCTTAAGCAACGTGGAGAGCATTTTTGTCACACAAGAAGGAGACATGGCTGAATATTACCCACAAGAATTTCACCCAATCAAAGCCACATATCCTAACTACCACTTCAAAGCTTTGGGTATATATATCCTCCTCCTGCCTCTTCAGCCCACTCTCCCCACGTTGTCTTCTCTTCCTCAATTCAACTCTCTTTTCTCTTCTCCACTCCATCCAACTCTCATTTCAGCTACCAACTCAACAAGCTTAACCTAATCATAGAGGTAGAGGTTTTCTTCTTGCTTGATTTTTTGACTCTTAGATGATTGATGGTGATTTAAATCCTTAATTTTGATATGTTGATTGATTGATTATGATGAATTAGAGCTGGTTTATTGGCTGTCTATGAGATTAAAACTGAATTAGACACAAAGAAGGATGAAGATAGGAAGAGTTGAGAGGCTGGAAGACTCAAAACCCTCGGCCGTCCGTACGGCGGAGTGTACGGCTCCGCCGTCTGCCGTTCAAAATTAATGAAACCATTTTTATGTGAAACTAGACATCTAGGGCTTTCCACACATATATCATATAAGACCATTGGAGTAATATTGAGAGAGATATGAATTTTTGAAGTTCGACCTAGGAATCAGAACATCCACCCGGGCAGTATGGGTTGAGAAGGGTGTAACTCACCCTATACAACTCCAATTTGAGTGAAACCAATTTTGTTAGAAAGCTTACACACAGGGAAACACCCAATATAAGATTCCGATTTTGTTACAGACTCAGTTGTTCCCAGTGATTCGAAGAAGTTACCCTATGTCCAAACCGGACCAACACAGGGCAGTTCAGGAAGGCTAAGTTTCGGGGATTGTAACTTGAGCCCTACTAAGGCAAATGAAATGGAAATTTTTGTATCTGAAAGGTTGTCCTGTTAGCTTTAATATGAGGCCAATTTCGTATGATTTGAGCCAGTTTTCGATTTTTAGTAGATTTTTACTTCTAAGTGTGCAATTCTGGCCACCCACAGGGCAGGCCGGGATAAAACCCGAATATCTTGAGTTATGGTTATCCAAATCAGATGGGACCAAAGAGTTTAGAAAATAGACATATAATACTTCAACATATCCAAAATTTAGGTCCAAACGACCTAAATAGAAATTATGGCATAATTTACAAGAATCGGGTTGAATACAAGCAGTGAGGCAGTAAGCATATTCTAAAGTGCAATACTTATATCCTGAATTGAGGATTGAAGCATGAATGAAATATGTTGATTTGTGTATGAAATGAAGTGTTTCTCTTGACAAATTGATATGCTAAATACTGGCACTATTCATGGGGAAGCGGACACGTTCCGTTATGCCGCCGAAATTGCGGTAAAACTTATGCATGAATTATGAGATACATGTAGAGGCATGTGCATTTCCAAGAAAGCTATGAAAGCTATGTTATGATGAATTCAAAGAATATGTTATGATGAGATTTCCATGCTACTTGGGCCAACCCCGGATAAAAGTTAAGGGGAATAGATCGGTGAGAAGGTCGGGGAAAGTAAACCCGGCATTCCTGTATAGGAACGAGCTCGATCCTGATAAGCAGACTATTACCTAGGAGTCTAAAATGGCCAAGAACTCCCAGGGGACCAAGTGATGGAAAATGATGAAAAGTAAGAGGAAAAGTTATGAAGCATGAGATTTGCATAATTGCATCAAGTGCATGGCTGCATTTAACATATCATTGCATCTTTGTTTGCGCTTGTCCGTTGTGTTTACTTGTGGTTGTATATACACTATCTTGCCCCTTTGTCCTATGTATTAGTGTTGATGGGTTTATTCTGTTTCTTATGTTATTTGAGTAAAACTGAACCTTGCCTCGGACTAGACATTTTTCTCAACCTTACTAAGTATATGTAGTTAAGTTTAATCTCATGTTTTAAGAAAATTTCATAAAACCCGAGGCAACTGAGAATGAACGCGAGGTCGGTATACACTATATGCAAACCCTACTGAGAATTCTTCAAGTTCTCACCTCGCTTCGCATTTCCACCTCATTCTCAGACGTGGACGATGGACACGACAGCTACCCTTTTCGTTGAGATTCCAGACTTGCAGCTCCACCATGATCCGGCAGTAGGCTCATTGTATATAGCCGGCTCTTGCCGATTTCGCTGTATCTATTTAGTGATAGGGATTTTCTTGTCCCTTACATCATCCGACTTTGATCCTACCACCCCATACTTTGAGGTCCCGTTGTACGCGGCACATCCTCCACCGCGCCCCGCACTGCGGCACGTAGCCCTGGCGATCTGCACCGGAGTCACCTCCGCAGGTAGTACCAGGCATCCCGCTCGGCTCCGAGAGCGACCCCTCGGAGGCCACTGGCTCATCTTCCTCCTCCTCTGGATCAGTTCCTGACTGCTCACCAGCCGGGCCCGGTGTGGCCAACGGCTACCTGACTGAGTAGGTCAGCCACAGGCCGTATTGTACAGCATGACCCTATTTTGGTAGTACGCGGCTTTGGGTCATACAGGCAGTGATAGATTTGAAACGTCCACTGAGGACCACGTAGGATCGGATCGACTAACATGGGTCTTATGTTTCTTTTTGGTACCCGACCCCACTTATGTATCCTATTTTGGAACTTGTCTGTAAATTAAAACAGTGGTTCTCGTCTATATATATATACCTATATACAGTTGATGGTATGTGTGTTATTTATGCTTACGGTGTGATTATAGCGAGATAAACTCTATCACGTTCATTGTATGGCATCCCATTTTCCCCCAAATGAATCGGATACATGAAACGTAAATAGAATATTAACACAGTAACACAAACTACTTAATTTCTTGCTATGACTTAAGCATAACATTGAATAAGTAGGGTGTTACAGGCAACGTACTTAAGTTTTAAGACTAACACTTTTATGGCAAGTTATCTATGTGTTAGATTCCTAACAAAATTAGTTATACTTAATTTGAAGTTGTATAGGGAAATTTATGCCCTTCACAATATATGTTGGTCAAGATAGTGAGTGGAATTTAGCACCTTACTTCTAAAATCCATAACCATTTCATTTCAAATCCAATGGACCTATAATTTGCAGGTTGGAAAGCTCTGGAAGTCTAGTTTTATATAAAATTAGTTTTACTCAATTTTGATACATACATATGGAATAGTACTGGTTGTTGTACGGACAGTGCACTTAAGGTTTTATCACAACATTTCTGTTTGTGTTTCCTTTTAGCCTTTTGATCAAATCTTTGGCCCAAAGCAATAATTCTTATCTTAAATCACTATAAACTAGTCATATTATCATCAAACCGCATCAAATAAAGGATGACATGAATAAACCCTAATTTGTCCTAAACCCTAAAGAACAACCAAGTCAAAACCTTGAGATAGGTGTAAACCCCTTTTTCTTCTTTGATGGGCTAAAGCTAATTAGTCAAGGGAAGAGGCATATGGGTTTACTTTAAGGCTTCTTGATGAGATACAAGTAAAAAGTAGAAATTTTTGGACAAAAGGGGAGCTAAATCGAAGCAAGTTCACGAGCTCAAGTAAAGATGTAGAAGTTGCAGAAGGAAATGAAGGTGGAGGGGAAAAGTAGGTTGGTTGAATTTTAGGGACATGGGGGGAAGAATTTGATGAATTGTATACTAAGTTGGAAGAATAGAAAAAGTGTGTGATTGGTGGACTTAGGCAAAAATTTAAATTTTGTTAAATTTACAAATGGATTGCCATGATTTGGCCAACAAATAGGGGTTAGATGCATGACTTCTGGCCACATAATTTAGGGTTTTAAACTAGTACTTGTGTCATCCTACAATATAAATCCCTATCAACTCAATTTTTGTATTACAAGATACCGTAATTTAACCAATTTCTCTTAAACTAGCAAAACATTACTATTCGGCTACATAAAATCTTTCTGTAAGGAAATTCAAATTCTCTAACCCCAATAGATATATTTCGATATTGGCTATTCGTATATCTATAATGTATCAAAATAAATCAGTTAATGTATTATTCAGAACACTATTCTTTGGGATATTACAAATAAAATATGAAATTTTAGTGATTTTCTAAAGTTAGGTGTGCAAGATTGTCCTGAAATTAGGTAGCCTTGAATAAAAATTTAGTAACTCAACTTATACATATCAAAACTTAGTGAAGCCAAAGAGCTTTAAAAGTAGACTAATATAGGGCCACAACTTATTAAATTTTCAAATTAAAATGAGTTAAAATGAAATATTAGTGCAATTTATAAAACAAGACAGATTTTAGGGAAGTTAAGATAACTTAACAATTTTCAAGAGTTAGGAGCCCCATAAGCCATTAGGAGACAATGGTTGAGTTATTACTACAATACTTTATCATAATAATGTGATATTGATATAAAAACATGATGTTTCTGTTTACTGTGATTGGCTGGAATGAATGATATTGTTTATATATAGGAGGATCCCCATTTCAACTGTTATGCTGTCGGATTTCCAGCAAGAATTATATGAATCATGCATCATGAATATAAATTCCTCAAGTATATTCATGCATGAAACTATGATCTAAGACATAATTATGATTCCATATTACTTGGGCCAGCCTCGGAATGAATTAAGGGGAATAAGTCAGTGTAAGCATCGAGGGAAGTAAGCCTGATAATCACATATAGGAACAAGCTCAATCTTGAAAAGCAGACTATTATCTAGGAGTTTATATGGCCAGATACTCCCAAGGGACCAAGTAAGAAAGGATAAGAATATGGCATGGCAAACACATCCTAAGGAGTGTGACATGGCGATCACACCCTAATAGAGTATGACATGGTGATCATACTCTAGAATGTGTATTCAAGTAAAGAAAATTAAAGAAAGAGAAGAAAGTCACGTGCACTTGCACGATTTTATGATGTGAATGTGCATATGCATAAGTTCTAATTATTTGTTTACCTATAATTACTGTTATGAAATTATTCTCCCCTATCAAGTGTGTGAATAAGATTAACTTACATCATAAGGATACTTTTGAACTTTATAAAAATGAACTTTATATTTTATGTAGTATGTCACTTTTCCATGATAAATCGAAGTAGCTAGAGATAATGACAATTACACTATATGTGGTAGTCTAAGAAATTCTATTGAGAATTTCCAATTCTCACCCATATGTATATTTCTTGTGTTATCTCTAGATAGCTCAAGAGATATTGAAGATGGTCATCTTGGATGAAGTTGATTTAGATTGGAAGATGGCCCAAGGTCACTATTAGACAAGGTCCACTTATGTACCAGTAATGACTCCTAAGTGTGGTACTATGACTTAAGCATGGTAGGGTGTTACATGATCTCCTTCTTAGAATTCAATAGACTTCCTTTGTTGATCGACTTAACTTTTCTACTTGTTATGAGCTACGAGAATCTATTTGTTTATTCTCTTCACGTCCTCCATAATTTGTCTTACTAAATTAGGTCCAAATAAATTTTGCTCAGCTAACTCGTACCAACATAAGGGGGATTAACACTTTCGGCCGTAAAGGGCTTCAGAAGGTGCCATTTCAATGCTAGCATGATGATTGTTGTATGCAAACTCTATCAAGGCTAAGTATCTTTCCCAACTACTTGGCTTGTCCAAAATACAAGCCCTTAACATATCCTCCAAGGTTTGTATAGTCCTCTCAATTTGTTCATCTGTTTGAGGGTAATAAGTCATAATTAAGCAAAGCTTTGTCCCAAAGGCGCCTTCTATAAGGCTATCCAAAACCTAGATGTAAACCTTAAATCCCTGTCTGACACTATGGTCGAGGGTACTCCATACAATGTTACTATTTTTTGGAGATATAATTAGGCTGACTTCTTTGGGGGATAATTTGCTCTAATAGGCAGGAAGTGAGCAGATTTCGTTAATTTGTCCATGATTACTGTAACATCCAAAAAATTTTATCGTCAATAACCGAGTTGTTTAGTTTTCATCGAATAATCGGGATTAATCAGAATTCGATTAAGCATTCACTTGAAGCCAATTAAGTGTGATTTAGAAGGATTAGACTTGATGGAATTAGATTAAGAATATAGGGAACCTCATAGAATTTTTCTACAACTGGTTTACTGATTTAAGAAAAATCGTTAAGATTTCGGTATTTCAAACTGTCAGAATCAAACCAATAGAACTTATATTATGAGTGCCCTAGAATTAATGGCTAAGATTTAGCCAAAACACTCCCCCTATGTGGTGCCACTTTCAGCCAAAGGAGGCAGCCACAAATCAAGTTGAATGACCTATACAAATCCACCAATCACATGCAACTTGCTTTAGAAGTTTTCATTTTTTTCCTTTTCTGCCCTTGCAATTTCAGCCCTTTATGTAGCTGACCCACCTCCATTCTTTTCTCCCTCATGTCATCTCATCTCATCTTCATCTCCCACAAACCTTCGAGCCACGTCAAGATTTCTTCAACTCAAAACACAAATCTAACAAGAATCACACCTAGGAAAGGTAGGAATCCAACTTCTCTTCTTGTTTTCCTTGATTAGGCGCTATGTGGGGATCTTGTTTTCCTCATGATACTGATGTGATTTGAAGTGATGATGATGGATTATAATTGATTTTGCACGTATGTTGTGATTAGAATTGGAATTGGTATGAAAGAACTTGAAGAATAAAGAGAATTCAAGAAGCTGATAGGGTTTTCACTCGATGGTCTGTATGGCAGAGTGTACGACTCTGCCTACAACCATTTAAATTTGATGAATATAGTTTTATATGAAACTAGATATTCATGGCTTTCCATACATGTAAAATATAAGGCCATTCGATTAGTATAGAATTAATTATGAATTTTTGAAGTTTAACCTAGAAATCTAGATTCTCATCCAGGCAGTATGAGTTAAGAAGGGTGTAACTCATCCTACACCACTCTAAATTCAGTGAAACTAATGTTGTTTGAAAGCTAACATATAAGGGAACATCCCATAAAATTTTTGAATTCTGATTCATTGTCAATTTTTCCCAGCACATCAATGAATTTACCTTAGGTTTAAACTGGGCTGGAACAGGGTAGTCCAGTAAGGTCAAGTTATGGGCCTTATATCTCAAAATATACTCATGCAAATGATATGCAACTTCTTTCATTTAAAATCTTCTTCTATTAGCTTTAATTTGATTAAATTTTGTATGATTTCACCTAGATTTCTATTTTTAACGAATTTTCACTTATAAGGGTGCAATTCTAGCTAAGAACAGGACAATCTGAGGTAAAATACTAATAACTTGAGTTATACAAATCAAAATGAGATGGGACTAAAAGGGTTGAAAACTAGACAATAGAGCTATGACAGATTCAAAATTCAGGTTTAAATGAATTGAATTAGTCTAATGGTGGATTATACAAAATTTGAGCAGAATAGGATGAAGTAAACTGAAAGCCCTATTGATTTTTGAATTAAATTTGATGAATGATATTGTGAATATATATGATTGCTGTTCCATATTGAATTGCAAGTTTGAATGATTTTACTGGTAGTCTGGCACTATTCATGAGGAAGCGGACTTGATCCGTTATGCTGCCGAAATTTCAGCAAGAAATTCGTATGTTGTGTGAGTTACAATTGCATGAACACATGATGTTTGAAAGAATAAAGTTAGTTGTGCATGCAATTTATGAATATTACAAAGGATTCCATATAACTTGGGCCAGCCCTTGAATAAGTTTAAGGGGAATAGATCAGTAGGAAGGTAGGGGAAAGTAAACCCAGTAATCCTGTATAGGAACAAGCTCGGTCCTGAGATGCGGACTATTACTCAAGAGTATATGGCCAATAACTCCCACGGGACCACGGATGGAAAATAAGTTTTAAGAGGCGAAAGCCTTCAAAGATAAGATGCATTCCCAAGCTACACATTTATATGTACTGTATGATAATTCTTAATTGATTGTCATAGTTATCTGCTTATTTCTCATGATATGTTACTGTTTATTTATGGTTACTGTCATAGTTGTATTCATATATCTGTTAGCTATATTTTCATTGTTCTAATTTAAAATTTAGTTTGTTTCGATGTATGTTTCTATAATAAGAATTTAAGTTGAATATTACTATTATGTCATACTATTTAAAATTATGGAAAAATCAAAATAACTGAGAATGACAGCGATGACAGATATGTATATATTTGGGATTCCTACAGAAAAATATTTATTTCTCACCTATTATTTGTTTCCGTGTCATTCTCAGATCATGGAGAACGCGGCAACAGGCATCCTGTTCATCGAGTTCCATGAGCTTCATATCCACTTGAACTAGTTTTTAGACTCTCTCTCTCTCTCTCTCTCTCTGTAACACCCTACTAATTTTATGTTATGCTTAAGTCATAGCATGAAACTAGTCGGGTTGTGTTACCGTGTTGATACTTTACTTACCTTTCTTGTCTTTAAGTTCTCCTTAACTCGTCTCTATTGACGAGACGGCGTGCTGTTATATTACAAACAAAATAAACGAAATATCAACAAAATGAACCAAATAGACTATCATCAAATAAGTATGGTACAATAAGGTCACTGCATGCGTGTAAACATATGTATATATATATATATCAGAAGACGCTGTTTTAGTTTATGTACAAAGGTTCAAAGTAAAACACATACATGGGCTAGTGTATCAAAAGACCATACTGCCCTCATCTATCAGCCTACCCTATGGTCCTCATAGGACATTTCATAATCTACTGCTAATTCTACAGTCAAACCCATGACCCAAAGCTACATGCTGTCCAAAAGAGGGTCATGCTGTACAACATCCCCTGCCGCTAAACTACTCCGTCAGGTAGCCGTTAGCCATGCCAGGCTCGGCCGGAGTATAGTCCGCGCTAGGTCCCGAGGAGGAAGAGGGCGACGAGCCTGTGGCCTCAGAAGGGTCACTCTCGGAACTCAGAGGGACGTCGGGCTGCTGTGGTGGTGACTCCAGCAGTGGTCAGTGCTGCGGGTGCAGGAGGAGCAGGATGCGGGTGCGCCATATGTAGAGGGATGGCAATATAAGGGGTAGCAGGGTCGAATAGGGGATGGTGCAAAGGAACATCAAAGTTCCTGTCGCTAAATAAGTACAAACGAAAGTTACACGAACCGGCTATGTACAGAGAGTCCAACTCCAGGTCATGGTGGAACTGAAGTGCAGGGATCTCAATAAAAAGGGTGGCTGTGGAGTCCATCGCCTGAATCTGAGAATGATGCGGAATACACAAGACGGGGTGAGAATTTCAGGAAAATTCTCAGTAGGGTTCGGTTACACTGGGACTGACATCACATACATTCTCAGTTACCTCGGGTTTTACTTAATTATTAGAAATACGTGTTCAAACTAAAGTCCATTTTCATGAGTTTAAAAACATGTCTGGTCCGAGGTAAGGTTCAATTTTACTTTAATTGGCATAAGAAACGAAATAAGTATTAATACTAGTGCACAGAAGGATAAATGGAATAAATCAATGAATAGCAGTAAGCAGTTGTAACACACAATTGTAAACATCCTGATGCAACTATTCCATGGATTTATGCATTCATGTAATCATGTAAACTCATTCTTGAACTTTCTTTCATAAACTCTTTCATTACTTTCTATCATTTTTCCATCTCTCTTGGTCCCCTGGGAGTTCTTGGCCATTTTAGACTCCTGGGTAATAGTCTGCTTATCAGGATCGAGCTCGTTCCTATACAGAAATGCCGGGTTTACTTTCCCCGACCTTTCCACCGATCTATTCCCATTAATTTTCTATCCGGGGCTGGCCCAAGTAGTATGGAACTTGCATAATGACATGCTTCTTTTCACGACTTTCATGACTTTCTTAAGAATGTATATACATTCATATGAAATTCATAACTTGTTCATGGGTTCTATCGAAACTTCGGCAGCATAACGGAACGTGTCCGCTTCCCCATGAATAGTGCCAGCCAATCAATACATCAATATATCACAAGAAGCACAAATTCACACGTATACTCCAACATGAAACTCCAATTCATATCAAATTCATTAAGACAGAAATTCTGCCTCAGCATATACAACCAACCCGGTTCTTGTAATTCATGCCACAATTTCATTTTAGCTCATTTGGACCTCAAATTTGAGTATGTTACAGGGTTGTGTGTCTATTTTCTAACCTCTTTGGTCCCATCTAATTTCGGTATCTATAACTCAAGATATCTAAACTTTATCTCGGCCTACCCATTAGCTGGCCAGAATCAGGCAACAAAAAGTAGAAATTTACCAAAAATCGAAAACTCACTCAAATCAGACGAAATTGGTCTCGTATTAAAGCTAACAGGACAAAATTTCATATACAAAAAGTCCCATTTCATTTGCCTTAGTAGGGCTCGAGTTACAAGCCCCGAAACTTAGCCTTCCTGAACTGTCCTGTGTTGGCCTGGTTTGGACATAGGGTAACTTCTTCAAATCACTGGGAATAACTGAGTGGATAACAAACTCGGGATTTCTCTGGATGTTTTTCTCCTATGTGTAAGCTTTCCAACAAAGTTGGTTTCACTCAGTTTCATGTAGTATAGGTCGAGTTCTACCCTAAATAACCCAATCTGCCCAGAGCCAGAGTTAAAACCCTAGGTCGAGATTCAGAAATTCATATCTTCCTCAATTCTGATCCAAAACCCTTATATGATATGTCTATGGAAAGCCCTAGATGTCTAGTTTCATTTAAAAATAGGCTCATCGAATTTGACCGATTGTAGGCGGCGCCGTACGCTCCGCCATATGGTCTGCCGTGGACTCTCCACCAAGACAGCACCTCCAGCCATTTAATCCTCTTAGTTTTCTTCTTCTAATTCTACTTCTAACTCAAAATCTTCTATTAATCCAAGCATAATTATTCAATTCACACATCAATTAAGGTGAAACTAATTCAGTCCAGCCAGCCAAGTGCATGGATTTGATGCAAGAAATTTAAAACCCCTACCTTTGATTTAAGTGTTTTGGTGCTGAGCTCTTGAAATTTGGATAAACAAGGCTGGAACTTTGCTTAAGTCTTGGATGTGTGAGCAAGAGAAAAGAGAGCTGATGGAGAAGAGGAAAAGCAACGTGAATAATGGTCTGATTCAAAGGAGGATAGTGTGTTATATAGGCATGAGTGGGAGTTAACTTGGAAGATTGTGATTGGTTGCCCTCTTTGTGTGGTAGAATCACTCTCCACGTCGCTCAAGTGGTAGGAGTTTCTAGCATATTCTGGAAACAAAATCGAACTCGTACTCTACATAAAGTCGCACTCGTGAACTTCCTGTATATGAAGTCGCAACTCAGAAAACATCCAGTCTAATTGAAACGTAAAAGTAGAGCCTGGTGAGAAGCCAAGCACTTAAGGTCGGAGCTCGTAAATCATGAACTTTCTATCCCGGAACTCGAAAAGATATAGAAGTGAGAGCTTTTAATATTGAACTCAAGATCGGATCTCGTACCGCTAGAATCATAATGTCGGAATTCTAATACTTTCAGTTCATCCGAGCCTTAGAGACGAAGTCGAAATCGAACATTTTACTCTTTGATCGATAAGATCGGAAGTCGTAAAGAATGCTCAAGTCGACAACGAACTCGTAAGTTGGAAGCATCAGTCACTCTCATTTCATCTCGCGAAATTGGAAGTCGGAATTCATACCGAGAAGGTCAAAATTTATCCACGCATACAAGGTCGGAAATCGTCAGCTCCATCCATTAAATCGGAGAGCGTAAGCTGCATGCCTTAGGTCGGAAATCGGAAGAAGTCCCTTGCAAGCCTTGAAACGAAGTCGGAAGTCGAAGCTAGTGTTGAGGTCGGAGGCCAAGTGTAAGGAAACTCGGAAATCGGAAATGTCATCAATAATGGGGATCGGAAGTCGGAATTCGCGGATGTTACAATACCACCCCCCTTAAAAAAATTTTGTCCTCAAAATTTAGTGCTGGAGAATAGTTCAGGATTCACTTACCTCATGTCCGATTCCAGTCCCCAAGTACAGTCTTCAAGACCTTCTCTTCCCCACGCCACTTTCACTAGCTGTACAGATTTATTTCGGAGTTGTCTGCTGCTTCTGTCCACAATCCGTACTGGTTGAACATGGAAGGTCGTCTTCCTTCAACTTTATCGATTCGGGTTCAAGGGAGTGCGTAGGGTCGTGTTGATACCTTCGAGTTGGGAGACATGAAAACATCATGGAGGTTTGATAAATGGGAGGTAAAGCGGCTCGGTACGCCACTGACCCCATTCGCTTTAAGATTTGGAAGGAACCAGTAAAACGAGGATTTAGCTTCGTGACTTTGATAGCTCTACCAATCCTCGTTGTAGGAGTAACCTTCGTAAATACATGGTCTCCTTCTTGAAATTCCAGAGGTTTCCTCCTGGTATCCGCAGAACTCTTCTCGCGACTGGCGACAAGCATCTTGCTCGGTATTTTCTTGATCTGCTCGGTAGTCTGCTCGACTAAATCGGGCCCTAGTAGAGCTGATTCCCCTGCTTCATACCAGCACAGGGGAGACTGGCACTTCCGTCCGTATAATGCCGTGAGGAGCCATGCCAATGCTAGTGTGATAGCTATTGTTGTATGCGAATTCAGCCAATGGTAAATATCGATCCCAATTCACGCTGCTCCAAAGATATAGGCTCGTAACATATCCTCCAAGGTTTGAATTGTCCTTTCGCTTGGCCGTCCGTCTGCGGGTGGTATGCAAAGGTCTTAGGCATAACTTAGCACCGAATGCCTTTTGTAAGGCTCCCCAAAACCTTGAAGTAAACCTTGGGTCTCGATCGGAGATAATGGTTGAAGGGGTCCCATGCAGCCTGATAATCTCTTGAATATACAACTGTGCCAATTTTTCCAACGGATAATTTGCTTTCGGATGGGTAGAAAGTGGGCCGACTTGGTTAATCTATCCACGATGACCCATATGGCATCGTGATCCTGTTGGTGTTCTTGGCAATCCCATCACAAAATCCATGGAAATGCTTTCCCACTTCCACTCGGGGACTTCCAAGGGTTGTAGCATCCCGTATAGGCTTCGATGCTCGCTTTTACCTTTTGACAAATCAAGCATTTGCCAACAAAGTTTGCTACATCTGACTTCATGCCTGGCCACCAAAACATCTCCTTGAGGTCTTGATACATTTTAGTTATGCCAGGATGTACGGTAAACTCGCCTCTATGAGCTTCTTCTAAGATTCTCTTTCGAGATCGTCCCTTTCAGAACACATACTCTGTCATGGCACCGCCAGATGCCCTCTCTATCTTGGGCTAAGCCTGCTAGTTTCCCTGATCGCACCAGATCAAGTCTATGTTGAAAATTAGCATCTTCTTCTTTGAGCTTGCCGAATCTGGTCCTTGAAACTACCGGTTATCTGAATTTGGTGTAGCTGAAGAGTCTTGGGAGTTATAAGAATTCCCAAATTAAGATTCCTAAACTTTCAATAAGTTCCGTCTCTTTAATCATCATCCACGCGACAGTCAATGATTTTCTCGCTCAACGATCTGCTACGATGTTCGCCTTGCCTGGGTGGTATTTCAATTCAAACTCGTAGTCTTTAAGGAGTTCCATCCATCTCCGTTGCCTCATATTCAATTCTTTCTGATCAAAAAGGTACTTCAAACTCTTTTGATCGGAAAAGACCTCGAACTTTACTCCATACAGTGATGTCTCCATATTTTCAAAGCAAACACTCTGCCAAGCTAACTCAAGATCATGGGTCGGGTAATTCCTTTCATGTGGCTTTAATTGCCTGGAGGCATACGCGACCACCCTTCCAGCCTGCATCAACACACATCCTAACCCTTGTTGGGAAGCATCGCAATAGACCTCAAATGGTCCTTGAGGGTCCGTAAGGCTAGTATTGGCGTCGTGGTCAACCTTCTCTTTAAATCCACGAAAACTCGTTCGCTCCTGTCCACTCGAAAGGGGACATTCTTTCCTGGTTAGCTTGGTCAAGGGCAAGGCTATTCGAGAAAAATCCTTAACGAATCGCCTATAATATCCAGCTAAGCCCAGAAACTTCTAACTTCAGAGATTGTAGTTGGCCTCTCCCGCTTAGAATCGCTTCTACTTTGCTTGGGTCGACAGAGATTCCTCCGGATGACACTACGTGGCGAGAAATTTCACCTCTTTCATCCAAAATTCACATTTGGATAACTTGGCATAGAGCTTCCTTCCTCTTAAAATTTGCAGAACTAGCCGCAAGTGTTCCACATGCTCTTGTTCCGTCTTTGAGTAGACAAGTATATCATCGATGAAGACTACTACAAATTTGTCTAGATATGGGCGAATATTCGATTCATGTAATCCATGAATATCGCTGGTGCATTCGTCAGCCCAAACGATATTACGGTATATTCGTAGTGTCCGTAACGAGTTCGAAAGGTCTGTCTTAGGGATATCTTGTTCCCTAACTCGAATTTGGTGATATCCTAACGCAAGTCGATCTTGGAGAATACCGTTGCACCCTCGTAGTTGGTCCATGAGATCATCAATCCTCGCAATGGATACTTGTCCTTAATCGTCACTTTGTTCAATCGCCTATAATCCACGCATAAGCGCCTGCTTCCATCCTTCTTCTTGACCAACAAGACCGGAGCTCCCCATGGCGACGCACTTGGTCGTATGAATCCCTTTTCTAAAAGCTCTTCGATCTGTCTTTTTAATTCCGCTAACTCCATAGGTGACATTCGATATGGAGCTATAGATATTGGTCCCGCACTTAACCAACTCGATGGTAAACTCAATTTATCTCTCGGAGGGAATTCAGGAATATCCTGCGGGAAAACATCCGGGTATTCCCTGACAATTGGAATCTTCTCTAGTTCCTGCTCAGCTTCTACCGCATTAGTTGACAAGAGGATATACCCTTGATCCTTTGGCCTGAAAGAGTTCCGATAGAAGAGTATTGCGGTTTGGGATTCAGAAAGTAAGACAGAGGTAAGTACCACCGTCTTATCAGAGCAATTGAGTACAACATGATTGGCAGAAAGCCAATCCATGCCCAGAATTACGCCGAGACCAGATAGAGGGAGGCAAATCAAATTAGCGGCAAAGGTCCTACCCTCAATTCGAAGAGGAACATTGATGCACACTTGACTAGTCCTAATGTGCCCATTGGTAGGAGTAGAAACCAACAGATCATAAGGAAATTCAGAAATTGGCAATTGCAAGGCAGCTACACAATCATGAGAAATAAATGAATGTGAGGCACGCGAATGATACAGTACGCTTAGAGTCTCACCATTCACATCACAATTGCCTTGAATCAATCCTTCCGACTTATCCGCTTCCTCCGCATTCATAGTAAAGACCCGCCCTTGTCGCGGGTCGAGGCGGGCCGTGATGAGTTCCTGGTTGGACACTCGTAAATTTTGTGGCCTGGCTTGCCACATCCATAGCGCATATTCTCGCCTCGCCAAGCACCGCCGGTCACCATGATTCTTGCCGCATTTTGTGCAAGTTGAATTTGAAAAAGGCCTTTGAGGTCGCTTGCCTTTGTTGCCTCTGGGGAAATCTCCGCTGTTGTTGTACATTGGGCTTGAATCTTAGGCCTGGCTAGCCTCTCTCTCTTGAAATTACCACCAAATGCCCCGGCCGCAGCTAACCCAGTGGCAATCCTCCACAAGTCGGCATTTGTTCACTAATGTAGGAAATCCCTAATCTCCATCGGCCGATGGCGTGAGAACGCCCTCTCGCAACCCACCTTCAAATTTGATGCACTTCCAGGCTTCATCCGGGTTCCTCCGATAGATTGTGGAGAATTTACATAGCTCCTCAAATCGGGCAATATATTCGATATCGTCCGATTTCCTTGACGCACTGCATGAACTCGAGTTCCTTGGCATTTCAATCAAGCGGGAAGTACTTACGGTAAAAATACATCCTTGAACATTGTCCAGGTGGATCGCTGCCTGAGATTCCTCGAACAACCTTCGTCGCCGTTCCACCGTAACTTCGGCGTCGCTTCAAGCGTGTAAGTGGCAAAAGTCACTTTCTGGTGATCCGAGCAATCCAAGACGGAGAAAATCTTCTCCATGGCTTTGATCCACTCGTCAGCTTTATCCGGTCATATGCCCCTGAAACTTGGCGGATTTGCCTTCCTAAACTCTGCGAACCTGAGGCAGTCCAGGTTTCCCTCTGGACCTCGGGGGTTTCCCTCACAGCCTGCTGCAGCCGGCCTGGCAAGCTGCTCCATGATTTGCTGAGCGCGCGCTTGTTCCCGCATTGCTTGAGCCATTTCCGCATTGTGGCCATCACGTCGATCGGGTTTTCGGAGCGAGTTACGCCGCGTGGTCTTCCTCGCCTTCCTGAAGCCATTAAGTTCTGAACACACAAAACAAAAGTTATTGAGTTGATCAGGCTCAATACTAAGTTTAATGTGCTAGTAAATAACAGCCCACACGGTCAGGCACTTCATATATATGCACAACTATATCTCCACCATACAGGTAAGATCCGTGCACATTATCAACTAAAGTACGTAATATGCGCTAAGCATAGTCACCCAATCCTCAGGCCTTAGCTAGACGAATCGCTCGATACCAATAATGTAACACCCTACTAATTTTATGTTATGCTTAAGTCATAGCATGAAACTAGTCGGGTTGTGTTACCGTGTTGATACTTTACTTACCTTTCTTGTCTTTAAGTTCTCCTTAACTCGCCTCTATTGACGAGACGGCGTGCTGTTATATTACAAACAAAATAAACGAAATATCAACAAAATGAACCGAATACACTATCATCAAATAAGAATGGGACAATAAGGTCACTGCATCCGTGTATACATATGTATATATATATATCAGAAGACGCTGTTTTAGTTTATGTACAAAGGTTCAAAGTAAAACACATACATGGGCTAGTGTATCAAAAGACCATACTGCCCTCATCTATCAGCCTACCCTATGGTCCTCATAGGACATTTCATAATCTACTGCTAATTCTACAGTCAAACCCATGACCCAAAGCTACATGTTTGTCCAAAAAAGAGGGTCATGTTTGCATAACATCCTCGCCGCTAAACTACTCAGTCAGTAGCCGTTAGCCATGCCAGGCTCGGCGAGTATAGTCCCGCTAGGTCCCGAGGAGGAAGAGGGCGACGAGCCTGTGGCCTCGTGAGGGGTCACTCTCGAACTCGAGGAGGCGTCGGGGCTGCTGTGGTGGTGACTCGGGGGCTTGAGGGTCGCGGGTGCTTTGCGTGCGAGGAGGAAGCGAGGATCTTGAGTCGCCATATGTAGAGGATGGCAATATAAGGGGTAGCGGTCGAATAGGGGATGGTGCAAAGGAACATCAAAGTTCCTGTCGCTAAATAAGTACAAACGAAAGTTACACGAACCGGCTATGTACAGAGAGTCCAACTCCAGGTCATGGTGGAACTGAAGTGCAGGGATCTCAATAAAAAGGGTGGTCAGGAGTCCATCGCTGAATCTGAGAATGATGCGGAATACACAAGACGGGGTGAGAATTTCAGAAAATTCTCGGTAGGGTTCTGATTACACCGACCGACATCACATACATTCTCGCCACCTCGGGTTTTACTTAATTATTAGAAATACGTGTTCAAACTAAAGTCCATTTTCATGAGTTTAAAAACATGTCTGGTCCGAGGCAAGGTTCAATTTTACTTTAATTGGCATAAGAAACGAAATAAGTATTAATACTAGTGCACAGAAGGATAAATGGAATAAATCAATGAATAGCGAAGCAGTTGTAATGAACAATTGTAAACATCCTGATGCAACTATTCCATGGATTTATGCATTCATGTAATCATGTAAACTCATTCTTGAACTTTCTTTCATAAACTCTTTCATTACTTTCTATCATTTTTCCATCTCTCTTGGTCCCCTGGGAGTTCTTGGCCATTTTAGACTCTGGGTAATAGTCCGCTTATCGAGGATCGAGCTCGTTCCTATACGTAAATGCCGGGTTTAGTTTCCCGGACCTTTCCACCGATCTATTCCGATTAATTTTCTATCCGGCGCTGCCCCAAGTAGTATGGAACTTGCATAATGACATGCTTCTTTTCACGACTTTCATGACTTTCTTAAGAATGTATATACATTCATATGAAATTCATAACTTGTTCATGGGTTCTACCGAAACTTCCGCAGCATAACGGAACGTGTCCGCTTCCCCATGAATAGTGCCAGCCAATCAATACATCAATATATCACAAGAAGCACAAATTCACATGTATACTCCAACATGAAACTCCAATTCATATCAAATTCATTAAGACAGAAATTCTGCCTCAGCATATACAACCAACCCGGTTCTTGTAATTCATGCCACAATTTCATTTTAGCTCATTTGGACCTCAAATTTGAGTATGTTACAGGGTTGTGTGTCTATTTTCTAACCTCTTTGGTCCCATCTAATTTCGGTATCTATAACTCAAGATATCTAAACTTTATCTCGGCCTGCCCATTAGCTGGCCAGAATCAGGCAACAAAAAGTAGAAATTTACCAAAAATCGAAAACTCACTCAAATCAGACGAAATTGGTCTCGTATTAAAGCTAACAGGACAAACTTTCATATACAAAAAGTCCCATTTCATTTGCCTTAGTAGGGCTCGAGTTACAAGCCCCGAAACTTAGCCTTCCTGAACTGTCCTGTGTTGGCCTGGTTTGGACATAGGGTAACTTCTTCAAATCACTGGGAATAACTGAGTGGATAACAAACTCGGGATTTCTCTGGATGTTTTTCTCCTATGTGTAAGCTTTCCAACAAAGTTGGTTTCACTCAGTTTCATGTAGTATAGGTCGAGTTCTACCCTAAATAACCCAATCTGCCCAGAGCCAGAGTTAAAACCCTAGGTCGAGATTCAGAAATTCATATCTTCCTCAATTCTGATCCAAAACCCTTATATGATATGTCTATGGAAAGCCCTAGATGTCTAGTTTCATTTAAAAATAGGCTCATCGAATTTGACCGATTGTAGGCGGAGCCGTATGCTCCGCCATATGGTCTGCCGTGGACTCTCCACCAAGACAGCACCTCCAGCCATTTAATCCTCTTAGTTTTCTTCTTCTAATTCTACTTCTAACTCAAAATCTTCTATTAATCCAAGCATAATTATTCAATTCACACATCAATTAAGGTGAAACTAATTCAGTCCAGCCAGCCAAGTGCATGGATTTGATGCAAGAAATTTAAAACCCCTACCTTTGATTTAAGTGTTTTGGTGCTGAGCTCTTGAAATTTGGATAAACAAGGCTGGAACTTTGCTTAAGTCTTGGATGTGTGAGCAAGAGAAAAGAGAGCTGATGGAGAAGAGGAAAAGCAACGTGAATAATGGTCTGATTCAAAGGAGGATAGTGTGTTATACAGGCATGAGTGGGAGTTAACTTGGAAGATTGTGATTGGTTGCCCTCTTTGTGTGGTAGAATCACTCTCCACGTCGCTCAAGTGGTAGGAGTTTCTAGCATATTCGAAACAAAATCGAACTCGTACTCTACATAAAGTCGCACCTCGTGAACTTCCCGTATATGAAGTCGAACTCAGAAAACATCCAGTCTAATTGAAACGTAAAAGTAGAGCCTGGTGAGAAGCCAAGCACTTAAGGACGGAGCCCGTAAATCATGAACTTTCTATCCCGGAACTCGAAAAGATATAGAAGTGAGAGCTTTTAATATTGAACTCAAGATCGGATCTCGTACCCGTTGTGAATCATAATGTCGGAATTCGGAATACTTTCAGTTCATCTGAGCCTTAGAGACGAAGTCGAAATCGAACATTTTACTCTTTGATCGATAAGATCGGAAGTCGTAAAGAATCTTTGAAAGTCGACAACGAACTCGTAAGTTGGAAGCATCACCACTCTCATTTCATCTCGCGAAATTGGAAGTCGAATTCATACCGAGAAGGTCAAAATTTATCCACGCTTACAAGGTCGGAAATCGTCGACTCCATCCATTAAATCGGAGGCGTAAGCTGCATGCCTTAGGTCGGAAATCGGAAGAAGTCCCTTGCAAGCCTTGAAACGAAGTCAAGTCGAAGCTAGTGTTGAGGTCGGAGGCCAAGTGTAAGGAAACTTCGGAAATCGGAAATGTCATCAATAATGGGGATCGGAAGTCGAATTCGCGGATGTTACAATACCACCCCCTTTAAAAAAAAATTTTGTCCTCAAAATTTAGTCTTTGGAGAATAGTTCAGATACTCTTTCCTCATGTCCGATTCCAGCTTCCCAAGTATAGTCTTCAACACCTTCTCTTCCCCACGCCACTTTCACTAGCTGCATGATTTATTTCTGAGTTGTCTGCCGCTTCGCCCACAATCCGTCTTCGTTGAACATGGAAGGTCAGGTCTTCCTTCAACTTTATCGATTCGGGTTCAAGGGAGTGCGTAGGTCGGTTGGTACCTTCTGAGTTGGGAGACATGAAAAACATCATGGAGGTTTGATAAATGGGGAGGTAAAGCGACTCGGTACGCCACTGACCCGATTCGCTTTAAGATTTGGAAGGGTCCAATAAAACGAGGATTTAGCTTCCTGACTTTGATAGCTCTACCAATCCCTGTTGTAGGAGTAACCTTCAGAAATACATGGTCTCCTTCTTGAAATTCCAGAGGTTTCCTCCTGGTATCCGCGTAACTCTTCTGGCGACTCTGAGCGACAAGCATCTTGCTCCGTATTTTCTTGATCTGCTCGGTAGTCTGCTCGACTAAATCGGGCCCTAGTAGAGCTGATTCCCCTGCTTCATACCAGCACAGGGGAGACTGGCACTTCCGTCCGTACAATGCTTCGTAAGGAGCCATGCCAATGCTAGTGTGATAGCTATTGTTGTATGCGAATTCAGCCAATGGTAAATATCGATCCCAATTCCCGCGTTGCTCCAGTATATAGGCTCGTAACATATCCTCCAAGGTTTGAATTGTCCTTTCTGTTTGGCCGTCCGTCTGCGGGTGGTATGCAGTGCTTAGGCATAACTTAGCACCGAATGCCTTTTGTAAGGCTCCCCAAAACCTTGAAGTAAACCTTGGGTCTCGATCGGAGATAATGGTTGAAGGGGTCCCATGCAGCCTGATAATCTCTTGAATATACAGCTGTGCCAATTTTTCCAACGGATAATTTGCTCGGATGGGTAGAAAGTGGGCCGACTTGGTTAATCTATCCACGATGACCCATATGGCATCGTATCCTGTTGGTGTTCTTGGCAATCCCATCACAAAATCCATGGAAATGCTTTCCCACTTCCACTCAGGGACTTCCAAGGGTTGTAGCATCCCAGAAGGCTTCTGATGCTCCGCTTTTACCTTTTGACAAATCAAGCATTTGCCAACAAAGTTTGCTACATCTGACTTCATGCCTGGCCACCAAAACATCTCCTTGAGGTCTTGATACATTTTAGTTATGCCAGGATGTACGGTAAACTCGCCTCTATGAGCTTCTTCTAAGATTCTCTTTCGAGATCGTCCCTTTCAGCAACACATACTCTGTCATGGCACCGGCAGATGCCCTCTCTATCTTGGGCAAAGCCTGCTAGTTTCCCTGATCGCACGGGATCAAGTGTATGTTGAAAATTAGCATCTTCTTCTTGAGCTTGCCGAATCTGGTCCTTGAAACTACCGTTATCTCAATTTGGTGTAGCTGAAGAGTCTTGGGAGTTATAAGAATTCCCAAATTAAGATTCCGGAAACTTTCAATAAGTTCCGTCTCTTTAATCATCATCCACGCGACAGTCAATGATTTTCTCCTCAACGCATCTGCTACGATGTTCGCCTTGCCTGGGTGGTATTTCAATTCAAACTCGTAGTCTTTAAGGAGTTCCATCCATCTCCGTTGCCTCATATTCAATTCTTTCTGATCAAAAAGGTACTTCAAACTCTTATGATCAGAAAAGACCTCGAACTTTACTCCATACAGGTGATGTCTCCATATTTTCAAACCAAACACTACTGCTGCTAACTCAAGATCATGGGTCGGGTAATTCCTTTCATGTGGCTTTAATTGCCTGGAGGCATACGCGACCACCCTTCCAGCCTGCATCAACACACATCCTAACCCTTGTTGGGAAGCATCGCAGTAGACCTCAAATGGTCCTTGAGGGTCTGGTAAGGCTAGTATTGGCGTCGTGGTCAACCTTCTCTTTAAATCCTGAAAACTCTGTTCGCACTCCGGTGTCCACTCGAAGGGGACATTCTTTCTGGTTAGCTTGGTCAAGGGCAAGGCTATTCGAGAAAAATCCTTAACGAATCGCCTATAATATCCAGCTAAGCCCAGGAAACTTCTAACCGTGAGATTGTAGTTGGCCTCTCCGGGTTTAGAACTGCTTCTACTTTGCTTGGGTCGACGGAGATTCCTCCAGATGACACTACGTGGCCGAGAAATTTCACCTCTTTCATCCAAAATTCACATTTGGATAACTTGGCATAGAGCTTCCTTCCTCTTAAAATTTGCAGAACTAGCCGCAAGTGTTCCACATGCTCTTGTTCCGTCTTTGAGTAGACAAGTATATCATCGATGAAGACTACTACAAATTTGTCTAGATATGGGCGGAATATTCGATTCATGTAATCCATGAATATCGCTGGTGCATTCGTCAGCCCAAACGACATTACGGTATATTCGTAGTGTCCGTGAACGAAGTTCGAAAGGCTGTCTTAGGGATATCTTGTTCCCGAACTCGAATTTGGTGATATCCTAACGCATAAAGTCGATCTTGGAGAATACCGTTGCACCACGTAGTTGGTCCATGAGATCATCAATCCTCGGCAATGGATACTTGTCCTTAATCGCCACTTTGTTCAATCGCTTATAATCCACGCATAAGCGCGTGCTTCCATCCTTCTTCTTGACCAACAAGACCGGAGCTCCCCATGGCGACGCACTTGGTCGTATGAATCCCTTTTCTAAAAGCTCTTCGATCTGTCTTTTTAATTCCGCTAACTCCATAGGTGACATTCGATATGGAGCTATAGATATTGGTCCCGCACTTAACCAACTCGATGGTAAACTCAATTTCTCTCTCGGAGGGAATTCAGAATATCCTCGGGAAAACATCCGGGTATTCCCTGACAATTGGAATCTTTTCTAGTTCCTGCTCAGCTTCTACCGCATTAGTTGACAAGAGGATATACCCTTGATCCTTTGGCCTGAAAGAGTTCCGATAGAAGAGTATTGCGGTTTGGGATTCAGAAAGTAAGACAGAGGGAAGTACCACCGTCTTATCAGAGCAATTGAGTACAACATGATTGGCAGAAAGCCAATCCATGCCCAGCATTACGTCGAGACCAGATAGACCGAGGCAAATCAAATTAGCGGCAAAGGTCCTACCCTCAATTCGAAGAGGAACATTGATGCACACTTGACTAGTCCTAACAGGCCCATTGGTAGGAGTAGAAACCAACAGATCATAAGGAAATTCAGAAATTGGCAATTGCAAGGCAGCTACACAATCATGAGAAATAAATGAATGTGAGGCACCCGAATCATAGAGTACAGTTAGAGTCTCACCATTCACATCACAATTGCCTTGAATCAATCCTTCTGACTTATCGGCTTCCTCCGCATTCATAGTAAAGACCCGTCCTTGTCGCTGGGGTCGAGGCGGCTGTGATGAGTTCCTGGTTGGACACTCGTAAATTTTGTGGCCTGGCTTGCCACATCCATAGCAGACATTCTGGCCTGCCAAGCACTGCCGGTCACCATGATTCTTGCCGCATTTTGTGCAAGTTGAATTTGAAAAAGGCCTTTGAGGCTGCTTGCCTTTGTTGCCTCTTGGGGGAAATCTCCGCTGTTGTTGTACATTGGGCTTGAATCTTGGGCCTGGCTAGCCCTCTCTCTCTTGAAATTACCACCAAATGCCCTGGCCGCAGCCTAACCGGTGGCAATCCTCCACAAGTCGGCATTTGTTCACTAATGTAGGGAAATCCCTAATCTCCATCGGGCTGATGGCGGTGAGAACGTCCTCTCGCAACCCACCTTCAAATTTGATGCACTTCCAGGCTTCATCTGGGTTCCTCTGATAGATTGTGGAGAATTTACATAGCTCCTCAAATCGGGCAATATATTCGGATACTGTCCGATTTCCTTGACGCAGCTGCATGAACTCGAGTTCCTTGGCATTTCGAAATCAAGCGGGAAGTACTTCGGTAAAATACATCCTTGAACATTGTCCAGGTGCCGTCTGAGATTCCTCGAACAACCTTCGTGACGCCGCTCCACCCGTAACTCGGCTTGGCTTCAAGCGTGTAAGTGGCAAAAGTCACTACGGTGATCCGAGCAATCCAAGACGGAGAAAATCTTCTCCATGGCTTTGATCCACTCGTCGCCTTTATCCGGTCATATGCCCTCTGAAACTTGGCGGATTTGCCTTCCTAAACTCTGCGAACCTGAGGCAGTCCAGGTTTCCCTCTGGACCTCGGGGGTTTCCCTCACAGCCTGCTGCAGGCCGCCTGCCAAGCTGCTCCATCATTTGGTGAGCGGCCGCGGCTTGATCCTCGCATTGCTTGAGCCATTTCCGCATTGTGGCCATCACGTCGGTCGGGTTTCGGAGCAGGTTCTGCACGTGGTCTTCCTCGCCTTAGGAAGCCATTAAGTTCCGAACACACAAAACAAAAGTTATTGAGTTGATCAGGCTCAATACTAAGTTTAATGTGCTAGTAAATAACAGCCCACACGGTCAGGCACTTCATATATATGCACAACTATATCTCCACCATACAGGTAAGATCTAGTGCACATTATCAACTAAAGTAGAATATGCGCGAAGCATTGTCAGTGCAATCCTCAGGCCTTAGCTAGGACGAACTGCTGTGATACCAATAATGTAACACCCTACTAATTTTATGTTATGCTTAAGTCATAGCATGAAACTAGTCGGGTTGTGTTACCGTGTTGATACTTTACTTACCTTTCTTGTCTTTAAGTTCTCCTTAACTCGTCTCTATTGACGAGGCAGCGTCTTGTTATATTACAAACAAAATAAACGAAATATCAACAAAATGAACCAAATAGACTATCATCAAATAAGTATGGTACAATAAGGTCACTTTGCATGCGTGTAAACATATGTATATATATATATCGAGACGCTGTTTTAGTTTATGTACAAAGGTTCAAAGTAAAACACATACATGGGCTAGTGTATCATAAGACCATACTGCCCTCATCTATCAGCCTACCCTATGGTCCTCATAGGACATTTCATAATCTACTGCTAATTCTACAGTCAAACCCATGACCCAAAGCTACATGCTGTCCAAAAGAGGGTCATGCTGTACAACATCCCCTGCCGCTAAACTACTCCGTCAGGTAGCCGTTAGCCATGCCAGGCTCGGCCGGAGTATAGTCCGCGCTAGGTCCCGAGGAGGAAGAGGGCGACGAGCCTGTGGCCTGGGAGGGTCACTCTCGGAACTCGAGAGGGACGTCGGGGCTGCTGTGGTGGTGACTCGGGAGCAGGGTCAGGGGGTGGTGCGGTTGCAGGAGGAGCAGGATCCGGGTGCGCCATATGTAGATGGATGGCAATATAAGGGGTAGCAGGTCGAATAGGGGATGGTGCAAAGGAACATCAAAGTTCACTGTCGCTAAATAAGTACAAACAAAAGTTACACGAACCGGCTATGTACAGAGAGTCCAACTCCAGGTCATGGTGGAAGCGAAGTGCGGGGATCTCAATAAAAAGGGTGGTGTGGAGTCCATCGCTTTGAATCTGAGAATGATGCGGAATACACAAGGCGGGGTGAGAATTTCAGGAAAATTCTCGGTAGGGTTGATTACACTGACCGACATCACATACATTCTCAGTTACCTCGGGTTTTACTTAATTATTAGAAATACGTGTTCAAACTAAAGTCCATTTTCATGAGTTTAAAAACATGTCCAGTCCGAGGTAAGGTTCAATTTTACTTTAATTGGCATAAGAAACGAAATAAGTATTAATACTAGTGCACGTAAGGATAAATGGAATAAATCAATGAATAGCGATGGCGATTGTAATGCATAATTGTAAACATCCCGATGCAACTATTCCATGGATTTATGCATTCATGTAATCATGTAAACTCATTCTTGAACTTTCTTTCATAAACTCTTTCATTACTTTCTATCATTTTTCCATCTCTCTTGGTCCCCAGGAGTTCTTGGCCATTTTAGACTCCTGGGTAATAGTGCGCTTATCAGGATCGAGCTCGTTCCTATACAGAAATGCCGGGTTTACTTTCCCCGACCTTTCCACCGATCTATTCCCATTAATTTTCTATCCGGGGCTGGCCCAAGTAGTATGGAACTTGCATAATGACATGCTTCTTTTCACGACTTTCATGACTTTCTTAAGAATGTATATACATTCATATGAAATTCATAACTTGTTCATGGGTTCTACGAAACTTGCAGCATAACGGAACGTGTCCGCTTCCCCATGAATAGTGCCAGCCAATCAATACATCAATATATCACAAGAAGCACAAATTCACATGTATACTCCAACATGAAACTCCAATTCATATCAAATTCATTAAGACAGAAATTCTGCCTCAGCATATACAACCAACCCGGTTCTTGTAATTCATGCCACAATTTCATTTTAGCTCATTTGGACCTCAAATTTGAGTATGTTACAGGGTTGTGTGTCTATTTTCTAACCTCTTTGGTCCCATCTAATTTCGGTATCTATAACTCAAGATATCTAAACTTTATCTCGGCCTGCCCATTAGCTGGCCAGAATCAGGCAACAAAAAGTATAAATTTACCAAAAATCGAAAACTCACTCAAATCAGACGAAATTGGTCTCGTATTAAAGCTAACAGGACAAACTTTCATATACAAAAAGTCCCATTTCATTTGCCTTAGTAGGGCTCGAGTTACAAGCCCCGAAACTTAGCCTTCCTGAACTGTCCTGTGTTGGCCTGGTTTGGACATAGGGTAACTTCTTCAAATCACTGGGAATAACTGAGTGGATAACAAACTCGGGATTTCTCTGGATGTTTTTCTCCTATGTGTAAGCTTTCCAACAAAGTTGGTTTCACTCAGTTTCATGTAGTATAGGTCGAGTTCTACCCTAAATAACCCAATCTGCCCAGAGCCAGAGTTAAAACCCTAGGTCGAGATTCAGAAATTCATATCTTCCTCAATTCTGATCCAAAACCCTTATATGATATGTCTATGGAAAGCCCTAGATGTCTAGTTTCATTTAAAAATAGGCTCATCGAATTTGACCGATCGTAGGCGGCGCCGTACGCTCCGCCATATGGTCTGCCGTGGACTCTCCACCAAGACAGCACCTCCAGCCATTTAATCCTCTTAGTTTTCTTCTTCTAATTCTACTTCTAACTCAAAATCTTCTATTAATCCAAGTATAATTATTCAATTCACACATCAATTAAGGTGAAACTAATTCAGTCCAGCCAGCCAAGTGCATGGATTTGATGCAAGAAATTTAAAACCCCTACCTTTGATTTAAGTGTTTTGGTGCTGAGCTCTTGAAATTTGGATAAACAAGGCTGGAACTTTGCTTAAGTCTTGGATGTGTGAGCAAGAGAAAAGAGAGCTGATGGAGAAGAGGAAAAGCAACGTGAATAATGGTCTGATTCAAAGGAGGATAGTGTGTTATATAGGCATGAGTGGGAGTTAACTTGGAAGATTGTGATTGGTTGCCCTCTTTGTGTGGTAGAATCACTCTCCACGTCGCTCAAGTGGTAGGAGTTTCTAGCATATTCGAAACAAAATCGAACTCGTACTCTACATAAAGTCGTACCTCGTGAACTTCCTGTATATGAAGTCGAACTCAGAAAACATCCAGTCTAATTGAAACGTAAAAGTAGAGCCTGGTGAGAAGCCAAGCACTTAAGGTCGAAGCTCGTAAATCATGAACTTTCTATCCCGGAACTCGAAAAGATATAGAAGTGAGAGCTTCTAATATTGAACTCAAGATCGGATCTCGTACCGTTGTGAATCATAATGTCGAATTCGGAATACTTTCAGTTCATCGAGCCTTAGAGACGAAGTCGAAATCGAACATTTTACTCTTTGATCGATAAGATCGGAAGTCGGAAAGAATGCTGAAGTCGACAACGAACTCGTAAGTTGGAAGCATCAGTCACTCTCATTTCATCTCGCGAAATTGGAAGTCGGAATTCATACCGAGAAGGTCAAAATTTATCCACGCTTACAAGGTCGGAAATCGTCGACTCCATCCATTAAATCGAGAGCGTAAGCTGCATGCCTTAGGTCGGAAATCGGAAGAAGTCCCTTGCAAGCCTTGAAACGAAGTCGGAAGTCGAAGCTAGTGTTGAGGTCGGAGGCCAAGTGTAAGGAAACTCGGAAATCGGAAATGTCATCAATAATGGGGATCGGAAGTCGGAATTCGCGGATGTTACACTCTCTCTCTCTCTCTCTCTCTCTCTCTCTATATATATATATATATATATATATATATATATATCTGGTAGCTGTCAGTTCCGTTTTTATTTCTTCTTTCGTAGAGATTTTGCTGTTCCTCTGTGATGCGGAACCCCAAGGATATAATGATCCCGAAATCCCAAACACACACTTTGATAGGAGACAAGCAATAGGATAAACACCCTCCCTACTAAACCCCTAAAAAATCCGTTCTTAGAAACGTAGATAATTGGGATAAAGAAAGATGAAACTGAACAAATATCATAAGAGAATTTGCCTTTGTAATAGGCTATTCAGTTTCTTGAAGCAACAAATAAAGATAATCACTCCTCACTTGCACATACTTGAGAGTTTCTTAGAAGAAACCAGAAAATGTAATTTCAATAATCAGAAAACTATTGCTGCACTTGTTTATGAGGTATTTATACCTCTTACATTAGGTTAAATTAAACCCAAGTCCACTAGAAAAAGGCCCAACTTACTAAATAAACAATTAGGCTGAATAAAACACCTCAAATAACCAAATGTATTCTAAATAAAAACTAACAAAGTTAATTAAATAAAACTTGGCCCAATTATGGACACAATACATTTTAATCCTATTGTGTCACACTTAGAGTTTTGGGCCGCCCGCTTTCACTAGGTAGCCCATTTAGCTTTGTTTTCTCTTCCTTAGCCCATTCTTGATGCATATCTTCCATAAATGACTTGGCTAAGTTCGCAAAGCTTTTTTTTAGCATCTTTGCTCTTGCCCTTGTGATAGGTCCCACGGGCATATTGAAATTTCCATCTTGCCCTTTAGTGCTAGAATGTCCAATTTGCCCTCCGAGCTCGTATCAATCCCTCCCTCCTCAAAAAGATTCGTCCTCGAATCTACATCCATATCAAATGGAGAAAGGTCAAAAACATTAAAAGTAGCTGAAACATTGTACTCACCTGGGAGGTCAATCTTATATGCATTGTCATTGATCCTCTCTAGCACTTGAAATGGACCATCTCCCCTAACATCGAGCTTGGATTTCCTTTGAGTAGGAAGCCTCTCCTCTCGCAAATGAACCTAAACCTAATCACCAAGTTCAAACATAATTTGTTTATGGCCCTTATTCACTCTTTGGGCTGTCAACCTGCTTCTCTTCTCAATCATTTAGCGTGCCTTCATGTGCATCTTTTTAACCTTTTCAGCCTTGCTTTCACCATCTAAACTAACAATATCACTCAAAGGCAAAGGCTAATCCAAAATATTTAAAGGATTAAAACCATACACAATCTCAAATGGAGAAAAACCTGTAGAAGAATGTATAGTTCTATTATAAGCAAACTCAATAAAAGGCAAATAATCTTCCTAAGTTTTCAAATTCTTACCAACAACTGCACGCAATAAAGTCCATAAAGTTCTATTCACCACTTCAGTTTGACCATCAATTTGTGGGTGACAAGTAGTAGAATAAAGCAATTTTGTTCCTAGGTTAACCGACAACACTTTCCAAAAATGACTCAAAAACTTCACATCATGGTCAGAAACAATAGTTCTAAGGACACCACGCAAACGCACAACTTCTCTAAAGAACAAATCAGCAATATTTGTTGCATCATCAGTTTTATGGCATGCAATAAAGTGAGTCATTTTACTAAATCTGTCCACTACAACAAAAATGTTATCTCTACCCTTCCTAGTTCTAGGCAATCCAAGCACAAAATCCATGGATATGTCAATCCAAGGATGAGTAAGAATAGGTAAGGGTGTATACAAACCATGTGGCATAGACTTAGATTTAGCCTGTTTACATGCAATGCATCTAGCACAAATTCTCTCAACATCTTTTCACATGTAAGACCAGTAAAAATATTCAAACAACACATCCAAAGTCTTATGCACACCAAAATGACCCATCAATTCACCACAATGTGATTCCCTAATAAGCAATTCTCTAGTTGAGCAAATAGGCACACAAATTCTATTGCCATGAAACAGAAAACCTTCGTACCTATAGAACTTGTTAAATGTACCCTTTTCACATGTAGTATATATATTAGCAAAATCAAAGTTAGTTGCATACAAATCTTTCAAGTGCTCAAATCCTAATGTAACACCCTAATAAATCCATATTACGCTTAAGTTGTATTACGGCGTTTTATTAGTTGTTACTTATGCTCGTGGAAAACTAAACTTTACTTGAAATTAAATTATGCGGAAAATACAGTAAATTTTTTTTTTTTGAAATATGTCGTTCGCTTTTGGAAAGTAAAGCCTTGCGCGAGAAGATAGCGGTAAACGAGCATATCGCAGAGATTTTGATGTAAATGGAAGGAACATGAGATAAACTATAATGTCATACATTCAAATTTCAACATCAACCACATAATTATAATTATCCAACAAATACATAAAAGGGAACTCATGGTCATGCCATGGCCCCAAATATCAAACGTACAAGTCTGATAAGGTCTAATGCAAAATGAAATACAACAGATAAGGAGCAATAATGGGATAGGCCCATGTAGACATATGCTGGCTTCTCTGCCCCTCCCACGCCCTTCCATCGAACGGACTCAGGTCCTCGAATGCCTGGTCCCCTGTAACATCCCCAATTTTTGTCTATGCTAATTAGCTCTATGATCCTGGCTAATTAGAGAGGTTAACGATTAATTGAAAAATTAATCGATTAATCCCGAGAGCAAGAGCTTAGTAAATTAAGTCTAGCCAACAATTTAATCATAATGTCCTAAGCATTTTAATAAAACCTCAATCGTCTAATCCTTAATTACTCGAAGGTGCCGAAACAAAAGTAAGACAACCTAACCTCACTAATTAAGTTTATAATGATTAAGACACTTAAGACAACTCTTGAAAAATTAAACCCTAAATTAAGCATATGCTTAACCGTAATGCAAGGTATCATAAAAAGTGTAATTGACAAGAGTTAACTCATGGGTAATTAAGCCAATTAAGTTAAATTACATTTAATTAATTCTAATAACATTTAGAGATAAAAGTTCTTCCATGCATATGCCCTAAAAAGACATACCAAGGAGGAGCAACATCTCACCCTTCATTCAATCTCTTTAATCCTACACCATTAGATCAAAAGCCAAGACTAGGATCCTTGTCATCCACTATTAGATCTTGACACTTGGATGAGTCTTAGACAAGCAACCAAATCCTAAGAGGGGTACTCCCCTTTACCCCTAGAGAAAAGTATAAATTGGACATTAGAATGCCTCCAAGACTCAAAGGAAAAAACAACTCACCCTTTTGCCCCAAGGTTTTTCCACTCTCTTGCTTGTTGTAAGAAGCAAAGTCACATGGATAAGTGCTTAGTTTGTCAAAAGGTGAAGATTGAGCACCAAAAACCCTCAGGCATGCTGCAACCATTGGAGATCCCTGAATGGAAATGGGATGGAATCTCCATGGATTTTGTGATGGTTTGCCCCGAACCTAAGGTGGATTTGATGCCATATGGGTCATTGTGGATAGATTGACAAAGTCTGCCCACTTCTTACCCATAAGGGCGAATTATCCTTTGGATAAGCTAGCCCAGCTATACATCCGAGAGATCGTGAGATTGCACGGAGTACCTGCAACCATTGTGTCGGATAGAGACCCAAGGTTTACCTCTAGGTTTTGGGGAGCCTTGCAAAAGGCATTTGGGACGAAACTTTGTTTAAGTACAGCCTACCACCCCCAAACTGATGGACAATCAGAGAGAACCATACAAACCCTAGAGGACATGTTGAGGGCATGTGTAATGGATCGACCCGGAAGTTGGGACAAACATCTACCCCTCATCGAGTTCGCATACAACAATAGTTTTCATGCTAGCATTGGGATGGCGCCTTATGAAGCTCTGTATGGTAGGAAGTGCCGATCTCCGCTTTGTTGGTACGAACCGGGTGAGCAAAGCCTCTTAGGGCCTGATCTGGTTAGAGAAACCACCGAGCAAATTAAGAGGATAAGGGAAAGGATTCTCACAGCACAAAGCTGTCAGAAGAGCTATGCGGATAAGAGGAGGAAGCCAATCGAGTTCCAAGAAGGAGAACACGTATTCTTGAAAATCACTCCTACAGCAGGCATAGGTAGAGCCCTTAGAGTCAAAAAGTTGAGCCCTCATTTTCTTGGCCCTTTTGAAATCCTGAAACGAGTAGGAACAGTTGCCTACCAGATAGCATTACCGCCTCATTTGTCAAACCTTCACAATGTCTTCCATGTCTCCCAACTAAGAAAGTACAACTCCGACCCCAACCACCTTCTTGAGCCAGAAAGTGTACAGTTAAGGGAAGACCTGACCTTCGACATACTGCCTATGAGAATCATAGATAGGAAGGTCAAGCAGCTGAGGAACAAGTCTGTGCCCCTGGTGAAAGTGGCCTGGGGAAAAGGACACTTGGAAGAGCACACGTGGGAACTTGAGGTAGAGATGCAAAGAGATTTTCCACACCTGTTTACAGGTAACGAATTTTGTGGGCAAAATTCTTTTAAGGAGGGGAGAAATGTAACATCCCCATTTCTACCTAAGCTAATTAGCTCGGTGTTCCCGGCTAATTAGAGGGATTAGCAATTAATTGAGAACTAATCGATTAATCCCGAGAGCAAGAGCTTAGTAAATTAAGTCTAGCCAACCATTTAATCATAATGTCCTAAGCATTTTAATAAGACCTTAATCGTTTCATCCTTAATTACTCGAAGGTGCCAAAACAAAAGTAAGACAACCTAACCTTACTAATTAAGTTTATAATGATTAAGACACTTAAGACAACTCTTGAAAAATTAAACCCCAAATTAAGCATATGCTTAACCATAATGCAAGGTATCATAAAAAGTGTAATTGGCAAGAGTTAACTCATGGGTAATTAAGCCAATTAAGTTAAATTACATTTAAATAATTCTAATAACATTTAGAGATAAAAGTTCTTCCATGCATATGCCCTAGAAAGACATACCAAGGAGGAGCAACATCTCACCCTTCATTCAATCTCTTTAATCCTACACCATTAGATCAAAAGCCAAGACTAGGATCCTTGTCATCCACCATTAGATCTTGACACTTGGATGAGTCTTAGACAAGCAACCAAATCCTAAGAGGGGTACTCCCCTTTAACCCCTAGAGAAAAGCATAAATTGGACATTAGAATGCCTCCAAGACTCAAGGAAAAACAACTCACCCTTTTACCCCAAGGTTTTTCCACTCTCTTGCTTGTTGTAAGAAGCAAAGTCACATCACCTTTCCCTCCCTCAAACTCGCCACCCATCAGCCCTCCTCTCTCCTCATTTCATTCTTTCACTCCTCTCCCAAACACACACACAAAGCTCTCTTCTCTCTCCTCAATTTCAAATTCTCCTCCTTCTCTCTAAACTCTCCAACTTCTCTCTAGAATCCTCCCACTTCTCTCATCCTTTCCTCTCCTCATCCCACTCACAAACTCTTCAAGAGCCACCATTTCTTGCTCTTGGAGAATCAAAGACAATCACATATCAAGCCCCTTCCAAGATCCAAGAGGAGGAGCACCACCACCACCATCATCTTTTTCCATCACAAGTTCCTTCAAAGAAAGCTTCTTGGTAGTGGCTCTAAACCCTTTTTCTCTCTTGTTTTTTTCAAGCTTTAGAACTCCTATGCTCTCCATAGCTAGGTGGTTTTAAAGATTGATTATGGGCATCATAGCCATTCTTGTCATAAAATGAGATGTTGTTGCTAGTATGGTTGTTTGTTGAAAACATGTTTTCGGTTTGGTGTGATGCATGGCTGAACCCACTATTTTTGAACTCCAACATGTTAGTTTTTCACTAATCTTTCATGGTATATGAGTGTCTTATAACTTGAGAATGGTTTCTTGAAAGTGAGGTTGAGTGTTTTGGAGAAAACATGAGAAAAATCAAAACGTGAAATCTGGATTTTCTGACAGTCTGTAAACCGAATGGTATAACTTTTTCCAGATAACTCAGAAATTAGTGGAACCAATTTTATATGAAAATAGACTCAGAGAGCTTTCCATACATATAAAATATATAAGATTCGGAGTTAAAATGAGTGAGATATGATTTTTCAAAGTGGACTGTTCTCGGATCGGTTTCTGTCTGGGCAGTCTACACTAAAATGTGTATAACTCGAGCTACAAAAATGATTTTTGAGTGAGACCAAGTTTAAATGAAAGCTAAGACATAGAGGAACAAACCCATAAAACAGTTTTCTCAGATTCCTTTTGAGCAATTATAATGAGAAGTAACAATCCACTGTACCGGGAGTGAACTTAGAAACTGAACAAGTCAGAATAAAATATGCATAACTGGAGTTAGACAACGAATTTTTGAGTGGGACTTGTTTTGTTAAAAAAGCTAGACTCAGAACCCTATAAGCATATAAAATTTCGCATTAAAATGATAAAATACCAATTTATGGTGAATTTTTAAAGTTACTGCCTAGAGTAAAAGTAAAACTGTCAAAACTTAACTTTAAGTAAGACTATGCATAAATGACTTAAAAAGGTAAAAGGGCTTAGCCTAAAGTAATGAAACTTCATAATTCACTTAATGAGGACTAGATAAAATAAAATACCAAGCTTGCCTAATCCTTAACAAAAGAAGCGAATAAAACGAAAACCGAATGTAAATGTAGTTAATGTACTCGATTAAGTTCATAAGATTCTAATCAAACTATAATGCAATACCTAAGCTATAAATCTTCCAAATTAAAATATGAAAATCATATAAGTCAAGTTAGAATAATGGAGGAGAAGGAATCAAAAAAATGAAAGCCAATGGAAAAGCTTGCACCTACTTTACTAAGCTAAGCTCATAAGACTTTGCTTAAGTGTATGCCTATGTTTATGTTGCAAGCATGATGTAATGATGATATGATGATGATGATATGATATGATGATATGATACTGGTATTCTGTCTGGCAAAATTTTGGGAAGCTGCGGTCTAGCCGTTATGCTGCTGAAATTTTGTAAAAATTATGAACTTAGAAATATTTTGCATCATAAGTTTAATAAGAAAAGATTGGATAAAGTGTGATCCTTCAAAAGGGAAGGTGACCTAAGTTAAGTTTCCCCTCACCCACGACTCACATGAGGCATGGCATGACCCAGCTAGTGTGAGTATAGGGGATAGGGCTTACATGAGGCATGGCATGACCCAGCTAGTGTAAGTACCGAAATTCTATGGTGGCGACGGCCACGGTCACGGTATGAGCTCATTACCACTTATGTTTAGTGGGTGGAAGGAAAGGACTTAAGATAAGTCAAGTTAAGGAAAGAAAGGGACTTCGGTCCAACCCAAGTAAAGAACATAACTCTCAATCTGTTTATGTATGTTATGACTAGTCGTATGAGCTTTCATGTATGCCATGAGGTTGTTAATACAACGAGGATAAGTACTAAAAATGGGATCCACTTCGGATAGTAACGTTTTCGAAAATCCAATAATTGAACCTATTGTATGCCCACAGTTTTCATTTAAAAACCGAAGTGGCTGGGACGAAGACGATGACACCAGTGTGTCGGGGTCGAGTCCTACTGAGAAATCTCATTTCTCACCCTAGTTGTTTTTCTGTCTCGTCACCAGATACTCATGGAGCCTCACGTGACATGGAGCATAGAGCCTCCCCACCATGAGTGGGTTTATGATGAGGATGCCCACGCTATCGTGGCCACGACCACCACGATAGTTCGCACATACTTCTATCCGGGTCGAGTTTTTGGCGGGAGGAGCCGAGATTCCGCCACCGTGGACGTATCATCATCACGCCTTGGATAGCCGTTGGGTCCTTGGGATTTCCCGCCCGAGCCATTGCCCGAGATCGAGATGGAGCCTATGTCTTCCGGTCTACCCGTAGCCGAGCCTGTGCCGCTGCCAGAGGTTCCTATGGTCGATGTGAGTTCGACAGCCACCCCTAGGGCCGCGGCAGCTTCGCCGCCACTCCCCGAGTATCGGCCTGTCGCATCTGAGGAGGATCCCTCCGAGGCACGTTCTTCGGTGGGCAGCTATGTTCCCGGCCGTCGCATCCGTCGTATCGAGGTGATTAGCAGGCACCCCCGCATCATTCGCACTCCTCGCGTTCCCCGAGGCCGAGCAGCATGGGGGACTAGACATTCGAGGACCTGAGTTCGTTCGATGGAAGGGCATGGAAAGGGGCAAAGAAGTCAGCATATGTCTACGAGGGCTTATTTTGATTTGCGCTCCTTACCTCTTGTATTTCATTTTGTATTGTATCTCATCAGAGTTGTGTACCTGTGATATTTGGGGCCATGGCATGCCCATGAGTTTCCCTTTATGTATTTGCCAAATATTATGACATTAATTATAATTATGTGGTTGATGTTGAAATTTGAATGTATGATATTATGATTTATCTCTTGTCCTTTCCATTTATATCGAAATCTCTGCGATACGCTCGTTTACTGCTACCTTCTCGCGCAAGGCTTTACTTTTCCAAATCAACGACACATTTCAAAAAGAAAAATTTACTGTATTTTCCGCGTAATTTAATTTTAAGTGAAGTTTAGTTTTCCACGAGCATAAGTAACAACTAATAAAACGCCGTAATACGACTTAAGCGTAATATGGATTTATTAGGGTGTTACATCATGTGAGATTGCCTTTAGTTGCTGCCATGCTTATGCTTAATGTTGGGCCTGATCAACTCGATATCTTTGTTTGGTGTCTTTAGGAACTAATGGCAACTAAGACGCGTACCTCAAAGAGAACGATGGCATAGCGAATCTCGCCGAGTTCATGAGGACTTTCCAGTAGATGGCAAATGCAATGCAAGCTCAAGCTACAGCTGCTGAGCATATGATGGACCAGCTGAACCGAAGATCCGAAGAGTCTGTTGGTGGAAATGGAGTTGACGCCGAGTATCAGAAGTTCTCGGAGTTTCGTAAGGCGAACCCGCCCAGTTTCAAGGGGGCTTTCAACCCTGACGAAGCCGACGGATGGATCAAAGAGATTGAGAAGATCTACTCCGTGCTATCTTGCTCAGAGACCCAAAAGGTGGCCTTTGCCACTTACATGTTGAAAGCGGATGCTGAGTTCTGGTGGAGAGGAGCGAAAAGCTTGATGGAGAGCGATCAGAGGGAGATCACATGGGATGCATTCAAGGTGGCTTTTTATGAGAAGTACTTCCCGATGTCCGTAAGGAACGCAAAAGAGATGGAGTTCCTGAGGCTCTACCAAGGAGGTATGGGCATTGCCGAATATACAGCGAAGTTTGAGGAGCTGTGTAAGTTTTCCATGTTATATCAGCGGAACCCGGATGAGCATTGGAAATGCATGAAGTATGAGGGAGGATTACGGGCTGACATTCTGGCATCAGTGGCCCCATTGGAGATAAGGAACTATGCGGCACTTGTTAATAAGAGTCGTGTGGTAGAAGAATGTAGTCAGAAGTTGGCAATTCAAAGATCAGAGACCCGTAAAAGGAGACAGGTGTCTCAAGAGCAACACCCAAAGGAGCCCTTGCAAAAGAAGCCCTACTACGGTGAAGGATCCAAGGGCAACCAGCCACAAGAGCCCTCCGCCAACCCTCCAAGACCCGCCGACCAGCCCCCGAAGCCCGCAACGAATCCCACCTGCCCAAAGTGTGAGAGACAACACAAGGGGATTTGCTATGCCGGACAAAATGTCTGCTTCAAATGTGGACGGCCTGGGCACTTTGCAAAGTACTGCATCTAGGGCATGCACGCTTGAGCACATTCACAGTGCAATTTTGTGGGCAAAATTCTTTTTAAGAAGGGGAGATTGTAACATCCCCAATTTTTGTCTAAACTAATTAGCTCAGTGATCCTGGCTAATTAGAGAGGTTAACGATTAACGGAGGATTAATCGGCTAATCTCGAGAGCAAGTGCTTAGTAAATAAAAAGCAAGTCAACAAGATAAGTGAAAGTCAATAATTGAAACATAATGCATTAAAAGTTATAATTAAAAGCCTAATTGCCCAACCCTTATTAATTCATGAATTAGAACATAAAATCAAGGTGATCTAGCCTAATTAACTAAGAGCACATGAGTATCAAACCTTAATCACATTAACCCTCACATCTTCTTTACATAATTAAGGAGGAAAAATCCTTTTCGATAAAAATGTGTTAATGGCATAATTAAACCAATTGAATTAATTAACATTTAGATAAGTATAACAATTATAAAGATGTAGAAACTTCCCTTTAATTATGGTTTAAAAGTTTGGTCAAAGCAAGAGCCACATCTAACCATTCAATTGCCTTCTCATCATACACCACTAGATCAAGAGTCCATGTTAGTAGAACCCTTAAGTCATGACAAGAGTTGTACTCTCCTTCATCAAGATTGTGACACTTGGAGTGATCACAATCATCCAATGCCAATCCAAAGGTAGCTCATGCTTTTAACCACTTGACAAAAACACTACATAGTCTTTACCCAATTGCCAAGACTCAAGAGAAACACAACTCACCCTTTTACCCCAAGGTCCCTAGCCCTTTTGCTTGAAAAAGAAGTAAGACACACCTACTCTCTCTTGCTTGTTGAAGAGGCAAAGCAATCAGCCCACTTTGCCCCATTTTTGCGCCACTTACCCCTCTCTCACTCCCTCATTTGTGGTTTTCATCCCCTCACTACAAGCCTAAGCTCTCACTTCTCTCTAAGCCTCATTCTAACTCTTCAACTCTTCTAATTCCTCTTGTTCTTCTTCCCACTTTCACACCCCATCCAACTCTCATTTCCATCACCACCATCACCATCCCTTCAAGGACTACCATTTTTGGTCCTTGGAGAAACAAAGCTACTCATACACAAGCCTCAATATCAAGCTCAAGGAGAAGGAGGCCATCTCCAACCATCTCCATCCTTCAAGCCTTCAAGAGAAACTCTTTGGTAGTGACTCTAACCCTTCCTCTCCATATATTTTTCAAGAACTAGAACCCCTAAGCTCTTCATAGCTAGGTGGTTTTAGGACTTGCTTCAAGGTCTCATGACCATTCCTTGTTCTATGAGCTTTCTTGTCTTGTTGAAAAGTGTTGTTTTGAAAGAAAATCTTGTGGCATGATGGTTTTATGTGTATTGCTTTATTTTGTTTCAAAATACTAATTTGGTAACTAAATCATTGATTATAATGTTGAGATAAAACATGAAAATGGTGTTTTGAAGTGATATAACAATTTTTCCATAAGCTTGAAGTGAAAAACTTAAAAACTAGTAAATCTGGAATTCTGGCAGCCTGTAAAGCGTGCGGTATATTTATTGCTACAAAACTCAAAATGCAATGAAACTAATTTTCTGAAAGTAGACTCAAAGAGCTTTTCATACATATAAAATATGCGAGATTTGGTTTTAAAATGAGAGAGATATGAATTTTTAAAGTCTGTTGTTCCTGGATGGGTTTCTGTCCGGGCAGTAGGTAATAAAACGTGTATAACTCAAGCTATACATAACATTTTTCAGTGGGACCAAGTTTGTTGGAAAGCTAAGACATAGAGGAACATCCCCATAAAACAGTTTTGTCAGATCCTTTGTGAGGAATTCACAGTAGATGTTAAAAGTCACTGACCCGAGATGAACTTTCAAATTTGAACAGTCAGAATAAAATGTGTATAACTCAAGCTACAAAATGAAATTTTGAGTGGGGTTTCTTTTGTTTAAAAATAGACTCAGAGAAGTACAAGCATACCAAAGTTCGAAATAAAAGAGTAAAAGATGAAATTATGGTGAATTTTTGGAAGTTACTGCCCCACTGTAAAAGTAAAACTGGTTAGGGTAAAAGTTAAAGGTTAATAAAGAATAAGCTTTGAGACATTAATACCCTTACATTAAGTATTGGAAAACCTTCATAATTCAACATAAAAAGTCTTAAAGAGGATAATAGATAAGATTGGCCCTAGGCCTAATAAAAAAATTTATACAAGAGGCAACCCCAATTAAAAGCTTGCAGTAAATTTACTAAGTTAAGCTCATAAGACTTTGTGTGATGTATATGCCTTCATGTATTAATATGATGACAATTATATGATGATGATGATCATGATATGATGATAGTATGCTATGATGATGATGATGACATGATAATGATAATGATGTTATAATATGATGATAGTATGCTATGATGATGATGATGGCATGATAATGATGATATGATATGATATGATAATTAGAGGGATTAGCGATTAATTGAGAACTAATCGGCTAATCTCGAGAGTAAGGGCTTAGTAAATCAAAGGCAAATTAACAATTGAAGCTTAATGCATTAAACGTTACAATTAAAAGCCTAAATGCCTAATCCTTATTAATTCATGACTTAAAACATAAAATCAAGGTGATCAAACCTAATTAACTAAAAGCATATAAGTATCACATCCTAATCAAATTAACCCTCACATCTTCTTTACATAATTAAGGAGGAAAAATCCTTTTCGATAAAAATGTGTTAATGGCATAATTAAACCAATTGAATTAATTAACATTTAGATAATTGTAACAATTATAAAGATGTAGAAACTTCCCTTTAATGATTGATTGAAAGTTTGGTCAAAGCAAGAGCCACATCTAACCATTCAATTGCCTTCTCATCATACACCACTAGATCAAGAATCCATGTTAGTAGAACCCTTAAGTCATGACAAGAGTTGTACTCTCCTTCATCAAGATTGTGACACTTGGAGTGATCACAATCATCCAATGCCAATCCAAAGATAGCTCATGCTTTTAACCAATTGACAAAAACACCACAAAGCCTTTTATCCAAGTACCAAGACTCAAAGGAAACACAACTCACCCTTTTGCCCCAAGGTTTTTCCACTCTCTTGCTTGTTGAAAGAAGCAAAGTCACATCACTCCCTCCCCTCATTCTTGCGCCACCTTCAGCCCTCCCTCTCTTCTCCATTCATTCTTCATTTCCTCTCTCAAGAATACACACAAAGCTCTCACCTCTCTCTAAACCTCTCTTTGTTCTTCCTACTCTTCTTCTTGTTCTTCTTGTTTTCCTACCCTAAGTCCTCACTTTTCTACCACCATCACCCTCATCTCCTATCACCACACTCACAATCCCTTCAAGGACTACCATTTTTGGTCCTTGGAGAAACAAAGCCACTCACATACAAGCCCCAATATCAAGCTCAAGAGGAAGGAGGCCATCTCCAAACCATCTTCATCTTCCAAGCCTTCAAGAGGAACTTTTTGGTAGTGACTCTAACCCTTCCTCTCCATATATTTTTCAAGAACTAGAACCCCTAAGCTCTTCATAGCTAGGTGGTTTTAGGACTTGCTTCAAGGTCTCATGACCATTCCTTGTTCTATGAGCTTTCTTGTCTTGTTGAAAAGTGTTGTTTTGAAAGAAAATCTTGTGGCATGATGGTTTTATGTGTCTTGCTTTATTTTGTTTCAAAATACTGATTTGGTAACTAAAACATTGATGATAATGTTGAGATGAAACATGAAAATGGTGTTTTAAAGTGATATAACAATTTCTCCATAAGCTTGAAGTGAAAAACTTAAAAACTAGTAAATCTGGAATTCTGGCAGCCTGTAAAGCGTGCGGTATGTTTATTGCTACAAAACTGAAAATGCAATGAAACTAATTTTCTGTGAAAGTAGACTCAAAGAGCTTTTCATACATATAAAATATGCGAGATTTGGTTTTAAAATGAGAGAGATATGAATTTTTAAAGTCTACTGTTCCTGGATGGGTTTCTGTCTGGGCAGTAGGTAATAAAACGTGTATAACTCAAGCTATACATAACATTTTTCAGTGGGACCAAGTTTTTTGGAAAGCTAAGACATAGGGGAACATCCCCATAAAACAGTTTTGTCAGATTCTTTATGAGGAGTTCACAGTAGATGTTAAAAGTCACTGACCCGAGATGAACTTTCAAATCTGAACAGTCCGAATAAAAGGTGTATAACTCAAGCTACAAAATGAATTTTATGGTGAATTTTTGAAGTTACTGTCCCACTGTAAAAGTAAAACTGGTTAGGGTAAAAGTTAAAGGTTAATGAAGAATAAGCTTTAAGGCATTAATACCCTTACATTAAGTATTAGAAAACCCTCATAATTCAACTTAAAAAGTTTCAAATAGGACAATAGATAAGATTGGCCCTAGGCTGAATGAAAGAGTTTATACAAGAGGCAACCTCAATTAAAAGCTTGCACCAAATTTACTAAGTTAAGCTCATAAAACTTTGCTTGAGAATATGCCTATGTTTATGTTGCAAGCATGATGTTATGATGATGATGTGATAATGATGTTATGATAATGATGATATGATGATGATGATATGATATGATGATATGATATGATGCTGCGATACTGGTATTTTGTTTGGCAAAATTTTGGGAAGCTTCGGTCTAGCCGTTATGCTGCCAAAATTTTGTAGAAATTGTGGACTTAGAAATATTTTGCATCATAAGTTTAATAAGAAAAGATTCAATAAAGTGTGTGATCCTTCAAAAGGGAAGGTGACCTAATTTAAGTTCCCCTCACCCACGACTCACATGAGGCATGGCATGACCCAGTTAGTGTGAGTATAGGGGATAGGGCTTACATGAGGCATGGCATGACGCAGCTAGTGTAGGTACCAAAATTTTATGGTGGCGACGGTCACGGTATGAGCTCATTACCACTTATGTTTAGTGGGTGAAAAGAAAGGACTTAAGATAAGTCAAGTTAAGGAAAGAAAGGGACTTCGGTCCGACCCAAGTAAAGAATGCAACTTTCAACATGTCGATGTATGTTATGAATAGCCGTATAAGCTTTTATGTATTCCATGATGTTGTTACTACAACGAGGATAAGTACTAAAAATTGAATCCACTTCGGGTAGTAATGTTTTTGAAAATCAAATAATTGAACCTATTAAATGCCCACAGTTTTCATTTAAAAACCGTAGTGGCTGAGACGATGACGATGACACCGTGTGTCAGGGTCGAGTCCTACTGAGAAATCTTATTTCTCATCCTAGTTGTTTTTCCGTCTCGTCACCAAATATTCATGGAGCATCACGTGGCATGGAGCATGGAGCCTCCCCACCATGAGTGGGCCTATGATGAGGGCGCCCACGCTATTGTGGCCACGACCACCACAATAGTCCGCACATACTTCTACCTGGGTCGAGTTTTTGAGCAGGAGGAGCCAGAGACCCCGCCTGCCCCTGTAGACGTATCATCGGCACGCCTTGGACAGCCGCTAAGTCCTTAGGATTTCCCGCCCGAGCCATTGCCCGAGATCGAGATGGAGCCTATGTCTCCAGGTCGACCCGTAGCCGAGCCCGTGCCCCTTGAGTTCGACCGCTACTCCTAGAGGCGCAGCCGTTTCGCCGCCGCTCCCCGAGTACCATCCTGCCACGTCCGAGGAGGATCCCTCTGAGGAACATTCTTCGGTCGCCAGCTATACTCCTGGCCATCGCATTCGTCGCGTAGAGGTCAACAACCGGCACCCTCGCATCATCCATACTCCTCACGTTCCCCGAGGCCGAGCAGCGTGGGGGACCAGGCATTCGAGGACCTGAGTCCGTTCGATGGAAGGGCGTGGGAGGGGCAGAGAAGCCAGCATATGTCTACATGGGCCTATCCCATTATTGCTCCTTATCTGTTGTATTCCATTTTGCATTAGACCTTATCAGACTTGTACTTTTGATATTTGGGGCCATGGCATGACCATGAGTTCCCTTTTATGTATTTGTTGGATAATTATAATTATGTGGTTGATGTCGAAATTTGAATGTATGACATTATAGTTTATCTCATGTTCCTTCCATTTACATCGAAATCTCTGCGATACGCTCGTTTACCGCTATCTTCTCACGCAAGGCTTTACTTTCCAAAAGCGAACGACATATTTCAAAAAAAAAAATTTACTGTATTTTCCGCGTAATTTAATTTCAAGTAAAGTTTAGTTTTCCACGAGCATAAGTAACAACTAATAAAATGCCGTAATACGACTTAAGCGTAATATGGATTTATTAGGGTGTTACATTATGGTATCAGAGCAGTTCATCCTGTTAAAGCCTGAGGTTGGACTGACTATGCTTCCAAGCATAATTCTACGTGCGCTATGTTAAGTCATGCTAAGAACCCTGTCTGTATGATGGGATGTAGGACTTAGAATGCATGATCGTCGTGTGAGATTGCCTTTAGTTGCTGCCATGCTTATGCTTGATATTGGGCCTGATCAACTCGATATTTTTGTTTTGGTGTGTTCAGGAACTAATGGCAACTCGCAGACGCATCGCCATCGAGCCAGCGACAGCACGAACATCGCTGATTTCATGAGGACCTTTCAACAGATGGCGAACGCCATGCAAGCTCAAGCTACGACAGCTGAACACATGATGGATCAGCTAAACCGAAGGTCTGAAGAGTCCGTCGGCGGAAACGGAACAAGTACTAAATACCAGAAGTTTTCGGAATTCCGCAAGGCTAACTCGCCCAGTTTCAAGGGGGCCTTCAACCCTGAGGAAGCTGACGAATGGATTAAAGAGATTGAGAAGATCTACTCTGTGCTGACTTGCTCGGAGACCCAAAAGGTAGCCTTTGCTACTTATATCTTTGGGCGGATGCTTTGAATTACGGTGGAAGGGGCGAAGAGCTTGATGGAGAGCGACCAAAGGAAATCACTTGGGACGTCTTCAAGACGACTTTCTCACGAAGTATTTCCCTATGTCTGTGCGGAACGCAAAGGAGATGGAGTTCCTGAGGCTCTACCAGGGAGGTATGAGCGTTGCTGATTACACAGTAAAGTTTGAGGAGCTGTGTAAGTTCTCCACGCTTTACCAACGAAACCCCGATGAGCACTGGAAGTGCATGAAGTATGAAGGAGGGTTAAGGGCTGACATCTTAGCGTCCGTGGCCCCGCTGGAGATTCGGAACTATGCAGCCCTTGTCAATAAGAGTCGCGTAGTGGAGGACTATAACCGCAAGCTGGCTATCCAGAGGTCCGAAGCCCATAAGAGGAGGCAGGCATCTCAAGGGCAACACCAGAGACAGCCCCCACAAAAGAAGCCCTACCATGGCGACGGTTCTAGAGGCAAACAACCACAGAGATCCTCTGCCAATCCTCCAAGACCCGCCGGCCAGCCTCCGAAGCCTGCAACCAATTCCGTCTACCCTAAGTGTGGGAAGCAACACAAAGGGGTTTGCTATGCTGGACAAAACGTCTGCTTCAGATGTGGACAGCCCGGCCATTTTGCCAAGAACTGCACGAAGGACACATCTGCCCCCAAACCGCAACGCCATGGGAGGGTCTTCACCATGAATGCCGAGGAGACCACGGAGTCTGGCGATCTCATTCGAGGTACGTGTGAAGTGAATGGTAACATCTTAACTGTACTATATGACTCTGGCGCTACGCATTCTTTTATTTCTCATGATTGCGTAAGTAGATTGGGGTTGTCTGTTTCTGAACTGCCTTATATGTTGCTTGTTTCTACTCCCATGGGAAACCAGTTAGAACTTGTCTGTGTTGTCTGAAATGTCAGATTCACATTGAGCGTAGAACTTGTGAGTCTGATTTAATCTGCCTTCCTTTGTCTGGTTTAGATCTAATCTTAGGCATGGATTGGCTCTCAGCCAACCATGTTATGTTAGATTGTGCTGCCAAAATAATCGTATTCCCTTCCTTACCTTCTAAACCTATTAGTTTAAGCTTGAAACCTATGGTGTTATACTGTTGGAAGACTGAGAATCAAGAATACGTTCTCCTATCGGCTAGTGAGGTTGAACTAGAGCAAGCTCTTGATGAGATTCCTGTGGTGAATAAGTACCCTGAAGTCTTCCCTGAGGATATCCCTGAGTTTCCCCCTGAGAGAGAGATAGAGTTTTCCATAGAATTGGTGCTAGGGACTGGACCAATATCTATTGCACCCTACCGTATGTCCCCTTTGGAGTTGGAGGAGCTGAAGACCCAATTGGAGGAGTTGCTGGAAAAGAAGTTTGTGCGACCAAGCGTCTCACCTTGGGGAGCCCCGGTGTTGTTCGTCAAGAAGAAGGATGGAAGCATGAGGCTGTGCGTGGATTATCGGCAGTTGAACAAGGTCACAGTGAAAAACAAGTACCCCTTGCCAAGGATAGACGACTTGATGGATCAACTCAGAGGACCAGTGGTGTTTTCAAAGATAGATCTAAGGTTGGGATACCATCAAATTAGAGTGAAGGAGGAAGATATTCCCAAGACGGCCTTTAGGACTAGATATGGGCATTATGAGTTTAGAGTAATGTCATTTGGATTGACCAATGCCCCGGCTGTGTTTATGGATTATATGAACAGGATCTTTAGGCCATATTTGGATAAGTTTGTGGTGGTCTTTATAGATGACATCCTCATCTATTCAAAGACGAAGGAGGAACACGAAGAGCATCTTAGGATTGTGTTGGAAATCTTGAGGGATAAGAAGCTATATGCGAAGTTGTCGAAGTGTGAGTTTTGGCTAGAAGAAGTGAAGTTCTTGGGTCACGTCGTGACTAAGGGAGGGATATCCGTAGATCCGAGCAAGGTGGAAGCTGTAATGAACTGGGAGAGGCCGACGACGGTGACGGAGATTCGGAGTTTTCTCGGCCTAGCCGGATATTATCTGAGGTTTATAAAGGGATTTTCTCAAATATCCCTACCTTTGACTAAGCTCACTAGGAAGAATGCTGCTTTTGTGTGGACTGAAGAGTGTGAGAGAAGTTTTCAAGAGTTAAAAGCGAAGTTGACTTCCACACCTGTACTAGTCCTGCCTGACCCTAAGGGAGCCTTTGAGGTTTACTGTGATGCCTCTGGAAGAGGGTTAGGTTGTGTTCTGATGCAAAATCGTGGTGTGGTAGCGTACACCTCTAGGCAACTGAAACCTCATGAAGTTAACTACCCGACCCATGACCTGGAATTAGCGGCCGTGGTGTTTGCCTTGAAGATATGGAGGCACCATCTATATGGAGTTAGGTTTGAGGTATTTTCGGATCACAAGAGTCTGAAGTACTTGTTTGACCAGAAGGAGCTTAACATGAGGCAGAGGCGGTGGATGGAATTCTTGAAGGACTACGATTTCGGGTTGAACTACCACCCTGGTAAGGCCAATGTGGTGGCGGACGCACTGAGCCGCAAATCATTGCATGTGTCGTGGATGATGGTCAAGGAGGCAGAGTTGATTGAGAGCTTTAGAGACTTGAACCTTGGAGTTACCCTGACCCCTCGTAGCATAAGGTTGAATCTGATCAAGGTGACGAGTGAGTTCAGAGGACAGATTATGCGGGCTCAGGAAGATGATGAAGAGTTCTTGAGGGTTGTAGCCCAGGTTAAGGAGGGAAAGTTGAAAGGATTTGCTCAAGGTGTTGATGGCATGTGGAGGTATCAAGGGAGGTTATGCGTACCTGCCAAGGATGACTTGAGGAGGATGATTGTAGAAGAAGCCCACAAAGGTCATTTCACCATGCATCCTGGCATAACGAAGATGTACCAAGACCTCAAAAGGATGTTTTGGTGGCCAAGCATGAAACGAGACATAGTAGACGTGGTGGATAAGTGCTTAGTTTGTCAAAAGGTGAAGATTGAGCACCAAAAACCCTCAGGCATGCTGCAACCATTGGAGATCCCTGAATGGAAATGGGATGGAATCTCTATGGATTTCGTGATGGGTTTGCCCTGAACGCAAGCTGGATTTGATGCCATATGGGTTGTTGTGGATTGGTTGACAAAGTCTGCCCACTTCTTACCCATAAGAGCGAATTATCCTTTGGATAAGCTAGCCCAGCTATACATCCAAGAGATCATAAGACTGCACGGAGTACCTGTAACCATTGTGTCGGATAGAGACCCAAGGTTTACCTCTAGGTTCTGGGGAGCCTTGCAAAAGGCATTTGGGACGAAACTTTGTTTAAGTACAGCCTACCACCCCCAGACTGATGGACAATCAGAAAGAACCATACAAACCCTAGAGGATATGTTGAGAGCATGTGTAATGGATCGACCCGGAAGTTGGGACAAACACCTACCCCTCATCGAGTTCGCCTACAACAATAGTTTTCATGCTAGCATTGGGATGGCGCCTTATGAAGCCCTGTATGGCAAAAAGTGCCGATCTCCGCTTTGTTGGTATGAACCGGGTGAGCAAAGCCTCTTAGGGCCTGATCTGGTTAGAGAAACCACCGAGCAAATTAAGAGGATAAGGGAAAGGATTCTCACTGCACAAAGCCGTCAGAAGAGCTATGCGGACAAGAGGAGAAAGCCAATCGAGTTCCAAGAGGGAGAACACGTATTCTTGAAAATCACTCCTACAACAGGCATAGGTAGAGCCCTTAGAGTCAAAAAGTTGAGCCCTCGTTTTCTTGGCCCTTTTGAAATCTTGAAACGAGTAGGAACAGTTGCCTACCAGATAGCATTACCATCTCATTTGTCAAACCTTCACAATGTCTTCCATGTCTCCCAACTAAGAAAGTACAACTCCGACCCCAATCACCTTCTTGAGCCAGAAAGTGTACAGTTAAGGGAAGACCTAACCTTCGACCTACTGCCTATGAGAATCATAGATAGGAAGGTCAAGCAGCTGAGGAACAAGTCTGTGCCCCTAGTGAAAGTGGCCTGGGGAAAAGGACACTTGGAAGAGCACACGTGGGAACTCGAGGCAGAGATGCAAAGAGATTTTCCCCACCTGTTTACAGGTAACGGATTTTGAGGGCAAAATTCTTTTTAAGGAGGGGAGAAATGTAACATCCCCATTTTACCTAAGTTAATTAGCTCGGTGTTCCCGGCTAATTAGAGGGATTAGCGATTAATTGAGAACTAATCAGCTAATCTCGAAAGCAAGGGCTTAGTAAATCAAAGGCAAGTCAACAATTGAAGCTTAATGCATTAAACGTTACAATTAAAAGCCTAAATGCCTAATCCTTATTAATTCATGACTTAAAACATAAAATCAAGGTGATCAAACCTAATTAACTAAAAGCATATAAGTATCACATCCTAATCAAATTAACCCTCACATCTTCTTTACATAATTAAGGAGGAAAAATCCTTTTCGATAAAAATGTGTTAATGGCATAATTAAACCAATTGAATTAATTAACATTTAGATAATTGTAACAATTATAAAGATGTAGAAACTTCCCTTTAATGATTGATTGAAAGTTTGGTCAAAGCAAGAGCCACATCTAACCATTCAATTGCCTTCTCATCATACACCACTAGATCAAGAGTCCATGTTAGTAGAACCCTTAAGTCATGACAAGAGTTGTACTCTCCTTCATCAAGATTGTGACACTTGGAGTGATCACAATCATCCAATGCCAATCCAAAGGTAGCTCATGCTTTTAACCAATTGACAAAAACACCACAAAGCCTTTTATCCAAGTACCAAGACTCAAAGGAAACACAACTCACCTTTTTGCCCCAAGGTTTTTCCACTCTCTTGCTTGTTGTAAGAAGCAAAGTCACATCACTCCCTCCCCTCATTCTTGCGCCACCTTCAGCCCTCCCTCTCTCCTCCATTCATTCTTCATTTCCTCTCTCAAGAATACACACAAAGCTCTCACCTCTCTATAAACCTCTCTTTGTTCTTCCTACTCTTCTTCTTGTTCTTCTTGTTTTCCTACCCTAAGTCCTCACTTTTCTACCACCATCACCCTCATCTCCTATCACCACACTCACAATCCCTTCAAGGACTACCATTTTTGGTCCTTGGAGAAACAAAGCCACTCACATACAAGCCCCAATATCAAGCTCAAGAGGAAGGAGGCCATCTCCAAACCATCTTCATCTTCCAAGCCTTCAAGAGGAACTTTTTGGTAGTGACTCTAACCCTTCCTCTCCATATATTTTTCAAGAACTAGAACCCCTAAGCTCTTCATAGCTAGGTGGTTTTAGGACTTGCTTCAAGGTCTCATGACCATACCTTGTTCTATGAGCTTTCTTGCCTTGTTGAAAAGTGTTGTTTTGAAAGAAAATCTTGTGGCATGATGGTTTTATGTGTCTTGCTTTATTTTGTTTCAAAATACTGATTTGGTAACTAAAACATTGATGATAATGTTGAGATAAAACATGAAAATGGTGTTTTAAAGTGATATAACAATTTCTCCATAAGCTTGAAGTGAAAAACTTAAAAACTAGTAAATCTGGAATTCTGGTAGCCTGTAAAGCGTGCGGTATGTTTATTTCTAAAAAACTCAAAATGCAATGAAACTAATTTTCTGTGAAAGTAGACTCAAAGAGCTTTTCATACATATAAAATATGCGAGATTTGGTTTTAAAATGAGAGAGATATGAATTTTTAAAGTCTGCTGTTCCTGGATGGGTTTCTGTCCGGGCAGTAGGTTATAAAACGTGTATGACTCAAGATATACATAACATTTTTGAGTGGGACCAAATTTGTTGGAAAGCTAAGACATAGGGGAACATCCCCATAAAACAGTTTTGTCAGATTCTTTGTGAGGAGTTCACAGTAGATGTTAAAAGTCACTGACCCAAGATGAACTTTCAAATCTGAACAGTCCGAATAAAAGGTGTATAACTCAAGCTACAAAATGAATTTTTGAGTGGGATTTCTTTTGTTTAAAAATAGACTCAGAGAAGTACAAGCATACCAAAATTCGAAATAAAAGAGTAAAATATGAAATTATGGTGAATTTTTGAAGTTACTGCCCCACTGTAAAAGTAAAACTGGTTAGGGTAAAAGTTAAAGGTTAATGAAGAATAAGCTTTAAGACATTAATACCCTTACACTAAGTATTAGAAAACCCTCATAATTCAACTTAAAAAGTTTCAAAGAGGACAATAGATAAGATTGGCCCTCGACTTAATGAAAGAGTTTATACAAGAGGCAACCTCAATTAAAAGCTTGCACCAAATTTACTAAGTTAAGCTCATAAAACTTTGCTTGAGAATATGCCTATGTTTATATTGCAAGCATGATGTTATGATGATGATGTGATAATGATGTTATGATAATGATGATATGATGATGATGATATGATATGATGCTGTGATACTGGTATTTTGTTTGGCAAAATTTTGGGAAGCTTCGATCTAGCCGTTATGCTGCCGAAATTTTGTAGAAATTGTGGACTTAGAAATATTTTGCATCATAAGTTTAATAAGAAAAGATTCAATAAAGTGTGTGATCCTTCAAAAGGGAAGGTGACCTAATTTAAGTTCCCCTCACCCACGACTCACATGAGGCATGGCATGACCCAGCTAGTGTGAGTATAGGGGATAGAGCTTACATGAGGCATGGCATGACCCAGCTAGTGTAAGTACTGAAATTTTATGGTGGCGACGGCCACGGTATGAGCTCATTACCACTTATGTTTAGTGGGTGGAAAGAAAGGACTTAAGATAAGTCAAGTTAAGGAAAGAAAGGGACTTCGGTCCGACCCAAGTAAAGAATGCAACTTTCAACATGTCGATGTATGTTATGAATAGCCGTATTCCATGATGTTGTTATTACAACAAGGATAAGTACTAAAAGTTGAATCCACTTTGGGTAGTAATGTTTTTGAAAATCAAATAATTGAACCTATTAAATGCCCACAGTTTTCATTTAAAAACTGTAGTGGCTGGGACGATGACGATGACACCGTGTGTCAGGGTCGAGTCCTACTGGGAAATCTTATTTCTCATCCTAGTTGTTTTTCCGTCTCGTCACCAGATACTCATGGAGCATCACGTGGCATGGAGCATGGAGCCTCCCCACCATGAGTGGGCTTATGATGAGGGCGCCCACGCTATTGTGGCCACGAGCACCACAATAGTCCGCACATACTTCTACTCGGGTCGAGTTTTTGAGCAGGAGGAGCCAGAGACCCCGCCTGCCCCTGTAGACGTATCATCGGCACGCCTTGGACAGCCGCTAGGTCCTTGGGATTTCCCGCCCGAGCCATTGCCCGAGATCGAGATGGAGCCTATGTCTCCAGGTCTACCCGTAGCCGAGCCCGTACCCCTGCCAAGAGTCCCTATGATCGAAGTGAGTTCGACCGCTACTCCTAGAGCTGCAGCTGTTTCGCCGCCGCTCCCCGAGTACCATCCTGACACGTCCGAGGAGGATCCCTCTGAGGAACGTTCTTCGGTCGCCAGCTATACTCCTGGCCGTCGCATTTGTCGCGTAGAGGTTAACAGCCGCCACCCTCGCATCATCCATACTCCTCACGTTCCCCGAGGCCGAGCAGCGTGGGGGATGTAACACCCTAATAAACCCATACTACGCTTAAGTCGTATTACGGCGTTTTATTAGTTGTTACTTATGCTCGTGAAAAATTAAACTTCACTTGAAATTAAATTACGTGGAAAATACAGTAGGATTTTTTTTTTTGAAATGCGTCATCACTTTGGAAAGTAAAGCCTTGAGCGAGAAGGTAGGTAGAGAATGAGCGTGTCGCATAAAACAAATACCCAAATATCATAAAATAAGAGAAAGGTAAATAAATAGAAATTCACAGATACCTTGCATTAATTAACTAATCATTACATCCATATGAGTTCATACATATATATATATAAATATTACATCGAAGAAAGCTCATGGTCATGCCATGACCTAAGTACTAGGTACTATTACAGACTTCAATGACAAAGCTCCTCTCAAAAAGAATATGCGAAGATGTAGAGTGACGGTCGCTATGAGTCCCAAAATAGCTTCGTCTGGCATTCCACGTCGTACGTCCGCTCGTAGTGCGGTGGCTCCAAGCTCCACTCCATTGGGTGTGCCAACAAAAATCTGGTGACGATGCAGAAAAGTAACTAGAGTGAGAAATAAGATTTCTCAGTAGGACTCGACCCTGACACGCTGGTGTCATCGTCATCGTCCCAGCCACTTCGGTTTTATTAATGAACACAGTGAGCATGCATAAGATTCAGTTCTTAGGTTTTCGAAAACGTGAATATCCGAAGTGGATTCAATTTTTAACATAATCTCTAATCATTTATATCATAACATACATAAGCACAAATATGCTTACGTGAAACATGCATGACTGTACTATAAGCTTCTCTTAACTTTTTCTCTTTAAGGGTTTGGATCGAAGTCCCTTTTCTTTTCTTAACTTGACTTATCTTAAGTCCTTTTCTTTCCACCCACTAAACATAAGTGGTAATGAGCTCATACCGTGGCCGTCGCCACCATAAAATTTCGGTACTTACACTAGCTGGGTCATGCCATGCCTCATGTAAGCCTTATCCCCTATACTCACACTAGCTGGGTCTTGCCATGCCTCATGTGAGTCGTGGGTGAGGGGAACTTACTTTGGGTCACCTTCCCTTTTGAAGGATCACACCCTTAGTTTACTTTCTCTTCTTATTAAAGCTTATGCTGCAAAATATTTCTAAGTCCACAATTTCTACAAAATTTTGGCAGCATAACGGCTAGACCGAAGCTTCCCAAAATTTTGCCAAACAGAATACCAGTATCACAGCATCATATCATATCATCATCATCATATCATCATTATCATGGCATCATAATCACATCATCATCATAACATCATGCTTGCAACATAAACATAGGCATATTCTCAAGCAAAGTCTTATGAGCTTAGCTTAGTAAATTAGGTGCAAGCTTTTACATTGGCTTTCGTTTTATTGATTCCTTCTCCTCAATTATTCTAACTTGACTTATATGATTTTCATATTTTAATTTGGAAGATTTATAGTTTAGGTTTTGCATTATAGTTTGATTAGAATCTTATGAACTTAATCTAGTACATTAGCTACTTTTACATTCGATTTTTCGTTTTATTCGCTTCTTTTGTTAAGGATTAGGTGAGCTTAGCATTTTATTCTATCTAGTCTTCATTAAGTAAATTATGAAGTTTCACTACTTTAGGCTAAGGTCTTTTACCTTTTTAAGTTATTTATGCATAGTCTTACTTAAGGTTAAGTTTTGTCAGTTTTACTTTTACCCTAGGCAGTGACTTTAAAAATTCACCATAATTTGGTATTTTATCATTTTAATGCGAAATTTTATATGCTTATAGGTTTCTGAGTCTAGTTTTTAACAAAAGAAGTCCCACTCAAAAATTCGTTTTCTAACTCCAGTTATGCATATTTTATTCTGACTGTTCAGTTTCTAAGTTCACTCCCAGTACAGTGGATTGTTACTTCTCATTATAATTACTCAGAAGGAATCTGAGAAAACTGTTTTATATGTTTGTTCCTCTATGTCTTAACTTTCATTTAAACTTGGTCTCACTCAAAAATCATTTTTGTAGCTCGAGTTATACACATTTTAGTGTAGACTGCCCAGACAGAAACCAATCCGAGAACAGTCCACTTTGAAAAATCATATCTCACTCATTTTAACTCCGAATCTTATGTATTTTATATGTATGGAAAGCTCTATGAGTATATTTTCACATAAAATTGGTTCCACTAATTTCTGAGTTTTCTGGACAAAGTTATACTATTCGGTTTACAGACTGCTAGAAAATCCAGATTTTACGTTTTGATTTTTCTCATGTTTTCTCCAAAACACTCAACCTCACTTTCAAGAAAACATTCTCAAGTTATAAAACACTCATACACCATGAAAAATTAGTGAAAAACTAACATGTTGGAGTTCAAAAATATTGAGTTCAACCATGCATCACACCAAACCGAAAACATGTTCTCAACAAACAACCATACAAGCAACAACATCTCATTTTATGACAAGAATGGCTATGATACCCATAATCAATCTTTAAAATCACCTAGCTATGGAGAGCATAGGAGTTCTAAAGCTTGAAAAACAAGAGAGAAAAAGAGTTTAGAGCCACTACCAAGAAGCTTTCTTTGAAGGAATTTGTGATGGAAGAAGGTGATGGTGGTGGTATCCCTCCTCTTGGATCTTGAAAGAGGCTTGATATGTGATTGTCTTTGATTCTCCAAGAACAAGAAATGGTGGCTCTTGAAGAGCTTGTGAGTGGGATGAGGAGAGGAAAGGATGAGAGAAGTGGAAGGATTCTAGAGAGAAGTTGGAGAGTTTAGAGAGAAGGAGGAGAATTTTGAAATTGAGGAGAGAGAAGAGAGCTTTGTGTGTGTGTCTTTGGGAGAGGAGTGAAAGAATGAGAATGAGGAGAGAGGAGGGGCTGAAGGTGGCGAGTTTGAGGGGGGAGAGATGATGTGACTTTGCTTCTTACAACAAGCAAGAGAGTGGAAAAACCTTGGGGCAAAAGGGTGAGTTGTTTCTACCTTTGAGTCTTGGAGGCATTCTAATGTCCAATTTATGCTTTTCTCTAGGGGTTAAAAGGGAGTACCCCTCTTAGGATTTGGTTACTTGTCTAAGACTCATCCAAGTGTCAAGATCTAATGGTGGATAACAAGGATCCTAGTCTTGGCTTTTGATCTAATGGTGTAGGATTAAAGAGATTGAATGAAGGGTGAGATGTTGCTCCTCCTTGGTATGTCTTTTTAGGGCATATGCATGGAAGAACTTTTATCTCTAAATGTTATTAGAATTAATTAAATGTAATTTAACTTAATTGGCTTAATTACCCATGAGTTAACTCTTGTCAATTACACTTTTTATGATACCTTGCATTACGGTTAAGCATATGCTTAATTTAGGGTTTAATTTTTCAAGAGTTGTCTTAAGTGTCTTAATCATTATAAACTTAATTAGTGAGGTTAGGTTGTCTTACTTTTGTTTCGGCACCTTCGAGTAATTAAGGATTAGACGATTGAGGTTTTATTAAAACGCTTAGGACATTATGATTAAATTGTTGGCTAGACTTAATTTACTAAGCTCTTGCTCTCGGGATTAATCGATTAATTTTTTAATTAATCGTTAACCTCTCTAATTAGCCAGGATCATAGAGCTAATTAGCATAGACAAAAATTGGGGATGTTATAGTTAGAGTCACTACCAAAGAGTTTCTCTTGAAGGCTTGAAGGATGGAGATGGTTGGAGATGGCCTCCTTCTCCTTGAGCTTGATATTGAGGCTTGTGTATGAGTAGCTTTGTTTCTCCAAGGACCAAAAATGGTAGTCCTTGAAGGGATGGTGATGGTGGTGATGGAAATGAGAGTTGGATGGGGTGTGAAAGTGGGAAGAAGAACAAGAGGAATTAGAAGAGTAGAAGAGTTAGAATGAGGCTTAGAGAGAAGTGAGAGCTTAGGCTTGTAGTGAGAGGATGAAAACCACAAATGAGGGAGTGGGAGAGGGGTAAGTGGCGTAAAAATGGGGCAAAGTGGGCTGATTGCTTTGCCTCTTCAACAAGCAAGAGAGAGTAGGTGTGTCTTACTTCTTTTTCAAGCAAAAGGGCTAGGGACCTTGGGGTAAAAGGGTGAGTTGTGTTTCTCTTGAGTCTTGGCAATTGGGTAAAGACTATGTAGTGTTTTTGTCAAGTGGTTAAAAGCATGAGCTACCTTTGGATTGGCATTGGATGATTGTGATCACTCCAAGTGTCACAATCTTGATGAAGGAGAGTACAACTCTTGTCATGACTTAAGGGTTCTACTAACATGGACTCTTGATCTAGTGGTGTATGATGAGAAGGCAATTGAATGGTTAGATGTGGCTCTTGCTTTGACCAAACTTTTAAAACCATAATTAAAGGGAAGTTTCTACATCTTTATAATTGTTATACTTATCTAAATGTTAATTAATTCAATTGGTTTAATTATGCCATTAACACATTTTTATCGAAAAGGATTTTTCCTCCTTAATTATGTAAAGAAGATGTGAGGGTTAATGTGATTAAGGTTTGATACTCATGTGCTCTTAGTTAATTAGGCTAGATCACCTTCATTTTATGTTCTAATTCATGAATTAATAAGGATTGGGCAATTAGGCTTTTAATTGTAACTTTTAATGCATTATGTTTCAATTATTGACTTTCACTTATCTTGTTGACTTGCTTTTTATTTACTAAGCACTTGCTCTCGAGATTAGCCGATTAATCCTCCGTTAATCGTTAACCTCTCTAATTAGCCAGGATCGCTGAGCTAATTAGTTTAGACAAAAATTGGGGATGTTACAATTAGTTTTCCAAAACTTTCATGTATTTTCTAAGTTTCGAGTTCCAACTTTAGGGAGAATGGAAACGAGCTCCAATTTTTAGGCAAAATGGAGAACAATATTCAGCCATCAAAGAGAGAAAATGGCTGATCTTTACCCACAAAATTTTAGCTAATCAAATTTTTCCCTACTGATTTGCGTCACTCTCTCCTTGCTTCAGACTTCTTTTTCTCTTCTCCACTTCTTCTTCTCTTCTCCTCTCAACCAAACTTCAAAACTTAGCAAGATCACATATAAAGAGGTAGAGGTTTAATTTTATTCTTTTTGTTATGATTGTGGATAGCTAATTTTGGCTTTATTTTCTCACTTCTTGATGTGATTAGTGAATGATTATGATGATCTTTGGCTGTTTTTGTGTTTAAATTTGATTAAGAAGTTGGAAAGAGTGAGAATAGGAAGATGTGAGAGGCTGGGAGATTAAATTCCCTCAGTAGTCTATACAGCAGCGTGTATGGCTATGCCTACAGCCATTCAACTTTGATGAAACTATTTTCAGATGAAACTAGAAATTCATGGCTTTCCATACATACATCATATAAGGCAATTGAATTAACATTGAGAGAGATATGAATTTTTGAAGTTTGACCTAGAAATCAGGACTTTCATCCGGGCAGTGTAAGTTGAGAAGGGTGTAACTCACCCTACACAGCTTCAATTTGAGTGAAACAAACTTTTTTAGAAAGCTTACACATAGGAGGACATCCCATAAAAATTTTTGAATTGGATACAATCCTGTTTACTCCCAGTGGTTCAAAGAAGTTGCCCTATGTCCAAACTAGGCCAAAATAGAGTAGTTCAAAAAGGTTAAATTTTAGGACTTATAACTCTAGCTTCACTAAAGCAAATGAAATGGATCTTTTGCAAATGAAAGCTTCTCCTGTTAGATTTATTATGATATCAATTTTGTATAATTTTAATTTTGTTTTCTATTTTTACTGGATTTTTAATTTTAAGAGCGTAATTCTGGCCAATCTCAGGGCAGACCGGGATAAAACTTAAATAACTTGAGCTATACTTATCAAAATTAGATGGGACTAAAGAGGTTAGAAAATAGACACATAACACTCTCATGTATCCAAAATTGAAGTCCAGATGAGTTAAATAGAAATTTTGGCTTGATTTACAAAGTTTGGGTTGAATGAATGTGCTGAGACACCAAGTATGTTTTAAATGCAACATTTATTCCTATGAGATTGATGATTGAATTATAAAAGAAATATTATGATTTCTCTGCACAATTGACTTTCTGAGTACTGGCACTATTTATGGGAAAGCGGACATGTTCCGTTAATCTGCCGAAATTTCGGTAAAGCTTATGCATGAGTTATAATCTACATTCAAATACATGTGCATTGGCAAGAAGTTCATAAAGGTTATGTTATGATGATATGACAAACATAAAGGTTATATTATGATGAAAGTTCCATAATACTTAGGCCAGCCCCGGATTAAAGTTAATGGGAATAGATCAGTGTGAAGGTCGGGGAAAGTAAACCCAGCATTCCTATATAGGAACGAACTCAATCCTGAAAAACAGACTATTACCCAGGAGTCTGAATGGCCAAGAACTCCCAGGGGACTAGGTAATGGAAAAAGTTATGAGAATAAGAAACGGAAAAGTTTATGAAAATAAGATCAAGAATGAGTTTTACATGGTCACATTGAACAATCATTATAAGTTGGTTACAGTTTGACTGTTATGTTTATTCACTGTTGTATGTTCATCTATTCTGCTTATTACTATTTCTTATATTGTCTTAAGCAAAATAGAATCTTGCCTCAGACCAAACACCTTCTTAAACTTATTAATATGGATGGTTCAATTCGATCCCATGTTTTCATAATTAAATAAAATCCGAGGCAACTGAGAATGAATGTGATGTTAGTTACGCAAACCCTACTTAGAATTTCTTTAAATTCTCACCTCGCTTTGTATTTTCACATCATTCTCAGATGCTGGTGATGGACATGACTGCCATTTTTTTCATTGAAATCCCAAACCTGTAGCTTCACCATGACCCCATAGTGGACTCGCTGTACATAGCTGGCTCTTGCAATTTTCGTATTTACCTTTTTAGCAATAGGAATTTTGCTGTTCCCTTATTCCACCATGCTTTTGACCTTACCGCTCCATATTTTGCAGTCCCATTGCATGTGGCACACCCTCCTCCAGCACCTCCGACGCCCACAGCACCTGCCGCACCTGCCAGTCCTCCACTCGAGTCACCTCTACAGATGGTGTCAGACATCCCGCTCAGTTCTGAGAGCAATGCTTCGGAGGCTACTGACTCATCATCCTCCTCCTCGGGACCTAGCATGGACACTTTCCAACCAGGCCTAGCATGGCTAATGGCTACCTGACCGAGTAGGTTCCGACCGAGAGTTCCATTGCATAGCATAGCCCTCTTTTGGCAGTGCGCAGCATTAGGTCATTGGTTTAGCCGCATGTATATCGGTTGTTTTGAGATGTCCTCTGAGGACTACATAAGATCATTTTGACTGACATGGGCCTTCTTTTTGGTACATCGACCCTACTTATGTACCCTATTTTACATTTGTACATAAACTGAAGCATTGGCTTCTATTTTGTATATATATATATACAGGATAGATAACTTATTCTTATCTTTTCTGCGTGTTTTATTAAACCTTGTTATGCTCTACGATGTTGATCACGTTCATTATATATATACAGCACGCTGTCCCGCATGTTAAAAAAAAAGGACGTAATATGATAAATAACTAGTAAGCAGAGTATCAACACGGTAACACAATCTACTTAATTTTATGCTATGACTTAAGCATAACATTAAATTAGTAGGGTGTTACACTTACTTACTCGCATATATGTAACACCCTCCCAAGTACAGTACTATGCTTAAGTCATAGTACCACACTCAGGAATTATTCTTTGTTACTGAGCGGACCTTATCTCGACAAAGAACTTCAGCTAGCCTTTGTAACTTCTCGAACTATCTGGAGATAACACAAAAACAGAAGTGAGAATTTTAAATTCTCAGTAGGATTCTTTAACTTTTATAGATAATGTCATCATTGTCACCTCCAGTTACTTCGGTTTATTATGAAAAAGGTGAACATGTTATACAAACTATTTGGTTCTATAGTTCGAAAATATACTGTCTGAAGCAAAGTTTATTTTATTCACACACTTGCTATTTAGGTGAGCCAATACAAAATCAATTCATGAATTACACTATGAATAATAACTGAAACACATTAAAATATAATAGCACCATTATACTGAAAACATAAAATCTGTACATGCCTTTACTTGTACTTGAATATATGCAGATACACATAATTTTTTTTCTTCCTTTATCTTTCTTTACTTGTTACACATATTCCTGAGTACGATTGCCATGTCATACTCGATTGGGGTGTGATCACCATGTCACACTCCTTAGGAATATATTCTTCCTGCCACGTCTCAGAGTATGATCGTCATGTCATACTCCATCAGGATGTGATTGTCATGTCACATTCCTTAGAGTATAGGATCATTATGCCACATTCCAGAGTATGATCGCTATGTCATACCCCATCAGAGTGTGATCGCCATGTCACGTTCCTTAGGAATATGGAACTTTCATCATATCTTTTAACTGCCTTCATAAGGAGGGACCCAATTAACTGCCTCCAAGTGAAGGGATCCACATTTAATATATTCATATCCTTTCGTTCTCATACCTAATCATGCATAGATATGCTGAATGCACTCATGCATATGCTTCATTATTTACTTTCGTATATCCTTGCATATAGAATTTCATATTCATAACTTAATCTTCATAACATAAGCTATCATAACTTCACATGCTTCTACCGAAAATTTGGTAGCATAACAGATCATGTTTGCTTCCCCATGAATAGTGCCAGTACTCAGGAAACCAAATGTATAGAGAAATCATAACACTTCATTAACAATTTAATCATTAAATGCATGGGCACAATTGTTACATTTAAGACTTGGTTGCTGTCTTAACACTTTTATTCAACTTGATTTTTGTAAATCAAGCCACAATTTCTATTTAACTCATTTTGATCTAAATTTTGGATATGTTAGAGTGCTATGTGTCTATCTTCTAACCTCTTTAGTCCCATCTAATTTTGATAAATATAGCTCAAGTTATTTAAGTTTTATCCCGGCCTGCCCTGTAGTTGGCCAGAATTACTCATTTAAAAGTAAAAATCCACTAAAAATTGAAAACCAATTCAAATCATACGAAATTGTCAATCATATTAAAGCCAACAGGACAATCTTTCATTTGCAATAAGTTCCATTTCATTTGCTTTAGTAGAACTCGAGTTATAAGCCCCGAAATTTGATTTCTGAACTGCCTTATTTTAGCCCAGTTTGGACATATGGCAATTTCTTTGAATCACTGGGAGCAAACGGGACCATATCTAGCTCTGAAATTTTTATGGGATTTTTTCTTATATGTAACCTTTCTAACAAAGTTCATTTCATTCAATTCCAAGTCGTATAGGTCAAGTTTTGCCCTGAGCAACCTAGTCTGCCTAGAATCAAACTCAAAAACCTAGGTCAAATTTCCAAAACTCATATCTCTTTCAATACTAATCCAATGGCCTTATATTATATATGTATGGAAATCCCTAAATGTCTAGTTTCATATAAAAATAGTTTCATCGAATTTCAACAGTGGTAAACAGAGCCGTACACTTCACCGTATGGACTGCCGAAGGATTTTGGTCTTCGAGCCCCTTACTTCTTCCTACTTTCACCCTTTCTTACTTCTTAATCGATTTTAGCATCAAAAACAGCCAACAAACCAGCCAAAGATCATCATATTCATTCAATCGTCACATCAAGAAGTAACAAACAAAACCCCAAATTAGTCACCCATATCCAAGAAGACAAGAATAAAGTTGAATCTCTACCTTCTTTAAGTGTGATCTTGTTAGATTTTGAAGTTTGGTGGGTGGAATCTTGTCAAGACGTGAAGGTTGTTGGAGTAGATTGAAGGGAGAAGAGATGGAGAAGGCTAGAAGGAGATGTGGGAGGCACAATCAACATGAGTAGGAAGAGAGAAAATCTGATTCAAGTATTAAAAAGGTAGTTGGCTTCATAAGTTGTGATTGGCTGAAATTTTGTGGCCAATTTTTCAGCCAAGTCTTCCTCTTCTTGTGGCCTTTGTGGCGCCATCAAAGGAGGAGTAAGTGGCTGAGTATTCAGCCACTTGATGTACGGTTATTGAGTGTAAAATCCTTTTAGTTCAGTTTCGACAGTTTAAAATATCTAATCTTACCGATTTCTTTTAAATCGGTAAACCGATTTTAAGAAAATTTCTACAAAACCTTCTATGCTTCTAACCTAATTCTATTATATCTAAACTCAATTAATTGCTAATTAATCGATCCTAAATAAATCTTTAGTCGAATGTTAATTACCCTCAATTATTTGATAAAAATCGAACAATTAGGCGAAAAACAATAAAAAAAAAATCCAGTGGATGTTACAATATATATGGATGTTGTTCCTCATATTGCAAGGTTACTAAAAATACGTATGACGAAATTGAAATAACATAACATAATAGCTTAAGCCGATAAGTAATCATAGATAATCAAGAGTCATCATTACACTTAATAATTATCACATATGTAATAGGTCAAATTAAGTAGCATGACTTCCCATATGCTCTTAATTATACACAAACTGCCCAACTCGGGCTCTTAAGAAAGTGAAAATACTATGCTACTCTCTCGATCCTCCTTAGCTAGGTAAAGTAACATGACAGCTCCTTGTCTTATCCAGTCAGGTATCACCGGAAGTTCTACCACGGATGCCATCAAATCCGTCTAAAGACAACACGGAAATGTAGGAGTGAGAAATACAAGATTTCTCAGTAGGAACTTGACTAGACCATTAATGTGTCATTGTCATTGTCTAGCCAGTTTGGGTTTAATTATGAAAATGGTAAGCATGCATAGATTCCATTTTAGAAGGGTTTAAAAACATATGTCCCCGAAGCAGGTTTCTTTTAATCTTTCTCATATAAACATAATATAAAGAAACTCAAAGCTACGATATAAGAGCATATACATGTGAAATAGTATAAACATTCATGACCATACAAATGAAAGAATGAAGATGCATGCACATTCATGTAACTTCTTATATTAGACTAAAGTCTTACCTTAACTTTACTTTCATATTTAGCACGTGCTTAATATTCTTTACTTTTCCTTTGAAATAGACTGCTTTTGGACAAGAGCTCATTCCGTGACCATCGTCACCCAATACTAACCAAATCGGATGAAGCTGATAATGGTTACCTCTAAGTTGGAGGGTCCTTCATGTCACCCTGCCTCCCCCATAGAGGTTCCTTGAGTCTTTGTGGATCATCGTCTCTCACTTCTTTGAAGTGATCAAGAAGTCATATCCCATTCTTTCTTTTCTTATCATTATACTTTACATGTATAGTACTTCTTTGACAAGACACATGCAATGACATGACTAAGTCCATAATTTTGACAGAAATCTGACAGCATGATGGCTAAAGTGGAGCTTCCTCAAAATGCCAATCATAAAACTTTCAACCAATAGTCCATTATATCCATCTCATATCATCACACCAATTATTTAATCATCAGACAATGCTTAATCAAACTTGTCATACATCATGCCTGATGGCATCATACATTCATACCCTAAAGGAGTTTATAGTTGTGTTGTTCTTTGTGGAAAGTCTTATGAACCATCATATGATTTCCCGTGGTTATCCATAGTTAAAACGAATGTGTGTATAGTCTTTTAGTTACTCAAAGCTTGAGTGAAGTTACTCTTTACTTAGATACATATCTTATGGAATACTTTGCTCAAGTTAACTAAGTTAAGTAATTATTTCCTTTCCTTATCTTGAGACAATGCACTTAGTGATTCCTAGGTTCAAGGTATGCTCAGAGGCCCTAATCATACTTCTATTCCCAAAGGATTTTGAGATCCCTCTAGTCCCTTGACTCATGACAACACATAACCACACTTATGAACCCAACAATACCATCTTCATCCATCATCAAGAGATAGTTTTTATTTTCAAGAAGTTACAAAATTCAAACTTTAGTAAATGGAATAGCAAGATTTCACCTTTAAAGTTGCATACTTTATGAAAGTGATTATAAAGTTTGATCCTTTATGAAAGTATGAGTCTCTAAAATTATATTCTTATCATAAAGATTCAACTTTTATAAGGAAAATGATACAAGATGCTAGCTTTATGACTAAAAAGTATTATCTTTGAGAGAGTTGACACTTCTAATCATTATAAGACCATCAAGGTTCCAACTTTATGATTTAAAGATGCCTTAAAACCTAAAGGATTCTTTCTTGAAGAAAGATTATAACTTTACTCAACACTTCGATTTCAAGATCTAACCTTTGTAAGATTAGAGTGCAAATCTACATCTTTATGACTTAAAAGTTATATTTTTTATTAAAGTTTGAAACTTTATGAAAGGTCTTGTCTTCAAGGTTCAATCTTTAAGACATAAAGTGACAAGTTCTCATTTTTATGACTTAGAACGCTTCAAGTTCTAAAAGGTTTAGACTTTTACACATATTCTTGTCTTCAAGAAGAGCAAAATGAAATCTTGTGAAACCCATAAAAATAGCGCCAATTTTTATGCATCAAGAAGCAAACTTTTAATGTTTTACACTTTTGGAATGTTCATAGACTTATCAAAATCATAAAAAAGATGTAAAGATAAGAACTTTTCCAATCTTAAGCTCATAAAAGGAAAGAAATCAACTTTAAACCAAAACCACCAAGAATCATCATTTTTTTTCAACAAACCACAAGAAACATCAAGATCTCATGCATCAAGAAAGAAAAATGGAAACTTTAAAGCATTCAAAGAGAGAAACTTTCAATAAATAAGAACAAATCATGAATAAGATGAAGAACATATTTTGCTAAAAATGGAAACCTTTAGGGCATTTATGAAGAAAACTCAAGACATCCACATGAACACCCATGAATAAGGTTCAAGAAGCAAACTTTTTCCGAAGAAGGAAACTTTTTCAAGTTTTTACTTGAAGATCTTAGCCATGGTGAGAACCAAGCTTCAAGCTTTTTTGAGTAAACAAAAGAGAAGATGAAAGATCACTACCTAGTGGTAAAAGTGGCATCCTTGAGGAAAGAGAAGAAGATGAAGAAGACTCCTCCTTGGTTGATGATGGTGGCGGTTTTGGGTGAGGAAGGAGAGAACTCTTGAGTTCTCTTGAAAATGAGGTTGGTAGTGTTTAGATCTTGTCTCCTAAGACCAAAAGACGTAGTCTTTGAAGGGCTTAGTGAGAGTTTTTGGTTGTGGTGGTGGTGGAGAAAAGAACAAGAAGATGAAGAAGAAGAAGAAGTAGAAGGTGAGAGCTTCTTGGAAGAGAGAAGGTTGGAGAGATATTGAGAGTTTGAAAAAAAATGAAGTGGGTGTGTGCATTTGTGGATATTTGGTTGTAGGCTTCTTTCACTTTGGGGGAAGGAGATATTTTTCTTTTGTTGTAATTAAGGAAACAAAATGGTTAATTAAGGGTTTTACTTTAGACAAACTTGTCTAACATAAAGCATCATTGTCTTTTACTTTTCTACTTTGATGATATCATCAATGCTTTATTGTCTAGTTAACTAAATTTGAATTTAATTATATGATTAAATGCTCTTGCCACTTAATTAACATGATTAAGCAAGGATTAGTGATTAACACACAAAAACATGATTAAGAAAATTAAACTTGTAATTAAACTCAATTATCCTTAATTAAACTCAACTAAGCTAATTAAGGGTGATTTGTGCTTAATTAAGCTATTAAGGGTTTAACTTGCTTAATTAGAGATTATCTAATCTCGATTAAGCATTTTGTTGACTTTTCTCATCAAAGTTAACTCATAAGCACTTTGTTAATCCCTTAATTAATTGTTAATCTCATAATTTCTCATTAAATGTCTAATTACTCAAGGTTACTGAGGTAATTTAGCACAATAGGAAATTGAGGATGTTACCAAGTACACTAATAGGGCTACATTTTATTAAAATTTGAGATTAAAATAAATTATTTTATAACCATATTTGACAGTGCCTTATTCAATAAAACTAATATCTTGATATTATTTAAATTAATTTATAAATCAGCGAAGCAAAGTGGGCATGGGATGATGAACTCGGTAGTGTCATATGGTCTTATAAAAAAAATTATCTTTGACTTAATAAAAAAAAGTCAATAATAATTAACAAAATATCATTGTCTCTCAATGCAGGTGCTCACACAATAAGACAAGCTCAATGCTTCACATTAAGACAGAAAAATACCGGAATCAACAAAGACTAAAAGGACTCAAAGTGACCAATGCTTGATTTCTCTTTTTCTTTAAGTTCTTTTTTTTTTTTACCATTGAACGGAGTCAACTTTTAATCCAAAAGGAATTGCTTTCTCATTCTCCTTTATGTTCCTTTTGCCATTGAATGGAAACAAGTCTTATTTGCTTTTTTTATATTATTTTTTTGACATGAACATAGTCCATAAAAACATAAATATAATCAATAACATAGTCCCAAGAAAAAAACTATGGATGCCATATATGTAGCTAAAAAGAAATAGTCAAAATTTTAATCAAGTACAAGAGTGATCTTTTTGCCTCTGTAGCCATGGCTCTGTTCTCAGCGTATCCTGAGTTGCTTCTTGTAAAGCTCTTTTGGGCAGCCTCTTAATGCTTTCTTGCCCAAACTCAAGCAAGGCAGATGTAGACTGTAACACGCTACCAATTCAATATTATGCTTAAGTCATAGCATGAAATTAAGTAGATTATGTTACCGAAAACTCTGCTTACTATTAACTTATCATGTCACATCTCTTCCTTTCCTCTTATTTTTTTTAACAGGCGAAACGGCACGCTATATATAATAAACGTGATCAATTTCGCAGAATGTAATTAAAATTACGACAGACAGGTAATATGTCATCAACTGTGTACATAGGTATGTATATATATATGTAGAAGCTGACGCTTCAATTTAAATACCAATGTAAAATAGGATACATAAGTGGGGCTGATATATCAAAAAGAAGGCCCATGACAGTCAAAATGATCCTATGTAGTCCTCAGAGGACATCTCAAAACAACCGGTATACATGCGGCTAAACCTTTGACCCAACACTGCACACTACCAAAAGAGGGCCATGCTGTACAATGGAACCCTCGACCGGGACCTACTCGGTCAAGTAGCCATTGGCCATGCCAGGCCCGGCTGGGGGGTAGTCCATACTAGGTCCCAAGGAGGAGGATGATGAGCCGGTACCCTCCGAATGGTCGCTCTCGGAATTGAGCGGGGTGTCTGGCACCATCTATGGAGGTGACTCAGGTAGAGGACTGGCAAGTACGGCAGGTACTGCAAGCGCCGGAAGTGCTGGAGGGAGATGTGCCACATGCAACGGAAATGCAAAATATAGGGTGGCAGGGTCGAAAGCAGGGTGGAATAGGGGCACAGCAAAATTCCTATTGCTAAAAAGGTAGACACAGAAATTACAAGAGCCAGCTATATACAGTGAGTCCACTATAGGATCATGGTGGAGCTGCAAGTTGGGAATCTCAATAAAATGTGTGGCGGTCGAGTCCATTACCAGCGTCTGAGAATGATGCGAAAATATAAAGCGAGGTGAGAATTTGAGGAAATTCTCAGTAGGGTTTATATATGGTATTTAACTGACTTCACATTTGTAACATCCCGCAACTCCCAACTTCCAACTTCGTTTTCGTGTTGGACATTAGTTTTGACTTCATCTTCGAATTCCTAATAAAACGGGCATGATTTCTGACATCCGAGTTTATCCAAGAGCTTCCCAATTCTATTGGTGTCCGAGTTTGGTCTAAATACTGACTTCCGATATTGGATTAGGACTTCCGAGGTCATATAAGTTCCGATCTCCAGGCAAATAAGGATAATGCACTGATTACCAATTTCTGGGGTTGTGCCTGTTTTGACTCCTGACTTCCGTGGTCATGTTTATACTAGTTCTCCAGGATTGATTGATTCTTGATCGAGTTCCAAAATTACGATTTATTGAGATGCCGGGTTTAGGAATTTCGGGTACAAGGTTTCATCTTCTGATCCCACTTCCAATTTCTGATATTAATAATCTTCCAAGGCCTTTGTGTCTCCTAAGCTCCGAGTTCCACATTAAGTATGAAATGGACATTATTACTGATTTCCGACTTCATCTAAGTTTGCAGCAAATTGGACGTGATTCACGATTTTCGACTTAAAGCAGAATAGGATGAGATTCGATTTAAGATACAATAGCGGCCGAAGGTTGCTACCAGACAAGGTTCGAGTAAGTGATAGTAACAACTCCTAGGTGAGATATTATGACTTAAGCATAGTACTGTACTTAGGAGGGTGTTACAACATTCATTCTCAGTTGCCTCGATTTTTATTTAATTATGGGTCAAATTGAACTATCCATATTTAATAGGTTTAAGAAAGCGTCTGGTCTAAAGCAAGATTCTATTTTACTTAGGACAATATAAGAAACAGAATAATAAGCAGAATAACTAAACATTCAGTAGTAAGTAAAAATAACAGTCAGACTGTAAATCATTTGTAATGATTACACAATGCAACTATGCAAAACTCATGCTTGTACTTATTTTCATAAACTTTTCCATCACTTGTTCTCATAACTTTTTCCATTACTTGGTCTCCTAGGAGTTCTTGGCCATTCAGACTCCTGGTTAATAGTCTATTTTTCAAGATCAAGCTCGTTCCTATATAGGAATGCCGGGTTTACTTTCGTCGACCTTCCCACCGATCTATTCCCCTTAACTTTAATTCGGGGCTATCCCAAGTATCATGGAACTTTTATCATAGCATAACCTTTATGAACTCATAACATAACCTTTATGTTCATCGTACATAACCTTTACGAACTTCTTGTAAATGCTCATGAATGAGAATGTAGAGTATAACCCATGCATAGGCTTACTAAAATTTGACAGCATAACAGAATGTGTCTACTTTTTCATGAATAGTGCCAGTGCTCAGAACATCAAATTTTCAGAGAACTCATAACATTTTATTCATATCTCACACATCAAATTCATGGCATAATCATTGTAATCAAAACATGGGTGCTGTCTCAATACTTGCATTCAACCCAATTTTTGTAAATCAGGCCATGATTTCATTTCAACTCATCTGAACCTCAGTTTTGGATATGTTAGAGTATTATATTCTATTTTCTAATTTTTTTGGTCCCATCTAATTTTGATAAGCATAGCTTAAGTTATTTAAGTTTTATCCCGGCCTGCACTAGGACTAGCCAAAATTACATACTTAAAAGTAAAAATCCACTAAAAATCGAAAACCAAATCAAATTATACGAAGTTGGTATCATATTAAAGATAATAGGACAAGCTTTCATTTGCAAGAAATCCCTTTCCATTTGCTTTAGCAGAACTCGAGTTATAAGCTCGAAACTTGACCTTCCCGAACTACCTTGTTTTGGCCCAGTTTGGACATAGAGCAAAATCTTTGAACTACTTGGGAATAAACGGGACTATATCCAACTCGAAAATTTTTATGGGATGTTCTCCTATGTGTAAGCTTTCTAAAAAAGTTGGTTTCAATCAAATTTTAGCTGTGTAGGGTGAGTTACACGGTTTTCAACTCACACTGCCCGGATGAAAATCCTGATTTCTAGGTCAAACTTCAAAAATTCATATCTCTCTCAATATTAATCCAACCGCCTTATATGATATATGTATGGAAAGCCTGAATGTCTCGTTTCATATAAAAATAGTTTCATTGAATTTGAATGGCTGTGGGCAGATCCGTACACTCTGCTGTACAGACTACCGAGGGAATTTAGTCTCCCAGCCCCTTATATCTTCTTATTCTCAATCTTTCCTACTTCTTAATCAAACTTAAACATAAAAAGAATAGCCAAAGATCATCATAATCATTCATTAATCACACCAAGAAATGAGAAAATAAAGTCAAAATTAGCCACCCATAATTAGTGTAACACCCTACTAATTTGATGTTATGCTTAAGCCATAGCATGAAATTAAGTAGAATGTGTTACTGTATTGATACTATACTTACAAATTACTTACTCACATCTCCATTTTCTTTTTTCTTTTTTTTTTTTTAAATGGGCGAAATGGCGCACTGTATATAATATTCGTGCCAAAGTGATAGAGCATAACAATATTAAATAAAACATGATAGGAAAGATAAGGATCAGTAATTATCAACTGTATATATATATGTATAGTAGAAGCCAACGCTTCAGTTTATGTACAAATGAAAAAGAGGATACAAAAGTGGGGCCGGTGTAACACAAAAAGAATATAGGGCCCATGTCCATCAAAACAAACCTACAGGATCCTCCGAGGACTAACTGAGCCATACTGTACAATGTCATCCATGGTTGGGACCTACTCAGCCAGGTAGCCGTTGACCATACCAGGCTCAGCTGGGGAGTAGTCCAAACTAGGTCCAGAGGAGGAGGATGATGAGCCGATAGCCTCCGAGGGATTGCTCTCGGAGCTAAGTGGGATGTCTGGAACCATCTGTGGAGGTGACTCGGGTGGAGGACTGGTAGGTGCGGCAGGTGCTGCAAGTGCTGGAGGTGTAGGAGGAGGATGTGCCACATGCAACGGGAATGCAAAATATGGTGTGGCAGGGTCAAACGCAGGGTGGAATAGAGGAACAACAAAATTCCTATAGCTGAACAGGTTGAGACAGAAATTGCAGGAACCAGCTATGTATAGTGAATCCACGGAGGGATCATGGTGGAGCTGTAGGTTGGGAATCTCAATGAATAGGGTGGCGGTCGAATCCATCACTGGCGTCTGAGAATGATGTAGAAATACAAAGCGAGGTGAGAATTTAAAGAAATTCTCAGTAGAGTTCGCATAATTAACGTCACATTTATTCTCAGTTACCTCGGTTTTTATTTAATTGTAAATAATGGATTCCAAACTAGACTATCCATATTTAGTAAGTTTAAGAAAATGTTTGGTCTGAGGCAAAGTTCAGTTTTACTTAAGATAGTATAGGAACCAAAAGAAACTATTAAGTAGTGATACAGATTAATGAGCAGAGTAGACAATCATATAGCAATAAGTAAGTATAACAGTCAAACTGTAAGCATCATATAATGACTATTCAATGCAACTATGCAAAATTTCATTCTTGAACTCATTTTCATAAACTTTTTCCATTTCTTGGTCCCCTGAGAGTTCTTAGCCATTTTCGACTCCTAGGTAACAGTCTACTTATCAAGATTGAGCTCGTTCCTATATAGGAATGCCAAGTTTACTTTTCCAGACCTTCCCACCATCTATTCCCCTTAACTTTTTATCCGGAGCTGGCCTAAGCATTATGGAACTTTGATCATAACATAATCTTTATAACTTTCTTGAAAATGCACATGTATCTTATAACTCATGCATAGGTTTTACCAAAATTTTGGTAGCATATCGGAACATGTCCGCTTCCCCATGAATAGTGCTAGTATTTAGCATACCAATTTATCAACGACATCATAACATTTCATTCATAATTCAACATTAGCCTTATAGGAGCATTAGTTACATCAAGACAGGGTTATTGCCTCAGCACAATCATTCAGCCTGATTTTTTTTGTAATTCAGGACATAATCTCTATTTAACTCATTTGGACCTCAATTTTGGATATGTTAAAGTGTTATATGTCTATTTTCTAACCTCTTTAGTCCCATCTAATTTTGATAAATATAGCTCAAGTTATATAGGTTTTATCGCGGCCTGCCTTATAGCTAGCTAGAATCACACACTTAAAAGTAAAAATCTACTAAAAATCGAAAACTAACTCAAATCATACGAAATTGGGCTCATATTAAAGCTAACTGAACAAACTTTCATTTGCAAAAAGATCCATTCCATTTGACTTAGTAGGGCTCGAGTTATAAGCCTTGAAATTTGACCTTCCTGAACTGTCCTGATTTGGCCTAATTTGGACATAGGGTAGCTTCTTTGCTACTGGAAGCATATGGGCTGTAAACTTGAAATTTCATCATGAATATTCTCCTACGTGTAAGCTTTCTAATAAAGTTAGTTTCACTCAATTTGAAGTTGTGTAGAGTGAGTTACACCCTTCTCAAGTCATACTGCCCGGATGAAAGTCCTAATTCCTAGGTCAAATTTCAAAAATTTATATCTCTATCAATACTAATCCAATGACCTTATATGATATATGTATGGAAAGCCCTGAAAGTTTAGTTTCATACAAAAATGGTTACATCAAATTTAATCTGCTATAGGTAGAGGTATACACTCCAACATATCGACCATCGAAGGAATTTGGTTTTCTAGCTCCTCACATCTTCTTATTCTCACCTTTTCCTACTCCTTAATCAATCATATTTGAACACAAAGCAGCTAGCAACCAGTCCAATAATCATCACATTCATTCACTAATTATATCAAGAAATAAGTAAATAAGGTCAAAATAGCCAGCCATAATCAGAACAACCAAAGTAGAATTAAACCTCTACCTCTTGTTATCTGTGATTTGGCTTGATTTTGGAGTTTGAATCAATAAAACTTGGATGAACTTGAAGTTTTGATGGAGTTAGTTGAGTGGAGAAGAGAAGAAGAGAGCTGAAGTGAGGGAGAAGGTAGCACAGAAATGGGGCTGAATGAAAGGAGAGGAATGTGTTATAAAGCCTTAGAGTGGTAGGTGAAATGAAGGCTTTTGATTAGTATAAAAACACAAGGCTGAATTTCAGCCAACTTTTCCCCAATTTTTTTGTGGCCTTTCTTATGCCACTTTCACAAGTTAAGTGGCTAAATTTCTTGTGGCTAATTTCCAGCTGTGCTTCCTTCTATTTATGGTCTAATGTGGCTTAATTATCCTCCACGCAAAATGAGAACTCATTTGCACTTGGTCTGAACTCGGAACTTGTACCCATCTTGAGTAAAGTCAGAACTCTTGTCCATCTTATTCGAACTTGGAGATTAGTTTGGATATCGGGACTCGAGTCACTTGGAAATAGGTTATTAGATCGAAAATCATGTTAGAAACATAAAATCTGAGGTTAGAAATCACAGCAAACAATTTACCTTAAAATTGGAGGTTAAAGACGAGATCATGAAACATAAAGGACTTAAACTCGGAAGTCGGGGGTGCTACATAAACTTGGAAGTTAGTATCAGGACATAAAACCTTATGTACCCGAAAATCGGAAATTATATAATCTCGGAACTCCCAATTCAATCTCGGAAGTTGGTCACAAACTCAAACTTAGGAACTTCAATAGAAATGACAACGCTCTTGAAATAAGTTCGAAGATCGGAACCTAAGTAAACTCGGACGTCGATAATCACTTCCATTTGGTTTGGACCTCAAAATATAAGTCGGAAATTAGAAATTGTCCCGTTTTATTTGAAATTCAGGGATGAAATCAGAAATATTGTTCATTTTACTTGAACCTTGGAAATAAGGTCGAAGGTCGGAACTTGTGGCAGATGTTACAATACCACCCTCCTAAAAAAATTTTGTCCTCAAAATTTAGTATTCTAGAAAAGTTCGGGATACTCTTTCTTCATGTCTGATTCTAATTCCCAAGTGTAATCCTCGGCATCTACTTTTCCCCAGGCTACCTTGACCGATTGCACAGTTTTGTTTCGAAGTTGCCTATTACTTTTGTCTATGATTGACACTGGTTGTACGTGGAAAGTCAGATCCTCTTTTAGCTGTATCGACTCGGGTTCTAGAAATTGTGTAGAGTCAGGCTGATACTTTCTAAGTTGAGAAATATTGAAGACATTGTGAAGGTTTGACAGATGTGGAGGTAAAACGATTCAGTATGCAGCTGATTTGATCCGCTTCAAAATTTGGAAGGGACTGATAAAGTGGGGACTTAGCTTCTTGACCTTGATGGCTCTACCTATCCCTATTATAGGCGTAACCTTCAAAAATACGTGGTCTCCTTCTTGAAATTCCAGAGGTTTCTTCTTGGTATTTGCGTAACTCTTTTGACAGCTTTGAATGGCAAGCATCTTGCTTCGAATCTTCTTGATCTACTCAGTGATCTATTCAACTAAATCAGGCCCCAATAGGGTTGATTCTCCTATCTCCTACCAACACAATGGAGATTCGCACTTTCGTCCATACAATGCTTCATAAGGAGCCATGCCAATACTAGCGTGATAGCTATTGTTGTATGCAAATTCGGTTAGCGGTAATTATTGATCCCAATTCCCACGTTGCTCCAATATATAGGCTCGTAGCATGTCTTCTAAGGTTTGAATTGTTCTTTCCATTTTCCCATCCGTTTGCAGGTGATATGCAGTGCTTAGGCACAACTTAGCACTAAACGCCTTTTGTAAAGCCCCCTAAAATCATGAGGTGAACCTTGGATCCCGATCACAGATAATAGTTGACGGGCTCCCGTGCAATCTTATAATTTCTTGGATATATAATTGTGCTAACCTTTCCAATGGATAGTTTGCTCAAATAGGTAGAAAGTGAGCAAATTTGGTTAATCTATCCACGATAACCCATATGGCATCATATCTTGTTGGCATTCTTGGTAATCCCATCACAAAATCCATGGAGATGCTCTCCCACTTCCACTCTGGGATTTCCAAAGGTTGTAACATCCTGGAGGGTTTTTGATGTTCCGCTTTCACCTTCTGACAGGTCAGGCACTTGCTCACGAAGCTCGCCATGTCTGACTTCATGCCTAGCCACCAAAACATTTTCTTAAGGTCTTGATACATTTTAGTAATGCCAGGACGCACGACAAATTCACCGTTATGTGCTTCCTCCAAGATCCTTTCTCGGATATCATCCCTCTTGGGTACACATACGCTGTTATGATGCCACCATATGCCTTCTTTATCTTGAGCAAAATTCGTTAATTTCCCTGATTGTACAAGACTGATTGTATGTTGAAAACTGGCATCCTGCTGTTGTGCCTACCTAATTTGGTCCTTAAATCCACTAGCTATCTTAATTTGGTATAACTGAATGGTCTTAGGAGTCATGAGGATTCCCAAATTAAGATTTCGGAAACTCTTAATAAGCTTTGTCTCTTTTATCATCATCCAGGCTACCGTCAGAGATTTCCTACTCAAAGCATCTGCCACAACATTTGCCTTGCCTGGGTGGTATTTCAATTCAAATTCGTAGTCCTTAAGAAGTTCCATCCACCTCTGCTGCCTCATATTTAATTCCTTCTGATCAAAGAGGTACTTTAAACTCTTATGATCAGAAAAGACCTCGAACCTCACTCCATACAGGTGATGTCGCCATATCTTCAAGGCAAATACTATTGCTGCTAATTCGAGATCATGTGTCGGATAATTCCTTTCATGTGGCTTTAATTGTCGAGAGGCATAAGCTACTACTTTCCCTGTTTGCATTAACATGCATCCTAATCCTTGCTTGGAAGCATCACAATAGACCTCAAATAGTCCATGAGGGTCTGGCAAGGCTAACACTGGTGTCGTGGTTAACTGTCTTTTCAAGTCTTGAAAACTCTGCTCATAATCCGACGTCCATTCAAATGGAACATTCTTCCTGGTTTGCTTGGTCATGGGCAAGGCTATTTGAGAAAAATCCTTAACGAATCGCCTGTAATATCCAGCTAAGCCCAAAAAACTCCTAACTTTAGTAATCGTGGTCGGCCCTCCGAATCCAGTACTGCTTCTACTTTGCTGGGGTCTACGGAGATCCCTCCATGGGATACCACATGGCTTCGAACTAGCCGCAAGTGTTTTGTCTGCTTCTGCTCCGTCTTCGAATAGACAAGTATGTTGTCGATGAAAACTACTACAAACTTGTCCAAATATGGGCGGAATATCCGATTCATATAATCCATGAATACTGCTGGTGCGTTTGTCAGCCCAAATGACATTACGGTATACTCGTAGTGTCCGTAACGAGTTCGAAAGGCTGTCTTAGGGATATCTTATTCTCGGACTCGAATTTGATGATATTCGGAACACAAGTCAATCTTGGAGAATACCATTGCACCTTGCAATTGGTCCATGAGGTCATCAATTCTTCGCAGTGGATATTTATTCTTAATCGTCACCTTATTCAGCTGTCCATAGTCTATGTATAAACGCATGCTTCCATCTTTCTTTTTGACCAATAAGACTGAATCTCCCCATGGCGATGCACTTGGCTGTATGAATCATCTTCCCAAAAGTTCCGCAATTTGTTTCTTTAGTTCTGTCAGCTCCAAAGGTGACATCCAATACGAAGCTATAGATATTGGTCCTGCACTTGAGACCAACTCGATGGCGAACTCAATTTCTCTCTTAGGAGGGAATTCAGGAATATCTTCTGGGAAAACATCGAGATATTCCTTAACAACTGGGATCTCCTCCAATTTCTGCTCAACTTTCATCATATTAGCTGATAAGAGGATGTATCCTTGACTCTTCGACCCATTACAGTTTACTAATAAAGAGCTTAGATAGAAGAGTGGTGAGGCTTGGGATTCAGGAGATGAGACAGAGGGGAATACCACCGTCTTATTAGAGCAATTGAGCATGACTCGATTGGCAGAAAGCCAGTCCATGCCTAGAATTATGTCAAGTCCGGACAGAGGGAGACAAATCAAATCAGCTGCGAAGGTTCTACCCTCAATTCGAAGAGGAACATTGACACAAATTTGACTCGTTTTAGTAGGGTCATTGGTAGGAGTAGAAACCAGTAGATCATAAGGTAATTCAGAAATTGGCAATCGCAAAACAGTCACACGGTCATGAGAAATAAATGAGTGAGAGGCGCCCGAATTATAAAGTACAGTTAAAGCCTCACCGTCCACTTCACAGGTACCTTGGATTAGTCCCTTGGACTTGTCAGCTTCCTCTACATTCATCGTAAAGAGTCGTCCTTGACGTTGGGGTCTATATGGCTGTGGTGGATTCCTGGTTGGATTCCTGTTTGGACACTCATAAATTTTGTGGCCTGGCTTGCCACACCCATAGTAGCCATTCTAGCCTACTGTAACATCCCCATTTCTACCTAAGCTAATTAGCTCGATGTTCCCGGCTAATTAGAGGGATTAGCGATTAATTGAGAACTAATCGATTAATCCCGAGAGCAAGAGCTTAGTAAATTAAGTCTAGCCAACAATTTAATCATAATGTCCTAAGCGTTTTAATAAAACCTTAATCGTCTAATCCTTAGTTACTCGAAGGTGCCAAAACAAAAGTAAGACAACCTAACCTTACTAATTAAGTTTATAATGATTAAGACACTTAAGACAACTCTTGAAAAAATTAAACCCCAAATTAAGCATATGCTTAACCGTAATGCAAGGTATCATAAAAAAGTGTAATTGACAAGAGTTAACTCATGGGTAATTAAGCCAATTAAGTTAAATTACATTTAAATAATTCTAATAATATTTAGAGATAAAAGTTCTTCCGTGCATATGCCCTAAAAAGACACACCAAGGAGGAGCAACATCTCACCCTTCATTCAATCTCTTTAATCCTACACCATTAGATCAAAAGCCAAGACTAGGATCCTTGTCATCCACCATTAGATCTTGACACTTGGATGAGTCTTAGACAAGCAACCAAATCCTAAGAGGGGTACTCCCCTTTAACCCCTGGAGAAAAGCATAAATTGGCCATTAGAATGCCTCCAAGACTCAAGGAAAAACAACACTCCCTTTTGCCCCATGGTTTTTCCCACTCCTTAGCTTGTGTAAGAAGCAAAAGTCACCTCACTTCCCTCCCTCCTTATGCGCCACCTTCAGCCATCCCTCTCTCCTCCATTCATTTTTCATTTCCTCTCCCAAAGACACACACAAAGCTCTCTTCTCTCTCTTCAATTTCAAAATTCTCCTCCTTCTCTCTAAACTCTCCAACTTCTCTCTAGAATCCTTCCACTTCTCTCATCCTTTCCTCTCCTCATCCCACTCACAAACTCTTCAAGAGCCACCATTTCTTGCTCTTGGAGAATCAAAGACAATCACATATCAAGCCTCTTTCAAGATCCAAGAGGAGGAGCACCACCACCATCATCTTTTTCCATCACAAGTTCCTTCAAAGAAAGCTTCTTGGTAGTGGCTCTAAACCCTTTTTCTCTCTTGTTTTTCAAGCTTTAGAACTCCTATGCTCTCCATAGCTAGGTGGTTTTAAAGATTGATTATGGGCATCATAGCCATTCTTGTCATAAAATGAGATTTTGTTGCTAGTATGGCTGTTTGTTGAAAACATGTTTTTCGGTTTGGTGTGATGCATGGCTGAACTCAATATTTTTGAACTCCAACATGTTAGTTTTTCACTAATCTTTCATGTTATATTAGTGTTTTATAACTTGAGAATGGTTTCTTGAAAGTGAGGTTGAGTGTTTTGGAGAAAACAAGAGAAAAATCAAAACGTGAAATCTGGATTTTCTGACAGTCTGTAAACCGAATGGTATAACTTTTTCCAGAAAACTCAGAAATTAGTGGAACCAATTTTATATGAAAATAGACTCAGAGAGATTTCCATACATATAAAATATATAAGATTCGGAGTTACAATGAGTGAGATATGATTTTTCAAAGTGGACTGTTCTCGGATTGGTTTCTGTCTGGGCAGTCTACACTAAAATGTGTGTAACTCGAGCTACAAAAATGATTTTTGAGTGAGACCAAGTTTAAATGAAAGCTAAGACATAGAGGAACAAACCCATAAAACAGTTTTCTCAGATTCCTTCTGAGAAATTATAATGAGAAGTAACAATCCACTGTACCGGGAGTGAACTTAGAAACTGAACAAGTCAGAATAAAATATGCATAATTGGAGTTAGACAACGAATTTTTGAGTGGGACTTCTTTTGTTAAAAACTAGACTCAGAACCCTATAAGCATATAAAATTTCGCATTAAAATGATAAAATACCAAATTATGGTGAATTTTTAAATTTACTGCCTAGGGTAAAAGTAAAACTGTCAAAACTTAACCTTAAGTAAGACTATGCATAAATGAGTTAAAAAGGTAAAAGGCCTTAGCCTAAAGTAATGAAACTCCATAATTTACTTAATGAGGACTAGATAGAATAAAATACTAAGCTCACCTAATCCTTAACAAAAGGAGCGAATAAAACGAAAACCGAATGTAAATGTAGTTAACATAGTAGATTAAGTTCAAAAGATTCTAATCAAACTATAATGCAAAACCTAAACTATAAATCTTCCAAATTAAAATATGAAAATCATATAAGTCAAGTTAGAATAATTGAGGAGTAGGAATCAATAAAACGAAAGCCAATGTAAAAGCTTGCACCTAATTTACTAAGCTAAGCTCATAAGACTTTGCTTGAGAATATGCCTATGTTTATGTTGCAAGCATGATGTGATGATGATGTGATTATGATGCCATGATGATGATGATATGATGATGATATGATATGATCTTTGTGATACTTGGTATTACATGCGGCAAAATTTTGGGAAAAGGCTGCGGTCTACAGTAGTTATCTTTGCCGAAATTTTGTAGAAATTGTGGACTTAGAAATATTTTGCATCATAAATCTAATAAGAAAAGATTGGATAAAGTGTGATCCTTCAAAAGGGAAGGTGACCTAATTTAAGTTTCCCCTCACTTACGACTCACATGAGGCATGGCATGACCCAGCTAGTGTGAGTATAGGGGATAGGGCTTACATGAGGCATGGCATGACCCAGCTAGTGTAAGTACCGAAATTCTATGGTGGCGACGGCCACGGTATGAGCTCATTACCACTTATGTTTAGTGGGTGGAAAGAAAGGACTTAAGATAAGTCAAGTTAAGAAAAGAAAGGGACTTCGGTCCAACCCAAGTAAAGAACATAACTCTCAATCTGTTTATGTATGTTATGACTAGTCGTATGAGCTTTCATGTATGCCATGAGGTTGTTAATACAACGAGGATAAGTACTAAAAATGGGATCCACTTCGGATAGTAACGTTTTCGAAAATCCAATAATTGAACCTATTGTATGCCCACAGTTTTCATTTAAAAACCGAAGTGGCTGGGACGAAGACGATGACACCAGCGTGTCAGGGTCGAGTCCTACTGAGAAATCTCATTTCTCACCCTAGTTGTTTTTCCGTCTCGTCACCAGATACTCATGGAGCCTCACGTGACATGGAGCATGGAGCCTCCCCACCATGAGTGGGTTTATGATGAGGACGCCCACGCTATCGTGGCCACGACCACCACGATAGTTCGCACATACTTCTATCCGGGTCGAGTTTTTGAGCAGGAGGAGCCAGAGATTCTGCCAGCCCCTGTGGACGTATCATCATCACGCCTTGGACAGCCGTTGGGTCCTTGGGATTTCCCGCCCGAGCCATTGCCCGAGATCGAGATGGAGCCTATGTCTCCCGGTCTACCCGTAGCCGAGCCTGTGCCGCTACCAGAGGTTCCCGTGGTCGATGTGAGTTCGACGGCCACCCCTAGGGCCGCAGCAACTTCGCCGCCACTCCCCGAGTATCGGCCTGTGGCATCTGAGGAGGATCCCTCCGTGGCACGTTCTTCGGTGGGCAGCTATGTTCCTGGCCGTCGCATCCGTCGTATCGAGGTGATTAGCAGGCACCCCCGCATTATTCGCACTCCTCGCGTTCCCCGAGGCCGTGCAGCATGGGGGACTAGACATTCGAGGACCTGAGTTCGTTCGATGGAAGGGCATGGAAGGGGCAGAGAAGTCAGCATATGTCTACGAGGGCTTATTTTGATTGGCGCTCCCTACCTCTTGTATTTCATTTTGTATTGTATCTCATCAGACTTGTGTACCTTTGATATTTGGGGCCATGGCATGACCATGAGTTTCCCTTTATGTATTTGTCGAATATTATGAGATTAATTATAATTATGTGGTTGATGTTGTAATGAGAATGTATGATATTATGATTTATCTCTTGTCCTTTCCATTTATATCGAAATCTCTGCGATACGCTCATTTATTGCTATCTTCTCGCGCAAGGCTTTACTTTTCCAAAGCAACGACACATTTCAAAAAGAGAAATTTACTATATTTTCCGCGTAATTTAATTTTAAGTAAAGTTTAGTTTTCCACGAGCATAAGTAACAACTAATAAAACGCCGTAATACGACTTAAGCGTAATATGGATTTATTAGGGTGTTACACCTACCAAACATGGTCGATCACCAGGGTTCTTACCGCATTTCGAGCAAGGTGGGTTAGGAAAAGACTTCTGGGGCTGCTTGCCTTTACTGTCGGCCGGTTGAGATCTCCTCTGCTGTCGAAAATTGGGCTCGAATCTTGGGCCTTGCAGTGCCAACCTCACCCCAAAACTATTACCAGACACCTTAGCTACAGCCAGTTTTGAGTTGCAATCTTCCACAAGTCGGCATTTATTTACCAACGTGGGGAAGTCTCTAATTTCCATTGGCCCTATTGCGGTGAGAATATCTTCTCGTAGCCCTCCTTCGAATTTGACGCGCTTCCAAACTTCATCAGGATTCCTCTGATAAATGGTAGAAAATTTGCACAGCTCTTCAAACCTGGCAATATACTCGGATATTGTTTGATTTCCTTGACAGAGCTGCATAAATTCTAGCTCCTTGGCATTTCAAACCAGGGCAAGAAAGTATTTCTGGTAGAAAACATCTCTAAACACCGTCCAGGTGACCGCTGTCTGAGATTCCTCAAGTAGCCTTCGTACAACGTTCCACCAAAACTCTGCGTCTGCTTTCAAACATGTAGGTGGCAAAGGTCACCTTTTGATGATCCAAACAATCTAGGACAGAGAAAATCTTCTCCATGGCTTTGATCCATTTGTCGGCTTTATCAGGATTATATGCCCCTCGAAAGCTGGACGGATTTGCTTCCCTGAACTCAGTAAACTTAAGGTAGTCCAGGTCAGCTCCTGGGCCATGTGGCTTTCCTCCACAGTTTGCCTCAGGTCGCCTGCCTAATTGATCCATCATCTGGTGAGCTGCTGCGGCCTGCTCCCACATCGCATAAGCCATTTCTCACATCATGTCCATGAGGTCAGCAGGGTTCTCTTGAGCGGGTTCCACGCATGGTTTGCCTCGCCTTCCGGAAGCCATTAAGTTCTGATCACACAAAACAAAAGTTATTGAGTTGATCAGGCTCAATACTAAGTTTGATGTGCTAGTAAATAATAGCTCACACAATCAGGCACTTCATACACATGCACCGCTACATATTGTAACACCCTACTAATTTTATGTTATGCTTAAGTCATAGCATGAAACTAGTCAGGTTGTGTTACCGTGTTGATACTTTTCTTACCTTTCTTGTTTATAATTTCCCTTTTAAATCGTCTCTATTGACGAAACGGCGTACTACTATATTAAACTGAAACAAACAGAATATCACCAAGATAAGTATAGTATAACAATGTTACTGCATACGTGTAAACATGTATATGTATCAGAAGTCACTGTTTCAGCTTATGTACAAAGATTTAAAGTAGAAATACATACATGGGCTAGTGTATCAAAAGACCATACTGCCCTCATCTATCAGCCTACCCTATGGTCCTCATAGGACATTTCATAATCTACTGCTAATTCTACAGTCAAACCCATGACCCAAAGCTACATCTTTGTCCAAGAGGGTCATACTGTACAACATCCACTGCCGCTAAGCTACTCCGTCAGGTAGCCGTTAGCCATGCCAGGCTCGGCCGGAGTATAGTCCACGCTAGGTCCCGAGGAGGAAGAGGGCGACGAGCCGGTGGCCTCGGAAGGGTCACTCTCGGAACTCAGCGGGACGTCGGGGGCTGCCTGCGGTGGTGACTCAGGAGCAGGGTCAGCGGATGCTGCGGGTGCAGGAGGTGCAGGATGTGGGTGCATCATATGTAGAGGGATGGCAATATAAGGGGCAGCAGGGTCAAATAGGGGATGGTGTAAAGGAACATCAAAGTTCCTGTCGCTAAATAAGTACAAACGAAAGTTACACGAACCGGCTATGTACAGAGAGTCCAACTCCAGGTCATGGTGGAACTGAAGTGCAGGGATCTCAATAAAAAGGGTGGCTGTGGAATCCATCGCCTGAATCTGAGAATGATGCGGAATACACAAGACGGGGTGAGAATTTCAGGAAAATTCTCAGTAGGATTCGGTTATACTGGGACTGACATCACATACATTCTCAGTTACCTCGGGTTTTACTTAATTATTAAAATACGTGTGCAAACTAAAAGTCCATTTTCATGAGTTTAAAAACATGTCTAGTCCGAGGTAAGGTTCAATTTTACTTTAATTGGCATAAGAAACGAAATAAGTACTAATACTAATGCACAGAATGATAAATGGAATAAATCAAAGAATAGCAGTGAGCAATTGTAACAGACAATTGTAAACATCCTGATGCAACTACTCCACGTATTTATGCATTCATGTAATCATGTAAACTCATTCTTGAACTTTCTTTCATAAACTCTTTCATTACTTTCTATCATTTTTCCATCTCTCTTGGTCCCCTGGGAGTTCTTGGCCATTTTAGACTCCTGGGTAATAGTCTGCTTATCAGGATCGAGCTCGTTCCTATACAGAAACGCCGGGTTTACTTTCCCCGACCTTTCCACCGATCTATTCCCATTAACTTTCTATCCGGGGCTGGCCCAAGTAGTATGGAACTTGCATAATAACATGCTTCTTTTCATGACTTTCATGACTTTCTTAAGAATGTATATGCATTCATATGTGATTCATAACTTGTACATGGGTTCTACCGAAACTTCGGCAGCATAACGGAATGTGTCCGCTTCCCCATGAATAGTGCCAGCCAATCAATATATCACAAGAAGCACAAATTCACATGTATACTCCAACATAAAACTCCAAGTCATATCAAATTCATTAAGACAGAAATTCTGCCTTAGCATATACAACCAACCCGGTTCTTGTAATTCATGCCACAATTTCATTTTAACTCATTTGGACCTCAAATTTGAGTATGTTACAGGGTTGTGTGTCTATTTTCTAACCTCTTTGGTCCCATCTAATTTCGGTATCTATAACTCTAGATATCTAAACTTTATCTCGGTCTGCCCATTAGCTAGCCAGAATCAGGCAACTAAAAATAGAAATTCACCAAAAATCGAAAACTCACTCAAATCAGACGAAATTGGTCTCCTATTAAAGCTAACAGGACAACCTTTCATATACAAAAAGTTCCATTTCATTTTCCTTAGTAGGACTCGAGTTACAAGCCCCGAAACTTAGCTTTTCTGAACTGCCCTGTGTTGGCCTGGTTTGGACATAGGGTAACTTCTTCAAATCACTGGGAACAACTGAGTGGATAACAAACTCGGAATTTCTCTGGATGTTGTTCTCCTACGTGTAAGCTTTCCAACAAGGTTGGTTTCACTCATTTTCATGTAGTATAGGTCGAGATCTACCCCAAATAACCCAATCTGCCCAGAGCCAGAGTCAAAACCCTAGGTCGAGATTCAGAAATTCATATCTTCCTCAATTCTGATCCAAAACCCTTATATGATATGTCTATGGAAAGCCCTAGATGTCTAGTTTCATCTAAAAATAGGTTCATCGAATTTTACCGATCGTAGGCGGCGCCGTACGCTCCGCCATATGGTCTGCCGCGGGCTCTCCACCAAGATAGCACCTCCAGCCATCTAATCCTCTTAGTTTTCTTCTTCTAATTCTACTTCTAACTCAAAATCTTCTATTAATCCAAGTATAATTATTCAATTCACACATCAATTAAGGTGAAACTAATTCAGTCCAGCCAGCCAAGTGCATGGATCTAATGCAAGAAATTAAAACCCCTACCTTTGATTTAAGTGTTTTGGTGCTGAGTTCTTGAAATTTGGATGAACAAGGCTGGAACTTTGCTTAAGTCTTGGATGTGTGAGCAAGAGAAAAGAGAGCTGATGGAGAAGAGGAAAAGCAACGTGAATAATGGTCTGATTCAAAGGAGGATAGTGTGTTATATAGGCATGAGTGGGAGTTAACTTGGAAGATTGTGATTGGTTGCCCTCTTTGTGTGGTAGAATCACTCTCCACGTCGCCTAAGTGGTAGGAGTTTCTAGCATATTCTGGAAACGAAATCGGTACTCGTACGCTACATAAAGTCCGAACTCGTGAACCTCCTGTATATGAAGTCGGAACTCAGAAAACATCCAGTCTAATTGAAACTTAAAAGTAGAGCCTGGTGAGAAGCCAAGCACTTAAGGTCGGAACTCGTAAATCATGAACTTTCTATCCCGGAACTCGAAAAGATATAGAAGTGAGAGCTACTAATATTGAACTCAAGATCGGATCTCGTACCAGTTGTGAGTCATAATGTTGGAATTCGGAATACATTCAGTTCATCTGAGCCTCAGAGACGAAGTCGGAAATCGAACATTTTACTCTTTGAGCGATAAGATCGGAAGTCGTAAAAGTGCTGAAGTCGACAACGAACTCGTAAGTTGGAAGCATCAGTCACCCTCATTTCATCTCACGAAATTGGAAGTCGGAATTCATACCGAGGAGGTCAAAATTTACCCACGCTTACAAGGTTGGAAATCGTAAGCTCCATCCATTAAATCGGAGAGCGTAAGCTGCATGCCTGAGGTCGGAAATCGGAAGAAGTCCCTTGTAAGCCTTGAAACGAAGTCGGAAGTCGAAGCTAGTGTTGAGGTCGGAGGCCAAGTGTAAGGAAACTCGGAAATCGGAACTGTCAAAAATAATGGGGATCGGAAGTCGGAATTCGCGGATGTTACAATACCACCCCCCTAAAAAAAAATTTTGTCCTCAAAATTTAGTGCTGGAGAATAGTTCAGGATACTCTTTCCTCATGTCCGATTCTAGTTCCCAAGTATAGTCTTCAGCACCTTCCTTTCCCCACGCCACTTTTACTAGTCAGTATGCATTTATTTCGGAGTTGTCTGCTGCTTCTGTCTACAATCCGTACTGGTTGAACATGGAAGGTCAGGTCTTCCTTCAACTTTATCGATTCGGGTTCAAGGGAGTGCGTAGGGTCAGGTTGATACCTTCTGAGTTGGGAGACATGAAAAACATCGTGGAGGTTTGATAAATGTGGAGGCAAAGCGACTCGGTATGCCACTGACCCGATTCGCTTTAGGATTTGGAAGGGACCGATAAAACGAGGATTTAGCTTCTTGACTTTGATAGCTCTACCAATCCCTGTTGTAGGAGTAACCTTCAGAAATACATGGTCTCCTTCTTGAAATTCCAGAGGTTTCCTCCTGGTATCCGCGTAACTCTTACGCGACTCGGCGACAAGCATCTTGTTCGTATTTTCTTGATCTGCTCGGTAGTCTGCTCGACTAAATCGGGCCCCAGTAGAGCTGATTCCCCTGCCTCATACCGGACAGGGAAGCGGCACTTCCGTCCGCATAATGCTTCTTAAGGAGCCATGCCAATGCTAGCGTGATAGCTATTGTTGTACGCGAACACAGCCAATGGTAAATATCGGTCCCAATTCCCGCGTTGCTCCACTATATAGGCTCGTAACATATCCTCCAAGGTTTGAATTGTCCTTTCTGTTTGGCCGTCCGTCTGCGGGTGGTATGCAGTGCTTAGGCATAACTTAGTACCGAATGCCTTTTGTAAGGCTCCCAAAACCTTGAAGTAAACCTTGAGTCTCGATCGGAGATAATGGTTGAAGGGTCCCATGCAGCCTGATAATCTCTTGAATATACAGCTGTGCTAATTTTTCCAACGGATAATTTGCTCGGATGGGTAGAAAGTGGGCAGACTTGGTCAATCTATCCACGATGACCCATATGGCATCGTATCCTGTTGGTGTTCTTGGCAATCCCATCACAAAATCCATGGAAATGCTTTCCCACTTCCACTTAGGGACTTCCAAGGGTTGTAGCATCCCAGAAGGCTTCTGATGCTCCGCTTTTACCTTTTGACAAATCAAGCATTTGCCAACAAAGTTTGCTACATCTGACTTCATGCCTGGCCACCAAAACATCTCCTTGAGGTCTTGATACATCTTAGTTATGCCCGGATGTACGGTAAACTCGCCTCTATGAGCTTCTTCTAAGATCCTCTTTCGGAGATCGTCCCTTTCAGGAACACATACTCTGTCGTGGCACCGCCAGATGCCCTCTTTATCTTGGGCAAAGCCTGCTAGTTTCCCTGATCGTACGAGATCAAGTGTATGTTGAAAATTAGCATCTTGCTGCTGAGCTTGCCGAATCTGGTCCTTGAAACTACTGGTTATCTGAATTTGGTGTAGCTGAAGAGTCTTGGGAGTTATAAGAACTCCCAAATTAAGATTCCGGAAACTTTCGATAAGTTCCGTTTCTTTAATCATCATCCACGCGACAGTCAATGATTTCCTGCTTAACGCATCTGCCACGATGTTCGCTTTACCTGGGTGGTATTTCAATTCAAACTCGTAGTCTTTAAGGAGTTCCATCCATCTCCGTTGCCTCATATTCAATTCTTTCTGATCAAAAAGGTACTTCAAACTCTTATGATCAGAAAAGACCTCGAACTTTACTCCATACAGGTGATGTCTCCATATTTTCAAAGCAAACACTACTGCTGCTAACTCAAGATCATGAGTCGGGTAATTCCTTTCATGTGGCTTTAATTGCCTGGAGGCATACGCGACCACTCTTCCAGCTTGCATCAACACACATCCTAACCCTTGTTGGGAAGCATCGCAGTAGACCTCAAATGGTCCTTGAGGGTCTGGTAAAGCTAGCACTGGTGTCGTGGTCAACCTTCTCTTCAAATCCTCAAAACTCTGTTCACACTCCGGCGTCCACTCGAAAGGGACATTCTTTCTGGTTAGCTTGGTCAAGGGCAAGGCTATTCGAGAAAAATCTTTAACGAATCGCCTATAATATCCAGCTAAGCCCAGAAAACTTCTAATTTCAGAGATTGTAGTTGGCCTCTCCCAGTTTAGAACTGCTTCTACTTTGCTTGGGTCGACAGAGATTCCTCCAGATGACACTACGTGGCCGAGAAATTTTACCTCCTTCATCCAAAATTCACATTTGGATAACTTGGCATAGAGCTTCTTTTCTCTTAAAATTTGCAGAATTAGCCGTAAGTGTTTCACATGTTCTTGTTCCGTCTTTGAGTAGACAAGTATATCATCGATGAAGACCACTACAAATTTGTCTAGATATGGGCGGAATATTCGATTCATGTAATCCATGAATATCGCTGGTGCATTCGTCAGCCCAAACGACATTACGGTATACTCGTAGTGTCCGTAACGAGTTCGAAAGGCTGTCTTAGGGATATCTTGTTCCCGAACTCGAATTTGGTGATATCCAGAACGCAAGTCGATCTTGGAGAATACCATTGCACCCTGTAGTTGGTCCATGAGATCATCAATCCTCGGTAGCGGATACTTGTTCTTAATCGTCACTTTGTTCAACTGCCTATAATCCACGCATAAGCGCATGCTCCCATCCTTCTTCTTGACCAACAAGACCGGAGCTCCCCATGGCGACGCACTTGGTCGTATGAATCCCTTTTCTAAAAGCTCTTCGATCTGTCTTTTTAATTCCGTCAACTCCATAGGTGACATTCGATATGGAGCTATAGATACTGGTCCCGCACCTGGAACCAACTCGACGGTAAACTCAATTTCTCTCTCTGGAGGGAATTCAGGAATATCCTCTGGGAAAACATCCGGGTATTCCCTGACAATTGGAATCTTCTCTAGTTCCTGCTCAGCTTCTACCGCATTAGTTGACAAGAGGATATACCCTTGATCCTTTGGCCTGAAAGAGTCCCGATAGAAGAGTATTGCGGTCTGGGATTCCGAAAGTAAGACAGAGGGAAGTACCACCGTCTTATCAGAGCAATTGAGTACAACATGATTGGCAGAAAGCCAATCCATGCCCAGAATTACGTCGAGACCAGATAGAGGGAGGCAAATCAAATTAGCGGCAAAGGTCCTACCCTCAATTCGAAGAGGAACATTAAGGCACATTTGACTAGTTCTAACCGGCCCATTGGTAGGAGTGGAAACCAACAGATCATAAGGCAATTCAGAAATTGGCAATTGCAAGGCAGCTACACAATCATGAGAAATAAATGAATGTGAGGCACCCGAATCATAGAGTACAGTTAGAGTCTCACCGTCCACATCACAGGTGCCCTGGATTAGTCCTTCTGAATTATCGGCTTCTTCCGCATTCATAGTAAAGACCCGTCCTTGTCGCTGGGGTCGAGGCGGCTGTGATAAGTTCCTGGTTGGACATTCATAAATTTTGTGGCCTGGCTTGCCACATCCATAGCAGACATTCTGGCCTGCCAAGCACGGCCGATCGCCATGATTCTTGCCGCATTTTGTGCAAGTTGAATTTGAAAAAGGCCTTTGAGGCTGCTTGCCTTTGTTGCCTCTTGGCGGAAATCTCCGCTGTTGTTGTACATTGGGCTTGAATCTTATGCCTTGCGGGGCTAACCCTCTCTTGAAATTACCACCAAATGCCCTGGCTGCAGCTAACTTCGAGTGGCAATCCTCCACAAGTCGGCATTTGTTCACTAATGTAGGGAAATCCCTAATCTCCATCGGGCTGATGGCGGTGAGAACGTCCTCTCGTAACCCACCTTCAAATTTGATGCACTTCCAGGCTTCATCTGGGTTCCTCTGATAGATTGTGGAGAATTTACATAGCTCCTCAAATCGGGCAATATATTCAGATACTGTCCGATTTCCTTGACGCAGTTGCATAAACTCGAGTTCCTTGGCATTTCGAACTGAAGCGGGGAAGTACTTCTGGTAAAATACATCCACGAACATTGCCCAGGTGACTACCGTCTGAGATTCCTCGAACAACCTTCGTGTACCGTTCCACCAGAACTCGGCGTCTGCTTCAAGCGTGTAAGTGGCAAAAGTCACTTTCTGGTGATCCGAGCAATCCAGGACGGAGAAAATCTTTTCCATGGCTTTGATCCACTCGTCAGCTTTATCCGGGTCATATGCTCCTCGGAAACTTGGCGGACTTGCTTTCCTAAACTCTGCGAACCTGAGGCAGTCCAGGTTTCCCTCTGGACCTCGGGGGTTTCTCACACCGCCGCAGCCACCTGCCAAGCTGCTCCATCATTTGGTGAGCTGCCGCGGCTTGTTCCCGCATTGCGTGAGCCATTTCCCGCATTGTGGCCATCACGTCAGTCGGGTTCTCGGGAGCAGGTTCTGCACGTGGTCTTCCTCGCCTTCCGGAAGCCATTAAGTTCTGAACACACAAAACAAAAGTTATTGAGTTGATCAGGCTCAATACTAAGTTTAATGTGCTAGTAAATAACAGCCCACACGGTCAGGCACTTCATATATATGCACAACTATATCTCCACCATACAGGCAAGATCTGGTGCACATTATCAACTAAAGTACAGAATATGCGCGAAGCATAGTCAGTCCAATCCTCAGGCCTTAGCTAGGATGAACTGCTCTGATACCAATAATGTAACACCCTACTAATTTTATGTTATGCTTAAGTCATAGCATGAAACTAGTCAGGTTGTGTTACCGTGTTGATACTTTTCTTACCTTTCTTGTTTATAATTTCCCTTTTAAATCGTCTCTATTGACGAAACGGCGTACTACTATATTAAACTGAAACAAACAGAATATCACCAAGATAAGTATAGTATAACAATGTTACTGCATACGTGTAAACATGTATATGTATCAGAAGTCACTGTTTCAGCTTATGTACAAAGATTTAAAGTAGAAATACATACATGGGCTAGTGTATCAAAAGACCATACTGCCCTCATCTATCAGCCTACCCTATGGTCCTCATAGGACATTTCATAATCTCATCGCTAATTCTACACCAAACCCATGACCCAAAGTCGCATCTTTGTCCAAAAGAGGGTCATCTTGTACAACATCCATCGCCGCTAAGCTACTCCGTCAGTAGCCGTTAGCCATGCCAGGCTCGGCCGAGTATAGTCCACGCTAGGTCCCGAGGAGGAAGAGGGCGACGAGCGGTGGCCTCGGAAGGTCACTCTGGAACTCAGCGGGACGTCGGGGCTCTGCGGTGGTGACTCGGGAGCGTGGTCACGGATGTCGCGGGTGCGAGGTGCAGGATGTGGGTGCGTCATATGTAGAGGGATGGCAATATAAGGGGCAGCAGGGTCAAATAGGGGATGGTGTAAAGGAACATCAAAGTTCACCGCCGCTAAATAAGTACAAACGAAAGTTACACGAACGGCTATGTACAGAGAGTCCAACTCCGGTCATGGTGGAACCGAAGTGCGCAGGATCTCAATAAAAAGGGTGGTGAGGAATCCATCGCCTGAATCTGAGAATGATGCGGAATACACAAGACGGGGTGAGAATTTCAGGAAAATTCTCAGTAGGATTCGGTTATACTGGGACTGACATCACATACATTCTCAGTTACCTCGGGTTTTACTTAATTATTAAAATACGTGTGCAAACTAAAAGTCCATTTTCATGAGTTTAAAAACATGTCTGGTCCGAGGTAAGGTTCAATTTTACTTTAATTGGCATAAGAAACGAAATAAGTACTAATACTAATGCACAGAATGATAAATGGAATAAATCAAAGAATAGCAGTGAGCAATTGTAATGCATAATTGTAAACATCCTGATGCAACTACTCCACGTATTTATGCATTCATGTAATCATGTAAACTCATTCTTGAACTTTCTTTCATAAACTCTTTCATTACTTTCTATCATTTTTCCATCTCTCTTGGTCCCCTGGGAGTTCTTGGCCATTTTAGACTCCTGGGTAATAGTCTCCTTATCAGGATCGAGCTCGTTCCTATACAGAAACGCCGGGTTTACTTTCCCCGACCTTTCCACCGATCTATTCCCATTAACTTTCTATCCGGGGCTGGCCCAAGTAGTATGGAACTTGCATAATAACATGCTTCTTTTCATGACTTTCATGACTTTCTTAAGAATGTATATGCATTCATATGTGATTCATAACTTGTACATGGGTTCTACCAAACTTCGCAGCATAACGGAATGTGTCCGCTTCCCCATGAATAGTGCCAGCCAATCAATATATCACAAGAAGCACAAATTCACATGTATACTCCAACATAAAACTCCAAGTCATATCAAATTCATTAAGACAGAAATTCTGCCTTAGCATATACAACCAACCCGGTTCTTGTAATTCATGCCACAATTTCATTTTAACTCATTTGGACCTCAAATTTGAGTATGTTACAGGGTTGTGTGTCTATTTTCTAACCTCTTTGGTCCCATCTAATTTCGGTATCTATAACTCTAGATATCTAAACTTTATCTCGGTCTGCCCATTAGCTAGCCAGAATCAGGCAACTAAAAATAGAAATTCACCAAAAATCGAAAACTCACTCAAATCAGACGAAATTGGTCTCCTATTAAAGCTAACAGGACAACCTTTCATATACAAAAAGTTCCATTTCATTTTCCTTAGTAGGACTCGAGTTACAAGCCCCGAAACTTAGCTTTTCTGAACTGCCCTGTGTTGGCCTGGTTTGGACATAGGGTAACTTCTTCAAATCACTGGGAACAACTGAGTGGATAACAAACTCGGAATTTCTCTGGATGTTGTTCTCCTACGTGTAAGCTTTCCAACAAGGTTGGTTTCACTCATTTTCATGTAGTATAGGTCGAGATCTACCCCAAATAACCCAATCTGCCCAGAGCCAGAGTCAAAACCCTAGGTCGAGATTCAGAAATTCATATCTTCCTCAATTCTGATCCAAAACCCTTATATGATATGTCTATGGAAAGCCCTAGATGTCTAGTTTCATCTAAAAATAGGTTCATCGAATTTTACCGATCGTAGGCGGCGCCGTACGCTCCGCCATATGGTCTGCCGCGGGCTCTCCACCAAGATAGCACCTCCAGCCATCTAATCCTCTTAGTTTTCTTCTTCTAATTCTACTTCTAACTCAAAATCTTCTATTAATCCAAGTATAATTATTCAATTCACACATCAATTAAGGTGAAGCTAATTCAGTCCAGCCAGCCAAGTGCATGGATCTAATGCAAGAAATTAAAACCCCTACCTTTGATTTAAGTGTTTTGGTGCTGAGTTCTTGAAATTTGGATGAACAAGGCTGGAACTTTGCTTAAGTCTTGGATGTGTGAGCAAGAGAAAAGAGAGCTGATGGAGAAGAGGAAAAGCAACGTGAATAATGTAACACCCTAATAAACCCATACTACGCTTAAGTCGTATTACGGCATTTTATAAGTTGTTACTTATGCTCGTGGAAAATTAAACTTCGCTTGAAATTAAATTACGCGAAAAATACGGTAAGATTTTCTTTTTTTTTTTTGAAATACGTCATCGCTTTGGAAAGTAAAGCCTTGAGCGAGAAGGTAGATAGAGAAAGAGCGTGTCGCATAAAATAAATACCCAAATATCATGAGACAAGAGAAAGGTAAATAAATAGAAATTCACAAATACATTGCATTAATTAACTGATCATTACATCCATATGAGTTCATAATATATATATATATAAACATTACATCGAAGAAAGCTCATGGTCGTGCCATGACCTAAGTACTAGGTACTACTACCGACTTCAATGACAAAGCTCCTCTCAAAAGAATATGCGAAGATGTAGAGTGACGGTCGCTATGAGTCCCAAAAATAGCTTCGTTTGGCATTCCACGTCGTACGTCCGTCAGTAGTGCGGTGGCTCCAAGCTCCACTCCATCGGGTGTGCCAACACAAAAATCTGGTGACGATGCAGAAAAATAACTAGAGTGAGAAATAGGATTTCTCAAGAGGACTCAAAACCCGACGCAGAGGTGTCATCGTCATCGTCCCCAGCCACTTCGGTTTTCTTAAGAAATAGGTGTGAACATACAAGATTCAGTTACTAGGATTTTCGAAAACATAATTATCCGAAGTGGATTCACTTTTAAGCATACGTTCTTATTAGAAGCATTGAAGTAAAATAGGTAAACATATGAAAGCAGACATTTCATGAGTTAGTAGTTTTCTTGACCGAAGTCTCTTTCTTATCTCTCTTATCTGGTTTACTTGACTTGTAACTTTCCCGCTTCTGGCTATGCCTCCTTCACGGGGTGGACCGAAGTCCCTTTTCTTTTCTTTTCTTATCTTAAGTCCTTTTCTTTTCTTAACTTGACTCATCTTGAGTCCTTCTCTTTTCACCCACTAAACATAAGTGGTAATGAGCTCATACCCGGCCCGTCGCCACCATAGAAATTTCGGTCCTTACACTAGGTGGGTCATGCCATGCCTCATGAAAGCCCTATGCCCTATACTCACACTAGCTGGGTCATGCCATGCCTCATGTGAGTCGTGGGTGAGGGGAAACTTAACTTAGGTCACCTTCCCTTTTGAAGGATCACACTTTATCAAATCTTTTCTTATTAAGTTATGATGCAAAATATTTCTAAGTCCATAATTTCTACAAAATTTCAGCAGCATAACGGCTAGACCGCAGCTTCCCAAAATTTTGCCAGACAGTATACCAGTATCACAGCATCATATCATGTCATCATATCATATCATCATCATCATATCATCACATCATATCATCATATCATGGCATCATAATCACATCATCATCACATCATGCTTGCAACCTAAACATAGGCATATTCTCAAGCAAAGTCTTATGAGCTTAGCTTAGTAAATTAGATGCAAACTTTTACATTGGCTTTCGCTTTATTGATTTCCTCTTCTCAATTATTCTAACTTGACTTATATGATTTTCATATTTTAATTTGGAAGATTTATAGTTTAGGTTTTGCATTATGGTTTGATTAAAAATCTTATGAGCTTAACCTAGTACACTAACTACATTAACATTCGGTTTTTCGTTTTATTTGCTTCTTTTGTTAAGGATTAGACAAGCTTGGTATTTTATTCCATCTAGTCTTCATTAAGTATATTATGAAGTTTCATGACTTTGAGCTAAGGTCTTTTACCTTTTTAAGTCATTTATGCATAGTCTTACTTAAGGTTAAGTTTTGACAGTTTTACTTTTACCCTAAGCAGTAACTTTAAGAATTCACCATAAATTGGTATTTTATCATTTTAATGCGAAATTTTATATGCTTTTAGGGTTCTGAGTCTAGTTTTTAACCAAATAAGTCCCACTCAAAAATTCATTTTCTAACCCCAGTTATGCATACTTTATTCTGACTTGTTCAGTTTCTAAGTTCACTCCCGGTACAGTGGATTGTGACCTCTCATTATAATTGCTCAGAAGGAATCTGAGAAAACTGTTTTGTGGGTTTGTTCCTCTATGTCTTAGCTTTCATTTAAACTTGGTCTCACTCAAAAATCATTTTTGTAGCTCGAGTTATACACATTTTAGTGTAGACTGCCCAGACAGAAACCGATCCGAGAACAGTCCACTTTGAAAAATCATATCTCACTCAATTTAACTCCGAATCTTATATATTTTATATGTATGGAAAGCTCTCTGAGTCTATTTTCATATAAAATTAGTTCCACTAATTTCTGAGCTTTCTGGAAAAAGTTATACCATTCGCTTTACAGACTGCCAGAAAATCCAGATTTCACGTTTTGCTTTTTCTCATGTTTTCTCCAAAACACTCAACCTCTCTTTCAAGAAACCATTCTCAAGTTATAAAACACTCATATACCATGAAAGATTAGTGAAGAACTATCATGTTGGAGTTCAAAAATAATGGATTCAGCCATGCATCACACCAAACCGAAAACATGTTTTCAACAAACCACCATACAAGCAACAACATCTCATTTTATGACAAGAATGGCTATGATGCCCAAATCAATCCTTAAAACCACCTAGCTATGGAGAGCATAGGAGTTCTAAAGCTTGAAAAACAAGAGAGGAAAAGGGTTTAGAGTCACTACCAAGAAGCTTTCTTTGAAGGAAAAGATGGTGGTGGGGGTGGTGCTCCTCCCTTGGATCTTGGAAGAGGCTTGATATGTGAGTGTCTTTGATTCTCCAAGAGCAAGAAATGGTGGCTCTTGAAGAGTTTGTGAGTGGGATGAGGAGAGGAAAGGATGAGAGAAGTGGGAGGATTCTAGAGAGAAGTTGGAGAGTTTAGAGAGAAGGAGGAGAACTTTTGAATTGAGGAGAGAGGAGAGGGTGAGTGAAATGAAAATGAAGAGAGAAAGAGAGAAGGAGGGAGGCGTACCAAAGGGGGGGGGCTGATTGCCCTTGCTTCTTCAAGAAGCAAGAGAGAGTAGGTGTGTCTTACTTCTTTTTCAAGCAAAAGGGCTAGGGACCTTGGGGCAAAAGGGTGAGTTGTGTTTCTCTTGAGTCTTGGAGGCATCCTAATGTCCAATTTATGCTTTTCTCTAGGGGTTAAAGGAGACTACCCTTCTTAGGATTTGGTTGCTTGTCTAAGACTCATCCAAGTGTCAAGATCTAATGGTGGATGACAAGGATCCTAGTCTTGGCTTTTGATCTAATGGTGTAGGATTAAAGAGATTGAATGAAGGGTGAGATGTTGCTCCTCCTTGGTATGTCTTTTTAGGGCATAAGCATGGAAGAACTTTTATCTCTAAATGTTATTAGAATTCTTTAAATGTAATTTAACTTAATTGGCTTAATTACCCATGAGTTAACTCTTGTCAATTACACTTTTTATGATACCTTGCATTACGGTTAAGCATATCCTTAATTTGGGGTTTAATTTTTCAAGAGTTGTCTTAATCATTATAAACTTAATTAGTAAGGTTAGGTTGTCTTACTCTTGTTTTGGCATCTTCGTGTAATTAAGGATTAGACGATTAAGGTTTTATTAAAATGCTTAGGACATTATGATTTAATTGTTGGCTAGACTTAATTTACTAAGCTCTTGCTCTCGGGATTAATCGATTAGTTCTCAATTAATCGCTAATCCCTCTAATTAGTCGGGAACACCGAGCTAATTAGCTTAGGTAAAATGGGGATGTTACAAATAATGGTCTGATTCAAAGGAGGATAGTGTGTTATATAGGCATGAGTGGGAGTTAACTTGGAAGATTGTGATTGGTTGCCCTCTTTGTGTGGTAGAATCACTCTCCACGTCGCCTAAGTGGTAGGAGTTTCTAGCATATTCTGGAAACGAAATCGGAACTCGTACGCTACATAAAGTCGGAACTCGTGAACCTCCTGTATATGAAGTCGGAACTCAGAAAACATCCAGTCTAATTGAAACTTAAAAGTAGAGCCTGGTGAGAAGCCAAGCACTTAAGGTCGGAACTCGTAAATCATGAACTTTCTATCCCGGAACTCGAAAAGATATAGAAGTGAGAGCTACTAATATTGAACTCAAGATCGGATCTCGTACCAGTTGTGAGTCATAATGTTGGAATTCGGAATACATTCAGTTCATCTGAGCCTCAGAGACGAAGTCGGAAATCGAACATTTTACTCTTTGAGCGATAAGATCGGAAGTCGTAAAAGTCTTTGAAAGTCGACAACGAACTCGTAAGTTGGAAGCATCAGTCACCCTCATTTCATCTCACGAAATTGGAAGTCGGAATTCATACCGAGGAGGTCAAAATTTACCCACGCTTACAAGGTTGGAAATCGTAAGCTCCATCCATTAAATCGGAGAGCGTAAGCTGCATGCCTGAGGTCGGAAATCGGAAGAAGTCCCTTGTAAGCCTTGAAACGAAGTCGGAAGTCGAAGCTAGTGTTGAGGTCGGAGGCCAAGTGTAAGGAAACTCGGAAATCGGAACTGTCAAAAATAATGGGGATCGGAAGTCGGAATTCGCGGATGTTACACATATCAACTTCCAAGTAAGATTTAGTGCATGCTATCATCATTTAAAAATACAGAATATGCGCAAAGCATAGTTAGTCCAATCCTCAGGCCTTAGCTAGGACGAACTGCTTTGATACCAAAAATCTAACACCCTACCAATTTTATGTTATGCTTAAGCCATAGCATGAAATTAAGTAGAATGTGTTACCATGTTGATACTATACTTACAAATTACTTACCACATCTCCCTTTTCTTTCTTTTTTTTTTTAAAAAAAAATGGGCGAAATGGCGCACTGTATATAATATTCGTGACCAAAGTGACTGAGCGTAACAATATTAAATAAAACATGACAAGAAAGATAAGGATCAATAACATATTATCGACTGTATATATATATATATATATAGAGTAGAAGCCAATGCTTCAGTTTATGTATAGATGAAAAAAAGGATACAAAAGTGGGGCCAGTGTAACACAAAAAGAATATAGGGCCCATGTCCATCAAAACAAACCTACAGGATCCTCCGAGGACTAACTGATCCAAGTCTGTGGCTCAATACTATACTACCAAAAGAGAGCCATATTGTAAAATGTCATCCACGGCTGGGACCTACTCAGCTAGGTAGCCGTTGGCCATAACAGGCTCAGCTGGTTAGTACTCCATACTAGGTCCAGAAGAGGAGGATAATGAGCTAGTAGCTCCAAGGGATCGTTCTCGAGCTAAGTGGGATGTCTGGAACCATCTGTAAAGGTGACTCGGGTGGAGGACTGGCAGGTGCGGCAGGTGCTGCAGGCGCTGGAGGTGCAGGAGGAGGATGTGCCACATGCAACGGGAATGCAAAATATGGTATGGCAGGGTTAAACGTAAGGTAGAATAGGGGAACAACAAAATTCCTGTTACTGAACAGGTAGAGACAGAAATTGCAGGAACTAGCTATGTACAGTGAATCCACGAAGGGATCATAATGGAGCTGTAGGTTAGGAATCTCAATGAAAAGGGTGGTGGTCGAATCCATCACTGGCATCTGAGAATGATGCGGAAATATAGAGCGAAGTGAGAATTTAAAGAAATTCCTAGTAGGGTTCGCATAATTGACATCACATTCATTCTCAGTTGCCTCGATTTTTATTTAATTGTAAATCATGGGTTTCAAACTAGGCTATCCACATTTAATAAGATTAAGAAAATGTCTAGTTCGAGGCAAAGTTCAGTTTTACTTAAGACAGTATAGGAACCGGAAGAAACTATTAAGTAGTGATACAGATTAATGAGCAGAGTAGGCAATCATACAGCAATAAGTAAGTATAACAGTCAAACTATAAGCATTATATAATGACTATTCAATGCAACCATGCAAAATTTCATTCTTGAACTCATTTTTATAAACTTTTTCCATTTCTTGGTCCCCTGAGAGTTCTTGTCCATTTTAGACTCCTGGTAATAGTCTGCTTATCAGGATCGAGCTTGTTCCTGTACAAGAATGCCAGGTTTACTTTCCTAGACCTTCCCACCGGTCTATTCCCCTTAACTTTTAATCTGGGGCTAGACCAAGCATTATGGAACTTTCATCATAACATAATCTTTATAACTTTCTTGAAAATGCACATGTATCTTATAACTCATGCATAGGTCTTACCAAAATTTCGGCGGCATATCGGAACGTGTTCGCTTCCCCATGGATAATGCTAGTACTTAGCATACCAATTTATCAAAGACATCGTAACATTTCATTCATAATTCAACATTAGCCTTATGTGAGCATTAGTTACATCAAGACAGGGTTACCGCCTCAGCACAATCATTCAGCCCGATTTTTTTGTAATTCAGGCCATAATTTCTATTTAACTCATTTGGACCTCGATTTTGGATATGTTAAAGCGTTATATGTCTATTTTCTAACCTCTTTGGTCCCATCTAATTTTGACAAATATAGCTCAAGTTATATAGGTTTTATCCCGGCCTGCCCTATAGCTAGCCAGAATCGCACACTTAAAAGTAAAAATCTACTAAAAATCGAAAACTGTTTCAAATCTACAAAATTGGTCTCATATTAAAGCTAACTGGACAAACTTTCATTTGCAAAAAGATCCATTCCATTTGACTTAGTAGGGCTTGAGTTATAAGCCCCGAAATTTGACCTTCTTGAACTGCCTTGATTTGGCCTAGTTTGGATATAGGGTAAATTCTTTGAACTACTGGGAGCATATGGGATCGTAACAAACTCGAAATTTCATTGTCAAATATTCTCCAACATGTAAGCTTTCTAATAAAGTTAGTTTCACTCAATTTGGAGTTGTGTAGAGTGAGTTACACCCTTCTCAAGTCATACTGCCCGGATGAAAGTCCTGATTCCTAGGTCAAACTTGAAAAGTTCATATCTCTCAATACTAACCCAATGACCTTATATGATATATGTATGGAAAGCCTGAAAGTCTAGTTTCATGCAAAAATGGTTACATCAGATTTAATCGACTGTAGGTGGAGTCGTACACTCTACCGTATGGACTGCTGAGGGAATTTGGTTTTCCAGCTCCTCGCATCTTCTTATTCTCACCTTTTCCTACTCCTTAATCAATCAGATTTGAACACAAAACAGCTAACAACCAGTCCAATAATCATCACATTCATTCACTAATCATATTAAGAAATAAGTAAATAAGGTCAAAACAGCCACCCATAATCAGAACAACCAAAGTAGAATTAAACCTCTACCTCTTGTTATGTGTGATTTGGCTTGATTTTGGAGTTTGAATCAATAAAACTTGGTTGAGCTTGAAGGTTTGATGGAGTTGGGTGAGTGGAGAAGAGAAGAAGAGAGCTGAAGTGAGGGAGAAGGCAGCACAGAAATGGGGCTGAATAAAAGGAGGGGAATGTGTTATAAAGCCTTGGAGTGGTAGGTGAAATGAAGGCTTTTGATTTGTATAAAAACACAAGGCTAAATTTCAGCCAACTTTCCCCCAATTTTTTGTGGCCTTTCTTGCACCACTTTCACAGGTTAAATGGCTGAATTTGTTATGGCTAATTTCCAGCCATGCTTCCTTCAGTTTATGGTCTAATATGGCTTAATTATCCTCCATACAAAATGAGAACTCGTTTGCACTTGGTCTGAACTCGGAACTCGTACCCATCTTGAGTAAAGTCAGAACTCTTGTCCATCTTATTCGAACTTGGAGATTAGTTTGGATATCGGGACTTGAGTCACTTGGAAATAGGTTATTAGATCAGAAATTGTGTTAGAAACATAAAATCTAAGATCGGAAATCACGACAAACAATTTACCTTAAAATTGGCGGTCAAAGACGAGATCATGAATCATAAAAGACTTAAACTCGGAAGTCGGGGGTGCTACATAAACTTGGAAGTTAGTATCAGGACATAAAACCTTATGTACTTGAAAATCGGAAATTATATAATCTCGGAACTCCCAATTCAATCTCGGAAGTTGGTTACAAAATCAAACTCAGGAACTTCAATATAAATGACAACGCTCTTGAAATAAGTTTGAAGATCGGAGCCTAAGTAAACTCGGATATCGGTAATCACGTCCATTTGGTTTGGACCTAAAAACATAAGTCGAAAATCGGAAATTGTCCCGTTTTATTTGAAATTCGGGGATGAAGTCGAAAATAATGTGAAACTTGCAGATGAGGTCGGAAGACGGAAATATTGTTCATTTCACTTGAACCTTGGAAACAAGGTCGGAGGTTGGAACTTGTGGCGGATGTTACAATCAGAACAACAAGAAGAAAATTAAACCTCTACCTCTTTATATGTGATCTTGCTAAGTTTTGAAGTTTGGTTGAGAGGAGAAGAGAAGAAGAAGTGGAGAAGAGAAAAAAACAAAAGAGTCAGAAGTAAGGAAAGAGTGGCGCAAATCAATAGAGAAAAATCTAATCTAAGCATTGAAGAGGTAGTTGGCTTTATGAGTTTTGATTGGCTGAAATTTTATAGGTAAAATTCGGCCATGGTGGCTAAAAATTGTTCTCCAATTTGCTTGAAATTGGAATTCGCTTTCATTCCGTATGAAATCAAAACTCGTCTCCATTTTGCTTAAAATTGGAACTCCAAACTCACGAAATACATAAAAGTTTTGGAAGACTAATTGTAGCTTAAGGTTGGAGATCGGAAATCACACTGCAAACAAATCACCTTAAAATCAAGTCAAGGACAAGAATATGGAACCTAAAATACTTAAACTCGGAAGTCAAGGATATTCATCATAAACTTGGATGTTAGTACCAAAACATAAAACCTCATACCCGCATCTCGGAAGTCAAAAACTAGCCCATAAAACTCTTATACATGTAATTCCGAAACTCAGTCCAATAGTCAATCTCGGAGATCGGCTTAAGGATTGCTACCCGTGATTGCAAATCATAACGGAAAATTGGTTCAGGTAATTGAAGATTGATTTTCTTATCTACCGCTGAAAAGATTTGGTTGTATTGATTTGCTATTCATCAAAACCTTAAAAATCAATTTGGTTCATAGCCTCAGGATCTCTTTAGCTAAAGTCTATCATGCTAGAAATCTGATTGAATCATAAATATATCAAAATCGTGCTATCTTAAAAGTTTAAAGAAACCACAAGTACATTTGCATGAATTCAAATAAAATTATTTGCATATGCATGAATTTATCTAGCCTTAGGGATTAGAAGACCATTGGTTAACATTAGCAATGTGCATTCACATAAGTGTGGGGTGGGTAGAATATTATGACTTAAGTATAATATTATCATAGTGATGAAAATGATTACCTCAGTAATTCATCACTGATCTAAATTAGGAACTCTACCCCCAATATTTTATGAAAAATAATAGTTTTGTGATACAAGACACTAGCTTTTAAACTAAAAAGTCTTGTTCTTTATGAAAGTTCACACTTCTAATTATTCTAAGACCATCAAGGTCTCAACTTTATGATTTAAAGTTGTCTTAAAGCCTAAAACACTTGCTCCCTATGATGTAGATCTATAGCCTTCTTGTATTTAGCATTAGTCTGCTCTAGCTTTCGTCTAACCTCAGCCTAAACATCTTGCCAGCAATAACTGCTCACACGCCTATGCGCTCCCTATGCTCAACACGACCAGACGAGCCACAACCCACATGAGGTAGTTGCCAAGAGGAAGTTTGTTGGCCATGTTTGACAATGAAATGGACATAGCATAGCAGATTTGGGATAACAAATTAATAGTATATATATATATATATATATATATATATATATATATATATATATATATAAAGATTCTCAAAGAATGACCTTAGAACTCATTTAGAAAGCATCATATTGTTATAATAAATAACAATGTAATGCTTTCTAAATGAGTTCTAAGGTCATTCTTTGAGAATCTTTCTCCAAAAAGGAAATTCATTTGGGAAGCACCAATTTCAGCCTTAAGATTTTGCTATATATATATAATCTAATAGGCTACACATGAATAACATAAGGCTTTGAAGGAAGGAATTCATGTTTAAGTTAGCATAGGTCAAGCGAATTTTGAATATTCCTGTGGTGCATGTGAGCTTCACTGTTAGATAATGTAAAAGATTTGGATAGGGAATGTGATCTATCTTTGAGGTTGGGTCAATGTTTGCATCCATGTTCGAGCAACAAAAGTAGTTCAGCATATGAAATAGAAGATGCTGGTTTTGCTTCTTGCTTGACCATGTTATCAAGGATTTTCCAAGAAAACAACAACAAGCCACTTGTGCTTTTTCTTTCAACTTTGTCTCCAACAAAATTAGCATCATAATATCCTACATAAACACCCAACTAACTCATCTCATATTCTCAATCAAGAGTCAAGCACCTTTATGAAAATTTCTATAGGGGACCATTATTAAGAGTAAAATATTGTATCTCACACTTAAAATAAAAGAGGGCCAAAAGAGAAAAAGAAAAGAAAACAAAAAGAGAGGCTAAAATAGAACATAAAAAGTAAAAAAAAAAAATAAAGGTGGTCTAAAAAAAGATGAAGCTGTTAAGAGATCTAAAGAAGTTATTACTTGATCAAAGCAGGTTGAGAAGACTGTAGAAGATTTAACCATTGAGCTAATTGCCATAAAGGAGTCTTTGAAAAATAGTTTGTGAACACTCACACTAACTCTCTTTACAGAAGATAAACAATATTTTTGTATGTGTGATTTCTCTAAATGATTCCTTGTTCTCTTGTCCAGCACCATAAATAGGTTTGTGTCTTGTGTTGCATTCATTCTATTTTATATATATATATATATATATATATATATATATATATTACCCCAGTGATTTATTAGTGTTATAGTAGCTTAAGATTTAGCCTTGTGTTCTTTACCATGCAGAAAGTTCAGAAAACTATCAAACTTTTGAAATAAGATATTGAGAAGATGGTTAATGGCTCCAAAAATCTAGATATGATGCTTGGTGGCCAGAAACCATATTTTGATAACACTAGACTTGGCTTTGAGAAGGAAGAAGATGAGAAATCATCCAAAAAGTCCCACAATAAAATTTCTACATCCATTTATTATTTTTAAGGTCAAAAGAACTTAAAAGACAAAGAGAAACCAATTCCTTAAGGATTAAGATTTGCTTAAAACCAATGGCCAAAAGAACTTAAGGGTAAGAGAAACCAATTCCTTAAGGATTAAGACTCCTCAAGTGAGGCTTCGCTTTAACCTTAATAGATTCTTTATGATCACAACTTAAAGTATGCATTCTTGGATTTAAAGTTTAACACATATTTGTTACCATTAGCTGCAAGACTTGCTATTGAACCCATGGTTGTTACCTGCAATGATTTTTACCTCAACATATCATCACGATATTCAAGATCATTATTCGCCTTCCCCTTATACCTTATCCATTATACCCTTTCATGGTACATGGGAAAGAACCTCATCTAAATTGCTGAGAATGAGAAGTATGGGATAAGTGTTGTCGTCTTCATCGCCCTTTTCCTCGACACCATTGTTTCACTACCCAATCTATACGGTAAACCCACCAGTGGTGATTGGATCAAAAAAATTCGATGGGACTATGACAATGCCGACACCTCTCTGGCACCTCCTCGCAAATTGAACCAAGCTTTTGGTGATGTCAGCTCCATTGGCCACCTGCATGACGTGGCTTCAAAGCGCATTAGGGCTGTCCTTATCTACGTGCACACCAATAGCCGATAAAACATGGCCCAAATACTTCACTAATGAGTAGCAAAAACTCACATTCAAGGAGTAATCCACTATGTAGATTTTTAATTATCACATAATTACCTTGTGTAGGCAAAAGAAATAACGATAATGTTTCCAAGCATTGTGACGAGAGAGTGCTATCAAAACCATTTGTGACCTTTTTCAACTTTTTGAAAATCAAAAGTCATATTTTTGACTTTTTATCCCCTTTGGTTATACAGCTGCTTCTCAAAAAATCATTTTTAATACCAAAAAAAGAAAAAAACCCTTAAGGACTAAAACCAAAATTTATTAATTTTATAGGGACTAAAAACATATTTAAGCCAAAAGAAAAAGAAAGCAGAACTGATACGGTGAGAATAGGAGAAGATGACAAACCATATTTAACCACACTATAATGGTAAATGTTCTTACTGCTAAGCCCTTTTGTTAAGATATTTTTGCTTGCTTTGCTTGGTTTTGTGTCTTAGTTTCTTAAATAAACATTATAATTTAATGCTGGATTCAACACCTCATTTACGCGAATATATATTGAATGGAACTCTTAATCTCCGTTGTGCTGGTGCCATAAAAGTAAAGTAGAAGATATACAAGGCATGACCATGCTAGAATGTTTTGGATTCTCACCACCTACGTTACCAAACACTTGTCTAGTTTTGATTTGAGATACATATTATTATAGATAACATAACATTACACACACTGAGAAAATATTGTTCATCCTTTGTAAAAAGAGTTAGTGTGAGTGTTCACAAAATTGTTTTCAAATCTCAAGACTATAATCCTTTTCGTATCTAGACCACCACAATCTTGCCACTCTAGAGCAAAGTTTCTCATAGAAACCCTTCAGAAATAGTAGGATATATGTAGCACAATTGGGTATTGCTTGAATGATAGTAATAAAAATGATATATGGAGGATTTTGTATGAGACTAGATTAAGAAGATTTGGTATACTCGATGGTATATGATTTTAGTGCAATTTAGAAGTTATGGGCAAATTTAAGAAACTTAGGACAAATTATGCATTACACGGCCTAAAGGTTGCAAAAACCATGAGGAACCAAATGGACTGAACATTTATGCAACTACAAACCAGAATAATGCCATGTTGATGTATTATCTATGATGATCATGATTTCTGTGACTGGCTAGTTGTTAATTGTGCTGTCTATTTTGGAACCCTTTCTATCTCAACTATCATGCTGCCTGATTTTTGGCAAACGCATATGAATTATTAGCAATATCATAAGCACATTAAGCATATTCATGCATGAATACAAGATCCTTAAAATGATTAAGATTCCATATTACTTGGGCCAGCTCTTGAATAGATTTAAGAAGAATAAGTCAGTGTAAGAGTTGGGCAAAGTAAACCCGGAAATCACATATAGGAACGAGCTCAATTCTGAAAAGTAGGCTATTATCCAGAGGTAAGAGAGGCCATCCACCTCTAGGGGACCAAGTAAAGGAAGATAAGTAAGGCTACATATTGAGGATGGCAACATGTAATGCTCAAGTGCACACATATGCATACACTTAGGGATGGCGATACATAATACCTAGTTGTATTAAGTAAAGAGTTACACTTTGAGGATGGCAATGTGCAATGCTCAAGTGCAGACATATGCATACACTTTTTGTATTGTTTATATATATATATATATATATATATATATATATATATATATATATATGATGAGATTGATGTGCTTGGTGAATAATTTTGTTGTGTGCTGAGGGCTGTATTCTAAGAATGTCTGGATCCCCGATGGAAGAGTGTGTTTGTTAACTTGCAAGACGAATACTCATATTTGGGAAATATCCTAAATATAAAGGAAACTCTATTCGATTGTTGTGAAATCTTGTATGAAAGGCTTGATAGGGAGCGTGTTCCTTAAGCGCCGATCACGGCCAAGGTTAGGTCGTGACAGAAAATCATTTGATAAATCTCCTATAAAAACCTATTAGACCCAAAAAGCTCATTATCTTTATTACGGTTGTGGACCTTTCCCTGACTCATCACCGCCTCAACCTTGCTTGAGTCTATAGCTATTCCCCTACCAAACACCACATGTCCTAAGAATTTCACCTTTTTGATCCAAAACTCACATTTGATAGTTTTGCATATAGCTTCTTTTCTTTAAGCACCTTTAACACTATCCTGATATGTTCCTCGTGTTCCTCCTCCAACTTTGAGTAAACCAGAATATCATCAATAAACACTACCACAAACTTGTCCAAAAAGGGTCTAAAGTTTCTATTCATGTTATCCATAAATGTGACTTGGGCATTGGTCAAACCAAAAGACATGATAGTGAACTCGTGATGCCCATATAACGTCGTCTTAGGTATATCTTCTCCCTTAACCCCAATTTGGTGGTATCTAGACCAAAGATCAATCTTAGAAAACACAATTGCATCTCGGGGTTAGTCCATCATGCCATCTATCCTTGGAAAGGGATATTTATTGTTAATAGTTACCTTGCTGTCGGTAATGCACATAGCCAGATACTCTTGTCCTTATTCTTTACAAATAGCACTAGAGCTCCCCATGGTGATATGCTGGGCTTTACAAACTTCTTCTCCAATATTTCTTCCAATTGCTTTTTCAGCTCGGTTAGTTCCAACGAGGACATTCTATAAGGAGCCATAGATATAGCTCCTATTCATGGAACCAAATCTATAGAAAGCTCGACTTCCTTTTTTGGAAGGAATTTAGGTATGACTTTGAGAAAAATATCGGGGATCTTGCGCAGAGCTTGCTCAAGGTTCACCTCGCTTGCCATCAGAAAAATGTATCCCTGACTCCTACTCCTACCATTTTCCAACTCTAGGGAACATAGGTACAAACTTACAGGTTTCTTGATTTTGAAAGGCAAAGGGGAAATGTAACATCCCCCACTTTCTTAAGTGGAGTATAATAAAAACTTTGAATTACTTCTCTTAGGTAGTGTGGGAATTCCTCATGCAGTGGTATACCCCGACAATCGTCACACTCAGAAATATAGGGTAGCATAACACTGCCGTTAAAAATATGGTATTGCCATATGTTAAAAATTAAGAAATAACAAAAGTGCCCCTATCAACTTTTGTTAATTGCAATCTTGCCCAAAATTTTTAGAAATTGTACTTTAACCCCAAGTAAATATTTCCACAATAACCCTAAAACTTTTCATAAAATGATCTTTATGTGCCCACATCAATAGAATTAGCAAAATTGGGTTTTAAACGAAGCAGAATCACGGGGTGAAACTGTAGAAGTTTAAATCTCTATCGATTGGGTCATGGAGGCAGTCTGGTGTGAAATGACGTGGGGTGCCCCTGGACTTACTTAAAATTACGGACATGCCATTAATTATGAAAAATAGAAAATAGAAAAGCTCTGAATTTGCAAAAATGATTATTTCACGTTAACAAGCAATTTATTCAATCTTATTGACTAAGTAAAGTTAATTAGGAGTTAATTAGATGTTAATTAGAGGGATGAGGCTTAGAAACAATTAGAATAGAGATATAGAAATTCTCTCAGTGTCATTTAGTAAAGTTTTGCCAATTTGAAGAAAATAGGAAAAGATTCGGTATTTTAAACCGCCAGAACCGAATTAGTAGAATTTCACACTAACACCACTAGTTTGAGTGGCTGAAAATTGAGCCACTTCTACCCTAATGAATGGCGCCAATTGACTACCAAGTGAGTGAAGAGTGTAACGTCCGAAAAATTTTATCGTTATTAACCGAGTTTTCAGTTTTCATTAGATAATTGTGATTAATTAAGATTCGATTAAGCAGTCACTTAAAAGCAAGTAAGTGTGGTTTAGAATGATTAGGTATAATGGAATTAGATTAGAACCATAGGAAACTTCATAGGATTTTTCTAAAACCAGTTTACCGATTTAGAGGAAATCGGTAAGATTTCGGTATTTTGAGCTGTCGGAATCGGACCAATAGAAATTATACTATGAAAACCCTAGGATGAATGGCCAAAATTTAGCCAAAATATCCCTACAAGTGGCGCCTCAATCAGCTATGAAAGAGGGCAGCCAAGTTGAGTTTGAATGTGAGATTAAATCCACCAATCACAATCTAACTTCCTTCAAAAGTCTTGAAATAATTCCTTTCTCCTCCCCTTGAATTTTCGTCCATATAAGCTGCTGAGCTCTCATCCTTTTCCTTTTATTCACACTCCCCTTCACTCCATCTTCAACCCCTCTTCAAGTCTTATCAAGAGTTTCTTCAATCTAGGACATCAAACCAACAAGATTTCAACTAGACAAGGTAGGAATTCCAACTTCTTTTCTTGTTTTCTTTGAATTAAGCTGGTTGCAACTCCACTTTCTTTCCACTTTCTTGTATGATTCTGATGTTATCTTGAGTGATGATGATGAATTAAGGCTGGTTTAAGTCGTATATGTGAGTTTGAATTGAAGATTGGATGCATTGATTTAAGGAAAACATGAATTCAAGAAGAATTCAAGAAGCTGTTAGGGTTTTCCCCTCAACAGTCCGTACAGCTGAGTGTATGACTCTGCCCACAGCCACTTGAAGTTCATGAATCTATTTTTATATAAAACTAGACATTCAGGGCTTTCCATACATATAAAATATAAGATCATTGGATTAGTACAGAATTAGTTATGAATTTTTGAAGTTTAACCTAGAAATCTGGATTCTTATCCGAGCAGTATGAGTTGAGAAGGGTATAACTCACCTTGCACAACTTCAAATTGAGTGAACCCAAGGTTGTTTGAAAGCTAATGTAATAGAACATCCCATAAAAAATTTCAGAACCAGATTCATTGCCATCTGTTCCCAGCACACCAATGAAGTTGACTTAAGTTTAAACCGGGTTGAAACAGAGTAGTCCAGTAGGGTCAAGTTTCAGGACTCATTACTCAAAATATACTCATGCAAATGACATAAAACTTAATCCATTTAAAATCCTGTTCTGTTAGCTTTCATTTGATATAAATTTTGTATGATTTGACCTAGATTTCTATTTTTAGTGAATTTTCACTTATAAGAGCATAATTCTAGCTAAGAATAGGACAGCCTGAGGAAAAGTACTTATATCTTGAGTTATACAAATCAAAATGAGATGGGACTAAAATGGTTAGAAACTAGATACAAAGGCTATGACATATCCAAAAATTAGATTTAAATGAGTTGAATTGAAATAAAGGTAATGCGGGCAGAATAGGGGAGAATAAACCAAAAACTCTATTGATGTTTGAATTGAAATTGATGAATGATGCTATGAATATATGTATATATTTTCTGGTCCATATTGAATTGCAAGTTTGTACAATTGTAGTAGTTGTCTGGCATTATTCACGAGGAAGCGAACTCGATCCGTTATGCTGCCGAATTTTCGGTAGGAATTTATGAGAACTTATACTATAGGTGATTATGCCTTGAATATATTTATGTTTATATGTCATGTTCATGTACGTCATGCATGCAAGCATAACTAGAATATGATATGAGAAGTAAGGTAAGAGACATATCCATGAATGCTTAAAGCATCCGCATGCATGATAAGATATGGAAAGGAAAGGATAATAAGAACTTGCAAGAGGGACGTACCAAGCTACCATGTGAGCATGACATAGACCTAGCTAGCGTGGGCCAGAGCGGTACTGTCTAAGACTTGGGCCAGCCCTCAACCAGATTTAAGGGGAATAGATCGGTGTAAGGGTCAGGGAAAGTAAACCCATCACTCATGTATAGGTACGAGCTTGGACCTGAAAAGCAGGCTATTACCCAAGGGTGAGAGAGGCCATTCACCTCCGGGGGACCACGTACAGAAAAGAGCAAGATCAAGTTGCAAGTTAAAGAAAGATACGAATTAAGTCAAGTGAACTTGCATACAGACAAGTACGAGCATCGCATCTTCAATTATCCCATTAAGTCATGATGTTTTTAAGATTCTTGTCGAAGCATATTGCTCTATTCGTATTTCTATATTTGTCATATAATATGGCAAGTGGTTGTTAAAACATAACCTGCTTCGAGGAAGATGTTTTCCACTTAAAATTGAACCACTGTTTGAATATATGTGCTCATATTTTCATAATAAATCAAAGCGGTTGGAATGTTTATGATGGCACTATATGAGAATAGTTCATGTTTACCTACTGAGAATCTTAGGTTCTCACTGCCTACTTGTATGTTTTTCTTTTCCGTAAACATTCCAGCACCCAAATTGGAAATCAAGTGTGAGCAGAGTATAGAGACATTCACTAAGCAAGACTCGAGCATAGACCAGATCAAGAGACTATTGAAGTTAACTAGCGACTAGATAAAAACAAGTTTTGTGTATTATGGTAGTCACAAATTCTTCTAAATTGTAATTATTTTATTCTCTATGTATTAGAGATGAAATTTATGAATTACTAGTCAGTAATAAAGTGTGCAATGAAAGGGCCATGTATTATATTTTTCACATTTTAAAGATTTTCTTAGCACAGTGACAACCTCTTAATATAACTCTATGACTCGAGCATGGCTTATATTATGGAGGATGTTACAGGAAACAAGGCAGTTTTGTTGGAATAGTTTAACATGATATGATTGGTTGAAAGCTAAGTTTTACTTAAGCTGACATCTAGGCCAAATAGGCGAACAAATATCAAATCAACTATGCTATACTTATCAACAATTTTAAAATGACATTGTAAATAGGCTTGGCTAGTCCTAACCTATTTTCTAGTAGGTGTAGACTTTTCTAAGACATATGGTAAGTAAAAAACAAGCAATCTCAGTCTATGAACAATGTTATATGAAATGAAAGAATGTGCGGCACCAGAATCTATAAAGTGGTCAACATTGTACCATTTACTTCACAGTTACCTTCGATCAGATATCTAGACTCGTTGGCCACTAAGGGTAAAGACTCATCCTTGGTGTCATGGCTTTGAGGTAGTAGAGCAGTCCTTTGCAAAGTGTCTACCCTTTCTGCACCAAAAACAAGCATTCTATCCAGCTAGGTAGGTTCCCTTGTAAGGCTTTCCAAACTTGATGCAAGCTTAGACCTCAATGGGTTTCTGAGGATTAATGGCAGATTGTTAAGGGTTTGTAGCAAACTTTTAGGGCTGCTTCCCCTTTGAACCTCTACCATAAGAGGGCTTCTTCTGTGGCTGCTATTGGGGCTGCATTTCTTATGATGCCTGCTTTCTTTTGTATGTTTCAGATTATTCGGATGCTAGTCTCTTGGTGTAGTCCTCTGCTTCATAACACTTGCTTACAAGAGCTACATAGTTCCTAACCTCCAGTGAAGCCACAGATGACAAAATCTCCACCCTCAGACTGCCTTCATACTTCATGCACTTCCATCTTTCATTAGGATTCCCTTGGTAAATCGTGGAGAACTTATACACAACTCCAAAAACTTGGTTGTGTATTCAGCAACGCTCTTCCCTCTTTGCTGTAGCTGCATGAACTCTAGTTCTTTGGCATTTCTAATGAAAGCAGGAAAATACTTCTCATAGAAAGTCATCTTGAAAGTTTCCCAGTTGATGTGTATACCATCGTTCTACATCAAACTCTTGGCGTCATTCCACCAAAACTCTGTATCCACCTTTAGCAAAAACACAACAAAGGAAACCTTCTGATTCTCAATGCATGTGAGGATAGAGAATGTCGTTTCCATCTCCTTGATCCACTCAAGCAGCATTAGGGTCATAGGTGCCTTGAAAACTAGGCAGATTTGCCTTCCAAAACTCTACAAACTTCATGTATTTGTCTCTGTGTCCATTGCCATGATTGTTGCCATTCCCATTACCATTATCGTTTGCTATCGACCGGGCCATGAGAGTGGTGGATGTAGCTTGCTCCCTAGCTACCCTCACCATAGCTCTGAAGGACTCCATCACATCCTCATTCATTGTAGCTTCGCTCCAAGTGCATCCGTGGCTTGCCATTTGGATCCTGCACCCCGAATAATAATCGTTGAGTTAATTAAGCCCAACATAATGCTAAGTGTGGCAGCAACCAACTACATATACCACTAAATGATTATGCATTTCTAATTTCTATATCCTATCATACAGATAAGTTTCATGGCATGAAATAACTATCAAATATGGAATTACACTTAGAAGCATAGTCAGTCCCATTCTTAGGCTGTATTAGGATGAACTGCTCTGATATCAAAATGTAACACCCTAGTAGTTCCAACTTATGGTTAAGTCACATTTGGATTCTATTAGTTGTTACCTTGGTCGCTTAAGCCACATTAAACAGCTATAATTCAAATTAACATTTAACCCAAGAGGTCGCATGACATCAAATTACTCGTAAGTTCAACATTATCACTTTATAGGTTCATTCATGTATTAGTAATTAGTTGCAAACAAACTACACAACAAAGTATTATGAGCAAAGGTAGGTGATTAGGTGCAAGTTTTCAATTTAGGCTTATCTTTGACTTAGTTTGTCTTGCGAGCTCTTTAATATGATTTTGTCTAAGCAATCTATATGTTTTTCTTAGTTAGTATATTATGTAAATTTGGTTTGGTTTATTTGCAAACTTAAAGTCTTATTTTCTTCTTGGTAAATTACTTAGTCCATGGCCCAATTTTTAAGTTTCACAAATCTTTTAAATTTATTTTTCTTATAGTGAATTATCATTTTCATCAAATTGAGTTTTTTCAAACTTTATTTCATAACCAACACATGATTAAGTATAATTTTTTTCCCTTCTACATAACATGGTAGAAGCCATCACAAGTCCCGTTAGCATTTTTTCTTTCTTAATTTTTCTCATAGTAACTCATCTAATTCACTTAGTTAAATGATATAGGAGCATAATTACCCATCTTTACAAAATAAAAGCTTTTTCTTTTCTTGTCTTTCTATTTTAATTGAGGTTGCAAGCATGCACCAATTTTATGCAAATTTTGATTTTTATTTCTATTTTAACTAACCCACCTAAAATTTTATGAGGAATCCAAATCTAATGTGCAAAATTTTAAACTCATTTTCCCTCACAATTAACCATGCATGGCTGAAACATGCCTTTCCCCCATGACCAAATATATTTTTTCTATTTCATTACAAGACCTTTAGTTCATAGTTTTAAAGACTTTTAACCGAATAAATCTCTTAAAATCAACAAAAAAGGTTTTGAACCGATTAAATCATTTGAAAACGTAAATAGAATAATTTTGACCAATTAAAATTTGTTTTAAGATATGACTATGTGATTTTAAACCATAAACAACCTTTTGACAAAGGAAGGTGCTCTTAGCTATGGAAAGACTAGAGTCCCTACACTTATGTCATGAAAAAACCTTAAAACGAATAAGAAGGAAATAAGAATCTAACCTTAGAGAGTAACTCTAACTATAACCTTGGAGCTTGAATGTTGAAAAAATCTCCTCCAACCTAAAGCTTGAGGCCGCGAGTAGAAGAGAGGAAGCGAAGAGTTTTTGCTTTGAGTGTGTTTGTGAGAGGAGTGAAATGAGGAAATGCAAAATGGATGAGTGAAGGCAAAGGGATGGTCACAGCTGTTGCATGCAAGGTAGGTGGTTTGGTTTATTTTTCACTTGATTTGAGTCATTAGTAGTAAGTCTCATAATGATTCTTCCAATTTTGTTTCAATTTAGCATAATTATCATCAATTTGTTACTATTACCAATTTAAGTACATAGGGGGTTGTTACATATGAGTGTTAGTGTGGAGTTACAATTTGAAATTTAATTGTGATTGAGTGACATTGAGTATGATTAAGTATGGTGAATGTATTTCCATGATTAGAGCGTTGATCAGTAAATTGTTTACATGTTATGCCCCATGGGTTAGTCATGGGTATCTATATGGTCCCAACATCATCTTTTAACATTTAACTTTAGCAAGCATGTTTAGTAATTAAAATTACCTTTTTGCCCTTCTCTAAATTGTGCTGACTTTTTATAATTACCAAGTTTTTGCTCATTTAATTAGTGAATTCATCAAGGATTAATTCACTAATTACTCTAATCGCTCATTAATAATGAGATTGTAATATCCTCAATTTCATGTTATGCTAAATTACCTCAATAACCCTAAGTAATTAGGCACTTAATGAGAAATTATGAGATCATGGCTTAATTAAGGGGTTAACGAAGAGTTTATGAGTTAACTCGGATGAGAAAAGTCAAGAGAATACTTAATTGAGATTAGATAATCTCTAATTAAGCAAGTTAGACTCTTGATAGCTTAATTAAGAACTAGTCGCCCTTAATTAGCTTAATCGAGTTTAATTAAGGTTAATTAAGTTTAATCGCAAGATTAATTTTTTTGTTAATCATGTTCTTGTGTGTTAATCATTAATCCTTGCTTAATCATCTTAATTAAGTTGTATGAGCAGTTAATCACATGATTAAATTCAAATTTAGTCAACTAGACAATAAAGTAAAGAATGATGTCATAAAAGCATAAAGTATGAGACAAGACTACTTTATGTAAAAGTTTGACCATGCTTTGTTCCCCCATCATCCAATTTGTCCCCCTAAATCTTAATTAACACAAAATAACACAAAAATATCTCTCTCCCTCCCTTTAATGTGGACGCCACTTTCAAGTACACACACACACTCACATTCTCATTTTCACTCATCCTATTCTCCATCTAAAAGCCTCATGCTCTCACTTCTCTCTAAAAGTCTCATCTTCTTCTCCATCTTCTTCTTCCTTTCTTCACCACCATCACCCAAAACCACTCACTTAGCCCTTCAAAAATCACTTCTTTTGGTCTTTGGAGACAAGATCTAAACACTACAAGACTCATTTTCAAGAGAACTCAAGAGTTCTCTCCTTGCTCATTCAAAACCACCACCATCATCAACAAAGGAGGAGTCTTCTTCATCTTCTTCTCCTTCCTCAAAGACGCCATTTTCCAAGCTTAGGTAGTGATCTTCATCTTTTTCTTTTGTTTACTCAAGAAAGCTTGAAGCTTGGTTCTCTTTATGACCAAGATCTTTGAGTGAAAACTTGAGGAAATCTTTCACGCTCTTCATGAGCAAAAGTTTTTATTTTTGGTTAAATATGTTCTTGATGTTCTTCAAGTGTTCTTAAGTTTCTACTTTTAGAAAAATATGTTCTTGATGTTCTTCAAGTGTTCTTATGTTTCTACTTTTGGAAAGCATGTTCTTATTGTTGAGTGTTCTCGACGGTATCTTGTTTGAAGTTCTTCCTTTTCTTATGATAAGTTGATGATTGGAAAAGCCTTATCTTTTTATGTTTTTCATGATTTGATAAGACTATGAACATTCTAAAAGCCTTAAACTTTAAAAAGTTTTCTTCTTGATACACAAAAAGTGGTGCAAGTTTAGTGCCATCATAAAGTCTTCTTTGGTTTTGTTTTGAAGACAAGAATATATGTAAAAGTCTAAACTTTTTGGCATAATAAGCCTTTTTGAGTTAGAAAATGATATCTTGTCACTTTATGTCTTAGAAATCAAACCTTAAAGAAAAGACCTTTCATAAAGTTTCAAACTTTAATCAAGAATGAGGCCTTTAAGTCATAAAAATGTTGTTTTATAACATTTCATTCATAAAGTTTAGATCTTGAACCAAAACAATGCTAGAAAGTGTTAGCTTTTATAAAGATTAAGACTTTTTAACCTTGAAGTTGATGTTTCATATCACTATTTTATAAAGTAGGAACCTTTTCAATGTAGAGACAACTTTAAGTCATAAAGTTGAGACCTTGACGATCTTAGAATAATTAAATGAGTCAACTTTCATAAAGAACAAGACTTTTTAGTTAAAAAGCTAGTAACTTATACCATTATTTCATAAAGATCTAATCTTTAAGATAAAAGCTTGAAGCTTTGTAACTTCATTAAGTTAAAATCACCCTTGGCGTTTAGTGAACATGGTGTTATTGGGTTCATAATGTGGTTATGCGTTGTCATGACCCAAGGATTAGAGGGATCTCAAACTCCTTGGGAATAGAAGTATGATTAGGGCCTCTGAGTATACCATGAACCTAGGAATCACCAAATGCACTATCTCAAGGAAAGGAAACAGTCACTTAACTTAATTAATTGGAACAAGTGTTCTATAAGACATGAACTCAAGTGAAGAATAATTTCATATGAGAGCTAAGTAACTAAAAGACCACGTACACATATCTTAACTATGTGATTCTCTCATGGGTAACCATGAGAAATCATATGATGATTCATAATACTCTTCACAAAGAATAACACAACTATGAACCCCTTTTAGGGTATGAATGTATGACGCCATTTGATTGAGCTCTGTCTCATGATTGAATGATGAGTATGATGATATGATATAAATATGATGAACTGTTGGTTGAAAGTTTCTGATTGGCATTTTGGGAAAGCTCTAGTTTAGCCGTTATGTTGCCGAATTTCCATCAAAATTATGGACTTGGTCATATCATTGCATGTGTCTAGTCAAAAAAGAACTATGCATGTAAAGTATAATGATAAGAAAAGAATTGATGGGACATGACCCTTCAATCAGTTCGGTAAGGGAAATGGGAGACGGCGATCCACAGACTCAAGGAACCTCTATGAGGGAGGCAAGGGTGACATAAAGGACCCTCCAACTTAGAGGTAACCGATATTGGCTTAGTCTGATTTGGTTAGTACTGCGTGACGACGGTCACAGAATGAGCTCATGTCCAAAAGCAGTCTATTTCAAAGGAAAAGTAAAAGAATATTAGGCACGTGCTAAAAATGAAAGCCAAAGTAGGACCATGATCAAGTTGATGAGTTGCATAGCCATGCATGTTATTATATTCCTTATGTGCATTATGAATGTATATTATGTATATTAGCATGTATGCCTATGTATGACACTATGGATATGATGATAAAGTTAAAAGTAACCCACTTCGGGATTTACATTTTCTGAAACCATTAAAATTGAACTTATACCTGTCCACTGTTTTTATAATTAAACCCGAAGTAGTTGGGACGATGACGATGACACTGTGTTTGTCTAGTTGCAATCCTACTGTGAAATTTAGTATTTCTCATTTCTACATTTTCCGTATTGTCTTCAAAGGATGTCGATGTCGGGCACGGTGGTGATCTACATTGAGTTCCCGATATAGGGTTGGCACTTTAACCTGGTGCTAAATACCTCCATGCTGTAGGTGAGCGCAGCGATGAAGGTCTACATCTTCCATGACCCCAAGTTTTAGACTCCCGTGATGAGCCCATTTTTCCGACTGTATTAGCCATTTGGCGAGGTTACTATGGATGACATCTGCCCCTATTTTCAGCCACCGAGATACCCCACCAATGATGACGAGATTGACTCGGATACCTGTTTGACTCCGACTGTTTCACTGGATTCTGATCCCTTGGAACTGCTTATCCGAGATACCATGTGGAGACCGATCTATCTGAGCCCTTCTATCCAACTCATTTTGGGGGATCTCACCGTTCGGGTTCGTTGCAGCCTTCGGTGATTCGTTTATCCTCTAATTCTTCTGCTTCATCTGCTGGCCCAACTTCACCCCCAGTTCGCGGGCATAGGTTCATTCATACTCGCACTGTGCCCCATGGGCAAGGATGCGCTCGAGGAGGGCGACGTGGTGGTGCTTCTCTTGGTGGATATGGGAACGGTTTCCTCCCGCCTGATGCTTGATGTGACGATTGCATGCAGAGCCGAGCACAAGGATAGCCCCTTTTGGTTATAGTTATAGGGTTATCATTCGGTTGTATGGCATGCTTGGGTAGTAGGGTTTTTTGATGTATTTCCTTTTATATGTATTTGGTAGGTTTCTTGTGTAGGGTCGACGGTAGATATCGAACCCATTATTATCTTATGTATGACTCTGGTATGACTATTATCATATTATTATTGATGGCCGTGGAATGACTGTTATCTTTATCTAAGATTGTGGTTATTTTTATGGCTTCTTTGTATGTTCAATGTGATGTATGAATGAGATAGCGATGTCTGTTTTACACGTTCACGATGCGCTCATGGCTTTCAATTTCAAAAATAGTTTACTTGTTTTGTTCAAAAAAAATAGTTACCCCTATTTTGAGTAAAAAGTAATTTCTAAAAGGTAATATTAGTTCCACAAGCAAAAGTAACAACTAGTAATTCCACAATATGACTTAAGCGTAGAATGGAATTATTAGGGTGTTACATTTTGGTATCAGAGCAGTTCATCCTTGAAGAGCCTGGGGATGGACTGACTATGCTTCTAAGCATACATGTTAGTTAAGTCATGCTTTGAGTCTCGTTTGTATGATGAGATGTAGGAATTAGATGTACATGATCATTTGTTTTGAATGTGGTTAGTTGCTAGTTCACTCAACATAAGTGTTGAGCCTGATCAATTCAATGTCTTCTATCTTGTTTACCAAGAATTAATGGCTTCAGGAAGACATGGTAGGCCCCATAACGAGCCGAAAGGTCCCGAGCAAGTCATGGAATGCTCTGTAAAATGGCTACTGCTATGAGGGAGCAAGCTGTTGCTGCCCATCACATGATGGAGCGAATGGAGCAAAGGGATGAGGAGAATCCTGAAGGGCATAGTGGAGGAGCTGAGGTAGATCTTGAGTACCTCAAGTTTGCTGAGTTCAGGAAAGCGAATCTGCCGAGCTTTAGAGGGACATACAAGCCCGATCGAGCTGATGTGTAGATCAAGGCCATTGAGAAGATTTTCACGGTGTTGGCCTGCACTGAGGAGCAGAAGGTAGCCTTTGCTACCTATATGTTGGAAGCTGATGCCGAGTTCTGGTGGGTAGGCACAAAGAGGCTGTTGGAAGGAGCCCAAACCCATATCACCTGGGAGATTTTCAAGATGCACTTTTATGAGAAGTATTTTCCTGCATGTGTGAGGAATGCGAAGGAGCTGGAGTTCATGAGTCTACATCAAGGGACCATGAATATTGCTGAGTATACGGCCAAGTTCGAAGAGCTGTGCAAGTTCTCGACAATTTACCAAGGGAACCCGAATGAGCGTTGGAAATGTGTGAAGTTTGAAGGGGGATTGCGTGAGGAGATACTGGCATCTATAGGACCAATGGAGATCCATGACTATGCTACACTCGTCAACAAGTGCCGTTTGGTGAACGATTGCAACCGCAAGCTGTCTGTGGCAAGGTCCGAGGCCTACAAAAAGAAGTTGGCACCGCAAGGGTAGAAGTTCAAGCCCCAACCCCTGAGGAAACCATTTCAAGGTGGATGTTTCAAAGGAAAGCAACCCCAGAAGCCTACTAGGAATCCCACCAAGCCGGTGAATAGTCAAGCTTGCCCTAAGTGTGGCAAATATCATGGAGGACGCCTTTGTTTAGCTGGCCAAAACGCGTGTTTTCGATGCAGAAAGCCTGGGCATATGGCTAGAGACTGCACTGTCAAGCTATTGTCCCCTGCCAACAAGCCCCAACACCAAGGAAGGGTCTTTGCCCTTAATGCTGAGGAGGCTACTCAGTCCGACGATCTGATCCAAGGTAAGTACAAGGTCAATGGTAGGACCTTAACTATGCTGTATTATTCTGGAGCTACACACTCCTTTATTTCTCATGATTGTGTGGATAGATTAGGATTTTTTGTGTCTAAATTGCCTTATATGTTAATCGTTTCTACTCGCTGGGAAACCAATTAAGACTTGCCATTGTTGCTTGAGTTGTCAATTCCAAATTGATGGTAGGTCTTTCATAGCAAATTTGATTTGTTTGCCTTTGTCTGGTTTGGATTTAATTCTGGGCATGGATTGGCTTTCGGCTAACCATGCTATGACAAATTGCTTTGAAAAATCGTTGTTCTTCCCCTTCTACCTGTTAAGCCCGTGAAGCCTATTAGTTTGTTTTTGAACTCTGTTAGGGTAGGAAGTAGTAAGTTTGGTGATCAAGGATATGTTGTCCTTATGGCAAGTGAAGTAGAACTCGAGCAGGTATTGGATGAGATCCCCGTAGTTAGGGAATACCCGGATATGTTTCTTGACGACATACTCAATTTTCTCCCGGAAAGGGAAATCGAGTTTTCTATAGAGTTAGTGCCAAGTACGGAGCCAATCTCTATAGCACCCTATAGGATGTCCCCACTAGAGTTGTCGGAGTTGAAGGGATAATTGGAAGAGTTGTTGGAACAGAAGTTTGTAAGATCTAGCACCTCACCTTGGGGAGCCTTAGTGTTATTTGTGAAAAAGAAGGATCGCAGTATGAGGCTATGTGTGGATTATAGGCAATTAAACAAGGTGACTGTCAAGAACAAGTATCCCTTACCTAGGATAGATGACCTCATGGACCAATTGGGAGGTGTAGTTATGTTCTCTAAAATTGATCTGAGATCTGGATATCATCAGATAAGGGTGAAGGAGGAGGATATACCCAAGACGGCTTTTAGGACAAGATATGGGCATTATGAGTTTACGGTGATGCCGTTTGGATTGACTAATGCCTCTGCTGTTTTCATAGATTATATGAACAGGATCTTTAGGCCCTATTTGGACAAGTTTGTAGTTGTTTTCATAGATGATATTGTCATCTATTCGAAAACAAAGGAGGAGCATGAAGAACATTTGAAGGTTGTGTTAAGGATCTTGAGGGAAAGGAAGCTTTATGCCAAGTTATCTAAGTGTGAATTCTTGATGGAGGAAGTAAAGTTCTTAGGGCATGTTGTGTCACAAGGGGGTATTGCTGTGGATCAAAGTAACATTGAGGCTGTGATGAATTGGGAGAGGCCAACCTCAGTGACTGAGATAAGGAGTTTCTTGGGTTTAGCTGATTACTACCGCAGGTTTATAAAAGGGCTCTCCTAGATATCTCTACCCTTAACCAGTTTGATGAGGAAGGATGCCCCGTTCGTGTGGATGATGGACTGTGAGAAGAGCTTTCAGGAGCTAAAAAGTAAGTTAACCTCAAACCCAGTATTAGTTTTGCTAGACCCTAGTGGATCGTTTGAGGTTTACTATGATGCCTCTGGGAAAGGTTTAGGTTGTGTCTTGATGGAGAATAGGAACGTGGTGGCTTATGCCTCTAGACAATTGAAGCCTCACGAAGTGAACTACCCAACTCATGACTTTGAATTAGTAGTCATAGTGTTTGCCCTGAAGATATGGAGGCATTATCTGTATGGTGCGAGGTTCGAGGTGTTCTCTGATCATAAAAGCTTGAAGTATCTCTTTGATCAAAAGGAGCTGAATATGAGGCAAAGGAGGTGGATGGAGTTTTTGAAGGATTATGATTTTGGGTTGAACTATCATCCTAGGAAAGCCAATGTGGTGGCTGACACATTAAGTCGGAAATCATTGCATGCGTCGTGGATGATGGTCAAGGAGGATGAGCTAGTAAGGAGCTTTAGAGACCTTAACCTTAGAGTCACGAGGACCCCCCATAGTTTAAGATTGAATCAGCCTAGGGTGACGAGCGATTTCAAGAGTCAAATTGCTCAAGCCCAAGGCAAAGAAGAGGAGTTCTTGAAAACCCTAGTTGGTGAAAGAAAGAAGGTTGAAGGGTTTTGCACAAGGTGCAGATGGACTATGGAAATTTGAAGGAAGAGTCTGTGTACCTGCAAGTGGTGACCTTCGAAGAAGGATTTTGGAGGAGGCTCATAAGAGCCATTTCACCATACACCCTAGTGTGACAAAGATGTATCAAGACGTTAAGAAGATGTTCTAGTGGCCAGGATTGAAGAAGGATGTTGTGGAGTTGGTAGGCAAGTGTTTAGTCTGCTAGAAAGTAAAGATTGAGCATCAAAAGCCCTCTAGTATGTTGCAACCATTGGAGATCCCAGAATGGAAATGGGAAAGTATCTCTATGGACTTCGTGATGGGTTTACCTAAAACGCAAGCTGGTTTTGATGTGATATGGGTAATTGTTGACAGACTAACCAAGTCTGCTCACTTTTTGCCCATTCGAGCTACTTATCCTTTGGAAAAGTTAGCCTAGCTGCTTGTTCAAGAGATAGTAAGACTGCATGGCATACCTTCAACCATAATCTCAAATAGGGACCCGAGGTTTACCTCTAGATTCTGGGGAGCTTTGCAAAGGGCATTTGGGATGAAGCTTTGCCTAAGTACAGCTTATCACCCCCCAAATAGATGGATAGTCAGAGAGTACTATCCAAACTTTGGAGGATATGTTGAGAGCTTGTGTGTTGGACAACCGAGGAATTTGGGACAAATACTTACCTTTGATTAAGTTTGCCTATAACAATAGCCATCATGCAAGTATTGGCATGGCACCCTATGAAGCTTTGTATGGAAGGAAGTGCCAATCTCCCCTGTGTTGCTTTGACTTAGGTGAACAAAGCTGATTAGGACCTGATCTTGTGAGGCAGACCACAGAGCAAATTAGAAGGATTAGGGACAGAATCCTTACAGCCAAGTGCCATCAAAAGAGTTATGCGGATAAGAGGAGAAAGCCTCTAGAGTTCCAAGAAGGAGAACATATGTTCCTGAAAATCACTCCTACAACCGGCATAGGTAGAGCCATGAAGGTCAAAAAGTTAAGCCCCCGTTTCCTTGGCCCTTTTCAAATTTTAAAATGTGTCGGGACAGTTGTTTACCAAATGGCCTTACCTCCAAATTTGTCAAACCTTCATGATCTTTTCCATGTGTCTCAATTAAGAAAATACCATTCCGATCCTAGTCATCTACTTGAGCCTGAAAGCATACAGTTAAGGGAGGACCTAACTTTCAATCTACCGCCGTCTCGGATCATGGATCGTGGGGCAAAACAGTTGAGGAGTAAGGCAATACCCTTGGTCAAGGTGGCTTGGGGTAGAGGAAATGTGGAAGAATATACATGGGAGCTGAAGGCCGAAATGAAGAATGAGTATCCAAATTTGTTCACAGGTAACGAATTTTGAGGGCAAAATTCTTTCTAAATGTGAGGAGAAATATAACATCCTTAATTTCATGTTGTGCTAAATTACCTCAATAACCCTAAGTAATTAGGCACTTAATGAGAAATTATGAGATTATAGCTTAACTAAGGGGTTAACGAAGAGTTTACGGGTTAACTCGGATGAGAAAAGTTAAGAGAATGCTTAATCGAGATTGATTAAGGTTAATTAAGCTTAATCGCAAGATTAATTTTTGTGTTAATCATGTTCTTATGTGTTAATCACTAATCCTTGCTTAATCATCTTAATTAAGTTGTATGAGCACTTAATCACATGATTAAATTCAAATTTAGTCAACTAGACAATAAAGTAAAGAGTGATGCTATAAAAGCATAAAGCATGAGACAACACTACTTTATATAGGAGTTTGACCATGTTTTGTTCCCCCATCATCCAATTTGTCCCTCTAAACCTTAATTAACACAAAATAACACAAAAATATCTCTCTTCCTCCCTTTAATGTGGACGCCACTTTCAAGCACACACACACACTCACATTCTCATTTTCACTCGTCCTATTCTCTCTCTAAAACTCTTATCCTCTCACTTCTCTCTAAAAGTCTCATCTTCTTCTCCATCTTCTTCTTCCTTTCCTCACCACCACCACCCAAAACCACTCACTTAGCCCTTTAAAGATCACATGTTTTGGTCTTTGGAGATAAGATCCAAACACTACAAGAGTCATTTTCAAGAGAACTCAAGAGTTCTCTCCTTGCTTATTCAAAACCTCCACCATCATCAACCAAGGAGGAGTCTTCTTCATCTTCTTCCCCTTCCTCAAAGGCGCCATTTGTAACAACCTCTATCATATAAGCCATGCTTGAGTCATGGAGTTATAATAAAAGGTTCTCACTGTGCTAAGAAATCTTTAAAATATGGAAAATATAATACATGGCCCTTTAACTGCTCGCTTTGTTACTGACTAATAATCTTTGATACATAGAGAATAAAATAATTACACTTTTAAAGAAGTTTGTAATTGACATAATACACAGCGTTTACATCCGACTAGTCGTTAGCTAGCTTTAATAGGTTCTTGGTTTGGCTTATACCCGATCCTTGCTCAGTGAAAGGCCCAGTACTCAACCTCGTACTTGATTTCTAACTTGGATGCTGGAATGTTTACGGAAAAGAAAAATATACAAGCAGGCAGTGAGAACCTAAGGTGCTCAGTAGGTAAACTCAAACCAATCTTACAGCGTCATCATAAACATTCCAGCCACTTCGGCTTATTATGAAAATATGAGCACATATAAATAAATAATGGTTCAATTTTAAGTTGAAAACACCTTACTCGATGCGGGATATATTTTAACAGCCACTTGCCATTTCATATGATAGACATAGAAATATGAATAGTATAATATGCTTCAACAAGAATCATAAAAGCATTATGACTTAATGGAATAATTGAAGATGCACATAAAGATGGTTGTACTTGTCTATATGCAAGTGCACTTGACTTAATTCGTATCTTTCTTTAACTTGCAACTTGACCTTATTCTTCTGTAATTGGTCCCCCAGAGGTGAATGGCCTCTCTCACCCCTGGGTAATAGCCTACTTTTCAGGTCCGAGCTCATACCTATACATGAGTGATGGGTTTACTTTCCTCGACCCTCACACCGGTCTATTCCCCTTAAATTTGGTCGAGGGCTGGCCTAAGTCTTAGGCAGTCCCACTCTAACCCACGCTAGCTGGGTTTATGCCATGCCTCACATGGTAGCTTGGTACGTCTTTCTTGCAAGTTCTTATTATCTTTCCCTTTTCATATCTTATCATGCATGCGGATGCTTTGTGCATTCATGGATATGTCTCATACCTTATTTATCATATCATATTCTAATTATGCTTGCATGCATGATGTACATGAACATGACATGTAAATGTAAATATATTCAAAGCATAATCAACCATAGCATAAGTTCTCATATATTCCTGCCGAAAATTTGGCAGCATAACGGATCGAGTCTATTTTCCCATGAATTGTGCCAGACAACCAGTACAATCTTTCAAACTTGCAATTCAATATGGATCAACAATTATACAGATATTCATAGCATCATTCATCAAGTTCAATTCAAGCATCTATGGGATTTTCAGTTTACTCCCTCCTATACTGCCCAATTTGGTTATAATCCACCCTTTGCACAATTCAACTCATTTAAGTATAAATTTTGGATATGTCATAGCCTTATGTGTCTAGTTTCCAACCCTTTTGGTCCCATCTCATTTTGATTTGTATAAGTCAAGATATAAGTATTTTTCCTCAGGCTGCCCTGTTCTTAGCTAGAATTGTGTTCTTATAAATGAAAATTCACTAAAAATAGAAATCTAAGTGAAATCATTCGAAATTTATATAAATGAAAGCTAACAGAACACGCTTTTAAATGAATTAAGTTTCATGTCATTTGCATGAGTATATTTTGACTTATGAGTCCCGAAACTTGACCCTTCTGGACTACATTGTCTCAGCCCGTTTTAAACTTATGTCAACTTCACTAGTGTGCTAGGAATAGATGGCAATGAATCTGGTTCTAAAATTTTTATGCGATGTTTCCTTATATGTTAGCTTTCAAATAACTTAGGTTCATTTAATTTGGAGTTGTGTAGGTTGAGTTATACGCTTCTCAACTCATACTGCCTGGATAAGAATCCAGATTTCTAGGTTAAACTTCAAAAATTCATAACTAATTCTATACTAATCCAATGGCCTTATATTTTATATGTATTGAAAGCTCTGAATGTCTAGTTTCATATAAAAATAGATTCATCTACTTTCTATGGCTGTAGGTGGAGTCGTACACTCTGCCAGTATGGACGCCGTAGGGTTTTCTCACAAAAATAGATTCTGCTTAGCTCTTTTTTGAGTTTTTGATAAATTCCTCAACTTAAACCAAGTTTCCTCACCTCGAAACACTAGAAGAACATCAAAGCACCATCATACAAGTATGGCATAAGAGGAACATAGCAGCCATATAGCACATAATACATCAACAACTAAGGATTTGAGCTACCTATATTGAAATCCTTGAAACTATGGAAGCAAGAATGCCAAGAACCAACTTCTAGCCTTCTTCCTTCATCATGGCAGCAGCTCATATGAATGTGGGGAGGCTCTATTTGATGCTTAATCATGAAATTATTAGAGGGGTTTTGCAAAAAAGGAGGTGAGGATCAATTTTCATAAAAGGAGCAAGAAGATTTGAGGTCAAGAGGGCTTCTGATCTTGACCTTGAAGTTCTTGATCATGGAGGTAAAGAAAGAAAGGAAGAAGAAGGAGAAGAGATGGAAGGAGGCTGAAACATGGTGGAGGGCGCAAAATGAAGGGAGATGGGTGAGATTTTTTCTAAGATTTATGACCTAGATAAGGATGGCTTTAGATATTTGGTTTTAATGGTCATGATTTGGCCAAATCTTCCCATCATATGGCTGCCATATGGCACCATCTATGGTGGTCGAGGTGGCTGAATTTTAGCCATTCAACCTAAGCTTATCAGTGTAGAATTCTACTAATTCGGTTCTGGCAGTTTAGAATACCAAATATTTACCGATTTCCTCCAAACCGGTCAAACATTACTTAATAGTTTAAGATATCTACATATTCATTTTAATTTATCTTAAGCCTAATCTCTCTAACTAATATATAATTAGCTCTTGATTAATATTTAATTAACTTCTAATTGCCTTTACATAACTATTGAGACCGAATAAGTGATCTAACAGTGTAAATTAGACATTTTTGTAAATTCGGAGCCTTTTTGTTTCCTATTTTATGTAACTAATGGCATTTTCATAATTTTGAGCAAGTCCAAGGGCACCCCACGTAATTTAACACCAGACTGCCTCCATGGCCCAATCGTCAGAGACTTAAACTTCTACAGTTTCGCCACATGATTCTGCTCCGCTTAAAACCCCCTTCTGCTAATTCTATAGATGTGGGGAAATAAAAGGTATTTTATGAAAAGTTCTAGAGTTATTGTGAAAATGATTCTTTAGGGTCAAAAATATAATTTCTAAATATTCTAGGCATTTCTATAATTAACAAAAGTTTATAGGGACACTTTTGTCATTTCTTAATTTTTAACATATGACAGTGCCGTATTTTCAATGGCAGTGTTACACTACCCCATAATTCCAAGTGTGAGGATCGCCATGGCATAGTGCTGCTTGAGAAATTCTCACATTGCCTAAGGGGAATAATTCAAAGTTTCCATTACGTTCCGTTTACTAAAGTGGGGATGTTACACCATTTTCCAAGCTTAGGTAGTGATCTTCATCTTTTTCTTTTATTTACTCAAGAAAGCTTGAAGCTTGGTTCTCTTCAAGACCAAGATCTTTGAGTGAAAACTTGAGGAAATCTTTCACACTCTTCATGAGCAAAAGTTTCTATTTTTGGTTAAATATATTCTTGATGTTCTTCAAGTGCTCTTAAGTTTCTACTTTTAGAAAAATATGTTCTTGATGTTCTTCAAGTGTTCTTAAGTTTCTACTTTTGGAAAGCATGTTCTTATTATTGAATGTTCTTGATGGTATCTTATTTGAAGTTCTTCCTTTTCTTATGATGAGTTGATGATTGGGAAAGCCTTATCTTTTTATGTTTTTCATGATTTTATAAGACTATGAACATTCTAAAAGCCTTAAACTTTAAAAAGTTTGCTTCTTGATACACAAAAAATGGCACAAGTTTAGTGCCATCATAAAGTCTTCTTTTGTTTTGTTTTGAAGACAAGAATACATGTAAAAGTCTAAGCTTTTTGGCATAATAAGCCTTTTTGAGTTAGAAAATGATATCTTGTCATTTTATGTCTTAGAAATCAAACCTTAAAGAAAAGACCTTTCATAAAGTTTCAAACTTTAATCAAGAATGAGACCTTTAAGTCATAAAAGTGTTGTTTTATAACATTTCATTCATAAAGTTTAGATCTTGAAGCAAAACAATGCTAAAAAGTGTTAGCTTTTATAAAGATTAAGACTTTTTAACCTTAAAGTAATGTTTCATATCACTATTTGATAAAGTAGGAATCTTTTTAATGTAGAGACAACTTTAAGTCATAAAGTTGAGACCTTGATGGTCTTAGAATAATTAATGAGTCAACTTTCATAAAGAACAAGACTTTTTAGTTAAAATGTTAGTAACTTGTACCATTATTTCATAAAGATCTAATCTTTAGAATAAAAGCTTGAAGCTTTGTAACTTGATTAAGTTAAAATCACCCTTGGCATTTAGTAAACATGGTGTTGTTGGGTTCATGATATGGTTATGCATTGTCATGACCCAAGGATTAGAGGGATCTCGAACTCCTTGGGAACAGAAATATGATTAGGGCCTCTGAGCATACCATGAACCTAGGAATCACTAAGTGCACTATCTTAATGAAAGGAAACAATCACTTAACTTAATTAATTGGGACAAGTGTTCTATAAGACATGAACTCAAGCGAAGAATAATTTCTTATGAGAGCTAAGTAACTAAAAGACCACATACACATATCTTAACTATGTGATTCTTTCATAGGTAACCATGAGAAATCATATGATGATTCATAATACTCTGCACAAAAAATAACACAACTATGAACCCCCTTTAAGGTATGAATGTATGATGCCATTCGGCATGATGAATGACAAGTTTGATTGAGCTTTGTCTCATGATTGAATGATGAGTATGATGATATGATATAGATATGATGAATTGTTGGTTGAAAGTTTCTGATTGGCATTTTGGGAAAGCTCCGGTTTAGCCATTATACTGCCGGATTTCAGTCAAAATTATGGACATAGTCATATCATTGCATGTGTCTAGTCAAAAAACAACTATGCAAGTAAAGTATAATGATAAGAAAAGAATTGATGGGACATGACCCTTCAATCACTTCGGTAAGGGAAGTGGGAGATGGTGATCGACAAAGACTCAAGGAACCTCTATGAGGGAGGCAAGGGTGACATGGAGGACCCTCCAACGTAGAGGTAATCAATATCAGCTTAGTCTGATTTGGTTAGTACTACGTGACGACGGTCGCGGAATGAGCTCATGTCCAAAAGCAATCTATTTCAAAGGAAAAGTAAAAGAATGTTAAGCACATGCTAAACATGAAAGTCAAAGTAGGACCATGGTCAAGTTCATGGGTTGCATAGCCATGCATGTTATTATATTCCTGATGTGCATTATGAATGTATATTATGTATATTAGCATGTATGCCTATGTATGACATTATGGATATGATGACAAAGTTAAAAGTAACCCGCTTCGAGATTTACATTTTCTGAAACCATTAAAATTGAACTTATACCTGTCCACTGTTTTTATAATTAAACTCGAAGTGGCTGAGATGATGACAATGAGACTGTGTTTGTCTAGTCGCGATCCTACTGAGAAATTTAGTATTTCTCATTCCTACGTTTTCCGTGTCGTCTTCAGAGGATGCCGACGTTGAGCACGGTGGTGATCTACATTGAGTTCCCGGTGTGGCTTTGGCGCTTCAACCCAGTGCTGAACGCCTCCATGCTATCAGCGAGCGCAGCGATGAGGGTCTACATCTTCCACAATCGCAAGTTTCAGACTCCCATGATGAGCCCATTTTTCCGGCCGCATCAGTCATTTGGCAAGGTTACTATGGATGACATCCACCCCTATTTTTAGCCACTGAGATACCCCACCGATGATCACGAGACTGACTTGGATACCCGTTTGACTCTGACTGTTTCACTAGATTCTGATCCCTCGGAGCCGTCTTATTCGAGCTACCATGTGGAGATCGATCCATCCGAACCCCTTCTATCTGACTCATTCTAGGGGATCTCATCATTCGGGTTCATCACAGCCTTCGGTGATTCATCTATTTTCTGATTCCTCGGCTTCATCTACTGGCCTAGCTTCACCCCCGGTTCACGAGCATGGGTTCATTCGTACCCACGCTGTGCCCCATGGGCGAGGATGCGCTCGAGGAGGGGGACGTGGTGGTGTTTCTCCCGGTGGATGTGGGGACAGTTTCCTCCCGCCTGATGCTTGATGTGACGATTACATGCGGAGCTGAGCACAAGGATAGCCCCTTTTGGTTGTAGTTATAGGGTTATCATTCAGTTGTATAGCATGCTTGGGTAGTAGGGTTTTCTGATATATTTCCTTTTATTATGAATTTGGTAGGTTTCTTGGACCCATTATTATCTTATGTATGACTCTAGTATGACTCTAGTATGACTATTATCATATTATTATGGATGCCATGGAATGAATGTTATCTTTATTTAAGATTGTGGTTATTCTTATGGTTTCTATGTATGCTAATGTGATGTATGAATGAGATAGCGATGTTTGTTTTACATGTTCACGATGCGCTCATAGCTCTCGATTTCAAAAATAGTTTACTTGTTTTGTTCAGAAAAAACTTACCCCTATTTTCAGTAAAAAGTAATTTCTCAAAGGTAATGTTAGTTCTGCGAGCAAAAGTAACAACTAATAATACCATAATCTGACTTAAGCATAGAATGGAACTATTAGGGTGTTACAGTGATAGTTAGCTTAGAGAAATTAGCGATGTTGCAACTTGCTTCTACTTAACTATCCAACCCTTTAGCTTATTCACCACGAAGAAACTTGCATACAAGCCAAAAAAAACTCCCTCCCTTTGGACTATATTTAAAGGGAACTAGTTGGTGGTTGTTGATTTGGAGAGTTGAAAACATCAAGAAGTTGGGTTTGATAGTATTTGCTAGCTCAAAAACAAGGTAGGCTCTTAAAACTTGTTTGTGTCACGTGGTTTATTAAGAGCTAGGGTTTTCTTAAATCCTTTTGTCTACTAGATTTGAGGTTGATATGACACTAATAGGACTTGTTCTAATGACATAAAGTTTGTGAAATTTGGTTGGTGTCGAGGAATAAGCTTGGAGAGCAAAACAACTCTAAAACAAAAAATTGCCTGCTGAGCACAATATGAGCAATGTGTATTATGAAGTGGATATCTCAAACTACAAAAGTCAATTTGAGATGAAACTAATTTTAGATGATGTATGACTCAGTGAAATCCAACCACATAAAATATAGACCAATAGGACTTAGGATGAGGAAGTTATGAATTTTACAATCTGGTTGAAAACTAAAAGCCACTGTCCTGACCAATATGTGATGTAATGGGCATAACTTGCCCTATACAACTTCAATTTGAGTACAACCACTTTTTTAGAAATATAAAATATATGGGAATAAATTGGTAAAGTTTCGACTTCAGATTCCTAGTGAGTTATTCCCAATATTACGAATTTTCCCTATGCTCTATATAGGTTAAAACAGGACAACCCTAATGTGGAGCTTATAACTTAAGCTCTATGTACTCAAATTGAGTAAAACTTCTTAGGTTTGAAAAAGGATTCATGTAGGTATCTTCTAGCCAAATTTAGGGGCAAAAGAAAGTAAGATGTTTACTTGTAAATAGGGTAGCAATAAGTAAAACTTTAATAACTTAAGCTATACACATCAAAATTGAGTGAAACTAAAGAGGTTTGAAAGTACACTAATAGAGCTACATTCCAGTAAAATTTGAAATTAAAATGAAAGAAAATGGAATTTTGGTACATTTTACAAGTTTTGGATAGATTTAGGGAAATTGAATCAAACTTGTGAGTTTGGTGGTTTAGGGGTCTCTTAACCATATGGGACCTGATTTAATTGAGAGATTATGCAATTATATGTTGGGTTGACACCATATTGATGTATTAGCTATGATATAGCCAAGCATTGGAATTTTTAAGTTTGAGACTTTTATACCTTTATGATGATAATTATGCTCGAATCCTTGTGGATATTATGTTGAAATTGTTACTTCTGTAACTTGTTGGCTGGTATTTCTGTCGTCAATTTTGAAAATCTTCATATTACAGCCATCATGCTTCCAAATTGCCAATAGAAGTATGTTGAGGTTAAGCTATGTGGCATAATCATACGCACATCAAGCATTTGCGTGCATAACTACTAATGAAAAATGCATATGAATATATGAGCTCATAAGATATCACAAACTCATATTACTCGGGCTAGCACTAGAATAAGTTAAGGGGAATAAATTGATGTGAGGGTTGGAGAAAGTAAATCTAGTAATCACGTATAGGAATGAGCTAGATCCTAAAAAGCAGACTATTACCCAGGAGTTAGAAAGGCTAAATACTCGTAAAGGACCAAGTATAGATGTTCATAATGTAATTTAAAGAAAGAATAAGAAAGACAAGTGCATTTGCATAATTAGTTTATGTGCACCTACATATACATAAGTTTTATTCTCAAGTTAGCCTATTGGCACCACTATGACATTTCTCCTTTATTTGTCAAGTCAATGAATAAAATGAACATGTTTCAGATAAGCAGTTTTCAAGAACTTACCACTAAAATCTTTATAATGTTATATGTTACAAAAACTTTTTGAAACAAACCAAAGCAGTTGAGAGTGATAATGAAGTTAATGCATGTGATAGTCTAGGAAACTCTTCTGAGAATCTTAAATTCTCATCCCTATTGTGTGTATATCTGTGCCCTTCTCAGATGATGACAATGGCAAAAATAATGTTCTTCATTGAGGCTCCTGAGTAGCAGTGGCATTACGACATGACCTGGACTCCCTATGTCTGGCAGGAAGCTCATGATTCTGACTGTTCATATTTTTCTAGTGATCATTTGCAATTTCTATCTTGAGCCCTTTCTTTGATCATGAGGCAACTTTTGATAGGGTTCCCTTGTTCATGGCGCACTTGGTATTCACCCCACCTCAGCCTTCACCCCTAGCATCTATGGAGATCGACCTTTTGAGGCAAGTTCCTCTCCTTAATTAGCTCCTTCTTCTAGAGGCAGCGAGCATTCACCCAATGGTCCCAAAGTTTTAGGCATCCTAGAGAACAACTTTGATGTCCTCAAGCTGGATTAGGGGAGTGTGCAGGACCTTTTGGGAGCTTGTTCAGCTACTATAGGGTTTAGCTAGTTTTTCTTGTATAAGGTGGCCCTCTTTTGAAATTGTATGTTACATAGGCCACAAGCATAGATATGGGTTTTCTTTTACTTTCATGTATTTGGTAGGTGTCCCTACATGGACCTTTTGAGTTCTTATTGTTGGAAGAGATGACATGAAAAGGGGGGTTGAATCGTGTCTTCACTAAAATTTCTTAAACCCAAAAACTTTTTAGATAGCAACTTTCTCAAGTTCTAGACTTGGAATGCGAAAGCAGTTGTTAGATAAAAAATTGTTTAGCTTTGTAAAAAAATGCTTAAGCAATTTAAATGTTGCACAGATTTAAGAATGAAATAAATACTACTAGTGAAAGAGGGAAAGATAGAAAGATTACATAGAGAGATTTATCTTGGTTCGGCCAAACTAATGCCTACGTCCAATCCCCAACTCCTCGTTGAAATTTTTTTATCAAGAGTTTCCCCTTTTTTTTCAAGCCTCTCTAGGCTTTACAACCGAGTAGTCTTTCTCTACCCTCTCCAAACTTTACAACCGAGTAGTCTTTGCCAAGCTTCTCCAAGTTAAACGAGCAATATTTTTCCTAGCTTCTCCAAGCTCATGGTGACCACTATTGGGTCTAGTTACAAGATTTTTAAAGACTTTTGTGTTTTACACTCACACTAAACTTCAAAGAGGCACAAAGAGTGACTTCTCTATATTCTCAAAAGGAGAATGTTATTTATTTCATACCTATAGGGAAGCTTTTACTACAGAAGTTACAATGAGTAACTTTCTGGACAAGTAGAAAGTCAAGAAGGATGAAGATATGAAACAGTAGTTGATTTTGAAAATTTGAACAGCATCTCTATCTTCTTCTTCGTGTTCCAGCATTATATAGACTCGAGATGTTACCATTGAAGCTTGCAGATCTTGTGCCTTATGCTAGTATGATCCACTAGTCTATGACTGGAGAGAGAAGGTATATCTTTCTTCTTCAACAAGTTAAGATAACATAGAAGGGAGAAAGTAGTTGTTGATGTCTTCACCAACTTTTCAAACTTGTCAGTGCTTTCATTGCAACTTGTCACACCATATTTGACTTTTTGAACTTCTCAATAAAGCGTATGGAAGAAGCTTTAGTGGTGAGATACTTTGTGAGGATTCACTCTTCTAGATCATGTCATCTTTCTGAATGAAGTGTGACCCTCCTATGGCATGCTTTTCCTTCCTGATCTATACCACTATCCTTCTAAACTTTCTATTTTGTTCCTGAGTGAGTAAACATATGAGACACAAAGTGATAAATCCAATATAAACACATTCAAAAAAGAGTACCACAGATTTTGACGCTTTGTTTCATATGATAACCATTTAACTTTGAAGCTTATCATTTTACCCACAAAAGGATGTGTGTAACAAATCGTTTGTAGTTCAAGAAATTTACTGAAAGGTTGATTTGATATCCATCAAAACCTTTAAAACTTGAAACATCTAAAGTAAAGAGATTGTTTTAGTTGTGCATGGAGCTTACAATCTCCCTTTGCCAAGAAAAAAAATTGAATCTTTTTTCAAACCAAAGGGTTTTGAATATATTCTCAATACGAGTGCATAGGATTCTTATGACGTATAAAATCATCACTTTAGCATAAGAAGGTATTTAAACATATCAGAACAGGAGTTCGGATAGTTTAAGTAAGATACAGATAAGCAGATCAATTATGTAGAAAGTAACAACAAAACAAACATATACAAATTTTATATCTTGTAACAGTGTAAACTCAGTGTAACTAAGCAAATATTATTTCAATCATTTGAAAGAAAAGATATTAACTATGATATCAGAGCATTCTATGACTCACATATTAGATCATCTAATAGCTCACACATTATATAGTTGTACTAGCTGAAAAGATTAGATCAAAGGATATTAAAGTATAATTGTTAAAGAGATAAATGTAACTGAACTGTAATGCTAACCATAGTCATATGATGAAATATTCAAAAAAAATATAAAGATAAAGACAAAATGAAATGTTTCTAGAATGAACCTGAGGATAAATATGCTCCCCCTTAACTTAAGCTTTTCTTGAAATATCTTTCCTTCTCCCCCTTTGACATCATCAAATAAATGAAGATGTGGAATCATAAAAAAGCCATCACTGATTGCCTTTTGCTTTCTAAATCGTCTTTAGAATAAAAAATAGTAGATTCTCCATCTTATCCAGGCTAAGCTGACAAGTTGACTAGCTGGCTGATCTATTCTTCTTTTAGTTCCTTTAGAAGGTAACACAACCTTTCTCATCTTAGAAGGTGGATTGACATCTTCAATGACCACATTTGTTGGTCTACCTCTAGAGAAGTAGATGAGCTTCTTGTACCTCTAATTGAGGCACCAACTCCAGCTGCTTTATCTTTTTGCCTTTGCAACCATGCCTCATTTCTCATTCTGTTTTCTGCTACTTCAAGTAGGGCCTTTTTGATAGAGGAAAGAAGGATTTCTTTAGAAGGTTGTGCAGGGGCTTTCTTCACAAGCTTCTTTTCTTTTCTTCTGATTTTAGGGTCCTTATCTTTGTCTGAAGTTTCAACTTCAGGTTGCTTCTATTGCTCTTGAAGACTTTGTTCCCTGATCATAATCCCTCTTTATCTAGGTTTGGAAGGTCTTTGTCCAAATTTTGCAGGTGCATCAGCATTCATTAATTGTGCATCAATAGCAGATACCCCATCTTCTACACTAGATGAGGAGGATTCTTCAATAAGTTTCAGTAATCTTCTTTTGCTAACTTTCCTCTCTTTAGAGATAGGAGAGAGACTACTCTCATGCCTCTTTTTCTTTCTCAATTCTTCAGAAGGTTTGGATTTTACCTTATGGAGAAGAGCTTGTCTTTTCTTTGGCCCTTTCTTTTCTTGTTTCTTCTTTTTCTTCTTATCTTCTTCTTCTTTCTTATATTTCTTCTTCTTTCCCTCTACATTAGGGCCTTGAAATTTTAAGCCCATGGTAGAGAATGTTTTCTTGGTAATGGCAAGGCATTTCTCATCCTTCCTGTGTCCATAATAGGAAGTTAGGCTCTTGCGAACACGCGTATGAGTAGCATACCATAGAGCAAAGTAGCATGACTTCTTCATGCTTCATCAATGGCTAAGAGCATGTAGTCCAAAATCACCCTAACTAGATTTATCCTACTTCTGGTCATAAGGTAGAACATGACCATTTGGTCTACTTCTGTTATAATATCAGTGTTTCCCATTCTGGGAAGCATAGTGTATTAGACTGTAGAATATATAGCCCTAATAGTAGTAAGAAGTTTGAAAGTACAAATGTTTCTTACATGCATGTCTTTTCCTCCAATAAGTACTTCAAAAACTTCCTCTTCAGTGGTTCGAAGTTGTTCCCACCATTTGGCACCACCTCTACACAGAATGCCTTCATTGGGAGTGTTGGTGATTTAAGCAAGATCAGAAGAAAGCACTTGAACCTCAAAGCTCCCAATAATGCTCCTTAGTGATGTATTTTCTTCATCAACAAAGGCAAAAGTATTGTAAAATGCACTAACTAGCCCTATGTAGACATCCTCAGAGATTCTTAGAAACTCATTCCACCTTTGGAACTCGAAGACTTCTACAATCTAAGGAAGGAAGGAGAAGTTTGCCAAGTTGAAACTCCTTCCAAAGGCGATAGGCCTAATGAAGAAGTTCCTGTGAAAGTTATTCTGCATTTCTTCATCATCGAACATGTAAGGAATGCTGTAGTCTCCCTTTTTAGTCATGCTGGTTGAAATGGTAGAAGGTTGAAAGTAAAAGAAGGAAAGTGTATAGGCTAGGTGTATAGAGGGAAAAGCAAAGATAGGATCGTTTGTGAAGGAAGAAGATGATGAATAGTGAGAGGTTTTTCTCAGTAACTCAAGAAGTGAAAGGTTAATGTGATAAGTGAGGGTTAATGAGGGCAAGTGATGGTTAAAGCATGTAAATGGTTTTCAACATGCAAATGACATCATTTTAGGTTATGTGACCTTTTGGTTTTCCCACTTCAATGGCAATATGGCATAAGGAGTTATATGTGAGGCCCAAGTTTTAGAGCCATTTCAGATCTTCAAAAGCTTGAGTCATCGCTTTGATAAGAGAGAAAAAAATTTTCATAAATGAGCTGAATAACTTTTAGATATCTTTTCTCTGAATCATTTCTGAACCCATCTTTCTCAACTTACACTGCACATCATTCTTTCTCAACTAATTCAATAAATAGTCTTGAAGATAACTTTCTGATCCAGTTCTTTAACCTTTTCTTGATGTGATCTTTCTATGGCACTCTTTAACATTGAAGAACTTTATCCAGAAAGCAAATCCTATTGGGATGTAGTAATCTTAGCTTTAAACTTTTGCTCAAAAGAAGGAGTACTAGATGCAATGTACATGAATGCTCAAAACCTAGTCATGTTCTGAAGGTTCCTTATATGACAGAAATGATTTTTAGCAAAGGGTTTTGTAAAAATGTCAGCAATCTGACTTTCAATATTAATAAATCTTAGCTCAATATCTCCTTTCTAAGCATGATCTCTTATGAAATTATGCTTGATGTCAATGTGCTTAGATCTAGAGTACTGAATGGGATTCTTTGTGAGAATAATTGCACTAGTATTGCCACGTAAGATAGGGATTCCTCAGATTGAAATCTTCTAGTTGTTGCTTAATCCACAGAATTTGTGTGCTGCAATTTGCAACAGAGACATATTCAGCCTCTGTAGTTGAAAGAGCAATAGTGTCCTGCTTCTTACTGGACCATGTTATTAATGACTTTCCAAGAAAGCAACAGCAACCACTTGTGATTTTTCTTTCAACTCTATCTTCAGCAAAATCAGCATCACAGTAGCCTGTAACATTGCAAGTAGTACCTTTCTCATACTAGAGGCCAAGATTAGTAGTACCAACTAGATATCTCAGAATTCTCTTAACAGCATTCAAGTGTGATTGTTTCGGATTGGATTGGAATCTAGCACATATTCTTACACTTAATTGCAAGTCAAGTCTACTAGAAGTAAGATACAGTAGAGATCCAATCATACCTCTGCAAAAGGAGTTTCAGAAACTTTGTCACCATCTTCATCAACTTCTAGAACTTAAGAGGGATGCATGGGAGTATTGATGCTCTTGGCCTTGTCCATATCAAACTTTCTGAGCAAATTTGTAGCATATTTTTCTTAATGATCAAGATTCCATCCTTCTGTTGTTTGATTTGTAGTCCAAGAAAGAGTTTTAGTTCTCCCACATACTTATCTCAAATTCTACCTGCATAAGCTTATAGAAATTCTTGAACAAATTTTGATTAGTTGCTCCAAAAATAATATCATCAACATAAATCTGAACAATTAGAAAATCATTTTTGTCATGTAGAATGAATGAAGTGGTATCAACTTTTCCTTTTACAAAACCATTTTTTATCAGAAAAGATCTTAATCTTTCATATCAAGCTCTAAGAGCTTGCTTCAAGCCATATAGAGCTTTTGAAAGTTAAAGATGTAGTGAAGAAGGTTTTCATTTTCAAAACCAGGAGGTTGTTTAACATAAACTTCCTTATATATGAAACCATTTAAAAAGGCAGATTTTACATCCATTTGAAACAACATAAATAAGCAATTAAAATTCTGATTACTTCCAATCTTACTGTGCAAATATTTCATCATAATCGATGCCTTCTTGCTTATTGTAACTTTGAGCCACTAATCTTGATTTATTTCTGATAACCTTTCTATTTTCATCAAGTTTGTTTCTAAACACCCATTTTGTCCCAATAGCATATTGTCCTTCAGTAGTAGGACGAGAGTCCAAACTTTGCTCTTCTCGAACTAAGATAATTCCTCTTTCATTACTTCAATCCAGTTTTGATCCATCAAGGTTTCATTAATACTTTCTGGTTGAATTTCAAATATAAGAGCAAGATTTGATTCGCTTCTTAGCGAAGATCTTGTTTTAATTCCTTTGAGAAGGTTCACTAATAATTTGGTTTTAAAAGACAGCTCTTAAGTCTCTTACACCAGTGTATCTTTGCTTCAAAAGGGTACCTTTTGAATTTTCACAAATATCATCAGAAACATGTTGATGAGAAGGAAGTTCAGAAACATTACCATCATCATTTTTTGTGGCAATCTGAAGGTTCTAATGGTGCTGGGTATTGTCATTTAAAGACATATTTTCCATTTCTTCTTCCAGATCTGCAACCTTCTAATTCAAGTCATTTTTCCTTTCCATGAAGCTTATGTGAATTGTTTCTTCTGTAATTTGAGTCTTCTTGTTGTACATCCTATAAGCTTTTGAAACAAAAGAGTATCCTAGGAAGATTCCAAAATCACATTTTGGATCAAACTTTGAAAATTTGCCCTTGGTATTAAGCATAAAACATTCAGATCCAAAGATGAGGAAATAAGAAATGTTGGGTGTTCTTCCTTTCCATAATTCATGGGGAGTTTTCTTGAGAATAGGCCTTAAGAAAACATAGTTTTGAATATAGCAGACAGTGTTAACTACTTTTGCCCAAAAGCCTTTTGATAAACCACTTTCGAGAAGCATAGTTCTGGCCATTTCTTGTAAGGATCTATTCTTCCTTTCCACTATCCGATTCTACCGAGGAGTTCTAGGAGAAGAGAAGTTATGAGAAATGTCATTTTCATTACAAAAGTCTTCAAAAGAATGATTTTCAAATTCTCCACCATGATCTGATATGATGGAAGTGATATAGAAACGTTTTTCATTTTGAATTCTTATTGAAAAAGTTTTGAAGGCCTCACAAGCTTCATCCTTATGGATCAAGAATATAACCCATGTGAATCTTGAATAAGCATCCACAATGACTAGACCATATTTCTTACCACCTAGACTGGCAGTTCTAATTAGTCCAAAAAGATCAAGATGCAAAAGCTCAAGTGGTTTAGTAGTTGAAACTACATTTTTGCTATGGAAAGAACTTTTGGTCTGTTGTCTCTAAGACAGAACTCACAAGATGAGTCATTATTTTTTAGGCAAACCTTTGATTAAATTCTTTTGAGAAATCTAAGAAATCAACTTCATATGAGCATGATCAAGCTTCATGTGCCATAGCTGTAACATCCTAATAAATCCATATTACGCTTAAGTCGTATTACGGCGTTTTATTAGTTGTTACTTATGCTCGTGGAAAACTAAACTTCACTTGAAATTAAATTACGCGGAAAATACAGCAAATTTTTTTTTTAAATACGTTGTCGCTTTGCAGCGTTTTGAAAAGTAAAGCCTTGAGCGAGAAGTCAGACAAAGAAAGAGCATGTCGTGTAAGATACATGACCCATTCTCATAAAACAAGAGAAAGATAAATAAATAGAAAAACACAAATACATTGCATTACCTAACTAATCATTACATCCACATAAGTTCATAATATTTATATACATACATATATATAACAGCATTACATCGAAGAAAGCTCATGGACGGGCCATGATCCAAATTCTAGGTACTAAATACAAACTCCAATGACAAAGCTCATCTCAAAACGAAATATACGAAGATGCAAAGTGACGATCGCTATAAGTCCCAAAATAGCTTCGTCTGGCGTCCCACGTCGTCCCTCCGCTCACAGTGTCAGGGATCCATGCTCTACTCCATTAGATGTGCCATCGGATTCTGGTGACGATGCGGAAAAGTAACTAGAGTGAGAAATAAGATTTCTCAGTAGGACTCGAACCCGACACGGAGGTGTCATCTTCATAGTCCCAGCCACTTCGGTTTTATAATGAAAATAGTGAGCATGCATAGGGTTCAATTCTTAGGTTTTCGAAAACATGAATATCCGAAGTGGATTCAATTTTAACATACTCTCTAATCATTTACATCATAACATACATGGACATAAGCATAATCACATGAAACATGCATGACTATACTATAAGCTTCTCTTAACTTTTTCTCTTTGAGGGTTTGGACCGAAGTCCCTTTTCTTTTCTTTTCTTAACTTGACTTAACTTATCTTAAGTCCTTTTCTTTCCACCCACTAAACATAAGTGGTAATGAGCTCATACCGTGGCCGTCGCCACCATAAAATTTCAGTACTTACACTAGCTGGGTCATGCCATGCCTCATGTAAGCCCTATCCCCTATACTCACACTAGCTGGGTCTTGCCATGCCTCATGTGAGTCGTGGGTGAGGGGAACTTACTTTGGGTCACCTTCCCTTTTGAAGGATCACACCCTTAGTTTACTTTCTCTTCTTATTAAAGCTTATTATGCAAAATATTTCTAAGTCCACAATTTCTACAAAATTTCGGCAGCATAACGGCTAGACCGAAACTTCCCAAAATTTTGCCAAACAGAATACCAGTATCACAACATCATATCATATCATCATTATCATTATCATGCTATCATCATCATCATAGCATACTATCATCATATCATATCGTCATTATCATTATCATGTCATCATCATCATCATAGCATACTATCATCATATCATGATCATCATCATCATATAATTGTCATCATATTAATACATAAAGGCATACACATCACCCAAAATCTTATGAGCTTAGCTTAGAAAATTTGGTGCAAGCTTTTAATTGGGGTTGCCTCTTGTATAAATTCTTTTATTAGGCCTAGGGCCAATCTTATCTATTATCCTCTTTAAAACTTTTTATGTTGAATTATGAAGGTTTTCCAATACTTAATGTAAGGGTATTAATGTCTTAAAGCTTATTCTTTATTAACCTTTAACTTTTACCCTAACCAGTTTTACTTTTACAGTGGGGCAGTAACTTCAAAAATTCACCATAATTTTATCTTTTACTCTTTTATTTCGAATTTTGGTATGCCTATACTTCTCTGAGTCTATTTTTAAACAAAAGAAACCCCACTCAAAAATTCATTCTGTAGCTTGAGTTATACACATTTTATTCTGACTGTTTAGATTTGAAAGTTTATCTCGGGTCAGTGACTTTTAACATCTACTGTGAACTCCTCACAAAGGATCTGACAAAACTGTTTTATGGGGATATTCCTCTATGTCTCAGCTTTCCAAAAAACTTGGTCCCACTCAAAAATGTTATGTATAGCTTGAGTTATACACGTTTTATTATCTACTGCCTGAACAGAAACCCATCCAGGAACAGCAGATTTTAAAAATTCATATCTCTCTCATTTTAAAATCAAAACTCGCATATTTTATATGTATGAAAAGCTATTTGAGTCTACTTTCACAGAAAATTAGTTTCATTGCATTTTGAGTTTTGTAGCAATAAATATACCGCACGCTTTACAGGCTGCCAGAATTCCAGATTTACTAGTTTTTAAGTTTGTCACTTCAAGCTTATGGGGAAATTGTTATATCACTTCAAAACACCATTTTCATGTTTTATCTCAACATTATAATCAATGTTTTAGTTACCAAATCAGTATTTTGAAATAAAATAAAGCAAGACACATAAAACCATCATGCCACAAGATTTTCTTTCAAAACAACACTTTTCAATAAGACAAGAAAGCTCATAGAACAAGGAATGGTCATGAGACCTTGAAGCAAGTCCTAAAACCACCTAGCTATGAAGAGCTTAGGGGTTCTAGTTCTTGAAAAATACATGGAGAGGGAGGGTTAGAGTCACTACCACAAGGATTCTCTTGAAGGCTTGAAGAATGAAAATGTTTGGAGATGGCCTTCTTCCTCCTTGAGCTTGATATGGGGCTAAGTAAGTATTTGTTTTGCTTCCTCAAGAAACAAAGAGGGTGGTTCTTGAAGGGCTTGTGAGGGTGGTGATGGAAATGAGATGAGAAGTAGTAGGGAGATTGGAAGAACAATAAGGAAGATTGGAAGGACAAGAGAGTAGGAATGTGTCCTGGAGAGAGGAGACAGCTTTGTGTCTTGAGAGAGGAATTGAAAAATGAAGTGAGGGGGGGAAAGAGAGGCTGAATGGCGCAAGAATGAGAGGGAGAGAGTGATGTGATTTTGCTTCTTTTGCACGCAAGGAGGCTAAGAACCATGGGGTAAAAGAGTGGGTTGTGTTTTCCTTGAGTCTTGGTGTTTGGGTAAAAGGCTTTGTAGTGTTTATGTCAATTGGTTAAAAGCATGAGCTACCTTTGGATTGGCATTGGATGATTGTGATCACTCCAAGTGTCACAATCTTGATGAAGGAGAGTACAACTCTTGTCATGACTTAAGGGTTCTACTAACATGGACTCTTGATCTAGTGGTATATGATGAGAAGGCAATTGAATGATTAGATGTGGCTCTTGCTTTGACCAAACTTTCAAACAATAATTAAAAGAAAGTTTCCACATCTTTATAATTGTTATACTTATCTAAATGTTAATTAATTCAATTGGTTTAATTATGCCATTAACACATTTTTATCGAAAAGGATTTTTCCTCCTTAATTATGTAAAGAAGATGTGAGGGTTAATGTGATTAAGGTGTGATACTTATGTGCTCTTAGTTAATTAGGCTAGATCACCTTGATTTTATGTTCTAATTCATGAATTAGTAAGGGTTGGGCAATTAGGCTTTTAAGTATAATCCTTAATACATTATGCTTCAATTGTTAAATTTTCTAATTAATCAGACTTGCACTTATCTTATTGACTTGCCTTTAATTTACTAAGCCCTTGCTCTCGAGACTAATCGATTAATTTTTCAATTAATCGTTAACCTCTCTAATTAGCCAGGATCACAGAGCTAATTAGCTTAGACAAAAATTGGGGATGTTACAATAGCCATTTTTCGTCCATGAAGGAAGCTAAGCATTTTACATTTTGATCTAGAAGGTCATCTAGATATAATACATAAGTGTTATTATGTAATGAGAATTCAACCAAGGCCAACAATGTTCAAGATCAATTACAAGGCATGGATGGCCCAATGACCAGAGCTAGAGCAAAAAGGCTAAAAAGAAGCTTTGCAAGGCCCAGTCATGGAAGCAAAGGCCAAGAGCAATCCAACTGAGCGTGAGCTTTCAAAATGGACCAATCTTATTCAGCTTGAAGAATAGCCAAGTCCAACATGAAAAAGTCACTTGAAGACCCAAGATGAAGCCCAATTCGAGTGATCAAGCTGCAAACAGATTGGGCTGGAATAATTAGTTTTAATTAGGTGTAATTTCTCTTATTTTCTTGTAGTTTTCGTGCACCTTTTAATGTCTCCAATTTCAGAAGCTTGTTAGTTGTTTTCAAAGTCAGCTTCAAGTATTTTAAGAGTTTCTAGGCAATCATGATAGATAGTGGGTGAGTTACTTGTGTTTTCAATGTTAGTGGGACTTTAATGCTTAGTGGACTGTGTAGAGGCTGCAACTCAATGTTTATGCAATCCACTTAAGATTACAAATAGGAACTCAATGTAAAAACACAAGACAAATTATGAATAGACTTTTTTTGAGTTTTCTCCCAATTGTGAGAACTTCCCTTTTATTCTTGGACAAAGAACTATAGATCTTATCAAGGCAACTTGTGGCGATCAAAATAAGACTTATCACTTACCTTCTCATCTTCTCTTGAGTGTGGCATCTATATCCATTTCTGATTAAAAGCAAACAAAACTCAAACACAACCCTAAACTTCCACCTTGAAAGTGCAAGGCGATCTAGGTTTATGCTATTTATTGATTCAAAACCATTCAACTCAATCAAAGCTGAATCACATCATTTGGTATCTAGAGCTTTGGCTCCTTGATTTTCAGGTGTGTGTTTTTTCTTTATCAATTCAAAAAAAAAAAAATGTTTCCAATTTTATTCTTGTTCATCTTTGTTGATCTCTCATCCATAGTATTTCATTAGCATCTTTTCATTCTCTATCTCTATTTATCACCAATTTCTGTTCTCTTACTAATTTTGAGACCTAAACTCCAAAAAAAAAAAATGAAAATTTTGGGCAGAATAAAAAAAAAACAAAAGAAGGATTTTGAATTAAAAGGACTCAATGTTCTTTCTTTGTGAAATCTGAGTTCAAAGATACTCCTTTCATTCCTCTTGATCTTTGTTGAATTTCTTTTCCATCCATTTATGTCTCTTGTTCCATTGATATTTTCTTGTTGGTTTCTTGGTCACTTGATTTTGTACTTGCTATCTTGAGAAAAATCATTGATAAGGTTCTTTTCTTAAGAGCTCATACGAGGAAGTTTGAGTGGAAAAAGGCTAGAGAGAACATTCTAGTCAAAAGCCAATTTTGAGTGACATACACGAGTGTAAGTGTCATATTTCAAGAGTGAAAACACTTTGTGAGGTTTGTGAGGTCCTATATTTTTCAGTTTCAATTACCTAACTGAAAAGCAACATTTTGATACAGTGATTAACCCTCATATTTAGTTTATTGAACCTCTTTTATGCTTAATTGAATAATAGTGGACACATTTTATAAGTTTGGACTCTAATTGGGCTTAATTGTATTTTTCAGCATTATTACAAATTTATACTCTTTTTGTATTATGGCTGTATCTTGAGTTGTAGATATCTAAAAATTACAAATTTTATATTGTAGGAAAGCTAAGAGAAAGATCTACAACTTTGATGAAGAAGTCCAAAAACTAATTTAGATGTCTAGTGGGTCGAATTAGGCCACAAAGTTAGAACAGAGCTGTCACGCTGGAACCTGATTAGTGTGCACTAATTGGCCATAACGTGAGTTGTAGATATTTGGATTGAGGTGAAACTGGTGCATTTGAAAGCTAAGATATAAAGCTTCAATTCATATGAAGAGACTCTCCCAAATAATGACATCTTGATAGACTTACTGGCTGTTGAATTTGACTAATGCGAATAGAGATACAACCTAGACATGCTATAAAGATTGGGTCATAACTCTCTCATTTTAAGTCCAAATTAAGCAAATTGGGTGTTCACTTAAATCTAAGAGGCAGAGGATTAAGTTGGGCTCAAGGGTATTTTTTAATTTTGACATTTGAGGTCTGATAAGAAGAGAGAAAATCGAGACACGAAGGAGGACTCTCATTGCCAACATTTTTTTCATTTTTCTTTCTTCTCTTTTCCTCTCCTCTTCTTTTCTTTTCTTTTCGTTTCATTTTGTAAGATACTTGTTTTGGGTTCTAGTTTGTAACCTTCATCGCTATGGAGGAGTAGGACTTCAAGCTAGTTCAAGGAGACTCCAAGGATATTATGGTTGCAATCTTGAAACCCTATACTTGAATTTCAATCATGGTTGTTCACTTGATTCTTTGCCCTCTTTTATTTGTAAACTTGCATTGAATGATATTGATATGTGGGTTTATGAATGAGGAATTAGTTGGGTGATTGCTAATTTGTCAACTGGTATGAACTTGATTAGTTAAAGAATTAGAAATTGGGTTTGGGTTCAAACCTAGGCTAATACATTTGGGGCTAGAAATCAACATAGGTTAATTAGAGTTGAGGCCTCAATTATCTAATCAATTATGCCTTAGTTGAATTCCTAGAATTCTCTAGGTAGACTTGTGGGGCTATTAGTAGAGGTCTCTCTAATAGCTCAAATTAGCCGCACTCCATGTGTTTGATATATTGTGTGTTAATAATTGATTCACCTTATGCCTAAGGAACTCTTTGATCTAGTGTTTTTATTTTCATCTAATTTTCTTTTATAGCTTATTTACTGCATGTTTGCACATACCCCCTTGTTACTTAACTAGATAGCAACAACATCCTTAGAAGACAACCTTGGTTGCGCTATACTTCAAAGTTAGTGTAATTAAGTATTTTAAAATTGTAATTTGGAGCAGGCTGCGACACTTGCTACCAAATTTTGGCGTCATTGCCAATGATATTGATGCTATTTAGTTTGTAAATATATGTGTTTGCTTGCTTTTGTTGGAGTTTTGCATATTTTGGTCATTTTCGGTGTTTTTAGGCTAATTTTGGGTGTTGTCCTATTCTGTTCGTGTTCAGATTACCTTGAAACTTTTTTGTCCAAAGGTTTTCGGCATTCTAAGCAAGACTCACTATTTTCCAGTGAGCCCCACCCTATTTTTGCCAAATTCAATCATTTTGACCACTTTTTTTATTTATTTTGATTTTTCATGCAATTTTTAATATTTTCTTTTATGTCTTCCCTTTTTGTTTCTTGTTTATATAACCCAAAACATCTTTTGCAGTATTTTCTTAGTTGTTTTAAGCCATTTTAGAGTAGTTCTTAGTTTCTTCTTCCATTTAATTTACTTATTTCTACTTTTCTAACATGTTCACTAACTCATCTTTTAGTTCCCAGACATATGGTTGTTGGAATGTTGCAGGAACTGGAGCGGTTGATGAGGATTCTTACCGAAGAATGGAACACCAGCTGGATGAGATAAAGTACGATAAAGCAATATGCCATGAGGAATCACATCCAGCAACCGCAACAAGGATATGACCCAAGTTCCAGTATATACCAATCTGACTAGTATGATGGAGTTGATCAGGGATATGGGGGTGTTTCATCACAACAACCCCCATATTTTCAGCAGCAGTTCCAACCTTCACTGCCCTTCATTCAACAGCACTTGCATCTACTCCAAGAGCCACATGAGCAACCATAGCTTGAGTTATCACCTGTATATCATCAGGCTGATCCACTAGCCACCTCATTTGAGCCTCTCTAGAAGATCTTGTGAACCAGTTGATGGAGAGTAATCTCCAATGGCAGTAGAGGACTGATGAAACCGTTCAAGACTTGCAAACACAATTGAGCCAGTTAACTTCTACATTGAGCAAATTGCAAGCTCGTGAGGGGAATATGCTAGATGTGCAATCGCATGAGCTAGCTAAGGGGATTGGCGAGAGTCAAGATGTAGCTGGGCCACCAGATGAGACACCATAAGAGACATTGGTTGAGGAGATATGTCATGATCTTGTTGGTATTGAGGAAATGAACATGTCTACATGCATGGATATTTCCGCTTCTTTAGAAGACCCCATGAGTGACATCTTAGCAGAATTCCCTGAGCTAATTACTGTTGATATTTTTGCTGGATTCACATGTGTTGACTGTGAGGGTGAGTATATCTGCCTTGTATGTGCAGAGATTGAGGCATGTCTGAGGGGAGATCCTCCAATGCTAGAAGATTGCAAGATTGTAGTTGATATTCAAAGAGTTGAGATGTTGGAGGAACAAGTTAAAGAAACCACCTAACCTTTCCCCTCCACTATCCTTCTACCTGCAACTGAGACATACTCAAGTGGTTTAGAGTATGCACCTACAACTTTCTTGGGGCAGTTTGAATATACCCACTTGGAGAATGATGCCCAACTACAAACCATTTGTGACATGACAACTGGCTTACTTCATCTGGGTGCATGAAGGTGGTTAGATTATGCCTACATGAAAAATAAATCTTGCCCCCAAGCTACCTGTTTCATCATTGTAGAGGTGCTACTTAGGAGGATGCCGAGGCGATCAACACTGATCTATCAAGGCACCAATAGCAAGGATGGCAATGAATTCAAGATCACCTTATGGGATCTTGGAGAAGGCAAAAGATGCAAACATTGGTGGGAGTTCCTGGACCAGTTCAAGCATAAGCCACCATGAGGGAGTTCTTGCCACTTTTTACTTTTTTTTTAATTTTCTATTTTGCATTTTACTTTTAAAATAAAATATGTTGAGTGTTAGTTTTCATATGCTAGTTATGTTGTTTAGTTGGATGTTTCCCTATGGTGATTCTTGAGTTATTAACTTTAGGCATTAGAGATTCATGGCTTGAGATTACAACGTACTTGACTTTTCTTCTTATTCTTTATGTCTTGCATACTTGGTGGATTGATCTTCAATTGCTTGGATTGAGTATGTTGGACATGACCCATGTGAGCTTTTGAGCCATATTTGGATGGCTATGTTGCATGCCATTCTTTTCTTTCTTGTGTGTTTTATTCCCTCATATGATTTGTCACTCTAGAACTTACTTTAATTCTTTTTGAGGCTACACCATTCATTTGCATACATTGGTATGATTGAGGCATTTATTTTGTGATTAGCCACCTAGCCAAATAGCCACCCTTGCATTTTCCCCCTTGCTTAGCCCCTTTGAGCCTTTTTTATCTATTCTTTGTTTTTCGTACATTATAAGCCTAAAGTGAAAAACCATAATTCTACCTAGCCTTAGGGATTAGGAGACCATTGGTTGCCATTAGCGATGTGCATTCACATAAGTGTAAGGGTTTGCATGAGGACATGCAAGACTTTAAGTGTGGGGGGTGCAAAGTGGTGAAAAGAAAAAAAAGGAAAGAAATGAAAATATTAAAAAAAAAAGAAGAAAAAACAAAGAAAATGTAAAACAAAACAAATAAAAAAAAGAAAAATCAATAAATTGGGGCAATTTTGATGAAAAAAAGGAAGTAAAGAAGTGGGATAAAAAGGAGTTGTTTGTTGCATTGCTTAGATTTGAGGAGGACCCTCACATTTGTGACCTCATGTCTTTGCCAATGTTCTTTTATTCTCTTAGGTTTTTACATTGTATATCCTTATTATTTCTGAACCCTTACCTTGGCCTCATTACAACCTTGAATAAAGTCCTCTTAATTTGTGTGTGCATGTGTTTGAGTGGTAGAGAATTAGATGATAAGCAAGCTTGTGGTAGTGCTTTTTCTTTTGAGGTGATTTGAGTAGTATAATTGAGCCTTAAACACTTGAGAGTAAGAGTGCTACACACATTGTCTTGTGAGATCCTCCATGCTTGATCCATACTTTTTGGAGTGATTTTTGCCTTGCTTGCACCTTTGTAGAAATGTATCTTGATTGTTGAATTTCTTGATGCCTTGGATGTGCTTTTTGCCTATATGCTTGACACTCTTGAGGATCCATTGGAAATTTGTTTTTCATAGTATTTGGTCAATTCTTATTTCTAGGACTTGTGTGTTTGTTTTAAATTCTGATGGTTTATTTTCAGCACCCTTGAGTATATTTTGGATTTTGCATGAGAACATGCAAAAAGCTAAATGTGGGGAAATTTAATAAGCAACATTTTGATATATTGATTAACTCTCATATTTAGTTTATTGAACCTTTTTTGTGCTTAATTGAATAATATTGGACACATTTTATAAGTTTGGACTCTAATTGGGTTTAATTGTATTTTTCAGCATTATTACAAATTTATACTCTTTTTGTATTATGGCTGTATCTTGAGTTGTAGATATCTAAAAATTACAAATTTTAAATTTTACGAAAATTGAGAGAAAGATCTACAACTTTGATGAAGAAGTCAAAAACTAATTCAGATGTCTAGTGGGTTGAATTGGGCCACGAAGTCAGAATAGGGCTGTCATGCTGGAACCTGATTAGTGTGCACTAATTGGGCCATGATGTGAGTTCTAGACATTGGATTGAGGTGAAACTGTTGCCATTTGAAAGCTAAGATATAAAGCTTCAAGTCATATGAAGAGCACTCTCCCAAATAATGACATCTTGATAGACTTACTGGCTGTTGAATTTGACTAATGCGAATAGAGATACAACCTAGACATGCTATAAAGATTGGGTCATAACTCTCTCATTTTAAGTCCAAATTAAGCAAATTGGGTGTCCACTTAAATCTAAGAGGCAGAGGATTAAGTTGGGCTCAAGGGTATTTTTTAATTTTGACATTTGAGGTCTGATAAGAAGAGAGAAAATCGAGACACGAAGGAGGACTCTCATTGCCAACATTTTTTTCATTTTTCTTTCTTCTCTTTTCCTCTCCTCTTCTTTTCTTTTCTTTTCGTTTCATTTTGTAAGATACTTGTTTTGGGTTCTAGTTTGTAACCTTCATCGCTATGGAGGAGTAGGACTTCAAGCTAGTTCAAGGAGACTCCAAGGATATTATGGTTGCAATCTTGAAACCCTATACTTGAATTTCAATCATGGTTGTTCTCTTGATTCTTTGCCCTCTTTTATTTGTAAACTTGCATTGAATGATATTGATATGTGGGTTTATGAATGAGGAATTAGTTGGGTGATTGCTAATTTGTCAACTGATATGAACTTGATTAGTTAAAGAATTAGAAATTGGGTTTGGGTTCAAACCTAGGCTAATACATTTGGGGCTAGAAATCAACATAGGTTAATTAGAGTTGAGGCCTCAATTATCTAATCAATTATGCCTTAGTTGAATTCCTAGAATTCTCTAGGTAGACTTGTGGGGCTATTAGTAGAGGTCTCTCTAATAGCTCAAATTAGCCGCACTCCATGTGTTTGATATATTGTGTGTTAATAATTGATTCACCTTATGCCTAAGGAACTCTTTGATCTAGTGTTTTTATTTTCATCTAATTTTCTTTTATAGCTTATTTACTGCATGTTTGCACATACCCCCTTGTTACTTAACTAGATAGCAACAACATCCTTAGAAGACAACCTTGGTTGCGCTATACTTCAAAGTTAGTGTAATTAAGTATTTTAAAATTGTAATTTGGAGCAAGTTGCGACACTTGCTGCCACTAACATGGCAGGAGACGAAAATTCATCACAAGATAGAGGATTATCTGCTTTACAGATGCAAGCATTGACTAGCCATCTAGAACGGCTATTTAATACAAAATTTGAAGAGCCCCATACGAGAGTGGATCAGATGGAAAACAATGCACCTCGTAGTCAGCATGCTTCTCAAGATGAAACAAATTACCAATCTGAAGAAGAAGAGACAAGTGATCAAAACACAAAGAGAAGAAGGATCGTTAGGCACAATAGGAGAAGAAGAAATTTTGGTGATGAACTCACAGGGATTAACATCAAAATGTCTCCATTTCAAGGGAAGTCTGATCTGGAAGCCTATTTGGAGTAGGCAATGAAAGTGGAGCAAATATTCTCTTGTCACACATATTCTGAAGGTAATAAGGTTAAGCTTGCTGCCCTTGAATTTACTAATTATGCTCTTGTTTGGTGGGATCAATTACAAAAATATAGAGCTAGGAATGGAGAGCAACCGGTTCGAACATGGGCTGAGATGAACGCAATCATGAGAAGGAGATTTGTGCCTTCATATTTCCATAGGAAACTCCACAACAAGTTGTAGAGCCTCACTCAAGGTTTTAAGAGTGTGGATGACTATCACAAGGAGATAAAGATAGCCATGATTCAAGCTAACATTGTAGAGGATCAAGAAGCAACCATGGCTCGGTTTCTCAATAGCCTTAACCAAGACATAGCTGATGCCATGGAGATGTATCACTATGTAGAACTTCAAGAGATGGTGCAGCAAGCAATCAAGGTGGAGCAACAATTAAAGGGGAGAAATAGAAGAAATTCTTCTAGTTCCAATTCAAGTCCTTGGAGAAACAACCCAAAGAAAGAGCAACCAATTGCAGTTCAGTCTAAAGAAGCTGAATCAAAGAAAAGTTAACCATCAACAAGCATTTCAAAGAACCGAGACATAAAGTGCTTTAAGTGTCTTCGAAGGGGTCACATTGCTTCTCAATGTCCTAACAAGAGAGCAATGATTTTGAAGGATGAGAGGTAGAAACTAAGGAGGAGTCTGATGCATCACCAAAGCATGAAAGTGAAGGTGACGAAATTAGGCCTCACGATGGTGATTTGCTAGTTGTTAAAAGGATTTTAAATGTGCAGACCAAATAAGAAGATGACGCACAAAGGGAAAACATTCTCCATACTAGATGTCTTGTTCAAGAAAAAGTATGTAGTGTGATCATTGATGGAAGGAGTTGCACCAACATGGCTAGCATAACTTTGGTGGAAAGATTGAATTTAAGCACATCGAAGCATCCTAGGCCATATAGGTTGCAATGGCTTAGTGATAATGGAGAATTGAAGGTGAACAAGCAAGTTCTAGTACCATTCACTATTGGAGATTATGTGGACAGGCTATTTTGTGATGTAGTCCCCATGGATGTTGAACACACACTTCTTGGAAAACCATGGCAATTTGACTGCAAGGTAATCCACAATGGATACACCAACCGGTTTTCAATTGTGCACAACAAGAAGAAATTCACTCTTGCACCTTTGTCTCCAAGACAAGTTTTTGAGGATCAAATAAAATTGAAGCAGTCTAAAGAGTGTGAGGCATCTAATAAAAAAGAGAGTGAAAAGAAAATATTGAGTGAAAAAAAGAAAGGTAAACACTAATAGAGTAGTGAGCAAGAAAAAGAGAGTAAACACATGAGTATCGATGCAAAAGAAAGTGAGATCAAGAGAGCTTGTTTTCTCATCAACTTATGCTTGTACTTTTGTACAAGGAGGCTTATTTAAACTCTAACATTGATCAAACTTCTTTGCCTAGTTCTTTTGTATCTCTTATGTAGGAATTTGAGGATGTGTTCCCAGATGCAAGTTCCAAGTGGTTTGCCACCCTTGAGAGGGATTAAGCATCAAATTGATCTCATTCTCGATGTTGTACTCCCTAACAAGCCAGCCTATAGAACTAAATCCCGAGGAAGCAAAAGAACTTCAAAAACAAGTTGGAGAGGTAATGGAAAAAGGATGGGTGAGGGAAAGCATGAGTCCTTGTGCTGTACCTGTTATTCTTGTACCAAAGAAAGATGGATCATGGAGGATGAGTACGAATTGCAGAGCCATCAACAAAATCATTGTAAAGTATAGACATGCAATTCCTAAATTAGATGATATGCTTGATGAATTGCATGGTTCTTGCTATTTTTCCAAAATTGATTTGAAAAGTGGTTATCATCAAATTAGGATGAAAGAAGGGGATAAATGGAAAATAGCTTTCAAAACTAAATATGGGTTCTATGAATGGTTACTTATGCCTTTTGGTTTAACTAATGCTCCTAGTACATTCATGTGCCTCATGAATTATGTTTTGCATTCTTTTCTTGGAAAATTTGTGGTTGTTTACTTTGATGATATCCTCATCTATAGCAAGAGCTTAGGTGAACATCTTGAGCATTTGAGGTGTGTCTTACTTGCACTGAGAAAAGAGAGGTTGTATGCTAATTTGAAAAAGTTTTCCTTTTGCACTCAACAATTAAACTTTCTTAGATTCATTGTTAGTTCTAGAGGGATAGAAGTGGATGAAGAAAATGTGAGAGCAATTAAGGAATGGCCTAAACCTAAGGGTTTGAGTGATGTGAGAAGTTTTCATGGGCTAGCTAGTTTTTATAGGAGGTTTGTCAAGGATTTTAGTACACTAGCTGCACCATTGACTGAAGTTGTCAAGAAAAATGTTGGTTTCAAATGGGGACAAGAGCAAGATATGGCTTTCAATACCCTTAAAGAAAAATTGAGTGGAGCACCTTTACTTGTGTTACCCAATTTTTCTAAATCCTTTGAAATTGAGTGTGATGCTTCGGGTATAGGTATAGGCGCTATTTTGATGCAAGAAGGTAGGCCTGTTGCGTACTTTAGTGAGAAATTGAGCGGAGCTAAACTTAATTGCTCTACTTATGACAAAGAGTTGTATGCTTTGGTGAGAACTTTGCAGGTTTGGCAACATTATCTTTTGCCGAAAGAATTTGTGGTACACGCGGATCATGAATCCTTGAAACATTTAAAGGGACAAGGAAAGGTAAACAAAAGGCATGGTAAGTGGATTGAATTTCTGGAACAATTCTCTTATGTGATCAAATACAAGCAAGGGAAAAAAAATGTGGTGGCTGATGCACTTTCTAGGAGGTATGCACTACTTTCTACCTTAGATGCAAAATTGCTTGGTTTTGAGCATTTGAAAGACTTGTACATAAATGATTCTGATTTTTCATAGTTGTACATTGCTTGTGAAAAAGGGGCAGAAAAGGATTTCTTTAGACATGATGGTTATTTGTTTAAGGGAAATAAACTTTGTGTGCCTAATTGTTCCTTGCATGAATTACTTGTTAGAGAGGCTCATGGAGGGGGTTTGATGGGTCATTTTAGGGTTAGTAAGACTTTGAGTACCTTAAGTGAACATTTCTTTTGGCCTCAAATGAAAAAGCATGTAGAAAAAATTTGTGATCATTGTGTTACTTGTAAGAAGGCCAAATCCAAGGTTATGCCTCATGGATTATATACCCCCTTACCTATTCCTGATTTCCCTTGGACTGATTTGTCTATGGATTTTGTATTGGGTTTACCTCGAATTAAGAGGGGCAAAGATTCTATTTTTGTTGTTGTGGACTAGTTTTCAAAGATGGCACACTTCATAGCTTGCCACAAAATGGACAATGCAATTCAAATTGCTGAATTGTTTTTCAAAGAAGTCGTGAGATTGCATGGCATGCTAAGAAGCATTGTCTCCGACCATGATATGAAGTTCTTAAGTCATTTTTGGAAGACCTTGCGGAATAAGTTAGGAACCAAGCTTTTTTTCTCTACAATCGTCATCCACAAACTGATGGACAAATAGAGGTAGTGAATAGAACCCTCTCCACCTTGTTAAGGGCTATGATTAGTAAGAATCTAAAGTCCTGGGAAGAATGTTTGCCTCATGTAGAATTTGGTTACAATACGGCAACACACTCTACCATTAATCACTCACCTTTTGAAGTGGTCTACGATTTTAATCCTTTGACTCCATTAGATTTAATTCCTTTGCCAATGAGAGAGAAAGGTAATCTAGATGGCAAAAAGAAGGCTAAATTTGTCAAGAAATTCCATGAGAAAGTAAGACAACAAATTGAGAAGAAAATATGGCAGTATGCTCATCAAGCCAACAAAGGGCACAAGAAGGTGACTTTTGAGCCAGGAGATTGGGTTTGGGTTCACATGAGGAAGGAGAGGTTTCCTGCCCAAAGGCATTCCAAGCTACAACCAAGAGGAGATGGACCTTTCCAAGTGATTGAAAAGATCAATGACAATGCATATAAGCTTGATCTTCAGGTGAGTGTCAAGTTAGTGCTACTTTCAATGTAACTGATCTATCCTTGTTTGATGCAGGTGATGAGCTTGATTCGAGGATGAATCCTTTTCAAGAGGGAGGGAATGATGAGAATTCAACCAAGGCCAACAATGTTCAAGATCAATTACTAGGCATGGATGGCCCAATGACCAAAGCTAGAGCAAAAAGGCTAAAAGAAGCATTGCAAGGCCTAGTCATGGAAGCAAAGACCAAGAGCAATCCAATTAAGCATGAGCTTCCAAAATGGACCAATCTTATTCAACTTGAAGAATAGCCAAGTCCAACATGAAGAAGTCACTTGAAGACCCAAGATGAAGCCCAATTCGAGTGATCAAGTTGCAAACAGATTGGGCTGGAATAATTAGTTTTAATTAGGTGTAATTTGTCTTATTTTCTTGTAGTTTTCATGCACCTTTTAATGTCTCCAATTTCAAAAACTTTTTAGTTGTTTTCAAAGTCAGTTTCAAGTATTTTAAGAGTTCCTAGGCAATTATGATAGATAGTGGGTAAGTTACTTGTGTTTTCAATGTTAGTGGGACTTTAATGCTTAGTGGATTGTGTAGAGGCTGCAACTCAATGTTTATGCAGTCCACTTAAGATTACAAATAGGAACTCAATGTAAAAACACAAGACAGATTATGAATAGACTTTTTTTGAATTTCTCCCAATTGTGAGAACTTCCCTTTTGTTCTTGGGCAAAGAACTATAGATCTTATCAAGGCAACTTATGGCAATCAAAATAAGACTTCTCACTCACCTTCTCATCTTCTCTTGAGTGTGGTGTCTATATCCATTTCTAATTAAAAACAAACAAAAATCAAACGCAACCCTAAACTTCCACCTTGAAAGTGCAAGGCAATCTAGGTTTATGCTAGTTGTTGATTTAAAACCATTCAACTCAATCAAAGCTGAATCATATCACTATGCCTTCTAGCAGTAAGAATGATTTTATCAGTAATGAATCCTTAATAATACATTGCAAAGGTTCAAACATAACTTTCTAGCCTTGGTCACTGAATTAACTAATGCTCAAAAGGTTGAGTTAACCCTTCTACTAAAATAACATTATTTTTTAAATTGGAATTGTTCTTATCCACATTACTTATACCAATGACTGTGGATTTGATTCCGTCAGCAAATTTAACTATTCCACCATCCTTGGGTCTGAGGTTTTTGAACTAGAATTTATTTCCAGTCATATGTCTGGAGCACCCTGCAACATCCCCCTTTGTACAGTACAATGCTTAAGTCTTAGTAACACACTTAGGAGTTGTTACTGTTACCTGGGCGACCTTAACTGACAGCAACTTCAGTCATCTTTGCAACTTCTCAAACTATCTGGAGATAACATGGAAATAAGAGTGAGAATTTTAAATTCTCAGTAGGATTTTTTTAACTGTTATACATAATGTTATCGTTGTCATCTCCAGTTGCTTCAGTTTATTATGAAAATGGTGAACATGTTATACAAATTGTTTGGTTTTATGTTTTGAAAACATATTGTCTGAAGCAAAGTTCATTTTATTCATACACCTATTATTTAGGTGAGCCAACACAAAATCAATTCATGAATTATGCTATGAATAATAACTGAAACGTATCAAAATATAATAGCACCAATATACTGAAGACATAAAACTTGCACATTCCTTTACTTGCACTTGAATTTATTCAAATACACATAATCCTTTTTTCTTCCTTTATCTTCCTTTACTTGTCACACATATTCCAGAGTACGATCGCCATGTCATACTCCATTGGGGTGTGATCACCATGTCACACTCCTTAGGAATATATTCATCCTGCCACGTCCCAAAGTATGATCGCCATGTCATACTCCATTATGATGTGATCGGCATGTCACATTCCTTAGGGTGTGGGACCATTATGCCACATTTCAGAGTATGATTGCCATGTCATATTCCATCAGAGCGTGATAGCCATATCACGTTTCTTAGGAATATGGAGTCATCATCATAGAATCTTTATATACCACATCCCAGAGTATGATCGCCATGTCATACCCCATCAGAGCGTGATCGCCATGTCACGTTCCTTAAGAATATGGGACCTTCATCATATATTTTAACTGCCTTCACAGTGAAGGGATCTTCATTTAATATATTCATATCCTTTCATTCTCATACGTAATCATGCATAGACATACTGAATGCACTCTTACATATACTTCATCATTTGCTTTCATATATCCTTGCATATGGAATTTCTACATACATATTCATAACATAAAAATGCTCATAACTTCCTTACTATTCTATCGAAAATTCGGCAGCATAGCGGATCATGTCCGCTTTCCTATGAATAGTGCCAGTAATCAAGAAACTTTAATCAAACAGCAACCTCATTGTAGAACATTATAATCATACCAAGAACATAACAATATCAATATATGCAAGTTTTAAACTCTTAAGCCTTAATCTATCTTGCAAGCTTTAACTTCTAATGATGCTCCCGAGTTCGAGCTTAGTACTGACTTCCGAGTTCCGGGATCATGTAAGTTATGTACATAAAGTCAATGACTTGATTCCCAACTTTTGGGATTTATGAATGTCTTGATTCCTGACTTCCGGGATTCATGTATAAGGTTTCATATTTTGATACCAACTACCGATTTCCAGCATTATGCTAAGACCTTCTTGAATGTGTTTCTTATGTTCCGAGTTCCGACATTAACCTTACCCGATCTAGTTCTCTATTTCACTATGTCCGAGTTCAATATTAAGTATACCTGTTATAGTTTCCTATTCACTAGCTTCCGAGTTCAACATTAAGTATGCCCTTTCGAGTTCAACCTTAAGTATACCCTTCCGATTTCCGAGATTAACTCAAGTTATTTGGGTTTTATCCCAGACTGCCATACTCCTAGCTAGAATTGCACTCTTCTAAGAGAAAATTCACCCAAAAAATAGAAATCTAAACAAAATCATGCGAAATTTATATCAATGTAAAACTAACAGAATAAGCTTTCAAATGAAATAAGTCGCATATCATTTGAATGAGTATAATTCAAGATATAAGCCTTGACACTTGACCCTATTGGACTGCCCTATTCCAACCTAGGTTGAACTTAGGATGAATTCATTGAGGTACTGAGATAATTGGCAACGAATCTGACACTAAAATTTTTATGGGATGTTCCCTCATATGTTAGCTTTCAAAAAACATTGGAATCAATCAATTTGGAGTTGTGTAGGGTGAGTTACACCCTTCTCAACTCACACTGCCTAGATGAAGGTCCTAATTTCTAGGTCAAACTTCAAAAATTCATAACTACCTCTATACTGATCCAATGGGCTTATATTATATATGTATGGAAAGCCCTGAATGTCTAGTTTTACATAAAAATAGTTTCATCAAGTTTCAGTCGCCGTAGGTATAGCTGTACACTCCACCAGTGGACGCCATAAGGTTTACAAGGTTACAGCTTCTGTTTTGCATCCCTTTTTGAATTCTCACCCAAGTTCTCATCCAAACTCAACGTTTATGCATTTATCCAGCTATAAGAATTCATATAAACACAATATATCATCAAACTAATGGAAAGAATAAGAATTCTACTCAGCCACAATAGCATCAATAATAGAAGAAGTTGAAGAATCCTACCTTATCTAGTTGAACCTTGGTTGATTTAGTGTCTTAAATGGAAGTAACTCTTGATGAAACTGGAAGAGAGGTTGAATATGGAGTGGAGATAAGTGTGTATCGAAGAGGAATGAAGAGAGCTTAGCTTCTTATGTTGGCCAAATTACACAAGGGAGAAGGAAGGAAATAATTACAAACTTTTAAAGCAAGTCTCACACGATTGGTGGATGTGCACTAGTAGTTTAACTTGGTTTGTGGCTGCCTTCTATGGGCTAATGTAGCGCCACATATGGAGGTGTTTTGGCTAAATCTTAGCCGTCCATCCTAGGGTTTTCATAATATAATCCCTATTGATCTGGTTCCGACAGTTTAAAATACCGAAATCTTACCGATTTCCTTTAAATTGGTAAACCGGTTTTAGAAAAATTCTATGAGTTTTCCTATGTTCCTAATCTAATTCCATCAAGCCTAATCACTTCTGAATCACATGTAATTGACTTTAAGTAAATGTTTAATTGAATTCTAATTAAACCCACTTATTCGATAAAAACCGAATAACTCGGTTATGAACGATAAAATTTTTCGGGCATTACACACCCACTGCCCGGATACCACTTCTTTTCCCCTTGATGTAGTGATTTAAGACATACCTGCATCAGAAGCAATTTTAACTTTAGGTGCCCATATCTTCTTGGGTCCGTTTGTGTTAGTTGAGTTTTTGGGCTTTTTCACTTTCTGTTTAGCTTTCCTTCTGGAAAAAGTATCTTTCAGAAAAGTATCTCTTTTTGAAACAGTACATACATTAGAGATGGCAAAGTGGGCCAGGGCCCACAAAAAGCAAAGCAGGGCGGGGCCAGCTGAATTAGGAATACTGGCTCAATATTCTAGCCTGCCCCATTTAAGGGCAGGTTGGCCCGCCAAAAAAATAAAAAATATAAATAAATTTATTTTAATATTTTTTATGAGTTAAATTACTTTAAAAATTAGAAAAATATATTAAATAAAAAATCTACTTAAATAAAATAGAACAAAATAATTAAACTATATAATTTATATCCAAATTTAACTCAAATACAAATATAATAAACTAATTAGGATGTATAAATAAGTTTATAAATAATAATTAACTATAAATTTATAATATAAAGTCTATAGTATAAAGTTCACAAATTAATAAAAGTATAATAACAACATAATTTATAATAAAAACTAAAATTATTTTTTAAAAATACTCTTGAACCAAAAAAAAAAAAAGAAAAGAGAGACAAGCTTGGCCTGGTGGGCCAACTCGCCTTGGCCCGCCAAAGCCCGCGGGTTAGGCGGATTGAAAATTTTTGGCGGGCCAAATATGTTACCCCGACCCGTTATTTTTTGCAAGTTTGGCAGGCTAATCCGGCGGGTTGAGCCCGTTTTGCCATCTCTAATATATGTGTAGGAATTTTAGACTGTAAATCGTTGGATGAAATCTCATTTGCCTTTTCCACATATCCTAATCCTATTTTGTCAATATATGGTTTTTGCCCTCCAAGAATAAGATCGAGATTTTTTGAGTCATTTACCATATTTTCTCAAGATCATATTTGAGAACTTTAACTAAGTTCTGAAGTTTAGAAATATCAGTGGAAGCATTCTAATTTACTTCAGAAAATTTACTTTTCAAGGTATTAACATCCTTCTGAAGGGTGTCATTTTCCTTTAAAAGATCAGTATTTCTCTTTTCTAACTCCTCATTCTCAGTCTTAAGTTTTTCGAAATCTAGAGATAGTTTTTGAAATTTTTTCTTTAAAGATGCATAGTGGGAAGCAAGTAGCTGAGAGTCATCCAAAAGATCATCATTGGATTTTTGAAGAATTTCAAATGAAGATTCAAGTTCAGAATCAGATACCTCAGTTTTTTCTTCTGATATAATGTCAGCCATAAAGATTTGCTACAATCTCTTCTTCATTTTATGATTTAGCATTCTCCTGTTCTTCATCCAGATCTTCCTATATGGCCATCATAGCCTTCTTCTTTGTAATCTTCTTTCTTGAGCCTTTCTTTAATCTGGGACATTCAGATCTAACATATCTAGGTTCCTTGCATTCAAAGCAAATAATCTCATCTTGCTTGACCTTGCCCTTTTTATCTTCCTTGAGAACAAGGTTCTTCTTCTTCCTCTTAATCCATGCTTTGAGATCTTCCTTACTAAGTTTGTAATCTCATCATTATCATCATCATCATCAGAGGACTCATCTTCTTCTTCTTTAGATTCTTCTAAAGCTTTTATGGGTTTGGAAGACTAAGTCCTTTTCTAACTGGACTTCAGAGCAATAGATTTTTCCCTTCTTGATAGCCTCCTCAGAGACTTCATTCAGCTCAATCTCATGAGTCTTTAATGACCCAATGAGAGCATCTAAGTTAAGCATAGGTCCTTAGCTTCTTGAATAGCCGTGACTTTTGGACGCCAGGCCTTTGAAAGACTTCTTAGAATCTTTCTCACCATTTTCTGCATTGGTGTACCTTTTACCTAAGGCCTTTAACTGATTTATGATATGCATAAATCTAGTTGTCATTTCATTAATAGTCTCAAGCACTAGCATTTTAAACATTTCATATTGATGAATTAACATTCTAATCTTGGTTTCCTTGACTGATCTATTCTTTCATGAAGCACTTGAAGTCTATCCCAGATTTCCTTTGCTAAATCACAGGATATGAATTTTTCATATTCACTTTTGCTTAAGGCACATGTGAGGAGATGCTTTTCCTTAGCATTCATTTGAACTTTGGTCTTATGCTGATCAGTCTATTTATTTCTTGGAATGGTTCTGACTACAACTAATGGAGGTTGTTCTGGATCAACAACTACTTGAGATACTAGTTGCTCAACTGTGGGTGTATAATCACCATTTTCTATTTTCTCCCACATATCCAAGCTTGTGGACTCAATGAAGAGTCTTATTCTATCATTCCAATATGGACAATCTTCACTATTAAAGAAAGGAGGGCAATTGGTGGAGTGACCTTCTGCAATATGATTTATTTGTTGAGCCATTTGATAGGATCTTTGACCACTATAACCGTTAGGAAGCTCAACCCTAAAGTTAGGCTCTGATGCCAATTGTTGGAAAAGATGACACGACACTAAATTTCTTAAACTTGAAAACTTTTTAGAAAGCAACGTTCTCAAGTTCTAGACTTAAAATGCGGAAGCAGTTGTTAGATAAAAAATTGTTTAGCTTTGTAAAAGAATGCTTAATCAATTTGATTGTTGCACAGGTCTAAGAATAAAATAAATACCGCTAGTGAAAAGGGAAAAGATAAAAGGGTCACACAGAGAGATTTATCCTGGTTTGGCCAAACCAATGTCTACGTCTAGTTCCTAACTCCTCGTTAAGATTTTTTATCATGAGTTTACTTTTTTTTTTTCAAGCCTCGCCAAGCTTTACAATCAAGTAGTCTTTGCCAAGCCTCTCCAAGCTAAACAAGTAATATTTTTCTTGCCTCTCCAAGCTCACGATGACCACTATTGGGTCTATTTACAAGAGATTTTTGAAAATTTTTATTTTTTACACTCACAATTAACTTCTTTATAGAGCATAAATCAAAGAGGCATAGTGAGTGACTCTCTATATTCTCAAAAGAAGAATATTATCTATTTCACACTTATAGAGAAGGTTTTACTACAGAAGTTACAATGAGTAACTTTTTGGACAAGTAGAAAGTCAAGAAGGATGAAGATATGAAATAGTAGCTGATTTTGAAAATTTGAACAGCATCTCTATTTTCTTCTTTGTGTTCTAGCTTTATATAGACTTGAGATGTTACTGTTTAAGCTTGTAGATCTTGAGCCTTATGCTACTATGATCCATTGGTCTATGACTGGAGAAAGAAGGTATATCTTTCTTCTTCAACAAGTTAAGATGACATAGAAGGGAGAAAGTAGCCGTTGAGGTGTTAATCAACTTTTCAGACTTGTCAGTGTTTTCATTGCAACTTGTCACATGATATTTGACTTTTTGAACTTCTCAATGAAGTGTATAGAAGAAGCTTTAGTGGTGAGATACTTCTTGAGGATTCGCCTTTCTGGATCATGTCATCTTTCTGAATGAAGTGTGACGCTTCTCGTGGCATGCTCTTCCTTTCCGGTGCTATACCACTATCCTTTTGAACTTTCTATTTTGTTCCTGAGTGAGTAAACATACAAGACACAAAGCGATAGATCCAATATAAAAACATTCAAAAAGAGTACCATGGATTTTGACGCTTTGTTTCATATGATAACCATTTTAGCTTTGAAGTATATCATTTTACCCACAAAAGGATGTGTGTAACAAATCATTTGCAGTTCAAGAAATTTACTTAAAGGTTGATTTGATAGCCATCAAAACCTTTAAAACTTGCAATATCTAAAGTAAAGAGACTATTTTTAGTTGGGCAATGGAGCTTCACTTATTACTTTGATGTGGGTTGAGTGTAGGATCCAGATGGAGGTCACACATCTGATGTACTCAAAAACTTGTACTAGAAATACATGGGATTTGTAAACATTGGACTGGATATTATGTAAGTTGTTTGCTACAGATACCTTTAGTATACTTATGGTCTGCCTCACTTTTACATTTTACTCTTTGTACACACACATTTATATATGTAAAGCACAGCGAAAAATTTTATTACACGTATGCCTTTATTAGGACAAACACATAGGAGACTCAAGCCAAAATAAAACTGAACTAAGAAATCAGATCCCACACATGGCAACTTCTAGCTATGGTATTATGACCTAAGCATAGCATTGTAGTTAGAAGGGTGTTAAAAAGTGTAGGGTTTGCATAAGGGCATGCAAGACTTTAAATGTGGGGTGCAATTTGGTGAAGTGCTTAAAAAAATAAGAAAATAAAAAAAAAAACAAGAAGAAGGTAGTATTGATGAATAAAAGCATAAAACAAAGAGAAAAAGCTTTGAATTAAAGAAAAAAAGAGTAATAAACAAAATGAGTGGGGTTTGGTAGGAATTTGTACAGAGAGATTTGAGTTGCATTGCATGTCTTTGGTGAACCCTTGCACTTGCTAGATCCTTAATTGTCATCAATGGTCTCTTAATTTCTTAGGTAATTAGCCTCCCATTTCCATAATTATATCTTTCCCTTACCCTAACCCTATTACAACTGTAACAACCTCTATCATATAAGCTATACTCGAGTCATAGAGTTATATTAAAAGGTTGTCATTGTGCTAAGAAATCTTTAAAATATGGAAAATATAATACATGGCCCTTTAACTAATCACTTTTTTTTTCTGACTAATAATCTTTGATGCATAGAGAATAAAATAATTACACTTTTAAAGAAATTGTAACTGACATAGTACACAGCATTTACATCCGACTAGTCGTTAGCTAGCTTCAATAGTTTCTTGGTCTGGTTTATGCCCGATCCTTGCTCAATGAAAGGCCCAGTACTCCACTTCGCACTTGATTTCTAACTGGGGTGCTGGAATGTTTACGGAAAAGAAAAACATACAAGCAGGCAGTGAGAACCCAAGGTTCTCAGTAGATAAACTCAAACTAATCTTATAGCATCATCATAAACATTCCAACCGCTTTGGTTTATTATGAAAATATGAGCACATACAAACAAATAGTGGTTCAATTTTAAGTTGAAAACACCTTACTCGAAGCGGGATATATTTTAACAGTCACTTGCCATTTCATATAATAGACAGAGAAATACGAATAGTATGATATGCTCCAACAAGAATCATAAAAGCATTATGACTTTATGGGATAATTGAAGATGCACCTAAAGATGCTTGTACTTATCTGTATGCAAGTGCACTTGACTTAATTCATATCTTTCTTTAACTTGCAACTTGATCTTGCTCTATTCTATACTTGGTCCCCCGGAGGTGAATGGCCTCTCTCACCCCTGGGTAATAGCCTGCTTTTCAGGTCCGAGCTCGTACCTATACATGAGTGACGGGTTTACTTTCCCCGACCCTCACACCGGTCTATTCCCTTTAAATCTGGTTGAGGGCTGGCCCAAGTCTTAGACAGTACTGCTCTGTCCCACGCTAGTTGGGTCTATGCCATGCCTCACGTGATAGCTTGGTACGTCTTTCTTGCAAGTTCTTATTATCTTTTCCTTTTCATATCTTGTCATACATGCGGACGCTCGGTGCATTCATGAATATGTCTCATGCCTTATTTACCATATCATATTCTAAATATACTTGCATGCATGATGTACATGAATATGACATGTAAATGTAAATATATTCAAAGCATAATCACCCATAGCATAAGTTCTCATAAAGTCCTGCCGAAAATTCGGCAGTATAACGGATCAAATCCGCTTCCCCATGAATAGTGCCAGACAACCAGTACAATCTTTCAAACTTGCAATTCAATATGGATCAGCAACTATATAGATATTCATAGCATCATTCATCAAGTTCAATTAAAACATCTATGGGGTTTTCAGTTTACTCCCTCCTATTCTGCCTGATTTTGTTATAATCCACTCTTTGCTAAACTCAACTCATCTAAGTCTAAATTTTGGATATGTCATAGCCTTGTGTGTCTAGTTTCCAACCCTTTTGGTCCCATCTCATTTTGAATTGTATAACTCAAGATATAAGTATTTTTCCTCAAGCTGTCCTGTTCTTAGCCAGAATTATACTCTTATAAGTGAAATCATTCGAAATTTATATCAAATGAAAGCTAACAGAACAAGCTTTTAAATGAATTAAGTTTCATGTCATTTGCATGAGTATAATTTAAATTATGAGTCCTGAAACTTGACCCTTCTGGATTACACTGCCTCAGCCTAGTTTAAACTTAAGTTGACTTCACTGGTGTGCTAGGAACAGATGGCAAGGAATCTGATTCTAAAATTTGTATGAGATGTTCCTTTACATGTTAGCTTTTAAACAACCTTGGGTTCACTTAGTTTGGAGTTGTGTAGGGTGAGTTATACCCTTCTCAACTCATACTGCCCGGATAAGAATCTAGAATTCTAGGTTAAACTTCAAAAATTCATAACTAATTCTATACTAATCCAATGGCCTTATATTTTATATGTATGAAAAGCTCTGAATGTCTAGTTTCATATAAAAATAGATTTATCACTTTATATGGCTATAGGCGGAGCCGTATACTCTGCCAGTACAGACGCCGTAGGGCTTTCTCACAAAACTGATTCTGTGTAGCTCCTTTTGAGTTTTTTGATAAATTCCTCAACTTAAACCAAGTTTCCTTATCTCAAAACACTAGAAGAACATCAAAGCACCATCATACAAGTATGGCATAAGAGGAATATAGCAGCAACAAAGTCACATGATACATCAAACAACTAAGGATTTGAGCTACCTACCTTGAAATCCTTGAAACTATGGAAGCAAGGAGGCCAAGAACTAACTCCTAGCCTTCTTTCTTCATCATGGCAGCAACTCATATGAATGTGAGGAGGCTCTATTTGATGCTTAATTATGAAATTGTTAGGGGGGTTTTCTAAAGAAGGAGGTGAAGATCAATTTTCATAAAAGGAGCATAAGGACTTGAGGTCAAGAGGGCTTCCAATCTTGAGCTTGAAGTTCTTATCCATAGAGGTAATTAAAGAAAGGAAGAAGAAGGAGAAGAGATGTGTAATGTCCAAAAAATTTTATCATTAACAACTGAGTTGTTCGGTTTTATCGAACAAGTGGGTTTAATCAGAACATGATTAAACATTTACTTAAAGCCAATTAAGAGTGATTTGAGAAGATTAGGCTTGATGGAATTAAATTAGGAGCATAGAAAACCCCACAGAAAATTTTCAAGCCAATTTACCGATTAAAAGGAAATTGGTAACAATTCAGTATTTCAAACTGTCGGAACCGGATCAGTAGAATTTTTCTATGAGTGCCCTAGAATCAACAGCTAAGATTTACCCAAATACCTCCCCCAAGTGCCGCCTCGACAGCCATTGCTGATGGGGAGTAAACCAGATTTTTTGACCAAGATTAGGTCCACCAATCAAAATTAAGCAACCTTGAAATATCTTCACTTTTTCTCCTTTTATCCTCATTCATTTTCGGCCCTCTTCTAGCAGCTGAAGCTCCTTTCTTTCTCTCCTCTTTGCTCTCATTTCTACTCCATTCTCATCCATCTTCAAGTCCTATCCCAAGCCACCACCATCAAAGATACAAAATCAGCATAAATTACACAAGACAAGGTAGGAAATCCTACTTCTTCTCTTATTTTATCTGATTTGGGGCTATATGAAGAGCATGCATAATCTGAGATTTGGATGTTTTATAGAGTGATGATGATGTTTTATGACTGGCTCTACATGTATGTTGTGATTAAAATTGGATTTGAGGGCAAATAGCTTGAAGGAGGAAGACAAATCTAGAAGCTGTTAGGGTTTTCCCTTGGCGGTCCTTACGGCAGAGTGTACAGCTCTGCCTACCGCAGTTTAAATTTCATGAGACTATTTTTATATGAAATTAGACATCTAGGGATTTCCAAACATATATCATATAAGGCCATTGGATTAGTATAGAATTAGTTATGAATTTTTGAAGTTTACAATAGGAATCTAGATTCCTATCCGGGCAGTAGGAGTTGAGAAGCGTATAACTCAACCTATACAACTTTAAATTGAGTGAACCCAAGTTCGTTTGAAAGCTAACATTTATAGGAATATCCCATAAAAATTTCAGAACCAAACTCATAGCCGTTTGCTCCCAGTGCACCAAGGAAGTTGGCTTAAGTCCAAACCGGATTGAACCGGGGTAGTTTAGTAGAGCCAAGTTTCGAGACTCATAAGTCAAAATATACCTATGAAAATGACATGAAACTTAATTCATTTGAAAGCTTATTCTGATAGCTTTAATTTGATATAAATTTCGTATGAATTTACCTAATTTTCTATTATTAGTGAATTTTTTCTTATAAGGACACGATTCTAGCTTAGAATAGGGTAGTCTGAGGTAAATTATTTATATCTAGAGTTATATACATCAAAATGAGATGGGACCAAAAGGGTTAGAATCTAGACATATGAGGCTATGACATATCCAAAATTAGATTTCAATGAGTTGAATTGACTGAGAAGTGAGGCACACCGAATTCGGGCAGAACAGAGGGGGTTAAATTGAATTTCTATTGATGTTTAAATTGAAATTGTTGATTGATGCTATGAATGTACATGTATAATTGCTGCTCTATGCTGAAATTGCAAGTTGAATAAATATACTGGTTGTCTGGTAGTATTCATGGGGAAGCGGACTCGATCCGTTATGCTGCCAAAATTTCGATAAGAAGTTCATATGTTATGAAATTTATTACAACTTGAGTACATCACATGTAAAGAGACAAGCTAGATGTGCATTCATTTCATAACATTATAAAGAATTCCACATCACTTGGGCCAACCCCGGAATAAATAAAGGGGAATAGATCAGTGGGAAGGTCGGGGAAAGTAAACCTGGCCATCCTGTATAGGAACGAACTCGGTGCTGAAAAGCAGACTATTACCCAGGAGTATATGGCCAATGACTCCCAGGGGACCAAGGATGGAAATAAGTTCTAACAGGCAGAAGCCTCCAAGAATAAGATGCATTTTCTAGTTGCACAGGTATATGTACAGTGTAATGCCTCTCTATTGATTGTTCTAGATCCCTGTTTATTATTCTTAATATGCTATTGTTCCGCTGTGATTACTGTTTGAGTACATTAGTATATCTGTTAATTAAAATTGAACTTGTTTCGGTGTATGCTTTACAAATGAGTATTTAAGTTAAATATTATCATTTTACCGTACTATTTGAAAAATATTGCATGACCAAAACTACTAGGAATGACGGCGATGACAGATGTATAGAAGCTAGGAATTTCTACTGAGAAATATTTATTTCTCACCCTATTGTATGTTCCGCATCATTCTCAGACCATGGAGCACGCCGCGACCGGAGTCCTATTCATTGAGTTTCCCGAGCTTCACATCCACCTTGACCCGTTTTTAGATTCTATATATCAATCTGGCAGGTGCCAGTTTCGTTTATATTTCTTTTTCCAGAGAGACTTCGCCATACCACTTATGCACCCACTGTTTGACCCCGCTGTCCCGTATATTGCCATTCCCCTCCATATGACCTATCCATTTCCACCTCCTCCAGCAGCAGCAGTAGCACCAACGGTAGCAGTAGCCCCCGCTCCTATGTACCCTCCTGCTTCACCACCACAGCTGATGCTTTCTGCCTCGACTCCAGAGGAGGACCCATCTGAGGCAGCGAGCTCCTCCTCGTCCTTTGCTCCCGGCACAGGCCACCCTCCTGCAGATGAACCCATGGCGAATGGGTTTCTTTCTTCAGATTCTGGTTAGATAGTGGGTTTATCATAATGGTAGTAGATGTACAGAATTGCCCTCTTTTGGCAGTCTGGGTCATGGATAGATGGGTAGATGTTAGGAGATGTATATGAAATGTCCCATGGGGACCACTTGAGGTGCTGTTCATAGAAACTAGCCGTTTCGTTTTGTATTAGCGATCTCATTTTGTCACCTTGTATCTTTTTGACAAACTCTGAAATCAGATATCTATTTATATGTTTACGATGCCTTTTGCAGTTGTTCTGTCCTTATTACACTTTTATTTATGTTACGTTATTTACAGTCTGCTGATTACTTAGTATTTATTCCGCCGTCACGCAGGAAATTTAATTACGCAATTAAGTATTCTTATGCGAGTAATTACTACTAATACAAAAAATAGAATCTAACCAGTATTATACGTAATCACTTATCAGATAATTTATTATGACTTAAGCATAGTACTTTGTCTGGTAAGGTGTTACATTTTTGGTAGCAGAGTAGTTCATCCTGATATAGGCTTGAGGATTGGACTGACTATGCTTCGCATATGCTCTGTATTCTCTAGATCTTATTATGTTCTGAGTCTTGTCCATACAGATAGGACATATGTGAAGGAGTTTGCCTAACTGTATGCTATTATTTACTAGCACACCAAACTTAGTATTGAGCCTGATCAACTCAATTACTCTTATTTTGTGTGTTCAGAACTTAATGGCTTCTGGAAGGCGAGGTAGACTGCAAACTTCCCCAGCCCAAGAGGAATCCACGGAGTTCCTGGACGCAATGCGAGAGATAGCGCAGGCTATGCGCGAACAGGCAGCTGTGACAACTCAAATGATGGGCCAACTAGGAAGGCAGTCAGAGGTAAAACGTGGGGGAAATCATAATGGCCCTGGGATGGATCTAGAATACCTCAAACTTGCTGAGTTCCAGAAGGCTAATCCACCCAGCTTTAGGGGAGCCTTTGACCCAGATAAAGCAGATGAATGGATTAAGGCTATGGAAAAGATTTTTTCCGTGTTAGATTGCACAGGCCATCAAAAGGTGACTTTTGCCACCTATATGTTAGAAGCTGATGCAGAATTCTGGTGGAACGGTGCATGGCAATTATTAGAAGGATCCCAAATAGAAATTACTTGGGACGTATTCAAAGATGCATTCTACCAGAAGTACTTCCCTGCGTCTGTCCGTAATGCCAAGGAGTTGGAATTCACGCACCTCCGTCAAGGAAATAGTAGCGTGTCGGAATACATTGCCAAATTTGAGGAATTGTGCAAATTTTCCATTATTTATCAACGGAATCCCGATGAAGCATGGAAATGTATGAAATTTGAAGGCGGACTGAGAGAGGACATTCTGGCCACCATAGGACCAATGGAGATTAGAGACTTCCCTACCTTAGTAAACAAGTGCCGCTTAGTGGAGGACTGTAACAAGAAGTTAGTTGTTGCTAGACCATCCGGTAACAACTTTAAGAGAGGGCTAGCTCCGCAAGGTCCGAGGTTCGAGCCTAACTTACAACAGCGAAGGAAGTTCCAGCCGGCGAGTAACAAAGGCAAGCAACCTCAAAGGCCTTTTGGGAACCAGATTTGCAGCAAGTGTGGCAGGAATCATGGCGACCGCCCTTGCTTGGCAGGTCAAAATGTTTGCTTTGGATGTGGCAAACCAAGCCACAGAATTTACGAATGCCTTGCCAGAAATTCTCAACCAACTCCTAGGCCACAACGCCAAGGGAAAGATTTCACCATGGATGCACAGGAGGTCAAAAAGTTAAAAGATTTGATCCAAGACACGTGTGAAGTAAATGGTACGACCTTAACCATTTTATACGATTCAGGTGCATCTCACTCTTTCATCTCTCATGATTGCATGATAACCCTGCAGCTACCTATTTCAGAATTACCTTATGACTTGCTAGTTTCTACTCCTACAAATGAGCGCATTAGGACCAACCACATATGTATGAATGTCCCTTGTCAAATAGGAGGTCGAACCTTTCCAACTAATTTAATTTGTCTTCCCTTTTCCGGACTTGACATTATTTTGGGTATGGACTGGCTCTCTGCCAACCAAGCCCTGCTAAATTGCTCCGATAAATCCATTATACTCCCCCCTATTTCATCTTCTGAATCAGTAATCCCCGTAAGTCTTTATTTAAATTCCTTAACAGTGCACTCTTGTGGGAATGGAAGTCCGGGGTATATTTTCTTATCAACCAGCATAATAGAGGTTGATCAGGAGTTAAACAATATTCCAGTTGTTAGGGAATATCCTGATATGTTCCCCAAAGATATCCCTGAATTTCCTCCCGAGAGAGAGATTGAGTTTACCATCAAATTAGTGCCAGCAGTTGGACCAATATCTCTAGCACTGTACCGCATGTCACCTTTGGAACTGGCTGAACTTAAGGGCTAGATTGAAGAACTCCTGGAGAAGAAATTCATTAGGCCAAGTGCATCACTGTAGGGAGCCCCAGTCTTGTTAGTTAAGAAGAAAGATGGAGGCATGCGACTTTGTGTAAATTACAGGCAGTTGAATAAGGTGACGATCAAGAACAAGTATCCGTTACCAAGGATTGATGATCTTATGGATCAACTACAAGGGGCTACTGTATTTTCCAAGATTGATCTACGGTCTGGATATCACCAGATTCGGGTCCGAGAAGAAGATATTCCGAAGACAGCGTTTCGGACTCGTTATGGACATTATGAACATACTGTGATGTCCTTCGGATTGGTGAATGCAGTGGCAATATTCATGGATTACATGAACCGAATATTCAGGCCATACCTTGATAAATTTGTGGTGGTGTTCATTGACGACATACTTGTCTACTCGAAGATAGAACAGGAGCACACGGAGCATTTGCGAGTAGTTCTGCAAATTCTAAGAGAAAAGAAACTTTACGCTAAGTTGTCCAAATGTGAATTTTGGATGAAAGAAGTAAAGTTTCTCGGCCACGTGGTATCCCATGGGGGAATTTTAGTGGATCCCAGTAAGGTAGAAGCAATATTAAACTGGGAACAACCGATGACAGTCACGGAAGTCAGGAGCTTCTTAGGGTTGGCAGGATACTACAAAAGATTTGTTAAGAACTTCTCTCAAATAGCTCTGCCTTTAACCAAATTAACCAGAAAGAACGCCCCATTTGAATGGACACCCGAGTGCAAGCAGAGTTTTCAAGAATTAAAGGGAAGATTGACAACCGCCCCAATACTTATTTTACCGGATCCTCATGGACCGTTCGAAGTGTACTGTGATGCTTCTAAGAAAGGATTGGGGTGTGTGTGCTAATGCAGAACAGAAACGTTGTGGCATATGCTTCCAAGCAATTGAAAACTCATGAAAGAAACTATCCAACGCATGACCTCGAGCTGGCAGCGATAGTGTTTGCCTTGAAGATGTGGAGACATTATCTCTACGGAGTGAATTTTGAAGTATTTTCTGATCACAAAAGCTTGAAATACCTTTTTGATTAGAAGGAATTAAACATGAGGCAGCGAAGATGGATGGAGTTTCTTAAAGATTACAAGTTCGACCTGAAGTACCATCCAGGCAAGGCAAACGTGGTAGCAGACACCCTAAGCAGAAAATCCTTGACAGGGGCATGGATGATGATCAAGGAAGCGGAACTTATAGAGAGTTTCCAAGCCCTCAACTTGGGGATCTCTGTAACCCCCAGTGCTATCCAATTGCACCAACATAAGATAACTAGTACTTTTAAAGACCAAATCCAGCAAGCATAGCAAGGGAGTGATGACTTCCAGCATACAGTGCGACTGGTACAATCCAGCAAGCTAACAGGATTTTCTCAAGACGCAGATGGAATATGGCGATATCATGGGAGGATATGTGTACCTAAGGAGGACAATCTCAGGAGGAAGGTCTTGGAGGAAGCCCATAAGAGTGAGTTCACTATACATCCTAGCATTAACAAGATGTACCAAGACCTCAAAAAGATGTTTTGGTGGCTAGGCCTTAAGACAGATGTGGCCAATTTTGTGAATAAATGTTTAATTTGCCAGAAGGTGAAAATAGAGCATCAGAAGCCGGCAGGGACATTACAACCCTTAGAAATTCCGGAATGGAAATGGGAGAGCATTTTTATGGATTTCGTGATGGGCTTACCAAGAACCCCCTTAGGATATGATGCCATATGGGTCACAGTGGATAGACTAACCAAGTCTGCTCACTTTTTACCCATTCAAGCGAATTCTCCTCTAGAAAAGTTGGCTCAACTATATATTCAAGAAGTAGTACGATTACATGGTGTTCCTTCAACAGTCATTTCCGATCGAGATCCAAGGTTCACTTCACGGTTATGGGGAGCGCTCCAAAAGGCATTCGGTACTAAGTTATGTCTAAGTACTACACATTGTAACATCCCCATTTCTACCTAAGCTAATTAGCTTGGTGTTCCCGGCTAATTAGAGGGATTAGCGATTAATTGAGAACTAATCGATTAATCCCGAGAGCAAGAGCTTAGTAAATTAAGTCTAGCCAACAATTTAATCATAATGTCCTAAGCGTTTTAATAAAACCTTAATCGTCTAATCCTTAATTACTCGAAGGTGCCAAAACAAAAGTAAGACAACCTAACCTTACTAATTAAGTTTATAATGATTAAGACACTTAAGACAACTCTTGAAAAATTAAACCCCAAATTAAGCATATGCTTAACCGTAATGCAAGGTATCATAAAAAAGTGTAATTGACAAGAGTTAACTCATGGGTAATTAAGCCAATTAAGTTAAGTTACATTTAAAAAATTCTAATAACATTTAGAGATAAAAGTTCTTCCATGCATATGCCCTAGAAAGACATACCAAGGAGGAGCAACATCTCACCCTTCATTCAATCTCTTTAATCCTACACCATTAGATCAAAAGCCAAGACTAGGATCCTTGTCATCCACCATTAGATCTTGACACTTGGATGAGTCTTGGACAAGCAACCAAATCCTAAGAGGGGTACTCCCCTTTAACCCCTAGAGAAAAGCATAAATTGGACATTAGAATGCCTCCAAGACTCAAGGAAAAACAACTCACCCTTTTACCCCAAGGTTTTTCCACTCTCTTGCTTGTTGTAAGAAGCAAAGTCACATCACCTTTCCCTCCCTCAAACTCGCCACCCATCAGCCCTCCTCTCTCCTCATTTCATTCTTTCACTCCTCTCCCAAAGACACACACAAAGCTCTCTTCTCTCTCCTCAATTTCAAAATTCTCCTCCTTCTCTCTAAACTCTCCAACTTCTCTCTAGAATCCTCCCACTTCTCTCATCCTTTCCTCTCCTCATCCCACTCACAAACTCTTCAAGAGCCACCATTTCTTGCTCTTGGAGAATCAAAGACAATCACATATCAAGCCTCTTCCAAGATCCAAGAGGAGGAGCACCACCACCACCACCATCATCTTTTTCCATCACAAGTTCCTTCAAAGAAAGCTTCTTGGTAGTGGCTCTAAACCCTTTTTCTCTCTTGTTTTTTTAAGCTTTAGAACTCTTATGCTCTCCATAGCTAGGTGGTTTTAAAGATTGATTATGGGCATCATAGCCATTCTTGTCATAAAATGAGATGTTGTTGCTAGTATGGTTGTTTGTTGAAAACATGTTTTCGGTTTGGTGTGATGCATGGCTGAACCCACTATTTTTGAACTCCAACATGTTAGTTTTTCACTAATCTTTCATGGTATATGAGTGTTTTATAACTTGAGAATGGTTTCTTGAAAGTGAGGTTGAGTGTTTTGGAGAAAACAAGAGAAAAATCAAAACGTGAAATCTGGATTTTCTGACAGTCTGTAAACCGAACGGTATAACTTTTTCCAGATAACTCAGAAATTAGTGGAACCAATTTTATATGAAAATAGACTCAGAGAACTTTCCATACATATAAAATATATAAGATTCGGAGTTAAAATGAGCGAGATATGATTTTTCAAAGTGGACTGTTCTCGGATCGGTTTCTGTCTGGGCAGTCTACACTAAAATGTGTATAACTCGAGCTACAAAAATGATTTTTGAGTGAGACCAAGTTTAAATGAAAGCTAAGACATAGAGGAACAAACCCATAAAATAGTTTTCTCAGATTCCTTCTGAAAAATTATAATGAGAAGTAACAATCCACTGTACCGGGAGTAAACTTAGAAACTGAACAAGTCAGAATAAAATATGCATAACTGGAGTTAGACAACGAATTTTTGAGTGGGACTTATTTTGTTAAAAGCTAGACTCAGAACCCTATAAGCATATAAAATTTCGCATTAAAATGATAAAATACCAATTTATGGTGAATTTTTAAATTTACTGCCTAGGGTAAAAGTAAAACTGTCAAAACTTAACTTTAAGTAAGACTATGCATAAATGACCTAAAAAGGTAAAAAGGCTTAGCCTAAAGTAATGAAACTTCATAATTCACTTAATGAGGACTAGATAAAATAAAATACCAAGCTTGCCTAATCCTTAACAAAAGAAGCAAATAAAACGAAAAATCGAATGTAAATGTAGTTAGTGTACTAGATTAAGTTCATAAGATTTTAATCAAACTATAATGCAAAACCTAAACTATAAATCTTCCAAATTAAAATATGAAAATCATATAAGTCAAGTTAGAATAATTGAGAAGAAGGAAATCAATAAAATGAAAGCCAATGTAAAAGCTTGCACCTAATTTACTAAGCTAAGCTCATAAGACTTTGCTTGAGAATATGCCTATGTTTAGGTTGCAAGCATGATGTGATGATGATGTGATTATGATGCCATGATAATGATGATATGATGATGATGACATGATAATGATGATATGATGATGATGATATGATATGATGCTATGATACTAGTATTCTGTTTGGCAAAATTTTGGGAAGCTGCGGTCTAGCCGTTATGCTGCCGAAATTTTGTAGAAATTGTGGACTTAGAAATATTTTGCATCATAAGTTAATAAGAAAAGATTGGATAAAGTGTGATCCTTCAAAAGGGAAGGTGACCTAATTTAAGTTCCCCTCACCCACGACTCACATGAGGCATGGCATGACCCAGCTAGTGTGAGTATAGGGGATAGGGCTTACATGAGGCATGGCATGACCCAGCTAGTGTAAGTACCGAAATTCTATGGTGGCGACGGCCACGGTATGAGCTCATTACCACTTATGTTTAGTGGGTGGAAAGAAAGGACTTAAGATAAGTCAAGTTAAGGAAAGAAAGGGACTTCGATCCAACCCAAGTAAAGAACATAACTCTCAATCTGTTTATGTATGTTATGACTAGTCGTATGAGCTTTCATGTATGCCATGAGGTTGTTAATACAACGAGGATAAGTACTAAAAATGGGATCCACTTCGGATAGTAACGTTTTCGAAAATCCAATAATTGAACCTATTGTATGCCCACAGTTTTCATTTAAAAACCGAAGTGGCTGGGACGAAGACGATGACACCAGCGTGTCGGGGTCGAGTCCTACTGAGAAATCTCATTTCTCACCCTAGTTGTTTTTCCGTCTCGTCACCAGATACTCATGGAGCCTCACGTGACATGGAGCATGGAGCCTCCCCACCATGAGTGGGTTTATGATGAGGACGCCCACGCTATCTTGGCCACGACCACCACGATAGTTCGCACATACTTCTATCCGGGTCGAGTTTTTGAGCAGGAGGAGCCAGAGATTCCGCCAGCCCCTATGGACGTATCATCATCACGCCTTGGACAGCCGTTGGGTCCTTGGGATTTCCCGCCCAAGCCATTGCCCGAGATCGAGATGGAGCCTATGTCTCCCGGTCTACCCGTAGCCGAGCCTGTGCCGCTACCAGAGGTTCCCGTGGTCAATGTGAGTTCGACGGCCACCCCTAGGGCCGCAGCAGCTTCGCCGCCACTCCCCGAGTATCGGCCTGTCACATCTGAGGAGGATCCCTCCGAGGCACGTTCTTCGGTGGGCAGCTATGTTCCTGGCCGTCGCATCCGTCGTATCGAGGTGATTAGCAGGCACCCCCGCATCATTCGCACTCCTCGCATCCCTCGAGGCCGAGCAGCATGGGAGACTAGACATTCGAGGACCTGAGTTCGTTCGATGGAAGGGCATGGAAAGGGGCAGAGAAGTCAGCATATGTCTACGAGGGCTTATTTTGATTTGCGCTCCTTACCTCTTGTATTTCATTTTGTATTGTATCTCATCAGACTTGTGTACCTGTGATATTTGGGGCCATGGCATGCCCATGAGTTTCCCTTTATGTATTTGCCGAATATTATGAGATTAATTATAATTATGTGGTTGATGTTTGAAATTTGAATGTATGATATTATGATTTATCTCTTGTCCTTTCCATTTATATCGAAATCTCTGCGATACGCTCGTTTACTGCTACCTTCTCGCGCAAGGCTTTACTTTTCCAAAGCAACGACACATTTCAAAAAGAAAAATTTACTGTATTTTCCGCGTAATTTAATTTTAAGTGAAGTTTAGTTTTCCACGAGCATAAGTAACAACTAATAAAACACCGTAATACGACTTAAGCGTAACATGGATTTATTAGGGTGTTACACACATCATCCACAATCGGATGGCCAAACAAAGCGGACGATTCAGACTTTGGAAGATATGTTGCGGGCATACATTCTGGAACAACAAGGGAATTGGGATCGATACTTACCGTTAGCCGAGTTTGCCTACAGCAACAATTACCATGCTAGTATCGGCATGGCCCCATATGAGGCTTTCTATGGACGAAAGTGTCAATCTCCCCTATGTTGGTATGAACCAGGAGAACAAAGTCTGTTGGGTCCAAAACTAGTCAGACAAACTACAAAACAAATAAAAAGAATCCATAGCAAAATACTTGCAGTTCAGAGTCGTCAAAAGAGCTACGCATATGTTTGGAGGAAACCCTTGGAGTTTCAAGAAGGAGACCATGTGTTTCTCAAAATCGCACCCACAATAGGGGTAGGTAGAGCCATTAAAGTCAAAAAGTTAAGCCCTCACTTTATAGGTCCCTTTCAAATTTTAAAGAGATTTGGGCCAGTTGCATATCAAGTTGCCTTACGTCCGCATCTATCTAATCTTCATGATGTTTTCCACATTTCGCAACTCAAAAGATACCAATCGGATCCTGGTCACTTGTTGGAACATGAATCAATCCAATTGAGGGTGACTTGACTTTTCATGTGCCCCCAATACAGATAGTGGACAGGAATATGAAACACCTTCGAAACAAAGCAGTACAATTGGTGAAGGTAGCATGGGGACGTGAAGACTCAGCGGATTGTACGTGGGAATTAGAATCTAATATGAGGAGGGAACATCCCGAATTATTCTCAGGTACTAAATTTTGAGGACAAAATTTTTTTTTAGGAGGGTAGAAATGTAATGTCCGAAAAATTTTATCGTTAACAACTGAGTTGTTCGGTTTTATTGAATAAGTGGGTTTAATCAGAACTTAATTAAACATTTACTTAAAGCCAACTAAGAGTGATTTGAGAAGATTGGGCTTGATGGAATTAAATTAGGAGCATAGAAAGCCCCATAGAAAATTTTCAAGCCAATTTACCGATTAAAGGGAAATCGGTAAGAATTCGGTATTTCAAACTGTCGGAACCAGATCAGTAGAATTTTTATATGAGTGCCCTAGAATCAACAGCTAAGATTTAGCCAAATACCTCCCCCAAGTGGCGTCTAGACAGCCATTGATGATGGGGAGTAAACCAGATTTTTTTACCAAGATTAGGTCCACCAATCAAAATTAAGCAACCTTGAAATATCTTCACTTTTTCTCCTTTTATCCTCATCCATTTTCGGCCCTCTTCCAGCAGCTGAAGCTCCTTTCTTTCTCTCCTCTTTGCTCTTATTTCTACTCCATTCTCATCCAACTTCAAGTCCCATCCCAAGCCACCACCATCAACGACACAAAATCAACATAAATTACACAAGACAAGGTAAGAAATCCTACTTCTTCTCTTATTTTCTCTGATTTGCGGCTGTATGAAGAGCATGCATAATCTGAGATTTGGATGTTTTATAGAGTGATGATGAAGTTTTATGACTGGGTTTGCATGTATATTGTGATTAAAATTGGATTTGAGGGCAAATAGCTTGAAGGAGGAAGACAAATCTAGAAGCTATTAGGGTTTTCCCTCGGTGGTCCGTACGGCGGAGTGTACGGCTCTGCCTACCGCCATTTAAATTACATGAAACCATTTTTATATGAAACAAGACATCTAGGGCTTTCCACACATATATCATATAAGGCCATTGGATTAGTATAGAATTAGTTATGAATTTTTGAAGTTTACCCTAGGAATCTGGATTCCTATCCGGGCAGTAGGATTTGAGAAGGGTTTAACACACCCTATACAACTTCAAATTGAGTGAACCCAAGTTTGTTTGAAAGCTAACATGTAAAGGAATATCCAATAAAAATTTCAGAACCAAACTCATATCTGTTTGCTCCCAGTGCACCAAGGAAGTTGGCTTAAGTCCAAACTGGATTGAACCAGGGTAATTTAGTAGAGCCAAGTTTCGAGACTCATAAGTCAAAATATACCTATGCAAATGAATGAAAATTAATTCATTTGAAAGATTATTCTGATAGCTTTAATTTGATATAAATTTCATATGAATTTACCTATTTTTCTATTTTTAGTGAATTTTTCCTTATAAGCACACGATTCTGGCTGAAAACAAGGCAGTCTGAGGTAAATTGTTTATATCTAGAGTTATATACATCAAAATGAGATGGGACCAAAAGGGTTAGAATCTAGACATATGAGGCTATGACATATACAAAATTAGATTTAAATGAGTTGAATTGACTGAGAAGTGAGGCATACCGAATTCGGGCAGAACAAAGGGGGTTAAATTGAATTTCTATTGATGTTTAAATTGAAATTGTTGATTGATGCTATGAATGTACATGTATAATTGCTGCTCTATGCTGAAATTGCAAGTTGAATAAATATACTGGTTGTCTGGTAGTATTCATGGGGAAGCGGACTCGATCCGTTATGCTGCCGAAATTTCGATAAGAAGTTCATATATTATGAAATTTATTACAACTTGAGTACATCACATGTAAAGAGACAAGCTAGATGTGCATTCATTTCATAACATTATAAAGAATTCCACATCACTTGGGCCAGCCCCGGAATAAATTAAGGGGAATAGATCAATGGAAAGGTCGGGGAAAGTCAACTCGGCCATCCTGTATAGGAACGAGCTCGATCCTGAAAAGCGGACTATTACCCAGGAGTATATGGCCAATGACTCCCAGGGGACCAAGGATGGAAATAAGTTCTAACAGGCAGAAGCCTCCAAGAATAAGATGCATTTTCTAGTTGCACATGCATATGTATAGTGTAATGCCTCTCTATTGATTGTTCTATATCCCTGTTTATGATTCTTAATATGTTATTGTTCCGCTGTGATTGCTATTTGAGTACATTAGTATATCTGTTAATTAAAATTGAACTTGTTTCGGTGTATGCTTTACAAATAAGTATTTAAGTTAAATATTATCATTTTACCGTACTATTTGAAAAATATTGCACGACCGAAACAACTGGGAATGACAGCGATGACAGATGTATAGAAGCTAGGAATTTCTACTGAGAAATATTTATTTCTCACTCTATTGTATGTTCTGCGTCATTCTCAGACCATGGAGCATGCCACGACCGGAGTCCTATTCATTGAGTTTCCCGAGCTTCACATCCAACTCGACCCGTTTCTAAATTCTGTATATAAATCTGGCAGGTGCCAATTTCGTTTATATTTCTTTTTCCAGAGAGACTTCGCCATACCACTTATGCACCCACTGTTTGACCCCGCTGTCCTGTATATTGCCATGCCCCTCCATATGGCCCATCCATTTCTACCTCCTCCAGCAGCAGCAGCAGCACCAGCGGCAGCAGCAGCCCCCGCTCCTATGGACCCTCCTGCTTCACCACCACAGCTGATGCTTTCCGCCTCGACACTGGAGGAGGACCCATCTGAGGCAGCGAGTTCCTCCTCGTCCTTTGCTCCCGGCACGGGGCACCCTCTTGCAGATGCACCCATGGCGAATGGGTTTCTTTCTTCAGATTTCGGTTAGATAGTGGGTTTATCGTAGTGGTAGTAGATGTACAGAATGGCCCTCTTTTGGCAGTCTAGGTCATGGATAGATGGGTAGATGTTAGGAGATGTATATGAAATGTTCCATGGGGACCGCTTGTGGTGCTGTTCATAGAAACTGGTCGTTTCATTTTGTATTAGTGGCCTCATTTTGTCACCTTGTATTATTTTGACAAACTCTAAAATTAGATATCTATGTATATGTTTACGATGCCTTTTGCAGTTGTTCTGTCCTTATTATATTTTTATTTATGTTACGTTATTTATAGTCTACCGATTACTTAGTATTTATTCCGTCGTCACGCAGGAAATTTAATTACGCGATTAAGTATTCTTATGCGAGTAATTACTACTAATACAAAAAATAGAATCTAACCAGTATTATACGTAATCACTTATCAGATAATTTATTATGACTTAAGCATAGTACTTTGTCTAGTTAGGTGTTACAAGATGGAAGGAGGCTGAAACATGGTGGAGGGCGCAAGTTAAAAGGAGATGGGCGAGATTTTTCTAGGATTTATGATCTAAATAAGGACGGCTTGAGATATTTGGTTTCAATGGTCTTGATTTGGCCAATTTTCCTCATCATATGGCTGCCATATGGCACCATCTTTGGTGGTGGAGGCAGCTGAATTTCAACCCTTCAACCTAAGATTATTAGTGTAAAATTCTACTAATTCGGCTCTGGTAGTTTAGAACACCGAACATTTACCGATTTCCTCCAAACCGGTCAAACGATACTTAATAGTTTAAGATATCTACATGTTCATTTTAATTTATTTTAAGCCTAATCTCTCTAACTAATATCTAAATAGCTCTTGATTAATATTTAATTAACTTCTACTTGCCCTTACATAACTATTGAGACCGAATAAGTGATCTAACGGCGTAAATTAGACATTTTTGTAAATCCAGAGCCTTTTTGTTTCCTATTTTATGTAAGTAATGGTATTTTCATAATTTTGAGCAAGTCCAAGGGCACCCTACGTCATTTCACACCATACTACCTCCATGGCCCAGTCGACAGAGATTTAAACTTCTATAGTTTTGCCACGTGATTCTGTTCCATTTAAAACCTCATTCTGCTAATTCTACCGATGTGGGGACATAAATGTCATTTTATAAAAAGTGCTAGGGTTATTGTGGAAATAATTATTTAGGGTCCAAAATATAATTTCTAAAAATCTTGGGCATTTCTATAATTAACAAAACTTTATAGGGGCACTTTTGTTATTTTTTAATTTTTAATATATGGCAGTGCCGTATTTTCAATGGCAGTGTTATACTACCCTATTATTCCGAGTGTGAGGATCGTCATGGCATAGCGCATGCCTGAGAAATTCTCACACTGCCTAAGGGAAATAATTCAAAGTTTCCATTACGTTTCGCTTACTGAAGTGGGGATGTTACAACAACCTTGAGTAAGTCCTTTTGATTCATGCATGCATGTGTCATAAGTGATGAAGTAGTCAATAATAAGCAAGCATATAGTAGTGGAATTATCTTGGGATGAATTTGAGTGAAACGATTACCCTTTAAACATTTAAGAGATTAAGGGTATGTCTTGTAAGGCTATCATTCTTGATTTGCCATATTCATTAGAAGTTGCCTTCTTTGTTTGTTTGAGTAGAAAAGAAAACTCATTTTTGGTTGCTTGATTCTTTTGCTCTTAATGGTTTCCATGCCCATGAACTTGTGCATTCTTGAGTTTACTTCCTCCTTACACCATTGGATATTTTTGAGTCATAGTTCTCTTATGTTTCCCTTGCCCTTAGTTTTGAATTTGTGTTTGCCCGAGACATGCAATTTATATATATTAATTAACCTTCACATCTAAGTGTTTGGGGCCTCCAGTTGGTTTGATTCGGCAATTTTGGGCCAAATAATTAATTGGGCTTCCAATTAGCTTTTAATTCTTTTCTTGAGTAATTGCGATTCTTAAAACTATTTTAGTAAATTAATCATATCTTGAGTTTAAGTTGTCTAATTAATCTCAAACTTATTTTGTAAGAAAGCTAATTCAATGGGCTACAAATGTCATGAAGATAGCTAGAGCTAATTCCACCATTTTGAAGGTCAATTAGGCTGTTGAAGTCAGATTTAGGGTGCTATTTATAATACCCTCCTAAGTCTAATATTATGCTTAAGTCGTAACATCACACTTAGGGGTTGCTTCTAATAAATTAATAGACTTATTTGATTATTTGCATTATTTTCGAGAAAATAGCATAATAACCATTATTGTAGTATTGATTAAAGACATGAACTCACAAATAGGGAAAATAAAAATTCCCTTATATACACAAATATTTACATCACAGCAACAACATTTTAAATTACATAAGTAGCTCTACTAAGAGCTTCAACTAGCGAAATAGCCATCCAATACCAACATGTATGTATTTGATCGCAACCTTCAATAGCCAATCTTGTCTTAGTCAAATACTTCCCAGGTGATCATCTTCAAGATCTACTGAGCTATCTAGAGACGACATAGGAACACACATAGGAGTGAGAATTTTACATTTTCAATGGGCATCCTAAGCTATCAAACAATTAATGTCATTGTCGTCATCTCAGCTGCTTTGGTTTATTAAGAAAGTGTGATCTCATACATAGAGATAAAGGTTCATTTATTAAGTTCAGAGACATATCTTTCCAAAACAAGTTGATTTTAATTCATACACTTAATTCAAGCATGGCAATAATCATATAGCTAATAGTGAAACTTTGTTCTGATAGAGCAAACTATCAAATAAAAGCAAATAAGCTACATGTTTATGAATGCATGACTTCATAAACTTTCTCATTTACTTTCTTATTTGGTATATGTCTTTAATCTTTACTCTATTGGAAAGACTGATCGGGGAAATGAGCTCATTCCATGACCATTATCACACGGTATTAACTAACAAGGGGATCTACAAGCCTCTAAATTGGAGGGATCTTATTTTGGCCAACTGCCTCCAAAGTAGAAGGATCTGATGTAACATCCTTCCAAATATAATACTATACTCAAGTCATAATATTATACTCAGGAGTATGCTACTTATACTAATTTACTTTTAGCCGTTTATCTATAATTGGTCGTAGCACAGAGCATTTAAATAGCTATGGATTTATCTATTTAACTATCTATGAGATAAATGTGCACTATTATTTTCATAAAATAAAACACAATACATTGAAAAGTAAGGAAAATAAAGTGCGAAAGTGAGACTTATAGTAACTAATTTATAGAAACGTGCACAAATTCATCTATATAAGCCATAGTACATGTCCATCTAGTAACAACTACAATGAGTCAATATGATTACATAAGCACCAAAAAGCAACTGGAAACTATGTCTGTGGCCCAAGCTTTCATAGAGATGCTCAAAAGGGGACCACTCTGTACAACTAGTAGTACACTATGAAAAGTCCGTCAAACTCCCCTAAACAAATGCCGCAGAAAGGAACCCACGCTCCATAAGATTTGCAAACTCGAAACCACTAGGTGAACTATCACTACTTCCAGAAACATGAAAAAGGGAGGTGTTCGCCTGTGTGGCATCAGTCCTTGGAGGACATGGAAGTACAGTAAAGAGAAAAATCTCGTATAATAGGGTCTTGTCGGATGGAGTCATAGGGTGGAAAGCAAACTTGAAATAGAAACAGTAAAAGCATATTGAAGAAATATATACAAACATACACAAGAAGTCGCTAACAAAAATAAAGAGTCCAAGGCAAGGTCGTAGTACCACTGCCATTTAGGGGCAAGGACTGCCATCACCACCATCACTACTCTCTAAAAATGAGGCGGAAGAATGAGAACTCGAAAATTCTCAATAGAATTTCCTAAACTATCATACAGTGACATCGCAATCATTCCCGACTGCTTCGGTTTAATTCAGAAAAATTTGAACAATATAAATGACAGAGCATACATTCCAATTTTATAGTTTGAAACCATATTATCTGAAGTGGAGTTCATTTTATTCATACACTTAGTAAGTAGAAAAAGGAATGTAATCATAAACATATCAAGTTAAAGAACAGTTGAATAATGTGCATAGATGCATGCCATTGGACTCTTGTTGCAAGTGCACTTGACCTTTCATTTCTTAACTTTCATCATCTTTTTCCATACTTGGTCCTTTGGAAGTGTTTTGGCCATATAACTCCTGGGTAATGTCAGTTTTTCTAGATCGAGCTCGTTTCTAAACAGGATCACCGGGTTTACTTTTCCCAACTCTCCTACTAATCTATTCCCCTTAATTCATTCTGAGGCTGGCTCAAGTAATATGGAATCATCATCATATCTTTGATCATATATTCTTGAATGCATTTGCTTGAGGAGTCATAATCATAATCATGATGCATGAGGCATATAATTCTGCCAGAAATCTGGCAGCATAATGACTGAAAATAGGAAGCTTTCCAATATACAAACAATACAATTCCTGCTAGCTAGTCACAGACAATAGAATCATTAAATTTATATATCACAACAATATGATAAAAAATTGCATCAATAATTCGGTCATTGGCTTCTGGTGGCTTATGGGGCTTAAAATCATTGAAGCTGTTAAGATACCTTAATTGTCTCAAATCTACCCTATTTTGTTAATGGCACTAAAATTTCATTTTTAACTCATCTTAATATGAAAATTTAGTATATTGTAACGTTCTTAGTCTAATTTTAAATCCCTTTGATTCCACTAAGTTTTGATGTGTATAAGTTGAGTTATTGAAGTTTTACCCAAGGCTACCCTATGTCAGGACAAACTCAATCACCTAATTTTAGAAAATCACTAAAATTCCATCTTTTATCATCTTTACCCTAATTTTATACCAAATTGTAGCTAACTGGATTATCTTTCAATCCCAATAAGTTGCTTCCTAATTGGTTAAGTAGAGCTCAAGTTATGAGCCCTCAAGTAGACTACCCTATTTTAACTCGAATAGAACATAGGGTAGCTTTGAGGAATTACTGGGAGCAACATACTTAAGATCTAAGCCTTAAATTTTTATGGCATGTGTTAGCTTCATAAAAAAATTAGTTGCACTCAATTTGAAGTTGTATAGGGCGAGTTATGCCCTTCATAACATATACTGGTCAGGACAATGAATGGATTTCAATGCCTTGATTCTTAAAATCATAACTCTCTCATTCTAAATCCATTGGACCTATAATTTATATGGTTGAAAAGCTTTTGAAGTCTAGTTTCATATAGAATTTGTTTAACTTGAATTTGAGACTTATAGGATAAGAACCACATTCACTGTACAGACGGTTCCCTTAGTGTTTTCTCTTAGCTTTTCTATTTGTAGTTTGTTTTGGTCTTTTGATCAAATCATCAAACTAAACCAATGATTCTCATCTTAAATCACTCAAAACTAGTCATATTAACATAAAATATCATCAAACAAAAGATAACATGAGAAACCCTAGCAGCCATAGAAACCGTAGAAATTAAATAATCTAAGAAATCCTCTCAAAACATAACTTGTGGCTTCTAATTGGATTTTTTCTTGGTGGTTCCCCTTCAATAGAGCTCTAAGGTGTTGAAGACTCCTCTTTTTCTCCTTAGTTGCTGAAACCAGAAGGACCAAAAAAAGGAACTTTGGGAGCTTATATTAAGAGTTTCTTAGTAAAACATAAAGAAAGAGCGAAAACTTTGATGAAAGGAGGCAAGATCACTTGGAAGTTTTGATGGAGATGGAGGGGATGAAGAAGAGAATGAAGTTGAGGAAGAAAATTAAGAGTGAATAGAGGAGGCTACTAGTTTTTGGAAGGACAGGGATGGAAGAATTTGATGATTTGCATACCAAGTTGGAAGAATAGGAAAAGAATATGATTGGTAGATTTAAGTGGAAGTTTAAATTTTGTTGAATTTACAAATAGATGGCCATGATTTGGCCAACAAATAGGGGTTAGATAGCTAAATTTCTATCAATTTGGTTCTTGCATTACAAAATACCATAAACAAATCGATTTTCCTTAAACCAGCAAAATATTGCTAATTATCTACATAAAATTTCTCTATAAAGAAACTTGAATTCTTTAACCCTGATAAATGCATTTCGATATTGATTACTCATATATCTATAATGCATCAAAATAAATCAATTAACAGTGCTAATCAGATGCATTGTTCTTTAGGATGTTACATCTCATAGTTTTAATATAATTGCTTTTAAGTGGAGAGATCTTATAACTGCCTCCAAGTGAATATATCTCATAATCTTAATATAATTTCCTGCAAGTGGTGGGATCTTATAAATGCCTCCAATTGAAGGGATCTCATCTTCTTATGTTGCTTAGCATGCATTATCTGATCATATACTTTCTTAATTCCTGTGCTTATATGCATTCCTTGGTCCTAATCATTCATGGAGATGTTTGAATGCATATATGCTCATGCCATATGCTCACTTTCAAATTATTTGTAACACATAAACTAAAGTCTCGATCATATACTTATTCACATATGGCCAAAAATGCCTAATTCACAAGGATTTCAAGAAATAATGGTACCATAACATGTATATCAATATGGCAATGAGATCAACAAAAACTTCCCATTCTTTTCAATTAATTGTGGTCCCAAATAGGTTGGAGACCTCTAAACCAAGTTATGGGAAATTTAATTGCAGATTAGAATTAAGTTCCCCAAATCTATCCAAAATTGTAAATTATGCCAAAATTTTAATTTAAATCATTTTGCTCTCAATTTCTACAAAAAATGTTGCTCTATCAATTTATTTTCAAACCTCTTTGGTCCCACTACTCTTTGATAAACATAATTTAAGATATTTACTTTTGATCCACTGCTACCCTATTTTGGGGTAGAGATCAAAAATAGGAAAATAACTAAAATTCTATTTCATATCATTTTACTTTGAAATTTCTTAGGCTTATACTCACTTAAACCTTCTTTCAAGCAAACTAAGTCCCATACAAATTGGTTAAGTAGAACTTAAGTTATAACCTCTACACTAGGTCTGTCCTATTTTGGTACTCATTGAGCATGGGATAACTTCATGGAATTACTGGGAGCAACTCATTAGGATTTTAGCTCTAAAAATTTACAAGCTTATTCTTCTATGTGTTAGCTTTTAGAATTATTTGCACTCAATTTGAAGGTCTATAGGGCAAGTTATGCCTACTAAAACACACCTTGCTCAAATCTGTGTCACTCTACCTACAACTTATTGCAAAATTCATAACTTATTCATCTTAAGTCCAATGGAGCTCAAATTTCGTATATTCTCCTATGAGTTAAGTTTCATCTAAAATTGGTTTTACTTCAATTGAAGGTCGCTGACTCAAGATATGGCTCAAGGATCTAATACTGTCTAGAGCTACCTTGTCTTTCAGTTTGGTGATTTTGAAGATCTTTGAGTTTCTAACTTGTTTCTTTCATTACCTTGAGTTTCACTAGTTCTAACTCAATAATATGAGCCCAAATAACATCACTTCCAGAAAAGAAATATGAGAAACAAGATAATATAAAATCTTAGATCATCTAGCTATATAACTACACATAAAGTGGTTTACGAGCCTACCTCACTTCCAAGCTTAAAGAGGCTTTAAATCTTGCTTCCAGAAACTCTAAAACCCTCTTAGAATCACAAGACCACACTTAAACGCCTTCTTTATCTTCCTTGGCTAAAGCTTGATATGGCTCAAAGAGGAAACATTTTGGCTCTTATGTGGTTTAGAAAATCACAAATAAGCTTAGGAATCAAGTAGATATTAAGGGAACAAGAAGGAAGCAAGGGTTTGTAGGCTTTTGTAAGCAAAAATGGAAGAGAGGGAGAGGGGGAGAGAGCTCGGCTAGGTGGCTGAGAAGGAGACAAAAAATGATGAAAAAGTTGGGGTTTTAGGGAGATATTTAAGGAAAGTAAGGGTGACTCACCACTCTGGGCCACATATAATAGGTGTGATCTCCTGATAACTAAAGTATCTTCTATTTTGTTTTCCAACAAGATCAATTTGTTATGTTCTGGGAAACTATTTTTAAAATCTGTTCAGGTGCAATTAAAATTTTATTCAAGTACAAATTCTAGCCGTACGCTACTACAACTTATATGATTATACAATCTCATCTCTATTTTATGAATTCAGTGTTAATTAATCTCTAACAAAGTTAATTATAGTGTCATGACCCAACTCTGGATGTCACTGGCACATAAAGACATGTCCCTAGTAAGTCTACATTAGACTCTCTTTTTCTAAATAAAATCGGGTAGAGTCTCCTTTGTATTTAGGACAATTCCCAACTAAGGATCTTCGCCCTGCAAAAATAATACAAGCACAAAAATCATTGGGGATCGAGGCATTCTCCGAATGCACCCCACAGCACACAATATGAGAATTTAAAACATAATCACTTATGAAAATATGTTTACATAACTATTCAAGAAGCTTTAATCCATAATCATTGAAATTTAAACTAATAACAACCCAAAACAACAGTACAAGTATTACAACATATGACCCAACACAGGGAGGACCCTACCTGTAAGTTAATGGAGCACTTCTAAAGATATACAATTACACTTGGGGAAGATGCTTCTTAATACAATAACCTTTGCGAACCACACGAACAAAGTGTGGATTTATTAGGATGACCAACACTTCCGGTGACCATAAAAGTTTGGGCATGAGTCTGCACCTATCTAAAAATATGGAAAGGAAGAAGAGTGAGTCATATGACTCAGTGAAGGATAATATACCTATAACAAGGGTTGAACAAGCCGAAGCACAACTTTTGCAAAATAATAACTTTATAAGTTTCTTGAAAATCTCATACCACATTTGCTATTGAAAACACTTCGTCTATATATCAAATATCATAAGATTTTCGATAAAACCTACATAATTCATTAAACCATCTTTTTAATTCAATTGGATAATAACTTCTTTGTAAACATATATAGGCATAATACTTTTAAATTTAGCTGTAATAAATTGTATATAATATGGATATAAAATTGGACTTAAAGATAGAAGTACTTTCTCATAATATGAAAAGTAAATACTTGTTTCAAAATCATAGTAAAGGTTAAGGGAGGATCCTATTTCAAAAATGGCTTCCTGACTGGGCGGCCCTATGGCCTAACTCTAGCAATAAATGATAACTTCACACCTGTGCGTGTCTATATATTCTGGACATGTCGGCCAAAACATGCCGAGCTGGTAATCACCCTGCTAGCGGGGTTACTCAAGGTGCACCAAGGCTAATGTTACTGCCATTAGCAAACAGTTCTGCTACAGTTCTCTCCCCTTAAGTAAACTTTACATCTTTGATAATTTCTTATCACTAAAACCTTTCTTTAACTTAATTCATATACATCTTGCTCATAACATTAAATGCATAAGAAGATTCAAGAATCTTCCATATTCTTAGCAACCATAGTTATCAAAACCTCCAAATATTCAAAATAACTATACTATCAAATATAGTTTCAAAGTATAATACTTTCAATTTAAAGCATCTATAGCTCTTTCTCAATTTATCCAAATATAACTGGTTCTTTCTAACAAATATCTCAGAACATTGACTTTAAGAACATAACAATTTCTAATAACTTGAAATTTCATATTGTTTAAATACCATAAATTAGTTTCCATAAGAGCTTGTCCCACACTTATATGCTTAAACATATATAAACACATATACATTATTAACATGATTACTTCAAGAATTCTACAATTATGGAGTAAAACACACTAATTCTATTCTTTCATAGAACTTCACTAAAACATACTTTAGGCATGAATTTAGGAAATTAAAGATAAGAGATAAGCCATAAGTATATTATCACTCAATACTAGGCAACGAAGAAAAGATCTTTGCTGATGATGCCACTAAGCTCATAGATGATTTTCACGAGTATCTAACATCACAAGGATCATAAACTAAACACAAATTAGTGTTTATGGTCAAGTATTTACATAAACTATCTTCACTACTCAAAATTCCTAAATCCAAACCCTAACTCATTCTTACTTGACCTAATCTTAAATCCATAATAGATTCAACTAATCAATGGTCTAATAAAGAAGCTAGAGGTCAAAAATTATCTCAGGAAGTGGAAGAAGGAAGAGGAGCATGAGGGGGGAAGTGGGTCTCCTCCCACCTTTGATTCTCTCACTAAAGGGAGCTAGAGAGAGAGAGCTTCAATGAAGAATGAAGATGAAATATGATGGCGAAGATGGAAGAAGATGGATTGGGTTGGTGGATTTGAGTAAACATCGGTGAAGAATTAATGGAGTTCGCGGAGAGGGAGAGAAAGAAGAGAGAGAGAGAGAGATTTGGAGTTGAATGGAGGAAGAGGGTCGAAACCCCAATTTCATTTCGTGCAGCGGGCGCTCGAGTGCCCACTTCCGAGCGCCTAAGCGCCTAACAACAAAAAATGCTCAATTCTGATTCTGACGCTTGGCGCTCGAGTGCCCAACCACCTGAAACTTCAAAGACTCCATCTTGCAGCTAGTGCTCAAAAGCTACTTTTTGGCACTTGAGCGCCCAACGACCTTATACTTATCCAGACAACAAAGCTGCCGCTTAAGTGCTAGCTCTCCAAAAAAAAAAAAAATTCCAAAATTTAAACCTTGGTCATTTTTGTTAGCCTTATTCCACTCCAATAACTTCCAAATATTCAATAATCCTAATTTAAAAGATCATATACCAAAGTGCATAATTCAAACAAACTTGAAATTTACCTCTCTAACACTTAATCTTTGTATCGAGTACAACATATAGACATGACTAAATTAGGGAATTACAATACTACCCACCTTTCAAAATAAGTTTGTCCACATAATTCACTATCTGTAAACAAGTTCGAATTTCTTTTCTGCATTCTTGGTTCTAGATTGCTAACAACCTAACACTAAGGAATTTACGTACAGGCACACAGAGATTGGAGGTTCAATAAGTATGGTCGAGAAAGCACAATGGGTCTATTTGAACAATTTAACATAACACGATTGGCCAAAAGCCAATCCCTACCCTAGAGTATGTCTAAGCCTATATCAGCTCATCGGAAGGTGTAGTCTCTTCAGCACTCAAGGTAACAGTCCTTCCTTGATGTTGCAACTTAGGAGTAGGTGGCTGGTGCCTATGTAGGCATTCTCTGACCATATGCCTTAACTTCCCATGTCTAAAGTACACATTTTGTCTGGCCAAGCAAGGCCTACCTCCATGATCCTTTCCATATTTCATGCATTCTTGCCTCATAATTGGCCTCTGCAACTGTTTACCCTCATATCGACTAAGTGGAAACTGCTTCTTGGGTGGTGCGGCATGCTCAAATTCTTGGCTTTTAGAGTGCCAGCCTCTTCCTATCGGCATCAAACTTGGCAATTCTCAATTTCTTATTGTACACTTCCACAAGTCTGCACCTTTGTACAAGTATGGCATAGTCTCTGATCTCCGAGGTTCTACTGCTGCTAAGAGGTCCTTTTCTAAGCCTAACACACTTCCAAGATTTGCCCATGTTACATTGATAAATCGCAGAGCTCTTCAAATTTTGTGGTGTATTCTGACATGCTCATACTCCCGGACTGGAGTGTCATGAATTCTAACTCCTTGGTGTTTCTCATAGAAGCAAGGAAATATTTTTGATAAAATGCATCCTCGAACACCTCCCAAGTAATATTAGTCTGGGAACCCTCAAGCAATCTTTTCGTGCTAGTCCATCATGTAACACCTTAACCTTAAGTAAAATTTGAGTAAATTTTTTTTTTTTTCAAAAGCTAGAAAACTCTTTTCTATATTCAGTTATTTTACCCAATATATATTAAATTTATTTATCAATCATAAATATGAATTAAGTAGTTACTTTATATTACATCTAAAGGAAGCCTAAGTGTAAAACCCTACCAATTCAATATTATGCTTTAGTCATAGCATGAAATTGAATAGATTGCGTTACCATATTAGTACTCTGTTTACTATTTATTTATTATATCATATCCTCTTTTTCTATAATATATATATATATATTTCTTTGGCGAAGTATACCTTGGGGCGCAGAGATCATATATGTAAACACAGAAGAAGCAGTGCGTTGTATATAATAAATGTGATTAGCATCACAGAACGTAACAAAATTTAATAAAAAGCACAACAAAAAAGATAAAGATAGGCAATGTGTCGTCAGCTGTATACATACATATATATGTCGGAAGCCAACGCTTCAGTTTATATACAAATTCAAAAGAGGATACATAAGTGGGGCCAGTGTACCAAAAAGACATAAGGCCTGTGTTAGTGAAAACAGTTCTACAAGGTCCTCAAAGAACATTTCAAACTAGCTGATATATATATATGGCTAAGTCTATGGCCCAATGCTACACATTGCCAAAAGAGGGCCATACTGTACAATGGAACCTGCGGCCGGGACCTACTCGGTCATATAGCTGTAACATCCCGATTTCCGAGTTCGGCTTCGCCCTCAGGATTGATCCATTCCGATTTCCGACTTCATCTTTGAAACACAGATAAGGAGGATCATTTCCGAATTCCGAGTTCACCTTCGGATTCCACATAAATTCTGACTTCACATCCTGTCCGACTTCCGAGTTAATCTTCAATTTTTATTATGACCGATTTCCGACTTAGAGGTATATTGGGCATAAATTCCGACCTATGATTTCAAGTGGCATAATTTGCTACTTCACGACTTCCGACCTCATGTCTTAAAGGTATTTATACACGGTTTCCGAGTTTAAGTACCTGGGTTTGGAAATGTGACTCGCGTTCCCGAGTTCAAATGGGGAGATCCGAGATTATAGGATTACCAGCTGCATGGCTTCCGACCTCCGACATAAGATAACAAGGTTCAAAATAGTGTATGTGGTTTCCGAGTTTGAATTGGGAGTTCCGAAATTATGTGATTGTAAGCTTTCGACTTCCGGAATCCGATATTGATACAAGATTCCCCAAGGCACAAACAAGCTGGTACGAGTTCCGACGTTAGGCTTCAGCTCCAAGCTCAAGTAAAAGCGACACGAGTTCCGACCTTAAACGTAATATGGACGAGTTCCGACTTGAAATAGGATAAATGAGAGTTCCGATTTCAAACAGTATGGCGGCAAGTTACACTGATAGGGAGATGTAGCTAAATTCTGTCCACAAGAAAATTCAGCCAATCAAAGCCCTCCAAGTTAACTACCACCTCAAGCTTATAAACTCATCTCTTTCTCTCCTTCAGCCCCATTTTTCTACGCCACTTTCTCCCTTGTTCAGCTCTCTTTTCTCTTCTCCAACTCCATTACTCCTTCAAGCTTAGTAAAGCTCTAACACTCCAAGTTTCAGCACCTAGCTCAAATCATACTCCAAAGAGGTAGGATTCAATCTCTAATCTTAATTTCTCTAAACTAAGGATGAATGAAAGATTACTTTTTATGATTACTTGGTGATATATTGAATGTGTATGATTGGATTAATATGGGATTAATATGAAATCTTGAGTGGCAATTGGAATTAGAAGAAGAAACTAAGAGAAATGGATGGATGAGGGTGCTGTCTTGGTGGAGATTTCATGGCAGTCCGTACGACGGAGTGTACGGCGCTGCCTACAATCAGCCAAATCCGATTAAACCATTTTTAGATGAAAGTAGACATTCAGGGCTTTCCATAGATAATTCATATAATGTTATTGGATTAGTATTGAGAGAGATACGAATTTTAGAAGTTTGACCTAGGGTTTAGGACTTTCATCCGGGCAGGGTGACATGAGGAGGGTATAACTCACCCTATACAACTCCAAATCGAGTGAAACTAAGTTTGCTAGAAAGCTTACACATAGGGGAACACCCCAATATAGGATTCCGAGTTTGTTATGGTCCCAATTGTTCCCAGTGATTCGAGGAACTAGTCCTATGTCTAATCCAGACCAAAACAGGGTAGTTCAGGAGGGTCGACTTTCAGGACTTATAACTCGAGGTGACCTTAAGCAAATGGAGTGAAACTGGTGGCAAATGAAATTTTATCCTGTTGGCTTTGATATGAGACCAATTTCGTAAGAATTGAGCTTAGTTTCGATTTTTAGTGAATTTATACTTCCAGGAGTGTAGTTCGGGCTAGTGGCTGAACAAGTTGAGGTAAAATTTAAATATCTTGAGTTAGGTAAATCAAAACGACATGGGACCAAAGAGGTTAGAAAGTAGACATATAGAGCTATGACATATCCAATTTTCAGATTTAAATAAGTTGAATAGAGATAAAGGTGGATTATACAAAATTCGGGCAGAATCGAATAGAATTGGCAGGATGGCCAAAATGATAATTTTACAAATGTTAGTGAAACCTATAAGGTTTGAGTTGAGGATTGCCAGTTTGACATTGATATATATGTGTTAAGTTGATTTATGTTGCTATGACTGAACTGTCTATGAGAGCTGGCACTATTCATGGGGAAACGGACCTGATTCACATACGTTGATTTACTGTAAGTCTAAAAAGCTATGAATGTTTAAATGTAAGGATGAATTGAAATATAAATGGGTATATAGAAACCCTATATTCAAGAATGACATAATTATGTTATGAGGTATGTGGGGGTAAGTGATGTAGCACATGTATGACTATGCTTGAATATGTTTGAGAATGAAAGAATGTGAATGTATTGATAAAGATATGAATCCCTTCACTTGGAGGCAGTTATTTGAAATCCCTCCCTGTGAAGGCTGTTAATTAATCCCTTCACTTGGAGGCAGTTATTTGAAATCCCTCCCTGTGAAGGCAGTTAATTGATAAAGATATGAATCCCTTCACTTGGAGGCAGTTGCACTTGAATCCCTCCCTGTGAAGGCAGCTAAGACAATGAGATCCCTCTACCTTGGAGGCACGTGGTCAGATGAGATCCCTCTATGTTGAAGGCACGTGGTCAGATGAGATCCCTCAATTTTGAGGCACGTGACCAGAATCGATCCCTTCAGCTAGAGGCACGTGACCAGAATGAGATCCCTCCAAGATTAGAGGCACGTGGGTCCCCTTGTGGGTGAGTCGGTGTGACGACGGTCACGGGTGATGCTGACGAGTTCACTCCAAGGCCAGGCTACCCAAGGGCAGTAAATGCACCCTAGGGATGGCGATACGGCTAGGTGTGCCAAGTAAAAGACTAAAGACTAAAGATTAAAGTATATGCAAGCACCCCAATCACATGAGGCATGGCATCGACCCAGCTAGTGTGAGTTCAGGGGACAGAACTTACATGAGGCATGGCATGACCCAGCTAGTGTAAGTACCGAATGAAGATCCTATATCCCTAAGGAACGTGACATGGCGATCACGCTCTGATGGGGTATGACATGGCAATCATACTCTGGAATATAGCATGAGGATCCCATCTTCCTAAGGAACGTGACATGGCGATCACGCTCTGATGGGGTATGACATGGCGATCATACTCTGGAATATGGTATGATGCTGCACTTGAGGGAGGACGGCGATACGTAATGCTCAAGTGTAGACAGATCCAAGCACCCTAGGGACGGCGATACGGCTAGGTGTGCCAAGTAAAAGACTAAAGACTAAAGATTTTATGACGAAAAGGAAGATGAAGAAAGAAAAGCAAGTTTCATGTATAGGCATGAATTTAAGTATGAGTAATTTTATGTGCAGATGTTATATTCCCAGCATATTGATGCTATCTGTGTTTTAATATGCGACAGTATACAGTTATTATTCATGGTGTTATAATTGAATGAATTTTTATGGGTTCTCCTAAATGCTAAGTGTATGAGTAAAAATGAACTTTGTTTCGGACAAGACATTTCTCGAAATGTAAAATTAAGTAGTTTGTGCTGCATGTTCATCTTTTTCAAAATAAACCGAAGCAAACTGGAGACGACCATGATGACACTATGTATGAGAATTAGAGAATCCTACTGAGAATTTTATAATTCTCACTCCTATTTCCATGTTGTCTCCAGATGATTATAGAAGTTTCCAAAGACGGCTGAAGTTCTTTGTCGGCGAGATCCTTCAGGTAATAATAATGACTCAGGTATGGTACTATGACTTAAGCATAGTACTGTGCTCGGGAGGGTGTTACAATAGCCGTTGGCCATACCAGGCCCAGCTGGGGAGTAGTCAGCACTAGGTCCCGAAGAGGAGGATGATGAGCCGGTAGCCTCAGAAGGATCGCTCTCAGGACTGAGCGGAATATCTGGAACCACTTGTGGAGGTAACTTTAGTGGAGGGCTGGCAGGAGCTATGGGTGCTATAGGTGGAGCAGGGTACGCTACATGCAATGGGACCACGAAATATGGAGCGGCAGGGTCGAAAGCAAGGTGAAATAAAGGAGTAGCAAAATTCCTATTACTAAAAAGATAGAGAGGGAAGTGGCAGGAACCGGCTACGTACAAAGAGTTAAACATGGGGTCATAGTGAAGCTGCATGTCAGGGATCTCAATAAACAGGGTGGCTATTGTGTCCATCACCAGAGTCTGAGAATAATGTGGAAACACAAAGTGAGGTTAGAATTTAAAGAAATTCTCAGTAGGATTCGAGTACGGTATTAAACTGACGTCGCATTCATTCTCAATTGCCTCAGTTTTCATTTAGTTATATAAAAAAATGGCATCAAATGGAACTATCCACATTTAATAAGTTTAAGTAAATATTAGGTCCAAGGCAAAGTTCAATTTTACTTAAGACAGTAGAAGAAACAGAATAAACTACTAAATAGTGTTACACAGAATAATGAGTAGAATAAATGAACAAACAGTAGCAATGTAAACATAATAGTCAAACTATAAACAACTTATAATGACTACTCAATGCAACCATGTAAAAGCTCATTCTTAAGCTTAGCATCATAAACTTTTTCGTTACTTGATCCCCAGGGAGTTCTTGGCTATTCAACTCCTGGGTGATAGTCTTCTTTTTAGGATCGAGCTAGTTTCTATATAGGAATGCTGGGTTTACTTTCCCTGACCTTCCTACCGATCTATTCCCCTTAACTAAAATCCGGCGCTGGCCCAAGTATTATGGAACTTTTATAATAACATAATCTTTATGAATTCTTGCAAAATGCACATGAATCTAAATATATCTGATAACTCATGCATAGGCTATATCGAAATTTCGGCAGTATAACGGAATGTGTCCGCTTCCCTATGAATAGTGCCAGTACTCAGAAAACCAATTTTCAAAGAAATCATAATACTTCATTCACAATTCAATCACCAGTTTCACAGGAATAATTGTTGCATTTAAAACATAGTTGCTATCTCAGCACTTTCATTCAACCTGATTTTTGTAAATCAGGCCACAATTTCAATTTAACTCATCTAAACCTAAATTTTGGATATGTTAGAGCGTTATGTGTCTATTTTCTGGACCTAAATTTTGGATATATTAGAGTGTTATGTGTCTATCTTCTAGCCTCTTTGGTCCCATCTAATTTTGATAAATGTAGCTCAAGTTATTAGGGTTCTACCTCGTCTGCCCTGTAACTAGCCAAGATTACATACCTAAAAGTAAAAATTCACTAAAAATCAAAACGTAGTTGAAATCATACAAAATATTAAAGCTAACAGAACAAGTTTTCATTTGCAATAAGTATCATTTCATTTGCTTTAGTATATCTTGAGTTATAAGCTCTGAAATTTGAACTTTCTAAGTTGCCCTATTTTAGCCCAGTTTGGACTCAGTGCAAATTTCTTGAACCACTGGTAGCAAACAGGATAGTATCTAACTCTAAAATTTTTATGGGATGTTCTCCTATGTGTAAGCTTTCTAACAAAGTTAGTTTCATTCAATTCCAATTGTATAGGGCAAGTTTTGCCCTGAATAACTCAGTCTGCGCAGAATCAAATTCAAAAACCTAGGTCAAATTTTCAAAATTCATATCTCCCTCAATACTAATCCAATGGACTTATAATTTATATTTTGGAAATCCCTAGATGTTTAGTTTCAGAGAAAAATAGTTTCATCAAATTTAAATGGTTGTAGGCAGAGCTGTACACTCTGCCGTACAGACTGCCGTGGGATTTTGATCTTCCAGCCGCTTACTTCTTCCTATTCTCACCCTTTTTTACTTCTTATTCAATTTAAACATAAAAACAGCCATCAAACCAGCTAATAATCATCATATACATCCAAACACCACATCAATGAGTGAGAAAATAAAAGCTCCAAATAGCCACCCATAACCAAGAAGACAAGAACAAAGTTGAATCTCTACCTCCTTTAGGTGTGATCTTGCTAAATTTGAGTTTAGATTGATGGAACCTTATCAAAGCTTGAAGGTTTGATGGAGTAGGTTGAAAGGAGAAGAGAAGAAGGAGGCTGGAACAAGAAGAGAGAGGACGCAAATCTACTGAAGGGAAAAGGAAAGAAATATGTCATAAAAGCCTTAATGAGGCAGTTAGAAATGTGAGTTTTGATTGGATGGAACTTTGTGGCCACATTTCAGCTATATCTCCCCCACTTTGTGGTTTTTGTGGTGCCACCAGGGGTTGTTTAAGTGGTTAAGTATTCAGCCTTTGAGTCATAGGGTTTTGGGTATATAATTCTAGTGACTCGGTTCCGACAGTTTAAAATATCGAAATCTTACCGATTTCCTTTAAATCGATAAATCGGTTTAAGAAAATTTCTATGAAATCTTCTATGCTTCTAACCTAATTTCCTTACATCTAATCTCAATTAATTGCTAATTAATTGATCCTAAATAAATATTTAGTCAGATTTTAATTAACCTCAATTATTCGATAAAAACTGAACAACTAGATGAAAAATGATAAAAATCCGGTGGATGTTACACTAAGCTTAAAACAAATGATCACTATCAATATCTATTATTCAAATACATTTCTACAATTATAATAGGGATACCAGAGTTACAAGCCAGAGACAGACACTAAAGCCCATAACCTCTCAAGAAGCTAATACATAAACCAACTGCATAATTTATTTCCTCGCAAAGGCAAGGTCTCATGCTATTGTTATCTTCATCATTATGGCAAATCCTGCTATCTGGAAACACCAAGAAAATAGGGTGAGAAATCTCCCAATAGGGCGGTGTTTCCAGGGGAGTCCCACTCCATCCCAAAAATGTTAAGAAGAAAACGGGAGTGTAGCAATATACATGGCACATAATAATTTAATTCACATATCAAATCATTAGAACATTTAGCCACAAAATAACATATGATAAGTTTATAGGTAGTAAATAAGATAAATTATTATTCCTAGCCATTTCAAAATATCAAATAAGATAACAATGCACACTTATAAATATAAATAGTAAAGCAAGAACAAAAATAACATTATTACTAATATAATTTCATAAATGATGGCAAGTATACTATCAAATTTCTTTTTGCTGCTTACTGATCTTTTTTTATGGCTGAAGTTTGCAACGTCTGCATCTTATAATACAGATCTGTGAGAGCTCTCTTTACTAGGGCGTCCACTAGTTAGATTAGTGATTACCATGTCCTCGTTCACTATCTTGTGGGGTCCAAGGCATCACTTTGTGATCACCGTGTCCTAATCTGCTATTTTAGGGGGGTCTAGGGTGTCACTTAGTGAAATGTATAGCTTGTCCTCTACACAGTGGGGCCCAACACTCACTTATTCATTTATCACTTATAGTAGGCATATATTTCGTATTTAGTCATAATGCATGTCTATATTTCAAACTCATCATGTAGTGCACGAGCATTTCACAACCTTCACATAGTGCACAACTGCCTTATAGTAATTATGGAATCACATAATTCCGAGCCGTAAGACATAGATCAACATATAGTGCACAACCACGTAGGCCATATACTACTCACGTAGTGCACAATCAAGCAATTCATTATCATCCTAAAATCATATAGTGCACATCAAGGATACTCATATTCAAGCATAAAGGCATACTTATCACATGCTCTTCAAATCATGCTTTTAATTGAAACAGCCAAAGTAAGCATACACTTATACCACGAGATAAAGCTAAACACATACTCATACTCAAATTCATTTTTATCATATAGAGCACATAATATCATAGCCATCAATTAAGGATTATTCTTTTAATCAAGAGTACACGGTATCTTGTTCTAAACTCAAAACATCAACATGTTCATGTGTATGTAATGCCATCAATTCACAATTAATGCATATGCTTCCATTTTTCTAAATTTAGCTCATAGTCACATGTAGATGCATGCTTCACAACTTTCATATTACACTCATTTTTGAAGTAATAAATTCTAGCTTACATATCTTGAAGGCATATAGGCGTAAAATAACACAAGAAATACACATGATTCAACTAAACTCTTATGCATAGAATTTGAAGCTCATAAGAACATATTTTTTTATCAAGACAAAGCTTCAAAAACAAACATCAAAGAATAGTTCAAGAAAACATTTGTTCTTGAAATAAGACTTAGAAAACCACTTCAAGCAAGGAACTAGATAGTTCATATGACATTTCTAATAGGACCTTTAACTTGAATCTTCATATTTAAGGTTCTTTAATGTGATTAGAGGTATGATTAAGTCCAAAGTCCAAAGTCCATAATCAATGTCCAAAATCCATATTCAACATCCAAGCAAAGGCTCTCCAATGCATAGGTATTGGAGACCTTAAAAGGTCTCAAATAGGTCTAAGTTGAGTCTCATGGTCTCATAACAATTCAAATAAGTCCATACAACTCCAATAGCATAGGTCAAGATCATAAACTCCAAGCAAAGGTAATGATTCATTTTATTAAGTTTTAAATGGCTTTTTGTGTCTTATTAAGTCATAATGGTCCCAAAAGAAACAATCACATAAACACACTAATTCAAACATGCTCAAAGGTTTGAAAATACTTCACTTTAGCAAACTAATTAAAATAATTTTCAAGTTAGAAAGGAGCTCATGGCCGAAGCATGATTATAGTTCAAAATTCAGGTATTTTGCTTCAAAACTTCTTAAACCTATACACAAAGATTAATCAAGTAAAAATACACGTTTCAAGACATCAAACTAAGTTTATTAAACACTAAAACAAGAGAATTAGAATTAAAGTAGGGGCTGTCCAAAACAAGGCAGAAAATTAAACTAAACTTTTAGCCTTTAAAACAACTTAAAAGTGCACGAAATTTATCATGTATGCATATAACATATTCATAAAGATTCTTATGCATCAAATAAACATTTAAAGACATGAAAATACGGCATCTAAGGCATCAAACCTTCAATACCATAAAATAGATGAGAAAGAATGAGATTATATTCTGCCCAAAACGAGGCTGCAACATCTTTAGATAAAAATCACAAGTTACATGCTCTAGATTGCAACTATATGAGAATACAACTTCTATAGAATAAGTGCATCATCAAAGAACACCCAAACACCATTAAAATTAACTAAACACAACATTCACCCCCTGCCCTATATGAGGCCGTTAGCTTCAAGGGTGAGGCACAAGAAATTTTAACTTAATACATGCATGAAAACAAGTTCTATTACTTGAAAACACATGTATACATTCAAATCACCAAAGAAAATCATCAAAAGCAAAACATAAGTCAAACTTTCAGCACCTTAAAGAATGAACAAATATTCTACAAATAGAGATTTAAGCTTCAAATAACTCATACACAAGCATAGAACACAAATATGAAGCCTAAGGAGCAAGAAAGCAAACCCTACTTGGATTAACTCTTGAAAACTTGAACTGCACCTAGGCTAGGAGCAGCTATTCACATGATTTAGCTCTTGTTTGAAGGCTTGGATGTGAGCTTTGAGGGTGTGGACTGATGGTGTATAAGGGCAATTAGAAAAGGTGAAGGTTTGGTGGTGTTTTGATGGAGTTTTTTGAGGTGTTTTTTGAAGAAAATAAAGGCAGAAGAGGAAGAAGAGGGTTGCACGTTTTGGGGCAGGTGTGGAGGTCAGCCTAAGGTGCTATTATACAGAAAAGGGTTGGTTGAGTGTTAGATTAACTAATTGATTAATTTGACTTAATTGGGTAGTTTAGTAAGTTAATTATGCCACCATTGTTAAATTAATTTAAGCACTAATAAAAACTAAATTATATGTGTCATAATACTCATATTATATATTGATTAAATCTTGTGAAAAGATTAGAATGGTTTAAGGCTTAATTAGTGCATAATTAGCAATTTCTCTAAAAACTAGTTTTGCCAAATTAAGCTTTAATTAATAAAATAATTAGCAAACAATTAAATTTATTAAATCTATCATCAAATCCATGTTTAATTATGTGTTAGATGATATTCTAAATTTTTCCTGAATTTTTCTACAATTTTTAGTATTTTTAGTGAATTTTTACCTTAATTAAGCCCTTGTTGAGTTAATTAACATAATTAATCATCTATAAGTAAAATAATAAAATTCCCAGCTGTTCACCCATGTGCAGCTATGCCCTTAAATCTGATTTGAGGGACAAGAATCATCTTGGTAAAAGATTAGGTCAAAGTTCAAAGGATTTAGTAAAAGGTCTATTAATGAGATGTTGACTTGATAATGACATTTGTAGAATTTCAGCTAATCCTTTTCACATTATGCCTAAAACTGAATTAAGAGGTTGGAGAAGCAGCTTGGGGCATCCATGGGCTGGGGGTTAGGGTTTTATATTTTTATTTAATTTATTTTATGATTTATGAAGGAATTATGGCCTTTTTGGTACATTAAGGCCCAAAACTAATTCAAAAATGGTGCAGCCCAATTCAGCAGCTGCCAAGGCCCAATTAGAGGCCCAGTCACATGGCCCTTCAAGCCCAGGCCTAGAACTTCAACGATTCTTTGCCGTATTGCAAGTTAAAGGGGTCTTATATGGTTTTCAGGGCTCATTTTGCACCTCGATAAAGTTATTTTTATGAAATTATATAAATATCGGCCAAATTTACTAAAAATTGATATTTATATCCAAAAATATGTTAAAAATATATTTATAATTTTTCTAGAATTTTTCTGGGTCTTTCGGGTAGTTTTTGGCCTTTTGTAAGCCTTTTAGCGTTTTTTGTCTATTTTCTGTCGGAGTTTCTACTATATTTTCTATTTGCTGTAACTAATAGTATTTTTATAATTTCGATCAATTCTAGGGGTATCTCACATCATTTCACACTTAGATATCTTTCGGGGTCAATTGATTTAGGTGCATATAGTTTTGCTATGTTATTCTACTCTGCTTAAAACCCTTTTTCCTGCTAATTCTATGTTTGTTGGGACCTAAATGTCATTTTTTAAAAAGTTCTGGGATTAATGTGGAAATAACCTCTAGGGTCAAGGTGTAATTACTAAAAGTTCTAGGGCAAAACTATAAATAACAAAAGTTTACACTATAGAGGCATTTCTGTCATTTCTTAATTTTTAGTATACGGCAGTGCCGAAATTTCAAGTGTTGCACTACTGTATAGTTCTAAGTGTGAGGATCGTTTTGGCATAGCGTTGCCTGAGAAATTCTCACACTACTTGAGAAATCCTCACACTACCTAAGTGAAATAATTCAAAATTTCTATTACGCTATATTAAAGAAAACGGGGGATGTTACACACCAAAACTCCACATCCACTTCCAACATGTAAGTAGCAAATGTCACCTTCTAGTGCTCGATACATGCCAGTGCCAAAAAGATTTCTCTATAGCTTCAATCCATTCTTCGACCTTATCTGGATCAAAAGCCCCCCAAAAGCTAAGTGGATTGACTTTTCTAAACTCTGCAAACCTTAAATATTCTAAATCAACTTCCGCTCCATCCAGATTTCCTCCACAGCATTCATTGCCTTACTATTCCAATCATTCCATCATTTGATTGGCAACTGCAACTTGTTCTTTCATAGCAAAGGTCATTGCCCAAAACATGCCCATAATATCCTCGGGGTCTTCACGAGTAGGTCTCCTTTGCAACCTACCACACCTACCAAAAGTCATTAATTTCTAATCACACAAAACAAAGATATTGAGTTGATCAGTCTCAATGCTAAGCTAAGTGTGACAACAACTAATTACTTTCACAGCCAAGCAGTTATGCATATCTAATTCATATATCCTATTTGAACAGATAAGATTCATCGCATGACATTGACTAAGAATTCCAATGTATGCTAGAAGCATAGTCAATCTAATCCTCAAGTCCAAATAGGATGAAATACTCTGATATCAAAATGTAACACCCTCCTAAGTACAATATTATGTTTAAGTTATAACATCACACTTAGGGGTTGCTATTAATAAATTAATGGACCTTGTTTGATTATTTGTTTTATTTTCAAGAAAATAGTATAATATCCATTGTTATGGTACTAAGTAAATATATGAACAAACGATCAAGGAAAATAGAAATTCCCTTACATATAGACACGAATATTTACCTCACAGCAAAATCATTTCAAATTACTAGGTAGCTCTACTAAGAGCTTCAATTAGCGAAATAGCCATCTAGCACTAATGTATGTATGTATTTGACAACAATCGTCAACAGCCATTCCAATCTCGGTCAAATACTTCCACGGTGGTCATCTTCAAGATTTGCTGAGCTGTTTGGAGATGACACAAGAACACACATACGAGTGAGAATTTTACATTCTCAGTAGGCATCCTAAGTATCAGACAATTAATGTCATCATCATCATCATCATCATCATCATCATCCTAGCTACTTTGATTTATTAAGAAAAGTGTGATCTCATCCTTTAAGGAAAAGCATGCTATTAAAGTTGTTTAAGGATCACACAGTAAATGTCGAACCTTATGAAGTTATGAAAGATTCTAGTTATGAAACTATGTTTGTCTTCTTCTTTAAGGTGCACACACGAGCTTGGGAATGACATATTGTTGGACTCTCTGAATAAGTATTTAGCTTGTTGATCATTAGAATTTTTATATATATTAATTAACTTTCGCATCTAAGTGTTTAGGCACTCCAGGTGGTTTAATTGGAAAATTTTGGGCCATATAAATAATTGGGCTTCCAATTGGCTTTAAATTCTTTTATTGAGTAATTTCGGTTCTTAAAACTATTTTAGTAAATGAATCATATCTTGAGTTTTAGATGTCTAATTAATATCAAACTTGTTTTGTAGGAAAGCAAATTTAATCGGCTACAAATGTCATGAGACACCTAGAGTCAACCACCATTTTTACAGTAAATTAGACTGTTGAAGTCAAACTTTGGATGTTGTTGACCTTTGAGCAATTTTTAAGCCATAACTCAGTCAATGTACGTCCAAATTGCATAGGACCAAAGTCATTTGAAAGCTAACTCACATCACTATTGAATTGGGAGAAGGGGAAGTGAAATTGGGGAGCTAGGATCAATCTTGAGGAGTTGAAGGCAAAAACATGGGATCAATTTTTAAGTTGTAATTTTGAGGATCAAACACCCCCTTTTATTTTTGTCTTGTGTGCTTCATTGTTCTTCACCTCCATTTTTTTTTTTCTACTTTTTAATTCAAAATGTTGGTGTAATCCTTTAACCCAATCCAAACCTTGAAGATTATTGGGTTAAGACCTTGAGATCCTTGATCTTCATCAATAACATAGTTTAATTTCTTCTCTTCATCTCTCCAATTTCTAAGTTATCAATTATGATTTTAATTGATGATTTGGAATTGTATGTGAATATGATTTTGATGGATTATTCTTAATTACATCCAATATTGATTAGAGGAGCTTAATTCTGATTTGAATTTTGGGTTAGATGACTAATGATCTTAACTCAAACAACGATTCAATGTATTACATTGGATTATATGTTATGCATGCCTAGTGTTTGATGAAATCCTGAGTGATTGCTTAGTAAGCGAGTCAAGGATTAATTTGAGATTCCAATTAATCCTCTTAACCACCGAATTGTGTTTAATATTTTGATCTATGATAGGTCTTGCTCAATAATTGGATCAAATTTGGATTGGTGCTTTTAGAATCTGTTAATTTCTCTTAATTACATTTTAATCTGTTGATAATTGCTCAAGTCCCCTTTTTTAGTAACTTGTAAAGGTAGTGCAAAGAATGTCATAAAGAACGAGAAATGTTAGGGACTAAGTGGGAGAATGTAAGATTTAAAATTTAATTTGGATTATAAAATCAAATCTACTAGATATGACCGTAATTTTCTCACCCATGATTAGCCATTATCTCTATAACATCTAACAAATTTTATTTGGCTATTATGGAGATTTTCTTTCCTTAATAAGAACAAGAGTTAGAATGTTTGATGAGTAAAATCTGACTCAATAAGGCATAGAGTTCCTAGTCTATGCACAGTTAAACAGTAACAGATTCTATCAACCATAAACGGCTATAGACTAGAAGTCTTGTGTAATTGCAATTTTGTTACTGCCACTACAAGATTGATGGCCATTGCAAATTGGATACCACTTCTAAATAGGAGGCCTTCAATAGGTATGGAATGTTACTATTTTGTGTGTTAAATCGGCGTTTTATATTCTCGTATAGATCCATATGAAGTTAAAGGATATCTTACATTTTATATTAACAGCACATCAAAACTACTCTTATAAATTGCTTATAATTTATCAAGAAAAAAATTACAAAAAGTAAAGTTGCAAATTAATATGAATTCATTGTCAATTGACTTTATAGAGAAAATAGAGAATTGTAGTGAACTACCACCTTGACATTTTTGAGGAAAAAAAAATCATATGTAATAATATTTCAAATGATGGGTCAAATATTCATAAATAAGTCTAGTAATCAATTATTAAATTAATTATAGATAAATTAATTTTTCATAATATTTATTTAATAAATCATAAATAAATTAATAATTTATTAATGTTTCATCCATTTTAATTTAATTCATAATTTGTCCCTCTAATATATTTGTAACCCAAATCATAAATGGTCGCACGTTAATAGATGGTTTGATCTCGGCATATTATATGTCAGTGTTGAAAATTCAAATATACTGGAATATTTCTCTATACAATAGTAATTAGTTATTTTATCTTGTGTCTTGAACGGATTACATAAATTAAATATTTATTTAATGAATAAATATTCAATATACATTTAAATTACTTTATTTTTACAAAACTTATATTTAAAATATTTAAATAAAAATATTTAGTTAATAAATTTATTTAAGAAATTAATTAATGTAAGCTTAGGATTTTTGTTTGTGTCACTATACTAAAATAATTTTGGTTTAAGTTCCTATATATTAAAAAAAAAATTAGTTTAGGTCCCTATAACGATATTTAGTCCCTACTACTAAAAAATTACAAGATAGTATTAATTTATAATTATAATGTTTTGAAATATAATAAAAGATTTATCTTTATAATTTAATGATTATTTGACTATTTTTTCGTTTGTTTAGAATATTTATATGCATTTCTTAATTTCATATATATATGTAGAAAATGAAAAAATTATTCTATTTCTTCTAATATTTTAAGTGAGTTTTTTTTTTAAAAAAAAAGGAACTTTACAATTAATAATCTTTTTTTTTCTATTTCATAAAATAATGTTAAACTCAATCTTATTCTTATTTTGATAACTTTTTTTCTCTTAAATACATCAAATATTGAGTAAGATCTCAATTTGTCATATTATCTTATATATATTTTCTAAAAAAATATACTTCTTACGCTATCATTAAAAATGAGTACACTTTGATTACTATTTTAAGAAAATAAAAAAAGTAATTTTAATAATTATAGACAGCGAACATTTAAGAATTATTTTATTAAGAGAAACGCAAAGCGCAAAGTAAGATAAATTAGTTTATTTCTAAAATGATTAAAATTAAAATATTTAATTAAAGCATTCAGTTAAGAACTTCATTTAAAGAAATTAATTGAGTTTTAATTAATATTATTATATTTATTCTAATATTTTAAGTGAGATTTTTTTTTACAATTAACAATTTTTTTCTATTTTATAAAATTGTATTAAACTCAATCTTTTTCATATTTTGATAACCATTTTTTCTTAAAGACTTCAAATATTAAGATCTCAATATGCCATATCACCTTACATATTTTTTCTAAAAAATATAATTGATACGCTAATATTAAAATGACTGCGCTTTGATTGCTTAAGAAAGCTTTCAAAAAATAATTTATAAAAGACGAACAGTTACAATATATTTAGAATTTCATTTAAATACACTGACAATATAAAACAGTTTTACACTGTCAACCAATAGAAATAGTGGAAAGTGCCAATTCATACAAATAACTACCCATTATATTGAGGGACCCACTATGATTTCTCACTTTCTCCTATTTTTATTGGTTGAGAGTGTAAAACTGTTTTACACTGTCAGTGCATGCCAATTAAACTCATTTATTTATAGAGAGAAATGAAAATTTGAAAGTAAAACAAATTTAGATAAATATAATTAGTAAAAATTGAAATAAATCTGACAAATATCATGTGAAAATTGTATTGGAAGAGTATTTATTAATGGCAAAATGAAAAATTAAAGAATAATTAGTTTAAAAGGATTTAAAAATTTCAAGTTAAGAAAAAAATGTCATATGAATAGCTTAAATTTAACATTCATTATTATAAATATTCTATTTAATATTTAAATATTTTGCGTACATCTTTATTTCAAGTAATTTTTTCTACTGTAAAATAAAATAATTTAAATATATTTATAATTTCATAAAGTATAATAAGAAGACTCATTTTTAACATTTATTTATGTAACATGATTTTGTTTTATTTGTTCATAGCAATATTTTGATACACTTTATATAGATGATATTTGGGTCTGAAAAAGCAGGACAGCTATAAAATGTGAGATATTTTAGAAAGTAAAAGGCACAATTTTAACTATTGATAAAAATTAAAAATACAAATTACAATTCTATAATCTATCATAAAAGTGTAATTTTCTTACAATATATGAAAATTACTCATATTGTACAATCACCACATTAAAAACAGTAAGATATTCTTTAAACTATTTTTTTTAGTACGTCGGTGATAGAGGTTTAAATTTATAATCTCATACTTATTACTCCGATTCCTCACTATTAATCCATTTATAATATAGCTTGATATTGTTGAAATTATAGCTGTAGTTAAAAATACAGACCCCCCCCCCCCTTCTCTCAAAAAAAAAAAAAAAAACCTAGAAAGAAACTGGCAAAAATTGAGAACAATGGAAATCAAACAAAGAAGCGAAAATTGCCGATTATCTGCTTTGAGTGCAAGCCCGAACTACCTGGGAAATACGCCGACAAAGCCTAATAATTCTTGAATATCCAACTTTCACGCTCTCAGCTGCAGTTCTTATTTCATATACAAGGGACGAAGGCAGGCTATGTTCCCCGCTACCATGACCACATATTTGAGATGGAAGGACCTTTACAGGATAAGCCCCACTGCTCAGAAACCATTTGTCAAGTCAATTAGCGTCTTTAAATACGAAAATTATAGAGACATAACCATAAAAGAAGGTGATCTCACTTAGGGATAGCAATAATAGCAAAAGAAATTATGAAATAGCACCAAAATTCATTAATTTGACAAGTCAATGAACTTTGGCTCAGCTGAGAAGGAAATCACAGTAACATTAAATCACAATAAAATTTTAAATTTACTGAAAATATGAAGTATGAATCAACACTAAAAATGATCTAAATGAAAGTTCGAAAGATGGAACATCCGACAGTGTCAATTCTACAGATTCATAAACGTTGCTTACGCGAAAGCCAACAGATTATAAGCTTAATAGCTACAAGCGAGGAACACATCAAACTTAGTAACAAAAGATCAATGCTGAGCAGGACATATCGAAACAAAGTGAAGTTTGAAAAACAAGAGATAAAAAATAAAAAATAAAAAAGACCAGGACTTACCATTTTACGCATGTCATATCAAGGGTCACTTTCACTTTCCTGCCACTACAGAAGTCAATGAAAAGTAGCTGCAAATCAAGCTGCTGAACTGCAACACAGCATATATTAGAGTGAAACTCCGGTTTGCCCTTATCAACATGATCAAAACTCAGAAAATGCAAGGTAGCAACCGCTTCCAATCAAATATTGGACAAATTTTCTGCATATAATTGGGAATCCAACTCCTAAACTCAGTAATAGAACTTTCTTTACCTGCATGAGAAACGAACTTTGCCTGGACCAGATTTCTAATTTCTATTCGAGATAACTGAACCTCCTCAACCACATCTAGCAAATTACTCAGAAGTGAACTTGTTATCTGCATAGAATAGCAAGTCAGCTAAGGCAACAATATGCTGGAAAACAAGCAGTATTCATCACTTGCTATTCTTTAATACTTGCATGCTACGATGTCGTAAAAGCAAGCATTTAGCCAAAGAAACTGATAAAAAAAAAACGAAGTTGGTCTCTGATAGGAACCACAGGTTCGGTAAAGTGTATGCTAGGAAAAAATGAGAAAGAATGGGTCATTATGGACCCAACGTGAATGAGAGACAAAATGAGAGTTTGTTATGCTGACTAGGACAAAGAAAAGAGTGAATCAGGGAAGATTTGCTGTAGTGGAGGGTGAATATACTCTCATTGGGTAGGAACGGGTGAGGTCATAACAGAATTGTGAGTGAAACTTGGAGAGGCTGAAGGGCTCCTCTATGCCCAGGACTTTTTTTTTCATTTCAGTGTTCTTACTATCTTTATAGAATATACCATAGGAGCTGAGTTCTTCACACTAAAGCTCAGTCTCATTATTTCTATTCCTATTGTTCTTCTACCTTTTACTCTACTGCGATACCAGTTTTAACAACTGGTATCAGAGCCTACAATCTCGAGGGTTCTGTGAATGGTCTTAACACGCACAACTGCAATGGAGGCGAGGCTTGAGGAGTTGGAACGGAGAGTGATTGGCTTGTCTGCCATTGAAAGGCGGCAAGAGGAGCATAGCAACGCACTGGAGCTTCTTGCGCAGCAGCTGGGTGAGTTGCTTTAGGATAGGCGCGAGCAGCAGGCCCCGAAAAGACACCGTGAGTGCCGACCTAAGGAGCGCGGGTCGAGCTTTGAGCGAGCTCACCAAAGGCCATACCCTGGGTATGGCCGTGCGCGTACTAGGAGGAAGTATAGACAGGAGGGAGCGCGAGATGATCAGTGGGAAATGGAGAGAACTCCTCGACGACAGGAGTTAAGGGGGAAGATCGAGCTTCCTTTATTCTCAGGTGAAGACGCATATGGGTGGTTGGCTCGGGTAGAGATATTTTCGGCTCAATGAAGTGGAGGATTATGAGAAAATGGAACTGGTGATGGTGGCTATGGAGGGCAATGCTCTCATTTGGTACCAGTGGTGGGAGGACCAGGTGCCTTTTCCTTCATGGCGAGAATTTAAGGAGGATTTCATTAAGAGATTCCAACCGAGGGTGGCTAGAAATCCCATGGGACCCCTATTGAAGCTGAAACAAACAGGGTCGATGCTCTAATACCGCAGAGAATTTGAGAGAGCCGCTAGTACCAAGAAGGATTTAGACCCAGAAGTAATGATGTGCATTTTTCAAAGCGGTCTGAAGGAAGAGATCCAGGCAAAATTGAAAGTGGGTCAGTTTCGGAATTTATCGGCTATGATGGACAAGGCCTTGGAGTTGGAGGAGAGGAATGGGACCTGGAAGGAAGGAGGGGTGAGTGCTTTTGCTAGAGGAGGAGGGAGTTCTAGGGCTTTTCAGCCATATAAAGCTTCTGGGATATTCGGGAATGGCAGAGGAACAAATTCAGGTGCTTATGGGGAGAGAGGAGGCAGTGGAAACAGAGAAGTTGGGGGTGATAGAAGGAGAACTGAACCCAGAAAATTGTCTCAAGAAGATTGGCAAGAGAGGCAAAGAAGAGGGTTGTGTTTTAAGCACGAAAACCCTTGGAGTAGAGAGCACATATGCCCCATGAGAAGGATGCAATTGATGTTAGTAGAAGGTGATGAAAGTGAGGGTGAAGAGGAGGAGAGTGAAGCAGAAAGGGTGAGATCTAAGGGAGACGAGAGGGAACAGGGAGAAGTGGAGCTTAGGAATATGAAGATTTCTCTCCAAAGCTTAGCTAGGCTTACTTCCAATAAGTCCTTTAAAGTGGAGGGAGAAATAGAGGGAAGGAGAGTGTTGGTGCTGGTAGACAGTGGGGCCTCTGGGAATTTCATAGCCACTAGAGTGGCCAAGGAGCTGGAGCTGAAGCTGAAGGTGAAAAAAGTCCCTTCCTTCACAATTGAAGTGGGCAATGGACAAAGAGAGAGGAGAAGAGGTTTGTTGTGGGGTTAAGTTGAAGGTGCAGGGAGTGGAGATAATTCAAGATTTTTTCTTTATGGAGTTAGGAGGGACGGAGGTGGTATTGGGTATGGATTGGCTCTCCAGCCTTGGGAAGATTGAGGCTGATTTTCAAGAAATGACCCTACAATGGAAGGTGGGAGAAAGGAGTTGGAAGATGGTGGGTGATCCATCTTTATGTAGGGCTCAAGCTTCTTGGAAAACCACCATGAAGGCATTAAAGGAAGAGGGGGAGGGGTATTATATTGCCCCAAACATGCAGCAACCAGTATAAGATGAGGCTGAAGGTATTCCAGAACAAATCAGAGGGGTACTATAGGAATTTCTAGAGGTGTTCCAGCTTCCTAAAGAGTTGCCACCGGAGAGAGAGCAAGATCATGCCATTCATCTTAATGAACACACGGAGATTCCAAACATCCGTCCGTATAGGTACCCTCATTATCAAAAAAATGAGATTGAGAAAATTGTGAAAGAAATGATGCTTGCAGGAATTATTCAGCATAGCATCAGTCCTTTTTGTAGCCCAGTCATATTGGTTAAGAAGAAAGATTGGGGGTGGAGGTTTTGCGTAGACTATAGGGCTCTTAACAAGGTGACCATACCTGACAAGTTTCCAATCCCGGTGATAGAGGAGTTGCTTGATGAACTGGGAGGTGCTAAGGTTTTCTCTAAGCTCGACTTGAAATCTGGATTCCACCAGATCAGAATGAAGCTTGAAGATGTGCCTAAAACAGCCTTCTGAACACATGAGGGGCATTATAAATTTTTAGTCATGCCTTTTGGCTTGACTAATGCTCCTGCAACATTTCAGGCTCTGATGAATCGAATTTTAAGGCCGTTCTTGGGGAGATTCGTCCTATTGTTTTTCGACGACATTCTCATCTGTAGCCATGACCTGGACCAACATGTGGAGCACTTGAGGCAGGTATTACAGCTCCTCCAACAGCATCAGCTTTTCATAAATGGTAAGAAATGCAGTTTTGGGCAGCCAGAATTGGAATATCTTGGTCATATAATATTGGGATCAGATGTGGCTGCAGATCCTAAGAAGGTTGCTGCAATGGTAGAGTGGCCAATTCCTAAGGATCTAAAAGGCTTGAGGGGATTCTTAGGATTAACCGGGTATTATAGGAGGTTGGTGAAAAATTATGGCAAGATGGCCATTCCTCCAACGCAGCTGATGAAGAAGGATAGTTTCAAGTGGGATCAAGAGGCCCAAACAGCTTTTGAGCAACTAAAAGTTGCCATGATTAGTTTGCCTACACTGGCAGTGCCTAGTTTTGAGAAGATGTTCATCATAGAATCAGATGCATTCCGAAAGGGTGTGGGAGCAATTTTGATGCAAGAAGGAAGACCTCTAGCTTACATGAGCAAGGCATTATCTAAGAATGCCTAAAGGAAATCATATAGAGCAAGGCATTATCTAAGAATGCCCAAAGGAAATCAGTATATGAGAGAGAGCTGATGGCTATTGTGTTTGCAATCAAAAAATGGAGACATTATTTATTAGGGAGGCACTTTGAGGTCCACACCGATCAGAGAAGCTTGAAATTCTTAATCGATCAGAGACTTATGGGAGAGAAGCAACAGAAATGGGTTTCAAAACTGATGGAGTATAATTTTGAAGTGAAATACAAGCCTGGGAAGGAAAACTCAGCCGCTGATGCTTTATCTCGCAAGCTGTACTTGGCTGGAATTTCTTCGGTTCAGTTCTTTGAGTGGGATGGCATTGAAGACGAGTTGTTTGCTGATGAAAAGTCAAAGAAGATGATGTAGGAAATTCTCACTCAACCTGATTCACACCCAGGATATGAGCTTCGGCAAGGGAAATTATGGTACAAAGGCAGAATGGTGTTAGCAAAAAGGTCGCCATGAATTCCTTTGATATTGAAGGAATTCCATGACTCAGTTTTAGGAGGTCATTCAGAGTTCTTTAGGACTTACAAGAGGATATCCTCTATTTTGTTTTGGGAAGGAATGAAGAGGGATATTCAAAGGTACGTGCAAGAGTGTGAAGTTTGCCAGAGAAACAAGTATGACACACTATCCCCTGCAGGGTTGTTACAACCTTTGCTCATACCCACTACTACATGGACTGATCTGTCCATGGATTTCTTAGGGGGGCTGCCTAAAGCTAAAGGGTTGGACACCATTCTTGTAGTGGTGGATAGACTGACAAAATATGCACAATTCATGGCTTTATCTCACCCTTATTCAGCAAAGGAGGTAGCAGGGTTATTTGTTAAGGAGGTGGTCAGATTAAATGGGTTCCCCAACACCATAATTTCGGATAGAGATCGACTGTTTATGAGCAATTTCTAGACGGAGATGTTTAAGTTAGCCGGGACTAAGCTAAGGTACTCCACTGCCTCTCATCCACAAACAGATGGTCAATCGAAGGTGGTTAATCGCTGCCTAGGCACTTATTTGAGATGTTTTGCTGGCATGAAGCCCAAAAGTTGGCCACAATAGCTGAGTTGGGCAGAATATTGGTATAATACCAACTATCACACTTCAACCAAGTGACACCCTCCCATATTAGTGAGAGAGGATGCAGCTCCCTCTCATGTGGAAGATGTTAATCAGATGATACAAGACCGTAATCTAATGTTGGATGAGTTGAAGGAACAATTGGCAAAGGCCCAAAATTGCATGAAGATGCAAGCAAACAAGCATAGGAGGGAGCTCGAATTGGCTGTGGGTAAAAAGGTTTATCCGAAAATTCAACCGTACAAATTGAAGACCTTGGCAAGAAGGAATAATCAGAAGCCGAGTCCGCGCTTCTATGGGCCTTTTGAGGTGTTAGAGAAGGTTGGGGCAGCAGCTTACAAGCTGCAATTACCCCCAGGGATGAACATCCACCCTGTTTTTCATGCCTCCTTATTAAAACGGTGTGTCTCACCTGGAGTCACCAGTCAACCCTTGCCTAGTTGCCTAGATGAAGATTGGGAATTGAAGGTGAATCCAGAAACTGTTGTTGCTGTCAGGAAGAATGATGCTGGACAGGATGAACTTTTGGTCAAATGGGTTGATTTACCCAAATCTGAGAACTCGTGGGAACTGAAGTGCAGCATTCAGCAGGAATTTCCTCACTTCAACCTTAGGGACAAGGTGGATCTTCAAGGAGGGGGTATTGATAGGAACCACAGGTTCGGTAAAGTGTATGCTAGGAAAAAATGAGAAAGAATGGGTCATTATGGACCCAACGTGTGAGTGAGACAAAATTAGAGTTTGTTATGCTGACTATGACAGAGAAAAGAGTGAATCAGGGAAGATTTGCTGTAGTGAAGGGTGAATATACTCGTTGGGTAGGAATGGGTGAGGTCATAACAGAATTGTGAGTGAGTTTTGGAGAGGCTAAAGGGCTCCTCTATGCCCAGGACATTTTTTTTCATTTCAGTGCTCTTACTATCTTTACAGAATATACCACAGGAGCTAAGTTCTTAACACTAAAGCTCAATCTCATTATATCTATTCCTATTGTTCTTCTACCTTTTACTCTACTGCAATACCAATTTTAACCGTCTCTAATTAGAAAAGTAATTGCTTGAGCTTGAGAAGCTTCTGGCCAGTGGGCCTGTAAAGTTTACTAGAATAAGCAGTATTATTAAACCAAACAAAGCAACAATCAATTAATCCACATATAGATAAAGCACCTAAAATATTAGACAAATAAGCTTCTCCAGACCATACGAGTGCATGCCAAGCCCATGCAAAAGGTTTGGTTAAGATATTCCAAATTCCCCTAAGCATAAAAATGAATGCATTTTCCATAGACCATCTATCCTAAAAGCTTAATTTGTTAGATAACGGCACATGGCCGAATGTGTGGCCAAATTAACCCTATGGACATTGAGCATTACCATGAGTTTAGTGTACAAAACCAGTAAGAACAGCACAAGAGTGGAAACCAAAAACTGAGTAAGCAACAAATAGTGCTGAAACAGGCACAATTACAGGTTGAGTAACTCAAAGTAACCAAGCAAAGACATCCACCATAGATGGAAAAGAAGCACTACCCAATAAATATTGACAGACAGAATCAAACTCAACAAGCAAACGAGCCAATTTTTTTTTCCAAAAAAATTGAATAGTATTATTAAGAAGAAGAGGAGAATAATACAAGAAAATGGGAGAACAAGAAACCCTCCTAACAAGAGCAAAAATAAACAAAAGATAAAACTATTTATAAAGCATAGCTTTCAAATCCCTCAACATGTCTAAGAGGGAAATTTCTCTAAAGAGAGCATGAGCTTTATACCAAATAGAGACCAAATGCCTAACCAGCCAACGTTAGAAACACAAATAACTTGTCATAAATTTTGTGTTGCTTTTATAGTATCAAAAGTAAGAAGGATGAGGTTGGAGAACTTCAACTGAACACCCTGAATATGCCCCAAATAGGTAGACATAGACTAATCCTATTTCTTAAGATTGAGAATATCAGAAACAACAGCATAAAATAGCTTAATATCATTATTGGAGTAATATGTAACTAGTATTAGTGATCGACCACCTCCAATAGGTGAATCCTTAAATGTACAAATATCAAACTAGCATGAAGTTAAACTATTGTGCAGTTGTTCTATTAGCATAGGATAATGACAGTTGTGTCACAGTTGTAGGTGGTTGTAAACGTCACATTCTTAAGTAGTTATTCAATGCTATGGCTACTAGCCTACTACACCTAGGCTCTAGGCTTAGGCTAATGCGGCACCACCTCAGCTTATAAAAGAAGCTACTTGGCATAACTATAAATATGTCACATCTACCGGAGATTCATTCTCCCATTAGTTTAAATTTCCTTGTTTATATAATAAATGCCAATTCTGGACCAATCCCTCCAAAAGGAAAAAATATGAAAGATATAATGGAACAACTTTGCAAAGAGAAAATCAACATAAGAAATAGAGTAACGTACCTGTGTTTCTTGTCCCAGACATATCGAACCAGTGCATTTCTTAGAGGTATGAGTATTTAACACAAATTCAAATGCAGAAAAAGCATTGATGTCTGGAAAATTCTGAAATTAGATGCATATTAGAAAAGAAAATAGCATGAATATTGAATATTGCAATAAAACGGCTAAGTTGACAATCAAATTACCTTCACAATGTTCACATCATTCAAGTCATTCGCAATTATTATGCTAGGTAGACTAGCATTTACTGTAAACCTATATTCGATCAAACATATATGAGCTCCAATCACAAAATTAAGCAAAAAAACAAATCAGATATAACTGACCTCTGGATAATATAACCGTCATAGTTGAGAACAAATTTGTAACAACCATCCTTATGCTCAAAATCTTCGATACCCCATGGCTTAGAAAGAAAAGGTAGAAACAAAGCTGTCTGTCAGGGATTGATATTTTTGGCATATAAAAAAGTATATCTTATTTTGTACGTAGACAAGAACCACACAGAAAGTTGAAAGACCTTCAAACTCTGGAGTATAAACTTGTCAGACATTCTCTTCTGCAAATAATCACGAACAAATTCCATGATCTCAGCACAGCTTTTATCCCCTTCCATCTTGCAAAAACTATGAAAGAATTCACTTAAGGATTTTGCTTTCCAAGCCACATTTTCAAGCTCCTGCCTCATTTTGGTCACCTTTTTGCAAAAGAACTAGCATTAACCAATAAAATATCACCAATTGAAAAGAAATGGCACATCACATGACATATTAAACCTTTCATAAGGTTGCACCACTGAACTACAAAGAGAAACTAATGACAACATCTAAGGGGAATACATCATGCATCCAAGAGATTAAGAAAAAATTTACAAATAAGATGACGACAATTTACCTTAAGTAGAAAATGTTTTAAGGGCAATGCTTTGTGGAAAGAGAGGCCATAAGTTATACGAATCATGCATTTTCAATTATGTACCTTTTAATAAAACCTTTTCTGGCAGCTTTTTCTTATACCAACAACAGCCTCAAGAAGCGACTTGTTAGAATATCTTGATTGTAACTTAGAATAATACGGAACATTTTAGAATATCTACGATCTTTAGATTATACTGTGAAATCAATTGTTCATTTTGATTTAGGGAGTAACCATAGGAGTTGTTGCTTAATTTCCTTATATTTCTTGTTTGTTTCTGTTATGAATCAACTCTCCTAAAAATTTAAGCTATAAGGTGAAGGCACATGAGATACTTTTATCATTTCTCAATTGCTTCCTTATTTAATAAGGTTTAGGAGTTTTATTGCATTCGTGGAGGACTTGGGCTTGTACAAATGGGGAATTCGATTAAATTTTGCGAAAAAGGATTTTTTTTTCCCCCCTAAAATCTCCAGCAGTAAACTTTTGATTATAAATTGTTTCAAACACAAAATAAGCAAATTCAAACACGCACTAATAGTACTCTGTTAGTACTTGACTAAATAAGCTTAACGTTGACAAGAAGGTTGCGCTAGATGAGTGGACACACTAGACAAGGCAAGATTAAGAATGAATGCTTAGAGAAAAAGTTGGGTAGCACCAACTGTGAAAAGGATGATACAATGTTGCCTTAGGTGATTTTGGCATGTTTGGAGAAGGCCTATAGAAGCTACAATAACTAGAGTAGATCAGATGGAACATAGTCCAATATTTAGAGGATCTAAATTGGAGGTTTTGGATGCTTTGGCTGTTAGGGACCTTTGGAAGTCTAGACTTAAGAATTGGGAGTGTTTACCTTCTGTTATGGCATCAGGAGGTTTGTTGGTCATTTGGGATATTAGGAGTGCACCCAAGATTGATTCTATGCACGGTAACTTTCTGTGTTTGTATGCTTCATGATAGGACAAAACATGTGGAGATTGATCGCCACTTCATAAAAGAAAAGTTAGATAGGGGGACTACCACTTTGGAATACATTCCTTCAAGGATGCAAACAGCAGATATCCTGACTAGAGGACTCTCCAAGCCAACCTATGAGACTCTTAGGTACAATCTGGGAATGGTAGATATCTAACACTCAGCTTGAAGGGGGATGTTGGAAGATCTCAGTCAATATCTCAGGAGAATATCCTGATTTACTGATTATATTTGTAATTTATTAGGGTTATCTTTCTTTCCTAATTTGTAGAGATTGTATAGGTGTAAATTACATCTATATTTAAGAGGAAAATATTTCCTCCTTGATTGTAGGAGATGGATTTATTTTTTCTGTTGCTGACCTAGGTATATATATTTCGGCCTTTGATTCTAGGCGAGTCAAAGGTAGTGGGGGCAGCTGCTAGGCAACATTGACAGTCCACAGGGGTCAACCATGTAGAGTTCAACATTTGTCTATAGTGTGGCCCAAACGATGGCAGTGATTGCACTTCGGGCGAGGCCGTCCACTACGACATTACCGCAGCCGCTACTCTGAGAGACAAGGGCAGAAGTATCAACCAAAGTCAGGGCAATGAGGCTCAACAGGCCGTTTAGCAAGAACTCGAAACAATGAGGACCAAACTGTAGAAAGAGTAGGCACAGCAAGTGAACCCAAAATCTAATCTCAAATGGCCAAGTACTCCGAAGGCAAGCCATACAGGGCCATAAACATAAACAAAGTGCTGCACTGCTCCAATTCCTTTGCCATGGATCAGCAGGGGGCAAAAGTTCATAGAAGTCATGGAGAGCACCATGAATCGTCCCCAAGTAGGCTGACATAGGGCAGTCAAGCTTCTATGGGGCAATGACATTCATGAGCTTCTGACAAATGCCATACAAACATTAGGTGTCGTTGGTGTAAATGGCCTTTGCCTGTGCCCAAATCGATTCACAGGTAAGATGAGCCCGGAAAATCTGTTTGATAGATAGATGAATGGTGGATTTGATGACACTGCATAGCTGGGCATGAATCCTACCACATTGAAGACACTCTACAGCTGGAACATCATCAACCTTCTTGGTGAGGTGGTCCGCATAATCTTGGCCAGTGAGCCAAAGCTCGATATCAAAGGTCCAAGAATCATAGTTACTTCCATCTAGTTTGTTAGTAGAGAAAGGGATGCTAACATAGCTAGTGAAAGTAGGAGGATTAGCTTTCTGGACATCCTTGGTATAGCTCACGTACAGGGGCAAATACGTAATTCTGGAAAGTGGGGCTGCTAAAAGTGGCCGGGTGAGCGAACGAAGACTAGATCCAGTTAGAGGAGACCAAGGCGAGTTCAACAATGGGAGCGTCGAAGGCGGCAACGGACGAGCCGGCACGCACGGCACAAAGGGCTATGGGTGAATAGTGTGGCAGAAGCTGTTGGCTGGCGACTCCAACAGTGGTGTTGTTGGCCGAAAAGGACGCTGGAACAGTGGCGCCTACGGCAAGAAAAACAGTTGACAGTGATGGTAGAGGCCGCCGGAGAAGATGACACAACAAAGAAGAGTCCGGTAACTGGAAGGACACACAATTTGCCGAGAAAAAAATAAAAATACAAAAATAAAAAATCACGAGAGGAGAGTGGGTCCTCCTAACGGCATGATTTAGGTTGGCTTTCTCTCCAGGCTCTGGATATCATGTTGAGACATCACTAGAGAGGAGAGAAAGATGTATGAAACGTATGTATCTCAACCATGCAGTAGAGATTGGAATATATAAATAATATATGATAAATATAAAGATATAAAAAATATATAGTTATTCTAAATATATGATTTTAACTCCTAATTATTGTCTAAATTAATATAATTACAGTTATTCACAAATTTTAATAATTGACAAGAATTATTTAAAAAATAATTGTGACCTGAACATTCATATCGAATCAACCCAAATTTGGTTGATTTGATTTTTGTTCAGATTTGGTCAAAATACTATCCAAATCCAAATCAAATAAAATGTATTGATTTGAACTTGTTTTTCACCTAAATTCAAAAAACCAATTGAACCTAATTATATCCAACTTCATTATTTTTCCTCTCATAAACATATTTAAAAAATAAGTTACAAAAGACTGCAAATCACCATACACAAGTTCGTTAAAAGGGTCACAAAGTTTAAAGATTGATAGTTCTTATGATGAATCAACAAGGAAAAAAATAAATAAATCAGTATCCAATTTCAAAAGTTTCTCAAAGTAACTTGTGTTGCTCAAAGTAATTCCTCTATAATTTTTGGTTTACACAAGATTTTACTCTATACAATTTTCACTAATTTTGGTTTTTGTCCCAATAACTTTATCTTTTAGGTTTTAGTCATTGTAATATCACAAATTTAATTTTTTATCCCAACAATTAACTATCAAATCTTATACTTCTTCTTTTTTTTTATGTTTTAATCTATGAAGCACAAAGATCGTATGAGACAAGGATATGAGAATATGGCAATATTTAAAATTATAAGATCGACACAACTAAGTATAACATATAAAATTAACATGAAAACATAAATCCTAAGAGAGAGAGAGAGATAATGATTTAAAAGTTAGTGTAAATTATTAAAATTATTATAAACATAATAAAGAATACTAATCTATTTGATCATAATGAAATTTCAATTTATATATGTACAAAAATATAAAAAATTAAAGTAAATATAATTAGAAATATCTAAAAATATCGATAAAGTATCTGATCCAACACGTATTTGAAATCGACATGAGAATATTTTGAAGTGATCATACTTCTTAGGTCTTGGTCCTTATTATCATTTTTCATATAAAATTGGTACTTATTTTCATGAAGAATTGGTCCCTATAATTTGTTCCGGTTTTTGTTCTTGAAGAATCAAAACCTAAATGGTAAGGAATTAGAGGGATCTATACCAGAAAAAATATAGTATAAGAAGCAAACCCAAAATTTTATGCAACTATAAGGACCAAAATTACATTTAAACGCAATATTTTTACCATCATGATAATTTTTAAAGCTAAAGGGCCAATTTAAATAACAACTTCACATACACATATCAAAATACCTGACGTTTGCCCGCCGAATTAAGCAAGCTAGTATGGATATGACTATCATTGGCTAGGGTGTCAACTGCCCCACTCTTGGACGAAGATGAGATGAATTTCAACTCCATTGTCTGCGACTCCTGAAGCCCAGAGCTCAACTGTTGCACTTTTTTCTGTGAACAATGAAATTTAGTATCACCAACTGCAAGTATTGCAAAACATTAACATGTAAGATAGAATACCAGCAATCTCTCACGCTCCATATGCATTAACTGTAATTTTGCCTTCTTATATGATATACAAAGCAGCAACATTCTTGCTTCCACAGACCTGCAAAAGAAATAGTTTACATCATCCATCATTAATCCAAAACAGTTCCACAAACGTAACATAATCCATATTCCATATAGTGACGTAGTCAAACAACATAAACATACCTTTTATGTCTAGAAAAATTTAGAGGATCAGTTATTTTCTGCTGAAAGAAAAACAAGAAACATGACTGTAAGCAATGAGAAATGCCAGACTTAGATATTGTCTTAATAGATAAAGTAATCTGTTCTAATCACTATGAAATGTAAGCTTGTTCATGATACAACAGAAAAATACATTAATTTGGATTAAATAATATAACAGACCTGAGGATGAATGTCAGAACAAAGAATTTCACATTGCTTAACTTTCTGCAGATGAACCAAAATATCTTCCAGCATGCATATCTAAATATTGAGAATAAAAATCAATGTATTACTTATACAAAGAGCTAATAGAAAATTTGTGTGAATTATAACAAAGTAAGCAACAACATCCACAATTTTATTTGAATGCTATTACTTTCTAATTCTATACATCCATATATTAGTACTTACCAATCGCAAATTTAGTTTATCAACTGATGGAGAAAGCAGATGTCGTGTGCCCCCAAATAATTTCTTTAGAATCTACAGGGTATTTGAAAAGTTAAGAGGCCCAATAAAACAACCAAAATTATAATTAATTCTTAACATAAAACAATAACCATACATCAGCCCAATCACTCCATGTCCAATCTCCGAGCTTCTCTCTTTCACTTCTCACGTAACTTATTTGATCGGAAGCTAACTGTAGGTCACTATTCCCAATTTTATGAACTTCTGGACTTCTGATAATCCTCCCTACTTTATCTTTGTTGTCTCCATCACTTAGTAATAGTGTCTCGACACCCTTTCTTTTCTTCCCAGAAGAAAACTCAAAACTAGATTTGGTAAGAGTGCTCAGAGATATTTGGAGTGCCCGATGGCAATTGTTGTCAAGAGGACAATGACCATCTGCGTTATCCTTGCGAGGCAAGTCTTGCATATTACTGTGGAGCAATTCACTTGAAGGCTCATGCAGGGATGGTGACAGAGTTGTAGCCTCTTGGATAGGAGTGCTCAGAAACAGAACTGTCTTAGCAGGACTCTCAGCTGGTTTTCTCTTAGATGCACTCTTATGTTACCCAAGCAATAAATCAGTGCCAAAAATGAGGATTAAAAAGCAAAGAAAACTGACATGGTCAACATTGTAAAGGAAAGGAAAATTTCTCTTCCAATAGGACTTATGTCTTAAGCCTTGCTAACACACCTTTACAGATCTCCAGCACATGTTCCACAAGAGTCAAAATTTTAATTCAACACATACAGGGAATTTTTACCGTCAATAAGCAAAAGAGGACAAATTGAAGTAGGTTTTGTAAACTTAGTTATAGAAATAAAGCTAACAAAATGAGATGTCTAAAAATGGAATCAATCTTCAAAATTTCTCATCTATCATTTTATTAAATTACTCCAGATGTTCCTTAAGGTATTAATATGTTTTCAGAGACATATCTTTATTACTTCCATGAGTCATGACTAAAATAAAAAGACTCATTTTCGTTCTTTTTACCTTAGCAAATTTGTTAACCTGTGCAACCTCAAAATGTGAGCTAGTCTTTGCACTGTTTTCAAAACCAGACAACCCATATCCATTAGCTGCTGCCTCAGAGTTGCATTCAACATCTTGCCCTAAACCACTATTAACAGATTCATTCTGCTTATCCAGCTGCTTCAACTCACCACAGCAATTCCTTTGGCATTCTACATGTTGTGATAACTTCTGGTCCAACAATCTCACAGGGGAAGAAAAAGGTATATCATATGTAACACTTACAATATCATCTTTTCTGTTCTTTACCGTGCTATCTGCAATGTTAAACTGCAGGGGAGAAGCTGTGATTTCCACAGGCTTAGAATTTTTGTCACTGTAAGAGATGTCAACAGGAATCAAATTAACGTTTTCCTCACCCTTTTTGGTGTCAACAGTCTCTTCATTTTGACTTAACATTGTAATATTTCTAAAAGACTCAATCCCATGATCATCCACCTTGATCAAATCTTGAGGCATGTTATTCTCTCGAGTTAAACTAAACAGTTGTTCCTCTAAAGAAGCATTTAGAGTTTCAACTTGCTTGTATTCACAATCTTCTTCATTGATCGTAGGCACTTGTCCTCTGTCTTCAAGATTACTGCCCTTCACCTGGCCAACACTACAACCAACCTCTGACTGAGCTGACACATTTAACTGTTTCCCTTCACTGATCTTTAGAGGGGTTCTTCCTCTATTAGCATTAAGAAAGTCTAATTGTTTATGGACTGGCACACTTGCATCTTTAACAAACTCATTAATTTCCTGCCAAAGAAGATAACAAACATCACTTAGCATGCATTTATATATGTAATTCAAAAGCAAAGATGCAACAGTAGATATAAGGATAGCCACAAAATTGTCTTCATAAATTTTAGAATTGAGTGGATTTAACTCAACCTCAAAAGCTAGCTCATGAAGAGAGGGTAGCCCAAGCTCTTATAAAAGCTATCATGGCCACATCCCCAAGTAATATGGGACTTAAAACACCCCCTTTACGTCCAGGATTGGACATCTGAAGCATATAGTTTGCAAGACTAGATATTGGCGGATGGCCCAATATCAAATATAGGATAGGCTCTAATACTATTTTAGAATTGAATAAACCTAACTCAACCCCAAAAGTTAGCTCATGGGAGAAGGGTAGCCCAAGATCTTATAAAAGCTATCGTAGCCATTATTAGAATCCTATATTTAATATTATCTATTTTCTCTCTCTCTCTACTTTATTGTAAATATTCTCTATTTAATGTAAATATCCTATAATTAGATAACAGAATGTCCTGTAATCAAGGTCAGCGTTGTTAAATGGCAACCATGGCGGCGCTATCCCGCCGTGGCGTGGCAGATTTTGGCCTAAGCACCATGGTGAATCGTTTTCCTGGCAGTTCTGCGTGGCAGCCGATATGTTCATGGCGCCATGGCATTTCATGGCGGCCATGGCGGAAATATCAGGTGCATCTTTTTTTTTTTAAAGCTTAAAGGTCAGTATGGGAATTTTGGGTTGAAAAGAACCCTATTGCCTCAGACCCTCCTTTCACTTTGCTCTCTCATCTTACGCTCTTCACTCTGCTCTCTTTCATCTTGTTCACTGCTTCCTCCATTCCGACGGCAGCCTCATTCTAGCGATGACACCACCAGCTGCGGCGGCCTCCTTCCGGCGACAACACCACCATCTGTGGCGGCCTCATTCCGGTGACAACACCACCACCTGCAGCGGCCAAGGTTACTGTTTCTGCTTCTTCTGTTCTTCTTCTTCTAAATGTCTTCTTCCTTTTACTTCTTCTATTTCTTCTTCTTTTTACTTGTTCTGATCTCCCCCCCTAACATTTTGCTTCAACTTTTTTCTTCCCTCATTTTTCTATTCTGTTCTGGCTCCCTTTCTATCTCTCTCGGTTTTTTTGTTTTGTTCTTTATTCTGTTTCAGCTCTTTACTACTCTATTTTAAGTTCTTTAATCCAAACCTGCTACTTTTTTTTTTTTTTTAAACTTTGTTTCAGCTCTTTCTACTGTTTCAGCTCTTTTTCTACTCTGTTTTAAGCTACAATGTCAACCTAACCTTCACAAAGCTCAAGGGCTAGTAGTAGATCAAACCCAAGTTGGAAGTATGTCCACCCTGTTGCAAAAAATAACACAAATGAAAGAACACTTAAGGGGACAATCTGTTAATGTTTCCAAGTGTCTCAAGTGTCCAAAAGAAGTTAGAGACGAGTTGTTGGCGTTACATAACCAGAAAAAGAAGCAAGGCAGTGACAGTAACGAAGTCCAAAATGTAAGGGATCTTGATCTTGAGAACTTGGCTTTTGGATTATCTGAAGATGATGCTGAAGGGATTGATGAAATCCCTAACCCTAAGCCTAAAGAGAGAAAGGGTGCTTTGAAAGGCACAATGGATTTATTTGTTAGAAAACCTGAAACTGCGATTGCTAGGAAGAATAAGGAGAGGTTGAGGCAACAAAATATTAGAGAAGCATGTGACAAGAAAGCAGTTGCTAGGGTTCATCAATACATTGCTCGATGGTGGTATCAAGCTGGAATTCCATTCAATTGTATCAAATTGAAGAGTTTTGATGATATGTTGACAACCACTGGAAGCTTTGGTCCCAATTTGCCTGCTCCGTCTTATCATGACATGAGGATTCCACTTCTCAACAAGGAGTTAGAGTATACTAAGAATATGATGAAAGATCATAAGAAGCAATGGAGCAAACATGGTTGCTCCATCATGTCAGATGCTTGGACTGATAGGAAGCAGAGGTGTATTATTAATTTCTTGGTGAACTCTCCTAATGGGACAATGTTTGTAAAGTCTGTAGATGGATCTAACTTTGTGAAGACTGGTGAGAAGTTATTTGAGCTTCTTGATTCTTTTGTGGAGGAGATTGGAGAGGAGAATGTTGTTCAAGTTGTAACTGACAATGGGAGCAACTATGTTTTGGCGGGTAAGATGTTGGAAGATAAAAGGCCGCATCTCTATTGGACTCCTTGTGCAGCCCATTGCTTGGATTTGATGCTAGAAGATATTGGAAAGCTTCCATTGATAAAGAAGACAATCAAAAGAGCAATTTCTCTTGTTGGCTTCATTTATAGCCACTCTAGTACCTTGAGTTTGTTGAGACACTTCACAAACAAGAAGGAATTGGTGAGGCATGCGGTCACAAGATTTGCCACTTCCTTTCTATCATTTGAAAGGCTTCATCAAGAGAAATCAAATCTTAGAAAAATGTTTACCTCTGATGAGTGGATGACAAACAAGTTGTCTAAAGAGGCAAAGGGACAGGAAGCAACAAAGACTACAATTATGCCTTCCTTTTGGAATCATGTGAGATATACCCTTAAAGTTATGGCTCTTCTCGTTCGAGTGCTTCGACTTGTTGATGGTGAGAGGAAACCAGCTATGAGTTATATCTATGAGGCAATGGACAAGGCAAAAGAAGCCATTATGAAGTCATTCAAGAATGATAAAAGCAAATACAAAGATGTGTTTGCAATAATTGATAATAGATGGAATTGTCGGTTCCATCGACCATTACATGCAACTAGTCATTTTTTGAACCCAGAGTACTATTATGGCAATCCTGCATTGGAGTTTGATTTGGAGGTTACAAACGGGTTGTATGAATGTATTAAGAGATTGGTGCCCAGTCGGGAGGTGCAACAAAAAATATTGCTTGAACTGCCAATTGATAAGAGTGCTAATGGTCTTTTTGGAACTGACTTTGCAAAATCACAAATAAAAACTCTTGCACCTACTGAGGAGAATACAACTTTTAGTTTTCAAATTTCTTTTGATTTTAAGCTTTGAGTGATTTGCTTATATAGCTTTCTTTGGATTTGTAGCTCAATGGTGGAGAATGTATGGGCATTCAGCTCCAAACTTGCAACAATTGGCTATCAAGATTTTGAGCTTGACATGTAGTGCTTCGGGATGTGAACATAACTGGAGTGTTTTTGAGCATATAATTAACACTTCTTTATTAGTTAGGTACTTTGTTAATACTTATAATATTAGTCATTAACACTCAAATTGTATTGATATTGCAAATCCATTCTAAGAGGAGAAATAGGCTTGAGCATAAAAGGTTGCACAATTTGGTTTATGTAAAGTATAACCAAGCGCTCAAGCGGAGATATAATCTTAGAGATGAGATTGACCCTATCTCACTCAATGATATTGATGAGTCTAATGAGTGGTTGGTTGGAGAGCTAGATGAAGGTGATGATGATCTGGAGATGAGTTGGTTTTTGGGGGTGATGACACTTTGAATTAGGAAACTGCGTATGTGGCATCTGGGATTGGGGACCCTAGAACATATACTAGGAGGCAAAGTAGAAAAAGAAAGGAGCCTTCAAGTGGTGCAACAGCTAGTAGAGCTTCCAAGAAAGGAAAACAAATAGTGGTGGCTGATGAAGAACCAAAATTTGAAGAACAAGAGGACTCTTCAGAAGAGGAGGAAGAAATTCAATTTGATGACTCAGAATCAGAAGGAGAAGAAGTGGAGGGATATGCCTCACCAGAAAATAATGACAATGATGATTATATTGGAGATGATGATGAGGACTAATGCCTAGCTTAACTGATTTTAGTTTTCCTTAGTCTTTATGTTATGACTTTGAAGCTTTGATTATGCTATATTTCTATGTTTGTATCTGACTATGGATATGTTATGTTATGTTGTGACTTTGGCTTTGATTTTGTGATGCATTTGCTGAATTTATTAATCAAAATATGTAATATGTTTCTAATTTTATTGTTCTTGATCTTGTCATCTTGATATATATTGTTAGTTTTGATTAGTTATTATGTTTACCAGGTTTTTTTGGATATATATATATATATATATATATATATATATATATATATATATATTTGTATATTTTTAGTCCGCCATGGCTTCTGCCATAACCCGCCATGCTATCCGCCATAACTTTATGGCGGATTTTTGGCTTACCGCCATGAGCCGCCATCCGATATTGACAACTATGATCAAGGTAGTTAGAATCGAGATTCTACATAAAATTGGAAAGGGCATACAAAATCGTAAAACGTAGAATCATATCTCGGATCGCAAGATTCAACCATAATACATAATGACATTTGTATAAATGCATATATAACAAAACATAACATAAATAAACAAACAAGTCACAACCAATATAACTAAACTTCAACCAAATATGTATAAAGTCACAACTTACAACTTATAATTCAAAGATAACATAGCTATAAGCCTAAAAGTCCATAATTCATAACTCATAATGCAAAATTTTGAGACTGAATTTCTTGAGGGAAAGAATGTAATACCTTGTTTAAAATAAAATATTTATTCAAAATAAAATGTTGATAATAAAAAATTTTAAATCTTTCATTAAATTTTATAGTAATAGAGAAATTAAATTATTTAAAGGAGTATACACTGTGAATTAAAGATTAGCATGTATAGAGATAAGAAAAAAAAGAAAAGAAAAAGAAAACCAGTTGGACCACCAACACCTTTAGTGAGGTGGACTACTCTAGACCCCTCCTTTTTCCTTCTTCCTTGTTCTTACTCATTGTTTCTTGATCCCTTAAAGATTAGCATATATAGAGATAAGGAAAAAAAGAAAAGAAAGAGAAAACCAATTGGACCACCAACACCTTTAGTGAGGTGGACTACTCTAGACCCCTCCTTTTTTCTTTTTCCTTCTTCTTACTCGTTGTTTCTCGATCCCTTAGTCTGCATCTTAGTTCTTTCACCTCACCATCTCTAATCTTGAGAGAGGGGAATCGAAATAGAGTTTCAATGGAGACTTGAGAGGGAGAGAGATCGATGGCAAAGGCAGAGAGATAGAGACATGGAGAGACAGAATGGTGTGCTCTAGAGAAGGAGAGGTTGACAAGCGCGATGGAAAGGGACTCACCTGGGTTCCATCGCGATTTAATGGGAGATGGTAAGCCAGGTTAAGAGCTGAAGCGGGTTGGAGCCACTTGATCTTGGACGCGAGCAGCATGGTGGAAAATCGCTGATTCCACCGCTTCCACGAATTTGCGCGGTTATCCCATGACGAGTCTACGAAGGCGACGCGACCGGTGGAATTGAGATCGTCCAACAGCAGCAAGAACGTGAAATCGTGCGATTTCACGATTTAAATCGCAAGTCTAGATACCTTGCCTATAATTAGGAGACAGATTATTTCTTTCCTAAGATAGATTAAGTTGTTTATTTCCTTTCTATTTTTTCGGGATTCACTAGTTTTTGGCTCCCTGCTTTTCGCTACTCTCTCTTCCTATAAGAGCTGGTTTGTACAACATGTTTATGTGAATAAAATACCTTTTTCCACTTGGTATCAAAGCAGCACGATCTACTCTGACCAGCCCTAGCTTTTGAGATATGTCTTCCAAGTCAGAAGACAACCCCAGCCTGGAGCAGAAGAGTCTTGAGCCCAAGATGACTCTAAGTGACTCCCATTCTATCCAAATCACCACAATTTGCCTGAATGGAGCGAATTTCTTCCGCTAGTCCCAATCTGTTCACATGTATATCCGCAGCTGAGGCAAAATCGACTACTTGACTGGTGACACTACCCCACCAACGAAGGACAGCAACCAGTATGCAATGTGGGATGCCGAAAATTCCATGATCATGGCATGGCTTGTCAACTCCATGGAAGAAGATATTGGCTCCAACTACAAGTGCTACTCTACAGCCAAGGAGCTCTGGGATAACATTAACGAAATGTACTCTGACATGGGTAATAAGTCCCAAGTGTATGAGCTGACTTTGAGGATCGGAGAGATCAAGCAGGGAGGTGAAAGTGTCACCAAGTATTTCAATAATCTGAAAAGCATATGGCAGGATCTAGATGTCTATAACACTTATGAGTGGAAATCCACTGAAGATGCAAAGCATCATGGCCAGGTAGTCGAGGAGGGAAAGATCTTTAAATTCTTGGCTGGATTGGATGATGAACTAGATGAAATGAAGTTCGAGCAAGGATCATTGGTAGGGGAACTCTACCATCAATTAGGGAGGTCTTCACTTAAGTAAGAAAAGAGGAGACAAGGAAGAGTGTTATGCTAGGGAAAAGCAAGAATATGGAGGCTGTAAGGCCAGAGACTACTGCCCTTGTTGCTGCAAAATCTACTACATACAAAAGCAACACTTTGCAGCAAAGAAAGCTAGATGAGAAGGATCAGCTTTGGTGTGATTCCTGCAACAAGTCTCATCACACCCTAGAGACATGTGGGAAACTCAATGACCGACCACCTCAAAAGGGGAATAAGGGTGGACCCAAATCAGGGCAGGGTCCTACTATAGCACATGATGCAAATAGCAACATCCTGAACAAAGATCAAAATGATCAGCTCATAAAACTCCTGCAAGCTTCAAATGCATCACCTAGCACTCCTAATGCTTCTATCGCACAATCAGGCACTTTTAGTAGTTCTATTGGTTTATCTTGTACCTTAGAATCAGCTCCCTGGGTCATTGATTCAGGAGGGCATCCTATCATATGACCAGTCTTTCTCTTCTATTGCCAGAAAAGGTAACATACCTATATCTGCAACCCTTAATCTAAAATCTGCCCTTCATGATCCAAAACTGTCTTGCAATCTTTTGTCTGTTAGTAAACTTTGTCAAGACACTATTTGTAAGGCTATATTTTGGAACTTCCATTATGTTTTTCAAGACCAAACCTCGGGAAGATGATTGGCAGTGCTAAAATGATAGATGGTCTCTACTATTTTAATAAAGGATCCTCTGAAGATGGAATGGCTCAAGGACTCAGTAGTACAAGTTCTCCTACTATTCGAGGACAAATAATGCTTTGGCACCTTAGACTAGGACATCTAAGCTTTCAATACCTAAAACATTTATTCCCCACTTTATTTAAAAATGTTGATTGTTCGTCTTTCCAATGTGAAAGTTGCATTCTTGCTAAAAGTCATCGTATTTCTTATACCCCTAAACCATATCATGCGTCCAAACGATTTTATTTAATTCACAATGATGTTTGGGGTCCCTCAAAAATCACTACTTAATTTGGAAAAAGATGGTTTGTAAGCTTTATAGATGACCATACATGGCTGTGTTGGGTATATATAATGCATGACAAATCCAATGTTGCAACTCTATTTGAAACTTTTTATAACATGATTGAAAATCAATTTACCACTAAGATAGTTATACTTCATACTAACAATGGAACTAAATATTTCAATAAATCTTTGGGAAGTTTTTTGATAAAAAAGAGGATTTAACATCAATCTACATGTCCCAATACCCCTCAACAAAATGGCCTTGCTGAAAGAAAAAATAGGCACTTACTTGAGGTTGCTAGAGCTATTATGCTCACCATGCATGTTCCCAAATACTTGTGGGGTGAAGATGTCCTAACAACAGCTTATTTAATAAACAGGATGCCTACTAGGATTCTTAATTTTTCTACACCTCCGACTGTCTTTAAAAATTAGTACCTCGAGTCATGTATGCATACTGATTTGTCCCTAAAATATTTGGGTGCACTGCCTTTGTCCATATACATCACAACTCTCAGTCAAAACTTGATCCCCAGGCTGAAAAATACATTTTTATTGGTTATGCTCCTAATCAAAAGGGGTACAAATGTTTTAATCCCACTACCAAAAAACTATATGTCAGTATGGATGTTACCTTCTTGGGAGACCAACCTTTTTTTCGAAAGAATTATCTTCAGGGGGAGATGCAAATTGATAAAGATAATTCTCTACATTTTTTGCATAAATCTCTACCTCAAACAGTTTTAAATTATGATTTTCCCATTGTTGCATTCAATGGTCAAGGTGGCAAAAGTGAGACTTGTCCACAAAATGACCAGGTGCCACCATTAGATGTCCCTCAGACAAGGGGAGAAATTCCACAGCCACCCAAAGAACCTATTGTCTAGACTCAAAGAAATAATTTGTGTCAAAGTGGAAGCCAATCTATCATTCAAGCACTAGGTCAGTCAACTTACCCCGAGGTACCCATTACGTGCAGTACAGGTAATATTCCTTCTCCTAATTCCAATTCAAAAAACTCAGATGTTTCCATCCCGATAGCTCTTAGGAAAGGAACCCAAACTTGTACTAAAAAAACCTACAGCACTAATCATCCTATCCCCAACTTCATGTCCTACCATAGACTTTCCCAAAACCACAAGGCCTACACCTCTAGAATTACTAAACTTTTTGTACCTAGAAATATTCAAGAAGCCCTAAATGATCCAAATTGGAAACTTGCAATTATGGAGGAAATGAGTGCTCCTGAAAAAACTGAGACATGGTCGAATTACCCCAAGACAAAACCAGCAGTTTGTAAGTGGATTTTCATCGTTAAATGCAAAGCTGATGGGAGTGTAGACTGCTACAAGGCAAGACTTGTTGCAAAAGGGTTTACCCAAACTTATGGAGTTGATTATGAGAAAATGTTTGCCCCTGTGGCTAAGATCAACTCTATTAGAATATTATTATACCTTGCTGTAAATTTTGATTGGCCCCTTCACCAATTAGATGTTAAGAATGCTTTCCTAAATGGGGATTTGGAAGAAGAAGTGTTTGAGTCCACCTCCTGGATTTGATGGAAAATTGACATCAAATCAAGTGTGCCGATTAAAGAAGTCATTACACGGACTAAAATAGTCCCCAAGAGCATGGTTTGAGCAATTTGGAGCCACTATAAAAGACCTTGGTTATAGCCAAAGCCAAGCGGATCATACTATATTCTACAAACACACTACAACTAGTAAAATTGCTCTTCTCATTGTTTATGTCGACAATATAATTCTGACAAGGAATGATGATGGTGAAATCAACTATTTGAAGAAAGAATTGGCTACTGTTTTTGAGACTAAGGAACTTAGTCCCTTGAAATATTTTCTTGGGATTGAATTTGCTAGGACAAAAGAAGAGATATTTATCAATCAAAGGAAATATATCTTTGATTTACTCATGGAAAACAGTATGTTAGGGTGTAAGGCAGCTAAGACACCCATTGAACCAGGTATAAAACTTCAACCAGCAAAGTCAGAGGAAGTGGTAGACAGAGAAAGATATCAAAGACTTGTAGGAAGACTGATTTCTCTATCTCATACCCGTCCGGACATCTCCTTTGCAATGAATGTGGTTAGCCAATTTATGCGCTCACCCAGACGTGAGCATTTTGAGGCAATAAATAGGATATTAAGGTACTTGAAGGGAGCTCCAGGAAGAGGACTACTTTACAAGAAATCTCAATCTCTACAAGTGGAGGTTTACACGGATGCAGAGTTGGCTGGCAGCATTATGGATAGGAGGTCAACCTCTGAGCACTACACCTTCATAGGGGGTAATCTAGTAACCTAGAGAAGCAAAAAACAAAGTGTAGTGGCTCGGAGTAGTGCAAAGGTTGAGTATCGATCAATGGCACATGGAATTTGTGAAGCCCTATAGATTGAGAAGTTGTTAAAAGAGCTGAAGGTACACTACCCCACACCAATAAAATTGTATTGTGACAACAAGGCAACAATCTCAATTGCTCAAAATCTAGTTTTACACGATAGAACCAAACATGTGGAAGTTGACAAACACTTTATTAAGGAGAAATTAGATACAAGGCAAATTTGCATACCCTCCATCCCAACAGAAGATCAGACTCCAGAAGATCAGAATGCAAACATTCTCACCAAAGGACTGTCTAAAAGGTAGTTTGATAATATTCTTGGCAAGCTGTCCATGGGAGATATCTTCAAGCCAGCTTGAGGGGGAGTGTTAGGATCCTATATTTAATATTATCTATTTTCTCTCTCTCTTTACTTTATTGTAAATATTCTCTGTTTAATGTAAATATCCTATAATTAGGTAATAGAATATCCTATAATTAGGAGATAGATTATTTCTTTCCTAAGATAGATTAGGTTGTTTATTTCCTTTCTATTTTTTTGGGATTCACTATTTTTTGGCTCCCTGTTTTTCGCTACTCTCTCTTCCTATAAGAGCTGGTTTGTACAACATGTTTATGTGAATAAAATACCTTTTTCCGGTGCCATATCCCCAAGCAATGCGTGGGACTTAAAAATAAACCATGCACCCAAAAAAAAAAAAAACCATGCAAATCTGCAATCTGATATGATCAATCTGATGCATACAGCATGTTTACGAAAAGTTACGACCCCCACCCCCTGATTGAAAAGAATATGACCATGAGGAGAATGTGCATGGAACTTCAGCCATGCTACCAGACAGTACAGCAACAGTTGATTAGATCCACCACCTCACTGCCCACTTGGTGCAAATAACAACCTCACACAACAATTATATTCTGCTTCCTTAAGCTTTCAGCAGTCAAAGACTTCCCAAAAGACACCCACACGTACATACAAGAAAGCAAGAAGGATGAAAGCAAAGAAGCCTCCCAGAGAGTTTCAATGGACGGTAGGAATGTAGGAAAGGATCACCATTCACCAGAGTTGCAGAGCTTAAAATGGTAAATCTTAACATGCATAATCCAATTCTTCCTCAGCTGCTAGTCCACACTCCATAAGCATCCTGGCTTCCATCAGCCACAACAACTTACAAATATAAAACAAGTGGAAAAATGCATACATAAACTTCACATCCAAATGAAAAAGCCCAATTTCAACTCTCACTGAATGCTACCAAACCCAATCTTTTATTGGCTATAAGCCTATGAAATAATTTATTGAGGGAAAAGCAAATACAAAAAGCAGTGCAGAAAGAATAAGTTTGATAAAATACCATGGGCCCAAATTTAAGGGATGAAAGCCCAACACTAACTGAAGAAAGGCAGTGTTAGTTGCTGGTTTATTCATGTAAGGAAGAAAAGGAAGGGTAATGAAAAGGAGGAAGGTCAATTAGAGATTCGACAAGCCATTGGCGGTCAACACTCGTGAAATTATGAGGCATGAGAAGAATGAATTTCTGTTATAGGAAAACCCAGAAAGGAGGACACATGTGCAGAGGGAGATTTCGCAGTAGGATATTAAATTGGAAAAGTAGGGGATTTGGAGGGCTCGGTCAAATTCATCTGAATTCTGGGTAATACCCTGGGGCAAGAATTTTCTTGCATGCAAGTTCTGCCCCCGATTTTTTTTTTATTTCTCTTTATTTCTTTTTTCTTGTACCTTGTTTCCAAGGGAAATACCAGCTGTAGGAATTTCATTATCTTGTGAATAGTAATCAAAAGGTAGACAGTTCTTCACTCTATTAGAATCTTCTCAAGTACAAAAAGCAAGATGCAAAAACAAAAATGCATAAGTTTATATGACCATTCCAACCCTTATGAATATTAACCGTGAAAATAAGACCACAAAGAAGTTAAAATCTTGTTGAGCATTAGATGTCTGTATAGAAAACTCTGAAAGTGCGTTATGATAAGATCAACCAATACACTACACACCAGAAATTATAGGACAATTCCACAAACCCTCACTATCCACCCCTTCTTTCTCAGCTGCTTGCCTATAACATCTTGGCTTTCATCAGACACAACAACTTACAAAATTACATAAAAAAGTGAGGGAGAAAAAGGCATAAACAAACTTCACCTCCCAATCATATGAAAAAATGGTAAATTTTCTATAAACAAATATAAAACCTAGCAAAATGCACCTCCCAATGAAGAAACCAATTTCGTATCTCTTTGAATGCTACCAAACCCAATCTTTTATTGGCAATAAACCTATAACACAAATTTATTGAGGAAAAGGAATGTTATCTAGTCCAAAAAGGAAAAATCCAAAACGAAAAATGCATTAGTTATATGAAACTTCAAATGCTTCGGCATATTTAACCAAAGGAACTATGAAAATAAGTCCACAGTGAAGTTAAAACCATGTTGAGTATTAGATGTCTAGATAGAAAACTTTGAATTTGCATTGTACTATAGCCAACCAATATACCACACTCCAGAAAGTATTTGGCACAGCTCCACAAAGATTGCTGTACTTCCTCCCTTGATGCCCCAAAGTGAATAGAAGGTTAGAAACTAAATGTTCAAAGTATCAGGACTGGACAAACTTAACAAGGTGCTCTTAGTCAAGATAATTTTACCTCCTTCACACAAAAGCAGGTGTTTCCTAGCTCCTATCAAGAAGGTAATCCTCAGCACTCTAACATAACATCCAACACTACCAACTAAGTTTGTGCTGCAAAAGGCTGTCTAGGATAGATCATGGATATAGCTTATAAGCCTCACCTGAGACACCAAATTGAGCTCCAAGAAATCCACACGTTGCAGATCAGTTACAATAGCCAACTCAAACTTACTAAGGTTCATACCCAGCCCAGAAACAGCCATAAATCTAGGAAAACACACCTCACATATTTTATTGGTTCTCAACATCATTGCATAACAAGACCATTTCAGTCCCAAAATAAACATGTACATCCAAGCATGAATTATGCAATGACTTTTTTTTTTCGGATAGAAAATTATGAGATGACTTTTATCAGTCTGACGGATGTCATCGCCCTGATACACAATGAAAACATAAACTTTTGATCAAAGTTTATCAATTATTGACAACCAAAAGGTAAAGGCCCTAACATCTAAAGGAAAAGAAGAGAAAATTTGCAGTCAGAAGAACATGTCAACTGATAACAAGAATAATGGAGCCGACATGGATCCTAGCAGAATGCAAGGACTTCAGACAATTGTGGAAAACAAGTTCAACAGGTTTGCTACATTTGCTTTAAAAATAAAAAAGTACTTAACCCAAAAAAAAAAAAAAAAGGCATATATAGCATGAGACCAAAATGTAAATCAAAATTCAACCTAAAATGGTTCTTACCTTGATTGAAGTATCAGGAGTTTTGATTTGGTGAACGGAATCATCTGCAACCAGATGATCACCCTTGTTATCTAAGAAATCATGGGTGACTTGATCAACTGGACAGCTAATTGCGCATCCATAGTTGCATGGAGCCTCAACCAGCTCCTTAACAGACATATGACGCCTTCCAACACTCCCCATAGCCGAATCTATGGAGCCTTGAGCCTTTACGTAGCCATGCACGTTTGGTGAATCTGCGGCCACAGAATCCAATGGGGAGATGGCAGGCAAATCCTTGCTTCCTTCTGCCAGAATTGCGTCCAATGCAGGAGAGAGTCTGTCATAATCATACCTCTGCGGGTTCTCCCCAACGATACTCATGTCGCTGGAATCTCTGCGACCACTTGCAGCATCCGCAGGCACCCCAGACTGAGAAGACTGCTTCTTAGCTTCCGTAAGAACCATAAAACTGCCAGTTGCAGCAGGAGGGGTGGAAGTTTGGCTCGGTGTTTTCTCTTCGAACTGAAGACCAAACCTTGTGGGCGTCTTCAGGTCTCCGGAGTCGGACCGAGCAAGACTCCGGTAATGCAATGAAAAGGCAGTTGAGTCCATAGTGAGATCATCAGATGCACCAGAGTCAGACAAGCGTTCAGGTCTGATGAAACTAGCAGATACAGGACCACGAAAATCATCTTCTGCAAAATAGAATAAAATAAAATAATATGTCACCAAAAAATGAAAAGCAAGTGAAACGCAAATTACGAAATAAAAAAATAAAAAAAGCGTGGCAGCAAAGGTTCCGGAACTCGCCATCATCAGTGGAAGCAGCGGCGCTACTGCCACCGGGAGAAGGGGAACCAACTGGTTTCAAAAAAGAGTCACTGCCATCCGCGACTTCACCGTCGTCGCGAGAGGGCAGGGAAGAGGACTCCTTGAGGTCGTCGTCGTCGCTGTCGCCGGCTAAGTCCCGGAAAAACACTAAGACGTCGGGGCTGGGCGCGGTTTTGGCGGAGGAGGAGGGGACGGAGTTGGGAGGGGTGTTGGAGGAGGAAGAGTCGTCGCGGCGGAAGATGTGGACGGAGGTGATCTCGTTGTCCGCGAAGCTCACGCGGCGCGCCCTCTTCCTCCGAAGCGCCATGGTCTCCTCTTCGGTTTCAGTGTTGTTGGAAGGTTCCATCGTTCAGCTTTGCTTCTCTCTCCCTCTCTCTCTCCGTCCCTCGCTTTCCCTGGCTCTGAACGAGTGGTGTCGCGGAGAGGCAGAGATGTTTAGTGTGGGAATTTTTGTGCGGGAAAATGCAATTTCTTGGTCCTGATTTGAAATTAAAACTTAAAGAGATCCGGCGGCCTTGAATTTCTTGGGAGTAAAACCTCAGCTGGCTCCATGACGATTTTGGTGTCGGACAAGTTGGTAACAAATAAGTGTGCGTAGCAAAATTGAAAAATTAAAACTACTTTAATAATTTGTTATTTATATAATTGTATATTTATATAATTATGTATATAAAAATTAATATATATTTGAATATTTTAGTTAAAAAGTAATTTTAAGATAATCTGTTTTATTTGAATTGTATAAAAAAATTATTTTTATATGATAAAATTATTAAAAAATATATTAAATAATTATTTATATTATATAATATTTATTATTTAGGGTCAATTTGGTAAAAAAATATAATAATTCTGAAATAATTAATTTTTTCTTATAATTATAAATTCAAAAAAATTATTTATACTTATAAGATATTTTTCAGCTTAACATTATTTTGTATTTAGATTATAATATATTTTTAAAAATTTATCAAACATACTTGATTTTTAAAAAAAATAGCTTTTTTCTAAACAAAAAGCTATTTTTTCATGTTCCCAAACGTGCTTAGTGTATGTTTGGATACCTTGTAAAATAGTTTTTTTTTAATGAAAAAGCTATTTTGAAAAATTAATCATGTTTAGTTCAAAAAGTGAAAATAGATTATAATCTAAAATTGGTAATTTTAAGCTAAAAAATAGTTTATAAGTATAAGCAATTTTTTGGAGCTTATAATTATAAGCAGAAGTTGATTATTTCAGAATTGTTATATTTTTATTAAATTGACCCTAAATAATAAATATTATATAATATAAATAATCATTTCATACCTTTTTTAGTAATTTTACCATTAAAAGCAACTTTTTTCACACAACCTAAACAAAACATATTATCTTAAAACTACTTGTCCACTAAAACATCCAAACATAAATTGATTTTCATATAAGCAGTTATATAAAAAATTATTATACAAATAAGCAATTATTGAAATTATTTTAATCTCACATATTTCCCAAACACACACTAATTACACATTTTGAACCTTGATTTCCTTCGGTTTGGGGATTTAAAAGTCTTTTCTCTTTAATTGTCCTTGGGAGGCCATGGCCTTATATGGTTGGGTCTTTAAGGTTTTCTTTGTTTCCATCATCATGTAAGGTTACTAAGTGATTTAGTAAATTATTTTAAGACTTAAATCTTGATAGTTTCATAAGTCTAAACATAGTCCTTTAATTTTAGGCTTATGGCCAAAACCATGAAGACAACTTCATGCTTCATCTATTTTTCTCACTTGCCACAAGATTGTATAGATTCTTGTTTTACCACTTTACCTTTTAGACGAGCATGTGTTCTTACCTTTATAACCAAGCCAATAGCCCTAATCATTCACCACAAAGGAGGTCTGCAAGGAATCCCTTGCTCTTCTTGGTCATGACAATTCATGGCTAACACATAAAGAGCTGAACACAACTTGTTTCCTTTCAATAAGCCATTTTACTTTTTCTTATATATTAAAACTTGTAGATTTCGATTCTTAAGGGTTCATGGACATAGATTCAAGTTCAACCATTAATATGAATATTTAACTTTCAAGTTAATATTTTTAAAAGTGATTCTACTGAAAATGTTCCTTCTTATACCATAAAATTTGAAACTTTAAAAGAGTACACCAAAACAAGCAAGCAAAATCATGGACTCAAATTCCTATAAATATGGCCAAATATACATTCAATGGGAAAATAATAGTTTTTCAAAAAGAACGGATGTGTGACATTTCAACACTTTAGCCAACGCATGGAAATGTAGTCATATGATCTCAAAGATCAAGAACTAAACAACCTAGCTATGGAGAAGGCCTAGGTGTCCTAGCTCTTGAAATGGAAGAGAAAAGTTAGAATCACTACCCTAGGAAGCTTTGACAAGTGCTTGTCTCAGAGTATGCCTCAGAAGAAATGTGGACAAGTATAATAGGCACAAGTTCAATTTTAAGTTTGAAAATGCATTTCTCGAAGTGCTTTGCTTTTAGCACTATCACCTTTTAGGGTAGGTATATTAGCAATAACAGGATAATTTTCAACCATAATAATGGTAGCTGTATAGTACAACAAAATAATGGAACATGCATATGTAGATTCGCATAAACTAAATCATACAAGTGTACTTCTCTTTTCTGGTTCTTTTTTTAACTTGTGATACTAACACCTGTACTTGATCTCTTAGAAGTGAATGGCCTTTCCTACTCCTAGGTAATAGTTTGCTTTTCAAGCTCGAGCTCATTTCTATACATGATTGCCGAATTTACTTTCACTGACACTCATACTGATCTATTCCCCTTAATTTGTTCAGAGGCTAGCCCTAGTAATCATTTGTGAAGTTTCGTCCTAATCCACTGCTAGGTGGAGGCTTGATGTGTCTCTTAATTAACTTGCAAGTCCACATTACCTTATATATTCTTATACATGGTCATGCATGAGGATGCTGTATAAACTTATGCACATATTCCATAACTTTACTTTCAAAATATTCTTTCTTCAAATATCATGTATGCTCATGATATTAAATATCCATTACCTATGATTGTATCATCCCGACCCCCTACTTGGTGGAGGCTCGACACCTCATTCCCTTTATACAATTCACATGCATTATGTTCTTAGAGGTTAAAGGCAAATAGTGTAGCATACTTATGAATATATAACATTATTATGAACATATCATTAGTGGCACATCAACCATAAGGATTTGATGTTCATTCACCCTTAGGTCAAGCTTAGTTTCAAGACTAAAGTCATTTGCTATAACCCTTACATTCCTGAGGATTGTCATAACCTAAACTCATAGCTCCATGTCTTGATCAACGCTTGGGTTGTAAGCCACTAGAAATCTGCCCTTACTTTAGAAATTCACCATAAATCCATTTTCTTGTCATCTAACCCTTGCATTTTATGAAGACATCCATCATAAGTGAAGTTATGTTGCCTTGGTCCCATCACATTTTAACAAGCATAAGTGAAGTTATGTTGCCTCAAGTGAGGCTGTCCTATTTCAACTTGTTACAAAATCCACAGTAATTCCATTTTATATTAATAAATTCTAAAAATTTCCAGTTTTGTGCTACTTAGACTAAAGTTTAAAATGAACTTGGCCTCACTCAATTTCAAGCTCTAAGGGCTACGATATTAACTCCACAAAATAGGATTTATGGTTTTGATTAAGTCCTGTCCTATTTTACTCAAAAATTTATATGTAATTCATTTGGACTTATCTAGTCGCAATTTTTGGTACACCTACTCTACATACATCATACTTTCAAGGGAAAATAGTCTCATGCTAGAAAGCTACTCAATTGATCCAGCTCATTAGATATATTCATTGTCTTGTGTTGATTTCCAAATTCAGACAACCAACTTATAAATTTTTTTAAAAATTCATTTCTAGTTAGATTTTTGTAACTGAAGATAACTCTATGTTAAATTTCAAATAAAACAAGTTCCATTTAAATATAACATCTGTAGCTCCAAAAATAATTTTTGTAGCACAGGGAGTTCAAAATAGTGGCTTATTTGCTTTCCTTTTGATGTCTAGTTACTTCAAAGCTATTTAACCCAATTCCTATGGACTCTCAGGTACCTCAAGAGACTTATTTAAGATTAACTAAGCATTTACTTCAGCTCATATAAAATTTTAACTTAATTTAACTAAGGCTTGACTTCCCTAGCTACTTAGTGACTTTAAAGGTTGTCTAGTTTAGGCTCTTAAATTATCTATCACCATCATCAAATTAAATCTCATTTAACAAACTTAACAACTCACGAAAGCCAAGACCTGCACACCCTTAACCTGGTCATACATGGCTGAACACTTAAACACAAAAATGATAAGCCACCAAATGTAAAATCAAGCTCAAATCAACATTTCAAGACACCACCATCACATAATCTCATCATCAACACTATAAAAGCCAAATCAAATTTAAGTGAGGAACCTAGGTTCAAGTAGAATTTGTAGCGCTTCAAATTAGAAGAAGGAAACTAGGATTTGAGCTATCTACCTTAAGGTTCTTGGAGCTATGAAAGCAAAGAACCCAAAAGTAACTCTTAGCTTTATCCTCCTCTAATGGCAACCACTGTCAAGGGGCTAGGGCTGGAAAAGCTCTATAAATGACTTGAATACTTCAATTCTTTGAGAGGTTTTCAAGAAGAAAAGATGAGGATTAATTTTCATAAAAAGAACAAAGTGTTTTGAGGCTAAGAAGGCCATCAACTATGAGCTTCAAGCTTATAGTTATGGTGGTGGTGAGGAAGAAGATGAAGAATATGATGATGGTGTGTGTGTGTGTGTGTGTGTTGAGGCTGTGGATGAGGAAGAGGAAGGAGAGGATAAGAATGTTGTGATATTTGTTGGCAGGAGTGGTGGTGATCAATCCACTAATTAAGGCTGATGCGACATTCTCACGTCCACTTGTTTACCTAACATAGGGTGTGGCTCATTTCTAGCTACTTACTTTGACTATTCTAATGACATGTCTATCTAATCTCTATAGGGTTATTTTCTTTAATTTATCATACTCAAAAATAATATAGGACCCTTGAGGATTAATTTAAGGTTTCCAATAATCAATTTGAGTACTTTAAGGTACTCGAGATAATGTTCACATGGGTGAGTAATCCCACACTTTCATCTAAAGCCCTAGGCATAAAACTTCATTTATAAGATTATTACATATATATTATTTATCTATTAGTGCCATGGAGCCCACATATTCCCAAAATCAGAGTTTTTTCTCTAATGTCCCTTTCAATAACTGTAAGCCTTTATTTACAATTTTGCCCCTTCTTCTACTATAGTTCGTTCCCCTATTTATTGTTTTGCCCTTGCCTCGAGTCCAAACTTCCTTCTATACTGATCTACCCTCAAAATTGGGGACATTACACCTACATCAAGAGTCTAGTGGAGATCTCCTTAGAGTCCTTGTAGCCGCAGCAATAGTAAGGAAAGTAGGAAGCTAGGCTTGTCTTCTTGGTGGTCTTCGAGCATCACAGAAGTAAGGGAGATAAGATATTTGAGCTAGGATAAGATGTAGGAGTTCAAGCTTTGTATGTCTACTTGTAAATATGAACAAGGATATGGATTGTTTAGGTAATGTTACCGTTGTTTGGTCCCTTAAGAAAGATATTTTAGCTTGTATTTTGATGTTTCAAAGCTTGGTAAATTTGGCTCTTGATGAATTGATGCGACTTTGGCAAGTGTACCATGTCGTACAAGTAATAAAGTGAAAAGTAAAGTATGATTCCCACGAGGATAGATCAAATACCGAAAAGTTAAAGGGAATAACTATTTCAATGAAATGAATTTACGGATGCTAAAAATTAAGATAAAATTTTAATTAAAATAAGAAAAATAGTAACGGAGGTTGATGCTAATGGTGTGGACAAATGCAATGGAATAGATGTTAGGGCTAATTAATTTCACCTATTGTAGATGCATTTGCTATGAATTTTTGTTAATTAGTTCCTATCCTAATTGACTCACGGTTGATTCCTCTTAATTTATTCCTAGCCTCTCTCGAGGTCAAGCAATACTCTTTATCCTAAACTGATTGCCTAATCTCTTAGCACAAACTAAGATAGGTAAAGGCTGAAGCTTTATAGGTTCCTATATTGACTGCATGAACCGCATTTGTCTATATCTAGTTTTCGCTCAGCCCACAGTGTTTATGTTATGAGGCTTTTATTCACAAACCCTCTTTCAAGTTATTGTAAATCCCTAAATCAATTAATTAGTGAGCAAGCAATTAAAGGCATTAAGAATAAACAAAAACACTAGATAATTGAGATAAAAACAAGATTAACATTAATTTATAAGTAAAATTGTCATACAAAAAGGGTCCATTAATACCTTAACAAAAGAAAATTAGTTCATAACTGAAGAAAAGAAAACAATTAAGGAGTATGAAGATAAGGAAACAGAAGAACAAAAAGCTATAAAGCATTGAAGTTAGAGACAAGAGATTTGGAAGAATATGGATATCTTTGTGATGAGTTTGAACTCTTGAATCCTTGAATCTTCACCTTCAATCTATCCGGAAGAAATCTTCTATCTTCAAAAGTGTGTAGGAGTATCTAGGGATCTGTTATCTGACCTTATGTGTTGCCTTTTATAATCTGCGGATCCCTTCTCTAGAAATTCGACTCGAGCCCACTAATTCTATAGTTAGGGTCACGTTATAGCACAAAGGGTTACGCTATAGCGCAACTAAAATCTCCTGGGACTAAACAATATCGCGCTATAGTGCAAGCCATTACGCTATAGCGCGCTTGCTTGACAGCGCTAACCTCTTTTACACACTTCCAAGCTTTATAGAGGTCACAACAGTTGGAATTTGCCCTTTGATGTAGAAATAGAAATTGTAGATATTTGAGTAAGATTTCCAACGCAATAAGAACCACATCAAACAGAGTTTTGTAGCTCAGGATATTGGTGAAATACTGATGAAAGGTCAGACTCGATAGTATTGGAGATAAAATGAAGTTTCAATCTTGTTTTGCCTTTTCTTGCTAGAAAACTCGAGAACTAGAAAAAGTGTCCAACATCAAAGTTGGAGATCTTTTTCTCTCCTTTCCAAAGAATCTTGAATCATTATAATCCGACTTCTAGAGAGCTATATCTCGAATTTCCAATGCTAAAAGGTCTTGATTTCATGCAAGATAAGCTATCTCATGGCTTCAAATTCCAACTAGAGTGCTTGTACCTGATGACAATTAAATAAAAAAACATAAATAAATATCTAAAATGTAAGAAAATAACATAGAATAAAAGTACCACCTAATCTAAACTGCTTAACTAAAATAAAATATAATATTAACTAAACTAAACAACTACATCCTAAATTAAATAAAAACTAACTAAAAATATAACTCACTAAAGGGAGTCATCATGATTATTTGGTTTAGTGATTAAAAGAATGTGAATCTTGAGTTTAGCGTATTTGGCCTATCTAGGCTGTCTATAATTTGAGGCACATAACTTGTTGAGTTGGGACCAATTTTATATGAAAACTAACTCAAAGGAGTTTTCCCATGTAAAAGTTAAGTTCATAGGAGTTAAGAAGAGAAGATATCAATTTTAGAAGTCAGCTATGTCCTGTAGAGAGTAAAATAGAGTGACCTATCTTCTAATAGATATAACTTGAGCTATACAAACCATTTTTGAGTGGGACCAATTTTGTTAGCAAGCTAATTCACAAAAGGAACAACTTGTAAGGCCTCATGTCCAAATTCTTTGTGTAGACTTCCCAGTAATTTCGTGAAGTTACTGCTACCTTGTTTGTCACAACCCAATTGGGGTCATGACTGGCACTTAAGGAATACCATTCCCTAGCAAGCCTACCGAAGAATTTATCGAAGAATTTACCGAAGAATTTTTCAAGAAATGGACAGAGTTTCCCTTAAAAATTAGGCATTTCCCAAAATACAAAAAGCTCCTGATACAAACCAAAAATATACAGACCAGCCATAGATTCAGAATATCAACAATACTGAAATCACAGACTCGAGAACAACGAGTATTCTCATAATACTCTCAAAGTTCAAAACCATGCAAAATATACATAAGGATAGATACACTATTCAAAACTAGACCTATTACCACTATATATATATATATAGTTATGTACATATCATTACTCAGCTATACATAGGTCAAAATATTGTGGCAACCTGAACAGATCACTGTGTTGAGCTCGTAGAGCTTCTATACCTTTAACTATTGAGATAAAGCACTCATAGCTTGTACTTAGCTCTGAAATAAGGGAAAAAATAAGGAATAAGTCAAACAGATCCAGTGAGAGATAATATATCTATAACGAGAATGGGACAAGTTGTATTAATTCAAAAAGTATATCATTATAAAATTATAACTATAAAACTTTAAACCCAAATTAGAATGACAATTCTACTATATTATTATAATTCCATACCCCATACATGATATATCCCAAAAAAGTCCTTAGTTCAGTAAATCATATTTCGGTTTCAAATAGCCATAACTTTTATTATATATATAAATAATTATAAATCCAAAATTTCATTGAATTATTTAAAACCAACGGAAAGTTATCTAATCCAGGATGCTCCGTCAGGATCACACTTAGGCAACCATATCTTTGTGTGATCCCGTATTCCATCACGCACCACTCCTTGAGTGGTTGTGTAAATAGTAACCCATAGTGCACCAAGGCTAATGTTTACTGCTGTTAGCTGCAAATCTTGTCAAAGATTCCCTCTATAAAGAAAACCATTTATCCAAAACTCGAATAGGGTTATTAAAATTTTTAGAATATTAGAATCTGAACATCATGCCAGTTTCAAAACCTTTATATAACCAAATTTCAAACCTCAGCTCTAGGCTTTCCGACTCCTAAGACAATCATATTTTAGGATATCAAGTGCTAAACATAATATACCTTAATTAGCATAGAACGCTCGAAATAATGAAATTCCAGAATTAATATCCAATTCCGTACATAACTCAAAATACCCCATTCTTCCAAATCCATATAGATCTAATAAGAACAGCTTCTTTTTAGTAAAACAAGTTAGAATATCATAGAACAACTTTTCCAAAGATGCTTGTCCCACTTATCTATCTATAGATAACATAAGTTCAACAAAAGTACCTTTAAATAATCAAATAAAGAATTAAGTAAATAAGGATTTTAAAATAAGCTATAGACATACTATCACTCACAATATTAAGCCAAGAAGAGAAGGTCCAAGTCTCTTGTGCCATGGAATTATGATTGATCCTCTCGGTAGCTAACACTACAAATAACATGATGTTATGTAAAAAGGAACTTTATTGAAAGGAAAAGGAACAAAATAAAAAGATAACAAGTAAATGTTGAGTTTGAACCTCTAAATTTTCCTATCATACATCGAGCAACAATAACAATGGCGAGACATATGAAATCTATAATAGAAATCATGAAACATGTAACATCCACTAAAATTTTCTTATCGTTTTTTCTGCTCAGTATTCTGGGTGTCACTACTTATTAGTTTGTTCTGTTTCTTATGCTATCTTAAATAAAACTGAACCTTGTCTCGGACCAGACGTTTTCTTAAACCTATTTAAATATGGCTAGTTCAGTTTGAACCCATGTTTTTATAATTAAATAAAAATTGAGGCAACTGAGAATGAATGTGATATCAGTTAAACACCATACGCGAGCTCTACTGAGAATTTCTTTAAATTCTCACCTCGTTTTGCATTTCCACATCATTCTCAGATGCTGGTGATGGACTCGACGACCACTCTTTTCATTGAGATTCTAGACCTATAGCTCCACCATGACCCCGAGTTGGACTTGTTGTACAAAGCTGGCTCTTGCCATTTTTGTCTCTACTTTTTAGTAGCAGGAATTTTGCTGTTCCTTTATTTCACTCTATTTTTGAAGCATATATATATATAGGCTGAAGCGTCGGCTTCCGACCTATATATGTATGTATACAGTTAATGATATATCACTTATTCTTATCTTTTCTATTGTGTTTTATTAAACTTTATTACATTCTACAATGCTATCCACATTTACGTCGTTAATATAGTTATAGATGGAATACTAACACAGTAACACAACCTATCCAATTTCATGCTATGACTTAAGCATAACATTAAGTTGGTAGGGTATTACATTTTTGGTATCAGAGCAGTTCGTCCTAGCTAAGGCCTGAGGATTGGATTAACTATGCTTCGCGTATATTCTGTATTTTTAGCTGATAACATGCACTAGATCTTGCCTGTACATTTGAGATATAGGTGTACATGTGTGAGAAGTGTAACATCCTCAATTTCATGTCGTGCTAAATTATCTTAGTAACCCTGAGTAATTAGGCACTTAATGAGAAATTTTGAGATTAGGGCTTAATTAAGGGGTTGACCCGGATGAGAAAGGTCAAGAGAATGCTTAATCGAGGTTAGATAATCTCTAATTAAGCAAGTCAGAGTCCCTATAGCTTACTTAAGCACTAATCGCCCTTAATTAGCCTAATCGGGTTTAATTAAGGTTAATTAAGCTTAATCGCTAAATTAATTTTTTGTTAATCATGTTCTTGTGTGTTAATCACTAATCCTTGCTTAATCACCTTAATTAAGTTGTATGAGCACTTAATCACATGATTAAATTCAAATTTAGTCAACTAGACAATAAAATAAAGAGTGATGTCATAAAAGCATAAAGCATTAGACAAGAGTGCTTTATGTAAGAGTTTGACCATACTTTGTTCCCCCATCATCCAATTTGTCTCCTTAAACCTTAATTAACACAAAATGAAGCAAAAATATCTCCCCCCACCCTACTAAAAGTTTCGGCCACTTTCTTGCACACACACACACACACATTCACTTCATTTTCAACTTCTCATTCTCTCTCTAAAGTTCTCAAACTCTCCAACCTCTCTCTACATTCCTTCTTCTTCTTCTTCTTCATCTTCTTCATCATTCTCCACCTCCATAACCAAACCTTCCTCACTAAGCCCTTCAAAGATCACATCTTTTGGTCTTTGGAGACTAGACCAAAACACTACAACCTCCATTTCCACAAGATTTCAAGAGCTTCTCCTTCCTTCTTGCAAAACCGCCACCTTCATCATTAAGAGGAGTCATCATCTTCTTCTTCCATTTCTCTTGTTTTGCGCCATCTTCAAGAAAAGTAGTGATCTCCATCTTTTTCATTTTGTTTACTCAAGAAAGCTTGGAGCTTGGTTCTTTCATGACCAAGATTTCTAAGTGAAAGCTTGAAAAGATCCTTCATGCTCTTCAAGAGCCAAAGTTTTCATTTTTAGTAAAATGTGTTCTTAAGTTTCCTCTTTTGGAAAAATGTGTTCTTGATGTTCTTCATGTGTTCTTAAGTTTCCTCTTTTGGAAACATATGTTCTTATTGTTCTCTTGCTTAAAGTTGTTCCTTTCTCTTTATGATGAGTGAATGATTAGAAAAGCTTCACCTTTCTATGTTTCCATGATTTGATAAGACTATGAACCTTCTAAAAGCTTTAAACTTTAAAAAGTTTGCTTCTTGATTCCTTCAAAGTGGTGCAACTTTTAAGCTTCCATAAAGTTTTATTTTGTTTTGTTTTGAAGACAAGAATACATGTGAAAGTCTAAACTTTTTGAGTTAGAAAAATGATATCTCGTCATTTAGGCTTTAGAAATCAAACCTTAAAGAAAAGACCTTTCACAAAGTTTCAAACTTTATTCAAGAATAAGATCTTTAAGTCATAAAAATGTTGTTTTATAACATTTCATTCATAAAGTTTAGACTTTGAACCAAAATAATGCAAAAAGGTGTTAACTTTTATAAAGAACAAGACTTTTTATTCAAAAAGCTAGTAACTTCTATCATTATTTCATAAAGATCCAATCTTAAGATAAGAGCTTAATGTCAAAGGCACTTACTTTCATAAAGAATAAGACTTTATGACTACTTTATAAAGAATGACAACTTTAATAATGTTTAAGGCAAAACCTTGGTATGTTATTAGTAAAAGTTTAAAACTTTGTAACTTGAATAAGTTAAAAGTCACCCTTGGTGATTAGTGAACATTGGTGTTGTTAGGTTCATGATGTGGTTATGCGTTGTCATGACCCAAGGGAGGGATCTCGAACTCCTTGGGAACAGAAGTATGATTAGGGCTTCTGAGCATACCATGAACCTAGGAATCACTAAGTGCACTATCTCAAGGAAAGGAAACAATCACATAATTTAATTAATTTGAACAAGTGTTTCATAAGACATGTACTTAAGTAAAGAATACTTTCATCCAAGGACCAAGTAACTAAAAGACGACAAACACATATCCTAACTATGTGATTCTATCATGGGTAACCATGGGAAATCATGTGATGATTCATAATATTCTTCACAAAGAACAACACAACTATAAAACCCTTTAGGGTATGAATGTGTGATGCCACTTGGCATGATGAATGATGAGTTTGATTGAGCTTTGTCTCATGATTGAATGATGAGTGTGATGATATGATATAGATATGATGAACTATTGGTTGAATGCTAATGATTGGCATTGTGGGGAAGCTCCGGTTTAGCCGTTATGCTGCCGGATTTCCGTCAAAATTATGGACTTAGTCATATCATTGCATGCGTCTAGTCAAGGAAATATTATGCATGTAAAGTATAAAGATAAGAAAAGAATCAATGGGACGTGACCCTTTAATCACTTTGGTAAGGGAAGTGAGATACGGCGATCCACAAGGAACCTCTATGAGGAAGGCAAGGGTGTTTTGGAGGACCCTCCAACTTAGAGGTAACCAATATCGGCTTAGTCTGATTTGGTTAGTACTGCGTGACGACGGTCACAGAATGAGCTCATGTCCAAAAGCAGTCTATTTCAAAGGAAAGTAAAGAATGTTAAGAACGTGCTAAAAATGAAAGTAAAGTCTAAGTATGACCATGGTTACGTCTATGATGATGCATGTCTTTGCATGTAAGTATATTGCCCATTTGCATTATGAATGTTTATTCTATGTTTCAGTATGTATGTTAGTCATGGTGATGTGGCTATGATCTTAAGTTTAAAAGCAACCCGCTTCGGGGTCTAAGTTTTCAAAACCATTAAAAATTGAACTTATATCTGTCCACTGTTTTTATAATTAAACCCGAAGTGGCTGGGACGATGACGATGACACTGTGTTTGTCTAGTCGTGATCCTACTGAGAAATTTAGTATTTCTCATTCCTACGTTTCCGTGTCGTCTTCAGAGGATGTCGATGTCGGGCACGGTGGTGATTTACATTGAGTTTCTGGTGTAGCGTTGGCGCTTTGACCCGGTGCTGAATGCCTCTGTGCTGTCGGCGAGCACAGCGATGAGGGTCTACATCTTCCACGACCGCCAGTTTCAGACTCCCGTGATGAGCCCATTTTTCCGATCGCATCAGCCATTTGGCGAGGTTACCATGGATGACATCCGCCCCTACTTTCAGCCACCGAAAACCCCACTGATGATGATGAGATTGACTAGGATACCCATTTGACTCTGACTGTTTCACTAGATTCCGATCCCTCGGAGCCGTCTTATCCGAGCTTCCATATGGAGACTGATCCGTCTGAGCCCCTCTATCCGACTCATTTTGGGGGATCTCACCGTTCGGGTTCATCGCAGCCTTCGGTGATTCATCTATCTTTTGATTCTTCTACTTCATCTGCTGGCCCAGTTTCACCCCCGGTTCGCGGGCGTGGGTTCATTCATACCCGCGTTGTGCCCCGTGGGCGAGGACATGCTCGAGGAGGGGGACGTGGTGGCACTTTTCCCGGTGGGTATGGGAACGGTTTCCTCCCATCAGATGTTTGATATGACGACTGCATGCGGAGCCGAGCACGAGGATAGCCCCTTTTGGTTGTAGTCATAGGGTTATCATTCTGTTATGTGGCATGCTTGGGTAGTAGGATTTTCTGATGTATTTCCTTTTATTATGTATTGGTAGGCTTTTTGTGTAGAGCCGACAATAGATATCAGACCCATTATTATCTTATGTATGACTCTGGTATGACTATTATTGTATTATCATGGATGGCCGTGGAATGAATGTTACATTTATCTAAGAATTGTGATTACTCGTATGGTTTCTATGCTTGTTAAATGCGATGTATGTATGGGATAGCGGTGTTACTTTATATGTTCACGATGCACTCATGGCTCTCGATTTCAAAAATGGTTCACTTGTTTTGTAGAAAAAATTTTACCCCTATTTTCGGTACAATGTAATTTCTAAAAGGTAATGATAGTTCCACGAGCAAAAGTAACAACTAGTAATTCCACAATATGACTTAAGCATAGAATGGAACTACTAGGGTGTTACAAGAAGCGTCTGACCATGTGAGCTGTTATTTACTAGCACATTAGACTTAGTATTGAGCCTGATCAACTCAATAACTTTTTTTTTTGTGCTCAGAACTTAATGGCTTCCTGAAGGTGAGGCAGGCCACGTGCGGAACTCGCTCAAGAGAACCCTGCTAACCTCATGGACACGATGTGAGAGATGACTCATGTGATGCAGGAACAGGCCATGACAGCTCACCAAATGATGGATGAACTAGGCAGGCGACCTGAGGTAAACTGTGGAGGAAACCCACATGGCCTAGGAGCTGACCTAGACTACCTTAAGTTTGCTGAGTTCAGAAGGCAAATTCGCCCAGCTTTTGAGGAGCCTATGACCCAGATAAGGCTGATGAATGGATCAAGGCCATGGAGAAGATTTTCTCTATCCTAGATTGTTCGGATCATCAAAAGGTGACCTTTGCCACCTACATACTCGAAGCAGACGCAGAATTTTGGTGGAACGACGTACGAAGATTACTCGAGGAATCTCAGACAATAGTCACCTGGACGGTGTTTAGAGATGTTTTCTACTAGAAGTACTTTCCTGCCTCGGTTCGAAATGCCAAGGAGCTAGAATTTATGTAGCTCCGTCAAGAAAACTGGACGGTATCCGAGTATATTGCCAGATTTGAAGAATTGTGCAAATTTTCTACAATTTACCAAAGGAATCCAGATGAAGCATGGAGTGCATCAAGTTCAAAGGAGGGTTACGAGAAGATATTCTTACCGCAATAGAGCCAATGGAGATTAGGGATTTCCCCACATTGGTAAATAAATACTGACTTATGGAAGATTGCAACTTGAAATTGGCTACAGCCAGGGCATCTGGTGGTAGTTTCAAGAAGGGGTTGGCCCTACAGGGCCCAAGATTCAAGCCTAACTTACAATAGCAGAGGAGATTCCCGCCAACAGGCAACAAAGGCAAGCAGCCCCAGAGGCCTCTTCCGAATCCAACTTGCACGAATACGGTAAGAGTCATGGCGATCGGCCGTGTTTGGCAGGCCAGAATGTCTGCTATGGGTGTAGTAGGCCAGGCCACATAATTTACGAGTGTCCAACCAGGAACCCACCATAGTCGTCTCGACCCCAACGTCAAGGATGGGTCTTTACGATGAATGTAGAAGAAGCTGACAAGTTCGAGGGACTAATCCAAGGTACCTGTGAAGTAGACGGTGAGACTCTAACTATACTCTATGATTCGGGTGCCTTACATTCGTTTATTTCTCATAATTGTGTGGCTGTTCTGCAATTACAAATTTCTGAATTGCCTTATGATCTATTGGTTTCTACTCCTACTGATGAACTAGTTAAAACTAGTCAAATTTACATCAATGTACCTCTTCGAATTGAGGGTAGGACCTTTGCAGCTAATTTGATTTGTCTCCCCCTCTCTAGACTTGACATAATTCTGGGCATGGACTGGCTTTCCGCCAATCGAGTCATGCTCAATTGCTCTGATAAGATGGTGGTATTCCCCTCTGTCTCATCTTCTGAATCCCAAGCCTCAACATTCTTTTATCCGAACTCTTTATTAGTAAACTGTAGTGGGTCGAAGAATCAAGGATACATCCTCTTGTTAGCTAATATGACGGAAGTTGAACAAAGACTAGAGGAGATCCCAGTTGTTAAGGAATATCCTGATATTTTTCTAGAAGATATTCCTAAATTCCCTCCTGAGAGGGAAATTGAGTTCACCATCGAGTTGGTTCCAGGTGCGGGACCAATATCTATAGCTCCATATCGAATGTCACCTTTGGAGCTGACAGAATTAAAGAGACAGATCGAAGAGCTTTTGGCAAAAGGATTCATAAAACCAAGCGCATTGCCATGGGGAGCTCCAGTCTTGTTGGTCAAAAAGAAAGATAGGAGCATGCGCCTATGTGTGGATTATAGGCAGTTGAATAAAATGACAATTAAGAATAAATATCTGCTGCCAAGGATTTATGATCTCATGGACCAACTACAAGGTGCAATGGTATTTTCCAAAATCGATTTGCGTTCTGGATATCATCATATTCGAGTTCGGGAGCAAGATATCCCTAAGACAGCTTTTTGAACTCGTTATGGGCACTACGAGTATACTGTAATGTCGTTTGGGTTGACAAACACACCAGCAATATTCATGGATTATATGAATTAGATATTCCGCCCATATCTGGACAAGTTTGTAGTGGTTTTTATGATGACATACTTGTCATTCGAAGATGGAGTGAGAGTGCAGAACACTTGCGGTTGGTTCTGCAAATTTTAAGAGAAAAGAAACTCTATGCTAAGTTATCCAAATGTGAATTTTGGATGAAAGAAGTAAAATTTCTCGGCCATGTAGTATCCTATAGAGGAATCTCTGTAGACCCCAACAAAGTAGAAGCAGTTCTAAATTGGGAAAGGTCGACCACACCATCAAGTCGGGAGTTTTCTGCTTAATGGATATTACAAAGTATTCGTTAAGGATTTTTCTCGAATAACTTTGCCCTTGACCAAGCTAACTAGGAAGAATGTTCCATTTGAATGGATGCCGGAGTATGAACAGAGTTTTCAAGACTTGAAGAGAAGGTTGACTACGACACCAGTATTAGCCTTGCCAGACCCTCGTGGACCATTTGAGGTCTGTTATGATGCTTCCAAACAAGGATTAGGATGCGTGTTGATGCAAACCGACAACGTAGTTGCATATGCCTCTAGACAATTAAAGCTACATGAAAGGAATTATCCTACGCACGACCTCGAATTAGCAACAATAGTATTTGCCTTAAAGATATGGAGACATCACCTATATGGAGTGAGGTTCTAAGTCTTTTCTGATCATATGAAATATCTATTTGATCAGAAGGAATTAAACATGAGGCAGCGAAGGTGGATGGAACTTCTTAAGGACTACGAATTCGAATTGAAATATCACTCAGGAAAGGCAAACATTGTGGCAGATGCTTTAAGTAAGAAATCGTTGACTATAGCCTGGATGATGATTAAAGAGACAGAGCTTATTGAAAGCTTCTGAAATCTTAATTTGGAAATCCTTATAACTCCCAAGGCCCTTTAGTTACATCAAATTAAGATAGCCAGTAGCTTTAAGGAACAGATTCGACAAGCACAACAGTAGGATACTAGTTTTTGACATACAATCAATCTCGTGCAATCAGGAAAATTAACGGATTTTGCTCAAGATAAAGAAGGCATATGGCGACACCATGACAGGGTGTGTGTTGCCAAGGGGAATGACCTCCAAAGAAGAATCTTGGAAGAAGCACATAAGGGTGAATTTACTGTATATCCCGGTATTACTAAAATGTATCAAGACCTCAAGAGAATGTTTTGGTGGCCAAGCATGAAGTCAAATGTGGCAAACTTCGTGAGCAAGTGCTTGACCTATCAGAAGGTGAAAGTGGAACATCAAAAACCCTCCAGGATGTTACAACTCTTGAAAATCCCTGAGTGGAAGTTGGAGAATATCTCCATGGATTTTGTAATGGGGTTACCAAGAACATCAATAGGATATGATGCCATATGGGTCATTGTGGATAGATTAACCAAATCTGCTCACTTCCTACCCGTTTGAGTAAATTATCTGTTGGAAAAATTGGCGCAATTGTATATCCAAGAAATTATCAGGCTACATGGTACCCTTTTAACCATTATCTCTGATCAAGACCCAAGGTTCACCTCACAGTTTTGGGGAGCCTTACAAAGAGTGTTTGATGCTAAGTTATGCCTAAGCATTACATATCACCCACAAACGGATAGTCAAACGGAAAGGACAATTCAAACCTTAGAAGATATGTTATGAGCCTATATATTAGGGCAACATGGGAATTGAGATCGATACTTACCTCTAGTAGAATTTGCATACAATAATAGCTATCACACTAGCAACGGCATGGCTCGTTACGAAGCATTGTATGGACGAAAGTGCCAATCTCCCCTGTGTTAGTATGAAATAGGAGAATCAACTCTATTGGGGCCTGACCTAGTTGAGCAGACCACTGAATAGATTAAGAGAATTCAAAGTAAGATGCTTGCCACTCAAAGTCGTCAGAAGAGTTATGCAGATATCAGAAGAAAGCCTATGGAATTTCAAGAAGGAGACCACGTATTCCTGAAGACTATGCCTACAACAGGGATAGGTAGAGCAGTTAAGGTCAAGAAGCTAAGTCCTCGCTTTATTGGTCCCTTCCAAATCTTGAAGCGAATCAGATCAGTTGCATATCGAATCGCTTTGCCTCCACATTTATCAAACCTTCATGATGTTTTCCATGTTTCTCAACTCAGAAAATATCAACTTGACCATACACACTTCCTAGAACCCGAATTAATATAGTTAAAAGAAGACTTGACTTTTCGCGTACAACCAGCACGGATCATAGACAAAAGTAGCAGGCAACTTCGATACAAAACTGTGCAACTAGTAAAGGTAGCATGGGGAAAAGGAGATGCCGAAGACTACACATGGGAATTAGAATCAGACATGAGGAAAGAGTATCCTGAACTATTCTCAGGTACTAAATTTTGAGAACAAAATTTTTTTTAGGAGGGTGGTAATGTAACATGCACCAAAATTTTCTTATCGTTTTTCGTCTAATTATTCGATTTTTCTCGAATAATTGACATTAATTAAAATTCGACTAAATAATTATTTAGGATCAATTGACTAGCAATTAATTGAGTTTAGATATGAGGGAATTAGGTTAGAAGTATAGAAGATTTCATAAAAATTTTCTTAAACCAATTTACCGATTTAAAGGAAATCGGTAAGATTACGGTATTTTAAACTGTCGGAACCGAACCAATAGGATTTCAACTCATTAACCCTACTTAAAGTGGCTGAGTACTCAGCCACTTAACCTATGAAAGTGGCACAAGAAAGGCCACAAAAATTGGGGAAAGTTGGCTGAAATTCAGCCTTGGATTTTAAAAAAATCAAAAGCCTTCATTTCACCTACCACTCCAAGGCTTTTATAACACATTCCTCTCTTTTCATTTAGCCTCATTTCTGCGCTGCCTTTTCCCTTACTTCAGCTCTCTTCTTCTCTTCTCCACTCACCCAACTCCATCAAATTATCAAGCTCAACCAAGTTTTATTCATCCAAGCTCCAAAATCAAGCCAAATCACATAACAAGAGGTAGAGGTTTAATTCTTGTTTTGATTTTCTGATTGTGGGTGGCTGGTGGTGGTTTATTTTCTCAATTTTTGATGTGATGATTGAATAAATGTGAGGATATTTGGCTGATTTGCTGGCTGTTTGTGATGTTGAAATCGAATAGGAAGCAAGAAAGGATGAGAGTAGGAAGAGATGAGGAGTTGGAAAACTAAAAACCCTTGGCAGTCTGTACGGTGGAGTGTACGGCTCCTCCTACAGCCTATTAAATTTGATGCTTATATGAAATTAGACTTTCAGGGCTTTCCATAAATATATCATATAAGGCCATTGGATTAGTATTGAGAGAGATATGAATTTTGGAAGTTTGACCTAGGTTTTTGAGTTTGATTCTAGACAGACTGGGTTGTTCAAGGTAAATCTCGCCCTATACTACTTGAAATTGAATAAAACTAACTTTGTTAGAAATCTTACACATAGAAGAATATATAAAAAAAATTTTAGAGATAGATAAGGTCCCGTTTGTTCCCAGAGGTCCAAGAAAGTTGCCCTATGTCCAAACTATGCCAAAACAGGGCAATTCCAGAAGGTCAAATTTCAGGGCTTGTAACTCGAGCCCTACTAAGTCAAATGGAATGGAACTTTTTGCAAATGAAAGTTTGTCCTGTTAGCTTTAATATGAGATTAATTTTTTATGATTTGAATTAGTTTTCAATTTTTAGTGGATTTTTACTTTTAAATGTGTGATTCTAGCTAGCTACAGGGCCGGCCAGGATAAAACCTATATAACTTGAGCTATAATTATCAAAATTAGATGAGACCATATAACACTTTAACATATCCAAAATTGAGATCCAAATGAGTTAAATAGAAATTATGGCCTGAATTACAAAAACCGGGTTGAATGATTGTGCTGAGGCAGTAACCCTGTCTTAATGTAACTAATGCTCCTATGAGTTCAATGTTGAATTATGAATGCAATGTTATGACTTCTATGAGAAATTGGTGTTCTGAGTACTGGCACTATTCATGGGAAAATGGACATGTTCCATTATGCCGCCAAAATTTCGGTAAGATCTATGCATGAGTTATAAGATACATATGCATGAATGATGATATGCATTTAGACACATGTGCATTTTCAAGAAAGTCATGAAAGTTATATTATGATGAACCTAAAGACTATGTTATGATGAAAGTTCCATGAAACTTGGGCCAGCCCCAAATTAAAGTTAAGGGGAATAGATCGGTGGGGAGGTCGGGAAAAGTAAACCTGGCATTCTTGTATAGGAACGAGCTCGATCCTGAAAAGCAGACTATTACCCAAGAGTCTAAAGTGGCCAAGAACTCCTAGGGGACCAACTAATGGAAAAGTTTATGAAGAAAGGTTCAATAATGAGTTTGCATGATTACATTGAATGCATGATTACATTGAATAGTTATTACAAGTTGTTTACAGTTTGTCGGTTATTTTTACTTACTGCTGTATGTTTGTTTATTCTGCTCAATATTCTGGGTGTCACTACTTATTAGTTTGTTCTGTTTCTTATGCTATCTTAAGTAAAATTGAACCTTGCCTCGGACCAGACATTTTCTTAAACCTATTTAAATATGGCTAGTTTAGTTTGACCCATGTTTTTATAATTAAATAAAAATCGAGGTAACTGAGAATGAATGTGACGTCAGTCAAACACCATACGCGAGCCCTACTGAGAATTTCTTTAAATTCTCACCTCGGTTTGCATTTCCGCATCATTCTCAGACGCTGGTGATGGACTTGACGGCCATTCTTTTCATTGAGATTCCAGACCTACAGCTCCTCCATGACCCCGAGTTGGACTTATTGTACAAAGCTGGCTCCTGCCATTTCTGTCTCTACTTTTTAGCAATAGGAATTTTGTTGTTACTTTATTTCACTCTATTTTTTAAGCATGTATATATATATATATAGACTAAAGCATCAGCTTCCGACCTATATATGTACGTATACAGTTGATGATATATCACTTATTCTTATTTTTTCTGTTATGTTTTATTAAACTTTATTACGTTCTACAATGCTATCCACATTTATTATATACAGCACGTCGTTAATACAGCTATAGACGGAATACTAACACGGTAACGCAACCTATCCAATTTTATGCTGACTTAAGCATAACATTAAGTTGGTAGGGTGTTACAAAACACACACACAATTGCTGGATTTGCTTAAGTAGCATTTATGAACAAAGAAAGCAAACAAGGAAACATATTGTTTGAGCCAACAACTAGTTTATAAAACTATGTTATTTTATTTTTCATGTATTCAGTTCCTATAGGATGATTCCATGTTTTACACACAAGGTATATAATAACTCCTTGTCCTTTCATTTGAATACAATCACATCCTACACTAAGTTACTAATGTTTAATTAATGAAATATCTAAATCTAAATACTAAGGGCCTTTATATAGGAGTTATTTCATTTGCAGCCAAAACGGATCAATCCTGATAACCACACATGTCAAGTTCCTAGTTGTATAAGTCCTTAAGCACAAATCTTGTGCTAGCACTTAGCAACCATAATTTCAACCAAAAAAAAAAAAAACATTGCAATAGCCAAAAAGGAGGTTTAAAAATAACATATACTTATTACTTGACTCATCGAAATTTCAAGTGTTAAATCAGTTCTAATCCAAGCATCTTATAAAAAGATAATTAGAACACAAATTTCAACTTTATCTCTATTTCTTAGCTCCAAAATCAACCCTTTACACTCAGGAATTTTAAATAAAAATTGACCACCAATGCGAGAATCAAACCAACTAAATAACATCGTCAACAATCAAGTAATCAATCTTATCCTCCATTAATTAAATTTATGAATCAAAGGGAAATTAAAACAAGCAATTAGCAAAGTGTTTGAACTTAATTCTGCAACAACTAAATAAAGAAATCAAGGACAACTTACCCAAGAGTTGTGGGTTTTAGAAAAAGAAAGCCACCTCCCCTCCACCCGGAGCATGATGTACAAAGAAGAAAAGCACGACAAAGAAAGAAGCAACTGGCAGCGGAAGGGGAAACAACCTGCAATAGAGTGAGGAGCTGGTCTGCGGCGATGAGAGGGGCAAAATCAGGCAGAGGAAAAAGTAAAATCGCGACAAAGAAAGAAGCAGAACTGCAATAGAAAGGAGCAAAATCGAGGGGAAGGCGAGCTGAATGAGACCACAAGGAGGTGGTGTATGGCGGAGCACAGTGCGGCGGCAAAGGGGGGAAAAGGGGCTACGCTGGTGGTGGTGAGTGCAGTTCAAAGAGAGAAGAATGGTGAGAAAGTGAGAGATTGAGAAGGTGAGAGTAGGGAGAGTGAAAATGAGAGATCGAGAGGGTGAGAGTAGGGGGAGAACAAAGAGTATCCGAGAAGAAGGGAAAAGAAAAAAGAAAGAGGGGCTTAAAGTCAACCCTACCGCTTAAGATCTTAGTGGTCCTTCATTCTTTTCTTCCACTTTTAGAACAATATTCAACTAATTTGAGTTAAATTCATCTATCCAAACGAATAGAGATACATTCCAATGACTTAAGCTGTGTAAAATTTTAAAATTCGCCATTACCAATATTTTATTTTTAACCAATGTTTTATTTTAAAACGGGGTATTACATTGTTAAACTCAAAGCAGAATAAGCATGGGATGAACTTTATAACTTGAGTTTGGCTTATTATTTTTGAGTGCAGTTTATTTTTTTTAAAAAAGGGTTCATAGAGGTACGACCCTGTAAGATATTAGGTCAAAATAATAAAAGATGAATTTGTAGTAAATTTATGAAATTTGCTACCCTGTTTAGGCTTAATTTTGGGTAGGTTGAATTTCATTATGCATAATGGATGTTAGGAAGCCTACTTTGATGTAAAAGGTAGCACGAGAAAGGGGGGTTGAATCGTGCTTCAAGTAAAGATTAAAACCTAAAATCTTTTTGCAAAACAACTTTCTTAAGTCTAAGACTTGGAATGCAGAAGCAATTGAGTTAGAGAAATAAGTTGTTTCACGTTCAAAAAGTTAGTTCAAGCAGAATGAAATTGCGCACATAGATTTAAATATTTAGTTAAGTAAAGTAATAAAGAGTAGAAGTCGTAGCAAGATTTATACTGGTTAGGCCAACCACTTTGCCTATGTCTAGTCCTCGACACTTTGTTGAGATTTTTATATCTTGACGATTCTTTGTCCAAGCCTCTCCAAGCTTTTACAACTGAGTAGTTTTTACCAAGCCTTTCCAAGCTAAACACAAGTTGTCTTTTATCTTAGCCTCTCCAAACTCACAATGACCAATAACGAGTCTAGTTACAAAGTAAGGAAGTTTAATGTTTGTATTTGCAGCACTCACACTAATGTTATCAATCGAGAATATTCAAATAAATATGTGTTTGACTTCTCTAGATTCTTAATATGAGAATATTTGCTATTACAAGATTTTTCAAGCAAAAGTTACAATATATAACTTTTTGATAGTTCAAAAGGTTGAGAAGGTTAAAAGATGAAAGCTTTGACAACGTAGAAAATATTCAGTTAGTCTAACCCATTCTTCTTCAACTTCTAGCTTTATATAGACTTTAAAATATAACCGTTGAAGTTTGCAGATCTTGAGTCTTGTGCCTCTTTGATCCACTAGTGTAAGATTAGAAAGAGAAGATTCAGCTTTCTTCTTCAACACGTAGTAGTGACACAGAAGAGAAAAATAGCCATTGAAGTATTCACCAACTTTTTAGACTTGTTACTGCTTTTTTTTGTATCTTGTCAAATCATATTTGACTTTTTGAATTCATCAACGAATTGTGTAGAAGAAGTTTTGAATGTAAGGAACTTTATGAGAAGCATGTTTCTGATAGTTACCCTTCTAGATGAAGTCATCCCTCTAAATAGACTGTGATCTTTCTGGTGGCATGTTTTCCTTTCTAATGTTGTAATTCCATCCTTTTGAACCTTTTGATCTGTTTCTTAAGTGAAAGAGTATATATATACACACACACACACACACACACACACTCTACAAAGCATTCATTCCAATAAGAGTATATTGAGTGAAAATAAAAAGGAATAAATTACTTTGAGTTTTAGTTCAATTTGAACGACCTGCTCATAAATGAAAATATTTGTCCTAACAAAGCGTTAATTGACAAAAGATTTACTTAAAACTTGATTTGGTGTTTATCAAAACTTTAAATCTCAAAATCGTTTAAATCAAAAGACAGTTTCTGAAGGGCATTGAAGCTCATATACTTTTGGGTGGGGCCAACTTTAAATGAAAGGAGACATATAAACCTTACTTTTCATCATGTCTCATAAGAAATGAACATGGATTTCATAATCAACGAATAATGATAAAAATGTAATGAATTTGGCCATGGGAAAACTTAAAGAAAGACTTTATGAAATTTGATTCTTGAGCCGTATTTAAATTATTATTATTTATGATTATGTTAATCATATGATTTCACTTAGGGCTCTTGATTGAAAAAGTGATAAATTCTAATTTTGGGATCTCCCAGTATAGCTGTTGTGCTGCTGAAAACCTGCCAGGTTTATTTCTAAAAGTACTTCACACAAGGTTAAGTATGAATGTATGATGGAATTATGTTAAGTTGCATGAAAAGTATGCATCATATAGATAAGAACTTCACAAGATAATTAAGTGATATATTAGGCCTCCACATAGTCGTCGGCTAGGACAATATAGGCATAGGTGACATATCGGGCCTCCACTTTATAGTGGACTAGGATGATATGATCACAAGTGGTATATCCAGCCTTTGTCGAGCAGTGGGTTAGGATGACGTGATCACATATAATGGATCTCCTTGCTTGAGTCAGAGGAAGATGTCTAGCTAGGAATAGGTCTATGTACGAGTCAGAGATAGTGAATATGATAATCATGTCTAGCAATGAGCTCAAACTTGAAAAGCAATATATTACCTTAAGGTGGCAAGTCCATTGGCGTTAAGGGCACAATAAGCTAAGAATATTAAGAAAGTACATCAAGAAAAATGCATAAAGACATCATCTATTTATTATTAGAATTTTGTTTTGTTTTGATAAGATCATGCATGCCAAGGATAATCTTCTCATTATCATGTGTATTTTTAGCTTATTTTGAAATATGAGCTAGCATGGTTTGTTAATTATTGAGTTATTTGGATTGAGTACTTGAATAGAAGAAACCCACGTCAGAAGAATATGATTTTTGAACTCTATAAAATGAACCTTTATCTTGTTATAGTATGATCACCATTTTATGATAAACTGAAGTGGTTAGAGTGACCATGATGACACTATTCATGTGAGCTTAGAACTGCCTACTGAGAATGTTAATTCTCACTCCAGAGAGCTTAGAGGACCTTCATAGTGACCTTCTTAAAGGAGTTTGATCGAGACTAGCTTGTCTGTTGAGGATTGATGTTAGCCATATGTATCTTAATACTAGATGACTAATACATAGTTGAAACTCTTAGTAGAGCACTCTTATACATTTTGTAATTACTGTAAGCAAGACTTGAAGCCTTATCATATAATGTGACATGATGTGGGTTTTATACATATTCAAGTGAATTTTCCATTTTCTTTATTCACTTGTTTATATTTTATTCAGTACAACAAAATAATTATTATACGATTTTCCCTAAACTAGAGTTAATGATAAAAAAAAAGTTTGCTAATTTATTACTAGCCCTAAGTGCAGTGTTTTGACTTAAGCATGATGTTGTACTTAGAAGGGTGTTACAAATCACCTCTATGCATTCCAATTTAACCATCAAGTGGGGCAATTTTGTATGAAGGCAACAACACCCGAAGAGTTGAATATGATTGAGAAGAAATCATTAACATCAATTTACCATAGGCAATTTGCCAAAGAAGGATGATAAGAGCCCTTTAACAAACGTGTTTGACCTCAAATATTTTGGCTAGATGACCTAGTGTTGAAAAGATCTTACAAATCAAGAACACAACCGAGGCTAAAAGGTAGTTAGAACTTTGCAAGCTAGTTAGTTAAAGTGCAATGAAAAAGTATTTTGAACAAAAAAAATAGTAAACCCCCCACCCCCCAAAAAGGAAATGACTTACTATATCGAAAACTCAAGCATGATCTAGGAAAAAGTTAGAGCTAAAAAGAAGTGCTTGCTTGATTGAAAACCCGAAAGGCATTCTAGGAAAAATTCAGAGCAATAGTAGCTTTTGATAGGTTGAAAACTTAAAAGGACAACCTAGGCATGGGAAGCTAGGCATAAGGGTTCACAAATAGAAGCATTGAAAGAATGCTAAGCCAATTTAATTAAATGATAGAGGATCAAAGAAGAGTCTTTTTGTAGAATAAGAGGATCCAATAGTCAAAGGCAGGTTGATTTGTCACATAGTAATAGATTGTAGTTTTGGTCATGAATTCAATTTGATGTAACTAAAGAATCAATAAAGTGTGTTGGTAAGATAAAATTTGTAGTGTATTTTCTAATCCTTTATACATTGCTTTTTTCTTCATTTTTGTCATGACCCAAACCCGGGCTGTGACCGGTGCATAAGGACAAGTCCTTACGCAAGCCTTTCACCACAGAATTTTTATAAAAATTTCGACAGAGTCCCCTTTGTAATTAGGATATTTCCCAATTACAAAAGGTCATTTGCAACATTAACAAACACACTCTTCCATTAGGGATCCAGGCATTCTCAGAATGCACCTCTCAGTACACAACAAAATTATTTACAAGCACATAAATCTCATCATATATATATATATATATATATATATATATATATATATATATTTATAAACCAATACAGAAGGTTTCAGAATATTTTCATATTCCACTCAGTCTCAAACATAAAATAATCAATTTAGTCTAACATACATCATTATCCAATATTCACATTAATACACTAGCAAGGGTCGGGCCCTGCCTGTAGTACTATGGAGCTACAAAATCTAAGAATTTTCATACATGAGCATTTACAAAATACCTTTGAATAGAAAAGGGCTCAACCACCAAAACTCGGAATCCCACTATGGGGGAACGAAGGATAGATTCTACTTGAACACCTGTATCTGAAAAAGAGAAAGAAACAATAGGGTGAGTTTATGAAACTCAGTGAGAGATAGAGTATCCATAACCCATATGAGACAATGTACAAACCGTAATTATTAAATAGATATTAAGGTAAGGCAATAATCTGTATAATAAAATCAAAATAGAATTCTTAATCAAACATTTTCAAAATTTTTCTTTTCCAGAAATATAGAGTCCATCTATTCTAGGATAAACAGGCAGGAATCACACTTAGGTGGCCCTTTCTTCGTGTGAATCCCGTAATCAGGCATGCACCACTCTTCCAATGGCCGTAGATATCAGGCACGCGCCACTCCCTTGAGTGGCTGTGAAATCCATCATCCTAGGTGCACCCGAGGTTAACGCTTACTGCCATTAGCGTACAGATCTTGGCCTAGACTTTCCCAAGTCTTTCCTTTACCATCTCACATAACATTTATCAAAGGTTTCACAAAATCTAGTTGTTCTTTTTTCTTATAAAACATTATTCAGAGTCTTATAAGACCAATCGTCAATTAATATATAAAGCTTAAATCATATTGTTCAAGGAAGTCAAAAGCTTTGACAAAATCATGCTTTGAAAATTCATATGATTCCATAGGTGTCTAATATATATATACACATGTTCAGAAATTCACCCAAAATCCTTTCATTGTCTCATGTGTCAATTTGAATAAAACATGCATGAGAGAAGTAGATAATTATCCACATAAAGCTTACTAATTCATTTGCATATATAAATCAAATAGATATACTAGAAAACAAGTCAGGGACAACTATCCACTCACAGAGCTAAATCCAATGGTGGAGTCCTAATCCCACGGCATTTTGGAACCAATAACTGAGCCTCCAGCGAGATCTATCGTCACAATTATGACAATCCAATTCAATATTGGTCATTGAGCCTAAGAATTAGCCTAAATTACATTTAAGAATCAAAATCCCCAATTCTTCTAGCTTAGTGTTCTCTATGAACTCACTATAGAGTAAATAATCCATAATTGATAGGAAAAGAAGAGGAAAGGAGTTGAAAGATTACCTTTTAGAAGGGGAAAGGAAGAAGAAAGGTTTGGAATGTAACACCCTACTAATTTAATGTTATGCTTAAGTCATAGCATGAGTAGTTTGTGTTACCGTGTTAATGATCTACTTACGTTTCATTTATCCGAATCATTTATCTCCTGTATTTTTTTTTGTGTAACAGGAGGAATGGAATGTCATACAACGAACGTGACAGAGTTTATTTCATCATAACAAAAAGGTAAGCATAAATAACACACATGCTATCAACTGTATATATATATATATATATATATATATATATATATATATATATATTTATATATATAGGAACCACTGTTTTGATTTACATACAAGTTTCAAAATAGGATACATAAGTGGGGTCGTGTACTAAAAGACATAAGACCCATGTCAGTCAATCCGATCCTACGTGGTCCTCAGTGGACATTTCAAAATCTACCACTGCGTGTATGACCCAAAGCCGCATGCTACCAAAAGAGGGTCATGCTATACAATACGTCCTGTGGCTGACCTACTCAGTCAGATAGCTGTTGGCCACACCGGGCCCGGCTGGTGAGTAGTCAGGAGCTGGTCCAGAGGAGGAGGAAGATGAGCTGGTGGCCTCTGAGGGGTCGCTCTCAGAGCTGAGCGGGATGTCCGGTACCACCTGTGGAGGTGACTCCGGTGCAGGGTCAGCAGGGGCTACAGGTGCTGCAGGTGCAGGAGGCACTGGCGGAGGATGTGCCGCGTACAACGGGACCTCAAAGTATGGGGTGGCAGGGTCGAAAGCAGGATGATGTAACGGGACAGTAAAATTCCTATCACTAAAAAGATATAAGCGGAACTGGCAAGAGCCGGCTATATACAACGAGCCTACTGCAGGGTCATGGTGGAGCTGCAAGTCTGGAATCTCAACGAAAAGGGTAGTTGTCGTGTCCATCATCCACGTTTGAGAATGAGGCGGAAATGCAAAGTGAGGTGAGAATTTGGAGAAATTCTCAGTAGGGTCTGCATATAGTGTATATTGACTTCGCGTTCATTCTCAGTTGCCTCGGGTTTTATTTAATTTTCTTAAAACATGAGATTAAACTTAACTACTCATATTCAGTAAGGTTGAGAAAAACGTCTGGTCCGAGGCAAGATTCAGTTTTACTTAAAATGATATAAGAAACAGAATAAACCATCAACATTAACACATAGAACAAAGGGCAAGATAGTGAATATACAACAACAAATAAACACAACGGACAAACCGCAAATATCATGTAATGACATGTTCAATGCAATCATGCGCTTAATGTAATCATGCAAACTTCATTCTTGAACTATTCTTCATAAACATTTTCCCATTACTCTTCATCACTTTCCATCACTTGGTCCCCTGGGAGTTCTTGGCCATTTTAGACTCCTGGGTAATAGTCTGCTTTTCAGGATCGAGCTCGTTTCTATATAGGAATGCCGGGTTTACTTTCCCCGACCTTCCCACCGATCTATTCCCCTTAACTTTTTATCCGGGGCTGGCCCAAGTAGTATGGAAATTTCATCATAACATATTCTTTGGGTTCATCATAACATAACTTTCATAGCTTTCTTGAAAATGCACATGCCTCTACATGTATCTCATAATTCATGCATATACTTTACCACAATTTCGGCGGCATAACGGAACGTGTCCGCTTCCCCATGAATAGTGCCAGTATTCAGCATATCAATTTATCAAAAGAAACACCTCATTCCATGCATAATTCAACATATTTCATTCATGTTTCAATCCTCGAATTCAAGACACAAGTATTGCACTTTGGAATATGCTTACTGCTTCACTGCTTGTATTCAACCCGGTTCTGGTAAATCATGCCATAATTTCTATTTAGCTCGTTTGGACCTCAATTTCGGATATGTTAAAGTGTTATGTGTCTATTTTCTAACCTCTTTGGTCCCATTTGATTTGGATAACCATAACTCAAGGTATTCGGGTTTTATCCCGGCCTGCCCTATGGGTGGCTAGAATTGCACACTTAAAAGTAAAAATCTACTAAAAATCGAAAACTAGCTCAAATCGTATGAAATTGGCCTCATATTAAAGCTAACAGGACAACCTTTCATATACAAAAAGTTCCATTTCATTTGCCTTAGTAGGGCTCAAGTTACAAGCCCCGAAACTTAGCCTTCCTGAACTGCTCTGTGTTGGCCTAGTTTGGACATAGGGTAATTTCTTCAAATCACTGGGAACAACTGAGATGATAAAAAACTCAGAATTTCTTTGGATATTTTTCTCCTATGTGTAAGCTTTTCAACAAAATTAGTTTCACTCGATTTGGAGTTGTATAGGGTGAGTTACACCCTTCTCAACCCATACTGCCTGGGTGGATGTCCTAATTCCTAGGTCGAACTTCAAAAATTCATATCTCTCTCAATATCACTCCAATGGTCTTATATGATATATGTGTGGAAAGCCCTTGATGTCTAGTTTCACATAAAAATGTTTTCATCAATTTTAAATGGCGGGAGGCGGAGCTGTACACTCCACCACACGGATTGCCGAGGGTTTGAGTTTTCTAGCCTATCAACCTTTCCTGTCTGTATCCTTTCTTGTCTCTAATTCAGTTTTAGTCTCACAACCAGCCAATAAACCAGCTATAGTTCATTATAATCAAACAATCAACATATCAAAACTAAGGAATTAAATCACCACCAATCATCCAAGAAAATCAGGCAGGAAGAAAACCTCTACCTCTTATTATCAGGTTAAGCTTGAGTTGGTAGCTGAAATGAAAGTTGGATGGAGTGGGTGAGTGGAGAAGAGAAAAGAGGGTTGAGCTGAGGAAGAGAAAACAACGTAGGGAAAATGGGGCTGAAGAGGCAGGAGGAGAATATATATATATACACAAGGCTCTGGAGTGGTAGTTAGAATGGGTGGCTTTGATTGGGTGAAATTCTTGTGGGTAAAATTCAGCCATGTCTCCCTCTTTTGTGACAAAAATGCTCTCCACGTCGCTTAAGAAGTGAAACTCGCTTCCAGCGCATCTGAACATGACATCGGAACTCGTGAACTTCTTAAAGTTGGGGTTCGTGCATATCTATTCGGATGAAGTCGGAACTCGTAATTTATAGGACATGGCACTCTAACTCGATATCGGAACTTGGGAACGAGAAGAAAAGATCTTGGTAATGAACTTGGAATCCTATTCAGCTAAAACTCGAAAGTCGCATTTCGTGTCCATTTTGAATCACCTAATGTCGGAACTTGGATATCACGTTCGTTCCTACTCGAGCATAAGGTCGAAAATCGTATGCTTCGTGCATGAGTTCGGAAATCGGAAGATACAGCCATCCCTTGCAAGCCTTGGAACGAAGTCGGAAATCGAAGCTAATATTGAGGTCGGAAGCGGAATTATAAGACAAACTCGGAAATCGAAAATTTCAACATTAAATGGGATTGGAAGTCGGAAATCGGACGTTACATGGAAACCTTGGTGTCACCTCTTCTAAGCTCCAAGACCACATTGTGTTGATTTTTGGTTGAAGACATGATTTGAGATTAAAGAAAGAAATTGAGATTTAGAGAGTGAGAATGGTGTAATTTTATGAAGTTGTGAAGGAAAGATTGAAGGATTTGAGTGAGGATTGAAGAGGAATGGGTTTTAGAGAGAAGAGAGAGAGTTTTGAGGGTTAAGAGAAAGTAAATCACGAAATGAGGGAGAAAAACACGTCTCGGCTTATATATTGACTTGTGGTAATCGATTACCGAGGGCTAGTAATTGATTACCACGAAGAACTGGTAATCGATTTCCATCTTTGGTAATCAGTTATCATGCGAAAATTTTAACCCGTGTGCATACAGAGGGGATTGTGATCGATTACAGGTCCCTTGTAATCGATTACCAACTCCAAAAACTTGGTTCCCTGCTTTTGCAGTCCTTTCCCAGGTCCAAGATATTACACAAACTTATTTACATTTCTTAGTTAATGTCCCCTTTAACTTTACCCTGCATTAACTTTAAAACATAAATGAAAATAAGGGAATACCCCCCATTTGGATTCAATAAAAATATCTAAAAATTCAAAATCCTTAGGAATCAAAATCCAACTTTTGGGTTTTAGTGCAATTCTCTGAAAACTTGCATTTTTATGAACTTGAGGGTTGAAAACGAAGGGGTTATCCATTCCCTAAAATTCGTTAAAAATGCTTGTTCAACTCATTGATGCCCAAGGAACCATTACTGGGACTTTTAATCTTAAGAAAATGCCTCAAACCTATATCCTTCCAAGGAGGCATAGGGTTTAGACTTAGAATTTTTTAGGCTCCGATTTTGACGGGTAACGACAACTCAGGTTGGGGTGTTACAATTTTCATTTGGATCTCATAAATTCTTTATGGTCTTAATAAATATACCTTTTCTTTCACCTATATTTCCTCTTTTCCTTCTTTCTTTCCTTCATTATAAAAGGGTGCATTTCGCTTTGTTCATCTATTCTTTTCAATGATGGATAATCAAGATATTATATTCCAATAAAAGCAAAGGGCTCAATTATGACAAGTTAGGTCAAGGTTAGATTTAAAATCTACATACCAAGGAGTCAAAAAAGAAAGAGCTCATAGATCAAAAACCAAAAATGGCGATCTCGACAAAACTTAGAGCAGAAAATAAAGAAAAGAGAAAAAAAAACTTGCTAGATTGAAAATTAGAAATAGCGGTTTGGGCAAAAGTTAGACCAAAAAATAAAAAATAAAAAGAAAAAGAAAAGATCACTAGATTGAAAACCAAAAATAGCAGTTTAGGCAAATGTTAGAGCAAATAAAAAGAGAGAAAAGACTCGCTAGATTGAAATCCTGAAAAGGCAATTTAGGCAAAAATTAGAACAAGGTCAGAAAAAGATCTAGATCATCGCAAGGTCAGGAATCACATTGAAAATGCAGGTCAAATCACAGATTCATGAGACAATTAGTTCACAAGAGATGCCAAATGCAATCGCTCTTCAAATAAAGCGACTTAGTTCAATTTGACAAGGATTTTTCCAAGAGAGTGATGTTTGGGAACTATAAAGTGGGGTAGTCTTTTTTTTCCCTTTTTACTTTCTCATCATGTTAGGACATTTATCTTTTGCATAATCTGGTTCCTGTTGTCATGGCACATGCTGTTATCATTACCTCAATCTTTATATCATCATCACCATATCATTTATCCCAAGTACAGTATTATGCTTAAGTCATAATACTACAGTTGGGAGTTGTTACTGATAATGGAATGGACTTTGATCTATCATTTGCTTTAGTTTCTTAATACAATATCTTTTCTATTTCACATATAAATGTATTACAAATCAACTTTACAAAATACATGAGCAAATCTATTAGGAGTTTTAGCTAGTGAAGCAGTCAACTAATGCTAATAAATATAGAGGTATTCGTCAATAGTCTTCAACAACTCGTCCAACTTTGGTCAAATCCTTCTAGATTAGCCTTCATTGAGATCCCCTTAGCTATGTGGAGACAGTACAAAACACACACAAGGTGAGAATTGTACATTCTCAGTAGGTTTCCTAAGCTACTTAGCAATTCATGTCATCATTGTTGTCCCAATTGCTTTAGTTTATTAAGAAAATGTGATTTCATATATAGGAATAGGAGTTCACTTATTAAGTTTAGAAAATGTATCCTTCTGAAGCAGGTTGATTTTATTCACATGCTTGATAGAAAAGGAGAAATTTCATAACAGTAATAATAGACTAATAGTTAAATAGAACTTATTTACATGTCGATGCTGCTAACTACTAATGCAAGTGCACTTGTTCTCCTTCTCTTTCTTTAATTTTCTTTACTTGTCACACATATTCCAGAGTATGATCGCCATGTCATACTTCATCAGAGTGTGATCGCCATGTCACTTCTCTTAGGATGTGGTTGCCATGTCACGTTTTTATCCTTTCTTACTTGGTCTCTTGGGAGTATTTGGCCATATAAACTCCTGGGCAATAGTCTACTTCTTAGGATTGAGCTCGTTCCTATACAGGGTGGTTGGGTTTACTTTCCCTGACTTTCCCACCGATCTATTTCCTTTAATCTTAATCCAAGGATAGCCCAAGTAATATGGAATCCTTATGTTTCTCATAACATTATGTACTTATGAATAACTAAACTTGAAGGATGTATACACTTATAATGCATTATTCACATAGATTCTGCCGGAATTTCGGTAGTATAATGGCTTCAAATCTGTTTCCCGAAAATGCAACAGGCATATTTCTAGCCAACCAGTCAAGATATCAAAAGTATCATAACATTACATGAACATTTCAGTTACCATAATAGAGAATTGCATTATCTAAATTTCAATCAAAGGTCATTCATACACTAAAAGTGGCCAACACTTAACTTGGCAATTTGTACCTAAATGTCCTAATTTTGCCTTGTATTAGAAATTATGGCCTAATTTAATCTTAACTCATTTAAATCTGGAAATTGGGTATGGTGTGTCATTGTTTGTCTATTTTTAGTTCTCTTTAGTCCCACTAAGGTTTGATGAGTATAACTTGAGTTATTGAATTTTGACCCAAGGTTGTCTTGTTGTTGGACAGAATTGAGCACCGAAATGTAAAAATTGACCAAAAATAGAATTTTCATTAGATTTATCCAAAATTTATATCGAGTTAAAGCTAATTGGAATATCTTTTATTTCCCACAAGTTCCATTTCAATTTGATAAGTAGAGCCCAAGTTATGAGCTCTCAAAATTGGCTGAAAGGAACTGCCCTGCTTTAGTCTAGTCAGGACATAAGGCAACTTTGGAGAATTTCTGGGAATAAGGAGGAAAGGATCTAACTCTAAAATTTTTATAGCATGTTACTCTATGTGTTAGATTCCTAAAAAATTTAGTTTACTCAATTTGAAGTTGTATGGGGTGAGGTTTGCCCTTCTCAACCAGACTAGTTAGGACAGGGGACAAATTTTTAGGGTTTATTTCAAAAATTCATATCTCCTTCATTTTAAATCCAATGGGCTTATAATTTGTATGGTTGGAAAGATCTGAATGTTTAGTTGCATTAAAATTGGTTTCATCAAATTCTAATGACCACAAGCTAATTCATACTCTCTACCATATGGACACGTCCAGCATTTTATTTCCAGCCAATTCTGGTTAAGCTTTCCTTTGAGTTTTTCACTAAATTTTCAATCCAAACCAAATGTTTCCATGCTCAATCAACCATAAGAAATCATATAATAACAATATATCATCAATTTAACGAGAAGAAATGAAACCCTAAATAGCCACAATATTACTAACAATAAGAAGAGTTCATGAATCCTACCTCAAGTTTGAGTTTGAGTGAGTAGAAAGCAAGTCTTGGGTGAGAGAAATTTGTATAAGATAGAGGAATGAAAATGTTGTGATAAGAAGGAGAAGAAAAATGAGGGAGAGAGGTCAGCATGTGAGGTCCGAAATATGAAGGAGAAGAAGGGAATTTACAAAGTTTGTATCATGATAAGGGGGGACAACTCAAAAAATCTAATTGGTGGATGTGCGTCTTGAGTTAATTTTTGCTTAGCTTCCCTTTTTGTGGCTGTTGGGGTGAGTGGCTAAAATCTAACCACTCAAATTAGGGTCTTAACAGTGTAAGTTTCTACTGGCTCAGTTCTTACAGTATACAACATGGAAGTTAAACCGATTCTTCTTAAATTAGCAAAATAATGATAATGATTCTTGTAATACCCTAATAGTCCCATACTATGCTTAAATCATATTATGGAATTACTATTTGTTATTTTTGCTCACGAAACTAACATTAACATTTGAAAATACTTTGATATTAAAATACGGGTAAATTTTTTTTAAACAATAGCAAATAAATTGTTTTGAAATCCAAGAGCCATGAACGCATATTATAAACAACACTATCTCATACGTACCGTGCGAATAAAATAAACGGAAGTAACAAGAGTAAGAATAACTTAGATAAACATAACATTCATTCAATAGCTATTCATAGTTAATGTAATAATAGCAAGAGTCATACATAGTGATATAATGGGTATGATACCTATTGTCGGCCCTACAAAGAAACCTAATAAATACATCTGTAAAGGAAATACATAGGAAATCCCATCCATCCATACATGCCAAAAGAAAATGATAACCCTAGCTACAACCAAAAGGGGCTATCCTCATACTCAGCTCCGCATGCAAACACCACATCACTCTTCTAGTGGGAGGAAACCGTTCCTGAATTCACTGGAAGCAACATCACCATGTCTTCCTCCTTGAGCATAGCTACATCCATGAGGCATGGCACAGGTACGAATGAATCCACGACCACGAATCGGGGGTGGAATTGGGCCAATAAACGAAGCAGAAGAATCGAAAGATAGGCAAATTACCGAAGGCTAAGATGACTTCGAATGGTAGGATCCCATGGAATAAGTCGGGTATGGTGACTTAGAAGGATCCGTCTCTATTGAAGCAGTCGGCGTCAACCTAGTGTCAGAGTCAGAATCCTCATCCGTCGGGTACTTCGGAGGATAAAAATGCGGACGGACGTCATCCGTGGTAATGTCCTCAAATGGCTCGCGAAGGCGGAAAAACGGACTCATCACATGTGCTCAGAATTGGTAGCTATGGAATATGTAGACCCGCATCGCTGCCTAAGCAATCAGCACAGATGCATTCAGCATTAGGTCGAAGTGCCAATGCATCACCAGGAACTCAATGAAAATCACCACCATGCCCGATGCCAGCATCCTTTGAAGACGACATGGAAACGTAGGAGTGAGAAATACTAAATTTCTCAGTAGGATCGCGACTTGACAAACACTGTGTCATCGTCATAGTCCCAGCCATTGCGGGTTTAATTATGAAATTAGTGGTCATGTATAGGTTCAATTTTAATGATTTTGAAAACTTAAGTCCCGAAGCGGGTTGCTTTTAAACTTAACATCATAACTATATCATCATAACTAAACATACATACGAAAACATAGAATAAACTTTCATAACGCATGCGGACAATATAAATACATGCAATGATATGCAACCTCATAGACTTAACCATGGTTATACTCTTGACTTTACTTTCATTTTTAGCATGTACTTAACTTTCTTTACTTTCCTTTGAAATAGACTACTTTTGGACATGAGCTCATTCCGTAACCATTGCCACACAGTACGAACCAAATCAGACTAAGTCGATATTGGTTACCTCTAAGTTGGGGGGTTCTCCATCTCACTCTTGCCTCCCCCAAAGAGGTCCCTTGAGTCTTTGTGGATCACCGTCTCTCACTTCCCTGAAGTGATCGAGGGGTCATATCCCATTATTCTTTTTTTTTTTTTATCATTATACTTTACATGCATAATACTTCTTTGACTAGATACATGCAATGATATGATTAAGTCCATAATTTTGACAGAAATCCGGTAGTATAATGGCTAGACCAGAGCTTCCCCAAAATGCTAATCATAAAACTTTCAACCAGCAGTCCATCATATCTATATCATATCACCACACTAATCATTCAATCATGAGACAAAGCTCAATCAAACTTCTCATTCATCATGCCAAATGGCATGATACATTCATACACATAGTTGTGTTATTCTTTGTGAATAATGAGTCATCATGTGATTTCCTGTGGTTACCCATGAAAGAATCACATAGTTAAAATATATGTATGTCGTCTTTTAGTTACTTAATTCTCACGTGAAATTATTCTTTACTTGAGTACATGTCTTATGGAACACTTGTTCAATTTAATTAAGTTAAATAATTGTTTCCTTTCCTTGAGATAGTGCACTTAGTGATTCCTAGGTTCATGGTATGCTCAGAGGCCCTAATCATTCTTCTATTCCCAAGGAGTTCGCCCTCTAATCCTTGGGTCATGACAACGCATAACCAAACATATGAACCCAACAACACCATGTTCGCTAATCACCAAGGGTGATTTTTAACTTATCCAAATTGCAAAGTTTCAAGCTTTTATTATTAACATGACAAGATCTTACCTTAGATATTATAAAAGTTATCATTCTTTATAAAGTAGCCGTAAAGTTTTATTCTTCATGAAAGTAAGTGCCTCTTAAATTACATTCTTGTCTTAAAGATTAAACTTTATGAAATAATGATACAAGATACTAGCTTTTGAACTACAAAGTCTTATTCTTTATGAAAGTTGACATTTTTATTTATTCTAAGACCATCAAGGTCTCAACTTTATGATTTAAAGTTGTCTTAAAGTCTAAAAGATTCCTACTTTATGAACTAGGAATATAAAACATTAACTTTAAAGTTAGAAAGTCTTGATCATTATAAAAGTTGACACTTTTAAGCATTGTTTTGACTTAAGATCTAAACTTTATGAATTAAAGATTGCAAAACAACACTTTTATGACTTAATGATTTCATTCTTGACTAAACTTTGAAATTTTATAAAAGGTCTTGTCTTCAAGGTTTGGTTTCTAAGACATAAAGTGAACAGATATTATTTTTATAATTCAAAAAGGCTTCATAGTTCAAAAAGCTTAAACTTTTACATGTAGTCTTTTCTTCAAAACAAAACAAAATAAAACTTTATGAAGGCACCAAAACTTGCACCACTTTTCATGCATCAAGAAGCAAACTTTTAGAGTTTTATGCTCTTGCAATGTTCATAGTCTTATCAAATCATGAAAAACATGTAAAGATGAAACTTTTCAAATCATAAACTCATCATAAGAAAAGGAACAAACTTTAAACAAAATACTACCAAGAACATCATTCTTTTTCAAGCAACTCACAAGAAACATCAAGATCTCATGTATCAAGAAAGAAAAGTAGAAACTTTGAAGCACTTATAGAAAGAAACTTTGCAAAAACTCAAGAACACTCATGAACATATTTTACCCGAAATAGAAACTTTTGCTTATGAAGAGCATGATAGATCTTCTCAAGTTTTCATTTGAAAATCTTGGTCATGAGAAGAACCAAGCTTCAAGCTTTCTTGAATAAACAAAATAAAAGAGTGAAGATCACTACCTAAGCTTTGAAAGTGCATCTTTTTGAAAGAGAAATGAAAAAGATGGTGGCTCCTCTTTGTTGATGGTAGTGATTTTGGATGAACCAAGAGGGAATTCTTGAGTTCTCTTGAAAATGAAGCTTGTAGTGTTTGAATCTCTTTTTCAAAGACCAAAAGATGTGGTCTTTGAAGGGCTAAGTGAACAAGGTCTGGTTATGGAGGTAGAATGGAGAGGAAGATGAAGAAGAAGAAAAAGAAGAAAGTTTAGAGATAAGTGGGACGATTTGAGAGTTAGAGAGAGAATAGGAAGACACAAAATGAAAATGTGAGTGTGAGTATGTATGTGTTGTATGTTGAGGCCGTAAACTTCAAGGGGTGGAGGAGAGATATTTTTGTGTTATTTTGTGTTAATTAAGATTTAGGGAGACAAATTAGATAATAGGGGAACAAATCAAGTACTTACTCTTACTTAAAGTACTCTTATTTAATGCTTTATGCTTTAATGACATCACTCTTTACTTTATTGTTTAGTTGACTAAATTTGAATTTAATCATGTGATTAAGTGCTCTTGCAACTTAATTAACATGATTAAGTAAGGATTAGTGATTAACACACAACAACATGATTAACAAAAATAAATTCAGTGATAAAGCTTAATTATCCTTAATTAAACTCAATTAAGCCAATTAAGGGTGATTGGTGCTTAATTAAGCTAATAAGGCTCTGACTTGCTTAATTAGAGATTATCTAATCTTGATTAAGCATTCTCTTGACTTTCTTCATCCGAGTTAACCCATAAACACTTCGTTAATTCTTTAATTAAGCTTAATTTCATAATTTCTTATTAAGTGCCTAATTACTTAGGGTCACTGAGGTAATTTAGCACGATAAACGTAACACCTTACCAGATAAAGTACTATGCTTAAGTCATAATAAATTATTTGATAAGTGGTTACGTGTAATACTGGTTAAATTCTATTTTCTCTATTAGTATTAATTACTCGCATAAAAATCTCATTCGCGTAGCAAAATTTTCTGCGTGACGGCGGAATAGATATTAGATAATCGATGATACTGTAAACCATGTAACATTTCTAAAAATATAATAAAGATAGAACTACTACAAAATGCATCATAAATATGTACATATACATATATATATATATATATATATATATATCTGATTTTAAAGTTTGTCAAAATGATACAAGGTAACAAAATGAGGCCGCTAATACAAAAGGAAACAGCTAGTTTCTATGAACAGTACCCTAAGTGGTCCCCATGGGACATTGCATGTACATTCCTAATATCTACCCATCTATCCATGACCCAGACTGCCAAAAGAGGGCCATTCTGTACGTCTACTACCACTACGGTAAACCCACTATCTAACCGGAATCTGAAGAAAGAAACACATTCGCCATGGGTGCATCTGCAGGAGGGTGGCCCACGCTGGGAGCAGAGGACGAGGAGGAACTCGCTACCTCAGATGGATCCTCCTCTGACGTTGAGGCGGAAAGCATCGGCTGTGGTGGTGAAGCAGGAGGGGCCATAGGAGCAGGGGCTGCTGCTGCTGCTGGAGGAGGTGGAAATGGATGGGATGGGCCATATGAAGGGGAATGGCAATATACGGGATAGCGGGGTCAAACAGTGGGTGCATAAGTGGTACGACGAAGTCTCTCTGGAAAAAGAAATACAGACAAAGCGGCTGCCGGATATATATCTGAGAATCTAGAAACGGGTCGATGTGGATGTGAAGCTCGGGGAACTCAATGAATAGGACTCCTGTCGCTGCGTGCTCCATAGTCTGAGAATGACGCGGTAGTATACAGTAGGGTGATAAATAGAAATTTCTCAGTAGGAATTCCTAGTTCTATACATCTGTCATCGCTGTCATTCCCAGTTGTTTCGGTCTTTCAAAAATTTCCAGTGGTACAACGCAAAATGATATTTAACTTAATTACTTATTGAGTAACATACACCGAAACAAAGCTCAATTTTAATTGATAGAAACACTAATGCAATTAAACAGTAATTGTAAAGGAGCAATAGCATATCACAAAAAATAAACAGGTATCTAGGACAGTCAATTAATAAGCATTACACTGTGCATATGACTGTGAAAATTAGGAATGCATCTCATTCTTGAAGGCTTTCACCTATTAGAACTTATTTCCATCCTTGGTCCCCTGAGAGTCTTTGGCCATATACTCCTGGGTAATAGTCTGCTTTTCAGGACCGAGCTCGTTTCTATACAGGATGGCTGGGTTTACTTTCCCCGACTTTCCCACAGATCTATTCCCCTTAATTCATTCTGGGGCTGGCCCAAGTGATATGAAATTCTTTATAATATCATGAAATGAATGCACATCTAGCTTGACTCTTTGATTATAATGCACTTAAGCTATCATAAAGTTTCACAACATATGAACTTCTTATTGAAATTTCGGCAGCATAACGGATCGAGTCCGCTTCTCCATGAATAGTGCCAGACAACCAATACATTTGTACAACTTGCAATTTTAGTATAGACCATCAATTATACATATACATTCATAGCATCAATCAACAATTTCAAATTAACATCAATAGAGTTTCAGTTTAACCCCCTCTATTCTTCCTGAATTTGGTATGCCCCACTTCTCATTCAATTCAACTCATTTAAATCGAATTTTTGAATATGTCATAGCCTCATATGTCTAGATTTTAACCCTTTTAGTCCCATCTCATTTTGATGTGTATAACTCCAGATATAAACAATTTACCTCAGACTGCCCTGTTCTCAGCCAAAATTGGGTCCTTATAAGTAAAAATTCACTAAAAATAGAAAACTATGTGAATTCATACAAAATTTATATCAAATTAAAGATATCAGAATAATCTTTCAAATGAATTAAGTTTCATGTCATTTATATTGGTATATTTTGACTTATGAGTCTCAAAACTTGGCCTTACTAAACTACCCTAGTTCAATCCGGTTTAGACTTAAGCCAACTTCCCTGGTGCACTGGGAGCAAACGGCTATGAGTCTGGTTCTGAAATTTTTATGGATATTATTTTTCATGTTAGCTTTCAAACAAACTTGGGTTCACTCAATTGGAAGTTGTATAGGGTGAGTTATACCCTTCTTAACTCCTACTGCCCGGATAGGAATCCAGATTTCTAGGGTAAACTTCAAAAATTCATAACTAATTCTATACTAATCCAATGACCTCATATGATATATGTGTGGAAAGCCATAGATTTCTAGTTTCATATAAAAATGGTTTCATCCAATTTAAACTGCGGTAGGCGGAGCCGTACACTCCGCTGTATGGACCGCCGAGGAAAACCCTAACAACTTCTAGATTTGACTTCCTCATTCAAGCTATTTGCCCTCAATTTCAATTTTAATCACAACATACATGCAAAACCAGTCATAAAACATCATCATCACTCTATAAAACATCCATATCTCAAATTATTCATGCTCCTTATGCAGCCCCAAATTAGAGAAAATAAGAGAAGGAGTAGGATTTCCTACCTTGTCTTGTGCAATCTATGCTGATTTTGTGTCTTTGATGGTGGTGACTTGGGATGAGACTTGAAGATGGATGATAATGGAGTGGAAATGAGAGTAGAGAGGAGAGAAAGTGAAGGCCTTCAGTAGATGGGAAGTGACCGAAATTTTGATGAGGAGAAAAGGAGAAAAAGTGAAGATATTTGAAAGTTGCTTGATTGTGATTAGTGGACCTAATCTTGGTCATAAAATCTGGTTTACTCCCCATCATCAAGGGCTGTCTAGGCGCCACTTGGGGGAGGTATTTGGCTAAATATTAGCCGTTGATTCTAGGGCACTCAGAAAAATTCTACTGATCCGATTCTGATAGTTTGAAATACCGAAATCTTACCGATTTCCTTCAAATCGGTAAATTGGCTTGAAAATTTTCTGTGGGGTTTTCTATACTCCTAATTGAATTCCATCAAGCCTAATCTTCTCAAATCATCCTTAATTGGCTTTAAGTAAGTGTCTAATCAGATCCTGATTATACTCACTTATTCGATAAAACCGAACAACTCAGTTGTTAATGATAAAAAATTTTTGGACGTTACATTTCTACCCTACTAAAAAAAAAAATTTTTGTCCTCAAAATTTAATACCTGAGAATAATTCGAGATGTTCTCTCCTTATATCAGATTCTAACTCCCATGTACAATCCGTTGAGTCTTCATGTCCCCATGCTACCTTCACCAATTGTACAGTTTTGTTCCGAAGCTGTTTGATGCTCCTATCCATTATGCGTGTCGGGGGTACATGAAAAGTCAAGTCATCCCTTAATTGGATTGATTCAGGTTCCAACAGGTGAGCAGAATCCGGCTGGTATCTTCTGAGTTGCGAAATGTGGAAAACATCATGAAGATTAGAGAGGTGTGGAGGTAAGGCAACTCAATATGCAACTAGCCCAACTCACTTTAAAATTTGAAAGGGACCTATAAAGCGAGGGCTTAGCTTTTTGACTTTAATGGCTCTACCCACCCTAGTTGTGGGTGTTATTTTTAGAAACACATGGTCTCCTTCTTGAAATTCCAAGGGTTTCCTCCTGAAATCCGCATAGCTCTTTTGACGGCTCTGAGCCGCAAGTATTTTGCTATGGATTCTTTTGATTTGTTCTGTAGTTTGTCTGACTAGTTCTGGACCCAACAGACTCTATTCTCCTGGTTCATACCAACATAGGGGAGATTGACACTTTCGCCCATATAAAGCCTCATATGGAGCCATGCCGATGCTAGCATGGTAACTGTTGTTGTAGGCACACTCAGCTAACGGTAAGTATCGATCCCAATTCCCCTGTTGTTCCAGAATGTATGCCCGCAACATATCTTCCAAAATCTGAATCGTCCTCTCTGTTTGGCCATCCAATTGCGGATGATATGCAGTACTTAGACATAGTTTAGTACCAAATGCCTTCTGGAGCGCTCCCCAAAACCGAGAGGTGAACCTTGGATCTCGATCGAAAATGATTGTTGAAAGGATACCATGTAGCCGTACTACTTCTTGAATATATAGTTGAGCCAACTTTTCTAGGGGAGAATTCGCTCGAATGGGTAAAAAGTGAGCTGACTTGGTTAGTCTGTCCACTATGACCCATATGGCATCATATCACGAGGGGGTTTTTGGTAAGCCCATCACGAAATCCATAGAAATGCTCTCCTATTTCTATTTCGGAATTTCCAAAGGTTGTAATGTTCCTGCCGGCTTCTGATGCTCTATCTTCACTTTTTGGCAAGTTAAACATTTATTCACAAAATTGGCCACATCTATTTTAAGGCTTGGCCTCCAAAACATCTTCTTAAGGTCTTGGTACATCTTGTTAATGCCAGGAGGGATAGTAAACTCACTCTTATGGGCTTCCTCCAAGACCTTCCTCCTGAGGTTATCCTCCTTAGGTACACATATCCTCCCATGATATCGCCATATTCCGTCTGCGTCTTGGGAAAATCCTGTTAGCTTGCCGGATTGTACCAGTCGCACTGTATGGTGGAAGTCATCACTCCCTTGCTGTCCTTGCTAGATTTGGTCTTTAAAAGTACTAGTTATCTTAAGTTGGTGCATTTGAATTGCACTGGGGGTTATAGAGATCCCCAAGTTGAGGGTTTGGAAACTTTCTATAAGTTCTGCTTCTTTGATCATCATCCATGTCACTGTCAAGGATTTTCTGCTTAGGGCATCTGCTACCACGTTTGCCTTGCCTGGATGGTACTTCAGGTCGAACTCGTAATCTTTAAGAAACTCCATCCACCTTTGCTGCCTCATGTTTAATTCCTTCTGATCAAAAAGGTATTTCAAGTTGTTGTGATCAGAAAATACTTCAAACTTCACTCAATAGAGATAATGTCTCCACATCTTCAAGGCAAACACTATCGCTGCCAACTCGAGGTCATGCATTGGATAGTTTTTTTCATGAGTTTTCAATTGCCTGGAAGCATATACCACGACGTTTCTATTCTGCATTAGCACACACCCCAATCCTTTCTTAGAAGCATCATAGTACACTTCGAACGGTCCATGAGGATCCGATAAAATAAGTATTGGGGCTGTTGTCAATCTTTTCTTTAATTCTTGAAAACTCTGTTCGCACTTGGGTGTCCATTCAAATGGGGCGTTCTTTCTGGTTAATTTGGTTAAAGGTAGAGCTATTTGAGAAAAGTTCTTAACAAATCTTCCGTAACTGTCGTTGGTTGTTCCCAGTTTAATACTGCTTCCACCTTATTGGGATCTACTGAAATTCCCCCATGGGATACCACGTGGTCGAGAAACTTTACTTCTTTCATCCAAAATTCACATTTGGATAACTTAGCATAAAGTTTCTTCTCTCTTAGAATTTGTAGAACTACTCGCAAATGTTCAGCGTGCTCCTATTCCGTCTTCGAGTAGACAAGTATGTTGTCAATGAACACCACCACAAATTTATCAAGATATGGCCTAAATATTCAGTTCATGTAATCCATGAATATTGCCGGTGCGTTCGTCAATCCGAAGGACATCACAGTATATTCATAATGTCCATAACGAGTTCGAAACGCCGTCTTCGGAATATCTTCTTCTCGGACCCGAATCTGGTGATATCTAGACTGTAGATCAATCTTGGAAAATACAATAGCCCCTTGTAGTTGATCCATAAGATCATCAATCCTTGGTAACGGATACTTGTTCTTGATTGTTACCTTATTCAACTACCTGTAATCTACACAGAGTCGCATGCCTCCATCTTTCTTCTTAACTAAGAAGAATGGGGCTCCCCATGGTGATGCACTTGGCCTAATGAATTTCTTTTCCAAGAGTTCTTCAATCTGCCCCTTAAGTTCAGCCAGTTCCAAGGGTGACATGCGGTATGGTGCTAGAGATATTGGTCTAACTCCTAGCACTAATTCGATGGTAAACTTAACCTCTCTCTCAGGAGGAAACTTAGGGATATCTTCAGGGAGTACATCAGGATATTCCCTAACAACTGGAATGTTGTTTAACTCCTGATCAACCTCTGTTATGCTGGTTGATAAGAAAATATACCCTTGACTTCTATTCCCACAAGGGTGCACTGTTAAGGAATTTAAATAAAGACTTGCAAGGATTACTGATTCAGAAGATGAAACAGAGGGGAGTATAATGGATTTATCGGAGCAATTTGGCAGGGCTTGGTTGGCAGAGAGCCAGTCCATACCCAAAATAATGTCAAGTCCGGACAAGGGAAGACAAATTAAATTAGCCGGAAAGGTTCGACCTCCTATTTGACAGGGGACATTCATACAGATGTGGTTGGTTCTAACGGGCTCATTTGTAGGAGTAGAAACTAGCAAGTCATAGGGTAATTTAGAAATAGGTAGCTGCAGGGCTATCATGCAATCATGAGAGATGAAAGAGTGAGATGCACCTGAATTGTATAAAATGGTTAAGGTCTTACCATTTACTTCACATGTGTCTTGGATCAAATCTTCTGACTTCTTGACCTCCTATGCATCCATGGTGAAAACTCTCCCTTGGCGTTGCGGCCTAGGAGTGGGTTGAGAATTTTTGGCAGGGCATTCATAGATTCTGTGGCCTGGTTTGCCACATCCAAAGCAGACATTTTGACCTGCCAAGCAGGGGCGGTCACCATGATTCCTGCAAATCTGGTTCCCAAAAGGCCTTTGAGGTTGCTTGCCTTTGTTACTCGCCGGTTGGAACTTCCTCCATTGTTGTAAGTTGGGCTTGAACCTCGAACCTTGTGGAGCTAACCCCCTCTTAAAGTTATTGTCGGATGCTCAAGCAGCAACTAACTTCTTGTTACAATCTTCCACTAAGCGGCACTTGTTTACCAAAGTAGGGAAGTTTTTGATCTCCATTGGTCCTATAGTAGCAAGAATGTCCTCTCTTAGTCCGCCTTCAAATTTTATATATTTCCATGCTTCATCGGGGTTCCATTGATAAATAGTGGAAAATTTGCACAACTCCTCAAATTTAGCAATGTACTCCGACACGTTACTATTTCCGTGATGGAGGTGCATGAATTCCAACTCCTTGGCATTGCGGATAGACGCAGGGAAGTACATATGGTAGAATGCATCCTTAAATACGTCCCCAAGTAATTTCTGTCTGGGATCCTTCTAATAATCGCCGTGCACCGTTCTACCAGAATTCTGCATCAGCTTCTAACATATAGGTGGCAAAAGTCACCTTTTGACGGCCTGTGCAATCTAACACGGAGAAAATCTTTTCCATAGCCTTAACCCATTCATCTGCTTTATCTGGGTCAAAGGCTCCCTTGAAGCTGGGTGGATTAGCCTTCCAGAACTCGGCAAATTTGAGGAATTCCAGATCTATCCCAGGGCCATTATGATTTCCCCCACATTCTAGCTCTGACTGCCTTTCTAGTTGGCCCATCATTTGAGTTGCCGCAGCTGCCTATTCGCGCATAGCCTGCGCCATCTCTCGCATTGCATCCAGGAACTCTATGGATTCCTCTTGGGCTGGGGAAATTCGCAGTCTACCTCGCCTTCCAGAAGCCATTAGGTTCTGAACACACAAAACAAGAGTAATTGAGTTGTCAGGCTCAATACTAAGTTCGGTGTGCTAGTAAATAATAGCATACAGTTAGGCGAACTCCTTCACATACGTCCTATCCATATGGACAGGACTCAGAACATAATAAGATCTAGCGAATATAGAGCATATGCGAAGCATAGTCAGACCAATCCTCAGGCCTATATTAGGATGAACTACTCTGATACCAAAAATGTAACACCTTACCAGACAAAGTACTATGTGTAACACCCTACTAATTTTATGTTATGCTTAAGTCATAGCATGAAACTAGTCAGGTTGTGTTACCTTGTTGATACTTTATTTACCTTTCTTGTTTTTAATTTCTCTTTAAAACGTCTCTATTTATAAACGTCGTCTTTGTTATATTAAAAACGAAACGAACCGAACAAAATTTCACCAAGATAAGTATAGTACAACAATGTTACTGCATACGTGTAAACATATATATATGTATATATCAGAAGCCACTATTTCAGTATATGTACAAAGTTTTAAAGTAGAAATACATACGTGGGCTGGTGTATCAAAAAGACCATAATGCCCTCATCTGCCAACATACCCTATGGTCCTCAAAGGACGTTTCGTAATCTACTGCTAACCCTACAGTCAAACCCATGACCCAAAGCTACATGCTGTCCAAAAGAGGGTCATACTGTACAACATCTCCTACCACTAATCTACTCCGTCGGGTAGCGTTAGCCATGCCAGGCTCGGCCGGTGTATAGTCGGCGCTGGGTCCCGAGGAGGAAGAGGGCGACGAGCCGGTGGCCTCGGAGGGGTCACTCTCAGAACTCAATGGGATGTCGGGGACTGCCTGCGGTGGTGACTCAGGGGCAGGGTCAGCGGGTGCTGCGGGTGCAGGAGGTGCAGGATGTGGGTGCGCCATATGTAGAGGGATGGCGATATAAGGGGTAGCAGGGTCGAAGAGGGGATGGTGTAAAGGAACATCAAAGTTCCTGTCGCTGAAGAGGTATAAACGGAAGTTGCACGAACCAGCTATATACAAAGAGTCCAACTCCAGATCATGGTGGAACTGTAACGCAGGAATCTCAATAAAAAGGGTGGCTGTGGAGTCCATCGCCAGTGTCTGAGAATGATGCGGGAGACACAAAACGGGGTGAGAATTTCCAGAAAATTCTCAGTAGGGTTCGGTTATACTGGAACTGATATCACATACATTCTCAGTTGCCTCGGGTTTTACTTAATTATAAAAATATGTGTTCAAACAAAAACAAAAAAAAAAATCCATTTTCATGAGTTTAAAAACATGTCTGGTCCGAGGCAAGGTTCAGTTTTACTTTAATTGGCGTAAGAAACAAAATAGATTACTAATACTAATACATAGAATGATAAACAAAATAAATAAACGAATAGCAGTGAGAAATTGTAACAGACGATTGTAAACATCTTAATGTAACTAGTCCATGTATTCATGCATTCATGTAATCATGTAGACTCGTTCATGATCTTTCCTTCATAATCTTTTTCATCATTTTCTATCCTTTTCCATCTCTCTTGGTCCCCTGGGAGTTCTTGGCCATTTTAGACTCCTGGGTAATAGTCTGCTTATTAGGATTGAGCTCGTTCCTATATAGGAATGCCGAGTTTACTTTCCCCGATCTTCCCACCGATCTATTCCCATTAACTTTCTATCCGGGGCTGGCCCAAGTAGTATGGAACTTACATAATAACACAATTCTTTTCATAACTTTCATGGCTTTCTTAAGAATGCATATGCATTAGCATGTAATTCATAACTTGTACATGGGTTCTACCGAAATTTCGGCAGCATAACGGAATGTGTCCGCTTCCCCATGAATAGTGCCAGCCAATCAATACATCAATTTATCACAGGGAACACAAATTCACATTTATATTCCAACATAGAACTCAAATCCCTATCAAATTCATTAAGGCAGAAATCCTGCCTCAGCATATTCAACCAACCCAGATTATTTTTGTAATTCATGCCACAATTTCATTTTAACTCATTTGGACCTCAAATTTGAGTATGTTCCAGTGTTGTGTGTCTATTTTCTAACCTCTTTGGTCCCATCTAATTTCGGTATCTATAACTCGAGATATCTAAACTTTATCTCGGCTTGCCCATTGGCTAGCCAGAATCAGGGAACTAAAAGTAAAAATTCACTAAAAATCGAAAACTCACTCAAATCATATGAAATTGATCTCATGTTAAAGCTAACAGAACAAAGTTTCATTTAGAAAAAGTCCCACTCAATTTGGCTTAGTGGGGCTCGAGTTACAAGCCCCGATTTCGGACCTTCCTTCACTGCCCTGTTCTAGTCCGGTGTGGACATAGGGCGAATTGCGTGGAGAACTGGGAGCAATTGGGACCTTATTAAATTCTGAAATTTTTATGAGATATTCTTCTATGTGTAAGCTTTCTAAAAAAGTTAGTTTCACTCATTTTCATGTAGTATAGGTCGAGTTCTAGCCTAAATAACCTAATCTGCCCCGAGCCAGAGTCAAAACCCTAGGTCGAGATTCAAAAATTCATATCTCCCTCAATTCTGATCCAAAATCCTTATATGATATGTCTATGGAAAGCCCGAGATGTCTAGTTTCATCTAAAAATAGTTTCATCAGATTTGACTGATTGTAGGCGGCGCCATACGTTCCGCCTTACGGACTGCCGTGGGCTCTCCACCAATACAGCAACCTCATCCATTTACCTCTCTTAGTTTTCTTCTTCTAATTCTACTTCTAACTCAAAATCCTCTATTAATCCAAGCATAATCATTTAATTCACACATCAAATAAGGTGAAAATAATTCAGCCCAGTCAGCCAGGTGCATGGATTTGATGCAAGAAATCAGAACCCCTACCTTTGATTTAAGTGTTTTGTGCTGAATTCTTGGAGTTTGGATGAACAAGACTGGAACTTGGCTTGAGTTTTGGATGTGTGAGCAAGAGAGAAAGAGAGTTGAAGGAGAAGAGGAAAGCAACGTAAATGAGGGTCTGAATCAGAGGAGGAGGGTGTGTTATATAGGCATGAGTGGGAGTTAACTTGGAAGGTTGTGATTGGCCTCTAAACATAAGGCCAAGTTTCAGCCAACCTTGCTCTCCACGTTGCCTTCTTTGTGTGGTAGAATCACTCTCCACGTCGCCTAAAGTGGGAGTAGTTTTCAGTATATTCTGGAAACAAAATCGGAACTCGTATGCTTGATAGAGTCGGAACTCGTGAACCTCCTGTATATGAAGTCGGAACTCAGAAAACATCCAGTCTAGTCGAAACTTGAAAGCAGAGCCTGGTGTGAAGCCAAGTACTTAAAGTCGGAACTCGGGAATTATAAAATTTCTATCCTGGAACTCGAAAGGACATAGAAATGAGAGTTACTAATATTGGACTCGAGATCGGATCTCGCACATTTATAATATCGGAATTCGGAATATAGCCAGTTCATTTGAGCCTTAGAGACGAAGTCGGAAATCGAACATTTTGCCCTTTGATCGCTAAGGTCGGAAATCGTAAATTGTGCTGAAGTCGAAGACGAACTCGTAAGTTGGAAGCATCAGTCACTTCATTTCAGCCTATGAATTCGGAGATCGGAATTCATACTGAGGAGGTCAAAATTTATACATGCTTACACAAGGTTGGAAATCGTAAGCTACATGCATTAAGTCGTAAATCGTTGGTTGCATGCACAAGGTCGGAAATCGGAAGAAATCCCTTGTAAGCCTTGGAACGAAGTCGGAAGTCGAAGCTAATATTGAGATCGGAAGCTGAATCACAAGACAAACTCGGAAATCGTAAATCCTTGTCTGTCCAGCCTTGAAGATGAATTTGGAGGTTGGGAATACTATGAGCTCGGAAGTCGGAAGTCGTGGATGTTACAATACCACTCCCCTTAAAAGAAATTTTCTCCTCAAAATTTAGTGCCTATGAATAACTCAGGATATCCTTTTCTCATCTCTGATTCCAGTTCCCAAGTGTAATCTTTTGCACCTTCTTTTCCCCATGCTACCTTCACTAGTTGTACAGATTTATTTCGGAGTTGTCTGCTGCTTCTGTCTACAATCCGTACTGGTTGAACATGGAAGGTCAGGTCCTCCTTCAACTTTATTGATTCGGGTTCAAGGGAGTGCGTAGGGTCAGGTTGATACTTTCTGAGTTGGGAGACATGAAAAACATCTTGGAGGTTTGATAGATGTGGAGGCAAAGCGACTCAGTACGCCACTGGCCCGATTCGCTTTAGGATTTGGAAGGGACCAATAAAACGAGGATTTAGCTTCTTGACTTTGATTGCTCTACCTATCCCCGTGGTAGGAGTAACCTTCAGAAATACATGGTCTTCTTCTTGAAATTCCAGAGGTTTCCTCCTGGTATCCGCGTAACTCTTCTGGTGACTCTGAGCGATAAGCATTTTGTTCCGTATTTTCTTGATCTGCTTAGTAGTCTGCTCGACTAAATTGGGCCCCAATAGAGCTAATTTTACTGTCTCATACCAGCACAGGGGAGACTGGCACTTCCGTCCGTACAATGCTTCGTAAGGGGCCATGCCAATGCTAGCGTAATAGCTATTGTTGTATGCGAACTCGGCCAACGGCAAATATCGATCCCAATTTCCGCGTTGCTCCAGTATATAAGCTCGTAACATATCCTCTAAGGTTTGAATTGTCCTTTCTGTTTGGCCGTCCGTTTGCGGGTGGTATGCAGTGCTTAGGCATAACTTAGCACCGAATGCCTTTTGTAAGGCTCCCCAAAACCTTGAAGTAAACCTTGGGTCTCGATCGGAGATAATGGTTGAAGGGGTCCCATGCAGCCTTATAATCTCTTGAATATACAGTTGTGCCAATTTTTCCAACGGATAATTCGCTCGGATGGGTAGAAAGTGGGCAGACTTGGTTAATCTATCCACAATGACCCATATGGCATCATATCCTGTTGGTGTTCTTGGCAATCCCGTCACAAAATCCATGGAAATACTTTCCTACTTCCACTCAGGGACTTCCAAGGGTTGTAGCATCCCAGAAGGCTTCTGATGTTCCGCCTTCACCTTTTGACAAATCAAGCATTTGCCAACAAAGTTTGCTACATCTAACTTCATGCCTGGCCACCAAAACATCTTCTTGAGGTCTTGATACATCTTAGTTATGCCAGGATGTACGGCAAACTCGCCTCTATGCGCTTCTTCTAAGATTCTTTTTTGGAGATCGTCCCTTTCAGGGACACATACTCTGTCGTGGCACCGCCAGATGCCCTCTTTATCTTGGGCAAAACCTGCTAGTTTCCCTGATCGTACAAGACTAAGCGTATGTTGAAAGTTAGCATATCGCTGCTGTGCTTGCTGAATCTGGTCCTTGAAGCTACTGGTTATCTGAATTTGGTGTAGCTGAAGAGTCTTGGGAGTCATAAGAATTCCCAAATTAAGATTTCGGAAACTTTCAATAAGTTCCTCTTTAATCATCATCCACGCAACAGTCAATGATTTTCTGCTTAACGCATCTGCCACGATGTTCGCCTTACCTGGGTGGTATTTCAATTCAAATTTGTAGTCTTTCAAGAGTTCCATCCATCTCCGCTGCCTCATATTCAATTCCTTCTGATCGAAAAGGTACTTCAAACTCTTATGATCTGAAAAGACCTCGAACTTTACTCCATACAGGTGATGTCTCCATATTTTCAAAGCAAACACTACTGCTGCTAATTCAAGATCATGAGTCGGGTAATTCCTTTCGTGTGGCTTTAATTGCCTAGAGGCATACGCGACCACCTTTCTAGCTTGCATCAACACACATCCTAACCCTTGTTAGGAAGCATCGCAATAGACCTCAAATGGTCCTTGAGGCTCTGGTAAAGCAAGCACTGGTGCCGTGGTCAACCTTCTCTTCAAATCTTGAAAACTCTGTTCGCACTCCGGCGTCCACTCGAAAGGGACATTCTTTCTAGTTAGCTTGGTCAAGGGCAAGGCTATTCGAGAAAAATCCTTAACGAATCGCCTATAATATCCAGCTAAGCCCAGAAAACTTCTGACTTCAGAGACTGTAGTTGGCCTCTCCCGATTGAGCGCTTCTACTTTGCTGGGATCGACAGAGATTCCTTCAGATGACACTATGTGGCCGAGAAATTTTACCTCCTTCATCCAAAATTCACATTTGGATGACTTGGCATAGAGCTTCTTTCCTCTTAAAATTTGCAGAACTAGCCGTAAGTGTTCCACATGTTCTTGTTCCGTCTTTGAGTAGACAAGTATATCATCGATGAAGACCACTACAAATTTGTCCAGATATGGGCGAAATATTCGATTCATGTAATCCATGAATACCGCTGGCGCATTCGTCAGCCCAAACGACAACACGGTGTATTCATAGTGCCCGTAACGAGTTCGAAAAGCTGTCTTAGGGATATCTTGTTCCCGAACTCGAATTTGGTGATATCCAGACCACAAGTCGATCTTGGAGAATACCGTTGCACCCTGTAGTTGGTCCATGAGATCATCAATCCTCGGCAGCGGATATTTGTTCTTAATCGTCACTTTGTTCAACTGCCTATAATCCACGCATAAGCGCATGCTTCCATCCTTCTTCTTGACCAACAAGACCGGAGCTCCCCATGGCGACGCACTTGGTCGTATGAATCCCTTGTCTAAAAGCTCTTCGATCTGTCTTTTTAGTTCCGTTAACTCCATAGGTGACATTCGATACGGAGCTATGGATATTGGTCCTGCACCTGGAACCAACTCGATGGTAAACTCAATTTCTCTCTCCGGAGGGAATTCAGGAATATCCTCTGGGAAAACATCCGGGTATTCCTTGACAATCGGGATCTTCTCCAGTTCCTGCTCAGCTTCTACCGTATTAGCTGACAAAAGGATATACCTTTGATCCTTTGGCCTGAAAGAGTTCAGATAGAAGAGTATTGCGGTTTGGGATTCAGAAAGTAAGACAGAGGGAAGTACCACTGTCTTATCAGAGCAATTGAGTACAACATGATTGGCAGAAAGCCAATCCATGCCCAGAATTACGTCGAGACCGGATAGAGGAAGGCAAATCAAATTAGCGGCAAAGGTCCTGCCCTCAATTCGAAGAGGAACATGGATGCACATTTGACTAGTTCTAACAGGCCCATTGGTAGGAGTAGAAACCAATAGATCATAAGGTAATTCAGAAATTGGCAATTGCAAAGCAGCTACACAATTATGAGAAATAAATGAATGTGAGGCACCCGAATCATAGAGTACAGTTAGAGTCTCACCGTTCACATCACAAGTGCCTTGGATTAGTCCTTCTGACTTATTAGCTTCTTCTGCATTCATAGTAAAAACCCGTCCTTGTCGCTGGGGTCGAGGCGGTTGTGATGAGTTCCTGGTCGGACACTCGTAAATTTTGTGGCCTGGCTTGCCACATCCATAGCAGATATTCTGGCCTACCAAGCATGGCCTATCACCATGATTCTTGCCGCATTTTGTGCAAGTTGGATTTGGAAAAGGCCTTTGGGGCTGCTTGCCTTTGTTGCCTCCTGGCGGAAATCTCCGCCGTTGTTGTACATTGGGCTTGAATTTTAGGCCTTGCGGGGCTAACCCCCTCTTGAAATTCCCACCAAATGCCCTCGTGATAGGTAATTTCGAGTGGCAATCCTCCACAAGTCGGCATTTGTTCACTAATGTAGGGAAATCCCTAATCTCCATCGGGCTGATTGCGGTGAGAATGTCCTCTCGTAACCCACCTTCAAATTTAATGCACTTCCAGGCTTCATCTGGGTTCCTCTGGTAAATGGTGGAGAATTTGCATAGCTCCTCAAATCGGGCAATGTATTCGGATACTGTCCGATTTCCTTGGCGCAGCTGCATGAACTCGAGTTCCTTGGCATTTCGAACCGAAGCGGGGAAGTACTTCTGGTAAAATACATCCTTGAACATTGTCCAGGTGACTACTGTCTGAGATTCCTCGAACAACCTTCGTACGCCGTTCCACCAGAACTCGGCGTCTGCTTCAAGCGTGTAAGTGGCAAAAGTCACTTTCTGATGATCCGAGCAATCCAAGACGAAGAAAATCTTCTCCATGGCTTTGATCCACTCGTCAGCTTTGTCAGGGTCGTATGCCCCTCGAAAACTTGGCGGATTTGCCTTTCTAAACTCCGCAAACCTGAGGTAGTCCAAGTTAGCCTCTGGGCCTTGTGGGTTCCTTTCACAGCCTGCTGCAGGCCGTCTGCCTAGCTGCTCCATTGTTTGGTGAGCTGCCGCGGCTTGTTCTCGCATTGTGTGAGCCATTTCCTGCATTGTGGCCATCACGTCAGTCGGGTTCTCTGGAGCAGGTTCTGCACGTGGTCTTCCTCGCCTTCCGGAAGCCATTAAGTTCTGAACACATAAAACAAAAGTTATTGAGTTGATCAGGCTCAATACTAAGTTTAATGTGCTAGTAAATAACAGCCCACACGGTCAGGCACTTCATACACATGCACAACTATATCTCGACCATACAGGTAAGATCTGGTGCACATTATCAACTAAAGTACAGGATATGCACGAAGCATAGTCAGTCCAATCCTCAGGCCTTAGCTAGGACGAACTGCTCTGATACCAAAAATGTAACACCCTACAAATTTTATGTTATGCTTAAGTCATAGCATGAAACTAGTCAGGTTGTGTTACCTTGTTGATACTTTATTTACCTTTCTTGTTTTTAATTTCTCTTTAAAACATCTCTATTTGCGAAACGTCGTGCTGTTATATTAAAAACGAAACGAACCGAACAAAATTTCACCAAGATAAGTATAGTACAACAATGTTACTACATACGTGTAAACATATATATATGTATATATCAGAAGCCACTATTTCAGTTTATGTACAAAGTTTTAAAGTAGAAATACATACGTGGGCTAGTGTATCAAAAAGACCATAATGCCCTCATCTGCCAACATACCCTATGGTCCTCAAAGGACGTTTCGTAATCTACTGCTAACCCTACAGTCAAACCCATGACCCAAAGCTACATGCTGTCCAAAAGAGGGTCATACTGTACAACATCTCCTACCACTAATCTACTCCGTCAGGTAGCCGTTAGCCATGCCAGGCTCGGCCGGTGTATAGTCGGCGCTGGGTCCCGAGGAGGAAGAGGGCGACGAGCCGGTGGCCTCGGAGGGGTCACTCTCAGAACTCAACGGGATGTCGGGATCGCTGCGGTGGTGACTCAAAAAGGTGGTCAACGGGTGCTGTGGGTGCAGGAGGTGCAGGATGTGGGTGCGCCATATGTAGAGGGATGGCGATATAAGGGGTAGCAGGGTCGAAGAGGGGATGGTGTAAAGGAACATCAAAGTTCCTGTCGCTGAAGAGGTATAAACGGAAGTTGCACGAACCAGCTATATACAAAGAGTCCAACTCCAGATCATGGTGGAACTGTAACGCAGGAATCTCAATAAAAAGGGTGGCTGTGGAGTCCATCGCCAGTGTCTGAGAATGATGCGAGAGACACAAAACGGGGTGAGAATTTCTAGAAAATTCTCAGTAGGGTTCGGTTATACTGGAACTGATATCACATACATTCTTAGTTGCCTTGGGTTTTACTTAATTATAAAAATATGTGTTCAAACAAAAACAAAAAAAAAAATCCATTTTCATGAGTTTAAAAACATGTCTGGTCCGAGGCAAGGTTCAGTTTTACTTTAATTGGCGTAAGAAACAAAATAGATTACTAATACTAATACATAGAATGATAAACGAAATAAATAAACGAATAGCAGTGAGAAATTGTAACAGACGATTGTAAACATCTTAATGTAACTAGTCCATGTATTCATGCATTCATGTAATCATGTAGACTCGTTCATGATCTTTCCTTCATAATCTTTTTCATCATTTTCTATCCTTTTCCATCTCTCTTGGTCCCCTGGGAGTTCTTGGCCATTTTAGACTCCTGGGTAATAGTCTGCTTATCAGGATCGAGCTCGTTCCTATATAGGAATGCCGAGTTTACTTTCCCCGATCTTCCCACCGATCTATTCCCATTAACTTTCTATCCGGGGCTGGCCCAAGTAGTATGGAACTTACATAATAACACAATTCTTTTCATAACTTTCATGGCTTTCTTAAGAATGCATATGCATTAGCATGTAATTCATAACTTGTACATGGGTTCTACCGAAATTTCGGCAGCATAACGGAATGTGTCCGCTTCCCCATGAATAGTGCCAGCCAATCAATACATCAATTTATCACAGGGAACACAAATTCACATTTATATTCCAACATAGAACTCAAATCCCTATCAAATTCATTAAGGCAGAAATCCTGCCTCAGCATATTCAACCAACCCGTTTTTTTTTTGTAATTCATGCCACAATTTCATTTTAACTCATTTGGACCTCAAATTTGAGTATGTTCCAGTGTTGTGTGTCTATTTTCTAACCTCTTTGGTCCCATCTAATTTCGGTATCTATAACTCGAGATATCTAAACTTTATCTCGGCTTGCCCATTGGCTAGCCAGAATCAGGGAACTAAAAGTAAAAATTCACTAAAAATCGAAAACTCACTCAAATCATACGAAATTGATCTCATGTTAAAGCTAACAGAACAAAGTTTCATTTAGAAAAAGTCCCACTCAATTTGGCTTAGTGGGGCTCGAGTTACAAGCCCCGATTTCGGACCTTCCTTCACTGCCCTGTTCTAGTCCGGTGTGGACATAGGGCGAATTGCGTGGAGAACTGGGAGCAATTGGGACCTTATTAAATTCTGAAATTTTTATGAGATATTATTCTATGTGTAAGCTTTCTAAAAAAGTTAGTTTCACTCATTTTCATGTAGTATAGGTCGAGTTCTAGCCTAAATAACCTAATCTGCCCCGAGCCAGAGTCAAAACCCTAGGTCGAGATTCAAAAATTCATATCTCCCTCAATTCTGATCCAAAATCCTTATATGATATGTCTATGGAAAGCCCGAGATGTCTAGTTTCATCTAAAAATAGTTTCATCAGATTTGACTGATTGTAGGCGGCGCCATACGTTCCGCCTTACGGACTGCCGTGGGCTCTCCACCAATACAGCAACCTCATCCATTTACCTCTCTTAGTTTTCTTCTTCTAATTCTACTTCTAACTCAAAATCCTCTATTAATCCAAGCATAATCATTTAATTCACACATCAAATAAGGTGAAAATAATTCAGCCCAGTCAGCCAGGTGCATGGATTTGATGCAAGAAATCAGAACCCCTACCTTTGATTTAAGTGTTTTGTGCTGAATTCTTGGAGTTTGGATGAACAAGACTGGAACTTGGCTTGAGTTTTGGATGTGTGAGCAAGAGAGAAAGAGAGTTGAAGGAGAAGAGGAAAGCAACGTAAATGAGGGTCTGAATCAGAGGAGGAGGGTGTGTTATATAGGCATGAGTGGGAGTTAACTTGGAAGGTTGTGATTGGCCTCTAAACATAAGGCCAAGTTTCAGCCAACCTTGCTCTCCATGTTGCCTTCTTTGTGTGGTAGAATCACTCTCCACGTCGCCTAAAGTGGGAGTAGTTTCCAGTATATTCTGGAAACGAAATCGGAACTTGTACGCTTGATAAAGTCGGAACTCGTGAACCTCCTGTATATGAAGTCGAAACTCAGAAAACATCCAGTCTAGTCGAAACTTGAAAGCAGAGCCTGGTGTGAAGCCAAGTACTTAAAGTCGGAACTCGGGAATTATAAAATTTCTATCCCGGAACTCGAAAAGACAGAGAAATGAGAGCTACTAATATTGGACTCGAGATCGGATCTCGCACATTTATAATATCGGAATTCGGAATATAGCCAGTTCATTTGAGCCTTAGAGACGAAGTCGGAAATCGAACATTTTACCCTTTGATCGCTAAGGTCGGAAATCGTAAATTGTGCTGAAGTCGAAGACGAACTCGTAAATTGGAAGCATCAGTCACTTCATTTCAGCCTATGAATTCGGAGATCGGAATTCATACTGAGGAGGTCAAAATTTATACATGCTTACACAAGGTCGGAAATCGTAAGCTACATGCATTAAGTCGTAAATCGTTGGCTGCATGCACAAGGTCGGAAATCGGAAGAAATCCCTTGTAAGCCTTGGAACGAAGTCGGAAGTCGAAGCTAATATTGAGATCGGAAGCTGAATCACAAGACAAACTCGGAAATCGTAAATCCTTGTCTGTCCAGCCTTGAAGATGAATTCGGAGGTTGGGAATACTATGAGCTCGGAAGTCGGAAGTCGTGGATGTTACACTATGCTTAAGTCATAATAAATTATCTGATAAGTGGTTACGTGCAATACTGGTTAAATTCTACTTTCTATATTAGTATTAATTACTCGCATAAAAATCTCATTTGCGTAGCAAAATTTTCTGCGTGACGGCAGAATAGATATTAGATAATCGATGATATTGTAAACCATGTAACATTTCTAAAAATACGATAAAGACAGAACTACTGCAAAATGCATCATAAATATGTACATATATATCTGATTTTAAAGTTTGTCAAAATGATACAAGGTAACAAAATGAGGCTGCTAATACAAAAGGAAACAACCAGTTTCTATGAACAGTACCCTAAGTGGTCCCCATGGGACATTGCATGTACATTCCTAATATCTACCCATCTATCCATGACCCAGACTGCCAAAAGAGGGCCATTCTGTATGTCTACTACCACTACGATAAACCCACTATCTAACCAGAATCTGAAGAAAGAAACCCATTTGCCATGGGTACATCTACAGGAGGGTGGCCCACGCTGAGAGCAGAGGACGAGGAGGAACTCGCTGCCTCAAATGGATCCTCCTCTGATGTCGAGGCGGAAAGCATCGGCTGTGGTGGCGAAGCAGGCGGGGCCATAGGAGCGGGGACTGCTGCTGCGGCTGGAGGAGGTGGAAATGGATGGAATGGGCCATATGAAGGGGAATGGCAATATACAGGATAGTAGGGTCAAACAGTGGGTGCATAAGTGGTACGGCGAAGTCTCTCTGGAAAAAGAAATACAGACGAAACTGGCACCTGCCAGATATATATATACAGAATCTAGAAACGGGTCGATGTGGATGTAAAGCTCGGGGAACTTAATGAATAGGACTCCTGTCGCTGCGTGCTCCATAGTCTGAGAATGACGCGGTAGTATACAGTAGGGTGAGAAATAGAAATTTCTCAGTAGGAGTTTCTAGTTCTATACATCTGTCATCGTTGTCATTCCCAGTTGTTTCGGTGTTTCAAAAATTTCCAGTGGTACAACGCAAAATGATATTTAACTTAATTACTTATTGAGTAATATACACCGAAACAAAGCTCAATTTTAATTGATAGAAACACTAATGCAATTAAACAGTAATTGTAAAGGAGCAATAGCATATCACAAAAAATAAACAGGTATCTAGGACAGTCAATTAATAAGCATTACATTGTGCATATGACTGCGAAAATTAGGAATGCATCTCATTCTTAAAGGCTTTCGCCTATTAGAACTTATTTCCATCCTTGGTCCCCTGAGAGTCTTTGGCCATATACTCCTGGGTAATAGTCCGCTTTTTAGGACCGAGCTCGTTCCTATACAGGATGGCTGGGTTTACTTTCCCTGACCTTCCCACTAATCTATTCCCCTTAATTCATTCCGAGGCTGGCCCAAGTGACATGAAATTCTTTATAATATCATGAAATGAATGAACATCTAGCTTGACTCTTTGATTATAATGCACTCAAGCTATCATAAAGTTTCACAACATATGAACTTCTTACCGAAATTTCGGCAGCATAATAGATCGAGTCCGCTTCTCCATGAATAGTGCCAAACAACCAGTACATTTGTACAACTTGCAATTTTAGTATAGACCAGCAATTATACATATACATTCATAGCATCAATCAACAATTTCAAATTAACATCAATAGAGTTTCAGTTTAACCCCCTTTGTTCTGCCCGAATTTGGTATGCCCCACTTCTCATTCAATTCAACTCATTTAAATCGAATTTTTGAATATGTCATAGCCTCATATGTCTAGATTCTAACCCTTTTGGTCCCATCTCATTTTGATGTGTATAACTCTAGATATAAACAATTTACCTCAGACTGCCATTCTCAGCCAAAATTGGGTCCTTATAAGTAAAAATTCACTAAAAATAGAAAAATAGGTGAATTCATACGAAATTTATATCAAATTAAAGCTATCAGAATAATCTTTCAAATGAATTAAGTTTCATGTCATTTATATTGGTATATTTTGACTTATGAGTCTCGAAACTTGGCCTTACTAAACTACCCTAGTTCAATCCGGTTTAGACTTATGCCAACTTCCTTGGTGCACTGGGAGCAAACAGCTATGAGTTTGGTTCTGAAATTTTTATCGGAAATTATTTTACATGTTAGCTTTCAAAAAAACTTGGGTTCACTCAATTGGAAGTTGTATAGGGTGAATTATACCCTTCTCAACTCCTACTGCCTAGATAGGAATCCAGATTTCTAGGATAAACTTCAAAAATTCATAAATAATTCTATACTAATCCAATGGTCTCATATGATATATGTGTGGAAAGCCCTAGATTTCTAGTTTCATATAAAAATGTTTCCATCCAATTTAAATTGCGGTAGGCGGAGCCGTACACTCCGCCGTACGGACTGCCGAGGAAAACCCTAACAGCTTCTAGATTTGACTTCCTCCTTCAAGCTATTTGCCCTCAATTTCAATTTTAATCACAGCATACATGCAAAACCAGTCATAAAACATCATCATCACTCTATAAAACATGCATATCTCAGATTATTCATGCTCCCCATGTAGCCCCAAATCAGAGAAAATAAGAGAAGGAGTAGGATTTCCTACCTTGTCTTGTGCAATCTATGCTGATTTTGTGTCTTTGATGGTGGTGACTTGGGATGAGACTTGAAGATGGATGATAATGGAGTGGAAATGAGAGTAGAGAGGAGAGAAAGTGAAGACCTTCAGCAGATGGGAAGTGGCCGAAATTTTGATGAGGAGAAAAGGAGAAAAAGCGAAGATATTTGAAGGTTGCTTGATTGTGATTAGTGGACCTAATCTTGGTCATAAAATCTGGTTTACTCCCCATCATCAAGGGCTGTCTAGGCGCCACTTGGGGGAGGTATTTGGCTAAATATTAGCCGTTGATTCTAGGGCACTCAGAAAATTCTACTGATCCGGTTCTGACAGTTTGAAATACCGAAATCTTACCGATTTCCCTTAAATCGGTAAATTGGCTTGAAAATTTTCTGTGGGGTTTTCTATGCTCCAAATTTAATTCCATCAAGCCTAATCTTCTCAAATCACCCTTAATTGGCTTTAAGTAAGTGTCTAATCAGATCCTGATTAAACTCACTTATTTGATAAAACCCAACAGCTCAATTGCTAACGATAAAAGTTTTTTGGACATTACAACAAAAAATTGAGGATGTTGCAAATCTTTTAAGTTTTCTACATAAAATTCCAAATTTCTCTAACCCTAATTTCTCTAATTTAACTCTAATTACTCTCATTTCTCTAATGCAATTGAATAAATTCATTAATGGTGCAAATTAGATGCATTGTGTTTTAAGGATGTTATAATTCACTTTTCATATCGTTCGTTTTTGTTGGATTCCACAAACTAGGGCAATTTTTTTTTTTGGTAAAGTTTTCTCATCATCTTATATCATGTATCTTTCACATTGTCAAAATCATGACATTATTTATCAGATCATTATCACATCATCATCCATAGGCATTTACATTTTGGGTCATAAATTATTACCTCTTCTATAAATATAACATAGTATGGATTATTCATTTTCAATGGTTGTCACAAATTATTTCATTTTTGTAAATATTCCATATCACAAATCATTTACTTTTTAGCAATTATCACCATTATTTTGCTTTTCAGCAATTATCATCGTCATTTTACTTTCAAGCATTATCACCACTGTAACATCCTCATAATACCATACTATGCTTAAGTCATTTTATGGCATTACTAGTTGTTACTCTTAATTAGTGGAAGTTCTTTTAGTTGAAATTAGTATAATATACGAAAATAGCTTATAGATTTTTTTTCTTTTTTTTGTTTTTTGTAAAACCTTTATGCTTGAAAACTGAGCCTTTAAATGCTTACTTACTCACATACATATGGACGTTGTTCCTCATATCCCTGAGTTACTAATATGGCGTGTGACAAAACTGAAACAACATAACACAATATCTTAAGCCAATAATGTAATCATAGATAATCAAAAGTCATCATTACACTTAATATGTATTACATATGTAATAGGTCCAATTAAGTAGCATGACTTCCCATATGCTCTTAATTATACATAAACAGCCCAACTTGGGCTCTTAAGAAAGTGAAAATACTATGCTACTATCTCGATCTTCCTTAACTAGGAAAAGAAACATGGCAGCTCCTCGTCTTATCCAGTTAGGTACTTTCACAAGTGCTACTATGGATGTCATCAGCTCCGTCTGAAGATGATATGGAGACGTAGGAGTGAGAAATACAAGATTTCTTAGTAGGATTCATACTAGACCATTAATGTGTCATTGTCGTTGTCCCAACCACTTCAGGTTTAATTATGAAAATAATGAGCATGCATAAGTTCTATTTTTAAAGGGTTTGAAAACATATGTTCCCGAAGCGGGTTTCTTTTAATCTTTCCCATATAAATATAATATCAAGAAACTCAAAGCTACTATATAATAGCATATACATGTGAGAGCATAGTATAAACATTCATAACATGCATGAGAAATATAGAAAACATGCATGACTATGAACTCATCAACTTGACTATGGTTCCACTTTGACTTTACTTTCATTTTTAGCACGTGCTTAACATTCTTTACTTTTCCTTTGAAATAGACTGCTTTTGGACATGAGCTTATTCTGTGACTGTGGTGACGCCATACTAACCAAATCAGACTAAGTCGATATTGGTTACCTCTAAGTTGGAAGGTCCTCCATGTCAACCTTGCCTCCCCCAAAGAGGTTCCTTAAGTCTTTGTGGATCACTGTCTCTTACTTTCCTAAAGTGATCGAGGGGTCATATCCTATTATTCTTTTTTTTTATCATTATACTTTACATGGATAATACTTCTTTGACTAGATACATGCAATGATATGATTAAGTCCATAATTTTGATGGAAATCCGGTAGTATAATGGCTAGACCAAATCTTCCCCAAAATGCTAATCATAAAACTTTCAATCAACAGTCTATTATATCCACATCACATCATCACACTAGTCATTCAATCATGAGATAGGGCTCAATCAACTTGTCATTCATCATGTCGAATGGCATCATACATTCATACCCTAAAGGGGTTCATAGTTGTGTTATTCTTTGTGAAGAATCTTATGAATCACTATATGATTTCTCGTGATTACCCATGAGAGAATCACATAGTTAAAATATATATATGTGGTCTTTTAGTTGCTTAGTTGTCATGTGAAATTATTCTTTACTTGAATACATGTCTTGTGGAACACTTGTTCAATTTAATTAAGTTAGGTAATTGTTTTCTTTCTTTGAGATAGTGCACTTAGTGATTCCTAGATTCATAGTATGCTTAGAGGCCCTAATCATACTTTTGTTCCCAAGGAGTTTGAGATCCCTCTAATCCTTGGGTCATAACAATGCATAACCACACTCATGAATCCAATAGCACCATGTTCAGTAATCACTAAGGGTGATTTTTAACTTATCCAAGTTGTAAAGTTTCAAGCTTTTATTATTAATATAACAAGGTCTTACATCAAATATTATACAAGTTATCATTATTTATAAAGTATTCATAAATTTTTATTCTTTATGAAAGTAAGTGCCTTTAAAATTATACTCTTGATTTAAGGATTAAATCTTTATGAAATAATGATTTAAGATGCTAGCTTTTGAACTAAAAGGTCTTGTTCTTTATGAAAGTTGACACTTTTAATTATTCTAAGACCATCAAGGTGTCAACTTTATGATTTAAAGTTGTCTTAAAGTCTAAAAGATTCCTACTTTATGAACTAATGATATAAAACATTAGCTTAAAGTTAGAAAGTCTTGATCTTTATGAAAGTTAACACATTTATGACTCAAAAGTGACATTCTTGCTTAAAACTTAAAACTTTACTCAATACATTCATCTCAAGGTTCAACCTTTACAAAACTAAACTACAAACTTATAACTATATGACTTGAAGTTACCTTCTTGATTAAAGTTTAAAACTTTATGAAAGGATTTGTTTCCAAGACTCAATCTTTAAAACATAAAGTGATAATATGTTTCTATAACTTAAAAAGGCTTCATACTCTAAAAAGCTTAAACTTTTACATATATTATTGTCTTCAAGAAGAACAAAATGGAACCTTGTAAAATCCATAAAATAGCATGACTTTTAAGCATTAAGAAGCAAACTTTTTTAAAGTTTTAAGCTTTTAGGATGTTCATAGTCTTTTCAAACCATGAAAAACATGTAAAGATGAAACTTTTCTAATCATAAGCTCGTCATAAGAAAAGGAACAAACTTTAAACAAATTACCACCAAGAACATCATTCTTTTTCAAACAACTCACAAGAAACATCAAGATCTCATGCATCAAGAAAGAAAAATAGAAACTTTGAAGCACTTAAAGAAAGGAACTTTTCAAGAAATCAAGAACACTCATAGATAAGAACATGAACATATTTTACCAAAAATAGAAACTTTTGCTCATGAAGAGCATGAAAGATTTTCTCAAGCTTTTAGTTGAAGATCTTGGTCATGAGAGGAACCAAGTTTTAAGCTTTCTTGGGTAAACAAAATAGAAGAGTGAAGATCACTACCTAAGCTTGAAAATGGCATCCTTGAAGAAAAGGAAGAGGATGAAGGAAACTCCTCCTTTTGGTGAAGATGGTGGCGGTTTGGCTTGGAAAGGATGAGAGCTCTTGAGTTCTCTTGAAAATGAGGCTTATAGTGTTTAGATCTTGTCTCCAAAGACCAAAAGATATGGTCCTTGAAGGGTTTGGTGAAGAAAGTTTGGTTATGGAGGTGGAGAATGATGAAGAAGATGAAGAAGAAGAAGAAGAAGAAAGAATGCAGAAAGAGGTTAGAGGATTTGAAAACGAGATAGAATGATATGACACAAAATGAAAATGGATGAGTGTGTATTGTTATTGTTGTGCCCGTAACTTCTTTAAGCAAGAGGGGAGATATTTTTACTTCATTTTGTGTTATCTTATGTTAATTAGTGATTAAGGAGACAAAGTGGATGATGGGGAGACAAAACATGGTCAAACTCTTACATAAAGCACTTTTGTCTAATGCTTTATGCTTTTATGACCTCACCTTTTACTTTATTGTCTAGTTGACTAAATTTGAATTTAATAATGTGATTAAATGCTCTTGCAACTCAATTAACATGATGAAGCAAGGATTAGTGATTAACACATAAGAATATGATTAACAAAATTTAATCTTGCAATTAAGCTTAATTATCCTTAATTAAACTTGATTATGCTAATTAAGGGTGATTAGTACTTAATTAAGCTATTATGACTTTGACTTGCTTAATTAGAGATTATCTAATCCCGATTAAGCATTTTCTTGACTTTTCTTACCAGAGTTAACTCATAAATACTTTGTTAATTCTTTAATTAAGCCTTAATCTCATAATTTCTCATTAAGTACCTAATTACTCAAGGTTACTGAGGTAATTTAGCACGGCAAGAATTTGAGGATGTTACAACCACTATTTTAATTTCCAGCCATTATCACCATCATTTTACCTTTTTTAGCAACTATCAACATCATTTTACTTTCCAGCCATTATTATCATCATTTAGCTTTCCAATTATTATCATCATCATTTTACTTTTCAGCAATTATCACTATTATTTTACTTTTTTTAGAAAATATCACCATCATTTTACTGTTCAACAATTATCACCATCTTTTTACTTTTCGGCCATTATCATCATCATTTTCAACAATTATTATCACCATTTTACTGTTTAGCAGTTATCACCATTATCACCATCATTTTACTTTTAAGTCATTATCACCATTATTTTACTTTTCTAGTAATTATCACTATCATTTTACTTTTCAACAATTATTACTATCATTTTATTTTTCAATTATATCACACCATTTCTTTTCAATAATTAGCACACATCATTTATTTTCAGCCAGTATCACAGATCATTCACTCACACTCAGTATCATCACATCATGCATTCATATCATCATCAATTTTCTATTTTGAACAAAATATGTGTTCATGTCTTTACTTGTACCTTACAATGATAATATCAAAATTATAGTTTTTATATTTTCTAGTAAGAAACAAGCAAAGAGGGGCAACTGCAAACACCATATTCTGTCATAACTTTTTTGCCTTTTAGTTACCAAAAATGAAAAATATATAAAAATGAAAAAATAAAATAAAATCACTTTTTTCAATTTCCTTTTGCCTCCATTCCTCTATCCTTCTAAATGCAAATTCAGTTCTTAAATCCCTCTATACATAACCACTTTTCAATTTTCATCTCTCTCCTTCTAGATCACCAACTATCTCTTCTCTTATCTCCTACTTTTTTAAAATTGTCAACAAACCAAATATTTTTCCCTCTATTTGGAACCTTTGCCCCCCAAATATCTCTCATTTATTCTATATATGTAACATCCTGATTTAGCGGTGTGTATAATTAACACCATCACATACTAAATTGTTAATAAAAGTTTTAAAAATAAGGAGGGAATGTAGAATAATACAAGTAGTAGCAGTGTACAATTAGAATTTCTACGAAAACAAAATTTTGACCGCACGGTAAAAATCTTATTGACAATTTCTTAGGACATAAGAGAGTTTAATCATCAGGAGATTACACTTATTATATGTGGCTCAAAGTGGGCCACATGGCCAAAATTTCATGGAGTAATATGGGCCACAAACTTATGGTTAGCTGCTATGGTGAGTCACCTTTTAGTTTTCTAAAATCTACCTAAATATCTCAAGAAACCTTAACATTTTTATCATCTTTTTCTCTCCCCCAAACCCCCATCTGAACCTTCTCTCTTTCTCTCTCACTCCTTTTCCTCCATTATTATTCTTACAAAATTGAAAAATCCTTAGTTCCTCTTTTTTTTCTTAACATCTATCTAGGTTTTGAGCTTTTTTACTACCTTCTAAACCACATAGAAGCCAAAATCTCTTCGCTTTGGATCACATCTAACTTCAGCCAAGAAGGAGAAAGCAAGATTTGAAGTGTTCTTGAGCTTGAAAGTAACGTAAGCTCCTAAATCACTTTATATGTGGATATATTGATAGATAAGCTGAGGTTTTTATCTTTTTTGTTCTCATATATCTTGGCTGAGAATGATGTTCTTTAGATTTATATTAATGAATTACAACTAGTGAAACTTAAGTTAGTGAGATAAACAAGCTAAGGACTCAAAAATAATCGTAAACAGAAATAAGCTAATCTAGACAAATCTAGGCAATAGTGAATCCGTGGATCATGCCTTGAGCTAGGAATTTTCAATTTAAGTAGAACCAATTTTAATTGAAATCTAACTCATAGGAGCATATATCCACAAAATTGAGTTCATTGGACTTTAAGATGAATAAGTTATGAATTTTTGAAATAGGCTGTAAGTGAAATAACATGAACTTGAAGAGCAAGTGTTCTAACTGTAACGCCCTCCCAAGTACAGTACTATGCTTAAATCATAGTACCACACTCAAGAGTTGTTACTGTTACCTGAGCAGACCTTATTTCACAGCAACTTCAGCCATCTTTGAAACCTTTCGAGCTATCTGGAGATAACACGGAAAATAGGAGTGAGAATTATAAATTCTTAGTAGGATTCTCTAAACTATCACACGTAGTGTCATCGTTATTATCTCCAGCTGCTTCGGTTTATTATGAAAAATGTGAACATGTTAATGGACTTTTCAGGTTTTGTAACGTCCGATTTCCGACTTCCGATCCCCTCTATTGTTGAAATTTCTGATTTCCGAGTTTGTCTTATAATTCCGCTTCCGACCTCGATATTAGCTTCGACTTCCGACTTCGTTCCAAGGCTCACAAGGATTTCTTCCGATTTCCGACCTCATGCATGTAGCTTACGGTCTCCGATTTAATGCATGAAGCTTACGATTTCCGACCTTGCAAGCGTGTATAAATTTTGACCTCAGTATGAATTCCGATTTCTGATTTCGTGAGCTGAAATGAAGTGACTAATGCTTCCAATCTTACGAGTTCGTCTTCGACTTCAGCACAATTTACGACTTCCGACCTTATGATTTACCAATGTACGAGATCCGATCTTGAGTCCAATATTAGTAACTCTCATTTCTATATCTTTTCGAGTTCCGGAATAGAAATTTTATAATTCCCGAGTTCCGACTTTAAGTGCTTGGCTTCACACCAAGCTCGGCTTTCAAGTTTCAATTAGACTGGATGTTTTCTGAGTTCCGACTTCATATACAGGAGGTTCACGAGGTCCGACTTTATAGAGCGTACGAGTTCCGATTTCGTTCCGTAATATGCTAGAAACTACTCCCACTTTAGGCAACGTGGAGAGTGATCCTACCACACAAAGAGGGCAACGTGGAGAGCAAGGTTGGCTGAAACTTGGCCTTATGTTTAGAGGCCAATCACAACCTTCCAAGTTAACTCCCACTCATGCCTATATAACACACCCTCCTCCTTTGATTCAGACCATTATTCACGTTGCTTTCCTCTTCTCCTTCAGCTCTCTTTCTCTCTTGCTCACACATCCAAAACTCAAGCAAAGTTCCAGCCTTGTTCATCCAAACTCCAAGAACTCAGCGCAAAACACTTAAATCAAAGGTAGGGGTTTTGATTTCTTGCATCAAATCCATGCACTTGGCTGAGTGGGCTGAATCATTTTCACCTTATATGATGTATGAATTAACTAATTATGCTTGGATTAATAGCAGATTTTGAGTTAGAGATAGAATTAGAAGAAGAAAACTAAGAGAAGTAAATGAATAAGGGTGCTGTCTTGGTGGAGAGTCCACGGCAGTCCGTATGGCGGAGCGTACGGCGCCGCCTACAATCGGTCAAATCCGATGAAACTATTTTTAGATGAAACTTGACATCTAGGGCTTTCCATAGACATATCATATAAGGATTTTGGATCAGGAATGAGGGAGATATGAATTTTTGAATCTCGACCTAGGGTTTTGACTCTGGTTCTGGATAGATTAGGTTCTTAAGGGTGTAACTCACCCTATACAACTCCAAATCGAGTGAAACTAATTTTGTTGGAAAGCTTACACATAGGAGAACTATATCCAAGGAAATTCCGAGTTTGTTATCAACTCAGTTGTTCCCAGTGATTTGAAGAAATCACCCTATGTCCAAACCAGGCCAACACAGGGCAGTTCAGGAAGGCTAAGTTTCGGGGCTTGTAACTCGAGCCCTAATAAGGCAAATGAAATGGAACTTTTTATATATAAAAGTTTGTCCTGTTGGCTTTAATATGAGGCCAATTTCGTCTGAATTGAGTGAGTTTTCGATTTTTGGTGAATTTCTACTTTTAGTTGCCTGATTCTGGCTAGCCAATGGGCAGGCCGAGATAAAGTTTAGATATCTTGGGTTATAGATACCGAAATTAGATGGGACCAAAGAGGTTAGAAAATAGACACACAACACTATAACATACTCAAATTTGAGGCCCAAATGAGTTAAAATGAAATTGTGGTATGAATTACAAAAACCGGGTTGGTTGAATAAGTTGAGGCAGGATTTCAGTTTTAATGAAATTGATATGGATTTGAGATCTATGTTGAAATATAAATGTGAATTTGTGTTTCTTGTGATACATTGATGTATTGATTGGCTGGCACTATTCATGGGGAAGCGGACACGTTCCGTTATGCTGCCGAAACTTCGGTAGAACCCATGTACAAGTTATGAATTACATATGAATGCATATACATTCTTGAGAAAGCCATGAAAGTTATGAAAAGATTTATGTCATTATACAAGTTCCATACTACTTGGGCCAGCCCCGGATAGAAAGTTAATGGGAATAGATCGGTGGGAAGATCGGGGAAAGTAAACCCGGCATTCCTATATAGGAACGAGCTCGATCCTGATAAGCAGACTATTACCCAGGAGTCTAAAATGGCCAAGAACTCCCAGGGGACCAAGAGAGATGGAAAAATGATAGAAAGTAATGAAAGAGTCTATGAAAGAAAGTTCAAGAATGAGTCTACATGATTACATGAATGCATAAATACATGGAGTAGTTACATCAAGATGTTTACAATTGTCTGTTACAATTGCTCACTGCTATGCATTTATTTATTTCATTTATCATTCTATGTATTAGTATTAGTAATCTATTTCGTTTCTTATGCCAATTGAAATAAAACTGAACCTTACCTCGGACCAGACATGTTTTTAAACTCATGAAAATGGACTTTTTAGTTTGAACACATATTTTAATAATTAAGTAAAACCCGAGGTAACTGAGAATGTATGTGATGTCAGTACAAGTATAACCGAACCCTACTGAGAATTTTCTTGAAATTCTCACCCTGTTTTGTGTCTCCCGCATCATTCTCAGACCCTGGTGATGGACTCCACAGCCACCCTTTTTATTGAGATTCCTGCATTACAGTTCCACCATGACCTGGAGTTGGACTCGTTGTACATAGCTGGTTCGTGCAACTTTCGTTTGTACCTCTTCAGTGACAGGAATTTTGATGTTCCCTTACACCATCCCCTCTTTGACCCTGCTACCCCTTATATTGCTATCCCTCTACATATGGCGCACCCACATCCTGCACCTCCTGCTCAAGCAAAGACCCACTCCACTTCGCCATGAGTAACCACCGCAGGCAGCCCCCGACATCCCGCTGAGTTCCGAGAGTGACCCCTCCGAGGCCACCGGCTTGTCGCCCTCCTCCTCCTCGGGACCTAGCGCAGATTACACCCCGGCCGAGCCTGGCATGGCTAACGGCTACCTGACGGAGTAGTTTAGCGGCAGGGGATGTTGTACAGTATGACCCTCTTTTGGATAGCATGTAGCTTTGGGTCATGGGTTTGATTGTAGGGTTAGCAGTAGGTTACGAAATGTCCTTTGAGGACCATAGGGTATTATGATCTTCTTGATACATCAGCTCCGTATATGTTCTATTTTAGAACTTTGTACATAAATTGAGATAGTGGCTTCTGATATATATATATATGTTTACACGTATGCTGTAACATTATTGTACCATGCTTATCTTGATGATATTCTATTCGGTTCGTTTCGTTTTTAATATAACAGTACGCCGTTTCGTCAATAGAGACGATTTAAAGAGAAATTAAAAACAAGAAAGGTAAATAAAGTATCAACACGGTGACACGACTTGACTAGTTTCATGCTATGACTTAAGCATAACATAAAATTAGTAGGGTGTTACAGGTTTATAGTTCGAAAATGTATTATCCGAAGCAGAGTTCATTTTATTCACGCGCTTGAGTCACATTGGCAATATTTCATATTTAGAAAATAATCACAGCATAAATAGATAGTACAGCTTTAGCATCAATTAAACATGGGATGTCATTATGCAAATTCTCATCTTTGAATTCATGCAAATATTATGATGCCTTTATTTAACTTTCTTTGCTCTGTACTAAGTTAATGTCATGGATGTTGCCACCATACATTTTCATTGCTTACACTAGCTGGGTCATGCCTCGTGTAAGTTCTGTCCCCCTATACTCCCACTAGCTGGGTCGATGCCATGCCTCATGTGAGTGGGGTGCTTGCATATTTTTTAATCTTTAGTCTTTACTGCCCTTGGATAGTCTGGCCTTGGGGTGAGCTCATCAGCTCGACTCGTGACCGTCATCACACCGACTCACCCACAAGGGGACCCATGTGCCTCTAGGTCGGAGGGACTCAGTTGGCCATCTGTCTCCAACATAGAGGGACCCAAAAGTTTTAGCTGTCTTCACATGGAGGGATTCAAAGTGCAACTGCCTCCAGGTGAAGGGACCCATATTCATTATATTCATATCATTGCATTCTCATACATAATCATGCATAATCATGCTGAGTGCATTCGTACATATGGTTCATCATTTACTTTCAGATATTCTTGCATACATGATTTCCACATACATATTCATAACATATAAATGCTTATAAGCTTCTTACAATTTTGCCGAAAATTCGGCAGCATAACGGATCAGATCCGCTTCCCCATGAATAGTGCCAGGCTACAAGTAAAACCAATCAGGCAAAATTTCAACATAGAGCAGTAAACATATCACAATAATGTCAATCATGTAGGGATTGAACCCTTATATATCATATTAATATCAATCATATAGGGATTAGACCCTTATATTCAATTCTGCACATTATATCAATTCTGCCGATTTTTAGAAATGAAGCCCTAAATTTATTTTAGCTTATTTAACCCTGAATTTTGGCTATATTGAAGTGCTATGTGTCTATTTTCTAACCTCTTTAGTCCCATCTAATTTTGATAAGCATAGCTCAAGTTATTTAGGTTTTATACCGGCCTGCCCAGTGGCTAGCCAGAATCAGACACCTAAAAGTAAAAATCCACTAAAAATCGAAAACTGACTCAAATTATACGAAATTGGTCTCATATTAAAGCTAACAGAACAATATTTCATTTACAAGAAGTTTCATTCCATTTGATATAGTAGGGCTCGAGTTATGAGCCCCGAAAACTGACCTTCCTGAACTGCCCTGTTCTGACCCGATTTGGACATAGGGCAATTTTCTTGGATCATTGGGAACGGGACCTTATCTAATGCTGAAATTTTTATGGGACATTCTCCTATGTGTAAGCTTTCTAAAAAAGTTAGTTTTATTCATTTCCAAGTAGTATAGGGCGAGTTCTACCTTGAACCACCCAGTCTGCCCAGAATCAAAGTCAAAAACCTAGGTCAAAATTCAAAAATTCATAACTCCCTCAATACTAATCCAAAAGCCTTATATGATATATGTATGGAAAGCCCTAAATGTCTAGTTTCATATAAAAAATGGTTTCATTGAATTTAATTGGCGATAGCTGGAGCCGTACGGACTGCCAAGGGTTTTTGGTTCTCCAGCCCTTCAGCTCTTCCTATTTTCATTCTTTCTTGCTTCCAATTCGAATTTAACCTCACAAACAGCCAATGAACCAGCCATATATCATCATAATCATTCAATCCATACATCAAAAATTGAGAAAATAAACCACCACCAGCCACCCAAATCAAAAAATCAAGGCAAGAATTGGAATCCTACCTTTTGTTATATGTGATTTAGCTTGATTTTGGAATTTGGATTAACAAAACCTAGTTGAATTTGATAGTTTGATGGAGTTGGGTGGGTGAAGAAGAGAAGGAGGGAGCTGGGCAGAGGAGAGGAGGCACAGGAAAAATGGCTGAATGAAGGAAAGGAAGTGTGTATATAAAGGCATGGAGAAAGGTTGTGATTGGTTGAGCATATATGGCTGAAATTCAGCCAAGCCTCCTCCTTTCTAGTGGCCTTGTTAGCACCACTTTTAGGGGTTAAGTGGCTGAGTTCTCAGCCACTTAAAGTAGGGTATATGAGTTGAAATTCTATTAGTTCGGTTTCGACAGTTTAAAATACCGTAATCTTACCGATTTCCTTTAAATCGGTAAAACGGTTTTGAAGAAATTTGTGAAGTTTTATATGTTTCTATTCTAATTATCTCTAATCTAACATCTAATTAACTCTTGATCAACCTTTAATTAATTCTAATCAAGCTTAAAGATTCAATAAAATCGAATAAATCGATTAACAATGTAAATTAAACGTTTTACAAGTTGAGGGCCTTTCTGGTTTTTGTTGTTTATGGCTAATGGCATTTTTGTAATTATGGGTAAGTCTAGGGGCATCCAATGTCATTTCACATATGGATACCTCCGTGGCTCCAAGGGCCGAGGTTTAGGTTTCTACATTTTCACTACGCGATTCTGCTTCGTTTAAAACCTTATTCTACTAATTCTATTGATCTAGGGACCTAAGTGTTATTTTCTAAAAAGTTTAGGGGCAAGATTGTAAATAATAAATATTTATTTTTATTATTTCCTATTATGTTATATGGGGATGTTACACTAACAAGCATAACTTGCCTTATAGACCTTTAAATTGAGTACAACCAACTTTTTTAGAAAGCTAACAGATAGCAAAAGAAGCCTATAAATGTTTAGATCCAAACTCTTAGTGAGTTGCTTCCAGTAATTCCACAAAATTACCCTATGCTTTGTAGGTATTAATACAGGGCAGCCCCAAGGTAAAGTTTACAACTTAAGCTCTGCTTAGCCAAATTGAGCAAAACTTAGTTTATTTGAAAAAGAGTTCATGTGAGTATAAGCATATAAAAATTCAAGGAAAAATGATAAGAAATAGATTTTTAGTGATTTTTCACTTTTAGGTACCCAAGTTTGCCCCAAAATAAGGTAGCAGTGGATCAAATTTAAATAACATAATTTGTACCCGTCAAAATTTAGTGGGACCAAAGAGATTTAAAAATAGACTAATAAAGCAACATTCTTATAAAATTTGGGACTAAATTCAAATTTTGGTGTAATTTGTAAATTTGGGCAGAATTGAGAAATCTATGTCTAATTTGTAGTTAAATTGTATTTAACTTAACTTAAAGGTCTCCAAACTATATGGGACCAAAACAAATTGAAAAGTCAAAGAATATATGTTGGTTTTAATGCCATATGCTACCACTATTCATTAGAATCTTTGTGATTGGGGCAATCCTTGCTTTGTATGATTATGCATGCGCTTGAGACTTTGATATATGTATTGGAATTGTTTTTTTCTATTGACTGGCTATTTAAACTGATGTTATAAATTTTGGGGACTCTCATACTACAATTGTCATACTGGGAATTTTCGATAGAAATATTCTAAAAGTAAGTATGCAGCATAAGCATAAATGCATTCAAACATCCCCATGTACTATTATGACCAAGGAATGCATATGAAGCTATGAGCTAAGAAAGCATATGAACACATGAGCTCGCAAGATAAATATGATTCTATATCACTTGGGCCTGAGAAGGTAAATCCAATTAAGTCAGGGAATGTATAACTGGCTTCTCTTGAACTAAGTTGAGAAAGTAAATCAGCTAGGAATAGGTTTGTATGAGTGTTAGGGAAAGTAAACCTAGCAATCACATATAGAAACGAGTTTGATCCTGATAAGTAGTCTATTATCTAGGAATAGGTAAATTGAATAAATTGAACCTGCTTCAAATAAAGATTTTGGAAAGTTATCAAATGAACTTTATTTCCTTTATCCACTAAACACACATTTTCTCGAGAAAAATTGTAGCAGCTCAGGATGATAATGATGACAATGCATGTGGTAGTTTAGGAGGACCTACAAAGAATTTAAATTCTCATCCCTATTGTATATATCCGTATTATCCTCAGATGACGGTAATGGCATTGGTGGTGGTTTATCTCGAGGCCTCTAACTGGCAGTGGCATTACAACCATGCCTTGGATTCCAAACACTTGATGGGCTAGGCATAGGTCAGACTATACATATTCTTCAAGCATTCCTTCACGGTGTCCATTTTGAGCCCTTTCTTAGATCTTAAGGCTTTGGTTGATAGGATGCCTTTGTGTATGGCTCACCCAATGTTTAAACCACTTCCTTCTTCTCCCTTATCAACTATGAAGACCGACTCCTCCAAGGCAAGTTCATCCTCCTTTTCAGCTTCTACTTCTGGCAGTGGCTAGTATTCATCAGGCAATCTTGGGCAACATGCATTTTGGAGAATCGCTTCTTCACTCCCGAGTTGGATTAGGGGGAGTGAGTAGGATCTTCTGAGGAGCCATAAAAGGAGGTACCACAATTGGATGAGCCATGTATAGTGGAATTCCATCAAATAGAGCCTCGGGGTTGAGATATGGGCTCCAAATAGGAAGAAGCACAAGAGCGCTGGAAAAGTATGTAAGAATGCACATGGGAAGTCGCTATCAAATATAAGGAGTCCAGGGCAGGGTCATAATGCTACTACCACTTAGGTACTTCGGCAACGAATGCCATCGCCGCCATTGTTATCGTCTAAGAATGACATGGATACATACAAATGGTATGAGAATTTGAAAATTCTCAGTGGGATCCCCATACTGACATCACAATCATTCTCAGCTGCTACAGTTTATTTCGAAAATGCGAAAAATGTAGATATTAAAGCAAAGCTTCCAATTTTTATAGGTTTGAAACCATATGATCTGAAGCAGATTTCATTTTACTCATGCACTTAATAAATAGGGAGGAAAATGTATCATAATCATAACAGGTCAATAAGTAATTACACATTATGCATAGGTAAATGCAAATGAGTCATGATGCAAGTGCACTTGACTTCTCCTTTTCTTAACTTGTGTCATAATTATCCATACTTAGTCCTTTGGGAGTAGTTGGCCATGTAAACTCCTAGGTAATAACTTTCTTTTCAGGTTGAGCTCATTCCTATACGTGATTATCAGGTTTACTTTTGTCGATACTCACATCGATTTTTTTCCCTTAATTCATTTCGGGGCTGACCTAAGTAATATGGAATCATAATCATATCAAAGATCATAAATTTATGAATGAAAATGCTTGAGAGACTTATGATTATGCTACATAGTTCATATACTTCTGCTGAAAATTCGGCAACATGATAGTTGAAATAGGAAGGGTCCCAAAATAAACAATACAATCAACAATTAGCTAGTCATAGCAATCATGATCATTATAAATAACATGCCAACATAACATCATTTTGGTATGTAACTATATTAAGATTCACTCTATTTAATTCTTCATGGTTTGTGGAATCTCTAAGTCATGAAATCCTCAAGTTGTCCTACTCTCCTTAAATCTGCCTAGAATTTCTAAATTGTACTAAAATTTTATTCTAATTCATTTTACTCTCAAAATTTAATATAATTTAGCTCTGTTAGTCTACTTTTGAACTTCTTTAATTTATTAAATTTTGAAGTGTATAACTTAGTTATTAAAGTATTACTCAAGGTTGCCCTATTTCAGGACAGACTTGCACATCTAAACTTAGAAAATCACTAAAAATTCATCTTATGTTATTTTGATATGAAATTCTACTAGGTTGTACCTATATGGACCTATTTCAAATCTAGCATGTTTCACTCTAATTGATTAGGTAGAGCTCAAGTTAGGAACTCCTCATTAGGGTTGCCTTGTTTCATCTCAAATAGAGCATAAGTCAAATTTAAGAATTTACTGGGAACAATCTAGAAATTATTTAGCCCTAAAATTTTATAGACATAATTCTATATATGTTGGGTTTTTAACAAAATTCATTTCATTTAAATTGAAGTTATATAGGGCGAGTTATACCCACTTCATCACACATTAGTTAGGATAAGAGGTGTTAACCCACACTTTACTTCTAAAAATCATATCTTTTTCATTTCAAGTCCAATGGACCTATAATTTATATGGTTGAATTCATCTTTGAGTTAGGTTTTATGTAAAATTAGTTTTACTTCAAATTGAATTTTTTAGGTTGATATATAACTCTCAGTGTATAGACTGCCCATAGTTTTCCCTGCCATAGCTTTTCTATTTTGTGACCACATTGGTTTTCTAATATATTCTTCCATACTAACCAGGTTTTCCTAGCCTTAAAATACTAGAGAAGGTCCTATTAACATCATACAAGCTCTACATGAATATATCAAGATGGTACAAGGAAACCTTAACTTCCATAAAACTCTAGAAGACAAAGTCTTAGGAATTCTACCTCAAGTTCAAGGTTTGTAGCTCTTTAACTTGAATTTTTTGGTATTTTTACTTCCCTAAAGCCTCAAGATGAGCACAAATTACTTCTTGCTCGTTGCTTGGTTGAGCTTATATGACTCAAAGGAAAGAGCTTTTTGGGTTGTATTAGGGCTTTTTGAGGATAAGCAAACTAAAAAGTTGAAGACTTGAGCAAAATCAAGCAAGGCTCAAGGTTGTAAGTGAGTGTATGTGAATTGAAGAAGAAAATGGAGGTAGAGAGAAAAGGAAAGGGGCTACCAAAAATAGTGAGGAGAAAAAAGAGAAAAAAAGTGTGTCTTGCTTATTAAGTTAGTAGGTTGACTCCTATTAGTGGAATTGAATGAAAATTTAAATTCTCTTAAATTTGGGTGGCTCTCCTTTGTCCACCAAGGGAGTTGGTGTTGCTAATTTCTAGCCACTCATCCTATTTACGCCATCCCATAGTATAGATTCCTATTAGATCAGTTCTTATACTACAAAACATTGCTACTAAGACAATTCTCTTTGGCTAGCAAAACATTACTATTTTGCTACATAAAAAGTTTAAATTCACATTACCCTACAATTAACCTTTTCTTATTACCTACTTGTATATCTTTAATGTATAATAAAAAATTAATCATTAAATAGTGTTAGTTGTAACACCCTCCCAAGTACAGTACTATGCTTAAGTCATAGTACTACATTCAAGAGTTGTTATTGTTACCTGAGCGAACCTTATTTCACAGCAATTTCAACCGTCTTAGAAACTTTCGGGCTATCTGGAGATAACACGGAAATAGGAGTGGGAATTTTAAACTCTCAGTAGGATTCATTAAAAAATTTCATACCGTGTCATCATTATTATCTCCAGCTATTTCGGTTTATTAAAAAAAAAATGAACATATTATACAAACTGTTACGTTTTATAGATTGAAAACATATGGCTCGAAGCAGAGTTCTTTTTGTTTCACGCACTTGAGTCACATTGGTAATATTTTACATTTAGAATAATAATCACTGCATAAATAGTATAACAACCTCAGCATCAATTAAACATGGGATATAATTATGCAAATACTCATATTTGAATTCATGCAAATGCATTGGTGCTTTCCTTAACTTTCTTTGCTTTATTTTATTGGCACACTTGGGCATTATGTGTCGCCATCCCTAGGGTGCTTGCATATGTTTTAATCTTTAGTCTTTACAGCCCTTGGATAGTCTGATCTAGGAGTGAACCCAACTCGTGACCGTCGTCACATAGTACTGACCGGGACCCACGTGCCTCTAGGTCGGAGGGACTCAGTTGGCCATCTGCCTCCAATATAAAGGGACCCAAAAGTTTTAGCTGCCTTCACAGGGAGGGACCCATTGTGCAACTGTCTCCAAGTGAAGGGACCCACATCTTTATTTTTTAACTGCCTTCATCTGAAAGGATCCAAATAACTGCCTCCAAGTGAAGGGACCAAATCTTATCTTATTTAACTGCCTTCACAAGGAAGGATCTCATAACTGCCTCCAGGTGAAGGGATCCACATCATTCTCATACATGATCATGCACAGTCATGTTAAATGTACTCATGCATATGCTTCATCATTTACTTTCATATATCATTGCATCTAGAATTTCATATTCATATCATGAATATTCATAATTGTATAGCTGCTCATCTCTGATCATGCATGTGAATGCTCTACATTCTTGTATATGACTCACATTATACTTTAATCATATTTGCATGCATGATTATCATAGTCACCAGATGTACTTACACATAATTTTAAATTCATAAATAATCAACTTGACTAGTAAATACTATTAATCCATTAATCTTGCACTTTCTGTCGGAAATTTGGCAGCATAACGGATTGACTCCGCTTCCTCATGAATAGTGCTAGTACTCAGAAAACCAATTGTATAGAAAAATCATGACACTTTATTCACAATTCAATCATCAAATTCATGGGCACAATTGTTACATTTAAAACATAGTTGCTGTCTCAACACTTACATTCAACCTGATTTTTGTAAATCAAGCCACAATTTCTATTTAACTCATCTGGACCTCAATTTTGGATATGTTAGAGTGTTATGTGTCTATTTTCTAACGTCTTTGGTCCCATCTAATTTTGATAACTATAGCTCAAGTTATTTAAGTTTTATCCCAGCCTACCTTGTAGCTGGCCAGAATTACACATTTAAAATTAAAATTCCACTAAAAATAGAAAACTAGTTCAAATCATGCAAAATTGGTATCATATTAAAGCTAATAGTAAATTTCATTTGCAACAAGTTCCATTTCGTTTGCTTTAGTAGAACTCGAGTTATAAGCCCCGAAATTTGACCTTCCTGAATTGCCCTATTTTGGCTCAATTTGGACATAGGGCAAATTCTGTGAACCACTGGGAACAAACGGGATTGAATCTAACTTTGAAATTTTTATGGGATATTCTCCTATGTGTAAGCTTTCTAACAAACTTGGTTTCCTTCAATTCCAAGCTGTATAGGGCGAGTTTTCTCTGAACAACCTAGTCTGCCCAGAATCAAACTCAAAAACCTAGGTCGAACTTCAAAAATTCATATCTCTCTCAATATTAATCCAATGGCCTTATATGATATATGTATGGAAATTCGTGAATGTCTAGTTTCAAATAAAAATAGTTTCATCGAATTTGAATAGCTGTAGGCGAAACCGTACACTCCGCCGTACGGACCGCTATAGGCTTCCTTAACTTGATCCATTCTGTTTGCTTCTCTTCTGTAGATAATCATCCAAAACTCACTTTAAAACACAATAATCCAGCCATAAACCTTCATATAGGCTCATAATAATATCAAATACATGCATCTGAGTTCACAGCAGCCCCAATTCACAAGAAAATTCAGAGAAGAGGTTGAATCCTACTTCCAATTGATGTAGAAACTAGCTAGAATTAAACTCTTAGTAAAGGAAGGGGATGAGGCTTGGGGTTTTGAGGAAGATGAAGTGAAAATGGGAGAAGGAAGAGTGAGAAATGGTCAGTTGAAAAGAAAGCACGAAAATGAGAGAGTTAGAGGGGATAAATTAGATTTTTTGAAGCATTGGTTGTTGGAAGCTTGCATCTTGATTGGTTAGTGTTTATGTGGTGAGTGTTTGGCCACTTTCCCCCACTAATTCGCAGCAAATTGGCACTTTATATAAGGGGAGGAGTGGCTAAATCTTAGGCACTCTTGCTAGGGTAATTTTGGGTGATAGTTCTACTGATTTGATTCCTGCAGTTTGAGCTTAGTATCGACTTCCGAGTTCAGAGATCATGTAGGTTATGTACATAAAGTCAATGACTTGATTCCCGACTTCCGGGATTTATGAATATATTGATTCCCAACTTTCAGGATCATGTTTAGAATCGATCTTCGAGATTAATTCTGGACCGAGCTTTGGAACTACGGGTATAAGGTTTCATATTCTGATACCAACTTCCGATTTCCCACATTATGCCAAGACCTTCCTGAATATGTTTCTTATGTTCTGAGTTCCGACATTAACCTTACCCGATCTAGTTCTCTATTTCACTATGTCCGAGTTCAATATTAAGTATACCTGTTCTTGTTTCCTATTCACTAAGTTCCGGGTTTCGATCTTGACTCAAATTATTTGTGTTTTGTTTAAAATCCTATTCTACTAGTTCTATTGACCTAGGAACCTAAATGTCATTTTCTAAAATGTTCAAGGGCAAGATTGTGAATAACGAAAGTCTGCCCAAGGACGTTTTTATCGTTTCTTGTTACGTTATATGCGGATGTTGCATTAGTTATATGCATTGTTATTTGCAATGTTACAAGGCTGCCTGTCAAGGACCTATGGCCTAGCCTATTTAAAATAGGATCAGTCTTAGGCTTATTAGAAAGCCTATTTACCTTAACAGGCTAGGCCTAGGCTCAATGGAAAGCCTATCTAGCCTGTCAGGTTAGCTTTAGCTTGTTAAGATTTTATATATATTAAACTTATTAAAATATTGAAGTTGAGATTAGAGCATACATCCCTAGAGATTAAGTAGCCAACTACCTCACCACTAATCCAACATACTCTTTTGCTAATTTTACGCACAATTTTTACTTTTATGTCTTTATTTATTACATTTAAAATTCAAATAAAACATTAACTTTTCTTTCTCTTGCCATCTGGCACCACCACTTTTCTTTTCATTTTGTCCCTCTTATCACAACATGCTCAGAGGGTGTCACGACGGAAGGCAACAAAAAAATATTGAAAAATATTTCAATGGAATCACCACTAATTTTCATTTAGAGGAAAATTTGAAAAAAAAATTATTTTTGAAAAACTAGTCTTTTTAAAGAGTAGGTTCGGGAGTTTACGTATCTATAGGGAAGGGTGGAAAATTAATCCCACCACACCCTATTGCATTAGTCTTGTTGTGGTTGCTTACAGCTTATGCAAATTAAACAACTTTAACAGTTTTTATTCTTCCCCTTTAAAAAAATTAAACAATTATTTAAAAAAAAACAAAAGAAACAATTTTTTTTAAACAAATTAATTTTGATTTGATTTGCACTCTTATGTATCCTCTAGTGCAATAAGGAACTCCAAGCCACATAGTTCTTCTAGGAAATAATTGCGTTGGTTGATTTTATTTATGAAAAGATTTTTTAATATAAAAAAGTAAACAATTTTTTTAATGAAAAATTTATTTGAAATGAAATATGCTCTTGCACTGGATTCAAGTTAGCACTTGGCTACTCCATACACCCTTACAATTCAAATGATGATGAAGGTAACATCAGTTACTCAATCACCATCATTGATTGTTGCGCAGATTAAAATAAAATATTATTTGAATGAATGAAATTTATTTAATTTTGCAGCCAACAAAATTTCTAAATCAAATCAGACAAAAAAACAATTAGATTGCCGGCCCAAAATCATAAACCCAAGTTTGGCAAAAAAGAAGGAAAAAGAAATGTAATAAAAAAAAATGTGCAGCCTACACAAAATGATGCATGCAAAAAAATGTCACAATTTTAAAAAGTAACATAAAATGAAAAATGAAACAACAAAAATTAAAAAAAAAAAAACTAAGACTCTAACTAAACAAAAGGAACAACGAAGAAAAGGAAAAACTAGGTGGAGCAAAGTGCAGAGGAAGAGCAGGTTAGCAACAATGTTATTAAAGCATGGTAGAGCTCGAGTGGTCTTCCAGGGGTGGTGGCATGGGCTGGTGGTTGTGTGTGTGTGGTTTGATAGGTCATAGTGTGGGCAAAGGTGATGATATTGTATGTTAAGATCATGTTGTAGGTGAATGCTGGCTTGGTAATTGGTGGCTTTGTGGGTTACTAGTCTGCAGGCATGGTGGTAGGTAAATAGCAACTGTTTGGCAAGGTGGTGGTGGTTGGGTTTTGGTTTGGTGAGAAGGCGATTCACGGTGTTAAAGGTTGGGTTGTAGTGGTTGGTGCTTCTGGCATTTTTCGGTGTCGCTATTGGTTGCATAGGTGAGGAAATGTAAGAAAGATAGGTGGGGTGGTTGTGTAGAATGGTGCTAGCTTACAGCTATGTTTGTTTAGGTGATGGTGGCTTGGCTTTGAAGGTGAGTGATGGTAGATCATAGTTGTGTTTGAGGAAAGAAAACGGTGTTGATGGTGACTTGATTATGGTGAGGGCTATGATGGTGGAAGAAGTTGTTGCGTGTTCGATGCGGAGTAGTAGTGGTTGTGCTAACGAATGTGTGATACAAGGGTGGTCATAGGTTGAGGTTGGGTTTGTGCAATGTGTTTAGTTTTGAGAGGATAAGATATTTCGGTACAAGGAACAATGGTTGTGAAACAAAAATGGTAGAGAAAGGCAATAAGGGTGTGATGAGAGAATGAGATTGAAGAACAAAGAATGGTGAAAGTCCTCCCTTTTCCAAGTGAGGGAGTTGGCTTTATATAGATAAGCATGGGAGTGGATTTTAGGAAAGTTTGCTAATAAATTGATAAGAGAGGATGAGTCTCTTGAGAAGAATTTTGAAAAGTAGTTGAAGATTAAGGCTCTAGAAAGTTTAGATAGGGGAAAATTTAAAAACTTGATATAGGATTGGTTAGTGATATAGAAGGATAGAGATAAAATTTGAAAAGTAGTTATAGAGATAGAGAGATATATAGGGACTGAAAAGTGGTTATCGTTAGAAGGATTAGGAAACAAAATTTGTTGAAAATCTAAAAGCATGCAAGAATTGAAAAACTAATTTTTTTTTATTTTTTGATAATTAATAGATAATGATGAAAAATTTAGGACAAAATATGGTATTCACACCGGTTAATTTGTCTGTCACTCTACTCCCTTCCCCCATCAACATCTTTTTTAGTCTATTACCGATAAAGATAGAAAACCACCACCGTGCTGCAACTTCACCTCTCGCCTCGCCATGTTAGACTACCCTCGCACATGTTGGAGCTGCCTCACTACGCTATGCTAGTCTGGAGCTGCCTAATTGTGCTGGAGCTACCACGCCGATTGTCTTCTTTGTTCCGATCTCCCTAAATGACCAACAATATTCGTTTATTTTCTTCCCTAATGTGAATGATTGGATCATATGCTTGGGTTTCCAGATTTTGTCCTTAATTTTGTGCATCTACTTCAATTGTAATGTTTTGCAAGCAAATTTGTTATGCTTCCTTTACTTTGATTTATTAAGTTCAAGTTTTATTTCGTTTTCATGTTCTAAGGAAATTATTTTGTTCTTTTTGAAATTCTGATGTATGTAATTTTAGTGGCTTTTTATGTATGTGTAGTACTGCTATTTCTTAGATATATGGATATGAACTTGTTTCTCATGTTGAGAAGCCTAATTTTCCTTTGTTTTGTTTGGTGAAGTTAAGCTTCATGTCCTATCTTTCAGAAAGAAAGAAAACCTAACATCTCTTACTTTCAAATCTTTGGATCTGAATGTTTTATTCGTAACACAAGGGGCAAACTGTCAAAGTTTGATCCTAGAAAATTTCTAGGATATTCTTCGGTGTCTAAAGCTTACATGGTTTACAACAAGAAGACTCAAACAGTGGAAGAAACTATATGCATAAGCTTCAAAGAAGGAGAGAAAGGTGTTGATTAGAAAGTAGCAAACTTAGAAGAAGAAATGGAGAATCTGTCTCTGAATAATAATGCTCATTACCAAGAAGACCTTCAAATAGTCACAAGAAATGAAAGTGATGTTTCTGAAATTCCCACACATCAACATGTCTCTGATGACATATTAGAAGAACCAGAAGAATCACCTATCAAGAGAAGATACATTGGTGTAAGAGATTTGAGAGCTGTTTCTCAAAATCGAATTATTATTGAATCTTTTCAAGGAGTCAGAACTAGATCCTCTCTCATAACAGAATCCAACTATGCCTTGATATCAGAAATTCAACCAGAAAGTGTTGATGAAGCTCTGCAAGATCAAAGTTGGATTAATGCTATGAAAGAAAAATTAAATCAGTTTGAGAAAAGTAAAGTTTGGACTCTAGTACCTTTGCCTAAAGAACATTCAATAATTGGCACTAAATGGGTATTTAGAAATAAACTTGATGAAGGTGCGAAAGTTATCAGAAACAAGGCAAGATTAGTGGCTTAAGGATACAACCAACAAGAAGGCATTGATTATGATGTGACATTTGCTCCTATAGCAAGATTAGAAATCATTAGAATGTTGCTTGCCTATGCAGCATATAAAGGGTTTATTTTATTTCAGATGGATGTAAAATCTACATTCTTAAATGGTTTCATTTTTGAGGAAATTTATGTTAAACAACCTCTTGGTTTTGAAAATGAAAACCTTCCTCATCATGCTTTTAAACTTTCAAAAGTCTTATATGGTCTGAAACAAGCACCAAGAGCTTGGTATGAAAAATTTAGCTTTTTTCTTCCGAAAAATAGTTTTAAAAGAGGAAAGGTTGATACTATGTTGTTCATTCTGTATGGAAGCATGATTTTTTTATTGTTCAAATTTATGTAGATGATATAATATTTGGTGCTACTAATCAGAATTTGTGCAAGAATTTTTCTGCCTATTTAGGGAGAATTTAAGATAAGTATGATAGGAGAGCTAAAATACTTTTTGGGGCTGCAAATCAAGCAGCAGAAAGTTGGGATCCTCATTCATCAAGAAAAATATGCTAAGGATCTACTCAAAAGGTTTGACATGGACAAAGCCAAGAGCATCAGTACTCCCATGCACCCTTCTCAAGTTCTGGAAGCTAATGAAGATGGAGAGAAAGTTTTTTATAAACTTTACAGACATATGATTGGATCACTACTCTATCTTATAGCTAGTAGACTTGACCTGTAATTAAGTTTGAGAATTTATGCTAGATTTCAATCTAATCCCAAGCAATCACACTTAAATGCTATGAAAAGAATTTTGAGCTATTTAGTAGGTACTACTAATCTTGGCCTTTGGTATGAGAAAGGTACTGCTTGTGGTGTTACATGTTGTTGTGATGCTGATTTTGCCAAAGATAGAGTTGAAAGAAAAAGCACAAGTGGCTACTATTGTTTTCTTGGAAAATCCTTGATAACTTGGTCAAGCAAGAAGCAGAACATAATTGCACTTTCAATTGCTGAAGTTGAATATGTATCTGCAGCAAATTGTTGTGCATAGATTTTGTGGATAAAGTATCAATAGGAAGATTTTAACTAGAGCTACACAAAGATCCCTATCTTGTGTGATAATACAAGTGCTATTAATCTTGCCAAAAATCCTATTCATTCTAGATCTAATACAAAATATCAAATTGCTGATATTTTCACAAAACCCTTTGCTGAAGATCGTTTCTGTTACATAAAGAATATTCTAAACATGACAAATTTCTAAGCACGCATTCATATTGCATAAATTCATCCCTTTTTCAAGCAAAAACTTGAAGCAGAGATTGCTCCACATAAGTGGATTCCATTTCTGAAGATGAATTCTCAAGGAATAACACTGAATGATTCAAAAAGGTCATTTTCAGATTAGTTCAAAAAGCAAGATAAGAAAAGTTTGTAGAATGTGTTTAGAAAGATATTCTGAATAATATTCAGAAAAGAACCGATTAGAAGGATATTGATACTTTGATTCAGAAAGAAAGGCTCAATTTGTAAGATCAGAAAGGTGATTTAGGAAAGTGTTCCCAGATTCATGAATTTAGAAAGATGATATTCTTCAAAAAATTGACTCATGTTTCTGGTTAGAATAATGTGAAGGGTCAAGACAGTTTTAGATCATGAGGATATGTTGGTAACTTCCTATGTTACCACTTTGCCACGATCAAATGAAGCAGGAATTCTAAAAGCCATATGCACACCAAAATGAAGTTGTTTCCATTTTGAAACTGTTCACATTTCATTAACCCTTGGTCTCACTCATTAACCATCTTATCACTTTCACATACTCTAAAACTCTCTCTCCCCCAAATCATAAAGAAATCTTATACTATTCATCTTCGATCTCAGAACTTACAAACTCAAACACTTCACTCTCTATTCTCATCTTCAACCCATACACATTCCTTTTTCTTTCAAACTTCAACCTTTGATATTCACTATGTCTGGAAAAGGTGATTCAAGCGTTCCATATATCTTCAAAGTTGAAAAGATGCAGAATAACTTCTAGAGAAACTTCTTTAGGAAACCTATTGCTAGGTGAAGGAGTTTCAATCTAGAGAACTTCATGACTCTCCCTAAGGTATTTGAGGTCCTTGAGTTCTAAGGATGGAATGAATTTTAGAGGATCTCCGAGGATATATACGCAAGATTGGTGCCTACATTCTACAACACTCTCATCCCCTTTGACGAAGACAAAACCTTACTTTGAAGCATAGTTGGAAGTTTCGAGATACAAGTTCTTCCTTCAAACATTGCTCAAATCACCAATACACCCAATGAGGGCATTCTATGTAGAGAAAGAGAAAGATGGTGGGAAGAGCTTGGAGTCATAGAGGAACAAGTTGCTATCATGCTTATTGGGAAATGTAACATGCAAGTAAGAGAAATCAGAACCTCTTATTTGCTTACCCCAGTTAGAGTATTTATTTGTTGTTCAACATATTGTGCTACCAAGGAATGGCAACACAGATGCTATGTTTGAGGTGGACCAAATAGTCATGTTTTGCCTCATGACAAGAAGAAGAATCAACTTGGTTAGGTTGATTCTAGTATATATCTTGCTGACTGTTAATGCTTTGAGAAGGAGTCATGCCACCCTACCATATGGCATGTTCCTCACTCGTGTCTTAATACAAGCCCAACTTCCTATTGATGGACATAGGGCTGATAAAAAGAGGCCTACAATTACCATGAAGACCTTCTCAGCACTAGGATTGAAGCCACAAGCTCCTGAAAAGGAGAAAGAGAAAGAAAAGCAGAAGAAAAAGAAGAAGGAATAGGAAGAGAAGAAGAAAGATCCTTTTGTCTAGAAAGATGCTGTTATTGCATTAGATCCAAGCCTTCTAAAGATAAAAAGAAGACAAAGAAGAGACCAGAAAAGAAGTCCTTCACTTATCTTTGAGGAAAGGAGTGTCAGCAAGAAAAGATTGTTAATTCTTGCTGAAGAGCCTCTTCCTCATCCAATGCAAAAGACGAGACATTTGTAATTGCTACAGAGCCCATGAGTGTTGCTACCTCTACTTAACAACCAATAATCAAAGTTACCAGACTAGCTCGAAGAGAAAAAGGTATTGTAATTAAGGAGCTCATTCCTTAAGAACAACAAGAAACATAAGCTGAAGCTGAGACTTTAGATGAAGATGAAGGCCTTGAATGCAAATGCAAGGGCAAGAAAATTGTGCAAAAGGCCCCTGCAGAACCTTCTAGAGATTCTACACCTTTTCCTTTGAGAAGAGAAAAGAAAGAAGTAGCAAAAAGCAAGCTGAGAAAAGAAGCTTGGTTGTAGAAGCAGAAAAATTAAGCTACTAGTGTTGGAGCCTTGGCTGGAGGTGCTATGAGCTCATCAATTTCTTTAGAAGTGGATCAACAATTTGTGGTCATTGAAGATGTCAATCCTCCTTCAAAAATAAGAAAGGTGGTACTAACCTTAGAGCATTAAGAGCAAACAACAAACTAGCCTGCAACTCAACCTATATCATTGCCATCAGTGTCTTTGAACCAAGCAAGATCCATGGTTGAGACTGCTAAGCCTGCACTAGAAAGGACACTTGCTTTGGTGAGAATCTGAAGTTGCAAAAGCTGTTTCTGAACCCAATGCTACTCCTCCAACAACTCCAATTCCTAATCCATCCACAACAACAACTTCCCAAGATATTCTTGCTACCCCAACTACCACTCATACCTTACTGCTGATGACTTTTGGACCCCAATTTGATAGGATAGTAACTCCAGCTCGTTCTGAGCCTACCAGGTCATCAGTAAGCCAAAGCTAACACACTACTAACCTACCTTCTCAAGCTCCATCAAATGCAGAAGCCTCTCTAGAAGTTTTTGAGATTCAACTGGACTTGATTCTGGCTAATCAACACACATTAATGGCTAATCAGTGCAATCTGGAAAGAAGAATGGATAAAATAGAGCAATTTATACTACAGATTTTGAAGGCTCTTTAGAAAGGAAAATGTAATCAGTGATAGTCTTCTATGATTCCACATCATTACTTTGTTTTGATGACGTCAAAGGGGCAAAAGATTGAAGAAAAGCTTAAACTAAAAAGGAGCACATATCTAGAGGGAGTTAAGACTGCTACATTCACATTTCATCCATTTAGAATTAGGATTTTTAGTAGTTTTTTTTACCTTCTGAAAACAATTCTCATATTCTTGAGTTATAGCTATTACTACTAAACAAATCACATCACATTTAGTTTATCTCAAGTAATTATATCCTTTGTTGATTTTCATAGTCTTTGCTCTGATATAATGCTCACTTCAAAATTATTGATAATACTTTAAGTTTATTGCTTTGATACATTTATACTGCACTAACCATTTCGCTCGAATATAAAATTTGCTCTGATATTATTGCCAATATCTTGAGCATACTATTACGATACAATTACTCATTGCTTTGATACAATTGTTCTAAATATCTACTGTTATGATACAAGTGTTCTACACTATCGAGATGATTTATGTAACACCTTACTACTAACTATTATCATACTATCTAATTTACTTACTTGATTTTGATAATAAGTAGTTAGCAAAGTATTACTAACTTACTTTCTTTAATTTTACATGGGTAATTTTTTTTTTTTTTGCCGATTTCTATTTTCAATTTTAGTCATTAGTTAATTATTTTATGTGACGAAGGTAATACTACCACATGCTAGTCGGCAAAATCCATAGACAAGGCAACTATCAACTACAAAAATGCATACATCACTACTACTACATCATAGAGTACATATAGCAGTTCATAATGCATAACCCCAAAATATAATAAGAGATAGGATGCCTATACTACTACTAATCATCCACACTTGACCCTTATATAGCCCACAAAACTACAAAATCAAATACGTCGGATGAAGATGCCAAAAAGGGGCATCCTCTATTACATCAAAGCATATTTAAAGTCTAGTCATTAATAATTGTAATGGTAAGGACTCTATCCATAATGTGAGATATAATTCTATTATTTAGCAAATCTGGCTCAAAGGCCACATCCACTCAATGTTGAGAATGATCCGTGCCATTTGGAAACACAAAAGAAAAAGGGTGAGAGAAATCTCTCAGTAGGGTAGTGTTCCCAAAGGAGTCTCACTTCATCCCAAAAAATGTAACACCTTACTAGACAAAATACTATGCTTAAGTCATAATATATTACCCGATAAGCTATTACGCGTAGATGTCTAATTAAATTTCATTTTAATCCAATGTTATTTACCCATAGAAAAATTAGTTGTTCATTTATTTATTTATTTTGGTCGTAGGATGAACAAATGGATTTAAATGTCATAATAGAAAAAGAAAATCTGCGGAACAGATATATATATATATATATATATATATATATATATATAAATAAAATGGATTTATTTATATATGTATGTGTGTATATATATATATATATATATATATATATATATTATATATATATATATATATATATATATATACACACACACATACATATATGTATATATATATATGTATGTATGTATCCATTTTCAAATGTTTGCAAAAAAGAAACATAAACAGTACAGGGTATAAAGTGAGGCCACTAAGACAAAATAAATTGACCTGTCTCTGGGACATTCCATATACTAACAAGACTAAGCCTATGGCCCAAAAATGCCACAAGAGGGTCATTTTATATATCACGACCTACTGTACTACATGACTCCCCTAAATGGATTTCGAAGAAAGGAATCCATTCGCCATGCTGGTGTCAGCTGGGGTATAGCCACCACCGGGTGTAGAGGATGAAGAAGATGAGCTCGTCGCCTCTAACGGATCTTCCTCATCAAAAAGGGAGATAGAATGGACTCTTTGGAGCGATCTTTGCCGGTGGTGCGATTTGGATCTGCGATTACTCTGCTCTCTTTGGAGGTGGGAAGGGGTGTGCCAAATATATTGGGATAGCGATATAGGGTGTAGTAGGGTCAAACAGTGGGGGAGTGAGTGGAACAACAAAGTCTTTGCTAAAGAAGAAGTAAAAATGGAAATGACAACTACCAGCAATATATATAGAATCCAGAACAAGGTCGAGGTGAAAGTGTAGATTGGGGAACTCAAGGAATAGAATGCCCATCACCGTGTTCTCTATAATTTGAGAATGACACAGTAATATACAATAGGGTGAGAATTTAAAGAAATTCTCAATATGAAATCTAACTCTACGCAAATCTGACATCGCCGTCATTCCCAGTTGTTTCAGTTTTTCTTAATTTAAAATGGTATAACATAACTATAATATTCAATTTAATTACGATTATGGAAAAAATAACCCGAAACAAAACTTAATTTAAATTAGTGTAACAAGAAGTATAACCAAACATGTATGTTAACATAATTAAAGTAATAACCATAACGCAAATAGTAATACAAACACAAGGAATATAACCTTGAGTGGCTATGAAATACAACCTCCTAGGTGTACCCAAGGCTAACGTCTATTGTCGTAACCTACAGATCCTGGCCTAGACTTTCCCAAGTCTTTCTTTTCTATTATACAGAACATTTAATAAAGATTCTTATAAAACATGCCAATATACCTTATAAAAAACAATAAAATCGTAACTTCAAGAAAAATAAAGCTTTAGTACTTCAATAAATCAAAAGTGAACAAAAATCCAAAGCTTTTATCCGAAAACATTTCACTTCAATTTTTACATAATCATTCATAAATCATATGTGGAACAATCCATACCAAACCATAACCCATTAAGTATATCAAATCTTTTCAAAACCAAGATAATTTCCAAAGTTTAATAGGAAACCAGCGCAATAAACATTTATCATATTTTCTCCCCGAAAATCAAGTCATTGTCTCATGTGATTAAGTAGAAATAAATAAGCTATCAAAATTTAAATTATATTGCTAAGACATACCGAATCATTTGCATATGTATGTATATAGACAAAATATGTTAAAACTAAGATAGGGATAAACTATCTCCTCACAGACTTAATGCCAATAGCGGAATCCTAATCCCATGCACTCTGAGAGCCAAAGCCAGTCCTCTAGTGGTATATACTATCAATAATACAACAATTTAATTCAAGGTCAGTCCCTTAGACTATGGATTAATCTACTTTACTCCCAGATATGAAAATTCCTAATTCTTCTAACCTAGGGTTCTCCAAGAACTCACTATAGGGGAAATAATTCATAATTCATAGGAAAGGAAGAGGAAAAGAGTTTGAAGATTACCTTTTTGAAGAGATAAAGGAAGAAGAAATCTTTAGGAGCCTTGGTGTCTCCTTCTCCAAGCTCTAAGACCAAATATGTTGATTTTTGGATGAATATATAATTTGGGATTGGAGAAAGAAATTGAGGTTAAGTCAGTGGAAATAGTGTAATTTGATGGAAGGATTAGAAAGATTATGTTTAAGAATGAAGGGAGATGTGTTTTAGAGAGAAGGGAGAGAGTTTTGAGGGTAGAGAGAGAAAGGAAACTTGAAAATGAAGGCGTGGGACGCATCCGGGCCTATATATTGGCCTGTGGTAATCGATTACTAAGGGATGGTAATCGATTATCATGAAGAACTGGTAATCGATTACCAATTCTAGTTACCATAACCAAAGAGTTGGTAATCGATTACTAATTCTAGTAATCGTGGTAATCAATTACCAGAATTGGTAATCGATTACCATCCTTGATAATCGATTAGCACACAAAATTTTTTAACCTATGGCATATAGAGAGTATTGTAATCGATTACAGGTCCTCTATAATCGATTACCAGCTCGAAAAACTTGGTTCCCTCCTTCTGCAGTCCTTTCTCAGGTCCAGGATATTACATAGACTTATTTACATAAGTTAATGTCCTCTTTAACTTTACTGTAACACCCTCTATTATATAAGCCATGCTCGAGTCATGGAGTTATATTAAGAGGTTGTCACTATAGTAAGAAAATCTTTAAAATATGGAAAATATAATATATGGCCCTTTAACTGCTCACTTTATTACTGACTAATAATCTCTGATACATAGAGAATAAAATAATTACACATTAAAAGAAATTGTGACTAACATAGTACACAGCGTTTACATTCGACTAGTCGTTAGCTGGCTTCAAGAGTCTCTTGGTCTGGCTTACGCCCGATTCTTGCTCAATGAAAGGTCCTGTACTCCGCCTCACACTTGATTTCCAACTTGGGTACTGGAATGTTTACGGAAAAGAAAAACATACAAGCAGGCAGTGAGAACCAAAGGTTCTTAGTAGGTAAACTCAAACCAACCTTACAGTGTCACCATAAACATTCCAGCCGCTTCGGTTTATTATAAAAATATGAGCACATATAAACAAGTAGTGGTCCAATTTTAAGTTGAAAACACCTTACTCAAAGCGGGATAGATTTTAATAGCCACTTACCATTTCATATGACAGACATAGGAACATGAATAGAGTAATATACTTTAATAAGAATCATAATAATATCATGACATAATGAGATAATTAGAAATGCACATGTAGATGCTTGTAATTGATTGTATTAACTTAATTTATCTCTTTCTTTAACTTGCAACTTGATCTTGCTCTTTTCTATACTTAGTCCCCCAGAGGTGAATGGCCTCTCTCACCCCTGGGTAATAGCCTGCTCCTCAGGTCCGAGCTCGTACCTATACATGAGTGACGGGTTTACTTTCCCCGACCCTCACACTAGTCTATTCCCCTTAAATCCAGTCGAGGGCTGGCCCAAGTCTCAGACAGTACCGCTCTGGCCCACGCTAGCTGGGTCTATGCCATGCCTCACGTGGTAGCTTGGTATGTCCTGCTTGCAAGTTCTTATTATCTTTTCCTTTCCATATCTTATCATGTATGCAGATACTTTGTGCATTCATGGATATGTCTCATACTCTATTTATCATATCATATTCTAATTATGCTTGCATGCATGATGTACATGAGCATGACATGTAAATGTAAATATATTTAAAGCATAATCATCCATAGCATAAGTTCTCATAAATTCCTGCCGAAAATTCGGCAGCATAACGGATCGAGTCCGCTTCCCCATGAATAGTGCCAGACAACCAGTACAATCTTTCAAACTTGCAATTCAATATGGATCAGCCATTATATAGATATTCATAGCATCATTGATCAAGTTTAATTCAAGCATCTATGGGGTTTTCAGTTTACTCTCCCCTATTCTACCCAATTTTGTTATAATCCAATCTTTCCTCAATTCAAATCATCTAAGTCTAAATTTTGGATATGTCATAGACTTATGTGTCTAGTTTCCAACCCTTTTAGTCCCATCTCATTTTGATATGTGTAGCTCAAGATATTTAAATTTTGCCTCAGCCTATTCGGTCATAGCTAGAATTACACTCCTGGAAGTAAAAATTCACTAAAAATAGGAATCTAAGTGAAACTATACGAAACCTATACCAATTTAAAGAAAACAGGGCAAGATTTTATTTCCAATAAGTTGTATATCATTTGCATGAGTATATTTTGAGTTATGAGTCCCGAAAATTGACCCTACTGGACTACCCTGCTTCAGCCCAGTTTGAACTTAAGTCAACTTCATTGGAGTGCTGGGAACAAATGGCAATGAATCTGGTTCTGAAATTTTTATGGGGTGTTGCTTTAAATTTATCTTTCAAAAAACCTTAGGGTCACTCAATTTGGAGTTGTGTAGGGTGAGTTATACCCTTCTCAACTCGTACTGCCCGAATAAGAATCCAGATTTCTAGGTTAAACTTCAAAAATTCATAACTAATTCTATACTAATCCAATGGCCTTATATTTTATATGTATGGAAATCCCTGAATGTCTAGTTTCATATAAAAATAGATTTATCAAATTTAAACGGCTGTAGGCGGAGCCGTACACTCCACCGTACGGACCGTCGAGGGGAAAACCCTAACAGCTTCTTGAATTCTTCTTGAATTCATGTTTTCCTTAAATCAATCCACCCAATCTTCAATTCAAACTCACATATACAACTTAAACTAGCCTTAATTCATCATCGTCACTCAAGATAACATCAGAATCATACAAGAAGGAGGGAAGAAAGTGGAGTTCCAATCAGCCCAATTCAAAGAAAACAAGAAAAGAAGTTGGAATTCCTACCTTGTCTAGTTGAAATCTTATTGGTTTGATGTCCTAGATTGAAGAAACTCTTGATGAGACTTGAAGAGGGGTTGAAGATGGAGTGAAGGGGAGTGTGAATAGAAGGAAAAGGATGAGAGTTTAGCTGCTTATATGGACGAAAATTGAAGGGGAGGAGAAGGAAATTATTTTAAGACTTTTGAGGGAAGTTAGATTGTGATTAGTGGATGTGTTTTCCTTCTCCAATCTGATTTGGCTGCCTTCTTGAAGGCTAATTGTGGCGCCACTTGTAGGGTGTGTTGGCTGAATTTTGGCCATCCATCCTAGGGTTCTCACAGTGAAATATTGGTTTGGTTCTGACAGTTCAAAGTACCGAAATCTTATCGATTTCCTTTAAATCGGTAAATCGGTTTTGGAAAAATCCTATGAAGTTTCCTATGCTTTCAATCTAATTCTCTCATATCTAATTTCTCTAAATGATACTTAATTGGCTCTAAGTAAAAATTTAATCGAATGCTAATTAATCTTAAGTAGTTGATAAAACCGAACAACTAGGCGAAAACGATAAAAATCTGATGAAGGTAAGGCCAAGTTTTTCCACTATCTTGAGCAACACTTGGCTCCACTCATATGTGGTAGGGTGGCTGAATTTTAGCCATTTAAGTGAGGGATTCCAGTAGAAAATTCTACTGGTTCGGTTCTGGTGATTTAAAATACCGAATATTCACCGATTTTCTCCAAACCGGTCAAACGTTACTTAATAGTTTTGTAAGATGTCTACATGTTCATTTTAATTTATCTTAAGCCTAATCTCTCTAACTAATATCTAATTAACTCTTGATTAATATTTAATTAACCTCTAATTGCCCTTACATAACTATTGAAACTGAATAAGTGAATTAACGGAGTAAATTAGACATTTTTGTAAATTCAGATCCTTTCTGTTTCCTATTTTATGTAACTAATGGCATTTTCGTAATTTTGAGCAAGTTCAGGGTCACCCCACATCATTTCACACCAGACTACCTCCATGGGCCAATCGGCAGAGATTTAAACTTCTACGGTTTCACCACGTGATTCTGCTTCGTTTAAAACCCCATTCTGCTAATTCTACCGACATGGGGATATAAATGTCATTTTATGAAAAGTTCGAGGGTTATTGTGGAAATATTCACTTGGGATTAAAGTACAACTTCTAAACCTTTTGGGCAAGAGTGAAATTAACAAAAGTTGATAGGGGCACTTTTGTCATTTCTTAATTTTTAACATATGGCAGTGCTGTATTTTCAACGGCAGTGTTACACTACCCTATAATTCCAAGTGTGAGGATCGTCATGGCATAGCGCTGTCTGAGAAATTCTCACACTGCCTAAGGGAATTAATTCAAAGTTTCCATTACATTTGGTTTACTAAAGTGGGGATGTTACATTTACTCTCCATTATCTTTAAAACCCCCCATTTGGATTTAATAAAAATATCTAAAAATTCAAAATCCTTAGGTATTAGAATCCAACTTTTGGGTTTTAGTACAATTCTCTGAAAACTTGCATTTTTATAAACTTGAAGGTTGAAAATGAAGGGGTTATCTATTCCCTAAAATTCATTAAAAATCCTTTTTCAACTCATTGATGCCTACAGAACCATTATCGGGACTTTTGATCTTAAGAAAATGCCTCAATCCTATAGTCCTCCAAGGAGGCATAGGGTTCAGACTCAAAATTTTTTAGGTTTTGGTTTCGATGGTAACTGTAACTCAGGCTGGGGTGTTACAGTATATATATATATATATATATATATATATATATATATATATATATATATATATATATATATATATATTCTACACTTGGTCCCTAGGGAGTTTTTGGCTATATACTCCTAGGTAATAGTCTACTTCTCAGGATCGAGCTCAATCTTATACAGGATCGCCGGGGTTTACTTTCCCCAACTTTCCTACTGATCTATTCCCCTTGACTTTATTCAAGGGCTAGCCCAAGTAATATGAAATCATTTATAATTCTCATAAATTACATGCACAAGTCATTTACCTTGAATATCACATGCATATATAAATATTGTGCTTAGTATGTGAAATCTCTGCCAGAATTTCGGCAACATAACGGATCGAGTCCACTTTCCATGAATAGTGCCAGGCTACTAGAAAGATCAATCAAGCAATAAAACAAATATAGATCATCAATTTTATAGCAATGATACCAAAAATATGACTTGCCATCATAAATTGGGTTTTCTGCTACCTCTACTCAATTTTGTCCAATTTTGTAAATTCCACCATAATTTCCATTCAATTCATTTAGACCTAACTTTTGGATATGTTAGAGTGTCATTTGTCTAGTCTTCAACCCTTTTGGTCCCATCTCATTTTGATTTGAATTACCCAAGTTATTTGAAATTTACCTTAGTCTATCCTACAACTAGCCAGAATTGCACTTTTGGAAGTAAAAATTCACTAAACATAGGAATCTAGGTGAAATCATACGAAACCTATACCAAATTAAAGCTATAGCACAACTTTTTATTTCCAACAAGTTTTATCTCATTTGAATTAGTAGAGATTGAGTTATAAGCTCTTGAAGTTGACAATCCTGGGATGCCCTGTCGTAGCCCATGTTGGACTTAGGCTGATTTGACTAAATTACTGGGAGCAATTGGGACTAAATCTAACTCTAAACTTTTTATGGAATGTAGCCCTATGTGTAAGCCTTCGTTGGAGTGTGAAAGCATGGGGATTGAACGGGATTAGATGCCCTGGTAGTCCATGCCATAAACGATGAGTGTTCGCCCTTGGTCTACGTGGATCAGGGGCCCAGCTAACGCGTGAAACACTCCACCTGGGGAGTACGGTCCTAACAAAGTTTGTTGCATTCAATTTAGAGTTATGTGGGGTAAGTTACACCCTTTGCAACTTGTACTATTTAGCAGAGAGCATAGAATTCTTAGATAAATTTTAAAAATTCATAACTCACTCAATACTAATCCAATGGCCTTATATTTTATATAGTTGGAAATCCCTAAATGTCTAGTTTCATATAAAAATAAATTCATCAAGTTTTGATGGCTAGATTTTGGTCCGTATAAGATTAACATACAGATGCCATAGGGGTTTCACCCCAAATAGCATTTTGCTCCTTCCTATTTCCTAATTTTCTCCTTCCAACTTCAATTCTAACTCAAAGACCCAAGTTAAACCAACCATGAATGATGCGGAACCCCATGGATATAAAGATCCAAAAACCCCAGGCATACACTTTGATAGAAAACAAGACGTAGAATAAAGACCCTCCTTACTAAACCCCCAAGAAACCTGTCCTTGGAAACGTAGATAACAGGGAAAAGATAGAATAGAAATTGATTGAATATCACAAGGAACTTCCCTTAGAATGAATTCTCTCAATTTCTTGATACAACAAGCAAAGCAAATCACTCACCTCACTTGCACACAAAAGCACTGTTTTCTTGAAAGAAAACAAAACATAATTTCAATTAATCAAAAATTGATAAACAATGTGTTCCTTGAGGTATTTATAACCTCTTACACTAGGTTAAACACTTAAACTAAGTCCAAGCCCAATAAGAAGTGTTCTGATGCTAAATATATGAATTGGGCTGGATAAAACATAAAACATAAAATATGGGCTAAATAAAATAACTAAAAGTTTAGATGTCCTAAATACTTAAACTAACTAAACTAAACAAGACCAAAATAGGATAATGGCCCAACATGGCCAGTATAAGCTTCTAAACCTAATTCACAGCAAATAACATGTTCTTGGGTTGTCCATTAGTATGTGTTGGCATCTTCTTGGCCCATTCTTGATACATGTCTTCCACAATTGCTTTAGCCAAGTTCCCAAAGTCTTCTCTTAACCTTTTTGCTCTTGTCTCATGTGATTGGTCCTTCAGGCATGCTAAAATCTCCATCTTGCCCCCTTGTGCTAGAATCTCCAATTTGTCCTCTGGAGCATGTATCATTCACTTATTAAATAAGAGGCATGCTAAATGAGTTGAGTTTATTGAGACTTTTCCATATGTGATCTCTTATAAGCAAGGGAAAGAGAATGTGGTTGTTGATACTTTGTCTAGAAGGTATGCTTTAATCACTACACTTACCACTAAGTTGTTAGGATTTGAGCATTTGAAAGAATTGTATGCTACTAATTCTGATTTCTCTGATATTTATGCTGCATGTGAACATGGTGCATTTGACAAATTCTATAGGCATGAAGGTTTTCTGTTTTGTGGTAATAGGATTTGTGTGCCTGTTTGCTCTGTTAGAGTGTTGCTTGTTAGAGAATCACATAGTAGTGGTTTAATGGGTCATTTTGATGTGCATAAGACTTTAGATGTGTTATCTGAGCATTTTTTTTGGCCACACATGCGAAAAGATGTTGAAAGAATTTGTGCTAAATGTATTGCATATAAACAGGCTAAATCTAAGTCTATGCCACATGGTTTATACACACCCTTGCCTATTCCTACTCATCTGTGGGTTGATATATCTATGGATTTTGTGCTTGGATTGCCTAGAACTAGGAAAGGTAGAGACAACATTTTTGTTGTAGTGGACAGATTTAGTAAAATGGCTCACTTTATTGCATGCCATAAAACTGATGATGCAACAAACATTGCCGATTTGTTTTTTAGAGAAGTGGTGCGCTTACATGGTGTCCCTAGGACCATTGTTTCTGATCGTGATGTCAAGTTCCTGAATCATTTTTGGAAAGTGTTGTGGGGTAAGTTAGGAACTAAATTGTTATATCTACTACTTGTCACCCACAAACTGATGGTCAAACTGAAGTAGTGAATAGGACTTTAGGGACTTTATTGCATGCAGTTGTTGGTAAGAATTTGAAAATTTGGGAAGATCGTTTGCCTTTCATTGAGTTTGCATATAATAGAACCATTCATTCTTCTACAGGGTTTTTTCCTTTTGAGCTTGTGTATGGCTTTAATCCTTTAACTGTTTTAGACTTGATGCCTTTGCCTTTGAGTGATCTTGTTAGCTTAGATGGTGATGAAAAGGCTGAAAAGGTTAAAGCAATGCACTTGAAGGCACATGAGTTGATTGAAAAGAAAAACAAGGTGACGGCTTAAAGAGTTAACAAGGGCCGCAAACAAGTTGTCTTTGAACCTAGTGATTGGGTTTGGATTCATTTAAGGAAGAAGAGGTTTCCTACTCATAGGAAATTTCAACTTGACTCAAGAGGTGATGGTCCATTTCAAGTGTTGGAGAGGATCAATGATAATGCTTACAAGATTGACCTTCCGGGAGAGTATAATGTTTCAGCTAGTTTTAATGTTTTTGACCTTTCTCCTTTTGATATGGATGCAGATTCGAGGACGAATCTTTTTGAGGAGGGAAGGAATGATACGTGCTCCGGAGAACAAATTGGACATTCTAGCACAAGGGGGCAAGATGGAGATTTTAGCATGCCTGAAGGACCAATCACACGAGCAAGAGCAAAGAGGTTAAGAGAAGACTTTGGGAACTTGGCTAAAGCAATTGTGGAAGACATGTATCAAGAATGGGCCAAGAAGATGCCAACACATACTAATGGACAACCCAAGATCTTGTTATTTGCTGCGAATTGGGCTTAGAAGCTTATACTGGCCATGTTGGGCCATTATCCTATTTTGGTCTTATTTAGTTTAGTTAATTTAAGTATTTAGGACATCTAAACTTTTAGTTATTTTATTTAGCCCATATTTTATGTTTTATGTTTTATGTTTTATCTAACCCAATTCATATTATTTAGCATCAGAACACTTCTTATTGGGCTTGGACTTAGTTTAAGTGTTTAACCTACTGTAAGAGGTTATAAATACCTCAAGGAACACACTGTTTATCAATTTTTGATTAATTGAAATTCTGTTTTGTTTTCTTTCAAGAAAACAGTGCTTTTGTGTGCAAGTGAGGTGAGTGATTTGCTTTGCTTGTTGCATCAAGAATTTGAGAGAATTCATCCTAAGGGAAGTTCCTTGTGATGTTCAATCAATTTCTATTCTATCTTTTCCCTGTTATCTACGTTTCCAAGGACAGGTTTCTTGGGGGTTTAGTAGGGAGGGTCTTTATTCTACGTCTTGTTTTCTATCAAAGTGTGTGCTTGGGGTTTTTGGATCTTTATATCCACGGGGTTCCGCATCAATAAACCATCATCTACACCAAATATAGCATCAAAGAAGTGAAGAAAGATGAAATTTCATATAGCTACAATCCATGAAAACTAAAGTAGAAAGTGGAAATCCTACCTTTTCTAGGTGTAGAACTTGTTAGATTTGTAACGTCCTATTTCCGACTTCCGACCTAATTCGATGGTGAAATTTTCCGATTTCCGACCTTGAGTAAGCATGTATGAATTTCCACCTCATCAGTATGAATTCCGATTTCCGATTTCCGATTTAATTTTTAAGTGGCTGATTGTTTCTAATTTCCGATCTTAAGACTTTCGACTTAACACTAAGTCCGACGTCCGATTTTATCAGACCAGAAATGGACACGAGAATCAAATTTTTTTGAACTTGTCTCCAGGTCCGAATCAAACTTTCACGAGTTCCGGTCTCGAGTTTAAAACCAAGAGTTCTCATTTCTCTATCCCACCGAGTTTCGATATCGAGGTCCTACAATTCACGACTTCCGACTTTGAGTGCTTGGCTTCACGTCAGGCTTTGCTTTCAAGTTTCGAAATAAACTGAAATACGTTTCTCGGGTTCCGACTTCATATGCAGGATGTCCACGAATTCCAATTTTATAAAGAGTACGAGTTCCGATTTCATTTTTAGAATGTACTGGAAACTAGTTCCACTTTAGGCAACGTGGAGAGCAAATCTACCGTACAAATAAGACGACGTGAAGAGTAGTTTGGTCACAAGAAGAGGGCAAGGTTGGCTGAAACTCAGCCTTATGTTTGGAGGCCAATCAAAATCTTCCAAGTTAACTACTACTCATGCTTATATAACACACTCTCCTTCTCTTCTTCAGATTTTTTTCTCTCATGTTGCATACTTCACTCCAACTCTCACTTTTCTTTTCATCTCTCACCTAACTCCATCATACCTTGAAATTCTACCAAGTTGCAGCTACAAACTTAAACCAAAATCATTCATGATAAGAGGTAGGGGTCCTAAATTCTTACTTGACTTTTAGATTCTTGAAGTATTGATGGTGGTCTAATTTTGTTTTGATGTGTTGATTGAATAATTATGATGAATTATAGCTGAACTATGGGTTGTTTATGAGGTTAAAACTTGAATTGAAAGAGAGGAACGATGAAGATATGAAAAAGTTGAGAGGCTGGAAAACTCAAAACCCTCGGCAGTCCGTACGGCGGAGTGTAGGCTTCGCCTCCCACTGTTTAAAATTAATGAGACTATTTTTAGGTGAAACTAGATATCTAGGGCTTTCTATACATATATCATATAAGACCATTGGAGTAGTATTGAGGGAGATACAAATTTCTTAAGTTCGACCTAGGAATTAAGATATTCATTCGGGCAGTAGGGGTTGAAAAGGGTGTAACTCACCCTATACAACTCTAAATTGAGTGAAACCAGTTTTGTTAGAAAGCTTACACATAGGGGAACATACTAGTATGAAATTCCAAGTTTGTTATGGTCCCAATTGTTCCCAGTGAACTAACGAAGTTACCCTATGTCCATACCAAGCCAAAACAGAGCAGTTCAGGAAGGTGAAAATTCGGGGCTTATAACTCGAGCCCCACTAAGTCAAATGGAATGGGACATTTTGCAAATGAAAGATGGTTCTATCAGCTTTAATAAGAGACCAATTTCGTATGATTTGAGTCAGTTTTCGATTTTTAGTGGATTTTTACTTTTAGTTGCCTAATTCTGGCTAGCCAATGGGCACGCCGAGATAAAAACTAGATATCTTGAGTTGTAGACACCAAAATTGGATGGGACCAAAGAGGTTAGAAAATAGACACATAACACTTGAACATACTCAAATTTGAGGTCCAAAGGAGTTAAATAGGAATTATGGCTTGAATTATAAAAACTGGGCTGGTTGGATATGCTAAGGCAGGAGTTCTGCCTTAATGAATTTGATGTTGATATGAATTATATGTTGAAATATAAATGTGATGTAATGTTCTTCGTGATAAATTGATAAACTGATTGGCTGGCACTATTTATGGGGAAGCGGACACGTTCCGTTATGCTGCCGAAATTTTGGTAGAACCCATGTACAAGCTATGAATTTAATGTTAGTGCATACACATTCTTATGAAAGCCATGAAAGTTATGAAAAGGATTTTTATTGCTATGAAAGTTCCATGCTACTTGGGCCAACCCCGGATAAGAAGTTAAGGGGAATAGATCGGTGGGAAGGTCGGGGAAAGTAAACCCGGCGTTCCTGTATAGGAACGAGCTCGATCCTGATAACAGACTATTACCCAGGAGTATATGGCCAATGACTCCCAGGGGACCAAGTATGGAAATAAGTTATAAAAGGCAAAAGCCTCCAATAAAAAGATGCATCTTCTCATTATACATGCATACGTACAGTGTAATATTTTTCTATTGATTGCTCTAGATCTCTGTTTATTATTTATAAGATGTTATTGTTCCACTGACATCGTGAGTCCATTAGTATATCCGTTAATTAAAACTGAACTTGTTTCGGTATATGATTTACAAATGAATATTAGAGTTAAATAGTATCACTTTACTGTACTATGTGAACATTTTGTACGACCGAAACAACTGGGAATGGCAGCGATGACAGATGTATGGAAGTTAGGATTTTCTACTGAGAAATATTCATTTCTCACCCTTTTGTATGTTCCGCGTCATTCTCAGACCATGGAGCACGCAGCGACCGGAGTTCTGTTTATTGAGTTCCCCGAGCTTCACATCCACCTCGACCCTTTTCTAGATTCTCAGATACATATCGGTAGATGCCGCCGTTTATACTTTTTCTTCTAGAGGGACTTTGCTGTACCCCTTATGCATCCTCTTTTTGATCCTGCTATCCCCTATATTGCTATACCTCTTCATATGGCCCATCCATTTCCACCACCACCAGCAGCAGCACCAGCCGCACCAGTAGTTCCAGTTCCCATGGCTCCCCCTGCTTCGCCGCCACAGCCGATGTCATCGGCCTCGGCCTCAGAGGAGGATCCATCCGAGGCTGCTAGTTCTTCGTCGTCATCTGCTCCCAGTGCCGGGCACCCTCCAGCTGACGCCACCATGGCGAACGGTTTCCTTTCTTCAGACTCTGCTTAGATAGCATGCATGCTGTAGTGGGATTGGATGTACAGAGTGACCCTCTTTTGACAGTTTGGGTCATGGTGGAATGGGCAGGTATTAGGAATGTACATGAATGTCCCATGGGGACCAGTTAGGGCGCTGTCCATAGGTACTGGCCGTCTCATTTTGTATTAGCGGCCTCATCTTGACACCTTGTACTTTTTACCAAACTTTGAAATCAGAAATCTATATACATACCGATTTAATGCCATTTACAGTTATTCTGTTCTTATTATAATTTCTATTATGTATTAAATTATTTACAGTTTGTCGATTGATTTGTATTTATTCCACCATTCCGCAGAAAATTTTGTGATGAGATCAGGTAATCTTATTCGAGCAATTAATACTAATACTAAAAGAGATATTTATTCAGTGTTACACGTAATCTCTTATCAGATAGATTATTATGACTTAAGCATAGTACTTTGTCTGGTAAGGCGTTACATTTTGGTATCAGAGCAGTTCATCCTAATATAGGCCTGAGGATTTGACCGACTATGCTTCGCATATGCTCTATATTCCCTAGATCTTATTATGTTCTGAGTCTTGTCCATTTGGATAGGACGGACATGAAGTGGTTTGTCTAACTGTATGCTATTATTTACTAGCACACCGAACTTAGTGTTGAGCCTGATCAACTCAATTACTCTTGTTTTGTGTGTTCAGAACTTAATGGCTTCTGGGAGGCGAGGTAGGCCGCGAACCATTCCAGTCCAGGAAGAATCTACAGAATTTCTAGATACGATGCGAGAGATGGCGCACGCTATGCGCGAACAGGCAGCTGCAGCCACTGAAATGATGGGCCAACTGGGAAGGCAGTCAGAGATAGGTCGTAGTGGGAATCATAATGGCTCTGGAATGGATTTGGAATACCTTAAGTTTGCGGAGTTTCGGAAGGCCAACCCACCCAGCTTTAGGGGAGCCTTTAACCCAGATAAAGCAGCTGAATGGATTAAGGCTATGGAGAAAATTTTCTCCGTGTTAGATTGCACGGACCGTCAAAAGGTAACTTTTGCTACCTACATGTTAGAAGCTGATGCAGAATTCTGGTGGGATGGTGCACGACGATTATTAGAAGGAGCTCAGATAGAAATCTCCTGGGACACATTCAAAGACGCATTTTACCAGAAGTATTTTCCTGTGTCTGTTCGCAATGCTAAGGAGTTGGAATTCATGCACCTCCGTCAAGGAAACAGTAACGTGTCGGAGTACGTTGCCAAATTTGAGGAGTTATGCAAATTCTCTACTATCTATCAACGAAGCCCCGACGAAGCATGGAAATGCATGAAATTTGAAGGTGGACTGAGAGAAGACATTCTTGCCACCATAGGACCAATGGAGATCAGAGACTTTTCTACCTTGGTGAACAAGTGTTGCTTAGTAGAAGATTGTAACAAGAAATTAGTTGCTACTAGAACATCTGGCAATAACTTTAAAAAGGGGTTAGCTCCGCAAGGTCCGAGGTTCAAGCCTAACCTGCAACAGCGAAGGAAGTTTCAGCCGGCGAATAGCAGAGGCAAGCAACCTCAGAGGCCTTTGGGAATCGGACTTGTAGCCACGCGCAATAATCATGGCAACCGCCCCTGCTTGGCAGGCCAAAATGTCTACTTTGGATGTGGCAAACCAGGCCACAGGATTTATGAATGCCCTACCCGAAATCCTCAATCGACTCCTAGGCCACGACGCCAAGGGAGAGTTTTCACTATGGATGCACAGGAGGTTAAAAAGTCAGACAATTTGATCCAAGATACATGCGAAGTAAATGGTAAGACTTTAACCATTTTGTACGATTCAGGTGCGTCTCACTCATTCATCTCTCATGATTGCATGACAGCCCTGCAGTTATCTGTTTCTGAATTACCTTATGACTTGTTTGTTTCTACTCCTACAAATGAGCCCGTTAGGACCAATCACATTTGTATCAATGTCCCTTGTCAGATAGGAGGTCGGATTGTTCCGGCTAATTTAATTTGTCTTCCTTTGTCCGGACTTGACATCATCTTGGGTATGGACTGGCTCTCTGCCAACCAAGCCCTGTTAAATTGCTTTGATAAATCCATTACACTCCCCTCTGTTTCACCTTCTGAATCAGTGATTCCTGTAAGTCTTTATTTGAGTTCCTTAATGGTACACCCTTGTGGGAATAGAAGTCAAGGGTATATTTTCTTATCAACCAGTATGACAGAGGTTGATCAGGAGTTAAACAATATTCCAGTTGTTAGGGAATATCCTGATGTGTTCCCTGAAAATATTCCTGAGTTCCCTCTTGAGAGAGAGATTGAGTTCACTATTGAGCTAGTGCTAGGAGTGGGACCAATATCTTTAGCACCGTACCGCATGTCACCCTTGGAACTGGCTGAACTTAAGGGGCAAATTGAAGAACTCTTGGAAAAGAAATTCATTAGGCCAAGTGTATCACCATGGGGAGCCCCAGTTTTGTTAGTTTAGAAGAAAGATGGAGGCATGCGACTCTGTGTAGATTATAGGCAGTTGAATAAAGTGACAATCAAGAACAAGTACCCATTACCAAGGATTGATGATCTTATGGATCAATTGCAAGGGGCTACTGTAACACCCTAATAAACCCATACTACGCTTAAGTCATATTACGGCGTTTTATTAGTTGTTACTTATGCTCGTGGAAAATTAAACTTCACTTGAAATTAAATTACGCGGAAAATACGATAAGATTTTTCTTTTTGTGAAATACGTCATCGCTTTGGAAAGTAAAGCCTTGAGCAAGAAGGTAGATAGAGAAAGAGCGTGTTGCATAAAATAAATACCCAAATATCATAAGACAAGAGAAAGGTAGATAAATAGAAATTCACAAATACATTGCATTAATTAACTAATCATTACATCCATATGAGTTCATAATATATATATATATATATAAACATTACATCGAAGAAAGCTCATGGTCATGCCATGACCTAAGTACTAGGTACTACTACAGACTTTAATGACAAAGCTCCTCTCAAAAAGAATATGCGAAGATGTAGGGTGACGGTCGCTATGAGTCCCAAAATAGCTTCGTCTGGCATTCCACGTCGTACGTCCACTCGTAGTGCGGTGGCTCCAAGCTCCACTCCATTGGGTGTGCCAACAAAAATCTGGTGACGATGCGGAAAAGTAACTAGAGTGAGAAATAAGATTTCTCAGTAGGACTCAAACCCGACACAGAGGTGTCATCGTCATCGTCCCAGCCACTTCGGCCTTCTTAAGAAATAGGTGTGAACATACAAGATTCAGTTGCTAGGATTTTCGAAAACATAATTATCCGAAGTGGATTCACTTTTAAGCATACATTCTTATTAGAAGCATTGAAGTAAAATAGGTAAACATATGAAAGCAGACATTTCATGAGTTAGTAGTTTTCTGGACCGAAGTCTCTTTCTTGTCTTTCTAATCTGGTTTACTTGACTTGTAACTTTCCCGCTTCTGGCTATGCCTCCTTCACGGGGTGGACCGAAGTCCCTTTTCTTTTCTTTTCTTATCTTAAGTCCTTTTCTTTTCACCCACTAAACATAAGTGGTAATGAGCTCATATCGTGGCCGTCGCCACCATAAAATTTCGGTACTTACACTAGCTGGGTCATGCCATGCCTCATGTAAGCCCTATCCCCTATACTCACACTAGCTGGGTCATGCCATGCCTCATGTGAGTCGTGGGTGAGGGGAACTTGCTTTGGGTCACCTTCCCTTTCGAAGGATCACACCCTTAGTTTACTTTCTCTTCTTATTAAAGCTTATGATGCAAGATATTTCTAAGTCCACAATTTCTACAAAATTTTGGCAGCATAACGGCTAGACCGCAGCTTCCCAAAATTTTGCCAAACAGAATACCAGTATCACAGCATCATATCATATCATCATCATCATATCATCATTATCATGGCATCATAATCACATCATCATCACATCATGCTTGCAACCTAAACATAGGCATATTCTCAAGCAAAGTCTTATGAGCTTAGCTTAGTAAAGTAGGTGCAAGCTTTTACATTGGCTTTCATTTTATTGATTCCTTCTCCTCCATTATTCTAACTTGACTTATATGATTTTCATATTTTAATTTGGAAGATTTATAGCTTAGGTATTGCATTATAGTTTGATTAGAATCTTATGAACTTAATCGAGTACATTAACTACATTTACATTCGGTTTTCGTTTTATTCGCTTCTTTTGTTAAGAATTAGGTGAGCTTAGTATTTTATTCTATCTAGTCTTCATTAAGTAAATTATGAAGTTTCATTACTTTAGGCTAAGGCCTTTTACCTTTTTAAGTCATTTATGCATAGCCTTACTTAAGGTTAAGTTTTGACAGTTTTACTTTTACCCTAGGCAGTAAATTTAAAAATTCACCATAATTTGGTATTTTATCATTTTAATGCGAAATTTTATATTCTTATAGGGTTCTGAGTCTAGTTTTTAACAAAACAAGTCCCACTCAAAAATTCATTTTCTAACTCCAGTTATGCATATTTTATTCTGACTTGTTCAGTTTCTAGGTTCACTCCCGGTACAGTGGATTGTGACCTCTCATTATAATTTCTCAGAAGGAATCTGAGAAAAATGTTTTAGGGGTTTGTTCCTCTATGTCTTAGCTTTCATTTAAACTTGGTCTCACTCAAAAATCATTTTTGTAGCTCGAGTTATACACATTTTAGTGTAGACTGCCCAGACAGAAACCGATCCGAGAACAGTCCACTTTGAAAAATCATATCTCACTCATTTTAACTCCGAATCTTATATATTTTATATGTATGGAAAGCTCTCTGAGTCTATTTTCATATAAAATTGGTTCCAATAATTTCTGAGTTTTCTGGAAAAATTTATACCGTTCGGTTTACAGACTGTCAGAAAATCCAGATTTCACGTTTTGCTTTTTCTCATGTTTTCTCCAAAACACTCAACCTCACTTTCAAGAAACCATTCTCAAGTTATAAAACACTCATATAACATGAAAGATTAGTGAAAAACTAACATGTTGGAGTTCAAAAATAGTGGATTCAGCCATGCATCACACCAAACCCAAAACATGTTTTCAACAAACAACCATACAAGCAACAACATCTCATTTTATGACAAGAATGGCTATGATGCCCATAATCAATCTTTAAAATCACCTAGCTATGGAGAGCATAGGAGTTCTAAAGCTTGAAAAACAAGAGAGAAAAAGAGTTTAGAGCCACTACCAAGAAGCTTTCTTGAAGGCTTGAAGGATGGAGATGGTTGGAGATGCCCTCCTTCTCCTTGAGCTTGATATGGAGGCTTGTGTATGAGTAGCTTTGTTTCTCCAAGAACCAAATATGGTAGTCCTTGAAGGGATGGTGATGGTGGTGATGGAAATGAGAGTTGGATGGGGTGTGAAAGTGGGAAAAAGAACAAGAGGAATTAGAAGAGTAGAAGAGTTAGAATGAGGCTTAGAGAGAAGTGAGAGCTTAGGCTTGTAGTGAGAGGATGAAAACCACAAATGAGGGAGTGGGAGAGGGGTAAGTGGCACAAAAATGGGGCAAAGTGGGCTGATTGCTTTGCTTATTCAAGAAGCAAGAGAGAGTAGGTGTGTCTTACTTCTTTTTCAAGCAAAAGGGCTAGGGACCTTGGGGTAAAAGGGTGAGTTATTTTTCCTTTGAGTCTTGGAGGCTTCCTAGTGTCCAATTTGTATTTTTCTCTAGCGGTTAAAGGGGAGTACCCCTCTTAGGATTTGGTTGCTTGTCTAAGACTCATCCAAGTGTCAAGATCTAATGGTGGATGACAAGGATCCTAGTCTTGGCTTTTGATCTAATGGTGTAGGATTAAAGAGATTGAATGAAGGGTGAGATGTTGCTCCTCCTTGGTATGTCTTTTTAGGGCATATGCATGGAAGAACTTTTATCTCTAAATATTATTAGAATTATTTAAATGTAATTTAACTTAATTGGCTTAATTACCCATGAGTTAACTCTTGTCAATTACACTTTTTATGATACCTTGCATTACGGTTAAGCATATGCTTAATTTGGGGTCTAATTTTTCAAGAGTTGTCTTAAGTGTCTTAATCATTATAAACTTAATTAGTAAGGTTAGGTTGTCTTACTTTTGTTTTGGCACCTTCGAGTAATTAAGGATTAGACGATTAAGGTTTTATTAAAACGCTTAGGACATTATGATTAAATTGTTGGCTAGACTTAATTTACTAAGCTCTTGCTCTTGCTCTTGAGATTAGCCGATTAGTTCTTAATTAATCGCTAATCTCTCTAATTAGCCAGGAACACCGAGCTAATTAACTTAGGTAAAATGGGGATGTTACAGCTACGGTGTTCTCCAAGATTGATCTACGGTCTGGATATCACCAGATTCGGGTTCGAGAGAAAGATATTCCAAAGACGACGTTTCAGACTCGTTATGGACATTATGAGTATACCGTGATGTCCTTCGGGTTGACAAATGCACCGGCAGTATTCATGGACTACATGAACCGAATATTCAGACCATATCTTGATAAATTTGTGGTGGTGTTCATAGATGACATCCTTGTCTATTCGAGGATAGAACAGGAGTACGCAGAACACTTGCGATTAGTTCTGCAAATTTTAAGAGAAAGGAAACTTTATGCCAAGCTATCCAAATGTGAATTTTGGATGGAAGAAGTAAAATTTCTTGGCCATGTGGTATCCCATGGGGGAATTTCAGTGGATCCCAGTAAGGTAGAAGCAGTATTAAATTGGGAGCGACCAACTACAGTTACTTTAAATCAGAAGTTTCTTAGGGTTGGCAGGATACTACAGAAGATTTGTTAAGAACTTCTCCCAAATAGCTCTACCCTTAACAAAGTTGACCAGGAAGAACGCCCCATTCGAGTGGACGCTCGAGTGTGAGCAGAGTTTTCAGGAATTAAAGGAAAGGTTGACAACCACCCCAGTACTTATTTTACCGGACCCTCGTGGACCGTTTGAAGTGTACTGTGATGCTTCTCAGAAAGGATTGGGGTGCGTATTAATGCAAAATAGGAACGTAGTGGCATATGCTTCCAGGCAATTGAAAACTCATGAAAGAAACTATCCAACCCATGATCTCGAACTGGTGGCGATAGTATTTGCCTTGAAGATGTGGAGACACTATCTCTACGGAGTGAAGTTTGAAGTATTTTCTGATCACAAAAGTTTGAAATACCTTTTTGATCAGAAGGAATTGAACATGAGACAACGAAGATGGATGGAATTTCTTAAAGATTACGAGTTCGATCTGAAGTACCATCCAGGCAAGGCAAACGTGGTAGCAGACGCCCTAAGCAGAAAATACTTGACGGTGGCGTGGATGATGATAAAAGAAATGGAACTTATACAGAGCTTTCAAACCCTCAACTTGGGGATCTCTGTAACTTCTAGTACCATTCAATTACACCAACTGAAGATAGTCAGTACTTTCAAGGGCCAAATCCAGCAAGCACAACAAAGAAACGATGACTTCCAGCATACAATACGACTAGGGCAATCTGGCAAGTTAACAAGATTCTCTCAGGATGCGGAAGGAATGTGGCGATATCATGGAAGAATATGTGTACTTGAGGAGAATGATCTCCGGAAGAAGGTTTTGGAAGAAGCTCATAAGAGTGAGTTTACTGTACATCCTGGCATTAACAAGATGTACCAAGATCTCAAGAAGATGTTTTGGTGGCCAGGCCTTAAGACAGATGTAGCCAATTTTGTGAATAGATGTTTAACGTGTCAGAAGGTGAAGATAGAGCATCAAAAACCGGCAGGAACATTACAACCCTTGGAGATTCCGGAATGGAAATGGGAGAGCATCTCTATGGATTTCGTGATGGGCTTACCGAAAACCCCCTCAGGATATGACGCTATATGGGTCATAGTGGACAGACTAACCAAGTCAGCTCACTTTTTACCCATTCGAACAAATTCTCCTCTAGAAAAGTTGGCTCAACTATATATTTGAGAAATAATTCGGCTACATGGTATTCCTTCGACAATCATTTCCGATCGAGATCCAAGGTTCACCTCACGGTTTTGGGGAGCGCTCCAGAAGGCATTTGGTACTAGGCTATGTCTAAGTACTGCATATCATCCACAATCGGATGGTCAAACGGAGCGGACAATTCAGACTTTGGAAGATATGTTGCGAGCATACATTCTGGAACAACAGGGAAATTGGGATCGATATTTACCGTTAGTCGAATTTGCTTATAACAACAGTTATCATGCTAGCATTGGCATGGCCCCATATGAGGCTTTATATGGCCGGAAGTGTCAGTCTCCCTTATGTTGGTATGAAGCAGGAGAACGGAGTCTCCTAGGTCCGGAGCTGATCAAACAGACAACAGAACAGATTAAAAAGATCCGTAGTAGAATACTTGCAGCCCAGAGCCGTCAGAAGACCTACGTGGATGTCCGAAGGAAACCCTTGGAATTTCAAGAAGGAGACCACGTGTTTCTAAAAGTTACACCCACAACGGGAATAGGTAGTGTAACATCCCCATTTTACCTAAGTTAATTAGCTCGGTGTTCCCGGCTAATTAGAGAGAGATTAGTGATTAATTGAGAACTAATCGGCTAATCTCAAGAGCAAGAGCAAGAGCTTAGTAAATTAAGTCTAGCTAACAATTTAATCATAATGTCCTAAGCGTTATAATAAAACCTTAATCGTCTAATCCTTAATTACTCGAAGATGCCAAAACAAAAGTAAGCCAATCTAACCTTACTAATTAAGTTTATAATGATTAAGACACTTAAGACAACTCTTGAAAAATTAAACCCCAAATTAAGCACATGCTTAACCGCAATGCAAGACATCATAAAAAGTGTAATTGACAAGAGTTAACTCATGGGTAATTAAGCCAATTAAGTTAAGTTACATTTAAATAATTCTAATAATATTTAGAGATAAAGGTTCTTCCATGCACATGCCCTAGAAAGACATACCAAGGAGAAGCAACATCTCACCCTTCATTCAAACTCTTTAATCCTATACCATTAGATCAAAAGCCAAGACTAGGATCCTTGTCATTCACCATTAGATCTTGACACTTGGATGAGTCTTAGACAAGCAACCAAATCCTAAGAGGGGTACTCCCCTTTAACCCCTAGAGAAAAGCATAAAATGGACATTAGAATGCCTCCAAGACTCAAGGAAAAACAACTCACCCTTTTACCCCAAGGTTTTTCCACTCTCTTGCTTGTTGTAAGAAGCAAAGTCCCATCACCTTTCCCTCCCTCTTTTGCGCCACCCATCAGCCATATCTCTCTCCTCATTTCATTCTTTCACTCCTCTCCCAAACACACACAAAGCTCTCTTCTCTCTCCTCAATTTCAAATTCTCCTCCTTCTCTCTAAACTCTCCAACTTCTCTCTAGAATTCTCCCACTTCTCTCATCCTTTCCTCTCCTCATCCCACTCACAAACTCTTCAAGAGCCACCATCTCTTGCTCTTGGAGAATCAAAGACCATCACATATCAAGCCTCTTTCAAGATCCAAGAGGACCACCACCACCACCATCTTTTCCATCACAAGTTCCTTCAAAGAAAGCTTCTTGGTAGTGACTCTAAACCCTTTTTCTCTCTTGTTTTTCAAGCTTTAGAACTCCTATGCTCTCCATAGCTAGGTGGTTTTAAAGATTGATTATGGGCATCATAGCCATTCTTGTCATAAAATGAGATGTTGTTGCTAGTATGGTTGTTTGTGAAAATATGTTTTCGGTTTGGCGTGATGCATGGCTGAACTCAATATTTTTGAACTCCAACATGTTAGTTTTTCACTAATCTTTCATGGTATATGGGTGTTTTATAACTTGAGAATGGTTTTTTGTAAGTAAGGTTGAGTGTTTTGGAGGAAACATGAGAAAAATCAAAACATGAAATCTGGATCTTCTAACAGTCTGTAAACCGAACGGTATAAATTTTTCCAGAAAACTCAGAAATTAGTGGAACCAATTTTATATGAAAATAGACTCAGAGAGCTTTCCATACATATAAAATATATAAGATTCGGAGTTAAAATGAGTGAGATATGATTTTTCAAAGTGGACTGTTCTTGGATTGGTTTCTGTCTGGGCAGACTACACTAAAATGTGTATAACTCGAGCTACAAAAATGATTTTTGAGTGAGACCAAGTTTAAATGAAAGCTAAGACATAGGGGAACAAACCCATAAAACAGTTTTCTCAGATTCCTTCTGAGCAATTATAATGAGAGGTAACAATCCACTGTACCGGGAGTGAACTTAGAAACTGAACAGTCAGAATGAAATATGCATAACTGGAGTTAGACAACGAATTTTTGAGTGGGACTTATTTTGTTAAAAACTAGACTCAGAACCCTATAAGCATATAAAATTTCGCATTAAAAGGATAAAATACCAAATTATGGTGAATTTTTAAAGTTACTGCCTAGGGTAAAAGTAAAACTGTCAAAACTTAACCTTAAGTAAGACTTTGCATAAGTGACTTAAAGGGGTAAAAGGCCTTAGCCTAAAGTAATGAAATTTCATAATTCACTTAATGAGGACTAGATAAAATAAAATACCAAGCTCACCTAATCCTTAACAAAAGAAGCGAATAAAACGAAAAACCGAATGTACATGTAGTTAATGTACTAGATTAAGTTCATAAGATTTTCATCAAACTATAATGCAAAACCTAAACTATAAATCTTCCAAATTAAAATATGAAAATCATATAAGCTAAGTTAGAATAATTGAGGAGAAGGAATCGAAGGAGCTTGCCCTAGAAGCTTTAAGGAATCAATAAAACGAAAGCCAATGTAAAAGCTTGCACCTAATTTACTAAGCTAAGCTCATAAGACTTTGCTTGAGAATATGCCTATGTTTATGTAGCAAGCATGATGTGATGATGATGTGATTATAATGCCATGATAATAATGACATGATAATGATGATATGATGATGATGATGATATGATGATATGATATGATGCTATGATACTGGTATTCTGTTTGGCAAAATTTTGGGAAGCTTCGGTATAGCCGTTATGTCTAAATTTTGTAGAAATTGTGGACTTAGAAATATTTTGCATCATAAGCTTTAATAAGAAGAGAAGGTAAACTAAGGGTGTGATCCTTCAAAAGGGAAGGTGACCCAAAGTAAGTTCCCCTCACCCACGACTCACATGAGGCATGGCATGACCCAGCTAGTGTAAGTACCGAAATTTTATGGTGGCGACGGCCACGGTATGAGCTCATTACCACTTATGTTTAGTGGGTGAAAAGAAAAGGACTTAAGATAAGAAAAGAAAAGAAAAGGGACTTCGGTCCACCCCGTGAAGGAGGCATAGCCAGAAGCGGGAAAGTTACAAGTCAAGTAAACCAGATAAGAAAGATAAGAAAGAGACTTCGGTCAAGAAAACTACTAACTCATGAAATGTCTGCTTTCATATGTTTACCTATTTTACTTCAATGCTTCTAATAAGAACGTATGCTTAAAAGTGAATCCACTTCGGATAATTATGTTTTCGAAAATCCTAGTAACTGAATCTTGTATGTTCACACCTATTTCTTAAGAAAACCGAAGTGGCTGGGACGATGACGATGACACCTCTGTGTCGGGTTTGAGTCCTACTGAGAAATCTTATTTCTCACTCTAGTTACTTTTCCGCATCGTCACCAGATTTTTGTTGGCACACCCAATGGAGTGGAGCTTGGAGCCACCGCACTACGAGCAGACGTACGATGTGGAATGCCAGACGAAGCTATTTTGGGACTCATAGCGACCGTCACTCTACATCTTCGCATATTCTTTTTGGGAGGAGCTTTGTCATTGAAGTCTGTAGTAGTACCTAGTACTTAGGTCATGGCATGACCATGAGCTTTCTTCGATGTAATGTTTATATATATATATATATATATATATATATATATATATATTATGAACTCATATGGATGTAATGATTAGTTAATTAATGAAATGTATCTGTGAATTTCTATTTATTTACCTTTCTCTTGTCTTATGATATTTGGGTATTTATTTTATGCGACACGCTCTTTCGCTATCTACCTTCTCGCTCAAGGCTTTACTTTCCGAAGCGATGACGTATTTCACAAAAAGAAAAATCTTACCGTATTTTCCGCGTAATTTAATTTCAAGTGAAGTTTAATTTTCCACGAGCATAAGTAACAACTAATAAAACGCCGTAATACGACTTAAGCGTAGTATGGGTTTATTAGGGTATTACAGGTAGAGCCATTAAAGTCAAAAAGCTAAGCCCCCGCTTTTTAGGTCCCTTTCAAATTCTAAAGCGAATTGGACCAGTCGCCTATCAGGTTGCTTTGCCTCCACAATTGTCAAACCTTCATGATGTTTTTCATGTCTCTCAACTCAGGAAATATCAACCTGACCCCACCCACTTCCTAGAACCCGAATCAATACAGTTAAAAGAGGACCTGACTTTCCGCTTACAACCAGCACGAATCGTAGATAAGAGTACTGCATAACTTCGGAACAAGACCGTGCAGCTAGTAAAAGTAGCATGGGGAAGGAAAGATGCTGAGGACTATACTTGGGAACTGGAGTCGGACATGAGGAAAGAGTATCCTGAGCTATTCTCCAGTGCTAAATTTTGAGGACAAAATTTTTTTAAGGGGAGTGGTAATGTAACGTCCTATTTCCGACTTCCGACCTAATTTGATGGTGAAATTTTCCGATTTCCGACCTTGAGTAAGCATGTATGAATTTCCACCTCATCAGTATGAATTCCGATTTTCGATTTAATTTTTAAGTGGCTGATTGTTTCCAATTTCCGATCTTAAGACTTCCGACTTAACACTAAGTCCGACGTCCGATTTTATCGGACCAGAAATGGACACGAGAATCAAATTTTTTTGAACGTGTCTCCAGGTCCGAATCAAACTTTCACGAGTTCTGGTCTCGAATTTAAAACCAAGAGTTCTCATTTCTCTATCCCACCGAGTTCCGATATCGAGGTCCTACAATTCACGACTTCCGACTTTGAGTGCTTGGCTTCACGTCAGGCTTTGCTTTCATGTTTCGAAATAAACTGAAATACATTTCTCGGGTTCCGACTTCATATGCAGGATGTCCACGAATTCCGATTTTATAAAGAGTACGAGTTCCGATTTCATTTTCAGAATGTACTGGAAACTAGTTCCACTTTAGGCAACGTGGAGAGCAAATCTACCGTACAAATAAGACGACGTGGAGAGTAGTTTGGTCACAAGAAGAGGGCAAGGTTGGCTGAAACTCAGCCTTATGTTTGGAGGCCAATCAAAATCTTCCAAGTTAACTACTACTCATTCTTATATAACACACTCTCCTTCTCTTCTTCAGATTTTTTTCTCTCACGTTGCATACTTCACTCCAACTCTCTCTTTTCTTTTCATCTCTCACCCAACTCCATCATACCTTGAAATTCTACCAAGTTGCAGCTACAAACTTAAAACAAAATCATTCATGATAAGAGGTAGGGGTTCTAAATTCTTACTTGACTTTTAGATTCTTGAAGTATTGATGGTGGTCTAATTTTGTTTTGATGTGTTGATTGAATAATTATGATGAATTATAGCTGAACTATGGGTTGTTTATGAGGTTAAAATTTGAATTGAAAGAGAGGAACGATGAAGATATGAAAAAGTTGAGAGGCTGGAAAACTCAAAACCCTCGGCAGTCCGTACGGCGGAGTGTACGGCTTCGCCTCCCGCCGTTTAAAATTAATGAGACCATTTTTAGGTGAAACTAGACATCTAGGGCTTTCTATAAATATATCATATAAGACCATTGGAGTAGTATTGAGGGAGATACAAATTTCTGAAGTTCGACCTAGGAATTAAGATATTCATCCGGGCAGTAGGAGTTGAAAAGGGTGTAACTCACCCTATACAACTCCAAATTGAGTGAAACTAGTTTTGTTAGAAAGTTTACACATAGGGGAACATACTAGTATAAAATTCTGAGTTTGTTATGGTCCCAATTGTTCCCAGTGAACTAACGAAGTTACCCTATGTCCACACCAAGCCAAAATAGAGCAGTTCAGAAAGGTGAAAATTCGGGGCTTATAACTCGAGCCCCACTGAGTCAAATGGAATGGGACTTTCTGCAAATGAAAGATGGTTCTATCAGCTTTAATAAGAGACCAATTTCGTATGATTTGAGTCAGTTTTCGATTTTTAGTGGATTTTTACTTTTAGTTGCCTAATTCTGGCTAGCCAATGGGCAGGCCGAGATAAAATCTAGATATCTTGAGTTGTAGATACCAAAATTGGATGGGACCAAAGAGGTTAGAAAATAGACACATAACACTTGAACATACTCAAATTTGAGGTGAAAGGAGTTAAATAGCAATTATGGCTTGAATTATAAAAACCGGGCTGTTTGGATATGCTAAGGCAAGAATTCTGCCTTAATGAATTTGATGTTGATATGAATTATATGTTGAAATATAAATGTGATGTAATGTTCTTTGTGATAAATTGATAAACTGATTGGCTGGCACTATTTATGGGGAAGCGGACACGTTCCGTTATGCTGCCGAAATTTTGGTAGAACCCATGTACAAGCTATGAATTTAATGTTAGTGCATATACATTCTTATGAAAGCCATGAAAGTTATGAAAAGGATTTTTATTGCTATGAAAGTTCCATGCTACTTGGGCCAGCCCCGGATAAGAAGTTAAGGGGAATAGATCGGTGGGAAGGTCGGGAAAAGTAAACCTGGCATTCCTGTATAGGAACGAGCTCGATCCTGATAAGCAGACTATTACCCAGGAGTATATGTCCAATGACTCCCAGGGGACCAAGTATGGAAATAAGTTATAAAAGGCAAAAGCCTCCAATAAAAAAGATGCATCTTCTCATTATACATGCATACGTACAGTGTAATACTTTTCTATTAATTGTTCTAGATCTCTGTTTATTATTTATAAGATGTTATTGTTCCACTCTGATTTCTGTGTGAGTCCACTAGTATATCCGTTAATTAAAATTGAACTTGTTTCGGTATATGATTTACAAATGAATATTAGAGTTAAATAGTATCACTTTACTGTACTATGTGAACATTTTGTACGACCGAAACAACTGGGAATGGCAGCGATGACAGATGTATGGAAGTTAGGATTCTCTACTGAGAAATATTCATTTCTCACCCTTTTGTATGTTTCGCGTCATTCTCAGACCATGGAGCACGCAGCGACCGGAGTTCTGTTTATTGAGTTCCCCGAGCTTCACATCCACCTCGACCCTTTTCTAGATTCTGTATACATATCAGGTAGATGCCAGTTTCGTTTATACTTTTTCTTCCAGAGGGACTTTGCTGTACCCCTTATGCATCCTCTTTTTGATCCTGCTATCCCCTATATTGCTATACCTCTTCATATGGCCCATCCATTTCCACCACCACCAACAGCAAAGACCATCACGCACCAAAGAGTTCCAGTTCCCATGGCTCCCCCTGCTTCGCCGCCACAGCCGATGTCATCGGCCTCGGCCTCAGAGGAGGATCCGTCCGAGGCTGCTAGTTCTTCATCGTCATCTGCTCCCAATGCCGAGCACCCTCCAGCTGACGCCGCCATGGCGAACGGTTTCCTTTCTTCAGACTCTGCTTAGATAGCATGCATGCTGTAGTGGGATTGGATGTACAGAGTGACCCTCTTTTGACAGTTTGGGTCATGGTGGAATGGGCAGGTATTAGGAATGTACATCAATGTCCCATGGGGACCAGTTAGGGTGCTGTCCATAGGTACTGACCGTCTCATTTTGTATTAGCGGCCTCATCTTGACACCTTGTACTTTTTACCAAACTTTGAAATCAGAAATCTATATACATACCGACGACGTCATTTACAGTTATTCTGTTCTTATTATAATTTCTATTATGTATTAAATTATTTACAGTTTGCCGATTGATTTGTATTTATTCCACCATTCCGCAGAAAATTTTGTGATGAGATCAAGTAATCTTATTCGAGCAATTACTACTAATACTGAAAGAGATATTTATTCAGTGTTACACGTAATCTCTTATCAGATAGATTATTATGACTTAAGCATAGTACTTTGTCTGGTAAGGTGTTACACTGTTTATAAAAACTGGCCGTTTCATTTTGTATTATCGGCCTCATTTTGTCCCCTTGTATTTTTTTGACAAACTTTAAAATTAGATATCTATGTACATGTTTACGATGCCATTTGCAGTTATTCTGTTCTTATCGTGTTTTTATTTATGTTACGTTATTTACAGTATACCGATTGACTTGTTTTTATTTCGCTGTCACGCAGAAAATTTTATTACGCAATTAAGTATTCTTACGCAGGTAATTAATACTATTACAGAAAATAAGATTAAGCCAGTATTACACATAATCACTTATCAGATAATTTATTATGACTTAAGCATAGTACTTTGTCTGGTAAGGTGTTATAGTTTTTGCAAAGCATCGGAGGAGCTTACAATATCTCCTTTTTTGATGATGGCAAATCAATATTTAAGGAAACCTTTTGTAAAGAAAAGATTATCAATTCGGAAAACATATGATTTGTTGTTTGTTTCAACTTTCGGGTTTTGAGAAAGTAACGAATAAGCATGTTTTCCAGAAACTTTAGTAATAGTTATAAATAACCAGAATAATTTTTATGAAATCATTAGAGCAAGATTGATTTGAAATTTTCTCAACTAAGATAGTTGTAAAATTCATGATGTAAAAGAGCAAAATACTGGAATTTTCTCAATCTGAATTAATCAAGCAAAGTTCATAGTATGCCAGAACAGAATTGTTTCAATTTTCAAGCCAAATAAGTTATGAACTATTCTTAATATATCAAAGAAAAATTGATTAAGAGCCTTCTCAATTTTAAAACAGCTGTGAAAACATTCTTGGCACATTAGAGCAAATGAATAGGCTGTTTATCATTAGTAGAGGAGATTATGTAAATGCACCATGGGCCCATATAGTCAAATCAACTCAATGAATAGAAATTGTAATATCCCCATTTTTCTTAATATAGTATAATTGAAACTTTGAATTATTTCATTTAGGCAACACTATGCCATGACGATCCTTACACTTAGAACCATTGGGTAGTGTAACATTGCCATTGAAATTACGGCATTGCCGTATAATAAAAATTAAGAAATGATGAAAATACCCCTATAGTGTAAACTTTTGCTATTTACAAAATTGTCCTAGAATTTTTGGTATTTACACTTAGACCCTAGAAGTTATTTCTAGTTCAAGCCTAGAACTTTTTATAAAATAATATTTAGGTCCTTACATCAATAGAATTAGCAGAATCAGAGTTTAAGCAGAGCAGAATAACATTGTGGAAACGTAGAAAGTTAAATCTCAGCCAATTAAGCCATGGAGATATCCAAGTGTGAAATGACATGGGACATCCTTGGACTTGCTTAAAATTATGAAAATACTATTAGTTATAGAAAACAGAAAATATAGCAGAAACTCTAACAGAAAATAAACATAAAACTCTAAAGGGCTTACGAAAGGCCAGAAACTACTTGAAAGAGCCCAAAAAATTCCACAAAAATCATAAATACATTTTTAACATATTTTTAAAGATTAAAATCAATTTTTAACAAATTTGAGCTATATTTGCATAATTACACAAAAATAACCTTACTGGGTGCAAAACGGGCCCCAAAAACCCTATAAAACTCCTTTAACTTACAGTACAGCAAAGAATCAATAGAGTTCCGGGCCTGGGCTTGAAGGACCACGTGAGTGGACCTCTAATTGGGCCTTGGCAGCTATTGAATTGGGCTGCACCATTTTTGAATTGATTTTGGGCCTTAATGTACCAAAAAGGCCATAATTCCTTCATAAATCATAAAATAAATTAAATAAAAATGAAAAATCCTAACCCTAGCCCTAACCCTAACTACAACCCTAACCACGCCTTAACCAGCATCAAACCCCTTGGTTCAGATCAAATCAGATTAGGATGAATATTAGTCAAATTTCAACTAGATGTCATTATCAAAACAACTTAACACTAATTAACTTTTACTAATTTAACTTACTTTTTGACCAAATCTTTTACTAAGCTAATTTTGTCCCCCAATCTGATCTAAATGGTGTGCTATGCACCTCATAAAATTTTATTATTTAATTTATAGATAATTAATTATGTTATTTAACCCAAAAGGCATAATTAAGGCCAAATTCACTAAAAAATACTAAAAATTGTAGAAAAATTCTGGAAAAATTTAGAATACCTTCTAACACATAATTAAACCTAGATTTAATGATATATTACATAAATTTAATTATTTTCTAATTATTTTATTAATTAAAGCTTAAATTGTCTAAATTGTTTTTAAGAAAAATCGCTAATTATGCACTAATTAAGTGTTAAATCATTTTTTATCTTTTCATAAACTTTAATCATCATATAATATGAGTATTATATCATGTCTAAATCAGTTAGGTGTGGTGGTTAGATTAATTAATCATTGGTGGTTTAATTAGTTAACAAATCTACCAAATTAAGTCAATAACTAACCATCTGCTTAAAACTAATTAAAATCACCTTTTGTCTACAAAAGGACTCATTTTTATTGCATTACTGCTTTTATTATTATGATGCATTTCCATCTTGCTTGACACTAATAAATGGCTGGGAATGATAATTTATCTTATTAACTAGATGTAAATTAAGTTGTTGCTAAATGTTCTAATGTTTGACTAGCAGTTTGATTGGCTGGATACTACACATATTGCTGCACTCCCGCCTTTATTCTTAGCATTTTTTGTAACTTCCGAAAAATTTTATCGTTTTTAATCGATTTGTTCGATTTTATTGAATAAGCGAGACTAATTAGAAATCAATTATGTATTTATTTAACACCAATTAAGTATCATTTAAAGATATTAGAGTTGAGGGAATTAGATTAGAAGCATAGGAGATTTTATAGAACTTTTTTTAAAAAAACCATTTTGCCGATTTAAAGGAAATCGATAAGATTTTAGTATTTTAAACTGTCGAAACCAAAACATTAGAATTTGATAAACCAAAACCTAAATTAAAAGGCTAAAAATTCAGGCACCTTACCTCAAGAGTGTGGCACCACAAACTCCATCCACCAGTCATCTTTCAAGCTTCCTCCAAAAGCACTAAAATATTTCCTTCTCACTCCCTAAGATTTTTGGCCATCTAAACAGCAGAACTACCTCTTCATTTTCCTTTCTCTCATCTCATCTTCAATCCATCTTCATCATACCTTCAAGGTCCAACAAGCTCCAACAAATTTCTTTAACCCAAGACCCAAATCTTGTAACACCTTACCAGACAAAGTACTATGCTTAAGTCATAATAATCTATCTGATAAGAGATTACGTGTAACACTGAATAAATATCTCTTTCAGTATTAGTATTAATTGCTCGAATAAGATTACCTATCTCATCACAAAATTTTCTGCGGAATGGTGGAATAAATACAAATCAATCGGCAAACTGTAAATAATTTAATACATAATAGAAATTATAATAAGAACAGAATAATCAGAATGACGTGCTTATGTATATAGATTTCTGATTTCAAAGTTTGGTAAAAAGTACAAGGTGTCAAGATGAGGCTGCTAATACAAAATGAGACGGCCAGTACCTATGGACAGCACCCTAACTAGTCCCCATGGGACATTCATGGACATTCCTAATACCTACCCATTCCACTATGACCCAAACTGTCAAAAGAGGGTCACTCTGTACATCCAATCCCACTACAGCATGCACGCTATCTAAGCAGAGTCTGAAGAAAGGAAACCGTTCGCCATGGCGGTGTCAGCTGGAGGGTGCCCGGCACTGGGAGCAGATGACGATGAAGAACTAGCAGCCTCGGACGGATCCTCCTCTAAGGCCGAGGCCGATGACATCGGCTGTGGCGGCGAAGCAGGGGGAGCCATGGGAACTGGAACTACTGGTGCGGCTGGTGCTGCTGGTGGTGGTGGTGGAAATGGATGGGCCATATGAAGAGGTATAGCAATATAGGGGATAGCAGGATCAAAAAGAGGATGCATAAGGGGTACAACAAAGTCCCTCTGGAAGAAAAAGTATAAACGAAACTGGCATCTACCTGATATGTATACAGAATCTAGAAAAGGGTCGAGGTGGATGTAAAGCTCGGGGAACTCAATAAACAGAACTCCGGTCGCTGCGTGCTCCATGGTCTGAGAATGACGCAGAACATACAAAAGGGTGAGAAATGAATATTTCTCAGTAGAGAATCCTAACTTCCATACATCTGTCATCGCTGCCATTCCCAGTTGTTTCGGTCATACAAAATGTTCACATAGTACAGTAAAGTGATACTATTTAACTCTAATATTCATTTGTAAATCATATACCGAAACAAGTTCAGTTTTAATTAACAGATATACTAGTGGACTCACACAGTAATCAGAGTGGAACAATAACATCTTATAAATAATAAACAGAGATCTAGAACAATCAATAGAAAAGTATTACACTGTACGTATGCATGTATAATGAGAAGATGCATCTTTTTATTGGAGGCTTTTGCCTTTTATAACTTATTTCCATACTTGGTCCCCTGGGAGTCATTGGCCATATACTCCTGGGTAATAGTCTGCTTATCAGGATCGAGCTCGTTCCTATATAGGAATGCCGGGTTTACTTTCCCCGACCTTCCCACCGATCTATTCCCCTTAACTTCTTATCCGGGGCTGGCCCAAGTAGCATGGAACTTTCATAGCAATAAAAATCCTTTTCATAACTTTCATGGCTTTCATAAGAATGTATATGCACTAACATTAAATTCATAGCTTGTACATGGATTCTACCGAAATTTCGGCAGCATAACGGAACGTGTCCACTTCCCCATAAATAGTGCCAGCCAATCAGTTTGTCAATTTATCACAAAGAACATTACATCACATTTATATTTCAACATATAATTCATATCAACATCAAAATCATTAAGGTAGAATTCCTGCCTTAGCATATCCAACCAGCCCAGTTTTTATAATTCAAGCCATAATTCCTATTTAACTCCTTTGGACCTCAAATTTGTGTATGTTCAAGTGTTATGTGTCTATTTTCTAACCTCTTTGGTCTCATCCAATTTTGGTATCTACAACTCAAGATATCTAGATTTTATCTCGGCCTGCCCATTGGCTAGCCAGAATTAGGTAACTAAAAGTAAAAATCCACTAAAAATCGAAAACTGACTCAAATCATACGAAATTGGTCTCTTATTAAAGCTGATAGAACCATCTTTCATTTGGAAGAAGTACCATTCCATTTGACTTAGTGGGACTCGAGTAATAAGCCCCGAATTTTCACCTTTCTAAACTGCTCTGTTTTGGCTTGGTGTGGACATAGGGTAACTTCATTAGTTCACTGGGAACAATTGGGACCATAACAAACTCGGAATTTTATACTAGTATGTTCCCCTATGTGTAAGCTTTCTAACAAAACTGGTTTCACTCAATTTGAAGCTATATAGGGTGAGTTACACCCTTTTCAACCCCTACTGCTTGGATGAATATCTTAATTCCTAGGTCGAACTTCAGAAATTTGTATCTCCCTCAATACTACTCCAACGGTCTTATATTATATATTTATAGAAAGCCCTAGATGTCTAGTTTCACCTAAAAATGGTCTAATTAACTTTAAACGACGGGAGGCAAAGCCGTACACTTTGCCGTACGGACTGCCGAGGGTTTTGAGTTTTCCAGCCTCTCAACTTTTTCATATCTTCATCGTTCCTCTCTTTCAATTCAAATTTTAACCTCATAAACAACCCATAGTTCAGCTATAATTCATCATAATTATTCAATCAACACATCAAAACAAAATTAGACACACCTAAAGTGGAACTAGTTTCCAGTACATTCTGAAAATGAAATCGGAACTCGTACTCTTTATAAAATCGGAATTCGTGGACATCCTGCATATGAAGTCGGAACCCGAGAAACGTATTTCAGTTTATTTCGAAACTTGAAAGCAAAGCCTGACGTGAAGCCAAGCACTCAAAGTCGGAAGTCGTGAATTGTAGGACCTCGATATCGGAACTCGGTGGGATAGAGAAATGAGAACTCTTGGTTTTAAACTCGAGACCGGAACTCGTGAAAGTTTGATTCGGACCTGGAGACAAGTTCAAAAAAATTTGATTCTCGTGTCCATTTCTGGTCCGATAAAATCGGACGTCGGACTTAGTGTTAAGTCGGAAGTCTTAAGATCGGAAATTGGAAACAATCAGCCACTTAAAAATTAAATCGGAAATCGGAATTCATATTGATGAGGTGGAAATTCATACATGCTTACTCAAGGTCGGAAATCGGAAAATTTCACCATGAAATTAGGTCGGAAGTCGGAAATAGGACGTTACATTACCACTCCCCTTAAAAAAATTTTGTCCTCAAAATTTAGCACTGGAGAATAGCTCAGGATACTCTTTCCTCATGTCCGACTCCAGTTCCCAAGTATAGTCCTCAGCATCTTTCCTTCCCCATGCTACTTTTACTAGCTGCACGGTCTTGTTCCGAAGTTGTCTGGTACTCTTATCTACGATTCGTGCTGGTTGTAAGCGGAAATTCAGGTCCTCTTTTAACTGTATTGATTCGGGTTCTAGGAAGTGGGTGGGGTCAGGTTGATATTTCCTGAGTTGAGAGACATGAAAAACATCATGAAGGTTTGACAATTGTGGAGGCAAAGCAACCTGATAGGCGACTGGTCCAATTCGTTTTAGAATTTGAAAGGGACCTATAAAGCGGGGGCTTAGCTTTTTGACTTTAATGGCTCTACCTACTCCCATTGTGGGTGTAACTTTTAGAAACACGTGGTCTCCTTCTTGAAATTCCAAGGGTTTCCTTCGGACATCCACGTAGGTCTTCTGACGGCTCTGGGCTGCAAGTATTCTACTACGGATCTTTTTAATCTGTTCTGTTGTCTGTTTGATAAGCTCCGGACCTAGGAGACTCCGTTCTCCTGCTTCATACCAACATAAGGGAGAGTGACACTTCCGGCCATATAAAGCCTCATATGGGGCCATGCCAATGCTAGCATGATAACTGTTGTTATAAGCAAATTCGACTAACAGTAAATATCGATCCCAATTTCCCTGTTGTTCCAGAATGTATGCTCGCAACATATCTTCCAAAGTCTGAATTGTCCGCTCCGTTTGACCATCCGATTGTGGATGATATGCAGTACTTAGACATAGCCTAGTACCAAATGCCTTCTGGAGCGCTCCCCAAAACCGTGAGGTGAACCTTGGATCTCGATCAGAAATGATTGTCGAAGGAATACCATGTAGCCGAATTATTTCTCGAATATATAGCTAAGCCAACTTTTCTAGAGGAGAATTTGATCGAATGGGTAAAAAGTGAGTTGACTTGGTTAGTCTGTCCACTATGACCCATATAGCGTCATATCCTGAGGGGGTTTTCGGTAAGCCCATCACGAAATCCATAGAGATGCTCTCCCATTTCCATTCCGGAATCTCCAAGGGTTGTAATGTTCCTGCCGGTTTCTGATGCTCTATCTTCACCTTCTGGCACGTTAAACATTTATTCACAAAATTGGCTACATCTGTCTTAAGGCCTGGCCACCAAAACATCTTCTTGAGATCTTGGTACATCTTGTTAATGCCAGGATGTACAGTAAACTCACTCTTATGAGCTTCTTCCAAAACCTTCTTCCGGAGATCATTCTCCTCAAGTACACATATTCTTCCATGATATCGCCACATTCCTTCCGCATCCTGAGAGAATCTTGTTAACTTGCCAGATTGCCCTAGTCGTATTGTATGCTGGAAGTCATCGTTTCTTTGTTGTGCTTGCTGGATTTGGCCCTTGAAAGTACTGACTATCTTCAGTTGGTGTAATTGAATGGTACTAGAAGTTACAGAGATCCCCAAGTTGAGGGTTTGAAAGCTCTGTATAAGTTTCGTTTCTTTTATCATCATCCATGCCACCGTCAAGTATTTTCTGCTTAGGGCGTCTGCTACCACGTTTGCCTTGCCTGGATGGTACTTCAGATCGAACTCGTAATCTTTAAGAAATTCCATCCATCTTCGTTGTCTCATGTTCAATTCCTTCTGATCAAAAAGGTATTTCAAACTTTTGTGATCAGAAAATACTTCAAACTTCACTCCGTAGAGATAGTGTCTCCACATCTTCAAGGCAAATACTATCGCCGCTAGTTCGAGATCATGGGTTGGATAGTTTCTTTCATGAGTTTTCAATTGCTTGGAAGCATATGCCACTACGTTCCTATTTTGCATTAATACGCACCCCAATCCTTTCTGAGAAGCATCACAGTACACTTCAAACGGTCCACGAGGGTCCGGTAAAATAAGTAATGGGGTGGTTGTCAACCTTTCCTTTAATTCCTGAAAACTCTGCTCACACTCGAGCGTCCACTCGAATGGGGCATTCTTCCTGGTCAACTTTGTTAAGGGTAGAGCTATTTGGGAGAAGTTCTTAACAAATCTTCTGTAGTATCCTGCCAACCCTAAGAAACTTCTGATTTCCGTAACTGTAGTTGGTCGCTCCCAGTTTAATACTGCTTCTACCTTACTGGGATCCACTGAAATTCCCCCATGGGATACCACATGGCCAAGAAATTTTACTTCTTCCTTCCAAAATTCACATTTGGATAGCTTAGCATAAAGTTTCCTTTCTCTTAAAATTTGCAGAACTAATCGCAAGTGTTCTACGTGCTCCTGTTCTGTCCTCGAATAGACAAGGATGTCATCTATAAACACCACCACAAATTTATCAAGATATGGTCTGAATATTCGGTTCATGTAGTCCATGAATACTGCCGGTGCATTTGTCAACCCGAAGGACATCACGGTATACTCATAATGTCCATAACGAGTCCGAAACGCCGTCTTCGGAATATCTTTCTCTCGAACCCGAATCTGGTGATATCCAGACCGAAGATCAATCTTGAAGAATACCGTAGCCCCTTGCAATTGATCCATAAGATCATCAATCCTTGGTAACGGGTACTTGTTCTTGATTGTCACTTTATTCAACTGCCTATAATCTACACAGAGTCGCATGCCTCCATCTTTCTTCTTAACTAACAAAACTGGGGCTCCCCATGGTGATACACTTGGCCTAATGAATTTCTTTTCCAAGAGTTCTTCAATTTGCGCCTTAAGTTCAGCCAGTTCCAAGGGTGACATGCGGTACGGTGCTAAAGATATTGGTCCCACTCCTGGCACCAGTTCAATAGTGAACTCAATCTCTCTCTCAGGAGGGAACTCAGGAATATTTTCGGGGAACACATCAGGATATTCCCTAACAATTGGAATATTGTTTAACTCCTGATCAACCTCTGTCATACTGGTTGATAAGAAAATATACCCTTGACTTCTATTCCCACAAGGGTGTACCATTAAGGAACTCAAATAAAGACTTACAGGAATCACTGATTCAGAAGGTGAAACAGAGGGGAGTGTAATGGATTTATCAGAGCAATTTAACAGGGCTTGGTTGGCAGAGAGCCAGTCCATACCCAGGATGATGTCAAGTCCGGACAAAGGAAGACAAATTAAATTAGCCGGAACGATCCGACCTCCTATCTGACAAGGGACATTGATACAAATGTGATTGGTCCTAACGGGCTCATTTGTAGGAGTAGAAACAAACAAGTCATAAGGTAATTCAGAAACAGATAACTGCAGGGCTGTCATGCAATCATGAGAGATGAATGAGTGAGACGCACCTGAATCGTACAAAATGGTTAAAGTCTTACCATTTACTTCGCATGTATATTGGATCAAATTGTCTAACTTTTTAACCTCCTGTGCATCCATAGTGAAAACTCTCCCTTGGCGTCGTGGCCTAAGAGTTGATTGAGGATTTCGGGTAGGGCATTCATAAATCCTGTGGCCTGGTTTGCCACATCCAAAGCAGACATTTTGGCCTGCCAAGCAGGGGCGGTTGCCATGATTATTGCCGCATTGGCTACAAGTATGATTCCCAAAAGGCCTCTGAGGTTGCTTGCCTCTGCTATTTGCCGGCTGAAACTTCCTTCGCTGTTGCAGGTTAGGCTTGAACCTCAGACCTTGCGGAGCTAACCCCTTTTTAAAGTTATTGCCAGATGTTCTAGCAGCAACTAATTTCTTGTTACAATCTTCTACTAAGCGACACTTGCTCACCAAGGTAGAAAAGTCTCTAATCTCCATTGGTCCTATGGTGGCAAGAACGTCTTCTCTCAGTCCACCTTCAAATTTCATGCATTTCCATGCTTCGTCGGGGCTTCGTTAATAGATAGTAGCGAATTTGCATAACTCCTCAAATTTGGCAACGCATCTGACACGCTATCGCTTTCCTTGACGGAGGTGCATGAATTCCAACTCCTTAGCATTGCGTAATGCACACAGGAAAATACTTCTGGTAAAATGCGTCTTTGAATGTGTCCCAGGAGATTTCTATCTGAGCTCCTTCTAATAATCGTCGTGCATCGTCCCACTAGAATTCTGCATGAGCTTCTAACATGTAGGTAGCAAAAGTTACCTTTTGACGGTCCATGCAATCTAACATGGAGAAAATTTTCTCCATAGCCTTAATCCATTTAGCTGCTTTATTTGGGTTAAAGGCTCCCCTAAAGCTGGGTGGGTTGGCCTTCCGAAACTCCGCAAACTTAAGGTATTCCAAATCCATTCCAAAGCCATTATGATTCCCACTACGACCTATCTCTGACTGCCTTCCCAGTTGGCCCATCATTTCAGTGGTGTAGCTGCCTGTTCGCACATAGCGTGCGCCATCTCTCGCATCGTATCCAGAAATTCTGTAGATTCTTCCTGGACTGGAATGGTTCGCGGCCTACCTCGCCTCCCAGAAGCCATTAAGTTCTGAACACACAAAACAAGAGTAATTGAGTTGATCAGGCTCAACACTAAGTTCGGTGTGCTAGTAAATAATAGCATACAGTTAGACAAACCACTTCATGTCCGTCCTATCCAAATGGACCAGACTCAGAACATAATAAGATCTAGGGAATACAGAGCATATGCGAAGCATAGTCGGTCAAATCCTCAGGCCTATATTAGGATGAACTGCTCTGATACCAAAATATAACACCTTACCAGACAAAGTACTATGCTTAAGTCATAATAATCTATCTGATAAGAGATTACGTGTAACACTGAATAAATATCTCTTTCAGTATTAGTATTAATTGCTCGAATAAGATTACCTGATCTCATCACAAAATTTTCTGCGGAATAGTGGAATAAATACAAATCAATCGACAAACTGTAAATAATTTAATACATAATAGAAATTATAATAAGAACAGAATAAATGTAAATGACGTCGTCGGTATGTATATAGATTTTTGATTTCAAAGTTTGGTAAAAAGTACAAGGTGTCAAGATGAGGCCGCTAATACAAAATGAGACGGCCAGTACCTATGGACAGCACCCTAACTGGTCCCTATGGGACATTCATATACATTCCTAATACCTGCCCATTCCACCATGACCCAAACTGTCAAAAGAGGGTCACTCTGTACATCCAATCCCACTACAGCATGCATGCTATCTAAGCAGAGTCTGAAGAAAGGAAACCGTTCGCCATGGCGGTGTTAGCTGGAGGGTGCCCGACACTGGGAGCAGATGACGACGAAGAACTAGCAGCCTCGGACAGATCCTCCTCTGAGGCCGAGGCCGATGACATCGGCTGTGGCGACGAAGCAGGGGGAGCCATGGGAATTGGAACTACTGGTGCGGCTGGTGCTGCTGGTGGTGGTGGTGGAAATGGATGGGCCATATGAAGAGGTATAGCAATATAGGGGATAGCAGGAGCAAAAAGAGGATGCATAAGGGGTACAGCACAGTCCCTCTGGAAGAAAAAGTATAAACGAAACTGGCATCTACCTGATATGTATACAGAATCTAGAAAAGGGTCGAGGTGGATGTGAAGCTCGGGGAACTCAATAAACAGAACTTCGGTCGCTGCGTGCTCCATGGTCTGAGAATGACGCGGAACATACAAAAGGGTGAGAAATGAATATTTCTCAGTAGAGAATCCTAACTTCCATACATCTGTCATCGCTGCCATTCCCAGTTGTTTCGGTCGTACAAAATGTTCACATAGTATAGTAAAGTGATACTATTTAACTCTAATATTCATTTGTAAATCATATACCGAAACAAGTTCAGTTTTAATTAACGGATATACTAGTGGACTCACACAGTAATCAGAGTGGAACAATAACATCTTATAAATAATAAACAGAGATCTAGAACAATCAATAGAAAAGTATTACACTGTACGTATGCATGTATAATGAGAAGATGCATCTTTTTATTGGAGGCTTTTGCCTTTTATAACTTATTTCTATACTTGGTCCCCTAGGAGTCATTGGCCATATACTCCTGGGTAATAGTCTGCTTATCAGGATCGAGCTCGTTCCTATACAGGAATGCCGGGTTTACTTTCCCCGACCTTCCCACTGATCTATTCCCCTTAACTTCTTATCCGGGGCTGGCCCAAGTAGCATGGAACTTTCATAGCAATAAAAATCCTTTTCATAACTTTCATGGCTTTCATAAGAATGTATATGCACTAACATTAAATTCATAGCTTGTACATGGGTTCTACCGAAATTTCGGCAGTATAACGGAACGTGTCCGCTTCCCCATAAATAGTGCCAACCAATCAGTTTATCAATTTATCACAAAGAATATTACATCACATTTATATTTCAACATATAATTCATATCAACATCAAAATCATTAAGGTAGAATTCCTGCCTTAGCATATCCAACCAGCCCGGTTTTTCTAATTCAAGCCATAATTCCTATTTAACTCCTTTGGACCTCAAATTTGAGTATGTTCAAGTGTTATGTGTCTATTTTCTAACCTCTTTGGTCCCATCCAATTTTGGTATCTACAACTCAAGATATCTAGATTTTATCTCGGCCTGCCCATTGGCTAGCCAGAATTGGGCAACTAAAAGTAAAAATCCACTAAAAATCGAAAACTGACTCAAATCATATGAAATTGGTCTCTTATTAAAGCTGATAAACCATATTTCATTTACAAAAAGTCCCATTCCATTTGACTTACTGGGGCTCGAGTTATAAGCCCCGAATTTTCACCTTTCTGAACTGCTCTGTTTTGGCTTGGTGTGGACATAGGGTAACTTCGTTAGTTCACTGGGAACAATTGAGACCATAACAAACTCGGGATTCCATACTAGTATGTTCCCCTATGTGTAAGCTTTCTAACAAAACTGGTTTCACTCAATTTGGAGTTGTATAGGGTGAGTTACAGCCTTTTCAACCCCTACTGCCCGGAGGAATATCTTAATTCCTAGGTCGAACTTCAGAAATTTGTGTCTCCCTCAATACTACTCCAATGGTCTTATATGATATATGTATAGAAAGCCCTAGATGTCTAGTTTCACTTAAAAATTTAAACGGCGGGAGGCGAAGCCGTACACTCCGCCGTACGGACTGCCGAGGGTTTTGAGTTTTCCAGCCTCTCAACTTTTTCATATCTTCATCGTTCCTCTCTTTCAATTCAAATTTTAACCTCATAAACAACCCATAGTTCAGCTATAATTCATCATAATTATCCAATCAACACATCAAAACAAAATTAGACCACCATCAATACTTCAAGAATCTAAAAGTCAAGTAAGAATTTAGAACCCCTACCTCTTATCATGAATGATTTTGGTTTAAGTTTGTAGCTACAACTTGGTAGAATTTCAAGGTATGATGGAGTTGGGTGAGAGATGAAAAGAAAAGAGAGAGTTGGAGTGAAGTATGCAACGTGAGAGAAAAAAATCTGAAGAAGAGAAGGAGAGTGTGTTATATAAGCATGAGTAGTAGTTAACTTGAAAGATTTTGATTGGTCTCCAAACATAAGGCTGAGTTTCAGCCAACCTTGCCCTCTTCTTGTGACCAAACTACTCTCCACGTCGTCTTATTTGTACGGTAGATTTGCTCTCCACGTTGCCTAAAGTGGAACTAGTTTCCAGTACATTCTGAAAATGAAATCGGAACTCGTACTCTTTATAAAATCGGAATTCGTGGACATCCTGCATATGAAGTCGGAACCCGAGAAACGTATTTCAGTTTATTTCAAACTTGAAAGCAAAGCCTGACGTGAAGCCAAGCACTCAAAGTCGGAAGTCGTGAATTGTAGGACCTCGATATCGGAACTCGGTGGGATAGAGAAATGAGAACTCTTGGTTTTAAACTCGAGACCGGAACTCGTGAAAGTTTGATTCGGACCTGGAGTCAAGTTCAAAAAAATTTGATTCTCGTGTCCATTTCTGGTCCGATAAAATCGGACGTCGGACTTAGTGTTAAGTCGGAAGTCTTAAGATCGGAAATTGGAAACAATCAGCCACTTAAAAATTAAATCGAAAATCGGAATTCATACTGATGAGGTGGAAATTCATACATGCTTACTCAAGGTCGGAAATCGGAAAATTTCACCATCAAATTAGGTCGGAAGTCGGAAATAGGACGTTACAAACAGCACCCCAAGTGGTCCCCATGGGACATTTCATGAGCATCTCCTAATATCTATCCATCTACCCATGACCCAGACTGCCAACAGAGGGCCATTCTATACATCTACTACCACTACGGTAGGTCCACTATCTAACCAAAATCCGAAGAAAGAAACCCATTCGCCATGGGTGCATCTGCAGGAGGGTGGCCCGTGCTGGGAGCAGAGGATGAGGAGGAACTCACTGCCTCTGATGGGTCCTCCTCTGATGTCAAGGCGGAAAGCATCGGATGTGGTGGTGAAGCAGGAGGAGCCATAAGAGCGGGGGCTGGTGCTGGTGCTGCTGCTGGAGGAGGTGGAAATGGATGGGTCATATGAAGTGGAATGGCAAAATACGGGACAGCGGGGTCAAACAGTGGGTGCATTAGTGGTAGTCTCTCTGGAAGAAGAAATACAAACGAAACTGGCACCTACCAGATATATATATAGAGTCTAGAAATGGGTCGAGGTGTATGTGAAGCTCGGGGAACTCAATGAATAGGACTCCGGTCGCGGCGTGCTCCATAGTCTGAGAATGACGTGGTAATATACAGTAGGGTGAGAAATAGAAATTTCTCAATAGGAATTCCTAGTTCTATACATGTGTCATTGCTGTCATTCCCAGCTGTTTCGGTCGTGCAATAATTTTCAAATAGTACGGTAAAACTGATAATATTTAACTTAAATACTTGTTTGTAAAGCATACACCTAAACAAATACAGTTTTAGTTAATAGATACACTGATATAATCAAACAGTAATCATGGTGGAATAATAGCATGTTAAGAATAATAAACAGAGATCTAGAACAATCAATAGAAAGGTATTACACTGTACAGATGCATCTTATTCTTGGAGACTTTCGCCTATTAGAACTTATTTCCATCCTTGGTCCCTTGAGAGTCATTGGCCATATACTCTTGGGTAATAGTCCGCTTTTCAGGATCGAGCTCGTTCCTATACAGGATGGCTGGGTTTACTTTCCCCGACCTTTCCACTGATCTATTCCCCTTAATTTATTCCGGGACTGGCCCAAATGATGTGGAATTCTTTATAATATCATGAAATGAATGCACATCTAGCTTGTCTCTTTACATATGATGTACTCAAGTTGTCATAAATTTCATAACATATGAACTTCTTACCGAAATTTCGGCAGTATAACGGATCAAGTCCGCTTCCCCATGAATAGTGCCAGACAACCAGTACATTTATACAGTTTGCAATTTCAGTATAGAGCAGCAATTATACATGTACATTCATAGATTCATTCATTAGTTTCAACAAAGCATCAATAGGGCTTTTAGCTCATTCTGCCTTATCCTGCCCGGTTATGGTGTATCCCACTTTTATTTCAATTTAACTCATTTAAACCTAATTTTTGGATATGTTGTAGCCTTATGTGTCTAGTTTCTAACCCTTTCGGTCCTATCTCATTTTGATGTGTATAACTCTAGATATAAACAATTTACCTCAGACTGCCCTATTCTCAGCCAAAATTGAGTCCTCTTAATTAAAAATTCACTAAAAATAGAAAACTAAGTGAATTCATACGCAATTTAAGTCAAATTAAAGCTATCAGAATAATATTTCAAATGAACTAAGTTTTATATCATTTGCATAAGTATATTTTGACTTATGAGTCTCGAAACTTGGCCTTACTAAACTACCTTGGTTCAATCCGGTTTAGACTTAAGCCAACTTCTTTGGTGCACTGGGAGCAAACGGCTAGGAGTTTGTTCTGAAATTTTTATGAGATATTCCTTTACATGTTAGCTTTCGAAAAAACTTGGGTTCACTCAATTTGAAGTTGTATAGGGTGAGTTATACCCTTCTCAACTCCTGCTGCCCGGATAGGAATCCAGATTTCTAGGGTAAATTTCAAAAATTCATAACTAATTCTATACTAATCCAATAGCCTTAAATGAGATATGTGTGGAAAGCCCTACATGTCTAGTTTCATATAAAAATGGTTTCATCCAATTTAAACAGCAGCAGGCGGATCCGTACACTCCGCCATACGGACCGCCGAGGGAAAACCCTAGCAGCTTCTAGATTTGTCTTCCTTCTTCAAGCTATTTGTCCTCAAATACAATTTTAATCACAGAATATATGCAAAACCAGTCATAAAACATCATCATCACTCTATAAAACATCCAAATCTCAGATTAAGCATGTTCCTCATACAGCCCCAAATCAGAGAAACCAAAGGGAAAAGTGGGAGTTCCTACCTTGTCTTGTGTAATCTATGCTGATTTTGTGTCTTTGGTGCAAGTAGTTTATGATGAGGCTTGAAGAAGAGATGAAAATGGAGTGGAGGAGAGAAGGAGGAGAAGAAGAATGAAGGGAGCTCAGCTGGGAGAAGTGGCCGAAAATCGATGAGGATGCAAGGAGAAAAAGTGAAGATATTTTCAAGGTGGCTTGAATTTGATTGGTGGAATTAGTCTTAGTCAAAAATCTGGTCTACTCCCCATCATCCATGGCTGTCTAGGCGCCACTTGGGTGATTTGTTTGGCTAAATCTTAGCCGTTGATTCTAGTGCACTCATAGAAAAATTCTACTAATCCGGTTCTGACAGTTTGAATTACCGAAATTTTACCGATTTCCCTTAAATCGGTAAATTGGCTTGAAAATTTCCTGTGGGGTTTTCTATGCTCCTAATTTAATTCCATCAAACCTAATCTCCTCAAATCACCCTTAATTGGCTTTAAGTAAATGTTTAATCAAGTTCTGATTAAACCCACTTATTCGATAAAACCGAACAACTCAGTTGTCAATGATAAAATTTTTCGAACGTTACAGAAACCATCTCTTGGTTTAAACCATATCAAGCGTTAAGGTTTTGACGAGCAACAAATCAAGGTTCAAGTAAAATCTTTTGATAACTAGCGATTTGTTATGGTGAATGTATTCTTTTATGAGTAAGATCTTTCACTTCGAACTAAAAACAATTTTAAATAACACAAGTCATGTTGTTCCTTCCTATTTCTCTTGAATATACACTTCTTAGAATGAATACTTTGTGGAATATATGATCTCTCACCCAAGAAACAGATTAGAAAGTTCAGAAGGATGGATTTATATTATCAGAAAGGAAAACAAGCCATCAGAAAAAGATCACAAACTATTCAGAAAGACAACTTATCCAGAAGGGTATATCTAGAAGGGTGACCATTAGAACGATGTTTCTTATGAAGTACCTCACCCTTGAAGCTTCTTCAACATGATTCAAATATAAGATTGAAAAGTCAAATGTGATATGACAAGATCCAAAAGAAATGCTGACAAGTCTAAAAAGTTGGTGAACTATCAAATGGCTACATTTCATCTTCGATGCTATTTTCAAGGGCTGAGAAAGAAAGCAGCTTCTTCTCTATCTAGTTTTAGACCAGTGGATCAAAGTGTAACATCCCCCCCAAAAAAAAAAAGATATGTCTGAATTGCATTTTTTCTAATCTTTTTTGTTACATTAGAAAAATAAGGTCAATTAGGATTGAAATATGAATGTTAGGGTTAGAAAAATTTGAATTTGTTATGTAAAAAGTTAATGAAGACTATTAGCAATGTTTCACAACTTTAAAGGAAAATCGGTTAAATTTCAGTATTGTATAACATAAAAACTAGATCAATAGAAATTTACACTGTTAAACCCTAACTTGGATGTCCATGATTTAGCCACTCACCCTCTTTTGGTGGCACCATCCAAGCCACAAGAGAGTGGACAACATAATCGAAATAGAAGAGAAGTTGAAATCCACCAATTAGCACCCATATGTCATTTTCACATTTATGACCATCAACTTAACTAATTCCCACTCTTTTGCCTTCATTATTCAGCCAAGAACCAGACCCCTATCCCCCTTATTTTTCTTCATGTCCTATTCTCCTCCTTGCTTCTTCACCTTACACAAGTTTCTACACCCAAGACTTCCACCTTACTAGCTCAAACTCCAAATTTAAGGTAGGATTCAAGATTTCTTCTTATTGTTAGTGATATTGTGGCTGATTAGGGCTTCATTTCTCCTCATTAAATTGATGATATATTGTGATTATATGAGTTGTTATGGCTGATTGAGCATGGAAACAATTGGTTTAGATTGAAAATTTAGTGAAAAGCTCAAAGGAGAACTTTACCAGAATTGGCTAGAAATAAAACCCTAGATGTGTCCGTACTTTGAGTTGTACGACCTCATCCGTAGCCTTTAAAATTTTACTAAACCAATTTTAATGAAACTATACATTCAGAGCTTTCCAACCATATAATTTATAAGTCCATTGATAAAAAATGAAGGAGATATGAATTTTTGAAATTTGCCTTTGAGTCCTACCTAAGATTCTAACCTATACAGGTTGGGAAGGATATAACTCATCCTATACAATTTCAAATTGAGTAAAACTAATTTTTTTAGAAAGATAACATATAGATGTTCATCCTGTAAGAATTTTAGATTCATATCTTAAGTAGATTGCTCCCAGAAATTTTACAAATTTGCCTTATGTCCTGTCTAGACTATAACAAGATAACCCCTCTTAGCCAAATTTGAGAGCTTATAACTTGAGCTCTACTCACCCAAACAAAATGAAACTTTGTGAAATGAAAGATAGTTCAATTAGCTTTAAATGGATATAAATTTTGTACAAAACTAATAAGGAATCTATTTTTTGTGAATTTTTACATTTAAGTGCTCAATTCTAGTCAATAGTAGGGCAACCTTAGGTCAAATTTCAATAACTCAATTTATACTCATTAAAACTTAGTGGGACCAAAGAGGAATGAAAATAGACTCATAATGCCACAACATATTAAAATTCTGATTCAAAGGAGTTAAGATGAAATTATCGCATAATTTCTAAAATAGGATAGAATTAGGAAATTTAGGCACAAATTGCCAAGCTTAAGTGATTGAACACTCTTAGTTCATGAATGACCTATAATTGAGGTTTAAAGGATGCAATTCTCTATATTGTTACTGAAACATCTATGTGATGATTATGTTGATTCTGGTATCTTAACTTGCTATTTGATTAGATTGTACTATTCATGGGGAAGTGTATGTTAAGCCGTTATGTTGCCAAATTTTTAATAGAATGTATATGAATAATGAATTGGTAGTTCCAATCTTTCAAGTTGATTATTCATGAATGCATGAACTATGAGACACATAGTGTAAGACATATACATAAATGCACAAAGCATCCACATGCATGATAAAGTATGGAAAATAAAAGATGATAAGAACTTGCAAAGGGGATATACCGAGCCTCCACCTCGAAGTGGGCCAGGGCGATACTAGCTAAGGCTTGGGCCACCCCCTGACCAGGTTTAAGGGGAATAGACCAATGTGTAGGTCAGGGAAAGTAAATCTGTCACTTATGTATAGATATGAGCTCAAACTTGAAAAGCAGGCTATTATCTATGGGTGAGAAAGGCTATTCACCTCTAGGGGATCAAGTACAGAGAAGCAAGAAGCAGGTAGAGAAAACTAAAGACAGACAAGTGCACTTACATTAAGAAGTCATTTGCATTCATGCATTTTGTGCAATTGGTCCTTATTTTATTATGGATCTATGCATCCTATTCAATTATCCTTTATCTTGTTATGTTGATGTTTAGGTTCTTTCTCCCTTTAACAAGTGTATAAATAAAATAAGCTCTGCTACGGATAATATATTTTCAAATTTTAAAACTGGAAAGTTTATATAGTATGTTCACCTTTTTCGTAATAAACCGAAGCAGCTGGGGATAACGATGAGACGGCATATAATAGTCTCGGGAATCCTACTAAGAATTTATAATTCTCACTCCTATTTGTATTTTCGTGTTATCTTAAGAAAGTTAGAAGATAGTCATACTGGATAGTGTTTGGAAGGTTGAAGAGGGTCGACTAGCACTATCATATAAGGTCTATTGAAGTAAAGTAACAACTCCTGAGTGTGGTACTATGACTTAAGCATATTATTGTGCTTGGAGGGTGTTACACAAAGAGGCTCACGGCTCTAGATCTGCACACTTCAATGGTTAAACTTTTGAAGTCTACAAAAGCTGGAAGAATGATGAAGAAGTGGTTAGACAATTTGAGCATCATGCATATTCGAAATGTCTTTATCCTTCTCTACTCTCTAAACTACCAAAAAGTTACTCATCGTAACTTCAGATTAAGAAATCTTCTCTTTTACTTTGTCTTAGCCAACATTCTCATTTTGAGAAAGTAAGAAAAGTCGCATACACTGTACTTTATTGCTTAAACTCTTTTGAGAGATTTGAGTGTGAGTATATCAAACACAAACCTTGAAATTCTATTCATTGTAACCAGACCTGTTAGTGGTCATTGAGAGCTTGGAGAGGCTTGAGAAAGACTACTCAATTGTATAGCTTGGAGAGGCTTGAGAAAACTACTCGGTTGTAAAAGCTTGGAAAAAACAATACTTAGATTATAAAATCTCAACAAGGTGATAGGGACTGGATGTAGGCAAGTTACTCTTTGTGTGATATTTCTATCCTTTTTACTCTTCATTGTTTTACATATTGATTTATTTGATTTGCTTGAAACAAAAAACTTTCTAGAAACTATAATGTTTCAAAGGTTTTTAGGAACTCAAAATTTAATTTATAGCATGATTCAATCCCTTTCTTGTGCTACTTGAATCTACATATTTTTCATAATAAACCTAGAGTAGTTGGGACAATGGCAATGACGCCATCGGTACCCTATTGAGAATCCTCTTTCTTACTTCTTTTTGTTTTTATGTCATCTTCATATGAGAGTAATGGCCTTGGTGATAATCTTCTTGGACACACTTGAGTGGGACATCCATTTCAACCGTGAGATAGACTCCTTTGTTTTGACAACAAGGGCTACCTTATGTGTGTACATGTTTTTTCATTGTCACTTTAGTATGTCTGTGTTGAAATAGAACTTCACCCAAAATGATCCGTATGATGACATTATGATGCATATCGCTCATCCCAAGGTCGTGTCTGCACTAATGTATGAGCCTATACCTGTGTATTATGAATCCAGAAGAGGAGGACCCCTTTGAAGAGGATGACCCTTTCGAAGGAATGGATGACCTTATTACAGACTCAGATATAGACTCAAACTCATCATTCTACTACTATCTGCCCTAGCAAGCAAGGTTAGTCAGATTAATAGTCAAGGACATGGACATGGCTATGGTTGTGGACGCTGCTTCTAATGTTATTTTATGTTTTGTAGAGATTTATGTTATAGTTTTTATGTATTGGACAACTATGTTACTAAGTTTTAGTTATGAATAACTATTTGATTTATAGTAATGTCTCTATTTCATGATAAGTCTTCCCCTTACGCTTATGCTCTTTTTATCATTATTGTAACAGCCAACTAATACCATACTATGCTTAAGTCATTTTATGACATTACTAGTTGTTACTCTTATCTAACGGAAGTCCTTATCTTTGAAATTAGCGTAATATACGAAAATAGCATATAATTTTTTTTTTTCCGCAAAACCTTTATGCTTGAAAACTGAGCCTTTAAGCGCTTACTTACTCGTATACATATGAACGTTGTTCCTCATATTGCAGAGTTACTAATAAGATATATGACAAAATGGAAGCAATAACACAATACATTAAGCCAAGAATGTAATCATAGATAATCAAGATCATCATTACATTTAATAAGTATCACATATGTAATAGGTCAAATTAAGCAGCATTACTTCCTACATGCTCTTAATTACACATAAACTGGCCACCTAGGGCTTTTAAGAAAATAAAAATACTACGCTACTATCTTGATCCTCCTTAGCTAGGTGAAGAACATAGCAGCTCCTCGTCTTATCCAGTCAGGTACCATTAGAAGTGTTAACATGGATACCATTAGCTCCATCTGAAGATGACATGGAAACGTAGGAGTAAGAAATACAAGATTTCTCAGTAGGATCGTGACTAGACGAATATTGTGTCATCATCATCGTCCCAGCCACTTCGGGTTTAATTATAAAAATAGTGGACAGAAATAAGTTCAACTTTTAACGGTTTTGAAAACTTAAGCTCCAAAGCGGGTTGCTTTTAAACTTAACATCATAACCACATCATCATGACTAACATACTTTTAAACTTAACACCATAACCACATCATCATGACTAACATACATACTGAAACATAGAATAAACATTCATAATGCAAATGGACAATATAATCACATGAAAAGTCATGCATCATCATAGACTTAACCATGGTTATACTTAGGCTTTACATTCGTTTTTAGCACGTACTTAACATTCTTTTACTTTCCTTTAAAATAGACTACTTTTGGACATGAGCTCATTTCGTGACTGTCGTCACGCAGTACTAACCAAGTCAGATTAAGCCGATATTGGTTACCTCTAAGTTGGAGGGTCCTCCATGTCACCCTTGCCTCCCTTATAGAGGTTCCTTGTGGATCGCCATCTCTCACTTCCCGGAAGTGATCGAGGGGTCATATCCCATTCTTTCATTTCTTATTATTATACTTTATATGCATAGTTCTTCTTTGACTAGACACATACAATGATATGACTAAGTCCATAATTTTGACGGAAATCCAACAGTATAACGGTTAAACTGGAGCTTCCTAATGCGGCTCTGAAGTATACCGGATCGTACAAGTAATAAAGTGATAAGTAAAGTATCGTTCTCACGATGATAGATCAAATACCGAAATAGTCTAAGGGAATAACTATTTGGACAGAATGGAATTACTGATGAGGAAATAAAAATAAAATAAAATATATAAGAAATAGTAATGCAAAAAAATTCTAACAGTATGGATAAATGCAATGGGACGGATGCTAGGGCTAATTAATTTCACCTATTGCAGACACATTTACTATGAATTTCTGTTAATCAATTCCTATCCTAATTGACTCACGGTCAGTTCCCCTTAATTTATTCCTAACCTCTCTCAAGGTCAAGCAATACTCTTTATCCTAAACTAATTGCCTAATCTCTTAACACAAACTAATATAGGTAAAGGTTGAAGCTCTATGGATTCCTATGTTGACCACATGAACCACGTTTGTCTATCTCTAGTTTTTGCACAGCTCATGGTGTTTATGTTAAGAGGCTCTATTCACAAACCCTCTCTCGAGTTATTGTAAATCTTCAAATCAATTAATTGGTGATCAAGCAATTAAAAGCATTAAGAACAAACAAAAACACTAAGCAATAGAGATAGAAAATGTAACACCCTAATAAACCCATACTACGCTTAAGTCGTATTACGGCATTTTATTAGTTATTACTTATGCTCGTGGAAAATTAAACTTCACTTGAAATTAAATTACGCAAAAAATACGGTAAGATTTTTTTTTTTTTTGAAATACGTCATCGCTTTGGAAAGGAAAGCCTTGAGCGAGAAGGTAGATAAAGAAGGAGCGTGTGGCATAAGATACATAACCCAATCTCATATGACAAGAGAAAGATAAATAAATAGTAATTTACAAATACATTGTATTGCATAACTAATCATTACATCCATATAGGTTCATAATATTTATATATATACATACATATATATATAACAGCATTACATCGAAGGAAGCTCATGGTCGTGCCATGACCCAAGTACTAGGTACTAACTACAGACTTCAATGACAAAGCTCCTCTCAAAAAGAATATGCGAACATGTAGAGTGACGGTCGCTATGAGTCCCAAAATAGCTTCGTCTGGCATCCCATGTCGTACGTCCGCTCGTAGTGCAGTGGCTCTAGGCTCCACTCCATTGGATGTGCCACAAAATCTGGTGACGATGCAGAAAAGTAATTAGAGCGAGAAATAAGATTTCTCAGTAGGACTCGAACCCGACACGGAGGTGTCATCGTCATCGTCCCAGCCACTTCGGTTTTATAATGAAAACAGTGAGCATGCATAGGGTTCAATTCTTAGATTTTCGAAGACATAGCTATCCGAAGTGGATTCAATTTTAAGTACATATTCTTGTTATGATAACAACATCATGGTATACATAAAAACTTACATGAAAATTCACAATATGCATGAACATGTTGAGAGTTTCATTCTTTACTTGGGTCAGACCGAAGTCCCTTTCTTTTCTTAACTTGACTTTCTCTTAAATCCTTTTCTTTCCTTAACTTGACTTATTTTAAGTCCTTTTCTTTTCACCCACTAAACATAAGTGGTAATGAACTCATACCGTGGCCGTCGCCACCATAAAATTTCGGTACTTACACTAGCTGGGTCATGCCATGCCTTATGTAAACTCTATCCCCTATACTCACACTAGCTGGGTTATGCCATGCCTCATGTGAGTCGTGGGTGAGGGGAACTTAAATTAGGTCACCTTCCCTTTTGAAGGATCACACCCCATTATTGAATCTCTTCTTATTAAAGCTTATGATGCAAAATACTTCTAAGTCCATAATTTCTACAAAATTTCGACAGCATAACGGCTAGACCGAAGCTTCCCAAAATTTTGCCAAACAGAGAAACCAACATCACAGTATCATTAAGCATCATATCATATCATCATTATCATACCATCATCATCATTTTATCACATTCATCATCATCATATCATATCATATCAGTGTCATCCTATGGACACATAAGGGCATACATATCACACAAAGTCTTATGAGCTTAGCTTAGCAAATTTGGTGCAAGCTTTTAATTGAGGTTGCCTCTTGTATAAATTCTTTTATTAAGCTTAGGGCCAATCTTATCTATTGTCCCCTTTAAAACTTTTATGTTGGATTATGAAGGTTTTTCAATACTTAATGTAAGGGTATTAATGTCTTAAAGCTTATTCTTCATTAACATTTAACTTTTACCCTAACCAATTTTACTTTTACAGTGGGGCAATAACTTCAAAAATTCACCATAATTTCATCTTTTACTCTTATTTCGAATTTTGGTATGCTTATATTTCTCTGAGTCTATTTTTAAACAAAAGAAACCCCACTCTTAAATTCATTTTGTAGCTTGAGTTATACACATTTTATTCTGACTGTTCAGAATTGAAAGTTCATCTCAGGTCAGTGACTTTTAAACCTTACTGTGGACTCCTCACAATGAATCTGCGAAAACTGTTTTATGGGGATATTCCTCTATGTCTTAGCTTTCTAACAAACTTCGTCCCACTCAAAAATGTTCTGTATAACTCGATTATGCACGTTTTATTACCTACTGTCCGAACAGAAACCCTTCCAGGAATAGCAAACTTTGAAAATTCATATCTCCCTCGTTTAAGGCCAAATCTCACATATTTTATATGCTTGGAAAGCTCTTTGAGTCTTTCGCAGAAAATTTGTTTCGTTCTATTTGGATCTATATTGAAAGAGTTATTAGTCATGCCATACAGACTGCCAGAATTTTCCAGTTTCCACGGTTTTAGTTTCAATGAGTTTTGTTGTAAAAACCTTAAGTTTTTTCTTCAAGTGACCATTTTATATTTCCAAACCACTTTTATACTTTGAGATCTTGGTAAAAATCAATATTTTGAGTTCTAAAAAGTTAGGTTCAACATAAAACAAAATGCACAACCAAAGACATTTGCCAAGAAAAGAGCAAAATCACAAACAACTTATAACAAGAGCATAGCCATGAGGCCTTTAAAGCAAGTCCTAAAACCTCCTAGCTATGGAGAGCTTAGGAGTTCTAGAGCTTGAAAAACATAGAAGAGAAATGGGTTAGAGTCACTACCAAAAAGAGTTTTCTTGAAGGATTTGGGATGTGGTGATGGTTGAAGTGAGCCTTCCTTCTTGTAAGCTTGAAAATGGGGCTTGTGTATGAGTGGCCTTATTTCTCCAAGGACCAAAAATGGTAGTCCTTGAAGGGATTGTGAGTGTGGTGATGGAGATGAGGTAGGAAGTAATAAGAAGGTTGGAAGAAAAACAATGAAGCTTGGAAGAAGAAGAGAGTATGAGACTTGGAGAGAGGAGAGAGCTTTGTGTGGGTCTCGAGAAAGGAAGTGAAAAAATGAAATGAGGGGGGAGAGAGGTGGGCTGATTGGCGCAAAAGGGGAGGGAAAAGAGTGATGTGATTTTGCTTCTTTTGCAAGCAAGGAGGCTAGGAACCATAGGGTAAAAGGATGAGTTGTGTTTTTCTTGAGTCTTGGTGTTTGGGTAAAGACCATTTAGTGTTTTCTCAATTGGTTAAAGGCATGAGCTCTCTTAGGATTTGGCTTGGATGTTTAGGATCACTCCAAGTGTCACCATCTTGATGGAAGAGAGTACATTTCTTGTCTTGAGTAGAGAGATGCTACTAACCTAGACTCTTAATCTAATGGTGTATGATGAGAAGGCAAATGGATGGTTGGATTTTGCTCTTGTCCTTGGCCAAGATTTGGTGCATCAATTAGGAGAAATTTTTAAATCTTCAAAACTATTAGAATTACCTAAGTTGTTAATTCAATTTGATTAGTTGAATTGCTCTTTGACTGATTTCGGTTAATCACACTTTTAAGACTTTTTCCTCTAAAAGAATTGACCTTATGAATTATGTAATTAGGGTGTAAGGATTAATCTATCTCAATCGATTAAGGTAAAACAATTGTCTTGCACTTAATTAATAGGATTGGATTAACTTAATTATATTTCTAAGTTACGAATTAATAAGGTTCGAATAATTATGTTTTAATTAAAACATTTAGTGCGTTATGATTCAATTATTGACTCGACTCAATTTACTAAGCTCTTGCTCATCGAGATTAGCCGATTAGTTTTCAATTAATCGTTAACCTCTCTAATTAGCCAGGATCACGGAGCTAATTAGCTTAGACAAAAATTGGGGATGTTATAGAAAACAAGATTAACATTAATCCATGAGTAAACTTGCCATACAAAAAGGGTCCATTAACGCCCTAGCAAAAGAAAACTAGTTCAAAACTAAAGAAAAGAAAACAAAGAAAGAGTATGAAGATGAGAAGATAGAAGAAACAATAGCCATAAAGTATTGAAGCTAGAAACAAGAGATTCGGAAGAATGTGGATCTCTCTGTGTTGAACTTGAGCTCTGGAATCCTTGAATCATCCTCTTCAATCTCTCTAGAAGAAGTCTTCTATCTTGGGAGGTGTGTGGAAGTGTCTAGGGATGTGTTTTTGACCTTAAGTGTTGCCTTTTATAGTCCACGGATCCCCTTTCTTGAAATTTAGCTCAAGCCAACTAATTTTGCAGTTGGGGTCGCACTATAGCGCAAGGCAGCGCGCTATAGCACACTTGCCTGACAACACTAATCTCGTTTATACACCTAGCGCGCTTGCCTGACAGCACTAATCTTGTTTATACAACTCCAACTGTAGTGGTCAGAATAGTTGGAATTTGGCCTCGAAGGTAGAAATAATGATTGTAGATCTTTAAGTAAGCTTTCCAACGCAACAAGAATCACTTCAATCGGAGTTCTATAGCCTAAGATAAAGGTGAAAGAATGATGGAAGATCAGACTTGACAACATCAGAGACAAGATAAAGCTTCAATCTTGTTTCCCTTTTTTCTCCTAGAAGACTCAAGAACTTGAAAAAGTGTCCAAAAGCAAAGTTGAAGATCTTCTTCCCTTCTTTCCAAACAATCTTGAATCATCATAATTTGATTTCTAGAGAGCTAGATATTGAATTTCCAATGCTAAAAGGTCTTGATTTTATTCAAGATAAGCTCTCTTATGGCTCCAAATTCCAACTTGAGTGCTTCTACCTAATGACAGTCAAAACAAGCCCAAAATAAGTATCCAAAATATAAGAAAATAATAGAAAATAAGAATACCACCTAATCTAAACTACTTAACTAAAATAAAACAAAATAGCAACAAAATTAAACAACTACGTCCTAAATTAAATAAAAACTAACTAAAAATATAACTCACCAAAGGGAGTTATCACTTCCCCAAAATGCCAATCATCAACTTTCAACCAACATTTCATCATATCTATATCATATCATCATACTCATCATTCAATCATGAGACAAAGCTCAATCAAACTCATCATTCATCATGCCACATAGCATCACACATTCATACCCTAAAGGGGTTTATGGTTGTGTTATTCTTTGTAAAGAATATTATGAATCATCATATGATTTCTCATGGTTACCCATGAGAGAATCACATAGTTAAGATATGTGTATATGGTCTTTTAGTTACTTAGCTCTCATATGAAATTATTCTTTACTTGAGTTCATGTCTTATGAAACACTTGTTCAAATTAATTAAGTTAAGCAATTGTTTCCTTTCCTTGAGATAGTGCACTTAGTGATTCCTAGGTTCATGGTATGCTCAGAGGCCCTAATCATACTTCTGTTCCCAAGGAGTTCGAGATCCCTCTAATCCTTGGGTCATGACAATGCCTAACTACATCATGAACCCAACAACACCATGTTTTCTAAACACCATGGGTGATTTTTAACTTAATCAAGTTACAAAGCTTCAAACTTTTATCTTAAAGATTAGATCTTTATGACAAAATGATACAAGTTACCAGCTTTTTAACTAAAAAGTCTTGTTCTTTATGAAGGTTGACTCATTTAATTATTCTAAGACCATCAAGGTCTCAACTTTATGACTTAAAGTTGTCTCTACATTAAAAAAGTTCCTACTTTATGAAATAGTGATATGAAACATTAACTTTAAGGTTAAAAAGTCTTGATCTTTATAAAAGTTAACACCTTTTAGCATTGTTTTGGTTTAAGATCCAAACTTTATGAATTAAATATTACAAAACAACACTTTCATGACTTACAAGTCTCATTCTTGATTAAAGTTTGAAACATTGTGAAAGGTCTTTTCTTTAAGGTTTGATTTCTAAGGCCTAAAGTGACAAGATATCATTTTTCTAACTTGAGAAAGCTTATTATACCAAAAAGCTTAGACTTTTACATGTATTCTTGTCTTTAAAACAAAATAAAATAAAACTTTATGGAAGCCTAAAAGTTGCGCCACTTTTAAGGAATCAAGAAGCAAACTTTTTAAAGTTTTAAGTTTTTAGGATGTTTATAGTTTTATCTAATCATGAAAACATAAAAAGATGAAGCTTTTCTAACCATTAACTCATCATAAGAAAAGGAAGAACTTCAAACAAGATACCATCAAGAACACTCAACAATAAGAACATACTTTCCAAAAGTAGAAACTTAAGAACACTTGAAGAACATCAAGAACATGTTTTTCCAAAAGTAGAAACATCAAGAACACTTGAAGAACATCAAGAACATATTTTTCCAAAAGCAGAAACATCAAAAACACTTGAAGAACATATTTTTCTAAAAGTAGAAACTTAAGAACAGTTGAAGAACATCAAGAACATATTTTTCCAAAAGTAGAAACATCAAGAACACTTGAAGAACATCAAGAACGTATTTTTCCAAAAATGGAAACTTTTGCTCTTGAAGAGCATGATGGATTTCTCAAGTTTTCACTTAGAGATCTTGGTCATAAAAGAACCAAGCTCCAAGCTTTCTTGAGCAAACAAAATAAAGAAGATGAAGATCACTGCCTCTTCTTGAAGATGGCACAAAAACAAGAGAAGAGAAAGAAGAAGATGATGGCTCCATTTGATGATGATGGTGGCGGTTTTGCAAGAAGGAAGGAGAAGCTCTTGAGGTCTTGTGGAAATGGAGGTTGTAGTGTTTTGATCTTGTCTCCAAAGACCCAAAGATGAGGTCTTTGAAGGGCTAAGTGAGTGGTTTTGGTGGTGGTGGTGGAGAAAGGAAGAAGAAGAAGATGAAGAAGTGTTTAGAGAGAAGTTGGAGGATTTGATTTTAAGTGAGAGAATGGGATGAGTGAAAATGAAAATGGATGAGGGAGGGAGAGAGAGAAAGTGGCGTCAACTACATCAAGGAAGGGAGGGAGATATTTTGCTTAATTTTGTGTTATCTTGTGATTAAGGAGACAAAGTGGATGATGGGGGAACAAAGCATGGTCAAACTCTTACATAAAGCACTCTTGTCTTATGTTTTATGCTTTTATGACATCACTTTTTATTTTATTGTCTAGATGACTAAATTTGAATTTAATCATGTGATTAAGTGCTCATACAACTTAATTAAGATGATTAAGCAAGGATTAGTAATTAACACACAAGAACATGATTAACAAAAATTAATCTTGCAATTAAGCTTAATTAACCTTAATTAAACTCGATTAAGCTAATTAAGGGCGATTAGTGCTTAATTAAGCTGTAAAGGCTCTGACTTGCTTAATTAGAGATCATCTAATCTCGATTAAGCATTCTTTTGACTTTTCTTATCCGAGTTAACTCATAAACTCTTCGTTAACCCCTTAATTAAGCCTTAATCTCATAATTTCTCATTAAGTGCCTAACTACTCAGGGTTACTGAGATAATTTAGCACGATATGAAATTGAGGATGTTACAGTTATGGCTCACAATTTTATTTTCAAAAGAAAAATTAATTCCTATTTTCCTTAATCTATTTTCTAAAAGAATATAAGTTCCCCAAAAGCATAAGTAACAACTAATAAAAGTGCCATACTACAACTTAAGTATAGTATGGGATTTGTTAAGGTGTTACAGCCATGATGTTTGCACACTGTTTGAGCAAAGACCTCGGCAACATGCATAGCATCACAGCATTTGGGAAGGGGGCAGAAGTGAGCTACCTTAGAGAATAGATCAGTAATAACCAATACTGCATTACTTCCTTGTGATGAGCGCAACCCATTCTGGAGTAAGAATAAGTTGTAGTAGGCCCCTTGGTAACTTAGGTTCATATTTTACTTTTGACATCATTTCTCATGCCTTTCCATGTGAATCTAGCCATCACTTGACTTAATGTTTTGGCTATGGTTGCATGCCTCCCTATGGTGTCAAATGATGCTTAATTAATAACCAATCCTTTAGTTGAGATAGGGTACTAAGAACAATACGCCCATTATTAAGTATCAAGCCTCCCTAGAAGCTATAATTAGGAAAGGACCCAAGATCCTGTGAAATTCCCTGTTGGAGTTAAACCATGTCAAGGAGGGTGGCAATTTCCTTTCGAATCTCCTCGGGTATCTTGTAGTGGGGAATTGTGAGCACCAAGCATTAGCTCGTAGCTGGAGGATCAGACAGTCTCGACAATGCATCAGCCACCAAAATTCGATCTCCTAGTTTTTAGTGTATTGAGTAGTCATATCCCATCAGTTTGGCCAAATAGAATTCATGACTTGTGTCAATAGTTCTTTGATGCTCTTATGATTAGTAAAAATGTCAAAATGTCTCCCCAAAAGGTAATGGTGCCATTTCTTGACTGCCATTGTAATAGCATGGAGTTCTCGCACATGAACTGATGCTCGCTACATCTGAGGACAGAATTTCTTACTAAAAAAGGCAATTAGATGCCCTTGTTGCACAAGTACCGCTCCAATGCCTAAACTTGATGCATCAAAATATAGCTCAAAGGAGTGGGTGAATCTAGGCAAGGCTAAGACAGGGGTCGTAACCAAAGTGGCCTTAAGCTGCTCAAATGCACATTGCACTTCCATAGTCCAAAGGAATCCATCTTTCTTAAGAAGGTCAGTGAATGGTCCTACTATGATCGTATAACCTTTGATGAAATTCCTATAGAACCCTGTGAGTCGAAGGAAGGCACACAATTCTTTCGCTGTCAATGGTATGGGCCAATTGACCGTTGCTTATAGTTTAGTAGGATCAGGAGCAACCCCTGATGCAAAGATAATATGGCTAAGGTATTTGATAGTGGCTTGGCTGAAAATGCACTTAGACTGCTTGAAGAAAAACTAAGCTTTAGTTAGCACTTTGAAAACAATTCAAGATGAGCAACACGATCAAGCATATTATTACTATAAATGAGAACATCGTCAAAGAAAATAATGATGAATTTATGCAAGTATGGTTTGAACAAATTATTCATGGTCGCTTGAAATGTAGTAGGTGCATTAAAAAGGCCGAAAGGCATAACTCGAAATTCATAATAGCTTTTGTGTATGCGAAAAGCCATTTTGTGAATGTCCTTGGCTACATGTGAATCTGGTGGTACTCGGTACAAAGGTCTAGCTTAGAGAAGCACCGAGTTATTGCTAACTCATCAAGGAGCTTATTAATGGTGAGAATCAAAAAATGGTCTTTTACTGTGATTGCATTCAATGCTCGGAAATTAATGCAAAAGCGCCATGAGCTATCTTCCTTTTGCACCAATAACATTGGTGAAGAAAAGGCACTAATACTCGATTGAATCACCCCATGGCACAACATATCATAGACTTGAGCTTCAATTTCTTGCTTTTGGAAGTGTGGGTAGCAATAGGGCCTAACATTAACTGGCTATTCAGAAGGCTCCAAATGAATATTGCCGTCATTTGTTCAATAGGGAGGGAGTGAAGTAGGATCATCAAATAAGTGTTGATACTCAAGGCATAATGTAGTTAAGGCACAGTGTTCTTTAAAGGGAAATTCTGGGGGGTTGGGTGGAAGAATGACTCTTAAATGGAAGAAGGCAATTGCTATTTCAGTGGTTGTGACTAGCTTGAGTTGATGCAATGATATTTCCTTCACTGCTTGGCCCGATTTAGTGTTAAGGGTAATCAATTTCCCATCCCAAATAAAATTCATCGCGAGTGCTTCACAATCAGTCAGTATTGGCCCTAAGGTTTTCAACCATTGAACTCCCAAAATGACATCAGCACCACTCAATGGCATTACATATAAATCAACCTCAAATGAATAGGTACCTTAGGGCATTTGATGAGCAAGTTATCTTTGACCCATTCCCTACCAAGATGTAGAACTCAGTCGCTGGGTTCATAGGCAACCCCAAAAAACATGAAATTGTGTGTATTGCCTCCATTGATAAGCACTTGAACTAGAAAGGAAGAAATTTGTCCCTTAACACTTAAAATTTGTGGTCGCAAATGGCCCTCAAGAGCATAAAAGCTTATTTGAGCCAGTTGGAAAGTTAGGGTTGAGTGGTCATCCACTGACGAGGAAGTGTCAAGGGTTTCCAATGGGATGATTGGCATTAGAGAAAGCTCAAATATAAGATCATGTGAAGGATCCGCTAACAAGAGGAAAATTTTGCGCTTGAAAGGATGACCAGCATGGAAGCGCTTATCACTGTTGTAGCATAAACCTTTCTCCCAATATGCCTGCATCAGGCCGCCGTTAAGCAATTCATGGGAAGGGAGGTTGCATTTGGTGGTGCCGAAGGAGTCTATGCTAAAATGTGGTGAGTCACCGTCGAGGAACTCCTAGAAAAAGGACATTGATAGATGGTCGATGTCTTCCAGAGTTTATCTAGCAAATTAGCTAGGTCCACCGCTTATGGAAAGGAAGTAGGAAACAAGGCTTGTACCTCATGATGAATATCAAGTTTAAGCCCAAAGATAAAGCAAATTAAAAGGAAATGAGGAGGTAAGTAATTACCCGGTTGGCTAGAGACTCAACAACCTGGTACTTTCTAACCGACCCGATCGATGCAGCTTGAATAGAGCCCCTTCTGGGTCTTCATGTGCAAACAGAGCAGATAGAGCCAGAATTGCCATGACGAAGGAGGGCCAAGTGGAAATCATTTGGTTGGCATGCATCCATGAATACCATGCCACAGCTTTGCCATCGAAGTAGAAGGAGGCGATGGTCATTCGCTATTCCAATGGTTTATGGTGAAAGTTGAAGAACTAAGTTATCTTGAAAAACTAGCCCATAGGATCTATTCTATCAAAGCATGGGACATCCAATTGAAAGGAAGTGCCCATATTCACGTAGAGTGGAGGTAGGGTGGTAGTTGCAGAGGATCAGAATGGTGCTCGTTTGAGGACGAACGACTCTCCACCGCTTGTAATGGCGTCTTCTTGAAGGAGAAAATGAAGAAGATGATGTCTCCTCTAAGTGGCGGTAGTGGCAATTTTTGCTTCAAGAGGGTGAGAGCTCTTGAGTTCTTGTGAAAATTGAGGTTGTAGTATTTGAATCTTGTCTCCAAAGACCAAAAGATATGGTATTTGAAGAGCTTAGTAGTGAAGGTTTAGTTATGGTGGTGGTGGAGAAAGGAAGAAGAAGATGAAGAAGAAGAATATAGGATAGAGAGAGGTTGGAGGATTTGAGAGTTAAAGAGATAATAGAAGTTGAAAAATGAAAAGTGGATGTGTGTGTGTGTGGAGTGCATGGCCATAGGATATAGGGCATTGGGGGCAGATATTTTTTTCGTTCTGTTGTAATTAAGGGGACAAAATGGTTAATTATGGGGTTTATTTTAGACAAACACTAGTACTTGTCTTATATAAAGCAAAATTGTCTTTTATTTTTTCACTTTAGTGATGTCATTAATGCTTTATTATCTAGCTGACAAAATTTGAATTTTAATGATATAATTAAGTGTTCTTGCAACTTAATTAACTTGATTAAGCAAAGATTTGTGATTAACTCATATGACCGTGATTAATAAAATCAAGCTTTTAGTTGAACTTAATTACCCTTAATTAAACTTGATTAAGCCAATTATTAGAGATTAGTGCTTAATTAAGCCATTAAGAGTTTGACTTACTTAATTAGAGATTCTTTAATCTTAACTAAGCATTCTCGCAACTTTTCTCTTCCTAATTACCTCATTAATACTTTAACTAAGCTTTAATCCCTTAATTTCTCATTAAGTACCTATTTACTTACGGTTACTAAGATAATTTAGCATGAAAGAAAATTGAAGATATTACAAAGTACACTGGACTTCTTTATCTCTTTTCTTTAACGTGCACTTCATGATCTATAGTTGGTCCCTCGGAAGTGAATGGTCTCTCTTACCTCTAGGTTAAATAGCCTAATTCTCAGGATCGAGTTCATTCCTATACATGAGTGCTAGGTTTGCTTTCCTTGACCTGCACACCAATCTATCCCCTTTAAATATGGTCAGGGGCTGGCCCAAGTGATTCTTTTAGACAGTACCGCCCTAACCCACTGTAAGATGGAGGCTCGGTACGTCCCTTTGTAAGTTCTTGTTATTTTTCTTTTCTTTCTTGTACATAACCATGCATGAATATGAACTTGCGCATATGTTTCAGATCTTACTTTCAAACATCTTTGCATGCATGAACTTCATGTAAACAATACATACATAATCATAGTATTTGTAACATCCTCAATTTCTTGTTGTGCTAAATTACCTCAGTAACCCTGAGTAATTAAGCACTTAATGAGAAATTATGAGATTAAGGTTTAATTAAAGTGTTAACGAAGAGTTTATAAGTTAACTCGGATGAGAAAAGTCAAGAGAATGCTTAATTGAAATTAGAAAATCTCTAATTAAGTCAAAGCCTAAATAGCTTAATTAAGCACTAATCGTGCTTAATTAGCTTAATCAAGTTTAATTAAGGTTAATTAAGCTTAATCGCAAGATTAATTTTTGTTAATCATGTTCTTGTGTATTAATCACTAATCCTTACTTAATCATCTTAATTAAGTTGCAAGAGCACTTAATCACATGATTGAATTCAAATTTAGTTAACTAGACAATAAAGTAAAGAGTGATGTCACTAAAGCATAAAGCATTAGACAAGAGTACTTTATGTAAGAGTAAGTATTTGATTTGTTCCGCCATCATCCATTATGTCTCCTTAAACCTTAATTAGCATAAAATTAAGAAAATATCTCCTTCCTTCCCCTTGTGTATAGGATGCCACTTTCTCTCTCTTTTCCACCCCCATCCATTTTCATTTTCACTCATCTCATTCTCTCTTTTGAAACCAAATTCTCCCACTTCTCTCTAAACACTTCTTCTTCTACTTCTTCATCTTCTTCTTCCTTTTTTCATCACCACTACCACCACAAAACCTCTTACTTAGCCCTTCAAGGACCTCATCTTTGGGTCTTTGAATATAAGATCTAAACACTATCAATATCATTTTCAAGAGAACTCAAGAGTTCTCCCTTGGTTCATACAAAACCGCCAACATCATCATCTTCTTCTTCTTCTCTTGTTGTAGCACCATTTTGAGTAAAGGTAGTGATCTTCACTCTTTTATTTTGTTTACTCAAGAAAGCTTGAAGTTTGTTTCTTCTCATGACCAAGATCTTTAAGTGAAAACTTGAGAAAATCTTTCATGCTCTTTATGTGCAAAAGTTTCTATTTTTAGTTAAATATGTTCATGTTCTTCTTCAAGGATTCTTGATGTTTCTACTTTTGGAAAAATATGTTCTTGTTCTTCTTCAAATGTTCTTGATGTTTCTACTTTTGGAAAAAAATATGTTTTTGTTCTTCTTTAAGTGTTCTTGATGTTTTTATTTTTGGTTAAATATATTCATGTTCTTCTTCAAGTGTTCTTGATGTTTCCACTTTTGGAAAAATATGTTTTTGTTCTTCTTCAAATGTTCTTGATGTTTCTACTTTTGGAAAAAAAATATGTTCGTGTTCTTCTTCAAGTCTTCTTGATGTTTCTATTTTTGGAAAAATATGTTCTTGTTCTTCTTCAAGTGTTCTTGATGTTTCTATTTTTGCTAAAATATGTTCATGCTATTATTCTTGAATGTTCTTGATGTTCTTGGTGGTATTTTGCTTAAAGTTGTTCTTTTTCTTATGATGAGTTTATGATTAGAAAAGTTTCATCTTTACATATTTTTCATGATTTGATAAGACTATGAACATCCTAAAAGCTTAAAGCTTTAAAAAGTTTGCTTCTTGATGCATAAAAAGTAACGCAAGTTTGGTGCCTTCATACAAGTCTTATTTTGTTTTGTTTTGAGGACATACATGTAAAAGTTTAAGCTTTTTGGAATATTCAACCTCTTTGAGTTATAAAAATAGTATTTTGTCACTTTATGTTGTAAAGATTGATTCTTGGATATAAATCCTTTCATAAAGTTTTAAACTTTAGTCAAGAAGGTGACTTTAAGTCATAAAGTTATAAGCTTGCACAGTAAGTCTTATAAAGGTGGAATCTTGAGATGAATATATTTGTAAAGTTCTAAGTTTTAAGCAAAAATAGCACTTTTGAGTCATAAAAGTGTTAACTTTTTATAAAGATCAAGACTTTATAACTCTAAAGCTAATGTTTTATGTTACTAATTCATAAAGTAGAAATCTTTTAGACTTTAAGAGAACTTTAAATCATAAAGTTGCGACCTTGATGATCTTAAAATAAATAAAAGTGTTAACTTTCATAAAGAATAAAACTTTATGACTACTTTATAAAGAATGATAACTTTTATAATGTTTAAGATAAGACCTTGTTACGTTAATAATAAAAGCTTGAAACTTTGCAATTTGGATAAGTTAAAAATCACCCTTGGTGATTAGTGAATATGGTGTTGTTGGGTTCATGAGTGTGGTTATGTATTGTCATGACCCAAAGATTAGAGGGATCTCGAACTCCTTGGGAACAGAAATATGATTAGGGGCTCGAAGCATACTATGAACTTAGGAATCACTAAGTGCACCATCTCAAAGAAAGGAAACAATCATTTAACTTAATTAATTTGAACAAGTGTTCCATAAGACATGAACTCAAATAAAGAATAATTTCATATGAGAACTAAGTAACTAAAAGATTACATACGTATATTTTAACTATGTAATTCTCTCATGGGTAACCACGGGAAATCATATAATGATTCATAAGATTCTTCATAAAGAATAACACAACTATAAACCTCTTTACGGTATGAATGTGTGATGCCATTCAGCATGATGAATGATGAGTTTGATTGAGCTTTGTCTCATGATTGATTGATTATTGTGATATGATAAACTGTTGGTTGAAAGCTTATGATTAGCATTTTGGGGGAAGCTCCAGTTTAGCTGTTATGCTGCCGGATTTTCATCAAAATTATGGACTTAGTCATATCATTGCATGTGTCTAGTCAAAGAAGTATTATACACGTAAAGTATAATGATAAGAAAAGAATAATGGGACATGACCCTTCAATCACTTCGATAAGGAAAGTGAGAGACGATGATCCATAGAGACTCAAGGAACCTCTATGAGGGAGGCAAGGGTGACATGGAAGACCCTCCAACTTAGGGGTAACCAAGATCAATTTAGTCTCATTTGGTTTAGTATTGCGTGACGATGGTCACGGAATGAACTCATGTCCAAAATCAGTCTATTTCAAAGGAAAAGTAAAGAATGCTAAGCACGTGCTAAAAACGAAAGTAAAGTCAAAGTATAACCATGGTTAGGTCTATGATGATATATGCCTTTGCATGTATGTATATTGTCCATTTGCATTATGAATGTTTACTCTATGTTTTAGTATGTATGTTTAGTTATGATGATGTAGTTATGATGTGAAGTTTAAAAGCAACCCACTTCGGGGCTCAAGTTTTCAGAATCAATAAAATTGAACTTATATCTGTCCACTGCTTTTATAATTAAACTTGAAGTGGCTGGGACGATGACGATGACGATGACGATGACACAGTATTTGTCTAGTCGCAATTCTATTGAGACATCTAGTATTTCTCACTCCTATGTTTCCGTGCCATCTTCAAAGGATGTCGATGTCCAACACGGTGGTGATCTTCATTGAGTTCCCAGTATGGCGTTGGCACTTCGACTCGGTGCTGAATGCCTCAGTGATGTCTGTGAGCACAACGATGAAGGTCAACACCTTAGCCATTTGGTGAGGTTACCTTGGATGACATCCATCCTTACTTTCAGCCGTAGAGGTACCCCACGGACGATGAGACCGACTTGGATACCCATCTGACTCCTACCGCTTTATTGGATTCCGAACCTTTGTAGCCTTCCCATCCGAGCTATCATGTGAAGACTGACCCATCTAAGCCCTCTTATCCATCTGTGATACGTCTGATGTCTAACTCGTCTTCTTCTTCAGCAGCTCCTCGTCATACTCCACCCCTGGTTCACGATTGCAGGTTCATTTGTACTCGTGCCATGCTTCGAGGGCGTGGGCATGCTTGTAACACTCTAATAATACCATACTATGCTTAAGTCATTTTATGGCATCACTAGTTATTACTCTTAACTAGCGGAAGTTCTTATCTTTAAAATTAACGTCATATACGAAAATAGCATATAATTTTTTTTTCTTGTAAAACCTTTATGCTTGAAAACTGAGCCTTTAAATGCTTACTTACTTGTATACATATGAACATTGTTCTACATATCGCGGAGTTACTAATAAGGCATATGACAAATGGAAGCAACAGAACACAATACATTAAGCCAAGAATGTAATTATAGATAATCAAGGTCATCATTACATTTAATAAGTATCACATATGTAATAGGTCAACAACATGACTTCCTACATGCTCTTAATTTACACATAAACTGCCCAACTAGGGCTCTTAAGAAAATAAAAAAAAATACTATACTATTATCTCGATCCTCCTTAGCTAAGTGAAGAAACATGGAAGCTCCATGTCTTATCCAGTTAGGTACCGTTAGAAGTGCTACCATGGATGCCATCAGCTCCATCTGAAAATGACATGGAAACGTAGGATGAGAAATACAAGATTTCTCAGTAGGATCATGACTAGACGAACATTGTGTCATCGTCATTATCCCAGCTACTTCGGGTTTGATTATAAAAACAGTGGACAAATATAAGTGCAATTTTTAATGGTTTTGAAAACTTAAACCCAGAAGCAGGTTGCTTTTAAACTTAACATCATAACCACATTATCATGACTAACATACATACCAAAGCATAGAATAAACATTCATAATGCAAATGGACAATATAATTACATGCAAAAACATGCATCATCATAGACTTAACCATGGTTATACTTTAACTTTACTTTCGTTTTTAGCACGTGCTTAACATTCTTTACTTTCCTTTGAAAGAGACTGCTTTTGGACATAAGCTCATTTCGGGACCGTCATCACGCAGTACTAAACCAAATCAGACTAAGCCGACATTGGTTGCCACTAAGTTGGAGGGTCCTCCACGTCACCCTTGCCTCCCTCATAGAGGTTCCTTGTGGATCACCGTCTTTTACTTCCCGGAAGTGATCGAGGGGTCATATCCCATGGTTTCTTTTCTTATCATTATACTTTACATGCATAATACTTCTTCAACTAGACACATGCAATGATATGACTAAGTCCATAATTTTGGCGGAAATCCGGCAGCATAACAGCTAGACCGGAGCTTCCCCCAAAATGCCAATCACAAGCTTTCAACCAATAATTTATCATATCATAATAACCAATCAATCATGAGACAAAGCTCAATTAAACTCATCATTCATCATACCGGATGGCATCATACATTCATACCCTAAAGGGGGTTCATAGTTGCGCTATTTGTAACAACTCCATATAACGTTATAGGAAATAATGAAAATGTCCTTGGGCAAACTTTCATTATTTACAACTTTGCCCCTGAACTTTTAAGAAAATGACCTTTAGGTCCTTATATATTATTTACAGCCTTGCCCCTGAACATTTTAGAAAATGACATTTAGGTCCTGATATCAACCGAATTAGTGAAATAAGGTTTTAAACAAAGCAGAATCACATAGCGAAAAAGTAGAAATCTAAACCTCGGCCGATTCAACCATGGAGGTATCCATATGTGAAATGACATGGGGTGCCCCTAGACTTATCCATAATTATGAAAATGCCATTAGCTTTGAAAAACAGAAACAGAAGTCCCTAAAATTTTGCAAAACATTTAACGTACAATATTAATCGATTTACTCGATTTTATTGGGTTTGTAGAGTTAATTAAAAAGTTAATTACAGGTTAACTAGAGGTTGATTAGAGGTTAAATTAGAGAAGTTAGAGCTAAGATAGAAACTCATAAAAACCTCACACAATTCTTCAAAACTGATTTACCGATTTAGAGGAAATCGGTAACATTACGGTATTTTAAACTGTCGGAACCGAACCAATAGAATTACAAGCTCTAAACCCTATTTTGAGTGGCTGATGGTTCAGCCACTTACCAGCCAAAAAGTGGCGCCACAAGGCCACTAAACCATGGAGAAGCTTGGCTAAATTTCAGCCAAGCAATTTGAGCCAATCAAATTCAAGCAAAAAGGTCACCCCAAGCCATCAGATTTTCTGCTGCTTTATTACCTATTCTGACCCTCATTCACGCCACTTTTCCTCTTCTCCTTCAGCTCTCTTTCTCTCTTTTTCACACACCCAAAAACTCAAGCCAATTCCAGCCTTATTCATCCACACTTCAAGAATCCAGCACAAACACTTGGATCAAAGGTAGGAGTTCAATAATTGCATCAAATTTGTAATATTGGCTGGCTGAACTTGGATTACTTTTATGATTCTTGATGTGTTAAATGGAGGATTATGATGATATGTGATTGGCTTTGGGTTGTTGGGTTGGTTAAAATCGAATTTGAAGCATGAAAGAATAGAAATAAGAAAAGCTGAGGGGCTGGAGAACCAAAACCCCTCGGCAGTCCGTACGGCAGAGTGTACGGCTCCGCCTGCAACCGATCAAATTGGGTGAAACCATTTTTATATGAAACTAGACATCTAGGGCTTTCCATAGACATATCATATAAGGCTTTTGGCTTAGAATTGAGGGAGATATGAATTTTTGAATTTCGACCTAGGGTTTTGACTCTGGCTCTAGACAAATTTTAAGGTAGAACTCGACCTATACTACTTGAAAAAGAGTGAAACAAACTTTTTTACAAAGCTTACACATAGGAGAATGTCCCATAAAAATTTCAGAATTTGATAAGGTCCCAGTTGCTCCCAGTGCTCCACGCAATTCGCCCTATGTCCACACCGGGCTAGAACAGGGCAGTGTAGGAAGGTCCAAATTCGGGGCTTGTAACTCGAGACCTACTAAGCCAAATTGAGTGGAACTTTTTCTAAATGAAACTTGGTTCTGTTAGCTTTAATAAGAGACCAATTTCGTATTATTTGAGTCAGTTTTCGATTTTTAGTGGATTTTTACTTTTAGTTGCCTAATTCTAGCTAGCCAATGGGCAGGCCAAGATAAAATCTAGATATCTTGAGTTATAGATATCAAAATTAGATGGAACCAAAGAGGTTAGAAAATAGACGCAAAAACTTTAACATACTCAAATTTGAGGTCCAAATGAGTTAAATAGAAATTATGGCTTGAATTATAAAAACCGGGTTGGTTGAATATGCTGAGACAGGAATTCTGCCTTAATGAATTTGATGTTGATATGAGTTTAATGTTGGAATATAAATGTGATATTGTGCTCCTTGTGATAAATTGATGTACTGGTTGGCTGGCACTATTCATGAGGAAGCGGACACGTTCCGTTATGCTGCCGAATTTTCAGCAGAATTATGTGAAGTTATAATAACTTGTGTTATGAAATTTTAAGTTATGAATATGGAGTCTTATATGCAAGGATATATGAAAGTAAATGGCAAAGTATATGTATGAATGCATTCAGCATGCCTATGTACGATTATGTATGAGAATGAAAGCATATGAACATATTGAATGTGGGTCCCTTCACCTGAAGGCAGTTATGAGGTCCCTCCTTGTGACGGCAGTTAAATAAAATAAAGATGTGAATCCCTTCACCTGGAGGCAGTTGCACTTTGAATCCCTCCCCATGAAGGCAGTTAAAAGATATAACGAAGATCCCATATTCCTAAGGAACGTGACATAGCGATCACGCTCTGACGGAGCATGACATGGCGATCATACTCTGGAATCTGGCATGATGATCCCACACCCTAAGGAATGTGACATGGCGATCACATTCCGATGGAGTATGACATGGCGATCAGACTCTGGGATGTGGCAGGATGAATATATTCCTAAGGAACGTAACATGGCGATCATGCTATGATGGGGTATGACATGGCGATCGTACTCTGGAGAATATACTCCCCTCACCCACATGAGGCATGGCGTGACCTAGCTAGTGTGAGTATAGGGGATAAGGCTTACATGAGGCATGGCATGACCCAGCTAATGTAAGTAATGAAAATGTATGGTGGCAACATCCATGACATTAACTCATTACAGAGCAAAGAAAGTTAAAGAAAGGCATCAAAATATTTGCATGAATTCAAAGATGAGAATTTGCATAATGACATCCTACGTTTAATTGATGCTGAAGCTGTACTATTTATGTATGCTGTGATTATGTTCTAAATATGAAATATTGCCAATGAGAACTCAAGCGTGTGAATAAAATGAACTCTGCTTCGGATAATACATTTTCAAACTATAAAACTGAAAAGTCTATTAACATGTTCTTTTTTTTTTTTTCATAATAGACCGAAGCAGCTGGAGATAATAACGATGACACAGTTTATGTTAGTTTAATAAATCCTACTGAGAATTTATAATTCTCACTCCTATGTTTATTTCCGTGTTATCTCTAGATAGTTCAGAAGTCTCAAAGAAGGTCCTCCAAGGCGGAGTTGACTAATAAGATCGAGGGTGGTGGAAGGTTGCTGCCAGACAAGGTTCGATTAAGTGACAGTAACAACTCCTAGGTGAGGTATTATGACTTAAGCATAATACCGTACTCGGGAGGGTGTTACACTATTCTTTGTAAAGAGTATTATTAGTCATCATATCATTTCTCATGGTTACCCATGAGTGATTTATGAGAAAATCACATAGTTAAGATATGTGTATGTGGTCTTTTAGTTACTTAGCTCTCATGAAATTGTTCTTTACTTTAGTTCATGTCTTATGGAACACTTATTCAAATTAATTAAGTTAAACGATTATTTCCTTTCCTTGAGATAGTGCACTTAGTGATTCCTAGGTTCATGGTATGCTCAGAGGCCCTAATCATACTTCTGTTTCCAAAGAGTTCGAGATCCCTCTAATCCTTGGGTCATGACAATGCATAACCATATCATGAACCCAACAACACTATGTTCACTAATCACCAAGGGTGATTTTTAACTTATTTAACTTACAAAGTTTTAAGCTTTCATTAATAACATATCAAGGTTTTACCTTAAACATTATTAAAGTTATCATTCTTTATAAAGCAGTCATAAAGTTTTATTCTTTATGAAAGTAAGTACCTCTAAAATTAAGCTCTTGTCTTAAAAATTAGATCCTTATGTAATAATGATACAAGTTACTAGCTTTTTAACTAAAAAGTCTTGTTTTTTATAAAAGTTAACACCTTTCTGCATTATTTTGGTTCAAGATCTAAACTTTATGAATTAAATGTTACAAAAAAACACTTTTATGACTCAAAAGTCTCATTCTTGATTAAAGTTTGAAACTTTATGAAAGGTCTTTTCTTTAATGTATGATTTCTAAGACATTAGTGACAAGATATCACTTCTCCACCTCAAAAAAGCTTATTATACCAAAAAGCTTAGACTTTTACATGTATTGTTGTCTTCAAAACAAAACAAAAGAAGACTTTATGATGGCACTAAAACTTGCGCCACTTTTTGTGTATCAAGAAGCAAACTTTTTAAAGTTTAAAGCTCTTAGAATGTTCATAGTCTTATCAAATCATGAAAAACATAAAAAGATAAGGCTTTTCTAATCATCAACTCATCATAAGAAAAGGAACAACTTTAAACAAGACACCATCAAGAACACTCAATAATAAGAACATATTTTCCAAAAGTAGAAATATCAAGAACACTTGAAGAACATCAAGAACACATTTTTCCAAAAGTTGGAACATCAAGAACACTTGAAGAACAACAAGAACACATTTTTCCAAAAGTAGAAACATCAAGAACACTTGAAGAATGACAAGAACATATATTTGCCAAAAATGGAAGCTTTTGCTCTTGAAGAGCGTGAAGGATTTTCTCAAGTTTTTACTTAGAGATTTTGGTCATAAAAGAACCAAGCTCCAAACTTTCTTGAGCAAACAAAATGAAAAAGATGAAGATCACTACCTTCCTTGGAAATGGCTGAAAAACTAGAGAAGAAGAAGAAGATGATGGTGGTTCCATTCCTTGTAGATGGTGGCAGTTTGGCTTGGTGGAAAGAGAAGCTCTTGAGATCTTGTGAAAATGGAGGTTGTAATGTTTTGATCTTGTCTCCAAAGATCCAAAGATGAGGTCTTTGAAGGGCTAAATGAGTGGTTTTTGGATGATGGTGGTGGTGAAGAAAGGAAGAAAAAGATGAAGAAGATTAAGAGAGTTTTAGAGAGAAGTTGGAGGATTTGGCTTTGAAGAGAGATAATAGAATGAGTGAAAATGAAAATGTGAGTGTGAGTGTGTGTGTGTGTGTGTGTGTGTGTGTGTGTGCGTGTGTGTGTGTGTGTATGTGTGCTTGAAAGTAGAATCCAACATAAAGGGAGGAGAGTGAGATATTTTGCTTAATTTTGTATTATCTTGTGTTAATTTGTGATTAAGGGGACAAATGGGATGATTGGGAGACAAAGCATGGTCAAACTCTTACATAAAGTAGTCTTGTCTAATGCTTTTTGCTTTAGTGACATCACTCTTTACTTTATTGTCTAGTTGACTAAATTTGAATTTAATCATGTGATTAAGTGCTCATACAACTTAATTAATATGATTAAGCAAGGATTAGTGATTAACACACAAGAACATGATTAACAAAAACTAATCTTGCAATTAAGCTTAATTAACCTTAATCAAACTCGATTAAGCTAATTAAGGGGGATTAGTGCTTAATTAAATTATTAAGGGTCTAACTTGCTTAATTAGAGATTATCTAATCTCGATTAAGCATTCTTTTGACTTTACTCATCCGAGTTAACCCCTAAACTCTTTGTTAACCACTTAGTTAAGCCTTAATCTCATAATTTCTCATTAAGTGTCTAGTTACTTAGTGTTACTGAGGTAATTTAGCACGACATGAAAATTGAGGATGTTACAATGCTCGAGGAGAGGGACGTGGTGATGTTACTCTCGGTGGATTCAGGAATGGTTTCCTCCCACTTGACGAATGATGTGGTGATTGCATGCGGAGCTGAATGCGAGGATAGCTGTTTTTGGTTGTAGTTATAGGGTTATTATCTTATTGTATGGCATACTTGGGCAATAGGGATTTTTGATATATTTTCTTTTATTGTGTATTTGGTAGGTTTCATGTGTAGGGCTGACAGTAGATATATGACCCATCATTATCTATATGTATGATTTTTGGTAACACTATTAGCATTATATTAGCTATGAATGGCCATGGAATGAATGTCATGATTGTCTAAGTGATTGTTATTCTTGTTGCTTCTATTTATTGTTATTCGCACGGTATGTACAAGATATCATTGTTTATTATATGCATTCACGATGTGCTTATGGCTCTTGGCTTTCAAAATAGTTTATTTGTTATTGTTCAACAAAAAAAATTAATTACCCCTATTTTCTTATAAAAGTATTTTCCAATGATGATGTTAGTTCTGCGAGCAAAGGTAATAACTAGTAATTCCATAATATGACTTAAGCATACTATGGGACTATTAGTGTGTTACAGCATTCATACAATTCTGCTGAAAATTGTATAGCATAATAGTTGAAACATAAGGCTTCCCCATATACAGACAGTATTATTTTAGCCAGCCAATCTCAATAGTCAAAATCCTCATATCTATATATCAATTTCATATCAATTTTGATAAGATTTTCATATATGATTCAGTCCTTTGGCTCATTATGGTTTATGGAGCTTTTAAACTTTAAAGCTGTCAAATTATCTTAGTTCCTCAAATCTACCCTATTCTTCTAAATTCCACCAAAATTCCATTTTAGCTCATTTTAAGCCAGAAATTTAATATATGGTAGCCCTATTTATCTACTTTTAAACCTCTTTAGTTTCTCTAAATTTTGAGGTGTATAACATGAGTTATGAAAGTTTTACTTAAGGCTGCTTTGTTTTAAGATAGACTTATACACTTAAACTTAGAAAATTACTAAAATTCCATCTTACATAATTTTTATCCGAAATTTGTATCAAAATGTACCTATTTGGACCTTTTTTAAATCCTCATAAGTTTCACTCCAATTGTGTAACTGGAGCTCAAGTTATGAGCTCCTCAAGTGAGTGACCCTATTTCTACCTAAATAGAGCATAGGTCAAATTCAAGGAATTATTAGGGAAAATCCACTCATGATCTAATTCTGAAATTTTTATGACATAATCAGCTATGTGTTAGCTTTCTAATAAAATTATTTCATGAAATTTGAAGTTGCATAATGCAAGTTATGCCCCTTATATCACACTCTATTTAGGATAGAAAGTGAATTCCAATAGCCACTTCTAAAAATCGTAACTAATTCAATTTATGTCTAATGGTCTTATAATTTATATGGTTGGATTGCTCTTGAAATCTATTTTCATGTAAGATTAGTTTTACTCAAATTTGAGTTCTGTATGTTGAGCTATCAACTTCATTGTATGGATGATGTGTTAGGGTTCCACCTCACAGCTTCTCTATTTTGATTTTCTTATGATCTTTTGGGTGCTTGCTAACACGCACCTTATAAAATATGGTACATGATGCACTACGTATTATTAAGTGCTTAATGTGGTCCATCACGGATAATTTGAAGTTTTCTCCCAATAGTCAGTTACGAAAATGACAAAAACACTCAAACAATTGCCCTCACAGTATCATTGTTTCTTTTAACCTTTTTTTGGTCCAAAAATTTACCAGCGTAATGCTGAAAACACTGGTAAAAAGCTACTAAATAAGGCTTTCTTACCAGCATTTTCAGCAAATACGCTGATAAGAAAGAGTTTTTTGGTCCTTTTTTTGTTCCAAAATACTAGTAAGTATATATATATATATATATATATATATATATATATATATATATATATATATATATATACACCGGCGTCCCATAAGCTTTGTTACTTAAAACAAAAAAACTCTTTCTTACCTGCGTCTTTGCTGAAAACGTTGGTAAGAAACTCTTTTTTTACCAGCATTTTAGGCAAATTTACCAGCGTCCTATAATCTTTGTTACTTGAAACAAAAAAACTCTTTCTTACTTGCATCTTTGTTGAAAACGCTAGTAAGAAACTCTTTTCTTACCAGTGTTTTCAAAAAACTTACCAACACCCCATAATCTTTGTTACTTTTATTCAAGTTTTTATTTTCTAGAAATTTACCAGTGTTTTTGGCAAATTTACTAGTATTTTGGACAAATTTACCACTAGCATCTCATATGATCATTATTACTTTTATTCAAATTATTTATTTTTTCCAGAACACTAGTTAGCAAGCTATATATATATATATATATATAATTAAATAAATATATTTATTTAAGTATATATATACATATATAAAACATACTTAATAGTATTCTAAAAATATGACAAAAAGGCTCTTTCTTATCTGTGCCTTTGCTAAAAATGTTAGTAATAATTTCTTACCAATGTTTTCAGTAAATTTACTAGCATCTAATGCTCTTTTTTACTTTTTTCAAGTTTTTAATTTTTTCCAGAAACTTACCAGCCTTTTGGCAAATTTACCAGCATTTTGGACAAATCTATCAGTGTTTTTGGCAAATTTACTAGTATCTCATAATCTTTGTTATTTTTTTTCAAATTTTTTTTTTTCAAAAACTTACTAGTGTTTTGGATAAATTTACCAGCATTTTGGACAAACTTACCAGCATCCTATATGATCATTATTACTTTGTTCAAGTTATTTATTTTTTCTAGAAACTTACTAGCGTTTTTGGCAAATTTACTAGCATTTTTGGCAAATTTACCAATGTTTTCAATAAAGACGTTGGTAATTTTCTAGAAAAAAAAATTCAAATGGAACAATGATCTTGTGGGACTAGTTATCTGAGCATTTTTATTGTTTTCCTCACTTTTTCTTTATGGTCACATACGGAAAACATGATTGATGTATATTTTATTTTAGAAACTGAAAACCTGATAGTTAGGTAGCTAGTAACAAATCTCCACCGTTCAATTAGCATTTTACTTAAAACAACCCTCCAATCTAACTTAAGGTGTTGGTGTGAAAGTGATGCATGACCAACTACGGTGCATGTTAGAAAGCGCCGATCTTTTGATCTATTTGTCAGCCCAAACTAAGTGTTCCTATCTCAAATCACTAGAAAAGCACCATAACACCATCATACAAGCATGAACCAAGGATGTCACAAGAGGATCATATCAACCACAAAACTCATACAGAACAATAAAAGTTAAGGATTTAAGCTACCTACCTCAAAATCCTTGAAATTATGGAAGCAAGGAGGCCAAGAACACTTCTTATCCCTTTCCTCCTCTTATGGTAGCAATTCCTATGGTGACGTGTAGAAGAAGAAGATGTAGATGGAGAGAAAATAGGAGAAGTGGTCGAAATTTTGAAGGCTAAAATGGGGAATAATAAGCTTGCTTCCTTTATAAGTTGGTAGCTTAAATTCTATTGGTGGGTATGAGACAAGATTCAAATTCACGTAAGCCTGAGTTTTGGCCGACCCTTTTTCATTCACCTAGAGTATCGGTGTGGCTCAGTTTTGGCCACATGCTTCGGATTTTCCCCTGGTGGTTTTATCTAGTGTCTGGAGGATTATTTCTGTAACATCCCCATTTTACTTAATATAGTGTAACACCTTAATAGTTCCATTCTGTGCTTAAGTCATAATGTGGAATTACTAGATGTTATTTTTGCTTACGGAACTAACATTACTTTTTAGAAATTACTTTTTAACGAAAATAGGGGTAAATTTTTTTCGAACAAAACGAGTAAACCGTTTTTGAAATTAGGAGCCATGAGCGCATCGTGAACGTCTAATACAAACGTCGCTATCTCATACATACATCACATTTAACATAAATAGAAGCAATAAGACTAACCACAATCATAGATAAAGATAACATTCATTCCACGACCATCCATAATAATATGATAATAGTCATACTAGAGTCATACATAAGATAATAATGGGTTCGATATCTACTGTTGGCCCTACACAAGAAACCTACCAAATACATGATAAAAGGAAATATATCAGAAAATCGTACTATCCAAGCATGCCATGCAACAAAATGATAAGCCTATAACTACGGCCAGAAGGGGCTATCCTCGTGCTCAGCGCCGCATGCAATAGTCACATCAGGCATTAGGTGGGAGGAAACCATTCACATATCCATTGGGAGAAACACCACCACGTCCTCTTCCTCAAGCACGTCCTCGTCCATGGGGTACAGCACGAGTATGAATGAACCCATGCCCGCGAACCAAGGGCAAAGTTGGGCCAGCATATGAAGCAGAAGAGTCAGAAGATAGACGAATCACCGAAGGCTGCGACGAACCCAAACGGTGAGATCCCCTAGAATGGGTCGGATAGAAGGGCTCAGAAGGGTCGGTCTCCACATGGTAGCTCGGATAAGACGGCTCCGAGGGGTCGGAATCCAGTGAAATAGTTGAAGTCAAATTGGTATCCGAGTCAGTCTCGTCATCATCGGTGGGGTATCTCGGTGGTTGAAAGTAGGGGCGGATGTCATCCATAGTAATCTCGTCGAATGGCTGATGCGGTCAAAAAAATCGGCTCATCACGGGAGTCTGAAACTAGCAGCTGTGGAAGATGTAGACCCTCATCACTGCACTCGTCGATAGCATGGAGGTGTTCAGCACTGGGTCAAAGCGCCAACGCCACACCGGGAATTCAACATAGATCACCACTGTGCCTAATGTCGACATCCTCTAAGGACGACACGGAAAACGAAGGAGTGAGAAATACTAAATTTTTCAGTAGGATCACAATTAGACAAACACAGTGTCATCGTCATCGTCCCAGCCACTTCGGGCTTAATATAAAAACAGTGGACATATATTGGTTCAATTTTATAGTTTCAGAAAACGTAAATCCCGAAGCGGGTTACTTTTAACTTTATCATCATATCCATAGTGTCATACACACGCATACAAACTAATGTACATAATAAACATTCATAATGCACATAAGGAATATAATAACATGCATGACTATGCAACTTATCAACTTGACCATGGTCCTACTTTGACTTTTGTTTTTAGCACGTGCTTAACATTCTTTTACTTTCCTTTGAAATAGACTGCTTTTGGATATGAGCTCATTCCGTGACTATCGTCACAGAGTACTAAACCAAATCAGACTAAGCTGATATTGGTTATCTCTAAGTTGGAGGGTCCTCCATGTCACCCTTGCCTCCTTCATAGAGGTTCCTTGTGGATCACCGTCTTTCACTTCCCGAAAGCAATTGAGGGGTCATATCCCATAGTTTCTTTTCTTATCATTATACTTTACATGCATAATATTTCTTCGACTAGACACGTGCAATGATATGACTAAGTCCATAATTTTGACGGAAATCCGGCAGCATAACGGCTAGACTAGAGCTTCCCCCAAAATGCCAATCACAAGCTTTCAACCAATATTTTATCATATCACAATAATCAATCAATCATGAGACAAAGGTCAATCAAATTCATCATTCATCATGCCGGATGGCATCATACATTCATACCCTAAAGGGGGTTCATAGTTGTGCTATTCTTTGTAAAGAGTATTATGAATCATCATATGATTTCTTGTGGTTACCCATGAGAGAATCATATAGTTAAGATATGTGTATGTGGTCTTTTAGTTACTTAGTTTTCATATGAAATTATTCTTAAGTTCATGTCTTATGGAACACTTGTTCAAATTAATTAAGTTAAGTGATTGTTTCCTTTCCTTGAGATAGTGCACTTAGTGATTCTTAGGTTCATGGTATGCTCAGAGGCCCTAATCATACTTCTGTTCTCAAGGAGTTTGAGATCCCTCTAATCCTTGGGTCATGACAATGCATAACTACATTATGAACCTAACAACACCATGTTCACTAAACACCAAGGGTGATTTTTAACTTAACCACGTTACAAAGTTTCAAGCTTTCATTAATAACATATCAAGGTTTTACCTTAAACATTATTAAAGTTATTATTCTTATAAAGTAGTCATAAAGTTTTATTCTTTATGAAAGTAAATGCCTCCAAACTTAAGCTCTTGTCTTAAAAATTAGATTTTATGTAATAATAATATAAGTTACTGGCTTTTTAACTAAAAAGTCTTGTTCTTTATGAAAGTTGACTCATTTAATTATTCCAAGACCATCAAGATCCTAATTTTATGACTTAAAGTTGGTTCTACTTTAAAAAGGTTCCTACTTTGTCAACTAGTGATATGAAACATGAACTTTAAGGTTAAAAAATCTTGATCTTTATAAAAGTTAACACTTTTTAGCATTGTTTTGGTTCAAGATCTAAACTTTGTGAATTAAATGTTACAAAACAACACTTTTATGACTTAAAGGTATCATTCTTGATTAAAGTTTGAAACTTTATGAATGGTCTTTTCTTTAAGGTTTGACTTCTAAGACATTAGTGACAAGATATCATTTCTCTAACTCAAAAAGACTTATCATACCAAAAAGCTTAGACTTTTACATGTATTCTTGTCTTCAAAACAAAATAAAAGAAGACTTTATGATGGCACTAAAACTTGCGTCACTTTTTGTGTATCAAGAAGCAAACTTTTTAAAGTTTAAAGCTTTTAGAATGTTCATAGACTTATCAAATCATGAAAAACATAAAAAGATAAGGCTTTTCTAACCATCAACTCATCATAAGAAAAGAAATAACTTTAAACAAGATACCATCAAGAACACTTGAAGAACAACAAGAACATATTTTGCCAAAAGTAGAAATATCAAGAACACTTGAAGAACAACAAGAACATATTTTGCCAAAAATGGAAACTTTTGCTCTTGAAGAGCGTGAACGATTTTCTCAAGTTTTCACTTAGAGATTTTGGTCATGAAAGAACCAAGCTCCAAGCTTTCTTGAGCAAACAAAATGAAAAAGATGAAGATCGCTACCTCCTCTTGAAGATGGCGCAAAACAAGAGAAGAGAAAGAAGAAGATGATGGCTCCTCTTGATGATGATGGTGGCGGTTTTGCAAAGAGGAAGGAGAAGCTCTTGAGATCTTGTGAAAATGGAGGTTGTAGTGTTTTGATCTTGTCTCCAAAGACCCAAAGATGAGGTCCTTGAAGGGCTAAGTAAAGAAAGTTTGATTATGGAGGTGGAGAATGGAAGAAGCAGATGAAGAAGAAGAAAAGACTTTTAGAGAGAAGTGAGAGGATAAGAGTTTTCGAGAGAGAATAGGAAGACACAAAATGAAAAAGTGAGTGTGTGTGTGTTGTGTTGTTGTGGCCGTAAGTCTCATGTATGTAACACCCTAATAAACCCATACTACGCTTAAGTCGTATTACGGCGTTTTATTAGTTGTTACTTATGCTCGTGGAAAATTAAACTTCACTTGAAATTAAATTACGCGGAAAATACGGTAAGATTTTTCTTTTTGTGAAATACGTCATCGCTTTGGAAAGTAAAGCCTTGAGCGAGAAGGTAGATAGAGAAAGAGCGTGTCGCATAAAATAAATACCCAAATATCATAAGACAAGAGAAAGGTAAATAAATAGAAATTCACAAATACATTGCATTAATTAACTAATCATTACATACATATGAGTTCATAATATATATATATATATATATATATATAAACATTACATTGAAGAAAGCTCATGGTCATGCCATGACCTAAGTACTAGGTACTACTACAGACTTCGATGACAAAGCTCCTCTCAAAAAGAATATGCGAAGATGTAGAGTGACGGTCGCTATGAGTCCCAAAATAGCTTCGTCTGGCATTCCACGTCGTACGTCCGCTCGTAATGCGGTGGCTCTAGGCTGCACTCCATTGGGTGTGCCAACAAAAATCTGGTGACGATGCGGAAAAGTAACTAGAGTGAGAAATAAGATTTCTCAGTAGGACTCAAACCCGACACAGAGGTGTCATCGTCATCATCCCAGCCACTTCGGTTTTATAATGAAAATAGTGGGCATGCATAAGGTTCAGTTCTTAGGTTTTCGAAAATGTGAGTATCCGAAGTGGATTCAATTTTAACATACTCTCTAATCATTTATATCATAACATACATGGGCATAAGTATAAGCACATAAAGCATGCATGACTGTACTATAAGCTTCTCTTAACTTTTTCTCTTTAAAGGTTTGGACCGAAGTCCCTTTTCTTTTCTTTTCTTGACTTGACTCATCTTAAGTCCTTTTTTTTTCTTAACTTGACTCATCTTGAGTCCTTCTCTTTTCACCCACTAAACATAAGTGGTAATGAGCTCATACCGTGGCCGTCGCCACCATAAAATTTCGGTACTTACACTAGCTGGGTCATGCCATGCCTCATGTGAGTCGTGGGTGAGGGGAACTTACTTTGGGTCACCTTCCCTTTTGAAGGATCACACCCTTAGTTTACCTTCTCTTCTTATTAAAGCTTATGATGCAAAATATTTCTAAGTCCACAATTTCTACAAAATTTCGACAGCATAACGGCTAGACCGAAGCTTCCCAAAATTTTGCCAAACAGAATACCAGTATCACAGCATCATATCATATCATCATCATCATATCATCATTATCATGGCATCATAATCACATCATCATCATAACATCATGCTTGCAACATAAACAAAGACATATTCTCAAGCAAAGTCTTATGAGCTTAGCTTAGTAAATTAGGTGCAAGCTTTTACATTGGCTTTTGTTTTATTGATTCCTTCTCCTCAATTATTCTAACTTGACTTATATGATTTTCATATTTTAATTTGGAAGATTTATAGTTTAGGTTTTGCATTATAGTTTGATTAGAATCTTATGAACTTAATCTAGTACATTAACTACTTTTACATTCTGTTTTTCGTTTTATTCGCTTCTTTTGTTAAGGATTAGGTGAGCTTAGTATCTTATTCTATCTAGTCTTCATTAAGTAAATTATGAAGTTTCATTACTTTAGGCTAAGGCCTTTTACCTTTTTAAGTCATTTATGCATAGTCTTATTTAAGGTTAAGTTTTGACAGTTTTACTTTTACCCTAGGCAGTAAATTTAAAAATTCACCATAATTTGGTATTTTATCATTTTAATGTGAAATTTTATATGCTTATAGGGTTCTGAGTCTAGTTTTTAACAAAACAAGTCCCACTCAAAAATTCGTTGTCTAACTCCAGTTATGCATATTTTATTCTGACTGTTCAGTTTCTAAGTTCACTCCCGGTACAGTGGATTGTTACCTCTCATTATAATTGCTCAGAAAGAATCTGAGAAAACTGTTTTATGGGTTTGTTCCTCTATGTCTTAGCTTTCATTTAAACTTGGTCTCACTCAAAAATCATTTTTGTAGCTCGAGTTATACACATTTTAGTGTAGACTGCCCAGACAGAAACCAATCCGAGAACAATCCACTTTGAAAAATCATATCTCACTCATTTTAACTCCGAATCTTATGTATTTTATATGTATGGAAAGCTCTCTGAGTCTATTTTCATATAAAATTGGTTCCACTAATTTCTGAGTTTTCTGGAAAATGTTATACTATTCGGTTTGTAGACTGCTAGAAAATCCAGATTTTACGTTTTGATTTTTCTCATGTTTTCTCCAAAACACTCAACCTCACTTTCAAGAAAACATTCTCAAGTTATAAAACACTCATATACCATGAAAGATTAGTGAAAAACTAACATGTTGGAGTTCAAAAATATTGAGTTCAACCATGCATCACACCAAACCGAAAACATGTTTTCAACAAACAACCATACAAGCAACAACATCTCATTTTATGACAAGAATGGCTATGATGCCCATTATCAATCTTTAAAATCACCTAGCTATGGAGAGCATAGGGGTTCTAAAGCTTGAAAAACAAGAGAGAAAAAGAGTTTAGAGCCATTGCCAAGAAGCTTTCTTTGAAGGAATTTGTGATGGAAGAAGGTGATGGTGGTGGTATTCCTCCTCTTGGATCTTGAAAGAGGCTTGGTATGTGATTGTCTTTGATTCTCCAAGAACAAAAATGGTGGCTCTTGAAGAGCTTGTGAGTGGGATGAGGAGAGGAAAGGATGAGAGAAGTGGAAGGATTCTAGAGAGAAGTTGGAGAGTTTAGAGAGAAGGAGGAGAATTTTGAAATTGAGGAGAGAGAAGAGGATGAGTGAAATGAAAATGAAGAGAGAAAGAGAGAGGGAGGGAGGCGTACAAGGGGGGGGGAAGGGCTGATTGCCCTTGCTTCTCTAACAAGCAAGGGGAGTGGGTGAGTTTAGCTAGGTTGAAGGCTAAGAACTTTGGGGTAAAAGAGAGGGTTGTATTTTCCTTGAGTCTTGGAGGCATTCTAATATCCAATTTATGTTTTTCTCTAGGGGTTAAAGGGGAGTACCCCTCTTAGGATTTTGTTGCTTGTCTAAGACTAATCCAAGTGTCAAGATCTAATGGTGGATGACAAGGATCCTAGTCTTGGCTTTTGATCCAATGGTGTAAGATTAAAGAGATTGAATGAAGGGTGAGATGTTGCTCCTCCTTGGTATGTCTTTTTAGGGCATATGCATGGAAGAACTTTCATCTCTAAATGTTATTAGAATTATTTAAATGTAATTTAACTTAATTGGCTTAATTACCCATGAGTTAACTCTTGTCAATTACACTTTTTATGATGTCTTGCATTACGGTTAAGCATATGCTTAATTTGGGGTTTAATTTTTCAAGAGTTGTCTCAAGTGTCTTAATCATTATAAACTTAATTAGTAAGGTTAGGTTGTCTTACTTTTGTTTTGGCACCTTCGAGTAATTAAGGATTAGACGATTAAGGTTTTATTAAAACGCTTAGGATATTATGATTAAATTGTTGGCTAGACTTAATTTACTAAGCTCTTGCTCTTGCTCTTGAGATTAGCCGATTAGTTCTCAATTAATCGCTAATCTCTCTAATTAGCCGGGAACACCGAGCTAATTAATTTAGGTAAAATGGGGATGTTACAATGTAGATGGGGGAGAAGATATTTTCTTAATTTTGTGTTAATTAAGGTTTAAGGGGACAAATTGGATGATAGAGGAACAAAGCATGTACAATCTCTTATAAAAAGCAACCTTGTCTTATGCTTTATGCTTTAATGACATCACTTTTTACTTTATTATCTAGTTGACTAAATTTGAATTTAATCATGTGATTAAGTGCTCATACAACTTAATTAAGATGATTAAGCAAAGATTAGTGATTAATACACAAGAACATGATTAACAAAATTTAATCTTGTGATTAAGCTTAATTAACCTTAATCAAACTCGATTAAGCTAATTAAGGGCTATTAGTGCTTAATTAAGCTATACAGGCTCTGACTTGCTTAATTAGAGATTATCTAATCTTGATTAAGCATTCTTTTGACTTTTCTCATCCGAGTTAACCCCTGAACTCTTCGTTAACCACTTAATTAAGCCTTAATCTCATAATTTCTCATTAAGTACCTAATTACTTAGGGTTATTGAGATAATGTAGCACGACATAAAATTGGGGATGTTACATATAGCATGATAGAAACTTTGACTTATTTCACTCTGGCAGAATGAGAATTTCTCAAGTAGCACTATGCCATAAGGATCCTCACAATTAGAACTATATGTATTATTACTCAAATCCGAAAATTGAATATTGTAAACCATGGTTAGGGATGTTTGATGTCTAGGAGTATGACTTCTGATATCTGACTTTTGAGTTTATATACATCTTCCCTAACAATTAGATAGGACACAATTTCAAATGCGTGTAACCTTTTGGAAAGTTCCAATTTCTGAGACCTGACCTCACGATAGCAAAGCAACCTTGGACTGACCAACTTCTAGATTCATGTGAACCGACCTCACATTCACTTCAAAATCTGAGTTGTTCCAAGTTTCGAGTTTCGAGCTCATGAGAGAGCTCACATCCTATCCCCATATTTGAGTTTCGAGTTAGTGAGGAAGTTCACTTCCTCTTGATTCTCGGGATCTAGGTTCTAATTTAAAGAAAGAATTCATTTTGTCTCCCTTGTTTCCATGATATCGAGTTCCAAATTCATGGGAGTTTACTTTCGAGTTCTGAATTCATAAGTGTTCACTATTTCCTTGTCCCTAGACATCGAGTTCTGAGTTCATTAGACTATTTGATTCTTTGTTGTTTCCATGAGTTTTGAGTCCCAAGTTACTGGTTAAATATCCACAATGCCAAAAATTAACCCCAACATAAACAAAACATGGAAACTCTTCCTCAAGCCTTCCTTTTTACCCTAAAGAATAATAATTAACTATTGATATATTTACCTTCGTTTGCAATTCGGTCATGGAAACATGAATCTAAGCCAATTGAGCCATGGAGGGATCCAAGAGTGAAAAGACATAGGATGCCCCTAGACTTGCTAAAATTATAGAAATGTTAATAGTTATAGAAAATAGAAAATACAACAGAAAATTCCAACAAAAAACACTAATGGGCTTACTAAAAGCCAAAAACTACCCGAAAGACTCCGAAAAAATTCTAGAAAAAATTATAAATAAATTTTTAATATATTTTTGAAAACAAATATCGATTTTTAGCAAATTTGAGCATTGTTTACATAATTATACAAAAATAACCTCACCGGAATGCAAAATGGGCTCTAAAAACCTTAGAAGATCACTTTAACTTGGAGTATGGCAAAGAATTAGTGGAGTTTCGGGCCTAGGCTTGATGGACCATGTGAATGAACCCCTAAATGGGCCTAGTTAGCTGCTAAATTGAGTTGCACACTTTTTGAAACAAATATGAGCCTAATTACATCAAAAGGCCATAATTACTTCATAAAACATAAAATAAATTAAATAAAAATAGAAAACCCTAACCCCTCATCCCATGGACACCCCTAACAACCCTCCAACCCCCTAATTTTAGTTTCAACCTTAATATGAAAAAGATTAGCCGAATTTTACTAAGAGTCATTATCAAGTTGCTTTGAAATTTTGAGTTTTTACCAAAAATCCAAGGCTCTTTGACTAAATCAGATTTTTGAAGGATCTGTCCCCTCAAACTTGATGAACCAACACAGCTACACAAGGTTCTGCAGCAAAAAAATATTTATTTAATTTATAGGTAATTAATTATGTTAATTAACTTAAAATAAGCTTAATTAATAAAAAATTCACCAAAAATGCCAAAAAGTTGTAGAAAAATTCTCGAAAATTTAAAGATATCTTCTAACACATATTTAAACATGGATTTGATGATAGATTAAATAAATTTAATTGTTCGCTAATTATATTGTTAATTAAACCTTAAATTTTCTAATCTAGATTTAAGCAAAATTGCTAATTATACACTAATTAAGCCTTAAGCTATTTTAATCTTTTCCAAAACCTTAATCATTGGTGGCATAATTAACTAACTAAACTATCTAATTAAGACATAAACTAATCAAACTATTAACCCAACTAACTTCAACCCTTCTTCTATAAACAAAACACTTTCTACACACTTGACACTTTATTTCAACACCCAAACACCCTAATTCTAGCCGCAGCCCTCTATTCCTTCTTTCTCCATCTTCAAAGAACACTAAAAAAACTCCATTGAATCATCATCTTCTCAAGCTTTCATGCCCACCTTAACAACTTGAGTTTCATTGCTCAAAAGAGGCTCAAAAGCTTGAAGAACTCCAAGTTCCGAGCCCTCAAGAATGTGGCCATACAAGCTCTAACATGTAGGGTTTTTCCTTTTTGAACTTTTAGGCCATATCTTGATGCTTGTACTTATTTAATTGTTTTCTTTTCTCATATTTCAGAATTTATACACTCTAATATATATGTTTGAAGTTCTAAAATGGCTTGGGAAGTTTGGGGTTTTGTGATTTTCTTTTAAGGTTTTGAAGCTTTGATTGATAGTTTGGTGTTTTCAAGCTCTATATCTTCTTATGGTTTGATTTAAATGAAAAATCTCTTGGTTTTCTTGTGATATAATTCATGACCTGAACAGGGCTAAAGCTACATAGTGACATGTTGAGCTTGATTCTTGTTGAATTTGATGTTGTTTGCATGATTGTTACAGGTAACTAGGATGTAGAAGCTTGAATCTTGATTTTGGGCATAAAAGGCTTTTATTTCCTCTTGTTTTCATTTTCGGCTAGACACAAGACAACCACCTTATGCAACGATTTTGTGATGTTTGGGTTGTATTTTGATGAAATTTAAGTGTTGGATCCATGTAGATATATATCCTTTTGTTTGTGAAGCATAAGAACTTAAAAATACATGATTTTGGTGATGTTTTGTTAGGGTGGTGCATGCTATACGAGAAAAAACTATGGAGCTACATCTTGTCTCATGTTTTTCATATGGTTTTTGAGGTTGTTCTTATGCTTTCTCTCTTAATTGATTAAAGAATAATGCTTTAATATGTTGGTGTGATTTATTTGAGCTTGAATCTTGAATAGATTCCAATTTAAGACATGTATAAGCTAACTTAATCTCATATATGTTTGCTGCCTTGTTCTATTGTGTTACTTTCAGCATGTTTCTCTTAGGATTAATATGTGTAAAAATGTTATTTTTAAGTCACATGACATGTATATTGGTGCTATGTGCCTATATGTTAATGATACATGAGTTTGGTACTTTAAACTTGTGTTTTGAAATGTTTTTGTGGATTGCCCTATTTTGGGTAGCATCTTGTTGGTTTTAAGTCTTAGATGATCTGTAACACCCTAATAGTTCCATTCTATACTTAAGTCATATCGTGGAATTACTAGTTGTTACTTTTGCTCGCAGAACTAACATTACCTTTTAGAAATTACTTTTTACTGAAAATAGGGATAAGTTTTTTTTTTGTTTTTTGAGCAAAACAAGTAAACCATTTTTGAAATCGAGAGCCATGAGCGTATCGTGAAAGTGTGAAAACAAACATCGCTATCTCATTCATACATCACATTTAACATACATAGAAACCATAAGAATAACCATAATCTTAGATAAAGATAACATTCATTCCACGGCCATCCATAATAATATGATAATAGTCATACCAGTGTCATACATAAGATAATAATGGGTCCGATATCTACTATCGGCCTTACACAAGAGACCTACCAAATACATAATAAAAGGAAATATATTAGAAAACCCTACTACCCAAGCATGCTATACAACAGAATGATAACCCTAAAACTACAACCAAAAAGGGCTATCCTCGTGCTCGGCTTTGCATGCAATCGTCACATCAAGCATCAGGCGGGAGGAAACTATCCCTATATCCACCAGGAGAAGCACCACCTCGTCCCCCTCCTCGAGTACGTCTCGCCCATGGGGCATAGCGCAGGTACGAATGAACCCATGCCTACGAACCAGAGGTGAAGCTGGGCCAACAAATGAAGCAGAAGAATCAGAAGATATTTATCATCAAGGTCAGACGATTTAACCCGAACGGTGAGATCCCCTAGAATGAGTTGGATAGAAAGGCTCAGACGGATCGGTCTCCACATGGTAGCTCGGATAAGATGGCTCTGAGGGATTAGAATCCAGTGAAACAGTCGGAGTCAAGCGGGTATCCGAGTTAGTCTCGTCATCATCGGTGGGGGTATCTCGGTGGCTGAAAATAGGGGCGGATGTCATCCATAGTAACCTCGCCAAATGGCTGATGCGGTCGAAAAAATAGGCTCATCACGGGAGTCTAAAACTAGCGGTCGTGGAAAATGGAGACCCTCATCACTGCGCTCGCCGACAGCACGGAGGCATTCAGCACCAGGTCAAAGCGCCAACGCCACACCGGGAACCCAATGTAGATCACCACCATGCCTGACATCGACATCCTTTGAAGAGGACACGGAAAACGTAGGAATGAGAAATACTAAATTTCTCAGTAGGATCGCGACTAGACAAACACAATGTCATCGTCATCGTCCCAGCCACTTCGGGTTTAATTATAAAAACAATGGACAAGTATAAGTTCAATTTGTAATGGTTTCAGAAAATGTAAATCCCGAAGCAGGTTACTTTTAACTTTATCATCATATCCATAGTGTCATACATAGGCATACATGCTAATATACATAACATACATTCATAATGCACATAAGGAATACAATAACATGCATGGCTATGCAACTCATCAACTTGATCATGGTCCTACTTTGACTTTCGTTTTTAGCACGTGCTTAACATTCTTTTACTTTTACTTTTCCTTTGAAATAGACTGCTTTTGGACATGAGCTCATTCCGTGACCATCGTCACGTAGTACTAACCAAATCAGACTAAGCCGATATTGGTTACTTCTAAGTTGGAAGGTCCTCTATGTCACCCTTGCCTCCCTCATAGAGGTTCCTTGAGTCTTTGTGGATTGCCGTCTCACATTTCTCTTACCGAAGTGATTGAAGGGTCATGTCCCATCAATTCTTTTCTTATCACTATACTTTACATGCATAGTTCTTCTTTGACTAGACACATGCAATGATATGACTAAGTCCATAATTTTGACGGAAATCCGGCAGCATAACGGCTAGACCGAAGCTTCCCCAAAATGCCAATTACAAACTTTCAACCAACAGTTCATCATATCTATATCATATCATCATACTCATCATTCAATCATGAGACAGAGCTCAATCAAACTTGTCATTCATCATGCTGCATGGCATCACACATTCATACTCTAAAGGGGTTTATAGTTGCGTTATTATTTGTGAAAAATATTAAGAATCATCGTATGATTTCTCATGGTTACCCATGAGAGAATCACATAATTAAGATATGTGTATGTGGTCTTTTAGTTACTTAGCTCTCACATGAAATTATTCTTTACTTGAGTTCATGTCTTATGGAACATTTGTTCGAATTAATTAAGTTAAGTGATTGTTTCCTTTCCTTGAGATAGTACACTTAGTGATTCCTAGATTCATGGTATGCTCAGAAGCCCTAATCATACTTCTGTTCCCAAGGAGTTTGAGATCCCTCTAATCCTTGGGTCATGACAACGCATAACCACATCATGAACCCAACAACACCATGTTCACTAAACACCAAGGGTGATTTTAACTTAATCAAGTTACAAAGCTTCAAGCTTTCATCTTAAAGATTAGATCTTTATGAAATAATGGTTCAAGTTACTAGCATTTTAACTAAAAAGTCTTGTTCTTTATGAAAGTTGACTCATTTAATTATTCTAAGACCATCAAGGCCTCAACTTTGTGACTTAAAGTTGTCTCTACATTAAAAAGGTTCTTACTTTATCAAGTAGTGATATAAAACATTATTTTAAGGTTAAAGAGTCTTAATCTTTATAAAAGCTAACACTTTCTAACATTGTTTTGGTTCAAGATCTATACTTTATGAATGAAATGCTATAAAACAACACTTTTATGACTTAAAGGTCTCATTCTTGATTAAAGTTTGAAACTTTATGAAAGGTCTTTTCTTTAAGGTTTGGTTTCTAAGACATAAAGTGACAAGATATCATTTTCTAACTCAAAAAGGCTTATTATGCCAAAAAGCTTAGACTTTTACATGCATTCTTGTCTTCAAAACAAAAGAAAAGAAGACTTTAGGATGGCACTAAAACTTGCACCACTTTGGTGTATCAAGAAGCAAACTTTTTAAAGTTTAAGGCTTTTAGAATGTTCATAGTCTTATCAAATCATGAAAAACATAAAACGATAAGGCTTTTCCAATCATCAGCTCATCATAAGAAAAGGAAGAACTTCAAACAAGATACCATCAAGAACACTCAACAATAAGAACATACTTTCCAGAAGTAGAAACTTAAGAACACTTGAAGAACATCAAGAACGTATTTTTCTAAAAGTAGAAGCTTAAGAACACTTGAAGAACATCAAGAACATATTTAACTAAAAATAGAAAGTTTTGCTCATGAAGAGCATGAAAGATTTCCTCAAGTTTTCACTCAAAGATCTTAGTCATGAAAAGAACCAAGTTTCAAGATTTCTTGAGTAAACAAAACAAAAAGATGAAGATCACTACCTAAGCTTGGAAATGGCGTCTTTGAGGAAGGAGAAGAAGATGAAGAAGACTCCTCCTTGGTTGATGATGGTGGCAATTTTGAATAAGCAAGGAGAGAACTCTTGAGTTCTCTTGAAAATGAGTTTTGTAATGTTTAGATCTTGTCTCTAAAGACCAAAAGATGTGATCTTTGAAGGGCCAAGTGAGTGGTTTTGGTGGTGGTGGTGGGGAAAGGAAGAAGAAGAAGATGAAGAAGATGAAGAAGTGTTTAGAGAGAAGTTGGAGGATTTGATTTGATGAGAGAGAATAGGATGAGTGAAAATGAAAATGGATGAGGGAGGGAGAGAGAGAAAGTGGCGTCCCACATTAAAGGGAGGGAGAGAGATATTTTTGTGTTATTTTGTGTTAATTAAGGTTTAGGGAGACAAATTGGATAATCGGGGAACAAAGCATGGTCAAACTTTTACATAAAGTAGTCTTGTCTCATGCTTTATGGTTTTATGACATCACTCTTTACTTTATTATCTAGTTGACTAAATTTGAATTTGATCATGTGATTAAGTGCTCATACAACTTAATTAAGATGATTAAGTAGGGATTAGTGATTAACACACAAGAACATGATTAACAAAAATTAATCTTGCAATTAACCTTAATCAAACTTGATTAAGCTAATTAAGGGTGACTAGTGCTTAATTAAGCTATCAAGAGTCTGACTTGCTTAATTAGAGATTATCTAATCTTGATTAAGCATTCTCTTGACTTTTCTCATCCGAGTTAACTCATAAACTCTTCGTTAACCCCTCAATTAAGCCATAATGTCATAATTTCTCATTAAGTGCCTAATTACTTAGGGTTATTAAGGTAATTTAGCATAACACGAAATTGAGGATGTTACATGATCAACTTTCACATGATTAAGCATTTGAAGTTATACATGCAAGATATATGCTTATTTTCTTAATTTGAGCACTTGAAGCATATGAACAAGTTTGATTCTTAATTTACCCCCTTTGAATCATGACCTTGTGGCATGATTTTGATGTGTTTTAATGTTCTTAAAATGATGGTTTGATGCTTAAGAGTATTATCATGTTATGAGTTTATTTACTGAGTTTCTTGAATTTTAGAATTGATTTCATGAATTAAAGGTTAAGTTTCAATTTTCCCCTATTTTGGCCAGCAAGTTTTTTATTTTTATTTCACTCTTTTTAATGTTTTATAAAATTGGTTTAATGTCTTATATCATGTATTTTAACTTGATGAAGTGCACAAGTTTGAGAAGTTTTGAAACAAAAAGACTTGGTTTTAGCCTTACATGTGTTTTTTGTCATGAGTCATTTTGAAGCATGGAAGTTGTTTTAATTACTTAGCTATGATGAAATGTTTTCAAATCTTTGAGCATGTTTGAATTAGCTTTGTTCATGTGATAGTTTCTTTTGAGACCATTAAGACTTAATAAGCTTTTAAAAGACACTTAAAACTTATTAAAATGAACCATGAACTATGCTATGGAGTATATGACTTTATGGACTTCTATCTATGTTATTGGATGTTGTATGGACTATGTTTGGATTGATATGAGTCTTTGAGACTCACTTGGACCTATTTGAGGCCCTTTATAGTCTTACCTATGCTTTGGAGTACCTATGCTTTGGACTATGGACTATGGACATTGGACCTAGTTATACTTCTAATCGCATTGATAAACATTATTCATAAAGATTTAAGCTAAGTTCCCATTAGAAATTTCATGTAAGCTAGCTAGTTCCTTACTTTAAGTGGTTTTCTTAAGGCTTTGGTTTGTGAACAAGTGATTTTCTTAAAAGCTTTGGTGTATGACTAAAGGGTTTTCGTAAATGGGAATTTGAAAGTTGTTTTAAGGCTTTTGTCTGATTTGTGTTTGCATGCTTAAAGCTGCATGAGAATATGTCTAGTATGGCATTGAGCATGTTCAAACATGAGCATAAAATTTGGCTTCGAATATGTGCTATTATATGTGCATATGTGATACAAGTTATTGGTGAAGAATGATTTATATTCAAATCCTTGGAATTTATACTAGCATAAAGGATGATGATATTCGATTTGGATTGATTATGACATGGAATTATTAGAATAAGCACATGACTATGAATATGAATATGATTCTTAATAGCTTGTGCTTTTTGATAGGCTTGGAATTTCTTGATTTATGACATTATGGATTAAGCATGGAATTTATGTGCACTACGCAAAGTAAATAAGATTATTGTGTGCACTATGTGATGGGGCTATTTTAAGGAATTATGTTATGTTACTTTAGTAAATTATCCATTCTTGGTGAATTTATGAATATATGTGACTGCGTAATTAGTATAGAGCAAGATGTGAAGAAATATGAGTATGTGCATTCTACATTGAAAGTATACAAGTAATGATAAGTTTCTCTTATGACATAGAAAGTGAAGTTCAGATACTTGAATTATGTTATGTGCACTTTGAGTATCCATGCTTGATGGCTAAGCTTTGAGTTGGACATATGCACCTTTATTCAAGCATGCGAAATTCTATGGCACATGATATATGATATTGTACACTATATGTTGAATATGAGATTCTATGGCATAAATTATGCATTCTCATAATTACTATGGAATCTTCATGCACTATTTGATGGTTGTGAAATATTTGTGCACTACGTGATGGATATGAAATATATGTGCACTATGTTATTGAATATGAGATATACGGCTGCTATGAAATTAAATGAATAAACGACATCTCGAGCCCCGCCATGTTAGTGGACAAGGACTTGGTGGTCGTTATGTGACACCTTAGGCCCCACCATTGTAGTAGATAAGGACTTGGTGATCACATAGTCTTCTAGTGGTTAAAATGACAACTCGGGCCTCGCTATGCTAGGGGACAAGGACTTGATGTTCACTAAGTGATGTCTCAAGCCCTGCCAAGATAGCAGACAAGGACTTGGCGATCACTAATCTGACTAAGGGATACCCTAGTAATGAGAGCTCTTGCAAATCTGAATGATTGATGCAGACCTTATAGATTTTAGCCAACAGAAAATATCAGTAAGCAGTAGAAAAAAAATTGATAGTATATGTAATGTCCGAAAAAGAAAATCTTATTGTTTTTAACTAAATTGTTGGGTTTTTATCGAATAAGTGAAATTAATTAAAAATCGATTAAGTATTATTTAAGGCTAATTAAGTATCAATTAGAGAGATTAGACCTATGAATAATTTGAATAGCAATATGGAAAGTTGCACAAAATTCTTCAAAACCATTTTGCTGATTTGAAGGAAATCGGTAGAGATTTGGTATTTTAAACTGTCAGAGCCGAATCAATAGAATTACATACCCAAAACCCTATGTTTGATGGCTGAAAACTTAGCCACATAACCATTTAAAAGTGGCGCAAAATGTAACATCTTCAATTTCTTGTCGTGTTAAATTACCTCAATAACCTTGAGTAACTAGGCACTTAATAAGAAATTATGAGATTAAGGCTTAATTAACGAATTAACGAAGAGTTTACGAGTCAACTCGAGTGAGATAAGTCAAGAAAATGCTTAATCGAGATTAGATAATCTCTAATTAAGCAAGTCAGAGCCTTTATAGCCTAATTAAGCATTAATCGCTCTTAATTAGCTTAATCGAGTTTAATTAATGATAATTAAGCTTAATCGCAAGATTAATTTTTGTTAATTATGTTCTTGTGTGTTAATCACTAATCCTTGCTTAATCATGTTAATTAAGTTGCAAGAGCACTTAATCACATGATTAAATTCAAATTTAGTTAACTAGACAATAAAGTAAAGAGTGATGTTACTAAAGCATAAATCATTAGACAAGACTACTTTGTGTAAGAGTTTGACCATGTTTTGTCTCCCTATCATCCCATTTGCCCCTTTAATCACTAATTAACACAAGATAATATGAAGTGAAGCAAAAATATCTCCCCCACCCTCATGTATGTCACTTTCTGTCTCTCCCATACTCATCCATTTCATTTTCACTCATCTCATTATCTCTCTTGAAACCAAATCCTCCAACTTCTCTCTAAACACTTTTTCATCTTCTTCTTCTTCTTTTCTTCACCACCACCACCAAAACCTCTCACTTAGCCCTTCAAGGACATCATCTTTGGGTCTTTGAAGACAAGTTCTAAACACTACCACCATCATTTTTGTAACATCCACCGTTTTTCACCTAATTATTCGATTTTATCGAATAATTGAGAATAATTAAAATTCGATTAAGCAATTATTTAGACTCAATTGATTAGCAATTACTTGAGTCCAAATAAGAGAGAATTAAGTTAGAATATAGGAGATTTCATAAAAATTTTATTGAAAATCGATTTACCGATTTAAAGGAAATCGGTAACATTACGGTATTTTAAACTATCGGAACCGGGCCAGTAGAATTGCAAGCCTCAAACCCTATTTTGAGTGGCCGATGGCTCAGCCACTTACCAGCCAAAAAGTGGTGCCACAAGGCTACTAAGTCATGGAGAAGCTAGGCTGAAATTTGGACCAATCAAAATGCAAAAAGTAAGCCACCTATACACCATCAAGTAGTCAGATTTTCTGCTGCTTTTATCACCAATTCAGACCCTCATTCACGCCACTTTTCCTCTTCTCCTTCAGCTCTCTTTTTCTCTTGCTCACACACCCAAAAACTCAAGCCAAATTCCAGCCTTGTTCATCCAAACTTCAAGAATTCAGCACAAACACTTGGATCAAAGGTAGGAGTTCTGATTTCTTGCATCAAATCCATGCACTTGGTTGGCTAGGCTTGAATTATTTTCACCTTATTTGACGTGTTAAATGAATGTTTATGATGATATGTGATTGGTTTTGGGCTATTTGATTGATTAAAACCGAAGTGGAAGCAAGAAACCATGAAAATGGAAAAAGCTGATGGGTTAGATAACCAAAACCCCTCGGTTGTCCGTACGGCGAAGTGTACGGCTCCGCCTACAACCGATCAAAGTGGATGAAATCATTTTTATATAAAACTAGACATCTAGGGCTTTCCATATACATATCATATAAGGCTTTTGGATTAGAATTGAGGGAGATATGAATTTTTGAATTTCGACCTAGGGTTTTGACTCTGGCTCTAGGCAGATTAGGTTGTTTAGGGTAGAACTATCTGAAAATGAGTGAAACCAACTTTTTTAGAAAGCTTACACATAGGAGAATATCCCATAAAAATTTCAGAATTTAATAAGGTCCTAGTTGCTCCCAGTTCTCCACGCGATTCGCCCTATGTCCACACCGGGCTAGAACAGGGCAGTGTAGGAAAGTCCAAATTTGGGGCTTGTAACTCGAGCTCTACTAAGTGAAATCGAGTGGAACTTTTTCTAAATGAAACTTTGTTCTGTTAGCTTTAATATGAGACCAATTTCATATGATTTGAGATAGTTTTCGATTTTTAGTGGATTTTTACTTTTAGTTGCCTGGTTCTAGCTAGCCAATGGGCAGGCCAAGATAAAATCTAGATATCTTGAGTTGTAGAAATCAAAATTATATGGCACTAAAGAGGTTAGAAAATAGACACATAAAATTTAACATACTCAAATTTGAGGTCCAAATGAGTTAAAATGAAATTATGGCTTGAATTATAAAAACCGGGTTGGTTGGATATGCTGAGGCAGGAATTCTGCCTTAATGAATTTGATGTTGATTTGAGTTTTATGTTGGAATATAAATGTGAGGTTGTGATCTTTGTGATAAATTGAGGTATTGATTGGCTAGCACTATTCACGGGGAAGCGGACACGTTCCGTTATGCCACCGAAATTTCGGTAGAATCCATGCACAAGTTATGAATTTCATGATAATACATGTGCATTTCAAGGAAAGTTATGGAAGTGTATTAAGAATCATGTTATTAAGAAAGTTCCGTGCTACTTGGGCTAGCCTCGGATAAGAAGTTAAGGGGAATAGATCGGTGGGAAGGCCAGGGAAAGTAAACCTGGCATTCCTGTATAGGAACGAGCTCGATCCTAATAAGCAGACTATTATCCAGGAGTCTAAATGGCCAAGAACTCCCAGGGGACCAAGAGATGGAAAATGATGAAAAGTAATGGAAAAGCTTATGAAGAAAGAATCAAGAATGAGCATGCATGATTACATGAATGCATGATTACATGAAATGGTTATGTTAAAATGTTTCCAGTTATTTATCATGTTTAATTACCGCCATTTGTTTATTTATACTATTTATTATCCTGTGAATTCATTATCAATAATTTATTCTGTTTCTTATGCCAACTAAAGTAAAACTGAACCTTGCCTCGGACCAGACTTTTCCTTAAACTCATTAAAATGGATAGCCTAGTTCTCACTCATGCTTTTCCAATTAAATAAAAACCGAGGCAACTGGGAATGAATGTGACGTCAGATGAACGTCATACATAGGCCCTACTGAGAATTTCTTGAAAATTCTCACCCCGTGTTGTATTTCCGCACCATTCTCAGACGCAGGCGAAGGGCTCAACGGCCGCTCTTTACACTGGGATTCCAGTCTTGCAGCTTCGCCATGACTCCGAGTTGGACTCGTTGGACACAGCCGGCTCTTGCTAGTCTGTCTCTGTTTCTTTGTAATAGGGATTTTGCTGTTCCCTTATTTCGTCTGCTTTTAACATATATATGTATAGATATATATACTAAAGGGTTGGCTTCCAACCAACATATGTACGTATACAGTTGATAATATATCAATTATTCGTACCTTTTCAGTTATGTTATATTAGACTTTATTATGTCTTATAACGCTAATCACGTCTATTATGTAACAGCGTGCCGTTACAACTGTAGGGGACACTAAACACGAAAATTAAGTAGAGCATTAACACGGTAACATAGACTAACTAATTTCATGCTATGACTTAAGCATAACATAAAATTAGTTGGGTGTTACAATTTTCAAGAGAACTCAAGAGCTTTTCCTTTCTTCTTACAAAACTGCCACCACCATCATCAAGAGGAGCCATCATCTTCTTCTTCTTCTTTTCTTGCTTTTGTGCCATCTTCAAGAAAGGTGGTGATCTTCATCTTTTTATTTTGTTTGCTTAAGAAAGCTTGAAGCTTGGTTCTTTTCATGACCAAGATCTTTAAGTGAAAACTTGAGAAAATCTTTCATGCTCTTCATGAGCAAAAGTTTACCTTTTTGGAAAAATATGTTCATGTTCTTCTTCAAGTGTTCTTGATGTTTCTATTTTTGGTGAAATACGTTCATATTCTTCTTAAAGTGTTCTTGATGTCTCTACTTTTGGAAAAATATGTTCTTGTTCTTTTTCAAGTGTTCTTGATGTTTCTACTTTTGGAAAAATATGACTTTGTTCTTCTTCAAGTGTTCTTGATATTTCTACTTTTGGAAAAGTATGTTCATATTCTTATTCTTGAATGTTCTTGATGTTCTTGATGGTATCTTGCTTAAAGTTACTCTTCTTCTTATAATGAGTTTATGATTAGCAAAGTTTCATCTTTACATGTTTTTCATGATTTGACAAGACTATGAACATCCTAAAATCTTCAAGCTTTAAAAAGTTTGCTTCTTGATTCCTTAAAAATGGCACAACCTTTGTGCTTCCATAAAGTTTTGTTTTGTTTTGTTTTGAAGATAAGAATATATGTAAAATTTTAAACTTTTCAGAATAATAAGTCTTTTTGAGTTAGAAAAATGATGTCTTGTCACTTTATGTTATAAAGATTGATTCTTGGATGTAAATTCTTTCATAAAGTTTTCGACTTTAATTAAAAAGGTGACTTTAAGTCATAAAGTTATAAGCTTGCACACTAAGTCTTGTAAAGGTGGAATCTTGAGATGAATATATTAGTAAAGTTCCAAGCTTTAAGCAAAAATAGCATTTTTGAGTCACAAAGGTGCTAACTTTTATAAAGATCAATACTTTATAACTTTAAAGCTAATGTCTCATATCGCTAGTTGATAAAGTAGGAACCTTTTTAATTTAGAGACAACTTTAAATCATAAAGATGAGACCTTGATGGTCTTAGAATAATTAAAAGAGTCAACTTACATAAAAAACAAGACTTTTTAGTTAAAAAGCTAGTAACTTATATCATTATTTCATGAAGATCAAATCTTTAAGATAAGAGCTTAATTTAAAGGCACTTACTTTCATAAAGAATAAAACTTTATGACTACTTTATAAAGAATGATAACTTTTATAATACTTAAGGTGAGATCTTATTATGTTAGTGATAAAAGCTTGAAACTTTGTAACTTGGTTATGTTAAAAACCACCCTTGATGTTTAGTGAACATGGTGTTATTGGGTTTATGATGTGGTTATGCATTGTCATGACCCAAGGATTAGAGGTGTAACATCCCCCTCTATACAGTACTATGCTTAAGTCATAGTACCATACTCAGGAGTTGTTATTGTTACTTGAGCGAACCTTATCGACAACAACTTCAGCCATCTTTGCAACTTCTCGAACTATCTGGAGATAACACGGAAATAGGAGTAAGAATTTTAAATTCTCAGTAGGATTCTTTAACTATTATACATAATTTCATCGCTGTCATCTCCAGTTACTTCGGTTTATTATGAAAAAGGTGAACATGCTATACAAACTGTTTTATTTTATAGTTCGAAAACATGTTGTCCGAAGTAAAGTTCATTTTATTCACACACTTGTCATTTGGGTGAGCCAATACAAAATCAATTCATGAATTACACTATGAATAATAACTGAAACATATTAAAATATAATAACACCAATATATTGAAAACATAAAATCTGTGCACGCCTTTTGTAACACCCTAATAAATCCATATTACGCTTAAGTCGTATTACTGCGTTTTATTAGTTGTTACTTATGCTCGTGGAAAACTAAACTTCACTTGAAATTAAATTACGCGGAAAATACAGTAAATTTTTTTTTTTTTTGAAATATGTCGTTGCTTTTGGAAAGTAAAGCCTTGCGCGAGAAAATAGCGGTAAACGAGCGTATCACAGAGATTTCGATATAAATGGAAGGAACATGAGATAAATCATAATATCATACATTCAAATTACAACATCAGCCACATAATTATAATTATCCTCATAATATCCAACAAATACATAAAAGGGAACTCATGGTCATGCCATGGCCCCAAAATATCAAAAGTACAAGTCTGACAAGGTCTAATACAAAATGAAATACAACAGATAAGGAACACAAATAAAAGTAGACCCATGTAGACGTCTGCTGGCTTCCCTGCCCTTTCCGTGCCTTGATCAAATGGGCTCAAGTCCTCGAATGCCTGGTCCCCCTCGCTCCTCGGCCTCGGGGGACGAAAGGAGTACGGATAATACGCGGGCGCCGGCTACTCACGTCGACGCGACGGATGCGATGGCCAGGGGTGTAGCTGGCCACAGAAGAGTGGGCCTCGGAGGGGTCTTCCTCAGATGCGTCGGGGTGATACACAGGGAGAAGTGGCGAAGCTACTGCGGCCCTAAGGGTGGCCGTCGAACTCGCCTCGATCACGGGGACCTCCGGCAGTGGCACGGGCTCGGCTGCGGGTAGACCTGGAGACATTGGCTCCATCTCGATCTCGGGCAAGGGCTCAAGCGGGAAATCCCAAGGACCCAGCGGCTGTCCAAGGTGTGCCGATGATACGTCTACAGGGGCAGGCGGGATCTCTGGCTCCTCCTGCTCAAAAACTCGACCCAGGTAGAAGTATGTGCGGACTATTGTGGTAGTCGTGGCCACAATAGCGTGGGCGCCCTCATCATAGGCCCACTCATGGTGGGGAGGCTCCATGCTCCACTCCACAGGTTGTGCCATGAGTATCTGGTGACAAGACGGAAAAACAACTAGGGTGAGAAATAAGATTTCTCAGTAGGACTCGACCCTAACACCTAAGTGTCATCGTCGTCGTCCCAGCCACTTCGGTTTTTATAAATGAAAAACTGTGAGCATTCAATAGGTTCAATTATTTGATTTTCGAAAACATTACTACCCGAAGTAGATTCAATTTTTAGTACTTATTCTCGTTGTAGTAACAACATTATGGCATACATAAAAGCTTATGTGACTATTCATAACTTACATAAACATGTTGAGAGTTATACTCTTTACTTGGGTCAGACCGAAGTCCCTTTCTTTTCTTAACTTGACTCATCTTAAGTCCTTTCTTTCCACCCACTAAAAATAAGGGGTAATGAGCTCATACCGTGGCCGTCGCCACCACAAAATTTCGGTACTTACACTAGCTGGGTCATGCCATGCCTCATGTAAGCCCTATCCCCTATATTCACACTAGTTGGGTCGTGCCATGCCTCATGTGAGTCGTGGGTGAGGGGAACTTAAATTAGGTCACCTTCCCTTTTGAAGGATCACATACTTTATTGAATCTTTTCTTATTAAAACTTATGATGCAAAATATTTCTAAGTCCACAATTTCTAAAAAATTTCGGCAGCATAACGGCTAGACCGAAGCTTCCCAAAATTTTGCCAAACAGAATACCAACATCACAGCATCATATCATATCATCATCATCATATCATCATCATCACATCATCATCATAACATCATGCTTGCAACATAAACATAGGCATATTCTCAAGCAAAGTTTTATGAGCTTAGCTTAGTAAATTTGGTGCAAGCTTTTAATTGAGGTTAGCTCTAGTGTGTCCTCTTTGATTAGTTGTAGGGCCAATTTTATCTAATGTACTTTTCGATACTTTTTAAGTTGAGTTATGAAGGTTTTCTAATACTTAAGATAAGGGTAGTAATGTCTTCAAGCTTATTCTTCATTAACCTTTAACTTTTACCCTAACCAGTTTTTACTTTTACAGTGGGGCAGTAACTTCAAAAATTCACCATAATTTCATATTTTACTCTTTTGTTTCGAATTTTTGTATGCTTACACTTCTCTGAGTCTATTTTTAAACAAAAGAAATCCCACTCAAAAATTCATTTTGTAGCTTGAGTTATGCATATTTTATTCTGACTGTTCAGACTTGAAAGTTCATCTCGGGTCAGTGACTTTTAACATTTACTGTGAACTCCTCACAAAGAATCTGACAAAACTGTTTTATGGAGATGTTTCTCTATGTCTTAGCTTTCGAAAAAACTTGGTCCCACTCAAAAATGTTATGTATAGCTTGAGTTATGCACATTTTATTACCTACTGCCCGGAACAAAACCCATCCAGGAACAGCAAACTTTAAAAATTCATATCTCTCTCATCTTAAGGCCAAATCTCACATATTTTATATGTATGAAAAGCTCTTTGAGTCTACTTTCACAAAAAATTAGTTTTATTGCATTTTGAGTTTTGTGGAGGGAGTTATATCGCACGCTTTACAGACTGCCAGAATTCCAGATTAACTTGTTTTTAAGTTTTACATAACAAGCTTGTGAAAATGTTGCTATACCACTTCAAATTGTAATGTCCGATTTCCGACTTCCGATCCCATTTAATGTTGAAATTTCTGATTTTCGAGTTTGTCTTATAATTCCGCTTCCGACCTTAATATTAGTTTCGATTTCCGACTTCGTTCCAAGGCTTACAAAGGAATGGCTGTATCTTCCGATTTCCGACCTCATGCACGAAGCTTACGATTTCCGACCTTATGCTCGAGTAGAAACGAACGTGATATCTGAGTTCCGACATTAGGTAATTTAAAATGGACACGAAATGCGACTTCCGAGTTTTAGCTGAATTGGATTCCGAGTTCATTACCAAGATCTTTTCTTCTCGTTCCCGAGTTCCAATATCGAGTTGGAGTGCCAGGTCCTATAAATTACGAGTTCCGACTTCATCCGAATAGATATGCACGAATCCCGACTTTAAGAAGTTCACGAGTTCCGATGCCATGCTCAGATGCGCTGGAAGTAAGTTTCACTTCTTAAGCGACGTGGAGAGCATTTTTGTCACAAAAGAGGGAGACATGGCTGAATTTTTACCCACAAGAATTTCACCCAATCAAAGCCACCCATTCTAACTACCACTCCAGAGCCTTGTGTATATATATATTCTCCTCCTGCCTCTTCAGCCCCATTTTCCTACGTTGTTTTCTCTTCCTCAGTTCAACCCTCTTTTCTCTTCTCCACTCACCCACTCCATCCAACTTTTATTTCAGCTACCAACTCAAGCTTAACCTGATCATAAGAGGTAGAGGTTTTCTTCCTGCCTGATTTTCTTGGATGATTGGTGGTGATTTAATTCCTTAGTTTTGATATGTTGATTGTTTGATTATGATGAACTATAGCTGGTTTATTGGCTAGTTGTGAGACTAAAACTGAATTAGAGACAAGAAAGGATGCAGATAGGAAAGGTTGAGAGGCTAGAAAACTCAAACCCTTGGCAATCCGTATGGCGGAGAGTACGGCTCCGCCTCCCGCCGTTTAAAATTGATAAAGCCATTTTTATGTGAAACTAGATATATCTAGGGCTTTCTACACATATATCATATAAGACCATTGGAGTGATATCGAGAGAGATATGAATTTTTTAAGTTCGACCTAGGAATCAGGACATCCAACCAGACAATATGGGTTGAGAAGGGTGTAACTCACCCTATACAACTCCAAATCGAGTGAAACTAATTTTGTTGTAAAGCTTACACATAGGAGAACAATACCCAAAGAAATTCCGAGTTTGTTATCATCTCAGTTGTTCCCAGTGATTTAAAGAAATTACCCTATGTCCAAACCAGGCCAACACAGGGCAGTTCAGGAAGGCTAAGTTTCGGGGCTTGTAACTCGAGCCCTACTAAGGCAAATGAAATGGAACTTTTTGTATATGATAGGTTGTCCTGCTAGCTTTAATATGAGGCCAATTTCATATGATTTGAGCTAGTTTTCGATTTTTAGTAGATTTTTACTTTTAAGTGTGCAATTCTGGCCACCCATAGGACAGGCCGGGATAAAACCCGAATACCTTGAGTTATGGTTATCCAAATCAGATGGGACTAAAGAGGATAGAAAATAGACACATAACACTTTAACATATTCGAAATTGAGGTCCAAACGAGCTAAATAGAAATTATGGCATAATTTACAAGAACCGGGTTGAATACAAGCAGTGAAGCAATAAGCATATTCTAAAGTGCAATACTTGTGTCTTGAATTCGAGGATTGAAACATGAATGAAATATGTTGAATTATGCATGGAATGAGGTGTTTCTTTTGATAAATTGATATGCTAAATACTGGCACTATTCATGGGGAAGCGGACACGTTCCGTTATGCCGCCAAAATTGCGGTAAAGTATATGCATGAATTATGAGATACATGTAGAGGCATGTGCATTTTCAAGAAAGCTATGAAAGCTATGTTATGATGAACCCAAAGAATATGTTATGATGAAAGTTCCATGCTACTTAGGCCAACCCCGGATAGAAAGTTAAGGGGAATAAATCGGTGGGAAGGTCGGGGAAAGTAAACCCGGCATTCCTATATAGGAACGAGCTCGATCCTGAAAAGCAGACTATTACCCAGGAGTCTAAAATGGCGAGGAACTCCCAGGGGACCAAGTGATGGAAAGTGATAAAGAGTAATGGGAAAATGTTTATGAAGAATAGTTCAAGAATGAAGTTTGCATGATTACATTAAGTGCATGCTTGCATTGAACATGTCATTACATGATATTTGCGGTTTGTCCGTTGTGTTTATTTGTTGTTGTATATTCACTATCTTGCCCTTTGTCCTATGTGTTAATGTTGATGGTTTATTCTATTTCTTATGTCATTTTAAGTAAAATTGAATCTTGCCTCGGACTAGACATTTTTCTCAACCTTACTGAATATGAGTAGTTAAGTTTAATCTCATGTTTTAAGAAAATTAAATAAAACCCGAGGCAACTGAGAATGAACGCGAAGTCAGTATACACTATATGCAAACCCTACTGAGAATTTCTCCAAATTCTCACCTCGCCTTGCATTTCCGCCTCATTCTCAGACGTGAACGATGGACACGACAGCTACCCTCTTCATTGAGATTCCAGACTTGCAGCTCCACCATGACCCTGCAGTAGGCTCGTTGTATATAGCCGGTTCTTGCCAGTTCCGCTTGTATCTTTTTAGTGATAGGAATTTTACTGTCCCCTTACATCATCCTGTTTTTGATCCTGCCACCCTATACTTTGAGGTCCCGCTGCACGCGGCACATCCTCCACCAGCGCCTCCTGCACCTGCAGCACTTGTAGCCCCTCGCCGACCTGCAGACCGGTCACCTCCGCAGTGGTACCGACATCCCGCCAGCTCGAGAGCGACCCCTCACAGGCCACCAGCTCATCTTCCTCCTCCTCCCGACCGCCTCGACTACTCACCAGCCGAGCCCGGTGTGGCCAACGGCTATCTGACTGAGTAGGTTAGCCACAGGCCGTATTGTACAACATGACCTTCTTTTGGTAGCATGCGGCTTTGGGTCATACACGCAGTGGTAGATTTTGATATGTCCTCTGATGACCACGTAGGATCGGATTGACTGACATGGGTCTTATGTCTTTTGGTACACGACCCCACTTATGTATCCTATTTTGAAATTTGTATGTAAACCGAAACAGTGGTTCCTGTTTATGTATATATATACCTACATACGGTTGATAGCATGTGTGTTATGTATGCTTACCTTTTTGTTATGGTGGAATAAACTCTATCACGTTCGTTGTACGACATTCCATTCCCCCTATTAAAAAAAAAAAAAAGAGAAGAAATGATTCGGGTAAACGAAACGTAAGTAGAATATTAACACGGTAACACAAGCTACTTAATTTCATGCTATGACTTAAGCATAACATTAAATTAGTAGGGTGTTACACAAATCACCATTTTTATGTTTTATCTCATTACCATATCCAAAGTTTCAGTCACCAAATCAGTATTTTACCACAAAATAGAGCAAGATACATAAAACCATCATGCCACATAATCTCATTTCAAAACAACACTTTCAACAAGACAAGAAAATCCATAGGGAAAAAGTATGGTCATGAGACCTTGGAGCAAGCTTTATAACCACCTAACTATAAAGAGATTAGGGGTTCTAAAACTTGAAAAAAAACACATGGAGAAGAAGGATAGAGTCACTACCAAAAGAGTTTTTCTTAGAAGCTTGGAAGATGAAGTGGTTGGAGATGGCCTCCTTCCTCTTGAGCTAGCAAATGGGGCTAAATGAGTGTTTGTTTTGCTCTACCAAGGACCAAAGAATGTGATCCTTGATAAGTTAGTGAGGGTGGTGATAGGAGATGAGGGTGATGGTGGTGGAAAAGTGATGACTTAGAGTAGGAAAACAAGAAGAAGAGTAGGAAGAATGAAGAAAGGTTTAGAGAGAGGTGAGAGCTTTGTGTGTGTGTGTCTTGAGAGAGGGAATGAAAATGAATTGAGGAGAGAGGGAGGGCTGAAGGTGGCGCACAAATGAGGGAGGGAGTGAGGTGACTTTTGCTTCTTACACAAGCTAGGGAGTGGGAAAAATCATAGGGCAAAAGGGAGTGTTGTGTTTCCTTTGAGTCTTGGCACTTGGATAAAAGGCTTTGTAGTGTTTTTGTCAAATGGTTAAAAGCATGAGCTATCTTAGGATTGGCATTGGATGATTGTGATCACTCCAAGTGTCACAATCTTGATGAAGGAGAGTACAACTCTTGTCATGACTTAAGGGATCTACTAACATGGACTCTTGATCTAGTGGTATATGATGAGAAGGCAATTGAATGGTTAGATGTGGCTCTTGCTTTGACCAAACTTTCAAACAATAATTAAAGGGAAGCTTTCTACATCTTTATAATTGTTACAATTATCTAAATGTTAATTGATTCAATTGTTTCAATTATGCCATTAATACATTTTTATCGAAAAGGATTTTTCTTCGTTAATTATGTAAAGAAGATGTGAGGGTTAATATGATTAGAATGTGATACTTATGTGCTCTTAGTTAATTAGGTTTGATCATCTTGATTTTATGTTCTAAGTCACGAATTAATAAGGATTGGGCGATTAGGCTTTTAATTGTAACTTTTAATGCATTATGCTTCAATTGTTGACTTGCCTTTAATTTACTAAGCCCTTGCTCTCAAGATTAGCCGATTAGTTCTCAATTAATCGCTAATCCCTCTAATTAGCCAGGAACACCGAGCTAATTAACTTAGGTAAAAATGGGGATGTTACACCTTTACTTGTACTTGAATTTATGAAGATACATATAATTTTCTTTTCTTCCTTTATCTTCCTTTACTTGTCACATATATTCTAGAGTACGATCGCCATGTCATACTCCATTAGAGTGTGATCACCATGTCACACTCCTTAGGAATATGTTCTTCCTGCCATGTCCCAGAGTATGATCGTCATGTCATACTCTATCGGGATGTGATCGCCATGTCACATTCCTTAGGGTGTGGGATCATTATGCCACATTCCAGAGTATGATCGCCATGTTATACCCTATCAAAGCGTGATCGCCATGTCACGTTCTTTCCGAATATGGACTCATCATCATATCTTTTATCATAGAATCATAAATACATAGGCTTTATACCTTATTCTCAAATAATAATACTTACCTAGTATTCATACATGTCACATAACAATATCAACACACCAACATTTAGAACTATCACTAATATCTGCCGAAAATTTGGCAGCATAGCGGATTGGGTCCGCTTCCCCATGAATAGTGCCAGACAACTAGGAGATTTTAATCAAATAGCAAACCCAATATTGAACATCATATCTCCATTAGTTGTCACACACAACAAAGTCTTATGAGCAAAGCTTATGTAGTTAGGTGTAAGTTTTAAAATCTCAAGTCTTAATCTATCTTGCAAGCTTTTAACTTCTATTGATGTTCCCGAGTTCGATTTCCAAGATTGAATTGGGTCCGAGTTTCGAAATTATATAAGTTCCGACCTCCGGGGTTATGTTCAATCTCCGAGATTGATTCTGGATTGAGTTTTGGAACTATGTGTATGAGAGTTTTAAAGCATCCTAGTTTTCTCGACTTCTGGGATTCGGGTATAAGGTTTCTTATTCTGGTACCGACTTCCGAGTTTATGTTGAAAATCCTCGACCTTCGGGTTTAAGTATTCTAGGCCTTATATTCTTGTCCTTGACTTTCGATTTCAAAGTGTTTTATGTGCTATGTGATTCTGATTTCCAAGATTAATCCCTAATTGGTCTTCCAAGACTTTTATGATAGTTCCCTAAGGCAGTGTTTGGTTAGTGGGATGGGATAGGAAATACAGGGACACTGAGACAATAGAGACAGAGACATAAAATTGGAAGAAAAGTTACTAAATATTTCTATCTCCAACCTTCAAAATTCGTGTCCCCCTCTGTCTCTACTTTTTGAGTGGACACAAATTTGGTCCAAAATTGTCCCGAGACAGAGACAATTTTCCACTTTTTGTTCCTGTCTCTCCTTCCAAACATCCTTCTGTCTCTATTGTCCCTGTATTTCCTGTCTTGTCCCACTAACCAAACACTGCCTAAGTTCCATGTCCCGATATTATTTTTACCAGTCTAGTTTTCTATTCGCTTAGTTCCAAGTTTCTAACATTAACTATACCTGATCTAGTTTTCTATTCACTAAGCTTCCAGTTCAACATTAAGTATACTCGATCTAGCTCATTGTTTGCCAAGTTCTAAGTTCCAATATTAACTCAAGTTATTTGTGTTTTATTCCAGAATGCCCTATTTCTAGCTAGAATTGTACTCTTATAAGAGAAAATTCACTAAAAATAGAAACCTGGGTGAAATCATGCGAATTTTATATCAATGTAAAGCTAACAAAGCAAGCTTTCAAATGAAAGAAGTTTCATATATAATTCGAGATATAAGCCCCGAAACTTGGCCCTACTGAACTACCCTGTTCCAGCCCGGATTGAACTTAAGGTGAATTCATTGATGTATTAGGGATAGTTGGCAACAAATATGACTCTAAAATTTTTTATGGAATGTTCTCTCATATGTTAGCTTTCAAACAATGTTGGATTCACTCAATTTGAAGTTGTGTAGGGTGAGTTACACCCTTCTCAACTCACATTGCCCGGATGAAAATCCTAATTTCTAGGTCAAACTTCAAAAATTCATAACTACCTCTATACTGATCCAATGACCTTATATGATATATGCATGGAAAGCCCTGAATGTCTAGTTTCATATAAAAATAGATTCATGGAATTTCAATGGTTGTAGGCGGAGCCGTACACTTCACCGTACGGACTATCGAGGAAAAACCCTAACAGCTTCTTGAGTTTTCTCTTTTCTTCAAGGTCTTTCATACCAATTCCAATTCTAATCACAACACACATCAATCATAAACCATTGTCATCACTCCAAATCACATCAATATCATGAGGAAAATAAGATTCCCACACAGTCCCAAATCAATAAAAACAAGAAGAGAAGTTGGATTCCTACCTTGTCTAGTTGAAATTTTGTTGATTTGGTGTCTTAGATGGAAGCAACTCTTGATGAGACTTGAAGAGGGGATGAAGATGGAGTGAAGATGAGAGTGAATATAAGAGAAATGATGGGGGCTTCGGCAGCTAGGTTGGCCAAAAATTCAAGGAGAAAAGGAAAGAAAAAGGTGAAGACTTTTGAAGCAAGTTTCATTTTGATTGGTGGATTTCATCTTGCTTTCAAATTTGGTTTGGCTTTCCACTCTTCATGGCTGATCAAGGCGCCACATAAGGAGGTGTTTTGGCTAAATCTTAGCCATTCATCCTAGGGTACTCATAGCAAATATACCTAATCATTCTAAACTACACTTAATTAGATTTAAGTGAATACTAAATCGAATCCTAATTAATCATAATTACTCGGTAAAAATCGAACAACTCAATTAATAACGATAAGATTCCTTTCGGATGTTACAAGAGGGATCTCAAACTCCTTGGGAACAGAAGTATGATTAAGGCCTCTGAGCATACCATGAATCTAGGAATCACTAAGTGCACTATCTCAAGGAAAGGAAACAATCACTTAATTTAATTAATTTGAACAAGTGTTCCATAAGACATGAACTCAAGTCAGGAATAATTTCCTGTGAGAACTAAGTAACTAAAAGGCCACATACATATATCTTAACTATGTGACTCTCTCATGGGTAACCATGAGAAATCATGTGACGATTTATAAGATTCTTCACAAAGAATAACACAACTATGAACCCCTCTAGGGCATGAATGTATGATGCCATTCAGCATGATGAATGACAAGTTTGATTGAGTTTTGTCTCATAATTGAATGATATAAATGTGATGGACTGTTAGTTGAAAGTTGTGATTGGCATTTTGGGGAAGCTCCGATCTAGCCATTATGCTGCCGGATTTTCGTCAAAATTATGGACTTAGTCATATCATTGCATGTGTCTGGTCAAAGAAGTATTATACATGTAAAGTATAATGATAAGGAATAAAAGAATGGGATATGACCCCTCGATCACTTCCGAGAAGTGAAAAATGGTGATCCACAAAGACTAAAGGAACCTCTATGGAGGAGGCAAGGGTGATATGGAGGACCCTCCAACTTAGAGGTAACTAATATCAACTTAGTCTAATTTGGTTAGTACTAAGTGACGATGGTCACAGAATGAGTTTATGTCCAAAAGAAATCTATTTCAAAGGAAAAGTAAAAGAATATTAAGCACATGCTAAAAATGAAAGTCAAAGTAGGACCATGGTCAAGTTGATGAGTTGCATAATCATGCATGTTCTTATGTTCTTTATGTGCATTATGAATGTTTTTTTTTGTGTGTTAGCATGTATGCCTACGTATGACGTTATGGATATGATGATAAACTTAAAAGCAATTCGCTTCGGGATTTATGTTTTCAAAAATGGTTAAAACTGAACCTATATTTGTCCACCATTTTTATATTAAACCCGAAGTGGCTAGGACGATGGCGATGACACAGTGTTTGTGATGAGAATTCAACCAAGGCTAACAATGATCAAGATCAATTACAAAGCATGGATGACCCAATGACCAGAGCTAAAACAAAAAGGCTAAAAGAAGCTTTGCAAGGCCTAGTCATGGAAGCAAAGACCAAGAGCAATCCAATTGAGCATGAGCTTCCAAAATGGACCAATCTTATTCAGCTTGAAGAATAGCAAAGTCCAACACGAATAAGTCACTTGAAGACCCAAGATGAAGCCCAATTCAAGTGATCAAGTTGCAAACAGATTGGGCTGGAATAATTAGTTTTAATTAGGTGTAATTTGTCTTATTTTCTTGTAGTTTTCATGCACCTTTTAATGTCTCCAAATTTCAGAAGCTTTTTAGTTGTTTCAAAGTCAGTTTCAAGTATTTCAAGAGTTCCTAGGCAATTATGATAGATAATGGGTCAGTTACTTGTGTTCCTAGGCAATTATGACAGTTAATGGGTCAGTTACTTGTGTTCCTAGACAATTATGATAGATAATGGGTCATTTATTTGTGTATTCAATGATTAATGTTTAGTGGAATATGTAGAGGCTGCAACTCAATGAGCAGTCCCCATCAGATTACAAATAGGAACTCAATGTACAAACACAAGACAGAATATGAATAGACTTCTTTTGAGTTTTCTCCCATTTGTGAGAATTTCCCTTTTGTTCTTAGGCAAAGAACTATAGATCTTATCAAGGCAACTTGTGGCGATCAAAATAAGACTTATCACTCACCTTCTCATCTTCTCTTGAGTGTGGCGTCTATATCCATTTCTGATTAAAAACAAACAAAACTCAAACACAATCCTAAACTTCCTCCCTGAAAGTTCAAGGCGATCTAGGGTTAAGTTAGTTGTTGATTCAAAACCATTCAACTCAAGCAAAGCTGAATCATATCAGTTTGTCTAGTCGCAATCCTACTGAGAAATTTAGTATTTTTCACTCCTACGTTTTCATGTCGTCTCTAGAGGATGCCAGTGTCGGGCACGGTGGTTTCAAGAACGGTTTCCTGCTGCCTGATGAGTGATGTGGTGATTGCATGCAAAGCCGAGCACGAGGATAACCCTTTTTAGTTGTAGTTATAGGGATTATCATTTTCCATGGGTATGTATGGGTGGATGAGATTTTAGATGTATTTTCCTTTCCCTGTATTCAGTTATGTTTGTTTTGTAGGGCTGCTAGTAGATATTGGATCCATCATTATCTTCATATATGACTCTTGTCATTAGTATTATTATTATTAAATATGATGGCCATGGAATGATTATAATGTTTACCTAAGATATTCGTTATTCTTGTTGCCTCTATTAACTTTACTCGCATTGTATGTATGAGATAATGATATTTGTATTATACGTTTACGATGCGCTCATGGCCCTTAATTTTCAAAACAGTTTATTCGTTATTATTCAAAAAAAAATTACCCCTATTTTCAAGTAAAAGTAATTTCAAAAAGGTAATGTTAGTTCTACGAGCAAAAGTAACAACTAGTAATTACACATTATGACTTAAGCATAGATTGGAACTATTAGGGTGTTACACAAGACAGCCACATAATGATAGGCTTTGTTGGCTCATTTATGAGCCACTTGATGAACCAACCAATGGGAATTCAAGCCTTCAACCACTATCATTATTAACACTAGATTTTTTCTCCTTTGCCCCTTTATGCAATGTCCAAAGAAAGGAAAAGAAGGAGGAACTCAGCTGCTCTCTTTCATCTTGTTCTTGAAGCTCCAACATCTAAACTCCTCAAAAATCCCTTTCCTTTCTAGTTACTCCACTAGATCAAGGTAGGATTCCAATTCTGTTCTTATTCCTTGTCGATTGTAGCTGTATGGGATTTCATCTTTCTTTATTCTTTGATGCTATATTGGGTGTAGATGATGGTTTATGGTTGGTTTAACTTGGGTCTTTGAGTTTGAATTGAAGTTGGAAGGAGAGAATTAAGAATTAGGAAGAAGTAGAATGCTGTTCCATATGAACCAAAATCTAGCCATCAAAACTTGATGAACCTATTTTCATATGAAACTAGACATATAGGGCTTTCCAACCATATAAAATATATGGCCATTAGATTAGTAGTAAGTGAGTTATGAATTGTTAAAGTTTACCTAAGAATTTTGTGTTCTCTACTGAATAGCACGAGTTATGAAGGGTGTAACTCACCCTACATAAGTCTAATTTGAGTGCAACAAACTATTAGAAACCTTACACATAGGGGAATATCCCAGAAAATTTTTAGAGTTAGACTTGGTCCTAATTGCTCCCCATAATTCAATGAAATCGCCCTAACTCTAACCCGGGCTAGAACAAGGTAGCCCAGATTTGTCAACTTTAAGAGCTTATAACTCAAGCTTTACTTATGCAAATGGGATGAAATTTGTTGGAAATAAAAACTTGTCCTGTTAGATTTAATTTGGTATAAGTTTTGTATGATTCCACTTAGATTTCTATTTTTTGTGAATTTTTACTTCTAAGGGTATATTTCTGGCTAGTTGTAGGGCAGCTCAAGGTAAATTTTAAATAACTTGAGTTATATAAATCAAAACGAGATGGGACCAAAAGGCTTGAAAACTAGACAAATAACATCCTACCATGTCCAAAATTTAGGTCTAAATGATTCGAATAGAAATTTTGGTGGAATTTACAATATCAGGCAAAATTGAGTAGAGATAGCAAAAAACCCAATTTATGTTGGAATGTTATATTGTTGGTATAAATGTTAAAGGCTTGAGCCTTTATATTGGTTTTGTTGATTGTTTGATCTTTCTGATAGCTGGCACTATTCAGAGAAAACAGACTTGATCCATTATGCTACCAAAATTTCGGCAGAAACCCTGTATATGACATGATGACTTATACATGCATAAGATATACAAGTCAAGTTACTAGTCACCACAAGACTTATGAAAAGTATGAGATGTTCCATATTACTTGGTCCAGCCTCAGAATAAAGTTAAGGGGAATAGATCAGTGGGAAGGTCGGGGAAAGCAAACCCAGTATTCCTATATAGGAATAAGCTCGATCCTGAAAAGCAGACTATTACCCAGGAGTTATATGGCCAAAGACTCCCAGGAGACCAAGTATGGATAAGGATAAAAACAAGCACCTTGGGGATAGCAATATGTAACGTGTAGGTGTACCAAGAAAAGAAAGCTAAAAAGAAACAGAAGCATCTACATCAAGAATTCCTGTTGCATTCATATTTGCATATTATTCATTTGTTCTTTAGATTGCTATACTTATACTTCAATTCCTTTCTTTGCTTGTTAGGAGCCTAATTGCTTCCATACATATATATATATATATATATATATATATATATATATATATATAAGTTATTTAGTTTGCTACCCTTATATTTAGATTTCTACTTTGTTTAGCAAGTGAATGAATAATTCCAATGTATTGATATGATTTAAAACTTGTGCATTTGCACACATCTCTATCTGCTAACTAGTTCTTATTATTATTGACTTTACCTATTACCGTTTCATAATTACTCCCTCTTTGTTTAATCAAAGTATGAATAAATCAAACTCTACTTCGGACAATATGTTTTCGAACTGTTAAATTGGGCAGATTATATAGCATGTTCACCTTTTCTTAATAAATTGAAGCAGCGAGAGATAATAATGATGATAATGTATACGGTGAATAAGGAATCCTACTGAGAATTTTCGATTCTCACTCCTATTTCCGTGTTATCTCCAAATAGTTCAAAGAATATTGAAGATAGCTAGAGATGATGGAGATAAGAGTAGCACAAGATGTTGTCTCTACAAGGGGGTAGATTATGAAGCAGAGTTGTATTTTGTTAAGCACTTGTTTCACGAAAAGTTATGGGTGTCTGTGTACATTCTCTAGCTTGTAACTTAGGTTTCCCTATTGTAATTTTAGATATATATCTGTATGATAGATATTTATAGTGATCAAATGTTTAAAGCTTAGGCTACTTATGAGATGTAATATAATATAGCTACTTAATTCATGTTTATAATTGATAAATGGATTTAATATGTATTGGTAAAGTCATAGATAAAACTAATTGAATAAAGATAAGAGTTTTGTAGCTTTCGCAATTTGAAAAAAAAAATTTACTCAAATTGTGCTTAAGGTTTAGGGTGTTACAATTTCCCTAGATTTGTTATGACCAGAAATAATATAGAACCCTTGAGGATCAATTCAAGGTATCCAGCTATTAATTCGAATATGCTAAGTTACCCTATATATATATACTTTTATTTAAAATTAAGTATAGAAAATATTAGTTGTAGATTTATTACATGTATTTTAGCTGTTTACTAGTGTCATGGAGCTCACGTAATCTCAAAATTAGGATTTTTTTGCTAATGCCTCTCTCAACAACTATAAACCTTTATTTACGATTTTGCCATTGTAATCTTATAACAACAATTTTGCCCCTCCTTTTTCTACAACTCTTTATTTACAGTTTTGCCCTAACCTCGAGCCCGGGCTTCCTACTACCTTAATCTACCCCGAGAATTTGGCAAGTTACAAGTTACGCCCACTACTTGTGGATTCCTAGACTCATTCTCAACTATTAGGCTAGTATGCATTATCAAAGTTATTTCATCCCATAATTGTTTGTACTTGCCAACAATATATTTACTATTTTATATAATTTTTTCATTTAATATAAAGCTTAGTTTATCTTTGTTAATATCTTACATTGTTATTTATATTATTTATATATATAATTTTTCATTTGATACAAAACTTAGTTTATTTTTGTTAATATTTTGCATTTTATTTATGTTATATATATATATATATATTTTACATTTTATATATAAATTAAGTTATCTTAAATTTAAAATTATTCATAAATGGAATAATTTAAAAAAAAAATTATCGATGCGTTTGTTTCACTCTTTAAAAAAGTTATATATAAAATTTAAATTTTATATATAATTAAAAATATTAAAAATTAAATATTTTTTAAAAAATTACTCTTTTCAATTTTTATAAATAAATTAAAAATAATCTTTTTTAAAATTCTAATTACTTTTAAAAAATTATTTAAATATATAAAAACTTATTTTTTAATAAAAAATATTTTTTTCCTCAAAAATCATAGCTAAACACACTCTATTTTTCTCTAAATAATCCACTCCCGAGTTCGAACGTGTATTATATCCCCTCGTTGTGGGTGGATGCTTGATTGCCAATCATCAGAAACCCTAAACAGTAAACACTCATCACAGATTGCCCATTAAGCTACGGTGACCGGGGAATCACCACTTTCTTATTCTTATATCGATCCCCAAAATCTTTGAAGCAGAAATTGGAGCATATTGGCAAGTCGCTGTTTGCTCCTCTTTGACGTTGGAGCAAGTCTCTCCCTCTCCACTTCACCATGGTCAGTTTCATCCGCACTCCTTCACTTACAATTACCTGCTTGCTTCCGTTTACTTTACTTCAGCTTCGCACACTGTCTACCAATTATGTCCCTTACTTTTCAAAATTGGAGGCGCAAGCATCATCATCATACCCGGAATTGAATTTTTGAGACTGGGTTTCTCGGTTTCCACTAACGTTCATTGGTTTAATTTATATTATATTTAAGTAGCAAAATCAACTGAACCATTCCTTTTTTTTTTCAATGGTTGTTTTGACTTATGTTTTGATGCGATTGTGTCAGTTTTCTGGAAGTTAGAGAATTTACCGTATTGTTCTCGTTTCTGTGTTGTGTATGGCCATAGTCGGGTCGAGGTGGAAGGGACCGAATACGGAGGGATTACCTTTCAAGATATGAGGATAAGGGCATTGGTGCTAGCGGGCGTGGCGGCAGCAACAGCAACGGCAACAACCCCCCATCCCGGCACCTTTGGGTTGGGAACCTGTCCCACAACATTGTGGAGGATGAGCTTGCTCATCATTTCTTGCAGTTCGGGCCGCTGGAGAATGTGGCGTTCCAGCCTGGCCGCAGCTATGCTTTCATTAACTTCAAGAGGGATGAAGATGCTATTGATGCCATGAGAGCACTTCAAAGTTTCCTTCTTGCTGGCAACCCGCTTAGGATCGAGTTTGCAAAGGCGGTCAGTGTTGCCCACCTTTTACTGCTTGTTACTTTTCCAGATGATTATTATTGTGCATATGTATGTACCCGAGAAGTTCAGTTCAGTTCATTTAATCAAGGCTATAACAGTGGCTTAGATATAAATCAGCAAAAGCTTGCAACAAAAATTGTGGGAATACAACACACTAGTCACTGCTTTCCTTGTGCGATATGGTTTAATCAATCCACTACAACAAGGCGATTCAAAATATGCATATTTATAGTTAAGAAAAAACATGGTGGGAAAGTTTCTTCGTTCCATGTTTATTCAATAATTCACTCCAAAAGAGGGTACAAATTGTTAACTCTACTCATCTGATAATAAAGATAATACTACAGCCACATGGATCTCTTCATGCGGCGTTAGCTCAGCTGCTACCCTTTCCACAAGTCCTATATTGGTTTTCCATGAATCTTGGGGCAAAGGATGTTTTAGTTGGCCTCTTGGTTACTAAATATCTTTATTTTCAAATTTGATGTGATTTTGCACTCTCAACAAATTCATTATCCAAGGTATAAAAGACTCATAAAAATTTGGTGGAGCATACGGCACATGTTACCTCAGATCAATTAAATAACCAGATATCTGCATCTTCTGGTTAGACGTTAAGAGAAGACTTGATAGTTACTCTGGAATTTAATTATGACGGTAAAGATTGCACACATGGAAAACTTGAGTTGGCTATTTGGTTGAACATTTTATGTTAAAGTACTGGTTACAGTGAAATTTTCAAGTCTATAAGGAGTTAAGGATTTTATTGATGGTATTCTTGATGTTTAATTCCTTAACATTCAATTGGGCCTTTTAGCAATATTATATTTCACTTTGAGTTTCATTTTCCATAAAATTGACAGCCCTTTTATGGTTGATGGTCGTAAATAACATTGAACAAAATTTCTCGCAAAAGAGGAATTGAGCTTCACAAAAGGCAAATTCAAGGGACATTATGACTGTAGGGAAATTTAAGAAACTACAAGCAGAAGGTTCATTAGTACGAGGAGAGTAACTTAGTTATCACATTATTCAACTCTGTATAAGAGTAGATGTTTCCAACAGTGGAATAAACAAAAAGAAGAGGCAGTTCAACATAACATGTTATTTAAAAAGTGAAACTGGTTGCAGCTTTTTCATTTAAGTAATTATTTATCTTTAAGTCTAGCCCCATTTATTTCCACTGTACTCTAGAAGATAACTGCAAAAATATTAAAACTTTTTAAGAACTATCAGATCAATGACTCATTTCATTATAATCCTATGCTTACAATGCCTGTCTTTTCCACTGGGGAATTGGAATGGGTTGTATATGTTAGCGATTTTTTAGTGCCATGGAACACATTGTAGGTCAGAGGCCCCGATCTATTGGGCTTCCTTTGCAAAGCCATATCCTGGTTCTCACTCCTTCAGCCCTGCAGATTCATTCCCATGGTTCAATCCTTCCCGTGTCGTTGCCATACTCCATATTTAACTTGGTCATCTCTGCCACGCATTTTCCATTTACTTTGATAATTATTGCTGCCAATTAAACCTGGTCAAGTTCAGATGAAAACAATATTGATCAATATTTACATTAAAGGAAATGATGAAATGTGATAAAAGATGGTGCAAATCGAAATGCTCCCAACACTGTACATGAAATAGAAAAAGTAAAAGCATGAAAACTCATGATTCTCTTGATAAGTTTATATTGTGATTAATTATTTGGTTAAACTACTTAACATCTGTCTGAAGTAGGAAAATATGCAGTGGGCATCCATAAATTGGTAAAGTTTGATCACAATTTAGGCTGTGCAAGTATGTGCAATTTGCTACATCATATAACCTTTTTTTGGATAATTCTGGCTTTTTGGGTTATATGGTCTACTGATTATATGGTTTTTCAGTTTTTGGTCTATTATTAGTTCTTATTATTCCTTTGGCATCCAATAATTTTAACTATTATGGTGCAATTGGAATATAGGGTGCATTTGTTTCAGCCTTTTTTTTTTTTTTTTTCTGACAAATAGAACTTACATATCTCAGCTTGTATTCAAAAGCTTAAAAAAATAATTTTTCAGCTTTTAAGTAAAAGTTGAGATGAGTAGCTTCTATTAAAAATGATTTTTTTAATTTAAAAAATTTGTCAAAATAAAGCTGAAACAAATGCATCCATGATGTTGATCACTAAAGCAAGTAATTGACTATGCTTTCTCATGTCTAGTCATAAAGCTGAAGTGAAACCTATTGATTTGCTATACATAAAGCAGCAGATGCGCGTGTATCCACTTGTTGGGGATTCAGCTGTAAACTAAACTTCCCCTGCTTGCTGTTAGTCATAAACATATAAAAGGATTAGAGAGTAGGAGGATAAGATGATGTGGACAGAAAGAAATCACAGCATAACAGAAGGAAAATACTGAAAAGCTGAACAAGAGACCCCACTAAATATCCAGAAAGGAGACTTTTCTCTAAGAACCAGAGATAAAACCAAAAGACAAATTTTCCATAGCAGATATAAGGTCAAACTTAAAATTTGAAAACAATGTTCTGCTTCTATCAAATACAAGAAATAATTACATACCTGATCCATTTCTACACGGCTATGATCTCTCCTTCCAAAAGTATCAAAAGCTCACTGTTGTAACTACTCCTAAATTGGAAAATTTAGTAGTAAGTATTAGTCAAATAACAGGAACTTAATACAAGTAAATGTTGTTTGTGGTAAGCATAAATATATGTGTCAAGTACTGGGAGCTAGAGCAATACACAGTGCACATACTTGGAAAAAAGGCTCTGTGAGGCTTCCAAACCTGCAAATGATGATTAATATTCGTGCCTGTTCTGGCTGGGGTGAAATACCTGCATCACTATTAAGAATAACTAATCTCAAGAACGTCTGCAAAGAGTTCTTTTTGTAACAATCATTATTAAAAGCAAAACATCATTGCTAGTTTTTGCTTCTCGTTTGTGTTTCCTGCAAAAAGCTCTAAATACGTGCATCTAATCTGGGGGAGAGAAATTGCTTCTGTTTTCCACATAAAAGTGTTTATGGTTATTGTACTATTAGACTTATCCAAACGCACCTCTGTCTATCTAAAGTTCCTTTAGGCTAAGCAACAACATGATTCATGTTAGCATGAAATGGAGTATTGCTGCCTTGAATATATATGTTTTAATATTTGAAATATGTTATCAAAGAGTATTCTTGCCTTATGAATAAGTGGAAGGACTGACAAAAATGGATTGTGGAAGAATTAAGAGTCCAGATCCTCCCATCCACAGGGGAGGAAAGACCAGAAAAGATATAACAGTTCAAAACTTCTCTATCATTAAGATTTTGGGAGAAGTAAAATTATAAAAACATGTATGAATATTTCAAAATTAAAATTTATGGATAGCACAGTTTGATTTGAAGAAGAGGTCAGAGAGACAGGGATGGTTTTTTAATGAAGGATGGTCTGCAAAGATCAAACCTTATCCTAGAACTACAATTCATCATACACATTACCAAAGGAGAAAAAAATAAAAGAAGAAGAAGAAGAAGAAGAAGAAGAAGAAGAAGAAAGAGAAAAGAAAAAGAAAAAGAAAGAGTCATACTTCTGAAAGACGACCTTAAATGGTTTTGAATGAGAAGCCAGATTGCCTTTATTACTTGAAGCAAAGACCAGAGAGTGTAACTTTATAGTATCGATGATTGTAAAAACACTGTTACGCGGTTACAGTGCTGAGCTATATTTACTGAAGCTCAATATTTGCCAATTCCAATTCACTTTAGTTTCTGGTTATAGGCTCTGATGATCTTAAAAAGGTCATAAGTGCCAATAAACTGAACAACAACTAAATTTTTTCCTGCTATGTGAGGTACAAGAGTGGAGCCAACGGAAGGAGAACTCCTCAAAAAAAGGCATCATTTATCAATGACCAGAGTTAGTGTTACGTCTGCAAATCAAAAGCATAACAGCCATGGTGATAAATGTCATAAACCAATAAACCGAGCAATATCTATTTATCTGCCTTGGATAATGTTGGATATAAAACTATTTGTGAGCCTTCATCTGATAGCTTTTGTGTTTAGGTGATGACATGCTATCCAAGCTCTTTTGGCCAAGTAATCAAGAGTTTGATGGTTAAATGGTATCAAGCTTAATGAGTTCTTTCTTATTAATAAATTTCTTTTTCTATAAAGGAAAATGATATAGTGGGCTTGTGCTGTCCACGTTTCAAGATTAACAAGTAAATTTTTGATAGGGGGCATGTCGGATATAGAGCTATTGCCTTCACCTAATACTGGAAGTTTCTACGAGGGTTGGTCCTTAACGAGAAAGAGCTCAATAGATTCTTTTAACATTGATCTTTCAAGACTTGCAGCAGTTAAGATTTGAAGTTAACCTTACGAGCTTCCATAATTGACAAATATTTTTTTCCATCCTCCTCCTGTCCAAGTCAATTGTAGATATTTAGTAACAATGTGTTAAGAGGCTTAACTACTATCCTACTCAGATGACAGTTTAAATTGCTACAAACCAGTTAAAGCTCCATAATAATAACTACGGCTCCTTCAATATTTGTTTCTCTATCTACAATTTCTATGCTCACAAACTGGTGAGCTAGGGTTTATCCTTTTCTATCTCCCAAACTGACAGTAGCTTTTTTTGCTGCATTTCTATATCATAAGAGGTATGATTGTTCAAAAGGGGCATACGTGGCAAAAGATAAAAATAAAAGGGTATGTAGGGTTATTTATTTATCTTTCCTCTTATCTTTATTTGTGTATTGAGATGGAAATTTAATTGAATAGAGTAAAAGAAAAAGGGCAGCCTCAGAAAGGAAAACATAAAAACAAAAGAAACACAAGGAATCAATAACATAGTTGCCTCGTCCAAAAGACCTTGTGCAAAGTATGTAAAGCAAGCAAACAAATTGTTGAATAAAGTACAAGAAAGAGGACAGCCTTAGAAAGGATAACAGTAAAACAAATGAATACAACAAATTAGTCTCATTGTTGCCTCCATTTAAAGATCATATGCAAAATAAGTACAACAAACAAGAACATCTCCGTTGTGATAAAACTAATCTCAACAGGATTAATCTTTTACCTTTAGTAACTAAAACCTTGGACTTCTTTCGTGAACTTCCCAACAGTGGAAGGAAAACAATGGAAGTCAAATGAACATTTCCTTGTGCGCTTTCCCTATGTGCTCTTATCGAAATTACTTGCTTGTCATTGTGTTTTGGTCTTGTACACTAGAGTTTTGGCATAGATCTTTGATTGAGTAGTAGGATAAGATTGTTTTGCTCACAGTAGATGCAAAAATAAAAAGGCATGTTGGGGCCATGGGGGACTATTGAGAAGGATGAAAGGTGTATGGGGTTTCTTAAATTTATGAGGCATGATCGGGCACAGTGGCTCTCTAGAGTCCATGCAGCCAGTTTCACTTAGTGACCATAAAGCTTGTTATTGTTGTTATTGAAAAAATAATGTCCTACTTGATTACTACACTTTACAAGGGACCAATTTACCTTTTTATGCATTAAGTATCTGATGAATTGACGGTTCATTCTATTTGCTCAGCAGTTTCTGGATATTAGGACTATGAAAAAAGGCACATGATTACTGTTATACATATGAAGTCAATCAATTGCTTCCACCTAGTACCTTAATCTTTTAAATCTTTTAAACTTGTAAGTGATGTTGCTCTTGACATGGTATCAAGGCTTTTACGACCGAATGGTTAGGAGTCTAATTCTTGCAGCCCTTGTTCTTCATACAAAAACAACAGTTAAGCCTTGTTCCATTAAGTGGGATCAGCTACATGAATCAGTCAACACTATAGTACTTTTGTTCTTTGTAATTAAATTTAATCGAAGCATAACATAATATGAGGCTTGTGTTATCTCCACACTTTGCTTATAGGGCTCTTGTGTTGGGGGTGCATTGGAGATATAATAAAACCATTGAAGTGCTCCCACCTAATTGCTTTAGCTTTGTAGGATAGTTAGTCTTTGATGTGAAGCATCATCCATTTCTTGTTTGGTTGATCCATGGCCTCCTGTTTCTTTCAAGAAACTAAATTGGCCTTATCGAATGTGTATATGATACTATAATCTGCTTTTGGACTTAATCTTACAAGAGCATCAAATTATTCTTAATCTTACAAGAGCATCAAATTATTGAAGCTTTTACTCTTATGATTTTGCTTTAGTAGAAGTTCAATAACTAGTGGTCACCTGTGGGCCTCTGTGCACATGTTCACCACTCCAATCTGCTATTGTTGACCAGCTATATATGAATAATGATGTCTACAACATATCCCTTTTATAGGATTCTATCGAGATATCTCAAATACCACTAGCTAGCATCGTTGTTATGATAATATATATGATCCTCACAGTTGATAAAAATGCTATTCTGGAGACAGTTTTGGTCGTAGAAAATTTTTCCTTCCAAATTGAAGGAACTTCCTATTTTGTCAATGATCAGCTTTCAGTCTTGCTTAACTTGATTGGACCTAGAGGCCTAACTATATGGTATCCTTTAACAAGCCCGCAGCATATTCATTAAGAAAATGGTATTCTCTGTTGCTATCTTGCTGCTTCAATCCCTAAGAACATTCAAGCTTCCCCAAGGTCCTTGATATGGATGTGATCATGTGAATAATTGTAATTGACTACAATTACATGGGAAAAGAGATATCTTGAATACTTGGAAATGCTGCACAAGCCAAATGCATCGAAGAAATGGATTGTCTGCATATTGCCATAGAATCTATACCTCCAACCTTGGTAGTGAACAATCAAATACTTACAAAGCATAAGGCTAAATGTACTTCTGTGCAAATATAAGACTTGATTAAGAGACTCAGTTAAAATTTGAAAGAGTAATTTGTTGGAAAGCACACCACATCAATCCAAATATGGAAGTATGAAACTCTTGCTTGGATTGGCATTGATTTGAGTACATTAAAGTGAAAGCAGATAGTACTGCAATTCTTTATCATTTAATTTAATTTTTTACAGCAATTTAAAATCCCAAGTTAAATTAGGGCCCTGAGTCGAATAGAATGTCTTAATGGGTGTTTTGAAATGTGACTCAATGAATGGGTTGTTAGGTATAGTATAATGAAAATATAGTCCCCTCTGGTTGCTAGACAGAACTAATGAGGCACTCATTCAGAGCTTGAAGTAGACCGTTAAGGTACTCAATCTGCTCCTCAAATGGGCTGTAAGTAGCTTTAATGGAGATCTGAGATACCATTGCATGCTGGCTGGGGTATGTAAGGACATGGTGTTTAGAAGATGACAATGGACAGAAAATGGTGGGAGAATGTGGAGTTTCATGGTGGAAGAAAGGGAGAAGAATGATGCCATGGTTTTGAGGGTTTTTTTTTTTGCATGATTGTTGGTGTCTAACTGGTGGGGAAGATGGGGGTATTTTTAGGAATTTCTTTGGGTGGATAAAGGCTGGCTTTTGTCTCTTTAGGAGACATTTCTGCTAGGCATTATGTGTGCAGCAGCAACAGGTGTGCAATGGTGCCTTATTTGCAGTGCGTTGCAAAGTGATGGTGACAGGTAAGGGTTCGAACAAAGTGTTAGGTGAGATTGTATTGATAGGTTTGTTTGACGGGTGTAACATGCATGCACCGGGGTGCTCATGTGCTGATGTATTCAAGAGCTTGATGCAGTTGTGCTGTAGAAAGGGGGAGTGCCCCTTATAGCTTTGAATGGAACCCATGGGTTAAGCTACTTGAACTGTATTCTCAATGAGGACTCCTTGCCAAGGTCCTAAAGCCTTGATTGAGTATCATATACTTAAAAGCTTACCAATCCACTAAAAGTGTAGTTCCCTAGTAAGACGTTGTCTCCTTGTAGAGTCTTGTTTTACAAGGAGCATGATGTCATTAGAATGTACGAGGTGGTCCTCCATTAAATGCACTCTAGTGGCTTGGCTTTTATCGGGGGCCTCACCAACGTTTCACAATGGTATATTTTATTCCACAACAATGGGCAAGTTATGAGCAATGGAGAGGTGAGGAAAAGCCTCTAAGAAAGGGACGTTCCTTGCCCAAAAATCTTCTTGAAATTTGATTAAAGTGCCATTACCAAATCAAAAGAAACTGGAGTTCTAAAAGAAACATATCTTTGAGAAATGTTGGAGATATAAGCCATACTTGAGCCTTTACTTAACATCCTAATTTTATGTGGTATTAAAGCCTTTATGACAACGTGATTAAGACTCAAAATTTAGATTCTTTGCACTCATGTTCTTCATCATTAGAATTATACTAAAGCCATTCGTGTGCTTTAACGAGATGGTATCAGAGCATTAATGATCAGGTGTTATAGAGTTCGATCCTTGCTGCTCTCATCGAGATGGGTCTAATTTATGCATTTTCCACACAACAAGCTCAAAGGGATCTTGCATGGGAGGTGTGTTAGAAATATAAAACCATTCATGGGTCTTTGCTAACATCTTTAGCTTTTGGGGTAGTGGGTCCTTGACCAGAAGTAAACTTCGAGCTGGAGTTGCAGTAGTTGCTGAGTTGGTGTCTCCCAATTCTCATCAAAACCATACTTTACTAGACAACTCCATAAAGTAGTTCCTAAATGAAAGCACCATAGCCATTTAGTTGCCAAAACAATGTTTTCAGTCATTTCTGGTGATACAATCTCCGATGTTTGGCCTACAGTAGACCTTCTAACTAACAAAATTGCTCCTCTGATCACCTTCACTAGCTCTACTCCGAGTCATGGACACTGGAATCTGAAAAAGCGAGAGACCTAGAATGCTTCCATCATTTAAATGATTAGTGGAGATTCATCTTAATTTTCTTGTTCGTTCTTTCTTTCTTAAACTGCAGTGTTGGTTGGATGTGGGATTATTTGTTGGCCTTTGGTTTTCATCTCTTTTCTGGGAACTATGTAGTTTGACTAATCCTTCATTGCAAGTCAAGGTTCTGGCTGGAAAAGTTGATTGGCCTGAGTGGATTGTGAGCGATATTTCTAATGTTCTGAAATTGTTGAGAGTTAGTAATAATCTTGTCAGCTGGATGTTTGTTGTAAGCCTAGAAAGAGCATGGTTTATGTCCTGGCCGTTTGGTTTTTGACCAGATTGGTTTGGTTTGGAAATGGTTTTGAATGTGTTTGTGAAACTAGACTCTTCATGGAATATGTTAATAAGGAATTATTATGGTCTTTAGCAGACTGGTTGTCATGCTATATCTAGGAATGACATCACTCATGCAAGCCCTTGGGATTTCATTTTACAAGTATATCATCACTTTTAAGCATGCAAGTGAAGCAATTGTTCTTGCATATTTTACTTGGCTAGCTAATACTATTGAAAAGATTACAAGGGATTTTCTTTGGTCAGGTGCTTTGGATATGAATCACGATTAGTTTGTGAGTTGGGAGGTGTGCTATCATCCTAAGAGGATGGGGGTTTGTGTCTTGACAATATGGTGTCTAAAAATATTGCCTTGGAAGCTAAATGGCTATGGCGTTTTCCTTGAGAGTCTCATTCTTTATGGCATCAGGTTATTTGGGGTAAGGCGTATATGGCCCAGACAAGAATGGGTGGGATGCTAATATTGCTGCCCAAGCATCTCATTCTAAGCCCTGGAAATTTATTTCTCAAGGTTATACTACCTTTAATTTTTTGCTTTCCTTGAAGGTAGGTAATGGTTCTTGTTTTAACTTATGGGAAGACCATTAGGTAGGAGACTCCTCTTCTAATTTAGCCTTTCCTTGTCTTTGTTGCCTATCTTCTTTACACAATTCTCCTATCCAGAATTTTACAGATTGCAGGATTCCGCTCATTCATTCTTTGGACTTCCACTTTTTTGAAATCTAAAGGATAAAGAGTCGTTTGAATTAGTAGTCCTTTTGAGTCTCCTTGATTATTTTCTTTTGTCTTTTAGCCCAAATAAAAGGTTTTGGTCTCTTGATCCCTCTAGGGTGTTTACTTACAAATCTTACTTTCAATTCTTAACTCATTCCTTGAATACATCTCTTTCCACCTTGATATACCTATTTGGAAGTCCAAATCTCCTCCAAGGTCAAATCTGCTATTTGGACAATCAATACCACCTTGATGTGTGTGTTACGTGTGGTGTGCATTCAAAATCTGTTTCACATATGTTTTTGCATTGTTCTGTGGCTAACTTTTTATGGAATACTTTTTTGGTATCTTTCGTGAGTGTTGGGTGTGTCTTGCCACCTTAGATCAGTTCCTGGTGATAAGTTTTGCTGGTTTTGGGAAAAGGAAAGAGGCTAAATCTTTGTGGCAGTGGGCCATTTATGCCACTGTTTGGTGTATTTGGTTGGAGCACAATTCTTGCACCTTCAATGACAGATTTTCAAACAAGCAATTTTTGTTGGATGCCACTTTGCATAATGCCTTACCTGCTGCTTCTTTCTTCTAGGGGGTTCTGCTATTTCTTGCCCTTTGCAGCAGGAATAATAATCAGAATCTGAGGAAGTCACTCATTCCTCCTTATTCTTCACTATGTTATATGGATGCTTTTGGTTCTGGAGTTTGGTTTCAGGTTTCTTCTGTTGTAGTAAATCTCTTTCACTGTTTCAGCCAATCAAAAACAGAAACTGAAAATAAATTTTTTTTTTTTTGGTCTCTGCTTTGTAATGCCCCATTACACTTGATAGGACTGGTACTTGAGAGAAATGAAGGAAAAAAAAAAAAACAGTGAGAAAAGAAAAGTATGGTGTGTGAAGTATCTGTATGTATTCTGGTATACCTGATAAACCTTGATCAGTGGAATCAAGGAAAAAGGTGTATCTACAGCTGAGGAGGATATTCGAGAGGCCTCCCCTTCCTCTTCCCACACTACTATTCTCCAAATCTCCAAAAACAAACCCTATTCTTTCTCTATTGTGGTATATTTCTTTCTTCTTACTGCCTGATGTGTGATGCTCATCCTAGTCAGCATCTCTTCCTAGGCTTGCTTCACAACTGGGTTCCTGTCAATGCTCATTTTTTGTCATCTTACATTCCTTTTTATTTTTACAGAATTCAGAGTATACATGCTTTCCCCTTTCTAATTTTATTTGGAATTGTGAGGTGCATTCCTATTATAATATTTTTGGTTTTTAATACTTGATATGATTACTGACTTGTGAAAGTGAGAAGACCATTATGGCTCTCTGTCCACAAATCTGTTCTACACTTTAGTCACTTGTTTTCAGGTTAATCTGATGGCTCAGAGCTTTTAGTGTAACTGTGTATGTTGTTAATTTATTCTATGACCTTCAGATCAATATGAAGTAGTCTTATAGAGATGTACTCTCTTTGGCATCAATTTATGCCGTTGGATCAAGAGGAACTTATCTTCAATAGCCAGATTTCTAAAATTACTTTATTTTGGAACAGGATAGCTTGTCTTGATTTTCTGTATTGATCACCCTACTATATCATTGTGGGAATTCCTACTTTGGATATTCAAGGAGATTAGGGTGGTGTTGTTGCTTCCATTTTATTAGATTCTTTTGTTTTGAGAGTTTCTGATCCTTATTCTAGTAATTTCTCATTTCTCACTTGATATATATTTTCATCAAAAGAGTAAAAGCACCATTTCTCCCCCAGTCTCGTACCCTGTAATTCAAGAATTTACATTGTTGTTTTGTCCTATCATATTCTCCCCATATTGCTTGTGCCTTACATTTGGTGCATTTGTGAAAAATGCCAAAATTTTCAATGAGATATGTTTGTCTTCTGAGTTTCCTTGTTGTTCTTAGCTTGTGACAATTTTAGAGGGTCTTTGTTGGATGCACACAGAATGGTAAGGTTTGCTCGCTTGAGATGTTTTTCTGTTAACCTTTTTGGGTTATATAGCCCTTGTAGAAAGTTGGAAGGGAGGGAAGATACAGGGGATGGGGCAGGAATTGAGTTTCAGACATCAAGCTCTCCATTTTAGACTGTGAAGGATGCCGTGTGTGCTATAAGCCGAATGGCTTGTTCTTGTTTGCTACTTGGTGGTTTCTTTAGTGTGATATCATATTTACTCCTAAGCCTGTTTATTTCTCTTCTCTAATGATTTTTCTTTGTGAAAAGAAAAATATTCCTTTTATGTTGTACCTTATATCTGTGAAACATTGAGATTTTACTCTTCCTGTTTTGAGGTTAAATAATAATAATAATAAAAGATCATTGTAATAGTTTCATGGGAATGAAATGACAATGAATATTTTTTTCTTGGAAATTTGACCCTATCTTGACAAATTAAAAAGAAAAAAATTTACGTCTCATTGATAATTTTTAATTTTTAATGCTCCATATTATGTTGAATGTTGATAATCAACTGTATAATTTTCATCTTCTGACGTAATCATGTAAACCTGGTTTTGGAATTATCATCTTTTTTCTTCTAAGTATTAAAATCTGAATGCTTGGAGCCTATGATAATTTTACATTTAGTTTATATTCTTAATCACAGGATAAGCCAGTGACAATATCGCGTGATGAACATTATTCACGGGATGAACGAAGCTCGGCATTTAGGGGATCTCCTTCCTCTCAAAGGGAGTTTAGAGGACGCCATGGTAGCCCCCCTGAACTGCTTTATTCTGACAAATCCAAGCTGAGTGATAAAAATCCAGAGCCCAGTGAGATACTGTGGATTGGATTCCCAGCTCAGCTGAAGGTGGATGAATCAATTTTAAGAAAGTCTTTTTCTCCATTTGGTGAGATTGTGAAGATTACTACATTTCCAGGTCGTAGTTATGCCTTTGTTCGCTTCAGGAGTCTGATGTCAGCATGCAGAGCAAGAGATACTCTGAAAGGAAAGTTATTCGGGAATCCCCGTGTACATATTTGTTTTGCCAAGAGTGAAGCAGGTTCATCAAGCAGCGGGAGGAGCTCATTTAATGCTCCTCATTCCCCAATTTATCGGTCGAGGGGTCGTGAAGGATCTTCTGAGAACCTCAGGCAGGATAGGAGCTTCAGTGGAGACCATAACATTAGTTCTCCAAACTTTTTCTCAAATTGGGATTCTGGAGATTCTGATGCTTATGATTTTAACAAAAGGGGTTCTTCATGGGCTGGTGAAACAAACACATATGCGCAAAGGAAAGTTGCAGAGAAGGGGACTCCACTAGGACTTGGAGTATCACAAGAAATATTTGATTATATGAATGCTTCAAGAGAAAGACATGTTCGCCTGGGTGATTTACCACAGAGATTTCCTCAAAAGGGTGCATTCTTTGAAGATCTGCAGGCCTTGCCAGAAGATATTCACTATCTGCATGAGGCTAAAAAGCTAAAGACATGTTCTCCTCCTCCTCTTGAGAGAGAGCTTCCAGAGTATCCTTTCTCTGAGTTAGAAAGACAGAAATGTGTTTTCCCGCGGTTATTATCTGATTTTTCCCAGCGCGGGTATTTTAATAATGATGCTGGAAATGTTGCTTATAGACAGACCCTTGATCACCCACCAAATTCACCTATGCCTTGTTTAGATAGACGTGAAGGCTGGAAACCTTATGATAGTTTTCAAATGGGTCCTGGTGCTCTGCAATCAAATTTCGTAGAGAAGAAAAGATTCACACCGGAACCTGATAATTCATCTTTAACTGAGTGGAAATGGGAAGGAACCATTGCTAAAGGTGGAACCCCTGTTTGTCGAGCACGCTGCTTTCCTGTGGGGAAAGTCCTAGACATCATGTTGTAAGTATAAAATGTTCCTTTCAAAATGAATTTTTATAGTTTAGAATGTCTTTCCATTTATTAACTAGTAAATTTTACTTAAGACTCCTATGAGACAACCACTTTTGAAAAGGGTAAAAGAAAACATGGAGTTGTTATACGGAAGAAATAAAACATTGCCTCCATTACATAAGATGAATTCTTGCAGATATATAAGCCCTCACTAGTCTTGTGGCATCCCTTGACCTTGGAATGGGGCTACCTCTGCTCTTCCTGAACTTTTGATTACCAGGAAAAAAAAAAAAAAAAGGGAAGGATATACTGACATTGCTAACATTTGTCAAAAATTTTATTATGTGTATTCTGTAGTTTATATACTGTCCAGGATACTTTTATGTATTAAGTTCTGTTTGGTTAGCATAATCTATGGCTTCCTCATATTTTTAGTTTATTTATGTTGCTAAGTCATTCATGTCATGTGGTCTAAATCTGTTTGAGGTGTGTCTTTTGGTTTTCTAAAAATCCAATGACTTGATCAAATGGCTTAGACTTTAATTCTTGCCACCTATGGTTCTATAATTTATGAATAATTTTCAGTCACAAGCTAATTCCTACTAAATTCAGTATTATTCCATTGTCTACAATAAAAGTTTTAATTTACTATATAGTTGAAATTATGGGTTTTAGGCAAAGGAGGAAAAGAGGCAATAAGCTAATGAAATGATATGGAATTGATATTTGTTTGATGTACTTTGGTACAAAAGACCATTAATCCCATTTATACTTTTTGGATATGACTTTTAATGATTATTATAGCTTTTGGAGATATCAAGAGTTTTATGGAGCAATGGAAATATTAGGATCTTAGAAACTTGTTCAATTTTTTATTATTCTTGTAAAAATAAGATCTATTAATTTTTCTAAGTATAGTAGGCTGAGTGCAAAACACTTAATAGATTCTCAGAGACCCCTTTTGATATCTATTCTCAACTTGGTATCAGAGCAGGTTCGGTCTTGCATTTGCTCAAAGTTTTGCAGTTTTGTCTGTGGTTTGGTAGAGAACCTTATCTCATAAACCATCTTTCTCAAAAGTTTAAGTTGTTAAGCAGGGGTACATGAATGATTTTTAAATCTTACATCCTATACATTTCTCCAAGTCCCTTAACAATATTAGTTAAGAGTTTTAATAGAGAAGGCCCACCAACAAAGGAGACTAATAGGCTGCAGTGCACAAAAACCACCAACTGGCCATCCAACAATGCACCGTTGCAGGAAAATTCTCCACACGCTGTCAAATGCATCTCCAATCATCAGCATGTAAAGTACACATATCCCCTGTGCGACATTTGTTGGCCAATCCTACAAACGTCACACTCTGGATGTCCTGTCCTAGGTGTGAGGGTTGTGTGTTAGAGTCCCATATTGCATAAAGATATGGCCAAGATAACCTTTATAATAGGTTGGATAATTCTTCTCCCATGAGCTAGCTTTTATGGTGAAGTGAGGTCCACAATCTTAAGATGGTATTAGAACCTATCTTGTGATTGATTATTGGTCCACTCACAGATGTCTAGTCCTGCAAACTTCATGCTTTAGATGTCTAGTCCTGGGCGTAAGAGGGTATGTTAGAGTCCCACATCGCTTAAATGATATAGCCAAGATAGCCTTTATAATAAATAGGTTGGGCAATCCCCTCTCACCTCCTCCCCCCTCCCCCTGCCCCCCCAAAAAACAAAAAAAAACACACACACACCAAAAAAAAAAAAAAAAAAAAAAAAGAGAGAACTAGCTACCAGTCCCATTAAAATTGTTAGCCATCCCTCAACTTTTTGTGCATGTGGGTTGAAATGGCTTCCAATGACTTGGTAGTATCTTTTCAATTGCCAAAGAATCAGTCTTTATTATATAACTGATTCATCTTCTTATGGTCCTCCCTCTTGTACATTCTATGGAAATCGTTTACCATAGAAAAGTTGAATGGAAGAAATTATCTTCCTTGATCAGCATGTATGGAGCTTTGGTTTCTTGGTGAAGGACTTTTAGAACATTTGGAAAAAGGAAAAAGCTGCTGATTAAATTCTTGTGGAGAACCAAATTATGTGGGATAAATTTGACTATCAACTGTGTGATTTGTAATGGCAGTCAGTTGAACTAACCTTTTTGATAAATTTCAGAACCTTTTCAAGACCTGTCATTCTTTCTGGAAAATGGATGAAAGTTTGTTTGCTAATGGCATTCAGCAGTAGTATTATTCAGCCCAAAAGCTGGTCACACTTAACAATTTGATCATGATATGATCATTTTTGTTACTAAAGGCCAAATTAGAGTTGCTGAGTTAAAGGTATTTTTGCAAGCTTGATGCTCTTTAAGGTGCAGTGACAAAATTGGACAATTCATATGTGATATTAGTCCTTCATGCACTGCACCCACCCAGACTTTGAATGTATTTGTGATCAAATTTTAACTGGTCAAGAGGTCGTTTCAATAGAAAAATCCAATTACTTGGCTGCTCTAGGTTTTCTCACAGAAAACAAGTGGTAGTGCAACAGAATCAATTGAAGCGCCTGCAATGTTGTCAAATTCAGGAAATTGTGGTGGATCCGGAGTTCATGGAAATTGTGGTCATCCTCAATGTATTTCTTGCAAAAGAATGGGGCATACTCAAGATAATTGTTATTCACTTCATGGGTATTGGAACCCTCCTGCATAAGTTGCATCTTTGTTTGTGCACCCAAGTTAGCCTTTACACTTGTTGACTTAGGTCTACATAGCGATTGACCAATTGTAAAAATGAGAAATGGCAATTCCAAGCAAAATCTTCATTGCTTTTGTTGGACTAGGGGAAAATTTGTTGGAAAGACTTCCATGAACTGGATTGTTCTTGTCTGGTTCTCTCTTCTACACTTGTGCACAATCCTCTTCCTCCCATAACCCCTTTTTTTTTTTGGGGGTTGCTGTGAGCTAGGCCTTGCCCAGTAGTGTTAAAGGGTAATTTTGTTTTATTGAATTCCAATTTTTCTTCCTCTTAATGTGAACACCGCCAGGTTAGAAAATGAGCCCCACTAGGATAATCCCACTTTTGCTCAACTTCCTTTTCCTTTCCATTAACGATGCTTCAGAGGCAAGGATGTGGTGCTGCTAGTGTCTCTGCCTGTGTCTCAGCCAAGGATGTTTTGCCAGTCACTGCTCAATAGTCTGGTTCTGGTGGTTTTAATGGCGGTGGTTGTGTGACCATCGCGCATTGCTTCTCCTTTTACTCGATCACCGCATAACCTGATGGCTATCACCCTTCCTCCTCCATCTTTCTCTTCTCTTTGCCACGGTGCCACCTAGAAACGACCATGGATGTGGTTGCAGAAGTCTCGCCTCCACACGACCCAAAGTATAATAGTCATCCCCAAAGGCAATCTCCGGCTGATCCTTCTGTGTTTCATCTCCATTCACTGTCTCCTTATTCCCATCAATCTTCTTTGGGCACTCTTTCTCTGTTTCCTTCTAAAGTACTGTTTTTCCATCACATCTGTTTCCAACTTCACAGTCACAAAGCCCAAGAGCGTTTCTCGATCTTGAACAGAAGTGTCAAGCATAGATTGCTTTTGGTTTTTGGCTATGATTGCCACCTCCTCACTAAACGTGTTCTTTGGCTTTCCAAGCATCATTGACTCCTCCTTCCTTTTAATGGACCCAAACTAGTTGATCTGGGTCATGGTCTAGTTGGAAGTGTTTGATCACTGCCGTCATGGATTCCCACCATGTCGCATTCCGGTTGTGCCACTTCCAACACTGGTACTAGATGGGAGCATGGCATCTCAGAGCAGCTGCGTCCTCCAGTAGTCTCTACTTATCCGGTGTTTCCTTTGTATTAAAGTGTTGTTCAACATTGATTCACCAACCATAGGCACTATCTTTGTCAAAACCAGGAACCTCTAATCCCTTCTGATATCCAAGACAGAGCAACTGCAATTTATCTGGCACTTCTTATTCGATCTCCCTACCTTCGCAATTATTGCAGGTTCTTCTCAACTGTTTCCTTTCAATCCTCCATCCGTGTGCCAACTATGAAGTGCTCCCTTAGATTAGGGAGCTCTAATACTGGTTGATAGAATTGGATCAGAGATTGAATAAAGAAAGGCAATAACAGTGCAAGAAAACAACAAAGGGATGGAAAAAAAACTTCTTAAGAGATCATTTTAGATATTCTATAATATTCTAAGATACAATTAGGATATTATGAGACATTTTTAGTATATTCTAACATAATCAAAGTATTATATGATTACCAAGCAAGGCTTACTGATAGATGCTTGTGTACTTGTTATTGTTGAATTACCTCTGTTACTTTTTTCCCCCAAAAAAAAGAAAAAATGTTGACAGGGTAAATGTAATATATTATTATATGTGCATGAGCCTCCCACCTACCTGGTTGTGTCTAGGGAGGGTAAATATACACAGCTTTATTCATGCATGTAGAGAGATTGTTTCTAGGATTTGAATCTGGACCTCCATGTCAAAAGGAAAAATTTGACCATTGTGATGAGTTTAAAGAAATTTGAGAGGAAGTTAATAATTTAGGACATTTGCAATAAGATGTAAAAATCAATTTAGTCATTCAAGTATATCATGGCTAAGATGGTTTGTTTAATAAACAATGTAGTATTATTTTATGAGTTTTATTGTGCTTGAGCTTGCTTATGTGTGGGTTGAGAACATATCTTAGCAGGAAGGAACTCTTTTACCATACTAAGCATTTTATCTTTTATTTATCATGCCTACGTATACTCAGCATCTTATTAACGATCTAATCAAAACATTCTTTGATAAAAGAATTTATGAGATGATAGAAAAGAGCAGAATAGGGCAATGAGAACTCCTCCTACAGCAACCAAAACAGAGAAAATGAAACATGAATCAGTTCAAAGAAGCTCTTCGATCCCCTCTGTAAATCCACAATAGAAAGCCCCCTGAATAAAACCCATGTGTTGCTGATAGCAACATAGAAGCCAGAAGGTCAACTCCCCCACAGAAAGACATGAATGGAACAATTCTGATTGAAAACTCTTGCACTGCACTCATACAACCATGCAATTATAGCACAATGCCCAAGACTTGTACTGTCTTTAGTTTCCTCTCGCTTGTTTTTAAGTCAGGTATTAATATCAATACATTGATTTCAGACCTGAATTCTTGGATTGCACTGCAAGAACTGGTTTAGACATGCTCTCAAAGCATTACTACCAAGCAGTTGGTGTTTGGGTTGTTTTCTTTGTGCCGGGAAGTGATGCTGACATTGAATTCTACAATGAATTTATGCATTATCTGGAGGACAAGCAGCGGGCTGCTGTTGCCAAGCTGGATGACAAGACCACCTTATTTCTTGTACCTCCGTCAGATTTCTCAGAGAAAGTGTTGAAGGTACCTGGGAAATTGAGCATATCTGGTGTTATTCTAAGGCTGGAGAATCCTGGTTTAAGTCATGGTCCTGAACATATTCAAAGAGAAACCAACAACGAAAACCTGTTGCCTTATAATGAGAATATATTGTATCCAAAGTCGTCATTTCCATCAGCACATGTACCTTCTTCCCCATCTATTTCAGAATTGGGTAATTCTGGAATCAGCAATATTTCTTTCCTGGGAAATAAATTTGCAGCAGCTCCATCAGTTTCAGTGGTTAGCTTGTCCGAGCTTCACAATGAAAGAAGTCACGACTATCGTCCTATCCAGCTGCAGAACCCTGCATCTGGACAACACTGGTCTTCTCAAAATCTGCAGAAATCAATCTCTACCAGAACTTTACCACTGCAACAATCAAGTGGTGCTGTTGAACCTATTGCTGAGGATCGTCAGGTCATGATTCCGAGGGCAGAGCCAGATACAATCTTAATTCAACATGGCAGCGGAATGTCTGGTATTCCATTGTGTGGTAACAGCAAGTCATCTCAACTGCAAATAAGACCTTTAAATCCTTTATCTGTGCCTGTGGGAGCCCTGCAACCAGAACAGCTTGCACAACTGGCTGCATCTCTTCATGAACAGCAGAGGCAATCAGGAAGCTCTTTCAGTGCATCTGCATCGAATGATCCCAGGCAGACTAACAGAGTTAATGGGTCAGAAAGCTCATCCAGAGCATCCCAGAAATGTGCTATAGAAAACCTGGTGAATTCTGAACTCCCAGCATCTCAGTTTGGTCAATTTCTACAGTTGCAAAAGCAACAACAGATGTCGAATGTGCCTCAATCGTCACAGATGATTCAAAGAGAACCACAAAGAGGAGCTAATGGAAATCAGCAGCTGATAGATAGTAGCTTGCAGGAAGATGCCGAAGCAGATCCGCAGAAGCGTCTACAAGCAACATTACAGCTTGCTGCTGTTCTTCTTCAGCAAATCCAGCAAGGAAAAGGAAGTTAAGCACTGTCAGGATATCTGCTGTTGTTTTCCTGGTTTAATGTCTTAACAGAACTTAAACGAGGATTACTGATCAATAGGATGGATAGAATTTCAATTTATGCTGTGGTTTTTAGGCAATGTGGTTCTAGTAGGGATACTGCACTTCTTTGTCTATACAATCAGCTTTTACTAGTCGTACCCTTTTGCCATTTTGAAAATTACTTAGTGCGAAATCTGGCTCCATGTAATTTGCTTGGGGAAGTTCTAAAAAGGTCAAGTAAGATGTTGGATGGGTGGAAACTAGTTAACGGTAAGTTATTAATCAAGTCATTCTAGTCTTCCATTCACCAGTTGTCATTTTACTATTTTGGTAATTCCCTTTAGGTCCAATATTTTTAGCTTAGTTTGATTTTCAGAAATTTTTTCCTAATTTCCTTTGAATTTAATTTTTAGGTTATTCTATTTTGAATTGTGATTCGCACTCACCTTATTATTTCTTCTGTACATTTTTAAATGAAATAATTATATTCAGTGCCTAGACTTTTGTAGCGATTTTGTGGTGGGTGTAACATCCCCATATAACGTAATAAAAAATGATAAAAATGTCCTTGGGCAAACTTTTGTTATTCATAATCTTGCCCCTGATTTTTTTAAAAAATGGCATTTAGGTATCTAGATTAATAGAATTAGTAGAATAGGGTTTTAAACGAAGTAGAATTATATAGTAGAAATGTAGAAACTAAATTCTTAGCCAATTGGGCTACGGAGGTGCCCACATGTGAAATGATGTAGGATGCTTCTAGACTTGCCCATAATTACGAAAGTGCCATTAGTTACGGAAACCAAACAAAAAATATTAAAGGATTTACAAAAAAATGAAAAAATAACAATCCCAAAGAAACAGTGCAATTGATTTGCGTTGTTAATCAATTTATTAGAAAAATAAGAGTAATTAGGGATGAATTATAAATACTAGAGCTAAAGGAAATTTAGATTGTTGTATAAAAGATTATGAGAAATTATTTAGTATAATATCCAGAATTATGCTAAGTTTAATATGCGTTATCAATCATTTATCTGACTTTATTGAATGTGTAGAATTAATTAGAAGTTAATGAAAGGTTAATAAGAGAAACTAGACTTGAGGGAATTAGAATAGAAACATACAAAACATGCCCTATACTCGTTCAAATTGAGTGAAACCAATTTTATTAGAAAGCTAAGATATAGATAAAATTCTTATAAAAATTTCAGAGTAAGATTTGGTCCCAATTGCTCCTAGTAGTTCAACGAATTCACCCTAAGTCTAAACCAGGCTAAAATAAGGTAGTCTAGAGGGGTCAAATTTTAGAGCTTATAACTCAAGCTCTACCCAAGAAAATGAAATGGAGCTTGTTGTAAATAAAAGCTTGTCCTGTTAGCTTTAATATGATACAAATTTCATCTGATTTCAACTAGTTTTTGATTTTTAGTGAATTTTTACTTTTAAGTGTATAATTCTGACCAGCTACAAGGCAGGTCGAGATAGAACTTAAATAACTTGAGCTACAATTATCAAAATTAGATGGGACCAAAGAGGTTAGAAAATAGACACATAACACTCTATCCAAAATTCAGGTCTAAATGAGTTAAAATGAATTTATGGCCTAAGTTACAAAAACTAGGTAGAATCAAAAGGAAGTGGCAGAAAACTAATTCAAGATCAAGGTTATGAAACTTTGTTTGATTATTGGGGCATCTATACCTTGCATTGATTTTTCTATATGAATGATTGTCTAGTTGACTGGTACTATTTACGGGGAAGCGGGCTTGATCCGTTATGCTGCCAAATTTTTGGCTGAATTTTATGAAATTATGATATTTTCTATTATGAAAATTTATGATATGAACATAAAATTCTATATGTAAGAACGTTGGAAGATAATTGCACTAGAATGCATATAAACATTGTATGATGACATGATCATGATCATGTTTATGAAATTTTGCATATTTGCATGCAAATAAAGAAAATATATGATTATGAAAAGTTGGATTCCTTCACCTGGAAGCAGTTATTTAAATCCCTTCTTGTGAAGGCAGTTAAAGTTATGAGATCCCTCTACCTTGGAGACACGTTGCCAAAATGAGATCCCTCTAAGATTAGAGGCATGTGGATCCCTTTGTAGGTTAGTTTTGTGTGACGACAGTCACTAGTTGAGCTCACTCTTAGGTCAGGCTGCCCAAGGGCAGTAAAGATGAAATACAAAGATATATGCATGCAGACACCCTAGGGATGATGATACGTAATGCCTAGGTGTGTCAAGTAAAGGAAGAAAAGAAAGTATAAGTGCATTCACATGAATTCATGATGAGCCATTGTACATGTACAATTTGCTATGCTTATGCTTTGACTCTTACTTTGTTTATCAAGTGTATCACTAAAATGAATTCTGCTTCAGACAATGGGCCCGTTTGGATTGCGGTTTGCATCGGCCAGAAGGCCTTCTAGGAGAAGGAAAATGACTTTGTACAGTAAATGGTAGCGTTTGTTGTAACTTCTTTCAAAAGGCCTTATGAAAAAAGGCTTTTTGGAAGAAGTATCTTTGAGGTTACTTTTCATTTTAGAAAAAGGCATTTTGAAAAGTAATCTTACTATTACTCTCACATCAACAACCAAAAGTAATTTTGCTTTATCCTATCCAAACAAAACTCATTCTCCTAAACTTACTTTTGACATATTCAAACCAAACAAAATTCATTCTTTTAAAAGTAATTCCTCTAAAAGGCCTTCTTTCAAAAGACTTCTTTTAAAAGATCTTCTCTTAAAAGTTACACCAAACGGACCCAATATAGTTTCAAACTATAACACTGAAAGTATTTATATAGTATGTTCACCTTTTTATAATAAACCGAAACACCTAGAGATAATAATGATGACACAGCATATGGTAGTTTAATGAATTCTACCGAGAATTTATAATTTTCACTCCTATATTTATTTCTGTGTGTTCTCTAGATAGTTCAAAAGTTTCGAAGAAGGTCCTCTGAGGCGAAGTTGACTAATAAGATTGAAGGTGGTCGAAGGTTGCTGCCAGACAAGTTTCGATTGAGTGATAGTAACAACTCCTAGGTGAGATATTATGACTTAAGCATAGTACTAGAGAGGATGTTAAAGTGGGTGTCACATGGTCATGATTTTGCCACTTTAAATACTACCTTTGTCTTGAAATAACTGTTCAATTTTTAAATGTATACATGAATTAAGAAAATGATTAGAAAAATCTTAATATTTGATAAATTTAGGTATATTTTATTAAATTATTTTTATTTAATTTTTTTAATTATCTTTTTTCACTTATTTTCTTTCCTCTATTTAATAGAGGTGTAATTGGGAAAAAACAATTAACATTGTCTAAATTTCCTAAATCGATAATTATTTATAGACAAATAAAATTTTAAAATTTTAAAAGTGGACAGTTATTTCAAGATAGATGTAGTACTAATTAGGACTCTCTATTTGAGTGCCTAAAGCCAATTCTCCAACACATATACGACAAAATCTTTGATAAAAATAGTATGCATTAAACCAGCAAAAGATTAGCACAAAATCATTTTAATTTTAAAATAGTTGTTTGATACAAGAATTCATACAAAGCTCTTATTTATTTAATGCTAAATGATGTGTTTGCCTTTGGTTGACTTAGTTTGCATAAGTTTTACAAATTAAGTCTAACAAACCAATTTCTTGTTTGCTGTGCATTTGAGGAAATGGATTTTTGATTTTATTTTTGAGAAAAATACAACAACTTTCCTTGTCCTTGAGGTTTTTGGAAAAAAAAATGCTAAACTCTAAACTTATATAAAATGGACACTACATTCCATTGCAAAAAAGAAAAAATAATTATTACAATAAAAATAATATTATTATATTTTAAATAAATATAATTTAATAATAATTCAATAAAATATTAATTTCTTCATAAAATTCGTAAATAATTATCATTATATATATATATATCTTGAAAAATACATCTCCATGTGGGCTGTATCCCCTAAAATAGTTAGTGTATCTAATATATTAATTATTGTTAAATAAGTTGCAATGCGAGACTTGTTAAACTAATTAGTAATTATTATTGTTGAAAAGTAATTCTAAAAATGATTTTATTGCTACAAAAATACTAAAAAATTAGCATTAAAATACCTTAGTCAAGATTAAATCTTTATAACATTAATATAAGGTAATGATAAGAATTTAATTTTAATATACTTTTAATACATACACACACATACACACACACAAGTATGTTTCAAAAATACATCTTTTCACATGGATTCCATCCCTTAAAAAATAAATTATTTATTTGTTAGTGCATCTAATATATGAATTATGTTTAAATTATAAGTTGCAACAATATATGGAAATAATTAATTAAAAAATAATATATCCAAATAACTTCAAAATATAAGAAACATAAGACTTGCTAAACTAATTAGTACCAAATATTATTGAAAAGTTAATCTTAACAAGATTTTATTGTTATGATAATGCCAAAATTTAGTCTCATAGTAATAAAGTATCTTAGTCAATATTAAAACAAAATTAATATACTGTCAATGAAAATAATTTTTTGTAGTTATTCTTTTTGGTTTTGGTATCATCTCACTGAAGGTAAATTCTATTCGAGTATTGTACGGCACTTAAACATGGGTAATTCTTCCGGTTAAGATTCGAACCATGGCTTGCCACATTGTGGTGGACTAATATTCTAGCATACAACAATATTATTTGAATTTATTTACATAGGAGACAAATATAGAGATTATATTATTTAGGTAAATAAAAATAGCTAAAAGTGAATATTAATCAGGTGAGATAAAAAAAATTAAATAGTACTTAACGTAAGTAAAATTAAATTAAAAAATTGTCTATAATCATAAATTAGTTCAAAAAAGAGGGAAATGAGTTTTTTTGTTCAAGACAAAATGTGGAGTTTGCTAACTTCCACTTATAAATACTATCCTTTGTTTTGCGTTTTGTCCATATTATTTATATATATTATTGCAACTTATTTAAAAATAATTAACATATTAGATGTGTTAACAATAATTAATTTATTTTTTAAGGGGTATAACTCATATGGAGATATATATTTTTCAAGAAATATATAAGAAATATATATATATATATATATATATATATATATAAAATAAATTTTTACTGATAATTATTTATGAGTTTTATGAAGAAATTAATATTTTATTGAATTATTATTAAAATATGTTTATTTAAAATATAATAATGTTACTTTTATTTTCATATTTATTTATTTTTTTAACAATTGAGTGGAGTGTCCATTTTATATAAGTTTGGAGTTTAGTGTCTTTTCTAGAAACTTTAGTTCAATTATGAAATAGTGTGACTGACAAGGAAAATGTTTTAATTTATAAATATTAAAACAAGGTGGTGTAACGTCCTCCCAAGTATAATACTATACTTATGTCATAATATCTTACCTAGGAGTTGTTATTATCACTTAATCGGACCTTATCTGGCAGTAACCTTTGGCCACTTTGTAACACTTTACTAGATAAAATATATTACTTGATAAGTTGTTACGCGTGGCTAGCTGAATAAATTTCATTCTCTGTTCCATTATTCTTATCGGATGTTTTCACAATTTCTATTTGACGATGAAATAAATACTGGATAATCATTGTACTGGAAGTAAAGTAACATAAATATAAATACGAAATAGATAGCGCTACTGAAAACTGGATCATATATATATGTACATCTGGTTTCAAAATTTTATCGGAAGATATATACAACTGTACCGGGTAAGAAAATGAGGCCGCTAGGACAAAATAAAACGGCCTATCACTAAAATCAAAACCCTATTTAGTCCCCATGGGACATTTCAAGTACTATCTCTACTAAACTACTGCCTATGTCCCAAAATATAAAAAGAGGGCCATCCTATACACATCCTATTACTGCACTGCACATGCGCCCTAGGTGGACTCCGGGGAAAGGAATCCGTTCGCCATGCCGGTATCCACAGGGGTGTAGTCTATGCTCGAAGCAGAGGATGAGGAAGATGAACCCGTTGCCTCCGACAGGTCCTCCTCGGACATTGAGACCGAGGGTATTTGCTGTGGTGGTGAGACTGGCGGAGCCATGGCCGGTGCTGTTGTCGGTGCTGCTGCGAGTGGTGGTGGAAAGGGATGGGCCATGTGGAAGAGGATGGCAATATAAGGAATAGTAGGGTCGAACAGTGGATGCATGAGTGGTATAGCAAAATCTCTCTGGAAGAAGAAATAAGGGCAGAACTGAACCTACCGGATATATATGCAGAGTCTAAGAAGCGATCGAGGTGGATATGGAGCTCAGGGAACTTGATGAATAGAACTCCAGTTGCTGCATTCTCCATGATCCGAGAATGATGCGGAAATATATAGTAGGGTGAGAAATAAAGATTTCTTAGTAGGAAGTCCTAAAGCTATGCATTCCTATCATCGCTGTCATTCTCACGTGCCTCGGATTTTAGTTAATTAAAAGAAAATGTTACATCAATAGGATGTTCTACTCAATTAATTATAGAAATCATAGCCCGAAACACAGCTTAGTTTTACTTAAGGAGGTAAAGGAAATTAAACAGAGAAATAAGCAACCATACCTGGGAATTTAAATAAATCCAATAGTACTATTAACTCAATGCATGATAACAGAAATTATGGATATGCATAAGAAATAATGCGCTTGAACTTAACTCATATTTTTCCCTACTTGGTCCCTTGGAAGTCTGTTGGCCATAAAACTCCTGGGTAATAGTTTGCTTTTCAGGATCGAGCTCGTTCCTATACAGGGTTGCCGGGTTTACTTTCCCCGACTTCTCCACTAATCTATTCCCTTTAACTTTATTCAGGAGCTGGCCCAAGTCACATGGAAATCCTTCCTCACTCTTATAAAGGTAATATTACTTATCTAATACTTTGACCAATGCATGCATAACTTGTAGATTTATAATAATTGAAATCTCTGCCTAATTTTTGGCAGCATAACAAATCATGTCCGCTTCCTCATAAATAGTGTCAGACAAGTAGGAAATTTTAATCAAACATCATATTCATACCAAGAGCATAACAATATTAGTAGATGCAATTTTTAAAATCTTAAGTCTTAATATATATTTGCAAGCTTTTAATTCCTATTGATGTTCCCGAGTTCGACTTTCAAACTGAAATGGGGTCCGAGTTCCAAGCTTATATAAATTTCCGACTTTCGGGGTTATGTTCGACTTTCAAGATTGATTCAGGGTCGTGTTTCGGAATTACATGTATAAGAGTTTTATGGGTTTGTGGTCCCGATATCCGGCCTTAATCTACAATTGGTCTTCCAAGACTTTTATGAGTGTGTTTCTAATTTCCGAATTCTGACATTAACTATATCCGATCTAGTTTCTTATTCACTAAGTTCTGAGTTCAACATTAAGTATACTCGATCTAGCTCTCTGTTTGCTAAGTTCCAAGTTCAACCTTAATTATTCCCGATCTAGCTCTCTATTTTATTCTAGACTGCCCTATTTCTAGCCAGAGTTACACTCTTATAAGAGAAAATTCATCGAAAATAGAAATCTAGGTGAAGTCATGTGAAATTTATATCAATATAAAGCTAACAGAACAAACTTTCAAATAAAAGAAGTTGCATATTATTTGGATAAGTATAGTTTAAGATATAAATCCTGAAACTTGATCTTATTGGACTACCCTATTCCAGCCCAGGTTGAACTCAAGATGAATTCATTTATGTACTGGGGATAGTTGGCAATGAATCTGACTCTGAAATTTTTATGGGATGTTTGTTCATATATTAGCTTTCAAACAACTTTAGATTCACTCAATTTGGAGTTATGTAGTGTGACTTACACCGTTCTCAACTCACACTGCCCAGATGAAAGTCCTGATTTGTAGGTCAAACTTTAAAAATTCATAACTACCTCTATATTGATTCAATGGCCTTATATTGTATATGTATGGAAAGCCATAAATGTCTATTTTTATATAAAATTATACTCATGAAAACTTAAATGATGGTAGGCAGAGCCGTACACTTCACCGTACAGACTGTTGAGAAAAAACCCTAACAGCTTCTTGAGTTTTCTCTTTTCTTCAAGTTTTTTCATATAAATTCCAACCCTAATCGCAAAACACATGAAAATTCAATCATGAACCATCATCATCACTCCAAATCACATGAATATCATGAGGAAACAAGATCCCTGCACAGCCTAAATCAATAAAACAAGAAGAGGAGTTGGATTCCTACCTTTTCTATGTGTGATTCTTGCTAGATTTGTGGTTGGAGTTGAAGAAATCTTGTTGTGATTTGCAAGTTTGTGGAAGAGGAGGATGATGTGAGTTGAGATGAGATGAGACGATGGAGAAAAGAATGGACAAGGGTCATCAGTACACATAAAGGGCCGAATTGGTAAGGGCAGAAAAGGAAAGGAGGAAAAACTTCTAAAGCAAGTTGAAGTTGATTGGTGGATTTCATCTTGCCTTAAATTTTGGTTTGGCTTCCCACTATCTATGGCTGATCAAGGTGCCACATGTGGGGTAATTTGGCTAAATCCTAGCCATTCATCCTAGGGCACTCATTATATAAGTTTTATTGATCTGGTTCTGACAGTTTAAAGTATAATCTTACCGATTTCTCTTAAATCGGTAAACTAGTTTTTAGAAGAATTCTGTGAGTTGTCCTATGTTCCTAATCTAATTCTATCAAGCCTAATTCATTCTAATTGGCTTTAAGTAAAATGCTTAATTGAATTTCTATCAAAGCCACTTATTTGATAAAAACCGAACAACTCGGTCATTAACGATAAAATGTTCTTTCGGACGTTACATTACGACCCTCTTAAAAAAAAAATTTTGTCCTCAAAATTTAGTACCTGAGAATAATTCATGATACTCCCTCCTCATATCGGATTCTAGTTCCGATGTATAGTCTGTTGAGTCTTCGTGTCCCTATGCCACCTTTACTAACTGTACGACTTTATTCCGAAGGTGCTTGATGCTCTTGTCCATTATTCGTGCTGGGGGTACATGAAAAGTTAAGTCATCTCTCAACTGGATTGACTCAGGTTCCAAGAAATGAGTAGGCTAGTATTTTCTGAGTTGAGAAACATAAAAGACATCATAAAGATTTGACAGATGTGGAGGTAAAGCGACTCGATATGCAATTGGCCCGATTCATTCCAAAATTTGAAAAGGACCCATAAAGTGAGGGTTTAGCTTTTTTAACCTTAATGGCTCTGCGTACTCTAGGTGTAGGTGTGATCCTTAGGAACACATGGTCTCCTTTTTAGAACTCTAATGGCTTTCTTCTGACGTTCGCATAGCTTTTCTGACGGCTCTGAGCGGTAAGTATTTTGCCACAGTTAAGGATTTCCTACTTGGGGCATTTGCCACCATGTTTGCTTTGCCAGGGTGGTATTTTAGTTCAAATTCATAATCTTTAAGAAACTGCATCCACTTTCATTGCCTCATGTTCAATTCCTTCTGATCAAAAAGGTATTTCAAATTTTTGTAATTAGAAAATACTTCAAACTTCACTCCGTAGAGATGGTGTCTCCACATCTTTAGGGCAAACACTATTGCTACTAATTCAAGGTCATGTATTGGATAATTTCTTTCATGAGTTTTCAGTTGCCTCGAAGTATACGTGATGACGTTCCTGTTCTGCATTAACACGCACCCTAATCCTTCACAGTAGACTTCAAATGGTCCATGAGGATTCGAAAGAGTAAGTACTAGGGCCGTCGTCAACTTTCCTTTTGATTCTTGGAAACTCTGCTCGCATTCGGGTGTCTATTCGAAAAGGGGCACTCTTCTTGGTTAACTTTGTTAGTGGCAAGGCTATTTGAGAGAAGTTCATAACAAATCTCTTGTAATATCGTGCCAAACTTAAGAAACTCCTGACTTCCGTAACTATCATTGGCCATTCCCTGTTTACTACTGCTTCTACCTTACTGGGATCCATTAAAATTCTCCCATGGGATACCACATGGCCAAGAAATTTTACTTGTTCCATCCAAAATTCACATTTGGATAGCTTGGTATAAAGTTTCTTCTCTCTGAGAATTTGCAGAACTAGTCGCATATGGTCTGCATGTCCTGGTCCGTTCTTGAGTAAACAAGAATGTCATTTATGAATACCACCACAAATTTGTCAAGATAGGGTCGGAAGATCCGATTCATATAAACCATGAATATGGCTGGTGCATTCGTCAACCCGAAGGACATCACAGTATATTCATAATGTCCATAATGAGTTCAAAACGCTGTCTTCGGAATGTTTTCTTCTCGAACCTGAATCTGGCGATATCCAGACCGCAAATCAATCTTGGAGAATACCATAGCCCCTTGTAGTTGGTCTATGAGATCATCAATCCTTGGCAATGGATACTTATTTTTTATTGTTGCCTTATTCAACTGCCTGTAATCCACACATAGTCGCATGCCTCCGTCTTTCTTCTTAACTAATAGGACTGGGGCTCCCTATGGTGATGCATTTGGTCTAATAAATTTCTTTTCCAAGAGTTCTTTAATCTGCTTCTTGAGTTCGGTCAACTCCAAAGGTGACATTCAGTATGGCATTGTAGATATTGGTTCTGCTTCCGGTAACAATTCAATGGCGAACTCAATTTCTCTCTCGGGAGGAAAATCAAGAATATCTTCAGGGAACACATCGGGATATTCCTTAACAACTGGAATATTATCTAACTTCTGATCAACCTCTGCTACACTGGTTGATAAGAGAATATACCCTTGACTTTTATCCCCACAATGGTGTACGACTAAGGAACTTAAATAAAGGCTTACAGGGATTACTGATTTAGAAGATGAAACAGAGGGAAGCCCAATGGACTTATCAGAGCAATTTAATAGGGCTTGGTTGACAGAGAGCCAATCCATACCCAAAATGATGTCGAGGCCAAACAAGGGAAGTCAAATTAAATTAGCTAAAAAAGTTCGACCTCCTATTCGACAGGGGACATTTATACAAATGTGATTGGTCTTAACAGGCTCACTTTTAGGAGTAGCAACTTGCAAGTCTTAGGATAATTCAAAAAGAGGTAACTGCAAGGATGACATACAATCATGAGAGATGAAGGAGTGAGATGCACCTGAATCGTATAAAATGGTCAAGGTCTTACCATTCACTTCACACGTGTCTTGAATCAAATCTTCTGACTTGTTAACCTCCTGTGCATCCATAGTGAAAACTCTTCCCTGGCGTTGTGGCTTAGGAGTCGGCTGAGGGTTTCTAGCAGGACATTCATAGATTTTGTGGCCTGGTTTGCTACATCCAAAACAGACATTTTGACCTGCCAAGCAGGGGCGGTTGCCATGATTCCTGCCACATTGGTTGCAAGTCTGGTTCCCAAAAGACCTTTGAGGTTGCTTACCTTTGTTGTTCACCGACTGAAACTTTCTCTGTTGCTGAAAGTTGGGCTTGAACTTGGGGCCTTGCCGAACTAACCCTTTCTCAAAGTTACTGTCGGTTGACCTAGCAATAACTAACTTTTTATTACAATCCTCCACTAAGCGGCACTTGTTCACCAAAGTAGGGAAATCTCTGATCTCCATTGGTCCTATGGTGGTAAGGATGTCTTCTCTCAGCCCACCTTCGAACTTCACGTATTTCCACACTTCATCGGGGTTCCATTGATAGATGGTAGAAAATTTGCACAACTCCTCAAATTTAGCAATGTATTCCGATACACTACTATTCCCTTGACAGAGGTACATGAACTCTAACTCCTTAGCATTTCGGACAGAGTCAGGGAAGTACTTCTAATAAAACGCATCTCTGAATACATCCTAAGTAATATCTGTTTGGGATCCCTCTAATAACCACCGTGCACCATTCCACTAGAACTATGCATCTGCTTCTAGCATATAGGTGGTGAAGGTCACCTTCTGATGGTTTGTGCAGTCTAATATGGAGAAGACCTTCTCCATAGCTTTAACCCACTCATCCGCCTTATTTGGGTTAAAGGCTCCCTTGAAGTTGGGTGGGTTGGCTTTCCGAAACTCAGCAAATTTGAGGTATTCTAGATCCACTCCAGGGCCATTATGATACCCTCCAAGACCTACCTCTGGCTGCCTTCCTAGTTGGCCTATCATTTAAGTTGCCGCAACTGCTTGTTCGCTCATAGCGTGCGCCATTTCTCGTATTGTGTCCAGGAGCTCAGTAGATTCCTCCTAGGCTGGATTCATTTGTGGCCTACCTCGCCTTCTGGAAGCCATCAAGTTCTGAACACACAAAACAAGAGTAATTGAGTTGATCAGGCTAAATACTTAGTTCAGTGTGCTAGTAAATAATAGCATATATTTAGGCAATCCTCTCACATGCATCCTATCCATGTGGATAGGACTTAGTGCATGATAATATCTAAAGAATACAGAGCATATGCGAAGCATAGTTAGTCCTATCCTTAGGCCTATATTATGATGAACTGCTCTGATACCAAAAATGTGACACCTTACCAGACAAAATACTATGCTTAAATCATAATATATTACCTAATAAGTTATTACGCATGGCTAGCTGAATAAATTCCATTCTCTGTTCCATTATTCTTACCTGTTATTTTCACAATTTCTGTTTGACAATGAAATAAATACTAAATAATCGTTGTACTGGAAGTAAAGTAACATAAATATGAATGCGAAATAGACAGAACTACTGAAAACTGCATCATATATATATATATATACACATTTGGTTTCAAAATTTTATCAGAAGATATATACAACTGTACCGGGCAAGAAAATGAGGCCGCTAGGACAAAATAAAACGGCCTATCACTAAAATCAGAACCCTATTTGGTCCCATGGGGACATTTCAAATACTATCTCCACTAAATTACTGCGTATGGCCCAAAATGTCAAAAGAGGGCCATCCTGTATACATCCTACTACTGCACTGCACATGCCCCTTAGGTGGACACGGAGGAAAGGAATCTGTTCACCATCCTGGCGTCCACAGGGGTGTAGTCTATGCTCGGAGCAGAAGATGAAGAAGATGAACCCGCTGCTTCTGATGGGTCCTCCACGCCAGTGGTGAGACTGGCGGAGCCATGGTGTCTTCTTCTTGGTCTTCTTTGCGGGTAGTAGTGGAAAAGGATGGCCATGTGGAGGGGGATGGCAGTATAAGGAACAACAGGGTCGAATAGTGGATGCATGAGTGGTACAGTAAAATCTCTCTGGAAGAAGAAGCAAAATCTCTCTGGAAGAAGAAATAGAGGCGAAACTGACACCTATTGGATATATATACAGAGTCTAAGAAGGGATCGAGGTGGATATGGAGCTCAGGAAACTTGATGAATAGAACTCTGGTTGCCACGTTCTCCATGATCTTAGAATGACACGAAAATATATAGTAGGATGAGAAATAAAGATTTCTCAGTAGGAAGTTGTAAAGCTATGCATTCCTATCATCGCTGTCATTCTCAAGTGCTGCGGATTTCAGTTAATTAAAAGAAAATGTTACATCAACAGGATCTTCTACTCAATTAATTATAGAAATCATAGCCCGAAACACCGCTTAGTTGTACTTAAGGAGGTAAAGGAAATTAAATAGAGAAATAAGCAACCATACCTGGGAATTTAAATAAATCCAATAGTACTATTAACTCAATGCATGATAACAGAAATTATGGATATGCATAAGAAATAATGCACTTGAACTTAACTCATATTTTTCCATACTTGGTCCCCTGGGAGTCTGTTGGCCATAAAACTCTTGGGTAATAGTCCGCTTTTCAGGATCGAGCTCGTTCCTATATAGGGTTGCCGAGTTTACTTTCCTCAACTTTCCCACTGATCTATTCCCCTTAACTTTATTCAGGGGTTGGCCCAAGTCACATGAAAATCCTTCCTCACTCTTATAATGGTAACATTGCTTATCTAATACTTTGACCAATACATGCATAACTTGTAGATTCATAATAATTGAAATCTCTGCCTAATTTTTGGCAACATAATAGATCATGTTCGCTTCCTTATAAATAGTGTCAGACAAGTAGGAAATTTTAATCAAACATCATATTCATACCAAGAGCATAACAATATCAGTAGATGCAAGTTTTAAAATCTTAAGTCCTAATATATTTTGCAAGCTTTTAATTCCTATTGATGTTCCCGAGCTCGACTTTCAAAATGAAATGGGGTCCGAGTTTCGAGCTTATATAAATTTCTAACTTCTGGGGTTATGTTCGAATTCCGAGATTGATTCAGGGTCATGTTTTGGAATTACGTGTATAAGAGTTTTATGGGTTTGTGGTCCCGATATCCGACCTAAATCTACAATTGGTCTTCCAAGACTTTTATGAGTGTGTTTCTAATTTCCGAATTCTGACATTAACTATACCCGATCTAGTTTCTTATTCACTAAGTTCTGAGTTCAACATTAAGTATACCCGATCTATCCTTCTATTTTGCTAAGTTCCGAGTTCAACCTTAATTATACCCGATTTATCTGCTTTATTCCAAATTGCCCTATTTCTAGCTAGAATTACACTCTTATAAGAAAATTTCACCAAAAATAGAAATATAGGTGAAATCATGCAAAATTTATATCAATATAAAGCTAACAGAACAAGCTTTCAAATGAAAATGTTGTATATTATTTGGATAAGTATAATTCAAGATATAAGCCCTGAAACTTGACCCTACTGAACTATCCTATTCCAGCCCGAGTTGAACTCAAGATGAATTCATTTATGTATTAGGGATAAGTGGCAATGAATTTGACTTTGAAATTTTTATGAGATGTTCCCTCGTATGTTAACTTTCAAACAACATTGGATTCACTCAATTTGGAGTTGTGTAGGGTGAGTTACACCCTTCTCAACTCACACTACCTGGATGAAAGTCCTGATTTCTAGGTCAAACTTAAAAAATTCATAACTACCTGTATATTGATCCAATGGTATTATATTATATATGTATGGAAAGTCCTGAATGTCTAGTTTCATATAAAATTATATTCATGAAATTTAAATGGCTGTAGGCGGAGCCGTACACTCTGCCGTATAGACCGCCGAGGAAAAACCCTAACAGCTTCTTGAGTTTTCTCTTTTCTTTAAGTTCTTTCATACAAATTCCAACCCTAATCACAACACACATGCAAATTCAATCATGAACCATCATAATCACTCCAAATCACATGAATATCATGAGGAAACAAGATCCCCACATAGCCTAAATCAAGAAAACAAGAAGAGGAGTTGGACTCCTACCTTTTCTATGTGTGATTCTTGCTAGATTTATGGTTGGAGTTGAAGAAATCTTGTTGTGGCTTGAAGGTTTGCGGGAGAGGAGGAAATTGGTGAGGGCAGAAAAGGAAAGGAGGAAAAACTTCTAAAGCAAGTTGAAGTTGATTGACGGATTTCATCTTGCCTTAAATTTTGGTTTGGCTTACCACTTTCTATGGCTGATCAAGGTGCCACGTGTGGGGTAATTTGGCTAAATCCTAGCCATTCATCCTAAGGCACTCATCATATAAGTTTTATTGATCTAGTTTCGACAGTTTAAAGTATCGAAATCTTATCGATTTCTCTTAAATCGGTAAACTGGTTTTTAGAAGAATTCTGTGAGTTGTCCTATGTTCCTAATCTAATTCTATAAAGTCTAATTCATTCTAATTGGCTTTAAGTAAAATACTTAATCGAATTCCAATCAAGCCCACTTATTTGATAAAAACCGAATAACTCGGTGATTAACGATAAAATTTTCTTTTGGATGTTACAACCTTCGCCTCGGAGGGCCTTCTTCGAAACTTTTGAACTATCTAAAGATAACACAAAAATAAACATAGGAGTGAGAATTATAAATTCTTAGTAGGATTCCTAAAGAAAGTTCATACTATTCATCGTTATTATCTCCAGCTGCTTCAGTTTATTATAAAAAGTGAACATATTATACGAATTGTTCTGTTTTGTAGTTTGAAACATATGGTCCAAAGCAAAATTCATTTTATTTCACGCACTTAGTCACATTGGCAATATTCCATTAGAATAATTTTCACCGCGTAAGTATAGCATCAATAAAACATGGGATATAATTATGCAAATATTGATATTTGAATTCATGCAGATGCACTGGTGTTTTTCTTTAACTTTCTTTGCTTTCTTTTCTTGGCACACTTAGGCGTTACGTATCGTCGTTCCTAGCGTGCTTGCATATGTTTTAATCTTTAGTCTTTCCTACTCTTGGGTAGTCTGATCTAGGAGTGAGCTCAACTTGTAACCGTTGTCACACAAAACTAATCTACAAGGGGATCCACGTGCCTCTAGTCTTGGAGGGATCTCATTTTAGTCACGTGCCTCTAAATTGAAGGGATCTCTCTTGGTCACATGCCTCAAGAATAGAGGGATCTCAACTGACCACTTACCTTCAATGTAGAGCGATCTCATCTGACCACGTGCCTCCAAAGTAAAGGGATCTCATAGTTTTATGCTGCCTTCACAAGGAGGGACCCAATTAACTGCCTCCAAGTGAAGGGACCCAATCTTATCTTATTTAACTACCTTCACAAGGAGGGATCTCATAACTGCCTCCAGGTGAAGGGATCCATATTTAATATGTTCATATCCTTTCATTCTCATACATAATCATGCATAGACATGCTGAATATATTCATACATCATACATATGCTTCATCATTTACTTTCATATATCCTTGCATATAGAGTTTCAAGTTTATATCATGAATATTCATATCAGAGACTATGATAATTTCATTAATATACTTCATATCATACTTAAATCATCCTTGCATATATGAATCTTATGAGCATAACATTTAAATGTTTATAACATTTATATAATTCACATATTTCTGTCAGAATTTCGGCAGCATAACGGATCAAGTCCGCTTCCCGTGAATAGTGCCAGACAACTAGGAAACTTTAAATAAACAGTAAACCCAATATAGAGCATCATATCTTCATTAGTTGTCACACACAACAAAGTCTTGCGAAGCTTGTAACTTTTACTGATGTTCCCGAGTTTGAGCTTAGGACCGACTTTTGAGATTGAATTTTGTCCGAGTTCCGAGATTATACAAGTTCCGACTTCTCGGTATATAAGGTTAATGTTTTGATTTCCGACTTCCAGGGTTATGTTTAAAATCGATCTCCGAGATTGATCCTAGACCGTGTTTTAGAATTACATGTATGAGTTTTAAAGTGTTCTAGTTCTTGACTTCTGAGATTTGGGTATAAGGTTTCATATTCTGGTACTAACTTCCAAGTTTATGATGAAGATCCTCGACTTCCGGGTTTAAGTATGTTAGGTTCTATATTCTTATTTTTGACATCTGATTTTAAGGTGATTTATATGTTGCATGATTTCTGATCTCCGACTTTAAGCCACAATTAGTCTTCCAAAACTTTTATGAATGTGTTCCCTAAGTCCCAAGTTCCGACATTAACTATACCCGATCTAGTTTTCTATTTGCTAAGTTCCAAGTTCAACATTAAGTATACCCGATCTAGCTTTCTGTTCCCTAAGTTCCGAGTTCCAACATTAACTAAACTTGATCTAGTTTTCATACATGTCTCTAGCCAGAATTGCACTCTTCTAAGAGAAAAATCATCAAAAATAGAAATTTGGGTAAAATCATGCGAAATTTATATCAATGTAAAGCTAACAAAACAAGCTTTCAGATAGAACAAGTTGCATATCATTTGAATGAGTATAATTCGAGATATAAGCTTTGAAACTTGGCCTTCCTGAATTGCCCTATTTTGGCCCAGTTTGGATATAGGGCAACTTCTTTGAACCATTAGGAGCAAACGAGACCGAATCTAACTCTGAAATTTTTATGATGTTCTCTTATGTGTAAGCTTTCTAACAAAGTTGGTTTCATTAAATTCCAAGTCGTATAGGGCAAGTTTTGCCCTGAACAACCTAGTCTGCCCAAAATCAAACTTAGAAACCTAGGTTAAACTTCCAAAATTCATATCTCTCTCAATACATATGATATATGTATGGAAAGCCCTGAATTTCTAGTTTCATATAAAAATAGTTTCATCGAATTTGAATGGCTGTAGGCGGAGCCGTACATTCCGTCATACGGACTGCCGAGGTAATTTGGTGTCCAGCCTCTCACATCTTCCTATTCTCACCCTTTCTTCCTAATCGAATTTAAACACAAAAATAGCCAAAGATCATCATATTCATTCACTAATCACATCAAGAAATGAGAAAATAAAGACGCAATCAGCCACCCATAACTAGAATATCAAGAACAAGATTGAATCTCTACCTCCTTTAAGTGTGATTTTTAAGTTTGAGCTCAAGTTGATGAAACCCTTTCAAAGCTTGAAGGTTTGATGGAGTGGATTAAGAGGAGAAGAGAAGAAGAAGGTTGAAGCAAGGAAAGGAGGAAGCGCAAATCAGCATAGTGAAGGGAGAAAATCTAATTCAAACGTAAAGTTGGAATTGTGAGTTTTGATTGGCTGAAATTTTGTGATTAAAGCTTATCCATATCTCCCTCTTTTGTGGCCTTGGTGGTGCCACCAATGTAGCGTTAAATGGCTGAGTATTCAACCTTGAGTCATAGGGTTTAAGGTGTACAATCCTTTGATTCGGTTTCGATAATTTAAAATACCGAAATCTTACCGATTTCCTTTAAATCGGTAAATTGGTTTAAGAAAGTTTCTTTGAAATCTTCTTCTATACTTCTAACCTAATTCCCTCATCTCTAAACTCAATTTATTGCTAGTTAATTGATTCTAAATAAATATTTAGTCGAATTTTAATTAACTTCAATTATTCGATAAAAACTGAATAATAAGGCGAAAAATGATAAGAAAAATTCCGGTGGATGTTACAATTACCACCGTCCTAAAAAAAAATTTTGTCCTCAAAATTTAGTCACAAAACTAACTATTTATTATCGTAAAAGTTTGAAAAAGTTCACACATAAAAGCACACTAAAGTTGAATAAATACAGTCAAAGAAAATATAGTAAACCTAGTTATATAATTTAACATAATATAGTTAGCAAAAGTGAATCCTTGTCCTAGGTTATTCCCAATTTCACTTCAGCTCCTTTGGGGAAATAGCCTTTTCAACATTCAAGGTGAAGACCCGTCCTAGTTATTGCAGTTTAGGGGTAGGCGGCTAATGCGTATATAAGCAATCTCTGATCATGTGACCCGGCTTCCCATACTTAAAGCATACTTGCCCTGCGCTTGGCCTTTGTAGTTGTTCATCCTCATGTCTATTAAATTGACGCAGCTTCTTTGGTGGTGGGGCAGGATGAAATTCCTACGCTTGGCCCCAGGTTCCTTTAGGAACAAAACAGAGAAAGGAAAGAGATGCAGGGATGGCGCAACCTCTATGGCTAGACGTCGGCATTCCATGGCGATGGCAATGGCTGGTGGTAGAATTGTGGTGGTTCTTGGAGCTATGATGATGGACTTGTGGTGGCTGGTGGTTGCGGTTTGTGGCAGTGCATATTATGTTTTTTTTTTTTTTCTGGGTTTTTCGTTTGGGTGTAGTAGGGTTTTGGTTTTTCTAGTTTGGGTATAGTGGGGGTTGAGGTGTTTTGGTGATTGTGATGAGGTGAAGATGTTTGTTTGATATCCTTGGATTGAAGGAAGGCTATGGTGGTAGTGTTGGTTTTTTTGTGCTCTAGGCTATTTTCTCAAGTTCTTGATTCTTGGCACAAGACTATTCTCTTTCTTTCTCTCTCTCTCTCTCTCTCTCTCTCTCTCTCTCTCTCTCTCTCTCTTTCTTTTTGAGGTTTATTTGTTCTTATGAAATGATGAAGTTATGTCAATGGATGAGAGTGTGCTATGAAGGACAAAGTGAATAAGTGAAAGTGTGTTGTGTTTGTATGTTACAAAGGACAAAATCAAATTGATGCAGAGTGATGAAAAATGAAGCACGAGAATGATACCAGAACCATAGCAATACTCTATTTTGATTGCACTTCTCCTTTACTTTGTAGCTTGCAACAATTCTGGTTCCTTTCTCCTCTTTCCCTATTTTTAGTCCCTTTTTTCTCTACACTATTTGATCTATTTATATGTGTTGAATGGGACTAATTGAGATTAAATATGATTGATTCTGATTGAAATTTGACATTAATGATGATTAGCAAATTTGATCTGATTTGAAGGATACAAATGCTAAAAATGATTGAGCACAAAATTAAGAGATTCTCATAGATTTTTGTTTTCCATTATGATGATTCTTTCCTTTTTCTTTCTTTTTTCTTTTTTCATCTCTCTCTTTATCTTTCTTTTTTCTCGTCTTTTTTTTTTTTTTTTTTGTCTCGGGAGAATATAGTGTTCACAGTCAGCCCTCTTTACTTGTTTCTTAATAGAAAATATAAAACGGTAGTTTTAATATTTTTGTGCTAAGGAACTAGTAAAAATATGAACACATATTGTTGTCCAAGTAGGGAAAATGACGAAATGCGATCTTGCAAATGAAAGGAAATGTAGCCTTACAAACGGAATGTAGTTTTGCAACCGTGTGAACGAAATGAAATGCTGCCTTGCAAATGAAATACAACCATGCAGATGAAATGGTATGTAGCCTTGTGGCCTTGTAGATGAAATGCAATGTTGCGAATAAAATGCAGTCTTGCAACCTTGCGAATAAAATGAAATGCAGTCTTACGACCTTACGGATGAAATGCATCTTTGTGTAACACCCTCTATTATATAAGCCATGCTCGAGTCACGAAATTATATTAAGAGGTTATCACTGTACTAAAAGAACCTTTAAAATACGAAAATATAATACATGGCCCTTCGACTGTACACTTTATTACTAGAATATAGCTCATAAATTTCGTCATCTCGGGTATATAGAGAATAAAATAAAATAATTACAATTTAAAAGAAATTTGTGACTAACATGTCACATAGAACTTGCCCCCGTTGGTCGTCAGCTAGCTTCAGTAGTTTCTTGATTTAGTTTGCTTTTGAGTCTTGCTCTGTGAATGTCCCAATATTCCTCCTCACACTTGATTTCCAACTTAGGTACTGGAATGTTTACAGAAGACGAAAGCATACAAGCAGGCAGTAAGAACCTATGGTTCTCAGTAGATAAATTACAACCATACAGTGTCATCATAAACATTCCAGCCGCTTTGGTTTCCTATAAAAATGTGAGCACGTGTACACAACCAGTGGTTCAGTTTTAAGTTGAAAACATCTTTCTCGAAGCGGGTTATATTTTAGCAATCACTTGCCATGTTATATGATAGTCATAAAAATATGAATACTAGAATATGCTATAACAAGAAACATGATAACATTATGACTTATCAAGATAATTGAAAATGCACATAAAGATGCTTATGCTTGACTGTATGCAAGTGCACTTGACTTAATTCGTATCTTTCTTTAACTTGCAACTTGTTCTTCATAAACTTTTCCATTACTTGGTCCCCTGGGAGTTCTTGGCCATTTTAAACTCCTGGGTAATAGTCTGCTTTTGAGGATCGAGCTCATTCCTGTACAGGAATGTCGAGTTTACTTTCCCCGACCTTCCCATCGATCTATTCCCCTTAACTTTTTATCCGGGGCTGGCCCAAGTAGCATGGAACTTTCATAATAACATAATTCTTATCATAACTTTCATAGCTTTCTTGAAAGTGCACATGTATTAACATGTATATCATAACTTATGCATAGATTCTATCGAAATTTTGGCAGCATAACGGAACGCGTCCGCTTTTCCATGAATAGTGCCAGTACATCAGAACACCAATTTCTCATAGAAAACACAATATTGCATTCATAACTTAACATTGAACTTGTAGAAACATTGATCTCATTAAGGCAGAGTTTCTGCCTTAGCATAATCATTCAACCCAATTTTTGTAAATCAAGCCATAATTTTTATTTAACTCATTTGGACCTCAATTTTGGATATGTTAAAGTTTTATGTGTCTATTTTTTAACCTCTTTAGTCCCATCTAATTTTGATAACTATAACTCAAAATTACTTAGGTTTTATCCCGGTCTGCTCAGTGGCTAGCCAGAATCAGACACCTAAAAGTAAAAATCCACTAAAAATTGAAAACTAATTCAAATCATACGAAATTACTCTCATATTAAAGCGAACAGGACAAGCTTTTATTTACAAAAAGTCCCATTCCATTTGGCTTAGTAGGGCTTGAGTTATAAGCCCTGAAATCTCATCTTCCTAAACTACCATACTTTAGCCTGGTTAAGATGTAAGGTAACTTCTTTGAACTACTGGAAGCATATGGGACTGTAACAAACTCGGAATTTCATTGTGGGAAAAAATTGGTTTCACTCAATTTGAAGTTGTATAGAGTGAGTTACACCCTTCTCAAGTTATACTGCTCGAGTGAAAGTCTTGATTCCTAGGTCAAATTTCAAAAATTCATATCTCTCTCAATACTAATCCAATAACCTTATATGATATATGTATGGAAAGCCCTAACTGTCTAGTTTCATATGAAAATGCTTTCATTGAATTTAAACGGCGGTAGGCGGAGCTGTACACTCCGCCGTATGGACTGCCGAGGGTTTTTGGTTTCCCAGCTTCTCAGCTCTTCCTATTTTCATCCTTTCTTGCTTCCAATTCGGTTTGAACCTCATAACAACCAATAAACCCGCCATATATCATCATAATCATTCAATTAATATATCAAAGATTAGGAAAATAATCCACCACCAGCCAGCCAAGATCAAAGAATCAATATAAGAATTAAACCTCTACCTCTTATTATATGTGATTGGCTTGATTTTTGGGGCTTGGATGAGCAAAACCTGGTTGAACTTGATAGTTTGATGAAGTAAGGTGAGTGAAGAAGAGAAGGAGAGAGTTGGGACAGAGGAGAGGAGGCGCAGAAAATGGCTGACTGGAGGAAAGGAATTGTGTATATAAAGACATGGAAGTGGTTAGAGTGAAGGGTTGTGATTGGTTGAAACATGTATGGCTGAAATTCAGCCAAGCTTCTTCATGCATTGTGGGCAAAGTGGCTGAATTTCTTGTGGCTGGAAACCAGCCAAGCCTCCTTTTGTTTATGGTCTAATGTGGCTTAATTATCCTCTACACAAAATGAGAATTCGTTTGCACTTGCTCCGAACTCGGAACTCGCATCCGTCTTGAGTAAAGTCGTAACTCGGGTGTGAAGTTTATTAGGTCGGAAATCATATCTGTTTTCTCTTAAGATTAAAGTCGGATATCGTGAATGGATAAACTCGGATATCAGTTAATCAAGTAAGGTTAAGTCGGAAATCGGAATTCATGTAAGTTCTGTTCGAACTTGAAGATCAACTCAGGAATCTGAACTCGTGTCCATTCTATTGGACATCAACCTTGAGATCGGAAATCATGAAAATTTCACCTTTCATTTGAAACTCGAAGTCGGAAATCATGAAAATTGAAAATGAGATCGGAAATCGTGAAATTTGTCTATTTTACTTGAATCTTAGAAACAAGGTCGGAAGTCGGAACTCGTGGAGGATATTACACCTTGTGGCCTTGCGGATGAAATATGTAACATCCTCAATTTCATGTCATGCTAAATTACCTCAGTAACCTTGAGTAATTAGGCACTTAATGAGAAATTATGAGATTAAGGCTTAATTAAGGGGTTAACGAAGAGTTTATGAGTTAACTTGGATGAGAAAAGTCAAGAAAATGTTTAATTGAGATTAGATAATATCTAATTAAGTAAGTCAGAGCCTCTATAGCTTAATTAAGCACTAATCACCCTTAATTAGCTTAATCGAGTTTAATTAAGGTTAATTAAGCTTAATCGCAAGATTAATTTTTGTTAATTATGTTCTTGTGTGTTAATCACTAATCCTTGCTTAATCATCTCAATTAAGTTGCAAGAGCACTTAATCACATGATTAAATTCAAATTTAGTCAACTAGACAATAAAGTAAAGAGTGATGTCATAAAAGTATGAAGCTTTAGACAAGAGTGCTTTATGTAAGAGTTTGACTATGCTTTGTTCCCCTATCATCTACTTTATCTCGTTAATCACTAATTAGTACAAAATGAAGCAAAAATATCTCCCCCCACCGTACTCAAAGTTATGGCCATACACAACACATGCACACACTCACTTTTCATTTTTCAACTTCTATTCCCTCTCTAAGTTTCCTACTCCTCCAACTTCTTTCTAAAATTCTCTCTTCTTTTTCTTCATCTTGTTCTTTTTTTCTCCACCACCACCACCCAAAACCTCTCACTTAGCCCTTCAAGGACCTCATCTTTGGGTCTTTGGAGACAAGATCTAAACACTACAACCACCATTTTCACAAGATCTCAAGAGCTTCTCCTTCCTTCTTGCAAAACTGCCACCATCATCATCAGGAGGAGCCATCATCTTCTTCTTCCTCTACTCTTGTTTTTGTGCCATCTTCAAGAAAGGTAGTGATTTTCATCTTTTTATTTTGTTTGCTCAAGAAAGCTTGAAGCTTGGTTCTTTTCATGACCAAGATCTTTAAGTGAAAACTTGAGAAGAACCTTCATGCTCTTCATGAGGAAAAGTTTCCATTTTGGAAAAATATGTTCTTGTTGTTCTTCAAGTGTTCTTGATGTTTCTACTTTTGGAAAAATATGTTCTTGTTCTTCTTTAAGTGTTGTTGATGTTTCTATTTTTGGTAAAGTATGTTCATGTTCTTATTCTTGAATGTTCTTGGTGGTATCTTGCTCAAAGTTGCTCTTTTCTTATGATGAGTTTATGATTAGAAAAGTTTTATCTCCACATGTTTTTCATCATTTGATAAGACTATGAATATCCTAAAAGCTAAAAAGTTTGCTTCTTGATTCCTTAAAAGTGGCGCAACTTTTAAGCTTTCATAAAGTCTTATTTTGTTTTGTTTTGAAGACAAGACTACATCTAAAAGTCTAAGCTTTTTTTTGAATAATAAGCCTTTTTATGTTATAAAATGATATCCTATCACTTTATGTCTTAGAAATCAAACCTCAAAGCCAAGACCTTTTATAAAGTTTCAAACTTTAGTCAAGAATGAAACTTTTAAGTCATAAAAGTGTTGTTTTGTAACATTTAATTCATAAAATTTAGATCTTGAATCAAAACAATGCTTAAAGGTGTTAACTTTTATAAAGATCAAGGCTTTATAACTTTAAAGCTAATGTCTTATATCACTAGTTCATAAAGTAGGAATCTTTTAGACTTTAAGACAACTTTAAATCATAAAGTTGAGACCTTGATGGTCTTAGGGTAAATACAAGTGTTAACTTTCGTAAAGATCTAATGTTCAAGTCAAGAATATAATATTAGAGGCACCTACTTTCATAAAGAATAAAACTTTATGACTACTTTATAAAAAATGATAACTTTTATAATACTTAAGGTATGACCTTGTATGTTAGTAGTAAAAGCTTGAATCTTTGTAACATGGTTAAGTTAAAAATCACCCTTGATGTTTAGTGAACATGGTGTTGTTGGGTTCATAATGTTGTTATGCGTTGTCATGACCCAAGGATTAGAGGGATCTTGAACTCTTTGGGAACAGAAGCATGATTAGGGACTCTGAGCATACCATGAACTTAGGAATCACTGAGTGCACTATCTCAAGGAAAGGAAACAATCATTTAACTTAATTAATTTGAATAATTGTTCCATAAGACATGAACTCAAGTAAAGAATAATTTCATATAAGAACTATGCAACTAAAAGACCATATACATATATTTTAACTAAGCGATTCTCTCATGGGTAACCACGGGAAATCAAATGACGATTCATAAGATTTTTCACAAAGAATAACACAACTGTAAACCCTTTTAGGGTATGAATCTATGATGCCATTCGGTGTGATGAGTGATGAGTTTGATTGTGCTTTGTCTCACGATTAATTGATTATTGTGATATGATAAACTGTTGATTGGAAGTTTTATGATTGACATTTTGGGGAAGCATTGGTCTAGCAGTTTTGCTGCCGGATTTCCATCGAAATTATGGACTTAGTCATATCATTGCATATGTCTAGTCAAAAAAGTATTTATGCATGTAAAATATAATGATAAGAAAAGAAATAATGGGATATGACCCCTCGATCACTTCAGGGAAGTGAGAGACGGTGATCCACAAAGAGTCAAGGAACCTTTTTGAGGGAGGCAAGGATGACATGGAGGATCCTCCAACTTAGAGTTAACCAATATCGGCTTAGTCTGATTTGGTTAGTACTGCATGGCGATGGTCACGGAATAAGCTCATGTCCAAAAGTAGTCTATTTCAAAGGAAAAGTAAAGAATGTTAAGCACGTGCTAAAAATAAAAGTAAAGTCAAAGTAGAACCATGGTCAAATTGATGAGTTGCATAGACATGCATGTTTCTATATTTCTCATGCATATTATGAATGTTTATACTATGGTCTCACATGTATATGCTCTTATATGGTAGCTTTGAGCTTCTTTATATTGTGCTTACATGGGAAAGATTAAAAGAAACCTACTTCGGGAGCCTTTGTTTCCAAACCCTTTAAAAATAGAACTTATGCATGCTCACTATTTTCATAATTAAACTCGAAGTTGCTGGGACGACGACGATGATACATTAGTGGTCTAGTCGGGATCCTACTGAGAAATCTTGTATTTCACACTCCTACATTTCTGTGTTGTCTGCAGACGGAGCTGATGGCATCTTCAGCAGCACTCCCATTTGTGCCTGACTGGATGAGACGAAGAGTTGCCATGTTTCTTCACCTTGCTAAGGAGGATCGAGATAGTGGCATAATATTTTCATTTTCTTAAGAGGCCTAGTTGGGTAGTTTATGTGTAATTAAAAGCATGTAGAAGTCATGCTGCTTCATTTGACCTATTACATATGTGATACTTATTAAGTGTAATAATGACTCTTGAGTATCTATGATTACATTCTTGGCTTATGGTATTGTGTTATGTTGTTTCAATTTTATCATATGTTTTATGAGTAGCTCAGCGATATGAGGAACAACGTCCATGTGTATACAAGTAAGTAAGCATTTAAAGGCTTAATTTTCAAGCATAAAGGTTTTATAAAAAAAATTACATGCTAATTTCAATAATAAGAACTTTCGCTAGTTAAGAGTAACAACTAGTAATGCCATAGAATGACTTAAGCATAGTATGGTATTATTATAGTGTTACATTTTGGTATCAGAGCAGTTCGTCCTTGTAGAGCCTGGGGATGGACTAGCTATGCTACTAAGCATACTCTATCATGTGATAGAAATCATGCCATGGATCTTACCACAGGGGTAAGATATCGGAATTAGGTAGGCATGACTATCTGGTTGTGAATGTGATTAGCAACTACCACACTTAGCTTGGTTTTGAGCCTGATTAACTCTTTGTTTGTGTGTCCAGGAACTGATGACTTCCGACAGGCAGAATAGGTTGTGAGTCGAATCTGCCACCTTAGGTATAGCAGATATGACAAATGTTTCTCCTACACTGGTCCCAGCCATGTGGGGAGAGATTGTTGTAACTAATCGAGTCTTAGGATGAATAGCAGGAATCGAGGCTGACCCAAAATACTTGAAGTTTGCTAAGTTTATGAAGACCAACCCACCAGTTTTCTAAGGAGACTTCAACTCTAAGGAAGTTGAAGGATGGATCGAGGCACTGGAAGGGACAATCTCTGTGTTAGGTTGCATGGGGCTGCAAAAAGTAACATGTGCTACCTACATGCTGGAGGTTGATGCTAAAGCTTGGTGGGCCAATGCTAGAAGGATGATCGAGGATTCCCAGACGCCCATTACCTGGGAGGTATTCAAGGCTGCACTCTATGGTAAGTGCGCTATGCCAAAGAAAGATGCTTCTGGAAGAATGACAGTTTCTTAATAATAAGGGACTAGGTACAACCCGTATTGCAAGAGACAACCACAGTTTGGAAGGGGCACGGGTGGTCAGTTACCAAAGCAAATGGTGACTCTTAGGTGCCCCAAGTGTGGCAAGATTCATGGAGGCTAACCCTGCTTAGCAGGACAAAATGTTTGTTTTCGATGTAGAAAGCCTGGACATATGGCTAGGGATTGTGCTATCAAGCTGTTGCCCCCGCCAACAAGTGCCAATACCAAGGAAAGGGTCTTTGCCCTTAATGTTGAGGAGGCCACTCAATCCAATGATCTAATCCAAGGTAAGTGTGAGGTTAATGGTAGAATCTTAACTGTACTATATGATTCTGGAGCTATACACTCCTTTATTTCTCATGATTGTGTAGATAGATTGGGATTGTCTGTATCTGAATTACCTTACATGTTAATTGTTTCTACTCCTGCTGGGAAACCAGTCAAGACTTGTCATTCTTGTCTGAATTGTCATTTCCAAATTGATGGTAGATCTTTTGTAGCAATTTGATTTGTTTGCCTTTGTTTGGTTTGGATTTGATTCTAGGTATGGATTGGCTTTTGGCTAACCGTGCTATGATAAATTGTTCTGAGAAATCTATTGTGCTTCCCCCTATACCTGTAAAACATGTTAAACCTATTTGTTTGTTCATGAACTCTATCAAAATAGGGAGTAGTGAGTTGTTAATCATGGATATGTTCTCCTTCTGGCTAGTGAAGTGGAACTAGAGCAGGTATTAGATGAGATCCCTGTACTCAGGACATACCCAGATGTGTTTCCCAATGATATACTCGAGTTTCGCCCGGAAAGGGAAATCGAGTTTTCTATAGAGTTGGTACCGGGAATGGGGCCAATCTCTATAGCACCCTATAGGATGTCCCCACTGGAGTTGTCAGAGTTGAAAGGACAATCGGAAGAGTTGTTGGAAAAGAAGTTTGTTAGACTTTGTGCCTTATCTTGGGGAGCCCTGGTGTTGTTTGTGAAGAAGAAAGATGGAAGTATGAGGGTGTGTGTGGATTATAGGTAGTTGAATAAGGTGACTGTTAAGAACAAGTACCCTTTGCCTAGGATAAATGACCTCATGGACCAACTGCGAGGTGCAGTTATGTTCTCTAAGATTGATTTGAGATCTGGATATCATCAGATAAGGGTGAAAGAGGAGGATATACCCAAGACGGCTTTTAGGACAAGGTATGGGCATTATGAGTTTACGGTGATATCATTTGGATTGACTAATGCCCCTGCTATTTTCATGGATTATATGAATAGAATCTTTAGACCTTACTTGGATAAGTTTGTAGTTGTTTTCATAGATGATATCCTCATCTATTCGAGAACAAAGGAAGAGCATGGAGAGCATTTGAGAGTTGTGTTAGGAATCTTGAGGGAAAAGAAGCTTTATACTAAGTTATCTAAGTGTGAATTCTGGATGGAGGAAGTAAAGTTCTTAGGGCATGTGGTGTCATAAGGAGGTATCATTGTGGATTTGAGTAAGATTGAGGTTGTAATAAATTGGGAGAGACCAACCTCGGTAACTAAGATAAGGAGTTTCTTGGGTTTAGCCGGTTACTACCATAGGTTTATTAAAGGATTTTCTCATATGTCCTTGTCCTTAACCAAGTTAATAAAGAAGGATGCCCCATTTGTGTGGACCATGGATTGTGAGAAAGGCTTTCAAGAGCTAAACGGAAAGTTAACCTCAACCCCAGTATTAGTTTTGCCTGACCTAAGTGGACCATTCGAGGTTTATTGTGATGCCTCTGGGTGAGGTCTAGGTTATGTCTTAATGCAGAATAGGAACGTGGTGGCTTATGCTTCTAGGCAGTTGAAGCCTCACGAGGTGCATTACCTAACCCATGACTTGGAGTTAGCAATGTTTGCCCTAAAGATATGGGGGCATTATCTATATGGAGTGAGGTTTGAGGTGTTTTCTAGTCATAAGAGTTTAAAGTATTTCTTTGATCTAAAGGAGTTGAATATGAGGTAAAGGAGATGGATGGAGTTTTTGAAGGATTATGAGTTGGGTTGAATTATCATCCTGGGAAGGCTAATGTGGTGGCTAATGCCCCGAGTCGGAAATCTTTGCTTGTGTCATGGATGATGGTCAAGGAGAATGAGTTGGTAAGGAGCTTTAGAGACCTTAACCTTGGAGTGGTGTTGACCCCCTATAGTTTAAGATTGAATAAGCTTAGGGTGATGAGCGATTTCAAGAGTCAAATTACTCAAGCCCAAAGTGAAGAAGAGGATTTCTTGAAAACCCTAGCATTAGTGGGAGAAGGAAAATTGAAGGGTTTTGCTAGAGGTATAGATGGGCTATGGAGATTTGAAGGAAGAGTTTATGTACTCGCAAGTAGTGACCTCCAAAAAAGGATTTTGGAGGAGGCTCAGAAGAGCCATTTCACCATAAACCCTAGTGTAATGAAGATGTACCAAGACGTTAAGAAGATGTTTTGGCAGCTGGGATTGAAAAGGGACATTGCTGAGTTGGTAAGCAAGTGTTTAGTCTGCCAAAAGGTAAAGATTGAACACCAAAAGTCCTCTAGTATGTTGCAACCATTGGAGATCCCAGAATGGAAATGGGAAAGTATCTATATGGACTTCATGATGGGTTTACCCAAAACACAAGCTGGTTTTGATGCGATATGGGTAATTGTTGACAGATTAACCAAGTCTGCTCCCTTCTTGCCCATTCGAGCTATTTATCCTTTGGAAAAGTTAGCCCAACTGTATGTTTAAGAGATAGTAAGGTTGCATGGTGTACCTTCAACCATAATCTCGGATAGAGACCCGAGGTATGCCTCTAGATTCTAAGAAGCCTTGCAAAAGGCATTTGGGATGAGGCTTTGCCTAAGTACAGTTTATCACTCCTAGACGGATGGACAGTTGAGAGGACTATCCAAACTTTAGAGGACATGTTGAGAGCTTGTGTGTTGGATAATCGAGGAAGTTGGGATAGATACACTTACCTTTGATTGAGTTTACCTATAACAATCATCATCATGCAAGTATTGATATGGCACCCTATGAAGCTTTGTATGGAAGGAAGTGTCAATCTCCTTTGTTTTGGTTTGAACCAGGTGAGCAAAACCTATTAGGACCTGATCTTGTGAGGCAGACCACGAAGCAAGTTAGAAGGATTAGGGACAGAGTCCTTACGGCTCAAAGCCATCAAAAGAACTGTGGATAAGAGGAGAGAGCCCCTATAGTTCCAAGAAGAAGAACATGTGTTCCTAAAAATCACTCCTATGACTGTATAGGTGGAGCCATGCAGTTAAAAAGGTTAAGCCCTCGTTTTCGTGGCCCTTTTCAAATTCTAAAATGTGTCGGGTCAATTGCTTACCAAATAGCCTTACCTCCAAACTTGTCAAACCTTCCTGATGTCTTTCATTCCGATCCTAGTCATTTACTTTAACCCAAAAGTGTAAAGTTAAGGGAAGACCTAACCTTCAATCTGCCACCGTCTCGGATCATGGATCGTGGGGTAAAACAGCTGAGGAATAAGATGGTACCCTTGGTCACTGTGGCTTGGGGTAGAGGAAAAATGGAGGACTATACATGGGAGTTGGAGTCCAAGATAAAGAACGAGTATCCGAATTTGTTTACAGGTAACGAATTTTGAGGGCAAAATTCTTTTCAAAGGTGAGGAGAAATGTAACATCCTAAATTTCATATTGTGCTAAATTACCTCAGTAACCTTGAGTAATTAGGCACTTAATAAGAAATTATGAGATTAAGGCTTAATTAAGGGTTTAACGAAGAGTTTATAAGTCAACTCGAATAAGAAAAGTCAAGAGAATGCTTAATCAAGATTAGATAATCTCCAATTAAGTAAGTCAGAGCCTCTATAGCTTAATTAAGCACTAATTGCCCTTAATTAGCTTAATCAAGTTTAATTAAGATTAATTAAGCTTAATCGCAAGATTAACTTTTGTAAATCATGTTCTTGTGTGTTAATCACTAATCCTTGCTTAATCATCTTAATTAAGTTGCAAGAGCACCTAATCACATGATTAAATTCAAATTTAGTCAACCAGACAGTAAAATAAAGAGTGATATTGTAAAAGTATAAAGCATTAGACAAGAGTGCTTTATGTAAGAGTTTGACCATGCTTTGTTCCCCCATCATCCACTTTGTCTCGTTAATCACTATTTAACACAAAATGAAGCAAAAATATCTCCCCCTACTCTGCTCAAAGTTATGGCCATACACAATACACACACACACACACACACACACTCACTCACTTTTTATTTTTCAACTTCTATTCTCTCTCTAAGTTTCCTACTCCTTCAACTTTTCTTTAAAATTCTCTCTGCTTCTTTTTCATCTTTTTCTTCCTTTCTCCACCACCATCACCACCCAAAACCTCTCACTTAGCCTTTCAAGGACCTCATCTTTGGGTCTTTGGAGACAAGATCTAAACACTACAACCTCCATTTTCACAAGATCTCAAGAGCTTCTCCTTCCTTCTTGCAAAACTGCCACCGTCATCATCAAGAAGAGCCATTATCTTCTTCTTCCTCTTCTCTTGTTTTTGCGCCATCTTCAAGAAAGGTGGTGATCTTCATCTTTTTGTTTTGTTTGCTCAAGAAAACTTGAAGCTTGGTTCTTTCATGACCAAAATCTTTAAGTGAAAACTTGAGAAGATTCTTCATGCTATTCATGAGCAAAAGTTTCCATTTTTGAAAAAATATGTTCTTGTTCTTCTTTAAGTGTTCTTGATGTTTTTATTTTTGGTAAAGTATGTTCATGTTCTAATTCTTGAATGTTGTTAGTGGTATCTTGCTCAAAGTTGCTCTTTTCTTATGATGAGTTTATGATTAGAAAAGTTTCATCTTTACATGTTTTCCATGATTGGATAAGACTATGAACATCCTAAAAGCTTAAAGCTCTAAAAAGTTTGCTTCTTGATTCCTTAAAAGTGGCGCAACTTTTAAGCTTTCATAAAGTCTTATTTTGTTTTGTTTTGAAAACAAGACTACATGTAAAAGCCTAAGCTCTTTTTTGAATAATAAGTCTTTTTAAGTTATAAAATGATATCTTGTCACTTTATATCTTAGAAATCAAACCTTATAGCGAAGACCTCTTAAAAAGTTTCAAACTTCAGTCAAGAATGAAACTTTTAAGTCATACAAGCGTTGTTTTGTAACATTTAATTCATAAAGTTTAGATCTTGAATCAAAACAATGCTTAAAGGTGTTAACTTTTATAAAGATCAAGGCTTTATAACTTTAAAGCTAATGTCTTATATCACTAGTTCATAAAGTAGGAATCTTTTAGACTTTAAGACAACTTTAAATCATAAAGTTGAGATCTTGATGGTCTTAGAGTAAATAAAAGTGTCAACTTTCATAAAGCTTTAATCTTTAAATCAAGAATATAATTTTAGAGGCACTTACTTTCATAAAGAGTAAAACTTTATGACTACTTTATAAAGAATGATAACTTTTATAATAATTAAGGTAAGACCTTGTATATTAGTGATAAAAGCTTGAATCTTTGTAATGCAGTTAAGTTAAAAATCACCCTTAGTGTTTAGTGAACATGGTGTTGTTGGGTTCATGATATGGTTATGCATTGTCATGACCCAAGAATTAGAGGGATCTTAAACTCTTTGGGAACAGAAGTATGATTAGGGCTTCTTAGCATACCATGAACCCAGGAATCGCTGAGTGCACCATCTCAAGGAAAGGAAACAATCATTTAACTTAATTAATTTAAACAAGTGTTCCGTAAGGCCTAAACTCAAGTAAAGAATAATTTCATATGAGAACTATGTAACTAAAAGACCACATACATATATTTTAACTAAGTGATTCTCTCATGGGTAACCATAGAAAATCAAATGATGATTCATAAGATTCTTCGCAAAGAATAACACAACTATAAACCCCTTTAGGGTATGAATGTGTGATGCCATTCGGCATGATGAATGATGAGTTCAATTGAGGTTTGTCTCATGATTGATTGATTATTGTGATATGATAAACTGTTGATTGGAAGTTTTATGATTGGCATTTTGGGGAAGCTCCGGTTTAGCCATTATGCTGCTGGATTTCCATCAAAATTATGGACTTAGTCATATCATTGTATATGTCTAGTCAAAGAAGTATTATGCATGTAAAATATAATGATAAGAAAAGAAATAATGGGATATGACCCCTCGATCACTTTAGGGAAGTGAGAGACGGTGATCCACAAAGACTCAAGGAACCTCTTTGAGGGAGGTAAGGGTGACATGGAGGACCCTCCAACTTAGATGTAACAAATATCGGCTTAGTCTGATTTGGTTAGTACTGCGTGGCGACAGTCACGGAATGAACTCATGTCCAAAAGCATTCTATTTCAAAGGAAAGTAAAGAACGTTAAGCACATGCTAAAAATGAAAGTAAAGTTAAAGTAGAACCATGGTCAAATTGATGAGTTTCATAGTCATGCATGTTTCTAATTTTCTCATGCATATTATGAGTGTTTATACCATGGTCTCACATGTATATGCTCTTATATGGTAGCTTTGAGTTTCTTTATATTGTGTTTACATGGGAAAGATTAAAAGAAACCCGTTTCGGGAACTTATGTTTTCAAACCCTTTAAAAGTAGAACTTATGCATGCTCACTATTTTCGTAATTAAACATGAGGTGGTTGGGATGACAATGATGACATATTAGTGGTCTAATCAGGATGCTACTGAGAAATCTTGTATTTCACACTCCTACGTTTTCGTGTCATCTTCAGACGAAGCTGATGCCATCCTCGACAGCAATCTCGTTGGTACCTAACTGGATGAGATGAAGAGCTGCCATGTTTCTTCACCTTGCTAAGGAGGATCGAGATAGTGGCATAGTATTTTCATTGTCTTAAGAGCCCTAGTTGGGTAGTTTATGTGTAATTAAGAGCATGTAGGAAGTTATGCTGCTTTATTTGACCTATTACATATCTGATACTTATTAAGTGTAATGATGACTCTTGAGTATCTATGATTACATTCTTGGCTTATGGTATTGTGTTATATTATTAAAATTTTATCATATGCTTTATTAGTAACTTAGCAATATGAAAAACAACATCCATGTGTATACGAGTAAGTAAGCGCTTAAAGGTTCAGTTTTCAAGCATAAAGGTTTTACAAAAAAAAAGAGTATATGCTATTTTCGTATATTACGCTAATTTCAACGATAAGAACTTCCGCTAGTTAAGAGTAACAACTAGTAATGCGATAAATTGACTTAAGCATAGTATGGTATTATTAGGGTGTTACAAAATGTAGCCTCATAACTTTTCAGATGAAATACAATCTTGCGACCTTGCCAATGAGATAAAATGCAATCTAGATAAAATGCAATCTAGCGGCCTTGCAGATGAAAATGTAGCCTCACGGCCTTGCGAATAAGATAAAAGGTAGCCTAGCAGCCTTGCGAATAAAAATACAGCCTTACGGCCTTGTCAATGAAACGCAATGCAGCCTTTTGGATGGGATGCAGCCTTGCGGATGAAATGAAATGCAACCTTATGGCCTTGCCAATAAAATGAAATGCAACCTTGTGGCCTTGCAAATGAAATGAATGCAGCCTTATGGCCTTGCCAATGAAATGCAGCTTTTGCGGATAAATTGCAGCTTTGCCGATGAAATGAAATGCAACCTTACGGCCTTGCCAATGAAATGGAATGTAGTCTTATGGCCTTGCTAATGAAATGTAGCCTTGCGAATAAGATGCAGCCTTGTAGATGAACTGCAATGCAACCTCATGGCCTTGCCAATGAAATGAAATGCACCTTTACGGCCTTATGAATGGATTGCAGCCTTGCGGATGAAATGCGGAAGTTAACTGCTTGTAGTGCAGAAAGTATGTGAATGGTAAATGACTTATGATGATTGCAATAAGATAAAATGATGGTGATAATGGCTGAAAAGTAAAATGGTGGTGATAATTGTTGGAAAAGTAAAGTGATAGTAAACTGATGGTGATAGTTGCAGAAAAGTAAAGTGATGGTGATAATTGCAGAAAAGTAAAGTGATGATGATAATTGTAGAAAAGTAAAGTGATGGTGATAATTGTTAAAAAGTAAGTATTGATGATAATGACTGAAAAGTAAATGATTCATGATATGGGATATTTACGGAAGAGGAAATGATTTGTGGTATTATTTGAAAATGAATGGTCTATGACATGCAATATTTACAGAAGAGAAAATGATTTGTGAAGTGAAAAATGCCTAAGGATGATGACATGACAATGATATGATGAATGATGTCATGATTTTGATAATGTATAAAAATTGAATGATGAATGATGATGAGAAAATTTTACAAAGAAAATTTCCTTAGTTTATGAAATGATATGAAAAGTGAATGATATGGTGATGATGATATGAAGAATGAGATGGTAAGAATGGCATGTGTATTGACTACATGACCTAGATGATTTGATTATGCAAAAGATGAATGACTTAATATGATGAGAAAGGGAAAAAAATTTGCCCTAGTTTGCGATATCCAAATGCTGCTCACTTGTGAAAATCCTTGTCAGATCCAAATAAGTCGTTCCATTTGAAAAGTCATCGCATTTAACCACTCTTTTGAATTGCTTGTCCTTGGGCTCACTTTGGTTTCTAACTCATGGCTTCGCATGCTAAAGAACCTCTCAATGAACTGCTTGCTTCCTAAATTTTTACCTTGACCTTTATTTTCAATTGATTCTTTGTCTTGCGAGTTGAAGAGCCTTTCTTGTGAATTGGTTTCTTCTTGAATTTCTGTCTTAACCTTCACTTTTAACTGATTCTTTATTTTGGCATGCTTTGGATCTTTATTCTTTTTTTATTTTGCTTTGATTTTTGCCTAGACTGCTATTATTGGTTTTCAATCTAGTGAGCTTTTTTTTTTTTTTACTTTAATTTTTGCCTAGACCGCCATCTTTGGTTTTCGATCTAGTGGACAATTTTTTTTATTTCTTTTTTCTTCTTTTCTGCTCTAAATTTTGCTTAGACCGCCTTTTCTGTTTTCGATCTAGCGAGTTCATTTTTTTTCTCTCTAACTTTTGCCTAGATTACCTTTTCGGGTTTTCAATCTAGCAAGCTTTTTTTTTTTTTTTTTTACGATTATGAATTCTAAATCTAATGTTCTAATTATGCATGATTAAAAGAGAACATATGAACTAACCAAAATGCACCCTTTGATAATGATAATGAGAGAGAGAGAGTAGAGAATGAAAGTAAGAAAGAAAGTAAAAGAATGAGACAAATTTATTAAGCTCAAAACTGGAAATGTTTACAAGACATGGATACGTATAAGGAAATGCATAGGGTACAAAGGGGTTGGAAAAAATTGCAATACAGATTTCACATAATTTACCCATTTCATTGATTCTTTAGTTACATCAGACTTGAATTCATGACCAAGACTACAGTACCTTGTTATGTAGCAAGTCAATCGACCTTTGATTGTTGAGTCGAAATGATTGATCTCTTGCTATTAATCAAATTGCCGCAATTTAGCATTCTTTCGGGGTCTTGGTGAAGATTTTTGCTTGACTTCTTAAGTGATGCACCTTTGCTTAGGTCGCCCTTTCGATTTTTTGATCTAGTGAGCTTTCACTTTCTTTTTTTTGCTCTAACTTTTGCCTAGATCGACTTTTCGAGTTTTCAATCTAGCAAGCCTTTTTCCTTTTCTTCTTCTTTTTTTTTTTTCATTGCACTTCATTGGCTTGTAAAGTTCTTGGTGCCCTCTTGTCTCGGTTTCCTTCTTGAAGTTGTGAAGTCATCTAGCTAAAATGTCTAAGCTAGAGTACTCTTCCTATCATCTTCGATATATTTACCCATAGTAGATAAATGTCTCCTCTTAATTAGATTCTACTCTTTGGGTGTTCTTGCTTTCATACATCGAACATAAAATTGCCCCAGTTGATGATTAAATTGAATTAAGTGGGGCAACGTTTTGTTCTCCAGATACAACTACCTTGCCAATTTGCCACCAAGTTTAATATCTCAGCAAATTGTTTGCATAGCTAAGAACCTTTATCATGTTCATGATCGTTCATGCCCATTGTAACAAAAGAATCAATTGATGGGTTTTTCATGATTATCAGCATAGGACAAAGATTCCAAAAAGAAGAAATGACTTTGTATAGGGTGCAAAAGAAAAAGAGAGAGTGTATGGACAAGACAAGACATGAAAGATAATGTGTTGGTTTGAAAGAAGAAATAATGCATAATCACTCATTACTTTAGTGGATCTCAAATACAAAACAAAGGCAATAAAAGCCTATTATTCAATATTCAAGATAAATTAAGTCAGATCATGATTCACATCCCTGATTATCTAATGCCTCTTCATGCAATGAAGATGTCTCTTCATATATTCCAAAGCTTTGATGGACTCATCAGGATCGAGTGTTGTAGCTTATGCCAAGGTTAGGAACAACTTCCAAATATGCAGGATCTTCTCTTTAGTGATTCCATGGGTCGTATCCCTTCTCTTTAATTTTCTTTCTTCAACTATAACTCTTTTTTTCTTTTTCTCCTTTTTTTTCTCTCTCTTTCTCTCTCTTTTTTTTTTCCCACTCATGACTCTCAAACATGGCTACTTGGATTGAACAAAGTTTTCCTTAAGTGAGTGATGTTTAGAGACAAAATGGTGCATCCTCTTTTCAAAGTTTTTTTTTTTAATGAAAAAATGCATGTTAGAAATGAGAGAAGGTGTATGATATGCATGAGAAATATGGAAGAGATAAAGGAAAAAATACAGGTTAGATGAATTCTTCCTAAATGCTTATTGATGTGTGCTATTATGTATGAGAAATATGAGGAAAAATGCATGCTATGAATGTTTAAAGTTAAAAGAGAAATGCATGTTAAGTGAATTTTTTTTTTTTTTTTTTTTTGCTTTTTAATGCATTTTATGAGTGTTTGTGGGCATAAGAAAATGACATGTTAGATGGACTTTTTTTTTCAATGCATGCCATGAATGTATGAAAGAAAAAAAGAAAGAAAAAAGGATGCAATGTGATGAATAATTTTTTTTTTCTATGCATGTCATAAATGTATGGAAGGGATACAAAGGAAAGAAAGAAATGCATGTTCAATGATTTTTCTTTTTAGTTATTTATGTATGCTATCATGTCTGATGCAGAAGAAAATGCTATGCATGTTACAATGAATGATGTGGAAGAGGAAAACTCAAGAGAGCTAAGAGTAGAATATGCATAGTATGTTATGCAGATGCATGATTTGAAATTCAAATTACAAGATAAGAGGAAGGAAAGTGTAACATCCACCGGAATTTTTCTTATCGTTTTTCGCCTAATTATTCGGTTTTTATCGAATAATTGAAGTTAATTAAAATTCGACTAAATATTTATTTAGGATCACTCTATTAGTAATTAATTGAGTTTACATGTGAGGGAATTAGGTTAGAAGTATATAAGATTTCATAGAAACTTTCTTAAACCAATTTACCGATTTAAAGGAAATCAGTAAGATTTCGGTATTTTAAGCTGTCGAAACCGAATCAATAGGATTGTATACTCAAAACCCTATGACTCAAGGCTGAATACTCAGTCATCTAAGCCCTTATGGGTGGCGCCACCAAGGCCACAAGGAGAAAGTAGCATGGCTGAAAATTGGCCACAAAATTTTAGCCAATCAAAACACATGAAGCCAAACTACCCTCTTTATGTTCAAATCAGATTTTCTCTTCTCATTTCATGCTGACTTGCGCCTTCCTCTCCTCTGGTTCCAACCTTCTTCTCTTCTCCTCTCAACCAACTCCATCAACCTTCAAGCTTTGATAAGGTTCCATCAACTTGAGCTCAAACTTAGCAAAATTACACTTAAAGAAGGTAGAGGTTCAACTTTGTTCTTGATATTCTGGCTGTGGATGGCTGATTGTGGCTTTATTTTCTCATTTCTTGATGTGATAATTGAATGAATATTATGATCTTTGGCTGATTTGTTGGCTGTTTTTGATGTTAAAACCAATTAAGAAGTAAGAAAGGGTGGAAGTAGAAAGATGTGAGAGGCTGGAAAACCAAAACCCCTCGGCAGTCCGTACGGCGGAGTGTACGACTCTACCTGCAGCCATTTAAAATCGATGAAACTATTTTTAAATCAAAGTAGACATTTAGAGATTTTCATACATATATAAGGTTATTGGATTAGTATTTAGAGAGATATGAATTTTGGAAGTTTGACCTTGGTTTTTGAGTTTGATTCTAGGTAGACTAGGTTGTTCAAGGCAAAACTTGACCTATACGACTTGGAATTGAATGAAACCAACTTTGTTAGAAAGCTTACACATAGGAGAACATCCTATAAAAATTTCAGAGTTAAATTCAGTCCCGCTTGCTCCTAATGGTTCGAAGAAGTTGTCCTATATATGTAACATCCCATACTTTCTTAATTGGAGTATAATAGAAACTTTGAATTATTTTTCTTAGGCAGTGTAGAAATTTTTTAGGCAGTGGTATACCCCAACAATTCTTACACTTAGAAATATAGGGTAGCATAACACTGCCGATAAAAATATGGCATTGCCATATGCTAAAAATTAGGAAATGACAAAAGTGCCCCTGTCAACTTTTGTTAATTGCAATCTTGCCCAAAAGTTTTACAAATTGTACTTTAACCTCAAGTGAATATTTCCACAATAACCCTAGAACTTTTCATAAAATGACCTTTTTGTCTCCACATTGGTAGAATTAGCAGAATGGAGTTTTAAATGAAGTAGAATCATAGGGTGAAACCGTAGAAGTTTAAATCTCTATCGATTGGGCCACGGAGGCAGTCTGGTGTGAAATGACGTGGGGTGCCCTTGGACTTGCTCAAAATTACAGAAATACCATTAGCTATGGAAAATAGAAAATAGAAAAGCTCCAAATTTACAAAAAACGATTATTTCACGTTAACAAGTAATTTATTCGATCTTATCGACTTAGGTTAATTAGAAGTTAATTAGATGTTAATTAGAGGAATTAGACTTCGGAACAATTAGAATAGAGATATAGAAATTCTCTCAGAGTCATTTAGTAAAGTTTTGCCGATTTGAAGAAAATCGACGAAGATTCGGTATTTTAAACCTCCAGAACCAAACTAATAGAATTTTCTACTAGAAACCCTCACTTAAATAGTTGAAATTCAGCCACCCCTACCACATATGAGTCGCGCCAAGTGTTGCTCAAGATAGTGGAGAAACTTGGCTTCACCTCCACTGGATTTTTATCGTTTTTCGCCTAGATTGTTCGATTTTCATTAAATAATTGAGATTAATTAGGATTCGATTAAGCATTCACTTAAAGCCAATTAAATGTGATTTAGAAAGATTAGACTTGATAGAATTAGATTAGAACATAGGAAACCTCATAGGACTTTTCTAAAACCATTTTACTGATTTGAAGGAAATCGGTAGAATTTCGGTATTTTAAATTGTCGGAACTGGACCAATAGAAATTATACTATGAGAACCCTATGATGGAGGGCCAAGATTTAGCCAAAACATCCCTACAAGTGGCGCCTTAATCAGCCATAAAAGAGGAAAGCCAAGCCAAGTTTGAATGAAGATTGAAGTCCACCAATCAAAAGCCAACTTCCTTCATAAGTTTTCATTTTTTTCTTCCTTCTCCTTTTACATTTTCGGCCTCCCTATAAGAAGTGCAGATCAGCCCTCATTTTCCCACTTTCCTTCATCTTCTTCCACTTCCTCTCATCCCCAAGCTCAAGCCCCAACTATCAACTTCAGTCCAAGATCAAGTTCCATCAAGATTTCACACCATCATGGTAGGAATCTCAACTTTCTCCTTCTTTTCTTTGAATTGGGGCTGCCTAGGGTCCCTTATTCATCCATGATTCTGATGTAGTGATGGGTGGGGATAATTAATTAAGGTTGGTTTAAGGTGTATGATGAATTGAAGATTTGTTGGAGAGATTTAAGGAAAACATGAATTCATGAAGAATTCAAGAAGTTGGTAGAGTTTTCCCCTTGATGGTCCGTACAGCGGAGTGTACGGCTCTGCCTACAACAATTTAAATTTGATGAATCCATTTTTATGAAACTAGACATTCAAGAATTTCCATACATATAAAATATAAGGCCATTGGATTAGTATAGAATTAGTTATGAATTTTTGAAATTTGACCTAGAAATCTGGATTCTCATCTAGGCAATATGAGTTGGGAAGAGTGTAACTCACCCTACACAACTCTAAATTGAGTGAACCCAACGTTGTTTGAATGCTAACATATGATGAAACATTTCATAAAAATTTCAGAGTTAGATACAGTCTGGTTTGCTACCAATTATTAGAGGAAATTGCCCTATATCCAAATCGGGCCAAAACAGGGCAGTTTAGAAAGGTCAAATTTTGAGGCTTATAACTCAAGATCTACTAAAGCAAATGAAATGGAACTTATTGCAAATGAAATCTTGTCCTATTAGATTTAATATGATACCATTTTTGTCTGATTTGGATTGGTTTTCGATTTTTAGTGAATTTTTATTTTTAAGTGTGTAATTCTAGCTAGCTACAGGGCAGGCCGAGGTAAAACTTAAATAACTTGAGTTATACAAATCAAAATGAGATAGGACTAAAAAGGCTGGAAACTAGACATATAGAGCTATGACATATCCAAAATTCAGGTCTAAATGAGTTGAATAGGAGTAAGGATGGACTTTACAAAATTTGGGTAGAAGAGGATAGGGTGAGCAGAAAACTCTGTTGATATTTCTATTGATTTTGACATACCATATGATCAATAATGTTGCTATAACTTGTTGTTTTACATTGAATTACATACTTAATTGATTGTATTAGTAGCCTGGCACTATTCACAGGGAAGTGGACTCGATCCGTTATACTGCCAAATTTTTAGCAGGAATTTATGAGAACTTATGCTATAGGTGATCATGCCTTGAATATATTTATATTTATATGTCATATTCATATACATCATGCATGCAAGCATAATTAGAATGTGATATGAGAAATAAGGTAAGAGACATATCCATGAATGCTCAAAGCATCCGTATGCATGATAAGATATGGAAAGAAAAGGATAATAAGAACTTGCAAGAGGGACGTACTAAGCTACCATGTGAGGCATGGCATAGACACAGCTAGCGTGGGCCAGAGCAGTACTGTCTAAGACTTGGGCCAGCCCTCGACTAGATTTAAGGGGAATAGGCCGGTGTGAGGGTCGGGGAAAGTAAAACCCGCCACTCATGTATAGGTACGAGCTCAGATTTGAAAAGCAGGCTATTATCCAGGGGTGAGAGAGACCATTCACCTTCGGGGGACCAAGTACAAAAAAAAAAAAAGCAAGATCAAGTTGCAAGTTAAAGAAATATATGAATTAAGTCAAGTGCACTTGCATACAGACAAGTACAAGCATCTTTATGTGCATCTTCAGTTATCCCATTAACTCATAATGTTATTAAAATTCTTGTTGAAGCATATTGCACTATATGTATTTTTATGTTTGTCATATAATATGGCAAGTGGTTGTTAAAATATAACCCGCTTCGAGAAAGATGTTTTCCACTTAAAATTGAACCATTATTTACGTATATGTGCTCATATTTTCATAATAAATCGAAGCAGCTAGAATGTTTATGATGATACTGTATGAGAATAGTTCATGTTTACCTACTGAGAACCTTAGGTTCTCACTGCCTATTTGTATGCTTTTCTTTTTCGTAAACATTCCAGCACCTAAGTTGGAAATCAAGTGCGAGACAGAGTACTGGGACATCTTCTGAGCAAGACTCGGGTGCAAACCAGACCAAGCGACTAGTCAAAAGCAAGTTCTATGCATTATGTTAGTCATAATTTCTTTTAAAATTGTAATTATTTTATCCTCTATGTATCAAATACGATGAAGTTTATGAACTTTTAGTTAGTAATAAAGTGTGCAGTTAAAGGGCCATGTATTATATTTTCCATATTCAAAGCTTTCTTACCACAGTGACACCCCTTTAATATAACTTCATGACTTGAGCATCGTTTATATAATAAAGGGTGTTACAATGTCCAAACCGGGCCAAAACAAGGCAGTTCAGGAAGGTCAAATTTTGGGGCTTATAACTCGAGCTCTACTAAAGCAAATAATATGCAACTTGTTTCATTTGAAAGCTTGCTTTGTTAGCTTTACATTGATATAAATTTCGCATGATTTCACCTAGATTTCTTTTTTTGGTGAATTTTCTCTAATAAGAGTGTAATTCTAGTTAGAAATAGGGCAGTCTGGAATGAAACACAAGTAACTTGAGTCAATATCGGAACTCAGAGCTCAGAACTTAGCAAATAGAGAGCTAGATCGGGTATACTTAATATTGAACTCGGGACTACGCGAATAGAAAACTAGATTGGTAAAAATTAATGTCGGAACTTGGAACTTAGGAAACACATTCATAAAAGTCTTGGAAGAATAATTATGGATTAATGTTGGAAATCGGAATTACAAGCACATAGAACAATCTCGGAAGTGGAGAACTAGGACGCTCTAACACTTTTATACCCGTAATTCCTAAACTCGATTTCTCAATAAGCATATAACCTCGGAGCTCGATCTAGAATCAATATCGGAGATCGAACATAACCCCAGAGGTTGGGACTTATATAATATGAGAACTCGGAACCAATGTAATCTTGGAAGTTGGTCCTAAGCTCAAACTTGAGAACATTAATAAAAGTTTAAAACTTGCAAGATAGATTAAGATTTAAGATTTTAAAACTTATACCTAACTACCTAAGCTTTGCTCATAAGACTTTGTTGTGTGTGGCAACTAATGGAGATATGATGTTCTATATTAGGTTTGCTGTTTGATTAAAATTTCCTTGTTTTCTGGCACTATTCATGGTAAAGCGGACTTGATTTGTTATGCTGCCAAATTTTCGGCAGAATTTTATGAAATTATGATAGTTTCTATTACGAATATTCATGATATGAACATGAAATTCTATATGCAAGGATATATGAAAGTAAATGATGAAGCATATGTATGAGTGCATTCAGCATGTCTATGCATGACTATGTATGAGAATGGAAGGATATGAATATATTAAATGTGGATCTCTCTACTTGGAGGCAATTGTGAGATTCCTCCTTATGAAGGTAGTTAAATAAGATAAGATTGGGTCCCTTCACTTGGAGGCAGTCAATGGGGTCCCTCCCTGTGAATGCAGTATAAAACTATGAGATCCCTCTACCTTGGAGGTACGTGGTCAGATGAGATCCCTCTATATTGAACGCAAGTGGTCAGCTGAGATCCCTCTAATCTTGAGGCACATGACCAGGAGAGATCCCTTCAATTTAGAGGAATGTGGCCAAAATGAGATCCCTCCAAGACTAGAGGCATGTGGATCCCCTTGTAGGCTAGTTCTATGTGACGACGGTCACGAGTTGAGCTCACTCCTAGATCAGACTACCCAAGGGCAATAAAGACTAAAAATTAAAACATATGCAAGCACTATAGGGATGACGATATGTAACACCTAGATGTGCCAAAGAAAGGAAGTCAAAGAAAGTTAAAGAAACACAAGTGCATTTTGCGTGAATGCAAGTGAATGTATTTGCATATGCATGATCTGTTCTGTTTCTTCATTATATTGAAATTATTATATTTGGATATACTACAACTATTATTTAAGCTATGAATTGTAAACTTATTTTACAATAACTCTTATATCTCAAGTGTATGAATAAAAGGAAATCTGCTTCGGACAATATATTTTCAAACTATAAAACTGAACAATTTACTTGGCATGATCGCCCCCTTTATAAATAAACTAAAGCAGCCGGAGATGATAACGATGCACTACATGTGATAGTTTAATGAATCCTACTGAGAATTTATAATTCTCATTCCTATGTTTATTTACGTGTCATCTCCAGATAGTTCAGAAGTTCCGAAGAAGGTCCTTCGAGGCGAAATTGACTAGTAAGATTGAAGGTGGCCAAAGGTTGCTGTCAGATAAGGTCCAATTAAGTGACAGTAACAACTCTTAGGTGAGGTATTATGACTTAAGCATAGTACCATATTCGGGAGGATGTTACAGAAAGTATGCGATGTTATGACCTTTTTTTTTTTTTTTTGCATGTCTAGCAAGAAAGATGCATGTTGTGAATAATCCTTTTTTTTTTTTTTTGGTTTTTTCTTATCTATGGATGCCAGGAATGTATGGAAGGGGAAAAAAAAAGGAAAAATGCAAGTTTGACGAGTTTTTTTTTTGATTAATTTATGCATGCTATAAATTTATGGAAAGGATAAAAGAAAAAAAGAAATATGCAATGTTATGAATCAATTTTTTTTTTTTTTTGCTTTTCTATGCATGTGATGAATGTGTAGAATGAGTAAAAGAGAGAAAAAAAAAAATGAAAAATGCAAGTTCAATGATTATTTTTTTTTTTTTTTTTGTGCTTAAGTATGTATGCCATGTTGCAATCTAATAAATGCATGGAAAGGGCAAATGAAAAATACATGTTCAATGAGTTTTTTTTTGTTGGCCCATTTTTGTATGCTATGTTGTATGATTTAGATTATGATGAGAAAAGTATGCTGCTTTGTGTCCTAGAAAGGTGGGATCTAGTGGTTAGGTATTTCTAAGATCAAGACCCTAATTTGGATAGTCGCTAAGCTCAATCTATTAGTGCATGGTTCTTGAGATGGATCTAGACACCCTATAAGTCAAGGTCCCTAGATTGCCCCTATCTATAGGATAAAGACCCGGATTTATGAGCAAAGCCATAGGGGCATAGAAGTCACAATATGGTAGCTCATAATCCCAATAAATCTGAGTAGAAAGTTAACGACTGTCAGGGAAGCATAAGCCTCACAATAACCTCGTCAAAACTCCTTCTAGCCCTACGGCTTTCCAAGGCTTGGGTGTAGAGCCCAAATGGTGTGTAAGAAAAGTGACGGTGAAGTGTGTGCAAGGGGCACAGAGACCATAAAGCCCTAAAACTACACAACAAAGCCCAAACAATATATACAAAAAGTTTACTATCCCAAGGTTTGAGATGTAACACCCTAATAATACCATACTATGTTTAAGTCATTTTATGGCATCACTAGTTATTACTCTTAGCTAGTGAAAGTTCTTATAGTTGAAATTAGTGTAATATACGAAAATAGCATATAATTTTTTTTTTTTGTAAGACCTTTATGCTTGAAAACTAAGCCTTTAAGTGCTTACTTACTCGCATATATATGGACATTGTTCTTCATATCGCGGAGTCACTAGAAAGACGTATGACAAAATTGAAATAACATAACACAATATATTAAGCCGATAATGCAATCATAGAAAATCAAGAGTCATCATAACACTTAATAATTATCACATATATAATAGGTCAAATTAAATAGCATGACTTCCCACATACTCATAATTATACATAAATTGCCCAACTAGCACTCTTAAGAAAGTGAAAATGCTATGCACTCTTAATTACAACTATCTTGATCCTCCTTAGCTAGGTGAAGAAACATGGCAATTTTTTGTCTTATCCAGTCAGGTACCGATGAAAATGCTGTCGAGGATGCTATCAGCTTCGTCTGAAGACAACACAGAAACGTAGGAGTGAGAAATATAAGATTTCTCAGTAAAATCCCAACTAGATCATTAATGTGTCATCATCATCGTCCCAGCCACTTCGGATTTAATTATGAAAATAGTGAGCATGCATAAATTCAATTTTAATAGTTGGAAAACATAAGTTCCCGAAATGAGTTTCTTTTAAGTTTAATATTAGTAGAAATATTCTTACTAAGGCATGAAATAGATGTTCATGATGCATATGAGGAATCAAAGACACATGTGCTTTCATGCAATCTTATAGACTTGACCATGGTTTTATTTTGACTTTACTTTCATTCTTAGCAAGTGCTTAACATTCTTCACTTTTCCTTTGAAATAGACTACTTTTGGACATGAGCTCATTCCGGGACCATCGTCACGCAGTACTAACCAAATTTGACTAAGCCGATATTGGTTACCTCTAAGTTGAAGGGTCCTCCATGTCACCCTTGCCTCCCCATAGAGGTTTCTTAAGTCTTTGTGGATCACTGTCTCTCGCTTCCTTTACCGAAGGGATTGAAGGTCATATCCAATTCTTTCTTTTCTTATCATTATAATTTACATGCATAATACTTCTTTGACTAAATACATTCACTGATATGACTAAGTCCATAATTTTGATGGAAATCCGGCAGCATGACGGCTAGACCGAAGCTTCCTCAAAATGACAATCATAAAACTTTCAACCAATAGTCCATATCATATCCCTATCATATTATCACACTAGTCATTCAATCATGAGACAGAGCTCAATCAAACTTGTTATTCATCATGCCGAATGGCATCATACATTCATACTCTAAAGGGGTTTATAGTTGTATTATTCTTTGTGAGACGTCTTATGAGTCATGTAACATCCCCATACAACATAATAGGAAGTAATAAAAATAAACTTTTATTATTCACAATCTTGTCCCTAAGCTTGTTAGAAAATGACCTTTAGGTCCATATATATTATTTACAGCCTTGCCCCTGAATATTTTAGAAAATGACATTTAGGTCCCTATATCAACAAGAATAGTAAAATAAGGTTTTAACGAAGCAGAATCGTGTAGCGAAAACGTAGAAACCTAAACCTCAGCCGATTGAACCACGGAGGTGTCCATATGTGAAATGACATGGGATGCCCCTAGACTTGCCCATAATTACGAAGATGCCATTAGCTATGAAAAACAGAAAACAGAAAAGCCCCCAATTTGCAAAACGTTTAATTTACACTGTTAATCGATTTATTCGATTTTATTGAATCTTTAAGATTAACTAGAAATTAATTAAAGGTCAATTAGGAGTTAATGAGATGTTAATTAGAGAGATTTGAATTGGTAACAATTAAAATAGAAACATAGTAAACCCCAAAACCATTCTACCGATTTAAAGGAAATCGGTAGAATTTCGGTATTTTAAACTGTCAGAACCGAATTAATTTAATTACACACACTAAACCCTATATTAATTGGCTGAAAATTCAGCCACATAGCCACTTAAAAGTGTCCCATATCAGCCCCACAAAGAGTGGCCTTGTTGGCTTATTTGTGAGCCACTTGAAGAGCCAACCAATGGGAGGCCAAGACTTCAACCACCCACTTTATTAACATCAGATTTTTCTCTCCTTGCTCTCCTTATGCAACGTCCAAGAGAAGGAAAGGAGAAGGAACCTAGCTGCTCACTTTCACCTTCTGCTTAAGCTCCAATCACCTTAATTCTTCAAGAATTCCTCTTCCTTACTAGTTACTCTACCAACTCAAGGTAGGATTCAACTTCTTTGCATGATTTTATTGATCTAATAACTGTTAGGATTGCTTTCTTCTCTTATGTAACTGATGATATATGGAGGTGGTGTGATGTTTTATGGCTGACTTATCATGTTTTTATTTGGGTTGATTGAGATTTGAATGAGAAAACACAAAGAGGCACAAAACAGAATCTGTTAAGTTGAGGAAACCTATGGCGGTCCGTACGGCGGAGTGTACGGCTGCGCCTACCGCCGTTTAAATCTGATAAAACCATTTTTATATGAAACTAGACATCCAGGGCTTTTCATACATATATCATATAATGCTTTTGGATTAGTATTGAGAGATATATGAATTTTTGAATTTCGACCTAGGGTTTTGACTCTTGTTCTGGGCAGACTGGGTTGTTCAGGATAGAACTCGCCTTATACTACTTGAAAAGGAATGAAACTAACTTTGTTAGAAAGCTTACATATAGGAGAATGTCCCATAAAAATTTTAGAATTAGATAAGGTCCTGTTTATTCCCAGTGATCCAAGAAACTTTCCCTATATCCAAACCGGGCCAGAATAGGGCAGTTCAGGAAGATCAGAATTCGGGGCTTATAACTCGTACTATACTAAGTCAAATGGAATGAAACTTTTTTCAAATGAAACTTAACCTGTTAGTTTAATATGAGTCCAATTTTGTGTAATTTGAGTTAGTTTTCGATTTTTAGTGGATTTATAATTTTAGTTGCCTGATTCTGGCTAGCCATTGGGCAGGCCGGGATAAAATCTAAATATCTTGAGTTGTAGATATCAAAATTAGATGGGACCAAAGAGGTTAGAAACTAGACACATAAGGCTACAACATATCCAAAAGTTAGGTTTAAATGAGTTAAATTGAAATAAAGGTGGGATATACCATAACCGGGTAGAATAAGACAGAATGAGTTAAAAGCCCTAGTGATGCTTTGTTGAAACTAATGAATGAATCTATGAATGTATCTGCATAATTGCTGCTCTATACTGAAATTGCAAATTGTAGAAATGTACTGGTTGGCTGGCACTATTCACGGGGAAGCGGACTCGATCTGTTATGCTGTCGAAATTTCGGCAGAAATATGTGAATTATATGAATATGATAAACATTTGTGTTATGCTCATAAGATTCGTATATGCAAGGATGATTTTAAGCATAATATGAATATATTGAATGTGGGTCCCTTCACCTGGAGGCAGTTACGAGATCCCTCCTAGTGAAGGCAGTTAAATAAGATAAGATATGAATCCCTTTACTTGGAGGCAGTTGCACTTTGAATCCCTCCTTGTGAAGGCAGCTACCCTCTACCTTGGAGGCACGTGGTCAGAAGAGATCCCTCAATTAGAGGCACGTGACCAAAATGAGATCCCTCCAGGACTAGAGGCACGTGAATCCCCTTGTGGGTGAGTCGGTGTGACGACGGTCACGAGTTGAGCTGACGAGCTCACTCCAAGGCCAGGCTATCCAAGGGCAGTAAAAGCTAAAGACTAAAGACTCAAGACTAAAGATTAAAGCATATGCAAGCACCCCGCTCACATGAGGCATGGCATCGACCCAGCTAGTGTGAGTATAGGGGGTGGGACTTACATGAGGCATGGCATGACCCAACTAATGTAAGTACCGAATGAAGGTCCCACATTCCTAAGGAACGTAACATGGCGATCACGCTCTGATGGGGTATGACATGGCGATCATACTTTGGAATGTGGCATGTAAAGATTTTATGATGAAAAGGAAGGAAAAGAAAGAAAAGTAAACTTTACGTATATGCATGAATTTAAGTACAAGTAAAGTTACGTGCAGATATTATGTCCCCAGTATATTGATGCTATGGTATTTTATTATGTTTCAGCTACTATTCCTAATATAATTCATGAAATTTGTTTCGTTATGGGCTCCCCCAAATTGCCAAGTGTGTGAGTAAAATGAACTTTGCTTCGGATATTATATTTTCGAACTTTAAAATTGAACAGTTTGTATAGCATGTTCGCCCTTTTCATAATAAACCGAAGCAAACTGGAGATGACAACGATGACATAACTTATGTTAGTTTAATAAATCCTACTGAGAATTTATAATTCTCACTCCTATGTTTATTTCCGTGTTATCTCCAAATAGTTCAACAGTTTCAAAGAAGGTCCTCCGAGGCAGAGTTGACTAGTAAGATTGAAGGTGGCCAAAGGTTGCTGCCAGACAAGGTCCGATTAAGTGACAGTAACAACTCCTGGGTGAGGTACTATGACTTAAGCATAGTACCGTACTCGGGAGGGTGTTACAAGTCATCATATGATTTCCCGTGGTTATCCATGAGAGAATTACATAGTTAAAATAAATGTGTGTGAAGTCTTTCAATTACTTAGTTCTTATAGGAATTTACTTTTTACTTGGGTACATGTCTTATGGAACACTTGTTCAAATTAACTAAGTTAGGTGATTGTTTCCTTTCCTTGAGATAGTTCACTTAGTGATTCCTAGGTTCAAAGTTTACTTTGAGGCCCTAATCATACTTTTGTTCCCAAGGAGTTCGAGATCCTTCTAATCCTTGGGTTATGACAACGCATAACCACACTCATGAATCCAACAACACCATATTCACTAATCACTAAGGGTGATTTTTAACTTGCCCAAGTTGCAAAGTTTCAAGCTTTTATCACTAACATACAAGATCTTACCTTAAATATTATAAAAGTTATCATTTTTTATAAAGTAATTATAAAGTTTTATTCTTTAAGAAAGTAAGTGCCTCTAAAATTATACTTTTTTCTTAAAGATTAAATCTTTATGAAATAATGATACAAGATACTAACTTTTGAACTAAAAAGTCTTGTTCTTTATGAAAGTTGACACTTAATTATCTAAGACCCTCAAGGTCTCAACTTTATGACTTAAAGTTGTCTTAAAGTCTAAAAAATTCCTACTTTATGAAATAATGATTCAAGACATTAACTTTAGCGTTAGAAAGTCTTGTTCTTTATGAAAGTTGACACTTTATACATTAATTTGACTCAAGATACAAACTTTATAAATTAAAAGTTGCAAGTCCACACTTTTATGATTAAAAAGTGACATTCTTGAGGAAAGCTTAGAACTTTACTCAACATTCTCATCTCAAGGTTCAACCTTTACAAGATTAAAATATAAATCTACACCTTTATGACTTAAAAATTACATTCTTGATTAAAGTTTCAAACTTTATACAAGGTTTTGTATTCAAGATTCAATCTTTAAAACACAAGGTGACAAGTTCTCATTTTTATGACTTAAAAAGCTTCATGTTCCAAAAAGTTTAGACTTCTACACATATTCTTGTCCTCAAGAAGAACAAAAGGAAACCTTGTGAAACCCATAAAAGATAGTGCCACTTTTTAAGTATCAAGAGGCAAACTTTTTAAAGTTTTAAGCTTTTAGGATGTTCATAGTCTTATCAAACCATGAAAAACATGTAAAGATGAAACTTTTCTAATCATAAGCTCATCAGAAGAAGAGGAACAAACTTTAAACAAAATACCACTAAGAACATCATTCTTTTTTGAGCAACTCACAAGAAACATGAAGATCTCATGTATCAAGAAGGATAAATAGAAATGTTGAAGCACTTAAAGAAAGGAACATAAAAAGAATCAAGAACACTCGTGAACAAGAACATGAATATATTTTACCAAAAATAGAAACTTTTGCTCATGAAGAGCATGGGAGATTTTCTTAAGTTTTCACTTGAAGATCTTGGTCATGAGAAGAACCAAGCTTCAAGCTTTCTTGAATAACAAAATAGAAGACTGAAGATCACTACCTAAGCTTGAAAATGGCAAGTTCTTGAAGGTGAAATAAGAAGAAGATGGTGGCTCCTCCAAGGTTGAAAGTGGCGGTTTTGGATGAACATGGAGAGAGCTCTTGAGTTCTCTTGAAAATGAGTCTTGTAATGTTCAGATTTTGTCTCCAAAGACCAAAAGATATGATCTTTGAAGGGCTTAGTGAGGAAGGTTTGGTTATAGAGGTGGAGAATGATGAAGAAGATGAAGAAGAAGAAAGAGAAATGTAGAGAGAGGTTACAGAGTTTGAGAACTTTAAAGAGAGAATGAGAAGTTGAAAATGAAGTAAATGTGTGTGTGTGTGTAACACCCTACTAATTTGATGTTATGCTTAAGTCATAGCATTAAATTAGGTAGTCTGTGTTACCGTGTTAACGTTCTACTTAAACCTCGTGATTATTATCACTAAATCTTTGAAGTGGCGCACTGTTACTTAATAGACGGGAATAGCATTATAAAACGTAATAAAGTCTAATATAACATAACAAAAAAGATACGAATAAGTGATATATTACCAACTGTATACGTACATATGTAGTTTGGAAGCCAATGCTTCAGTTTATACATATATATATTAACAGCAGATGAAATAAAGGAACAGCAAGATTCCTAATGCTACAAAGCAGAGGCAGAAATAGCAGGAGTAGACTGTGTCCAACGAGTCCAACTCGGAGTCATAGAGAAGCTGCAGGTCTGGGATCTCAGTGAAAAGAGTGGCCATTGAGCCCTTCGCCAGCATTTGCGAATGATGCAGAAATACAATACGGGGTGAGAATTTCAAGAAATTCTCAGTAGGGTTTGGGTATACTGGTTAACTGACGTCACATACATTCTCAGTTGCCTCAGGTTTTATTTAATTATAGACATATGTGTTCAAATTGAAGTATCCATTTTAATGAGTTTAAGAAAAATGTCTGGTCCGAGGCAAGGTTCAATTTTACTTTAGAAGATACGAAAAGATAAACAGACTACTAATAATGATTCATGTAGTAATAAACAGGATAATAAACGAGCAGCAGTAAATACATGTAATAGGCAACTGTAAACATCTTGTCATAACTATGCCATGTATTCACGCATCCATGTAATCATGCAACTAAATCATAAACCTTTCCTCATAAGTATTTCCATTTCTTTTCATCATATTTCTTTCCATCTCTTGGTCCCCTAGGAGTTCTTGGCCATTTAGACTCCTGGGTAATAGTCTGCTTATCAGGATCGAGCTCATTCTTATACAGGAATGTCGGGTTTACTTTCCCCGACCTTCCCATCGATTTATTCCCCTTAACTTCTTATTCGGGACTGGCCCAAGTAGTATGGAACTTTCATAGTGACATAATCCTTTTCATAACTTTCATAACTTTCTTAAAAATGTACATGCATTAACATGTAATTCATAACTTGTGCATGGGTTCTATCGAAATTTCGGCAGCATAATGGAATGTGTCCGCTTCCCCATAAATAGTGCCAGCCAACTAGTATATCAATTTATCACAAAGCACACAACATCACATTTATATTCCAACATTAAATTCATATCAACATCAAATTCATTAAGGCAGAATTCCTGCCTCAGGATATTCAACCAACCCAGTTTTTATAATTCAAGCCATAATTTCTATTTAACTCATTTGGACCTCAAATTTGAGTATGTTAAAGTGTTATGTGTCTATTTTCTAACCTCTTTGGTCCCATCTAATTTTGATATCTATAGCTTAAGATATTTAGATTTTATCTCGGCCTGCCCATTGGCTAGCCAGAATCTGGCAACGAAAAGTAAAATTCCACTAAAAATCGAAAAATGACTCAAATCATAAGAAATTGGTCTCATATTAAAGCTAACAGAACAAAGTTTCATTTAGAAAAAGTTCCATTCAATTTGGCTTAGTAGCACTCGAGTTACAAGCCCTGAATTCAAACCTTCCTAAACTGCCCTGTTCTAGCCCGGTGTAGACATAGGGCGAATTGCGTGGAGCACTGGGAGCAACTGGGACCTTATCTAATTTTGAAATTTTATGGGACATTCTCCTATGTGTAAGCTTTCTAAAAAAGTTCATTTCACTCATTTTCAAGTAGTATAGGTCGAGTTCTACCCTAAACAACCTAATCTGCCCAGAGCCAGAGTCAAAACCCTAGGTCGAAATTCAAAAATTCATAACACTCTCAATTCTAATGCAAAAGCCTTATATGATACTTCTATGGAAAGCCTAGATGTCTAGTTTCATATAAAAATGGTTTCATCCAATTTGATCGGTTGTAGGCGGAGCCGTACACTCCGCCGTATGGACTACCAAGGGGTTTTGGTTCTCCAGCCCCTCAGCTCTTCTTATTTCTATTCTTTCTTGCTTCAAATTCGATTTTAACCAAACCAACAGCCCAAAACCAATCACATATCATCATAATCATCCATTTAACATATCAAGAATCATGAAAATAATCCAAGCTTAGCCAGCCAATACCACAGATTTGATGCAATTATTAAACTCCTACCTTTATTCCAAGTGATTGTGCTGGAATTTTGAAGCTTAGATGAACAAGACTTGAATTGGCTTGATGTTGGCTAGAGTTTTTGGTGTGTGAAGAAGAGAGAAAGAGAGATGAATGAGAGGAGAGAAAAGTGACGTTGGATGTGGTCTGAATGGGAGTCAAAAGGAGCTGAAAAATCTGATTGCTTTTTGGGTGGTTTGGCTTGAATTTGATTGGTTCAAAATGCTTGGCTGAAATTCAGCCAAGCTTCTCCATAGAGTGTGGCCTTGTGGCGCCACTTTTATGGGGCAAAGTGGCTGAGTTATCAGCCTTAGATTCTAGGGTTTTAGGCTTGTAATTCTATTGGTCCGGTTCCGACAGTTTAAAATACCGTAATGTTATTGATTTCCTTTAAATCGGTAAATCGGTTTTCAATAAAATTTTTATGAAATCTCCTATGCGCTAACTTAATTATCTCATATCTAAACTCAAGTAATTACTAATCAATTGAGTCTAAATAATTACTTAATCGAATTTTAATTATTCTCAATTATTCGATAAAACCGAATAATTAGGCGAAAAACGGTGGATGTTACAGTGTGTGTATGCATGAAGTGGTTGTAACTTTCAATAGGGTGGGGGGAGATATTTTTGCTTTATTTTGTGTTAATTAGTGATTAAGGAGAGAAAGTGGATGATGAGGAGATAAAACATAGTCAAATTCTTACATAAAGCACTCTTGTCACATGTTTTATGCTTTAGTGACATCACACTTTACTTTATTGTTTAGTTAACTAAATTTAAATTTAATCATGTGATTAAGTACTCTTGCAACTTAATTAATATAATTAAGTAAGGATTAGTGATTAACTCATGTAATCATGATTAACAAAAATTAATCTTGCGATTAAGCTTAATTATCTTTAATTAAACTCGATTAAGCTAATTAAAGGTGATTAGTGCTTAATTAATCTATTAAGGGTCTGACTTGCTCAATTAAAGGTTCTCTAATCTTAATTAAGCATTCTCTTAACTTTTCTTCTCATAATTAACTCATAAATACTTTGTTAATCCCTTAATCAAGTATTAATCTCATAATTTCCTCATTAAGTGCCTAATTACTCAGGGTTACTGAGCTAATTTAGCATGACAGAAAATTGAGAATGTTGCATGAGATATATACAACATATAGAAAAGACAAAAAGAATTTTGCTACCCTAAGGTTTGAGTGACAAATAATTATTTACAACCCAAAAAAAAAATGCAAAGCAACAAGAAAGGGAAAAATAAATATTATTTTAGTTATATAATTTGCATAATTTACTCTAATGGGCTTGACTCTCTAATCATCCCCAGTGGAGTCGCTAAACTGTGACAACATGCTTGGAAGGCGCGGCGACAAGAGGCAACAAAAGAATTGAAAAAAATAATTTTCAATGAAGTTGCCACCAATTTTTATTATGGGAAAAAATCGGAAAAATATTTTAATTTTGCAAAAGCTGGTATTTTAAAGAGATTGAGTTTGAAAGTCTAATTATGCATAGGTAAGGGTGAAAACTTAGTTCTACTACACCCCTAATATATCCGTCTTACAACGGTTACCTTAGAGCTTGTTATGTAAATTAATTAATAACTTTAATAACATTTATTTTTCCCCTTATATAACAAAAAAAGAAAGAAATTATTTACAAAGGAAAGAAAAACAAAATTGATGTGATAATTATTCCCAAAAAAAAATTAATATACAATTATTTTCAAAAGAAATAGAAATTAATATAACAATTGTTTACAAAAGAAAGAAAGTAAAATTAATATTACAATTATTTAAGGAATTAAAATCGAACAAGATTTAAGAAAATTTAATTTTTGATTTGACGGAGGTTATTCGTTCCTAAGTATCCTCCGGTATGATGAGGAGTTCAAAATACGTAGTTCTTGTAGAAAATAATTATGCATTGGATTGATTTTATTTATGAAAGATTTTTGTTAAAAAAAAGACAAATCCATTCTTGCACAAGGCTCAGGATAGTGCAAACTATATAATAAACCCATAACAATTTATACAACCCTTGAGGATGGGCAAATCATGCATCAATATTGTAGATTGTTGTATAAGCCAATAGAATTTTGAAAATATTTTTTACTTTTTTATTTCTATTTTCTACTCATTTGCACCCATAAATACAAAACAAAAAGCCCAACTCAATTTGTGGTTTGTACAAAAACAATAGAGAAAGAAAGACCAAAAAAAAAAAAAACCTAATAGCAGTCTTTCTTTTCCTTGTTCGCATTTTGACCAAAAAAATAAAATAAAAAATAAAAAAAAGGCCCAACCTATGGCGACACTATAAACAATGGGCCATCTCCAAAGGAAAAGAAACCAGACAAATGATTTGAACAAAACAGAAACAAGAAAAACAAAACTAAAAGGAAAAGAAACAAAAATAAAACTAAAGAAGCAAAAAAGGAAAGACATGATTTTTGCCCTAGGTTCTTTTAGGAACAAAATAGAGAAGGGAAAGAGATGTAGGGACGGCTCAACCTCTATGGCTAGACATTAGCATTTTGCAGTAATGGCAAAAGCTAGCGACAGACTTGCGGTGCTGCGATGATGGACCTGTGGTGGCTGGTGGTTGCGGTTTGTGGCAGTGGGTATTACATTTTTTTTTTCTGTTTTTGTTTTTTCTGGGTTTTTGGTTTGGGTGTAGTGGGGTTTTGGTTTTTCTCGTTTGGCTACAGTGAGGGTTGAGGTGTTTTGGTGATTGTGATGAGGTGAAGATGTTTGTTTGATGTCCTTAGGTTGAAGGAAGGCTATGGTGGTAGTGTTGGTTTTTTTTGTGTTCTGGGTTTGGCTAGTTTCTCAGGTTCTTGATTCTTGGCATAAGACTATTCTCTCTTTCTCTTTTTTTTTTTTTTTTTTTTTGAGGTTTATTTGTTCTCATGAAATGATGAAGTTGTGTGAATGGACGAGAGTGTGTTGTGCTTTGTGTTATGAACGACAAAGTGAATGAGTGAAAGTGCACTGTGTTTGTATGTTATGAAGGACAAAATCAAATTGATGCAGAGTGATGAAAAATGAAGCACAAAAATGATACCAGAACCATAGCAATACTTTGTTTTGATTGCACTTCTCCTTTTCTCTGTAACTTGCAACAATTTTGGTTTCTTCTCCTTTTTCCATATTTTTGGTCCCCCTTTTCTCTACACTATCTGATCTATTTATATGTGTTGAAGGGGACTAATTGAGATTAAATCTGACTGATTCTGATTGAAATTTGACTTTAATGATTATTAGCAAATTTGATCTAATTTGAAGGATACAAATGCCAAAAATGATTGAGCACAAAATTAAGATATTCTCACAGATTTTTGTTTTCCTTTTTCTTTCTTTTTTCTTTTTTTGTCCCTCTCTTTATTTTTCTTTCTGTCTTTTCTTCTTATTTCTTCTTCCTTTTTTTTTTTTTTGGCTATTGCGCACATGTAGTGTTCGCATAAACAAGGCCGTATACTCTACTGTACTAATACATCTAGAGTTCTATTTTCAGCAAAATTCTGGTTAAGCTCTCCTTTGAGTTTTTCACTAATTTTCTAATCTAAACCAAATATTTATGCTCAATTAGCCATAACAACTCATACAATCATAGTATATCATTAATTTAATGAGAAGAATATAAGCTCTACTCAATCACAAGAATACCAATAATAAAAGAAGCTTATGAATCCTACCTTAAGTTGATGTTTGAGCTAGCTAAACATAAGTCTTGGGTGAAGGAGTTTGGTGAAGGATGAAGAAGAAAAGATGTTAGGATGAGATGGTGAAGAGAAATGAAAGAGGTTGATCAGCTTCTTTCTGGCCAAATTAGAGAAGGAGATGTAAGGAATTTTGAGTGTTTGTGTCATAATTGAAAGAAAAGGACATGTAGTGTTTGATTGGTGGAATTTTCGTGTCGGTGAATTTTGGTTAATTCTTCCATTTTGTGGTTGATGGTAGCACCACATTATGGGTATGTGTAGCTGAATTCGATCCACCAAAGTTAGGGTTTTGACAGTATAAATTTCTACTAACTCAATTGATGAGAATTCAACCAAGGCTAACAATGATCAAGATCAATTACAAGGCATGGATGGCCCAATGACCAGAGCTAAAACAAAAAGGCTAAAAGAAGCTTTGCAAGGCCTAGTCATGGAAGCAAAGACCAAGAGCAATCCAATTGAGCATGAGCTTCCAAAATGGACCAATCTTATTCAGCTTGAAGAATAGCAAAGTCCAACATGAATAAGTCACTTGAAGACCCAAGATGAAGCCCAATTCAAGTGACCAAGTTGCAAACAGATTGGGCTGGAATAATTACTTTTAATAAGGTGTAATTTGTCTTATTTTCTTGTAGTTTTCGTGCACCTTTTAATGTATCCAAATTTCAGAAGCTTTTTAGTTGTTTCAAAGTCAGTTTCAAGTATTTCAAGAGTTCCTAGGCAATTATGATAGATAATGGGTCAGTTACTTGTGTATTCAATGATTAATTCTACTTTAATGATTAGTGGAATATGTAGAGGCTGCAACTCAATGAGCAGTCCCCATCAGATTACAAATAGGAACTCAATGTACAAACACAAGATAGAATATGAATAGACTTCTTTTGAGTTTTCTCCCATTTGTGAGAATTTCCCTTTTGTTCTTGGGCAAAGAACTATAGATCTTATCAAGGCAACTTGTGGCGATCAAAATAAGACTTATCACTCATCTTCTCATCTTCTCTTGAGTGTGGCGTCTATATCCATTTCTGATTAAAAACAAACAAAAGTCAAACACAATCCTAAACTTCCTTCCTGAAAGTTCAAGGCGATCTAGGGATATGTTAGTTGTTGATTCAAAACCATTCAACTCAAGCAAAGCTGAATCATATCATTTAGTATCAGAGCTTTGGCTCCTTGATTTTCAGGTGTGTTTTATTTTATTTTTTTTCTTTATTGATTCAAAACGGAAAAAAAAATTCCAATTTTGTTCTAGTTCATCTTTGTTGATCTCTCATCCATAGCATCTTATTAGTGTCTCTTCATTCTCTATCTGTATTTGTCACCCTCTATTATCTTACTAATTTTGAGTCCTAAACTCAAAACAGAAAAAAAAATGAAAATTCGTAAAAAAAAAAAATGAAAATTCTGGGCCAAAAAAAAGAAGAAGAAGATATTTTCCTTTCATTCCACTTTGTCTTTGTTGAATTTCTTTTCTATCTGTTTATGTCTCTTGTTCCATTGATATTTTCTTGTTGGTTTCTTGGTCACTTGATTGTCTGCTTGCTGTTTTGAGAAAAATCATTGATAAGGTTCTTTTCTTAAGAGCTCATAAGAGGAAGTTTGAGTAGAAAAAGGCTAGAGAGAACATTCTAGTTAAAAGCCAATTTTTGAGTGATATACACGAGTGTGAGTGTCATATTTCAAGAGCGTAAACACTTTGTGAGGTTTGTGAGGTCCTATATTTTTCAGTTTCAATTAGCAAACATGGCAGGAGACGAAAATTCATCACAAGATGGAGGATTATCCGCTTTATAGATGCAAGCATTGACTGGCCATCTAGAATGGCTATTCAATACAAATTTGAAGAGCTCCATGAGAGGGATGGATAGGATGGAAAACTATGCACCTCATAGTCAGCATGCTTCTCAAGATGAAACAAATTACCAATCTGAAGAGGAAGAGACAAGTGATCAAAACACAAGGAGAAGAAGGATCGTTAGGCACAATAGGAGAAGAAGAAATTCTGGTGATGAACTCAGAGGGATTAACATCAAAATTCCTCCATTTCAAGGGAAGTCTGATCCGCAAGCCTATTTGGAGTGGGCAATGAGAGTGGAGCAAATATTCTCTTGTCACACATATTCTGAAGGTAATAAAGTTAAGCCTGCTGCCCTTGAATTTACTGATTATGCTCTTGTTTGGTGGGATCAATCACAGAAAGATAGAGCTAGGAATGGAGAGCAACCAGTTCGAACATGGGCTGAGATGAAGGCAATCATGAGAAGGAGATTTGTGCCTTCATATTTCCATAGGGAACTCAACAACAAGTTGCAGAGCCTCACTCAAGGTTCTAAGAGTGTGGATGACTATCACAAGGAGATGGAGATGGCCATGATTCAAGCTAACATTGTGGAGGATCAAGAAGCAACCATGGCTCGGTTTCTGAATGGCCTTAACTGAGACATAGCTGATGCCATGGAGATGTATCACTATATGGAACTTCAAGAGATGGTGCATCAAGCAATCAAGGTGGAGCAACAATTAAAGAGGAGAAATAGAAGAAATTCTTCTAGTTCCAATTCAGGTCCTTAGAGAAACAACCCAAAGAAGGAGCAACCAAATGCAATTCAGTCTAAAGAGGCTGAATCAAAGAAAAGTCAACCATCAGCAAGCATTTCAAAGAACTGAGACATAGAGTGCTTTAAATGTCTTGGAAGGGGTCACATTACTTCTCAATGTCCTAACAAGAGAGCAATGATTTTGAAGGATAATGGAGAGGTAGAAACTGAGGAGGAGTCTGATGCATCACTAGAGCATGAAAGTGAAGGTGAGGAAATTAAGCCTCATGATGGTGATTTGTTGGTTGTTAGAAGGATTTTAAATGTGCAGACCAAAGAAGAAGATGAGGCACAAAGGGAAAACATTTTCCATACTAGATGTCTTGTTGAAGGAAAAGTATGCAGCATGATCATTGATGGAGGGAGCTACACCAATGTGGCCAGCACAACTTTGGTGGAAAGATTGAATTTGAGCACATCGAAGCATCCTAGGCCATATAGGTTGCAATGGCTTAGTGATGATGGAGAATTGAAGGTGGACAAGCAAGTTCTAGTACCATTCACTATTGGAGATTATGTAGATGGGTTACTTTGTGATATAGTCCCCGTGGATGCTGCACACATACTTCTTGGAAGACCATGGCAATTTGACCGCAAGGTGATCCACAATGGATACACCAATCGGTTTTCACTTGTGCACAACAAGAAGAAATTCACTCTTGCACCTTTGTCTCCAAGACAAGTTTTTGAGGATCAAATAAAAATGAGGCAGTCTAGAGAGCATGAGGCATCCAATAAAAAAGAGAGTGAAAAGAAACTATTGAGTGAAAAAAAGAAAAGTAAACACCAAGAGAGTGGTGAGCAAGAAAAAGAGAGTAAACACATGAGTATCATTACAAAAGAAAGTGAGATCAAGAGAGCTTGTTTTTCTCATCAACCTATGCTTGTACTTTTGTACAAGGAGGCTTGTTTAAACTCTAACATTGACCAAACTTCTTTGCCTAGTTCTTTTGTATCTCTTTTGCAGGAATTTGAGGATGTGTTTCTGGATGAAGTTCCAAGTGGTTTGCCACCCTTGAGAGGAATTGAGCATCAAATTGATCTCATTCCCGGTGCTGTACTCCCTAACAAGCCAGCCTATAGAACTAATCCCGAGGAAGCAAAAGAACTTCAAAAACAAGTTGGAGAGCTAATGGAAAAAGGATGGGTGAGGGAAAGTATGAGTCTTGTGCTGTACCTGTTATTCTTGTACCAAAGAAAGATGGATCATGGAGGGTGTGTATGGATTGCAGACCCATCAACAAAATCACTGTAAAGTATAGACATCCAATCCCTAGATTAGATGATATGCTTGATGAATTGCATGGTTCTTGCTATTTTTCCAAAATTGATTTGAAAAGTGGTTATCATCAAATTAGGATGAAAGAAGGGGATGAATGGAAAACAGCTTTCAAAACTAAATATGGGTTGTACGAATGGTTAGTTATGCCTTTTGGTTTAACTAATGCTCCTAGTACATTCATGCGCCTCATGAATTATGTTTTGCATGCTTTTCTTAGAAAATTTGTAGTTTTTTACTTTGATGATATCCTTATCTATAGCAAGAGCTTAGGTGAACATATTGAGCATTTGAGGTGTGTCTTACTTGCATTGAGAAAAGAGAGGTTGTATGCTAATTTGAAAAAGTGTTCCTTTTGCACTCAACATGTAAACTTTCTTGGATTCATTGTTAGTTCTAGGGGGATAGAAGTGGATGAAGAAAAAGTGAGAGCAATTAGGGAACGGCCTAAACCTAAGGGTTTGAGTGATGTGAGGAGTTTTCATGGGCTAGCTAGTTTTTATAGGAGGTTTGTCAAGGATTTCAGTACACTAGTTGCACCATTGATTGAAGTTGTCAAGAAAAATGTTGGTTTCAAATGGGGACAAGAGCAAGATATGGCTTTCAATACCCTTAAAGAAAAATTGAGTGGAGCACCTTTACTTGTCTTACCTGATTTTTCTAAATCCTTTGAAATTGAGTGTGATGCTTCGGGTATAGGTATAGGGGCAGTTTTGATGCAAGAAGGTAGGCCTGTTGCATACTTTAGTGAGAAATTGAGCGGAGCTAAACTTAATTACTCCACTTATGACAAAGAGTTGTATGCTTTGGTGAGAATTTTGCAGGTTTGGCAACATTATCTTTTGCTGAAAGAATTTGTGGTATGTAACACCCTACTAATTTTATGTTATGCTTAAGTCATAGCATGAAACTAGTCAGGTCGTGTTACCGTGTTGATATTTTATTTACCTTTCTTGTTTTTAATTTCTCTTTAAATCGTCTCTATTGACGAAACGGCGTACTGTTATATTTAAAACGAAACGAACCGAATAAAATATCATCAAGATAAGTATGGTACAATAATGTTACTGCATACGTGTAAACATATATATATATCAGAAGCCACTATCTCAGTTTATGTACAAAGTTCTAAAGTAGAACACATACGGAGCTGATGTATCAGGAAGATCATAATACCCTTATCTGCCAAAATACCCTATGGTCCTCAAAGGACATTTCGTAACCTACTGCTAACCCTACAGTCAAACCCATGACCCAAAACTATATGCTATCCAAAAGAGGGTCATACTATACAACATCCCCTGCCGCTAAACTACTCCGTCAGGTAGCCGTTAGCCATGCCAGGCTCGACCGGGGTGTAATCTGCGCTAGGTCCCGAGGAGGAAGAGGGCGACGAGCTGGTGGCCTCAGAAGGGTCACTCTCGGAACTCAGCGGGATGTCGGGGGCTGCCTGCGGTGGTGACTCAGGCGGGGTCAGCAGTGCTGCGGGTGCAGGAGGTGCAGGGTGTGGGTGTGCCATATGTAGAGGGATGGCAATATAAGGGGTAGCAGGGTCGAAGAGGGGATGGTGTAAAGGAACATCAAAGTTCCTGTCGCTGAAGAGGTACAGACGAAAGTTGCACGAACCGGCTATGTACAAAGAGTCCAACTCCAGGTCATGGTGGAACTGTAATGCAGGAATCTCAATAAAAAGGGTGGCTGTGGAGTCCATCGCCAGTGTCTGAGAATGATGCGGGAGACACAAAACGGGGTGAGAATTTCAAGAAAATTCTCAGTAGGGTTCGGTTATACTGGAGCTGACATCACATACATTCTCAGTTGCCTCGGGTTTTATTTAATTTTAAACATGTGTGCTCAAACTGAAAAGTCCACTTTCATGAGTTTAAGAAAATATCTAGTCCGAGACAAGGTTCAGTTTTACTTTACTTGGCATAAGAAGCAAAATAGAGTACTAATACGGATACATAGAATGGTAATCGAAATAAAAAAAATGTATAGCAGTGAGCAATTATAACGTACAATTGTAAACATCTTGATGTAACCATTTCATATATTCATGCATTCATGTAATCATGTAGACTCGTTCTTGAACTTTCCTTCATAAACTTTTTCATTACTTTCTATCATTTTCCATCTCTCTTGGTCCCCTGGGAGTTCTTGGCCATTTTAGACTCCTGGGTAATAGTCTGCTTATCAGGATCGAGCTCGTTCCTATATAGGAATGCTGGGTTTACTTTTCCCGATCTTCCCACCGATCTATTCCCATTAACTTTCTATCCGGGGCTGGCCCAAGTAGTATGGAACTTGCATAATAACACAATTCTTTTCATAACTTTCATGGCTTTCTTAAGAATGCATATGCATTAGCATGTAATTCATAACTTGTACATGGGTTCTACCGAAATTTCGGCAGCATAACGGAACGTGTCCGCTTCCCCATGAATAGTGCCAGCCAATCAATACATCAATTTATCACAAGGAACACAAATTCACATTTATATTCCAATATAGAACTCAAATCTATATCAGATTCATTAAGGCAGAAATCCTGCCTCAGCATATTCAACCAACCCGGTTTTTGTAATTCATGCCACAATTTCATTTTAACTCATTTGGACCTCAAATTTGAGTATGTTCCAGTGTTGTGTGTCTATTTTCTAACCTCTTTGGTCCCATCTAATTTCGGTATCTATAATTCAAGATATCTAAATTTTATCTCGGCCTGCCCATTGGCTAGCCAGAATCAGGCAACTAAAAGTAAAAATCCATTAAAAATTGAAAACTCACTCAATTCATACAAAATTGGTCTCATGTTAAAGCTACTAGAACAAAGTTTCATTTGGAAAAAGTCCCACTCGATTTGGCTTAGCAGGGCTCGACTTACAAGCCCCGAATTCGGACCTTCCTACACTGCCCTGTTCTAGCCCGGTGTGGACATAGGGCGAATTGCGTGGAGAACTGGGAGCAATTGGGACCTTATTAAATTCTGAAATTTTTATGGGATATTCTACTATGTGTAAGCTTTCTAAAAAAGTTTGTTTCACTCATTTTCATGTAGTATAGGTCGAGTTCTACCCTAAAGAACCTAATCTGCCCAGAGCCAGAGTCAAAACCCTAGGTCGAGATTCAAAAATTCATATCTCCCTCAATTCTGATCCAAAATCCTTATATGATATGTCTATGGAAAGCCCTAGATGTCTAGTTTCATCTAAAAATAGTTTCATCGGATTTGACCGATTGTAGGCGGCGCCGTACAATCCGCCATACGGACTGCCGTGGACTCTCCACCAAGACAGCACCCTCATCCATTTACTTCTCTTAGTTTTCTTCTTCTAATTCTACTTCTAACTCAAAATTTTCTATTAATCCAAGCATAATTAGTTAATTCACACATCAAATAAGGTGAAAATGATTCAGCCCAGTCAGCCAAGTGCATGGATTTGATGCAAGAAATCAAAACCCCTACCTTTGATTTAAGTGTTTTGTGCTGAATTCTTGGAGTTTGGATGAACAAGGCTGGAACTTAACTTGATTTTTGGGTGTGTGAGCAAGAGAGAAAGAGAGCTGAAGGAGAAGAGGAAAGCAACATGAATGATGGTCTGAATCAAAGGAGGAGGGTGTGTTATATAGGCATGAGTGGGAGTTAACTTGGAAGGTTGTGATTGGCCTCCAAACATAAGGCCAAGTTTCAGCCAACCTTGCTCTCCACGTTGCCCTCTTTGTGTGATAGAATCACTCTCCACGTTGCCTAAAGTGGGAGTAGTTTCTAGCATATTCTGGAAACAAAATCGGAACTCGTAGGCTCCATAAAGTCGGAACTCGTGAACCTCCTGTATACGAAGTCGGAACTTAGAAAACATCTAGTCTAGTTGAAACTTGAAAGCAGAGCTTGGTGTGAAGCCAAGCACTTAAGGTTGGAACTCGGGAATTATAAAATTTCTATCCCGGAACTTGAAAAGATATAGAAATGAGAGCTATTAATATTGGACTCAAGATCGGATCTCGCACATTTGTGAATCATAATGTCGGAATTCGGAATATAGCCAGTTCATTTGAGCCTTAGAGACGAAGTCGGAAATTGAACATTTTGCTCTTTGATTGCTAAGGTCGGAGGTCGTAAATTGTGCTGAAGTCGAAGACGAACTCGTAAGTTGGAAGCATCAGTCACTTCATTTCAGCTCATGAAATCGGAAATCGGAATTCATACTGAGGAGGTCAAAATTTATACACGCTTACACAAGGTCGGAAATCATAAGCTACATGCATTAAGTCGTAAATCGTTGGTTGCATGCATGAGGTCGGAAATCGGAAGAAATCTCTTGTAAGCCTTGGAACGAAGTCGGAAATCGAAGCTAATATTGAGACCGGAAGCTGAACTATAAGACAAACTCGAAAATCGTAAATCCTTGTCTGTCCAGCCTTGAAGAGGAATTTGGAGGTTGGGAATACTATGAGCTCGGAAGTCGGAAGTCGTGGATGTTACATGGTACACATGGATCATGAATCCTTGAAACATTTAAAGGGACAAGGAAAGGTAAACAAAAGGCATGGTAAGTGGATTGAATTTCTGGAACAATTCCCTTATGTGATCAAATACAAGCAAGGGAAAGAAAATGTGGTGGCTGATGCACTTTCTAGGAGGTATGCACTACTTTCTACCCTAGATGCAAAATTGCTTGGTTTTGAGCATTTGAAAGACTTGTACATAAATGATTCTGATTTTGCACAATTGTACATTGCTTGTGAAAAAAGGGCAGAAAAGGATTTCTTTAGGCATGATGGTTATTTGTTTAAGGGAAATAGACTTTGTGTGCCTAATTGTTCCTTGCGTGAATTACTTGTTAGAGAGGCTCATGGACGGGGTTTGATGGGTCATTTTGGGGTTAGTAAGACTTTGAGTACCTTGGTTGAACATTTCTTTTGGCCTCAAATGAAAAAGCATGTAGAAAAAATTTGTGGTCATTGTGTTACTTGCAAAAAAGCCAAATCCAAGGTTATGCCTTATGGATTGTATACCCCATTACCTATTCCTGATTTCCCTTGGACTAATTTGTCTATGGACTTTGTACTGGGTTTGCCTCGAACTAAGAGGGGCAAAGATTCTATTTTTGTTGTTGTAGACAGGTTTTCAAAGATGGCACACTTCATAGCTTGCCACAAAACGGACAATGCCATTCAAATTGCTGAATTGTTTTTGAAAGAAGTCGTGAGATTGCATGGCATGCCAAGAAGCATTGTCTCCGACCGTGATACCAAGTTCTTAAGTGACTTTTGGAAGACTTTGTAGAATAAGTTAGGAACCAAGCTTCTTTTCTCTACAACTTGTCATCCACAAACTAATGGACAAACAGAGGTAGTGAATAGAACCCTTTCCACCTTGTTAAAGGCTGTGATTAGTAAGAATCTAAAGTCTTGGGAAGAATGTTTGCCTCATGTAGAATTTGCTTACAATAGGGCAACACACTCTACTACTAATCACTCACCTTTTGAAGTGGTCTATGTTTTTAAGCCTTTGACTCCATTAGATTTAATTCCTTTGCAAATGAGAGAGCAAGGTAATCTAGATGGCAAAAAGAAGGCTGAATTTGTCAAGCAATTCCATGAGAAGGTGAGACAACAAATTGAGAAGAAAACATGGCAGTATGCTCATCAAGCCAACAAAGGGCGCAAGAAGGTGACTTTTGAGCCAGGAGATTGGGTTTGGGTTCACATGAGGAAGGAGAGGTTTCCTACCCAAAGGCGTTCCAAGTTACAACCAAGAGGAGATGGACCTTTCCAAGTGATTGAAAAGATCAATGATAATGCCTACAAGCTTGATCTTCCAGGTGAGTATCAAGTTAGTGCTACTTTCAATGTAACTAATCTACCTTGTTTGATGCAGGTGATGAGCTCGATTCGAGGACGAATCCATTTCAAGAGGGAGGGAATGATGAGAATTCAACCAAGGCTAACAATGATCAAGATCAATTACAAGGCATGGATGGCCCAATGACTAGAGCTAAAACAAAAAGGCTAAAAGAAGCTTTGCAAGGCCTAGACATGGAAGCAAAGACCAAGAGCAATCCAATTGAGCATGAGCTTCCAAAATGGACCAATCTTATTCAGCTTGAAGAATAGCAAAGTCCAACATGAATAAGTCACTTGAAGACCCAAGATGAAGCCCAATTCAAGTGATCAAGTTGCAAACAGATTGGGCTGGAATAATTACTTTTAATTAGGTGTAATTTGTCTTATTTTCTTGTAGTTTTAATTTCAGCAGCTTTTTAGTTGTTTCAAAGTCAGTTTCAAGTATTTCAAGAGTTCCTAGGCAATTATGATAGATAATGGGTCAGTTACTTGTGTATTCAATGATTAATTCCACTTTAATGATTAGTGGAATATGTAGAGGCTGCAACTCAATGAGCAGTCCCCATCAGATTACAAATAGGAACTCAATGTACAAACACAAGACAGAATATGAATAGACTTCTTTTGAGTTTTCTCCCATTTGTGAGAATTTCCCTTTTGTTCTTGGGCAAAGAACTATAGATCTTATCAAGGCAACTTGTGGCGATCAAAATAAGACTTATCACTCACCTTCTCATCTTCTCTTGAGTGTAGCGTCTATATCCATTTCTGATTAAAAACAAACAAAGGTCAAACACAATCCTAAACTTCCTCCCTGAAAGTTCAAGGCGATCTAGGGATATGTTAGTTGTTGATTCAAAACCATTCAGCTCAAGCAAACCTGGATCATGTCATCAATTCTTACGTATTACAACATGAAAGTTAAACCGATTTTTCTTAATTTGGCAAGCAAGGCTAATAATCCTCTTAAATTTTCTACATAACAATTTGAAATTCCTCTAATCTTAATCTCCCTAATTCATCTCTCATTGCTCTTATGTCTCCAATGAAATTGAGCAAATTAGTTAAAGGCAAAAATTAGATGTATTGTGTAACATCCTCAATTTCTTGTCGTGTTAAATTACCTCAATACCCTTGAGTAATTAGGCACTTAATGAGAAATTATGAGATTAAGGCTTAATTAAGGGGTTAACGAAGAGTTTATGAGTTAACTAGGGCGAGAAAAGTCAAGAGAATGCTAAATCGAGATTAAATGATATCTAATTAAGCAAGTTAGAGCCTTTATAGCTTAATAAAGTACTAATTGTCCTTAATTAGTAAGATTAATTTTTGTTAATCATGTTCTTGTATGTTAATCACTAATCCTTACTTAATCATCTTAATTAAGTTGTATGAGCACTTAATCACATGATTAAATTCAAATTTAGTCAACTAGATAATAAAGTAAAAAGTGATGTCATAAAGCATAAAGCATAAGACAAGAGTGCTTTATGTAAGAGTTAGTACATGTTTTGTTTCCCTATCATCCAATTTGTCCCCCTAAACCTTAATTAACACAAAATTAAGGAAATATCTCCTCCTTCTCCTTTATGTTGGATGCCACTTTCTCTCTCCCTACCCTCATCCATTTTCATTTTCACACTTTCATACTCTCTCTAAGTTTCTTACTCCTCCAACTTCTCTCTAAAATTCTCTCTTTTACTTCTTCATCTTCTTCTTCCATTCTCCATCACCATAACCAAACCTTCTTCACTTACCACTTCAAAGACCTTATCTTTGGGTCTTTGGAGACAAGATCAAAACACTACAACCTCTATTTTCACAAGATCTCAAGAGCCTCTCCTTCCACCAAGCCAAACCGCCACCATCATCACCAAGAGGAGCCATCATCTTCTTCTTCTCCTTCCTTGTTGTAGTGCCATTTTGATAAGGAGGTAGTGGTCTTCATCTTTTTCATTTTGTTTGCTCAAGAAAGCTTGGAGCTTGGTTCTTTCCTGACCAAGATCTCTAATTGAAAACTTGAGAAAATCTTTCATGCTCTTCAAGAGAAAAAGTTTCAATTTTTGGAAAAATATGTTCTTGTTGTTCTTCAAGTGTTCTTTATATTTCCCTTTTTGACAAAATATGTTCTTGATGTTCTTGATGTTTCTACTTTTGGAAAATATGTTCTTATTATTGAGTGTTCTTGATGGTATCTTGTTTAAAGTTGTTCCCTTTCTTATGATGAGTTGATGGATAGAAAAGCTTCATCATTTTATGTTTTTATGATTAGATAAGACTATGAACATCCTAAAAGCTTAAAACTTTAAAAAGTTTGCTTCTTGATTCCTTAAAAGTGGCACAACTTGTAAGCTTCCATAAAGTTTTATTTTGTTTTATTTTGAAGGCAAGAATACATGTAAAACTCTAAGCCTTTTGGTATAATAAGCCTTTTTGAGTTAGAAAATGTTATCTTGTCACTTAATGTCTTAGAAATCAAACCTTAAAGAAAAGACCTTTCATAAAGTTTCAAACTTTAATCGAAAATGAGGCCTTTAAGTCATAAAAGGGTTGTTTTGTAACATTTAATTCATAAAGTTTAGATCTTGAACTAAAACAATGCTAAAAGGTGTTAACTTTTATAAAGATCAAGACTTTTCAACCTTAAAGTTAATGTTTCATATCACTAGTTGATAAAGTAGGAATCTTTTTACTGTGGAGACAACTTTAAGTCATAAAGTTAAGACCTTGATGGTCTTAGAATAATTAAATAATTCAACTTTCATAAAGAACAAGACTTTTTAGTTAAAAAGCTAGTAACTTGTATCATTATTACATAAAGGTCTAATTTTTAAGACAAGAGCTTAATTTTAGAGGCACTTACTTTCATAAAGAATAAAACTTTATGACTACTTTATAAAGAATGATAACTTTAATAATATTTAAGGTAAAACCTTGATATGTTAATAATGAAAGCTTGAAACTTTGTAAGTTGAATAAGTTAAAAGTCACCCTTGGTGATTAGTGAACATGGTGTTGTTGGGTTCATGAGTATAGTTATGCATTGTCATGACCCAAAGATTAGAGGGATCTCAAACTCCTTAGGAACAGAAGTATGATTAGGGCCTCTGAGCATACCATGAACCTAGGAATCACTAAGTGCATTATCTCAAGAAAAGGAAACAATCACTTAACTTAAACTATTCCATAAGACATGAACTCAAGTAAAGAATAATTTCATATGAGAACTAAGTAACTAGAAGGCCCCACAAATATATCTTAACTATGTGATTCTCTCATGGGTAACTATGAGAAATCATGTGATGATTCATAATATTCTTAACAAAGAATAACACAACTATGAACCCCTTGAGTGTATGAATGTATGATGCCATTCGGCATGATAAATGACAAGTTTGATTGAGCTCTGTCTCATGATTGAATGATGAGTATGATGATATGATATAGATATGATGGACTATTGGTTGAAAGTTGTGATTGGCATTTTGAGGAAGCTCCGGTCTAGCCATTATGCTACTGGATTTCCGTCAAAATTATGCAAAAGTCTGAGATTTTTTTTTTTTATGAGTTTAATCATTTTAGCAATTCATCTTTTAATATTATTTCATTATCATTGTTGTTTGCTTGTTTATTGTAACATCCATTGGAATTTTTCTTATTATTTTTCGCCTAATTATTCGGTTTTTATCGAATAATTGAAGTTAATTAAAATTCAACTAAATATTTATTTAGGATCAATTAATTAGCAATTAATTGAGTTTAGATATGAGGGAATTAGGTTAGAAAAACAGAAGATTTCATAAAAACTTTCGTAAACCAATTCACCGATTTAAAGGAAATCGGTAAGATTTCGGTATTTTAAACTGTCCAAACCGAATCAATAGGATGGTACACCTTAAACCCTATGACTCAAGACTGAATAGTCAGCCATTTAACCCTACATTGGTGGTGCCACCAAGGCCACAAAAGAGGGAGATATGGCTAAGCTTTAACCACAAAATTTCAACCAATCAAAACTCACAATTCCAACTACCCCTTTTTACGTTTGAATCAGATTTTCTCCCTTCACTCTATGCTGATTTGTGCCTCGTCCTTTCCTTGCTTCGGCCTTCTTCTTCTCTTCTCCTCTTAACCAACTCCATCCTTTAAGCTTTGAAAAGGTTTCATTAACTTGAGCTCAAACTTAGCAAAATCATACTTAAAGGAGGCAGAGATTCAATCTTGATATTCTGGTTGTGGGTGGCTGTTTGTGTCTTTATTTTCTCATTTCTAATGTGAATAGTGAATGAACATGATGACCTTTGGCTGTTTTCGTGTTTAAATTAGATTAAGAAGTAAGAAAGGGTGAGAATAGGAAGATGTGAGAAGCTGGAAACCAAATTATCTCGGCAGTTGATACGGCGGAGTGTACAACTCTCCCAAATGGCCATTCAAATTTGATTAAACTATTTTTATATGAAACTAGACATTCATGGCTTTCCATACATGTATCATATAAGGCCATTGGATTAGTATTGAGAGAGATATGAATTTTGGAAGTTTGACCTAGGTTTCTAAGTTTGATTCTGGGCAGACTAGGTTTTTCAAGGCAAAACTTGCTCTATGTGACTTGGAATTGAATGAAACTAACTTTGTTAGAAAGCTTACACATAAAAGAACATCCCATAAAAATTTTAGAGTTAGATTTGGCCCATTTGCTCCCAGTGGTTCAAAGAAGTTGCCTTATATCCAAACTGGGCCAAAATAGGGTAGTTCAGGAAGGCCAAGTTTCAGAGCTTATATCTTGAATTAAATCATTCAAATGATATGCAACTTTTTTCATCTAAAAGCTTGTCCTATTACCTTTACATTGATATAAATTTTGCATGATTTTACCTAGATTTCTATTTTTAGTGAATTTTCTCTTAGAAGAGTGCAATTTTGGGTAGAGACATGTATGAAAACTAGATCAAGTTTAGTTAATATCGAAACTCAAAACTTAGTGGACAGGAAACCAGAACAGGTATACCTAATGTTGAACTTGGAACTTAGCAAATAGAAAACTAGATCGAGTATAGTTAATGTCGAAACTTGGAACTTAGGGATCACGTTCATAAAAGTTTTGGAAGACTAATTGTGGCTTAAAGTCGAAGATCGGAAATCACACAACACATAAATCACCTTAAAATTCGAAGTCAAAGATAAGAATACAGAACCTAACAAGTCGAGGATCTTCATCATAAACTTGAAAGTTAGTACCAGAACATGAAACCTTATACCCGAGTCTCGAAAGTCGAGAACTAGGATGCTTTAAAACTCATACATGTAATTCTAAAACACGGTCCAGGATCAATCTCGAAGATCGATTCTAAACATAACCCCGAAAGTCAAAAATCAAAACATTAACCTTATATACTAGGAAGTCAAAAGTTGTATAATCTCGGAATATACTGGGAAGTCAGAATTTGTATAATCTCGGAACTCGAACAAAATTCAATCTCGAAAGTCGGTCCTAAGCTCAAACTCGAGAACATCAGTAAAAGCTAAAAGCTTCGCAAGACTTTGATGTGTGTGAAAACTAATGAAGATATGATGCTCTATATTGGGTTTACTATTTATTTAAAGTTTTGTGGTTGTCTGGCACTATTCATAGGAAGCGGACTTGATCTGTTATGCTATCGAAATTCTGGTAGAAATATGTGAATTATATGAATGTTATAAACATTTATATGTCATGCTCATAAGATTCATATATGCAAGGTTGATTTAAGTATGATACGAAGTATATTAATGAAATTATGATAGTCTCTGGCATGAATATTCATGATATAAACATGAAATTCTATATGTAAGGATATATGAAAGTAAATGATGAAGCATATGTATGATGTATGAGTATATTCAGCATGTCTATGCATGATTATGTATGAGAATGAAAGGATATGAACATATTAAATGTGGATCCCTTCACCTAGAGGCAGTTATGAGATCCCTCCTTATGAAGGAAGTTAAATAAGATAAGATTGGGTCCCTTCATTTGGAGGCAGTTAATTGGGTCCCTCTCTGTAAAGGCAGTATAAAACTATGAGATCCCTCTACATTGAAGGCAAGTGGTCAGCTGAGATCGCTCTACTCTTGAGGCAAATGACAAGGAGAGATCCCTTCAATTTAGTGGCACGTGACCAAAATGAGATCCCTCCAAGACTAGAGGCACGTGGATCCCCTTGTAGATTAGTTCTGTGTGATGACGGTCACGAATTGAGCTCACTCCTAGATCAGACTACCCAAGGGCAATAAAGACTAAAGATTAAAACATATGCAAGCACCCTAGGAATAGTGATACGTGTAACACCCTACTAATTTGATGTTATGCTTAAGTTATAGCATGAAATTAGGTAGATTGTGTTACCGTGTTAACACTCTTTTTACCTTTCCTGATTAGTCCATTTTTTTTTTTTTTAAATTGTCATCATCATCATCATCATCATCATATATATATATATATATATATATATATATATATATATATATATATATATATATATATATATATTTTCTTTTAACAGAGCAGGCAAGTTATACTAAAAGTGAAACGAATTTAACAAAATATCACCAAAGATAAGAATAGTACAATAGCGTTACGTTATACGTACAAATACATATATATATCAGAAGCCACTGCTTCAGTTTATGTACAAAGTTCCAAGTAAAATACATAAGTGGGCTGGTATATCAAAAAGACAATAATGCCCGTATCAGTTAAAACACCCTATGGTCCTTAGAGGACATTGCATGACCTACTGATAGTCCTACTGTGAAGTCTATGACCCAGAACTATGTGCTGTCCAAAAGAAGGTCATACTGTACAACATCTTCTACTGCTAAGCTACTCTGTCAGATAGCTGTTAGCCATGCCAGGCTCGGCTGGTGAGTAGTCTACGCTGGGTCCCGAGGAGGAAGAGGGTGGTGAGCCGGAAGCCTCAGAGGGGTCACTCTCTGAACTCAGTGGGATGTCTGGAATTGCCTGTAGTGGTGACTCAAGCGCAGGGTCAGCAGATGCTACCGGTGCTGCGTGTGCAGGAGGGGCTGGAGGTGGGTGCGCCATGTGCAGCGGAACAGCGATATAAGGAGTGGCAGGGTCGAAAATTGGGTGGTGCAAAGTTCCTGTTGCTGAAGAGGTAGAGACGGAAGTTACATGAACCAGCTATATACAAGGAATCTAACTCTGGATCGTGGTGAAGCTGTAGAGCTGAGATCTCAATGAAGAGGGTAGCCGTGGAGTCTATCGCCAATGTCTGAGAATGATGTGGAAGGTACAAAACGGGGTGAGAATTTCAAGAAATTCTCAGTAGGGTTCGGGTATACTGATTAACTGACGTCACAAACATTCTCAGTTGCCTCGGATTTTATTTAAATATAAAAACACGTGTTCAAACTGAAATATCCATTTAAATGAGTTCAAGAAAATGTCTGGTCCGAGGCAAAGTTCAGTTTTACTTTAGTTGACATAAGAAACAGAACAGATTATAATGAACAGTATAAATGCATAAATGGCAGTAAATAAACATGATAAATAACTGTAAACATCTTAACATAACCATTCCATGTAATCATGCATGCTCATTCTTGATTCTTCCTTCATAAACTTTTCCATTACTTTTCATCATTTTCCATCTCTTGGTCCTTTGGGAGTTCTTGGCCATTTAGACTCCTGGGTAATAGTCTGTTTTTCAGGATCGAGCTCGTTCCTATACAGGAATGTCGGGTTTACTTTCCCCGACCTTCCCACTGATCTATTCCCCTTAACTTCTTATCCGGGGCTGGCCCAAGTAGCATGGAACTTTTATAGTGACATAATCCTTTTCATAACTTTCATAACTTTCTTAAAAATGCACATGCATTAACATGTAATTCATACCTTGTACATGGGTTCTACCGAAATTTCAGCAACATAACGGAACGTGTCTGCTTCCCCATGAATAGTGCCAACATACCAGAACATTAATTCATCACAAAGGTCATAACATAGCACACATATTGCAATGTTGAACTCATGATAACATTATACTCATTAAGGTAGAGTTTCTGCCTCAGCATATTCAACTAACCCAGCTTTTATAATTCAAGCCATAATTTCTATTTAACTCATTTAGACCTCAATTTTGGATATGTTAAATTTTATGTGTCTAGTTTCTAACCTCTTTGGTCCCATCTCATTTTGACATCTACAACTCAAGATATCTAGATTTTATCTCGGCCTGCCCAATGGCAAGCCAGAATCAGGCAACTAAAAGTAAAAATCCACTAAAAATCGAAAACTGACTCAAATTACACAAAGTTGGACTCATATTAAAGATAAAAGGGTAAAGTTTCATTTGCAAAAATTTCCATTCCATTTGACTTAGTAGGACTCGAGTTACAGCCCCGAATTCTGACCTTCCTAAACTGCCCTGTTCTGGCCTGGTTTGGACATAGGGCAACTTTCTTGGATCACTGGAGGCAATTGGGACCTTATCTAATTCTGAAATTTTTATGGGACATTCTTCTATGTGTAATCTTTCTAAAAAAGTTAGTTCCACTCATTTTCAAGTAGTATAGGGCGTGTTCTACCCTAAGCAACCCAATCTGCCCAGAACCAGAGTCAAAACCCTAGGTCAAAATTCAAAAATTCATATCTCTCTCAATTCTAATCCAAAAGTCTTATATGATATGTCTATGGAAAGCCCTAGGTGTCTAGTTTCATGTAAAAATGGTTTTACCCATTTTAATCAGCTGTAGGCAGAGCCGTACACTCCGCCGTACGGACTGCCGAGGGTTTTTGGTTCTCTAACCCATCAGCTCTTCCTATTTTCATTCTTTCTTGCTTCCACTTCGGTTTTAATCAAACAAACAGCCCAAAACCAATCACATATTATCATAAATATTCATTTAACACATCAAAGAAGGTGAAAATAATCCAAGCCCAGCTAGCCAAGTCCACAAATTTGAGGCAAATATTAAACTCCTACCTTAGTTCCAAGTGATTTTGCTGGATTTTGAAGGCTTGGATGAGCAAAGCTTGAAGTGGCTTGATGTTGGTTGGAGTTTTGTGTATGAAGAAGAGAGGAAGAGAGCTGAAAGGAAGGAGAAAAGTGGCGCACCCAAAAGGGGTCAGAATGTGTGATAAAGGAGTTGAAAAATCTGATCACATGGGTGGTGTTTAGGTGGCCTTCTTCTTGAAATTTGATTGGCTTAGAATGCTTGGCTGAATTGGGGTGTGGCCAAAGTGGCGCCACCTTTGGGGCTTAAGTGGCTGAGTTATCAGCCTTGGATGCTAGGGTTTTAAGCTTGCAATTCTATTGGTCCGATTCCGACAGTTTAAAATACTGTAATGTTACCGATTTCCTTTAAATCGATAAATCAGTTTTCAATAAAATTTTTTATGAAATCTCCTATATTCTAACTTAATTCTCTCTTATCTAAACTCAAGAAATTGCTAATCAATTGAGTCTAAATAATTTCTTAACCGAATTTTAATTATTCTCCATTATTCGATAAAATCGAATAATTAGGCGAAAAACAGTGGATGTTACAATACGTAACGCCTAGGTGTGTCAAGAAAAGAAAGTAAAGAAAGTTAAAGAAAAACACCAGTGCATTTGCATGAATTCAAATATGAGTATTTGCATAATTATATCCCATGTTTTATTGATGTTGTACTTACGCGGTGAATATTATTCTAATGGAATATTGCCAAAGTGACTCAGTGCATGAAATAAAATGAATTATGCTTCGAACCATATGTTTTCAAACTACAAAATAGAACAGTTCGTAATATGTTCACTTTTTATAATAAACCAAAGTAGCTGGAGATAATAATGATGACACGGTATGAACTTTCTTAAGGAATCCTACCGAGAATTTATAATTCTTGCTCCTATGTTTATTTCCATGCTATCTTTAGATAGTTCAAAAGTTTCGAAGAAGGCCCTCCGAGGCGAAGGTGGCCAAAGGTTGCTGCCAGACAAGGTCCGATTAAGTGATAGTAACAACTTGTAGGTAGGGTATTATGACTTAAGCATAATGCCATACTTGGGAGGACATTACATTAATGGTATCAGAGCAGTTCGATCCTCCCCAGACTTGAGGATTTGGATTGAGTACGTTCCCAGCGCACTCTGGAATCCTTAGAAAATGTCATGCGACAAATCTCCTTAGAAAATGTCATGCGACAAATCTTATCTGTTCGGATAACATATCGAAAATTAGATATGCATGACCGCCTAACTGTGAATGTTATTAGTTGCTGTCACACTTAACTTATTATTGAGCCTGATCAACTCAATGTTTTGTTTTGTGTGATTAGGAATTAATGGCTTCCAGGGGGCATGGTAGGCCACGAACTGTACCCATTCCAGGAGATTCTACTAATTTTATGGGCACGGTGCATGAAATAGCTCATGCAATGTGGGAATAGGCTGCTGTAGCTCATCAGATGATGGACCAGTTGGGTAGGTAGCCCGAGGTCGGCTATGGGGGAAATCCACATGGCCCAAGAGCAGACCTGGACTATCTTAAATTTGCTGAATTCCGAAAGGCAAACCCACCTAGCTGTAGAGGAGCTTTCAACCCTAACAAGGCTGATGAATAGATTAAGGCGATGGAAAAGGTTTTCTCTATTTTGGATTATACAGGCCACCAGAAAGTAGCCTTTGCCATCTATATGCTGGAAGCAGACGCAGAATTCTGATGGAATGGTACAAGGAGATTAATGGAAGAATCCTAGGCGGAGATCACACGGAATGCATTTATGGACGCTTTTTACCAGAAATACTTTCCCATTTTTGTCCGAAATGCTAAGGAACTGAAATTTCTACAACTCCAACAGGGGAGTAAAAGCGTATCAGAGTATATCACCAAATTTGAAGAATTATGTAAATTTTCTACCATCTATCAACATAATCCAGATGAGGTCTGGAAATGTGTTAAGTTTGAGAGAGGATTAAGAGAGGATATTTTGGCGGTAGTGAGACTCATGGAGATAAGGGAATTTGCTACTTGAGTAAATAAATGTAGACTCGTCAAGGAATATAGTAAGAAATTAAATACTGCTCAGTTTGATGCTTCTGGGAAGAGGCCGGCACCTGAGAGTTAGGAATTTCATCTTGCCCCACCACCAAAGAAGCTGTGTCAATTTAATAGACGTAAGCATGAACAACTACAGAGGCTAAGTGCAGGGCAAGTATGCTCTAAGTATGGAAAGGATCATGGAGGAAAACCTTGTTTAGCTGGACAAAACATGTTTCAGGTGTGGAAAGCCGGGTCACATGATCAGAGATTGCTTATACACGCATTAGCCGCCTACCCCTAAATCGCAACAACCAGGACGGGTCTTCATCTTGAATGTTGAAAAGGCTATTTCCCCAAAGGAATTGAAGTGAAATTAGGAATAACCTAGGACAAGGATTCACTTTTGCTAACTATGTTATATTAAATTATATAACTACGTTTATTGTATTTTCTTTCACTGTATTTATTCAACTTTAGTGTGCTTATGTGTGAACTTTTTCAAACTCTTATGATAATAAATAATTAGTTTTGTGACTAAATTTTGAGGACAAAATTTTTTTTTAGGAGGGTGGTAATTGTAACATCCAGCGGAATTTTTCTTATCGTTTTTTGCCTAATTATTCGATTTTTATCGAATAATTGAAGTTAATTAAAATTCAACTAAATATTTATTTAGGATCAATTAATTAGCAATTAATTGAGTCTAGATATGAGGGAATTAGGTTAGAAGCATAGAAGATTTCATAGAAACTTTCTTAAACCAATTTATCAATTTAAAGAAAATTGGTAAGATTTTGATATTTTAAACTGTCGGAACTAAATCAATAGAATTGTACACCTTAAACCCTATGACTCAAGGCTGAATACTCAGCCATTTAACTCTACATTGGTGGTGCCACCAAGGCCACAAAGAGGGAGATATGGCTAAGCTTTAACCACAAAATTTCAACCAATCAAAACTCACAATCCCAACTACCCTTTTTTATGTTTGAATCAGATTTTCTCCCTTCACTCTATGCTGATTTGTGCCTCCTCCTTTCCTTGCTTCAGCCTTCTTCTCTTCTCCTCTCAACCAACTCCATTAAACCTTCAAGCTTTGAAAGGGTTTCATCAACTTCAGCTCAAACTTAACAAAATCATACTTAAAGGAGGTAGAGATTCAATCGTGTTCATGATATTCTGGTTGTGGGTAGCTGATTGTGTCTTTATTTTCTCATTTCTTGATGTGATTAGTGAATGAATATGATGGTCTTTGGTTGTTTTTGTGTTTAAATTCGATTAAGAAGTAAGAAAGGGTGAGAATAGGAAGATATGAGAGGCTAGAAACCAAATTACCTCGACAGTCCATACGGCGGAGTGTACGACTCTATCTATAGCCATTCAAATTCAATGAAACTATTTTTATATGAAACTAGACATTCGAGGCTTTCCATACATATATCATATAAGGCCATAGGATTAGTATTGGGAGAGATATGAATTTTGGAAGTTTGACCTAGGTTTCTGAGTTTGATTCTAGGCAGACTAGGTTGTTCAAGGCAAACCTTGCCCTGTGCGACTTGGAATTGAATGAAACTAACTTTGTTAGAAAGCTTACACATAGGAGAACATCCCATAAAAATTTCAGAGTTAGATACGGTCCTGTTTGCTCCCAGTAGTTCAAAGAAGTTGCCCTATGTCCAAACTAGGCCAAAATAGGGCAGTTCAAGAAGGCCAAGTTTCAGAGCTTATATCTCAAATTATACTCATTCAAATGATATGCAACTCCTTTCATCTGAAAGATTGTTCTGTTAGCTTTACGTTGATATAAATTTTGCATGATTTTACCTAGATTTCCATTTTTGGTGAATTTTCTCTTTGAAGAATGCAATTCTGGCTAGAGACATGTATGAAAACTAGATCAAGTTTAGTTAATGTCGGAACTCGGAACTTAGTGAACAGGAAACTAGAACAGGTACACCTAATGTTGAACTCAGAATTTAGTAAATAGAAAACTAGATCGGGTATAGTTAATTTCGAAACTTGGAACTTAGGGAACACGTTCATAAAAGTTTTGGAAGACTAATTGTGGCTTAAAGTCGAAGATTGGAAATCACATAACACATAAATCACCTTAAAATTCGAACTCAAAGATAAGAATATAGAACCTAACATACTTAAACCTGGAAGTCGAGGATCTTCATTATAAACTTGGAAGTTAGTACCAGAACATGAAACTTTATACCCAAATTTCGGAAGTCGAGAACTAGGACGCTTTAAAACTCATACACGTAATTCTAAAACACGGTCCAGGATCAATCTTGGGGATCAATTCTAAACATAACCCCGAAAGTCGGAGATCAAAACATTAACCTTATATACCGGGAAGTCAGAACTTGTATAATCTCGAAACTCGAACAAAATTCAATCTCGGAAGTCGGTCCTAAGCTCAAACTCGGGAACATCAGTAAAAGTTAAAAGCTTCACAAAACTTTGTTGTGTGTGACAATTAATGAAGATATGATGCACTATATTGGGTTTACTGTTTATTTAAAGTTTCCTGGTTATCTGGCATTATTCATGGGAAGCAGACTTAATCCGTTATGCTACCAAAATTTCGGTAGAAATATGTGAATTATATGAATGCTGTAAACATTTATATGTTATGCTCATAAGATTCATACATGCACAAATGATTTAAGTATGATATGAAGTATATTATTGTGATAGTCTCTGATATGAATATTTATGATATAAACATGAAATTCTATATATAAGGATATATGAAAGTAAATGATGAAGCATATGTATGATGTATGAGTACATTAAACATGTCTATGCATGATTATGTATGAGAATGAAAGGATATCAACATATTAAATGTGGATCCCTTCACCTGGAGGCAGTTATGAGATCCCTCCTTGTGAAGGCAGTTAAATAAGATAAGATTGGGTCCCTTCACTTGGAGGCAGTTAATTGGGTCCCTTCCTATGAAGGCAGTATAAAACTATGAGATCCCTCTACTTGGGAGGCACGTGGTCAGATGAGATCCCTCTACATTGAAGGCAAGTGGTTAGCTGAGATCCTTCTATTTTTGAGGCACGTGACCAAAATGAGATCCCTCCAAGACTAGAGGCACGTGGATCCCCTTGTGGGTTAGTTTTGTGTGACGACGGTCATAAGTTAAGCTCACTCCTAGATTAGACTATCCAAGGGCAATAAAGACTAAAGATTAAAACATATGCAAGCACCCTAGGAACGGCGATACGTAATGCCTAGGTGTGCTAAGAAAAGAAAGCAAAGAAAGTTAAAGAAAAACACCAGTGCATTTGCATGAATTCAAATATGAGTATTTGCATAATTATATCCCATGTTTTATTGATGCTGTACTTACGTGGTGAATATTATTCTAATGGAATATTGCCAATGAGACTCAGTGCAAGAGATAAAATGAATTCTACTTCGGATCATATATTTTCAAACTACAAATAGAACAGCTCGTAGTATGTTCACTTTTTATAATAGACCGAAGCAGCTGGAGATAATAATGATGACACGATATGAACTTTCTTAAGGAATCCTACTGAGAATTTATAATTCTCACTCCTATGTTTATTTCCGTGTTATCTTCAGATAGTTCAAAAGTTTCGAAGAAGGCCCTCGAAGGCGAAGGTGGCCGAAGGTTGCTGCCAAACATGATCCGATTAAGTGACAGTAATAACTCCTAGGTAAGGTATTATGACTTAAGCATAGTACCATACTTGGGAGGACGTTGCATTTATGAGATTTCCAACTTGTGTTGTCTCACTTATAATTTGTATTCATTTCTTAATAATAATAAAAAAATTTCTTTTGTTCTTTTGAGCCATAAAAGAATGGTTAACAATTTATTCTTCATCTTGGTATTTTATGCCAATAAAAATAATCTGAAATCAAGTCGAGGATAGCATATTCAGGAGAGAATTGGAGTACCAACTAACCAAACTTTTCCTAAAATTCTTGAGGCCTCATATCAGATTTTACTAGGAGCACTGGTGAGATCTAACTATGATAGTAAAATTGTAATTAGAAACAATCTTCACAATTTTATTTTAATATTTATAAATAAATGGTGGTTAAATTTATATGTTCCCAATAATATAATAATTTGAAATTTCACTTTAGATATTTATTTATCAAAAGCAAAAACAAAATTTGTTTATTAATTTAATCTTCCATTGAAAACATTATATCATTAAACAATCAGCCGATGATGGAAAATTCAAGAGAGAATCGATGTACTAATTAAGCAAACTCTTCCTGAAACTCCCGAGGCCTTACATGAGAATTTGCCAAAAGTATCAACGAAATCTGATCTGAATAATTCTCTTGATAGTTAAATAATAATAATAATAATAATAAATTTACAAAATCTTGGTGCTATAATTAAACTTTTAAATAATCATTCGAATAACAAAAATCAATTTCTTTCAATTTATCTCTTCTTTGAAAATTTTATATTGATAAATTAATTTGGATCTAGCCAATTACAGAAGCATCAAGAGAGGATTGAAGTATGTAACTTCTAAAAATTTTTGAAACACCTGATTTATGTTATTAATTGAATTATTCGATTAATTTGCATGGACAAGGTTAGTTAGAGGCCAATTAAAGGCTAATTAGAAATTAATTAGATGGATTAGACTTGAGGGAATTAGAATAGATACGTAGAAACTCTCACAAAATTTTTCCAAAATGTTTTACTGATTTGAAGAAAACCGGTAGAGATTTAGTATTTTAAACTGCCGAAACCTAATCAACCAAATTATGCACCTATGACCCTAATATGAGTGGCTAAAATTTAGCCACTCTTACCATGGTATTGGATGCTTAGTTGCTGCCCAAAGAGGTGGTCTTGGCTTCATTTTAACCACCCATTTTTCCTCCAATCAACTGCTAAAGTTTCCAACCACCATAATTAATTCAAAGAGCCTTTTTTCTTCCTTTCTCCTTGGTTGCTACGGTTACTTCTCCCTTTTCTTCCCTTCTTCATTTTCTTCTTCTTCTCCTACTTCATATCACTTCTTCCCAAGCTCTCATCCATCTCTTGCCCACAAGCACCCATTTTGATCAAGAAACTTACTTGCTAGAGGTAGGATTTACTTGTTTTGGTCATTGCTCTTCACTTGGTGGTTGTGGATGATTTCTTTTTTTTTTTTTTTTTATGAAGATGATGTTGTATGATGTTTATTGGGTGATTTAAAGTTGATTTGGCATGATCTTGTTTGGGGTTAACTGGAGGCTTAAGTGATAATCACTAAGAATACCCAAAATAGAATTAGGATTTTTAAGAAAACCCCAAGCTATTCGTACTACTGAGTTGTACAGACCATCATTCAGCCATAAAAATTGAATGAAACTATTTTTACATGAAACTAGATTTCTACGGCTTTCTACACATATAAATTATAAGCTCATTGGGTTAGTATGAGGGAGATATGAATTTTGAAAATTTGCCCTAGGTTTTTGAGTTTAATTCTGGGCAGGGGCGGTTGTTCAGGGCAAAACTTGCCCTATACAACTTAGAATGGAGTGTAAAAAATTTTTTTAGAAAGGTAAGACATAGTAGAACCTATAAAAATTTCATGGTCAAATTTGGTTTCTATAATTCCCAATAAATTATTCAAGTTGCCCTTTGTTCTGTTGGAATAGAGATAGGGCAATCTGAGTCTATCAGCTTTGTGAGTTCATAACTTGAGCTTTCCTTAGACAAATGAAGTCAAACTTATTAGAGATGAAAATTGGATCAACCAGCTTTAAATCAACATAGGTTCAATAGGAATCCAAGCAAATTTATATTTTTGGTAGATTTTTACTTTTTGGTGTGCAATTCTAGTCTGCTATAAGGCAAGCCGAATTAAAATCCCAATAACTTGAGCTACACTTATCAAAATTAAATGGGACCAAAGAGGTTAGAAAATAGATAAGTAAAAATCCAACATATCCAAAATTTAGGTCCAAAAGAGTTAAATAGAAATTATGTCTTATTTTACAAAATCTGGGCAAAAATGAAGCACATAGATATAAGCTTATGCTTAGGCAAAAATGTTGTGCCTTTGGCAATGTTATTAAATGATATTGAAAATGAATATGTTATTGTGGCTTTTCTCAATAATTGATTATTTGTGATACTGGCACTATTCATGGGAAAGCAGACACGATCCGTCATGCTGCCGAAGTTTCGGCAAGGATTATGCATAAGTTATGAGATGCACATTGATACATGAGCATGCTTGCATGAAGCCTATAAGAGATATGTTATGAGAAAGGTTCCATAATACTTGGGCCAACACTGGATTAAAGTTAAGCAGAATAGATTGGTGGAGCTTGATCCTAAGAAGCAGACTATTACTCAAGAGTCATATGGCCAAAAACTCCTAGGGGACCAAGTAACAGAAAAGTTTATAATACCAAGTTTAAGAAACTAATGAGAAAAGAGAACCTAAAAGTACATGCATGATTCCATTACATAATTATGTTAGCTATTTATAAGTTGAATATTATGTTCTTTTATTGCTACTTGCTTATTCATTCTGCTCTTTATACTATATGTTGCCATATAATTACTTATTATGTTTTTACTGTCTTAAGTAAAATTGAATCTTGCTTCAGATTAGGTATTTCTTAAACTTAATAAACGAGGGCAATTTACTGTGTTATTCACCTTTTTAAAATCAAATAAAAACTGAAGTAACTTAGAATAACTACGATGTCAGTATCTTATAGATATGGGAGTCCTACTAAGAATTTTCTAGAATTCTCACCTTGTTATGTATGTTTGCATCATTCTCAAATCCTAGACATGGCGATGACCATCATACTCATTCATGAGCTACCAAGGTTATAGCAGCACTTCCGGGCACAGATCGGCTTATTTTGTTCGATGGCTCTGTTTATTGTATTTACCATTTTTAGATGTACAAGAACTTATGAAATCGTGTTTGCATACATATTTATACAAATACATTAGAAATGTTGTGGCATTGATTCCGCCGCCTTACTTACTTTTCTCTTATTGTGCAACATCCATACGGAATATGCGTAACTCACCTAAGTAAATTAACTCCAATCAAATCACTGCGGTTCGATATAAACACTCATCCGACCTAGTCAATGAGTTAAGGTTAATCAATATAAGAAATAATCACACGCAACAAACTACCGAGTAAAATATTATGACTTAAGCATAGTATTATACCTAGTAGGGTGTTATATTTTGGTATCAGAGCAGTTCATCCTAACTAAGGCTGAGATTTGGACTAACTATGCTTTGTGCATATCTTGTACCTTTAGGTAATATCATGCATTGTGTCTTGTTTGTATGGTTGAGACGTAGGGATGCATGTATATGAAATGCCTGACTGTGTGAGCTATTATTTACTAGCACACTAGACTTTGTATTGAGCCTGATCAACTCAATAGCTTTTGTTTTGCGTGTTCAGAACTTAATGGCTTCCGGAAAGCGAGGTAGGCTATACACGGCACCTGCTCAAGAGGACCCGACTGACTTTATGGACACGATGCGAGAAATGGCTCATGCGATGCAGGAAGAGGTTGCTACAGCCCACTAGATGATGGATTAGTTAGGTAGGTGGCCCAAGGCCGGCCATGGAGGAAATCCACATGGTCCAGGGGTAGACCTGTACTACCTTAAGTTCGTTGAGCTCAGAAAAGCGAATCCACCAAGCTTCAGGGGAGTGTTTGACCCTGATAAAGCTGATGAATGGTTTAAAGCATTGGAGAAAATCTTCGCCATTCTGGATTGCATCGACCGCCAGAAAGTGAACTTTGCCACTTTCATGCTTGAAGCAGATGCGGAATTCTGGTGGAATGGTGTGATGCGCCTGCTGGAGGAATCTTAGACTAAGATCACTTGGGTTGTATTTACGAATGCATTTTACCAAAAATACTTTCCCCCATCCGTTCAAAATGCTAAAGAGTTGGAATTTATGCAACTCCGTCAAAGAAATAGGATGATCTCAGAATACATTGCTAAATTTAAAGAATTGTGTAAGTTTTCTACAATTTACTAGAGGAACGTTGATGAGGCCTGGAAGTGCATCAAATTTGAGGGAAGGTTACGAGAAGATATTCTCGCAGCAGTGGGGCCAATGGAGATTAGAGATTTCCCCACATTGGTGAACAAATGTCAACTTGTAAAAAACTGCAACCTAAAATTAGCAGCGGCCAAGGCATCTAGTGGTAGTTTTAAGAAGGGGTTTCAATAGCAAGGAAGGTTTCAACTAGCAAGCAACAAAGGCAAGCAGCCCTAAAGGTCTTTTTTGAATCAGACTTGAGCAAAATGCTGCAAGAATCATCGTGATCGGCCATGTTTGGCGGGCCAAAATGTTTGCTTTGGGTGTGGCAAGTCAGGTCACAAAATTTATAAGTGTCCAACCAAAAATCTGCCACAAACTTTTAGAGCTCAACGTCAAGGATGGGTCTTCACGATGGATGCAAAAGAAATCGACAAATCTGAAGGACTAATTCAAGATACCTATGAAGTGGACGGTGAAACTTTAACTGTACTTTATGATTCAGATGCCTCACAATTGTTTATTTCTCATATGTGCGTGACTGTTTCATAACTACCTATTTTCGAGTTGCCTTATGATCTATTGGTTTCTACTCCTACCAATAAACTTGCCAAAACTAGTCAAATCTGCATGAATGTTCCTCTTCAAATTGAGGGTAGGATCTTTGTAGCCAATTTGATTTGTCTCCTTCTATCTGGACTTGATATAATTTTTGGGCATGGATTGGTTTTCCACCAATCGAGTCATGCTCAATTGTTTCGATACGATGGTGGTATTTTCCTCTGTCATCTTCTGAACCCCAAGCCTCGACACGCTTTTATCTGAATGCTTTATGTGGGTCAGAGAGTCAAGGATACATTCTCTTGTCAGCTAATGTGACGGAAGCTGAATAGAAATTGGAGGAGATCCCAATTGTTAAGGAGTATCCCAATGTTTTCCCGAAAGATATTTATGAATTGCCTCCTGAGAAGGAAATTGAGTTCACCATTGAATTAGTGCCGAGAATGGGACCAATATCTATAGCTCTATATCATATGTCACCTCTAAAGTTGACAAAACTCAAAAGGCAGATTAAAGAACTTATGGAAAAAGGATTCATACGACCAAGTGCATCACCATGGGGAGCTCCAGTTCTGTTGGTCAAAAAGAAGGATGGGGGCATGCACTTAAGTGTGGATTATAAACAGCTGAATAAAGTGACGATTAAGAATAAGTATCCACTACCAAGGATCAATGACCTTATGTATCAACTGCAAGGAGCAACTATGTAACATCCCCATATAACGTTATAGGAAATAATGAAAATGTCTTTGGACAAACTTTTATTATTTACAGCCTTATCCCTAAACATTTTTGAAAATAACATTTAGATCCTTATATCAATTGAATTAGCAGAATAAGGTTTTAAACGAAGCAAAACCACATAGCGGAAACGTAGAAACCGAATTCTTGGCCAATTGGGCCACGGAGGTGTCCATATGTGAAATAATGTGGGATGCCCCAGACTTGTTTAAAATTACAAAAATGCCATTAGCCATGGAAAACAGAAAACATAAGGCCTTAAATTTGCAAAACATTTAAGTTACACCGTTAATTGATTTATTCAATTTTATTGAGCTTGTAAAGTTAATTAAAGGTTAACTAGGAGTTGATTAGAAGTCAATTAGAGAGATTAGGATTAAGAAAAATTTAAATAGACATATAGAAACTCTTACAAAACTATTTAGTAATGTTTTGCCAGTTTGAAGAAAATCAGTAAAGATTTGATATTTCGAACTATCAGAACCTAATCAATAGAATTACCCATCCAAATTCTATGATTCTATGGCTGAATATTCAGCCACATACTCACCTATGGGTGGTGCAAGGAGAGCCACCAAATGAAGAAGCTTGGCTAAATATTGGCCATAAAGCTTACAACCAATTAAAACACAATTCTCCAACTACCTCATTAAAGCTTTTATAAGATTTCTCTTTCCTTTTCCTTCAACAGAATTTCATCCTCCCTCTTCCAGTAGGCTTCTCTACTTCTTCTCTTCATCTTCTTCATCTCCTTCTTCCATTTTCAGCCTCCCTCAAGTCTCTGTACCCATATCTTTCACTAGAACTCAAGACTAGCTAGTTTTACATTAAAATAAGGATAGGATTCCATCTTGTTCTTTATTTTCATAAATTGTGGCTGTATGAAGTTTTAATTTTCTTCATTTCTTTGATGATATTTTTGGTGTAGCTGGTGGTGTATGGTTGGTTTAATATGAAATTTTAAGCTAGAATTGAAGTTAGAATGAAAAAGCACAAAGAGCCATAAAACAGAATCTGTTAAGTTGAGAAACCCTGCAATGTTCTATACAGCGGAGTGTATGGCTCCGTCTATAGTGAAACTATTTTTATATGAAACTAGACATCTAGGGATTTCCAACCATATAAATTATAATGTCATTGGATTAGTATTAAGAGAGATATAAATTTTTGAAGTTTACCCTAGGATTTTGACCCTGATTCTGAGCAGACTGGATTTCGAGGGTATATCTCATCCTATACTCCTTTAAATCGAGTGAAACTAATTTTTTTAGAAATTTTAGATATATACTAACATTCCATAAAAATTTTAGGACTAAATTCTATCCCAATTGTTCCTAGTAATTCCTTGAAATTTCCATAAGTCCAAACTAGGCTAAAACAGGGCAGTCTAGAAGGGTCAAATTTCGGAGCTTATAACTCAAGCTCTACTCAAGGAAATGAAATGGAACTTCTTGAAAATGAAATCTTGTCCTGTTATATTTAATATGATACAAGTTTCATATGATTTCAACTAGTTTTTGATTTTTACTGAAATTTTACTTTTAAGTGTATAATTCTGATCAGCTACAGGGCAAGCCGAAACAGAACCCTAATAACTTAAGCTACATTTATCAAAATTAGATGGGACTAAAGAGGTTAGAAAATAGACACACAACATCCAAATTTAGGTCTAAATGAATTAAATAGAAATTATAGCTTTTTTTAGAAAAACTGGGTAGAGTGAAGGTAAATATGCAGCAACTAAAATTCAAGTGCAACTATTATTTCTATGAGATTGATATTGATATGTTAATGCACTGTTGTGATTTTTTTGGATAATTGATTATCTGAGTACTGGCACTACTCATGGGGAAGCGGACTTGATCCGTTATGCTACCGAATTTTCGGCAGAAGTCTATGAAACTATAAGTGTTTATTTTACGAGAAATTTATGATATGAACGGCTATACAATTATGAATATGTTATGGTGATATGATCATGAATTATTCTTATGAGAGCATGCATATTTGCATATGAATGAAGGAAGAATATTTTAGATCCTTTCACTTGGAGGCAATAATTTAGGTCCCTCCAGGTGAAGGCAATTAAAAGATAAAGATATGGGTCCCTTCACTCGGAGGCAGTTGCACATAGGGTCCCTCCCTGTGAAGGCAGCTAAAACTTTTGGGTCCCTCTATGTTGGAGGCAGTCAACCAACTAAGTCCTTCTGACCTAGAGGCATGTAGGTCCCCTTGCGGGTTAGTACTGTGTGACAATGGTCACGAGTTGAGCTCACTCCTAAATCAGACTATCCAAGGGCAGTAAAGACTATAGATTAAAACACATGCGAGCACCCTTGGGACGGCAATACATAACGCCTAGGTGTGCCAAGAAAAGGAAGTCAAAGAAAGTTAAAGAAACACAAGTGCATTTTGCATGGACTCAAGTGAACGTATTTGTATATGCATGATCTATTCTATTTCTTTATTATATTAGAATTATTGTATTTGAATACACTGTAACTATTATTTAAGTTATGAATTGTAAATTTATCTTATAATAACTCTTATATCTTAAGTGTATGAATAAAAGGAACTCTGCTTTGGACAATATATTTTCAAACTATAAAACTGAACAATTTATTTGGCATGATCACCTTCTTCATAATAAACCGAAACAGCTGGAGATAATAACGATGACACTACATGTGATAGTTTGGAGAATCCTATTGAGAATTTAAAATTCTCACTTCTATTTCTGTGTTATCTCCAGATAGCTCGAAAGGTTTCGAAGACGGCTGAAGTTGCTGTGAAATAAGGTCCGCTCAGGTAACAGTAACAACTCTTGAGTGTGGTGCTATGACTTAAGCATAGTATTGTACTTGGGAAGGTGTTACAAACTATGTTTTTCAAGATTGATTTGCACTCTGGGTATCATCAAATACAAGCTTGAGAAGAGGATATCCCCAAGACAGCCTTTCGAACTCATTATGGATACTAAGAATATACTGTGATGTCCTTTGGATTAACAAATGCACCGGCGGTGTTTATGGATTATATGAATCGGATATTTTGACTATATTTGGATAAATTTTGTAGTAGTTTTCATTGACGACATACTCATCTACTCAAAGACTGAGCAAGAACATGCTGAGCATTTAAGACTAGTATTGTAGACTTTAAGAGAAAGGAAGCTCTATGTTAAGCTGTCTGAGTGTGAGTTTTGGATAGCGGAGGTGAAGTTCCTTGGGCATGTGGTATCCCAAGAAGGAGTTTCCACCGACATCAGCAAAGTGGAAGCAGTGTCAAACTAGGAAAGACTGACCATAGTCACTAAAGTTAGGAGTTTTATGGGCTTAGCCAGATATTATAGGCGATTCGTCAAGGATTTCTCTCAGATAGCTTTGTCCTCGACGAAGTTAACTAGAAAGAATGTTCCATTTGCATGGACACCAGAGTGTGAGTGGAGTTTCCAAGAATTAAAAAGAAAGTGAACAACGATATTAGTGTTAGCCTTGCCAGACCCTCGTGGACTATTTGAGGTCTATTGCGATGCTTCCAAACAAGGATTAGGATATGTGTTAATGTAGAATGGGAGTGTGGTAGCATATGCCTCTAGACATCTAAAGCCACATGAAAGGAATTATCCAATGCATGACCTCGAATTAGTAGCAATTGTATTTGCTTTGAAGATATGGAGACACCACCTTTATGGGCAAGATTTGAAGTCTTCTCTGATCATAAGAGTTTGAAATAACTCTTTAATCAGAAGGAACTAAATATGAGACAATGAAGCTGGATGGAACTCCTCAAGGATTATGAATTCAAGTTGAAATACCACCCACGTAAGGCGAACATTGTAGCAAATGCTTTGAGCAAGAAATCTCTGAATGTAGCTTGGATGATGATTAAAGAGACAGAGCTCATAGAGAGTTTTCAAGATCTTAATTTGGGAATCTCTATGACTTCCCATGCCATCCGATTATGTCAAATGAAGATAACTAATAGCTTTAAAGAGCAAATCTGGTAGGCATAACAGTAGGATACCAACTTTCAGTATACAATCAATCTCGTGCAATTAGAGAAATTAATGGGTTTTGCTCAAGATAAAGAGGGCATATGGCGACATCAAGACAGAGTATGTGTACTCGAGGGAAGTGATCTCTGAAGGAGAATCTTGGAGGATGCACATAAAAGTGAATTTACCACACATCCTAGTATTACTAAAATGTATCAAGACCTCAAGAGAATGTTTTGGTGGCTAGGCATGAAGTCAGACGTGGTGAACTTCGTGAACAAATGATTGGTCTATCAGAAGGTGAAAGCAGAACATCAAAGACTCTCTGGGATGCTATAACCTCTAGAAACCCCTGAATGGCAATAGGAGAGTATCTCCATGGATTTTGTTATAGGATTACCAAGAATGATGGCAAGATATGATGCTATATGGGTCATAGTGGATAGACTAAACAAATTTGCTCATTTTCTACCCATTCGAGCAAATTATCCCTTGGAAAAATTAGCGCAACTGTATATTCAAAAGATTATAAGATTACATGGGATCCCTTCAACCATCATCTCTGATCGAGACCCAAGGTTCACTTTGCGATTTTGGGGAGCCTTACAGAAGGTGTAACATCCACTATGAGTTCTAACCTCTGACTTCGAGTTTCAAATATAGTGTACATAACTTCTGACCTCATAGTTGATCTCAACTAGAATGGACACGAGTTTAGATCTATTAGTCGCTCCCCAAGTTCGACCAAAAATTTACACGAGTTTTGAGTTTCGATCTCCTACTTTACTCCCAAGCTTCAAATAAAACGAACATGATTTCCGATTTTCAGATTTATTTCCAAGTTTCAAATAGGATGGGTACGAATTCCGACATCCGACTTCAGCTCCAAGTTCAAGTAAAATGGACGCGAGTTCCTACCTTAAGCAGAATGGAGACAAGTTCCGATTTCAGACAAAGTGGAGGCTAGTTTCACTTTTAGGCGACACGGAGAATGATTTAGCCACAAAAGAGGGAGACATGGCTAAACTTCACTCACAAAATTTCAACCAATCAAAACTCACAAAGCCAACTACCTCTTCAATGTTTAAATCAGATTTTTCTCTATTATTTATGCTACTTTCTCCTCTGATTTCACTCTCCTTTTCTCTCTTTCTCTCAACCAACTTTATCAAACCTTGAAGCTTTACAAGGTTCTATCAATTCAAACTCTAAGACTTAGCAAAGTCCCACTCAAAAAGGTAGGATTCTTCAATTTCTTCTATTATTGGTGCTATGGTGGCTGAGTAGAGTTTCTATTCTCTCCATTAAATTGATGATATATGGTGTTTATATAAATGCTTATGGATGGATTAATGTATAAATGTTGAGTTTGGATGAGAACTTGAGTGAGAATTCAAACAAAAGGATGCAAAACAAAAGCTGGAACCTTGAAACCCTACGGCGTCTGTACTAGCGGGGTGTACGGCTCTACCTACTGCCATCAAAACCTGATGAAACTATTTTTATATGAAACTAGACATTTAGGGCTTTTCATACATATATCATATCATTGGAATAGTATAGAGAGAGATATGAATTTTTGAAGTTTGACCTAGGAATCAAGACTTTTATCCGAGCAGTGTGACTTGAGAAGGGTGTAACTTAGCCCACACAACTCCAAATTGAGTGAAATCAATTGTTTTGGAACACGTAGGGGAACATTCCATAATAAAATTCCGAGTTTGGTACCGTCCCATTTGCTCCCAGTGGTTCGAAGAAGTTGCCTTATGTCCAAACTAGGCCAAAATAGGGTAGTTCAAGAAAGTCAAATTTTGGGGCTTATAACTCAAGCTCTACTAAAGCAAATGAAACAAAACTTATTGCAAATGAAAGCTTGTCCTGTTAGCTTTAATATGATACTAATTTTGTATGATTTGAACTTGTATTCGATTTTTAGTGGATTTTTACCTGTAAGTGTGTAATTCTAGCCAACTTCAGGGCAGGCCGAGATAAAACTTAAATAACTTGAGCTACATTTATCAAAATTAGATGGGACCAAAGAGATTAGAAAATAGACACAGAACACTTCAACATATCCAAAATTCAAGTCTAGATGAGTTAAAATGAATCTAAGGCTTAATTTCTAAAAACAGGTAGAGTTGAAGAATATGAGCATGATTTCTAGAATTGAAGGATTTGGTACCTTAATGCATATATAAGTTCAATTAAAGTCTAAGTGTTGCAAATTCCATGTTGGTGCTTGAAAGATTGATGCATTATATTTGATCTCTTATTGTGACTGACTGTCTGCTGAGACTAGCACTATTCATGGGAATCTGATCCGTTATGCTGTTGAATTTTCGGTAGAATTGTAAGGAAGTTATGAGACTTTATATGTTATGAATATGTATGTGGAAATCATGTATGCAATGATATATGAAAATAAATGATGAAGTATATGTATGAATGCATTTAGCATGTCTATGCTTGATTATGTATGAAAATGAAAGGATATGAATATATTAAATATGGATCCCTTTACCTAGAGGCAGTTATAAGATCCCTCCTTGTGAAGGTAGTTAAAGGATAAAGATGTGGGTCCCTTTACTCGGAGGCAGTTGCACGTTGGATCCCTCCCTGTGAAGGCAATTAAAAGATATAATGAAGGCCCCATATTCCTAAGGAAAATGACATGACAATCACACCCGATGGAGTATGACATGGCGATCATACTCTGGGATATGGCATGATGAGTACCTCCTAAGAAACGTGACATGGCGATCACGCCCTGATGGGGTATGACATGGCGATCATACTCTAGAGTGTGGCATATAAAGATTCTATGATGAAAGGTATGAGGATGAGTCCATATTCCGAAACACGTGACATGGCGATCATGCTCTAATAGGGTATGACATGGCGATCGTACTCTGGAATGTGACATAACGATTCTCCACCCTAAGGGATGTGACATGGCAATCACACCTGATGGAATATGACATGGCGATCATACTCTAAGATGTGGCAAGGGGAATATATTTCTAAGGAGTATAACATGGTGATCACACCCGATGGAGTATGACATGGCGATCGTACTCTGGAATATATGGCAAGAAAAGGCATGTGCAGATGTTATGTTTTCAGTATATTGGTATTATTATATTTTAATATGTTGCAGTTATTATTCATAGTATGATTCATGACTTCATTGTGTATTGGCTCTCCCAAATGACAAGTGTATGAAGAAAAAATTAACTCTGCTTCGAACCATATGTTTTCAAATTATAAAATGGAACTGTTCGTACAAGATGTTCATACTTTTTTTTAAACCGAAGTAGCTGGAGATAATAATGATGATACGGCATGAAAGTTCTTAGTGAATCCTACTGAGAATTTAAAATTCTCACTCTTATTTCCGTATTATCTCCAGATAGTTCAGAAGTCCCCAAGAAGGTCTTCCGAGGCGAAGTTGACGAGTAAGATTAAAGGTGGCCAAAGGTTACTGCTAGACAAGGTCCGCTCAGGTACTAGTAACAACTCTAGAATGTAGTACTATGACTTAAGCATAGTAATGTACAGAGGAGGATGTTACAGAAGGTGTTTGGTACTAAGTTGTGTCTAAGCACTGCATATCACCCACAAATAGACGGTCAAACAGAAAGACCAATTCAGACCTTAGAAGATATGGTACGAGCATACATAATGGAGCAATGTGAGAACTGGGAGCAATACTTACCGCTAGCAAAGTTTGCATACAATAATAGCTATCACTCTAGCATTGACATGGCTCCTTACAAAGCATTGTATAGACGGAAGTGTCAATCTCCGCTATGCTGGTATGAATCAGGAGAAGCAAGTCTACTGGGACCTGATTTAGTCAAACAAACCACTGAGCAAATCAAGAAAATTTAAAGTAAGATGCTCACTACTCAAAGCCGTCAGAAGAGTTACGTGGATACTAGGAGAAAACTCCTAGAATTTCAAGAAGGGAACCACATGTTTCTAAAGGTTACACCTACAACAAGGACAAGCAAAGCCATTAAGCTTAAGAAGTTAAGCCCTTGATTCATTGTTCCTTTTCAAATTTTGAAACGAATCAGATTTGTTGCATATCAAATTGCACTACCATCTGTCAAATCTCCATGATGTAACACCCTAATAGTTTCATTCTATACTTAAGTCATATTGTGGAATTACTAGTTGTTACTGTTGCCCGCGGAACTAACATTACTTTTTGGAAATTACCTTTTACTGAAAATAGGGGTAAATTTTTTTTTTTTTTTGAATAAGATAAGTAAACCGTTTTTGAACTCGAGAGCCATGAGCGCATTGTGAACATGTAAAGCAAACATCGTTATCTCAATCATACATCACATTCAACATAATTAGAAGCAATAAGTATAACCACAATCTTGGATAAAGATAACATTCATTCCATAGCCATTCCATAGTTAATAAAATAGTAGTAATAGCAGAAGTCATACATAAAGATAATAATGGGTCCGATACCTACTGCCGGCCCTACAAAGTACCCTAACAAAATACATGATAGGAGGAAATACATACGAAATCCCAATCCATCCATACATGCCGAATGAAAATGATAACCCTCGCTACAACCAAAAAGGGGCTATCCTCATGCTCAGCTCCGCATACAAATCAACACTTCCCTCATCTGGCGGGAGGTAGCCATTCCCGAATCCTCCGGGAGAAACATCACGACGTCCCCCTCCTTAAGCATGGCCACGCCCATGAGGCACAGCACGAGTATGAATAAACCCGCTCCCACAAACCGGGGGTGGAGTATGATGAGGGGCTGCTGAAGAAGAAGACGAATCGGATGATAGGCGAATCACAGATGGGAAGGAAGGCTCAGATGGGTCCATCTCCACGGGGTAGCTCCAATAGGATGGTTCCGAAGGATCAGAATCTAACGAAACTGTTGATGTCAGGCGGGTGTCGGAGTCGGAATCTCCGTCAGTGGGGTACCTCGAAGGATGGAAAGGCAGGCGAATGTCATCCATAGTGATGTCCTCGAACGGCTCATGAGGGCGAAAAAATGGGCTCATCACGGGTGCATGGAACTGGCGGCTATGGAACATGTAGACCCGCATCGCTGCCTGAGCAGTCATCACGGATGCATTTAGCACTGAGTCAAAGTGTTAATGCATCACTGGGAACTCAATGAAAATCACCATTGTGCCCGACTCTGGCATCCTCTGAAGACGACATGAAAACGTAGGAGTGAGAAATACTAAATTTCTTAGTAGGATTGTGACTAGATATACTTAGTGTCATCGTCATCGTTCCAGCCACTTCAGGTTTAATTATAAAAATAGTGGACAGGTATTGATTCAATTTTAATAGTTTTAGAAAACGTAATTCCTGAAGCAGGTTACTTTTAACTTTATCATCATATCCATAGTGTCATACAAAGGCATACGTGCTAATATACATAACATACATTCATAATGCACATAAGGAATATAACAACATGCATGGCTATGCAACTTATCAACTTGACCATGGTCCTACTTTGACTTTTGTTTTTAGCACGTACTTAACATTCTTTTACTTTTCCTTTGAAATAGACTGCTTTTGGATATAAGCTCATTCTGTGACCGTCGTCATGCAGTACTAACCAAATCAGACTAAGCCGATATTGGTTACCTCTAAGTTGGAGGGTCCTCCATGTCACCCTTGGCTCCTTCATAGAGGTTCCTTGTGGATCGCCATCTCACACTTCCCGGAAGTAATTGAGGGGTCATGTCCCATTCTTTCATTTCTTATTATTATACTTTATATTCATAGTTCTTCTTTGACTAGACACATACAATGATATGACTAAGTCCATAATTTTGACGGAAATCCGGCAACATAACGGCTAAACCGGAGCTTCCCCAAAATGTCAATCATCAACTTTCAACCAACAGTTCATCATATTTACATCATATCATCATACTCAGCATTCAATCATGAGAAAAAGCTCAATCAAACTTATCATTCATTATACCACATGGCATCACACATTCGTACCCTAAAGGGGTTTATAGTTGCGTTATTCTTTGTAAAGAATATTATGAATCATCATATGATTTTTCATGGTTACCTATGAGAGAATCACATAGTTAAGATATGTGTATGTGGTCTTTTAGTTACTTAGCTCTCATATGAAATTACTCTTCACTTGAGTTCATGTCTTATGAAACACTTGTTCAAATTAATTAAGTTAAGTGATTGTTTCCTTTTCTTGAGATAGTGCACTTAGTGATCCCTAGGTTCATGGTATGCTCAGCGGCCCTAATCATACTTCTGTTCCCAAGGAGTTCGAGATCCCTCTAATCCTTGGGTCATGACAATGCATAACCACATCATGAACCCAACAACACCATGTTTACTAAACACCAAGGGTGATTTTTAACTCAATCAAGTTACAAAGCTTCAAGTTTTTATCTTAAAGATTAAATCTTTATGAAATAATGGTTTGAGTTACTAACTTTTTAACTAAAAAGTCTTGTTTATTATGAAAGTTGACTCATTTAATTATTCTAAGACCATCAAGGTCTCAACTTTATGACTTAAAGTTGTCTCTACACTAAAAAGGTTCCTACTTTATCAAAAAGTGATATGAAACATTAACTTTAAGGTTAAAAAGTCTTAATCTTTATAAAAGCTAACACCTTTTAGCATTGTTTTGGTTCAAGATCTAAACTTTATGAATGAAATGTTATAAAACAACACTTTTATGACTCAAAAGTCTCATTCTTGATTAAAGTTTGAAACTTTATGAAAGGTCTTTTCTTTAAGGTTAGATTCTAAGACATAAAGTGATAAAATATCATTTTCTAACTCAAAAAGGCTTATTATGCCAAAAAGCTTAGACTTTTACATGTATTCTTGTCTTCAAAACAAAACAAAAGAAGACTTTATGATGGCACTTAAACTTGCACCACTTTTTGTGTGTCAAGAAGCAAACTTTTTAAACTTTAAGGCTTTTAGAATGTTCATAGTCTTATCAAATCATGAAAAACATAAAAAGATAAGGCTTTTCTAATCATCAACTCATCATAAGAAAAGAAAGAACTTCAAACAAGTTGCCATCAAGAACACTCAACAATAAGAACATACTTTCCAAAATTAGAAACTTAAGAACACTTGAAGAACATCAGGAACATATTTTTCTAAAAGTAGAAACTTAAGAACACTTGAAGAACATCAAGAATATATTTTACCAAAAATAGAAACTTTTGCTCATGAAGAGCATGAAAGATTTTCTCAAGTTTTCACTCAAAAATCTTGGTCATGAAGAGAACCAAGCTTCAAGGTTTCTTGAGTAAACAAAACAAAAGATGAAGATCACTACCTTTTCTTGAAGATGGCACAAAAACAAGAGAAGAGAAAGAAGAAGATGATGACTCCTCTTGATGATGGTGGTGGTAGTTTTGAATGAGCAAGGAGAGAACTCTTGAGTTCTCTTGAAAATGAGTCTTGTAGTGTTTAGGTCTTGTCTCCAAAGACCAAAAGATGTGATCTTTGAAGGGCTTAGTGAGGAAGGTTTGGTTATGGAGGTGGAGAATAATGAAAAAGATGAAGAAGAAGAAGAGGAAATGTAGAGAGAGGTTGGAGAGTTTGAGAACTTTAGAGAGAGAATGAGAAGTTGAAAATGAAGTGAATGTGTGTGTGTTGTGTTGTTGTGGCCGAAACTTTTAGTAGGGTGGGGGGAGATATTTTTGCTTCATTTTGTGTTAATTAAGGTTTAGGGAGACAAATTGGATGATGGGGAAACAAAGTATGGTCAAACTCTTACATAAAGTAGTCTTGTCTCATGTTTTATGCTTTTATGACATCACTCTTTACTTTATTGTCTAGTTGACTAAATTTGAATTTAATCATGTGATTAAGTGCTCATACAACTTAATTAAGATGATTAAGCAAGGATTAGTGATTAACATACAAGAACATGATTAACAAAAATTAATCTTGCGATTAAGCTTAATTGACCTTAATTAAACTCGATTAAGCTAATCAAGGGCGACTAGTGCTTAATTAAGCTATCAAGGGTCTAACTTGCTTAATTAGAGATTATCTAATCTCGATTAAGCATTATTTTGACTTATCTCATCTGAGTTAACTCATAAACTCTTCATTAACCCTTTAATTAAGCTATAATCTCATAATTTCTCATTAAGTGCTTAATTACTCAGGGTTATTGAGGTAATTTAGCACAACACGAAATTGAGGATGTTACACATGATGTTTTCCATGTTTCTCAACTCAGAAAATATCATCCTGACCCTACACACTTCTTAGAACCTAAGTCAATATAGTTAAAAGAGGACATAACCTTCCGCATACCACCGGCACAGATCGTAGATAGAAGTAATAGGCAACTTCGCAACAAGGTCATGCAGTTAGTGAAGGTAGCATGGGGAAACAAAGGCACAGAAGATTACACGTAGGAATTAGAGTTAGATATGAGGAAAGAGTCTCCTGAATTATTCTCAGGTACTAAATTTGGAGGACAATTTTTTTTAGGAGGGTAGCAGTATAACATTCAAAAATTTTTGAAACACCCGATTTATGTTATTAATTGAATTATTCGATTAATTTTCATAAACAAGGTTAGTTAGAGGCCAATTAAAGGCTAACTAGAAATTAATTAGATGGATTAGACTTGAGGGAATTAGAATAGATGCATAGAAACCCTCACAAAATTTTTCCGAAACGTTTTACCAATTTGAAGGAAATTGGTAGAGATTTGATATTTTAAATTGCCAAAACTTAATCAACCAAATTATGCACCTATGACCTAAAAATGAGTGGCTAAAATTTAGCCACTCTTAACATGGCATTGGACACCTAGTTGCTGCCCAAAGAGGTGGTCTTGGCTTCATTTTAACTGCCCGTTTTTCCTCCAATCAAATGCTAAAGTTTCTAACCACCATAATTAATTCAAACAACACTTTTTCTTTCTTTCTCCTTGGTTGCTATGGTTACTTCTCCCTTTTCTTCCCTTCTTCATTTTCTTCTTCTTCTCCTACTACATATCACTTCCTCCCAAGCTCTCATTCACTCTCTTGCCCACAAAAACCCATTTGATCAAGAAACTTACTTGCTAGAGGTAGGATTTACTTGTTTTGGTCATTGTTCTTCACTTGGTGGCTGTTGATGATTTCTTTTTTTTTTTTTCTCATGAAGATGATGTTGTATGATGTTTACTGGGTGATTTAAAGTTGATTTGGTATGATCTTGTTTGGGGTTAACTTGAGGCTTAAGTGATAATCACTAAGAATACCCAAAACAGAATCAGGATTTTTAAGAAAACCCCAAGCTGTCCGTATTGTCGAGTTGTACGGACCATTATCCAGCCATAAAAATTGAATGAAACTATTTTTAATGAAACTAGATTTCTAGGGCTTTCCAACGTATAAATTATAAGGCCATTGGGTTAGTATTGAGGGAGATATGAATTTTGGAAGTTCCCCTAGGTTTCTAAGTTTGATTCTGGATAGGGAAGGTTGTTCAGGGCAAAACTTGCCCTATACAACTTGGAATAAAGTGAAACAGAATTTTTTAGAAAGGTAAGACATTTATAACATGCTGTAAAAATTTCATGGTCAAATTTATTTTCTATAATTCCCAGTAAATTATTTAATTTGCCCTTTGTTCTATTAGAACAAAGACAAGGCAATCCCAGTCTATCAAATTTGTGAGTTCATAACTGGAGCTCTCCTTAGACAAATGAAGTCAAAATTTTTGGATCTGAAAATTGGATCAACAAGCTTTAAAGCAACATAGGTTTGATGGGAATCCAAGCAGATTTATATTTTTGGTAGATTTTTACTTTCTGGTATGCAATTATGGCCTGCTAGAGGGCAGGCCGAATTAAAACCCTAATAATTTGAGCTAGACTTATCAAAATTAAATGGGACCAAAGAGGTTAGAAAATAGATACATAATACTCCAAGGTCCAAAGGAGTTAAATAGAAATTATGGCTTATTTTACAAAATCCAAGCTGAAATGAAGCACATAAACATAAGCTTGTGCTTAGGCAAAAAATATTGTGCCTTTAGCAATGTAATTGAATGATATTGAAAATGAATATGTTATTGTGGCTTTTCTGAATAATTGATTATCTGTGATACTGGCACTATTCATGGGGAAGCGGACACGATTCATCATGCTACCGAAATTTCGGCAAGGATTATGTATAAGTTATGAGATGCACATTGATACACGAGCAAGCTTGCATGAAGCCTATAAGAGAAATGTTATGAGAAAATTTTCATAATACTTAGGCTAGCCCCAGATTAAAGTTAAGGGGAATAGGAATGAGCTCGATCCTGAGAACCAGACTATTACCTAGGAGTCGTATGGCCAAGAACTCTCAGGGGACCAAGTAACGAAAAAGTTTATGATACCAAGTTTAAGAAACTAATGAGAAAAGAGAACCCATGAGTATATGCATGATTGCATTACATAATTATGTTAGTTGTTTATAAGTTGAATATTATGTTCTTTTACTGCTCCCTATTTATTCATTCTGCTCTTTATACTATATATTGTCATATAATTGCTTATTATGTTTTTATTGTATTAAGTAAAATTGAATCTTACTTCGGATTAGGTATTTCTTAAACTTAATAAATGAAGGTAGTTTATTGTGTTATTCATCTTTTTTAAAATCAAATAAAAATCGAAGCAACTGAGAATGACTGTGATGTCGGTGTCTTACAGATATGGGTGTCCTATTGAGAATTTTCTGGAATTCTCACCCTATTATGTATATCCACATCATTCTCATCTCCTGGATGTGGCGATGACCATCATACTCATTCCTAACCTACCGAGGTTATAGTGGCACTTCTAAGCATGGATCGGCTTATTTTGTTCAATGGCTCTGTTTCTTGTATTTACCACTTTTAGATATACAGGAACCTATGAAATCGTGTTTGTATACATATTTATACAAATACATCAAAAATGTTGTGACATTGATTCCGTCGCCTTACTTATTTTTCTCTTATTGCATTACACCCGTACAGAATATGTGTAACTCACCTAAGTAAATTAACTCCAATCAAATCGCTGCAATTTGATGCAAACACTCATCCGACCTAGTCAATGAGTTAAGGTTAATCGATATAAGAAATAATCACTCGTAACAAACTACCGAGTAAAATATTATGACTTAAGCATAGTATTATACCTGGTAAGGTGTTACAAAGTACCAATCAAGTAAGCTCTTCTTGAAATTCTTGAGACTAAATATTATATTCCTCCCAAAGTGCTAGCAAGATTTGACTATTATAGCAAATATCAAATATATATTTTCATAATTTTTCCTTCATAAATCCAACAAAGAAAAATAATTTCATATCTACTCAATTATTTGTTCATTTGCAAATAATCATTATTGGCATGTTTGGGAAACAAGAAAAAAGCTATTTTGAAAATTTTAATCTTGTGTTGGGCAATTTGTTTGAAGTAGATTATAATCCGATTGAAAGAATTTAAGCTATTTTGGAGCAAATAAGCAAAAGCAAAATTTTGAGCATTATTTATTACAATCTATTTGTACAATACACACAATATTATGTTTTTACCAAATTGATCCTAAGTATCAAATATTATATATTATAAATAATCATTTTACACCTTTTTTAGTAATTTTACAATACAAAAGCAACTTTTTTCATGTAATCCAAATAAAATAGATTATCTTAAAACTCCATTTTAACTGAAGTGTCTAAGCATAAATTGATTCTCATATAATCAATTATATAAAAAAGTGATTATATAAATAAGCGATTATTGAAATAATTTTAATCTTATAGTTTTTCCAAACACACATTATATCTTAATAAATAAAATTCAAAATAAAATCTTCTTAATTCTTCCCTTTTTTCCCTTCCTTTTACAAATAATTGCTCGTTTTTAATCTTTCTAAAAAAGGGGAATAAATAAATATCGGCAAGTTGTTAATCAATTTGCACAACTTATGGAAACCGTCGAAGGACAAATGTATCAGGGGTAGAATGGAATTAAGTTTCTATTCTTCTCTATTTATAATCAGACTTTTGAATCCAAATCTCATTTTTAAAGACCAATTTTACAAATTTAAAAGATTTTTTCCTATTTTTCTCGTAAATAAAAAATTGGTGGTGATTCTATCAATATTTTTTAAATATTTTTGTTGCCTTTTGTTGCAATGCTCTTCAGACACGTTTGTGAGACCTTGCTTTGATATAGCCTTCTGTTTAGTTTAATCGCACTTATTTTGAAGGAATCAAAAGGGGGTGAATTAGTTCAATAATAGAAATTTTAAAATTAAAATAGAATTAAATAGAAAAAAATTTAGAATTAAAGCTTTGAACAATTAAACACAATTGTGAAGAAAATAAAAGAGATAAGAGAAGGTAAAAACCACAAGTTATTTTATACTAGTTTAGACATAATGTGGGACCTACATCTAGTCCCAATTGCTTAGGATTTTTCTTCACTCTCAAATTTTTGCTTACAAGGATTTGATAAACCTTCCTCTACCCAATTCCTTAGTAGAGTATATGGTAGTTTGTTTCTCACGAAGACACCACAAAACCTCCCTCTATTTAGAGTATACTGATGGTTTCTTTCTCACAAGGACACCATCAAACCTCCCCTTATCTTAACCAAAGTAAGGTAACCTCACAAGGTAGGGATGCTCTTATAGTTGAGCTACAATGGATTTCAAAAAACTCTTAAGAGAAGATGAGCAAGTTTAGGTGCAAAGCCTATGAGCTATGATAAACAAAATAAAGCAACGCAATCTCTCAATTTTATAGAAGTTCATACTCTCCTTTTCATTCTTCAAGGCTTTATATGCGTGATGAGCCATTGATGTTTACTAGTCGTTAGAGAAGATTTTGGTTGCAGTTTGGTCCAAAAGATTTGCCCAATCAATTTTCGCATAGTTGCTATTCCTAATATGTAGTCGATGGTTCCTGACCCATGTTTGCTGGTTCTAGTTGCTGGTTTTCCCTATTAGCATATTCATCCATGCATTCAGCTTTTTGACTATTGCTAACATAATTCCATTCCTTAATCTTGGATTTTATGAGTAAAAACATATTAGAAAGATTCTAGCAATCAAATTTATTTTATGAAAGATTTTAGACATTATGAGTGGAGTAATTTCAATAAGATAAAAAAGGAAACAATTGAACATGACATTTTCTTTTAACAAGAATATAATCAATCATTAGATTTAAACAAATAAACAAGATACTCATTATCAAAACATTAAACCCAACGTTCTCCCCCCTTTTTGATGATGACCCAATTATGAACTATTATAAACAATTTGAGCATGACGGGAAGATATAGAAAACAATCAATTATCAAGTCATTTGTCCTATGTTCAATAATAATCAGAGTTGGCAACATTATCATCATAATCGGATATATTTAAGGAAATTAAAGATTAAAAGTCTAAAGAAGACTCCTCTTTAGTTCATGAGTTCTTTAATTTTTGAGGACTTGCTATACTCCCCCTTATTCCATGACTCCATTCTTGATCTTTGACAAGTAGCTATACTCTTTCTTGATCCATGAGTCTCTCCTTGTTGCTATGCTTCCCCTTAATTCATAAAGACTTGCTCTTAAGTGAATTCCTTTAAGGTTATGCTCCAAATTGGTTAACTTGTCCTTTCTCCCCCTTCAATATCAAAAAGGTCAAGTGCAATATATCACTAATTCATAATAACATGATCATAATAATATACAGAATTATATAAGGTGGAGGCCATATCAATTTTTAAATATGCACTAAAAAAAATACTTCTCATCCTCAAAATGTAACACCCTCCTAAGCACAGTACTATGCTTAAGTCATAGTACTATAACCTGGAGCTGTTACTGTTACCTGAGTGGACCTCGTCTGACAGCAACTTCAGCCGTCTTTAGAAACTTCTAAGATCATCTGGAGACAACATGGAAATAGGAGTGAGAATTATAGAATTCTCAGTAGGATTCTCTAATTTTCATACATAGTGTCATCATAGTCGTCTCCAATTTGCTTCGGTTTCTTTTGAAAAAGATGAACATGCAGCACCAACTGTTTAATTTTACATTTCAAAAAAATGTCTTGTCCGAAGCAAAGTTCATTTTTACTGATATACTGGTCCTTTGGGGAAAGTACACACAAGATAAATTCATGAATCATACCATGGATAATAACTTCAACATATAAAACGCACATAGAATTAATCTACTGGAAACATAACATCTGTACCTAACTTAACTTGCACTTGAATTCATACATATACATAAAATTTACTTCTCTTTCATTCGGTACTTACACTAGCTGGGTCATGCCATGCCTCATGTAAGTTCTGTCCCCTGAACTCACACTAGTTGGGTCGATGCCATGCCTCATGTGATTGGGGTGCTTGCATATACTTTAATCTTTAGTCTTTAGTCTTTTACTTGGCACACCTAGCCGTTAAGTATTGCCGTCCCTAGGGTGCATTTACTGCCCTTGGGTAGTCTAGCCTTGGAGTGAGCTCGTCAGCTTCACCCGTGACCGTCGTCACACCGACTCACCCGCAAGGGGATTCACGTGCCTCTAATCTTGGAGGGATCTCATTCTGGTCACGTGCCTCTAGTTGAAGGGATCTCTTCTGGTCACGTGCCTCAAAATTGAGGGATCTCATCTGACCACGTGCCTTCAACATAGAGGGATCTCATCTGACCACGTGCCTCCAAGGTAGAGGGATCTCATTGTCTTAGCTGCCTTCACAGGGAGGGATTCAAGTGCAACTGCCTCCAAGTGAAGGGATTCATATCTTGATCAATTAACTGCTTTCACAGGGAGGGATTTCAAATAACTGCCTCCAAGTGAAGGGATTCACATTCAATACATTCACATTCTTTCATTCTCAAACATATTCAAGCATAGTCATACATGTGCTACATCACTTACCCTCACATACCTCATAACATAATTATGTCATTCTTGAATATAGGGTTTCTATATACCCATTTATATTTCAATTCATCCTTACATTTAAACATTCATAACTTCTTAGACCTCTGCCGTAAATCCGGCAGTATAACGGATCAGGTCCGTTTCCCCATGAATAGTACCAGCTTTCACGGACAAATCAGTCATAGCAACAAAATCAACTTAACACATATATATCAATGTCAAGCTGGCAATCCTCAATTCAAACTTTATGTGTTCCACTAACACTTGTAAAATTATCATTTTGGCCATTCTGCCAACTCTATTTGGTTCTGCCCGAATCTTGTATAATCCACCTTTATCTCTATTTAACTCATTTAAATTTGAAATTTGGATATGTCATAGCTCTATATGTCTACTTTCTAACCTCTTTGGTCCCATGTCATTCTGATTTATATAAATCAAGATATTCAACTTTTTCTTCAGCTTGTTCAGTCACTAGCCCGAATTACACTCCTAGGAATATGAATTCACTAAAAATCGAAAATAAGCTCAAATCTTACGAAATTGTCTCATATTAAAGCTAACAGGACAGCCTTTCATTTGCCACAAGTTTCACTCCATTTTCTTAAGTACACCTCGAGATATAAGTCCTGAAAGTCGACCTTCCTGAACTACCCTGTTTTGGTCTAAATTAGACATAGGACAACTTCCTCGAATCACTGAGAACAATTGGAACCATAACAAACTCAGAATCTTATATTGGGGTATTCCTCTGTGTGTAAGCTTTCTAACAAAACTGGTTTCACTCAATTTGGAGTTGTATAGGGTGAGTTATACCCTCCTCAAGTCACCCTGCTCGGATGAAGATCCTGAACCCTAGGTCAAACTTCAAAAATTCGTATCTCCCTCAATACTAATCCAATAACCTTGTATGATATATCTATGGAAAGCCCTAAATGTCTACTTTCATCTAAAAATGGTTTCATCGGATTTGACCAATTGTAGGCGGCGCCGTACACTCCTTCGTACGGACTGCCGTGGAATTCCTCAACTAGATAGTATTCCAACTTTCACTTCTCCTAGTTTTCTTCCTCTAATCTTAATCCCAACTCAATATTTCACGTTAACTCAATCATGATCCATCATAATATATCTATTAACTCATCAAATACATGAAGAAGAATACAAGTTCATGCAGCCATAGGGCAAATAATTCAAGAATAAAAGTAGAATCCTACCTCTTTGGAGTATGATTTGAGCTAGGTGCTGAAACTTGGAATGTTAGAGCCTTACTAAGCTTGAAGGAGTAATGGAGTTGGAGAAGAGAAAAGAGAGCTGAAGAAGGAAGAAAGTGGCGTAGAAAATGGGGCTGAAGGAGAGAAAGAGATGAGTTTATAAGCTTGAGGTGGTAGTTAACTTGGAGGGCTTTGATTGGCTGAATTTTCTTGTGGACAGAATTTAGCTACGTCTCCCTTTTAGTGTAACTTGCCGCCATACTGTTTGAAATCGGAACTCGCATTTACTCTATTTCAAGTCGGAACTCATCCCTATTATACTTGAGGTCGGAACTCGTGTCGTTTTTACTTGAGCGGGGAGCTGAAGCCTAATATCGGAACTCGTACCAGCTTGTTTGTGACTTTGGGGAAATCTTGAATCAAGGTCGGAGGCCGTAAGTCGAAAGCTCATAATCACATAATCTCGGAACTTCCTATTTGAACTCGGGAATGCCAATGCTGGATGTAAAATCGGAACTCGTGTGACTGAAGATTTGCTCGAGGGTCCGAACTCGTGTCCATCCCAATTAAGTTCAACACTAAGGTCGGAACTCGGGAATTTGAGTCACATTTCCAAACACAATTTCTTAAACTCGGAAGTCGGTATCTTACGTTTGATTATATCGGAAACCGTGTATAAATACCTTTAAGACATGAAGTCGAAAGTCGTGAAGTAGTAAATTATGCCACTTGAAGTCGTAGGTCGGAAATTATGCCCAATATACCTCTAAGTCGGAAATCGGTCATAATAAAAATTGAAGATTAACTCAGAAGTCGGACAGGATGTGAAGTCGGAATTTATGTGGAATCCGAAGGTGAACTCGGAATTTGGAAATGATCCTCTTATCTATGTTCCAAAGATGAAGTCGGAAATCGGAATGGATCAATCCTGAGGGCGAAGCCGAACTCGGAAATCGGGATGTTACACAAAACTTTCTCTTTGAGAATATCTTTTGATTTTTGTAAAAAACATTAATGCCAATAAACAAGACACACATTCAATCCAAAGAAAAAAATCCATATTAAGAACATTGTGCCAACAGAATAAGCAAATCCACTAGAATAATTAGCCAAATGATGAGAACAAGGATGTGGCAATTTCAAACCATTTAAGCATCATATACTCATAGCTAGGGTCGCAAAAATAGATGCATCAATCTTCAAATTAATCTAGCAACTCGTATCAATAACCAGAATATGTTTGTAATAAAAGAAAAAATAGATTAAAAACTAGAGAAAAGCTTCCAAATCACAACTCAGGCAACATTTCAAATTATAAGAAGGTATGTTCAAAGTTTCACCAAGTTTCTAATTCTCAAACCGCATCACAAAGATTCAATAAGAAAGAATAGGCAAATCAAAACAAAGACTTCTTTTGTGAACCACCACTCATGTTAGAACACATAGGTTTTTGAAAATAAAATAAAATAATTAGACCAAGAAAAAGTTATTCTAAAACTGTCAAATAAAAAAATGATAACGCATTAAAGAACTAAACAGTAATGTTTCAATATCTAATATGCTCATGTCAAGATTAACCAAGATGCTTAGGAAAAATTCAAAGCACAAAATTTAGACAAATATCCACATTAGGCTAACAATCACAAACCTAACGATGAGGCCATGATAGGATAAATGGAGTAGCACAAAACCCAACAATGGAGAAGACACTTGTGGTGGTGATAGGCTGGTCTGAGGTTATTGCAGTGGTTGGGATGAATGCTTTGTGAAGGCCATGGTAGTGGAGCAAACAGCGTTGTACGCTATTGTGGGTGTGGACGGCGCAGACCGTCACATGCCATTCGTGAAGCGACTGGCAGCGTCATTGTCACTGCTACTCACCAAAGAAGAAGCCCCATCATTGGTGCATTGTTGCCGCTGGTGCTTCACTAATGGGAAGCATGGTAGTGGTCCGTTGGAGAAGAGCACGTGGCAGTGGTTGAGGTGTGTTTTCTCTCTCTAATTTTGAGGGCTAGGTTTTGAATGAAAGAAGAGAAAAGTTGAGAAAGAAAAAAGAATTGAGAGTAGATAGAGAGTGTAAAAGAAAGATAAGTGAGGGAGTCCCCCATTTTTTTTTAACAAAAAATAAAAAACCAAATTTACGCTCATTTAGTGTAGCAAGAGACTTGAGGCATCATACAAATATCAGAGAGGAACAACAATCATCTCCAGAAACCACAAGGTAGTTGCTGGTTTGCCCTAATAGAAAAACATTGTTTGCTAGTTTTGACAAGATAAATCAAACATAAAAGACACATAGAAAATATTTCATAGAGCCTTGAATATGGTTCCAATCAACTAGAATTTGCATCAAATATCATATAAATCATCTTTTCAAGCAATTTAACACATAAAAATATGAATTCACAAGTTATGCATAAAAAGTACACAATTTTGGAGTATGATATTATATAATAACGTTACCAACTCCAAAGCTGATACAATTATCTCCAAATGTGTGATATTTCTTTCACATTGAGCTTGTGTAAGATGAGATTGACTGGCTCCTTTCATATGAGCATCCAATTATTAAGGAGCAATCTTCTTTAACATCTACAAAACATATTTTACCTTTGGTACCCAAATTCTTTTGGGTCCTGGGGGGTTAAAGCTTAAAGATAATTCCTCAGTAGCCTTAGGAACGCATATTGTAACATCCCCTACTTTCTTAAGTGGATTATAATAGAAACTTTGAATTATTTCTCTTAGGCAATGTGGGAATTTCTTAGGCTGTGACATACCTTGACAATCTTCACACTCAGAAATATAGGGTAGCATAACACTGCTGTTAAAAATATGGCACTGCCATATGCTAAAAAAATTAGGAAATGATAAAAGTGCTCCTGTCAACTTTTGTTAATTGCAATCTTGCTCAAAAGTTTTAGAAAGTGTACTTTAACCCCAAGTGGATATTTCCACAATAATCCTAGAACTTTTCATAAAATAACCTTTCCACAATAATCCTAAAACTTTTCATAAAATGACCTTTATGTCCCTACATCTGTAGAATTAGCAGAATGGGATTTTAAACAGAGCAGAATCACGTGATGAAACCGTAGAAGTTTAAATCTCTGCCGATTAAGCTACGGAGGCCGTCAGGTGTAAAATGACGTGGGGCATCCCTGGACTTGCTCAAAATTATGGAAATGCCATTAGTTGTGGAAAATAGAAAAATACAGCAGAAACTTCGCCAGAAAATACTAAAGGGCTTCTAGAAGGCTAAAAGGAATATAACAGCTCGAACCTTGAGGATAGGCCAGGATAGGAGTAAGTTCGGGTTTGATACAAGGGCAAAATAGCAATTAGGTAACCCGTAGAGAAACCAAGGGCGAGGTTGTCATCATTGGATTATAGTGGCAAGGTCGTAATAAGGGCTTATGGTTGTCAGGAAGGCAACCGTGGAGAATTTCTGTTTTCAGAAATTTTGTGGGTTTCAAGACACTGGTAGATAACTAAAATACTTGTAATAACCTTAAATTGAGTACCCACAATTTCAAATAAGAGTGTGAGAATACTCATACAATATTTTAGAAATTCGGGTAGTTTGAATACCCGAATTGATATTTGGACACCTTGAATTAATCTTCAAGGGTCTTATATTGTCTGTAGGCATGAACATCAATTAAAAGTCCTTTTAGTAGTAGCTTAAGATGGGCCACTCAAAATTCAAATTTAGTAGAATTTAAATTATGTTCCAAACCCACCAATGAAAATTAACCCACAAAGCTTCCTAAACAAGCTAACTAAGCTTAATGAATAAGTCACCTTTATTTTTACTAAAATACCCTCAAGCCCTAAATTTTTCTACACACTCCCCTCCCCCTTATCATTTACGCCACCACCACCACCATCTCATCTTCATTCTCTTCTTCACCATCTCCATGGCTATGAGCTTCAAGCTCATAGTTCATGCCCTTCGTGACCGCAAATCCTCTCACTTCTTTTATGAAAATTAATCCTCATCCTCTCCTCTACAAAACCCCTCTAATAATTGCATGATTTAGCATTAAGTGGTGTGCCTCCACCTCCATTTATGGTGCTACCATGAGAGGAAAAGAAGGTTAGGATGTTGCTCTTGCCTTCCTTGCATCCATGGTTTCAAGGATTTTGAGGTAGATAGCTCAAATCCTTAGTTATTTGATATAATGTGTGACTATTGGGCTGCTGTGTTCCTTTTATGCCATGCTTGCATGATGGTGTTTGGATGTTTTTCTAGTGATTTGAGATGAGGAAATTTAGTTTAAGTTGAGGAATTTATCAAAAACTCAAAAAGGAGCGAAGTAGAATCTATTTTTGTGAGAAAACTCTACAGCATCAGTACCGACAGAGTGTACGGCTCTGCCTATAGCCATTTAAAATCAATAAAACTATTTTTAAATGAAACTAGACCTTCAGGCTTTCCATACATATATAATATAAGGTCATTGGATCAGTATAGAGGAAGTTATGAATTTTTGAAGTTTGACCTAGAAATTAGGACTTTCATTCGGGCAGTATAAGTTAAGAAGGGTGTAACTCACCCTACACAACTTCAATTTGATTGAATCTAATGTTGTTTGAAAGCTAACATATGAAGGAACATCCCATAAAAATTTCAGCCAGATTTGTTGCTAACTATCCCCAGTACATCAATGAATTCACCTTAAGTTCAATTCGAGCTAGAATAGGGTAGTTCAATAGGGTTAAATTTCGGGGCTTATATCTCTAGTTATACTCATTCAAATGATATGCAACATTTTTCATTTGAAAGGTTGCTCTGTTAGCTTTACATTGATATAAAATTCGCATGATTTCACCTAGATTCTATTTTTGGTGAATTTTCTCTTATGAGAGTGCAATTCTAGCTAGAAATAGGGCAATCTGGAATAAAACACAAATGACTTGAGTCAATATCGAAACTTGGAACTCAGAACTTAGCAAACAGAGAGCTAGATTGGGTATGCTTAATGTCAAACTCGGAACTTAGCAAATAGAGAGCTAGATCAGGTATGCTTAATGTTGAACTCGGTACTTAATGAATAGGAAATTAGATCAGATATAGTTAATATCGGAAACTTGGAACTAAGTGAATAAAAAACTAGGTTGGTAAAGATAATGTTGGAAATCGGAATTACAAGCACATAAGACACTTTGAAATCGGAAGTCAAGGACAAGAATATAAAACTTAAAATACTTAAATCCAGAAGTCGAGGATTTTAACATAAACTTGGAAGTTAGTACCAGAATATGAGACTTTATACCCGAATCCCGGAAGTCAAGAACACTAGGATGCTTTAAAACTCTTATGCACGTAGTTCCAGAACTCGGTCTAGAATCAATCTCTAAGATCGAACATAACCCCGGAAGTCGAAACTTATACAATCTCGGAACTCGAACCTAATCCATTCTTGGAAGTCAAAATCGGGAACATCAATAAAAGTTAAAAGCTTGCAAGATAGATTAAGACTTAAGATTTTAAGACTTGCACCTAACTATCTAAGCTTTGCTCATAAGACTTTGTTGTGTATGACAACTAATGGAGATATCATATTCTATACTGGGTTTGCTGTTTGATTAAAATTTCCTAGTTGTCTGGCACTATTCATGGGGAAACGGACATGTTCTGTTATGCTGCCAAAAATCCGATAAAGCTTATGCATGAGTTATGAAATGCATACACATACATGAGCATTTTTCAAGAGATTCACCAAAGTTATGTTATGATAAAGTTCCATGATCCTTGGGCCAGCCCCGGATTAAAGTTAAGGGGAATAGATCAGTAAGGAGGTCGAGGAAAGTAAACCCGGCATTCCTGTATAGGAACGAGCTCAATCCTGAAAAGCAGACTATTACCCAGGAGTCTAAATGGCTAAGAAATCCTAGAGGACCAAGTAATGGAAAAGTTAATGAAGATCAATTTGCAAGTTAAAGAAGGATACAAATTAAGTCAAGTGCACTTGCATACAGTCAAGTATAAGCATCTTTATGTATATCTTCAATTATCTTGTTAAGTCGTAATGTTATTATATTTCTTATTGAAGCATATTATACTATTCATATTTTTATGACTGTCATATGATATGGCAAGTGGTTGTCAAAATACAACCCGCTTCGAGAAAGATGTTTTCAACTTAAAACTAAACCACTAGTTGTGTATATGTGCTCATATTTTTTTATAAGAAACCGAAGCGGCTGGAATGTTTATGATGACACTGTATGGTTTGAGTTTACCTACTGAGAACCATAGATTCTCACTGCCTACTTGTATGTTTTTCTTTTCTGTAAATATTCCAGCACCTAAGTTGGAAATCAAGTGTGAGGTGGAATACTGGGACGTTCACTGAGCAAGACTTAGAAGCAAACTAAATCAAGAGACTATTGAAACTAGTTGATGACTAGCAGAAGCAAGTTCTGTGTGATATATTAGTCACAATTTCTTTTAAATTGTGATCATTTTATTCTCTATGTATCAAAGACGATGAAATTTATGAACTATATTTCAGTAATAAAGTGTACAATTGAAGGGCCATGTATTATATTTTCCATATTTTAACAATTCTCTCAACACAGTGACAACCTCTTAATATAACTCCATGACTCAAGCATGGTTTATATAATAAAGGGTGTTACACATATCATATTAGAACCATATTTCTTAATAGTACATGTGTGTGATATGTGTCCTTTTTGTCCACAATAATTACATGCCATATAAAGGGTTGCAGAAGCACTTGATTTCACAAAAAAATTCTTATAGTATTTTTGCCTTTTAGATTGATTAAAACCAAGTCCAGCCTTATCAAATGAGCATTTTTGTGATCCTAAGAAAGCATCCAAATTCTCTTTTCCTTTCACGAATTTTGCAAGGTCTTTAGTTAGCTCATCAATCTTTTCTTTTAAAGAGATATTCTCATGAACCAATTTTTGTTCATTTTCTTTTGAAGTACTTTCTAACTTTAAAAGATCAACTTCCTTTCTCAATTCATCAATTTCAACTAAAGCATGATCATATTTGGATTTTAGAGCAAAATATAATTTAGACAGCTTCATAGAATCATTAAGTAATTGTTGAAAATCCTCATATAACTCATCATATGAAGTGTCAAAATTACTTACCTTATCATCTTCTTGCTCACTTTTTGCCATGAAGCACATGTTGACTATCTCCTCCTTTTCTTCTTCTTCATTTTCCGATGAGGATTCATCACCATCACTCCAAGTGGAGTTTGCAACCATAACTTTCTTCTTTATTTTGAATTTTTGTCTCCTCTTTGGCCTATACTTTTTCTTGTTAAACTCATAGTGTCTTTTGATTAGGAAGGCTATCTCTTTATCTCTACTCATGTGACCTCCTTCATCATCTTCTTCCTCTTGGTTGGAGCTTGTAGTGGCTTTTAGTGCAACTCCTCTCTTGTTCCTGTTTGCATTATTCAATTTGTTAAGAAAAGTAGTTTCATAAGCAATAAGGTTACCTCTTAAGTCATCATAGGACATAGGGTTGAAGTCATGTCCTTCTTGGATTGCAGCCACCTTTGATTGCCATTCTTTGGTGATACTTCATAGATTTTTTCTTACTAATTCTCTATCCGTGTACCCCTTCCTAAGAGCATCAAGTGTGTTAATAATGTTTGAGAATCTCTCAAACATTTCATAAATATTTTCCTCCGCTTTCACGGTGAATAATTCATACTCATGTACTAGCATATCAATGTTTGCCTCTTTTACTTGGCTAGTGCCTTCATAGGTGACTTCTAATTTGTCCTACATTTGTTTGGTAGTTTGGCACCTTGAGATTTTTCTAATGTTATCCGGGTTCACGGCACAATAGAAGATGTTCTTTGCCTTTGCATTTTATTCCATTTCTTCATACCTTAATCATTGAATTCCTCTTCCAGTTTCTCCACCTCTTTTCCATCAACTACTTTCTTTGGAATGCTTGGTCCATTCTTGATCACGAGCCAAAGCTTGTAGTCTATGGATTGTATGAATATCTTTATCTGCTCCTTCCAATAGGTGTAGTTACTCACAGCAAAATATGATGGCCTTACTATAGATTGTCCTTCGATAATGGTTGAGTTCATCAAATTTCCTACCATTGAACCTATAACACCTTACCAAACAAAATACTATGCTTAAGTCGTAATATATTACCTGATAAGTTATTACGTGTGACTAGCTGATTAAATGCCATTCTCTGCTTCATTATTCTTACCCATTGCTTTTCACAATTTCTGCTTAACAATGAAACAAATACTAGATAATCGTTGTACCAGAAGTAAAGTAATATAAATAAAAATGCAAAATAGATAGAACTACTAAAAACTGCATCATATATATATATATATATATATATATATATATATATATATATATGCACACATCTATTTTTCAAGTTTGACTATGATACAATAAACGGTATAGGGTAGTAAAATGAGGCCGCTAACACAAAAATAAGTTGGCCTATCTATATGAACAGTACCCTATCTAGTCCTCATGGGACATTTCATGTACACTCCTGACTCCTACCTATCTGGCCATGACCCAGACTGCCAAAAGAGGGTCATCCTGTACACCTACTACTGCTACGGCGGGTACTCTAACTAGATGGATTTTGAGGAAAGGAATCCATTTGCTGTAACAACCTCTATCATATAAGCCATGCTCGAGTCATGGAGTTATATTAAAAGGTTGTCACTGTGCTAAGAAATCTTTAAAATATGGAAAATATAATACATAGCCCTTTAACTACTCACTTTATTACTGATTAATAATCTTCGATACATAGAGAATAAAATAATTACACTTTTAAAGAAATTGTAACTGATATAGTACACAACGTCTACATCCGACTAGTCGTTAGCAAGCTTCAATAGTTTTTTGATCTGGCTTATGCCCGATCCTTGCTAGATGAAAGGCCCAGTACTCCACTTTGCACTTGATTTCCAACTTGGGTGCTGGAATGTTTACGGAAAAGAAAAACATACAAGCAGACAGTGAGAACCTAAGGTTCTCAATAGGTAAACTCAAACCAATCTTACAGCGTCATCATAAACATTCCAGCCGCTTCGGTTTATTATGAAAATATGAGCACATATGAATAAATAGTGGTTCAATTTTAAGTTGAAAATACCTTACTTGAAGCGGGATATATTTTAACAGTCACTTGCCATTTCATATGACAGACATAGAAACATGAATAGTATAATATGCTTCAACAAGAATCATAAAAGCATTATGACTTAATGGGATAATTGAAGATGCACATAAAGATGCTTGTACTTGTATGTATGCAAGTGCACTTGACTTAATTCGTATCTTTCTTTAACTTGCAACCTGATCTTGCTCTTTTTTGTACTTGGTCCCCCAGAGGTGAATGACCTCTCCCACCCCTGGGTAATAGCCTGCTTTTCAGGTCCGAGCTCGTACCTATACATGAGTGACGAGTTTACTTTCCCCGACCCTCACACCGGTCTATTCCCCTTAAATCTGGTCGAGGGTTGGCCCAAGTCTTAAACGATGCCTGGCCCACGCTAGCTGGGTCTATGCCATGCCTCACGTGGTAGCTTGGTACGTCTTTCTTACAAGTTCTTACCATCTTTTCCTTTTCATATCTTATCATGCATGCGGATGCTTGGTGCATTCATGAATATGTCTCATACCTTATTTATCATATCATATTCTAAATATACTTGCATGCATGATGTACATGAATATGACATGTAAATGTAAATATATTCAAAGCATAATCACCCGTAGCATAAGTTCTTATAAATTCCTGCCGAAAATTCGGCAGCATAACGGATCGAGTCCGCTTTTCCATGAATAGTGCCAGACAACCAGTACAATCTTTCAAACTTGCAATTCAATATGAATCAGCCATTATATAGATATTCATAGCATCATTCATCAAATTCAATTCAAGCATCTATGGGGTTTTCAGTTTACTCTCTCCTATTCTACCCAATTTTGTTATAATCCACTCTTTGCCCAATTCAACTCATCTAAGTCTAAATATTGGATATGTCATAGCCTTATGTATCTAGTTTCTAACCCTTTTGATCCCATCTCTTTTTGATTTGTATAACTCAAGTTATTAGTAATTTACTTCAGACTGCCCTGTTCTTAGCCAGAATTGTACCCTTTTAAGTGAAAATTCACTAAAAATAGAAATCTAGGTGAAATCTTACAAAATTTACATCAAATTAAAGCTAACAGAACAAATTTCAAATGAAATAAGTTTCATACCATTTACAAGAGTATATTTTGAGTTATGAGTCTCGAAACTTGACCCTACTAGACTACCCTGCTTCAGCCCGGTTTGAACTTAAGTCAAATTCATTGGTGTGCTGGGAACAAATGACAATGAATCTGGTTCTGAAATTTTTATGGGGTGTTCCTTTACATGTTATATTTCAAACAACCTTGGGTTCACTCAATTTGGAGTTGTGTAGGGTGAGTTATACCCTTCTCAACTCATATTGCCCGGATAAGAATCTAGATTTCTAAGTTAAACTTCAAAAATTCTTAACTAACTCTATACTAATCCAATGGCCTTATATGATATATGTATGGAAAGCCCTAGATGTATAGTTTCATATAAAAATGGTTTCATCAAATTTAAATGGCGGTAGGCAGAGCCGTATACTCCGCCATACGGATTGCCGAGGAAAATCCCTAACAGCTTCTAGATTTGTCTCCCTCCTTCAAGCTATTTGCTATCAATCCCAATTTTAATCACAACATACATGCAAAATTAATCATAAACCATCATCATCACTCTACAGAACATCAATATCTCAGGTTATACATAATCACCATGCAGCCCCAGACTAGAGAAAGTGGGAAGAGAAGTAGGATTTCCTACCTTGTCTAGTTGAGTTTGGGTGGATTTTGTGTCTTTGATGAAAGCAACTTGTGATGAGACTTGAAAATGGATGAGAATGGAGTGGAAATGAGAGTAAACAGAAGAGAAGGAGGTGACCTTCAGCAGCTGGAGAGGGAGGACGAAAATGATAAGGGAAGGAAGGAAAAGGTAGAGATATTTGGAAGCCAGAAGCATGTGATTGGTGGATTTCACTCCCTTCTCCAATTTAGCTTGGCTTCTCATCATCAAGGGCTGATCAAGGTGCCACTTGAGGGGGTTGCTTGGCTAAATCTTAGCCATTGATCCTAGGGTTTTTATAGTATAATTTCCATTAGTTCAGTTCCGACAATTTAAAGTACCGAAATCTTACCAATTTCCTTTAAATCGGTAAATCGGTTTTGGAAAAATCCTACGAAGTTTCCTATGCTTTCAATCTAATTCTCTCATATCTAATTTCTCTAAATGATACTTAATTGGCTCTAACTAAAAATTTAATCGAATGCTAATTAATCTTAAGTAGTTGATAAAACCGAATAACTAGGCGAAAACGATAAAAATCTGATGAAGGTAAAACCAAGTTTTTCCACTATCTTGAGCAACACTTAGCGCCACTCATATGTGGTAGGAGAGGCTGAAGTTCAGCCACTTAAGTAAGGGATTCCAGTAGAAAATTCTACTGGCTCGGTTCTGGTGGTTTAAAATACCGAATCTTCGTCGATTTTCTCCAAACCGGTCAAACATTACTTAATAGTTTTGTAAGATGTCTACATGTTCATTTTAATTTATCTTAAGCCTAATCTCTCTAACTAATATCTAGTTAACTCTTGATTAATATTTAATTAATCTCTAATTGCCCTTACATAACTATTGAAACCAAATAAGTGAATTAACAGAGTAAATTAGACATTTTCGTAAATCCGGAGCCTTTCTATTTCCAATTTTCTGTAACTAATGGCATTTTCGTAATTTTGAGCAAGTCCAGGGGCACTCCATGTCATTTCACACCAGACTCCTACATGGCCCAATCGGCAGAGATTTAAACTTCTACGGTTTCACCACATGATTCTGCTCTGCTGAAAGTCCCATTCTGCTAATCTTATAGATGTAGGGATATAAAGGTCATTTCATGAAAAGTTCTAGGGTTATTGTGGAAATATCCACTTGGGATTAAAGTACAATTTCTAAAACTTTTGGCCAAGAGTAAAATTAACAAAAGTTGATAGGGGCACTTTTGTCATTTCCTAATTTTTAACATATGGCAGTGTCATATTTTCAATGGCAGTGTTACACTACCTTATAATTCCAAGTGTGAGGATCGTCATGGCATAGTGCTGCTTGAGAAATTCTCACACTGCCTAAGGGAATTAATTCAAAGTTTCTATTACGTTCGGTTTACAAAAGTGGGGATGTTACATTTGCCATGCCAGCGTCCACAGGAGTGTAGTCCACGCTCGGAGCAGAGGATGAGGAAGATGAACTCTCTGTCTTAGACGGATCCTCCTCAAACATCAAGGTTGAGGGTATCTGTTGCGGTGGTGAGGTTAGTGGAGCCATGGGAGCTGCTGCTGCTGCCGCTGCGTGTGGAAGTGGAAAGGGATGTGCCATGTATACCAGAATAGTAGTGTAAGGTGCAGCGAGGTCGAAGAGTGGGTGAGTAGGGGGTATAGCAAAATCTCTACGAAAGAAGAAATAAAAACAGAATTAACATCTATCAGATACATATATGCAGTCCAAAAATGGGTCCAAGTAGATATGGAGCTAAGGGAACTCGATGAATAGAACTCTGGTTGCCGCGTTCTCCATGATTTGAGAACGACGCGGAAATATATAGTAGGGTGAGAAATAAAAATTTCTCAGTAGGAAATCCTAAATCTATGCATTCGTGTCCTCGCTGTCATTCTCAGGTGTTTCGGATTTTAGTTAATTAAAAGCAAAAGTTACATCAACAGGATGTTCTACTCAATTAATTATAGAAATCATAGCTCGGAACATAGCTTAGTTTTTTTTAAGGAAGTAAAGGAAATTAAATAAAGAAATAAGCAACCATACCTGGGAGTTTAAACATCCAATGGTACTATTAACTCGATGCATGATAACAAAAATTATGGATATGCATAAGAAATAATGCACTTGACCTTAACTCATATTTTTCCATACTTGGTACCATGGGAGTATATTGGCCATAAGACTTCTGGGTAATAGTCCACTTTTCAAGATCAAGCTCGTTCCTATACAGGGTCACCAGGTTTACTTTCCCCGACTTCCTTACTGATCTATTCCCTTTAACTTTGTTCAGGGGCTGGCCCAAGTCACATGGAAATCCTTCCTCATTCTTATAAGGGTAGTATTACTTGTCTCATGCTTTGACCAATGCATGCATAACTTGTAAATTCATATTAATTGCAATCTTTGCTGAAATTTCGGCAGCATAATGGATCATATTCGTTTTTCCATGAATAGTGCCAGACAACCAGGAAATTTTAATCAAACAGCAAATCCAAAATAGAACATCATATTCATATCAAGAGTATAACAATATCAATAGAGGCAAGTTTTAAAATCTTAAGTCTTAATCTAGCTTGCAAGCTTTTAATTCCTATTGATATTCCCGGGTTTGACTTCCAAGATTGAATGGGGTCCGAGTTCCGAGCTTATATAAGTTTCGACTTCTGGGGTTATGTTCGACTTCCGAGATTGATTTTGGGTTGAGTTTTGGAATTACATGTACAAGAGTTTTATGGGCTTGTGATCCCGATCTCCAACCTTAATCTACAATTGGTTCTTCAAGACTTTTATGTGTGCATTTTCTAAATTCCAAGTTCTGACATTAACTATACCCGATCTAGTTTCCTATTCATTAAGTTCCGAGTTCAATATTAAATATATCCAATCTAGCTCTCTATTTGCTAAGTTTCGAGTTCAACCTTAAGTATACCCGATCTAGCTCTTTGTTTGCTAAGTTCCGAGTTCTGATATTAACTCAAGTTATTTGTGTTTTATTCTAAATTGTCCTATTTCTAGATAGAATTACACTCTTATAAGAGAAAATTCACCAAAAATAGAAATCTAGGTGAAATCATGCAAAATTTATATCAATTAAAGCTAACAGAATAAGATTTCAAATGACATAAGTTGCATATCATTTGGATAAGTATGATTCAAGATATAAGTCCTGAAACCTAACCTTATTGGACTACCCTATTCCAGCCCGGGTTGAACTTAAGATGAATTCATTGATATACTGAGGATAGTTGGCAACGAATCTAACTTTGGAATTTTTCTGAGATGTTCCCTCATATGTTAGCTTTCAAACAACGTTGGATTCACTCAATTTGGAGTTGTGTAGGGTGAGTTACACCCTTCTCAACCCACACTGCTCAGATGAAAGTCCTAATTTCTCGGTCAAATTTCAAAAATTCATAAGTACCACTATACTAATCCAATGGCCTTATATTATATATGTATGGAAAGCCCTGAATGTCTAGTTGCATATAAAATTAGATTCATGAAACTTAAACGGCTGGGTGGAGCCATACACTCCGCCGTACAGACCACCAAGGAAAAACCCTAACAGCTTCTTGACTTTTCTCTTTTCTTCAAGTTCTTTCATACAAATCCCAACTCTAATCACAACACACATGCAAATTCAATTATAAAACATCATCATCACTCCAAATCACATGAATATCATAAGAAAAACAAGATCCCCACAGAGCCCAAATTAATAAAACAAGAAGAGAAGTTGGATTCCTACCTTTTCTATGCGTGATTCTTGTTAGATTTGTGGTTAGAGTTGAAGAAATTTTGTTGTGGCTTGAAGGTTTGTGGGAGAGGAGGATGAGATGAGATGAGACGATGGAGAAAAGAATGGAGAGGGCTCAGCATATAGGGACCGAAACTTGCAAGGGCAGAAAAGGAAAAATTTAAAAACTTTTAAAGCAAATTACATGTGATTGGTGGATTTGAGTAGGTTATCTAACTTGATTTGGCAGCCCATTGAAGGGCTGAGATGGCGCCACTTGTATGGGTAAGTTGGCTAAACCTTGGCCATCCATCCTAGGGTTCTCACAGTATAATTTCTATTGATCCGGTTCGGCAGTTTAAATTGCCGAAATCTTACCGATTTCTCTTAAATCAGTAAACCAGTTTTAGAAAAATTCTGTGAGATTTTCTATATTCCTAATCTAACATCATCAAGCCTAATCACTTCTAAATCACACTTAATTGGCTTTAATTAAATGCTTTATCGAATTCCGGTTAAACCCACTTATTCTATAAAAATAGAACAACTTGGTTATTAACGATAAAATTTTCTTTTAGACGTTACAAAACCTACAAAGATCATCTTCTCAAGCAGCTAAGTCTTAAAGAGAATTAGGCTCAAATACCAAATGAAGGAACCAAGAGGGGGTAAATTGGTTCAATAACAAAAATTTTAAAATTAAAATAGAGTTAAACATAAAAAAAAAAAATTCAGAATTAAAGCTTTGAATAATTAAACATAATTGTGCAGAAAATAAAAGAGATAAGAGAAGAGAAAAAACACAAGTTATTTTATACTAGTTCAGCCATAATATGTGACCTATATCTAATCCCTAATTGTTTGGAATTTTTCTTCACTCTCAAATTTTTGCTTACAAGGATTTGATAAACCTTCTTTTACCTAATTCTCTAGTAGAGTATACAGTTGTTTGTTTCTCAAAAGGACACCACAAAACCTCCCTCTATTTAGAATATACTAATAGTTTCTTTCTCATATGGACACCACCAAGCCTCCCCTTATCTTAACCAAAGTAGGGTAACCACACAAGGTAGGGATGCTCTTGTAGTTGAGTTACAATGGGTTTCAAAAAACTCTTAAGAGAAGATGAGTAAGTTTAGGTACAAAGCCTATGAGCTATGATCAACAAAATAGAACAAGACAATCTTTCAATTTTCTTGATGGAGGTACATACTCTCCTTTTCATTCTTCAAGGCTTTATATAGATGATGAACCATTAATGTTTACTAGCCGTTAGAGAAGATTTTGGTTGTAGTTTAGTCCAAAAGATTTGCCCAATCAATTTTCGCATAGTTGCTATTCCTAATATGTAGTCGCTTGTTCCTGACCGTATTTGCTAGTTTTCCCTATTATCACATTCATCCATGAATTCAGCTTTTGTGACCGTTGCTAACATAATTGCCTTCCTTAATCTTGGATTTTCTGAGTTAAAACAAATTAGAAAGATTCTAGATCAATTTATTTTATGAGAGATTTCAAACATTATGAGTGAAGTAATTTTAATAAGACGAAAAAGGAAACAATTGAACATGACATTTTCTTTTAACAAGAATATAATCAACCATTAGATTTAAACAAATAAATAAGATACTCATCATCAAAACATTAAACCCAACATATTTCTTGGTAGGTCAAAATTCATTGTCAACACCCCAATAGTGGTATAATGCTATCGAAACTTGTACACTCTATATGGGATCACTTGGCCATTCTGTTCACAGTCCACGTGCAGAGGCTAAGGGGTGCAGGTAAATTAGCCTTTGAAGTGGAAAAGGGGCAATCTAGTGGATGACGTATCGGGGATAACTCATTACACACGCACAGAGCTTGAGATTTCGAACCAAACTTACATGTTGTTGTTGTTGTCTCTATGTTTTATCTTATGGTCATGTTTGAACGTTCCTTCCATTGAGAAGGAAATAATGTACTCTGCTTATTAGTATTAAAGTTCTCTTTTGTTCATATGGCTTAGTCATGTGTCATTTCCGTATTTTCTAAAAAATGGAAAAACAACGAAGAGAGAGAGAATAAAATTAAGAAAAAAAATGAAAGGATGATTTAATAAGTGAAGGAGTAGACTTGCTACACATTAGCGACAATTGTTTCTTGCTATCAAATTTATGAAAATAAGCTATCATAATCTAAAATAAAGTATGGCTATGTTTCCTTATCCCTCAAGAAAAGAAAAACCACTATTTATTGGTGCCATTTAGGTCAGAGTATTTCCTTCAAGTAACCTGACACACTAGGGGCTAATAAATGTGCAGTAAGTGTTATCGATTGACAAGCAATTTTTATTCAATTTGGCATATAATTTGAAAGAAAAACAAAAAGGAAAGAATATGAAAAATAATAAAACGAAATATAAGAAGAAATAAAAAGGCATAAGGAATAAAATGAAACAATTAACGAATGTAGAAAAATGTCGTACAAAAATCTTGGTTGAAAATAAAATGGGGACTCTTACCTTCTCCAAAAATTTCAAATGCAATTGGCAAAATGTTTCATTGTGCTGAAAAATAGTGATCCTTTGTCACAATCAACCCTTAAATATTTATTTGAGCCATTGACAACCTTTATCCCTTTAATCTTGACCATGTTAAAAGCTGAATTAAAGCCTATTCTGATCAACAATTGATTGCCTTTGTTTCCATAAACTTTAATTAAGAGATAAAAAAAAGTGTTTATTGTCCAAAAAAATAAAAGAAGAGGATGAAAATTAGTGATCATTTGTCGCATTAACCCTTAAATACTTGCTTGAGCCATTGAGATTCTTTCTTTCTTAGCCCTTTAACCTTGGCCATGTTACAAGTTTAGTAAAGTCCATTCTAATAAATAATTGATTGCCTTTGTTTCATAAACTTCAATTAAGAGATAAAGTGTTTATTATCCAAAAAACAAAAAAAGGATGAATGAATGATGAAAAGAAAAAGCAGAGTTAGAGGTTTTCCTTGAATAAGAAGGCACACCGTCTTAATGGAAGCAAATGTTTAAACCATTCACTAAAGTGAAAAAAAAAAGTCATATATGTTTGAAACGATATCAATTGACAAATTTACGGAACATCTACAATCTTGGGGTTTTGATTCGGGGGCTAGTAGGAGAACTGCTAACTGTGGAAGAAACTAAAAAATATTGAACCACTATTTCCGCTGAGTGCTTACAATAGGTTTAGTGACTTGTTTCATAATGTTGCATCTTCGTTGCCACTTTTCTAAAGGCCTTTAATTTTCTACTAGTTGTTGTAAGGTGAAGGCTATTGTGAATCCTAATGCACCTTGCAACATTAACGGTAGATGAAAAGGGTGTATTCATACACCCTCTTATATATGGTGCATTATAATACTTTTTTAGTTAATTAGATTTTAAAAGTGCTTAAATGCATCTTACTACTAATCAGTTTTTTTTATATATAATTCTGAAATTAACTGAAATTTTTTTAGTATCATGCAAATAAAACTTAGCCTCTTCTAAAATGCAAAGAATATCACACAAATATAATCTAATAACTTCAGAAGTGATAAGAGTTTATTTTCATTATTTTGGAATTAAATAGAATTTTTTGGATATCATATTAAAAAAAATCTAGTCAATTTTAAGACATTTTTAATCACATTTGTGAAATCTGGTTAAACCAAAAAAATATTATAGTATACTACATATGAGCAGATGTATGAATACATGCCTTTTCATCCACGATTAACCTCACTTTTCATCCACGATTAACCTCACAAAGTTACATAATACATCTCGCTGCACGGTGCACTGTAACCATCGCTTAGTTGTAAACCCATGTCATTGTCCCTGTGCAAAATAAACTTGGGCTGTGGTACAACGGTGAACTCTTATGGATATTTTCTTATAAAATGCAATTTTATTTGAGTTCTTCGTTGACTTATTGATTAAGTTGTTTGATGAAAAAAAAATTGTGGGATTTTCTATTAAACAAATATTTGAATTGTGGACTTTCAACATATAATGTTTATTTTCTCCCCTCATTAGCTTGCATGTGTTTATTCATAATCTATCATTTCTAGTTATGCAAATCCGAACTTTCCTGACCGAAAAGCTGAGTGTAATATGGAAACATTTCTACGAAGCACAAAGACGAAACGAGACAATAATACGATACAACACTGATACAGAAATACAACAATGTTTAAAAATTATAAAATTTGATCTGGTTATAATATAATATGTAAAATTAATCTAAAATTAAGAGTAATGATGATATAAAACATTCACATCCCAAAAAAAAAAAAAAAAAAAATCGATTACATAAAACATAATAAAAAATACTTCGTTATTTGTTTATGAAATGTTCATTTATATTGGTATTAAAATTAATAAATTTAAAACAAACTTGTAAAATAGAATTAAAAATATGTAAAAGTAACAATATCGTACACAAATGCATATTCAGTACGAACGCAACATGTACTCGATACAGACACAATACGCATCCAATACAAATACAGAAATGCCAAAACTATTTTGAGATATCCATGTCTCTTCTCCTCGTCGAGAAGAATATTGACTTAAAATCACAAGCAGCCGGCTGTTACAACCAAAAAAGGGTTGAAAAAATAAGATAATACTAAGCGAGAGTTGTCGACAATTAATGGACAAAAAATTTTCTTCAGGGTTAAAAATAAATAAATAAATTTCCCTTCAGTAGTGCGATACTATGTCACTTTCTCTATCCTAAATCCAAAGAAGAAAAATTAAACAGCCGAAAGCAGACTGAAAATCACAACGAAATCTGACAGTATCCATTTAATATTTTTCTTCAATATTGGAATGGGATGAGACAATCTGAGCATGACGACTTCCTAAATCTACTTAACTAAAGTACTTGAAACATAATGAGTTCCAACACTAGTTGAATGATCAAATCGCTTCGGGAGACAGGGAGAAGAGTAACAAACTGCAGATCTTGCAGTATATAATCGATTCACAACTATCTATTGCAATCAATAAACCATCTGCTGCCCCACTTACTCTTCTGCGATGCAATCAAAGCTACAAAATGAACTCAGCAGAAGTCATATATATCAATTGATGTTTCACTTAGTCTATGAAAGAAAGCAGCTAGAACCTCAATCTATCTTTACCGATGAGAACAAGTAGTGCACAAAGTAGAATGACATAAGGAAGCCAATGGTCCCAGTCGACAACATGATTGCCACTGCCATGAGTAGTGAGTAGCCAAGGTAAAGTGTAGCCGAGACAGGTCCACTCAAACTCTGCAGGTCGAAAACCAAGTAGTTAACGGAGTACAAGAAGACATAAAGTGCAACAGAGCCTGAGGCAAAGAATGCCTTCCACCACCACTGCCAATCTTCCACGCAAAGATGCATGTAGGTGAGGACCACTGACACTTCCGCGCAAACAATAACCAGCAATAGAAGAACAACCAACAGGAAACCAAACACATAATAGAACCTCCCAAGCCAGATACTGGAAAGGACAAAGAAAAGCTCAATGAAGAGGGTTCCAAATGGAAGAGTTCCAGCACCAAGAACAAGAAGCCATGACGGATATTTGCGTGCTGGAATTTCCCTGGGAATTTGATTAGTCCGCACAGGATACTCGATTGGCTGAGCTTTTGTCCCCATAAGTCCTCCAATGAGTGTAAGTGGTACTGAGATACAGAACCAGAGGAAGAACAGCTCAAAATACAAGGAAATGGGAATAGCACCGGTGCTGTTGCTGCCCCACAGAATAAAATTCAGTACTGTGAGAATAATGAAAGCAATCCCAGGAAAGAAACATGCTGCAGACCAGGAAACCGATCTCCACCCTTCTGAAGTTCCCTTAATGGTCCTCCAGAGTCGTACACTGACATAACCAGCAGCAATCCCAAGGATAAGATATAAAATTATCATCCCTGTTAGCAACATACCTCGAGAAGCCGGTGACATAAATCCAAGGGCTGCAAAAACAATGGTAACAGCAGCCATTCCAAGAATTTGAACCCCATCTCCAACCATCACACACAGAAGCTTTGAGCAATTAGGCTCCCTAAAAACATCACCCACAACAAGTTTCCATCCAGAAAGCTCCTCATTCATCTGAGCTTGTGCCTCTTTGTCCAATTCTTCGTACCTTGTCAAGTCCCTCCTCACAGTTCTTAAGAAAATGACAAAAACAATACCAGCAAGGAAAAAGATAACCATAAGTGAATTTAGGATTGAGAACCAATGAACCCGGGAACCCTCCATCTTCAAATAAGCATCCCAACGTGATGGCCATCTTATATCACTTTTCACAAATTCAACCTCATATGTGAATGATATCCTTTCGTGCTCTCTTATTACTTGATACTTGTCAAGCTCACTTGGGCAGCTTATAGAAGTGATATTATCATACATGTGGAGCGTTGTCATGACTTCAGAATCATATTTAATACTACAAGGGACAACCTGAAAGCCAACTATTTCATATCCAGATGCTGTTTTCTTGTCAGCTTCAGAAATAACACCCAAGCCTTCCTCCCCAGTCCCGATAATCTGAGCACCGCTTCCTTCATATTCATGAACCAAAACCGTGAATTTGAGGTGGTTAATGATGTAATCTTCGCTACTACCAGGCGGAGTGTACCCAACAGGGAACCCTGTCCACTGGATTTTAACCCCATTTTGAACAGCAAACCTCATAACTGGCAAGTTATCAAGGATCATATTTACTTGGTACAGATCACGTGTTCTTTGTTTGAGTAGCTTTACCTCATGCTTGTTCAACGAGTTTGTCGTACAGAGGTAGATTGTCTCATTAACATTCATCTGGAACCGGTAAGGCGAGTTGTCAATCTGATCCCCCATAAGGAGTTCTCCAAGATTCTCAGCACTTTTCTTTATGCCGCCAAGGGGCTTGCAGTAAGGGAGGCTGTAATAGCTGAATGGAAGCTCAGTTTCAATAGAGGTCAATGAATTAACTTTGGCGTATATATGGTCTCTGTTTACATATGTGTGCATGTAGCTCCCCGGCAGATAGAAACCATTGCTAACCTGAGCAAAGACAATGATAGAAAGGAAAACCCAGTAGATTAAGGGCTTTCTTACCAACTCCATTTCCTTGAACACAAGACAACAGTAGATGCTGAAGCGTTTTCTGTCAATCTTCAATCAATTTCTAATCTATAAAAGCGTAAAAATTTCAACATCAGATGCCAAAGCTATTAAAAGGGAAAATAAAAATGTATATATAACATCAAAGGTTTCAAATCAGATCGATTTACTGTCAAGCAGAAGTGAACAAAAGACAGCATAGACTTATGAAAAACCCAGAAACAGATCACAAAACTAAATTATGGACTCTACCACAACCCATAACAGCATTCAATAGCATAATTAAACTCAAAAAGGAGAACAAGAACATTCGGCCACGAAGATACAATTTTACCTACGAAGAATAATAATAGTAGCATAAAGGGTAACAAAGAGGAAAAAAGCTACTTAATATAGTAATAATAACGATAACAATAAGAGAGAGAGAGAGAGAGAGGGGGGGGGGAGGGGGGAATACACACAAAACAATTGAATCAAAACGAAAGCATGACTACCACAGGGATCCAAAATTCCACGAAATGAAAAGCCAAAAGAAAAAGAAAAGAAAAACATCTTCTCTATGCCGAAAGAATCGCTAGCTCCAACACCGATACTCCAGAAATTAAGAGTAGAAAAATAAAAAAGGAAAAAGAACAAAACAACGAGTCGAAGAGAACGCAAACGATGAGATCTGGGTACGGCGTCGTTTCTCGGCTAATAGAGCTTCAAAACTAGAAAGGTTGAGTGATTTGAGAGAGAGAGAGAAGGAAAGAAAGGAGAACCCACCATGCAATTGGGCGATGGAGAGAGATCTCAAACTCAACGCACCCGATCGTTCTACTGGTAGCAACTAAGAAGGGAACAGAAGGAAATGAAATGGTGTTTCGGTGGCGTTGGGTCACGACTCATAAGAACGCACTACTCGGATATCCCTAGACCAGCCCTCCTACGCTTCGAAACAACAACGCCAATACGCAAGAAAAAGCCTATGACCAGTAGAAAAAAAAAAATGTGAAGTTAACCTTTGATTACTTTTTTTGTCGTAATTTCAGTTTAGTCTCAAATTTTTTTTATTTATATCTTGGATATTTTAAAAATATTTTAATCTTAATATTTTAATATTTAAATTATAAATAAAAAAATTAACATAATATTAGTAATGATATATTTATTATTTATTTAAATAGATAATATTATTTATCATTATTTTCATTCATATTTTTATAGGATATAAATATTTTTTATTTTAGTTTAGATTCTCTTAAAGCTTAATTAATTTTTCTCGTATTAAAATCTATAACAAAATTTTTTTTTTTTACAAAGTTAAAGGCAAACAATATCTATTGAAGATATTTAAATATTATTAATATTAAAATTTGATTTTAATATTATTTTTTTATTTATAATTCAAATATTATCAATCAAAAGATCATAATTGAAATATTTTAAAAATATTACGAATGCAAATAGAAAAAAAATATTTTGAGACAAAATTGAAGTGTTATAAAATATGAGGAGCATAAATAAGATTTAAAAAAAAAAAATAGAAAAGTTGAAAAATAGAAAGAACAACACCAAATAGCGCCTCATTTGGTTCTGGAAAATATTTTTACAGCAAAATAACTCAAAAAGAGTATCACGAAGAATTATATTAATGTCACTAATAAGTATAAACTAACATTTGAGCACTAATTTTAGGTCAAAATATATTTTCGCCAATTCATTTAAAAGATCTAATTTACTTCTTATAATTTATTAACAAAACTTAAATTTCATTTATTCTAAGGTGTTTGCTGACATGCACCTCACAAACTAATGTGCTTAATACACCACTTAAGAAAAAAATGGTGCACCATATTCCTGGAATCATCCACACCCTTGATATAGCTTTAGTAATATCGAACGGTACGAATTAAAAGTGGTGACTGATCGACACCTTTGTGGTCGCCGGCGCTGAAGATGGAGGGTGATCCTCCTCCACCAGTGATAGTATCTATCAGCTGGTGATTAGCTCCATGATACTATTGGAAGGCAACGACGAACATGGAAAAGGCATGACACCAAGGTGGAGACCCAAAAGGCTTTAAGGCCTCACTATCACTAGAACTGGCAAAGGCATTGGTAAACAAAAAGGTCCACCTTGAACTTGAAACGATGCCATAGAGGAGCACTGAACAGGGCACCAAAACTGGTGACCTCACCATCAATGATCCAGGCAGCATTAGAAAAGGAACGCGATAGCGATCATGGCTTCCATATCGTGTACTTCGAGTTCAAGGTCCACCATGACATGAAGGTAGTGCTGGCAGCGTTGTTGATCAAGTCGAGTATGAAGTCTTTCCTAGCGTCACGAAATGGTGGTGGTCTAGTTTTGACAGTGGATATGTGGAAGTGGTGGCGGTGGCGGTGGCGGTGGTTGGTTTTGGTGGTGAAGACTATGGTTTCGTTATAAGAGGGGTTTTGTTGGTTTTCCAAAATCAAGGTACAAAGGTTTGGTTTTGTGATAGGGTCTCTGAGGTGGTTGGACATGGAGGGGGACCTGCCAAGGTGGAATGGTAGAGGGAGAGGAAGAAGATGAGGTAGAGGTCATTTAGCCACACTTTTATTTTTATTTAACCACATTTTTATGTCATTTAGCTATATTCTAATTTTCATTTAGCTACATTTTTTAAATGTAGCTAAAAATAGATGTACACTACACCAGCAGGTGTAACACCCTACCAACTTAATTTTATGCTTAAGTCATAGGATGAAATTAAGTAGATTGCATTATCATGTTAGTATTACATTTATGGCTGTATTCATTATATTATATTTTCTTTTCTCTAGACGAAATATACCTCAGGGCTCAAAGATCATATAGATATATGTAAATAGAAGAAACAGTGCGCTGTACATAGTAAACGTGATCAGCATCGCAGAACGTAACATAATTTAATAAAAAGCACAACAAAAAAGATAAAGACAGGTAATATATCATCAATTATATACATACATATATATGTTGGAAGCCAACGCTTCAGTTTATATACAGGTTCAAAAGAGGATACATAAGTGGGGTCAATGTACCAACAAGACATATGGTCCGTGTCAATCAAAATGGTCCTATGAGGTCCTCAGAGGACATTTCAAACTAGCTGATATCCATATGGCTAAGTCTATGGCCCAATGCTACACACTGCCAAAAGAGGGTCATACTGTACAATGTAACCTACGGCTGGGACCTACTCGATCATGTAGCCATTGGCCATACCAAGCCTGGCTGGGGAATAATCAACATTAGGTCGCAAAGAGGAGGATGATGAGTCGGTAACCTTAAAAGGATCGCTCTCAAGACTGAGCGGAATATCTAGAACCACCTACGGAGGTGACTCTGGTGGAGGGCTGACAGAAGTTGTAGGTGCTGCGGGTGTTGGAGGTGCTGGAGGAAGGTGTGCTACATGCAACGGGACTGCGAAATATGGAGTGGCAGGGTGAAATAAAAGGAACAACAAAATTCCTATTACTAAATAGATAGAGACAAAAATGGCAGGAGCCGACTTTATACAACGAGTCTAACATGGGGTTATGGTTGAGCTACAGGTTAGGGATCTCAATAAACAGGGTGGCTATCATGTCCATCACCAGGGTCTGAGAATGATACGGAAACACAAAGCGAGGTGAGAATTTAAAGAATTCTCAGTAGGATTTGAGTACGTTATTAAACTGACATCATATTCATTCTTAGTTGCCTCAGTTTTCATTTAGTTAAAAAAATGGCATCAAATGAAGTTATCCACATTTAATAAGTTTAAGTAAATATCTGGTCTGAGGCAAGGTTCAGTTTTACTTAAGACAGCGGAAGAAACAGAATAAACTATTGAATATTGTTACACAGAATAATGAGTAGAATAAATAAACAGACAGCAGCAAGTAAACATAATAGTCAAACTATAAACAACTTGTAATGACCATGCCATGCGACCATGCAAGGACTCGTCCTTAAACTTAGCATCACAATCTTTTCCGTTACTTGGTTCCTTGGGAGTTCTTGGCCATTGAACTCCTAAGTAATAGTCTGCTTTTCAGGATCAAGCTTGTTCCTATATAGGAATACCTGGTTTACTTTCCTCGACCTTTCCACCGATCTATTCCCCTTAACTTTAATCTGGAGCTGGCCCAAGTATCACAGAACTTTTATCATAACATAACTTTTATGAATTTCTTGAAAAATGCACATGTATCTGAATGTATCTTATAATTCAAGTATAGGTTTTATTGAAATTTTGGTAGCATAATGGAACATGTTCGATTCCCTATAAATAGTGCCAGTACTCAGGAAAACAATTTTTCAGAGAAATCATAACACTTCATTCGCAATTCAAACATCAAATTCATGGGCACAATTATTGCATTTAAAACATGGTTGTTGTCTCAACACTTTCATTCAACTTGACTTTTGTAGATTAGGCCACAATTTCTATTTAACTCATCTGGATCTAAATTTTGGATATGTTAGAATGTTATGTGTCTATTTTCTAACCTTTTTAGTCCCATTTAATTTTGATAAATGTAGCTCAAGTTATTTGAGTTTTATCTTGATTTGCCCTATAGCTAGGCAAAATTATACACTTAAAAATAGAAATCCATAAAAATTGAAAACCAGTTCAAATCATATGACATTAGTATATATTAAAGTTAATAGAGCAAGCTTTCATTTGCAACAAGTTCCATTTCATTTGCTTTAGTAAAGCTTGAGTTATAAGCTCTGAAATTTGACCTTTCTAAACTACCCTATTTTGGCCTAGTTTAGACATAGGGCAAGTTCCTCAAACCATTGGGAGCAAACGGGACTGTATCTAATTTTGAAATTTTTATGGAATATTCTTCTATGTGTAAGCTTTCTAAAAAAGTTAGTTTCATTTAATTCCAAGTTGTATAGGGCAAGTTTTGCCCTGAAAAACCTAATCTGCCCAGAATCAAACTCAAAAACCTAGGTCAAAGTTCCAAAATTCATATCTCTCTCAATACTAATCCAATAGCCTTATAATTTATACGGTTGGAAAGCCCTAGATGTCTAGTTTTACATAAAAATAGTTTCACCAAATTTAAATACCTGTATGCAAATTCGTACACTCTGTTGTATGGACTACTGGAGCGTTTTGATCTTCCAGCCCCTCTCTACATCCTACTCTCACTCCTTTTTACTTCTTAATCGATTTTAAACACAAAAGCAGCCATCAAACTAGCCAATAATTATCATATACATCCAAAACACCACATGAAGAAGTGAGAAAACAAAAGCCCCAAACAGCCACCCACAACCAAGAAGACAAGAACAAAGTTGAATCTCTACCTCCTTTAGGTGTGATCTTGCTAAATTTGAGTTTAAATTGACGGAACTTTATCAAAGCTTGAAGGTTTGATGGAGTAGGTTGAGAGGAGAAGAGAAGAAGGAGGCTGGAACAAGAAGAGAGGGAGGCACAATCAGCTGAAGGGAAAAGGGAAGGAATATGTTGTTAAGGCTTTAATGAAGTAGTTGGAAACTTGGAATTTGATTGGTTGAGAGTTAGTGGCTAAATTTCCGCCAACTCTCTTCATGTTGTGGCCTTTGTGGCACCACCAAGGGGTGATGGAGTGGCTAAGTAATCATCTTTGACATAATAGAATTTGGGTATATAATTCTATTGATTTGGTTCCGACAGTTTAAAATACCGAAATCTTATCGATTTCCTTTAAATCGGTAAATTGATTTAAGAAAAATTCTATGAAATCTTCTATGCTTCTAACCCAATTCCCTCACATCTAATCTCTCTAATTGCTAATTAATTAACCCCAAATAAATATTTAGTCGGATTTCATTAATCTCAATTATTCGATAAAAAAAAACCAAACAACTAGGTGAAAAATGATAAAAATCTAGTAGATGTTACGTTACCACCCTCCCAAAAAAAATTTTGTCCTCAAAATTTAGTATCTGAGAATAGTTCAATATACTCTTTCTTCATGTCTGATTCTAATTCCCAAGTGTAATCCTTAGCCTCTTCTTTTCCCCATGCTACCTTTATTAACTGCATGATTTTATTTCAAAGTTGCCTACTGCTTCTATCTATGATTTGTGCCGGCAATACATGGAAAGTTAGGTCCTCTTTTAAATGTATTGACTCGGGTTCTAAGGACTGTGTAGGGTCAGGTTGATATCTTCTGAGTTGAGTAACATGAAAAACATCGTGAAGGTTTGACAAATGTGGAGGTAAAGCAACTTGATTTACAACTGATCCGATTCGCTTCAAGATTTGGAAGGGACCGATAAAGCTAGGACTTAGCTTCTTGACCTTAATGGCTCTACCTATCCCTGTTGTAGGCGTAACCTTCAAAAATACATGGTCTTCTTCTTGAAATTCTAATGGTTTTCTCCTAGTATTCGCGTAACTCTTCTGACGGCTTTGAGCGGCAACCATCTTACTTCGAATTTTCTTGATCTGCTCGATGGTTTGTCCAACTAAATCAAGCCCTAATAGACTTGATTCTCCTGTTTCATACAAACACAGGGGAGATTTGCACTTCCGTCTGTACAACGCTTTATAAGGAGCCATGCCAATGCTAGCATGATAGCTATTGTTGTACGCAAACTCAGCTAGCGGTAAGTATCGATCCCAATTCCTACATTGCTCCATTATATAGGCTCGTAGCATATCTTCTAAGGTTTGAATTGTCCTTTCTATTTGACCATCAGTTTGTAGGTGATATGCAGTGCTTAGGCACAACTTAATACCAAACACTTGATGCAAAGCTCCCCAAAACCATGATGTGAATCTTGGGTCTTGATCAGAAATAATGGTTGAAGGGGTCCCATGCAGCCTTATAATCTCTTGAATATACAATTGTGTTAATTTTTTGAAAGGATGATTTGCTCGAATGGGTAGAAAGTGAGCAAATTTGGTTAATCTATCCACAATGACCTATATGGCATCATGTCCTGTTGGCGTTCTTGATAATCCCATTACAAAATTCATGGAGATACTCTCCCACTTCCACTCAGGGATTTCCAGAGGAAGTAACTTCCCGGAGGGTTTTTGATGTTCCGCTTTCACCTTCTGATAGACCAAGCACTTGCTCACGAAGCTCGCCACGTCTGACTTCATGTCTGGCCACCAAAACATTTCTTGAGGTCTTGATACATTTTAGTAATGCCAGGATGTATTGTAAATTCACCTTTGTGTGCTTCCTCCAAGATTCTCCTTTGGAGACCATTTCCTTCGAGAACACACCCTGTCATGATGCCGCCATATGTCCTCTTTATCTTGAGCAAAACCTGTCAATTTTCCTGATTGCACGAGACTGATCATATGTTGAAAACTGGTATCCTGTTGTTGTGCCTGCCGAATTTGCTTTTTAAAGGTATTGGCTATTTTAATTTGATGTAACTGAAAGGTCTTGGGAGTTATAAGGATTCCCAAATTAAGATCTCGGAAGCTCTCAATAAGCTCTATCTCTTTAATCATCATCTAGGCTGTAGTCAGAGATTTCTTTGTCAAAGTATCTGCCATAATATTTGCCCTGTCTGGGTGTTATTTCAATTCAAATTCGTAGTCCTTAAAAAGTTCCATCCATCTCCGTTGCCTCATATTTAATTTCTTCTAATCAAAGAAGTACTTCAAACTCTTGTGATCAGAAAAGACCTCAAATCTCACTCCATACAGGTGATGTCTCCATATCTTCAAAGCAAATACAACTACTGCTAATTCAAGATCGTGTGTAGGCTAATTTTTTTCATGTGGCTTTAATTATCTAGAGCCATATGCGACTACGTTTCTGGTTTGCATCAATATACATCCTAATCCTTGTTTGTAAGCATCCCAATAGACCTCAAATGGCCCATGAGGGTCTGGCAAGGTTAACATTGGTGTCGTGGTTCCTTTTCAAATCTTGAAAACTCTGTTTGCACTCTGGTGTCCATTCAAATGGATTATTCTTCCTGGTTAGCTTGGTCAAAGGTAAGGCTACTCGAGAAAAATTCTTAACAAATCAGCTGTAATATCCAGCTAAGCCCAAAAAACTCTTGACTTTAGTGACTGTGGTTGGCCTCTACCAATTTACTACTGCTTCTATTTTGTTGGGCTGTACGGAGATCCCACCATGGGATACCATATGGCCGAGAATTTTACTTCTTTCATCCAAAATTCACATTTGGATAACTTAGCATAGAGTTTCTTCTCTCTTAAAATTTGTAGAACCAACCACAAGTATTCCGCTTGCTCTTGCTCTGTCTTCGAATAGACAAGTATGTCGTCGATGAAAACCACTACAAATTTGTCCAAATATGGGTGGAATATCCAATTCATATAATCTATGAATACTGCTGGTGCGTTTGTTAGTCCAAACGACATCATGGTATACTCGTAGTGCCCATAACGAGTTCGAAAGTCTGTCTTAGGGATATCTTGTTCCCAAACTCGAATTTGATGATATCTGGAACGCAAGTCAACCTTGGAAAATACCGTTGCACCTTGTAGTTGGTCCATGAAGTCATCGATCCTTGGCAATGGATATTTATTCTTAATCGTCACTTTATTTAGCTGTCTATAATCTACGCATAGGGATATGCTCCCATATTTCTTTTTGACCAACAAGACTGGAGCCTGTAACATCCACAACGAGTTCCGACCTCCGACTTCGAGTTCGAAATATAGTGAACATAATTTTCGACTTCCGACTTCATCTTTAAAACAAGTGTTTCCGACCTCCGAGTTTATAGTTTAACCAGAATGGTCACAAGTATCGACCTCCGGGTCGAATGTAACGAGTTTCGACCTCATAGTTGATCTCGACTAGAATGGACACGAGTTCAGATCTCTGAGTTGCTCCCCAAGTTCGACCAAAAATTTACACGAGTTCCGGTCTCCTGCTTTATTCCCAAGCTTCAAATAAAATGAACACGATTTCCGATTTCTGGATTTATTTCCAAGTTTCAAATAGGATGGGTATGAATTCCGACATCTGACTTTAGCTCCAAGTTCAAATAAAATGGACTCGAGTTCCGACCGTAAGCAGAATGGAGACGAGTTCCGAGTTTAGATAAAGTGGAGGCAAGTTCCACTTTTAAGCGAAGTGGAGAATGATTTAGCCACAAAAGAGGGAGACATGGCTAAACTTTACTCACAAAATTTCAACCAATCAAAACTCACAAAGCCAACTACCTCTTCAATGCTTAAATCAGATTTTTCCTCTCTTATTCACGCTACTCTCTTCTCTGATTTCACTCTCCTTTCTCTCTTTCTCTCAACCAACTCTATCAAACCTTGAAGCTTTACAAGGTTCTATCAATTCAAACTCTAAGACTTAGCAAAATCCTTCTCAAATAGGTAGGATTCAATCTCTATTCTTAATTTCTCTAAACTGTGGTTGTATGAAGTTTCACCCTTCTTCATGTATTTGATGATATGTTGGATGTATATGATGGATTATGGTTGGATTAATAAGAAATCTTAAGTTGGAATTACGGTTAGAAGAAGAAAACTAGGAGAATTGGAGAATTGGGATGCTATCTAAGTGAGAAGCCCCACGATAGCCTGTATGGCGAAGTGTACGGCTTCACCTATAGCCATTCAAATTCAATGAAACCATTTTTAATGAAAATAGACATTCAGTGCTTTCCATACAAATATAATATAAGGTCATTGGATTTGTATTGAGAGAGATATGAATTTTGGAAATTTGACCCAGATTTCAGAGGTTGATGATGGGCAGATTGGGTTATTCTGGGCATAACTTGCTCTATACAACTCCAAATTGAGTGAAACTATAATAGAAAGCTTACACATAGGAGAACATCCTACAAAAAGATTTTGAGTTTGATACTATCCTATTTGTCCCCAGTGGTTTGAAGAATTTGCCCTATGTCCAAATCGGACTAGAATAGGGTAGAAATTGAGGCTCAGATGAGTTAAATAGAAATTATGGCCTGATTTAAAAAAATCGAGTTGAATGAGTATGCTGAGACAACAATTATGTTTTAAATGCAACATTTACTTCTATGAGATTTATGATTGAATTATATGTGAAATGTTATGATTCCTCTGTCCAATTGACTGCCTGAGTACTGGCACTACTCATGGGGAAGCGAACACGTTCCGTTATGCTGCCGAATTTTTGGTAGAATTGTAAAGAAGGTTATGAGCATTTATGTGTTAAGAATATGTATATAGAAATTCCATATGCAATGATATATGAACACAAATGATGAAGCATATGTAAGAATGCATTCAGCATGTTTATGCATGATTATGTATGAGAATGAAAGGATACGAATATAATAAATGTGGGTCCCTTCACCTAGAGGCAGTTGTACTTTGAATCCCTCCCTGTGAAGGCAGTTAAAAGATATAATGAAAGCTCCATATTCCTAAGGAACATGACATGGCGATCATACTCTGGAATGTAGCATGATGATCCCACACCCTAAGGCATGTGACATGGCAATCACATTCCGATGGAGTATGACATGGCAATCGTACTCTGGGACGTGGCAAGATGAATATATTCCTAAGGAGTATGACATGATGATCATACCCCAATGGAGTATGACATGGTGATCGTACTCTGGAATATGTGTGACAAGTAAAGAAAGTAAACTAAGGGTGTGATTCTTCAAAAGGAAGGTGACCCAAAGTATGCTCCTCTCACCAACATGAGGCATGGCATGACCCAACTAGTGTGAGTATAGGAGATAGGGCTTACATGAGGCATGACATGACCCATCTAGTGTAAGTACCGAGAAGTTATGGTGGCGACAAGTTAAGAGAAGCTTATGGTATAGCCATACATGTTTTATTGATGTTGAGCATGTTCTATCTATTTATGTAGTGATGTTTATTCTACATATGAGATATTGTCAATGTGATCCAAGTGCGTGAATAAAATGAACTCTGCTTCAGACAATATGTTTTCATTTTCAAACTATAAAATTAAATAGTTTGTATAACACGTTCACCTTTTTCATAATAAACCGAAGCAGCTGGAGATAATAACGATGACACAGCATATGGTAGTTAAATGAATCCTACTGAGAATTTAAAAATTCTCACTCTTTTTCTGCATTATCTCCAGATAGTTTAGAAGTTTCCGAACAAGGCCTTCCGAGCCGAAGGATTGCTGCCAGACAAGGTTTGACTAAGTGACAGTAACTACTTCTTGGTGGGGTATTATGACTTAAGCATAGTACTGTACTTGGGAAGATATTTCAAAATGGTATCAGAGCAGTTCAATCCTCCCCGGACCTGAGGATTTGGAATGACTACGTTTCCAATGCACTCTGGAATCCTTAGAAAAAGTCATGCGACAAATCTTATCTACTCAGATAAGATATAGGGAAATTAGATATATATGACCGTCTAACTGTGAATGATATTAGTTGCTATCATACTTAACTTATTGTTGAGCCTGATCAACTCAATGTTTTGTTATGTGTGATTAGAAACTAATGGCTTCTAGGGGGCGTGGTAGGCCACAAACTGCACCCACTTCAGAAGACCCCGCTAATTTCATGGACATTCTATGAGAGATGGCATATGCCATGCGTGAACAAGCTACTGCAGCACACCAAATGATGGACTACTGGGAAGACAACCTGGAGTCGGTCGTAGTGGAAACCTGATTAACTCAGGACTGGACTTGGAATACCTCAAGTTCATAGAATTTCGAAAGGCAAACCCGCCCAATTTTAGAGGAGCTTTTCATCATGATAAGGCTGACGAGTGGATTAAGACCATGGAGAAGGTCTTTTCCATTCTGGACTGCACTGACCACCAAAAAGTGGCCTTCGCCACTTATATGCTCGAAGCAGACGCAGGATTTTGGTAGAATAGTGTGAAACGGCTATTAGAATAGTCCTAAATAGAAATCGCCTGGACTTTGTTCAAGGACGCTTTTTACCAGAAATACATCCCTCCATTAGTTCGGAACGCCAAGGAGTTGGAATTTATGCAACTTTGCCAAGGAAGCAGTAGCATGTCAGATTACATTGCTAAGTTTGAGGAACTATGCAAGTTTTCCACAATCTATTAGTGGAATCCAAATGAGACGTGGAAGTGCGTCAAATTTGAAGGCGGATTGAGGGAAAATATCCTTACAGTAATAGGCCCTATGGAGATCAGGGATTTTCCTATCTTGGTAAACAAGTGCAGACTTATGGAAGACTATAACAAGAAAATGGAGATTTCCCAGTCTGATATTTATGGAAAGAGGCCTGCACCTGAAAACCAAGAACTCGAATATACTTCACCACCAAAGAAGCAATTTCACCTTAGTGAATATGAGGGCAAGCAGCTGCAAAAATCGGTGGTCAAACAACGATGTCCAAAGTGTAACATCCTCCCAAGCACAGTACTATGCTTAAGTCATAGTACCATACTCTAGAGCTGTTACCGTTACCTGAGTAGACCTCATCTGACAGCAACTTCAGCCGTCTTTGGAAACTTCTACAATTATCTGGAGACAACATGGAAATAGGAGTGAGAATTATAAAATTCTCAGTAGGATTCTCAAATTTTCATACATAGTGTCATCATGGTCGTCTCCAGTTTGCTTCGGTTTACTTTGAAAAAGGTGAACATGCTACACAAACTGTTTAATTTTATAGTTCGAAAAATGTCTTATCCGAAGCAAAGTTCATTTTTACTCACATACTGGTCCTTTGGTACACAAGATTAATTCATGAATAATACCATGGATAATAACTTCAACATATAAAACGCACATAGCATTAATCTAATGGGAGCATCACATCTGTATCTCACTTAACTTGCATTGGAATTCCTATATATACATAAAATTTTACTTTTCTTTCATTCGGCACACCTAGGCGTTACGTGTCACCGTCCCTAGGGTGCTTGGATCTGTCTACACTTGAGCGTTATGTATCGCCGTCCTCAAGTGCAGCATCATACCATATTCCAGAGTATGATCGCCATGTCATACCCCATCAGAGCATGATCGCCATGTCACGTTCCTTAGGAATAGGGGATCCTCACGCTATATTCCAGAGTATGATCGCTATGTCATACCCCATCAGAGCGTGATCGCCATGTCACGTTCCTTAGGAATATAGACTCATCATTATATCTTTACATGCCACATTCCAGAGTATGATCGCCATGTCATACCCGTCGGAGCGTGATCGCCATGTCACGTCCCTTAGGAATATGGGATCTTCATGCTATATTCCAGAGTATGATCGCCATGTCATACCCCATCAGAGCGTGATCGCCATGTCACGTTCCTTAGGAATATAGGACCTTCATTCGGTACTTACACTAGATGGGTCATGCCATGCCTCATGTAAGTCCTACCCCCCATATTCTCACACTAGCTGGGTCGGTGCCATGCCTGATGTGAGTGGGGCATATACTTAATTATTTAGCCTTTAAGTCTTTACTCTTTAACCTTTACTGCCCTTGGGTAGCCTGGCCTTGGAGTGAGCTTGTCAGCTCAACTCGTGACCATTGTCACACCGACTCACCCACAAGGGAATTCACATCTTTATGTTCACACTTAATATACTTATATCTTTTCATTCTCATGCGTTGTCAAGCATAGTCATGCTAAATGTACTCGTACATATGCTACATCAGTATTTCTCATATATCTCACATCCTACTGCTTCTTGATTTATTCTCATATATTCCATATCATAAATTCCTTGTAATTTAGACACTCATGGTCCCCTAGACTCCTGCCGTAAATTTGGCAGCATAATGGATCAGGTCCGTTTCCCCAGGAATAGTGCCAGTTCTCACGGGCAACTCAGTCATAACAACATAATCAACTTAACACATATATATCAATATCAAACTGGCTATCTTCAACTCAAACTTTATACGTTTCCGTAATACTTGTGAAATCTTCAATTGGGTCACTTTGTGAAATATCACTTTGGCCATTCTGCTACCTTCTATTCGGTTCTGCCCGAATTCCATATGATCCACTTTTATTTCTATTTAACTCATTTAGATCTGAAATTTGGATACATCATAGCTCTATATGTCTACTTTCTAACCTCTTTGGTCCCATATCATTTAGATCCATATAACTCAAGATATTTAAATCTTACCTTAACTCGTTCAGTCACTAGCCCGAGTTACACTCCTGGAAGTATAAATTCACTAAAAATCGAAACTAAGCTCAAATCATGCGAAATTGTCTCATATTGAAGCTAACAGGACAACCTTTCATTTGCCACAAGTTTCACTCCATTTGCTTAAGTATACCTCGAGTTATAAGTCCTGAAATTCTACCTTTCTGAACTACTCTATTTTGGCCTAGATTGGACATAGGACAACTTCCTTGAATCACTGGGAACAATTGGGACCATAACAAACTCGGAATCTTATATTGGGGTGTTCCCCTGTGTGTAAGCTTTCTAACAAAATTAGTTTCACTCGATTTGGAGTTGTATAGGGTGAGTTATACCCTCTTCATGTCACCCTGCTCGGATGAAAATCCTGAACCCTAGGTCAAACTTCAAAAATTCGTATCTCCCTCAATACTAATCCAATAACCTTATATGATATATCTATGGAAAGCCCTGAATGTCTACTTTCATCTAAAAATGGTTTCATTGGATTTGACTGATGGTAGACGGCGCCGTACACTCCGTCGTACGGACTGCCGTGGAATCTCCACCAAGACAGCATCCTCATCCATCCATTTCTCTTAGTTTTCTTCTTCTAATTCTAATTGCCACTCAAGATTTCATATTAATCCCATATTAATCCAATCACACACATCCAATATATCATCAAATAATCATAAAAAGTAATCTTTCATGCATCCTTAGTTTAGAGAAATTAAGATTAGAGATTGAATCCTACCTTTCTGGAGTATGATCTTGCTGAACGGATGTTTTGGATTAATGGAACTTGCCCAAGCCTAAAGATTAGATGGAGTTGGATTTGAGAGAGGAAAGGAAGACGAAGGCTGGAGCAAGGAGGAGAGGGAGACGTAAATTAGCTAGGAATGAAGAGAGAAGTCTGACTTAAATAGATGGGGTTAGTTGGAATTGTGGGTGTTGATTGGTTGGAATTTTGTGATTGAAGATTGGCCATATCTCTCACTTTTGTGTTAAAATTGCCCTCCACGTCGTCCAAAAACTGGAATACACTTTCGTCCTACATGAAACCGGAATTCGTCCCTATAATACTTTAAGTCGGAACTCGTGACCTTTTACATTGCTTGAAGCAGAATCGAGATGTCGGAACTCGTACCATGTTGTTTGTGACGTGAGGAAATCTTGAATCAAGGTCGGAGGTCGGAAGCCATGCAACTGACTATCATATAATCTCGGAATGAACTCGGGAATGCCAATGCTGGATGTAAAATTGGATATAGGAACTCGTTTGACTGAAGATCAGCTCAAGGGTCCGAACTCGTGTCCATCCCAATTGAGTTCAACACTAAGGTCGGAACTCGGGAAAGAGATAAAAGACCTTGGTAATGAACTCGGAATCCAATTCAGCTAAAACTCGTAAGTTGCATTTCATGTCCATTTTGAATCACCTAATGTCGGAACTCGGATATCACGTACTCGAGCATAATGTCGGAAATCGTTTACATGAAGTCGTATATTGGAAATCGGAAGCATCTCATTCAACTCGTAACCATCACGTGAAGTCGGAGGTCGGATTGGACATGAAGTCGAAAATTGGGCAAGAATGAACTCGGAACTCGGAAATAATCATCTTATTGAAATCCAAAGATGAAGTCGGAAATTGGGATTGATCAATCCTGATGACGAAGACGGAACTCAGAAATCGGGATGTTACACGAAGTATAGGAAGAATCATGGAAATAAGCCTTGCCTGGTTAAACAGTATGCGTGTTTCAAATGTGGCAAGCCAGGACACATAGTGAACACAATTTCCGACCTCCAACTTTGAGTTTGAAATATAGTGAACACAATTTCCGACTTCCGACTTCATCTTTGAAACAAGTGTTTCCGACCTCTGAATTTATAGTTTAACCAGAATGGTCACAAGTACCAACCTCTGGGTCGAATGTAACGAGTTTTGAGGCTTAGATGAGTTACATAGAAACTATGGCTTGATTTACAAAAATCGAGTTGAATGAGTATGCTGAGACAGCAATTATGTTTTAAATGCAACATTTACTTCTATGAGATTTATGATTGAATTATAAATGAAATATTATGATTCCTATGTCCAACTGACTGTCTGAGTATTGGCACTATTCATGGGGAAGCAGACATATTCCGTTATGCTGCCGAATTTTGGGTAGAATTGTAAAGAAGGTTATGATCATTTATGTGTTAAGAATATGTATGTAGAAATTCCATATGTAATGATATATGAAGACAAATGATGAAGCATATGTAAGAATGCATTCAGCATGTTTATGTATGATTATGTATGAGAATGAAAGGACACGAATATAATAAATGTAGGTCCCTTCACCTGGAGGCAGTTGCACTTTGAATCCGTCCCTGTGAAGGCAGTCAAAAGATATAATGAAAGCCCCATATTCCTAAGGAACGTGACTTGGCGATCATGCTCTAACAGAGTATGACATGGCGATCACATTCTGATGGAGTATGACATGGCAATCATACTCTGGACGTAGCAGGATGAATATATTCCTAAAGAATATGACATGGTGATCACATCCTAATGGAGTATGATATGGCGATCGTACTTTGGAATATGTGTGACAAGTAAAGAAAATAAACTAAGGGTGTGATTCTTCAAAAGGGAAGGTGACCCAAAGTATGCTCCCCTCACCTACATGAGGCATGGCATGACCCAGCAAGTGTGAGTATTGGAGATAGAGCTTACATGAGGCATGGCATAACCCAGCTAGTGTAAGTACCTAGAAGTTATGGTGGCGACAAGTTAAGAGAAGCTTATAGCACAGCCATACATGTTTTATTGATGCTGAACCTGTTCTATCTATTTATGCATTGATGTTTATTCTACATATGAGATATTATCAATGTGACCCAAGTGCGTGAATAAAATGAACTCTGCTTCAGACAATATGTTTTCAAACTATAAAATTAAATAGTTTGTATAACATGTTCACCTTTTTCATAATAAACCGAAGCAGTTGGAGATAATAATGATGACACAGCATATGGTAGTTAAATGAATCCTACTGAGAATTTAAAAATTCTCACTCTTTTTCCGTGTTATCTCTAGATAGTTCAGAAGTTTTCGAAGAAGGCCCTCTGAGGCGAAGGTGGCCGAAGGATTGCTGCCAGACAAGGTCCGATTAAGTGACAGTAACTACTCCTAGGTGAGGTATTATGACTTAAGTATAATACTGTACTTAGGAGGATGTTACAGAGCTCCCTATGGTGATGCACTTGGCTGTATGAATCCCTTTTCCAAAAGCTTTTCAATTTGTCTCTTTAGTTCTATCAGCTCCAGAGGCAACATTCGATACGGAGCTATAGATATTGGTCCTACACCTGGAGCCAGCTCGATAGTGAACTCAATTTCTCTCTCAGGAGGGAATTCAAGAATATCTTTTGGAAAAACTTTGGGATATTCCTTAACAACTGGGATCTCCTCCAGTTTCTATTCAACTTCCGTCACATTAGCTGATAGGAGGATATATTCTTGACTTTTTGGCCCACTACAGTTTACTAATAAAGAGTTCAGATAAAAGTATGTTGAGGCTTAGGGTTCAAAAGATGAGATAGAGGAGAATACCACTGTCTTATCAGAACAATTGAGCATGACTTGATTGGCAGAAAGCCAATCCATGCCCAAAATTATATTCTAGATAGAGGAAGACAAATCAAATTAGCTGCAAGGGTCCTACTCTCAATTTGAAGAGTAACATTGATGCAAATTTGACTAGTTTTAACAAGTTTATTGGCAGAAGTAGAAACCAGTAGATCATAAGGCAATTTAGAAATTACTAATTGCAAAACAGCCACACAGTCATGAGAAATAAATGAATGTGAGGCACTCGAATCATAGAGTACAGTTAGAGTCTCGCCGTCCACTTCAGAGGTACCTTGGATTAGTCCTTCAGACTTGTCAGCTTCTTCTGCATTCATTGTAAAGACCCTCCCTGACGTTGAGGTCTAAACATTTGTGGTGGATTCCTGGTTGAGCACTCATAAATTTTGTGGCCTGGCCTGCCACACCCATAGTAGACATTCTGGCTTGCCAAACACGGCCAATCACCGTGATTCTTTCTGCATTTTGTGCAAGTCAGATTTAGAAGAGGCCTTTGGGGCTGCTTGCCTTTGTTGCCTATTGGTGGAAATCTTCTCTACTGTTGTAAGTTGGGCTTAAATCTTGGGCCCTGCGGTGCCAACTCCTTCTTAAAGTTGCCACTAGACACCTTAGCTGCAGCCAATTTCAAGTTACAATCTTTCACAAGTCGGCATTTATTTACCAACATAGGGAAATCTCTAATCTCCATTGGCCCTATTGTTTATCTTCTCGTAATCCTCCTTCGAATTTGACATACTTCCAAACTTCATCCGGGTTCCTCTACTAAATTATAGAAAACTTACACAATTCTTCAAACCTGGCAATATATTCGAATACAGTCCGGTTTCCTTGACAAAGCTGCATAAATTCTAGTTCCTTGGCATTTTGAACTGAGGCAAGAAAGTACTTTTGATAGAAAATAACTCTAAACACCGTCCAGGTGATTGCTATCTGAGATTCCTCGAATAGTCTTCATATGCCATTCCAACTAAACTCTACATCTGCTTCAAGCATATAGGTGGCAAAAGTCAGCTTCTGATGATCGAGCAATCCAAGACAGAGAAAATCTTCTCCATAGCCTTGATTCATTCATTGGCCTTATCTGGGTCATATGCTCCTCGAAAGTTGGCGAGTTTGTATTCCTGAACTCAACAAATTTAAGGTAGTCCAGGTCAGCTCCTAGGCCATGTGGATTTCCTCCACAGCTTGCTTCAAGTCGCTGCTTAATTGATCTATCATCTGGTGAGTTGCCACGGCCTGTTCTCACATCGCATGAGCTATCTCTTGTATTGTGTCCATGAAGTCAGCCGGGTCCTCTTGAGCAGGTTCTGTGCGTGGCCTACCTCGGTTTCTAGAAACCATTAAGTTCTAAGCACACAAAACAAAAGTTATTGAGTTGATCAGGCTTAATACTAAGTCTAATATGCTAGTGAAAAATAGCTCACATAGTCAGGCACCTCATATACATGCACATTTATATCTCAACCGTACAGGCAAGATCTAGTGCATTTTGTAACACCCTAATAAATCCATATTACGCTTAAGTCGTATTACGGCATTTTATTAGTTGTCACTTATGCTCGTGGAAAACTAAACTTCACTTAAAATTAAATTACGCTGAAAATACAGTAAATTTTTTTTTTGAAATATGTCGTTGCTTTTAAAAAGTAAAGCCTTGCGCGAGAAGATAGCAGTAGACGAACGTATCGCGGAGATTTTGATATAAATGGATGGAACATGAGATAAATCATAAAGTCATACATTCAAATTATAACCTCGATTACATAAAATACTTAATCTCATAATATCCAAACAAGTACATATAAAGGAAACTCATGGTCATGCCATGGCCCCAAATATCAAAGGTACACAAGTCTGATGAGATACAATACTAAATGAAATACAAGAGTTAGGGAGCACAAATCAAAATAAGCCCTCGTAGACATATGCTGACTTCTCTGCCCCTTCCATGCCCTTCCATCGAACGAACTCAGGTCCTCGAATGTCGAGTCCCCCATGCTGCTCGGCCTCGGGGAACGCGCGGAGTGCGAATGATGCGGGGGTGCCTGCTGATCACCTCAATATGACGGACGCGACGGCCGGGAACATAGCTGCCCACCGAGGAACGTGCCTCGGAGGGATCCTCCTCGACGCGACAGCCGATACTGGGAGTGGCGGCGGTCGCTACGGCCCTAGGGGTGGCCGTCGAACTCACCTCGACCACGGGAACCTCTGGCTGCGGCATAGGCTCGCTGTAGACCGGGAGACATAGGCTCCATCTCGATCTCGAGCAATGGCTCGGGCGGGAAATCCCAAGGACCCAATGGCTGTCCAAGGCGTGACGAAGATACGTCCATAGGGGCTGGCGGAATCTCTGGCTCCTCTTGTTCAAAAACTCGACCCGGATAGAAGTAGGTGCGAACTACCGTGGTGGTCGTGGCCACGATAGCGTGGGCATCCTCATCATAAGCCCACTCATGGTGGGGAGGCTCCAGGCTCCACGTCACGTGAGGCTCCATGAGTATCTGGTGACGAGACGGAAAAACAACTAGGATGAGAAATAAGATTTCTCAGTAGGACTCGACCCTGACACACCGGTGTCATCGTCATCGTCCCAGCCACTTCGGTTTTTAAACGACTGTGGGCATACAATAGGTTCAATTATTTTATTTTCGAAAACGTTACTATCCGAAGTGGATCCCATTTTAGTATTTATCCTCGTTGTATTAACATCATCATGGCATACATGAAAGCTTATATGACTATTCATAACATATATAAACAGATCGAGAGTTATGTTCTTTACTTGGGTTGGACCGAAGTCCCTTTCTTTCCTTAACTTGACTTATCTTAAGTCCTTTCTTTTCTTAACTTGACTCATCTTGAGTCCTTCTCTTTTCACCTACTAAACATAAGTGGTAATGAGCTCATACCGTGGCCGTCGCCACCATATAGTTTCGGTACTTACACTAGCTGGGTCATGCCATGCCTCATGTAAGCCCTATCCCCTATACTCACACTAGCTGGGTCATGCCATGCCTCATGTGAGTCGTGGGTGAGGGGAACTTAAATTAGGTCACCTTCCCTTTTGAAGGATCACACTTTATCCCATCTTTTCTTATTAACTTATGATGCAAAATATTTCTAAGTCCATAATTTCTACAAAATTTCTGAGATAACTGGCTAGACCGCAGCCTTCCCAAAATTTTGCCAGATGTAATACCAAGATCACAAAGATCATATCATATCATCATCATCATATCATCATTGTCATGGCATCATAATCACATCATCATCACATCATGCTTGCAACCCAAACATAGGCATATTCTCAAGCAAAGTCTTATGAGCTTAGCTTAGTAAAATAGGTGCAAGCTTTTACATTGGCTTCGTGTTGTTGATTCCTTCTTCTCAATTATTCTAACTTGACTTATATGATTTTTATATTTTAATTTGGAAGATTTATAGCTTAGGTATTGCATCATAGTTTGATTAGAATCTTATGAACTTAACCGAGTACATTAACTACATTTACATTCGGTTTTTCGTTTTATTCGCTTCTTTTGTTAAGGACTAGGTGAGCTTAGTATTTTATTCCATCTAGTCTTCATTAAGTAAATTATGAAGTTCCATTACTTTAGGCTAATGCCTTTTACCTTTTAAAGTCATTTATGCATAGTCTTACTTAAGGTTAAGTTTTGACAGTTTTACTTTTACCCTAGGCAGTAACTTTAAAAATTCACCATAATTGGTATTTTATCATTTTAATGCGAAATTTTATATACTTATAGGGTTCTAAGTCTAGTTTTTAACAAAACAAGTCCCACTCAAAAATTCATTTTCTAACTCCAGTTATGCATATTTTATTTTGACTTGTTAAGTTTCTAGGTTCACTCCCGGTACAGTGGATTGTGACCTCTCATTATAATTGCTCAGAAGGAATCTGAGAAAACTGAGAGGTTTGTTCCCCTATGTCTTAGCTTTCATTTAAACTTGGTCTCACTCAAAAATCATTTTTGTAGCTCGAGTTATACACATTTTAGTGTAGACTGCCCAGACAGAAACCAATCCGAGAACAGTCCACTTTGAAAAATCATATCTCACTCATTTTAACTCCGAATCTTATGTATTTTATATGTATGGAAAGCTCTCTGAGTCTATTTTCATATAAAATTGGTTCCACTAATTTCTGAGTTTTCTGGAAAAAGTTATACCGTTCGGTTTACAGACTGTCAGAAAATCCAGGTTTCACGTTTTGCTTTTTCTCATGTTTTCTCTAAAACACTCAACCTCACCTTCAAGAAAACATTCTCAAGTTATAAAACACTCATATACCATGAAAGATCAGTGAAAAACTAACATGTTGGAGTTCACAAATATTGAGTTCAGCCATGCATCACACCAAACCGAAAACATGTTTCAACAAACCACCATACTAGCAACAACATCTCATTTTATGACAAGAATGGCTATGATGCCCATAATCAATCCTTAAAACCACCTAGCTATGGAGAGCATAGGAGTTCTAAAGCTTGAAAAACAAAAGAGAAAAAGGGTTTAGAGTCACTACCAAGAAGCTTTCTTTGAAGGAACTTGGGATGGAAAAAGAGATGATGGTGGTGGTGGTGCTCCTCCTCTTGGATCTTGGAAGAGGCTTGATATGTGAGTGTCTTTGATTCTCCAAGAGCAAGAAATGGTGGCTCTTGAAGAGTTTGTGAGTGGGATGAGGAGAGGAAAGGATGAGAGAAGTGGGAGAATTCTAGAGAGAAGTTGGAGAGTTTAGAGAGAAGGAGGAGAATTTGAAATTGAAGGGAGAGAAGAGAGCTTTGTGTGTGTGTTTGGGAGAGGAGTGAAAGAATGAAATGAGGAGAGAGATATGGCTGATGGGTGGCGCAAAAGAGGGAGGGAAAGGTGATGGGACTTTGCTTCTTACAACAAGCAAGAGAGTGGAAAAACCTTGGGGTAAAAGGGTGAGTTGTTTTTCCTTGAGTCTTGGAGGCATTCTAATGTCCATTTTAAGCTTTTCTCTAGGGGTTAAAGGGGAGTACCCCTCTTAGGATTTGGTTGCTTGTCTAAGACTCATCCAAGTGTCAAGATCTAATGGTGGATGACAAGGATCCTAGTCTTGGCTTTTGATCTAATGGTGGAGGATTAAAGAGTTTGAATGAAGGGTGAGATGTTGCTCCTCCTTGGTGGGTCTTTCTAGGGCATATGCATGGAAGAACTTTTATCTCTAAATGTTACTAGAATTATTTAAATGTAGTTTAACTTAATTGGCTTAATTACCCATGAGTTAACTCTTGTCAATTACACTTTTTATGATGCCTTGCATTATGGTTAAGCATATGCTTAATTTGGGGTTTAATTTTTCAAGAGTTGTCTTAAGTGTCTTAATCATTATAAACTTAATTAGTAAGGTTAGGTTGTCTTACTTTTGTTTTGGCACCTTCGAGTAATTAAGGATTAGACGATTAAGGTTTTATTAAAACGCTTAGGACATTATGATTAAATTGTTGGCTAGACTTAATTTACTAAGCTCTTGCTCTCGGGATTAATCGATTAGTTCTCAATTAATCGCTAATCCCTCTAATTAGCCGGAAACACCGAGCTAATTAGCTTAGGTAGAAATGGGGATGTTACACATTTTATCATCTAATAATACAGAATATGTGCAAAGCATAGTCAGTCCAATCCTCAGGCCTTAGCTAGAACAAATTGCTCTGATACCAAAAATGTAACACCCTACCAACTTAATGTTATGCTTAAGTCATACCATAAAATTGAGTAGATTATGTTACCGTGTTAGTATTTCGTTTATGGCTGTATTCATTATATTATATTCTCTTTTTCTCTAATATATATATATATATATATATATATATATATATATATATATATAAAATATTTTTTGATGAAATATACCTTGCGGTGCAGAGATCAATAGATATATGTAAACAGAAGAAACAGTGCATTGTATATAGTAAACGTGATTAACATTGCAGAACGTAACAAAATTTAATAAAAAGCACAACAAAAAAGATAAAGATAGGTAATATATCATCAGTTGTATACATACATATATATGTTGGAAGTCAATGCTTTAGTTTATATACAGGTTCAAAAGACAATACATGAGGGGGGCTGGTGTACCAAAAAAACATAAGGCTCGTGTCAGTCAAAAGGTCCTGAGAGGACATGTCAAACTAGCTGATATCCATACAGTTAAGTCTATGGCCCAATGCTGCACACTACCAAAAGAGGGCCATACTGTACAATATAACCTACGGCTGGGACCTACTCAGTCATGTAGCCGTTGGCCATACCAGGCCCGGTTGGGGAGTAGTCAACGCTAGGTCCCGAAGAGGAGGATGATGAGCCGGTAACCTCAGAAGGATCGCTCTCAAGACTGAGAGGAATATCTGGAACCACCTGCGGAGGTGACTCTAGTGGAGGGTCGATAGGAGCTGTAGGTGCTACGGGTGCTAGAAGTACTGCAGGAGGATGTGCTACATGCAACGGGACCACGAAATATAGAGTGGCAAGGTCGAATGCAGGGTGAAATAAAGGAATTGCAAAATTCCTATTACTAAAAAGATAGAGACGGAAATAGTAGGAGCCGGCTATATACAATGAGTCCAACATGGGGTCATGGTGGATCTATAGGTCAGGGATCTCGATAAATAGGGTGGCTGTGGTGTCCATCACCAAGGTGTGAGAATGATGTGGAAACACAAAGCGAGGTGAGAATTTAAAGAAATACTTAGTAGGATTTGAGTACAGTATTAAACTGACGTCACATTCATTCTCAATTGCCTCGGTTTTCATTTAGTTAAAAAAATGGCATCAAATGGAGCTATCCACATTTAATAAGTTTAAGTAAATATCTGGTCCGAGGCAAGGTTCAATTTTACTTAAGATAGCAGAAGAAATAGAATAAACTATTGAACATTGTTACACAGAATAATGACTAGAATAAATAAATAGATAGCAATAAGTAAACATAACAGTTAAACTGTAAACAACTTGTAATGACCATACCATGCGACCATGTAAGGACTCGTCCATATACTTAGCATTATAATCTTTTCCGTTACTTGGTTCCTTGGGAGTTCTTGGCCATTCAACTTCTGGGTAATAGTCTGCTTTTCAAAATCGAGCTCATTCCTATATAAGAATGCCGGTTTTACTTTCCCTGACCTTCTCACCGATCTATTCCCCTTAACTTTAATCCGGGGCTGGCCCAAGTATCATGGAACTTTTATTATAACATAACCTTTATGAATTTCTTGAAAAATGCACATGTATCTGAATGTATCTTATAACTCATGCATAGGTTTTACCAAAATTTCAGCAGCATAAAGGAATGTATCCACTTTTCCATGAATAGTGCTAGTACTCAGGAAAACAATTTTTCAGAGAAATTGTAAACTTCATTCACAATTCAAACATCAAATTCATGAGCACAATTGTTGCATTTAAAATATGGTTGCTGTCTCAACACTTTCATTCAACCCTGTTCTTGTAAATCAAGCCACAATTTCTATTTAACTCATCTAGACCTAAATTTTGGATATGTTAGAGTATTATGTGTCTATTTTCTAATATCTTTGGTCTCATTTAATTTTGATAAATGTAACTCAAGTTATTTAAATTTTATCTCGGCCTGCCCTGTAGCTGGCCAGAATCACACATTTAAAAGTAAAAATCCATTAAAAATCGAAAACTAGTTCAAATCATATGAAATTGGTATCATATTGCAAGCTTTCATTTGCAACAAATTTCATTTCATTTGCTTTAGTAAAGCTTGAGTTATAAGCTCTGAAATTTGACCTTTCTAAACTGCCCTATTTTGGCCCAATTTGGATATAGGGCAACTTCCTCGAACCACTGGGAGTAAACGGGACTGTATTTAACTTTGAAATTTTTATGGGATATGTGTAAGCTTTCTAAAAAAGTTGGTTTCATTCAATTCCAAGTTGTATAGGGCAAGTTTTGTTCTGAACAACCTAGTCTGCCTAGAATCAAACTCAAAAACCTAGGTCAAACTTCCAAAATTCATATCTCTCTCAATACTAATCCAATGGCTTTATAATTTATATGGTTGGAAAGCCCCAGATGTCTAGTTTCATATAAAAATATATAAAAATATTTTCATCAAATGTAAAAGACTGTAAGGGGATTCATATACTTTGCTGTACGGATTACTAGAGGGTTTTGATCTTCTAGCCCCTCCTTGCATCCTACTCTCACTCCTTTTTACTTCTTAATCGATTTTAAACACAAAAATAGCCATTAAGCTAGCCAATAATCATCATATACATCCAAACACCACATCAAGAAGTGAGAAAACAAAAGCCCCAAATAGCCACCCACAACCAAGAAGATAAGAACAAAGTTGAATCTCTTCCTCCTTTAGGTGTGATCTTGCTAAATTTGAGTTTAAATTGATGGAACCTTATCAAAACTTGAAGGTTTGATAGAGTAGGTTGAGAGGAGAAAAGAAGAAGGAGGCTGGAATAAGAAGAGAGGGAAGCACAATCAGCTGAAGGTAAAGGGAAGGAATATGTTATTAAGGCTTTAATAAAGTAGTTAGAAACTTGGAATTTGATTGGTTGAGAGCTAGTGGCTAAATTTCATCCAACTCTCTTCATGTTGTGGCCTTTGTGGCGCCACCAAGGGGTGATAGAGTGGCTGAGTAATCAGCCTTGACACAATAGAATTTGGGTATATAATTCTATTGATTCGGTTCCGACAGTTTAAAATATTGAAATCTTACCGATTTCCTTTAAATCGGTAAATCGGTTTAAGAAAATTTCTATGAAATCTTCTATACTTCTAACCCAATTCCCTCACATCTAATCTCTCTAATTGCTTATTAATTAATCCTAAATAAATATTTGGTCAGATTTCATTAACCTCAATTATTCGATAAAAAAACCAAGCAACTAGGCGAAAAGCAACAAAAATCCGGTGGATGTTATAACAGGTGCATCATGCACCATACTTTATAAGGTGTATTTAAGATAAAACCTTATTCTTAATATCGCCTAAATCAGTCATTCACAACTTTATTTCTCACTATTAATTATTTTTGTAATCATTTCATCCTCTTCCCAAAGATCTAAACCTAGATGTGGGTAAGCTTTTGAGTTTTTCAGAAGGTGATTCTAATAATAAAGTTCATTTGACATTGTTGATTTTAGGGGAGATTAGACGCTAGTTCGAGCCAAAGCCATTGATGGTTAAGTGATTAACACTAGAAAGCTCGGAAGGCCAATAAAAAACAAAATGGAAGAACTATGATTTTATAAAATCATATAGGCGGATGTTATGGTGGGAAATGTGAAAAGTTCACCACGTGTTTCATCCATTAGATCAAAACACAATTTAAATGAACCATTGAGATCAACCATTTAATAAATACTATTAATAAATTATTTAAATTGTAAAATAAATAAAATGACAAAAATATTCATATATCACCACTCACCACCTCACGAGACCTCCTACCACCTCATCTGCTGCCTTCATGAGCTGCTGTCACTACAACATGTTAGTGCTGTCATTGACGTCATGCTTCGGTATCTAGTAGTGTAACACCCTAATAAATCCATACTACGCTTAAGTCGTATTACGGCGTTTTATTAGTTGTTACTTATGCTCGTTGAAAACTAAACTTCACTTGAAATTAAATTACGCGAAAAATACAGTAAAATTTTTTTTTGAAATACGTCGTCACTTTTGGAAAGTAAAGCCTTGCGCGAGAAGATAGCAATAAACGAGCGTATCGCAAAGATTTTAGTATAAATTGAAGGAACAAGGGATAGATAATACCATGCATTCAAATTACTAAAACAACCATACAATTATAATTAGTCTCATAATATCTAACAAATACATAAAAAGGGAACTCATGGTCATGCCATGGCCCCAAAATATCAAAGGTACACAAGTCTGACAAGGTCCAATACAAAATGAAATACAAAAGATAAGGAGCAATAATGGAATAGGCCCACGTAGACATATGCTGGCTTCCCTGCCCCTTCCACGCCCTTCATTCGGATGGACTCAGGTTCTCGAGCCTGGTCCCCCTCACTCCTCGGCCTCAGGGAACATGAGGAGTACGGATGATACGAGGGTGACGACTGATCACCTCCATGCGACGAATGCGACGACCAGGAGCATAGCTGGCGACCGAAGAACGCTCCTCGGAGGGATCTTCCTCAGACGCGGTAGGGTGATACTCGGGGAGCGGCGGCGAAGCGGCTGCAGCCTTAGGAGTGGCTGTCGAACTCACATCGATCATAGGGACCTTTGGCGGTGGCATGGGCTCGGCTGCAGGTAGACCCGGAGACATTGGCTCCATCTCGATCTCTGGGAAAGGCTCGGGCGGGAAATCCCAAGGACCCAGCGGCGGTCCAAGGTGAGCCGATGAAACGTCTACAGGGACAGGCGGGACTTCTGGCTCCTCTTGCTCAAAAATTCGACCTAGGTAGAAATATGTGCGGACTACTGTGATGATCGTGGCCACAATAGCGTGAGTATCCCCATCGTAGGCCCACTCATGGTGGGGAGGGTCCATGCTCCACTCCACGGGGTGTGCCATGAGTATCTGGTGACGAGACGGAAAAATAGCTAGGGTGAGAAATAAGATTTCTCAGTAGGACTCGACCCTGACACACAGGTGTCATTGTCATCATTCCAGCTACTTTAGTTTTATAAATGAAAACAGTGAGCATTCAATAGGTTCAATTCTTAGGTTTTTGAAAATATCAATGTCCGAAGTGGGTTCCATTTTAAGTACGTATTTCTCCTATGCTAACATCATGGTATACATAAGAACTTGTATGACAATTTGTATCATGCATGCACATCTTATGAGTTTCATTCTTTACTTGGGTCGGACCGAGGTCCCTTTCTTTTCTTAACTCGACTTATCTTAGTCCTTTTTTTTTCACCCGCTAAACATAAGTGGTAATGAGCTCATACCGTGGCCGTCAGCACCATAAAATTTCGGTACTTACACTAGCTGGGTCATACCATGCCTCATGTAAGCCCTATCCCCTATACTCACACTAGCTGGGTCATGCCATGCCTCATGTGAGTCGTGGGTGAGGCGAATTTAAATTAGGTCACCTTCCCTTTTGAAGGATCACACACTTTATTGAATCTCTTCTTATTAAAGCTTATGATGCAAAATATTTTTAAGTCCACAATTTCTACAAAATTTTGGCAGCATAATGGCTAGACCGAAGCTTCCCAAAATTTTGCCAAACAGAGAAACCAATATCACAGTATCATTAAGCATCATATCATATCATCATTATCATATCATCATCATCACATCATCATCATAACATCATGCTTGCACATAAACATAGGCATATTCTCAAGTAAAGTTTTATGAGCTTAGCTTAGTAAATTGAGTGCAAGCTTTTAATTGAGGTTGCCTCTTGTGTGTCCTCTTTTGTTAGTTGTAGGGCCAATGTTGTCTAATGTTCTTTTTGATACTTTTTAAGTTGAATTATGAAGGTTTTCTAATGCTTAATGTTAGGGTATTAATGTCTTAAAGCTTATTTTTCATTAACCTTTAACTTTTACCCTAACCAGTTTTACTTTTACAGTGGGGCAGTAACTTCAAAAATTCACCATAATTTCATCTTTTACTCTTTTATTTCGAATTTTGGTTTGCTTATACTTCTCTGAGTCTATTTTTAAACAAAATAAACCCCACTCAAAAATTCGTTTTGTAGCTTGGGTTATGCACATTTTATTCTGACTATTCAGACTTGAAAGTTCATCTCAGGTCAGTGATTTTTCAACATTACTGTGAACTCCTCACAAGGAATCTACCAAAACTGTTTTATGGGGATGTTCCTCTATGTCTTAGATTTCTAAAAAACTTGTTCCCACTCAAAAATGTTCTGTATAACTTGAGTTATCCACGTTTTATTACCTACTACCCGGACAGAAACCCATCCAGGAACAACAAACTTTGAAAATTTATGTCTCTCTCGTTTTAAGGCCAAATCTCACATATTTAACATGTATGAAAAGCTCTTTGAGTCTACTTTCACAGAAAATTAGTTTCATTACATTTTGAGTTTTGTAGAATGAGTTATATAGTACATATTACAGACTGCCAAAAATCCAACTTAACTAGCTTTTACATTTTTCACTTCAAGCTTATGGAGAAATTGTTATATCACTTCAAATCACCATTTTCATGTTTTATCTCACCATCATATTCAATGTTTTACCTACCAAATCAGTGTTTTAAAACAAAATAAAGCAAAACACATAAAATTGTCATACCACAAAATTTCATTTCAAAAACAACATTTTCATCAAGGCAAGAAAACTCATAGAGTAAAATGTGGTCATGAGACCTTAAAGCAAGCTTTAAAACCACCTAGCTATGAAGAGCTTAGGGGTTCTAGAACTTGAAAAAAATACATGGAGAAGAAGGATAAGAGTCACTACCAAAAGTTTCTCTTGAAGGCTTGGAGGATGAAGATGGTTGGAGATGGCCTCCTTCTCCTTGCTTGATATTGGGGCTTGTGTATGAGTAGCTTTGTTTCTCCAAGGACCAAAAATGGTAGTCCTTGAAGGGCTTGTGAGAATGGTGATGGAGATGAGGTAGGAAGTAGTAAGAAGGTTGGAAGAAGAACAAGACAGATGGGAAGAACAAAAGAGTGGGATGAGACTTGGAGAGAGGAGAGAGCTTTGTGTTTTAGTGAGAGGAATGGAAAGTGAAATGAGGAGAGAGAAGGGGCTGAAGGTGGCGCACAAATGAGGGGGGAGGTGATGTGATTTTTGCTTCTTACACAAGCTAGGGAGTGGGAAAAACCTTGGGGCAAAAGAGAGTGTTGTGTTTCCTTTGAGTCATGGCACTTGGGTAAAGACTATGTAGTGTTTTTGTCAAGTGGTTAAAAGCATGAGCTCTCTTAGGATTTGGCTTGGATGGCTATGATCACTCCAAGTGTCACCATCTTGATGGAGGAGAGTACATTTCTTGTCTTGACTTAAGGAACACTACTAGCATAAACTCTTGATCTAGGGGTGTATGATGAGAAGGCAAATGGATGGTTGGATATGACTCTTGCCTTGACCAACTTTCAAACAATAATTAAAGGGAAGTTTCTACATCTTTATAATTGTTACAATTATTTAAATGTTAGTTAATTTGATTGGTTCAATTATACCTTAACACATTTTTATTGAAAAGGGTTTTTCCTCATTAATTATGTAAAGAGGGTGTGATGCTTGTCATGCTCTTAGTTAATAAGATTAGGTCACCTTGATTTTTATGTTCTAAATCTTGGGTTAATAAGGATTGGGCAATTAGGTTCTTAATTCTAACCTTTAATGCATTATATTTCAATTGTTAACTTGCCTTTAATTTACTAAGCTCTTGCTCTCGAGATTAATCGATTAATCCTCAATTAATCGCTAACCCCTCTAATTAGCCGGGAACACCGAGCTAATTAACTTAGGTGAAAATGGGGATGTTACAAGTAGTCCCCGATATTGTCTTGATGCTCCATGGGTGTTGGGAGATCATGTCCTTCTCAAGTGCCTTCTAGCCACGCTGTGTAACATATACTAGTGATGAGGCCAATAAGACTCGTGACTTGGGAGCTGAAGTGGAAGGAAATGAAAGATTGGGCAAAATGACAAAAGGCAAGTTAGTTAGGCTTAGGGGGATAGGTGGCAGCAAATCCTGAAAATGAGGGCTTGAGGAGAAGTAGCAGAGTGAGGGTAGAAAGCACCCAATGGAAAGACTTTGTGAGATAGGCTGATTATTGTATCTTCTATTCCTCTTAATGTTCTCTCTTCTCTCTGACCCTATTCTTCTAGCTTCTCTCTGATAATTTTTTCCTTCTTGATTCAGGATTATCAAAGCTTCTCAAGTGGAGATCATCTGGTTCAATCTTATATTTTCATTACAATGCTACTCTTTTGTTGATTTCTGGTTGTATTCCTTGTTATATTGAGATACTTGAGACTCTAGACTTCTTAATTTTCTGTTCTATTGGAAGGAAGCATAATGTCTGTAATTTCATTCCTAATACTGTTACATTGGTGCTTTCATTGACCATGTTTGAAATCACTAAAATGAAGCAAGTGAATGTTGAAATCAAGAAGATCTATGACCTTATTGAGCTGAATTCTTCTAAACACTGCACCCTCATATCCTGGGTTGCTAAAGAAAACAAGCTGAGAATGGATGCTTTCCAACAAAATTGGGAGAAGTTTATGTAGACTCAATAGGACAATGCCTTTCGTCATGGGATGAGCTCAACTTCTTCTGCCACTCCACATTCTAATTTGCCCCAAGTTAGGAAACTTAATTTTGATCTTCCATGGTTTGATGGTACAAATGCCTTGGATTGGATTTTCAATGCTGATAAATTCTTTGACTATTTTCAATGCACGTGGAAAAATGATGCAAAGGAATTTGCCTTTTCATTCTTAGCATGATCTTAATCAGGCTATTGAGCTGGAATTTGAGCCATCCTTATTTGATTGCTCTCATGCTTCTTTCTTCAAATTAATCCAAATTGGTTCTGTTAGTGAGTATTACATAGAATTCACTGCTTTGCCTAATAGGGTTCACAAAGAACCCCCTGAAGCCTTAATGGATTATTTCATTAGTGGACTTAAGGAGGACATAAAAAAGGATGTCATATCTCAATGTCCTACTACATTGTTGAGAGCTGTGTCCTTAGCTAAGTTGTATGAAGACAAATACACTTCCAATTTTAAATCGATTTTTGCCCCAACAATAACTAGATCTTACAACCATAACTTAAACACTATAACACCAACTAAATATACTAAAAAAGCCTCACTTTCTCCTTTACTCCCTACGCACAATGCCAAACAACTTCCACCACTGAATAGACTTGGCATCAAATGAATGAGTGTTGCTGAGATACAATTGAGATGAGACAAAGGTTTGTGTTATTGTTGTGATGATAAATTTAGTTTAATCATAAATGTCCTAATAAGCAATTGATGTTACTATAACTTGATAAAGACTATGGCAGTCCTGAACCAACTAAAGATTCCAACGCCAATTCCAATGAGAATAACAAGGAAAAACAATATGGCCTACAACATTTGGTGGAACATCATTTGTCTCTGAATGCCATGAAAGGGGTCACTAGTCTTGGTACTATTCAATTTCATGCACAGATCCAAGGCTTGGATATTCAAGTCCTTATTGATAGAGGTAACTCAGACGATTTTTTACAACCTTGCCTTGCCAAATTCTTGAAACTTCCAATTGACGAAGCTCTTATGTTTCGGGTAATAGTTGGCAACGGTAACATTATGAAGGCAGAAGGAATTGTGCTATTTGCTAGCCAGCAAAGGTTGAAAACAAGCTACCAGCAGGCCTATTACAACCATTGCCAATTCCTTCTCAAGTTTGGGAAGACATATGTATGGACTTCATCACTGCACTCCCACTAGCAAATACTTATACTGTGATAATGATTGTTATGGATAGTTTATCAAAATTTATTTATTTCGTTCCTCTCAAGAGTGATTTTACTAGCAAGATGGGTTGCAGAAGCTTTTATTAGTCACATTGTCAAACTCCACAGCTTTCCTAAGTCTATTGTCTCAAACCAAGATAAGGTTTTCATCAGTCATTTTTGGTAATAGCTTTTTAAATTACAAGGCACCTATTTGGCTATGAGCTTCTCTTACCACCCCCAAACTGATGGCCAAAGTGAGGTGCTCAACAAAACCTTAGAAATGTATCTGAGGTGTTTTTGTCATGATCATCCAAGGCTTTGGCTAAAGATGTTGACTTAGGCTTAATTCTAGTATAACACTTCATACCATCATAGCATTCGGATGAGTCCCTTCAAAGTACTTTATGGCCAAGACCCTCACAAGCTTATTCGATATGACAAGAATCCTTCTGACACACCAGAATTACAGAGTATGTTTCAGCAAAGGGATCAAGTGCTGGTTCAATTGAGGAAGAATTTGCTTAAGGCATGACAGTATATGAAGGATCATGCAAATAATAAAAGGAGACATTGGGAATTACAGGTGGGTGACTTGGTGTTGGTGAAACTTCAGACATATAGATAACACTCATTGACCTTAAGGAAGAATCAAAAACTTAGCCTCAGATTCTTTAGTCCCTTCAAGATCATAGCAAAATTCAGTCCAGTGTCCTACAAATTAGAAGCGCCAGATTTTGCCAAGATCCACTCAATTTTTCATATTTCATTATTGAAGAAATTTCATGGTGATAACAAAAAGCAATATTTTCACTTACCATTAACCACTTCGGAGCAGGGTCCCATATTAGCTCCTAAAGCTATCCTAGCTAAGCGCTCACTCATGCAATGACAACAGTTGGAGACACACCTATTGGTACAGTGGGAAAGAGGCACAGCAGAATCCGCGACTTGGGAAAATGCTCACGAATTTCTCAAGGACTTTCCTTAGTTCAACCTTAAGGATAAGGTTGCTTCAGAAGGGGATGTTATTGTAACATATACTAGTGATGAGGCCAATAAGACATGTGACTTGGGAGCTAAAGTGGAACGAAATGGCAGATCGGACAAAATGACAAAGGCAAGTTAGTTAGGCTTAAGGGATAGGTGGCAGCAGATCCTGAAAATAAGGGATCGAGGAGGAGTAGTAGAGTGAGTGTAGAAAGCAGCCGATGGAAGGACTTTGTGAGTTAGGCTAATTGTGGTATATTCTATTCCTCTGAATATTCTTTCTTTTCTCTGACCCTCTTCTTCTAGCTTCTCTCTGACAATTCTTTCCTTCTTGATTCAGGATTATCAAAGCTTCTCAAGTGGAGATCATCTTGTTTAATCTTATATTTTCAGTATAATGCTACTCTTTTATTGATTTTTGGTTGTATTCCCTGTTATATTGAGATACTTGAGACTCTAGACTTCTTAATTTTCTGTTCTATTGGAAGGAAGCATAATTTCTGTAATTTCATTCTTGATACTGTTACACGCCATCGCTGCCGGGATCCATTGGACTCTGGGTGCTCCTCGCAAGCAGGTAAGGGCAAGTTGTCGGCAGCATGGTGATGGGGTCGCTGATTGCCTTGGAGCTTTAATGATGGTCATTATTATGTTTGCTAATGTTACCTGTGAGAGGGTGCCTTTGGAGGAAGAGCAAGATGAGGAACAAATGCTAGTGTAGGTGCAACAACAATTTGGTGTGAAGTGGTATAGTAATGAAAATATGGGAAGGGGAGAGAGCGAGGTGGGGCAGGATGGAGAAGAGAGACGATGGTTGCAAGTGGGTATTTTTGTAATTTCATATTAGACTCAAGTTCACTATTTCATTGTCAATTTTTCCCCTTCTCCAAGTTAACCATTATTTAACATTCAAACTCCTTTAGATACTTTATATAGAAAGGAGCTTCTGTGATTCCAAAAGTCTAGAAAACAATGGGTAAAGTTTGGTGATAGAAATACTTAGTTCTTCCATGCCTAAACTACTTGTCAAGAGAAGAAAAGGGAAGATCTCAGGCCCTTTTATTTGGGATACTTGGCGCATTGATGATAAGGTGCTTCAACAGGAAGTGGTATCCTATTTCATATAGTTGTTTTGTGCATAGCAGAACTATGTGCCTCATAGCCTCTGTAACACCCTAGTAGTTCCAACTTATGTTTAAGTCGTATTTGGATTATATTAGCTGTTACCTTTTAGCTTTGCATAAAATTTAATCTCTTTCTTTGAAATTACGTTATTGGAAAATAATATATGAATTTTTTTTTCTAAAATACATTTGTTAACATGAGCCTTGATCGCGAAATAATAATGTGCATACACAAAGCATTATGTAAGAAAGGCGTTGGTGATTGCATAGTGACAATGAAAGCGAATAATAATAATAAGACATATTATAATATGACAAATAACTAATATTGAATATAAACCATAGCATCAATCATCCAACATTAAACTCAATATCTCAAATTAAAATGGAAAATGCACTTGAAACTGGCAGAAGTATCCATGTATTATCCCTTATAGCTACTAAAAAATCAAAGTAAACAACTACACTTTGTAAGGTAGAAGCTTAATATCCATGTCCCCTTTGACCATGTCCTCTGGAATGATCAGAGAGCAAATCCAATGTGGACCAAAATTGTGTGCACATATAGGACTGCATCGGGAAACTCAATTGGCTGCTGTAGGTGTTTCCTCTAAAGGGTCTAATTCAGACGAGCTTGATGCTTGGTAAGGCTTTGCTGTGGGAGTATGAGTATTTAACAAACTAATCTCCATGATTGGTACCAGTAATCTTAGGAACTATGGGCTTCAGGGTGGAAAGTTTGGAGACATAGGCCGTAACTCTGACAGACGGATGTAATTTGGTAAGGGCTTGGTTTCCAAGATGAACTCGTGTCTTGGTTGGGCAAGGGGAGGCCGCAGATACTCTAGGAGATTCGCAGGTGTAAGAACGAGAAGTACTTCAACTAAATTGTTGATATGACCCACATGTAGCAATGTATATGTCGTAGTGGTGGTTGCGACCACTACGGTGTTACGCACCCCATTGTAATACTGCCTAATTGTTGGTGGTATCATGAAGTGCTACACTGAGGATGCCATTCTCGTTTGGAGATGACATGGAAAGTAGGCATGACAAACTGAAATTTCTTAGTAGGATTCTAATGTGACAACCATCAAGTCTTCATTATCATCTCAGCCACTTTGCATCTATTATAAAAAGGTGTGCATAAGAGTTTTAAAGCGTCCTAGTTCTTGACTTCCAAGATTGGGGTATAAGGTTTCATGTTCTGGTCCTGACTTCTGAGTTTATGTTCAGGATACCCAACTTCCAGGTTTAAGTGTTTTAGGTTTTGTATTCTTGTCCTTGACTTTTAGTTTTAAAGTGTTTTATGTGCTGTGTGATTTCGATCTTTGACACTAAGCCATGACCTATCTTCCAAGATTTTTATGAATGTGTTTCCTAAGTTCTGAGTTTCGACATTATTTTTACCAATCTGGTTTTCTATTCGCTTAGTTCCGAGTTCCAATGTTAATTATACCTGATTTAGTTCTTTATTTGCTAGGTTCTGAGTTTTGACATTAACTATACCTGATCTAGTTTTCTATTCACTAAGTTCTGAGTTTTGATATTAACTATATCCGATCTAGTTTTTTATTCACTAAGTTCTGAGTTCTGATGCCAACTATACTCGATCTAGCTCTCTGTTTGCTAGGTTCTGAGTTTTGACGTTAACTATACCTGATCTGGTTTTCTATTTACTAAATTTTTTAGTTTTGATGTTAACTATACCTGATCTAGTTTTCTATTTACTAAGTTCCGAGTTCGATATTATCTATACCCGATCTAGTTCTTTGTTTGCTAGGTTCTGAGTTTCGATGTTAATTATACCCGATCTAATTTTCTATTCACTAAGTTCTGAGTTTCAACGTTAAATATACTCAATCTAGTTCTTTGTTTGCTAGGTTCCAAGTTCCGACATTAACTATGCTCGCTTTAGTTTTCTAGTTCTGATTTTTTCGAGGTTAAATCCTAAGTAATCGTCAATATCAGTTTTTAAGAGTTAGGAGTGTTCTTCTTTACTACAAGGCTATATGTTCATGTTCTTAGAAGCTTTTACTTGATTAAGTCTTGTAGAATTATCGCAAGAATGTTTTGATCTAATCAAATAGTTTAAAAACATCGAGGGAAGTGTTTGAACCAATTAAAAGTTTTCCAAAGATGTGAACACGCAACAGCAACCAAGAGAGGATTAGAATTCCTACCTTAGAGGAGATGATCTAATAAAGAACCTTGAAGCTTGAAGGTTGATAAAAACTGGAAACTAGGATAGGAGACTAAAAACTGGAAACTAGATATAGGAAGTTGGAAACTGGAAAGTTGATGGGTTTTTATTGGAGCCACTAGCGACGTCAAGGCCAGTAAGAAGAAAGGAAGAGTTTTGTGCTTTTTGGAGTGTTTGAAAGTGAAAGTGAGAGAATGGAAAGTGAATGGAGGACGGAGGTTGTGTATCTATAGCTAAGTTAGTTCCTAAATTTAAGACATCATATCTTTAACTTAAACTAGTCATGTTAAATTTCTATTCCGTCGGGGCGGGTTCCGAGATTTAAGCCTTTAAATCTCAAACTAGTCATTTTAAATTTATGTTATGATGGATGCGAGTTTTGAGTTCGAGTTTCTTCCAAGATTTAGGCCTTTAAATCTCAACGAATTTTCAAATTTGTTTCAACTAGGATGAATTTTGGGTTCGGACTTCATTAAGAGTTAGTTACGAGTTCCGATTTCACAACTATAGGGATTGGGTGACTTTGAGTGTAATTATATAAAATTACCTTTTTGCCCTCCTTAATTATGTTGATAATTCAGTTGACTTTTCCTATTTACCAAGCTTTTGCTCATTTAATTAGTGAATTAATCTTTGATTAATTTACTAATTACTCTAATTACTCATTAATAATGAGATAATTAGCTTAGAGAAATTGGGAATGTTACATTCTCCCCTCTTAACAAAAAATTTTGCCCTCAAAATTTGTTACCTTTAATAATTCTAGATTGTCCTTGCTCATATTTCCTTTGAGTTCCTATGTGATCTCCTCTGATTTCCATCTACTCCATGCCACTTTTACCAAAGGCATGGACTTATTCCTATGTTGCTTAGTACCTTTGTTCATGATCTTCATAATCAGAAGATTCAAGGTCAAGTCTTCTCTCAATTGTATACTTTCTGGCTCCAACACATGATGGGGTCAGATTGGTATTTTTTGAGTTATGACACATGGAAGACATTATGAAGGTTTGGCAGATTTGAAGGTAAGGCTATTTGATGAGCTAACGTCCCTATTCATTTAAGGATTTGACAAGAACCAAGGTACCTCAGACTCAACTTTTTGACTCTCATTGCTCTACCTATACCAGTGGTGGGAGTGATTTTCAGAAATACATGATCTCCTTCCTAGAATTCGAGGTGCTTCCTCCATTGGTCAACATAGTTCTTCTGCCTGCTCTGAGCTATAAGAATCCGTTCCTTTACCATCTTCATGTCCTTTGTTGTCCGTCTTACTAAATCAGGCCTTAATAGGTTTTGTTCTATCAACTCATACCAGCATAAAAAAGGATTAACACTTTTGGCTGTGAAGGGCATTATAAGGTGCATCTCAATGCTAGTATGGTAACTATTGTTGTATGCAAACTCTATCAGGGGTAGATACCTTATCTCATGGGTCTTTAATTGCCTAGAGATGTAAGCTACTATATTTCGATTTTGCATCAAAACACATCCTAAACCTCTTCCTAAGACATCATAGTAAACCTCAAATGCTCCTTTGGGATCAGAAAAAATCAATACTAGGGTTGAGGTTAGCTTATATTTCAAATCTAAGAAGCTCTTTTCGTACTTAGGTGTCCAAACAAAGGGGGTGTTTTTCCTAGTCAGTTTGGTTAGGGACAAGGCTAACTAAGAAAACCCTTTAATAAATCTTTTGTAATACCCTACTAAACCCAAAAAATTTCTTATCTCTGTTACAGTTGTGGACCTGTCCTAACTCATCACCTCTTCAATCTTGCTTGGGTCTACAACAATTCCTCATCCAGACACCACATGTCCTAAGAATTTTAACTCTTTCATCCAAAATTCACATTTAGATAATTTGGCATATAACTTCTTTTCCCTAAGCACCTCTAGTACTAATCTCAAATGTTCCTCTTGTAACCTTAAATAAATTAGGATATCTTCAATAAACACTACCACAAACTTGTCCATAAAGATCATAGTTATGTAATCCATAAATACGGCTATGGCATTAGCCAAACCAAAAGACATTATTGTAAACTCGTAATGCCCATATCTAGTCCTAAATGCCATCTTGGATATATCCTTTCCTTTAACGCTAATATGATGATATCTGTTGCAGCTCCGGCAAGTATACCAGATTGTATAAGTAATAAAGTGATAAGTAAAGTATCGTTCCCATGAGGATAGATCAAATACCGAATAGTCTAAGGGATGATTCTTTGGATAGAATAAATTCACAGATACAGAAAATTAAAATAAAACTTAAAATAAAATAAATAAACAGAGTAATGTAGATTGACGTTGATAAGGTAGACAAATGCAATGGAATGAATGCTAGGGCTAATTAATTTCACCTATCGTAGCACATTTACTATGAATTTCTGTTAATCAGTTTCTATCCTAATTGACTCACGGTCGGTTCCCCTTAATTTATTCCTAGCCTCTCTTGAGGTCAAGCAATACTCTTTATCCTAAATTGATTGCCTAATCTTTTAGCACAAACTAATCTAGGAAAAGGTTGAAGTTCTATGGGATCCTATGTTGACCGCATGAATCGCATTTGTCTATCTCTAGTTTTCACTCAGCTCATGGTGTTTATGTTAAGAGGCTTTACTCACAAACCCTCTCTTGAGTTATTGTAAATCCCCAAATCAATTAATTGTTGATCAAGCAATTTAAAGCATTAAGCACAAATAAAAACACTAAGTAATAGAGATAGAAAACAAGATTAACATTAATCCATAAGTAAAATTGTCATACAAAAAGGGTCCATTAATGCCCTAGTAAAAGAAAAATAGTTCATAACTAAAGAAAAGAAAACAATGGAAGAGTATGAAGATGAGAACATAGAAAAAACAAAAGCCATAAAGATTTCTGGCTAGAGACAAGAGATTCAGAAGAATATGGATCTTTCCATGTTGAACTTGAGATTTGGAATCCTTAAATCTTCGCCTTCAATCTCTCTAGAAGAAGTCTTCTATCTTGGGAGGTGTTTGGAAGTGTCTAAGGATCTTTTTTTCTAACCATACATGTTGCCTTTTATAGTCTATGGATCCCTTTTCTCGAATTTTGGCCCAAACCAACAAATTGTTGCAAACCGGCTCGTGTTATAGCGCAAGAGTTGTGCTATAGTGCAACTAAAATACCCAAAGCCAAACGGCATCGCACTATAGCGCAAGGTAGCGTGCCATAGCACACCTGTCAGATAGTGCTAACTATTTTTACATATTTCTGAGCTCTATAACGGTCAGAATAGTTGGAATTTGGCCTCAAAGATAGAAATAGCAATTGTAGATCTTTGAGTAATCTTTCGAACATGATAAGAATCATCTCAATCGGAGGTCTATAGCTTAAGATACAAGTGAAAGAGTGATGAAAGGTCAAACTTGGCAGCATCATAAACAAGATGAAGCTTCAATCTTGTTTCGTCTTTTTCTCCTAGAAGACTCACGAAAAGTGTCTAACAACAAAGTTGAAGATCTTCTTCCCTTATTTCCAAGGAATCTTGAATCATCATAATCTGACTTCTAGAATGCTAGATATCAAATTTCCAATGCTAAAAGGTTCTGATTTCATACAAGCTAAACTCCAATGCTGAAAGGTTCTGATTTCATACAAGCTAAACTCTCTCATAGCTCCAAATTCCAACTTAAGTGCTTGTATCTGATGACAATCAAAATAAGCCCAAAATAAGTACTCAAAATATAAGAAAATAATGGAAAATAAAAATGCCCCCTAATCTCAACTACTTAACTAAAATAAAGCAAAATAGTAATTAAATTAGGCAACTTTATCCTAAATTAAATAAAAACTAACTAAAAATATAACTCACCAAAGGGAGTTATCAATATCTAGATATAAGATCAATCTTAGAGAACACAACTGCACCTTGTAGTTGGTCCATTAGGCCATCTGTCCTTAGAAAGGGATATTTATTCTTGATAGTTACCTTGTCTAACTAACAGTAGTCTGATAACTCCATTTGGTGAGTTATATTTTTAGTTAATTTTTGTTTAAATTAGGTTATGGTTGTTTAATTTAGCTTCTGTTTTGTTTACTTTAGTAAATAGTTTAGGTTACTCAGTATTTTTGAGTTTTTGTTACTTTCTTATATGCTTGGATAATTATTTTAAGTTTATTTGCTAGATATTAGGTGCAAGTGTGCGCTGCCATTTCGTCAATTGCCCAAGTTTTGTGATGTGCTATAGCACAACCAATCGCGCTATAACACAACACCATTTTCCTTCGTGTAATTTGGGTTGCACTATAGCGCGACCCTATCTGCAGAAAGTAAGGGCTCATGTGATCTTTTGAAATAAAAGGATCTGCACACTATAAAAGGCAACACTACAGATAAAATAGGGATCCTTAGACACAGCCACACACCTCCCAAGATAGAATGCTTCTTCCAGAGAGATTGAAGGCTAAGATTCAAAGATTCGGAAGCTCAAACTCATGATGGAGAGATCCATATTCTTTCGAATCTCTTGTGTCTGGCTTCAATACTTTATGACTTTTTGTTCTTTTGTATTTTCATCTTCATTTTTTTTTTTGTTGTTTTCTCTTCCTCAGTCATGAACTAAGTTTCTTTTGTTAGGGCGTTAATGGACCTTTTTTGTTTGACAATTTTTCTTATAAATTAATGTTAATCTTGTTTCTATCTCAATTGCTTAGTGTTTTTGTTTGTGCTTAATCACTTTGATTGCTTGATCACCAATTAAATGATTTAGGGATTTACAATAACTCGAGAGAAGGTTTGTAAATGAAGCCTCTTAACATAAACATCGTGAGCTGAGCGAAAACTAGAGATAGACAAACGTAATTCATGTGGTCAACATAGGAATCCATAGAGCTTCAGCCTATACCTAAATTAGTTTGTGCTAAGAGATCAGGCAATCAGTTCAGGATAAAGACTCTTGCTTGACCTCGATAGAGACTAGGAATAAATTAAGGGGAACTGATCGTGAGTCAATTAGGATAGAAACTGATTAACGAAAATTCATAGTAAATGCATCTGCAATAGGTGAAATTAATTAGCCCTAGCATCCATCCCATTGCATTTATCCACACCATTGACATATGTCTGCATTAGTATTTTATTTATTTATTTTATTTAACTTTTAATTACTTTATCAGTAATTTCATCTCATCCAAATAGTTATTCCCGTAGACTATTCGGTATTTGATCTATCCTCGTGGAAATGATACTTTACTCATCACCGACCCGGTATACTTGTTGCAGTCGCACCAAGTTTTTGGTGCCATTGTCGGGAATAGTATCAATATCATTCTTAGCTGATGGGATACTAGATTGCATTTTTATTTTATTTTATTTTATTTTTGTCTTGTTTCTTTTTATTTATTTTTCCTTTTTTTTTACTTCAGTTTTTTGTCAATTTATTTTATTTTATTCCTACTTTCACTTGTTCTTGTGTTCTGTTTTATAATTTATGCGAAGGAGCCAATCTACCGAAAATTTACTCTTTGATCCAGAGATCGAGCATTCCTTGCATCAACTCAGAAGAGAACGAAGAGTAGTTGAAAGAATCTCTGAAGCTATTACGGCTAATGAAAACGAGCAGAATAATAGAGCCATGAAGGATTATTTATCACCCATTCTTTAAGGATGCTCATCTAGCATTGTGAGGCAGCCTGTCAAAGCAAACAACTTTGAGCTGAAGACATCACTCGTTCAATTCATGAAAAAGAATTGCCAATTTGCTGGATTGACTAGTGAAGACCCTAATAAGCATATCAGCAATTTCTGGTGATTTGTGACACCATAAAAATTAATAATGCCACGGATGATGCTATTCGACTAAGATTGTTTCACTTCTTATTGAGGGACAAGGCCAGAGCCTGGTTGAAGTCTCTGTATTAGGGAACACTTATTACTTGGGAGATGGTGGTCAAAAAATTCATAAAGAAATATTTTCCTCCTGCCAAGTCTGCCAAAATTAGGAATGACATCACCTCTTTTGACCAATCAAAAGGAGAATCTTTTTACGAGGCATGGGAAAGCTATAAGGAGCTATTGGCTAAGTGCCCACATCACGGCATCCCACTCTGGATGCAAATCCAGACATTCTACAATGGTCTACTGATGTCCAAGCAGATCATGGTTGATGCAGCAGCTGGTGGTTCTCTGAACAATAAGACACCAGAGCAGTCCTGGGAATTATTTGATATAATGGCAAGCAACAACTATCAGATGCCCAATGGGAGAACTCAAAAGAGGGGAGGTTTAGAAGTTGACACTACCAATGCCCACTTGGCCCAGATGCAAGCTTTATCTATCCAAAATGTACCCATTCAGAAGCAATTAGACTTGCTTAGCGCCACTTCATCAACACTAGTCTTGTAGTGTGATTTTTGTCATGGGAACCATGCGAATGGAGAGTGCACTACATCTCATGCTTTTGATGAGCAGGTTAATTATATGAATGCTCAGAGGAACAGCTTCCACTCCAACACTTATGTTCCTGGGCAACAATTCAATCAAGCTCCACAAGAGAAGAAACCTAACCTGAAAGACATGTTTCAACAATTCATGAGGAGCCATATGTCCTTTATAAAGAAGATTGAATTTTTTATGAAGAGAACATATGCTCAATTTAGAGCTCATGATGCCGCAATTAAAAACCTAGAGCAGTCAAATAAGGCAAATTTTCAAGCAGCTAACTGAGAGACCACTAGGTTCCTTACCTAGCAATACCATTGAGAACCCAAAAGAGCATGTGAATGCAATCATATTGAGAAGTGGTAAAGAATTGGCTAAATCTAAAAAGAAAAGAGCAAGGGTAGAAGAAAAGCCTGTGAAAGATTCTAATATGGCACTCTCTGAGGAGAAAAGATATATGGGACCCCTTGCTTATAAACCCCCAATTCCTTATCCTCAGAGGGTGAAACAACAAAAGAGGGAACCACAAGGGCAACAATTTCTTAATGTTCTTGATGTGCTTAAGAAGCTCTACATCAACATTCCGTTTGCTGAGGCATTGGAGCGAATGCCAAACTATGCCAAGTTCATGAAGGAGTTACTCTAAGATAAAGAAATTGGATACTGATGAGACTGTACCACTCACTGAAGAGTGTTCAACAATCATTCAAAGAAAACTGCCACCTAAATTAAAGGACCCTAGCAGCTTCACTATTCCATATATCATCGATGATTTAAGGATTAATAAGGCACTATATGACCTTGGAGCAAGTATCAATCTAATACCTTTGTCACTCATGCATAGATTGGGCATTACTAAAGTGAAGCCTATAAGGGTATCTCTGCAGTTCTTTGATAGATCTGTCAAACTTCCGTATGGCATTATTGAAGATGTTTTGGTAAAGGTGGATTATTTCTTCGTTCCCACTAATTTTTTGATTCCTGATATGGAGGATGATGTCCATTTCCCTCTAATTCTTGGGCATCCATTCTTGGCCGCTAGTAGAGCCCTGATTAATGTAGAAGAGGGGGAGCTAACTCTGAGATTTTAGAACAATAAAGTGAAGTTCAAAGTCGTCCAAGCAATGGACTCTACCACAAACAAAGCTCAATGCTATAAAGTGGATGTAGTGGAAGATAACTCGAGTACTTCAGTCCTCGCATCACATGCCAACCCTCCTTGGAAGCCTCAATTAATGAAGATCAAAGCAAAGAAGAAAAAGAAAAAGGTTGGAGATGATGATCTTAAGGCACTTGATAAACCTCTCAAAGCTCTCCACTTGCCACACAAGCCAAATTCTATCTCATTGATCCTTGGGAAGAAGAGCTACTATCTCGATAACAAGTCACCAAAGAAAGGGAAGAAGAACCCACCAAGAGCATATAGAAGAAAAAGTGCAGAATTTGCAGCAGCAACAGCAGGCTATTACAGAAACAACATTGGTTTGAAATTTTGGCTGTGTTATGGCATGATGCCCAAATTTTGTAGTATATAAAAAGCAGACAGACATGCACTAGGGAGTAACTTTCCTTTCCTTTCCTTTCCCTTTTTGGTTTTATTTTCATACATTGAGGACAATGCATAATTTTAAGTTGGGGGCTGGGAAAGTCCATTATTGCACTTTCTTATTTGTTCCTATTTCCTTTTGTTAGTTTTGTTTATTAGGTTGTTAGTGTTTTTTAGTTTCATTTTTCTACTAAAGAAAACCAAAAATATTTTTGTTTTTTAGTCTTTTCTAATTTTTGTTAGTCAACTGGTTATTGTCTACCTATGCTTATGATATAAAGATTGCTCTATTTATTAACTTCTAAGTAACTTTGGATCCTAATTTGAGTCTTGAAAATCTTCTTATGCTTTTACTATTGAATTGAGAAGGATAATTTCTTACTCTTTGATAAGAGTTATCAACTTAGGATAGGTGACTTTTATGCTTTATTTAGGTTCAGACATGCATTCTTATTCATGTGAATATCTCTTAAAATATATCTAAGTGAATCTTAGCCATAGAAGTGATTTAGGCCTTGTTTGCTAGCCATAATTGAGCCTTATGGCCCATCCTTTGTTATTGATCCTTAGTCACCTCATTTGAGCCTTAAAGCCTATTCTTGGATTGAACCATATTATGAGTCTAATGCTCTTCCTTTCTTTTCCCTCTTTGATCCAATCACCCTTAAGCCGTAACTTCTAAACTTATTTGAATAGGGTACCACCTCTACTACCATAACCTCATGCTTTCTAAAGTCAAAAAGTAGAGTGAGAAATTATGAAAAAAAAAAGAGAGTAAGAGAAAGAAGGAGGAGAAAAGTGAAGAACAAAAAAGTTGGCAATACAAGGAAATAAATGCCAAGGTTTAACAAGAAAAGCAAGATGGTTGCAAAGCAACTAAGTTGGGTGTACCCCAAAGAGAATGAGTTTAAGGCAAGGGTTCCTTAAGTCGAGGAAATTATTTGAGCCTAAATTACTATACCATCCACCCCTTACCTTGGCCTACCGTTACAAGCTAAGAAAAAGTCTTTTTGATCTTTGGCCAAGTGACACACATGTAGAAATAGAGAGAGAAGAGTATGGAGATCGTGATACTTTTGTCTTTTCTTAAACATTGCATAAACATAGGGTGAATTAATTATTTGTTGCTTTTCCCTTATACACACACACTAGATCCACTCTCTTAACAATATGGTTGCACAATTAGATGGTCCTAGTACTTAGACTGTATTCTTGGAGACTTTTAAGTTAAGTCCTGGAGCAGTGATGAGGATTTCCATACACAAAAACTCTATCTTGACTGTTTTGTTTAGTGCATCCTTTTGTTTTAAGTGTTTTTGTTTGAGTCCCTTGTTCCATGTTTTAGTCTTTATTCTGAGTCTTGCTTGGGGATAAGAAGGTTAGTAAGTTGTGAGTTGTGATAACTCCCTTTGGTGAGTTATATTTTTGGTTAATTTTTGTTTAAAGTAGGTTGTAGTTGTTTAATTTAGCTTCTATTTTGTTTTACTTTAATAAATAGTTTAGGTTACTCAGTATTTTTGAGTTTTTGTTATTTTCTTATATATTTGGATACTTATTTTAGGTTTATTTGTTGGATATTAGGTGCAAGCGGGCCTGGAAAAGGTTAGAAAAGGCCAAAGAATGAATTCAGACTTAACACCTTGTGCTATAGCGCAAGCCAGTGTGTTATAGTGCACTACCATAGAAGGAAAAAATGACCAAGTTTCATGTTGTGCTATAGCGCAACCAAGCATGCTATAGCGCACTGCCATTTCGTGAATTGCCCAAGTTTTGTGTTGTGCTATAGTACATTCCCATTTTCGCAGACCTTCTCAAGTTTTTGTGTGGTGCTATAGCATGACACTATTTTCCTTCATGTAATTTGGGTTGCACTATAGCACAACCTTTGCACTATAGTGCAACCCCGTCTGTAGAAAGTAAGGGCTCGTGGGGTCTTTTAATATAAAAGGACCTTCATACTGTAAAAGGCAACACTTCAAATAAAAAAGGGATCCTAGACACAATCACACACCTCCAAAGATAGAAGGCTTCTTCTAAAAAGATTGAAGGCTAAGATTCAAAGTTCTAGAGCTCAAACTCATCATGGAGAGATCCATATTCTTCCGAATCTCTTGTCTCTAGCTTCAATATTTTATGGTTTTTTGTTCTTTTGTCTTTCATATTCATTCTCTTTTGTTGTTTTATTTTCCTCAATCATGAACTCAGTTTCTTTTGTTAAGGCATTAATAGACCATTTTTGTATGACAATTTTACTTATGAATTAATGTTAATCTTGTTTCTATCTCAATTTGTAACACCCTAATAGTTCCAATCTATGCTTAAGTCATATTGTGGAATTACTAGTTGTTACTTTTGCATCATGGAACTAACATTACCTTTTTTGAAATTACTTTACCTGAAATAGGGGTAAAATTTTTTTTGAACAATAATGAGTAAACTGCTTTGAAAACTAAGAGCTATGAGCACATCGTGAATGCATATAATAAACAACGCTATCTCATACATACCATGCGAATAACAATAAATAGAAGTAACAAGAATAACAATAACTTAGATAATCATAACATTCATTACATTGCCATTCATAGCTAATATAATGCTAATAGTGTTACTAAAAGTCATACACATAGATGGTGATGGGTCCGATCTAATGTTGGCCCTACACATACTAGATACATGATAAAAGAAAATACATCAGAAATCCCTACAGCTCAAGCATGCCATACAGTAAAATGATAACCCTATAACTACAACCAAAAGGGGCTATCCTCGCACTCGGCTCAACATGCAATCACCACATCACTTGTCAGATAGGAGGAAACCATTCCCAAATCCACCGGGAGTAACATCACCATATCCCCTTCCTCGAGCACACCCACGCTAGGGGTAGAGTGTCATGGAGAACTGCTGAAGAAGAAGACGAGTAAGATGTTAGACGTATCATAGACAGATAGGAGGGCTCAGATAGGTCAGTCTCTACATGATAACTTGGGTGGGAAGGCTTCGAAGGGTCGGAATCCAAGGAAATGATTGGAGTCAGATGGGTATCTAAGTTAGTTTCATCGTTAGTGGGGTACCTTGGCGACTGAAAGTAAGGACAGATCTCATCCAAGGTAACCTCGCCAAATGGTTGATATGGTCGGAAAAATGGGCTCATCACAAGAGTCTGAAATGAATGGTCGTGGAAGATGTAGACCCTCATCGCTGTACTCGCAGACATCACTGAAGCATTAAGTGCCAATGCCATACTGGAAACTCAATGAAGATCACCACCGTGCTCGACATTGACATACTCTGAGGACAACATGGAAATATAGGAGTGAGAAATACTAGATTTCTCAGTAGGATCACGACTAGACAAACACCGTGTCATCGTCATCGTCCCAGCCACTTTGGGTTTAATTATAAAAATAGTGCATAAATATAAGTTCGATTTTAATGATTTTGAAAACTTAAACCCCAAAGCGAGTTACTTTTAAGCTTAACATCATAACTAATCATACATACTAAAGTAAACATTCACAATGCAAATGGACAACATAAACACACGCACAGACATGCATCATCATAGACTTAACCATGGTTATACTTGACTTTACTTTCGCTTTAAGCACATGCTTAACGTTCTTTGCTTTCCTTGAAATAGACTACTTTTGGACATGAGCCCAATCTGCGATCGTCGTCACGCAGTACTAAACCAAATCAGACTAAGTCGATATTATTTACCCTTAAGTTAGAGGGTCCTCTATGTCACCCTTGCCTCCTTCATAGAGGTTCCTTGAGTCTTTGTAGATCATCGTCTCTCACTTTGCTTATTGAAATGATTGAAGGGTCATGCCCTATTAATTCTTTTCTTATCATTATACTTTACATGCATAATACTTCTTTGACTAGACACATGCAATGAAATGACTAAGTCCATAATTTTGACGAAAATCTGGTAGCAAAATAACTAGACTAGAGCTTCCCCAAAATGCCAATCATAAACTTTCAACTAACAGTTCATCATATATACACCATATCATCGCACTCATCATTCAATCACGAGTCAAAGCTCAATCAAACTTGCCATTCATCATGCTGAATGGCATCATACATTCATACCCTAAAAGGGTTTATAGTTGTGTTATTCTTCTTGAAGAATCTTATGAATCATCACATGATTTCCCATGGTTAGCCATGAGAGAATCACATAGTTAAGATATACGTACATGATCTTTTAGTTGCTTAGTTCTCATATGAAATTTTTCTTTACTTGAGTTCATATCTTATGGAACATTTCTTCATATTAATTAAGTGATTGTTTCCTTTCCTTGATATAGTGCACTTAGTGATTCCTAGGTTCATGGTATGCTTAGAGGCCCTAATCATACTTATGTTCTCAAGGAGTTCGAGATCCCTCTAATCCTTCGGTCATGACAACGCACAACCACATCATGAACCCACCAACACCATGTTCACTAAACACCAAGGGTGATTCTTAACTTAACCAAGTTACAAAGTTTCAAGCTTTTATCACTAACATAACAAGATCTTACCTTAAATATTATAAAAGTTATCATTCTTTATAAAGTAGTTATAAAGTTTTATTATTTATGAAAGTTGACACTTTTATTTACTCTAAGACCATTAAGGTCTCAATTTTATGATTTAAAGTTGTCTCTAAATTAAAAAGGCTCCTACTTTATCAACTAGCGATATAAGACATTAGCTTTGAAGTTATAAAGTATTAATCTTTATAAAAGTTAACACCTTTATGACTCAAAAATGCTATTTTTGCTTAAAGATTGGAACTTTTCTAATATATTCATCTCAAGATTCCACCTTTACAAGACTTAGTGTGCAAGCTTATAACTTTATGCCTTAAAGTCATCTTCTTGATTAAAGTTTAAAACTTTATGAAACGACTTACATCCAAGAATCAATCTTTACAACCTAAAGTGGCAAAATACCATTTTTATAACTCAAAAAGGCTTAATATTCCAAAAAGCTTAGTCTTGTCCTCAAAACAAAACAAAATAAGACTTTTATAAAGGCACCAACTTGCGCCACTTTTTATGCATCAAGAAGCAAACTTTTTAAAGCTTTAAGCTTTTAGGATGTTCATAGTCTTATCAAATCATGAAAACATGTAAAGATGAAACTTTTCTAATCATAAACTCATCATAAGTAAAATAACAACTTTAAGCAAAATACCACTAAGAACATCAAGAACATTCAAGAAAAAGAACAAGAACATACTTTTCCAAAAGTAGAAATATCAAGAGCACTTGAAAAAGAACAAGAACATATTTAACCAAAAATATAAACATCAAGAACACTTGAAGAAGAACAAGAATATATTTTTCCAAAAGTAGAAACATCAAGAACACTTGAAGAAGAACAAGAACATATTTAACCAAAAATAAAAACATCAAGAACACTTGAAGAAGAACAACAACATATTTAACCAAAAATAAAAACTTTTGCTCATGAAGAACATGAAAGATTTCCTCAAGTTTTCACTCAAAGATCTTGGTCATGAGAAGAACCAATCTTCAAGCTTTCTTGAGTAAACACAATAAAAAGATGAAGATCACTACCTCGACTTGAAAATGGTGCTATAACAAGAGAAGGAGAAGAAGATGATGATGGCTCCTCTTGATGATGATGGTGACGGTTTGGCTTGGTGGAACTGGAAGCTCTTGAGATCTTGTGACAATGGAGGTTGGAGTGTTTAGATCTTGTCTCCAAAGACCCAAAGATGAGGTCTTTGAAAGGCTAAGTGAGAGGTTTTGGTGGTAGTAGTGGAGAAAGAAAGAAGAAGAAGATGAAGAAGATGAAGAGTGTTTAGAGAGAAGTTGGAGAGTTCGATTTCAAGAGAGAGAATGAGATGAGTGAAAATGAAAATAGATGAAGGTGGGAGAAAGAGAAAGTAGTGTCCTCATTATAAAGGGAAGGAGGGAGATATTTTCTTAATTTTGTGTTAATTAAGGTTTAGGGAGTCAAATTGGATAATGGGGGAACAAAGCATGTACCATCTCTTACAAAAAGCAACCTTGTCTTATGCTTTCTGCTTTAATGATATCATTCTTTACTTTATTGTCTAGTTGACTAAATTTGAACTTAATCGTGTAATTAAGTGCTCTTGCAACTTAATTAAGATGATTAAGCAAGGATTAGTGATTAACATACAAAAACATGTTTAACAAAAAAAATTAATCTTGTAATTAAGCTTAATTAAACTCGATTAAGCTAATTAAGGGTGATTAGTGCTTAATTAAGCTATAAAGGATCTGATTTGCTTAATTAGAAATTATCTAATCTCGATTAAGCATTCTCTTGACTTTTCTCATTCGAGTTAACTCATAAACTCTTCATTAACCCCTTATTAAGCCTTAATCTCATAATTTCTCATTAAGTACCCATTTACTCAGGGTTATTGAGATAATTTAGCATGACAAGAAATTGAGGATGTTACACAATTACTTAGTGTTTTTGTTTGTGCTTAATCCCTTTGATTGCTTGATCACTAATTAAATGATTTGGGGATTTACAATAACTCGAGAAAGGGTTTGTAAATGAAGCCTCTTAACATAAATACCGTGAGCTAAGCGAAAACTAAAGATAGACAAATGCGGTTTATGCGGTCAACATAGGAATCCATAGAGCTTTAGCCTTTACCTAGATTAGTTTGTTCTAAGAGATTAGGCAATCAGTTTAAGATAAAGAGTATTGCTTGACCTTGAGAGAGGCTAGGAATAAATTAAGGGGAACTAATCGTGAGTCAATTAGGATAGAAATTGATTAACAGAAATTCATAGTAAATGCGTCTACAATAGGTGAAATTAATTAGCCCTAGTATTCATCCCTTTGCATTAATCCACATCATTGACATTTGTCTGCATTAGTATTTTTCTTATTTATTTTATTTTATTTAAGTTTTAATTTCTTCATCCGTAATTTCATCACCATCCAAATAGTTATTCCCATAGACTATTCTATTTGGTTTATCCTTGTGGAAATGATATTTTATTTATTACTTTATTACTTGTATAACTCGGTATACTTGCCGGAGTCACACCATAGTCAACGCATAGTCGTATACTCCTATCCTTCTTCTTTACAAATAGTATTGGGGTTCCCAATGGCGATACATTGGGTCGCACGAACTTTTTCTTTGGAAATTGCTCCAACTGTTTCCTAAGCTCAGCCAGCTCTAATAGGGACATTTGATAAGGAGCTATAGATATAGGTCCTGCTCCTGAAACCAAATCTATTGAAAATTCGACTTCTTTTTCCAAAAGGAATTCAGGTATGTCTTTAAGAAAAATGTTGGGGTACTCTTGTACTATTGGGATCTCGCTCAAAACTTGCTCCAAATTCCCCTCGCTTGCCATCAGAAGAATGTATCCCTGATTCTTACCCCTACCACTTTCCAACTCTAAGGAACCCAAATATAGGCTCATAGGTTTCTCGGCTTTGGAAGACAAAGGGAAAAGCATGGCAATTTTGTTGGAACAGTCTAACATGATATAAGTGGCCAAAAGCCAATTAAACCTAGGATGATATCCAAGCCAGATAAGGGAAGACATAAAGTCTATTGTACTATCTCTATCAACAATCTTAAGAAGAAACTACAAATAGCCTTGGCTAGTTTTAACCTATTTTCTGGTGAGTGTAGATACATCTAAGTCATATGGTAATTTAGAAATAGGTAATCCTAATCTATAAACACAATCATATGAAATAAAGGAATGTATGGTGCCAAAGTCATATAAAATAGTTAAAATTGTACCATCTACTTTGCACTTACCTTCGATCAGATCTTCGAACTCGTTGGCCACTTTGTCGCCAAGGCAAAGACTCGTCCTTGCTGTCATGGCTTAGAAGCAAGGGGCTGAGAGACAGCAAGGCAGTCCTTTGCATAATGTCCGAGCTTACCGCATTGGAAGCAGACATTTTGCCCCGCTAAGCAGATTGCCTTGTAGAGCTTTCCACACTTTGTGCAAACTTGGCCCTTTATGGACTTTGGAAGGTTAGTTGTGGATCATTAAGGATGTACAGCAAACTTTTGGGGTTGCTTCCCCTTGAAACCTCCACCATTGAGAGCTTCTTTTGTGGTGGTTTCTGGGATTGTGCGCCTTGTGATGCCTGCTTTCTCTTGTACACTTTGGACCTTTCTAACGCTAATCTCTTGGTCCAGTCTTCCACTATGCGACAGTTGTTAACTAGAGCCACATAGTTTCTGATCTCCAACAAAGCCACGGTTGCCAAAATCTTCGCCCTCAACCCACCTTCATACTTCATGCATTTCCATTGCTCATTGGGATTCCCCTGGTAGATGGTGGAGAACTTGCATAGCTCCTTGAACTTTCCTTGTACTCAATGATGCTTTTCCTTCCTTACCTTAGCTGCATGAACTCCAATTCTTTGACATTTCTAATGAAAGCAGGAAAGTACCTCTTGTAGAAAGCCATCTTGAAAACTTCCTAATTGATAGGTGTTCCATTGTTCTCCAGCAAATACCAGCTGTCATTCCACCAAAACTCTGCATCTTCTAACAACATGAATGCAGTAAAGGAAACCTTCTATTCCTCCCTGCAGGCGAGAATAGAAAATATCTACTCCATTTCCTTGATCCACTTATCAATAGCATCCGAGTCATAGGTGCCTCAAAAGCTAGGGAGGTTCGCCTTGCAAAACTCCAAAAATCGCATGTACTCATCTCCGTACCCATTGCCATGTCCATTACCATTCTAGTTCACCATCTACTGGGCCATGAGAATGGTGATAGTAGCATGCTCCCGACTGTTCTTCTTTATAGCTATGAAGGATTCCATCACATCCTTGTTTGCTACAACTTCGTTCCTAGTAGCTCGGTGACTTGCTATTTTGTTCCTATATACCAAATAATAACCATTGAGTTGATCATGCTCAACATAATGCTAAGTGTAGCAGTAACCAACTGCATATACCACTAAACAGTCATTCATTTCTAATTGCTATACTTTGTTGTATAGATAAGTTTAATGGCATGACATAACTATTAATCATGGAATTATGCTTAGAAGCATAGTCAGTCCCTTCCTCAGGCTCTATCAGGATGAACTACTCTGATACCAAAATGTAACACCCTAGTAGTTCCAACTTACGCTTAAGTTGCATTTGGATTCTATTAGTTGTTATCTTTTAGTTTTGTGGAAAACTTAATCTTTTACTTTGAAATTACTTTATTGGAAAATAATAGATGAATTTTTTTTTGAGAAAATACATTTGAAAACATGAGCCTTGATCATGGAATAATAATATGCATAAACAAAGCATTATGTAAGAAAGGCTTAGGTGATTGCGTAGCAACAATGAAGGCAAATAATAATAATAAGACATATTGTAATAGGATAAAAAACTAATATTGGATATAAACCATAGCATCAATCATCCAACATTAAACTCAGCATCTGAAATAAAAATGGAAAATACACTCAAAACTAGCAAAAGTATCCATGTATCGTCCCCAACATCTACTAAAAAACTAAAGCAAATAGCTAAACTTTGTAGGGCTGAAGCTTAATATCTGCCCCCCTATGACCATGTCCTCGAGGAATGATTAGAGTATGAATCCAACATGGACTAAAATCGTGTGCATGTACAGGATTGCATCTGGAAACTCGACTGGCTATTGTAGATGCTTCTTCCGAAAGGTCCAAATTAGATGAGCTTGATGCTTGGCGAGGCTCTGTTGCTAAAGTATGAGACTCTTACGAACTTATCTCCATGACTAATACCGATATCTCAGGAACTATGGGCTTTAGGGGTGGAAAGTTCAGAGACCTAGATTGCAACTCTGGCAGAGGGATGTAATCTAGTAAAGGCTCGGGTTTTGGGATGAACTTGTGCCTTGGTTGGGCGAGGGAGCCATAGAAACTATGGGAGATCTGCAGGTGCATGAATAGGAGGTACTTTAGCTATATTGTTGATACAATCCATGTGTAGCAGTGTATATGTCAGAGTGGTGGTCACGACCACTACGATGTCACGCACCTCGTCATAATACCACCTAACTATCGGTAGCATTATGAAGTGCTCTACTAGGGATGCCATTCTCGTCTGGAGACGACATGGAAAGTAAGGGTGAGAAACCAAAATTTCTTTGTAGGATTCTAACATGACAACCATCATGTTTTCGTTATCATCCCAGCCACTTCAGGTTTATTATAAAAAGGAGTGCATACAATAATCCATTTAATTAAGTTTGAAAAATGTGATTAGATGAAGTGGGTTCAATTAAAATATAACTTTTACTATATTCTAAGGTATAAAATGATGAGGCAATAATAATGCATATATAAGTAACAAGGCTAGAATGAAAGAATATGCAAATGCTCGATGCAATCTTACTAGATCTTGGGCTTTATGCCTCTTAACTTTGTTAGAGTCTTATTACTTTGGTATACCCATATAAGCCTTGTGCCACTTAGAATAGTAATGAGCTTATACTGTGGCTGTTACTACCTTAGGGTTCCCATATGGGAGAGGGGGAAAAGGTATCACTTTCCCTTGTGGAAGGATCTTGATGGATCATCTTACCTTGTGAAATGATCATATCCATTATCTGGTCTTTAGGGGTCACCTCCCCTTGTGGAAAGATCATACTCTCAGTTCTTTTATTCTTGATTAAGTTAATGCATAATACATATATACTTAACTTTCTCTTAACATGCAAATGTGTCGTGAATTTGACATATATGATTGTGAACATCATAGTTCATATCAAATATACAAATTCCATAAGCACCCATATATAACATCAGACATCATAAGTTCAATTGGCACGTAGCCTAAGGGTCACACATATATAACAACATAAGCATTTCATATCTTCATTAATTGTCACACACACACAACAAAGTCTTATGAGCAAAGCTTAGGTTGTTAGATGCAAGTTTAAAATCTTAAGTCTTAATCTATCTTGCAAGCTTTTAACTTTTATTAATGTTCCCAAGTTTGAGCTTAGGACTGACTTTCGAGATTGGATTGGGTCCAGTTCCGAGACTATATAAGTTCCAACTTCCGAGGTTATGTATATAAGGTTAACGTTTTGATTCCCGACTTCTGGTGTTATGTTTAGAATCGATCTCCGAGATTGATTCTGGACCGAGTTTCGAGGTTGTATGTTTAATAAGATACTAAGTTTTGGAATCACATGTATAAGAGTTTTAAAGCATCCTAGTTCCCGACTTCTAAGATTCAGGTAAAAGGTTTCATGTTCTAGTATTGACTTCCAAGTTTATGTTGAAGATCCTCGACTTCCAGGTTTAAGTATTTTAGGTTTTATATTCTTGCCCTTGACTTTCGATTTTAAAGTGTTTTATGTGCTGTGTGATTCCAATTTCTGACATTAAGCCACAATTGGCCTTCCAAGACTTTTACAAATGTGTTTCCTAAGTTCCAAATTCCGACATTATTTTTACCAATCTAGTTTTCTATTTGCTTAGTTCCAAGTTCTGACATTAACTATACCAATCTAGTTTTCTATCACTATGTTTTGAGTTTCGACATTAACTATACCCAATCTAGTTTTTTATTCACTAAGTTCCAAGTTCCGATGCTAACTATACCTTATCTATTTTTTTGTTTGCTAGCTTTCGAGTTTCGACGTTAACTAAACTTGATCTAGTTTTCTATTAACTAAGTTTCAAGTTCTAATGCTAACTATACTCGATCTAGTTTTCTAGTTACTAAGTTCTGAGTTCAACATTAAGTATACCCGATCTAGTTCTTTATTTGCTAAGTTCCGAGTTCCGATATTAACTATACTTGATCTAGTTTTCTATTCACTAAGTTTCGAGTTCTGACGTTCACTATGCCTGATTTAGTTCTCTGTTTGTTAGGTTCTGAGTTCTAAAGTTAACTATGCTCGATCTAGTTTTCTAGTTCTGGTTTTTTAGAGATTAATTCCTAAGTAATCCTCAATATCAGTTTTTTAAGTGTTAGGAGTGTTTTTCTTTACTACAAGACTATATGTTCATGTTTGTAGAAGCCTTTGCTTGATTAAATCTTGTAGAATTATTACAGGAATATTTTGATCTAATGAAATAGTTTAATAGCATCAATAGAAGTGTTTGAACAGATTAAAGGTTTTCTAAAGACATGAACACATAAGAATATCCAAGAGAGAATTAGAATTCATACCTTATAGGAGATGATCTAATAATGAACCTTGAAGCTTGAAGGCTACTGAAAACTAGAAACTAGAAACTAGGGTAGGAGACTGGAAGCTAGAAACTGAAGAGTGGAAACTGAAGACTGGAAAGTTGAAGGGTCCTTCTTAAAGCCACTAATGACGTTGCAACTAGCAAGAAGAAAGGAAGAGTTTTGTGCTTTTTGGAGTGTTTGAGTGACAGTGAGAGAATGGAAAGTGAATGGAGGAGGGAGGCTATGTATTTGTAGCTGAGTGAGTTGCTAGGTTTAAGGCACCATATCTTTAACTTAAACCAGTCACTTTAAATTTCTGTTCCACTAGGGGCGGGTTTTAAGTTCGAGTTTGTTTTGAGATTTAAGCCTTTAAATCAACAAATTTTCAAATTTGTTTCAGCTACAACAAGTTCCAAGTTCGGACTTCATTAGGAGTTAGTTACGAGTTTCGGTTTTGCAACTATAGGGATTGGGTGACTTTGAGTGTAATTATGTAAAATCACCTTTTTACTTGTTCTTAATTATGTTGACAATTCAGTTGATTTTCCTAATTACCAAACTTTTGCTCATTTAATTAGTGAATTAATCTTTGATTAATGTACTAATTACTCTAATTACTTATTAATAATGAGATAATTAGCTTAGAGAAATTGGGGATGTTATAGCCTTTCTATTCATAGTATCCTCATCTTAATGACGATGCTTACCTTTCTTTGACTAAGGCGGTCTCTAAGGAAGAAGTCCACACTGCTTTAATGCAGACGGACTCCTTCAAGGCACTTGCTCCAGATGGGTTCCAAGCAATCTTCTTTAAAACCCGTTGGGATATTGTTAGGAATGATGTCTAAAGGGTGGTGCATGATGTATTTGTGACTAAGCAAATTGATCATTAGATTCATAGAGACCTTGCTTGTACTAATTCCTAAGATTGAGCCTCCTACCTGCTTTAAGGAGCTCAGACCTATCAACTTGTGTAATGTGATTCCTAAGTTGGTTACTGAGGTCCTGGAAAACAGAATTCTACTTTTTCTTCTCAATCTATTTCCAAGTTCCTAATTAAGGCCTTTCTAGAGTAGTTTTATTCCTGGATAAAGTGCTTCTGAGAATGCCATCGTTGCTTAGGAAGTAATCTATTCCATGCGTAAGTCAATAGTAAAAATGGTTCCTTGATTTTTAAAATTGATCTTGAAAAGGCCTATGATAGGGTGAACAGGGAATTCCTTAGGATTACTTTAGTTAATTTTGGCTTTGCTGGAGTGCTTGTGGAGCTTATTATGAACTATATCTCAACCTTTTCCTTCACTCTTCTTTGGAATGGGAGTAAGATTCATAATTTTAGTCATACTAGAAAGTTGAGACGAGAAGACCCTATGTCTCCCTATCTTTTTCTGCTATGTATGGATAAGCTGGTTCTTCTTATTTTTGAGAGAGTCAATCAAGGTCGTTGATTGCTAGTTAAGGTCTTTAGGGATGGCCAACCATCTGTCGTTTATTATTTACTGACGATTACTTTCTCTTTATGAAGCCAAAGTTTCCCAAGTGACATTACTAAATAAGACTTTGAATTAATTTTGTAAGGCTTCCAAGCTTCAAGTGAACCTGGAAAAGTCAAGGTTTATGACATTGAGGTGTGTCTTGTGAGCAAAGTGTCAAAAGATGAGTAGTGCTACTTCTATTCCTTACACTACTAGTCTTGGAAAGCACTTGGGCTTTCTTTGATTAGTAAGAGAACCTCAAAGCCAGACTTTCAGTTTATTATTGACAAACTTCGAATGCGACTAGTTGGATAAAAAGGGCACTTACTTAACAAGCCAAGTCGGCTAGCATTGGCAATTTCAGTGTTGTCATCTATCCTAGCTTTTGTAATGAAAGCCTTTGGCTTCCTAGGAGTATTCGTGATCTAGTTGACTCAATTGTCAAGGGTTTTATCAAGAGGAATAATGCCAACAAGCAGCATAGGTGGCATTTGGTGAATTGGGAGACCATTTCTAGGCCAAGGAAGCATGGGGACCTTGGTGCTCGACGTGCTAGGCTCCAAAATATAGCCTTGTAGGGCAAGTTAGTTTGGGCTCTTCTTAATAATGTTGAAAAGCTTTGGGTCTGTACTCTTACTTGAAGGTACCTCAAAGACCAATCTTTATTTCATGTGCGCCATATAACATCCCGGATTTTGTCTAAGCTAATTAGCTCAATGATCATGGCTAATTAGAGAGGTTAACGATTAACTGAGGACTAATCGGCTAATCTCGATAAGTAAGAGCTTAGTAAATTAAGTCAAGTCAATAATTGAATTATAACGCACTAAATATTTTAATTAAATCCTAATTATTCGAACCTCATTAATTCGTAACTTAGAAATATAATTAATTTAATCTAATCTTATTAATTAAGTACAAGACAATCATTTTACCTTAATCAATTGAGGTAAATTAATTCCTAGCCCCTAAATATATAATTCATAAGAGCAATTCTTTTAGAGGAAAAATATCTTAAAAATATAATTAACCAAAATCAGTTAAAGAGCAAGTAAACTAATCAAATTAATTAACAACTTAGATAATTTTAATAGCTTTGAAAATTCAAAAACTCGTCATAATTGTTGTACAAAATTTCGGCCAAGACAAGAGCAAATCTAACCATCCATTGCTTCCTAATCTTGCACCTTTAGATCAAACTTACTTTGACATTATTCTCTAACCAAGCCTAACCTAAGGAAGAGCTAGTCTTCACTTGAGTCTTGTCACAAGAGTGGGTAGGCCTTGCTTTTGTCCACTTGAGAAAACACAAAATAGTCTATAGCATGCACCAAGACTCAAAGTTTTACTGTAAGCTTCCTAGCTTTCTTGCTTGAAAAAGAAGTAAAACTCATCCACTCCCTCTTACTTGTTGAAGAAGCAAAAGCCATATGCCCCCTCACCCTATTTCTTGCACCAACTAGCCCCTCACTCTCATCATTTGCAAGTTTTCATCCTCTCACTACAAGCTTAAGCTCTCACTTCTCTCTAAGCCTCATTCTAACTCTTCTACTCTTCCAAATTTTCTTTGTTCTTCTTCTCACTTTCTTACCATATTCTACCCTATTTCCTTCCACCACCCTCACAAGCCCTTCAAGGACCACCTTCCTTGGTCTTTGGAAAAGCAAAGTAAACACATATTAGCCACATTCTTTTAACCTCTAAGGAAGGAGGCCATCTCCAACCATTTTCACTCTTCAAGCTTCCAAGAAATCTTTGTGGTAGTGACTTTAAGCCCTCTTTCTTCTATGTTTTCAAGCTCTAGAACTCCTAAGCTCTCCATAGCTAGGTGGTTTTAGAACTTGCTCTAAAGGCCTCATGGATAAGCACTTATTATAAGAAGTTGCTTGTGATTGTTGCTCTTCTCTTGGAAGAATAATTTTTGTTGTGCATTTGTCTTATTTTGAACCCAACTATTCCAAAATATAAAAGTGGTTTAGAAGAGAAAAGTGGTCACTTGAAGAAAGGACTTAATATTTTTACAAGAAAACTAATTGAAACAAAAACTGTTGAAGCTGGAAATTCTGGCGGTCTGTTTTGCACGACAAATAATCATCCAATACAACTCTAAATGTAATGAAACTAATTTTAAATAAAAATAGACTCATAGCTTTTTACACATATAAAATACATAAATTTTGGCCTTAAAATGAAAGAGATATGAATTTTCAAAGTGTACTATCCCCAGATGTGTTTCTGTTCGGGCAGTATATAATAAAATCTTAATAACTTGAGCTATACAAAACATTTTTGAGTGGGACTAAATCTGTTAGAAAGCAAAGATATGGAGGAACATCTCCTTAAACCAGTTTTTTTCAGATTCTTTATGAGGAAGTCCCAATAAAGTTTAAAAGTCACTATTCTAGAATGAATCTAAAAGGCTGAGCAGTTAGAATAAAACATACATATCTCAAGTTATAAAATGAATTTTTGAGTGGGGATTTTTTGTTTAAAAATATACTCATAAAACGATAATTAGACCAAAATTCAAATCAAAAGAGTAAAAGATGAAATTATAGCCAATTTTTGAAGTTACTGCCCCACTATAAAAGTAAAAACTGGTTATGGTTAAGTTTAAAGGTTAAAAGAAATAAGCTTAAAGACATTAAGACCTTCAAATTAAGATAATGGAAAACCTTCATAATTCAATTTAAAAAGTTTTAAAAAGGATAATAGACAAAATTGGCTCAATGCCTAATGAAAGAATTGACACAAGAGGCTAATTTAATTAAAAGCTTGTACCAAATTTTATAAGTTAAGCTCATCAGACTTTGTGTGTTATGTATGCCTTTGTGTGCCAATATGATGACCATGATATGATGATGATAATGATGCTTAATGATATGTGATATTGGATTCTCTATTTGACAAAATTTTGGAAAGCTCCGGTTGTAACACCTTACCAGACAAAGTACTATGCTTAAGTCATAATAAATTATCTGATAAGTGATTACATGTAGTACTGGTTAAATTCTATTTTCTGTATTAGTATTAGTTACTCGCATAAAAATGCTCAATCGCGTAACAAAATTTTCGGCGTGACGGCGAGGTAAATGTTAGTTAATCAGTATACTGTAAATACTGTAACATTACTAAAAATACAATAAAGACGGAACTATTGCAAAAGGCATCATAAATATATACATAGACATCTGATTTTAAAGTTTGTCAAAATGATACAGGGTAACAAAATGAGGCCGCCAATACAAAACAAAATGGCCGGTTTCTATGAACAGCACCCCAAGTGGTCCCCATGAGACATTTCATGTACATCTCCTAACATATACCCATCCACCCATGACCCAGACTGCCAAAAGAGGGTCATTCTATACATCTAATACTATTGCAGCATGCACGCTATCTAAACAGAATCTGAAGAAAGGAACCCGTTCGCCATAGCGGTGTCTGCTAGAGGGTGACCCACACTAGGAGCAGAGGGCGATGAAGAAGAACTCGCCGCCTCGGACGTATCCTCCTCCAAGATCGAGACTAACGACATCGGCTGTGGTGGTGAAGCAGGAGGGGCCATGGGAAGTGGAGCTGCTGGTGCTGCTAGTGCGGCTGGTGGTGGTGGTTGAAATGGATGGGCCATGTGGAGGGGTATAGCAAAGTAAGGGACAACAAGATGAAAAAGAGGGTGCATAAGCAGGACAGTGAAATCCCTCTAGAAAAAGAAGTAGAGGCAGAACTAACATCGGCCAGAGATATATACAGAATCCAAGAACGGGTCAAGGTGTATATGTAGCTCAGGGAACTCAATGAATAGCACCCCGGTCACTGCGTGCTCCATGGTCTGAGAATGACACGGAACATACAATAGGGTGAGAAATAAATATTTCTCAATAGGAATTCCTAGCTTCTATACATCTGTCATCACTATCATTCCCAGTTGTTTCGGTCATGCAATATTTTTCAAATAGTACGGTAAAACGGTAATATTCAACTTAAATACTTGTTTGTAAAGCATACACCGAAACAAATTCAATTTTAGTTAACAGATACATAATCATGGTGGAACAATAGCATGTTAAGAATAGTAAACAGGGATCTAGAACAATTAATAAAGAAGCATTAAACTATACGTATGCATGTGTAATTAGAAAATGCATCTTATTCTTGGAGGCTTTCGCCTATTAGAACTTATTTCCATCCTTGGTCCCTTGGGAGTCATTGGCCATATACTCCTGGGTAATAGTCCGCTTTTCAGGACCGAGCTTGTTCCTATAAAGGATGGCCGGGCTTACTTTCCTCGACCTTTCCACTGATCTATTCCCCTTAATTTATTCTGGGGCTGGCCCAAGTAATATGGAATCCTTTATAATATCATGAAATGGATGTACATCTAACTTGATTCCTCAAATATCATGTATTCATGCTATTATGAATTTCACAACATATGAACTTCTTACTGAAATTTCGGCAGCATAACGGATCGAGTCCGCTTCCCCATGAATAGTGCCAGACAACCAGTACATTTACACAACTTGCAATTTCAGTATAGACCAGCAAATATATATATATATATATATATATATATATACGTTCATAGCATCATTCAACAATTTCAAATCAAGCATTAATAGGGTTTCAGTTTATCCTCCCCTATTATGCCTGAATTTGGTATGCCCTACTTCTCATACAATTCAACTCATTTAAATCTAATTTTTGGATATGTCATAGCCTCATATGTCTGGATTCTAATCCTTTTGGTCCCATCTCATTTTGAATTGTATAACTCAAGATATAAACAATTATTCAGGCTGCCCTGTTCTTAGCCAAAATTGGGTTCTTATAAGTAAAAATTCATTAAAAATAGAAAACTAGGTAAATTTATACGAAATGTATATCAAATTAAAGCTATCAGAACAAGCTTTCAAATGAATTAAGTTTCATGTCATTTGCTTAAGTATATTTTGACTTATGACTCCTGAAACTTGGCCCTACTGAACTACCCTAGTTCAACCTGGTTTAGACTTAAGCCAATTTCCTTGGTGCACTGGGAGCAAACGGCTATGAGTTTGGGTCTAAAATTTTTATGGGATATTCCTTTACATGTTAACTTTCAAAAAAAACTGGGGTTCACTCAATTTGGAGTTGTATAGGGTGAGTTATACCCTTCTCAACTCATACTGCCCAGATAAGGACCCAAATTTCTAGGTTAAACTTCAAAAATTCATAACTAATTCTATATTATATGATATATTTATCGAAAGCCCTAGATGTCTACTTTCATATAAAAATGATTTCATCCAATTTAAATGGCGCTAGGCGGAACCGTACACTCCGCCGTACGGACCACTGAGAAAAACCCTAACAGCTTCTAGATTTGTCTTCCTCCTCCAAGCTATTTGCTCTCAATTCCAATTTTAATCGCAACATACAGGCAAAACTAGTCATAAAACATCATCATTACTCTTCAAAACATCAATATTTCATATTATGCATGCTCACCATGCAGCCCCAAATCATAGAAAACAAGAGAAGAAGTAGGATTTCCTATCTTGTCTAATGCAATTTGTGTTGATTTTGTGCCTTTGATACTAGTAACTTGGGATGAGACTTAAAGAAGAGATGGAAATGGAGTGGAGATGAGAGTGAGGAGAAGAGAAATGGAGAGAGTTTCAGCAAGGAAGTGGCTGAATTTTGGATGAGGGAAGGAAAGAAAAGCAAAGATTTTTGAGGCAAGGTGGATGATGATTGGTGGATTCAACCTTGCTCTCAATAATAGTTTAGCTTCCCATCATCAAGGGCTGCCAAGGCGCCACTTGAAGGAGCTATTTGACTAAATCTTAGCTGTTGATTCTAGGGCACTCATAGAAAAATTTCTATTGGTCCGTTTTCGACAGTTTGAAATACCGAAATCTTACCGATTTCCCTTAAATCGGTAAACTGGCTTGAAAATTTTCTGTAGGGTTTTCTATGCTCCTAATCTAATTCCATCAAGCCTAATCCTTTTAAATCACACTTAATTGGCTTTAAGTAAATGTTTAATCAGATTCTGATTAAACTCACTTATTCGATAAAACTGAACAACTCAGTTGTTAACGATAAAATTTTTCAGACGTTACACCGGTTTAGCCGTTATGCTGCCGGAATTTTGCAAAATCTATGGACTTAGAATAATTTTTGTATCATAAGTTTTAATAAGAAGAGATTGATCTTGGGTGTGATCCTTCAAAAGGGAAGGTGACCCGAATTAATTCTCCTTCCACCCACGACTAACATGAAGTATGGCATAGACCCAGCTAGTATGAGTATAGGGGATAGGGCTTACATGAGACATGACTTAACCGGGCTAGTGTAAGTCCGAAAAGTTATGGTGGTGATGGCCACAGTATGAGCTCATTACCACTCATGTTTAGTGAGTGAAAAAGACTTAAGATAAAGTCAAGTTAAGGAAAATAAAGGGACTTCGGTCCAAATCTTTGAAAGGAAGGTATTAGGAGAAGCCTAATACACATCCATGTATGTCATATGTAATTGTACTTGTTCCTATGCATGTTATGATATAATTCCCATGACTTAAGAGTATGTTAACAATTGAATCCGGTTCAGATGCTTATTATAACACCCTACCAATTTAATGTTATGCTTAAATCACAACATGAAATTAAGTAGATTGTGTTACCGTGTTGATACTCTGCTTACTATTTATTTATCATATCATATCTTTTTTTTTTGTAAACAGGCGGAATGGCGCGCTGTATATAATGAACGTAATCAACATCGCAGAGCATATCAAGGTTTAATAAAACACACAGAAAAGATAAGAATAAGTGATATATCATCAACTGTATACGTAGATATATATAGGATAGAAGCCAACGCTTCAGTTTATGTACAGATGTAAAATAGGATCCATAAGTAGGGCCGGTGTACCAAAAAGAAGGCCCGTGTCAATTAAAATGATCCTATGGACTCCTTAGAGGACATTTCAAACTAACTGATATACATGTAGCTAAGCCTATGACCCAATGCTGCACACTGTCAAAAGAAGGTCATGTTGTACAATAAAACTCTCGGTCAGGACATACTCGGTCAGGTAGCCATTGGCCACACTAGGCCCGACTGGGGAGTAGTCCATACTAGGTCCCAAGAAGGAGGAGGATGAGCGGGTAGCCTCTGAAGGATCACTCTTGGAGCTGAGCAAGATGTTTGGCACCATCTGCGAAGGTGACTCAGGTAGAGGACTGGCAGATGCTGCGGGCGTCAGGGGTGCTGGAGGAGGGTGTGCCACATGCAACGGAATGCAAAATATAGAGCAACAGGGTCAAAAGTAGGGTGGAATAAGGGTATATCAAAATTCCTATTGCTAAAAAGGTAGAGACGGAAATTGTAGGAGCCGACTATGTACAGCGAATCCACTATAGGATCATGGTGGAGCTACAGGTCAGGAATCTCAACAAATAGGGTGGCTATCGAGTCCATCACCAACATTTGAGAATGATGTGGAAATGCAAAGCGAGGTGAGAATTTAAGGAAATTCTCTGTAGGGTTCGAGTATGGTATTTAACTGATGTCACATTCATTCTTAGTTGCCTCAGATTTTATTTAATTATAAAACATGGGATCAAATTGAACTATCCATATTTAATAAGTTTAAGAAAATATCTAGTTCGAGACAAGGTTCAATTTTACTTAAGACAGCATAAGAAACAGAATAACTACTAAATAGTACTACACATAAGAATGAGCAGAATAAACGAACATAAGGCAGTAAGTAAGCATAACAGTCAAACTGTAAACATAAGCATAACAGTCAAACTGTAAACAACTTACAATGACTATTTAATGTGATCATGCAACTCATTCTTGAACCTTTCTTCATAAACTTTTCCATTACTTGGTCCCCGTGGGAGTTCTTGGCCATTTAGACTCCTAGGTAATAGTCTACATTTTAGGATCGAGCTCGTTCCTATATAGGAATGCCGGGTTTACTTTCCTGACCTTTCCACCGATCTATTCCCCTTAACTTTAATCCGGGGCTGGCCCAAGTATTATGAAACTTTCATCATAACATAACTTTTATGTTCATCGTAACAAAACCTTTATGAACTTCTTGCAAATGCACATGAATTTGAATGTAGAGTATAGCTCATGCATAGGCTTACCGAAATTTTGGCAGCATAATGGAACATGTCCGCTTCTCCATGAATAGTGCCAGTACTTAGACAGTCAATTGTAGAGAATCATAACATTTCATGTGTAATTCCATCATTAATCTCATAGGAATAAATGTTGCATTTAAGATATAATTGCTCTCTCAGCACATTCATTCAACCCGATTTTGTAAATCAAGCCAAAATTTCTATTTAACTCATCTGGATCTAAATTTTGGACATGTTAAAGTGTTATGTTTCTATTTTCTAACCTCTTTAGTCCCATCTAATTTTGATAAGTATAGCTCAAGTTATATAAGTTTTATCCCGCCCTACCCTGAGACTAACTAGAATTACACATTTGAACGTAAAAATCCACTAAAAATCGAAAACCAGCTCAAATCATATGAAAGTGGTATCATATTAAAGCTAACAGGACAAGATTTCATTTTCAACAAGTCCCATTTCATTTGCTTTAGTAGAGCTCGAGTTAGAAGCCCCGAAATTTGACCTTTTTGAACTGCCCTATTTTGGCCTGATTTGGACATAGGGTAACTTCTCTAAACCACTGGGACAAACGGGACCGTATCTAACTCGAAAATTTTTATGTGATGTTTTGCTATGTGTAAGCTTTCTAACAAAGTTAGTTTCATTCAATTCCAAGTCATATAGGGCGAATTTTGCCCTAAACAACCTGGTCTACCCAGAATCAAACTCAAAAACCTAGGTCAAATTTCCAAAATTTATATCTCTCTCAATACTAATCCAATGCCTTATATGATATATGTATGGAAAGCTCTGAATGTCTAGTTTCATATAAAAATAATTTCATCAAATTTCAATGGCTTTAGGTAGAGCCGTACCTCCGCCGTTCGAACTGCCGAGGGAATTTGGTCCCCTAGCCTCTCACATCTTCCTATTCTCACTCTTTCCTACTTCTTAATCAAATTTAAACATAAAACAGCCAAAGATCATCATATTAATTCACTAATCACATCAAGAAGTGAGAAGATAAAGCCAAAATTAGCCACCCACAATCAAAATAACAAGAACAAAATTGAACCTCTACCTCTTTGTATGTGATCTTGCTAAGTTTTGAAGTTTGGTTGAGAGGAGAAGAGAAGAAGAAGATGAGAAGAGAAAAAGAAGACTGAAGCAAGGAGAGAGTGACACAAATTAGCAGGGAAAAATCTGATTTATGCATTGAAGATGTAGTTGGCTTTGTGAGTTTTGATTGGCTAAAATTTTGTGGGTAAGGTTCAGCCATGTTTCCCTCTTAAGTGGCTAAAAATTGTTTTCCATTTTGCCTAAAAATTGGAACTCATCTTTATTCTATCTGAAATCAGAACTCGCCTCCATTTTACTTAAATTCGGAACTCATAACATAGAAAATACATAAAACTTTTGGAAGACTAATTATGGCTTAAAGTCAGAGATCAGAAATCACACAGCAAATGAATCACCTTAAAATCGAAAGCCAAGGACAAGAATATGAAACCTAAAACACTTAAACCCGGAAGTCGAGAATCTTCATCAAAAACTTGAAAGTTAGTACCAGAACATAAAACCTTATACCCGCATCTTGGAAGTTGATAACATGGACGCTTGATAACTCTCATTACACATAATTCTAAAACTCTGTCAGGACTAATCTCGGAGATTGATTCACAACCCCCGAAATCGGGAATCAAAACATTAACCTTATGCACTAGGAAATCAGAACTTATATAATCTTGGAACTCAGTTCAATCTCGGAAGTCGATCCTAGGCTCAAACTCGGGAATATCAATGAAATGATAAGCTCTTGAAAATAAATTTGGAGATCAGAGCCAGTGTGTAACTTGGAAATCAATTCGGAGGTCGAAACTCGTGTACATTTTAGTTGAATCTTAATTAACTTCAATTATTTGATAAAAACTCGAATAATTAGGTGAACAACAATAAGAAAACTCCGATGGATGTTACATTACCACCCTCCTAAAAAAAATTTTATCCTCAAAATTTAGTACCTGCGAATAGTTCAGGATACTCAGCAGCCAGTTGTGACCTGAATCAGGCCGACCCAAATTTCCGCTTTCGTCGCATAGAGGTAATCAGAAGGCGCCCCCTTATCATCCGTACACCTCATCCCCTGAGGGTGAGGAGCTAGGAGGAGCCATGTCTCTAGACCGCGACATCAATCGCATTGAGGGGGTGTTGTAGGAGACTGATTTTAGGATTTGGTGTAGGGCTAAGGCGCGTAAATTTTTGTAATTCCTGCTTCCTCATGTATCTCTTCTGCTTTAGAGCTTACTATGTTAAATTGTGTTAAGTATGTAATGATGACTTAACTATGAGTACCTTTATCTAATGCTGGATATTATGAATGTGAGAAATTTCTATGTATTAGTGTATTTTGTATTGCTTTTATTCCACTTATGTTTCGGATTATATGCAACACGCTCTCTCTATACTTATATTCTCGCTCAAGGCTTTACTTTTCAAAATGCTAAAGTGACGATGTATTTCCAAAAAGAAAAATTTACCATATTTTTTGCGTAACTTAATTTATAAACGAAGTTTAGTTTTCCGCAAGCATAAGTAACAACTAATAAAACACCGTAATACGACTTAAGCATAGTATGGGTTTATTAGGGTGTTATATGCTAGAAGAACAAATGATTCTATGATATGGAGATCAATTTTGAAAGTTGTTTCTGAGTTGGGTGATAGATTTACAAATTAAGTGGGGAGTGATAATATTTCTCTTTGGTACACTAAATCGTTGGATGTGGGCCCTCCTTGCAACCTAGTACCTTTTTTGCATATTAGTGATACTGATCTCACCATCAAAGATATTTATTTGGGTGAAGGTTGGCGCTTCAGGGACCTTGCCAAAAATATTTATTAAAATAATAAATAGTTTTGTGGAATAAGATACTTCTAATAAAATTACTTCTAATGACAAAACTTGTTTGGGAATATACTTTATTTTTTTAGTAAATTGTAGTCATAATAAAAAAAGACAAATGCATAATGTCCTTCGAGATATGTTTAGGGTTTATCCTTAAACTTTGCCTATCTATAATCATGTCTTCTTTTGCTATGATATTTAGCAAAAACAATCATATAAAATATCCAAAAATTCATCAAAAAAGAAAATGATGGATTTAAACACTAATGTGGTAATTTTTTTCCCAATAATTGATAGTGAAAATTGCTCGACTCCACAAAGCGAAGAGGAGCACAAAGAAGTACAATACAATATAAAAGAAAGAAAAAGCACTGCAACATACAATACACCAGAAACATCCTAAGATAAACACTTGAGTTCAACAACACCAAGCTCTTGAATGCCTTAAGCATAGTGTCTATCCCATTATTGTTACAAGTTGGTATTGCCACTAGTCTAAACTTGCAGCCAAATAATTCATGCTAGCCAAATTTGATTATTATGTTGAACATGACCCCTTGAGACTGTTACCACCATCTACATGCGCTAGCATATGCCACATGAGTCATTTTCGATCTTAACTCTGGTTTCACGTCTCATGTCTGTAATCTATCTATTGTTAGAGCAAATCAGTAGATACCAAAAAATGTGAGCCTCAACTTTTATCATAAACTAATTGATCGGTATAAAGCTACCTCTACAATAAAATCCACTAGCAGAGCTGAGATGAAAGCCCCATCTGATAGCAAACAAATCAATCCAATGAAAATCCTATCTAATACCAAACAAATCAGTCCAATAACTACTTTAAAGTTTGTTACCTTCACCACCTTATGACTTTTGCATCTATTATTAAGAAGCAAAGCCTTGTATCATAGAAAACCAACAAGCTTTTGCAGTATCTAAAGAAAACTACATACCACAACAATTATCAAGTAATTGATCATGTGGCACAATGGTAAAGAGCTTGGATGCGTGTGGGTGAATATGGGTTTGAATATGGCATCATGCAATTTTGACCTTTTTTTAATGAGCAAGCTATGAAGGAGCGAAGCATTGATTAAAAAAAAAAAAGAAGAAGATAGGTTTAGCATTGTGTAGTCACTGAAGTAAAAGAAAGTATAAATACTTATATTTACCATTATGTCACTATGTTCTCGACTGAAATGTTTCCCACAAATAACAAAGAAAACATTGAAAATGTGAAATCAGTGTTTTCAAATTTACACCTTTTTTAGGAAATATTTTCATGGAAATGTTTCCTTCAAAATCTAACCAAACATATTTTTAAGTATATTTTCTATTTTTACTAAAAATAAACAATACACAAGGGGAAAGAAGTAAATATCTTTTAACATAACAATGAAACACAAGGGTAGCACTTATATGGACAATTTTATAGTGGTCTTTGTGAATTAAGGACCATTATGGTATTTGAATCCTAGCTACTAAAATTCCAATAAATGGTAAAAATTGACTCAGGAATTTTTTGTGCAAAATAAAAGGTGACTTTATAATTACAAAATGATCTAGCAAATAACCAAAGTTGTAATTTTTAAAACTTTGAAGATGTTATACACCTATGCACTACCCTTCCCCTTCCCAATCATCCTTCTTCCCCTTTTACAAGGCCTTATTCCCACTCATACTAACTATCCACTTACTGCTAGTCATCCACTATCATTTTCCACCACCTCAATCTACCGACCACTTGGGTTCACCTTGCTTCACATACCATTGTCATCTTAAAGCTCCATAACCACATCTTCTTGTTTCTCCCCCTCATCATGGAGCACTCAGTAATTCATTAAACAAAACTAATGGACATTACAGAAAATAACAGGTAAAACAGGGTCTTTACCTTGGTATGCTATGTGATTAGACGAATTCCTCCATGGCGCTTACAAGTATTCTCTATTATCCTAAGGTCTTGCCTGGGGTTTCATAGACTTACAATCGCTAGGGTGTTGGCCCTCAGTATCCTTGAAGAGAAGTTGCTCTATTCTTTGGGTGGAGACCTAGAAAGGTCTTCCCTACACATGGTTAGGGTTTCCATTCTTAACGATCTCACTTGATCTTTGTTTTACATAACCAATCTTTTTGAGTAAATGATCTAACCTTTACAATGTAGCACTACCACAACCCATTGTAACAAGGCCTCAACTAAGCTTGCCAATAGATTACTCTCGACGTAGTCTCACCTATAAAGAAAGGTAGCACAACTTGATATAATTCTTTTGGCAAATTGTTACCTTACTCCTATCAATTATTCGTTAAATTTGTAAAACTAGGTAGAAGAATTCCCTAGATTTATTCTAGAGAAAATAGCCTAAACCAGGCCAACACAGTTGGAGCTTGAAACAATTCCTTATCAAGGTCAGAGAGGTTCTTACCCTGCTCATTCAATAACGAGATCTCAACCTTGACAATTTAAGTTTTCGATTTCCTTGAATAGGATAATCCTTCCCTTTTTGTGATCAAGTTTACTGAGTCCATAGCAAATCGACCAACACAATTTCTTTGATTAGTATCCAGCTTCTCTGCAATCCCTAACCTGTCAATTTTTTGCCCTCTCGGACAGCAGCAGTTTCCTAGAGAGTTCCCCATGTGCCTCCTATGCTATTAATACCTATACCATGAAAGTTCTTAATAAGCTTGCCGGATGCCATGGGCATCTATGCACACAAAATGTTATATTAAGGTGATCAGGCTCAATATTCAGTCAAGTGCGACAGATAGACTACAACACTCATAATAAAGCTATCATGCACTATTATCTATGTCCTTATCACACAAGGGCCTAAAGCATGACTTCTCTAGACTCTCAGTGTATGCATTAGAAGCATAGTCAATCCATCCCTAGGCCAATATAGGATAAACTGCTCAGATAACAAAAATGTAACACCCTTTAAACATATACTCCATGCTCCAGTCATGAGGTTATATTTAGAGATTGTTACAGGTGCTATGAAAACTTTTTAGATTGAGAAAATATAACATATGACCCTTACAGTATAATGTTTCATTAATAGATAAGGATTTACAATCTGAATTATTTGATGGAGATATAACTTAAAATATAATTGTTCAAACTTAACTATTTATATACAAAGTTTTTCTTGTTCTACATTCTTCATCTCATTACACCGATAGCCCATCTTGATACTCAAGCTAGAGTTCCAGGTATTGGAGTCAAACCCACATTCTGCGGCTCGTAGGAGTCCCAAAATTCTTTCATAGACTTGAAGGTCTACTCTTTGTGTTGGAATATTTACAGGGACATACAAATAAGTAGTGAGAATTTAAAATTCCTAGTAGATACACTCAATCCACTAAGCACATAAGGTGTCATCGTAAGTATTCCAGCCACATCGGTTTATTATGAAATATGGACAAGTACGTATAGTTACATGTTCAATTTTAAGTTTGAAAATATATTTCTCAAAGCGAATTACTTTTAATAATCATTTGGTACCTTCCAGGGCAAGTATAATAACAATAATAGTATAATTTCCAATCATAATAATGATACCTATACAGTCTAATAAAATAATGAAACATGCATATGCAATTGCACATGAACTAAATCATGCAAGTGCACTTGTCTTTTTGGTTCTTTCTTTAACTTATAACATGAACACCTATATTTGGTCCCCTAGAAGTGGAGGCCTTTCCTACTCCTGGGTAATAGTCTGCTTTTCATGACTGAGCTCATTCCTATATGTGATTTTTTAATTTACTTTCTCTGACACTCACATTGATCTATTCCCCTTAATCTGTTCAAGGGTTGGTCTAAGTAATTATTTGTGACAATATCACCCTAACCTATTACTAGGTGTAGGCCTGATATGTCTCTTAATTAACTTACAAGTTCACATTACCTTATACAGTCTTACACATGGTCATGCATCGGGATGTAGTATGAACTTATGCTCATGCTTCATAACTTTATTTTCAAAATATTCTTGCATGCATTACATTCTCAAAGGTTAAAGGCACATAGCATAGCATACTTAAAATATACAACATTATTATGAATGTATCATTAGTGGCACATCAACCATAAGGATTTGATGTGTATTCACCCTTAGGTCAAGCTTAGTTTCAAGACTTAAGTCATTTGCTATAACCTGCACATACCCAAGGATTGTCATAACCTAAACTGATAGCTCTATTTCTTAATGAACACTTGGGTTATAAGCCACTAGAAATTTGCCCTTAATTTAGAAATTCACCATAAATCCATTTCTCATCATGTGACCTTTATATTTTATAGAGACATTCATTATCACATCCTTTACTTAACCCACTTGGTCCCATTACATTTGAACAAGTGTAAGTTAAGTTATGTTGCCTCAATTGAGACAATCTTGTTTCAACTTTAAACCTAGCTAGAAACGTTACAAATTTCACAAAAATTCCATTTTAGGTCAATAAATTCTAAAACTTTCCAATTTGGTTCTACTTAGATTGAAATTTCAAATGAACTTGGTCTCACTTAGTTTCAAGCTTTAGAAACTGAGATATTAAGGTCTCAAAACATGGTTCATGAGTTGACTCTATTTTTGTCCTATTTTATTCTAAAATTTATATCTAATGCAATTAGGCTTATCTAACCATAATTTTTGGTACACATAATCACATATCTCATACTTTCAAGAAAAAATAGTCTTATTCCAAAAAACTATTTGAATTGCTCCAATTTAGTAATTAAATCCACTACCTTGCTTTGACTTCTAAATTTGAACTATCAAATTGTAAGATTTCTTAAAAATTCATTTCTCAGTAGATTTTTAGTAAATTTTAACTGAGGGTAACTCTATGTGTTCAATTTCAAATAAACCAAGTTCCACTTAATTCTAATAACCATAGCTCTAGAAACAATTTTTGCAACATAAGGGGTTCAAATTAGTGGGTCAATTGCCTCCCTTTTTGATGTCTCGTGTTAGACTCTTAAGCTATCTACCACCATCATTCAATTAACCCTCATGTAATAAACTTATCAACCTATCAAAACCAAGACATACACACTGTCATTATGGTTATGCATAGCTAAACATAAGCATACAAAATCACAAGCAACCAAGTACACAATCAAACTCAAACCAACATTTCCAAGCATAACCATCACATAACCCCTTCATCAACATCATCATTCAGCCAACAAACGTCAAATTTTAATGAAGGCCTATGGTTTTGGTATAGCTTGTGGCATTAGAAATTGAGATGAAATAACCTAAGATTTGAGCTACCTACCTCAAGGTTCTTAGAGCTATGGAAGCAGAGAAGCTAAGAATAACTCCTATCCTTTCTCTTCTCTCGTGGCCATAGCTTTCAAGCGGCTGGAAGGGCTACAAAAGCTCTATAAGTGATTTGAATCATTCAATTCTTTGAGGGTTTTGAAGAAGAGATGAGGATTAATTTTCATAAAAAGAGTAAAGTATTTTGAGACCAAGAAGGCTATCAACCATAAGCTTGAAGCTCATGTATATGGTGGTGGTCAAGAATAAGATAAAGAAGGTGATGATGGTGTGTATGTTAGGTGTATGGCCATAAATGAGGGAGAAAAAGAGAGCATGTGACTGTTGTGATATTTGTTTGAGGGGGTGATGGTGATTAATCCATCGATTGGAGTTGATGCGTCACTTTCACGTCCACTTGTTTACTTAACATAAGGTGTGGCTCATTTCTAGTCAACTGCTCTAACTACTCTCATGACATGCTTATGTAATCCCTGTAGGATGATTTCCTTTGATTTGTCATGATCAAAGACAATATGGGACCTTTGAGGATTAATTTAAGGTATCTGTTGATTAATTCAGGTAGTCTAAATCATTCGAGATAATATTCTCATGTGTGAGTAATCCCACACTTTTGTTTAAAACCCTACGCATAAATCACCATTTATAAAGTTATTACATATATATTATTTATCTACTAGTGTCATGGGGCTCACATATTCCCGGAATCAGGATTTTCTTCTAATGCCCCTCTTGACAGTCATAAACCTTTATTTACAATTTTGCCATTATAATTTAATAATTACAAATTTGTCCCTTTTTTTGCTATAGTTCACTTATTTATTATCTTGTCCTTGCCTCGGGTTTTAGTTTCCTTCTATACTGATCTACCCTCGGAGTTAGGGGCATTATGAGTTTCCTATTTTTTGTTGCTAAGCTCAACATGTGGATAGAGAATCCATAGCTATAATAAACAGGTAAAAGGATAAAGGATCCCCTTATCTTAAACCTCTGTGAGGGAACAATTGTTAGGAGGGGATTCCCTTAATTGTGAAGCGATAGGTAAGAGCTTTAATGCATGTCATTACCAAATACACTAAGCTAGGTCTGAACCCAATAACTAGAAGGAAATCCTTTAGGAAATTCCAATCTAGCATATCGTAGGCTTTGCTCATATCTAATTTTGCTAAAAAGCAGTCTTTACTTCTACCCTGCCTTTTCTTCAAAAAGTGAAAGATTTGATGAGCCACCAAAATGTTATCTTGAACTAACTAGCCCCTTACTAAAGCACTCTAGTTCTAGGTTATGAGGGAATTCATGTGGTTCTTTAGTCAAGAAACTATAACTCTGGTGACAATTTTATAAAAGAAGTTGCAGCAACTAATAGACCTGTATTCACTAGCACTTTTGTGCTTGGGAATCTTAGGAATAAGAACAACTATTGTTTCATTTATCTCCTTTGGTAAAAAACGTTGTTAAAAGAAAGATTTGGTAGCTTCAAACATATCCTTCCCCACAACCTGCCAATGATTTTGGAAAAATAAGCCATTAAGTCTGTCCCCTCCCCCCAGTGCTTTTAGAGCACCAAGTCAAAAAGTTGTTGATCTGATTTCTTTATCCGATACAAGTGTACAAAGATCATCATTCATTCTTTCATCTACCTTTTTTGGAAGGAAACTAGCACATTCTAAGCTTCCTTGAGCCTATGCGAGAGCAAATAGATTACCAAAGTGTCTAAGCTCCACTTCGGTTGCCTTTTCTAAGCCTTCCTCCCAATCCCCATTCTCATTCTTCAACCATTGTATTCTTTTAAAATCTCTTTTCTAAATATTTTTTTGAAAAAACTTCGAGTTCCTATCACCCCATTTCAACCACTTCAATCTAGACCTTTGATCCCAAGATTTTTCTTTTCAACACTATAGTTTTCTAATAAGCTTTTTACTTGAGCCTAGTCAATTTCTTTTCCAACACTGTTCAACAAGTCTGCAAACTTTTTCAATTTTGTAATCTCCTTTGGGGCATGCTTAAAGGTGGCATTATGCCATTTCATTAGTTCTTGGAATTCTTCACTTTCTCGATAGGATTAAGCCAAGATTGTTGTTCCAAGTGTTCTCCAACATAACCCCCTGAATAACTTTATCATAATCTTTGTGGCCTTCCTAAAAGGCTTCGTACTTACACCTACCTCCATCACCCACCTTCGGCTTAGAATTCAAGAATAAGGAGTAGCGGTCAAAATTAATAGCAAGAATTGCTATCACTACTATATTTATTCTTCCATTCCCAAATAGCCAAACTTCTACCAGTTCTTTCTCTAACTATAAAATTGTCCCTTAGGTTAATGAACCAAGTGTACTTAGACCCCTTAATAGCAAAATCCATAACGCCCATATCATTAAGGACCTCTAAAGGTGTTTATTTGGTTTTGGTTATGAGGTCTGTGGCCAAACTTCTTTCAGAGTGAAGGATTTGGTTGAAATCACAAATGCACATCCATGGGGAATTATGGTCAACTTGGAGACTCTAGATTGTTCCTCATAACAACCCCTTTTCTCTAAAATTTGGATTGCCATAGATAAAGGTTCCCTTCCAATGATCACCCTCTTCCTTTTTAATATGGTAGGTATGAATAAAATTATGATCTAATTCCAAAATCTAAACTTCAGTTCTCTTTGACCAAAATAGAACTAGGCCACTAGCAAGGCCTTGTGCATCAACAGAAAAATAGTTCTCAAATCTCAACTTCCTTTTTAAAGCTTCAATTCTCTGCAATTTCACTCTTATTTCCATCAAAAACAAGATTGCAGGTTGGAATCTTTGGCAAAGGTCCTAAAGTTCCTGAATTATCGAGGTCCTTACCACTCCTTGATAGTTCCAACTGATTGTGATCATGGCTGAGGTGGAGGCATGATAAAGCCCGCCTCCTTAACCATTTTTCAACCATCTTGTGACTTTTCAGTAGGTGTCATATCTTCCTTCCTTTTTTTTCGTTTTGCATGATTCTCATCATTATCCTGATCATTCCTTTAATAATCCAATAAAAATATCTCTTGAGATTCTTTGGTTCTTTTTTAAAGAAATGGCTTTTGAAAACCCTTTTGCTAGACAAATCTCTACGTCCTCATAATCTATATCACCAGCAACCTCCCATTCTCCTCTTTCCTCCTTAGGTAATTGCACATAGTAAACTGATTTTCCAGTAGTATTAATGTAGGAAATATTTGTATTGGAAAAATTTAGGAACTGTTTACTTATAGATTGGTCACTACAGCAGTTTAACAATGTATGTAGGTTCTAGTTTGGGATAACCTTCATGTTTCCTGGGCCAAAATGAGTTTAGGCTTCCCCAACAGAGCTTTCTACTAGAACTGGCCTTCTCATGCTATTAGGCTCTTTTTGTACTTCTATTTTGCTCTTTTCATGCTTTCCTAGTAAGTTACAGCCTCGGTGCCTCTTCTTTTGGTGTAAATATTCATTTAGGACATATTAGTGTCATTAGGCCAATTTAGCTCCAAGTTCTCCTCTCGTAACTGCTCATCCACCCATTGGCTGTAATATCCTTTTTCTTGATTTAGATTACTTTCTTAGAGAGACAAAATCTGACCTTCTATTGGCCCCTTTGCATTATTGTCTCCTCTATGACCCTTATGCACTTTGTTGTCTCCTCCATGACCTTTATGTACTTTGCTATCCTTTCCTTGTATGGGCATACAAACCTCTACCTTGCTTCTTTCTCCATATTGCCCTTGATACTTAGAGTTATCCCTTTTCTCTATCTTTCCTCTAAGGACTATTACATACATTGTTCCCTAAGGAAGTGCTATGCGCTTTCCCTCCTTCCCCTTTCTCTTGACTTTTCCCTTTCCTCCATGGATTCTCCCTTCTGACGGTAGCTAGAGATTTAGTTGCTATAACACTAAAATGTAACCTTCCCAAATACAGTACCATGCTTAAGTCATAGTACCGTACTCAAGAATTGTTACTGCTACCTGAATAGACTTTGTCTGATAGCAATCTCAGCCGTCTTCAATATTTCTTGAACTATCTAAAGATAATATGGAAATAAGCATAGGAGTGAGAATTTAAAATTCTCAATGGGATTCTCTAAATTGTCACATATAGTGTCATCATTATTATCTCCAGCTGCTTCAATTTATTATGAAAAAAGTGAACACATTATATAAACTATTCAATTTTATAATTCGAAAATATATTGTCCGAAACAGAGTTCATTTTATTCATACATTTATTAAATAAAGAGAGAATCTTAACATTAACATAATACCATGAAGGATAATTGAATAAGGTGCATAGATTCATAATAAAATAAGGAACAATTGATTCTCATGCATAAATGAATGTATATGACTTCTTGGTGTAAGTGTCTTTACCTCTTTTATCTTTCTTTACTTTCTTTCTTTGGCATACCTAGGCATTACGTATTGCACCGTCCCTAGGGTGTGTATATTGGTTTGCACTTGAGCATTACATATCACTATCCTCAAGTGTACCCCCTTACTTATCTTCCACCTGTACTTGGTCCCCTAGGGTGAATGACCTCTCTCACCTCTGAAAAATAGTTTGCTTTTCAGAATTGAGCTCATTCCTATACAAAATTGCTGTGTTTACTTTCCTTGATGCTCCCACCAACTTATTCCCCTTAAATTTGTTCAGGGACTATCCCAAGTAACGTGGAATTGTTATTATATATTTAATCATGAAGTCATGAATGCATATGCTAGAGGAATCATATTCATGATGCATGATTCATATACTTCTACTGAAAATTCGGCAGCATAACGGATCGAATCTACTTCCCCTAACAAATATCCTTTACTACCCCTCTATTCAAAATCTTGTCGCAACAAACCTTGCCCACTGGATTTGCAGTAATGACTGGTTTCTATAGAATGAGGTAGCAAGAGAAGAGGGGGTTGAATCATGCTACAAATAAAATCTAGTTCCTTAAAAAAAATTTTGAACAACTTTCTCAAGTTTTAGAAATAAAAACTTTCTTGAAGTATGAAAGCGAATAATTAGAAATAAAAACTATTGTTCACATAAATGTTTTGTTTTTCTTGATGGGAAAAATATATCACACAGAATAGAAGACTAAATAGATTAATGAAATAAATAGTCGATAGGGATAGAAAGATCTCACAAAAAATTTTATACTGGTTCAGCCAACCACTGCCTACATCCAATCCCCAAAACTTTGTTGAGATTTTAGAAATTGAATATTGTTTCTTCAACCTTCTCCAAGTTTTTACAATCGAGTAGTTTTCTCAAGCCTCTCCAAGCTATACAGATAAGTATGAGCAAATTGATACAGTATGTGTAACTTTTCTAACTTCTCAATATGAGAATGTTGGCTAATACAAAGTAAAAGATAAGATTTTTAGTTTAGAAGTTAGAATGAGTAACTTTCTGGTTGTTTAGAAAGTTGAGAAAGAAGAGCTTTTGAATGTTCTTGAATAGCGCACAATGTTCAACAGTGTATCTCCTTCTTCATCATCTTCCAGCTTTTTGTAGACTTTAAATATAATCATTGAGGTGTGCAGATCTTGAGCATTGAGCTATTTTGATCCCTTAGTCTATGGCTAGATATAAAAGATGTTGCTTTCTTTCTTAGCAAGTAAAAATGTACAAGAAGAGGAAAAGTAGCCGTTGATGGTTCACCAGTTTTTCAAACTTGTCAGCACATCTTTTGGATCATGTCATGTCACGTCATGTTTGACTTTTTGAATTGATCCTTGAATTGTGCAGAAGAGGCTTTTAGGGTAAGGTACTTCAGGAATTGCAAATTTCTAGTTGTCACCCTTTTGGACATAGCTTTCTAGATAGTTCTTCCTTTTTATGCATCTATGATCCTTCTAATGGCTTGTTCTTCCTTCTGAACTTGCTAATGTGCTTCTTGAGTGAGAGAAAGATCATGAATGTGACAAAGTGTTCTTTTACTAAAGTTGTGAAGATAGGATATGCAAAAGAACTTGAACTTTGTATGATCTTAAGTTCATTCCTATACAAATTTCTTATTCTAACTCACAGAAGCATTCAAACACATTATCAAATGTTAGTCTACAAAAGATTTTATTAAACTTTGATTTGTTCATCAAAACCTTTCCCTCAATAGGTTTCAGACCACTAGGTGGCTTCTGAAAAGCATTGGAGATAACAGTTTCTCCCTTTCTTCGCAATCTTCCAAAGGAACTACATCCCCTTCTAAAGGAACATCCCAATTGACTCCTTCAGTCTTCTCAGCAAACTCACCCAACATGTATTCCTCCCTTTCCATGAAGAAGAAAAAAAAAATACTATTCTACACTGTTGGCCACTGAACCAGAGCACTCTTTGAAATAGCTAACAAAAAGTAAGGAGGATCAAATCCAACAAGGAAACTAACAAAAACATAGCCTTAAAGACAAGGGATGTCTTTTCACAAGGAAAAGAGATAACTCCTACGTAAAGGAGAAATTAAAAAAAAAAAATTCAAGCTTCATTGGATTGTAAGTTTATAGTGCCCTATTTAAAAGATTTTAAAAAAACTAATCTGATCAGCTTAGAGGATTTGGTAGGCTGGCCTTTTTTATTTTATTTTTCTGTCCTTTTTTTTTTCTCTGGCACTATTCAGGTAGTTCCCATTTTTGCATGAGTTATCCTTTTGAGCCTTTTTTTTTTTCAATCTTTATTTTACTGGGTACATTAGGAGGTTCTTCCTTTTGATGTTGATTCAGTCTATTCATAGTTGAATTTTAGGAAACCTCAACTTAGGCTGGGTTCTTTTTTAATGTGTGATAATTGTTTCCTTTTTTTTTTTTGTTTTTTGGATATGTGTTTTGGCCCATTTTCTGAAATTTGTTAAAAAGAACAAAAAAAAATATAAATAATAAAATAAAAGTATTAAAATAATAAATAATAATAAAATATATAAAAAATTGGAATTGTTTGATGTTGGTGCTTTTTAAAAAAAAAAAAAACAAAAGTTAATTGCTTATTTGTTTCATTTGATAATCATCTTGAATTGTTTAATTTATTTACAATTTGCGTCCATTGCACAATCAAACATTATTTACCCTCCAAATAAATTTAACTTCATGCAATGACTAAAGGTGGTGATTATGCACCTTTTACTATTTTTGAATCATAAGGGTTTATTGAATAGTCTAGTATTAAATTGAATCCTATGCAAGAGCAGGTTTTATTTCAATCAAAATGTTTTTATCAAAATATCTTACAAAAGTTTTTATTTTATTTTATTTGAGCATTTACTTCAATAATTCAATAGGAAATATTTTCAAAATGTTTTTATCCTCCCAATGATCATTCGTGGTGGCTAAGAAGCCCCTGCTTCTTGTAACGCCTTACTAGATGTAATACTATGCTTAAATCACAATATTTCACCCGATAAAAATGGACGTACAGCAAAGGATACAAAAATGGGGCCATCAAAACAAAATAAATCGGCCAATCCACATGAAGCATAACCCTAGATGGTCCTTATAGGACATTGCATGTACTAACTCTCCATAGGAAGCACAACCAGAACTAAGTCTATGGCCCAAAAGCACCAAAAGATGACCAAGATGTACATCACCATCCACTAGCTAATGACTCCCCTATATGGATTCCGAAGAAAGAATCCATTTGCCATACTAATGTCAACTAGGGTGTAACTGCCATTTGGTGCTGAGGATGAGGAGGATAAGCCCGTAGCCTCAGAGGAGTCTTCGTCATTGTCAGCAGAGATAGAGAGGGTAACAACTTCTATTATATAACCCATGCTTGAGTCATGGAGTTATATTAAAAGGTTGTCACTGTGCTAAGAAACCTTTAAAATATGGAAAATATAATACATGACCCTTTAACTGCTCACTTTATTACTGACTAATAGTCTTTGATACATAGATAAAAAAATAATTACACTTTAAAGGGAATTGTGACTGACATAATACACAGCATTTACTTCTAACTAGCCGTTAGCTAGCTTCAATAGTCTCTTGATTTGGCTTATGCCCGATTCTTGCTCAATGAATGGCCCTGTACTCTGCCTTGCACTTGATTTTCAACTTGGGTGCTGGAATATTTATGGAAAAGAGAAACATACAAGTAGGCAGTGAGAACCTAAGGTTCTCAGTAGGTAAACTCAAATTATTACTCATACAGTACCATCATAAACATTCCAGCCGCTTCGGTTTATTATAAAAATATGAACACATATAAATAAATAGTGATTCAATTTTAAGTTGAAAACACCTTTCTCGAAGCGGGTTATATTTTTACAACCACTTGCCATATCATATGATAGACATAGAAATACGGATAGTATAATATGCTTCAACAAGGATCATAATAGCATTATGACTTAACTAGATAATTGAAGATGCACATATAAATGCGTATACTTGAATGTATGCAAGTGCATTTGACTTAATTCATCTCTTCTTTAACTTGCAACTTAACCTTGTCATTCTGTACTTGGTCCCCCGGAGGTGAATGGCCTCTCTCACCCTTGGGTAATAGCCTGCTTTTTATGTTCGAGCTCGTATCTATACATGAGTGACGAGTTTACTTTCCCCGACCCTCACACCGGTCTATTCCCCTTAAATCTGGTTGAGGGCTGGCCCAAGTCTTAGACAAGATCAGCTCAGCCCACGCTTTGGGTCTATGCCATGCCTCACGTGGTAGCTTAGTACGTCTTTCTTGCAAGTTCTCATGAATCTTATTCTTCTTTGGACATGATTATACATGCATATGCTACATGCAATCATTCATATACTTAATATCATACTTAAATCATTCTTGCATATATGAATCTCATGAGCATAACATATAAATGTATAACATTCATATAATTCACATATTTCTGCCGGAATTTCGGCAGCATAATGGATCGAGTCCGCTTTCCCATGAATAGTGCCAGACTATCAGAAGGATCAATCAAGCAGCAAAACCAACATAGGATATCAAGTTTTCTAACAATAATATCAATCATATAACATGTCAACATAAATACATAACTAAAGTTTTTTGCTCATTCTACTCAATTCTGCCCGATTTTGTAAAATTCACCATAATTTCTATTCAATTCATTTGGACCTAAATTTTGAATATGTTATAGATCTATGTGTCTAGTTCCAACCCTTTTAGTCCCATCTCATTTTGATTTATGTAGCTCAAGTTATTCAAAGTTTACTTCTGTCTGCCCTACAGCTAACTAGAATTGTACTCTTAGAAGTAAAAATTCACTAAAAATAGAAAACTAGGTGAAATCATACTAAATTCATATCAAATTAAAGCTAACAAGACAACCTTTCTAATGAAAGAAGTTTTATCTCATTTTCATAAGTATATTTTGAGATATAAACCCCGGAACTTGACCCTACTAGACTATCTTGTTCTAGCCCGGTTTGAACTTAAGTCAACTTCATTGATGTGCTGGGAACAAATGGCAACGAGTCTGACTCTGAAATTTTAATGGAATGTTTCCTTACATGTTAGCTTTCAAACAGCGTTAGTTTCACTCAATTTGGAGTTGTGTAGGATGAGTTATACCCTTCTCAACTCATACTACCCAGATAAGAATCCAGATTTCTAGGTCAAACTTCAAAAATTCATAACTAATTCTATCCTAATCCAATGGCTTTATATTTTTATGATGGAAAGTCCTGAATGTCTAGTTTCATATAAAAATAGTTTCATCAAATTTAATCGGCTGTAGGCAGAGCCGTACACTCCGTCATACGGACCGTCGAGGGAAAAACCCTAACAGCTTCTTGAATTCTTCTTGGATTCATGTTTTTCTCTAATCAATCCATCCAATCTTCAATTCAAACTCACATATACACCCTAAACCAACCTTAATTCATCCTCATCACTCAAGATAACATCAAAATCTTGCAAGAAATTGGGAAGAAAGTGGAGTCCCCATCATCCCAATTCAAAGAAAACAAGAAAGAAGTTGGAATTCCTACCTCTTCTAGGTGTTGTTGTGCAAGATTGGTGCCTTGGATTGAAGGAATCTTGATGAATCTTGAAGAGTAGATGGAGATGGAGTGAAGATGAGTTGAGATAGGAGAGAAATAATGAGAGTTCAGCAGGTTATAAATCCGAAAATAATCAAGGGAGTTGGAAGGAAATAATTGGAGACTTTTGGAGCAAGATTACATGTGATTGGTGGATGTGTTTTCCCTCTCCAATCTGATTTGGCTGCCTTCTTGAAGGCTGATTGTGGCGCCACTTGTGGGGTGTGTTGGCTGAATCTTGGCCATCCATCCTAGGGCTCTCACAGCATAATTTTTATTGGTTCGGTTCTGACAGTTCAAAGTACCGAAATCTTACCGATTGCCTTTAAATCGGTAAATCAGTTTTGGAAAAATCCTATGAAGTTTCCTATACTTTCAATCTAATTTTCTCATATCTAATTTCTCTAAATGATACTTAATTGGCTCTAAGTAAAAATTTAGTCGAATGCTAATTAATCTTAAGTAGTTGATAAAACCGAACAACTAGGCAAAAACGATAAAAATTCAGTGGAGGTGAGGCCAAGTTTCTCCACTATCTTGAGCAACACTTGGCGCCACTCATATGTGGTAAGAGTGGCTGAATTTCAGCCATTCAACCTAAGGTTATCAGTGTAGAATTCTACTGATTCGGCTCTGGCAGTTTAGAACACCGAATATTTATCGATTTCCTCCAAACCGGTCAAACGTTACTTAATAGTTTAAGATATCTACATATTCAATTTAATTTATCTTAAGCTTAATCTCTCTAACTAATATCTAATTAACACTTGATAAATATTTAATTAACCTCTAATTGCCCTTACATAACTATTGAAACCGAATAAGCGAATTAACGGAGTAAATTAGAAAATTTCGTAAATCCGGAGCCTTTTGATTTCCTATTTTCTGTAACTAATGGCATTTTCGTAATTTTGAGCAAGTCCAGGGGCACCCTACGTCATTTCACACCAGACTGCCTCCATGGCCCGATCGGCAGAGATTTAAACTTCTACGATTTTGCCACGTAATTCTGCTCCGCTTAAAATCTCATTTTGCTAATTCTACCGATGTGGGGACATAAATGTCATTTTATGAAAAGTTCTAGGGTTATTGTGGAAATATTCACTTGGGGTTAAAGTACAATTTCTAAAACTTTTAGGCAAGAGTGAAATTAACAAAAGTTGATAAGGGCACTTTTATCATTTCCTAATTTTTAACATATGGCAGTGCCATATTTTCAACGGCAGTGTTACACTACCTTATAATTTCAACTGTAAGGATCGTCATGGCATAATGCTACCTGAGAAATTCTCACACTGCCTAAGGTAATTAATTCAAAGTTTCCATTACATTCGGTTTACTAAAGTGGGGATGCTACAGAGAGAACCTGTTGGGGTGGTGCAGCTAGAGCTGCTACTGCTGCTGCTCGAGGTAGGAATGGATGTGCCATATATAATGGGATAGCAATATAGGGAGTAGAAGGATCAAACTGTTGGTGAGCGAGAGGAACAGTGAAGTCTCAGTGGAAGAAGAAGTAAAAATGGAAATGGCAGGTGCTGGAGATGTATATAGAGTCCAGATAAAGGTCAATATGGAATACAAGTCATGAAACTCAATGAAGACAATGCCTATTGCCGCCTAGTCCATAGTCTGAGAATGACGCGAGCAAACACAGTAAGGTGAGAATTTAAAGAAATTCTTAGTAGGATTCCTATAATTATCATATACTAACATCGTATTCATTCGCAATTGCTTCAGGTTTTATTTAATTATGAAAAAGGCGAATAATAGAATACATTATCCTCATTATCCTGAGAATGACGCGAGCATACACAATAAGGTGAGAATTTTAAAGAAATTCTCGATAGGATTCCTATAATTATAATATACTAACATCGTGTTCATTCCCAATTGCTTCAAGTTTTATTTAATTATGAAAAAGGCGAATAATAGAATACATTATCCTCATTTATTTGATTTAAGAAAACATAACTCGAAGCAGGGTTCAATTTTATTTAAGGTAGCAAAAACAGAATAAGCATCAATATGGCAACATATAGTACAAGGTGCAGAATAATAAAGATAAAAATTGTAAAAGAGCATAACATTTAAACCACAGGCAAATAACATATCTGTGTAATGCAATCATGCATGTACTCAAGACTCACTTTATGTCATTTATCCTTAAATTAGATATCATAAACTTCTTTCTTACTTGATCCTCTAGGAGTTTTTGGCCATATAACTCCTGGGTAATAGTCTACTTTTCAGGACCGAGCTAGTTCCTATATAGAAATGCCGGGTTTGCTTTCCCTGACCTTTCCACCGATCTATTTCCCTTAACTTTATTCCGGGTCTAGCCCAAGTAATATGGAACTTTTCATAAGCTTTATAAGTCTCATAATGAATACTAACTTGACTTGGATATTTCATGCATATGCAAATGTCTCATGTCTTATGCAGGGTTTCTACCGAAATTTCAATAGCATAATCGATGAGTTTACTTCCTCATGAATAATGCCAGCTAGCTAGACAATCATGTATATAGAAAACCAACAAAATACATCAACCATTTTAATACTCATACAAAACTTGCAACCTTTGCATTTAAATTGGATTTCTGCTAATTGCTTCAATTTTGCCTGTTTTTAGAAATTAAGCCCTAATTTTTGTGTAACTCATTTAAATCTAAATTTTGGATATATTGGAGTGTTATGTGTCTAGTTTATAACCTCTTTGATCCCATTAAGTTTTGATATGTATAACTCGAGTTATTAATATTTTACCTAAGTCTATTCTATTACTAGGTAAATTTACACACCAAAAAGTAAACATTCACTAAAAATAGAAACTGATTGGAATTATACGAAACTTATATCATCTTAAAGGCAACTGAGTTTTGATTTCCAATAAGTTTCACTTCATTTGAGTTAATAGAACTCGAGTTATGAGCTCTTGAATTTGGTTAACCTGCACTGCCCTGTTCTAGCCCAGTTGGGACTTAGGATAACTTTCATGAATTACTGGGAACAACAAGGATTGAATTTAGTTTTGAAATTTTTATTGCATGTTATTCTTTAATAAAATTGGTTGTACTCAATTTGAAGGAGTATAGGTGTAACATCCTCCCAAGCACAGTACTATGCTTAAGTCATAGTACTACACCCTGGAGATGTTACTGTTACCTGAGCGAACCTCATCTGACAGCAACTTCAGCCGTCTTCGGAAACTTCTAAAATCATCTGGAGAGAGACAACATGGAAATAGGAGTGAGAATTATAAAATTCTCAGTAGGATTCTCTAATTTTCATACATAGTGTCATCATGGTTGTCTCCAGATTGCTTCAGTTTATTATAAAAAAAAAAATGAACATGTCATGTAAACTGTTTGATTCCACAGTTTGAAAAATACATTATCCGAAGCAAAGTACATTTTATTTATACACTTGTCAACTCATGAATTATATTATGAATGATAACTGGAACATAAATAGAGTATAATAGCATCAATTTCCTGGAAACATAGCCTCTACTCATAACTTTACTTGTACTTGAATTTATACATATACATAAAATTTACTTCTCTTTCATTCGGTACTTACACTAGCTGGGTCATGCCATGCCTCATGTAAGTTCTGTCCCCTGTACTCACACTAGCTGGGTCGATGCCATGCCTCATGTGATTAGGGTGCTTGCATATACTTTAATATTTAGTCTTTAGTCTTTTACTTGGCACACCTAGGCGTTACGTATCGTCGTCCCTAGGGTGCTTTTACTGCCCTTGGGTAGCCTAGCCTTGGAGTGAGCTCGCCAGCTTCACCCGTGACCGTCGTCACACCGACTCACCCACAAGGGGACCCACTGCCTCTAGGTTGGAGGGACCCAATGTGCAACTGCCTCCAACATAGAGGGACCCAAGTCTTTAGCTGCCTTCACGAGGAGGGACCCATGTGCAACTGCCTCCAGGTGAAGGGACCCATGTCTTTATCATTTAACTGCCTTCACAGGGAGGGATTTCAAATAACTGCCTCCAAGTGAAGGGACCCACATTTTATCTTATTTAGCTGCCTTCACAAGGAGGGACCTCGAATAACTGCCTCCGAGTGAAGGGACTCATATTCAATATATTCACATTCTTTCATTCTCATACATATTCAAGCATAGTCATACTGAGTGTACTCATACATATACTTCATTTATTTTCATATGTCATTATACACATGATCTTCACGTACATGTTCATTACATGTAAAGGCCCGTAGCCTCCTTACCAACTTGCCGGTACTCATGCATATGCTACATCACTTACCCTCACATACCTCATAACATAATTATGTCATTTTTGAATATAGGGTTTCTATATGCCCATTTATACTTTAATTCATCCTTACATCTAAACATTCATAGCTTCTTAGACTTCTACCGTAAATCCGGCAGCATGACGGATCAGCTCCGCCTCCCCATGAATAGTGCCAGTTCACATAGACAGTTCAGTCATAGTAATATAATCAATCTATTTGTATATATGGATCAATACAAAACTGGCAATCCTCAACTCAAACCTTATATGTTTCACTAACACTTGTAAAATTATCACTTTGGCCATCCTGCCAATTCTATTCGGTTCTGCCCGAATCTTGTATAATCCACCTTTATCTCTATTCAACTCATTTAAATCTGAAATTTGGATATGTCATAGCTCTATATGTCTACTTTCTAACCTCTTTAGTCCCATGTCATTCTGATTTATATAAATCAAGATATTCAACTTTTACCTCAGCCTGTTCAGTCACTAGCCCGAATTACACTCCTGGGAATATAAATTCACTAAAAATCGAAAATAAGCTCAAATCTTACGAAATTGGTCTCATATCAAAGCTAACAGGACAACCTTTCATTTTCCCCAATTTTCACTTGGTTTGCTTAAGTATACTTCGAGTTATAAGTCCTGAAAATCGACCTTCCTGAACTACCCTGTTTTGGCTCGGTTGGGACATAGAGCAACTTCCTCGAACCACTGGGATCAATTGGGACCATAAAAAACTAGGAATTTCATACTGGGATGTTCCCCTATGTATAGGTTTTCTAACAAAACTGGTTTCACTCAATTTGGAGTTGTATAGGGTGAGTTATACCCTCCTCAAGTCACCCTGCCCGGATGAAAGTCCTAAACCCTAGGTCAAACTTCAAAAATTCGTATCTCTCTCAATACTAATCCAATAACCTTATATGATATGTCCATGGAAATCCTTGAATGTCTACTTTCATCTAAAAATGTTTCATTGAATTTGACCGATTATAGGCGGCGCCGTACACTCCGCCGTACGGACTGCCGTGGACTCCCTCACCAAGATAGCATCCCACTTCTCCACTCCTTCTAATTTTCTCCTTCTAATCATAATTCTAACTCAAAATCTTCTATTAATTCAATCATAATTCATCATAATCCATCATAATACATCCAATAGTTCATCAAATACATAAAGAAGAATACAATCTCATGCAATCATAGTGCAAGGAATTCAAGAATAGAAATAGAATCCTACCTCTTTGGAGTATGATTGGAGCTAAGTGTTGAAACTTGGAGTGTTAGAACCCTGCTAAGCTTGAGGGAGTAATGGAGTTGGAGAAGAGAAAAGAGAGCTGAACAAGGGAGAAAGTAGCGTAGAAATGGGGCTGAAGGAGAGAAAGAATGAGTTATATATATAAGCTTGAGGCGGTAGTCAGCTTGGAGGGCTTTGATTGGCTGAATTTCTTGTGGACAAAAATTTAGCTACGTCTCCCTTTTAGTGGAACTCACCGCCATACTATTTGAAATCGGAACTCGCCTCTATTCTGCTTGAAGTCGGAACTTATGCCATATTTATTTGAGCTCGTAGCTGAAGCCGGATGTCGTAACTCGTCCCTTCTTGTTTGTGACTTGAGGAAATCTTGTCTGGTTTATTCGAGACTTGGAAGCTAGGTCGGAAGTCGGAAGTCATAGCTTACAATCTCCTAATCTCGGAAATCCGAATTCAAACTCGGGAATACCAACAGATATGGAAAGCTCTTGGGAATAAACTCGAAGATTGGAAATCGTGTATGACTTGGAAATCAACCCAAAGATTTGAACTCATGTCCGTTCTAATTGAGTTCAACTCTAAGGATGAAGCTCTTCATATTGAACCTGGAGATCGCTTCTATAAACTCTAAAGTCGGAAACCGTGCACATTTCATTTTGAAACATGAAGTCTTAGATCGGGACTCGAGTACATCTTGCTTGAAACTTGAATATAAATTATGAGATCGGAAGTCGGGTCCATTTGTTTTAAGGCATGAGGTCAGATATCGGGAATCACATCCATGTTGTCTAACTTTGAAGTTTAAGTCGGAAGTCGTGAAGTAGTAAATTATGCCACTTGAAGTCAGAGGTCGGAAATTATGCCCAATATACCTTAACTCGAAGTCGGAAATTGGTAATGGAAGATGAAATCAGAAATCGGACAGGTCGTGAAGTCGGAAATTATGTGGAATCCGAAGGCGAACTCAGAAATTGGGATGTTACAATAGGGAAACATATGCCCTACTCACCTCACTCTAGTCGAATTCAAAGACAAAAACCTTGGGCAAACTTCAAAAATTCACATCTCTCTCTATACTAATTCAATGGTCTCATAACTTGTATGGTTGGAAAGCCCTAAATGTATAGTTTTATGTAGAAATAGCTTCATGAAGTTCTAATAGTTGGATATGGACTATAAGGTTTCTCTCCAAACAGATTCTGACTATCCACTCTTTCTAGTTTTCTCATTCTAATTTCAATTCTAACTCAAAATTTCATGTTAATCCCACTGTAAATGATCATCTACATCCAGTACATCATCAAAGAAATGAAGAAAAATAGAATTCCATACAACCACAATTCATAGAAATTAAGAACAAAGTTGAATCCTACCCTTATTTTGAAGTAATAACTAGTCAATCTTGAGTTTCTGGTGAAGGATATGGGTGCAAGAGGCTTGATGGGGGCTGAAAATGGAAGAAAGAGATGAAGAAGATGAAGAGAAGAAAAAGGAAGTCTACTGGAAGGCGGAAAATTTCTGCTTGGGCACCAAAAAAAAAAAAATCAGGCAAGCAAAATTTTTGGGGTAGTTAAAACAAAAGCTTCCCATTGGTAGAGAGCTTTGTGGCTCAATTTTAGCCAACTCTCCTCACTCTTTGTGGCTGTCTTCCACCACTTTTAGAGAGTGAAGTGGCTGAGTTTTCAGCCATTAAGTCTAGGGTTTTGAATGTGTAATTCTATTGATTCGGTTCTAATAGTTTAAAATACCAAATCTCTACCGACTTCCTTCAAATCGACAAAACGGTTCAGAAAAATCTTGTGGGGCTTTCTATGTGTTTATTCTAATTTCCTCAAGTCTAATCTCTCTAATTAACATCTTGTAAATTTTTAATCAACCTTTAATTGGCCTCTATTTACCCTTGGTTAGGAAATTTAATCGAATAATTTGATTAATAATGTAAATCAAGCATTTCAAAACTTTTCAGACATTATACTTCTCGTACCATTTTTGAATCATAAGAGTTCAGTAACATAATGCTAGCTTAAATTCTGTACAAGAGTGGATTTTGCTACAGAACCTTTTTAATTAAAAAAATTCTGAAAGAAAAATCTCTTCTTTTTTTTTTTTTTTTTCAATTCAAGTGATGATCATGAGTGATGACTAAGAAGCCAGGGCATCTTGTGCCATTTTTGAATTATAGGAGTTTACTAAGTAACCTAATGCTAAAATTTTTGAAATATAGGAGTTTATTAAGTAACCTAGTGCTAACTTAAATTCTACACAAGAGTGAATTTTCCTATGAAATCTTTTTTAATAAAAAAATCTTAAAGAAAAATCTTTTTTATTCACATAATGATTAACCATGGTGATCGAGAAATCAATGCTTCCTTTATTGGTTTTTAATCATCAAAACTTATTGAGTAGCCTAGCACTAACTTGAACTTTGTGTATAAGCAAATTTAGTTTCAAGAACAAAAATGTTTTATAAAAAATGTTTTCATGAATTTCCCAAAAACCTTTCCATAAATAAAATCAACCAACCCACCAACATTTTATAAAGAACTATGTGGCTTTGAGTTCCTCATTGTACTAGAGGATATGTACGAGTGGGCAATTTCCATCAAGCCAAAATTAAATTATTATTATTATTATTATTATTATTATTATTATTTTGTGTGCATATAAAATTGCTAAATTCTAATCTTTTTTTAGGGGAAAATAAACATTGTCAAGTTATTAATTAATTTGAGGATTGGGTAAATGGCCTAGCATGGTTCGCTTAACTTGGTCTGTGACACACTACTTTTTAAATTGGTTGGATTAGGCTGGTTCGCCTAATAAATGGACTTCTAATGTGCTAGTTCACATCCGCATCACACAAGCCTGCAAGCTCGCAAGCTAGCCTACATTGCCTTCTCTTTTTTTTTTTCTTTGTTTTAGCCTTCTCCCTGCCCCTTTTTTTTTTTTTTACTTTTTTTAAACCAAACCAAAGCCAAAAACTAAAAAAAAGGTCTCACTGTCCTCTCCATGCCTATGTCAGTTGTCAACTCCACCACACTATTTTTTAACCAAATAGACCACACCCTACTAACACTTTAACCCTTTTTCTCATTTCAAATTTGATTTTTTTTTTTTGTTTTTACAGTTTGTAGTGTTAGAGTGAATAAGGTAGTTATAGAAGCAACATACTGCAATTTCTTTTGGCCTTTGAATGGAGGTGAGGGGGCTCGATGGTGGTGACTCCGGTAGCCATGGTGGCTCTAACAGTGACAGTGTCTTTTATAATTGGTGCTGGCAGTGGTAGTTGTGTGCTCTGTGAAACTAAAAGTAGAGAAAGAGGAGGCATTGTGACACGTGAAAGTTGAGAAGGTAAGAAAAAGGCTAAGACTTGAGAGCAAGGCCGGCCGGAAGGGGAGAAGGTAGGGCACCGCTGGCGAAGATTTAGGGTTTGTGACACCTTCCTAAGTACAATTCCTTAATTTATTATTTGCTTTAGTTTCTGAGAAATAAATGCAATGTCCTTTATATTTCACAAATATTTGTATAACAATACAACCAAAATACATGAGCAGTTCTACTACGAGATTCAAAAAGTGAAACAGTCATTTAATGCTAACATGTGTAGATATATTTGCCAATTGTCTTTAGTAACCAGTCAAGTTTCGGTCAAATTCTTCTGGGTTGGTCCTCATTGAGATCTCCTGAGCTATTTGGAGATGACATGGGAATACATATAGGGTGAGAATTTTACATTCTAGTAGGCTTCCTAAGCTACTTGGCAAGCCATGTCATCGTTACTATCCAGCTGCTTTAGTTTTGATACAAACCCTGTGTAGAAACATGATAGCTGTAAGAGATTTGGAATTGTATGGCAGTTACAACCCTTACTCAATACATCAGTAAGAACCTTCGGATATGCCATCCGTGACCTTCAATCAACCCATGACGGAGAACTTTGGGATAAGAATTAGGATTCTTAACCTGTTATTTATATATGAAACAAAACCAAGAATTCACAAAGTACGAGAGCAAAAAGAATAAACCTCACAAATGTATTGATTATCAAAACTCTATCTGGTCTATAGGCCAATTTGCCTATTTAAATATGAAAAAAAGAAAAGATAATGAAACTAAAAATTCTAAAAGATTTGGTCCTAACAAAAAAAAAAAAAAAATTGATCTTATCCCAAAAGATTTGATCCTAACAAAGAAGATTTGATTTCATCCTAAAAGATTTGATTATAACTAATCCTAATTAAAATTCAAATAACAATAAAATTAAAGCCCAAAATATCATAACTATTAAACTCCAATTAATTGGCCAAAACTAATTATGACAATGTCTAGCCCAAATAATATAAGAGCATTCCAAATCAGCCTATGTCTCTAGCTTAGATCCTTGTAGACCAATCAACTAGATCCCTTGCATTGTGATCTCCATTAGTCCCTCCTTCCTCGAAAAAATTCGTCCTCAAATCATCGCCTACTTCAAAAGGGAAAAGATTAGGAACATTAAATATAGCACACACATTAAACTTACCAAGAACATCTAGTTTGGGTGGTCCATCATTGCTCTTAGTAATATGAGTAGCAAAATCCTTTGGCTCCTATAAAAGAGAAACAATAGTACTAGGCAAAGAAAAGTTATGGCATGCGAGTAAGCCTTTTTATACATAAGTAAATTCATTGGCTCAAAAGCACTCCTCATGTCTCTTTCTTTTTATATATAAACTCACTTTTCTCTCTTTCTTTCTAATTCTCTCTTGATTTTTCTCCTCTCTATTCTCCATATCTCTCTTTTTCTCTCTTTATCTTTTTTACTCTTATTTTTCTCCTTAAATGCTCTCTTTATTCTCAATTGATCTTCATAGATCTGACATGGAGTCAAAGGAATAAGTGTGACTTTCATCCCATTTTTTATAAACGAGTACCGGTTCTTGTACCCATCATGGATGACATGCCTATCAAACTGCCAAGGTCTTCCTAGCAATAAATGACCAGTCTCCATTGGAACCATATCACATAACACCTCATCCTTGTATTTTCAAATAGAAAAGGAAATCAACACCTGCTTAGTCACCTTAACTTCTCCATACTCATTTAGCCACTGCAAATTATATGACTTAGGATGCCTGAAAGTAGATAAATTTAACTTCTCTACTAGGATATTGCTAGCCACATTCGCACAGCTGCCTCGATCAATAATCACACTGCAAGTCTTGTCGTGAATAAGACACGACAAGTAAGCATCTGGATCATTCTTTCCCTGGGAAGACATAATCACCATCTTTATGCTACTCAAATTATTGTCCCACCTATTTAGGAATCCCTGCTTTCTTCTATGTCCACCTCTTCTCTAAATATGTTCGCTTATGAAGTTGTCTTCTATGAGTATCAAATGTCTCATTTCTTGCTAAGTGCTCATTCATTGCCTCTAAGGTTGTATTGAGGCATTCAAATTGCCTCTGCATTGCCTTGATAGCAGACTATTCATCCTTATCAACTCCTAAATGTGGCATTCTTACCTATAAAAAATGTTTAGTTTAATAGATGAAACAAGGCATCACCAGTCACTCCCTCACGTGTTTACACTCGTAGAATGGTCACTCAATCCACTCACGTTTATGCTCAATTTTTTTGCTAGCTTTTACTCTCTACTGCTCTTTCTACTCTTGCCTTTTATCACTCAAAAATTCCTTAAACCCTTGATAATAACTGAGTAATCAATATCCGAGGTCTAAATAACCCCACACAAACAAAGAATCAAGAAAACCTAAACTACAAATGAAAATTAATCCCAAATTCATCGATCCAACTTCAAACAACCATAACTTTTGCTCTAGTTATCAGAATGATTACTATTGTACCTTTTTGGAAAGCCCCAGACAAAAGTGATGCAACAGACTATCATTTTTCTTTTTTCTTTTCTGTGTGAATTTTTTTCATGCGATTTTTTTCTTTTTTTTTCACGCGATTTCTATTTTTTTTTAAATTAAGAAGAAAAAATAGGTAGAACCTAAGAACAAGATAGCAAATGGAAATAAAATAAAATAAAATAAAGGATAGGTAGAACTAGGCTCTGGTAACAAATTGATACAAACCCCGTGTAGAAACGCGATAATAAAGAAATTCAAATAAACCCTAATTCAAATAATCCTAATTAAAATTCAAATAACAATAAAATTAAAGCACAAAATATCATAACTATTAAACTCCAATTAATGGGCTAAAACTAATGATAACAATGTCTAGCCCAAATAATATAAGAGCATTCCAAATCAGCCTATGTCTCAAACTTGGGTCCTTGTAGCCTAATCAACTAGATCCCTTGCATTGTAGTCCCCATTAGGATTGTTAAGAAAATGTGTTCTCATATAAAAGAATAGAAGTTCACTTATTAAGTTTGGAAAACATATCCCTTCGAAGCAAGTTAACTTTTATTCACATACTTGATAGAAAAAAGGAATTTCATATGGGTAGCAATAGGTTAATAGGATAATTAGAACTTATGCATATGCATATGTTGCTAGCTACAAATGCAAGTGTATTTGACTTTCTTATTTTCCTTTAACTTCCTTTATTCAACACACCTAGGTGTTACATCTTGCCATCCATAGAGTATCTATATATATCTGCACTTGAGCATTACGTATCTTTGTCCTTAGAGTGTAGTATTTCTTATCTTTTTTTTTTTTTAACTTGTAACCTAACCATCAGTATTTGTCCTCAGGAAGTGAATGGCCTCTCCTACTTCTAAGTAATCGCCTACTTTTCAAGACTAAACTCGTTCTTATACATGATTGCCGGATTTACTTTCTCCGACTCTTACACTGACTTATTCTCATTAATCTGCTCAAGGGCATTATCCAAGTTATATGGAATCATAGTCATCCCCAAAATTCATATATTGTACAAATATTCGTAATGTGCTTATAATTATGCTACATAATTCATATACTTATGTTGACCATCCGACAGTATGACAACTGAAATATAAAGGTTTCCAACATAGACAACAAAAATAACAGGCAGCCAGTCATAGAAAATCATGATCTCAACATGATACCAATAAGAATTCAAGTATGAACATCATAAATAATATAACAACATGGCATTATTCTAGTATGTAGTTGCATAAATGTTCAATCCATTTAGCCCCATATGATCTTGGGACCTCTAAGCGATGTAATTTGCAAGTTATTTTACTTTTCTGAAAAGCTACCTAGAACTTCTAAATTGCACTAAAATTCCATTTTAATTCATTTTCATCTCAAATTTAATAAAATGTAGCCCAATTAGTCTACTTTTAAACTGCTTTACATTCAGTAAATTTCAAGATGTATAGTTTAAGTTATTGAAGTTTTGCTCAAGGCTACCCTATTTTATGACAAACTTGCACACCTAAAATTAGAAAATTACTACAAATTCATCTTACGTTCTTTTACTCCAAAAATATACTAAGATATACCTATATGAATTCTCTTTTGAATCCAACAAGATTCAAACTATTTGAGCAGGTAGAGCTCAAGTTATGAGCTCTATAAAGAAGTTTCAAGGATTTATTGGGAATAATCAATTATGTATCTGATAATAAAATTTTATAGAGATGATTGTTTATGTGTTAGCTTTCTAACAAAAGTAGTTGCACTCAAATTGAAGTTGTATAGGGCAAGTTATGCTCCTTACATCACACACTGGTCACAACAAAGACTATCAACCAATAGCCTACTTCTAAAATTCATAACTCTTTCATCCCAAGTCCAATGGGCCTATATTTGTATGATTGGATTTATCTTTGAGTCAGGTTTCTTCTAAAATTTGTTCCACTTCAAGTTGAGTTTTGTCACTCGAGATATGTCCTTTGTAGTACATACTATCCCCAGGCTCCCCTGTAGCAATTTCTATGTTGTAATTATTTTAGTTTTCTAGTTTACTCTTCAACACTAATCAACTTTACTTAGCCTTAAATCACTAAAAAAGGTCCTGTTTGTAACACCCTACCAACTTGATGTTATGCTTAAGTTATAGCATGAAATTGGATAGGTTGCGTTACCATGTTAGTTCTCCATTTTTAGCTGCATTTATTCTATTATATTTTCTTTTTCTCTAACATGTGTACATATTTGACGAATATACTTACGAAACGTCGCGTTGTATATTATAAACATGAACAGTATTGTAGAACATAACAAAATTTAACAAAAAGGCACTACAGAAAGGAGAACAGGTATTATATCATCAGTCGTATACATACATATGTGAGTTGGAAGCCAACGCTTCGGTTTATATATATGGGTTCAAAAGCGGGTAAAATAAAGAAACAGCAAAACTCCTATTTCTGAAAATGGTAGAGACAGAGATGGCAATATCCAGCTACGTATAACAAGTCCAATAATGGATCATCGTGGAGCTGCAGGTCCAAAAATCTCAGTAAGCGGAGTGGCCGTCGAATCCATCGCCAACGTCTGAGAATGATGCGGAAAATACAGAGTGAGGTGAGAATTTAAAGAAATTCTCAGTAGGGTTCATGTATAGTGGTTATCTAACGTCACATGCATTCTCAGTTGCCTCGGTTTTTACTTAATTATGAAAGCATGTGTTCAAACTAGACTATCCGTTTTAATAAGTTTAAGGAAACGTCTAGTCTGAGGCAAGGTTCAGTTTTACTTTAGATGGCATAAGAAACAAAATAGATTACCAATAATGATTCACAGAATAATAAACAGAATAAATGAACAAACGACAGTAAATAAACATAATAGACAACTGCAAACATATTAACATAACCATTCCATGTAATCATGCATTCATGTAATTATGCATGCTCATTCTTGATTCTTCCTTCATAAGCTTTTCCATTACTTTTCATCATTTTCCATCACTTGGTCCCCTAGGAGTTCTTGGCCATTTAGACTCCTGGGTAATAGTCTGCTTTTCAAGATCGAGCTCGTTTCTATACAGGAATGCTGGGTTTACTTTCCCCGACCTTCCCACTGATCTATTCCACTTAACTTTTTATTCGGGGCTGGCCCAAGTAGCATGGAACTTTCATAGTAACATAATTCTTATCATAACTTCCATAGCTTTCTTGAAAATGCACATACATTAACATGTATTTCATATCTTATGCATAGATTCTATCGAAAATATGGCAGCAAAATGGAACGTGTTCACTTTCCCATGAATAGTTCCAGTACATCAGAACACCAACTTATCATAGAGGTCACAACATTGCATACATATTTTAACATTGAACTCATAGTAACAATAATCTCATTAAGGCAGAGTTTCTGCCTCAGCATAGTCAGCCAACCCAATTTTTCAAAATCAAGCCATAATTTCTATTTAACTTATTTGGACCTCAATTTTGAATATGTTAAAGTGTTATGTGTCTATTTTCTAACCTCTTTGGTCCCATCTAATTTGGATAACTATAGCTCAAGTTATTTAGGTTTTATCCCGACCTGTCTAGTGGCTGGCCAAAATTAGACACCTAAAAGTAAAAATCTACTAAAAATCGAAAACTGATTCAAATCATACGAAACTGGTCTCATATTAAAGCTAATAGGGCAATGTTTCATTTACAAAAAAATTCATTCCATTTGACTTAGTAGGGCTCAAGTTATAAGCCCCGAATTCTGACCTTCCTGAACTGCCCTGTTCTGGCCCAGTTTGGACATAGGGCAAATTTCTTGGATCATTGGGAACAAACGGGAACTTATTTAATTCTGAAAATTTTTATGGGATATTCTCCTATGTGTAAGCTTTTTAACAAAGTAGTTTCATTCATTTTCAAGTAGAATAGGGCAAGTTCTGCCCTAAAAAACCCAGTCTACCTAGAATTGAAGTCAAAAACCTAGGTCGGAATTCAAAAATTCATAATTCTCTCAATACTAATCCAAAAGTCTTATATGATATATGTTGGAAAGCCCTAGATGTCTAGTTTCATATAAAAATGGTTTTATCAAATTTAATCAGCTGTAGGCGGAGCCGTACACTCCGCCATATGAACTGCCGAGGGTTTTTGGTTCTCCGACCCCTCAACTCTTCCTATTTTCATTCTTTCTTGCTTCCAATTCGATTTTAACCAAACAAACAACCAATAACCAGCCATATATCATCATAATCATTCAATCAACACATCAAAGAGTGGGAAAATAATCCACCCTCAGCCAGACAAGATCACAGAATTGATGCAAGAATTAAATATCTACCTTTGTTATAGGTGATTTGGCTTGATTTTTGAGGCTTGGGTGAGCAAAACTTGATTAGGCTTGATGGTTTGATGGAGTTGAGTGAGGAAAGAAAAGAAGAAGAGAGCTGAAAGGAAAAGAGAATGTCGCACAGAACTTGGGCTGAAGGAAGGGAGAAGAATATATGGACAAGGCTTGAAGTGGTAGGTGGCTTCTTGAAATTTGATTGGCTTAGAATCTATGGCTGAGTTTCAGCCAACTTTCCTTGCTTTTGTGGCCAAAGTGGCGCCACATTTGGGTGTTAAGTGGCCGAGTTCTCAGCCACTTAAAGTAGGGTTAAATGGTTGGAATTTTATTGGTTCGGTTCCGACAGTTTAAAATACCATAATCTTACTTATTTCCTTTAAATCGGTAAATCGGTTTTCAATAAAATTTTATGAAATCTCCTCTACTTCTAACTTAATTCCCTCATATCTAAACTCAATTAATTGCTAATCAATTGATTCTAAATATTTATTTAACCGAATTTTAATTATTCTCAATTATTCGATAAAACCAAATAATTAAGCAAAAAACGGTGGATGTTACACTATTAACATCATACTAACCTCTAAGTGAATAGATTAAAATGAAACCTTAACTCCAAGAAAATTCTAGAATACAAATAAGTTCTAGGAGCCTACCTTAAATCCAAAGCTTGCAACTCTCTAGCTTAAATCTGTTGATGCCCTAGTCTCTCCAAAGCCTCAAGATGACTCAAAACCCTTCTCACTCCTTGCTTAGTCTAATTTAAATGGCTCAAAGGAAGGAGTTTTTGGGTTATGTGAGGACTTCTAGATGGTAAACAAGTGAAAAAGTTGGAAATTTGGGCAAGAACAATCAAGACACAACAGTTTAAGTGAGTGTGAGTAGTTGAACATGAACAATGGAAGTAGAGAGAAAGATGAAGAGGGTTGCCAAAATTTTGGAGGAAATGGAAAGAAAGTGATAAGTCTTCTTTCTTATTAAGTCATCTTGTTTTTTGTCTACTTCTTATTGGAGATCACTTGAAATAAAAATTAAATTTTCTTAAGTTCAAATGGGTGGTCATTATTTGTCTACCAAGATGACCAATGTGGCTAATTTCTAGCCACACATTCCAGGGTTTTTCAACAGATATTTATGCCATCTTGCAGTATAGATTCCTACTAGATTAGTTTCTTGTATTACAAGAAACTACTAGTAAGAAAATTTCTCTGGGCAGTAAAATATCATTATTTTTCTATAGAGAAGATTTGAAATCACAATAGCCTATAATTAACATTTCCTTATTATTTTCTTGTATATCTATAATACATCTAAAAATTAATTATTCAACAGTATTAATTGTACATATTGTTACTCGGGATGTTATATTACTACCTACCTTAAAAAGAATTTTGCCCTCAAAATTCATCAACAAAATTAGCTATTTATAATCACAAGAGTTTAACAAAGGAGTTCACATATAGGCACATGGAGATTCGATAGGTAGGGTCAAAGCAAATACAATAGACCTATTCAAATAATCCGACATAATATAGCTGGCTGAAAGACAAATCCTTATTCTAGGTTATTTCTAATCTCGCTTCAACTCCTCTGGAGGTGTAGTCTTTTTAGCACTCAAGGTGTGGTTGGTACCTATATGTGCATTCTTTGACAATACACCCCTGTTTTCCATATTTGAAGCACACATTTTGTCCAGCCAAACAAGGTATACTACCATGATCTTTTCCACATTTTAGGCATTCTTGTTTTAGGACTGGTCTTGGCAACTGCTGACCCTCATGCCCACCAGGCTGAAATTGCTTCTTCGGTGCTAGGTACGTTTGAAGTCCTAGCTTTCAAGGATCAGCATTTTCCTATAGATATCAAAGTTGGCAATTTTTAACTTCTTATTGTCCTCTTCTACAAGTCTGCACTTATTTACAGGTGTGGTAAAAACTTTGATTTCCATGGGTCCCATTGCCGTTGGGATGTCTTCTCTCAAACCACCTTCAAGCTTAACACATTTTCAAGGCTTCATCTGGATTCCGCTAGTAAATAGTGGGGAACTTGCAAAGGTCTTTAAACTTGGCAATGTACTCTAGCACGCTTCAACCTCCTTGTTGAAATTGCATAAATTCCAACTCCTTAGCATTTTGAACAGAATGAGGGAAGTACTTGTGATAAAATGACTCGTTGAATACTTCACAAGTGATATCAGTCTAGGAACCTTTAAGTAATCGCTTTACACTAGTCCACCAAAATTCAACATTCGCCTCTAGCATATAGATTGCAAACACTACCTTCTAGTACTGGGCATATGCCAACACCAAAAAGACTTTCTCCATCCTCTTTATCCATTCTTCAACCTTGTTTGGATTAAAGGCTCCTTTAAAATTAGGTGGATTTACTTTCCTGAATTTTGCAAACTTTAGATACTCCAAATCAACTTCTACATCATTAGGTTTTCCTCCTTAGCCTTCTTCAGGTTGCCTTCCCATCTGCTCTATCATCTGATGTGCAGTTGTAGCCTATTCTCTCATGGCATAAGCCATTTCTTGTAACATGCCCATAATGTCCTCCGGCTCCTCGTGAGCAGGTTCTCTTCGTGGCCTACCATGCCTCCTAGAAGCCATTAGTTCCTAATCATACACAACAAAGACATTGAGTTGATTAGCGTCATTATTAAGCTAAGTGTGACAGCAACTAATTATATTTACAGCCAAGCAGTCATGCATATCTAATTCCTATATCCTATTTGAATAGATAAGATTCATCACATTACACTAACTAAGAATTTGTGTGCTAAAAACATAGTTAGTCCAATCCTCAGATCTAGTTAGGACAAACTGCTCTAATACCAAAATGTAACACCTTCCCAAGTACAATATTATATTTAAGTCATAACATCACACTTAGGAGTTGTTACTACTAATCGAGTGGAACTTAATTGATTATTCACTTTAGTTCTGAGAAATAAAGACAATATCCTTTACATTTCACAAATATTCGTATTGCAATACAACCTTTCAAAATACATGAGTAGTTTTACTAGGAGTTTCAACTAGTAAAATAGTCATCTAATGCTAACATGTGTACATGTATTCGTCAATTGTCTTTAGGAACCAGTCTAGTTTGGGTCAAATTTTTCTAGGGTCCTCATTGAGATCTCCTGAGCTATCTGGAGACAACATAAGAACAAACATAAGGTGAGAATTTTATATTCTCAGTAGGATTCCTAAGCTACTTGACATGCCATGTCATCGTTGCTGTTCCAACTACTTCAGTTTGTTAAGAAAATGTGTTATCATGCATAAGAATACAAGTTTACTTATTATGTTTAGAAAACGCATCCCTCTGAAGCAAGTTAACTTTTATTCACACACTTCATAGAAAAAAGGAATTTCATAAGGGTAGCAATAGGTCAATAGGATAATTAGAACTTATACATATGCAGATGCTACTAGCTACTAATGCAAGAGCACTTGACTTTCTTGTTTTCCTTTAACTCCCTTTATCCAAACACCTAAGCATTACGTCTTGCATCCCTAGGGTGTCTATATATGTCTACACTTGAGCGTTATGTATTGCCATCCTCAAAGTGCAATATTTCTTTTTTTTTTTAACTTTTAACCTGCCCATCTGCACTTGGTCCCTTGGAAGTGGATCGCCTCTGCCACTTCTAGGTCATAGCCTGCTTTTGAGGACCGAGTTTATTCCTATATGTGATTGCGAGATTTACTTTCTCTGACTCTCACATCGACTTATTCCCCTTAATTTATTCAGGAGCATTGCCCAAGTCATATGGAATCATAGTCATCATAAAAGTTTATATATTCATGTAACATCCCCACTTCCGTAAGCAACGTATAATGGCAACTTTGAATTATTTCCCTTATGCAGGGTGAGAATTTCTCAGGCAGTGCTATACCATGACGATCCTTACACTCGAAATTATAGGGTACTATAGTACTACCATTGAAAATATGGCACTGCCATATGTCAAAAATTAGGAATGACAAAAGTGCTCCTGTAAACTTTTGTTAATTATAGTGAAGCCCAGAATTTTTAGAAATTATAGTTTGACCCCAAAAACTTATTTCCACAATAACCCTAGAACTTTTCATAAAATAACCTTTATATGCCCACATCTGTAGAATTAGCAGAATGAGATTTTAAACAGAGCAGAATTATGTGGTGAAACCGTAGAAGTTTAAGTCTCTGCCGATTGGGCCATCGAGGCAGTCTGGTGTAAAATGATGTGAGGTGCTCCTGGACTTGCTCAAAATTATGGAAATGCCATTAGTTACATAAAACAGAAAACAAAATGGCTCCAAATTTGCGAAAATGTCTAATTTACGCCGTTAGTTCATTTATTCGGTTTCAATAGTTATGTAAGGGCAATTAGAAATTAATTAAATATTAATGAAGAGTTAATTAGATATTAGTTAGAGAGATTAGGCTTAAGAAAAATTAAAAGAAACATGTAGATATCTTACAAAACTATTAAGTAATGTTTTACCGGTTTGGAGGAAATCGGAAAAGGTTCGGTGTTTTAAACTGCCGGAGCCAAATCAGTAGAATCACACACCAAAAACCCTAACATGAGTGGCCAAAATTTAGCCACTCCTCCCCCCATGTAAGGCGCCACTTTGTTGCCCACCTTGTGAAAGAAAGTGACCAAACATTCACCACAAATACAACTACCAATCATGAGTCAAGCTTCCAACTACCACCACCACCAAATGATAATTTTCTTTCTTTCTCTCCCACTTTTGCGCCACATACAGCAGCCTCCTCTTCTCCTCCTCTTCTTCTTCTTCTCCTTCCTTTCTTTCCTTACCTCCTTGACCAAGAGCTTCAAGCTCAAGATTTGAAAGCCTTCTTGACCTCAAATTCTCTTGCTCCTTTTATGAAAATTAATCCTTATCCTCTCCTCTACAAAACCCCTCTAATAATTTCATGATTTAGCATCAAGTGGTGTCCTTCCATCACCATTTATGGCACTGCCATGACAGGGGAAGAAGGTTAGGATGTTGCTTTTGCCTTCCTTGCATCCATGGTTTCAAGAATTTTGAGGTAGGTAGTTCAAATCCTTAGTTATTTGATTTGTCATGTGACTCTGTGGCTGCTGTGTTCCTCTTATGTCATACTTGTATGATGGTGTTTTGATGTTTTTCTAGTGATTTGAGATAAGGAAACTTGGTTTAAGTTGAGGAATTTACCAAAAACTCAAAAAGGAGCTAAGCAGAATCTATTTTGTGAGAAAACCCTACAATGTCCATACCGGCGGAGTGCATGGCTCCACCTGTAGCTGTAGAAAGTGGATGAATCTATTTTTATATGAAAGTAGACATTCATGGCTTTCCATACATATATAATATAAGGCCATTGGATTAGTATTGAGAGAGATATGAATTTTGGAATTTGACCTAGGTTTCTACATTTGATTCTGGATAGACTAGATTGTTCAGGGCAAAACTTGCCCTATATGACTTGGAATTAAATGAAACTAACTTTTTAGGAAGCTTACACATAGGAGAACATTCCATAAAAATTTTAGAGTTAGATACAGTCCCGTTTGCTCCTAGTGGTCTAAAGAATTTGCCCTATGTCCAAACTGGGTCAAAACAGGGCAGTTCAGGAAGGTCGTCAAGTTTCGGGGCTTATATCTCGAGTTATACTTATTCAAATGATATGAAACTTTTTTCATTTGGGAGCTTGCACTGTTAGCTTTACATTGATATAAAATTCGCATGATTTCACCTAGATTTCTATTTTTGGTGTATTTTCTCTTATAAGATAGCAATTCTAGCTAGATATAGAGTAGTCTGGAATAAAACTCAAACAACTAAAGTGAATATCGGAACTCGAAACTCGGAACTTGGCAAACAATGAGCTAGGTCAGGTATACTTAATGTTGAATTCGGAACTTAGTGAATAGAAAACTAGATCGGGTACAATTAGTGTCAGAAATCAGAATTTCACAGCACATAAAACAATCTCAAAAGTCGAGAACTATGACACTTTAACACTTTTATGCCCATAATTCCTAAACTCAGTATCTCAGTAAGCATATAACCTCAGAACTCGATCCAGAATCAATCTCAGAGATTGATTATAACCCCAGAGGTTGGAACCTATATAATCTCGGAACTCAGAACCAATGTAATCTCGGAAGTCGGTCTTAAGCTCGAACTCGGGAACATCTATAACAATTAAAAGCTTGCAAGGTGGATTAAGACTTAAGATTTTAAAGCTTGCACCTAACTACCTAAGCTTTGCTCATAAGACTTTATTATGCATGACAACTAATAGAGATATGATGTTTTATATTGAGTTTGATGTATGATTAAAATTTCCTGATTGTCTGGCACTATTCATGGGAAAGCAAACATGTTCCATTATGCTGCCGAAAATGTGGTAAAGCCTATGCATGAGTTATGAGATGTATACCCATACATAAGCATTTTTCAAGAGATTCACCAAGGTTATGTTATGATAAAGTTCCATGATACTTGGGCTAGTCCTGGATTAAAGTTAAGGGGAATAGATCAGTAGGGTGGTTGGGGAAAGTAAACCCGGCATTCCTGTATAGGAACAAGCTCGATCCTGAAAAGCAGACTATTACCCAGGAGTCTAAATGGCCAACAACTCCCAGGGGACTAAGTAATGGAAAAGTTTATGAAGATCAAGTTGCAAGTTAAAGAAAGATATGAATTAAGTCAAGTGGACTTGCATATAGTCAAGTATAAGCATCTTTATGTGCATCTTCAATTACCTCATTAAGTCATAATGTTATGCTGATTCTTGCTGAAGCATATTATACTATTCATAATTCTATGTCTGTCATATGATATGGCATATGGATGTTAAAATATAACCTGCTTCGAGAAGGATGTTTTCAACTTAAAACTAAACCACTGGTTGTGTATATATGCTCACATTTTTTTTATAAGAAACTGAAGTGGCTGAAATATTTATGATGACACTGTATGGTTTGAGTTTACTTACTGAGAACCACAGGTTCCCACTGCCTGCTTCTATGTTTTTCCTTTTCCGTACATATTCCAGCACCTAAGGTGGAAATCAAGTGTAAGGTGGAGTAATGGGACATTCACTGAGCAAGACTCGAAAGCAAACTAAATCAGGAGACTACTGAAGCTAGTTGATGACTAGCGGAAGTAAGTTCTATGTGAGATATTAGTCACAATTTCCTTCAAATTGTAATTATTTTATTCTCTATGTATCAGAGACAACGAAGTTTATGAACTATATTTCAATAGTAAAGTGTACAGTTGAAAGGCCATGTATTATATTTTCCACATTTTAAATATTCTCTTAGCACAGTGACAACCTCTTAATATAACTCCGTGACTCGACCATGGCTTATATAATAGAGAGTGTTACTGAGAACCACAGGTTCTCACTGCCTGCTTCTATGTTTTTCCTTTTCCGTACATATTCTAGCACCTAAGTTGGAAATCAAATGTGAAGTGGAGTAATGGGACATTCACTGAGCAAGACTTGAAAGCAAACTAAATCAGGAGACTACTGAAGCTAGTTGATGACTAGCGAAAGTAAGTTCTATGTGATATATTAGTCACAATTTCTTTCAAATTGTAATTATTTTATTCTCTATGTATCAGAGACAACGAAGTTTATGAACTATATTTCAGTAATAAAGTGTACAGTTGAAAGGCCATGTATTATATTTTCCACATTTTAAATATTCTCTTAGCACAGTGACAACCTCTTAATATAACTCCGTGACTCGACCATGGCTTATATAATAGAGAGTGTTACAATTCATGTATGAATATGCTTGATGTGTTTATGATTATGCTACATAGTTCATATACTTGTGCCAACCATTTGGCAACATGACAACTGAAATATAAAGATTTCCAACATAAATAGCAAAAATAACAGCCAGCTAGTTACAGAAAATCATGATCTCAACATGATACCATTAATAGTTCAAATATGATCATCATTAATAATACAACAACATGGCATCATTCTAGTATGTAGTTGCACAAATGTTCAATTCATTCAGCCTTTCATGATCCTAGGACCTTTAAGCCATGTAATTTACAAGTTGTTGTACTTTTCTTAAATTTTGTTTTGAAATTCTAAATTGTACTAGAATTCCATTTAATTCATTTTAATCTCAAATTTTAATAGAATGTAGCCCTATTAGTCTACTTTTAAATCTCTTTGGTTTCACTAAATTTCGAGGTGTATGGTTTAAGTTATTAAAGTTATACTCAAAATGGACTTGCATATCTAAAATTAGAAAATCACTAAAAATTCTTCTTGTATTCTTTTGCTCCTAAAATTAGGATATACCTATGTGAATTCTCTTTCAAATCTAACAAGTTTTACTCTATTTGACTAGGTAGAGCTTTAGTTATGAGCTCTACATTAGGGATACCATGTTTCAACTAGAACAAAGCCTAGGGCAACTTCAAGGATTTACTAGGAACAATCCACATAGGACCTGATTCTAAAATTTATAAACATAATTCTTTATGTGTTAGCTTTCTAACAAAAGTGGTTTCACTCAAATTGAGGTTGTATAGGACGAGTTATGCCCCTCACATCACACATTGGTCAGGATAGAGGGTGTTAACCAACAACCTATTTCTAAAAATCATAACTCTTTCATTGCAAGTCCAATAGGCCTATATTTTATATGATTGGATTCATATTCAAGTCAGGTTTCTTTTAAAATTTGTTTCACTTCAAGTTGAGTTTTTGTAACTCAAGATATATGCTTCACAATACATACAATCCCTAGGCTAGCCTATAGTAGTTTTCTCTTTTATAATTATTTTGGTTTTCTAGTCCACTCTTCAACACCAATCAAGTTACTTAGCCTTAAATCACTAAAAAAAAAAAAAGTCCTATTAACATCATGCTAACTTCTACGTGAATAGATTAAAATGGCTCAAGAAAAACCCTAACTCTAAGAAAACCCTAGAATACAAACAAGTTCTAGGAGCCTACCTCAAATCTAAAGCTTGCAACTCTCTAGCTTAAATCTTTTCATGCCCTTGTCTCTCCAAAGCCTCAAGATGATCTCAAAGGCCTTCCTTGCTCCTTGCTTGATCGAATTTATGTGGCTCAAAGGAAGGAGTTTTTGGCTTGTATGAGGACTTCTTGATGGTAAACATATGAAAGAGTTGGAAATTTAGGCAAGAACAAGCAAGGCACAAAAGTTGAAGTAAGTGTGAGTAGTTGAAGATGAAAATGGAAGTAGAGCAAACGATAAAGAGGGATGCTAAAATTTGGGAGTAAATAGAGAGAAAGTGATGAGTATTCTTTCTTATTAAGTCATCTTGCTTTGTGTCCACTTCTTATTAGAGGGGACTTGAACTAAAACTTAAATTTTCTCAAGTTCAAATGGGTGGTCATCCTTTGTCCACTAAGATGACTAGTGTGACTAATTTCTAGCCACATATTCCAAGGTTTTTCAATGGATATTTATGCTATTTTGCAATATAGATTCCGACTAGATTAGTTTCTTGTATTACAAGATAGTGCTAGTAAGAAAATTTCTCCGGATAGCAAAATATCACTATTTTTTAACAAAGAAGATTTGAAGTCATAGTATCCTATAATTAATATTTCCTCGTTACCTTCTTGTATATCTATAACATATCTAAAAATTAATTATTCAATAGTGTTAATTTATATACTGTTACTCAAGATGTTATATTAGTATCCACCTTCAAAAGAATTTTGCCCCAGAAATTCATGCACAAAATTAGCTATTTATAGCCACAAGACTTTAACAAAAGAGTTCACATATAGGCATACAGAGATTCGATAGGTAGGGTTAAAGAAAATACAGTAGACCTATTCAAATAATCCAACATAACATGGTTGACTGAAAGCCAGATCCTTGTCCTAGGTTATTTCTAATCCCGCTTCAACTCTTTTGGAGGTGTAGTTCTTTTAGCACTCAAGGTAAAAACCTTTCTTGGATGTTGTGACTTAGGGGTAGGTGCCTAGTACTTATGTGGCCATTCCCTAACAATATGCCCTAGCTTTCCACATTTGAAGCACATATTTTGTCCGACCAAACAAGGTCTACTTCCATCACCTCTCTCACGTTTCAGGCATTCTTGTTTCACGACCGGTCCTGGCGATTACTTACCCTTATATCCGCTAGGCTGAAATTGCTTTTTCGGCGATAGGGTATGCTCGAAGTCCTAGCTTTTAGGCATCGGCCTTTTCTTATAGGCATTAGATTTGGTAATTTTTAAGTTCTTATTGTACTCTTCAACACGTCTGCACTTATTTACAAGTGTGGCAAAATCTCTTATCTCTATTGGTCCCATTGCTGCCAAGATGGCTTCTCTTAAACCACCTTCAAACTTAACATATTTCTAGGCTTCATCTAGATTTTGCTATTAAATAGTGGAGAACTTGTAAAGCTCTTCAGACTTGGCAACGTTCTCCAACATACTCCTACCTCCCTACTGAAGTTGTATAAATTCCAACTCCTTAGCATTTCAAATAAAAGCAAGGAAGTAGTTATGATAAAATGTCTCTTTCAATACTTCCAAGGTGATATCAGTCTGGGAGCTTTCAAGCAATCTCTTTACACCAATCCACCAAAATTCCAAGTCCGCCTCCAGCATATAGGATGCAAACGCTACCTTCTAGTACTCAGTATATGCTAATACCGAAAAAGACCTTCTCTATCGCCTTTACCCATTCTTCAGCCTTGTTTGGGTTAAAGGCTACTCTAAGGTTAGGCTTATTTGCTTTCCTGAAATCTACAAACTTTAGACACTCTAAATCAACTTCTGTTGCATTAGGATTTCCTCCTTGGCCTTCTTCAAGTTGCCTTTCCATTTGCTTCATCATTTGATATGCAACTGCAGCTTGTTCTGTCATGGCATAAGCCATTTCCCATAACATGCCCATAATGTCCTTGGGTTCCTCATGAGCATGTTCTCTTCGTGGCCTACCATGCCTCCCAGAAGCCATTAGTTCCTAATTGCACACAATAAAGACATTAAGTTGATTAGGGTTAATATTGAGCTAAGTGTGACAGCAACTAATTACATTCACAGTCAAGCGGTCATGCATATCTAATTCTTATATTCTATCTGAATAGCTAAGATTCATCCTATGAAGTTAATTAAGAATTCCCAAGTGTGCTGGAAGCATAATTAGTCCAATCCTCAGGTCCGGTTAAGATGAACTGCTCTGATACCAAAATATAACACTCTCCCAAGTATAATGTTATACTTAATTCATAACATCATACTTAGGAGTTGTTACTAATAATTAAGCGGAGCTTGATTTATTATTCGCTTTAGTTTCTAAGAAATCAACATAGTATCACTTACATTTCACAAATATTTGTATCACAGTACAACCTTCCAAAATACACTAGTAGTTCTACTAGTAGTTTCAACTAGTGAGACTGTCATCGAATGCTAACATGTGTTGATGTATTCGTCAATTGTTTTCAACAACTAGTCCAATTTTGGTCAAATTCCTCTGGATTGGTCCTTATTGAGATCTCCTAAGCTATCTGGAGATGACATCAAAACACACATAGGGTGAGAATTTTACATTCTCAGTAGGCTTCCTCAGTTACTTGACAAGCCATGTCATTGTTGCTGTCCTAGCTACTTCGGTTTGTTAAACAAATGTGTTCTCGTACATAAGAATAGAAGTTCATTTATTAAGTTTAGAAAACGTATCCTTCTTAAGCAAGTTAACCTTTACTCACACACTTGATAGAGAAAGGAATTTCATAAGTGTAGTAATAAGTCAATAGGATAATTAGAACTTATACATATGCAGATGCTGCTACCTACTGATGTAAGTACATATGACTTTCTTATTTTCCTTTAACTTTCTTTATTCAACACATCTAGGCATTATGTCTTGCCATTCCTAGGGTCTCTATATATGTCTGCACTCGAGCATTAGGTATCACCATCCTCAGAGTGTAGTATTTCTTTTCTTTTTTTATTTTTTTTTTTCTAACTTATAACCTAACCATCTATAGTTGGTCCTCTTGAAGTAGATGGCCTCTCCTACTTCTGGGTAATAGCCTACTTTTTAGGACCGAACTCGTTCCTATATGTGAACACTAGATTTACTTTTTCTAGCTCTCACACTAACTTATTCCCCTTAATCTGTTTAGGGGCATTGCCCAAGTCATATGAAATCATAGTCATCTTAAAAGTTCATATATTTATGTATGATTATGCTTGATATATTTATGAATATGCTACATAATTCATATATTTGTGCTAACCATTTGGCAGTATGACAACTGAAATATAAAGGTTCCCAACATAAACAACAGAAATAACAGCCAAGCAGTCATAGAAAATCCTTATTCAACACGATACCAATATAAGTTCAAGTATGATCATCATAAATAATATGCCAACATGGCATCATTATGGTATGCAGTTGCATAAATGTTCAATCCATTTTGCCCCGCATGATCTTGGGACCTCTAAGCCATGTAATTCACAAGTTATTTGACTTTTCTTAAAATCTGTCTAGAACTTCTAAATTGCACTACAATTTCATTTTAATCTAGAATGTAGCCCTGTTAGTCTACTTTTAAACCTCTTTGGTTTAACTAAATTTCGAGGTGTATAGTTTAAATTATTAAAGTTTTATTTAAGACTATACTATTTTAGGACAAACTTGCACACTTAAAATTAGAAAATCACTAAAAATTTATCTTACATTATTTTCCTTTGAAAATCTACTAGGATATACCTATATGAATTCTCTTTCAAATTCAATAAGTTTCACTCGATTTGAGTAGGTAGAGCTCGAGTTGTGAGCTCTATATTAGGGCTATCCTATTTTAATCAAAATAGAGAATAGAGCAACTTCAAGAATTTTTTGTTTTGTAACTATTTTGATTTTTTAGTTTACTCTTCAATGCCAAACAAGTTTAATTAGCCTTAAATTGCTAAAAAAAAAAAATGGTCCTATTAGCATCATACTAACCTCTAAGTGAATAGATTAAAATGGTTCAAGAAAAACCTAACTCCAAGAAAACCCTAGAATACTACTAATAAGTTCTAGGAGTCTACCTCAAATCCAAAGCTTGCAACTCTCTAGCTTAAATCTTTTGATGCCATTATCTCTCCAAACCCTCAAGATGATCTTAAAGCTCTTCGTTGCTTCTTGCTTGGTCAAATTTATATGACTCAAAGGAAGAAGTTTTTGGCTTGTATGAGGACTTATTGATGGTAAATAAGTGCAAGACTTGAAAATTTGGGAAAAACAAGCAAGACACAAGACTTTGAATGAGTGTGAGTAGTTGAAGATAAAAAATCAAAGTAGAGAGAAAGATGAAGAGGGTTGCCAAAATTTTGGATGAAATGGAGAGAAAGTGATGAGTCTTCTTTCTTATTAAGTCATCTTTCTCTGTGTCCACTTCTTATTGGAGTGGATTTGAAATAAAACTTAAATTTTCTTGAGTTCAAATAGGTGGTCATCCTTTGTTCACCAAGATGACCGATGTGGCTAATTTCTAGCCATACATTCCAAGGTTTTTCAACAAATATTTAGGCCATCTTGCAGTATAGATTCCTATCAGATTAGCTTTTAGTATTATAAGACACTGTTAGTAAGAAATTACTTTGGCTAGCAAAATATCATTATTTTGCTAAAGAGAAGATTTGAAATCGCACTACCCTATATTTAACATTTCCTTATTATGATCTTATATATCTATAATGTATCAAAAATTAATTATTTAATAGTATTAATTATACATACTATTATTCGGGCTTTTACATGAGTTTTTGTGTGTCTTAATCAAATATGAATTTGAGTGAGTAGGAGAGTGAGTTTGTGAAAGAGAAATGAAATGTTAAGGTAAGGGAGGAGGTAGGTTGCAGGTGATGAGTGGGAAGCTAGAAGTGTGTGTAGTGAAAGGGTGACAGTGTGGGCTGCATGTAACATCCACCGAAATTTTTCTTATCGTTTTTCACCTAATTGTTAGGTTTTTATCAAATAATTGAGGATAACTAACATTCGACTAAAGATTTATTTAAGATCAATTAATTAGCAATTAATTAAGTTTAGATATAAGGGAATTAGGTTAGAAGCATATGGGATTTCATAAAAATTTTCTCTAAACCAATTTATCGATTTAAAGAAAATCGGTAAGATTACAATATTTTAAACTGTCAGAACTGAATCAATAGGATTGTATACCCAGAACCCTATGACTTAAGGCTGATTACTCAGCCACTCTATCCCTCCTTGGTGGCACCACAAAAACCACAAAATGAAGAGAGTTGGCTGAAATTTGGCCTTGAGTTATCAACCAATCGAATTGCAAGTTTCCAACTACCTACTTAATACATGAATCAGATTTTTCTCCCTTCATTGCAACTAACTTATGCCTCCTTCCAGCAACCTTCCTCTCTCCTTTTCTTCATCCTCTTCATCTCCTTCTTCCACTTTCAGCCTCCATCAAGCCTCTTGCATCCATATCCTTCACTAGAACTCAAGACTAGCTAGTTGTTACATCAAAATAAAGGTAGATATTCAACTTTGCTCTTGTTCTTTTGGTTATGTGTGATTGATTTGGGGCTTTTGTTTCTTGCTTCTTGATATGGTGTTTGGATATATATAATGATTGTTGGTTGGTTTGATGGCTGTTTTTGTGTTTAAAATCGATTAAGGAGTAGGAAAGGATGAGAATAGAAAGATGTGAGAGGCTGAAAGACCAAAATCCCTCGGCAGTCCGTACGGCAGAGTGTACGGCTCAGCCTACAGTCGTTTAAATTTGCTGAAACTATTTTTATATGAACCTAGACATTCAGGGCTTTCCATACACATATAATAGAAGGCTATTGGACTAGAATTGAGAAAGATATGAATTTTGAAATTTTGACCTAGGTTTTTAAGTTTGATTCTGGGCAGACTAGGTTGTTCAAGGCAAAACTTGCCCTATATGACTTCGAATTGAATGAAAGTAACTTTGTTAGAAAGCTTACACATAGGAGAACATCTGATAAAAATTTCAGAGTTAGATAATGTCCCATTTGCTCCCAGTGGTTTGAAGAAGTTGCCCTATGTCTAAACTAGGCTAAACCAAGGCAGTTCAGGAAGGTCAAATTTCGGGGCTTATATCTTGAGTTATATTCATTTAAATGATATAACTTATTTCATTTGAAAGCTTGCTCTGTTAGCTTTACATTGATATGAAATTCGCATGATTTCACCCAGATTTCTATTTTTGGTGAATTTTCTCTTATAAGAGTACAATTTTGGCTAGAAATAGGGTAGTCTGGAATAAAACATGAATAACTTGAGTCAATATCGGAACTCAGAACTTGGAAAACAATGAGCTAGATCGGGTATACTTAATGTTAAACTCGGAACTTAGTGGTTTTAGTGAATAGAAAACTAGACCGATAAAAATAATGTCGGAACGTGGAACTTAGGGAATAGTCATAAAAGTCTTGAAAGAACAATTAGGGATTAATGTCGGAAATCGGAATCACATAGTATATAAAACACTTTGAAATTGAAAGTCAAGGCCACGAATATAAAGCCTAAAATACTTAAAACCAAAAGCTGAAGATTTTCAACATAAACTCGGAAGTCAGTTCCAGAATATGAAACCTCATACCCGAATCCCTGAAGTCGAGAAAACTAGGATGCTTTAAAACTCTTATACACGTAGTTTCAAAACTCGATCCAGAATCAATCTCAGAGATCGATTCTAAACATAGCCCTGGAAGTCAGGAATCAAAACATTAACCTTATATACATAACCCCGGAAGTTGGAACTTACATAATCTCGGAACTTGAAAATAATGTAATCTCAGAAGTCAGTCCTAAGCTCAAACTCGGAAATATTAATAAAAGTTTAAAACTTGCAAGATAGATTAAGACTTAAGATTTTCAACTTGCACCTAACTACCTAAGCTTTGCTCATAAGACTTTGTTATGTGTGACAACTAATGGAGATATGATATTCTATATTGGATTTGCTGTTTGATTAAAATTTCCTGGTTGTCTGTCACTATTCACGGGGAAGCGGACTTGATCTTTCATGCTGCCGAATCTGTAGCAGGAACTAGAGATAGTTCTAAATGTTGGTGTATTAATATTGTTTTGCGACGTGTATGAATACTGTGCAAGTATTATCATTTGAGAATAATATATGATGCCTATGTATTTATGAACCTATGAAGAAAGATATGATGATGAGTACATCCTAAGGAACGTGATATGGCGAACACGCTCTGATGAGGTATGACATGGCAATCATACTCTGGAATATGGCATATAAAGATTCTATGATGAAAGATATGATGATGAGTCCATATTCCTAAGGAATGTGACATGGCGATCACGCTCTGATGGGATATGAGATGGAGATCATACTCTGGAATGTGGCATGATGATCCCACACCCTAAGGAATGTGACATGGCGATCATATTCCGATGGGGTATGACATGACGATCATACTCTGGGACGTGGCAGGAAGAACATATTCCTAAGGAGTTTGATATGGTGATCGTACTCTGAAATATGTGTAACAGGCAAAGGAAGATAAAGGAAGAAAAGAAAATTATGTGTATATGCATAAATTCAAGTACAAGTAAAGGCGTTGCAGATTTTTTTTTCAGTATATTGGTGCTATTATATTTTAATAAATTTTAGTTATTATTTATAGTGTAATTCATGAGTTGATTCTATATTGGCTTACCCAAATGACATGTGTGTGAATAAAATAAACTTTGCTTCGGACAGTATATTTTTGAACTATAAAACCAAACAGTTGGTATAACATGTTCACCTTTTTCATAATAAACCAAAGCAACTGGAGATGACGACGATGACATTATGTATAATAGTTAAAGAATCCTACTGAGAATTTAAAATTCTCACTCCTATTTCTATGTTATCTCTAGATAGTTCGAGAAGTTGCAAAGATGGCCGAAGTTACTGTCAGATAAAATCTGCTCAAGTAATAGTAATAACTCTTGAGTATGGTACTATAACTTAAGCATAGTACTGTATAGAAGAGGATGTTACAAAATGGTATCAGAGCAGTTCGGTCCTAACCGAACGTGAGGGCTGAACTGACTATGCTTCCAGTGCACTCTAGAATCATTAGAAAATGTCATGTGACAAATCTTATCTGCTCAGATAAGATATAGGAAATTAGATATGCATGACCACCGAACTGTGATTGCTATTAGTTGCTGTTACACTTAACTTATTATTGAACCTGATCAACTCAATGTTTTGTTGTGTGTGATTAGGAACTAATGGCTTCTAGGGGGTGTGGTAGGCCACAAACTACACCTACTTCAGAAGACCCTGCTAATTTCATGGACACTTTACGAGAGATGACATATGCCATGCGTAAACAAGCTGCTGTAGCACACCAAATGATGGACCAGCTGTAAAGACAACCTGCAGTCGGTCCCGATGAAAACCCATATAACTTAAGCTTAGACCTGGAATATCTCAAGTTCGCAGAATTCCAAAAGGCGAACCCACCCAGTTTTAGAGCAACTTTTCATCTTGGTAAGGCTGACGAGTGGGTTAAGACAATGAAGAAGGTCTTCTCCATTCTAGACTATACTAATCACCAAAAAGTAGCCTTTGCCACTTATATACTCGAAGCAGACGCAAAATTCTGGTCGAATGGTGTAAAGCGGCTATTAGAAGAGTCCCAGATGGAGATCACCTGGATTGTGTTCAAGGATGCTTTTTTACCAGAAATACTTTCCACCATCTATTCAGAATGCCAAGGAGTTGGAATTTGTGCAACTCTGCCAAGGAAGTAGTAGCATGTTAGAGTAGGTCACTAAGTTTGAGGAGTTATGCAAGTTTTCCACAATCTATCAGTGGAATCCAGATGAGGCATGGAAGTGTGTCAAATTTGAAGGCGGATTAAGAGAAGATATCCTCACAACAATAGGCCCTATGGAGATCAGGGATTTTCCTACCTTGGCAAACAAGTGCAGACTTGTGGAAGACTATAATAAGAAATTAGAGATTACCTAGTATGGTGCTTATGGAAAGAGGCCAGCATTGAAAACTAGGAACTCGAATATGCCTCACCACCAAAGAAGCAATTTCACCTTAGCAAATATGAGGGCAAACAGTTGCAAGAATCGATGGTCAATCAATGATATCCGAAGTGTGGGAAGAATCATGGAAATAAGCCTTGCCTAGTTAAATAGTATGTATGCTTCAGTTGTGGCAAGCCAAGACATATGATCAGAGCATGCCCCAAGAACCAACCACCGACTAATAAACCGCAACGTTCGGAAAGAGTTTTCACTATAAACGTGGAGGGAACTACACCCCAAAAGAGCCAGAGCGAGAATTAGGGATAAACCAGAATAATGAATTGGCTAATTTAGTTTTAGTCGATCCTATTATGCTAAGTAGTTTTACATCTACTGTGTGCTTATGTACGAACTTTATTTAAACTGTTATAATTATAACTGGTTAGTATTGTAATCAAATTTCGAGGATAAAATTTTTTTAAGAGGGTGGTAATGTAACATCCCCCAGAATTTTTCTTATCATTTTTCGCCTAATTATTCGATTTTTATCAAATAATTAAGGGTAATTAACATTTGACTAAAGATTTATTTAGGATCAATTAATTAGTAATTAATTGAGTTTAGATATAAGGGAATTAGGTTAGAAGCATATGGGATTTCATAAAAATTTTCTCTAAACCAATTTATCGATTTAAAGAAAATCGGTAAGATTATGGTATTTTAAACTGTCAAAACTGATTCAATAGGATTGTATATCCAAAATCCAATGACTGAAGGCTGATTACTCAGCCACTCCATCCCTCCTTGGTGGCGCCACAAAGGCTACAAAATGAAGAGAGTTGGCTGAAATTTGGCCTTAAGTTATCAACCAACCAAATTGTAAGTTTCCAACTACCCACTTAATACGTGAATCAGATTTTTCTCCCTTCATTTTAGCTTACTTACACCTCCATCCAGCAGCTTTCCTCTCTCCGTTTCTTCATCCTCTTCATCTTCTTTTTCCACTTTTAGCCTCCATCAAGCTTCTTGCATCCATATCATTCACTAGATCTCAAGACTAGCTAGTTGTTACATCAAAATAAAGGTAGAGATTTAACTTTATTCTTGTTCTTCTAGTTATGTATGACTAATTTGGGGCTTTTGTTTCTTGCTTTTGATGTGGTGTTTGGATGTATATGATGATTATTGGTTGGTTTGATGGCTGTTTTTATATTTAAAATCGATTAAGGAGTAGGAAAGGATGAGAATAGAAAGATGTGAGAGGCTGGAAGACCAAAATCCCTCAGCAATCCATACAGCGGAGTGTACGACTCCGCCTACAACTGTTTAAATTTGATGAAACTATTTTTATATAAAACTAGACATTCAAGGCTTTCCATACATATATAATATACGGCTATTGGATTAGAATTAAGAGAGATATGAATTTTGGAAATTTAAACTAGGTTTTTGAGTTTGATTCTGGGCAGACTAAGTTTTTCAGGACAAAACTTGCCCTATACGACTTGGAATTGAATGAAACTAACTTTGTTAGAAAACTTACACACAGAAGAACATCCCATAAAAATTTCAGAGTTAGATACGGTCTCATTTGCTCCCAGTGGTTCGAAGAAGTTGTCTTATGTCCAAACCGGGCCAAACCAGGGCAGTTTAGGAAAGTCAAATTTTGGGGCTTATATCTTGAGTTATACTCATTTAAATGATATGCAACTTTTTCATTTGAAAGCTTGCTCTGTTAGTTTTACATTGATATAAAATTCGCATAATTTCACCCAGATTTCTATTTTTAATGAATTTTCTCTTATAAGAGTGCGATTTTAGCTGGAAATAGGGCAGTTTGGAATAAAACACGAATAACTTGAGTTAATATCGGAACTCGAAACTTGGCAAATAATGAGCTAGATTAGGTATACTTAATGTTGAATTGGAACTTAGTGGTTTTAGTGAATAGAAAACTAGACTGGTAAAAATAATGTCGGAATATGGAACTTAAGGAATAGTCATAACAGTCTTGGAAGAACAATTAGGGATTAATGTCGGAAATCGGAATCACATAGTACATAAAACACTTTGAAATCGAAAGTCAAGGACAAGAATATAAAGCCTAAAATACTTAAATCCGAAAGTCGAGGATTTTCAACATAACCTCGGAAGTCGATACCAGAATATAAAACTTCATACCCAAATCCCTGAAGTCGAGAAAACTAGGATGCTTTAAAACTCTTATACAAGTAGTTCCAAAACTCGATCCAAAGTCAATCTCGGAGATTGATTCTAAATATAGCCCCGGAAGTTGGGAATCAAAACATTAACCTTATATACATAACCCTGGAAGTTGGAACTTATATAATCTCAGAACTTGGAAACAATGTAATTTCGGAAGTCGGTCCTAAACTCAAACTCGGGAACATTAATAAAAGTTTAAAACTTGCAAGACAGATTAAGACTTAAGATTTTAAACTTGCACCTAACTACCTAAGCTTTGCTCATAAGACTTTGTTGTGTCTGACAACTAATGGAGATATGATGTTCTATATTGGGTTTGCTGTTTGATCAAAATTTCCTGATTGTCTATCACTATTGACAAGGAAGCGGACCTCATCTGTCATGCTGCCGAATCTCCAACAGGAACTAGAGATAGTTCTAAATATTGGTGTGTTAATATTGTTCTGCGATGTGTATGAATACTGTGCAAGTATTATCATTTGAGAATAATATATGAAGCCTATGTATTTATGAACCTATGATGAAATATATGATGATGAGCACATCTTAAGGAATGTGACATGACGATCATGCTCTGATGAGGTATGACATGGCAATCATACTCTGGAATGTGGCATATAAAGATTCTATGATGAAAGATATGATGATGAGTCCATATTCCTAAGGAACATGACATGGCGACCCCGCTCTGATGGGGTATGATATGGCGATCATACTCTGGAATATAGCATGATGATCCCATACCCTAAGGAATATGACATGGCGATCACATCCCGATGGGGTATGACATGACGATCATACTTTGAAACGTAACAGGAAGAACATATTCCTAAAGAGTTTGACATGGTGATCGTATTCTGAAATATGTGTAACAGGCAAAGGAAGATAAAGGAAGAAAAGAAAATTATGTGTGTCTACATAAATTCAAGTACAAGTAAAGGCATATGCAGATTTTTTTATTTTCAGTATATTGGTGCTATTATATTTTAATACCTTTCAATTATTATTCATAGTATAATTCATGAATTGATTCTGTATTGCCTCACCCAAATGACAAGTGTGTGAATAAAATGAATTTTGCTTCAGACAGTATATTTTCGAACTATAAATCTAAACAGTTTGTATAACATGTTCACCTTTTTTCATAATAAACTGAAGCAACTAGAGATGACAACGATGACATTATGTATAATAGTTAAAGAATCCTACTGAGAATTTAAAATTCTCACTTCTGTTTCCGTGTTATCTGCTCAGGTAACAGTAACAACTCCTGAGTGTAGTACTATGACTTAAGCATAGTACTCTATAAAGGAAGATGTTACACTGCATGACTTTGGGCTTTGGCATTCAATAAGAAGAAAAAAAAATCATATTATGCGAGTAAGCGAGCTGATCTGCAAACCCGTGGGCTCAACTTGTTTAGCCCGTGGGTTATGTGGCACTGGCCAAAAAATCTGCATAAAAAATGGATTAAAAATTATACTATTTTTGTGGTGCAAATTGCGAATTAAATGGATCTATCCGTAAATTACAACTCATATATCTGGCTCTAATTAATTTGCACAACTTATTCAAGATAACCGTCTAAGGACAGATGTATCAGGGACACTATAAGATTAAGTTTCTACTCTTCCTTGTGCATAACTAACTCTTGAATCTAGATTTGGTATTCAATGACCATTGTCTAGATAAAAGTATTTTTCCAACGTTTTCCTTAATTTAAATAAAATTTGGTGGAAACTTCATATTTATTTTCTCTTTTTCGTAGTCTTATCGTGATCCCGGTTGCAACACTATATAATTGAAATATTTGTAAAATAAAAATATATGTATAATACACAAAATCTTTTTTTTTATAGGGGGACATCTCTTGCATCCATTGTTCCGAAAACCGGACCGGATCGGCCGGTCCAATCGGTTGAACCGAGAGCTGGCCATTTATCCGATTCGATTACAACTAGAAAACGGTTATGTCTAAAAATCGGTGTTAAACCCGGCTAAATCGGCCAAATCGGACCAGTTTTACAAGTTGGCTGGTTTTTTTTTTTTAGGAGTGCAAAATTATTTTTTGATCATCAATAGTGAAATTAACTACTTTATTATGATGAAAAATGGCCAAAAATATATTTTGGTTGGCCATACCAAAAACTACTACATTACTTACACTTTTAAAAAGAGCTTAGAAGTGATAAATATAAGAAAAAATGATACATGAGTTAAATAGAAGTCTCGAGAGTTAAAAAACTCTTACTCTAAACAATATGAGACTTCTTGTATGCTTTATAATAACTTTAAAAATTAAAAAATTTAAAATCTAAACAATGTGGGACTCAATATTTTACTTGTATTAATTATGTTAATATGACTTAATATAGTGATTTTGATTTCTAAAATTATTTTATCATAAAAAAATTTTAATCATTTTTATTTATCTCATAATATGTTATTAATCATATTTATATGCAAATATATATATTTTATTATATTCCGGTTGAATCTCTGGTTGAACCAGTTGAACTATTAACCTCTAAACCAGTACCTTATCCGGTTCAATACTTAGTCCGATTTTCAAAACCTTGCTTGCATCAACCAACATTTTCATTTTTGGAACAAAAATTATTCTCCTTACATCAACTAACATAGCACTTTAACATCAAAAACTAGATGACATCTACATTGCACTTTATTTGGCAAGGTGTACCACACACCTCGTCATCTAAGGGTGAAAATATGAGGGTATATTAGTGTAACTAATCACATGTGATACACTTTAAAAAAAATTTCTCTCCTCTCTCCCTCCCCATCCCCCCTCCTTCCTATTGCTATCGTCAACCCCTCCTCCGAACACCACTCACCACCAACATGTTCTCTGTTTCAACCTTTCACTCCTCACAACCACTCAACCGCTCTACCGACAACAACCAGTGCTCCCCAATGTGGTGGCAGTGGCTTTAGATCAAAGGCCAAAGTTGCCGCCGTCTTTCACTCCAAATCAAAGGCCAAAGCTGCCACCATCTCTTACACCAAATCGAAGGCTTAGTCGATCGCAACAACTGTTCTCGCAATTGGACTCTGTCACCTAGCTTACTCTGAAGTGTAACAGCAAATCCGTGAGTATCGACAACAACACGCTCACCCTCATCTCACTGTGGTGCCCTAACCTCACGCGTTTGAAGCTTTGTGTGCACCGTGAGGCCAACAGTGGTGGTAGAGTTTGTTGAGGGGTAGTCGTCGATGGAATAGATGGAGTTTGGGGGTGGGGAACCTATAGGGGGAATAAAAGTGTGGTTTAACTTATTTTTATAATAAATTATATATAAATAGTATATCAATATATCTTACCGTTAAGATTTAAGGTGCACTAAATACCTTATAAAATATGGTGCATAAGAGCTTTCACCAACTAAGTAGGGCCTGTAACAAAATACATGGTACATTAAAGAGAGTAGCTAAGAAGTTCTTTAGGGGAATAGAGGCCCTCCTAAAGGCCACGGTGCAATCTTCCATAAAATACATCGTAAATTATATCAATAAAAAAATAAAAATAAAAATTCAAAAGTGTTCTCAAACCTACATTTATAAAGACCAAAAAAACTTACATTTTAATAGTACCAATTAACCTGATGCTCAAAAAAAATAAAAATAAAAAGACCAATTAACCTCTGTTGCTGCCTTTGTTAAACACAGAACACTGGGCCACCGGCCGCGACAATTGCTCCCCAGCACTGGCCGGACACGTCATCAGGTTCGCCGGCGGTACCATGCAGTTGTAAGACAAGCACAACGACGCCGTATCCGGCAACACCGTTCCCACTTCCAGCGCTATCCCCGTTAAGTAGTTATGCTGAAGGTACAATGTTCTGGTGCTACCGCGGCACACGCTCTTAACGTACTCCTCAGGCACCCTCCCAATGAATCGGTTATTATTCAAGAACAAGCTCTCCACGCCATCAAAGACCGTCGATAGTTCCCCGCTGAGTGAGTTATGGCTGAGATCAACGATCGATCCTTGACCGTACGATGGTGACCAGATCGACGATCCTTTATTACTGGGCCTCTGCGGAAGCCCACCAGACAGATTGTTGCGTTGCAGGAAGAGAGACGAGAGCGTTGGCGTATAGAAGAGTTGGGCTAGGATGGGCCCACTGAACTGGTTCATGCTGAGGTCAAGGAACTCTAACTCTGAGAGTGGCTCGAAGCCGTTGCTGAGTGGACCCCACATGCTGTTCTTTGACAGAGACAGATAACGGAGTGATGACGGCATCGACGGTGGTAACGGCCCCGTGAGTTTATTATTCTTCAAATCCAAATGGAGTAACGGCGAGGAAACGATTTCCGGCAACTCGCCGGTAAGGGAATTGGAGGCTAAGATGAGGACCTTGAGTTGCGGCAACTCGGTGAGACTCGGTGGGATCGAACCGGCGAGTTGGTTGTTACTCAGGTCGAGGGTGTGGAGGGTTTTGAGGGAGGAGAAGGTAGGGGGTATGGTCCCTGTGAAGCGATTGTTGGATAATGAGATGACTCGGAGTTTGGTGAGCCGGCCGAGTTCGGGTGGGATGGAACCGGTGACGATTCCAGGGGAGAGGATGAGCTGAGTCAACTCGGTGAGGGCGGAGATGGATGGGGGGAGTGAGCCGGCGAGGCTGAGTGAGGTGGCGCCGAGTGAGAGAATGGTGACTCGGTCGCGGGAGCAAGTGACGCCGGAGAAGGAGGAGCAGGGATCGAGTGCGGAGAGGTTCCAGGTGGAGAAGAAAGGTGTGGTGGGCGAGACATCAGTGAGAGCGTTCTTGATTGAGAGGAGGGCTTTGAGATCGAAGGGGTTCATCTTAGGGTGTTGTTGAAGAGATGGGGCCGAGAGAAGGAGGAGTAGAAGAGCGTGGAAGAGAAGGAGAGTATAATGTCGGGGGGCCATTCAGAGGAGAAAAAGAGGATGTGAAAACGTTTGGGGCGTTTGAGTAACAGAAAGGGGACGAGAAAATTGCAGTGTCTGAGTTTGTGTGAAATATAAAATAAATAAATAAACAGAGAAAAACAGAAGCTGAGGAGTGTGACAGTTGATAGATGTTGGGTTTGAAAAAGTGGTTGAAACGGGAAAAATGACAGAGTAGTGCAATTTGGTTCTCTGTGTATAATTATAACTCGGAAGGCAGGGAGAGAGAGAGAGAGAGAGAGAGAGAGAGAGAGAGAGAGAGAAAGAAAGGGCTGGGAGGTTACAAACTTGAAGGGATGTGTGACTTTGCTATGGCAGAGTGAGAATGAAAGGAGCTCATGCATTCCGACTGCGTTTGAGAAGGCACATGGGTCCCATTTCCAAGACATTATTGCAGAGGAATTAACTTGCTGCATTAATGAACAAACAGATTCTCAAGATCAAGCTATCTGCAACGTCGAGTTGCTGGGAGATCATGGTTTCAGAACATGCCGTGCAGCTTGAATAGGGGACGAAGTTCATGGAAACATATTTGCGAAAATAATTTGAGGTACGTCTACAATTTGAGTATCTAATTACTCGTATATAAATATCTAAAAATTAAGCAAGTTTGTCAGACTATAATTAGTATAATTTTCATTATAAAAAAAAAGTATAATTTTAAACTTCTAAGAATACAAATGCGTACTATTAATTTAAAAATATTTTATATAAATATTGAATTATGCATTATTATATCGATATAAATGTTCAATTTTTAGATTTTAATTGCTATGTATGGACAATGTAAAAGAATTTTATATTATCGTTTAATTATATATTTATACTTATAAAATTTTTAAGGTAGTCGGTGGTTGAATCAAATACTTTTACTGTTGTTACAATACATAATTGAATATTTGTATAAAATATTTTTACACTGATAATGTATATAAATTAAATCTTAATTTTTATCCCATTATATCAAAAATTTTACATCTAATTGACAGCATATCAAAATTATCCTAATAAATTTTTGGAGCCATAGACATACATTAAAGAATTTAACTAAAGTTTTCTTGTTTAAGGCAATGAAGGTGAAAATAACATGTCACAATTGGTAGATAAAGTTTCTTTTCTAATTCTCAATCTCATTCATGAGAATTATAATAGAATAAATAATAGAATGAAAAATTAAAAAAGAAAATATTTCTTTTTGATAACCTCTAGTCAAAAAAAGAGTTTAATGAGTATTGCATCCAATATGAAACTTGAGATTGCACTGAATGAGTATTGTGTCCAACATGAAACTTGAGATTGCATTGAGTCAACAAAAATTGAGAAGGTTGATTTAAGAAAATATAAAAATATTATTCATACAATTAGATAGAGCAATCATTCAAATGGAAAAAAAAAAAAAAAATGAAGGCTCCTTGCATTTTGTTTCCCTATAAGTGGAGTTACCAAGTGCATACATGAGCCCATGCTAAAGTTTCAGTCACTTCCTACCAATATCTGCACTTCAACCCTAACGATCCAACCTAAGAGCAGCTAGCTAATGGGATATCAGTGAAAGTGATAATGATAAATACAAAAGTTATAGTCAACAAAGCAGGGATCATCAAAACACTTGGACCAACTCAGTAAGTTAGACCGGGAATGAGTCACTTGGTCGGAGCAACTGTCAGATTAGGAACCAATCACTTGGGCAGTCTAGTCATCTCCAAATATTCGACAGTCTAAGGACTAGTCAAATATTGTGCAAATTGGTTAAAATCTGATGAACCAGTCGAACCAATACTGGTTCACACAATTAACCAATTTTTTCTTCAAAAAGAAAATAAAAGAAAAGAAAAAGAATGTGTAAAAAGCAAAATTATGTTGGTCACCAATGGAAAGGTTGCCAACCTCATTATGGTGAAAGATATCGAAAGATACAGCTTGGTTAGCTAAATTAAGGACTATTTGGTTTCTTACTCCTTTAAAAGAGTATAGACAAAATATCATAGAATAATGCAACACATGGGTATTTATAAAATAGCCTTGAGAGTAAAAAATTCCTAGTCTAAGCAATATCAAACTTGAGTATTATATAATAGTTTTAAGAGTAAAAAGCTTACAGTCTAAATAATGTGGAGCTTGCACAATGTGGCCAACTTATTTGGTTTAGAGATCCACCTTGGAGATGTTGCCTGAGACCCCATGGGAGCATGTTCAACTCCCACAAGGGGCAAAGCCCCCAATATCCCTCCCCTCCATCCCTCTCTCTCTCTCTCTCTCTCTCTCCTCCATGCTCCACAAGGGTTGATTGAAAATAAACTGTGGGGCTTACTATTTGTATTGGTTACATTAGTGACTTAATGTAATGCTTTTGCTTTTTAAAATTATTTTTGTCATGTTAAATTTTTACTTTACTCTTCATTTGTATGACTTAATAATTTTGTTTATTTCATAACATATAATTAATCATAAATATTACTATACCCCAATTAAATTCAAGTTGAATTTATTTTAGTTGCAAGAATGAACCTTTAAACCAGTTCATTATTCGATTTAATATTCAGTCCAATTTTCCAGACATACGTCTTATTCACTTGTTAACAAACTATCTTTTCATTTTTCATGTCTGCCAATGTTTCCTAGAAATGGTACTGAAATATAGCTTAAAAAAACAAAACAAAACTGAAGTATTGACATTAATGAGTTCGTTGGCTTAGGTTTCAGGTGGTGTGTAAAAGAAGCGACCATTGAGCAAACGGCTCACGCTCATACCTTCAAGGTGGGTAGCCTGTCAGTCTCATTCATAAGATCAGAAGACGTATCAAATATATAAACTCACACAAATTTTTATTTAAAATGTATCTTATTTGATTAATTATGTTTGTGCAAAATTCCAAATTCTTCAAGCTAACTTCTCACGCTCATAACTTCAAGAGGGGTAACCTGTCAGTCTCATTCTTAAGTTTAAGTTCGGAAGATGTATCAAATTAAGACTCATATAATTTTTGGGTTGAAAAGTTGCTTATTTGATTGATTAAGCTTGTGGAAAGGTCAAAATGCTTTTGGCTTATTATTATAATTATTGATATTTGTTCAGCAAGATCTTTAAAAAATTGCGTGGAACCCCATGAGTACATGGAGATATATGTAACTGTCATAGCTTGTAATATAAGATCTATATAGTACATCCAAACCGATCTCTGAAAAATTTCACGTTTGACACATTCATGCCTAAAAGAAATAAAAAAAAAAATCTCTTGGACCTTAACAAGAACAATTGCTGGCACCTTCGGTCTCGACAATTTTTTGTTTCTAATAATTAGATAAAAACTCAACTTTCAAAGGGATAGGAGTAGAACACGATATATCTTAACCTCAAAACACAAAACAAGATTCTCCACATAACAACACTCACACCACTAAAGATTAAACACTTCTCCACCAAAAAGAAACCTCGCCAACCCCATTTTAACATTCATTGAAAAATTAAAATGCCTCAAACATGGTATCCAACAACATAGTCATGCCTCGAACTCAATAATAACACCATCCAACTCATCATTAATTGCACGGAAAAGCGATCCTTCGACTCCCAATTCCAGCCATTGAACAACTTCTCCGTTTCTCCATGTTGGCACCAAAATTTGTCAAGTCTAAAATAGTCGAGTACTGGGCCATAGCCAAATGAGGGTTAGCCAAGGAAAAGAATGTGATTAATGATGACCATACCTCGGCTGAGTTGATTACATTATATTGGTAGCCAAGGAAGGTAAATTTTAGGCTTTAGCTTAATAAGTAAGACATAATGCTTATTAGTAAACTTCGGCCGAGGAATATGTGGCAACATGATGTAAGTTCCAATGTCCTTCAGAAACTGTCTCATGATTTAAATAGTATTGAGTTTTAAGGTTTTGATGAGCAATAAATCAAGTTTTAATAAAATCTTTTGTCATCTATCAATTTTTGTTCAAAGGAATGTATTCTTTTGTAAGCAAGATTGTTCAATTCAAACTAAAACAAATCTTAGACAACACAAAGCATATTGTTCCTTCCTATTTCCCTTTAATATACACTTTTTGAAATGAATACTTTGTGGTATATATGTTCTCTCACTTAAGAAACAGATTAAAAAGTTCATAAGGATGGATTTGCCATATTAGAAAGGAAAACAAGCTATTAGAAGGTACTTAGGCTATTCAAAAAGATGAACCATCCAAAAGGCTGTGTCCAAAAGGGTGACCATCAGAAAGATGATTCTCATGAAGTGCCTCAGCTTCGAAGCTTCTTTTATACGATTCAAGGATCATATTGAAAAGTCAAATATGATGTGACAAGATCCAAAAGAAGTGCTGACAAGTCTAAAAATTTAGTGAACCATCAAATGACTACTTTTCCTCGTCTGTGTTATTTTCAAAGGCTAAGAAAGAAAGCAACTTTTTCTCTATCAAGTCTTAGACTAGTGGATCAAAGAGGCACAAGGCTTAAGATCTGCAAGTTTCAATAGATATATTTTGAAGTCTATATATTGAAAGTCGAAGAAGAATGGGTAAGATTGTTTGAATATTTCTACGCTTATAAAGCTTTCTTCTTCTGACTTTCTCAACCTTCTGAGCTACCAAAAAGTTACTTATTGTAACTTCTGATTACAAAATCTTCTCATCATACTACATTAGATAATGTCCTCTTGCTGAGATTATTGAGAAGTCACACACGCTATATTTATTCAATTATACTCTTTTGAGAGATTAGTGTGAGTGCATCAAATACAAACTCAAAATACTAATTGTTGCAACCTGACCCGTTGATGGTCGTGGTGAGCTTGGTGAGGTTAGGATAAAAGACTACTCATTTGTAAAAGCTTGAAGAGGCTCTAAGATATACTTATCTATTGTAATAGCTTAGAGAGGCTCTAAGAAAGACTACTCTATTGTAAAGCTTAAGGCTTAAGAGAACTACTCTATACAAAAGCTTGGAGAAGTTTGGACAAACAATATTCAAATTATAAAATCTCAACACAGTATTGGAAATTGAACATAGGCAAAGTTGTTAGTTGAACCATTATAAAACTCTCTTTGTGATCTCTCTATCCTTTTTACTCTTCGTTGTTCTATACTTTAAATCATTTGTTTCATTTGCTTTAAAGTCATTTATGAAAATATTTGTGCGTAAAACTAACTCAATCGCTTCTATATTCTAAGTTTAAAACTTCAGAAAGTTGTTTCCAAAGTTTTTTAGGAACTTAAATTTTATTTGAAGCACGATTCAACCCTCTTCTCGTGCTACTTCAATCTACAATTCGCATCAAAGCCACACCTTAGGGTTAAGCTTCCTAACGATTGTAGAGGATGAAAATCTAGAAACTGGCACAATAAATCAACCATATTGCTAAGGGGCACTCTATCAACCACCCTCCATATTTCAATATTGAAAACTATACATCTTGGAAGGATAGAATGAGACTTTTCATTGGGTCTGCAAGCATTGACATGTGGGAGATCATAGAAAATGGTGACTATATATCCACTATTGAGTAACTTGTGCCTGAAGTGGTTACAAACCCAACGAAGAGTCTCATTCTATCCTTCCAAGATGGATAGTCAGCACAATGGAACCAATGGATTGATCAGCACAAAGCCAAAGTTCAAATGAATGCAAAGCCGAAGTATCTTCTCACATGTGCTTTGAGCAAGAGTGAATATGATAAGATCATATTGTGTGACTCTGCTATGGAGATTTAGGGCAAACCCCAAGTTCTCCATGAAAAATCTGATCAAGTCAAGAAGATGAAGATCAGCATGCTAGTATATCAATATGAAATGTTCAAAATGCTAGAACATAAGAATATTGATGAAATTGCAACTAGATTTATACACATTATAAATTGGTTGAAAACTTTGGGGAAGAAATATACTAATGCTGAGATGGTAAGAAAGATTCTAAGGAGTCTTTCTAAGGCCTAGCGCCCCAAAATAACAGTCATTCAAGAAGCTAAGGACTTGAATATGCTTAGCTTGGATGCATTCATTGGGTCTCTAAAGACTTATGAGATTGAACTCAATGAAGCCTCTGAGGAGTCAATACACATAAGCTTCAAAGAAAAAAAGAAAGATGCTCATCAAAAAGTTGCAAACCTTGAAGAAGAAATGGAGAATCTGCCACTGAATAGTGATACTAACAATCAACAAGACCTTCAAATAGCCACAAGAAATGAAAGTGATGTTTTTGAACTTCCTACTCATCAATATGTTTTTGATGACATATCAAAAGAATCACCTATCAAGAGAAGATACACTGGAACAAGAGATTTGAAAGCTGTTTCTCAAAATCAAATTATTGGTAAGCCTTTTCCTGAAGTCAGAACTAGATCTTCTCTCGGAACATAATCCAACTTAGCCTTAATATTAGAGATTCAACCAGAGTGTGTTAATGAAGCTCTATAAGATCAAAGCTATATTGAAGCCATGAAGGAAGAATTAAATCAGTTCGAGAAAAGTAAAGTTTGGACTCTATTACTTTTGCCTAAAGGACATTCAGTAATTAGCATAAAATAAGTGTTCAGAAACAAACTTGATGAAAGTGGAAAAGTAATCAGAAATAAGGCAAGGCTAATGGCTTAATGATACAACCAACAAGAAGGCATTAATTATGATGAGACATTTGCTCCTATGGCAAGACTAGAAGCTATCAGAATGTTGCTTGCGTATGCAGCATATAAAGAGTTTGTTTTATATCAGATGAATGTGAAATTTGCATTTTTAAACGGTTTTATTTCTAAAGAAGTTTATAGTAAACAACCTCCTGGTTTTGAAAATGAAAGTCTTCCTCGTCATATGTTTCAAACTTTCAAAAACCTTATATGGTTTGAAACAAGCTCCAAGAGCTTGGTATGAAAGACTCAGCTCTTTTCTTCTCAAAAATGGTTTCAAAATAGGAAAAGTTGATACTACCTTATTTATCATGCATGAGAAACATGACTTGCTAATTGTACAAATTTATGTAGATAATATAATATTTGGTGCTACTAATAAGAGTTTGTGCAAGAATTTTTTTGAGCTTATACAGGGAGAATTTGAGATGAGCATGATAGCAGAATTAAAGTACTTTTGCAGTTGCAAATCAAGCAATAGAAATATGGGATCCTCATTAATCTAAGGAAATATGCTAAGCAATTACTCAAAAAGGTTTGACATGGACAAAGCTAAGAGCATCAGTACTCCCATGCACCATTCTCAAGCTCTAGAAGTTGATGAAGATAAAGAAAATATTTCTGATAAATTTTACAGAGGTATGATTGGATCATTGCTCTATCTCACAGCTAGTACACCAGACTTGCCATTAAGTGTGGGAATTTGTGCTAGATTTCAATCTAATCAAAAGCAATCATACTTAAATGTTGTCAAAAGAATTTTGAGATATTTAGTAAATACTACTAATCTTGGTCTCTAGTATAAGAAAGGTACTATTTGTAATGTTACAGGATATTATGATGCTGATTTTGTTGGAGACAAATTTGAAAGAAAAAGCACTAGTGGGTGCTGCTATTTTCTTCGAAAATCCTTGATAATATAGTCAAGCGAGAAACAGAACACAATTGCTCTTTCAACTAGTGAAGCTGAATATATATCTGCAACAAATAGTTGTGCTTAGATTCTATGGGTAAGGCATCAATTAGAAGATTTTAACTTGAGGTATACTAAGATCCCAATCTTGTTTGATAATACAAGTGCTATTAATCTTGCTAAAAATTCCATTCAACATTCTAGATCTAAGCATATAGATATTAAGCATCATTTTATAAAAGATCATATTCAGAAAGGAGATGTTGAACTAAGTTTTGTTAATATAAGAGATCAAATTGCTAATATTTTTACTAAACCCTTAGCTGAAGATCATTTTTGTTACCTAAAAAATATTCTGAACATGAGCAATTTCTAAGCATGCATTTATAATGCATAATTTCAACCTCATCTCAAGCAAAAGCTTGAAGCTTAGATATAGTGGATTTCCTTTCTGAAGAAGATTTCTCAAGGAAAAGCACTCAATACCTATTCAAAAAGATAAATTCAAAGTAGTTCAGAAAGAACAAATTAGAAGGTTATTGATTCTATGATTCTAAAAGAAGGGCTCATTTTGCAAGATCAGAAAGGTGACTTAGAAAAATGTTTCCAAATTCATGAATTCAGAAAGATAATATTCTTCAAAAAGTTAAATCATGTATCCAGTCAGAGTAATGTGAAGTGTCAAGATAGTTTTAGATCATGGGGATATGTTTGTAAGTTCCCTACTGACACATCGCCATGATCTAATGAAGTGGGTAAACCAAAAGCCTCATTCATCCTCAAATAGTGCCACTTTAACCTCAAAACCATTCACATTTTTTTAATCCTTAGTCACTATCATTAACCAACAAATCACTTCTCACTCCAAAACTCTTTATCTCTCAAAAGAACCTTTTCACTATTTGTAACTGTTCATCTTCAACCCTTCACGATTCAAACTTTTATGCTATCCATTATCTATTCTCGCTTCTAACCCATACACATTCCCTTTTCTTTCAAACCTCAACCTTTGTTGTTCACCATGTTTGGAAAAGGTGACTCAAGTGTTCCCTATATCTTCAAAGATGAGGAAATGTAAAACAACTTTTAGGTAAACTTCTTCAGAAGACCCATAGCTAGGGGAAGGAGTTTTAATCTAGAAAACTTCACCTATCTTCCTGAGGTATTTGAAATCTTCGAGTTCCAAGGATGGAACAACTTTTTGAGCATTTCTGAAGACATCTACACGGAGCTTGTACCTGCCTTCTACAGCACCCTCACTTCCACAGATGAGGGCAACACCTTATTTCGAAGCATAGTTGGAAGCTTCGAAGTACAGGTTCTACCTTTTGACATTGCTCAAATCACCAATACACCCAATGAGGGAATTCTGTGCAGAGTAAGAGAAAGGTGGTAGGAAGAGCTTGGAGTCACTAAAGAACAAGTTGCTGCCATGCTCACTGGGAAATGCAACATGCAAATAAGAGAAATCAGAACCTCTCATTTGCTTACCCCAATTAGAGCCATTTATTTTGTAGTTCAACATATTGTGCTACCAAGGTGTAGTAACACAGATTTTATGTCTGAGGTGGACTAAATGGTCATGTTCTGCCTCATGACAAGAAAAAGGATCAACTAGGTTAGGTTGATTCTAGACTATATCTTGTTAATTGTCAATGTTGAGAGAAGGAGTTATGCCACACTATTTTATGGCATGTTCCTCACCAAACCCTTCATTAGAGCCTAGTTTCCAATAGAAGGACATAGGGCAAAAACAAAAAGACCCACAACAACCATGAAGGCATTCATAGCCCGGGGTGTAAAATGTCAAGCCTAAGAAAAGAAGAAGCAAGAAAAGAAAGAAAAGAAGAAAGAGAAGAAGGATAAGAAGAAAAATGATTCTTCTGAGTAAGAGTCCAACATCTAGAAGGTTAGATCAAAACCTTCCGAAGAGAAGAAAAAAACAGAGACCAGAAGAAGTCTCTCACCAATTTGTGAAGAAAGGAGGATCAGCAAGAAAAAATTATTGAAACTTGCTAAGGAGACCTCTTCATCATCCAAGGCAGAAGATAAATAATCTACAATTGCTAGAGAGCCTATGAGTGCTGCCCCTGCTCAACCTCTTGCAATAAAAGCTGCAAAACCAACTTGAAGAGAAAGATGTATTGTAATTAGGGAGCTTCTTCCTCAAGCACAACAAGAAACACAAGCTGAAGCAGGGACTTTAGATGATGAGGAGGACCCTAAGTACAAGCAGAAGGGCAAAAAGAAAGTTAGAAAGGCCCCTACAAAACTATCTAGAGATTCTACACCTTCTCCTCCAAGAAGAGCAAAGAAAGAAGCAGCAGAAAACAAGCTAAGGGAAGAAGCTTGGCTGCAAAAGCAAAAAGATAAAGCTGCTGGTATTGGAGCCTTGGCTGGAGGTGCTATGAGTTTATCCATTTCTTTGGAGGTAGACCAACAATTTGTGGTTATTGAAGATGTCAATCCTCCCTTAGAAATGAGAAGGGTGGTTCTACCCTCTGAGCTTCAAAGAAAATAGTTTGCTACTCTACATATAAGCCTTTCATTAGTGCCCTCAAATCAAGAAAGATCCGTGGTTAAGGTTGCTAAGCCTACACAAGAAAAGATAGCACCAGAAAGAATAGAGCTTGCTGAAACTACGGTAGCTGCTTTTGAGCCTAATACTGCCTCTCCAACAACTCCAATGCCATACAAGCCTCTGTCACCTCCCAAGACATTGCTACTATCCCAACAACTACCACAACTCTACTACTATTGACTTTTGGACCTCAATTTGATAGAACAGCAACACCAGCTTGTTTTGAGCATGCCAGTCTTCAGAAAGTCAGAGCCACTACACTACTAAACTACCTTTTGGAGCCAAATCAAATGCAGAAGTCTTTCCAAATGCTGATGAAATTAGAATGGATCTATTATTGGTCAACCAACACACAATCATGGCTAATCAATGTGAGCTTCAAGTTCATCAACAAGCATTGGAGAGAAGGACAGATAAAATGGAGCATCTAATGCTATAGATTTTGAGGGCTCTTTAGAAAAGGAAGGGAAATTAGTAATGGTACTTCTATAATCCCACATCATTATCTAGGGGAGCACATATCTAGGGGGAGCTAGGAGTTCTTTCTATTGCATTCACATTTCATTCATTTAGAATTTTTTTAATCATTTTTTTTCTGAAAACAATTATTATACTATTGAGTTATAGCTACCACTGCTAAACATATCATATTATATTATAGTTTATCTCAAAGTTATTATATCTTTCGCTAATTTTTATTATCCTTACTTTGATATAATGCTTACTTTGAGATTATTGACAATACTTTAAGTTTATTGCTTTGACAATCTAAACTGCTCTAAACATTTTGCTATGATATAAATCATGCCCTAATATTCCTAATATCTTGAACATATTATTTTGATACAATCATGCATTGCTCTAATATAATTGTTCTAAATAATTATTGTTCTGATACATTTGTTCTGCACTATTGAGATGATTACTATTCATTGACCTGCTCTGATGTGTTTATGTTGTATTTACATAATTTGCTCTAATGTTGAGAAAGTTTCTAATTAATTCTGTTATGATATATCAAGAATCTTTTATAACTAATTCTATTTGAAAAAATGTTGTAACATTTCTGCTCTGATGTATCATAAATCTTCATGATTTTTATAACTATATTGGTTAAGAAAGTTTCAAATCAACCTCGCTAGTATGATAAAATGATTTCATAAAAGTCATTTTGGTTATTTCTAACAACCATTGAAGTTTCTGGAAAACATGCTTATTCTTTACTCACTTTGGAAAGTAAGTTTTTACCAAAATCAGAAAGCTAAAATAAATAAGAAATCATATGTTTCTGGATTGTTTGTTTTAAATACAAAAGCATTTTTCTTAAATATTGATTTGTCATCGTCAAAAAAGGGGAGATTGTAAGCTCTAATGTCCTTCAAAAACCATCTCATAGTTTGAACTATATCGAGCTTTAAGGTTTTAATGAGCAATAAATCAAGTAAAGTAAAATCTTTTGTCAACTAATGATTTGTTATAGTAAAAACATTCTTTTGTGAGCAAGATTGTTCACTTCAAATTGAAACAATTTTTGAACAAACAAGGCATTTTATTCCCTTGTATTTCTTATGAATATATGTTTCTTGGAATGAATACTTTGTAAAATATATGATCTTTCACTTAAGAAACAAATTAGAAAGTTCAGAAGGATGGACTTACGCCATTAGAGGGAAAACAAGCCTTATAAAGGTATACAAACCATTCCGAAGGATGACACATCCAGAAGAGTTTGTCCATAAGGGTGACCATCAGAAAGATGCTTCTTATGAAGTACCTCACCTTCAAAGCTTTTTCAACACAATTCAAGGATCAAATTCAAAAAGTTAAATGTGATGTGACAAGATCCCAAAAGAAGCACTGACAAGTTTGAAAAGTCGATAAACCATCAAATGGCTACATTTCTTCTTCTGTGATATTTCCAAAAGTTGAGAAAAAAAGCAACTGCTTCTCTATCCAGTCTTGGACCAGTGTATTAAAGAAGCTCAAGGCTTGAACTGCAAACTTCAATGGATAAATTTTTGAAGTCTATAAAAGCTAGAAAAATGATGAAGAAGCGGTTAGACAATTTGAGCATTCTATATATTCAAAAAGCCTTCATCCTTCTTAACTCTATAAACTACTAGAAAGTTACTTATCATAATTTCTGAATTGAAAAATCTTCTCTTTGAGCTATATTAGATAATATTCTCATATTAAAAGGTTAGAGAGGTCACACAGACTATATCTATTGCATATACTCTTTCAAGACATTTAGTGTAAGTGTATTAAATACAAACCTTCAAACTTGATCATTGTAACCAGATCTGTTAGTGGTCATTGTGAGCTTGGAGAGGCTAGGAAAACATTGCTCGATTTAGCTTGGAGAGGCTTGGTACACACTAGTCATTTGTAAAGCTTGGAGAGGATCCAGAAAACTAGTCTGATGTAAAAGCTTGGACAAATAATAGTTGTTTTATAAAAATCTCGGTAAAGTGTTAGTGACTGGATGTAGGCAAAGTTATTGGCCAAACTAGTACAAAATTCTTTGTGTGATATTTCTATCCTTATTACTCTTCATTTAATCTTTGCCTTGAAACATTTGTTTTATTTGTCTCAAAAACCTTCTAAACAACACTGTGATTTTAACTAACTGAATCGCTTCTGCATTCCAAGTTTAATACTTGAGAAAGTTGTTATTTTAGATTTTCAGGAACTTAGATTAAAAAGAAGCTTGATTCAACCTCCTGTCTCATGCTATTTCAATCTACAGGGGATGCCATAGCAATGAGAGATCTAGTAGATTCGGATAATTGATGTAGATCTTGCAAACTTCAGCCGATCAAAATAGGAAAAAGGAAGCAGTAAAAAGAATCGATAGTATACTTGCTATTATTTTCTTTATATTGATTGATTTTATTACTATTTTGTTGCTTTTATTATTATGATACACTTCCATCTTGTTTGACACTAATAAATGGTTGGGAATAATAATTTATCTTATTAACTGCTTGTGGTTTATTTTGCTACTAAATATTTTAATATTTTAATAGTTGTTTGACTAATTATGTATTATGCATATTGTTGCACTTCCACCCTCATTTTTAGCATTTTTGGGATGATGTGGGACTCCCTGGGAACACCATCTTACTAGGAGATTTCTCTCACTTCTTTTTCTTTGGTATTTTCAGATGGTGCGGATTATTCTCAACATTGAGATGGATGTGGCTTTCGAGCTCAACTTGCTGAATAATAAGATTTTATTACGTGTTCTGGATCGTACCCTCACTATTACTATTATTAATGACTAGACATTAGCATGCTTTAATGTAGCTTAAGATGCCCCTTTTTGGCATCTTTATCTGACATATTTTGTTTAAAGTTTTGATGGGTTGCAGTTGGGTCAGATAGGGATGATTAATATTAGTATAGGTGTCCCGTCTCCTATATTATGTTGGGTTATGTATTATAAACTGCTACTTTATGTGTTGCACTAAATGTTGTAGTGTAGTATGGACGTGTGATTTTTGTATGTAATGGATGCCCTTATCTGTGGAATTTACATACTAGCATGTAGTAGTATTACCTTCGTCATGTAAAATAATTAACCAATAACTAAAATTAGAAATAGCACTCGATGAAAAAAATTTACTCGCGCGAAAATTTAATGAAGTTAAGTAATGCTTTGCTAACTAATTATTATCAGGATTAATTAAAGTAAAATTAAATAGTGTGATAATAGTTTGTAGTAGGGTGTTACACAAACTGGCAATGACCTAGCGCCTCATCCTCGTTGCTTCAAATGATGGCGGCCATCCCTTTGACATGAGATAGCAGCCTAGCGACAGTGGCTCCTAGAGCCTTGCTGTCAGTAGCCCTTACTAAAACTACCATCTCAAGAGGAAAAAATCATCTTCTTCTTATTGTTAGCATTTCTTATTAAGGCAATACAAAGTCTTTGATTCGACCAATATTAGAATCAATAGCAAGGGATGAAAATATGGAATTTTTAAAACCTTTAAAAAATATCCAATCACTGAATCAAATCCTCGATGATACTTTTCAAGATCTTTTGTTATCTGATAAATACCATATTACCGAAAGGAATCAAAAGCAAATTTCAGTTCAGGCCCAAGGACAATCATGGTTTAAGCCAAGTATTAGCATTCAAGGAAATTCAACTAACACAAGTTGCATGTCTCTAAACTGAGACTCAAACGATTTAGAATTATCAACGTAAAAGATTCATTCAATATAATAAAAAGGAATCATATACTAGATCGAAAATAAAAAGGAATTTTACAAATTCTAAACTCCCATTCAAAATTAATTTAGGAATTATCCAAGATTGATTTATGAGAAATATCCAATTTAAATCAATTTCAAAGTTTTCCCATATTGGATTCTAGTCTCAGTGTAACCCGTTTGTGATACCACATGTAAGATTTTATCAGATCTATACTAGGAATTTAGAACGCCAATATAACAGGAATATAAATCAATAACAATGCATACCTGTCAGATCTATATTATCGAGGAACATTGTCTATGAACCATGTAGCAAAGAGAAAATGTATGCACATGCATATGAACCCACTACTTCTCCTTCTCCTTACAAAGGGCCACATCGATAGAGTAGTAGTTGTCAAAAGTGCCAAGAGTGGAGTGAGAATCCTACCCATAATGTGAATATATATATAGTAACCTAATTCCATTCATCAAAGACCTAGGTCACCTACGACCCTTATGCCATAATCTAACACACCACCATTGAGCCCAAGCCCAATAACATATATGAATTCCAAATCCATAATGGATCACATAATAATAACATGGGTCTCTAGAAAGTATCAGGCTATCTATTCAACTCGTTTTTATAAAACCAAGAGTCTACCAATCAATAGAAGCCCAAACCTAGAATATTCTAATAGTAATAGTTGAATCAAACACTTTTGCTGATATGGCAATACATGATTGGATATCTATGTAAAACTTTTTTATACTGAAGGTATATATATATTAAATCTTTTCTATTAATAATTCAATATATTAATTTTTAGGTTTAATTATTCTACAAGTCCCTATAATTTCACTCAATTTTCAATTAGATCCCTATAATTTAAAAATTTACAATTAGATCCCTATATTAAACAAAAATTTATAATCAAGTCCCTAGAGTTATCTATTGTTACAAAAATGTTTAATGTATAGGGCATGTTTCATGATGCATTGTCTCAAATATGATGCACCATGTATTACGTCATCCAATGGCAAAGATTTAATAGTGCACACCATCAACTCTCAACCTATGGTGCAAGCTAAGTCCCCCTCCCCCCAAAAAAGCCCAAAACTCTCCCTTTGCAATGCTAAGGCTTCCATGCCACTTCAACCCCTCCCATCTCTCACCTACCTTCAACTTTACAACTCTAAATTGAAATCCCCAAACATAGCTCCATTCTCCGAAATCCCTAATCTCTTCTCTTTGAAATTGCATTTTCCAATCTACAAAAACATCAGCCGTCAAGAAGAAGGTGGTTTGCGGTGGAGCTCCAAAAAGATAAAGGATGAGGGTATGGTGAGGTTGAAGAAGAAAGTTGTGGAGGTTGAAAAAAAAAATAGGTGATGTTTTGGTTAGAAAAAGAAGAGGGTAAGCTTTTGGGCATTTTTGTTGTTTTGATTAATGTTGTCGTTTTGGTTGTGAGAAGCAGAGAGAGAGGAGATAGATAATTAGCTGTAGGGGGAGGGTTTTACTATAAATCGTGGAATGGTTGGGGGTGATGGAAATAAAGAATGTTTATTTTCATATTTTTGTCACAATTAATAAAGATAGAAATCTAATTAAAAAATATTATATAATATAGGAATTTAATTACCCACTTAAGAAGGGAAAAAAAAATTCCAAATTGGCCGTTAAGATGACATGGCGCTCCTCACCTCAGTTTGATTTGAATCCATCAAAGGAAATTCAGCCAATTTGATCGTTACATGAATTAACAACCATAACATCCTTTATAAACTTCTTTCCACTGTTCCCCTCTCAAATTCGGAAGTCTCTCTCTTTCTGTCTCTCTATTTCTTCGTGCTCAAATTCAGAAAGCTAGCTCTCTCTCTTTCTGTCTCACAGTCTGTGTATCTATCTCTATTTCGCTGTGCTCACCTACGGCGGACACAGATCAGAACATGGCCAGAGCATCAATACTGGAGTGTATGCACATGCACCCACTTCATCAAATCGAGGAGACACCCACCCACGAGCCCCTCCTGAAGCAATGGTTCTTGCTGTTACAAGAGTTGCAATTAGGAATAGTTTCCTCACAAGGTTTGGTACAAAACTGAATCTTATTCACTTTTTTTTGTCGTAATTTTCTCTTTTTTTTTCCCCATTTTGGGATTTTGGGTGGCATAAGATTTTGGTATCTTTCAATTAAGGTTGCTGGTAATAATGTCATTTATTGCAAGGGAGACATTCGCAGAATGTATTTTTCTGCTTTTTTTTTAATTTGAGAGCACTAAGTTAAATTCATGGAATTAATTTACAGTTCCTTTTCAATTTGAGCGTGGTTGTTGTAACGTCCGCGACTTCCAACCTCCGATCTAATCAATATTCCCGATCTCCGACTTCATATCCAAGGCTCAACTGGACTAGCAAGGATTTCCGATTTCCGACCTAATGCTTCAAAGATGCATACAATACGAGTTCCGAATTCACTCGTTTTCATGATTTCGACTTCATCCACGAATTTCACATGAAATGGGACAAGTTCCGAGTCCCGAGTTAGTCTTGACTTCAAGTCCTTCCCGATTTCCGATTTCATCTTCAATTTTGATTATTCCTGAATTTCCGACTTCATGTTCTAGTTTCGAGTTCAATGGAGTGGCTTTCGAGTTCCAATATCCGACTTCGAGTTAAAGTATATTGGGTATAATTTCCGACCTCCAATTTCAACTGTCATAATTTCCTCATTTCCAGACTTCCGACTTGGCCTTCAAGTCCGAACACATGAACGTAATTCCATGATATCCGACTTCATGTCTCAAAGAAAATGTACCCGATTTCCGATCTCACCTTAATAGTGTACATGGTTTCTGACCTCAGAAGTTATAGTTTAACATAGTGGTGCGAGTACCGACTTCCGAGTAAAATGTCACGAGTTCCCGCATTAGAGTGGAACTCAATTAAAATGGACTCGAGTTCGGATCTTTGAGCTGATTTCCAAATCATCCACGAGTTCCAATTTCATCTCAAGAAGTGCACGAGTTCCGACTTTAAAGGAGCACGAGTTCCGATGTAATCTTCAGAATATACTGGAAACGAGTCCCACTGTTAGGGCGACGTGGAGAGCAAATTGTCACAAAAGAGGGGAAGGTTGGCTGAATTTCAGCCTAGTGTTTTAAGGCCAATCAGAACCCTCCAAGTTAACTACCACTCATGTCTATATAACACCTTCTTCTCCGCTCATTCAGACCCATTTTTTCTGCGCCCTCTCTTCTCCCTCACTTCAGCTCTCTTTCCCCTTCTCCACTCACCCAACCCCATCACTCCTTCAAGCTTAGCCAGGTCCTAACAATTCAAGTTTCAACACTTAACTCAAGATTTCACTCCAAAGAGGTAGGATTCAATCTCAAATCTTGAATTTTTTTTCTAAACTAAGGATGCATGAAAGATTACTCTTTTATGATTATTTGATGATATATTGGATGTATATGATAAATTATGATGGATTATGATAGGATTAATATGAAATCTTGAGTTGAAATTAGAATTAAAATAAGAAAATTTGAAGGAACTAAGGATTAGGATGCTGTCTGGATGAAGAATTTCCCGGCAGTCCGTACGGCGGAGTGTACGGCTCCGCCTACAATCGGTCAACCATTTTTAGATGAAAGTAGACATTCAGGGCTTTCCATAGATATATCATATAAGGTTATTGGATTAGTATTGAGGGAGATACGAATTTTTGAAGTTTAACCTAGGGTTCAGGATTTTCATCCGGGCAGGGTGACATGAGGAGAGTATAACTCACCTTATACAACTCCAAATTGAGTGAAACCAGTTTTGTTAGAAAGCCTACACATAGGGGAACATCCCAATATGAAATTTCGAGTTTGTTATGGTCCCAATTGTTCTCAGTGATTCGAGGAAGTTGTCCTATGTTCAATTCAGGCCAAAATAGAGTAGTTCAGGAAGGTCGATTCCCAGGACTTATAACTCGAGGTATACTTAAGCAAATGAAGCGAAACTTGTGGCAAATGAAAGGTTGTCCTGTTAGCTTCAATATGAGACCAATTTCGTATGATTTGAGTTTAGTTTCAATTTTTTAGTGAATTTATACTTCCAGGAGTGTAATTCGGTCTAGTGACTGAAAAAGCTAAGGCAAAGAGTGAATATCTTGAGTTGTATAAATCAAAATGATATGGGACCAAAGAGGTTAGAAAGTAGATATATAGAGCTATGACATATCCAAAATTGAGGTCTAGATGAGTAACATAGAAATTATGGCCTAATTTACAAAACTGAGCTGAATGAAAGTGCTAAAATAGCCAATATGCTTTAAGTGCAACTAAGGTTCCCAGGAGATTGATGATGAATTTTGATGCTTCAAATGCACTAATGTTCCTATGAAATTTATGTTGAAATGTGAAGTGAAATATTGTGGATTTTCTATAAAATGGATTGTCTGCTGATACTGGCACTATTCATGGGGAAGCGGACTCGATCCGTTATGTTGCCGAAATTTCGGTAGAGATATGCAAATTATATGATTGTCATGAACATTTATATGTTATACTCATAAGATTCATATATGCAAGAGTGATTTAAGTATGATATGCAGTATATGAATGAATGCATGGAGCATATGCATGTGTAATCATGTCCAAAGAAGAATAAGATTTATGAGAACTTGCAAGAAAGACGTACCAAGCTACCACGTGAGGCATGGCATAGACCCAGCCAGCGTGGGCCAGAATGGTAATGTCTAAGACTCGGGCCAGCCCTCAACCAGATTTAAGGGGAATAGACCGGTGTGAGGGTTGGGGAAAGTAAACCCGTCACTCATGTATAGGTACGAGCTCAGACCTGAAAAACAGGCTATTACCCAGGGGTGAGAAAGGCCATTCACCTCCGAGGGACCAAGCACAGAAAAGTAAGATCAAGTTGCAAGTTAAAGAAAGATATGAATTAAGTCAAGTGCACTTGCATACAGTTAAGCATAAGCATCTATAAGAGTATCTTCAGTTATCTCATCAAGTCATATTATTATTATTATGATTCTGGTTGATGCATATCATACCATTCATATTTCTATGTCGGTAGTATAATACGGTAAGTGATGGTTAAAATATAACTCGCTTCGAGAAAGGTATTTTCAACTTAAAATTTAACCACTATCTGTTTATATATACTCATATTTTCATAATAAACCGAAGCGGCTGGAATGTTTATGATGACATTATAAGATTTGTTTAAATTTACCTACTGAGAACCCTAGGTTCTCACTGTCTGCTTGTATGTTTCTTCTTTTCCGTAAACATTCTAGTACCTAAGTTAGACATCCAGTGCAAGGCGGAATGCAGGGCCGCTCATGGAGCATGACTCGGGAGCTGGCCAGATCAAGAGACCATCGAAGCTAGCTAACGATTCGTCGGAAGTGGATGCGGTTTACTATGTCAGTCACAATTTTCTTTTAAAGTATAATTATTTTATTCTCTATGTATCAGGGACTAGTAGTTAGTGATAAAGTGGACAATTAAAGGGCCATGTATTATATCTTCCCATATTTTAAAGAATTTTTCAGCACTGTGCAACCTTTTTATGTAACTCCACGACTCGAGCATGGCTTACATGTTAGAGGTTGTTACAGTTGTTATGCCTTTGTTTTTTATCTATTCTATCTTCTGATTTAGACATTGGATTTGCATTATCTAGGTCAGACTAATTGGCATCAGATCAAAGAAGCAAATTAGCGTAAGATGAAAAGAAGAAATATGTGTTTTTCAAGATTCTTGTTTATGACAAAAAGAAAATTATCAGCACCTACAGTGATGACCAGTTGAAGCCCGCATGCTCTTTGATGGCTGATCTAGACTCTTCCACAGAGGCACACAGGCAAATTCCTTGTACTTTAGGAATTTTCTTGGATGACCAAGAGTGTATGGGTGGGACTCTGGAGGAGGGTGACATCGCATCTCATTTCAGGGCTACGATGTCAATGAAGGATTGCAATTATGTGTGAGGATATCATAATATTGGGAATTCGGGACCTGTTGCCACATTTGTATCGAGAAACTGTTCTGTTGGCTTTGTTGCTGCTGTTTGCAACTATGTCCTTGTAGAAGCCAAGTCTGGCTTCTCATTTTCTTTCAACTTTATTATAGATGAAGTTTAGACTTCTGTTTGTATATTTTTGTTCATATGATTTGATTAGTGAATGTATTTGAATTATGTTTTTCTGTTATGACAGTTTCAATTTAATGAGCTTTATCAAACAGTTGTTATGATAACTATTGTTTTGATTGCTGGAATTCCAAGAAGATGTTGGGGCTCCTATGTTGCTCTTGACTTCCCTTTGTATATGGACTGATGACATGTGGAAATGTTGAAGAAATGGTCTACAGGAAGCAGGTAACGTTTTTTCCTTTTCATTGTTATTGTAGAATATCAATGTCATGGAGAGTTTTGGTTGAACTACATGGTCAAAGACATATGTGGTTTAGACCTCAAATGTCTTTGTTGAGTGTTGACTCTCAATTTGCTTGATTTTCTGCATTTAATTGTGTTACACAGGTCTTCTTATACTGTCACTTTTGTGTCTTATGCATTTGTTATTTCAAGGTCACTATTTGTTTCTAGATATTTAAATTTAAGCTTTCCTAGAATACTGTTTGTTGGCTTAAAGTGTACTTATAAATTGTTGTGGTGAACAATACTATATAATTCACATTATTTGAATCCGGGCTTTATAGGGACACTTGTTTTTTGTTTCCTGTATTTTTATGGATTAGGCATGTCATGCGTACATATAGTAAGGAGTGAACATTTTTTTATTTATGAAATTTAATTCCATGCATCTAATTAACTTTTGAACTAGTGCATACATATATAGGAGCTAGTTGTTTTATTTTTCTTTTGGGCCTGTACCATTTTACTCTTGGTTTTTGCTTGTAACATGAAAAACAACTTTCTTTAGGAGTATGTTTAAATTTGATATGTCGAGATGATTCCTTATGAGTTCTCTAGTGGTAATGTATTGCATTTGGTGCTCCAAAATATGGCATTTCGTCACTTTTCTCATGAATCACATGATCTTAAGCTTTTTGATATTGTGAAGAAAGTTGCTTTACGAATTATTTTTCTTTCTTTTTTTTTTTTTTACCTGAGAAAATTGCTACATGTTTTTGGAATCTAAGATTTGTACCTTGTAGGTAACATCTTAGCTGATTTTAGCTTTGTTAGATTATATAGCCTAATAATTAGTCTTACTTTATGAACATGGAGAGATGGAATAGTTTTGTAATGGTATCTTCATTGGCTTGTCGTTATAGGCAATATTCTGCAAATCATTAGGAAGAAGAAGAGAACAAAGTCAACAAGCCACCACTATCTCTCTCTCGATTCATTCGTTTCATGAAGAGAAAGTACCTATCCCTTTTTAATTTTTTTTTTATATTTGGTAAGTTTCTCTCCCTGTTAAATGCAACGAAAATTGAGAGAATTTTAACATTTAAAATTGTTAGATATAAGAATCATTTAAGTGCCTCTAGCACATTCACAGAAACTGCCAGAGCTATGATTGAGCAGGCTGGCGGGAAGTGCTTTGATCAGCTGGCTCTTATGGCTCATCTTGGCCAGAACAGGGTGTGGATTTTAATGCTACTCTTAGTTGGGATTTTGTTTCATAAATGAACAATTAGCAATTTTTTATTTATTTTTTATGTTTTCTAATATCCGGAATTAGTACTTCTGCAGTAGACCACTCATGGGCGCTTGACCCTTGTAACGAGTTATATAGTTCAAACTTATGTGATCATCATGTTTATCATCCTAGACTATGCCTAATTGTCCCCTTGTAATAAAGTGAAGGTCAATTAGATGGTTGATGTTATTTTGATTCTAGAATTTCTTGTCTTGTATTTCATCTTGTTCATAAGGAGGACAAGGCTGATATATAATATCCTTGATCACCATATAATCTTATATTTTCACTACAAAACCATCGTACTCTATGTTTTTAACTTGCATTAGTTGTCTAGCAGTTTTCATGCCCTTCTTGAGTAATGATTTTATATTTAACTTGCAAAATGATGACGTAACTTTAGCATTACAGTTTTTTTCTGTTTATAGCCTCCTGGGTGCTCTGATCATGGTTGTTTCCTCTGCTGGGATTCATTATTCTATGCATCAGTATCTATTATGATATATTCAAGTCCTTTTTCTTTTCGCTTGCATGCTTCAGAATATTTTTCTTCACTTCTTTAACTTATAAACTGCTTCAATACTGATTTTTTTTTCATTAAACTCGATTTAGTTATTAGCTTCTGGTTCAATGCCTTCTATCATCTCACTGCAGTGGCATAATAAGGCTTTTGCTTTCTATTCTTCCTTAGGTATCTTTCACAAAATCTGTGCACTTTTCTGTCCCTCGACTTTTTAATTGTGGGGGCTCTATTAATTTCATCAGTGGCATTATTTGATTTTAACTATGCCAATATGCAGCTCAATATGTGATTGTCCTAATGTATAATGATAAGTTACCACTGCCTCATGGGAGACATTTGTCTCACGGATTCATGAACATCAACTTATTTTGAATCGACGGCCTTATCGACCTGATGAATCAACAAGTGCTTTGGTTTTGTCATTGAATTACTGCACATATATTTGCTAATTTGTGGGATAACTTAAACTTTTAACCTGTTTTGAAATTGCAACAGGACTTTTTGATTATGATATGCTGGAGAAAACTACTAATCTCTTGTTGCCAAAACTCATTGTTGAGACATTGACTATCCTCGAATGAGAGAAGTATGTTATCTACTTATGCATTTTCTGGAATTATATCTTGCTCATGTGGTCTCGTTTTCTTGGATACGGTGGAGCTTTTGTTCGCTCCTCTTGGATCTGACTTGGTTTGCCGTTTGGCACGTTATCTAGTAAGAATTTTACAATGTCCTAATTCCATCCAAAAATTATGAAGCAAACAAAAAAAATTAATATTTTATTCACTTGGTGCTCGAGACAATTATTTAAAAATTAAAAATTATTCAATTAATAAGTTCTCCTTCGAATACTGTATTGTATGAAATATCCCAAGTGATGCAACAGGAAACAAATTATGCTACAATTGTAGTTCTTCTTCTTCTTCTTTCTTTTTGTCCATTTCAAAGAGTTCCAGTTTTTGTTTAATCTTCAGGAATAAGCACTAGTTCTGTTTTTTTTTTTTTTTTTATTTGATTGTATAGTTTCAGTTTTTACTTAATGTTTAAGAATAAGCATAGTTTGTTTAATATTTAAATATTATATGAAATGATTCTATGTTAGTCATCTATGTTATTCCAGTTTTTGTTTATTCTAGATTTAGTTTCTTCTACGAATATCCTTTTTTTTTCCTTTTTTTTCGTCGACATGAATATCCGCCGTTAGTCTTGAAAGTTCGGATTGTTGGACGCTAGGATGCCTGATGGCTAGTTCCTGGTGCATGGAGTTTTATGTAACTATGTTGCACCAAAGCACATTGTCATGACCCAATGTAGGTCGTGACTAGCGCGTAGGACACGTCCCTAGCAAGTTTATCTTTGACTATTTCCAAAGAAAATCGGTCAGAGTTTCCTTTATATTCAAGACTATTTTCAAAGAAGGATCCTCTACTCGCACAAACAATACAAACACACAAATATCATTGGGGATTTAGACATTTTCAGATTGTACACCACAGTACATAATATAGGAGTTTAAAACATATTCATTTTTATGAAAATATATATATACATATCCGTACATGAAACTTAATCCATGATCATTGCAATTCAGACTTAACATAATTATAGACAACTACTTTTACTACTAATCATAACTGACATAGGAAGAACTCTGCCTGTAGACTAATGGAGCATGACTAGACAAGACATAAAATATATCCCCATGTTGACAACCTTTGGAAGCCACCACTGAGCTCGAATATACACCTATCTAAAAGCATGGAAGGAGAGGATAGAGTGAATCATACAGACTCAGTAAGAGATAATATGCCTATAACAAAAGTAGGACAAGCATACACATAAAGTTTTAACAAAATAACTTTATAAGCTTTTTAAAAAACTCATATTATTTCTTAAGTAAAATACTACATCTATATATATATTAATATACTATAAAAACTTCAGATAATAGCATATCCAATATATGATCTGTCATTAAGACCTCCAAAGCTTGTTAAAGCACCTTTTTAATTCAATTGAGTATAGACTTTTTCATGAATATATAAGCATAAGGCATATAGAATTTACTGTGATAGATCACGTGTAATAAATATAATAAATTGGGCATAAAGATAGAAATACTTTGCCATATCATGAACAGTACATACTTGTTTCAAAATCATAATAAAATTTAAGGGAGGAACCTACTTCAAAAAATAACTGCTTGACTGGCCTTACTAGCAGTAACTGATAATTCCCATGTCTGGGCTTGACCAGCGTGTCTATATCTTCCAGACATGTTGGTCAAACATGCCAGGCTAGCACTCACCCTACTTGCTGGGTTATTTGAGGTGCACCAAGGCTAATGCTGCTGCCATTAGCGAACAATTTTTCACAATTCCCTCTCCCTTGGGTAAACTTTACCCTTTGCTAAATCCTTATCACTAAACTTTTCTTTAACTCAAATCATGTACATTTTAACTCTACTATCAAACTAAGGTTCAACGTATAATACTTTCAACTTAAAGTATCTAAAGTTCTTACATAAAGTACTGAAAATAAACTATTTCTTTCTATCAAATTACTCAAGGTATAAGCTTTTTGAATAGTATAATTTCTAATAATATGAAACTTCATCTTTGCTATGAAAAGTACTCAAATAATGGAAATCTACTTTCAACGTAGCTTGTCCCACAACTACACATATATACATAAATACATATAAATATATACTTAACCAACATAATCACTTTCAAACTTTCCATATACATAGAGTAAACTATTAGTCAACCTTTCATCATAACTTATTAAATCTCATATTAAACATGTATTTTCAAAAATTAGAGACAAAAGCAAGTTATAGGTACACTATCACTGACAGTGCAAATCCAAGGGGAAGAGTAGCCTTAGTATGTTGTGCCACGGAGTCATAGTCACCTCATAAGTTATCTAGCACCAGGATCATCATCATCCAAACACTAATTAGCCCTTAGGACCAAAGCTTAACTTGGAATTCTTTCCAAAGCATAAAATCCCCAAATCAAAACCCTCTACACCACTTTCACTACTCCATAATCAATATTCATTGAAAAACTCAACCCAATCTTGAAATAGGAATATACAAGAGTTCAATAATTACCTTGGAAGCTAAAAGGGGCGAAAGGAGGGAGTGGGTCATCGGTGGAGCTCCAAAAATCACCACCCCAAGCTCCCCTCAAACCAAGAAGCGTGCCCTCTCTCTTTAGTAGCAGAAAAACGTGAAAAACTCCAATTGGGGGTGCCAAATTGTTGAAGAAATGGAGCTTAATGGTGAGGGAAAAATGGGGAAGGATAGAGGAAGAAAGGAGAAAAGGAAAGGAATGAAAAGGGTGGAGAGAAGGAGAAGCTTCACGAGACTTTATTTAAATTTGCAGTGCCACTGCCTAGGCGGTGGATTCCACCGCCCAGGTGTTCCCTTGGCAGACAACACTCCATTTTTGCACAATCATCGCCTAGGCGCTGAATTTGAGCGCCTGGGCGGTGGCTCCTGGATAAAAAAATTCTTCCAATATTTTTTTTTTTATACAATTGTAGCATATAATCCAAAACTCCAAAAGACATATCTAAACATACTTTCACTTTGAAAACTCCCCCAACAATCCAAGGAGAATTTTCTAAGGCTAAAACCATGTTAGAATTCCAAATCATCTTGTTAACTTTTATTTCCTCTTTTAACTCACAACACAATACCCATTCACAAGGCTCAAAACATTCTTAACTATGTTCCAAGTCTAGAATCAATGAATATATCATGAATTGAATTGCAAAGATGTCCTTGTTAAGATCCAAACAAACTCGAAATCTTGCCTTTATGAAACTTAATCTTTTGTATTAGGTATTACGTTCTCCCCCCATTAATAAATTCGGTCCTCCGAATTTTAAAAGAGCCTTTCCATCATATATCCTACCAATGTAAATGCCTATACATTCTTTCTTCTTGATTCCTTTTGTTGATTATGCCTTTATTATGTTTGTTGTTGCTAGCCTCATCATAAGTTATTCTTGACAACTTCCTTATTTGCACAAACAACCTGAAACTTTTCAAATTCTTCTATTGAAGCAACTTTACTTGCCTTCAATCCTTAAGATTCCATTTCTTATTCCTTGAGTTAACTCGTTGACATTTCCAAATTTTTGCCTAGAAGCTTGCAAAACATAACTCTCTACTAAAGGAAAGCCACCACCTATCAAATTGCATCTTAATCCAACCTTAATTATCTTGGCATAAGAAGAACATCACAACCTCTTACAATTGCTCTCAATAAGTCCGTTATGATCTTTAGAACCACAATCTCTAGTATCCTTGTTTTGAACTACGTCCTCTAATAAGTAGCTCATGACATGAATGTTAACTCTTTCCTTAATGGTTGCCCTTTGTGCAACTTCAAGAAGAATCCATTTTCTACCTATTCTTTCATACACATCCTCTATCCGTTCTTATAATCAACAATCCGTTCCAAGCTAGGACTTCTAATGCTTTTCTCCTTTTTTATTGAAGGCTATAATGGAATAATCCAGAAACATGAAATTTATACTATCCAAAAGGTATGGACAAAAAGCTTAGTGGTATAGGAAAATACTCCGCACATGTCTATTCTATTGAAGATATCCTTTTTCCAGCAAACTTTTCTTTCCTTTCTCTCTAGTTTCCTTGAGGAGTTTACTTGATAACTTTCATTACCTTACGAGGAAGCAAGGCTTGAGTATGATCATTCCCACAATAATATCTATATCTTCTAAAAGCTTTAAAGCCACCCCACATCTTAAACTTAGATACTTTTAACATCAAGTAACAAGCTCCATTTCTTGGTTTAACTCCTCAATAAGAATTTGTGTAGCCTTAGAATCCTATCTACATGAGGATAATCATGTCTATGCCAAGCCACGGCTTGAAGCTGGATCTTAATCCTCTTCACTTCCAAGTAGCTTGAACAAATGTAGCTTTACACCTACTTCACCTTACTAACATGATTAGGACAACATGCTTAAATCAATAGCTCAAGACATGAGTTCGACATTAACTAGTGGACGTTGTACAACTTACCAATGTAAAGCCATACTAATTGACCTCGACTGTCTTTCTTATACTATGAGATGTCTCACCCAAAATTTCATAACACATTGAAGACTTCTCATTGGCATCTCAACGAATGATCTAACTTGATATTGGAAGTGTCATTCACTCCTATTTATGAACCGTCAAGTTCGATTTCTATGAAGCTGTTAGGTCCACCTTAACTTTTCTCCAGGAAAACTTTGAGTACCCCCTTAAGGAGTAACCCACCACTTCACTTCCAAACACTACTTGGCATAACTTATCTCATCTACTGTCTCAGTAACATTTCAAACCAATCAAACCATGTACACTACCATACTTCAATTACCATGCAACTCATCTCAAAAAAGCTATTATCAAATCTCTTTTGATATCATGGTTTAGCTATTGATTGCTACACTTTATCATCAAATGCTACTTGCAAAACATTTTCGTAAGACCTTTAAACTTTGGTATAACCTTCTAATCTTAGGCACTAGCATTCCCTTACTGTTGCAACGCTTTTGCTATCTCCTAACTACAACCTTGGAACTCCATTCAAATTGAAAATAATCGTTTCCTTTTATGTATATTTTACTTTTGTCCTGTGTTTCCTCACTACAACTTCATTCTCTGGACAAGCCAAATACACCTGGTTGATTTCCTCTTTGTCCATAAACTTCTATTCACTATCACAAAGTAAAATGGGATATCAAAATTGAACATGCTAAATATGACCTTGGAGTACCTTAGAAGCAGTTCACCTAGCTTATTATAATAAATCTTCTCTTATCTTCTTCCAAAGGCTCACCATGCCCCCCTTAAGTACTCAATGGCTTAACCGACTAAACTCAATTGATAATTACTACCATCACTTTTCCATTTTCAGGTTTAGAAGACTAACTTACATTATTTATCAGATCGGTCACACTAAGTTGCTCAAATGTTCCTACCATAACTCCTAGAATTAGCTTGTGCATTAGTCATTCTCTTCTACCTTCAAGTGAGGGTGCTGTATTTGACCTTTCCTCAGGAGCTATGCGCCCCTTGATGTTATAGTAGTAGTTGCAAGAAGCTTATCATAGCACCTCATGTAATACCACCCTATAGTTGGCAAAACAAGCCAATTACCTTAAGCCCTACTTTTCACTAAAATCCTTTATCAACTTTAGCACCAGGATCTAGTCTCTACTTATCTAAATTATGGCATTCTTGTGTCCTGTTAAAGACCTTGCTACTTACAAGTCATTCCTTTTTATAATTCTTCCTTTGTACCACTATCGTCTTAACTTAGAGAAATCATTATCCAATTTTTGAGAATATTTTGACTTAACCATTCATCCTAGCACCACATCCAACTTGATGCATTTGTTAGACTCTACCTTAAGGAGTTGAACTACAAGTAAACGATATTCTCAACTCTTAATGTCCTTTTTGACTAGTGCAACATCCGTATTACTTCCTTAACTATTGTCTTGAAATCCACTTTACACTCATGATGGTTACTTCCCTTAGAAAGCATAAACTACTTCCCTACATAGTAAAAAGCATGTGCGAAATGAAATCTAACTCAAAATCTGATAACAGAGGGAGAACAAAGGATGTTTGATAGCCAGATAAACATAACTGACATTCCTACTCTCATAACATTACAGTCTGTGAAAATGGGCGCGCTTCCATTTGCACAGTTGTGACCTTACTAGAGGACACTTACTTCAGTAACCATAGGGAAACCTAATGCTCTGATAACACCTTTTTCACGACCCAACCTAGGCCGTGACTGGTGCATAGGGACACATCCCTAGCAAGCTTATCTTTAATCATTTCCAAAGAAAATCGGACAGAGTTTCCTTTGTATTTGACACTATTCCCAAATAAGGATCCTCTACTTGCATAAGCAATGCAAACACGCAAATATCATTGGGGATTCAGGTATTCTCAGAATACACCCCACAACACCCAATATAGGAGTTTAAAACACAATCATTTATATGAAAATATATGTATATATATCCGTACATGAAACTTAATCCATAATCATTGTAATTTAGACTTAACATAATTAAAGACAACTACTTTTACTACTAATCATAACTGACACAGGAAGAACTCTGTTTATAGACTAATGGAGCACCACTAGACATAACACAAAATATATCCCCATGTTGACAACCTCTGGAAGCCACCACCGAGCTTGAATATACACCTGTCTAAAAACATGGAAAGTGAGGATAGAGTGAGTCATACAGACTTAGTGAGAGATAGCATGCCTATAACAAGAGTAGGACAAGCATACACACAAACTTTTAACAAAATAACTTTATAAGCATTTTAAGAAACTCATTTTATTTCTTAAGTAAAATACTACATCTATATATATTAATATACTATAAAAACTTCAGATAATAGCATATCTAATATATGATCTATCATTAAGACCTCCAAAGCTTTTTAAAGCACCTTTTTAATTCAATTGAGTATAGACTTTTTCATGAATATATAAGCATAAGACATATAGAATTTATTCTGATAAATCATGTGTAATAAATATAATAAACTAGGCATAAAGATAGAAATACTATATCATATCATGAAGAGTAAACACTTGTTTAAAAATCATAATAAAATTTAAGGGAGGAACCTACTTCAGAAATAACTGCCTGACAGGGCTTACTCAACGGTAATTGATAATTCTCATGTTTGGGTTTGACCAGCGTGTCTATATCTTCTAGACGTGTCAGCCAAACATCCCGGGCTAGCACTCACCCTATTAGCTGGGTTATTCGATTTGCATCCAGGCTAATGTTGTTACCATTAGCGAACAGTTCTGTCACAGTTCCCTCCCCCTTAGGTAAACTTTACTCTTTGCTAAATCCTTATCATTAAACTTTTCTTTAGCTCAAATCATGTACATTTTAACTCTACTATCAAACTAAGGTTCAACTTATTATACTTTCAACTTAAAGTATCTAAAGTTCTTCCACAAAGCACTGAAAATAAACTATTTCTTTTTAACAAATTACTCAATATATAAGCTTTTTGAGCATTATAATTTCTAATAACATGAAACTTCCTCTTTGCTATGAAAGCACTCAAATACTAGAATTCAACTTTCAAGGTAGCTTGTCCCACAACTACACATATATACATAAATACACATAAATATATAGTTAACCAATATAATCACTTTCAAACTTTCCATATATACATAGAGTAAACTATGAGTCAACCTTTCATCATAACTTATCAAAGCTCATATGAAACATGTATTTTTGAAAATTAGATCACAGTGCTAATCCAAGGGGAATAGTTGCCTTAGTATGTTGTGCCATAAAGTTATAGTCACCCAACAAGTTATCTAGCACCAATATCATCATCATCATCCAAACAGTAATTAGCCCTTAGAAGCAAAATTTAACTTGAAATTTGTAACATCCAACAAAATTTTCTTATCATTTTTCACCTAATTGTTCGATTTTTATCGAGTAATTTAGATTAATTAAAATTCGACTAAATAATTATTTATGATCAATTGATTAGTAATTAATTGATTTTAGATATGAAGGAATTAGGTTAAAAGTATAGAAGATTTCATAAGAATTTTCTTGAAACAAATTTACCGATTTAAAGGAAATCGGTAAGATTACGGTATTTTAAACTGTCGGAACCGAACCAATAGGATTTTAACTCATTAACCCTACTTTAAGTGGCTGAGAACTCAGCCACTTAACCCATGAAAGTGGCGCCACTTTGCCCACAAAGATGAGGAAGGTTGGCTGAATTTTAGCCTCTTGTGTTTCAACCAATCAAAGCTTTTGAAGCCAACTACCCTTCTACTCCTTTAATAAGATTTTCCTCCCCTTTTCATTCATTCTGACTTGCGCTACCTTCTCCCTTGCTCCAGCCTTCTTCTTCTCTTCTCCACTCACCCAACTCTATCAAACCTTCAAGCTCAACCAAGTTTTATTGATTCAAACTCCAAAAGCAAATCAAATCACTCATAACAAGAGGTAGAGGTTTAATTCTTGTTTTGATTTTCTGATTGTGGGTGGTTAATGGTGGTTCATTTTTTCAATTGTTGATGTGATGATTGAATGAATATGGTGATATTTGGCTAGCTTGTTAGCTATTTTGATGGTAAAATTCGATTAGGAAGTGAGAAAGGATGAAAGTAGGAAGAGGTGAGGAGCTGGAAAACCAAAAACCCTTGGCAGTCTATACGACGGAGTGTATGGCTCAGCCTAGAGCCGATTCAATTTGATGCAACCATTTTGTATGAAACTAGACTTTCAAGGCTTTCCATACATATATCATATAAGGCTATTGGATTAGTATTGAGAGAGATATGAATTTTTGAAGTTCAACCTAGGTTTTTGAGTTTGATTCTAGGTAGATTGGGTTGTTTAGGGTAAATCTTGCACTATACTGCTTGGAATTGAATGAAACTAACTTTGTTAGAAAGCTTACAATAGAAAAATATCCCATAAAAAATTTAGAGTTAGATAAGATCCAATTTGTTCCTAGTAATCCAAGAAAGTTGCCCTATGTCCAAACCTGGCCAAAATAGGATAGTTCAGGAAGGTGAGATTTTGGGGCTTATAACTTGAGCCCTACTATGTCAAATAGAATGGAACCTTTTGCAAGTCCTGTTAGCTTTAATATGAGACCAATTTCATATGATTTGAATTAGTTTTCGAGTTTTAGTAGAGTTTTACTTTTAAGTGTGTGATTCTAGCCAGCTACAGGGCAGGCCGGGATAAAACCTAAATAACTTGAGCTATATTTATCAAAATTAGATGGGACTAAAGAGGTTAGAAAATAGACACATAACACTTTAACATATTCAAAATTGAGGTCCAGATGAGTTAAATAGAAATTATGGCCTGAATTACAAAAATCGGGCTGAATGATTGTGCTGAAGCAGTCACCTGTTTTAATATAACTAATGCTCCTATGAGTTCAATGTTAAATTATGAATGCAATGTTATGACTTTTAAGAGAAATTGGTGTTCTGAGTACTGGCACTATTCATGAGAAAGTTGACACATTCCGTTATGCTATTGAAATACCGGTAAAATCTATGCATGAGTTATATACATGCAGATACATGTGCATTTTCAAGAAAGTTATGAAAGTTATATTATGATGAACCTAAAAACTATGTTATGATGAAAATTCCATGAAACTTGGGCCAGCCCTGGATTAAAGTTAAGGGGAATAGATCGGTGGGGAAGTCGAGAAAAGTGAACCCGGCATTCTTGCATAGGAACGAGCTCGATCCTGAAAAGCAGACTATTACCCAGGAGTCTAAATGGCTAAGAACTCTCAAGGGACCAAGTAATGGAAAAGGTTTATGAAGAAAGGTTCAAGAAAGAGTTTTGCATGATTACATTGAATGCATGATTACATTGAATAGATATCACAAGTTGTTTATAGTTTGTCTGTTACATTGACTTACTGCTTTATGCTCATTTATTCTGCTCATTATTCTGAATATCACTACTTAATAATTTGTTTTGTTTCTTATGCTGTCTTAAGTAAAATTGAACCTTGCCACGGGCTAGACATTTTCTTAAACTTATTGAATATGGATATTTCAGTTCGAACACACATTTTTATAACTAAATAAAAACTGAGGCAACTAAGAATGAATGCGACATTAGTTAAATACCATACGCGAACCCTACTGAGAATTTCTTTAAATTCTCACCTCGTTTTGCATTTCCGCATCATTCTCAAACATTGGTGATGGACTCGACGGCCACTCTTTTCATTGAGATTCCAGACCTGCAGCTCCACCATGACCCCGAGTTGGACTCGTTGTACAAAGCTGGCTCCTGCCTTTTCTGTCTCTACTTTTTAGCAATAGGAATTTTGCTGTTCTTTTATTTTACTTTGTTTTTGAAGCATATATACATATAGACTGAAGCGTCGGCTTCTGACCTATATATGTACGTATCTAGTTGATGAGATATCACTTATTCTTGTCTTTTCTGTTGTGTTTTATTAAACTTTATTACGTTCTACATCCACCTTTATTATATACAGCGCATTGTTAATACACCTATAAACGGAATACTAACATGGTAACGCAATCTATCCAATTTCATGCTATGACTTAAGCATAACATTAAGTTGGTAAGGTGTTACAAAATTCTTTCCAAAGCATAAAATCCCTAAATTGTAACCCTCTACACCACTTCCATTACTCTATAACCAATATTCATTGGAAAATTCAACCCAATCTTGAAATAGGAACATACAAGAGTTCAATAATTACCTTGGAAGCTAAAAGGGACAAAAGGAGGGAGTGGGTCATCGGTGGAGCTCCAAAAATCGCCACCCAAGCTCCCCTCAAACCAAGAATCGCGCCTTCTCTTTGTAGGAGCACAAAAACATGAAAAACTCCAAGTGGGGATGCCAAATTGTTGAAGAAATGGAGGTTAATGGTCAGGGATCTTTAATGGAAAAGTGGGGAAGGATAGAAGAAGAAAGGAGGAAAGGAAAGGAATGAAAAGGGCGGAGAGAAAGAGAAGATTCGCGAGGCTTTATTTAAATTCATGGTGCCCCTGCCTAGGCGGCGGATTCCACTGCCCAGGTGCTCCCTGGGCAAACAACACTCCATTTCTGCACAACCACCGCCTGGGCGCTACATTTGAGTGCCTGGGTGGTGGCTCCTGGATAAAAAATTCTTCCAAATTTTTTTTATACAATTGTAGCATATAATCCAAAATTTCAAAAGACATATCTAAACATACTTTCACTCTGAAAACTCCCCCAGCAATCCAAGGAAAATCTTCTAGGAGAATTTTCTAAGGCCAATGCCATGTTAGAATTCTAAATCATTTTGTAAACTTTTATTTCCTCTTTTAACTCACAACACAATACCCATTCACATGGCTCAGAAATCATTCTTAACTATATTCCAAGTCTAGAATCAATGAATATATCATGAGTTGAATTGCAAAGATATCCTTGTTAAGATCCATACCAAACAAACTCGAATTTTGCCTTTATAACATGTAATCTTTATATCAGGTATTACATAAATGTAGTTCACTAAAAGTTAGCCCAGTCGGGTGGCATCTAGACTTCAAAATTAAGTGTCCTCTATGTTGCACCGAAGTAATACTAAATTCTTTTTAATTAGTTTAGTTTTCACGATATGCGTTGCTTCAGTGTCTAATTAAATGCTTTAAAAAAAACTTTTTATGGCTCAATCAACATGTTGAATTTCATGCATTCTATTTCTTCCTTTCCATCTTCTCACACTTAATCTTAGTTAGGTTTTATTTTTATTTTTCGTGTGTGATTCTAAATTTGGATGCTTTAATTACTTTTTCAACTGATGTAAACTGAGTGATTGATTTAAAAAGTGAACACTACACTCCAAGTTTACATTAGTTTAATTTGGTGGATAGTAATTATTGCTTACAGTGTTCTTGTGTTGAATTGTTCAGGTACGATGTTTTCCTTGAGGAAAGTTTTTGTACAAGAATGTTAAAAGGGTCAATGGTTTCTAGAGAGTCATTTATAGTAACTACGAGCTTTCTGCATATGCTACAAATTTTGGGGTGGAGCTTTCTATGAACGTAAGTACCATATTATTTATATTCTAGTTTCATTCGTACAAGATAGGCAACACCGATTATATATATATATATATATATATATATATATATTGAATCACCTAAGTTTTTTCTTTCAAAGCTAAAAGGGGCAGTATGGCCTTTTAGCATATTTTTCTACGAACATTTTGACGGGTCTAGTGACAAGCTAAATTGCTAAGAAGAAATTCATATAACATAACAAAAGTAGTCCACTTGTTATGACAAATTGTTACAAGTGAGTTCTATTAGTCCCGATATCAAGTTGGGCTATTAGGGAACCTAAAAGGCCCATTCTGAAAGAATAGTCCGCACTATACAAGAGAACTATATTCATGGGATTCACTCCTAAGCAGTTCGTGGGGAAAAATCCCATGAAAAGGGGAGCACAACGTCAATTCTGGAATCCACAGAACATCCTCTGAGTTAATAGCTCTAGTAGGTGCATTCATCCAATTTCAAAAACTAGTATCTCTTAAGGTCTTGCCAATAAGTCACCTTGGAAGCTAGGACTTAAGATTTGGTGGCCAAGACTCGAGAGACATGAGATGACCTACTGTTTGGCCAAGACTTGAGACACATTAGCCAAGACTCAAGACACCACGACCATGAAACAAGACACCTTAGCTAAGACTTGAGTAACCTTGGCCAAGACTCAAGTCATCTTGGCTAGGTTGAAAAAAACTTGAGTCCTGTAACACCCTAATAGTCTTGTACTACACTTAAGTCATATTATGTATGATTATCAATTGTTATTATGCTCACGGAAACTTAAAAACTCTTTTGGAAAATATGTTACACGGAAAATAGGGGAAATTTTTTTTTTTTTGGATACATGTCATTATTTATGGTGCAATAAAAATTTGAGCCTTGAGCGTGAATAGAGAAGTCAGGTCAGCGTGGTGCATAGAGATTTACATCATAAATAATAAATAAAACATGAAGACTAATATAAAACATTAATACATAATAGGTTTCATACTCCCATTCCACATGATTAAACTTATAAAGTCGAGAATTACAAAGAAGACAACTCATGGCTATGTCATGATCTCTACCCAATACAAGCTAACATAGCAAGGTTCAAAGCAAAATAAAAATACATGGGGTGTAGAACTATAGCAACTACTCGCCCTGAAACCAAACATAACCCTAGCTTCCATCTTTTGTAATACAACCCTTGATCCTATGGAAGTCACGACCTAGAGTGCCTGCTCCTTCTGGCTCCTCGATACGGCGTACACGGTGACTGGATTCTGCCTTATGCGGGGTACAACTAGTAGCAAAAGACTGCTCCTCAAATGGGTCCTCTTCAGGCATTAGGGTTACTCCTGGGTGGTACTCTAGGTATTGGCAGAGAGGTCGCTGTAGTCTTAGCAGTGGCCGTGGAGTTCAATTTTATGATCAGGATCGCTGGATAAGGATGAAGCTCGGCCGCAGGTAGTAAGGGGACATATGCTCCATCTCGATGCTAGGCAATGGTTTTGGCAGAAAATCCCAATGACCTAGTGGTTGCCCAATTCCCTCACGGCAGAGCTGGTGGAATGTCGGGCTTTATTCCTTCACGTGCGCAACCAGGATAAAGATTGGTGCGAGCAACCATAGTGTTCATTGCCATGATTGCTTGTGCAACCTCATCATAAGTCCATTCACACTGCTAGGGATTCATGATCTATTCCACTGGTTGCGCCATAGGGAGCTGGTGATGATATAGATAATAAACGAAGGTGAGAACAACAGTTCTCAATAGGACTCTAACTTAACACGAATGTGTCTTAGTTATATCGTCCCATCCACTTTGGGTTGTCAAAGAAAAATAGTGGGCATACACATAGTTCAGTTGTTAGGTTTTTAGAAAACATCATTATCTGAAGTAGGTTTACTTTTAAGCACACAATCTGATCATGGGAATTAGATTAAAAATGAACATAAGGACAAGTATAAGTAGACACATCATGCATGAACATCTTTTAGGTTACTTTCTTTTACTTTCCGTTCAAGGATTTGGACCAAAGCCCCATTATTCCTTAAGTTTGACTTTATCTTAAGTCTTTTATTTACTACCCTTTAAACTTGAGTGGGTCCTTTGCACATGGAGACAATAATAATCATCAACATGTGATGATGATTATTATGATGAATATGCTAGTGATGATAATTATGATGAGTTTAGGATGTTATGAAATGTATAATGATGTCTTGTGATTATTCTCTTTGTTTGGCAAATTTTTGGAAGCTCCGGTCTAGCCATTATACTGCCATATTTCTGCAAAAGTTATGGACTTGGCATGATCTTAGTGCCATAAGAAGAAAACAAGCAAAAGATAACACTAAGAGTATGATAACTAAGAGTATGATAATTCAAAAGGGAAGGTGACTCACAATAAGTTCCCTCTCCTCCTAAGGGCTTACATAAGGCACGGTAAAGGCATGGCAAAGAACCCAACTAGCATGAGTACCAGGAAATAATTATGACGATGGCCATGGTATGTGTAACGTCCGAAAAATTTTATCGTTAACAACTGAGTTGTTCGGTTTTATCGAATAAGTGAGTTTAATCAGAACTTGATTAAACATTTACTTAAAGCTAATTAAGTGTGATTTAGACAGATTAGGCTTGATAGAATTAGATTAGGAGCATAGAAAACTCCACAGAAAATTTTCAAGCCAGTTTACCGATTTAAAGAAAATCGGTAAGATTTCGGTATTTTAAACTGTCAGAATTGAACCAGTAGAATTTTTTCATGAGTGCCTTAGAATCAACGACTAAGATTTAGCCAAATACCCCCCTCAAGTGGCGCCTAGACAGCCCTTGATGATGGGAAGTAAACCAGATTTTATGATTACATTGGATCTACTAATCAAAACCAAGCAAGCTTCAAATATCTTCACCTTTTTCTCTTTTTCTCCTCATCCATTTTCGGCCCCTCATCCAGCTGCTGAAGCTCTTCTCTTTCTCTCCTCTTTGCTCTCATTTCTACTCCATTCTTATCGATCTTCAAGTCTCATCCCAAGTCACCACCATCAAAGACACAAAATCAACATAAACTCAACTAGACAAGGTAGGAAATCCTACTTCTCCTCTTGTTTTCTCTAATTTTGGGGCTGCATGGTGGGCATGCTTAATCTAAAACATTGATGTTTTGTAGAGTGGTAATGATGTTTTATGACTAGTTTTGCATGTATGTTGTGCTTAAAATTGGAATTGAGGGTAAATAGCTTGAAGGAGGAAGACAAATCTAGAAGCTATTAGGGTTTTCCTCGGTGGTCCGTACGGCGGAGTGTACGGCTCCACCTACCACCATTTAAATTGGATGAAACTATTTTTATATGAAACTAGACATCTAGGGCTTTCCATACATATATCATATAAGACCATTGGATTAATATAGAATTAGTTATGAATTTTTGAAGTTTAACCTAAAAATCTAGATTCCTATCCAGGAAGTGTGAGTTGAGAAGGGTATAACTCACCCTATATAACTTCAAATTGAGTGAACCCAAGTTTGTTTAAAAGATAACATCTAAAGGAATATTCCATAAAAATTTTAGAGCCAAATTCATACTCGTTTGCTCCCAGTGCACCAAGGAAGTTGGCTTAAGTTTAAACTGAGTTGAACCAGGATAGTTTAGTAGGACCAAGTTATGGGACTCATAAGTCAAAATATACTTACGCAAATGACATGAAACTTAATTCATTTGAAAGCTTATTCTGATACTTTAATTAAATATAAATTTTGTATGAATTCACCTAGTTTTCTATTTTTAGTGAATTTTTACTTATAAGAACCCAATTCTAGCTGAGAACAGGGCAGTCTGAGGTAAATTGTTTATATCTAGAGTTATACACATCAAAATGAGATGGGATCAAAAGGATTAGAATCTAGACATATGAGGCTATGACATATCCAAAAATTAGATTTAAATGAGTTGAATTGAATGAGAAGTGGGGCATACCAAATTTGGGCAGAATAGAGGGGGTTAAACTGAAACTCCATTGATGTTTAATTTGAAATTTTTGATAGATGCTATGAATGTATATGTATAATTGCTGGTCTATACTGAAATTACAAGTTGTACAAATGTACTGGTTGTCTGGCACTATTCATGAGGAAGTGGACTCGATCCGTTATGCTACCGAAATTTCGGTAAGAAGTTCATATGTTGTGAAAATTTATGATAGCTTGAATACATCATACTTAAGGAATCAAGCTAGATGTGCATTCATTTCATGATATTATAAAGGATTCCATATCACTTGGGCCAACCCCAGAATAATTAAGGGGAATAGATCAGTGGGAAGGTCGGAGAAAGTAAACTCGGCCATTCTGTATAGGAAGGAGCTCGGTCCTGCAAAGCGGACTATTACCCAGGAGTATATGGCCAATGACTCCCAGGGGACCAAGGATGGAAATAAGTTCTAATAGATGAAAGCCTCCAAGAATAAGATGCATTTTCTAATTGCACATGCATATGTATAGTATAATGCTTCCTTATTGATTGTTCTAAATCTTTGTTTATTGTTCTTAATATGCTATTGTTCCACCATGATTACTGTTTGAGTACATTAGTATATCTGTTAACTAAAATTGAATTTGTTTCGGTGTATGCTTTTCAAACAAGTGTTTAAGTTGAATGTTATCAGATTATCATACTATTTGAAAAATATTGCACGACCGAAACAACTGGGAATGACAGCGATGACAGATGTATAGAAGCTAGGAATTTCTACTGAGAAATATTCATTTCTCACCCTATTGTATGTTTCGCGTCATTCTCAGACCATGGAGCACGCAGCGACCGGGGTGCTATTCATTGAGTTCCCTGAGCTACATATACAGCTTGACCCGTTTTGGATTCTGTATATATATCTAGCCGATGCCAGTTCCGCCTCTACTTCTTTTTCCAGCGAGATTTCGCCGTTCTACTGATGCACCTCCTCTTTGATCCCGCTGTCCCATACACTGCCATGCCTCTCCACATGGCCCATCCATTTCCACCACTACCACTAGCACCACCAGCGGCTCCAGTTCCCATGGCCCCTCCTGCTTCAACACCTCAGCCGATGTCGTCAGCCTCGATCTTGGAGGAGGACCCGTTCGAGGCGGCGAGTTCTTTTTCATCATCCTCTGCTCCCAGTGTCGGTCACCCTCCAGCGGATGCCCCATGGCGAACGGGTTCCTTTCGTCAGATTCTATTTAGATAGTGTACATGTTATAGTAGGGTTAGATGTACAGAATGATCCTCTTTTGGCAGTCTGGGTCATGGGTGGATGGGTAGATGTTAGGAGATGTACATAAAATGTCCCATGGGGACCACTTCGGGTGCTGGTCTTAGAAATTGGCTGTTTCGTTTTGTATTAGTGGCCTCATTTTGTCACCTTGTATCATTTTAACAAACTTTAAAATCAGATATCTATGTATATATTTATGATATCTTTTGCTGTAGTTCTGTCCTTATTATATTTTTATTTATGTTATGTTATTTACCGCATACCGATTAACTAGTATTTATTCCACCGTCAAGCAGGAACTTTTGTTATGCGATTAAGCATTTTTATGCGAGTAATTAATACTAATACATAAAATAAAATTTAACCAGTATTACACGTAATCACTTATCAGATAATTTATTATAACTTAAGCATAGTACTTTGTCTGGTAAGGTATTACAGTATGAGCACATTACCACTCAAGTTTAGAGGATAGTAAATAAAAGACTTAAGATAAAATTCAACTTAAGAAAAGAAAGAGCTTTGGTCCAAATCAAGAGCTTTGGTCCAAATCCTTGAACGAAAAGTATAAGAAAGTAACCTATGCATGACGTATCTATTATAATTGTCTTTATGCTCATTTTTAATCTAATTCCCATGATTAGATTGTGTGCTTAAAAGTAAACCCACTTTGGATAATGATGTTTTTGAAAAACCTAACAATTGAACTATGTATATGCTCACTATTTTTCTTTGACAAACCGAAGTGGCTGGGATGATAATAAAGACACTTTCATGTTGAGTTAGGGTCCTACTGAGAAATATTATTTCTCACCTTCATTTATTATCCATATTGTCACTAGCTCCCTACGGTGCAATCGATGGAATAGATCATGGATACCTAGCAGTGTGAGTAGACTTATGATAATGTTGCATAAGCAATTGTGGCGATGACCACCACGGTTGTTCGCACCTACCTTTATCCTGGTCGTGTATGTGAGGGAGTAGAGCCCAACACTACTCGGGTAACCACTGGGTCCCTAGGATTTTCCACCAAAACCATTGCCGGGCATCGAGATGCAGCCTATTTCCCATGAGCTACTTGTGGCCAAGCTTTAGCCTCAGCTAGCAATCCTAGTCATAAAGCCACGACCACTTCTAGGATTGCAGCTGCTCTTTGCCATAATCAAAGTACTACTCGGGTGTAACTTGAAACACCCAAGTGGAAAACTGAAGCCGTATTATGGCATTTTATTAGTTGTTACTTATGCTAGTGGAAAACTTAACATCACTTTTATATTAAGTTATGTGGAAAATAAGGTAATTTTTTTATGAAATACATCATCGCTTTAAAGCATTTTGAAAAGTGAAGTCTGAATATAGATGTTGGGAGAGCGTGTAGCATAGGAATATCACAATTACATAAAACATGAGGATGATAGATAAATAATATCAACAATGCATCACATTACTTAGCTAGTCATTTCACCCATGTAGGTTCATAATATTAAGAAATATATAGATGCAGACTCATGGTCATGCCATGGCCCAAATACCAAACGCAAACTGAAATGACAAAGTTCGCCACAAAAGGATTACATGAAGGTCTAGAACGACAAAATCTGCTAGTTCCAACAACCAAACATATCTTAACATCTAGTTCCAACTGCATCTCTCAGTCTTATGGAGTCAAGCCTTAGAGTGTATGTTTCCCCTTGTTCCTTAGCCTCAGCGTATAGAAGGCATGCGGATGATGCGAGGATTCCTACTGAGTACCTCGACACAGCGAACGCAATGACTCAGCTCGGCCTGATGAGGGGTACAATTTGTAACATCCTCCTAAGCACAGTACTATGCTTAAGTCATAGTACCATACCCTGGAGTCATTCTTTGTTACCTGAGCGGCTCGTCGTGACAAAGAACTTCAGCCGTCTTTGGAAACTTCTAAAATCATCTGGAGACAACATGGAAATAGGAGTGAGAATTATAAAATTCTCAGTAGGATTCTCTAATGTTCATACATAGTGTCATCATGGTCGTCTCCAGTTTGCTTCGGTTTACTTTGAAAAAAAGTGAACATGCTGCACAACTGTTAAATTTTACATTTCAAAAAAATGTCTTATCCGAAACAAAGTTCATTTTAATCATTCACTTAGCATTTGGGAGAACCCATAAAATTCATTCAATTATAACACCATGAATAATAATTGTAGCATATTAAAACACAGATAACATCAGTATGCTGGGAATATAACATCTACACATAAAATTTCTCGTACTTAAATTCATGTCCATACATGAATCTTGCTTTTCTTTCTTCATCTCCCTTTTTGTCATAAAATCTTTAGTCTTTAGTCTTTTACTTGGCACACCTAGCCGTATTGACGTCCCTAGGGTGCTTGGATCTGTCTACACTTGAGCGTTACGTATCGCGGTCCTCAAGTGCAGCATCATACCATATTCCAGAGTATGATCGCCATGTCATACCCCGTCGGAGCGTGATCGCCATGTCACGTCCCTTAGGAAGATGGGATCCTCATGCTATATTCCAGAGTATGATCGCCATGTCATACCCCATCAGAGCGTGATCGCCATGTCACGTTCCTTAGGAATATAGACTCATCATTATATCTTTACATGCCACATTCCAAAGTATGATCGCCATGTCATACCCCGTCGGAGCGTGATCGCCATGTCACGTCCCGTAGGAATATGGGATCTTCATGCTATATTCCAGAGTATGATTGCCATGTCATACCCCATCAGAGCGTGATCGCCATGTCACGTTCCTTAGGAATATAGACTCATCATTATATCTTTACATGCCACATTCTAGAGTATGATCGCCATGTCATACCCCGTCGGAGCGTGATCGCCATGTCACGTCCCTTAGGAATATGGGATCTTCATGCTATATTCCAGAGTATGATCGCCATGTCATACCCCATCAGAGCGTGATCGCCATGTCACGTTCCTTAGGAATATAGAATCTTCATTCGGTACTTACACTAGCTGGGTCATGCCATGCCTCATGTAAGTCCTACCTCCCATATTCTCACACTAGCTGGGTCAATGCCATGCCTGATGTGAGTGGGGCAAATTCTTAAATCTTTAGACTTTAAGTCTTTACTCTTTAGCCTTTATTGCCCTTAGGTAGCCTGGCCTTGGAGTGAGCTTGTCAGCCCAACTCGTGACCATTGTCACGCCGACTCACCCACAAGGGAAATCACATCTTTATGTTCACACTTAACATACTTATATCTTTTCATTCTCATGTGTTGTCAAGCAAAATCATGCTAAATGTACTCGTACATATGCTACATCAGTGTTTCTCATATATCTTATATCATAAATTTCTTGTAATTTAGACACTCATGGTCCCCTAGACTCTTGCCGTAAATTCGGCAGCATAACGGATCAGGTCCGTTTCCCCATGAATAGTGCCAGCTCTCACGGGCAAATCAGTCATAACAACATTATCAACTTAACACATATATATCAATGTCAAGCTGGCAATCCTCCATTCAAACTTTGTATGTCTCACTAACTCTTGTAAAATTATCATTTTGGCCATCCTGCCAATTCTATTCGGTTCTGCCTGAATCTTGTGTAATCCACCTTTATCTATATTCAACTCATTTAGATCTGAAAATTGGATATGTCATAGCTCTATATGTCTACTTTCTAACCTCTTTGGTCCCATGTCATTCTGATTTATATAAATCAAGATACTCACCTTTTACTTCAGCCTGTTCAGTCACTAGCCCGAATTATACTCCTGGGAATATAAATTCACTAAAAATCGAAAATAAGCTCAATTCTTACGAAATTTGTATCATATCAAAGCTAACAGGATAAAATTTCATTTGCCAAAGTTTCACTCCATTTGCTTAAGTACACCTCGAGATATAAGTCCTGAAAGTCGACCTTCCTGAACTACTCTGTTTTGGTCTGGATTAGACATAGGACAACTTCCTCGAATCACCGGGAACAATTGGTACCATAACAAACTCGGAATCTTATATTGGGGTGTTCCTCTGTGTGTAAGATTTCTAACAAAACTGGTTTCACTCAATTTGGAGTTGTATAGGGTGAGTTATACCTTCCTCATGTCACCCTGTCCGGATGAACATCCTAAACCCTAGGTCAAACTTCAAAAATTCGTATCTCCCTCAATACTAATCCAATAACCTTATATGATATATCTATGGAAATCCCTGAATGTCTACTTTCATCTAAAAATGGTTTCATCGGATTTGACCGATTGTAGGCGGAGCCGTATACTCCATCGTACGGACTGCCGTGGAATCTCTACCAAGACAGCACCCTCATCCATCCATTTCTCTTAGTTTTCTTCTTCTAATTCTAATTGCCACTCAAGATTTCATATTAATCCCATATTAATCCAATCATACACATCCAATATATCATCAAATACATAAAAAATAGAACAATCTCATGCAATCATAGTGTAAGGAATTCAAGAATAGAGCAGAATCCTACCTCTTTGGAGCAAGATTTGGCTAAGTGCTAAAACTTGGAGTGTTAGAACCTTATTAAGCTTGAAGGAGTAATGGAGTTGATTGAGAGAAGGGAAGAAGAAGAAGGCTGGTGCAAGAGGAAGGGGAACGTAAATCAGCTGGGAATGAAGAGAGAAGTCTGACTTAAATAGATGGGGATAGTTGGAGTTGTGGGTGTTGATTGGTTGAAGTTTTGTGATTGAAGTTTGGCCATGTCTCTCACTTTTGTGGCCAAATTGCTCTCCACGTCATCCCAAAACTGGAATACGCTGCTGTTCTATCTGAAATCGGAGATCGTCCCTATTACACTTGAAGTCGGAACACGTTCTATATAAGTTGAGACTGGAGATGAGCTCATATGTCGTAACTCGTCCTATCTCGTGTGTGACTTGAGGAAATCTTGTATCAAGGTCGGAGCTCGAAAGTCATGCAGCTGGCAATCCTATAATCTCGGAACTCCCTATTTGAACTCGCGAATGCTAATGTTGGATGTAAAATCGGAACTCGTGTGACTGAAGATTTGCTCAAGGGTCCGAACTCGTGTCCACCCCAAGTGAGTTCAACACTAAGGTCGGAACTCTGGAATTCGAGTCACATTTCCAAACACAAGTACTTAAACTCGGAAACCGGGAATTATAACACAGTGTGGTTGGTAATATCGGAAGCCGGGTATATTTCCCTTGAGACATGAAGTCGGATCCCATGGAATTACATTCATGTATTTAGACTTGAAGGTTAAACTCGGAAGTCGTGATTCGTACATAACTATTCGGATGAAGTCGGAATTCATAATTTATAGGATCTGGCACTTCAACTCGATATCGGAACTCGGGAAAGAGATAAAAGACCTTGGTAATGAACTCGGAATCCAATTAAGCTAAAACTCGTAAGTCACATTTCATGTCCATTTGGAATCACCCAATGTTAGAAATCGTTTACATGAAGTCGTATTTTGGAAATCGGAAGCATCTCATTAACTCGTAACCATCACGTGAAGTCGGAGGTCGGATTGGACATGGAGTCGAAAAAATTGGACAAGAATGAACTCGGAACTCGGAAATAATCATCTTATTGAAATTCAAAGATGAAGTCGGAAATTGGGATTGATCAATCCTGATGACGAAGCCGGAACTCGGAAATCGGGATGTTACACAATTGGTTGCAGAAAACTACTTCTCTGAAGAATCCTCCTCGGGTGCAACCTCTGGATAATACTTAGGGTAGGGTAGAGAGACAGTTGTGGTCCCATGAGAGGCCATGGCGCTCAACTTGATCACTGGAATCGCTGGTTGGGGCGGGGGCTCGGTTGCAGGTAGCACGAGGGACATAAGCTCCATCTCGACATCTAGCAATGGTTCTGGCGGAAAATCCCATGGACCCAATAGTTGTCCAAGAAATTCTACAGGTGTAATGTTCTCCTCTGTATAATACTATGCTTAAGTCATAGTACCACACTCTGGAGTTATTACTGTTACCTGAGCGGACCTTATTTGATAGCAACTTCAGCCGTCTTTGAATCTTCTTGAACTATTTGGAGATAACGTGGAAACAGGAGTGAGAATTTTAAATTTTCAACAGAATTCACTAAGAAATTTCATACTGTGTCATCGTTATTATCTTCAGCTGCTTTGGTTTATTATGAAAAAGGTGAGCATGTTATTTAGACTATTCAGTTTTATAGTTCGAAAGATATTATCCGAAGCAAAGGTCATTTTATTTATACACTTGTCATTTGGGTGAGCTAATACAAAATCAATTCATGAATTATACTATGAATAATAACTGAAACGTATTAAAATATAATAACACCAATATACTAAAAACATAAAATCTGTACATGGCTTTACTTGTACTTGAATTTATGCAGATATATATACATAATTTTCTTTTCTTCCTTTATCTTCCTTTACTTGTTATACATATTCCAGAGTATGAGTGCCATGTCATACTCTATCAGAGTGTGACCGCTATGTCACATTCTTTAGGATGTGCTCATCATGTCGTATTCCAGAGTATGATCGCCATATCATACCCCATCGGGATGTGATCGCCATGTCACATTCCTTAGGATGTGCTCATCATGCCAGATTTAAGAGTATGATTGCCATGTCATACCCCATCGGGGTGTGATCGCCATATCACACTCCTTAGGAATATGGAACCTTCATCATATCTTTTAACTATCTTCGCAGGGAGAGATCCAAATAATTGCCTTCGAGTGAAGGGATTCATTCTCACATATTTATATATCTCTTCCTTTACATGCAAAGATGTCGTCTTTCATAAAATGAATCATGATCATTTCATCATGCAATGTTTAGATGCATTATAGTGCACTTACTTTCGAACACTCTTGCATTTAGAATTTCATATTCATAACTTAAATCTGTATAACACAAGCTATCATAACTTCATATGTTTTTGCTGAAAATTCGACAGCATGATGAATCAAATCCGCTTCCTCATGAATAGTGCCAGGCTACCAGTACAATCAATTAAGTATACAATTCAATGTGAAACAGCAAGTTATAGCAACATTATTAATCATATGGTATGTCAAAATCAATAGAAATATCAACAGAGTTTTCTGTTCACTCTACCCTCTTCTACCTGAATTTTGTAAAATCCCCCTTTACTCCTATTCAACTCATTTGAACCTGAGTTTTGAATATATCATAGCTTTATGTGTCTAGTTTCTAACCCTTTTCGTCCCATCTTATTTTGATTTGTATAACTCAAGTTATTAGTATTATTTTACCTTAGACTGCCCTATTCTTAGCTAGAATTGCACCCTTCTAAGTGAAAATTTACTAAAAATAGAAATCTAGGTGAAATTATATGAAACTTATACCAAATTAAAGCTAACAGAACAGACTTTTAAATGAGACAAGTTGCATACCATTTCCATAAATATATCTTTAGATAGGAGCCCCATAAATTGACCCTACTAGACTACCCTATTCTAGCCCGCTTTGAACTTAAGGCAATTTCATTGATGTGCTAGGAACAAATGAAAACGAATCTAACTTTGCAATTTATATGAGATGTTTCTTTACATGTTAGCTTTCAAAATGCATTAGTTGCACTCAATTTAGAGTTGTGTAAGGTGAGTTATACCCTTCGCAACTCATACTGCCCAGATAAGAAGCCAAATTTCTATGTCAAAGTTCAAAAATTCATAACTAATTCTATACTAACCCAATAGCCTTATATTTTATATGGTTGGAAATCCCTAGATGTCTAGTTTCATATAAAAATGGATCATCAAATTTAAACAGTTGTAGGTGGAGCCATACACTCTGCCATATGGACTGCCGTAGGGTTTCTTACCTAGACAGCTTCCTAATTCTCTACTTCTTCTAGTTTTCTCCTTCTAACTTCGATTCCAACTAAGATTTCATGATCATCGAACCATAAACCATCAAATACATCCAATATATCATCGAATGAATAAAGCAAAGTAGAATTTCAAACAGCCACAATCCATAGAAATCAAGAACAAAAGTTGAATCCTACCTCAAATTTGGAGTTTGAGCTAGAAATATGGAAGCTTTGGATGTAGAAACCTATGTAGGGTGAAGAAGCAAGGAGGAAAGAATGAAATGCAAGACAAAAATGAGGGAGGGAGGTCTGAGATGATGATCGAATTATGGGGGAGAGAATGGAGATATTTGTGGCTTGTGTCATAATGAATGAAAGTGACTCATGGTACTTGATTGGTGGATGCCTCAAGTGGTTGGAAATCAACCAAGTCTCCCCCATTGTGTGGCTGAAGGTGGCACCATTTGTAAGGGTAGAGGTGGCTGAATTCTTAGCCACCTAATTTAGGGCTTGCAGTATAAAATTCTATTAATTCAGTTCTGACAGTTTAAAATACCGAATCTTTACCTATTTCCTCCAAACCAGTGAAACATTAGTAAATAACTTTGTAAGATTTTCTATATGTCTATTCTAATTTTCTTAAGTCTAATATCTCTAATTAATATCCAATTAACTCCTAATTATCCTTTAATTACTTTCTAATTAACCTTACTTAGTAAATAAAAATTGAATAAATCGACTAATGATGTAAATTAAACGTTTTGCAAATTTAGAACCTTTCTATTTTATGTTTTCCATAGCTAATGGCATTTTCATAATTTTAAACAAGTTGGGGGATCCTACGTCATTTTACATGTCGACACCTCTATGTTCCAATTGGCCAAGGATTGGGTTTCTACGTTTCCGCTATGTAGTTCTGCTTCGTTTAAAACCTTATTCTGCTAATTCAATTGATATGAGGACCTAAATGTCATTTTCAAAAATATTCAGGGGCAAGATTATAAATAATAAAAGTTTGCCTAAGGACCTTTTTATCATTTCCTATTACGTTATGTGGGGATGTTACAGCAGGAACATTGGTTGGGGCAGGCGGAACATCAGACTCCACTTCTTCATGCATACGATCGGGGCCAAAGTAGGTGCGAACCATCGTGGTGGTCGTTGCCACGATGGCCCATGCACCCTACTCACAATGTGGTGGATCCATGCTCCATTCTACCGAATGTGCCATTGGGATCTGGTGACAATACTGAAAACAGCCAGGATGAGAAATAATATTTTTCAGTAGGGCTCGAACCCAAGACAAAAGTGTTTTCATTGTCGTCCCAGCCGCTTTGGTTTTATCAATGAAAATAGTGAGCATTCATAAGGTTCAATTATTAGGTGTTTGAAAGATGAATATCTGAAGTGAATTCAATTTTAAGTACATATTCTCATCATAACAATAACATCATAGCATGCATAAAAGCTTATATAATTAATCATATCAAGCATGAACATCTTAGTTATCACTAGGAAACGCAACATGCGAGTAAGAGAAATCAGAACCTCTCATTTGCTTTACCTAGTTAGAGTCATTTATTTTATAGTTCAACATATTGTGCTACCAAGGTGTAGTAATAACACAGATGTTATGTCTAAGGTAGACCAAATGGTCATGTTTTGCCTCATAACAAGAAAGAGGATCAACTTGGTTAGGTTGATTCTGTACTATAGCTCATTAACTATCAATGTTGAGAGAAAGAGTCATGCCACCCTACCTTATGGTATGTTGCTCACTAAAGTCTTCATCAAGGTCTAGTTTCCAATAGAAGGACATAGGACAAAAACAAAAAGATCCATAACAACCATGAAGACATTCTCAGCCTTGGGTTTGAAATCTTAAGCCCAAGAAAAGAAGAAGGAAGAAAAGAAGGAAAAGAAAAAAAAGAAGAAGGATAAAAAGAAAAATAATCCTTCTGAACAAGAGTCCAACATCCAGAAGGTTAGATCAAAACCTTTTGAAGAGAAGAAAGAGGACAAAAAAGAGACTAGAAAGAAGTCTCTCACCAATCTGTGGAGAAAGGAAGGTCAGCAAGAAAAGATTATTGAAACTTGCTGAGGATACCTCTTCATCATCTAAGGTAGAAGATGAAAAATCTATAATTGCTGCAGAGCCTAAAAGTGCTGCCCCTTCTCAGCCTCTTGCAATAACCAACTCGAAGAGAAAGAGGTATTGTAATTAGGGAGCTTGTTCCTCGAGCACAACAAGAAACACAAGCTGAAGCAGAGACTTTAGATGATAAGGAGGACTAGAGATGGCAAAACGGGCTCAACCTGCTGGGTTGGCCTGCCAAACCCGCCAAAAATAACGAGTTAGATTGACATATTTGGCCCGTAAAAAATTTTCAACTCGCCTAACTAGGCTTTGGCGGGCTAGGGCAGGTTGGCCCGTAGGGCCAAGCTTGCCACTTTTCTTGTTTTTTAGGGTCAAGAGTATTTTTAAAAAATAATTATAGATTTTTATTATAAATTATATTGTTATTATACTTTTATTAATTTGTGAACTTTATATTATAAATTTATAGTTAATTATTATTTATAAACTTATTTATGTATCCTAATTAGTTTATTATATTTATATTTGAGTTAAATTTGGATACAAATTGTAACGTCCGAAAAATTTTATCGTTAATAATTGAGTTGTTCGGTTTTATCAAATAAGTAAGTTTAATCAGAATCTGATTAGACATTTACTTAAAGCCAATTAAGTGTGATTTAGACGGATTAGGCTTGACGAAATTAGATTAGGAGCATAGAAAACCCCACAGAAAATTTTCAAGCCAGTTTATCGATTTAAGGGAAATCTATACTGTCAGAACCGGATCAGTAGAAATTATGCCATGAGTGCCCTAGGATCAATGGCTGAGATTTAGCCAAATAACCCACCCAAGTGGTGCCTAGGATAGCCCTTGATGGTGGAAGCAAAACCAAAATTGATAACATGGTGAAGTCCACCAATCATCATACACTTGCCTAAAAAAAAAATCATTACTTTTTCTCTCCTTCTTTATCCAAATTTCGGCCACTCTCCCTTGCTGAAGCTCCCTTCATTTTCTTCTCCTTACTCTCACCCCCACTCCATTTTCATCTCTTCTTCAAGTCTAATCACAAGTTACTTGCACCAAAGACACAAAATCAACACAAACTCGACTAGACAAGGTAGGAAATCCTATTTCTACTCTTGTTTTCTCTGATTTGGGGCTGCATGGTGAGCATACATAATCTGAAATATTGATGTTTTGTAGAGTGGTGATGATGTTTTATGACTGGTTTTGCATGTATGTTGTGATTAAAATTGGAATTGAGGGCAAATAGCTTGAAGGAGGAAGACAAATCTAGAGCTATTAGGGTTTTCCTCGGTGGTTGGTATAGCGGAGTGTACGGATCCGCCTACCGCCATTTAAATTGGATGAAACCATTTTTATATGAAACTAGACATCTAGGGCTTTCCATACATATATCATATAAGGCCATTGGATTAGCATAGAATTAGTTATGAATTTTTGAAGTTTAACCTAGAAATCTGGATTCCTATCCGGGCATTATGAGTTGAGAACGGTATAACTCACCTTATACAACTTAAATTGAGTGAACCCAAGTTTGTTTGAAAGGTAACATGTAAAGGAATATCCCATAAAAATTTCAGAACCAAATTCATAGCCGTTTTGTTTTGTATTAGCGGCCTCATTTTATTACCCTGTATCATTTTGACAAACTTTAAAATCAAATGTCTATGTATATATTTATGATGCCTTTTGTAACATCCCCATAAAATGTAATACGAAATAATAAAAATAAACTTTTATTATTCACAACCTTGCCCCTAAACTTTTTAGAAAATGATATCTAGGTCCCTATATCAACAGGATTAGTAAAATAAGGTTTTAAACGAAGCAGAATCGCGTAGCGAAAACGTAGAAACCTAAACCTCAGCCGATTGAGCCACGGAGGTATCCATATGTGAAATGACATGGGATGCCCCTAAACTTACCCATAATTATGAAAATGCCATTAGCTTTGAAAAACAGAAACAGAAGTCCCTAAAATTTTGCAAACGTTTAATGTATACTGTTAATCGATTTATTCGATTTTATTGAATCCTTAAGGTTAATTAGAACTTAATTAAAGGTTGATTAAGAGTTAATTAGATGTTAGATTAGAGAGATTAGACTTTGAAACAATTAGAATAGAAACATATAAAAGTTCACAAATCTCTTCAAAACCATTTTACCGATTTAAAGGAAATCGGTAACTTTACGGTATTTTAAACTGTCAGAACCAAGCCAATACAATTTTAACTCATCAACCCTACCTTGAGTGGCTGATAACTCAGCCACTTAATCCCTCAAGTTGGCGCCACTTTGGGCACAAGAAAGGAGGCAAGCTTGGCTGAATTTCAGCCATACAAGCTCTAGCCAATCACAAGCCAAAGTGAGTCAACTATAGCCACTCAAACAATCAGAATTTTTGCACCCCTTTATCACATAATCTGACCACATTCCAGCGCCACTTTCCTCCTCTCCTTCAGCTCTCTTCCTCTCTTCCTCACATACCAAAAACTAAAGCCAACTCCAGCCTTGTTCATCCAAGCTTCAAAAATCCAGCACAAACACTTGGAACAAAGGTAGGAGTTTTGATTCTTGCATCAAATCCATGCACTTGGCTGGCTGGGCTTGAATTATTTTCACCTTATTTGATGTGTTAAATGAATGTTTATGATGATATGTGATTGGTTTTGGGCTGTTTGTTTGATTAAAACCGAAGTGGAAGCAAGAAACCATGAAAATGGAAAGAGCTGATGGGTTAGAGAACCAAAACCCCTCGGCTGTCCGTACGGCGGAGTGTACGGCTCCGCCTACAACCGATAAAATTGGATGAAACCATTTTTTTATGAAACTAGACATTTAGGGCTTTCCATAGATATATCATATAAGGCTTTTGGATTAGAATTGAGAGAGTTATGAATTTTTGAATTTCGACCTAGGGTTTTGACTCTGGCTCTGGGCAGATTAGGTTGTTCAGGATAGAACTCGCCCTATACTACTTGGAAATGAATGAAACTAACTTTTTTAGAAATCTTACACATAGGAGAATGTCCCATAAAAATTTCAGAGTTAGATAAGGTCTCAGTTGCTCCCAGTGATCCAAGAAAGTTGCCCTATGTCCAAACCGGGCCAGAACAGGGCAGGGTAGGAAGGTCAGAATTCGGGGCTTGTAACTCGAGCCCTACTAAGTTAAATGCAATGGAACGTTTTGCAAATGAAACTTTACCCTGTTATCTTTAATTTGAGTCTAATTTCGTATAATTTGAGTCAGTTTTCGATTTATGGTAGATTTTTACTTTTAGGTACTTGATTCTGGCTAGCCACTGGGCAGGCCGGGATAAAACATAAATATCTCAAGCTATAGATATCAAAATGAGATGGGACCAAAAGGGTTAGAAAATAGACACATACCACTTTAACATATTCAAATTTGAGGTCCAAATGAGTTACATAGAAATTATGGCTTGAATTATAAAAACCGGGTTGGTTGAATATGCTGAGGCAAGAATTCTGCCTTAATGAATTTGATGTTGATATGAGTTTAATGTTGAAATATAAAGGTGATGATGTGTTCTTTGTGATAAATTGATGTACTGGTTGGCTGGCACTATTCATGGGGAAGCGGACACGTTTCATTATGCTGCCGAATTTTCGGCAGAATTATATGAAATTATAATAGCTTGTGTTATGAAGTTTTAAGTTTTGAATATAGAATTTTATATGCAAGGATATATGAAAGTAAATGGCGAAACATATGTATGAATGCATTCAGCATGTCTATGTATGATTATGTATGAGAATGAAAGCATATGAACATATTGAATGTGGGTCCCTTCACTTGGAGGCAGTTATGAGGTCCCTCCTTGTGAAGGCAGTTAAATAAGATAAAGATGTGAATCCCTTCACCTGGAGGCAGTTGCACTTTGAGTCCCTCCCCGTGAAGGCAGTTAAAAGATATAATGAAGATCCCATATTCCTAAGGGACGTGACATGGCGATCACGCTTTGACGGAGCATGACATGGCGATCATACTCTGGAATGTGGCATGATGATCCCACACCCTAAGGAATGTGACATGGCGATCACATTCCGATGGAGTATGACATGGCGATCAGACTCTGGGATGTGGCAGGATGAATATATTCCTAAGGAATGTGACATGGCGATCATGCTATGATGGGGTATGACATGGCGATCGTTCTCTGGAAAATATACTCCCCTCACCCACATGAGGCATGGCGTGACCCAGCTAGTGTGAGTATAGGGGATAAGGCTTGCATGAGGCATGGCACGACCCAGCTAGTGTAAGCAATGGAAGTGTATGATGGCAACATCCATGATATTAACTCCTTACAGAGCAAAGAAAGTTAAAGAAAGGCATAAGGATATTTGCATGAATTCAAAGATGAGAATTTGCATAATGATACCCCCTGTTTAATTGATGCTGAAGCTGTACTATTTATTTATGCTGTGATTATTTTCTAAATATGAAATAGTGCCAATGTGAACTCAAGCACGTGAGTAAAATGAACTTTGCTTCGGAAAGAATATTTTCGAACTTTAAAATTGAACAATTTGTATACCATGTTCACCCTTTTCATAATAAACCGAAGCAAACTAGAGATGACAACGATGACACAGTTTATGTTAGTTTAATAAATCCTACTGAGAATTTATAATTCTCACTCCTATGTTTATTTCCGTGTTATCTCCAGATGATTCAGCAGTTTCAAAGAAGGTCCTCCGAGGCGGAGTTGACTAGTAAGATTGAAGGTAGCCGAAGGTTGCTGCCAGACAAGGTTCGATTAAGTGACAGTAACAACTCCTACGTGAGGTACTATGACTTAAGCATAGTACCGTACTCGGGAGGGTGTTACACCTTTTGCAGTAGTTCTGTCTTTATTGTTTTTTTAGTAATGTTACATTATTTACAGTATTACCGATTAACTAACATCTATCCCACCGTCACGCAGAAAATTTTGCTATGCGATTGAGCATTTTTATGCGAGTAATTAATACTGATACAGAAAATAGAATTTAACCAGTATTACACGTAATCACTTATCAGATAATTTATTATGACTTAAGCATAGTACTTTGTCTGGTAAGGTGTTACACAAATTATGTAGTTTAATTATTTTGTTCTATTTTATTTAAGTAAATTTTTCATTCAATATATTTTCTAATTTTTAAAGTAATTTAACTCATAAAAATATTAAAATAAATTTATTTATTTTTTTTTGGTGGGCCAACTCGCCAACCCACTAACCCGCTCTTAAATGGGGCGGGCTAGAATATTCAGTTCGCCTTTTTAATTTGGCCCGCCCCGCCCCGCCTCACCCTACTTTTGGCGGGTTGGGGTGGGCTAGCGGGCTTTGCCATCTCTAAGGAGGACCTTGTGTATAAGCAAAAGGGCAAAAAAAAATTTAGAAAGGCCCCTGCAAAACCATTTAGAGATTCTACACCTTCTCCTTTATGAAGAGCAAAGAAAGAAGCAACAGAAAACAAGCTAAGGGAAAAAGCTTAGCTGCAAAAGCAAAAAAATAAAGCTTATACTATTGGAGCCTCAGCTGGATGTGCTATGAGTTTATCCATTTCTTTAGAGGTAGGCCAGCAATTTGTGTTCATTGAAGATGTCAATCCTCTCTCAGAAAAGAGAAGAGTGGTTCTACCCTCTGAGCTTCAAAGAAAACAGTTTGCTACTCTACCTATAAGCCTTCCATTAGTGCCCTCAAATCAAGAAAGATCCATGGTTGAGGCTGCTAAGCCTATACTAGAAAAGACAACACCAGAAAGGACAAGCCTGTTGAAACTGCAGTAGCTACTTCTAAGCCTAATACTGCCCCTCCAACAACTCCAATGCCTATACAAGCCTCCATCATAGCCTCCCAAGACATTGTTATTATCCCAACAACTACCAAACTCTACTATTATTGACATCTGGACCTCAATTTGATAGAACAACAACACCGGTTTGTTTTGAGCATGCCAAGTCTTCAGAAAGTCAGAGCCACCACACTACTAAACTACCTTATGGAGCCAAATCAAATACAAAAGTCTTTCCAGATACTGATGAAATTAGAATGTTCTATTACTGGTCAACCAACATACAATCATGGCTAATCATCAAGCTCATCAGCAATCACTAGAGAGAAGGACGGATAAAATGGAGCACCCGATGCTGCAAATTTTGAAGGCTCTTCAAAAAGGAAAAGGAAATCAATGATGGTACTTTTATGATCCCACATCATTATTTTTGATGATGTCAAAGGAGGGGAAGATCGAATAAAAAGCTTTAGCTAAAGATTGAAGAAAAACCCAAAACATATTTAGGGGGAGCTAGGAATTCTTTCCATTGCATTCACATTTCATTCATTTAAAAATTTTTTAATCATTTTTTTCAGAAAACAATTATTATACTTTTGAGTTATACCTACCACTATTGAACATATTGTATTATATTATAGTTTATCTCAAAGTTATTATATCTTTCATTGATTTTTGTTATCCTTACTCTAATATAATGCTTACTTTGAGATTATTGACAATACTTTAAGTTTATTGCTCTGACAATCTATGTTGCTCTAAACATTTTGCTCTAATATAAATCATGCTCTAATAGTGCTATGATATTATTGCTAATAACTTGAACATACTATTTTGATACAATTACTCATTGCTCTGATATAATTGTCCTAAATAATTATTGTTCTGATACATTTGTTCTGCACTATTGAGATGATTACTATTCATTGACCTACTCTTATGTGTATATGCTATATTTACATAATTTGTATTTACATAATTTGCTCTAATGTTGATAAATAGCCTATTCATTTGTTCTGATATATCAAGAATGTTCTCACAACTATTTTAAATTGAGAAAGGTCATAATTAATTCTGTTTTGATATATCAAGAATCTTTTTATAACTGATTCTATTTGAAAAAATTTTGAAACATTTTTGCTCTGATATACCATAAATCTTTATAACTATATTGGTTAAGAAAGTTACAAATCAACCTGCTATTATGATAAAATGATTTCATAAAAGTCATTCTAGTTATTTCTAACTACTACTAAAGTTTCTGGAAAACATGCTTATTCTTTACTCACATCAGAAAGTAAGTTTTTCCCAAAGTCAAAAAGCTATAACAAATAACAAATCATATGTTTTTGGACTATTAGTTTTTAATACCAAAGCTTTTGTTTTTTTTTTTTGAAATATTGATTTGCCCTCATAAAAAAGGGGGAGATTGTAAATTCTAACGTCTTTCAAAACAATCTCATAGTTTGAACCATATCGAGCTTTAAGGTTTTGATGAGCAACAAATCAAGCTTTAAGCAAAATTTTTTGTCAACTAATGATTTGTATAGTAAATACATTCTTTTGCAAGCAAGATCATTCACTTCAAATTGAAACAATTTTTGAACAAACAAGGCATTTTATTCCTTCATATTTCTTTTGACTATATGTTTCTTGGAATGAATACTCTGTGGAATACATGATCTCTCACTTAAGAAACGGATTAGAAAGTTCAGAAGGATGGACTTACACCATTAGAAGGAAAACAACAAGCCTCATAAAGGTATACAGACCATTTAGAAGGATTACACGTCCAGAAGACTCTATCCATAAAGGTGACCATAAGAAAGATGCTTCTCATAAATTACCTCACCTTCAAAGCTTCTTCAACATGATTCAAAGATTAGATCTAGAAAGTCAAATGTGATGTGACAAGATCCCAAAAGAAGCATTGACATGTCTGAAAAGTTAGTAAACCATCAAATGGCTACTTTTCTTCTTCTGTGATATTTCCAAAAGCTGAGAAAGAAAGCAGCTTCTTCTTTGTCTAGTCTTAGACTAGTGGATTAAAGAAGTTCAAGGCTTAAGATCTGCATACTTCAACAAATAAATTTTTGAAGTCTATTAAAGCTAGAAGAATGATGAAGAAGTTGTTAGACAATTTGAGTATTCTGCATATTCAAAAAGCCTTCATCCTTCTTAACTCTCTAAACAACTATAAAGTTACTCATCGTGACTTCTAAATTGAAAAACTTCTCTTTGAATTATATTAAATAACATTATCATATTAAGAAGTTAGAGAGGTCACACATACTGTATCTATTGCATATACTCTTTGAAGAGATTTAGTGTGAGTGTATCAAATACAAACTTGATCATTGTAATCAAACCTGTTAGTAGTCATTTTGAGCTTGGAGAGGATCGAGAAAACTTGTAACATCCTCCTAAGTACAACACTATGCTTAAGTCATAGTACCACACTCAGGAGTTGTTACTGTTACTTGAGCGGACTTTATCTGATAGCAACTTCAACTGTTTTCGAAACTTCTCGAACTATCTGGAGATAACACGGAAACAGGAGGAGAATTTTAAATTCTCAGTAGGATTCACTAAGAAATTTCATACCGTGTCATCGTTATTATCTCCAGTTGCGTCGATTTATTATAAAAAAGGTGAACATGTTATATAAACTATTTAATTTTGTAGCTCAAAAACATATTATCCGAAGTAGAGTCAATTTTATTCATACACTTGTCATTTAGGAGAGCTAATGCAAAATAGAGTCATGAATCATACTATGAATAACAACTACAACATATTAAACTATAATAACACTAATATACTGTAAACATAAAATCTGCATATGCCTTTACTTGTACTTGAATTTATGCATATATACATAATTTTCTTTTCTTCCTTTGTCTTCCTTTACTTGTTATACATATTCCAAAGTACGATCGCCATATCATACTCTATCGGGGTGTAATCACTATGTCACGCTCCTTAAAAATATGTTCATCCTGCCATATCCTAAAGCATGATCACCATGTCATACTCCATCAGGGTGTGATCGCCATGTCACATTCCTTAGGGTGTGCGATTATTATGCCATATTCTAGAATATGATCACCATGTCATACCCCATCAGAACGTAATTGCCATGTCACATTCCTTCAGAATATGGACTCATCATCATATCTTTTCATCATAGAATTATAAATACGTAGGCTTCATACCTTATTCTCAAATGATAATATTTGTATGGTATTCATACATGTCGTATAACAATATTAACCCACAAACATTTAGATTTATCACTAATTTAGGCCGAAAATTTGGCAGCGTAACGGATCAGGTCCACTTTCCCGTGAATAGTGTCATTCTGGAACAAATAACCAGCCAATAGTTCCAGCACTAGTATAGCACATTAAACTTCAACATTAACCTGGAATAGCAATATTTAGGTTTTAATTGAGATCACATATGCGTTAGGGTGCCTAGTTCATCAATTTGGAAATTTTGCTTATGTTCTAGTAAATTCTGTTGGACTTAAGTTTCGAATATGTTCGAGTATTATATGTCTATTTTCTATCCTCTTTGGTCTCATCTCATTCTGATACGTAGAACCCAAGTTATTGGGTGTTTAGCTTAACCTGTCCTATAACTAGACAGAAATGCACACCTAAAAGTATAATAAAAATCAAAACTTAGATGGATTCCCACAAACACTATGTCGTTTTAAATCTCATGAAGCAAATTTTCATCTCCAAAAAGTTTCATCTTATTTGACTAAGTAGAACTCCAGTTACAAGCTACTAAAATCGGTTGTTTTAGGCTGCCCTGTTCCAACCCGAGTTAGACTTATGGAAACTTCATTGAATTACTGGGAGCGATTGGGATAGAATCTAACTCTAAAATTTTTATGGGATATTGCTCTATGTCTTAGCTCTCTAATAAAATTGTTGCACTTAATTCGAAGGTGTGGAGGGTGAATTATGTCCCTCGAATTCTAGTCTGCTCGGAATTAGGGACAGAATTCTAGGGTTAAATTAAAAAATTCATATCTCACTCAAACTAATCCAATGACCTTATATTTTATATGGTTGGAAAGCGTTTCTGTGGCTGTAGGCGGAGACATACACTCTGCCAATACTGATATCGTATGGTTTTCAAGGTTTCAGCTTCTGTTTTGCATCCCTTTTTGAATTCTTACCCAAGTTCTCACCCAAACTCAACATTTATACATTAATTCAGCCATAAGAATTCATATAAAAACCATATATCATCAATCTAATGGAAAGAATAGGGATTCTTCTCAACCACAATAGCACCAATAATAGCAAAAATTGAAGAACCCTACCTCAAATTGATGTAGAAACTATCTAGATTTGAGTTTTTAGTAGAAGAAGTGGATTGAGCTTGGAGATTTTAGGAAGAGGAAGTGAGGAGGAAGAAGAATGAAGGGAAAGAAGCCAGCTGAAGGGGGCAGCACAAAAATGAAGGGATTTTGGAGCTTTAAGAAAGCATGGTAATTAAGTTTGTGGCTTTTGATTGGTGGAACGTTAAATGGTTGTGGTTTGGCCAAGTTTTCCTCTCCTTATGGCTGCAAGTGGTGCTGCCCACATGAGGTAAGTGTGGCTGAATTTTAGCTACTTAAACTTGGGTTGTTAGTGTAGAATTTTATTGATTTGATTCTAACAGTTTAAAATACCAAATCTTTATCGATTTCCTTAAAATTGGTAAATCATTACTAAATAATTTTGTGGGAGTTCCTATGTATCTATCTTTATCTAAGTTTAATTCTTCTAATTAACACCTAATTAACTTCTAATTAACCTCTAATTAACTTCTAATTAATCTTACTTATTCGATAAAATCAAATAAATCAATTAACGATATAAATTAATCGTTTTACCAATTCAGGGCCATTCTATTTTTTATTTTTCATGGCAAATGACATTTTCATAATTTTGGGCAAGTCTAGGGGTATCTTACGTCATTTCACATGTGGACACCTTGGCGGCCCTCTTGGCGAAGAATTTGGTTTCTACATTTCCACTACATGATTCTGCTTTGTCTAAAACCTTATTCTACTAATTCTATTGAAGTAGGGACCTAAATGTTATTTTTTAAAAAGTCATGGGGTCATTATGGAAATAAACCCTAGGGTCAAAGTGTAATTATTGAAGGTTCTGGGGCAACATAGTAAATAATAAAAGTTTACATTGGCGTTTTCGTCATTGTTTCAAACTGGCAAAATATAACGTCCGAAAAATTTTATCGTTAACAATTAAGCTGTTCGGTTTTATCGAATAAGTGGGTTTAATTAGAATTTGATTAAACACTTACTTAAAGCCAATTAAGGGTGAATTGAGAGGATTAGGCATGATAGAATTAAATTAGGAGCATAAAAAACCTCACAGAAAAATTTCAAGCCAATTTACCGATTTAATGGAAATTGGTAAGATTTCGATAATTCAAACTGTCGGAACCGGATTAGTAGAATTTTTTCTATGAGTGCCCTAGAATCAACGACTAGGATTTAGCCAAACACCCCACCCACATGGCGCCTAGACAGCCATGGATGATGGGGAATAGACCAGATTTTTGACCAAGACTCATTCCACCAATCAAATTCAAGCCACCTTGAAAATATCTTCACCTTTTCTCCTTGCATCCTCATCCAAATTCGGCCACTTCTCCCAGCTGAGCTCTCTTTATTCTTCTTCTCCTCATTCTCTCCTCCACTTCATTTTCATCTCTTCTTCAAGCCTCACCATAAACTACTTGCACCAAAGACACAAAATCAGCATAGATTACACAAAATAAGGTAGGAAATCCTACTTCTCCTCTTGTTTCTCTGATTTGGGGCTGCATGTGGGGCTTGTATAATCTGAGATGTTAGTGTTTTATAGAGTGATGATGATGTTTTATGACTGGTTTTGCATGTATGTTATGCTTAAAATTGGATTTGAGGGCAAATAGCTTGAAGGAAGAAGACAAATCTAGAAGCTGTTAGGGTTTTCCCTCAGTGGTCCGTACGGTGGAGTGTACGGCTCTGTCTACCTCTGATTAAATTGTATGAAGCTATTTTTATATGAAACTAGACATCTAGGGCTTTCCATACATGTATCATAATAGGCCATTGGATTAGTATAGAATTAGTTATGAATTTTTGAAGTTAGACCTAGAAATCTGGGTTCTTACCCGGACAGCATGAGTTGAGAATAGTGTAACTCACTCTATACAACTTCAAATTGAGTGAACCAAAGTTTGTTTGAAAGCTAACATGTAAAGGAATATCCCATAAAAATTTCAGAACCAAACTCCTAGCTGTTTGCTCCCAGTGCACCACGAACATTGGCTTAAGTCTAAACCGGGTTGAACCAGGGTAGTTTAGTAAGGCCAAGTTTCGAGACTCATAAGTCAAAATATACTTATGCAAATGACATAAAACTTATTTCATTTGAAAGCTTATTCTGATAGCTTTAATTTGAGATAAATTTCATATAAATTCACCTAGTTTTCTATTTTTAATGAATTTTTATTTAAGAAGATCTAATTCTGGCTGAAAACAGGGCAGTCTGGGGTAAATTGTTTATATCTAGAGTTATACCCATCAAAATGAGATGGGACCAAAAGGGTTAGAAACTAGACACATAAGTCTACAACATATTCAAAAATTAGTTTTAAATGAGTTAAATTGAAATAAAGGTGGGATATACCATAACTAGGCAGAATAAGGCAGAATGAGCTAAAAGCCCTATTGATACTTTGTTGAAACTAATGAATGAATCTATGAATGTATATGCATAATTGCTGCTCTATACTGAAATTGCAAATTGTATAAATGTACTGGTTGGCTGGCACTATTCATGAGGAAGCGGACTCGATCCGTTGTGCTGCTGAAATTTCGGTAAGAAGTTCATATGTTGTGAAACTTTATGATAGCTTGAATGCATTATATTCAAGAGACAAGTTAGATGTGCATTCATTTCATGACATTATAAAGAATTCCACATCACTTGGGCCAGCCCCAGAATAAATTAAGGGGAATAGATCAGTGGAAAGGTCGAGGAAAGTAAACCCGGCCATCCTGTATAGGAACGAGCTCGGTCTTGAAAAGCGGACTATTACTCAGGAGTATATGGCCAATGACTCCCAGGGGACCAAGGATGGAAGTAAATTTCTAACAGGCAGAAGCCTCCAAGAACAAGATGCATTTTCTAATTGCACATGCATAGCATAATGTTTCTCTATTGATTGTTCTAGATCCCTATTTATTATTCTTAATATGCTATTGTTCCGCTGTGATTACTGTTTGAGTATATTAATATATCTGTTAATTAAAATTGAACTTGTTTCGGTGTATGCTTTACAAATGAGTATTCAAGTTAAGTATTACCATTTTACCGTACTATTTTAAAAATATGGCATGACCGAAACAACTAGGAATGACAACGATGACAGATGTATAGAAGATAGGAATCCCTACTGAGAAATACTTATTTTTCACCCTATTGTATGTTCCGCATCATTCTCAGCCCATGGAGCACGCAGCCACTGGAGTCCTATTCATTGAGTTCCCCGAGCTTCATATACACCTCGACCCATTTCTAGACTCTGTATATATATCTGGCATGTGTCAGTTTCGTTTGTATTTCTTCTTCCAGAGAGACTTCACCGTACCACTGATGCACCCACTGTTTGACCCCGCTGTCCCGTATATTGCCATTCCACTTCATATAGCCCATCCATTTCCACCTCCTCCAGTAGCAGCAGCACCACCACCACCACCAGCTCCAGCGGCAGCCCCTGCTCCTATGGCTCCTCCTGCTTCACCACCACACCTGATGCTTTCCGCCTCGACATTAGAGGAGGACCCATCGGAGGCGGCGAGTTCCTCCTCATCCTCTGCTCCCGACACGGGCCACCCTCCTGCAGATGCACCCATGGCAAATGGGTTTCTTTGTTCAGATTCCAGTTAGATAGTAGGTTTACAGTAGTGGTAGTAGATGTACAGAATAGCCCTCTTTTGGCAGTCTGGGTCATGGATAGATGCATAGATGTTAGGAATGCACATACAATGTCCCATGGGGACCACTTAGGGTACTGTTCATAGAAAACGGCCATTGCGGTTTGTATTAGCAGCCTCATTTTGTTATCCTATAGCATTTTGACAAACTTGTATATATATATATATGTATGTATATATTTATGATGCATTTTGCAGTTGTTCTGTCGTTAATGTATTTTTATTTATGTTATGTTATTTATGGTATGTCGAATAATCAGTATTTATTCCGTTGTCACGTAGAAATTTTTGTTACGCGTTTAAGTATTCTTATGCGAGTAATTAATACTAATATAGCAAATAGAATTTAACCAGTATTATACGTAATCACTTATCAGATAATTTATTATGACTTAAGCATAGTACTTTATCTGGTAAGATGTTACACAAAACCTAACTAATCGTCTATAAGATTTGTCTTAAAAAAGATTCAGATTCCTTTAATCCTATTCAATGTATTTCAGTATCAGATATTCAAAATTATATAATATCTTTAAGGTTTTTAATTTTATGACAAGGCTAGTTATGCGCAAAAATTTGGGATATTACAAAACTACTCTGTTGTAAGAAGCTTGGACAAATAATACTCGTTATATAAAAATCTCAGCAAAGTGTTAGGGACTGGATATAGGCAAGGTTATTGGCTGAAGTAGTACAAAATTCCCCATGTGATATTTCTATTCTCATTACTCTTCATTTATTCTTTACTTGAATCATTTGTTTTATTTGTCTCAAAAACCTTCTGAACAACACCGTGATTTTAACTAACTTTTCGGTTCTGCATCCCAAGTTTAATACTTAAGAAAGTTGTTATTTTATATTTTCAGGAACTTAGATTAAAAAGAAGCCCATCTCATGCCATTTCAATCTACAGGGGATGCCCTAGTAATGAGAGCTTTAGTAGATCCGGATAATTGATGCAAATCCTACAGACTTCAGCCATCAGAAAAAGGAAGCAGTAAAAAGGATCAACAGTATACTTGCTAGTATTTTCTCTATATTGATTGATTATATTACTGTTTTGTTGCTTTTATTATTATGATACACTTCCATCTTGCTTGGAATGATAATTCATCTTGTTAACTACCTGTGGTTTATTTTGTTACTAAATGTTCTAATATTTTAATAGTTGTTTGACTAATTATGTATTATGCATATTGTTACACTCCCACCCTCATTCTCAGCATTTTTGGGATGATGTGAGACTCCCCTAGGAGCACCACCTTATTGGGAGATTTCTCTCACCTCCTTTTTTTTTGGTGTTTTCAAATGGCACGAATTATTCTCAACATTGAGATAGATGTGGCTTTCGAGCTCAACTTGCTGAATAATAGGATTTTATTATGTGTTATGGATCATACCCTCACTATTACTATTATTAATGACTAGAAGCATGCTTTAATGTAGCTTAATGTAACATCCATAGGATTTTTTTTATCGTTTTTTGCCTAATTGTTCGGTTTTTATCGAATAATTAAGAATAATTAAAATTGGACTAAATATTTATTTAGGATCAATTAATTAGTAATTAATTGAGTTTAGATATAAGGGAATCAGGTTAGAAGCATAGAAGATTTCATAGAAATTTTCTTAAACCGATTTACCAATTTAAAGGAAATCGATAAGATTATGGTATTTTAAACCATCAGAACCGAATCAATAGGATTGTATACCTAAAACCTTATGACTCAAAGGCTGAATACTTAGCCACTTAACATCTAAGGGTGGTGCAACAAAGGCCACAAAGAAAGGGAGAAATGGCTGAAAAATTGGCCACAAAGTATCATCCAATCAAAGCCCACATTTCCAACTACCTCATTAAGGCTTTTATGACATATTTCTTTCCTTTTTCCCTTCAGCAGATTTGCGCCCCCTCCTCTCCCCTTTCCAGCCTCCTTCTTCTCTTTTCCTTTCAACGTACTCCATCAAACCTTCAAGCTTTGATAAGGTTCCATCAATTTAGACTCAAATTTAGCAAGATCACACCTAAAGGAGGTAGAGATTCAACTTTGTTCTTGTCTTCTTGGTTATGGGTGGCTGTTTGAAGCTTTTATTTTCTCACTTCTTGATGTGATGCTTGAATGAGTATGACGATCTTTGGCTGGTTTGTTGGTTGTTTTTGTGTTTAAAATCGATTAAGAAGTAGAAAAGGATAAGAATAGAAAGAAGTGAGGGGCTGGAAGATCAAAACCCTATGGCAGTCCGTATAGCAGAGTGTACGGCTCCTCCTACAGCCACTTAAATTTGATAAAATATTTTTATGTGAAACTAGACATCTAGATCTTTGCAACCATATAAATTATAAGACCATTGGATTAGTATTGAGGGAGATATGAATTTTGGAAATTTGACCTAGATTTTTGAGTTTGATTCTAGATAGACTATGTTGTTCAGGGCAAAACTTGCCTTATACGATTTGGAATTGAATGAAACAAACTTTGTTAGAAAGCTTACACATAGAAGAACATCCCATAAAAATTTCAAAGCTAGATGCTATCCCGTTTGCTCTTAGTGATTTGAGAAATTTGCCTTAAGTCCAAACTGGGCTAAAACAGGGCTCAGAAAAGTCAAATTTCGGAGCTTATAATTCAAGCTTTACTAAATCAAATGAAATGGAACTTGTTGCAGTATGATATAAATTTTGTATGATTTAAACTGGTTTTCAATTTTTAGTGGATTTTTACTTTTAAGTATGTAATTCTAGCCAGCTATAGGGCAGGCCGAGATAAAACCCTAATAACTTAAGCTACATTTATCAAAATTAGATGGGACTAAAGAGGTTAGAAAATAGACACATAACATTCAAACATATTCAAAATTTAGGTCGAAATGAGTTAAATAGAAATTGTGGCCTAATTTTCAAAAATCAGGTTGAATGAGAGTGCTGAGACAGCAACTATGTTTTAAATGCAACAATTGTTCCTATGAAATTGGCGATTGAATTGTGAATAAAGTATTATGATTTCTCTGTAAAATTGGTTTTTTGAGTACTGGCACTATTCATGGGAAAGCGGACATGTTCCGTTATGCTGCCGAAATTTCAGTAAAGCCTATGCATGAGTTATGAGGTGCATGCAGATACATGTGCAGTTTTCAAGAGATTCATAAAGATTATGTTATGATAAAAGTTCCATAATACTTGGGCCAGCCTGGGATTAAAGTTAATGGAAATAGATCAGTGGAAAGGTTAGGGAAAGTAAACCCAGCATTCCTATACAGGAATGAGCTCGATCCTGAAAAGCAGACTATTACCCAAGAGTCAAATGGCCAGGAACTCCCAGGGGACCAAGTAACGGAAAAGTTTATGATGCTAAGTTTAAAAATGAGTTTTTGCATGGTCGCATTGAATAGTTATTATAAGTTGTTTATAGTTTGACTGTCATGTTTACTTACTGCTGTATGCTCATTTATTCTGGTCATTATTCTGTGTAACACTGTTTAGTAGTTTATTTTGTTTCTTATGTTGTCTTAAGTAAAACTAAATTTTGCCTCGGACCAGAGATTTACTTAAACTTATTAAATATGGGTAGTTCCATTTGATGCCATTTTTTTTAATTAAATGAAAACCGAGGCAACTGAGAATGAATGTAATGTCAGTTTAATACCGTACTTGAATCCTACTGAGAATTTCTTTAAATTCTCACCTCGCTTTGTATTTCCGTATCATTCTCAAACCCTGGTGATGGACACGACAGTTACCCTCTTTATTGAGATCCTTGACTTGTAGCTCCACTATGACCCCATGTTTGACTCTCTGTACATAGCAGGTTCTTGCCATTTCCACCTCTATCTTTTTAGTAATAGGAATTTTGCTGTTCCTTTATTTCATCCTGCTTTAGACCATGCCGCTCCGCATTTCGCGGTCCCACTACATGTAGCACACCCTACTCCACCTGCAGCACCTGCAGCTCCTGCCGGCCCTGTAATATCCTCACTTTCGTAAACAGAATGAAATGGAAACTTTGAATTATTTCCCTTAGGCAGTGTGAGAATTTCTCAGCTAGCGTTATGCTATAACGATCTTCACAGTCAGAATTATAGGTAGTGTAACATTACCTTTGAAAATATGGCACTGCCATATGTTAAAAATTAAGAAATAACAAAAGTGCTCCATAAACTTTTGTTAATTGCAGTGATGCCCAGAATTTTTAGAAATTATATTTTGACCCCAAAGAATTATTTCCACAATAACCCTAAAACTTTTCATAAAATGACCTTTATGTCCGCACATCTGTAGAATTAGTAGAATGGGGTTTTAAACGGAGCAGAATCACGTGGTGAAACCGTAGAAGTTTAAATATCTACCAATAAGGCCACGGAGACAGTCAAGTGTGAAATAACGTGGAATATCCCTAGACTTGCTCAAAATTACAAATATGCCCTTAGCTATGGAAAATAGAAAATAGAAAGGCTCTGAATTTGCGAAGCATTTAATCTATGCTATTAATCGATTTATTCGATTTTATTGATTAGGTAAAGTTAATCAGAAATTAATTAAAGGATAATTAGAAGTTAAGTAGATTTAATTAGAGAGATTAGGCTCAAGACGAATAGAATAGATATTCAAGAAATCTTATTGGATTTTTAGTAACGTTTTGTCAATTTAGAGGAAATCGGTATAGATTCAGTAAATTGTACCGCAAGAACCAAATTAGTAGAATTTTATACTGAAAACCTTAATTTGAGTGGCTAAAATTTAGTTATTCCGACCCCACTTAAGGGTGCTACATGTTGCCCAAGGAAGGGGGAAATTTGGCTTAACCACCACCACTAAATCCTCCACCAATCACAAGCTTTCTATCTCCATCCTTTGAGTTATAAAATTAAAATATTTCCTCTTAAATCTTCCTCATTTTCGCCCTCCACTTTCTTCTTCTTCTTCTTCTTCTTCTTTCCTTTCCTTACCTCCATGACCAAGAGCTTCAAGCTCAAGATTGGAAGCCTTCTTGACCACAAATCCTCTTACTCCTTTTATGAAAAATGATCCTCACCTCCTTCTCTACAAAACCCCTCTAACAATTTCATGATTAAACATCAAGTGGAGGCTCCCCACATTCATATGAGCTACTGTCATGGTGGAGGAAGAAGACTGAGAGTTGGTTCTTGGCCTCCTTGCTTCCATAGTTTCAAGGATTCCATGATAGGATTCTGTTTGGAATTCTAATTGGCTTCATTTATTTGATGATATATTGGATGTGTTTGATGATTTATGGTTGGATTGACATGAAATATTGAGTTGGAATTAAAGCTAGAAAGAGAAAACTAGAATAAGTGGAGAATTAGGATGCTGTTTAGGTGAAAAAACTACAGCAGTCCATACGGTGGAGTGTACAACTCTGCTTACAACTATTTAAATTTGATTAATCCATTTTTATATGAAACTAGACATCTAGGGCTTTCCATACATATAAAATACAAGACCATTGGGTTAGTATAGAATTAGTTATGAATTTTTGAAGTTTGACCTAGAGTCTAGGATTCCCATCTGAGTAGCGTGAGTTAAGAGGGGTGTAACTCACACTATACAACTCTAAATTGAGTGAAACCAATGTTAATGGAACATCCCATAAAAATTTCAGAGTCAGATTTGTCACCATTTATTCCCAGCACATCAATGAATTTACCTTAAGTTCAAACCAAGCTGGAATAGGGTAGTCCAGTAGGGCCAAGTTATAGGGCTTATATCTCAAAATATACTCATGCAAATGATACGAAACTTATTTCATTTCAAATCTTGTTCTGTTAGCTTCAATTTGATATACATTTCGTGTGATTTCACCTAGATTTCTATTTTTAGTGATTTTTCACTTATAAGGGTGCAATTCTAGCTAAGAACAAGGTAGTTTGAGATAAAATACTAATAACTTGAGTTATACAAATCAAAATGAGATGGGACTAAAAGGATTGGAAACTAGACACATAGAGCTATGACATATCCAAAATTTAGATTCAAATGAATTGAATAGGAGTAAAAGTGGATTTTACAAAATTCGGGCAGAAGAGGATAGAGTGAGTAGAAAACTCTATTGATATTTCTATTAAATCTGACATACCATATGATTAATAATGTTGTTGTAGCTTGCTATTTTACAATGAATTCATACTTAATTGATTGTATTGGTAGCCTGGCACTATTCATAGGGAAGCAGACTCGATTCATTATGCTGCCAAATTTTCGACAAGAGTTTATGAGAACTTATGCTGTGGGTGATTATACTTTGGATATATTTACATTTACATGCCATGTTCATGTATGTTATGCATGCAAATATAATTAGAATATGACGTAAGAAGTAAGGTGTGAGACATATCCATGAATGCATGCAAAGCATCCGCATACATGATAAGATATGGAAAGGAAAAGATAATAAGAACTTGTAAGAGGGACATACTAAGCTACCACGTGAGGCATGGCATAGACCCAGCTAGTGTGGGCCCAAAGTAGTACTATCTAAGACTTGGGCCAGCCCTCGACCAAAATTAAGGGGAATAGACAGGTGTGTGAGGGTCGGGAAAAGTAAACTCGTCATTCATGTATAGGTATAAGCTCAGACCTGAAAAGTAGGCTATTATTCAGGGGTGAGAAAGGCCATTCACCTCCGAGAGACCAAGTACAGAATAGCAAAATCAAGTTGCAAGTTAAAGAAAGAGATGAATTAAGTCAAGTGCACTTGCATACAATTAAGTACAAGCACCTATATGTTCATCTCTAATTATCTATTATGTCATGATGTTGTTATGATTCTTATCGAAGTATATTACACTGTTCATGTTTCTATGTCTGTCATATAATAAGCCAAGTGGTTGTTAAAATATAACCTGCTTCGAAAAAGATGTTTTCGACTTAAAATTGAACCACTGCTTGTGTATAAGTGCTCATATTTTCATAAGAAACTGAAACGGGTGGAATATTTATGATGGCACTGTATGAGTAATAGTTCGAGTTTACTTACTAAGAACCTTAGGTTCTCACTGCCTGCTTGTACATTTTTCTTTTTCGAAAACATTCTAGCACCTAAGTTGGAAATCAAGTGCAAGGCAGAGTACAGGGACATTTTTTGAGCAAGACTCGAGTGCAAACCAGACCAAGCGACTATTGAAGCTAGCAACTAGTCGAAAGCAAGTTCTGTGTATTATGTTAGTCATAATTTCTTTTAAATTCTAGTTATTTTATTTTCTATGTATCAGAGACGATGAAGTTTATGAACTATTAGTCAGTAATAAAGTGTGCAGTTAAAGGGCTATGTATTATATTTTCCACGTTTTAAAGATATCTTAGCACAGTGGCAACCTTTTAATATAACTCCATGACTCGAGCATGGCTTATATGATAAAGGTTATTGCATTTATTAGTATTAGAGCAGTTCATCCTGTATAGGCCCGTGGATGGACTGATTATGCTTTTGATGCATACTCTGAGAATCTAGATAAATCATGCTTTAGGTCCTCGCATGAAGAGGACATAGAAATATTATGCATAGTAACCTCGTTGTGAGTATTGTGGACTCCCTGTTGCACTTGACTGAATGTTGAGCCTGATCACCACAATATACGGTTTTGTGTAAACAGAAGCCTATGACACCCTGCAGGCTTATTAGGGACCTTCTAATTAAACATAATTATAAGGTCGAAACTCCTAGAAAGTAGCAATGACATAAAGGAGTAGACAATTGAGCGAGTTAAGGAGTGTAGAGAATTGGGGATACAATCAAAGGAATTGTGTTCGACGGTTTGCCATGGACATAGGAAATCTGGTTATATCGACAAAAGGGGTTGTTTGCAAAGTGTTGCCAGGTAGTCGAAGATTTCCCATTATCAAGGGCAGGATCTTAGTTGGAGACGAGCTGAGTAAGAATCTTCTTCACCCTAATGGGGCTTGTTTCAAGCTTCATTGCGATTACCCAATCCAAACTATCTTCTTTAGATTGAATTTGGGGGATTCTTCTGCCTGGTTTTGTAACTTTAATACTCGACAAAAGTAAGGTAATTACCTGCTGATGAGGTTATCTCATGTGGCATGGATAGTGCCCTTATTTTCTTCATAGATGAGATTACCTCGAAGGTACCTCGCCAACAAATTCAGTCAATGGTTTTTATTTTGGATTATGGTAGTAATACCACAGTATAAAGACATGATCCTTCACTAAGAAATTTTTAGAGTGGGCGAATGAAGCAGAGAATCAGTGAAAGAAGCTAAGGGCAGAAGCTTCGATTAGTATATGAGAGACCTTTTAAGTCCCCGTCCAGAGAATGGAGTGGTTTTTCCTCAAGGATACTGGGAATTAACCTTGTAGCAATTACAAATTGGAAGAGTACTAAGTGGAATCTTGGCTTCGAAAGGGAAACCGTTGAGCAAACTGTAAAGAGACCCATCTAATTGTACATTGAATCAAGATAAAGATACAATTATACATAATATGGAAAGCAGATGAAGTTATAAGTGTAATAAGAGAAAGAGGCAGTATATCTCCTACTAACATGAAGTAGGAACACTTTCAGACTAGAGGTGACATATGAACCAAGTGTAATTTTTCTTACCTTTCAGGGATATAGGAAATGATAGAAAATCTAGTCATGTTCAAATTCTATCAACCTTAGCTACCACAGGAACTAGATGATAAGATCATTTTCAACATATTATTAGTAGAGGAATGACGCTATTTAGAGAAGAAAGGCAAAGTCTAACAATTGCCTTTCGGTACCATTATACATGCTATGGGTGGAGTAACTCGATAAGGAAGGTATTCAAATTCAGGCGAAAGTAATAAAGACTTAAAGTATGCAACTAATCCCAATAGACCAAGGGAGTAATAGCAAGGTAGATTCTGACGAATGAAAATAGACAAGTTTCTGCAAGAACAATAGAACATAGTAGGAATGAGGTAGGAAAAGAGGAAGTTTGGATTTCTGACTGGCCCATTAAAAAGAGAAAAGCTACTTAGTATGAGATTATGATGCAAATAAGATTGTGTATGAAATACCAAGCAGGGTTACCTTGGCACTAGTCATAAGTGCAGCAGACCCAATGCACCCTAAGCAAGACCGGATGATGCATCAATATAAGATAAAAAAGGATTTGGGAACATACCCCATGAGGGGCAAGGTTACGATGTCGGAATTAGAGGTAGTCAGAAGAGTCTTCATACCTTGGGCCAGATTAAATGTGATCATCACTAACACACTAGGTTCCATCAAGAGTTCCATAGTTAAGCATGCTCAGATGAGAGTAATATTAAGATGGGTGAACTTTTGGGAAGTCCTCATGTTGTAACTTCAACAGGGTAGCAAGACCATCATTTCCATCTTTCATAGCAAATGGATTACATCCTAGGGGCAAGATGTTACAAGGGATAACCAGAAAGCTCAGTAGTGAGAGTAATGTAAAGTTTATTCATAAACTTAATATATATTATACTAAGATTGACCATCAATGAGAAATGTAGTGCTGGTAACCACAAGATTCCTTAAGTTGGTATTTAAAGTTTAGAAGAAGGTGGATGTCAATATAATAAACGAGGAATCTCCTCACTATCAAATTGAAGAAGATAGGAGAGTGATGGAATCTTTTCAGTTCAACAATCCTTTTCTTAGACTGAATTAATCATATTCTAAGGAAAAAGATATTGCAATAGTCATTAAGAAGCTCAATAACGACGACACGAAATCCGACTAGCAGATAATGAGAAAAATGGAATAGAGCCCATAAGAAGAGGAGAGATTTCAAAGCAAGGCCTATAGTTATAGTTTATGAAAATATTCTACTCCTACACTCTAGACTCAACATAAGGGAACTCATTACTGATCAAAGGTGGTCAAGTGGACCAAAACCTTGGAAATCGCTAAATCAATTTCCCAAAAACTTTGATAGGGCCCCTATGACCACTATTTGTCGAAATTAATTGCTGCTATAGACAATAGTCCTGGTAATGATAGAATTTCTCGTGTTAGTGTCAAAGACTCAAGACACAATGTATGAAGAATTTACCAAAAATCACAATGCAATAGTAGTCAGACACATGGCAAGGAAGATAAGTAATTTTCTCGGTGAGCTCGCTAACGGATCAGGCCATCATCAAGATAAAGTGTAGCTTGGGCAGTCATACAATCTAGGGGGACTCTTGACGTGTTAGGAAGGTATCTTATAGAAAAGAAATGGGATAAGGAAGAGTCTACAACTTCGCTAAGGAAATATGGTTATTAACCCCCATTTCTATGCCGAATCATGTATACTTTGATAGCTAAAAATCAAGGAGGATAAAAGGATGGTAATAAGAAGAGCTATAAATCTTATAAACTTTAACCATACAATGGGAGCGACTTGAGATCTTCCCACAAGTAATGGAGCACGAGCTGAAGTTTATAAGGAAAAGGAGTTTTAAGACAAAGCTTCTAGCTATAATTCTAAGAAGAGACCTGAGGCCATATTTCTAAAGGACTTTAATGGAGAAAATTTATTTTTGGACTAAGGGTATTCATGTGAGTAAGAATCTTGGAAAAAGTTGTATGAGCCTCCTAAAATTTCGATGCAACCATTTTCATTATTATACATTAACATCGATCATAACAACTGCTGGTAATCCTTATAATCCCGAATCTTCAAGGATCGACATCTAAGGTCTCAAGTGTAAGGAACAAAAGATTTAGTAGTTACTACTAAGTAAAAATAATTAAGCTCAAAGTAAAGGAGATAAGGAAAGTCTCCAATGAACCTAATAAAGGTTCAAGACATCATTGCTATAAGATAAACTCGGGCACCCACACAATTTTTAAGGGTTCTTTGCACTTACTGAGACAATACCTTGCAATTACCAACAATCAATTTTAGGACAATGCACGAACCCGAAGAAGAGATTGCCCCAATAAGCTAAGAGAATACTTCTACATATTCCTAGCCCTGGAATTTTGAGGACAAAATTCTTTTTAAGGTGGGTAGAATGTAACATCCCCACTTTCGTAAACAGAACGTAATGGAAACTTTGAATTATTTCCCTTAGGTAGTGTGAGAATTTCTCATGCAGCGTTATGCCATAACGATATTCACACTTAGAATTATAGGGTAGTGTAACACAACCGTTGAAAATATGGCCCTGCCATATGTTAAAAATTAAGAAATGACAAAAGTGCCCCTATAAACTTTTATTAATTATAGTAATGCCCAAAATTTTTAGAAATTATATTTTGACCCTAAAGAATTATTTTCACAATAACCCTAGAACTTTTCATAAAATGACTGTTATGTCTCCACATCTATAGAATTAGCAGAATGGGGTTTTAAACGGAGCAAAATCACGTGGTGAAATCATAGAAGTTTAAATCTCTACTGATAAGGCCACGGAGGCAGTCAGGTGTGAAATAATGCAGGATGTCCTTGGGCTTGCTCAAAATTACGGATATGTCCTTAGCTACGGAAAATAAAAAACAGAAAAGCTCTGAATTTGCAAAGCATTTAATCTACGCTATTAATCAATTTATTCGATTTTATTGATTAGGTAAAATTAATCAGAAATTAATTAAAGGATAATTAGAAGTTAATTAGATATTAATTAGAGAGATTAGGCTCAAGACCAACAGAATAGATATTCAAGAAATCTTATTGGATTTTTAGTAACATTTTGCTAGTTTGGAGGAAATTGGTAAAGATTTGATAAATTGTACTGCAAGAATCGAATCAGTAGAATTTTATATTGAAAACCTTAATTTGAGTGGCTGAAATTTAGCTACTCCTACCCCACTTAAGGGCGCCACATGTTGCCCGAAGAAGGGGGAAATTTGGCTTAACCACCACCACCAAAACCTCCACCAATCACAAGCTTTCTATCTCCATCCTTTGACTTATAAAATTAAAATATTTCCTTCTAACTCTTCCTCATTTTTGCCCTCCACCAGTTGTAGCCTCCTTCCATTTCTTCTTCTTCTTCTTCTTCTTTTCTTTCCTTACCTCCATGACCAAGAGCTTCAAGCTCAAGATTGGAAGCCTTATTGACCTTAAATCCTGTTACTCCTTTTATGAAAATTGATCCTCACCTCCTTTTCTACAAAATCCCTCTAACAATTTCATGATTAAACATCAAGTGGAGGCTCCCCACATTCATATGAGCTGCTGCCATGGTGGAGGAAGAAAGCTAGGAGCAGGTTCTTAGCCTCTTTCCTTCCATAGTTTCAAGGATTTCAAGGTAGGATTTAACTTTTGTTTTCGATTTCTATGGATTGTGGCTATTTGGAATTCTAATTGGCTTTATTTATTTGATGATATATTGGATGTATTTGATGGTTTATGGTTGGATTAACATGAAATGTTGAGTTGGAATTAAAGCTAGAAGGAGAAAACTAGAAGAAGTGGAGAATTAGGATGTTGTCTAGGTGAAAAACCTACGATGGTCCGTATGATAGAGTGTATGGATCTATCTACAGCCATTTAAATTTGATGACTCCATGTTTATATGAAACTAGACATTTAGGACTTTCCATACCTATAAAATATAAGGCCATTTGATTAGTATAGAACTATTTATGAATTTTTGAAGTCTGACCTAGAGTCCTAGATTTCCATCTGAGCAGTGTGAGTTGAGGGGTGTGTAACTCACCATACACAACTCTAAATTGAGTAAAACTAACGTTGTTTGAAAGCTAACATATAATGGAACATCCCATAAAAATTTTAAAGTTAGATTTGTTGACAATTATTCCCAGAACATCAATGAATTTACCTTAAGTTCAAACCAGGTTGGAACAGGGCAGACCAGTAGGGTCAAGTTACGGGGCTTATATCTCAAAACATACTCATGCAAATGATATAAACTTATTTCATTTGAAAACTTGTTCTCTTAGCTTCAATTTGATATAAATTTTGTATGATTTCACCTAGATTTCTATTTTTAGTGAATTTTCATTTATAAAGGTTCAATTCTTGCTAAGAACAGGGCAGTCTAATATAAAATATTAATAACTTGAGTTATACAAATCAAAATGAGATGGGACCAAAAGGGTTGGAAACTAGACACATAGAGCTATGAATATTGAAAATTTAGGTTCAAATGAATTGAATAGTAGTAAAGGTGGATTTTACAAAATTCGGGCAGAAAAGGTTAGAGTGAGTAGAAAACTCTATTGGTATTTCTATTGATTTTGATATACCATATGATTAATAATGTTGCTGTAACTTGCTATTTTATAATGAATTGCATATTTAATTGATTGTATTGGTAGCTTGGCACTATTCATAGGAAAGCAGACTCGATCCGTTATGCTGCCAAATTTTCGGTAGGAGTTTATGAGAACTTATGCTGTGGGTGATTATACTTTGGATATATTTACATTTACATGCCATGTTCATGTATGTCATGCATGCAAATATAATTAAAATATGATATGAGAAGTAAGGTGTGAGGCATATCCATGAATGTGTGCAAAGCATCTGCATGCATGATAAGATATGGAAAGGAAAAGATAATAAGAACTTGTAAGAGTGACATACTAAGCTACCACTTGAGGCATGGCATAGATCCAGCTAGCATGGGCCAGAGCAGTACTATCTAAGACTTGGGCTAGCCCTCAACCAAAATTAAGGGGAATAGACCGGTTTGAGGGTCGAGGAAAGTAAACCTGTCATTCATGTATAGGTACAAGCTCGAACCTGAAAAGCAGGCTATTACCGAGGGGTGAGAAAGGCCATTCACCTTCGGGGGACCAAATACAAAAGAGCAAGATCAAGTTGGAAGTTAAGGAAAGAGATGAATTAAGTCAAGTGCACTTGCATACAATCAAGTACAAGCATCTATACATGCATCTCTAATTATCTCATTATGCCATGATGTTGTTATGATTCTTACTGAAGTATATTACATTATTCGTATTTCTATGTCTATCATATAATATGCCAAGTGGTTGTTAAAATATAACCCGCTTCGAGAAAGATGTTTTCAACTTAAAATTGAACCACTGTTTGCGTATATATGCTCACATTTTCATAATAAATCGAAGCGACTGAAATGTTGATAATGGCACTGTATGAATAATAGTTCGAGTTTAACTATTGAGAACCTTAGGTTCTGACTGTCTACTTGTATGTTTTTCTTTTTCGTAAATATTCCAGCACCTAAGTTGGAAATCAAGTGCGAGGCAGAGTACGAGAACATTTTCTGAGCAAGACTCGGGTGCAAACCAGACCAAGCGACTATTGAAGCTAGCTAGTGACTAGTCGAAAGCAAGTTCTGTGTATTATGTTAGTCACAATTTCTTTTAAATTGTAATTATTTTATCCTCTATGTATCAGAGACGATGAAGTTTGTGAACTATTTGTCAGTAATAAAGTGTGTAGTTAAAGGGTCATGTATTATATTTTCCACATTTTAAAGATTTCTTAGCACAGTGGCAGCCTTTTAATATGACTCCATGACTCGGGCATGGCTTATATGATAAAGGTTATTACAGGCCCTTCACCAGAGTCACCTCCACAGGTAGTTCCAAATATTTCGCTCAGTCTTGAGAGCGATCCTTCTGAGGTTACCGGCTCATCTTCCTCCTCTTCGGGGCCTAGTGCTGACCACTCCCTAACTGGACTTGGTATGGCCAACGGTTACATGACCGAGTAGGTCCCGGCCGCAGGTTGTATTGTGCAGTATGACCCTCCTTTGGTAGTGTGTAGCATTAGGCTATAGACTTAGCCATATATATATCAGCTAGTTTGAAATGTCCTTTGAGGACTTCGTAGGACTGTTTTCGCTGACACGGGCCTTATGTCTTTTTGGTATACCGGCCCCACTTATGTATCCTCTTTTGAATCTGTATATAAACTGAAACGTTGTCTTCCGACATATATATGTATGTATACAGTTGATAATATATTACTTAGTTTTATCTTTTCTATTGTGTTTTTATTAAATTTTGTTATATTCTGTGATGTTGATCACGTTCATATTATATACAGCGCGCCGCTTTTTCTATTTACATATATGATCGTTGTGCCCCGAAAAATATATATATATATATATGAGAAAAAGAGGATATGATATAATAAATAAATAGTAAACAGAGTACTAACATGGTAATGCAATTTACTCAATTTCATGCTATGACTTAAGCATAATATTGAATTGGTAGGGTGTTACACTTAAGACGCCCTTTTTTGGAATCTATATCTGACATATTCTATTCAGAGTTTTGATCGGCTGCAGTTGGGTTGGGTGAGGATGATTAGTATTAGTATAGACGTCTCGTCCCCCAATGATGTTAGGTTACGTATTATAAACTGCTACTCTATGTATTGCACTATATGCTATAGTGTAGTATGGATGCATGATTTCTGTATATGATGGATGTAACATCTCCTCCATTACAAAATATTTTTGTAGAATAAAATAATTAATTTGTTTTGTTTAAGTTAATTTGACAATAATTGATTGATCAAATAATTAATTTATATACATTAACTTTCTAAAAGAAGACTATAAATTAACAATGATAACTTTCAAATATGTTACTCCATTTAAAATAATAAATAAAATTAACTGTTAATTAAATATTTTACTAACGATAGAATAGATAAAACTAATAAAATTAATATAATAATATAATAATCTTATATGTATAAAATGAAGAAGAAGACTCAGAGAGTCTTACGTAAAGACTTTAGAAAAACTTTAAAAAAATGAAAAAAAGATGGGGACTAAAGTCAATAGCATAAAGATAGAGTAAAAGACTTTTAAACAATGGTAATAAATGACAAACGTCATAGATGACGTTTTGTAAAACTGCAAAATTTTATAAATAGAGGGAGTGTATTGATTCACACCTCACAGTTAAGAATTGAGGAAAATCATGAGTGCAGTAATAAAAGGAAAGAGAGAAGGAATTTACTGTCAGCAAAGAGAGAAAGAGAGAGAAAAGGAGAAAGAAAGAAGAGGAAAAGGAGCAAGGACAGTAAACAAAAGAAGGAAGAAGCTTGGTGTGCATATATCATTTTTTTGTGATAATTAAAAGTAGATAATGAAATTATTTGTGAAATTAAACCATGGCTATATTTACTCATTGCAAGTTATATTATTTAATATTAATTTACTCATTATTATTCACTATCATAGTTTATATGTTATATTCCAAGTTATTTTATTTGATATCTCTTTATTGCAATTTATTCTATGCTATTTCATTTGATGTTCTTTATATTGTTACTTTTTATTATTTATTCACTGCAATCTATTTTATTATTCCAAGTTATATTATTATTTTCCTTACATTAAAGTTGCTTAATATTTCTCTTATTGCAATATTTTATTTACTATTCCAAGTTATTTTATGTTCTTTTATATTATTGCTCCTTGTTAATTATAATTATGATATATTTTATCTATTGTCTAAGTTATTTGATCTAATGTTAATTTATATTATTGCTTAATATTATTCCAATGTTATTTTATTTATCCTTTCAAGTTAATTTATTTAATATACCCTTATAATATTGCTTACTTGATGCGGAATCCCGTGGATATAAAGATCTAGAAACCCCAGGCACATACTTTGATAGGAAACAATGTTTAGGATAAAGACCCTCCCTACTAAACCCCCAAGAAACTTGTCCTTAGAAACATAGATAACAAGGAAAACATAGAATAGAAATTGATTGAATATCACAAGGAACTTATCTTAGGATGAATTCTCTCAATTTCAGGATGCAACAAGCAAAGCAAATCAGTCACCTCACTTGCACATAAAAGCACTGTTTTCTTGAAAGAAAACAAAACAAAATTTTAATTAATCAAAAACTGCTAAACAATGTGTTCCTTGAGGTATTTATAATCTTTTACACTAGGTTAAACACTTAAACTAAGTCCAAGCCCAATAAGAAGTGTTCTGATGCTAAATAATAAGATTGGGCTACGTAAAACATAAAACATAAAATATGGGCTAAATAAAAAAACTAAAAGTTTAGATGTCCTAAATACTTAAACAATCTAAACTAAATAAGACCAAAATCGAATAATGGCCTAATATGGCTAGAATAAGCTTCTAAGCCCAATTCACCACAAATAACAAGATCTTGGGTTGTCCATTAGTATGAGTTGACATCTTGGTCTCGTTGGCCCATTCTTGATACATCTCTTCCATAATTACTTTAGTCAAGTTCCCAAAATCTTCTCTTAAACTCTTTACTCTTGCTTGTGTGATTGGTCCTACAGGCATACTAAAATCTCCATCTTGCCCGCTTGTGTTAGAATGTCCAATTTGTTCTTCGAAGCACGTATCATTCTCTCCCTCCTCAAAAAGATTCGTCCTCAAATCTGCATCCATATCAAAAGGAGAAAGGTCAGAAACATTAAAAGTAGCTGAAACATTATACTGACCCAGAAGATCAATCTTGTAAGCATTATCATTGATCCTCTTCAACACTTGAAATGGACCATCACCTCTTGAGTCAAGTTTAGATTTCCTCTAAATAGGAAACCTCTCCTTCCTTAAATGAACCCAAACCTAATTACCAGGTTCAAAGACAACTCGTTTGCAGCCCTTGTTAACTCTTTGAGCCGTCACCTTGTTTTTCTTCTCAACCAACTCACGTGCGTTCAAGTGCATTGCTTTAATCTTCTTAGCCTTTTCTTCACCATCTAAGCTAATAAGATCACTCAAAGACAAAGGCATCAACCATCTAAGCTAACAAGATCACTCAAAGGCAAAGGCTTCAAGTCTAAAACAATTAAAGGATTAAAGCCATACACAAGCTCACAAGGAGAAAACCCTGTAGAAGAATGAATAGTTCCATTATATGCAAACTCAATGAAAGGCAAACAATCTTCTTAATGAAAGGCAAACAATCTTCCCAAGTTTTCAAATTCTTACCAATAACTACACGCAATAAAGTCCCTAAAGTCCTATTCACCACTTCAGTTTGACCATCAATTTATGAGTGACAAGTAGCAAAATATAACAATTTAGTTCCTAACTTACCTGACAACACTTTCCAAAAATGACTCAGGAACTTCACATCACAATCAGAAACAATGGTCTTAGGGACACCATGTAATCGCACAACTTCTCTAAAGAACAAATCAGCAATGTTTGTTGCATCATCAGTTTTATAGCATGCAATAAAGTGAGCCATTTTACTAAATTTGTCCACTACAACAAAAATGTTATCTCTACCTTTCCTAGTTCTAGGCAATCCAAGCACAAAATCCATAGATATATCAACCCACAGATGAGTAGGAACAGGCAAGGGTGTGGATAAACCATATGGCATAGACATAGATTTAGCTTGTTTACATGCAATACATTTAGCACAAATTCTTTCAACATCTTTTCGAATGTGTGGCTAATAAAAATGCTCAGATAACACATCTAAAGTCTTATACACACCAAAATGACCCATTAAACCACCACTATGTCATTCTCTAACAAGCAACTCTCTAACAGAGCAAATAGGCACACAAATCCTATTACCACAAAACAAAAACTTTCATGCTTGTAGAATTTGTTAAATGCACCATGTTCACATGCAGCATAAATATCAGAGAAATCATAATCAGTAGCATACAATTCTTTCAAATGCTCAAATCCTAACAACGTAGTGGTAAGTGTAGTGATTAAAGCATACCTTCCAGATAAAGCATCAGCAGCCACATTCTCTTTCCCTTGCTTATAAGAGATCACATATAGAAAAGTCTCAATCAACTCAACCCATTTAGCATGCCTCTTATTCAGCTCACCTTGTCCTTTTAAGTGCTTGAGAGATTCATGATCAGCGTGAATCACGAACTCTTTGGATAGCAAGTAGTGTTGCCACACCTCTAAGGCCCGAACTAAAGCATATGGCTCCTTGTCATAAGTTGAGTGCTTAAGTTGACCTCTACTCAGGTTCTCACTGAAGAATGCAATGGGACGTTTTTCTTGCATCAAAATAGCACCAATACCAATCCCAAAAGCATCACATTCTATTTCAAAGGACTTATCAAAATTAGGCAAAACAAGAATAGGAGTAAAACACAATTTATCTTTCAAAGTATTAAAAGCAAGTTCTTGTTCCTTTCCCCATTTAAACCCAACAACCTTTTTAATAATTTCAATCAATGGAGCAGTAATAGTAGATAAGTTTTTCACAAATCTTCTATAAAATCCAGCTAAACCATGAAAACTACTTACCTCACAAGCACTTTTAGGTGTTGGTCATTCTCGAATAGCTTTCACCTTCTCCTCATCAGCCTCAATACCATGGGCACTCAGAATAAAACCAAGGAAAACAACTTTGTCAATGCAAAAGGCGCACTTTTTAAGGTTGGCAAATAACTTTTCCTTCCTAAGCACATCTAAAACAGCCCTAACATGTGATATATGATCCTCCAAACACTGGCTATAAATCAGAATATCATCAAAATAAACAACCACAAATTTCCCCAAAAATTCTCTTAAAACATGGTTCATTAAATGCATAAAAGTACTAGGTGCATTAGTTAACCCAAAAGGCATAACCAACCACTCATAAAGACCATATTTTGTTTTAAATGCAGTCTTCCATTCATCCCTTGGTTTCATTCTAATATTGTGATACCCACTTTTCAAATCAATTTTAGTGAATATGCATGTACCATTTAACTCATCTAACCTAGGGATAGGATAGCGATACTTTACTGTTATCTTATTAGCTGCACGACAATCTACACATATCCTCCATGTGCCATCTTTCTTTGGAACCAACAAAACTGGAACAGTATATGGACTCTTGCTTTCCCTTACATACCCTTTAGCTAGCAGATCATCCACTTGCCTTTGAAGCTCCTTTATCTCCTTAAGATTACTTTTATAGGCTGATTTGTTTGGAATACTAGCTCCAGGCATAAAATCAATTTGGTGTTCAATCCCTCTCAATGGTGGTAATCCACTTGGCACCTCACTAGGAAACACGTCCTCAAACTCTTGCAACAAAGAAAGAAAACAACTAGGCAAATTTGGGTTAGGTTCAGTTTCAGAGAGTAAAACCTCCTTAAACAGAATCATAATCAAAGCTCTCTTACCTAACAAAGCACTTTTCAAATCTCTCTCTTTTACATAAAAACATGATTTCCTCTCACTCTCTTCATTTTTTTCACTCTTCTTTTTCTTTTCACTCTTTGTATTTTTCTCACCTCTCTCTTTCTTTTCTTTACTTCTCTCACCATTGGGCCTTGTTCCTTATTCTTTTCTCTCATGGCCTCTTTTCTCTCTTTTTCTTTTTCCTCACTTCCCAAATTCCCAATAAAAGTTTGTTGAAGCTTCATTTGATGAAGATACACCTCCTTGGGTGACGATGGTGCAAGAATGATCTTGTGGCCATATAATCAAAGGAATACCTATTCTTGTACCCATCATGTAGCACACGCCTATCAAATTGCCATAATCTCTCCAATAACAAATGACTAGCCTGCATGGGTACTACATCACATACTGCTTCATCACTATACTTCCCAATGGAGAATGCAATCACAACTTATTTAGTAACTTTCTCTTCCCGACTACTATTCAACCATTGCAACTTATATAGATTAGGATGCTTATCATGCTTCAATATCAACTTCTTCACTAAGGTGCTACTAGCAACATTGGTGCAACTTCCACCATCAATAATCAAATTGCCCACTTTTCCACTAATCAAACATCTGGTGTGAAAGATGTTCTCTCTTTGCTCTAGGCTATCCTCCTTAACTTCCATATTCAAAGCACGCCTAGCAACAAGAGACTCACCATGCACGGCATATTCAACATTCTCATCATTATCAGAATAGTCCTCTAATGGTGGCATATCATCACTACCATCAGATTCACTATCATCATCAGACACATCTTCACTTCCCCTAATGGCCATTGTTCTCTTGTTCGGGCAATTAGATGCATAATGGTCCAAACCATGGCACTTGAAGCATTTAACATCTCTATATTTAGAAGTAGCAGTAGAAGAAGATGAATTAGAAGTACCTTTCTTCTTGGCTATGTCTAGTCCTTTCTCCTTGGGATTTGAGTCCTTATTCTTCTATATGTCCTCATACTTAGACCATTTTGAGCCCCACTTCGAGTTGGAATTCGACAATGCGTTAGCTGCCTGATGCGGAACCCCGTGGATATAAAGATCCAGAAACCCCAGGCACACACTTTGATAGAAAAACAAGACGCAGAATAAAGACCCTCCCTACTAAACCCCCAAGAAACCTATCCTTGGAAACGTAGATAATAGGGAAAAGATAGAAAATTCTGCATCACACAGAACAAAATAAGGAAAACCTCACAACTGTATTGATAGTCAAACCATGATAAACTATATGATCAAAATTTTTTTGTCTGTAGGCCAAGTTGCCTATTTATACATAAATCATAAAAATGAAAATTATCTACTCCTATCTAAAAGATCTGATTTGAAACTAAAATTTAAAAATTAAAGATACGATTCTGTCCTATAAGATTTATCCCTAACAAAATTAAATCAGATTTGATCTTTATAGATTAGATCAGATTTGATTTAAATCTTAAAAGATAAACTAATTCAATTTAAATTTAAATAAGTCAAAACAAATAAAAAAAGAATCTAGCCACAATCTAAACATGTCTCCAACATGATCAGATTGCTTGCTCTCCAAGTTACTTTAATTAAGCTTGATTCCTTGATCTCCAAGTAACTTGAAATGAGCTCTTGGATTGCTTAATCTCCAAAGCAGAACCAACTTGCTAGAAACAAGCTCTTTTCCACTGTTGGAATGAACAAATTACCCTCTCTGAGCATGTATCACTGCCCTTCTTTGATTATTCTGTGTTCTCCACCTTCATTATCATGCTAACCAAATCCTCCATCTCCACATAATGGTGTAATTTTACCACATCTGCAATCTCCTTATTCAAACCACCTATAAACTGAGCCATAGTTACTTCCATGTCCTCCTCAATGTTGGCTTTAATCATGAGCATTTCCATCTCCTTGTGGTAATCTTGTACTGACTTGGAGTCTTGAATGAGCTTATACAATTTTTGGTGCACTTCCCTATAGTAGTGGGAAGGAACAATCAATTTTTCATTGTTCTTTTCATCTCAACCCAAGTTTCTATGGGGTATTTCCCATTCCTCCTTTTGGACCTAACTAGCTTATCCCACCAAATTAGAGCATAATCAGAAAATTGCACAGTAGCCAATCTGACCTTTTTCTCTTCAGAATAATTATGACAAGCAAAAATCATCTCCACTTTTCTTTCCTACTCTAAATAAGCTTCAGCATCATTCCTACCATTGAATTGTGGTATCTGCATCTTGATGGCATTAATGTTGTTATCCTAAGCTCTATTTCCAATTCTCCTATTTCTAGTTGAATCAACTTCGTCAGACTCCTCCCTAGATAGCTCATGGTTGGAATCATGGTGACGTCGATTCCTCAGATGAACTCGTCTACTACCTCTGGACATGCTTTGTGTCATCTCCTTTCTCCATTCATCCATTTCATCAAGTCTACTATTCAACTACTGAAATTGACTAGTGAAAGCTTGGTACATGAGCTTCATGTCAAGTATCATACTAGGTTCCTCTTCATAATTTTCTTTTCCTTCCTTTCTTGAGTTGTTCGCCATTGAACAACCTGCAAAATGTTAATAAAAAGAAAAGGACCTCACAAGCACTCTCTCATGTGTTTGCACTCAAAATTGGGTACACTTGTGTTTTCACTCAATTCTTGGCTTTTACCCTCTTTTGTGCTCACCACTCCTGATCACTTTAGAATATTGCACTTTAGAAATTAAATAAAATCAAGCAAGGCAAATCCACTAGTAATATTAAGATTAGAATTTGATGATAAGGACTACCAAGGGAAACTCAAGTTTAAGACTTAGAATAGATTACTTAATTTGTAAGGAAGAAAAAAAGCACAAAAGACACAAAACTAAGGATTACTTAGACTCCAAGGAACTCAAGATAACACAAAATATGGTGTAAATCAACTAATCTGATATAGATCACATTTAAAATTAAAATTAAAATTCCAAGAAAACATAAGATATGAAATCTGATTTGAATCAACACTGAATCTAAACACAATCTTTTGAATTTGAAACAAAGGATAATGCAATCTAATGTGAATCAAAACTGAATCTGAATATAATACTTTCAATCTTTTCTAATTTCCTCTCCGCTTTTTTTTTTCATCCTCCCTTTTTTTCTTATTTTTTTCTCAGCTTCTCCTTTTTTCTTTTTTTTTTTTCATTTTTTTCTGCTCCTTCTTTCTTTTCTTTTTTTTTTTTTTGAACTAGCAACAACGATTGAATGCAAAACAAGAGAAACACAAAGATGGAACAAAGATGTGACAGCAACACAAAAGGATATAATACAAAAACACAAAAACAAGAACACAAACGGACAAGAAAAGAAGACAAAAGAGAAACGTAAAAGACAAAGATAAATAAGTAGGAATTTATCTACACCTTGCTCTGAGTACCAAATGATGCGGAACCCCATAGATATAAAGATCTAGAAACTCCAAGCGCACACTTTGATAGGAAACAAGAGTTGGGATAAAGACGCTCCCTAATAAATCCTCAAGAAACTTATCTTTCGAAACGTAGATAACAGGGAAAAGATAGAACAAAAATTAATTGAATATCACAAGGAACTTACCTTAGGATGAATTCTCTCAATTTCTTGATGCAACAAGCAAAGCAAATCACTCACTTTACTTGCACACAAAAGCATTGTTTTCTTGAAAGAAAATAAAATAGAATTTCAATTAATCAAAAACTGCTAAACAATGTGTTCCTTGAGGTATTTATAACCTCTTACACTAAGTTAAATACTTAAACTACTCCAAGCCCAATAAGAAGTGTTCTAATGCTAAATAATAAGGATTGGGCTGGATAAAACATAAAACATAAAATATGGGCTAAAATAACTAAAAGTTTAGATGTTCTAAATACTTAAACTAACTAAACTAAACAAGACCAAAATTGGATAATGGCCCAACATGGCCAAAATAAGCTTCTAAGCCCAATTCACCGCAAATAATAAGATCTTGGGTTGTCCATTAGTGTGAGTTGGCATCTTGGTCTCTTTAGTCCATTCTTGATACATCTCTTTCACAATTGCTTTATCCAAGTTCCCAAAGTCTTCTCTTAACCTCTTTGCTTTTGCTCATGTGATTGGTCCTACAAGCATGCTAAAATCTCCATCTTGCCCCCTTGTGTTAGAATGTCCAATTTGTCCTGCGGAGCACGTATCATTACTACTACTACTACTATTATTATTATTATTATTATTATTATTATTCTTGTTATTATAATGTTATTTTTATACTGATACATTATTTTGAGTTGTCAATTTTTATGATAATTTCTTTAAGGAACCAATATGTGTCATGATAATAATGCCATACTCATGGACCATAAAAAGAAGGTTAAAAAGGAATTAAATAAAAGTGAAATCTGATTCGGTCTTTTTAAAAATTAATATTTAGAATTGATAGCTCAATGTTTTGAGAAATTTTATTGAAATATTATGTTATTTATTTTACTCTAGTTTATATTATTTAAGTCTTTGAACACTTCGATTATTTTAAATTAATTTATCGTTTCTATATTTTATTCCACTTATTCATTCTATGATTTATTATTTAATTTATTATGAGATAAATTTGTTATTCAAATTATTGTTTATCTTATGTTATTTGAGTCTTTTATTATGGCTTAAGTTTGTGCATTCGTATATTTATTGTGAATTTATGTATTATGACAAATAAGTATTTTGAAAGAAGATATTTAAAATTTGCCGCTAACCATTAAGAAGGTAGAGGCATAAGATGTAAGATCCTTTGGTGTTACCTACCTTGGTTAGTATGGCGTAAAAGTCTTGTTTTGTCATCACGATGTTAAAAGTAACACCAGAGAATGAGAATTCCCTAAGAAAATGCCTTCAATTATGTGTGAGACAAGTAGACAAAGGAAAGTAGAAATTAAAGTAAAAATATTATAACCCTATTAATGCTTGCCACATCATGGGTTGCATGGCATATATGTTTTCAGGATTTACTGCTCATAATGTTAGAAAATATGATTTGGTTATAAATAATGTGATGAGATTATGATATTGTAGCCGTGTAAATTTCCGTGCTGAGATATGGCTGGAACCATCATAATTTGAATATTCTAGAACTCTTCATTATCTACTGAGAATTTTCAATTCTCACTTTATTTTTGATGGTTTCAGATTAGTCAAGTAATACCCTAGAGAAAGGTGGACTCTTCCAACTGCCAAAAATATGTGGAGTTATAATTAAATAAATTGTAATTTTATTATCGGGTTTAAAAATATTTAGCTTGTAACATCCCCATTTCTACCTAAGCTAATTAGCTCGGTGTTCCCGGCTAATTAGAAGGATTAGCGATTAATTGAGAACTAATCGATTAATCCCGAGAGCAAGAGCTTAGTAAATTAAGTCTAGCCAACAATTTAATCATAATGTCCTAAGCGTTTTAATAAAACCTTAATCGTCAAATCCCTAATTACTCGAAGGTGCCAAAACAAAAGTAAGACAACCTAACCTTACTAATTAAGTTTATAATGATTAAGACACTTAAGACAACTCTTGAAAAATTAAATCCCAAATTAAGCATATGGTTAACCGTAATGCAAGACATCATAAAAAGTGTAATTGACAAGAGTTAACTCATGGGTAATTAAGCCAATTAAGTTAAATTACATTTAAATAATTCTAATAACATTTAGAGATAAAAGTTCTTCCATGCATATGCCCTAAAAAGACACACCAAGGAGGAGCAACATCTCACCCTTCATCCAATCTCCTTAATCCTACACCATTAGATCAAAAGCCAAGACTAGGATCCTTGTCATCCACCATTAGATCTTGACACTTGGATGAGTCTTAGACAAGCAACCAAATCCTAAGAGGGGTACTCCTCTTTAACCCCTAGAGAAAAACATAAATTGGACATTAGGATGCCTCCAAGACTCAAAGGAAAAATAACTCACCCTTTTGCCCCAAGGTTTTTCCACTCTCTTGCTTGTTGTAAGAAGCAAAGTCACATCATCTCTCCCCCCTCAAACTCGCCACCTTCAGCCCATCCTCTCTCCTCATTTCATTCTTTCACTCCTCTCCCATAGACACACACACACACACAAAGCTCTCTCTCCTCTCTCCAAGACCCATTCCTCTTCTCTTGTTCTTCCAATCTTTCTCATTCTTCTTTCAATCTCCCTACTACTTCTCATCTCATTTCCATCACCACCATCACCATCCCTTCAAGGACTACCACTTTTGGTCCTTGGAGAAACAAAACTACTCATACACAAGCCTCAATATCAAGCTCAAGGAGAAGGAGGCCATCTCCAACCATCTCCATCCTTCAAGCCTTCAAGAAAAACTCTTTTGGTAGTGGCTTTAAACTCTTTTTCTCTCTTGTTTTTCAAGCTTTAAAACTCATATGCTCTCCATAGCTAGGTGATTTTAAAGATTGATTATGGGCATCATAGCCATTCTTGTCATAAAATGAGATGTTGTTGCTTGTATGGTTGTTTGTTGAAAACATGTTTTCGGTTTGGTGTGATGCATGGCTGAACTCAATATTTTTGAACTCCAACATGTTAGTCTTTCACTAATCTTTCATAGTATATGAGTGTTTTATAACTTGAGAATGTTTTCTTGAAAGTGAGGTTGAGTGTTTTGGAGAAAACATGAGAAAAATCAAAACGTAAAATCTGGATTTTCTAGCAGTCTGTAAACTGAACGGTATAACTTTTTCCAGAAAACTCAGAAATTAGTGGAACTAATTTTATATGAAAATAGACTCAGATAGCTTTCCATATATATAAAATACATAAGATTCGGAGTTAAAATGAGTGAGATATGATTTTTCAAAGTGGACTGTTCTCGGATAGGTTTCTGTCTGGGCAGTCTACACTAAAATGTGTATAACTCGACCTACAAAAATGATTTTTGAGTGAGACCAAGTTTAAATGAAAGCTAAGACATAGAGGAACAAACCCATAAAACAGTTTTCTCAGATTCCTTCTGAGTAATTATAATGAGAAGTAACAATCCACTGTACCGGGAGTGAACTTAGAAACTGAACAGTCAGAATAAAATATGCATAACTGGAGTTAGAAAATGAATTTTTGAGTGGAACTTTTTTTGTTAAAAACTAGACTCAGAACCCTATAAGCATATAAAATTTCGCATTAAAATGATAAAACACCAAATTATGGTGAATTTTTGAAGTTACTGCTCCATTGTAAAAGTAAAACTGGTTAGGGTAAAAGTTAGAGGTTAATAAAGAATAAGCTTTAAGACATTAATATCTTTATATTAAGTATTAGAAAAACTTCATAATTCCACTCAAAAAGTATCAAAAAGGACATTAGATAAAATGGGCCCCCACAACAATTAAAAGAGGACACCCAAGAGATAACCTAAATTAAAAGCTTGCACCAAATTTACTAAGCTAAGCTCATAAAACTTTGCTTGAGTATATGCCTATGTTTATGTTGCAAGCATGATGTTATGATGATGATGTGATTATGATGCCATGATAATGATGATATGATGGTGATGATATGATATGATGCTATGATACTGGTATTCTGTTTGGCAAAATTTTGGGAAGCTTCGGTATAGCCGTTATGCTGCCGAAATTTTGTAGAAATTGTGGACTTAGTAATATTTTGCATCATAAGTTTAATAAGAAAAGATTCAATAAAATGTGTGATCCTTCAGAAGGGAAGGTGACCTAATTTAAGTTCCCCTCACCCACGACTCACATGAGGCATGGCATGACCCAGCTAGTGTGAGTATAGGGGATAGGGCTTACATGAGGCATGGCATGACCCAGCTAGTGTAAGTACCGAAATTTTATGGTGGCGACGGCCACGATATGAGCTCATTACCACTTATGTTTAGTGGGTGGAAAGAAAGGACTTAAGATAAGTCAAGTTAAGGAAAGAAAGGGACTTCGGTCCAACCCAAGTAAAGAATATAACTCTCAACTTGTTTATGTATGTTATGACTAGTCATATAAGCTTTCATGTATGCCATGATGTTGTTAATACAACTAAGATAAGTACTAAAAATGGAATCCACTTCGGATAGTAATGTTTTCGAAATTCAAATAATTGAACCTATTGAATGCCCACAGTTTTCATTTAAAAACCAAAGTAGCTGGGGCGATGACGATGACACCAGTGTGTCAGGGTCGAGTCCTACTGAGAAATCTTATTTCTCATCCTAGTTGTTTTTCTGTCTCGTCACCAGATACTCATGGAGCCTCACATGGCATGGAGCATGGAGCCTCCCCACCATGAGTGGGCCTATGATGAGGACGCCCACGCTATCGTGGCCACGACCACCATGATAGTTCGCACATACTTCTATCCGGGTCGAGTTTTTGAGCAGGAGGAGCCAAAGATCCCGCCAGCCCCTGTGGACGTATCATCGGCACACCTTGGACAACCGTTGGGTCCTTGGAATTTCCCGCCCGAGCCATTGCCCGAGATCGAGATGGAGCCTATGTCTCCCGGTTTACCCGTAGCCGAGCCCATGCCGCTGCCAGGAGTCCCCGTGATCGATGTGAGTTTGACGGCCACCCCTAGGGCCGCAGCAGCTTCGCCGCCACTCCCCGAGTATCAGCCTACCGCATCTGAGGAGGATCCCTCCGAGGCACGTTCTTCGGTAGGCAGCTATACTCCGGGTCGCCGCATTCGTCGCATAGAGGTCAACAACCGGCACCCTCGCATCATCCATACTCCTCACGTTCCCCGAGGCCGAGCAGTGTGGGGGACTAGGCATTCGAGGACTTGAGTCCGTTTGATGGAAGGGCATGGAAGGGGCAGAGACGCTAGCATATGTCTACGTGGGCTTATCCCAATATTGCTCCTTATCTGTTGTATTTCATTTTGTATTGGATCTCATCAGACTTGTGTACCTTCGATATTTGGGGCCATGGCATGACCATGAGTTTCCTTTATATGTATTTGTTGGATATTATGTGGATAATTATATTATGTAGTTGATGTTATAATTTGAATGCATGATATTATGATTTATCTCTTGTTCTCTCCTTTTATATCGAAATCTCTGCGATACGCTCGTTTACTGTTATCTTCTCGCGCAAGGCTTTACTTTCCAAAAGCGACGACATATTTCAAAAAAAAATTTTACTGTATTTTCCGCGTAATTTAATTTCAAGTGAAGTTTAGTTTTCCACGAGCATAAGTAACAACTAATAAAGCGCCGTAATACGACTTAAGCGTAATATGGATTTATTAGGGTGTTACATAGCTTATCGCAAGCAGGACTTTACTTTTGCTCTTGAACTCTATGCTGTATCTATGTATATTAATGTCCAACTCCAAATTTTCTATATAAAGTTGTGCCATTTGCTTTTATTATGAATAGGTGTTACAATGGATGTGTAACACCCTAATAATTTAATGTTATGCTTAAGTCATAGCATGAAATTAGTAGCTTATGTTACCGTGTTAATATTCTACTTACGTTTCGTTTACCCGAATCATTTATTTTTATTTTTATTTTTATTTTTTTAACAGGGGGGATGGAATGTCGTACAACGAACGTGATGAAGTTTATTCCACCATAACAAAAAGGTAAGCATACATAACACACATGCTATCAACCATGTGTAGGTATGTATATACATAAACAGGAACCACTGTTTCGGTTTACATACAAATTTCAACATAGGATACATAAGTGGGGTCGTGTACCAAAAGACATAAGACCCATGTCAGTCAATCCGATCCTACGTGGTCCTTAGAGGACATTTCAAAATCTACCACTACGTGTATGACCCAAAGCTGCATGCTACCAAAAGAGGGTCATCTTTGCATAATCTGACTTGGTCGACCTACTCGATCGAGATAGCCGTTGGCCACACCGGGCCCGGCTGGTGAGTAGTCAGGAGCTGATCCAGAGGAAGAGGAAGATGAGCTGGTGGCCTCTGAGGGGTCGCTCTCGGAGTTGAGCGGGATGTCCGGTACCACCTGCGGAGGTGACCCCGGTGCAGGGTCAGCAGGAGCTACAGGTGCTGCAGGTGTAGGAGGCGCTGGCAGAGGATGTGCCGCGTGCAACGGGACCTCAAAGTATGGGGTGGCAGGATCAAAAGCAGGATGATGTAAGGGGACAGTAAAATCCCTATCACTAAAAAGATACAAGCGAAACTGGCGAGAGCCGGCTATATACAACGAGCCTACTGCAGGGTCATGGTGGAGCTGCAAGTCTGGAATCTCAATGAAGAGGGTAGCTGTCGTGTCCATCGTCCACGTCTGAGAATGAGGCGGAAATGCGAGGCGAGGTGAGAATTTGGAGAAATTCTCAATAGGGTTTGCATATAGTGTATACTGACTTCGCGTTCATTCTCAGTTGCCTCGAGTGGGCAGAATTGCACACTTAAAAGTAAAAATCTACTAAAAATTGAAAACTGGCTCAAATCATATGAAATTGGCCTCATATTAAAGCTAGCAAGACAACCTTTCATATACAAAAAGTTCCATTTCATTTTCCTTAGTAGGGCTCGAGTTACAAGCCCCGAAACTTAGCCTTCCTGAACTGCCCTGTGTTGGCCTGGTTTGGACATAGGGTGATTTCTTCAAATCATTGGGAACAACTGAGATGATAACAAACTCGGAATTTCTTTGGATATTGTTCTCCTATGTGTAAGCTTTCCAACAAAATTAGTTTCACTCGATTTGGAGTTGTATAGGGTGAGTTACACCCTTCTCAACCCATACTACCTGGGTGGACGTCCTGATTCCTAGGTCGAACTTCAAAAATTCATATCTCTCTCGATATCACTCCAATGTCTTATATGATATATGTGTAGAAAGCCCTAGATGTCTAGTTTCACATAAAAATGGTTTCATCAATTTTAAATGGCGGGAGGCGGAGCCGTACTCTCCGCCATACGGACTGCCGAGGGTTTGAGTTTTCTAGCCTCTCAACCTTTCCTATCTGCATCCTTTCTTGTCTCTAATTCAGTTTTAGTCTCACAACCAACCAATAAACCAGCTATAGTTCATCATAATCAAACAATCAACATATCAAAACTAAGGAATTAAATCACCACCAATCATCCAAGAAAATCAGGTAGGAAGAAAACCTCTACCTCTTATGATCAGGTTAAGCTTGAGTTGGTAGCTGAAATGAAAGTTGGATGAAGTGGGTGAGTGGAGAAGAGAAAAGAGGGTTGAACTGAGGAAGGGAAAATAACGTAGGAAAATGGGGCTGAAGAGGCAGGAGGAGAATATATATATATACACAAGGCTCTGAAGCGGTAGTTAGAATGGGTGGCTTTGATTGGGTGAAATTCTTGTGGGTAAAATTCAGTCGTGTCTCCTTCTTTTGTGACAAAAATGCTCTCCACGTCGCTTAAGAAGTGAAACTCGCTTCCAGCGCATCTGAACATGACATCGGAACTCGTGAACTTCTTAAAGTCGGGATTCATGCATATCTATCGGATGAAGTCGGAACTCGTAATTTATAGGACCTGGCACTCCAACTCGATATCGGAACTCGGGAATGAGAAGAAAAGATCTTGGTAATGAACTCGAAATCCAATTCAGCTAAAACTCGTAAGTCGCATTTCATGTCCATTTTGAATCACCTAATGTCGGAACTCGGATATCACGTTCGTTCCTACTCGAGCATAAGGTCGGGAATCGTAAGCTTCGTGCATGAGGTCGGAAATCGGAAGATACAGCCATCCCTTTGTAAGCATTGGAACGAAGTCGGAAATCGAAACTAATATTGAGGTCGGAAGCGGAACTATAAGACAAACTCGGAAATCGGAAATTTCAACATTAAATGGGATCGGAAGTCGAAAATCGGACATTACATTACTACCCTCCTTTAAAAAAGTTTTGTCCTCAAAATTTAGTACTTGTGAATAACTCAGGATATCCTTCCCTCATATCTGATTCCAGTTCCCAAGTGTAGTCTTCAGCACCTTCTTTTCCCCATGCTACCTTTACTAATTGCACAGATTTATTTCGGAGTTGTCTGTTGCTTCTGTCTACAATCCGTACTGGTTGAACATGGAAAGTCAGGTCCTCCTTTAACTTTATTGATTCGGGTTCAAGGGAGTGTGTAGGGTCAGGTTGATACTTTCTAAATTGGGAGACATGAAAAACATCATGGAGGTTTGATAGATGTGGAGGCAAAGTGACTCAGTACGCCACTGATTCGATTCGCTTTAGGATTTGGAAAGGACCAATAGAACGAGGATTTAGCTTCTTGATTTTGACAGCTCTACCAATCCCTGTTGTAGGAGTAACCTTCAGAAATACATGGTCTCCTTCCTGAAATTCCAGAGGTTTCCTCCTGGTATCCGCGTAGCTCTTCTGGCGGCTCTGAGCAATAAGCATCTTGCTTCGTATTTTCTTGATCTGCTCTGTGGTCTGCTCGACTAAATCAGGCCCCAATAGAGTTGATTCTCCTGTCTCATACCAACATAAGGGAGATTGGCACTTTCGTCCATATAATGCTTCATAAGGAGCCATGCCGATGCTAGCGTGATAGCTGTTGTTGTATGCAAATTCGGCCAACGGTAAATATCGATCCCAATTTCCTCGTTGCTCTAGTATATAGGCTCGTAACATATCTTCCAAGGTTTGAATTGTCCTTTCTGTTTGGCCGTCCGTTTGCGGGTGGTATGCAGTGCTTAGGCATAACTTAGCACCGAATGCCTTTTGTAAGGCTCCCCAAAACCTTGAAGTAAACCTTGGGTCTCGATCAGAGATAATGGTTGAAGGGGTTCCATGCAGCCTTATAATCTCTTGAATATACAGTTGTGCCAATTTTTCCAACGGATAATTCGCTCGAATGGGTAGAAAGTGGGCAGACTTAGTCAATCTATCCACGATGACCCATATGGCATCGTATCCTGTTGGCGTTCTTGGCAATCCCATCACAAAATCCATGGAAATACTTTGCCATTTCCACTCAGGGACTTCCAAGGGTTGAAGCATCCCAGAGGGTTTCTGATGTTCTGCTTTCACCTTTTGACAAACCAAGCATTTACTTACGAAGCTTGCTACGTCTGACTTCATGCCTGGCCACCAAAACATTTTCTTGAGATCCTGGTACATTTTAGTAATGCCAGGATGTGCAGTGAACTCACTCTTATGTGCTTCCGCCAAGATTCTTTTCCGGAGATCGTCCCCCTTAGGTATACATACCCTATCATGATGTCGCCAGATGCCTTCATTATCCTGAGTAAAACCCGTTAATTTCCCTGATTGCACGAGTTTGATCATAGTTGGAGATTAGCATCTTGCTGCTGTGCTCGCCAAATCTGCTCCTTGAAGCTACTGGCTACCTTGATTTGATGTAGCTGAAGGGTTTTGGAAGTCATAAGGATCCCCAAATTAAGATTTCGGAAGCTTTCAATAAGTTCCGTCTCTTTGATCATCATCCAAGTGACAGTCAATGATTTCCTGCTCAAAGCATCTGCCACGACGTTTGCCTTACCTGGGTGGTATTTCAATTCAAATTCGTAGTCTTTAAGGAGTTCCATCCACCTTCGCTGCCTCATATTTAATTCCTTCTGATCAAAGAGGTACTTTAAACTCTGATGATCAGAAAAGACCTTGAACCTTACACCATATAGATGATGTCTCCATATCTTCAAAGCAAATACTACTGCTACCAATTCGAGGTCATGGGTTAGGTAGCTCCTTTCGTGTGGCTTTAATTGCCGGGAGGCATACGCCACCACCTTTCTGGTTTGCATCAACACGCACCCTAACCCTTGTTGGGAAGCATCATAATAGACTTCAAATGGCCCATGAGGGTCTGGTAAAGCTAACACTGGTGTCGTGGTCAATCTCTTCTTCAAATCTTGAAAACTTTGTTCGCACTTCGGCGTCCACTCAAATGGAACATTCTTTTGGTTAGCTTGGTCAAGGGTAAGGCTAGTCGAGAGAAATCCTTAACGAATCGCCGATAATATCCAGCTAAACCCAGAAAACTCCTGACTTCAGAGACTGTAGTTGGCCTTTCCCAGTTCAGAACCGCTTCTACTTTGCTGGGGTCGACAGAGATTCCTCCAGATGACACTACGTGGCCGAGAAATTTTTCCTCCTCCATCCAAAATTCACATGTGGATAATTTGGCGTAGAGTTTCTTTTCTCTTAAAATTTGCAGAACTAGCCGTAAGTGTTCCGCATGCTCTTGCTCCGTCTTCGAGTTGCAATCTTCCACCAGTCGGCATTTGTTTACCAACGTGGGAAAATCTCTAATCTCCATTGGCCCGATTGCGGTAAGAATATCTTCTCATAATCCTCCTTCAAACTTGATACACTTCCAGGTTTCATCTGGATTCCTCTGATAAATTGTAGAGAATTTGCATAGCTCCTCAAATCGGGCAATATATTCAGATACTGTCCGATTTCCTTGACACAGCTGCATAAATTCAAGCTCCTTGGCATTTCGAACTGAAGCAAGGAAGTACTTCTGGTAGAATACATCCTTGAACATCGTCCAGGTGACTACCGTCTGAGATCCCTCGAACAATCTTCGTATGCCGTTCCACCAAAACTCGGCGTCTGCTTCAAGCATGTAAGTGGCAAAAGCCACCTTTGATGATCCGAGCAATCTAGGACAGAGAAAATCTTCTCCATGGCCTTGGTCCACTCATCGGCTTTATCCGGATCATATGCCCCTCGAAAACTTGGCGGATTTGCCTTTCTAAATTCAGCAAATTTGAGATACTCCAGGTTAGCCTCTAGGCCATGTGGGTTCCCTTCACAACCGGCTGCAGGTCGCCTGCCTAATTGTTCCATCATTTGGTGAGCTGCCGCGGCTTGTTCCCGCATCGCATGGGCCATTTCTTGCATTGTGGCCATGAAGTCAGTCGGGACCTCTGGAGCAGGTTCTGCACGTGGTCTGCTTCGCCTTCTGGAAGCCATTAAGTTCTGAACACATAAAACAAAAATTATTGAGTTGATCAGGCTCAATACTATGTCTAATATGTCAGTAAATAACAACTCACACGGTCAGGCATTTCATACACATGCACAACTATATCTCAACCATAATGGCAAGATTTAGTGCATGTCATCAGCTAAAACGCAGAATATGCGCGAAGCATAGTTAGTCCAATTCTCAGGTCTTAGCTAGGACGAACTGCTCTGATACCAAAATATAACACCCTACTAATTTAATGTTATGCTTAAGTCATAGCATGAAATTAGTAGCTTGTGTTACCGTGTTAATATTCTACTTACATTTCGTTTACCCGAATCATTTATTTTTATTTTTATTTTTATTTTTTTAACAGGGGGGATGGAATGTCGTACAACGAACGTGATGGAGTTTATTCCACCATAACAAAAAGGTAAGCATACATAACACACATGCTATCAACCGTGTGTAGGTATGTATATACATAAACAGGAACCACTGTTTCGATTTACATACAAATTTCAACATAGGATACATAAGTGGGGTCGTGTACCAAAAGACATAAGACCCATGTCAGTCAATCCGATCCTACGTGGTCCTCAGAGGACATTTCAAAATCTACCACTGCGTGTATGACCCAAAGCCGCATGCTACCAAAAGAGGGTCATGCTGTACAATACGGCCTGTGGCTGACCTACTCAGTCAGATAGCCGTTGGCCACACCGGGCCCGGCTGGTGAGTAGTTAGGAGCTGATCCAGAGGAAGAGGAAGATGAGTTGGTGGCCTCTGAGGGGTCACTCTCGGAGCTGAGCGGGATGTCCGGTACCACCTGCGGAGGTGACCGGTGCGAGGTCGGCGAGGCTACAGGTGCTGCAGGTGCAGGAGGCGCTGGCGGAGGATGTGCCACGTGCAGCGGGACCTCAAAGTATGGGGTGGCAGGATCAAAAGCAAGATGATGTAAGGGGACAGTAAAATCCCTATCACTAAAAAGATACAAGCGGAACTGGCAAGAGCCGGCTATATACAACGAGCCTACTGCAGGGTCATGGTGGAGCTGCAAGTCTGGAATCTCAATGAAGAGGGTAGCTATCGTGTCCATTGTGTCCAAACCTAATTACCAAGTTCAAAGACAACTTGTTTGTAGCCCTTGTTAACTCTTTGAGCCATCACCTTGTTTTTCTTCTCAACCAACTCACGTGCGTTCAAGTGCATTGCTTTAATCTTCTTAGCCTTTTCTTCACCATCTAAGCTAATAAGATCACTCAAAGACAAAGGCATCAACCATCTAAGCTAACAAGATCACTCAAAGGCAAAGGCTTCAAGTCTAAAACAATTAAAGGATTAAAGCCATACACAAGCTCAAAAGGAGAAAACCCTGTAGAAGAATGAATAGTTCCATTATATGCAAACTCAATGAAAGGCAAACAATCTTCTTAATGAAAGGCAAACAATCGTCCCAAGTTTTCAAATTCTTACCAACAACTACACGCAATAAAGTCCCTAAAGTCCTATTCACCACTTCAGTTTGACCATCAGTTTATGAGTGACAAGTAGCAGAATATAACAATTTAGTTCCTAACTTACCTGACAACACTTTCCAAAAATGACTCAGGAACTTCACATCACAATCAAAAACAATGGTCTTAGGGACACCATGTAATCGCACAACTTCTCTAAAGAACAAATTAGCAATGTTTGTTGCATCATCAGTTTTATAGCATGCAATAAAGTGAGCCATTTTACTAAATTTGTCCACTACAACAAAAATGCTATCTCTACCTTTCCTAGTTCTAGGCAATCCAAGCACAAAATCCATAGATATATCAACCCACAGATGAGTAGGAACAGGCAAGGGTGTGGATAAACCATATGGCATAGACATAGATTTAGCTTGTTTACATGCAATACATTTAGCACAAATTCTTTCAACATCTTTTCGAATGTGTGGCTAATAAAAATGCTCAGATAACACATCTAAAGTCTTATGCACCCCAAAATGACCCATTAAACCACCAATATGTCATTCTCTAACAAGCAACTCTCTAACAGAGCAAATAGGCACACAAATCCTATTACCACAAAACAAAAACTTTCATACTTGTAGAATTTGTTAAATGCACCATGTTCACATGCAGCATAAATAACAGAGAAATCATAATCAGTAGCATACAATTCTTTCAAATGCTCAAATCCTAACAATGTAGTGGTAAGTGTAGTGATTAAAGCATACCTTCTAGATAAAGTGTAACACCCTTCCAAGCACAGTACTATGCTTAAGTCATAGTACCACACCTTGAGTCATTCTTTATTACTGAGTGGACCTCATCTGACAGCAACTTCAGCCGTCTTCAGAAACTTCTACAATTATCTGGAGACAACATAGAAGTAGGAGTGAGAATTATAAAATTCTCAGTAGGATTCTCTAATTTTCATACATAGTGTCATCATGGTCGTCTCTAGTTTGCTTCAGTTTACTTTGAAAAAAGGTGAACATGCTGCACAAACGGTTTAATTTTTACATTTCGAAAAATGTCTTATCCGAAGCAAAGTTCATTTTTACTCACATACTGGTCCCTTGGGAAAGTGTACGCAAGATTAATTCATGAATAATATCATGGATAATAACTTCAACATATAAAATGCACATAGTATTAATCTAATGGGAACATAACATCTATACCTAACTTAACTTGCACTTGAATTCATACATATATATAAAATTTTACTTTTCTTTCATTCGGCACACCTAGGCGTTACGTATCGCCGTCCCTAGGGTGCTTGGATCTGTCTACACTTGAGCGTTACGTATTGCCATCCTCAAGTGCAACATCATACCATATTCCAGAGTATGATTGCCATGTCATACCCCATCAGAGCGTGATCGCCATGTCACGTTCCTTAGGAATAGGGGATCCTCATGCTATATTCCAGAGTATGATCGCCATGTCATACCCCATCAGAGCGTGATCTCCATGTCACGTTCCTTAGGAATATAGACTCATCATTATATCTTTACATGCCACATTCCAGAGTATGATCGCCATGTCATACCCCGTCGGAGCGTGATCGCCATGTCACGTCCCTTAGGAATATGGGATCTTCATGCTATATTCCAGAGTATGATCGCCATGTTATACCCCATCAGAGCGTGATCGCCATGTCACGTTCCTTAGGAATATAGGACCTTCATTCGGTACTTACACTAGCTGGGTCATGCCATGCCTCATGTAAGTCCTACCCCCCATATTCTCACACTAGCTGGGTCAATGCCATGCCTGATATGAGTGGGGCATATACTTAATTATTTAGCCTTTAAATCTTTACTCTTTAACCTTTACTGCCCTTGGGTAGCCTGGCCTTGGAGTGAGCTTGTCAGCTCAACTCATGACCATTGTCACACCGACTCACCCACAAGGGAATTCACATCTTTAGGTTCACACTTAATATACTTATATCTTTTCATTCTCATGCGTTGTCAAGCATAGTCATGTTAAATGTACTCTTACATATGCTACATCAGTATTTCTCATATATCTCACATCCTACTGCTTCTTGATTTATTCTCATATATTCCATATCATAAATTCCTTGTAATTTAGACACTCATGGTCCCCTAGACTCCTGCCGTAAATTTGGCAGCATAATGGATCAGGTCCGTTTCCCCATGAATAGTGCCAGCTCTCACGGGCAACTCAGTCATAACAACATAATCAACTTAACACATATATATCAATATCAAACTGGCTATCCTCAACTCAAACTTTATACGTTTTCGTAATACTTGTGAAATCTTCAATTGGGTCACTTTGTGAAACTATCACTTTGGCCATTCTGCTACCTTCTATTCGGTTCTGCCCGAATTTCATATGATCCACTTTTATTTCTATTCAACTCATTTAGATCTGAAATTTGGAACATCATAGCTCTATATGTCTACTTTCTAACCTCTTTGGTCCCATATCATTTAGATCCATATAACTCAAGATATTTAAATCTTACCTCAACTCGTTCAGTCACTAGCCCGAGTTACACTCCTGGAAGTATAAATTCACTAAAAATCGAAACTAAGCACAAATCATGCGAAATTGGTCTCATATTGAAGCTAACAGGACAACCTTTCATTTGCGACAAGTTTCACTCCATTTGCTTAAGTATACCTCGAGTTATAAGTCCTGAAAGTCTACCTTTCTGAACTACTCTATTTTGGCCTAGATTGGACATAGGACAACTTCCTTGAATCACTGGGAACAATTGGGACCATAACAAACTCGGAATCTTATATTGGGGTGTTCCCCTGTGTGTAAGCTTTCTAAAAAAATTAGTTTCACTCGATTTGGAGTTGTATAGGGTGAGTTATACCCTCCTCATGTCACCCTGCTCGGATGAAAATCCTGAACCCTAGGTCAAACTTCAAAAATTCGTATCTCCCTCAATACTAATCCAATAACCTTATATGATATATCTATGGAAAGCCATGAATGTCTACTTTCATCTAAAAATGGTTTCATTGGATTTGACCGAATGTAGGCGACGCCGTACACTCCGTCGTACGGACTGCCGTGGAATCTCCACCAAGACAGCACCCTCATCCATCCATTTCTCTTAGTTTTCTTCTTCTAATTCTAATTGCCACTCAAGATTTCATATTAATCCCATATTAATCCAATCATACACGTCCAATATATCATCAAATAATTATAAAAAGTAATCTTTCATGCATCCTTAGTTTAGAGAAATTAAGATTAGAGATTGAATCCTCCCTTTCTGGAGTATGATCTTGCTGAACGGATGTTTTGGATTAATGGAACTTGCCCAAGCCTGAAGATTTGATGGAGTTGGATTTGAGAGAGGAAAGGAAGACGAAGGCTGGAGCAAGGAGGAGAGGGAGACGTAAATCAGCTAGGAATGAAGAGAGAAGTCTGACTTAAATAGATGGGGTTAGTTGGAATTGTGGGTGTTGATTGGTTGGAATTTTGTGGTTGAAGATTGGCCATGTCTCTCACTTTTGTGTTAAAATTGCCCTCCACGTCGTCCAAAAACTGGAATACGCTTTCGTCCTACATGAAACCGGAATTCGTCCATATAATACTTTAAGTCGGAACTCGTGACCTTTTACATTGCTTGAAGCAGAATCGGGATGTCGGAACTCGTACCATGTTGTTTGTGACGTGAGGAAATCTTGAATCAAGGTCGGAGGTCGGAAGCCTTGCAACTGACTATCATATAATCTCGGAACTCCTAGTTCAAAGTTGGGACTCCTTGTAATAAGCTCAGATGTCGGAACTCGGGTGATTCGAATCACATTTCCAAACCCAAGTACTTCAACTCGGAAGTCGGGACTTATATGTGTTGTGGTTGGTGACATAGGAAGCCGGGTATATTTTCCTTGAGAGATGAAGTCGAATATCATGGAATTACGTTCATTAAGTCGGAAGTCGTGATTCGTACATACCTATTCGGATGAAGTCGGAATTCGTAATTTATAGGATCTGGCACTTCAACTCGATATCGGAACTCGGGAAAGAGATAAAAGACCTTGGTAATGAACTCGGAATCCAATTCAGCTAAAACTCGTAAGTCGCATTTCATGTCCATTTTGAATCACCTAATGTCGGAACTCGGATATCACGTACTCGAGCATAATGTCGGAAATCGTTTACATGAAGTCGTATATTGGAAATCAGAAGCATCTCATTTAACTCGTAACCATCACGTGAAGTCGGAGGTCGGATTGGACATGAAGTCGAAAACTGGGCAAGAATGAACTCGGAACTCGGAAATAATCATCTTATTGAAATCCAAAGATGAAGTCGGAAATTGGGATTGATCAATCCTGATGACGAAGCCGGAACTCGAAAATCGGGATGTTACATAAAGCATCAGCAACCACATTCTCTTTCCCTTGCTTATAAGAGATCACACATGGAAAAGTCTCAATCAACTCAACCCATTTAGCATGCCTCTTATTCAGCTTACCTTGTCCTTTTAAGTTCTTGAGAGATTCATGATCAGCATGAATCACGAACTCTTTGGATAGCAAGCAGTGTTGCCACACCTCTAAGGCCCGAACTAAAGCATATGGCTCCTTGTCATAGGTTGAGTGCTTGAGTTGACCTCTATTCAGCTTCTCACTGAAGAATGCAATGGGACATTTTTCTTGCATCAAAATAGCACCAATACCAATCCCAAAAGCATCACATTCTATTTCAAAGGACTTATCAAAATTAGGCAAAACAAGAATAGGAGTAGAACACAATTTATCTTTCAAAGTATTAAAAGCAAGTTATTGTTCCTTTCCCCATTTAAACCCAACATCCTTTTTAATAATTTCAATCAATGGAGCAGCAATAGTAGATAAGTTTTTCACAAATCTTCTATAAAATCCAGCTAAACCATGAAAACTACTTACCTCACAAGCACTTTTAGGTGTTGGTCATTCTCGAATAGCTTTCACCTTCTCCTCATCAGCCTCAATACCATAGGCACTCAGAATAAAAACCAAGGAAAACAACTTTGTCAATGCAAAAGGCGCACTTTTTAAGGTTGGCAAATAACTTTTCCTTCCTAAGCACATCTAAAACAGCCCTAACATGTGATATATGATCCTCCAAACACTGGCTATAAACCATAATATCATCAAAATAAACAATCACAAATTTCCCCAAAAATTCCCTTAAAACATGGTTCATTAAATGCATAAAAGTACTAGGTGCATTAGTTAGCCCAAAAGGCATAACCAACCACTCATAAAGACCATATTTTGTTTTAAATGTAGTCTTCCATTCATCCCCTGGTTTCATTCTAATATGGTGATACCCACTTTTCAAATCAATTTTAGTGAATATGCATGTACCATTTAACTCATCTAACCTAGGGATAGGATAGCGATACTTTACTGTTATCTTATTAGCTGCACGACAATCTACACATATCCTCCATGTGCCATCTTTCTTTGGAACCAACAAAACTGGAATAGTATATGGACTCTTGCTTTCCCTTACATACCCTTTAGCTAGCAGATCATCCACTTGCCTTTGAAGCTCCTTTATCTCCTTAGGATTACTTTTATAGGCTGATTTGTTTGGAATACTAGCTCCAGGCATAAAATCAATTTGGTGTTCAATCCCTCTCAATGGTGGTAATCCACTTGGCACCTCACTAGGAAACACGTCCTCAAAATCTTGCAACAAAGAAAGAAAACAACTAGGCAAATTTGGGTTAGGTTCAGTTTCAGAGAGTAAAACCTCCTTAAACCGAATCATAATCAAAGCTCTCTTGCCTAACAAAGCACTTTTCAAATCTCTCTCCTTTACATAAAAACATGATTTCCTCTCACTCTCTTCATTTTTTTCACTCTTCTTTTTCTTTTCACTCTTTGTATTTTTCTCACCTCTTTCTTTCTTTTCTTTACTTCTCTCACCATTGGGCCTTGTTCCTTATTCTTTTCTCTCATGGCCTCTTTTCTCTCTTTTTCTTTTTCCTCACTTCCCAAATTCCCAATAAAAGTTTGTTGAAGCTTCATTTGATGAAGATACACCTCCTTGGGTGACGATGGTGCAAGAATGATCTGGTGGCCATATAATCAAAGGAATACCTATTCTTGTACCCATCATGTAGCACACGCCTATCAAATTGCCACAATCTCTCCAATAACAAATGACTAGCCTGCATGGGTACTACATCACATACTGCTTCATCACTATACTTCCCAATGGAGAATGCAATCACAACTTATCTAGTAACTTTCTCTTCCCGACTACTATTGAACCATTGCAACTTATATAGATTAGGATGCTTATCATGCTTCAATATCAACTTCTTCACTAAGGTGCTACTAGCAACATTGGTGCAACTTCCACCATCAATAATCAAATTGCCCACTTTTCCACCAATCAAACATCTAGTGTGAAAGATGTTCTCTCTTTGCTCTAGGCTATCCTCCTTAACTTGCATATTCAAAGCACGCCTAGCAACAAGAGACTCACCATGCCCAGCATATTCAACATTCTCATCATTATCAGAATAGTCCTCTAATGGTGGCATATCATCACTACCATCAGATTCACTATCATCATCAGACACATCTTCACTTCCCCTAATGGCCATTGTTCTCTTGTTCGGGCAATTAGATGCATAATGGCCCAAACCATGGCACTTGAAGCATTTAACATCTCTATATTTAGAAGTAGCAGTAGAAGAAGATGAATTAGAAGTACCTTTTGTAACACCCTCCTAAGCACAGTACTATGCTTAAGTCATAGTACCATACACTGGAGCTGTTACTGTTACCTGAGCGGACCTCGTCTGACAGCAACTTCAGCCGTCTTTGGAAACTTCTATAATCATCTGGAGACAACATGGAAGTAGGAGTGAGTATCATAAAATTCTCAGTAGGATTCTCTAATCTTCATACATAGTGTCATCATAGTCGTCTCCAGTTTGCTTCGGTTTATTTTGAAAAAAAAAATGAACATGCTGCACAGACTGTTTAATTTTACATTTCGAAAAATGTCTTATCCGAAGCAAAGTTCATTTTTTTTTTTTTATACTCTTAGCATTTGGGAGAACCTATAAAATTCATTCAATTATGACACCATGAATAATAACTGTAGCATATTAAAACACAGATAACATCAATATGCTGGGAATATAACATCTACACATAAAATTACTTGTACTTAAATTCATGCCTATACATGAAACTTGCTTTTCTTTCTTCATCTTACTTTTCGTCATAAAATCTTTAGTCTTTAGTATTTACTTGGCACACCTAAGCGTTACATATCGCTGTCCCTAGGGTGCATTTACTGCCCTTGGGTAGCCTGGCCTTGGAGTGAGCTCGTCAGCATCACCCGTGACCGTCGTCACACCGACTCACCCGCAAGGGGATTCACGTGCCTCTAGTCTTGGAGGGATCTCATTCTGGTCACGTGCCTCTAGTTGAAGGGATCTCTTCTGGTCACGTGCCTCAAAATTAAGGGATCTCATCTGACCATGTGCCTTCAACATAGAGGGATCTCATCTGACCACGTGCCTCCAAGGTAGAGGGATCTCATTGTCTTAGCTGCCTTCACAAGGAGGGATTCAAGTGCAACTGCCTCCAAGTGAAGGGATTTCATATCTTTATCATTTAACTGCCTTCACAGGGAGGGATTTCAAATAACTGCCTCCAAGTGAAGGGATTCACATTCAATATATTCACATTCTTTCCTTCTCAAACATATTCAAGCATAGCTATACATATGCTACATCACTTACCCTCACATACCTCATAACATAATTATGTCATTCTTAAATATAGGGTTTCTATATACCCATTTATATTTCAATTCATCCTTACATTTAAACATTCATAACTTCTTAGACTTCTGCCGTAAATCCGGCAGTATAACGGATCAGGTCCGTTTCCCCATGAATAGTGCCAGCTTTCACGGACAAATCAGTCATAGCAACATAATCAACTTAACACATATATATCAATGTCAAGTTGGCAATCCTCAACTCAAACTTTATGTGTTCCACTAACACTTGTAAAATTATCATTTTGACCATTCTGCCAATTCTATTCGGTCTGCCCGAATCTTGTATAATCCACCTTTATCTCTATTTAACTCATTTAAATCTGAAATTTGGATATGTCATAGCTCTATATGTCCACTTTCTAACCTCTTTGGTCCCATGTCATTCTGATTTATATAAATCAAGATATTCAACTTTTTCTTCAGCTTGTTCAGTCACTAGCCCGAATTACACTCCTGGGAATATAAATTCACTAAAAATCGAAACTAAGCTCAAATCTTACGAAATTGGTCTCATATTAAAGCTAACAGGACAACCTTTCATTGGCCACAATTTTCACTCCATTTGCTTAAGTACACCTCGAGATATAAGTCCTGAAAGTCGACCTTCTTGAACTACCCTGTTTTGGTCTGAATTAGACATAGGACAAATTCCTTGAATCACTGGGAACAATTGGAACCATAACAAACTCGGAATCTTATATTGGGGTATTCCTCTGTGTGTAAGCTTTCTAACAAAACTGGTTTCACTCAATTCAGAGTTGTATAGGATGAGTTATACTCTCCTCATGTCACCCTGCTCGGATGAAAGTTCTGAACCCTAGGTCAAACTTCAAAAATTCGTATCTCTCTCAATATTAATCCAATAATATTATATGATATATCTATGGAAAGCCCTGAATGTCTACTTTCATCTAAAAATGGTTTCATCGGATTTGACCGATTGTAGGCGGCGCCGTACGCTCCGCCATACAGACTGCCGTGGACTCTCCACCAAGACAGCACCCTCATCCATGTACTTCTCTTAGTTTTCTTCTTCTAATCTTAATCCCAACTCAATATTTCACGTTAACTTAATCATTATCCATCATAATATATCTATTAACTCATCAAATACATGAAGAAGAATACAAGTTCATGCAGCCATAGGGCAAATAATTCAAGAATAAAAGTAGAATCCTACCTCTTTGGAGTATGATTTGAGCTAGGTGCTGAAACTTGGAGTATTGGAGCCTTACTAAGCTTGAAGGAGTAATGGAGTTGGAGAAGAGAAAAGAGAGCTGAACAAGGGAGAAAGTGGCGTAGAAAATGGGGCTGAAGGAGAGAAAGAGATGAGTTTATAAGCTTGAGGTGGTAGTTAACTTGGAGGGCTTTGATTGGTTGAATTTTCTTGTGGACAGAATTTAGCTACGTCTCCCTTTCAGTGTAACTTGCCACCATACTGTTTGAAATCGGAACTCGCATTTACTTTATTTCAAGTCGGAACTCATCCTTATTATACTTGAGGTCGGAACTCGCGTCGTCTTTACTTGAGCTGGGAGCTGAAGCCTAATGTCGGAACTCGTACCAGCTTGTTTGTGACTTTGGGGAAATCTTGAATCAAGGTCGTAGGCCGTAAGTCGAAAGCTCACAATCACATAATCTCAGAACTTCCTATTTGAACTCGGGAATGCCAATGCGGGATGTAAAATCAGAACTCGTGTGACTAAAGATTTGCTCAAGGGTCCGAACTCGTGTCCATCCCAATTGAGTTCAACACTAAGGTCGGAACTCGGGAATTCGAGTCACATTTCCAAACACAAGTTCTTAAACTCGGAAGTCGGTATCTTACGTTTGATTATATCGGAAACCGTGTATAAATACCTTTGAGACATGAAGTCGGAAGTCGTGAAGCAGTAAATTATGCCACTTTAAGTCTAAGTCGAAAACCGGCAATAATCAAAATTGAAGCTTAAATCGGAAGTGGTGTACATTTCCCTTGAGACATGAAGTCGGATCTCATGGAATTACGTTCATGTGTTTGGACTTGAGAGTTAAACTCGGAAGTCGTGGAAAATGTTACAGACGAATTCGGAAGTCGTACCGGACATGAAGTCGAGAATTCAGCAAGACTAACTCGAAACTCGGAAATAATATCTTATCTGTGTTTTCAGAGATGAAGTCGGAAATCGGGATGGATCAATCCTGAGGGCGAAGCCGAACTCGGAAATCGGGATGTTACACCTTTCTTCTTGGCTATGTCTAGTCCTTTCTCCTTGGGATTTGAGTCCTTATTCTTCTTTATGTCCTCATACTTAGACCATTTTGAGCCCCACTTCGAGTTGGAATTCGACAATGCGTTAGCTGCCTGATGCGGAACCCCGTGGATATAAAGATCCAGAAACCCCAGGCACACACTTTGATAGAAAAACAAGACGCAGAATAAAGACCCTCCCTACTAAACCCCCAAGAAACCTATCCTTGGAAACGTAAATAATAGGGAAAAGATAGAAAATTCTGCATCACACAAAACAAAATAAGGAAAACCTCACAACTGTATTGGTAATCAAACCATGATAAACTATATGATCAAAATTTTTTTGTCTATAGGCCAAGTTGCCTATATATACATAAATCATAAAAATGAAAATTATCTACTCCTATCTAAAAGATCTGATTTGAAACTAAAATTTAAAAATTAAAGATACGATTTTATCCTATAAGATTTATCCCTAACAAAATTAAATCAGATTTGATCTTTATAGATTAGATCAGATTTGATTTAAATCTTAAAAGATAAACTAATTCAATTTAAATTTAAATAAGTCAAAACAAATCAAAAAAGAATCTAGCCACAATCTAAACATATCTCCAACATGATCGATTGCTTGCTCTCCAAGTTACTTTAATTAAGCTTGATTCCTTAATCTCCAAGTAACTTGAAATGAGCTCTTGGATTGCTTGATCTCCAAAGCAGAACCAACTTGCTAGAAACAAGCTCTTTTCCACTGTTGGAATGACCAAATTACCCTCTCTGAGCATGTATCACTGCCCTTCTTTGATTATTTTGTGTTCACCACCTTCATTATCATGCTAACCAAATCCTCCATCTCCACATAAGGGTGTAATTCGACCACATCTGCAATCTCCTTGTTCAAACCACCTATAAACTGAGCCATAGTTACTTCCATGTCCTCCTCAATGTTGGATTTAATCATGAGCATTTCCATCTCCTTGTGGTAATCTTGTACTGACTTGGAGTCTTGAATGAGCTTATACAAATTTTGGTGCACTTCCCTATAGTAATGGGAAGGAACAATCAATTTTTCATTGTTCTTTTCATCTCAACCCAAGTTTCTATGGGGTATTTCCCATTCCTCCTTTTGGACCTAACTAGCTTATCCCACCAAATTAGAGCATAATCAGAAAATTGCACAGTAGCCAATCTGACCTTTTTCTCTTCAAAATAATTATGACAAGCAAAAATCATCTCCACTTTTCTTTCCTACTCTAAATAAGCTTCAACATCATTCCTACCATTGAATGGTGGTATCTGCATCTTGATAGCGTTAATGTTGTTATCCTAAGCTCTGTTTCCAATTCTCCTATTTCTAGTTGAATCAACTTCATCAGACTCCTCCCTAGATAGCTCATGGTTGGAATCATGGTGACGTCGATTCCTTAGATGAACTCGTCTACTACCTCTGGACATGCTTTGTGTCATCTCCTTTCTCCATTCATCCATTTCATCAAGTCTACTATTCAACTACTGAAATTGACTAGTGAAAGCTTGGTACATGAGCTTCATGTCAAGTATCATACTAGGTTCCTCTTCATAATTTTCTTTTCCTTCCTTTCTTGAGTTGTTCGCCATTGAACAACCTGCAAAATGTTAATAAAAAGAAAAGGACCTCACAAGCACTCTCTCATGTGTTTGCACTCAAAATTGGGTACACTTGTGTTTTCACTCAATTCTTGGCTTTTACCCTCTTTTGTGCTCACCACTCCTGATCACTTTAGAATATTGCACTTTAGAAATTAAATAAAATCAAACAAGGCAAATCCACTAGTAATATTAAGATTAGAATTTGATGATAAGGACTACCAAGGAAAACTCAAGTTTAAGACTCAGAATAGATTACTTAATTTGTAAGGAAGAAAAAAAGCACAAAAGACACACAACTAAGGATTACTTAGACTCTAAGGAACTCAAGATAACACAAAATATGGTGTAAATCAACTAAATCTGATATAGATCACATTTAAAATTAAAATTAAAATTCCAAGAAAACATAAGATATGAAATCTGATTTGAATCAACACTGAATCTAAACACAATCTTTTGAATTTGAAGCAAAGGATAATGCAATCTAATGTGAATCAAAACTGAATCTGAATATAATCCTTTCAATCTTTTCTAATTTCCTCTCCGCTTTTTTTTTTTCATCCTCCTTTTTTTTCTTATTTTTTTCTTAGCTTCTCCTTTTTTCTTTTTTTTTCATTTTTTTCTGCTCCTTCTTTCTTTCTTTTTTTTTTGAACTAGCAATAAAGATTGAATGCAAAACAAGAGAAACACAAAGATGGAACAAAGATGTGACAGCAACACAAAAGGATAGAATACAAAAACACAAAAACAAGAACACAAACGGACAAGAAAAGAAGACAAAAGAGAAACGTAAAAGACAAAGATAAATAAGTAGGAATTTATCTACACCTTGCTCTGAATACCAAATGATGCGGAACCCCATAGATATAAAGATCCAGAAACTCCAAGCACACACTTTGATAGGAAACAAGAGTTGGGATAAAGATGCTCCCTAATAAATCCTCAAGAAACTTATCTTTCGAAACGTAGATAACAGGGAAAAGATAGAACAAAAATTAATTGAATATCACAAGGAACTTACCTTAGGATGAATTCTCTCAATTTCTTGATGCAACAAGCAAAGCAAATCACTCACCTTACTTGCACACAAAAGCATTGTTTTCTTGAAAGAAAACAAAATAGAATTTCAATTAATCAAAAACTGCTAAACAATGTGTTCCTTGAGGTATTTATAACCTCTTACACTAAGTTAAATACTTAAACTAAGTCCAAGCCCAATAAGAAGTGTTCTAATGCTAAATAATAAGGATTGGGCTGGATAAAACATAAAACATAAAATATGGGCTAAAATAACTAAAAGTTTAGATGTTCTAAATACTTAAACTAACTAAACTAAACAAGACCAAAATTGGATAATGGCTCAACATGGCCAAAATAAGCTTCTAAGCCCAATTCACCGCAAATAATAAGATCTTGGGTTGTCCATTAGTGTGAGTTGGCATCTTGGTCTCTTTAGTCCATTCTTGATATGTAACACCCTAATAAACCCATATTACGCTTAAGTCGTATTACGGCGTTTTATTAGTTGTTACTTATGCTCGTGGAAAATTAAACTTCACTTGAAATTAAATTACGCGGAAAATACGGTAAGATTTTTCTTTTTGTGAAATACGTCATCGCTTTGGAAAGTAAAGTCTTGAGCGAGAAGGTAGATAGAGAAAGAGTGTGTCGCATAAAATAAATACCCAAATATCATAAGACAAGAGAAAGGTAAATAAATAGAAATTCACAAATACATTGCATTAATTAACTAATCATTACATCCATATGAGATCATAATATATATATATATATATATATATATATATAAACATTACATCGAAGAAAGCTCATGGTCATGCCATGACCTAAGTACTAGGTACTACTACAGACTTCAATGACAAAGCTCCTCTCAAAAAGAATATGCGAAGATGTAGAGTGACGGTCGCTATGAGTCCCAAAATAGCTTCGTCGGCATTCAAGGCCAGACGTCCGCTCGTAGTGCGGTGGCTCCAAGCTCCACTCCATTGGGTGTGCCAACAAAAAATCTGGTGACGATGTGGAAAAGTAACTAGAGTGAGAAATAAGATTTCTCAGTAGGACTCAAACCTGACACAGGGGTGTCATCATCATCGTCCCAGCCACTTCGGTTTTATAATGAAAACAGTGGGCATGCATAAGGTTCAGTTCTTAGGTTTTCGAAAATGTGAGTATCCGAAGCGGATTCAATTTTAACATACTCTCTAATCATTTATATCATAACATACATAGGCATAAGTATAAGCACATAAAGCATGCATGACTGTACTATAAGCTTCTCTTAACTTTTTCTCTTTAAAGGTTTGGACCGAAGTCCCTTTTCTTTTCTTTTCTTAACTTGACTTATCTTAAGTTCTTTTCTTTTCTTAACTTGACTCATCTTGAGTCCTTCTCTTTTCACCCACTAAACATAAGTGGTAATGAGCTCATACCGTGGCCGTCGCCACCATAAAATTTCGGTACTTACACTAGCTGGGTCATGCCATGCCTCATGTAAGCCCTATCCCCTATACTCACACTAGCTGGGTCATGCCATGCCTCATGTGAGTCGTGGGTGAGGGGAACTTACTTTGGGTCACCTTCCCTTTTGGAGGATCACACCCTTAGTTTACCTTCTCTTCTTATTAAAGCTTATGATGCAAAATATTTCTAAGTCCACAATTTCTTCAAAATTTCTAAGATAACTAACGGCTAGACCGAAGCTTCCCAAAATTTTGCCAAACAGAATACCAGTATCACAGCATCATATCATATCATCATCATCATCATATCATCATTATCATGGCATCATAATCACATCATCATCATAACATCATGCTTGCAACATAAACAGAGGCATATTCTCAAGCAAAGTCTTATGAGCTTAGCTTAGTAAATTAGGTGCAAGCTTTTACATTGGCTTTTGTTTTATTGATTCCTTCTCCTCAATTATTCTAGCTTGACTTATATGATTTTCATATTTTAATTTGGAAGATTTATAGTTTAGGTTTTGCATTATAGTTTGATTAGAATCTTATGAACTTAATCTAGTACATTAACTACTTTTACATTCTGTTTTTCGTTTTATTCGCTTCTTTTGTTAAGGATTAGGTGAGCTTAGTATTTTATTCTACCTAGTCTTCATTAAGTGAATTATGAAGTTTCATTACTTTAGGCTAAGGCCTTTTACCTTTTTAAGTCATTTATGCATAGTCTTATTTAATGTTAAGTTTTGATAGTTTTACTTTTACCCTAGGCAGTAACTTTAAAAATTCACCATAATTTGGTATTTTATCATTTTAATGCGAAATTTCATATGCTTATAGGGTTCTGAGTCTAGTTTTTAACAAAATAAGTCCCACTCAAAAATTCGTTGTCTAACTCCAGTTATGCATATTTCATTCTGACTATTCAGTTTCTAAGTTCACTCCCGGTATAGTGGATTGTTACCTCTCATTATAATTGCTCAGAAGGAATCTGAGAAAACTTTTTATGGGTTTGTTCCTCTATGTCTTAGCTTTCATTTAAACTTGGTCTCACTCAAAAATCATTTTTGTAGCACGAGTTATACACATTTTAGTGTAGACTGCCCAGACAGAAACCAATCTGAGAACAGTCCACTTTGAAAAATCATATCTCACTCATTTTAACTCCGAATCTTATGTATTTTATATGTATGGAAAGCTCTCTGAGTCTATTTTCATATAAAATTGGTTCCACTAATTTATGAGTTTTCTGGAAAAAGTTATACCATTCGGTTTACAGACTGCTAGAAAATCTAGATTTCACGTTTTGATTTTTCTCATGTTTTCTCCAAAACACTCAACCTCACTTTCAAGAAAACATCCTCAAGTTATAAAACACTCATATACCATGAAAGATTAGTGAAAAACTAACATGTTGGAGTTCAAAAATATTGAGTTCAGCCATGCATCACACCAAACCGAAAACATGTTTTCAACAAACAACCATACAAGCAACAACATCTCATTTTATGACAAGAATGGCTATGATGCCCATAATCAATCTTTAAAATCACCTAGCTATGGAGAGCATAGGAGTTCTAAAGCTTGAAAAACAAGAGAGAAAGAGAGTTTAGAGCCACTACCAAGAAGCTTTCTTTGAAGGAATTTGTGATGGAAGAAGGTGATGGAGGTGGTATTCCTCCTCTTGGATCTTGAAAGAGGCTTGGTATGTGATTGTCTTTGATTCTCCAAGAACAAAAATGGTGGCTCTTGAAGAGCTTGTGAGTGGGATGAGGATAGGAAAGGATAAGAGAAGTGGAAGGATTCTAGAGAGAAGTTGGAGAGTTTAGAGAGAAGGAGGAGAATTTTGAAATTGAGGAGAGAGAAGAAGATGAGTGAAATGAAAATGAAGAGAGAAAGAGAGAGGGAGGGAGGCGTACAAGGGGGGGAGGGGGCTGATTGCCCTTGCTTCTCTAACAAGCAAGGGGAGTGGGTGAGTTTAGCTAGGTTGAAGGCTAAGAACTTTGGGGTAAAAGAGAGGGTTGTATTTTCCTTGAGTATTGGAGGCATTCTAATGTCCAATTTATGTTTTTCTCTAGGGGTTAAAGGGGAGTACCCCTCTTAGGATTTAGTTGCTTGTCTAAGACTCATCCAAGTGTCAAGATCTAATGGTGGATGACAAGGATCCTAGTCTTGGCTTTTGATCTAATGGTGTAGGATTAAAGAGATTGAATAAAGGGTAAGATGTTGCTCCTCCTTGGTATGTCTTTTTAGGGCATATGCATGGAAGAACTTTTATCTCTAAATGTTATTAGAATTATTTAAATGTAATTTAACTTAATTGGCTTAATTACCCATGAGTTAACTCTTGTCAATTACACTTTTTATGATACCTTGCATTACGGTTAAGCATATGCTTAATTTGGGGTTTAATTTTTCAAAAGTTGTCTTAAGTGTCTTAATCATTATAAACTTAATTAGTAAGGTTAGGTTGTCTTACTTTTGTTTTGGCACCTTCGAAGAATTAAGGATTAGACGATTAAGGTTTTATTAAAACGCTTAGGATATTATGATTAAATTGTTGGCTAGACTTAATTTACTAAGCTCTTGCTCTCGGGATTAATCGATTAATTTTTCAATTAATCGTTAACCTCTCTAATTAGCCAGGATCATAGAGCTAATTAGCATAGACAAAAATTGGGGATGTTACATGATACATCTCTTTCACAATTGCTTTATCCAAGTTCCCAAAGTCTTCTCTTAACCTCTTTGCTTTTGCTCATGTGATTGGTCCTACAAGCATGCTAAAATCTCCATCTTGCCCCCTTGTGTTAGAATGTCCAATTTGTCCTGCGGAGCACGTATCATTACTACTACTACTATTATTATTATTATTATTATTATTATTATTATTATTCTTGTTATTATAATGTTATTTTTATACTGATACATTATTTTGAGTTGTCAACTTTTATGATAATTTCTTTAAGGAACCAATATGTGTCATGATAATAATGCCATACTCATGGATCATAAAAAGAAGGTTAAAAAGGAATTAAATAAAAGTGAAATCTGATTCGGTCTTTTTAAAAATTAATATTTAGAATTGATAGCTCAATGTTTTGAGAAATTTTATTGAAATATTATGTTATTTATTTTACTCTAGTTTATATTATTTAAGTCTTTGAACACTTTGATTATTTTAAATTAATTTATCGTTTCTATATTTTATTCCACTTATTCATTCTATGATTTATTATTTAATTTATTATGAGATAAATTTATTATTCAAATTATTGTTTATCTTATGTTATTTGAGTCCTTTATTATGGCTTAAGTTTGTGCATTCGTATATTTATTGTGAATTTATGTATTATGACAAATAAGTATTTTGAAAGAAGATATTTAAAATTTGCCGCTAACCATTAAGAAGGTAGAGGCATAAGATGTAAGATCCTTTGGTGTTACCTACCTTGGTTAGTGTGGCGTAAAAGTCTTATTTTGTCATCACGATGTTAAAAGTAACACCAGAGAATGAGAATTCCCTAAGAAAATGCCTTCAATTATGTGTAAGACAAGTAGACAAAGGAAAGTAGAAATTAAAGTAAAAATATTATAACCCTATTAATGCTTGCCACATCATGGGTTGCATGGCATATATGTTTTCAGGATTTACTGCTCATAATGTTAGAAAATATGATTTGGTTATAAATAATGTGATGAGATTATGATATTGTAGCCGTGTAAATTTCCGTGCTGAGATATGGCTGGAACCATCATAATTTGAATACTCTAGAACTCTTCATTATCTATTGAGAATTTTCAATTCTCACTTTATTTTTGGTGGTTTCAGATTAGTCAAGTAATACCCTAGAGGAAGGTGGACTCTTCCAACTGCCAAAAATATGTGGAGTTATAATTAAATAAATTGTATTTTTATTATCGGGTTTAAAAATATTTTGCTTATGGCAAGCAGGACTTTACTTTTGCTCTTGAACTCTGTGCTATATCTATGTATATTAATGTCCAACTCCAAATTTTCTATATAAAGTTGTGCCATTTGCTTTTATTATGAATAGGTGTTACAATGGATGTGTAACACCCTAATAATTTAATATTATGCTTAAGTCATAGCATGAAATTAGTAGCTTGTGTTACCGTGTTAATATTCTACTTACGTTTCGTTTACCCGAATCATTTCTTTTTATTTTTATTTTTATTTTTTAAACAGGGGGGATGGAATGTCGTACAACGAACGTGATGGAGTTTATTCCACCATAACAAAAAGGTAAGCATACATAACACACATGCTATCAACCGTGTGTAGGTATGTATATACATAAACAGGAACCACTATTTCGGTTTACGTACAAATTTCAACATAGGATACATAAGTGGGGTCGTGTACTAAAAGATATAAGACCCATGTCAGTCAATCCGATCCTACGTGGTCCTCAGAGGACATTTCAAAATCTACCACTGCGTGTATAACCCAAAGCCGCATGCTACCAAAAGAGGGTCATGCTGTACAATACGGCTTGTGGCTGACCTACTCAGTCAGATAGCCGTTGGCCACATCGGGCCCTGCTGGTGAGTTGTCAGAAGCTGATCCAGAGGAAGAGGAAGATGAGCTGGTGGCCTCTGAGGGGTCGCTCTCGGAGTTGAGCGGGATGTCCGGTATCACCTGCGGAGGTGACCCGGTGTAGTCGGCGGGGGCTACAGTGCTGCCAGTGCGAGGCGGGCGGCGGAGGATGTGCCGTGTGCAACGGGACCTCAAAGTGTGGGGTGGCAGGATCAAAAGCAGGATGATGTAAGGGGACAGTAAAATCCCTATCATTAAAAAGATACAAGCGAAACTAGCAAGAGCCGGCTATATACAACGAGCCTACTGCAGGGTCATGGTGGAGCTGCAAGTCTGGAATCTCAGTGAAGAGGGTAGCTATCGTGTCCATCGTCCACGTCTGAGAATGAGGTGAAAATGCGAGGCGAGGTGAGAATTTGGAGAAATTCTCAGTAGGGTTTGCATATAGTGTATACTGACTTCGCGTTCATTCTCAGTTGCCTCGGGTTTTATTTAATTTTCTTAAAACATGAGATTAAACTTAACTACTCTTATTCAGTAAGGCTGAGAAAAACGTCTAGTCCGAGGCAAGATTCAGTTTTACTTAAAATGACATAAGAAACAGAATAACCATCAACATTAAGACATAGGACAAAGGGCAAGATAGTGAATACACAACAACAAATAAACACAACGGACAAACCGCAAATATCATGTAATGACATGTTCAATGCAATCATGCACTTATTGTAATCATGCAAACTTCATTCTTGAACTATTCTTCATAAACATTTTCCCATTACTCTTTATCACTTTCCATCACTTGGTCCCCTGGGAGTTCTTGGCCAATTTAGACTCCTGGGTAATAGTCTGCTTTTCAGGATCGAGCTCATTCCTATATAGGAATGCTAGGTTTACTTTCCCCGACCTTCCCACCGATCTATTCCCCTTAACTTTCTATCTGGGGCTGGTCCAAGTAGCATGGAACTTTCGTCATAACATATTCTTTGGGTTCATCATAACATAGCTTTCATAGCTTTCTTGAAAGTGCACATGCCTCTACATGTATCTCATAATTCATGCATATACTTTACCGCAATTTTGGCGGCATAACGGAACGTGTCTGCTTCCCCATGAATAGTGCAAGTATTTAGCATATCAATTCATCAAAAGAAAACCTCATTCCATGCATAATTCAACATATTTCATTCATGTTTCAATCCTCAATTCAAGACACAAGTATTGCACTTTAGAATATGCTTACTGCTTCACTGCTTGTATTCAACCCGGTTCTTGTAAATCATGCCATAATTTCTATTTAGCTCATTTGGACCTCAATTTCATTAATCGGATTAAAGCTATAGCATCATCATTAGCTGGAATCGAAATATCCGCGAAATCCGGGTCACAATTTGTATCGATTAAACAAATCGTTGGAATTCCCAAAGTTATACATTCTCTAAGAGCGGTATACTCCTCTTGCTGATCAACTATTATCACAATATCGAGTAACCCTGTCATGTATTTAATGCCACCCAGATAGGTTTCCAAGTGAGATAATTGTCTCTTCAACATAGCGGTATCCTTTTTGGAAGACTGTTGATTCTGCCCGTCTTTTGTTCCGTTCTCAAGTCCCTGAACTTATGAAGTCTCGTTTTTGTAGTATACCAATTGGTTAACATATTAAACTGTTATGTGTCTATTTTCTAACCTCTTTGGTCCCATCTGATTTGGATAACCATAACTCAAGGTATTCGGGTTTTATCCTGGCCTGCCCTGTGGGTGGCCAGAATTATACACTTAAAAGTAAAAACCTACAAAAAATCGAAAACTGGCTCAAATCATATGAAATTGGCCTCATATTAAAGCTGGCAGGACAACCTTTCATATACAAAAAGTTCCATTTCATTTTCCTTAGTAGGGCTCGAGTTACAAGCCCCGAAACTTAGCCTTCCTGAACTGCCCTGTGTTGGCCTGGTTTGGACATAGGGTGATTTCTTCAAATCACTGGGAACAACTGAGATGATAACAAACTCAGAATTTCTTTGGATATTGTTCTCCTATGTGTAAGCTTTCCAACAAAATTAGTTTCACTCGATTTGGAGTTGTATAGGATGAGTTACACCCTTCTCAACCCATACTGCTCGGGTGGACGTCCTGATTCCTTGGTCGAACTTCAAAAATTCATATCTCTCTCGATATCACTCCAATGGTCTTATATGATATATGTGTAGAAATTCCTAGATGTCTAGTTTCACATAAAAATGGTTTCATCAATTTTAAACAGCGGAAGGCGGAGCCGTACTGTCCGCCATACGGACTGCCGAGGGTTTGAGTTTTCTAGCCTCTCAACCTTTCCTATCTGCATCCTTTCTTGTCTCTAATTCAGTTTTAGTCTCACAACCAGCCAATAAACCAGCTATAGTTCATCATAATCAAACAATCAACGTATCAAAACTAAGGAATTAAATCATCACTAATCATCCAAGAAAATCAGGTAGGAAGAAAACCTTTACCTCTTATGATCAGGTTAGGCTTGAGTTGGTAGCTAAAATGAAAGTTGGATGGAGTGGGTGAGTGGAGAAGAGAAAATAGGGTTGAACTGAGGAAGGGAAAACAATGTAGGAAAATGTGGCTAAAGAGGCAGGAGGAAAATATATATATATACACAAGGCTCTGGAGTGGTAGTTAGAATGGGTGGCTTTGATTGGGTGAAATTCTTGTGGGTAAAATTCAGTCATGTCTCCTTCTTTTGTGACAAAAATGCTCTCCACGTCGCTTAAGAAGTGAAACTCGCTTCCAGCGCATCTGAACATGACATCGGAACTCGTGAACTTCTTAAAGTCGGGATTCATGCATATCTATCGGATGAAGTCGGAACTCGTAATTTATAGGACCTGGCACTCCAACTCGATATCGGAACTCAGGAATGAGAAGAAAAGATCTTGGTAATGAACTCAAAATCCAATTCAGCTAAAACTCGTAAGTCGCATTTCATGTCCATTTTGAATCACCTAATGTCGGAACTCGGATATCACGTTCGTTCCTACTCCAGCATAAGGTCGGAAATCGTAAGCTTCGTGCATGAGGTCGGAAATCGAAAGATACAGCCATCCCTTTGTAAGCATTGGAACGAAGTCGGAAATCGAAATTAATATTGAGGTCGGAAGCGGAATTATAAGACAAACTCGGAAATCGGAAATTTCAACATTAAATGGGATCGGAAGTCGGAAATCGGACGTTACAGGATGCCCCTTATCTGTGGAATTTACTGACTAGCATATAGTAGTGTTACCTTAGCCATGTAAAATAATTAACCAATAACTAAAATTAGAAATAACACCAGGCGAAAAAAAAATTTGCCTGCTCGAAAATTTAATGAAGTAAGTTAAGTAATACTCTGTTGACTAATTATTATCGGGATTAATTAAAGTAAAATTAAATAGTGCGAGAATAGTTAGTAGTAGGGAGTTACACAAACTGGCAAGGATGCAGCACCTCTTCCTCAGTCCTTCCCACAGACGGTGGCAGCCATCCCTTTGACATGATACAGCGGCCTAGTGACAGCTGCTCATGGAGCCTCGCTGTCAGTAGCGCTTACTAAAACTAACATCTCAAGAGGGAAAAATCATCCTCTTCTTGTTGTTAGCATTTCTTGTTAAGGTAACACAAAGTCTTTGATTCGACCAATATTAGAATCAATAGCAAGGGATGAAAATAGGAATTTGCAAAACCTTTAAACAATGTCCAATCATTGAATCAAATCCTCGATGATACTTTTCAAGATCTCTTGTTATTTGATAAATACCGTATTACCGAAAGAAATCGAAAGCAAATTTCAGTTCAGACCTAAGGACAATTGTGGTTCAAGCCAAATATTAGCATTCAAGGAAATTCAACTAACACAAGTTGCATGTCTTTGAACTAAGACTCAAACAATTCAAAATTATCAACATAAAAGATCCATTCAATCTAATAAAAAAGGAATCATGTAATAGATCAAAAATAAAAAGGAATTTTACAAATTCTAAGCTCCCATTCAAAATTAATTTAGGAATTATGCAAGATTGATTTCAAAGAAATATCCAATTCAAATCAATTTCAGAGTTTTCTCATATTGAATTCTAGTCTCAGTGTAACCCATTCTGATACTACATATAAGATTTTATTGGAGCTATACTAAGAATTTAGAACAGCAATATAATAGGAATATAAATCAATAACAATGCATACCTATCAGATCCATATTATTGAGAAACATCGTTGTGAACCCTGTAGCAAAGAGAAAACGTATGCACATGCATATGCTAGGCACAGGAGAACCCAATACTTTTTCTTACAAAGGGTCACATTGATATAGTAGTAGTCGTCAAGAGTGCCAAGAGTAGAGTGGGAATTCTACTCATAAAGTGAATATATATAGTAACCTAATTCCATCTATCAAAAACCTAAGTCACCTAAAGCCCTTACATCATAATCCAGCACACCACCATTGAGCCTAAGCCCAATAACATATGTGAATCCCCAATCTATAATATAATAATAACATGGATCTCCAGAAAAGTATCAGTCTATCCATTCAACTCGTTTTTATGAAACCAAAAGAGTCGACCAATCAATAGAAGCCTAAATGCAGAATATTCTAATAATAGGTGGTTAAGTCAAACATTTTTACTGACATAGCAATACATGATTGGATATCTGTGTAAAATTTTTTTATACTGACGGTATATATAAATTAAATCCTTTCTATTAATAATTCAAATATATTAATTTTTAGGTTTAATTAATTTACAAGCCCTTATAGCTTCATTCAATTTTCAATTAAGTCCCTATAATTTAAAAATTTATAATTAGGTCCCTAGATTAAATAAAAATGTGTAATCAAGTCCCTAGAGTTATCTGCTATTACAAAAATGTTTAATGTGCAAGGCATATTTTATGATGCATGGTCTCAAATATGATGCTCCATGCACTATGTCATTCAATGGTAGAGATTTAATAGTGTACACCATCAACCCTCAACCTGTGGTGCAAGCTAAGCCCCCTTCCCCCCTCCTCCCAAAAAACCCCAAAAACTCTCCTGCTGCAATGCTACCAAGGCTTCCATGCCGCTTCAGCCCCTCCCCTCTCTCATCTACCTTCAACTTTACAACTCTAAATTGAAAATCCCCATACACAGCTCCATTCCCTAAAATCCTGCTCTCCTTTCTTTGAAATCGCATTTTTCAATCTACAAAAATGTCCTGGTTTGCGGTGGAGCTCCAAGAAGATAAAGGGTGAGGGTATGGTAAGGTTGAAGAAGAAGGTTGTGGAGGTTGAAAAAAAATGTTTGATGTTGTTGTTTTGGTTAGTGATGTGATCAAGGAAGATAAAGTAGACTCAAGAAAGCAAAGGCAAGGAGGAGATCCTTTGGAAGGAATTGGTGGACCAATGACTAGATCCAAATCCAAGAGAGTTAAGGAAGATTTGGGCCAAATGATTTCAAGTTTATTTGAGGCAAAGCCCATTCAAGAAGAAAACAACTCAAGACTAGTCCATTGCATTCATGTGGCTGAACAAGCTTAGTTATACCTTTGGGCTTGTTAATTTTAAGTTAGTAATAATGTAATTGGGCTTGTAATTTCATATAGCCCATCAATTGTTTTTAGCTATTTAGCCTTTTACTCAGTTTTAATAAGTTTAGATTTTAATCTTGGGCTAAGTGTTTCAGCCCATTTGCTAAACTTTAGTTTAGTTTATAAACCTTGTAAACACATTTTGAAGGGGATTTTTGCCAAATTGAAATCAGAATACTTTAGTAAAAGTGTCTCTTTGGTTCTTGCTTGGAACCCTAGGTCTTATCAAGAGTTTCCAATTGCTCTTGTGGCGATCACCCTTGGCTTATCAATCATCCTTGATTGTGGCGCCCTCAATCTCTTTCCATTCCTTGTCTCTTCCATTTTTTTGTGATTTTTATTTCTCCTTGATTGAATTACAACCACAATACACCGTAATTAGGGTTCATGGATAATGGATCATAACATTTGGTAATCGTGAGCCGGTTTCTTCGAAAGTTGCAGAATTGGTCAGTTTTCTTTGGTTCATATCTTGAGTTTTCCGCATCATATTTCGGTGTTTCTTGGGTCTTTTCTGAAGTTCAGAATCTCATCTTTCATCTTGTTTTTGAATCGTTGAATTCCGAATTTTGTAGCTCGAGATACAGCGATATTTTTTTCCGAACTCAGTCTTGTGCGACTTTGCGATTTGTTTTCTTTGAGTTCTTGTTTGATTCATCCTTTTACTTTGCTTAATTTCTTGATGTTCTTCTGATTTCCACTTCTGTCTTTGTTGATATTGCATTGGATCAGTGGGGTATAAAAAAAAAAAATTAAAAAGTGCAGAATGTTCATCATTTGTTCTTGATGTTCATGGGAATTGTTTCATTCTAATCTTTCTAAGCTCTGTTAGTTTGATGTTTAGTTGTTAAATATGTGCTTGTTTTGATGTGATTCCAGTTGGTCTGTTCATCTACAATCATCAAGAACAGATTAAAAAAAAAAAGGAATTAAAAAAAAAGGAATTAAAAAAAAAAACGCAGAATTTGAAAAAAAAAAAAAAAAAAGGTCAAAACATTAGCTTGTTTCTTATTGTTCTTCAAACCTTTAGCTTGTTCTGTCTTGTTTGGCCTCTGATTTGAGTATGCTTGTCTTTGTTTAGTTTTTCTTGCTTGTCTCTTTTGGATCTTAAAAGTTTTGTCTGAAAGTTTTCTTTTGTTTGACCTCTTGTTTGTTTTGTGATTTGACATAAGTGTTTTTGGAATTTCTCTTTGAATTGACTTGTGATTCTATTTAAGAGCCTACAAGAGCACTTGAGTGGTAAAAGGCAAGAGAGCACCTTACACAAAAGCCTATTAGAGAGCAACAAACACGAGTGATACATCTCTAAGAGTGTAAACACGTGAGAAGTGTGGTGAGGTCCCATTGCTTTTACTTTTGTTTTCTTTTACTTGAATGATGGCAGGAACAGGTGGTAGTGGTAGCCCTCCTCCTGAAGGAAACAACAGATTGTTAGTGGAGGCTATTACAGCTCAAATGGAAAGGATGATGAGGGAGCATACAGAGGAGTTATATGTGAGAATTGAGCGGTTAGAAAATCAAGGACATCCTGATGCTGATGGAGGTAGAAGGAGGCTTGATGGAAGGAGAAGAAGAGATCATGAAGTAGATCAAAGAGAGGACAGAATTGAGGGAGTAAAACTCAACATTCCCTCTTTTAAAGGGAAAAGTGATCCGGAGGCATACTTAGAGTGGGAAATGAAGATTGAACAACTTTTTGCTTGCCACAACTATATTGAAGATAAGAAGGTGAAGGTGGCAGCCATGGAGTTCACAGACTATGCTCTCATTTGGTGGGATCAATTGCAAAAAGCACGGCTTAGATATGAAGAACCTTTGGTGGATACTTGGGTTGAAATGAAGAGGTTAATGAGGAGGAGATTTGTCCCTTCCTATTATCATAGGGACCTTCATAACAAACTCCAAAGACTCACACAAGGTAGTAGGAGTGTTGATGAATATTACAAGGAGATGGAGGTGTCTTTGATTAGAGCCAATGTGAATGAAGATCGGGAGGCTACTATGGCACGCTTTCGAGATGGGCTAAATAATGACATTAGAGATGTGGTTGAGCTACAAAATTATGTGGAGTTGGAGGACTTGGTACATCAAGCTACCAAAGTGGAGCAGCAACTTAAGAGAAAAGGTACATTGAGGAAGAGCTCTTCTAATTTCAATTCTTCAAATTGGAAGGAAAGAAATAAGAAGGAGCGAGTTACCTCTTCTAGCAACACCACGGCTGCACCTCAAAGGCCTCAATTCAAGTCCAATGAGACCTCTAAAAAGACAAGGAGTAGTGAGATAAAATGCTTCAAGTGTTTGGGGAGAGGACACATAGCATCCGAATGCCCAACCAAGAAGACTATGCTTCTCAAAGATAATGGAGAAATCACTAGTGAGTCCTCATCTGAATCTGCCCCAACTAGTGAGGATGAGTATGATGAGGAAATTGCACCGCAAGGAGATTTATTCATGGTGAGGAGGTTGTTGGGCAGCCAAGCAATGGATTTGGATGAAAGCCAAAGGGAAAATATTTTCCACACAAGGTGTATCATCCAAGGGAAGGTTTGTTCTTTAATTATTGATGGAGGGAGCTGCACTAATGTTGCTAGTGCAAGGATGGTCTCAAAACTGAATTTGGAGACTAAACCACACCCACGGCCATATAAACTTCAATGGCTTAGTGAGGATGGTGAAAAGAGAGTGAGTAAGCAAGTGGAGGTGGAATTCTCTGTAGGGAAGTATGATGATGCAGTTTTGTGTGATGTGGTGCCTATGGAGGCTTGCCATCTACTTCTTGGTAGGCCTTGGCAGTATGATAAGAAAGCTCTGCATGATGGGTTCACAAATAAGTTTTCATTTGTACATAAAGAGCGCAAGACTATTCTTGCTCCTTTGTCTCCAAGAGAGGTTGGTGAGGATCAATCCAAAATGAGAGATAAAAGAAAACAGGAAAGAAAAGAAAAAGAGAGTGAAAAGAAAAAGGAAAAAGGGAGTGAAAAGAAAAAGGAAAAGAGAGTGGAAAAATAGAGGGAAAATTGCAAAATCTGTTTATTAAAGAAAAAGAGGTGAAAAAGGCTATGCTCATGAAAAAGCCAATGCTTTTACTTTTGAGTAAAGAAAGTAAATTACATGAAACAGGTGCTACTAACTCTCTTCCTTGTGAAGTTTCTTCTTTGTTGCAGGAATTTGGAGATGTCTTTCCCAAGGAGGTACCTCATGGTCTACCCCCTCTACGAGGCATAGAACATCAAATTGATCTCATTCCAGGAGCTTCATTGCCTAATAGGCCAGCCTATAGGAGTAATCCTCAAGAGACCAAGGAGATTCAAAAACAAGTTGAAGACTTGATGCAAAAAGGGTGGGTGCAAGAAAGCTTAAGTCCGTGTGCGGTTCTAGTCATTCTAGTGCCTAAGAAAGATGGAACTTGGAGGATGTGCACTGATTGTAGAGCCATCAATAACATCACGGTAAAGTATAGACATCCCATTCCTAGATTAGATGATTTGTTGGATGAATTGCATGGTGCCTGTGTGTTTTCTAAAATTGATCTTAAAAGCGGATATCATCAGTTAGGATTAGAGAAGGGGATGAATGGAAAACTGCTTTAAAACCAAATATGGATTGTATGAATGGTTGGTCATGCCCTTTGGATTAACAAATGCTCCTAGTACCTTCATGAGATTGATGAATCATGTGTTAAGGGAATTCCTAGGAAAGTTTGTTGTGGTTTATTTTGATGACATTTTGATTTATAGCAAATCCTATGATGATCATCATGTGCATTTGAGGAGTGTTTTGGAAGCTCTTAGGCATGAGAAATTGTATGCCAACATGGAAAAATGTATTTTTGTACAGACCATGTGGTTTTTCTTGGTTTTGTTGTTAGCTCACAAGGAGTGCGAGGTTGATCAAGAGAAGGTGAAAGCTATTCAAGAGTGGCCAACTCCTAAGAATGTTAGTGAGGTAAGAAGCTTTCATGGTTTAGCTAGTTTCTATAGGAGGTTTGTTAAAGATTTTAGTACATTGGCTGCACCCTTGAATGAAGTAATTAAAAGGCATGTGGGATTTAAATGGGGTGAAAAACAAGAGCAAGCTTTTGCTGCCCTCAAAGATAAATTGACTCATGCACCTATCCTTGCATTGCCTAATTTTGCTAAATCTTTTGAAATTGAATGTGATGCATCCGTGTGGGAATAGGGCTGTTTTGATGCAAGATAGGCACCCAATTGCTTATTTTAGTGAAAAATTAAATGGTGCTATTCTTAACTATCCCACATATGATAAAGAGTTGTATGCATTAGTAAGGGCATTACAAATATGGCAGCATTACCTTTTACCCAAGGAATTTGTGATTCATAGTGACCATGAGTCCTTGAAGTATTTAAAAGGACAAGGTAAGCTGAATAAGAGACATGCCAAGTGGGTTGAGTTCCTTGAGCAATTTCCCTATGTGATCAAGCATAAGAAAGGTAAGGCTAATGTGGTTCTTTGATGCGCTTTCAAGAAGGTATGCTCTGTTCTCCACTCTTGAAACTAAATTCATTGGTTTTGAGCATATAAAGGAATTGTATGAGCATGATCCAAAATTTTCTCAGATTTATAAAAATTGTGTGCATGCTGTCCAAAATGGGTACTTTAGGCATAAGGATTATTTGTTTAAAGAGAAAAGGTTATGTGTGCCTCAAAGTTCCATTAGAGAGTTGCTTGTGAGAGAGGCACATGAGGGGGGCTTAATGGGGCATTTTGGGGTCCAAAAGACTTTAGACATACTGCATGAACATTTTTATTGGCCACACATGAAACATGATGTGCATAAATTTTGTGAAAGATGCATTGTTTGTAAGAAGTCTAAGTCAAAGATAATGCCTCATGGACTCTATACTCCTTTGCCAATTCCTGATTTTCCTTGGATTGATTTATCTATGGACTTTGTTTTAGGACTGCCTTGGACAAAGAATGGCAAGGATTCTATTTTTGTGGTGGTGGATAGGTTCTCCAAGATGGCTCATTTCATACCTTGCAAGAAGGTGGATGATGCTTGTCATGTGGCTGATTTGTTCTTCAAAGAGGTAGTGAGGCTACATGGATTACCTAGGAGCATTGTGAGTGACAGGGACACTAAGTTCTTAAGTCACTTTTGGAGGACACTATGGGGTAAGATTGGTACTAAATTGCTATTCTCAACTACTTGTCACCCCCAAACTGATGGGCAAACTGAGCTAGTTAATAGGACTCTTTCTACTCTCCTTAGGGTCAATATAAAGAACAGTATTAAGTCATGGGAAGAGTGTTTGCCTCATGTAGAGTTTGCATATAATAGGGCTATCCATAGCACTACTAATTGTTCTCCTTTGAAATAGTGTATGGATTTAACCCTTGACTCCTCTTGATTTATTGCCTATGCCTAACATTTCTGTTTTTAAGCATAAAGATGCACAAAGCTAAGGTGACTTTGTAAAGAGGTCGCATGAGCAAGTAAAAGCCCAAATTGAGAAGAAAATGGAGAGTTATGCAAAGCAAGCCAACAAGGGCGTAAAGAAGGTTGTATTTGAACCCGATGATTGGGTTTGGGTACACATGAGAAAGGAGAGGTTTCCATCTCAAAGGAAATCCAAACTCCAACCTAGGGGTGATGGACCCTTCCAAGTCTTGGAGAGAATAAATGACAATGCCTACAAGATCGACTTACCTAGTGAGTATGGGATAAGCGCCACTTTTAATGTTCTTTGACTTCTCCTCATTTGATGTAGGTGATGAGGAGCTAAATTCGAGGTCGAATTCTCTTGAAGAAGGAGGGCATCATGTGATCAAGGAAGATAAAGTAGACTCAAGAAAGCAAAGGCAAGGAGGAGATCCTTTGGAAGGAATTGGTGGACCAATGACTAGATCCAAATCCAAGAGAGCTAAGGAAGCTTTGGGCCAAATGATTTCAAGTTTATTTGAGGCAAAGCCCATTCAAGAAGAAAACAACTCAAGACTAGTCCATTGCATTCATGTGGCTGAACAAGCTTAGTTATACCTTTGGGCTTGTTAATTTTAAGTTAGTAATAATGTAATTGGGCTTGTAATTTCATATAGCCCATCAATTGTTTTTAGCTATTTAGCCTTTTACTCAGTTTTAATAAGTTTAGATTTTAATCTTGGGCTAAGTGTTTCAGCCCATTTGCTAAACTTTAGTTTAGTTTATAAACCTTGTAAACACATTTTGAAGGGGATTTTTGCCAAATTGAAATCAGAATACTTTAGTAAAAGTGTCTCTTTGGTTCTTGCTTGGAACCCTAGGTCTTATCAAGAGTTTCCAATTGCTCTTGTGGCGATCACCCTTGGCTTATCAATCATCCTTGATTGTGGCGCCCTCCAATCTCATTCCATTCCTTGTCTCTTCCATTTTTTTTTTGTGATTTTTATTTCTCCTTGATTGAATTACAACCACAATACACCAGAATTAGGGTTCATGGATAATGGATCATAACAGTTAGAAAGAGAGGAGGTTGAACTTTTGGGAAATTATGTTGTTTTGGTTGTGAGAAAGAGAGAGAGAGGAGACGGATGATTGGTTGTGGGGGAGAGGGTTTTACTATATATGGTAACCATGGGATGGTTGGAGGTGATGGGAATAAAGAATGTTTATTTTTACATTTTTGTAAAAAAAAAAAAAATTCCAAATTAGCCGTTAAGATGACATGGCGCTCCTCACCTCGGTTTGATTCGAATCCATCAGCAAACGAAATTCAGCCAATTTGACCGTTACATGAATTAACAACCACAACATCCTTTATAAACTTCTTTCCACTGTTCCCCTCTCAAATTCGGAAGTCTCTCTCTCTTTTGTGTCTCGGTATTTCTTCGTGCTCAAATTCAGAAAGCTCTTTCTCTCTCTCTCTCTCTCTCTCTCAGTCTGTGTCTCTCTCTCTATTTCGCTGTGCTCATTTATGGCGGACACAGATCAGAACATGGCTAGAGAATCAATACTGGAGTGTATCCACATGCACCCACTTCATCAAATCGAAGAGACACCCCCACGAGCCCCTCCTGAAGCAATGGTTCTTGCTGTCTCAAGAGTTGCAATTAGGAATGGTTTCCTCACAAGGTTTGGTGCAAAATAGAATCTTATTCACTGTTTTTTTCGTAATTTTCTCCTTTTTTCCCCCTTTTGGGATTTTGGGTGGCAAACGATTTTGGTATCTTTCAATTAAGGTTGCTGGTAATGATGTTATTTATTGCAAAGGAGACATTCGCAGAATGTACTGTTCTGCTTTTTCTTAATTTGAGAGCACAAGTTAAATTCATGGAATTAATTTACAGTTCCTTTTCAATTTGAGCGTGGTTGTTATGCCTTTGCTTTTTATCTATTCTATCTTCAGAATTAGACACTGGATTTGCATTATCTAGGTCAGAGTAATTGGCATAAGATCAAAGAAACAAATTAGCGTAAGATAGAAAGAAGAAATATATGTTTTTCAAGATTCTTGTTTATGATAGAAAGAAAATGATCAGCACCTACAGTGATGACCCGTTGAAGCCGGTATGCTGATCTAGACTCTCCCACACAGGCACAGAGATAGGCACATTCCTTATAGATATGTACTTTGGGATTTTTCTTGGATGACCAAGAGTTCATGGTGGGAATCTGGAGGAGGGTGACATCAATCTCATCTCATTTCAGGGCTAAGATGTAAATGAAGGATTGCAATTGTGCGTGAGGATCTCATAATTTTGGGAATTCGGGACCTGTTGCCACATTTGTATAAAGAAACTGTTTTGTTGGCTCTGTTGCTGCTGTTTGCAACTATGTCCTTGTAGAAGGCAAGTCTGTCTTCTCATTTTCTTTCAACTTTATTATAGATGAAGTTTAGACTTCTGTTTGTATATTTTTGTTCATGTGATTTGATTAGTGAATGTATTTGAATTATGTTTTTCTGCCATGATAGTTTCAATTTACTGAGCTTTATCAAATAGTTGTTATGATAACTATTGTTTTGATTTCAGGAATTCCAAGAGGATGTTGGGGCTCCTATATTTCTCGACTCCCTTTGTATATGGACTGATGACATGTAGAAGTGTTGAAGAAATGGTCTACAGGAAGCAGGTAACTTTTTTCCTTTTCATTGTTATTGTAGAATATCAATGTTATGGAGAGTTTTGGTTGAACTACGCGGTAAAAAACATACGTGGTTAACACGATCTTTTCTGCATTTAATTGTGTTCCATGGGTCTTGTTATACTGTCACTTTTGTGTCTTATGTATTTGTTATTTCAAGACCACTATTTGTTTCTAGATATTTAAATTTAAGCTTTCCTAGAATACTGTTTGATGGCTTAAAGTCTACTTATAAATTGTTGTGGTAAACACTTTATTTGAATCTAGGCTTTATAGGGATACTTGTTTTTTGTTTCCTGTATTTTTTTGGATTAGGCATGTCATGCGTACATATTGTAAGGAGTGAACATGTTTTTATTCATGAAAGTTAATTCCATGCATGTAATTAACTTTTAAACTAGTACATACATACATGGGAGCTAGTTGTTTTATTTTTCTTTTGGGCTTTACCATTTTGCTCTTGGTTTTTGTTTGTAACATGAGAAACAACTTTCCTTAGGAGTATGTTTAAATTTGATATGTCGAGATGATTCGTTATGAATTCTGGTGGTAATGTATTGCATTTGGTGCTCCAAAATATGGCATTTCGTTACTTTTCTCATGAATCACATGATCTTAAGCTTTTTGATATTGTGAAGAAAGTTGCTTTATGAATTATTTTTCTTCTTTTTTTTTTTTTTCTCTGAGAAAATTGCTACATGTTTTTGGAGTCTAAGATTTGTACATAGTAGTAACATCTTAGCTAATTTTAGCTTTGTTAGTAATCCTGTAGCCTAATAATTAGTCTTACTTTATGAACATGGAGAGGTGGAATAGTTTGGTAATGGTATCTTCATTGGCTTGTCCTTGTAGGCAATATTCTGCAAATCATTAGGAAGAAATAGAGAACAAAGTCAACAAGTCACCGCTCTCTCTCTTTCAATTCATTCGTTTCATGAAGAGAAAGGTACCTATCCCTTTTCAATTTTCAATTTTTTTTTAATATTCAATATATTTGGTATGTTTCTCTCATGTTAAATGCAAGGAAAATTGAGAGAATTTTAACATTTAAAATTGTTAGATACAAAAACTATTCAAGTGCCTCTGGCAGGTTCACAAAAACTGCCAGAACTATGATTGAGCAGCGGCATTATTTGATTTTAACTATTCCAATATGCAGCTCAATATGTGACTGTCCTAATGTATAATGATAAGTTACCACTGCCTCATGGGAGACATTTGTCTCTCGTATTCATGAACATCAACTTATTTTGAATCAACGGCCTTATCGACTTGATGAATCAACAAGTGCTTTGGTTTTGTCATTGAATTACTGCACATATATTTGCTAATTTGTGGGATAACTTAAACTTTTTGACCTGTTTTGAAATTACAACAGGTCTTTTTGATTATTATGACATACTGGGGAAAACTACTAATCTCTTGTTGCCAAAACTCATTGTTGAGACATTGACTATCCTTGCATGAGAGAAGTATGCTATCTACTTATGCATTTTCTGGAATTATATCTTGCTCATGTTATCTCATTTTCTTGGATACGGCAGAGCTCTTGTTTGCTCCTCTTGGATCTGACTTGGTTTGCCGTTTGGCACGTTATATAGTAAGAATTTTACGATATCCTAATTCCACCCAAAAATTATGAAGCAAACAAAAATATTTAATATTTTATTCACTTGGTGCTCGAGACAATTATTTAAAAATTTAAAATTATTCAATAAATAAGTACTCCTTTGAGTACTGTACTGTATGGAGTATCCCAAGTGATGCAACAGGAAACAAATTATGCTACAATTGTAGTTCTTCTTATTCTTCTTCTTCTTTTTTTTGGTCCATTTTTATTTCAAAGAGTTCCAGTTTTTGTTTAATCTTCAGGAATAAGAACTAGTTCTGTTTTTTTATTTTTATTTGATTGTACAGTTCCAGTTTTTATTTAATGTTTACGAATAGCATAGTTTGTTTATTATTTAAATATTATATGAAATGATTCTATGTTAGTCTTGTATGTTATTCCAGTTTTTGTTTATTCTTGATTTTAGTTTCTATGAATATCCTTTTTTCTTTCTTTTTTTTCGTCGACATGAATATCCTATGTTAGTCTTGATAGTTCGGATTGTCGGACGCTAGGATGCCTGATGCCTAGTTCCTGGTGCATGGAGCTCGATGTAACTATGTTGCACCAAAGCCACATGTAGTTCACTAAAAGCCCAGTCGGGTGGCACCGAGACTTCAAAATTGAGTATCCTCTATGTTGCACCAAACTAATACTGAATGCTTTTTAATTAGTTTAATTTTCACAATAAGCGTTGCTTCATTGTCTAATTAAATGCTTTTTTTTAAAAAAAAAAAAAATTTATGGCTCAATCAACGTGTTGAATTTCACGCATTCTGTTTCTTCTTTTCCATCTTCTCACACTTAATCTTAGTTAGGTTTTATTTTTATTTTTTGTTTATGTGATTCTAAATTTGGATGCTAATAACTTTTTCAGCAAATGTAAATTGAGTGATTGATTTAAAAAGTGAACACTCCACTCCAAGTTTACATTAGTTTAATTTGGTGGATGGTAATTGTTGTTTACAGGGTTCTTGTGTTGAATTGTTCAGGTACGATGTTTTCCTTGAGGAAAGTTTTTGTACAAGAATGTTAAAAGGGTCAATGGTTTCTTGAGAGTCATTTATAGCAACTATGAGCTTTCTGCATATGCTGCAAATTTTGGGGAGGAGCTTTCTATGAATGTAAGTACCATAATACTTATATTCTAGTTTCATACGTACAAGATAGGCAACACCGATTTGATTCAAGAACCCCTTTCAAATATTGTTATGATGATTCACCTATCCCTGATGCTGTTAACACTCCAATCTTTACAATCGTTCAGCATTTTATTGGCGATCCTACCCTAAATCTTTTGGGAAGATTTTTGAAGGTATTTTATTGGGATTTTTATCCCAAAATTCTGGTTCAATTTGAGTAACTGGCATAAATTTTTCTTTTGCCAGATATTGGGTTTGGGATTTTTTGATGGTTGTTTGGGTAGTCGCTAATTGCTTAGACGACTCTTGTTTGGTAGTTTGTTTGCTCAGATTTTGAATCATGAGGGATAATGGATATTCCTCATCATCTTCATCCGAGGCAATTTGTAACACCCTAATAAGTTCATATTACGCTTAAGTCGTATTACGGCGTTTTATTAGTTGTTACTTATGCTCGTGGGAAACTAAACTTCACTTGAAATTAATTTACGCGGAAAATACAGTAAATTTTTTTTTTTTGAAATATGTCGTCACTTTTGGAAAGTAAAGCCTTGCGCGAGAAGATAACAGTAAACGGGCGTATCGCAGAGATTTCGATATAAATGGAAGGAATAAGAGATAAATCATAATATCATACATTCAAATTCCAACATCAACCACATAACATAATTATCCGCATAATATCCAACAAATACATAAAAAGGGAACTCATGGTCATGCCATGGCCCCAAAATATCAAAAGTACAAGTCTGATAAGGTCTAAATGCAAATGAAATACAACAGATAAGGAGCAATGTTGGGATAAGCCCACGTAGACATATACTAGCTTCTCTGCCCCTTCCATGCCCTTCCATCGAACGGATTTAGGTCCTCGAATGCCTAGTCCCCCACGTTGCTCGGCCTCGGCCTCGGGGAACACGAGGAGTACGAATGATGTGGGGGTGCCTGCTAATCACCTCGATACGACGGATGCGACGGCCGGGAGTATAGCTGCCCACCCATCGAAGAACGTGCCTCGGAGGGATCCTCCTCAGATGCGACAGGCCGATACTCGGGGAGTGGCGGCGAAGCTGCTGCGGCCCTAGGGGTCGCCGTCGAACTCACATCGACCACGGGAACCTCTGGCGGCGACACTGGCTCGGCCACGGATAGACCTGGAGACATAGGCTCCATCTCGATCTCAGGCAATGGCTCGGGCGGGAAATCCCAAGGACTTAGCGGCTGTCCAAGGCGTGACGATGATACGTCCACAGGGGCTGGCGGGATCTCTGGCTCCTCCTGCTCAAAAACTCGACCCGGATAGAAGTATGTGCGAACTATCATGGTGGTTGTGGCCACGATAGCGTGGGCGTCCTCATCGTAGGCCCACTCATGGTGGGGAGGCTCCATGCTCCATGTCACGTGAGGCTCCATGAGTATCTGGTGACGAGACGGAAAAACAACTAGGATGAGAAATGAGATTTCTCAGTAGGACTCGACCCTGACACGCTGGTGTCATCGTCATCGTCCCAGCCACTTCGGTTTTGAATGAAAACTGTGGGCATTCAATAGGTTCAATTATTTGATTTTCGAAAACATTACGATCCGAAGTGGATTCCATTTTAGTACTTATCCTCGTTGTGTTAACAACATCATGACATACATGAAAGCTTATATGACTATTCATAACATACATAAACATGTTGAGAGTTATACTCTTTACTTGGGTTGGACCGAAGTCCCTTTCTTTCCTTAACTTGACTTATCTTAATTCCTTTCTTTCCACCCACTAAACACAAGTGGTAATGAGCTCATACCGTGGCCGTCGCCACCATAAAATTTCGGTACTTACACTAGCTGGGTCATGCCATACCTCATGTAAGCCCTATCCCCTATACTCACACTAGCTGGGTCATGCCATGCCTCATGTGAGTCGTGGGTGAGGGGAACTTAGATTAGGTCACCTTCCCTTTTTAAGGATCACACACTTTATTGAATCTTTCTTATTAAACTTATGATGCAAAATATTTCTAAATCCACAATTTCTACAAAATTTCGGCAGCATAACGGCTATACCGAAGCTTCCCAAAATTTTGCCAAACAGAATACCAGTATCATAGCATCATATCATATCATCATCATCATTTTATCATTGTCATGGCATCATAATCACATCATCATCATAACATCATGCTTGCAACATAAACATAGGCATATACTCAAGCAAAGTCTTATGAGCTTAGCTTAGCAAATTAGGTGCAAGCTTTTACGTTGGCTTTCGTTTTATTCGTTTCTCTTGTTAAGGATTAGGTGAGCTTAGTATTTTATTCTATCTAGTCTTCATTAAGTAAATTATGAAGTTTCATTACTTTAGGCTAAGGCCTTTTACCTTTTTAAGTCATTTATGCATAGTCTTACTTAAGGTTAAGTTTTGACAGTTTTACTTTTACCCTAGGCAGTAATTTTAAAAATTCACCATAATTTGGTATTTTATCATTTTGATGCAAAATTTTATATGCTTATAGGGTTCTGAGTCTAGTTTTTAACAAAAGAAGTGCCACTCAAAAATTCGTTGTCTAACTCCAGTTATGCATATTTTCTTCTGACTGTTCAGTTTCTAAGTTCACTCTCGGTACAGTGGATTGTTACTTCTCATTATAATTGCTCAGAAGGAATCTAAGAAAACTGTTTTATGGGTTTGTTCCTCTATGTCTTAGCTTTCATTTAAACTTGGTCTCACTCAAAAATCATTTTTGTAGCTCAAGTTATACACATTTTAGTGTAGACTGCCCAGACAGAAACCAATCCGAGAACAATCCACTTTGAAAAATCATATCTCACTCATTTTAACTCCGAATCTTATGTATTTTATATGTATGGAAAGCTCTCTGAGTCTATTTTCATATAAAATTGGTTCCACTAATTTCTGAGTTTTCTGAAAAAAGTTATACTATTCGATTTACAGACTACTAGAAAATCCAGATTTTACGTTTTGATTTTTCTCATGTTTTCTCCAAAATACTCAACCTCACTTTCAAGAAAACATTCTCAAGTTATAAAACACTCATATACCATGAAAGATTAGTGAAAAACTAACATGTTGGAGTTCAAAAATATTGAGTTCAACCATGCATCACACCAAACCAAAAACATGTTTTCAACAAACAACCATACAAGCAACAACATCTCATTTTATGACAAGGATGGCTATGATGCCCATAATCAATCTTTAAAATCACCTAGCTGTGGAGAGCATAGGAGTTCTAAAGCTTGAAAAACAAGAGAGAAAAAGAGTTTAGAGCCACTACCAAGAAGCTTTCTTTGAAGGAATTTGTGATGGAAGAAGGTGATGGTGGTGGTATTCCTCCTCTTGGATCTTGAAAGAGGCTTGGTATGTGATTGTCTTTGATTCTCCAAGAACAAGAAATGGTGGCTCTTGAAGAGCTTGTGAGTGGGATGAGGAGAGGAAAGGATGAGAGAAGTGGAAGGATTCTAGAGAGAAGTTGGAGAGTTTGGAGAGAAGGAGGAGAACTTTGGAATTGAGGAGAGAGCTTTGTGTGTGTGTGTGTGTGTCTTTGGGAGAGGAGTGAAAGAATGAAAATTAGGAGAGAGGATGGGCTGAAGGTGGCAAGTTTGAGGGGGGGAGAGATGATGTGACTTTGCTTCTTACAACAAGCAAGAGAGTGGAAAAACCTTGGGGCAAAAGGGTGAGTTGTTTTTCATTTGAGTCTTGGAGGCATCCTAATGTCCAATTTGGGTTTTTCTCTAGGGGTTAAAAGGGAGTACCCCTCTTAGGATTTGGTTGCTTGTCTAAGACTCATCAAAGTGTCAAGATCTAATGGTGAATGACAAGGATCCTAGTCTTGGCTTTTGATCTAATGGTGTAGGATTAAAGAGATTGAATGAAGGGTGAGATGTTGCTCCTCCTTGGTATGTCTTTTTAGGGCATATGTATGGAAGAACTTTTATCTCTAAATGTTATTAGAATTATTTAAATGTAATTTAACTTAATTGGCTTAATTACCCATGAGTTAACTCTTGTCAATTACACTTTTTATGATGTCTTACATTACGGTTAAGCATATGCTTAATTTGGGGTTTAATTTTTCAAAAGTTGTCTTAAGTGTCTTAATCATTATAAACTTAATTAGTATGGTTAGATTGTCTTACTTTTGTTTTGGCACCTTCGAGTAATTAAGGATTAGACGATTAAGGTTTTATTAAAACGCTTAGGACATTATGATTAAATTGTTGGCTAGACTTAATTTACTAAGCTCTTGCTCTCGGGATTAATCGATTAGTTCTCAATTAATCGTTAATCCCTCTAATTAGCCAGGAACACCGAGCTAATTAGCTTAGGTAGAAATGGGGATGTTACATTTCTCCCCTCCTTAAAAAGAATTTTGCCCTCAAAATTCATTACACGAAACAGGTGGGGGTAATCTCTTTGCATCTCTGCCTCGAGTTCCCACGTGTGCTCTTCCAAGTTTCCTCTTCCCCAGGCCACTTTCACTAGGGGCACAGACTTGTTCCTCAGCTGCTTGACCTTCTATCTATGATTCTCATAGGCGGTAGGTCGAAGGTCAGGTCTTTCCTTAACTGTACACTTTCTGGCTCAAGAAGGTGATTGGGGTCGGAGTTGTACTTTCTTAGTTGGGAGACATGGAAAACATTGTGAAGGTTTGACGAATGAGGTGGTAACGCTATCTGGTAGGCAACTGTTCCTACTCGTTTCAAGATTTCAAAAGGGCCAAGAAAACGAGGGCTCAACTTTTTGACTCTAAGGGCTCTACCTATGCCTGTTGTAGGAGTGATTTTCAAGAATACGTGTTCTCCTTCTTGGAACTCGATTGGCTTCCTCCTCTTGTCCGCATAGCTCTTTTGACGGCTTTGTGCAGTGAGAATCCTTTCCCTTATCCTCTTAATTTGCTCGGTGGTTTCTCTAACCAGATCAGGCCCTAAGAGGCTTTGCTCACCCGGTTCATACCAACAAAGCGGGGATCGGCACTTCCTACCATATAGAGCTTCATAAGGCGCCATCCCAGTGCTAGCATGAAAACTATTATTGTAGGCGAACTCAATGAGGGGTAGGTGTTTGTCCCAACTTCCGGGTCGATCCATTACGCATGCCCTTAGCATATCCTCTAGGGTTTGTATGGTTCTCTCTGATTGTCCATCAGTCTGGGGGTGGTAGGCTGTACTTAAATAAAGTTTCGTCCCAAATGCCTTTTGCAAGGCTCCCCAGAACCTAGAGGTAAACCTTGGGTCTCTGTCCGACACAATGGTTGCAGGTACTCCGTGCAGTCTTACGATCTCTTGGATATATAGCTGGGCTAGCTTATCCAAAGGATAATTCGCTCTTATGGGTAAGAAGTGGGTAGACTTTGTCAATCTATCCACAACGACCCATATGGCATCAAATCCACCTTGGGTTCGGGGTAAACCCATCACGAAGTCCATAGAGATTCCATCCCATTTCCATTCAGGGATCTCCAATGGTTGCAGCATGCTTGAGGGTTTTTGGTGCTCAATCTTCACCTTTTGACAAACTAAGCACTTATCCACCACATCTGCTATGTCTCGTTTCATGCTTGGCCACCAAAACATCCTCTTGAGGTCTTGGTACATCTTCGTTATGCCAGGATGCATGGTGAAATGACCTTTGTGGGCTTCTTCTATGATCGTCCTCCTCAAGTCATCCCTAGCAGGCACGCATACCCTTTCTTGATACCTCCACACGCCATCAATGCCTTGAGTAAAATCTTTCAGCTTTCCCTCCTTCACCTGAGCTACAATCCTCAAGAACTCTTCATCCTCTTCCTGAGCCCGCATAATTTGTCCTCTGAACTCACTTGTTACCTTGATCAGACTCAACCTCATGCTACGAGGGGTCAAGGTAACTCCGAGGTTCAAGTCTCTAAAGCTCTCAATCAACTCCGCTTCCTTGACCATCATCCACGACACATGCAATGATTTGCGGCTCAGTGCGTCCGCCACCACATTGGCCTTACCAGGGTGGTAGTTCAACTCGAAATCGTAGTCCTTCAAGAATTCTGTCCACCGCCTCTGCCTCATGTTATGCTCCTTCTGATCAAACAAGTACTTCAGACTCTTGTGATCCGAAAATACCTCAAACCTAACTCCATATAGATGGTGCCTTCATATCTTCAAGGCAAACACAACGGCCGCTAATTCCAGGTCATGGGTCGGGTAGTTAACTTCATGAGGTTTCAGTTGCCTAGAGGCGTACGCTACCACACTATGATTTTGCATCAGAACACAACCTAACCCTCTTCCAGAGGCATTACAGTAAACCTCAAAGGCTCCCTTAGCGTCAGGCAGGACTAGTACAAGTGTAGAAGTCAACTTCGCCTTCAACTCTTGAAAACTTCTCTCACACTCTTCAGTCCACACAAAAGCAGCATTCTTCCTAGTGAGCTTAGTCGAAGGTAGGGATATATGAGAAAATCCCTTTATAAACCTCCGATAATAACCGGCTAGGCCGAGAAAACTCTGAATCTCCGTCACCGTCGTCGGCCTCTCCCAGTTCATTACAGCTTCCACCTTGCTTGGATCTACGGATATCCCTCCCTTAGTCACGACGTGACCCAAGAACTTCACTTCTTCTAGCCAAAACTCACACTTCGACAGCTTCACATAGAGCTTCTTATCCCTCAATATTCCCAACACAATCCGAAGATACTCTTCGTGTTCCTCCTTTGTCTTTGAATAGATGGGGATGTCATCTATAAAGACCACCACAAACTTATCCAAATACGGCCTAAAGATCCTGTTCATATAATCCATGAACACAAATGGGCATTGGTCAAACCAAACGACATTACTCTAAACTCATAATGCCCATATCTAGTCCTAAAGGCCGTCTTGGGAATATCTTTCTCCTTTACTCTAATTTGATGGTATCCCGACCTTAGATCTATCTTGGAAAACACCACTGCTCCTCTGAGTTGATCCATCAAATCGTCTATCCTTGGTAATGGGTACTTGTTCTTCACTGTGACCTTGTTCAACTGCCGATAATCCACGCACAGCCTCATGCTTCCATCCTTCTTCTTGACAAAGCGATGCAGGGCTCCCAAGGTGAGGCGGCAGTCGCACAAACTTTTTTTCCAGCAACTCCTCCAATTGGGTCTTCAGCTCTTCCAACTCCAAAGGGGACATTCGGTAGGGTGCAATAGATATTGGTCCAGTCCTTGGCACCAATTCTATGGAAAACTTTATCTCTCTCTCAGGGGGAAACTCAGGGATATCCTCAGGGAAGACTTCAGGGTACTCATTCACCACAGGAATCTCATCAAGAGCTTGCTCTAGTTCAACCTCACTAGCCGATAGGAGAACGTATTCTTGATTCTTAGTCTTACAACAGTATAACACGATAGGTTTCAAGCTTAAACTAACAGGTTTAGAAGGTAAGGAAGGGAATACGATTGTTTTGGTAGCACAATCTAACATAACATGGTTGGCTAAGAGCCAATCCATGCCTAAGATTAGATCTAAACCAGACAAAGGAAGGCAGATTAAATCGGACTCATAAGTCCTACCCTCAATATGAATTTGACACTTCAAACAACACAGACAAGTTCTAACTGGTTTCCCAGTGGGAGTAGAAACAAGCAACATATAAGGCAACTCAGAAATAGACAACCCCAATCTACTTACGCAATCATGGGAAATAAAAGAATGCGTAGCGCCAGAGTCATATAGTACAGTTAAGATGTTACCATTTACTTCGCACGTACCTCGAATGAGATCGCCAGACTCCGTGGTATCCTCGGCATTCATGGTGAAGACCCTCCCGTGGCGTTGCGGTTTGGGGGCAGATGTGTCCTTCGTGCAGTTCTTGGCAAAATGGCCGGGCTGTCCACATCTGAAGCAAACGTTTTGTCCGGCGTAGCAAACCCCTTTATGTTGCTTCCCACACTTAGGGCAAACGGAATTGGTTGCAGGCTTCGGAGGCTGGCCGGCGGGTCTTGAAGGGTTGGCCGAGGATCTCTGTGGCTGCTTGCCTCTAGAACCTTCACCATGGTAAGGCTTCTTCTGTAGGGGCTTCTTCTGTAGGGGCTGCTTCTGGTGTTGCCCTTGAGATGCTTGCCTTCTCTTATGGGCTTCTGACCTCTAGATAGCCAGCTTGCGGTTGCAGTCCTCCACCACGCGACTCTTATTGACAAGGGCCGCATAATTCCGAATCTCTAGCGGGGCCACGGATGCCAGGATGTCGGCTCTCAAACCTCCTTCGTACTTCATGCACTTCCAATGCTCATCGGGGTTTCGCTGATAAAGCGTGGAGAACTTACACAGCTCCTCAAACTTTGCTGTGTAATCAGCAACGCTCATACCTCCCTGGTAGAGCCTCAGGAACTCCATCTTCTTTGCATTCCTCATAGACATAGGGAAATACTTCTCGTAGAAAGCTGTCTTGAAGGCGTCCCAAGTGATTTCCCTTTGGTTGCTCTCCATCAAGCTCTTCGCTCCCTTCCACCAGAATTCAGCATCCGCCTTCAGCATATAGGTAGCAAAGGCTACCTTTTGGGTCTCCGAGCAAGTCAGCACTGAGTAGATCTTCTCGATCTCTTTAATCCATTCATCAGCTTCCTCAGGGTTGAAGGCCCCCTTGAAACTGGGCGGGTTAGCCTTGCGGAACTCCGCGAACTTCTGATATTCCGTACTTGCCCCATTTCCGTCGATGGACTCTTCAGACCTTCGATTTAGCTGATCCATCATGTGTTCAGCTGCCGTAGCTTGAGCTTGCATGGCATTCGCCATCTGTTGAAAGGTCCTCATGAAATCAGCGATGTTCGTGCTGTCGCTGAGCTCAGTGGCGGTACGTCTGTGAGTTGCCATTAGTTCCTGAACACACCAAAACAAAATACCGAGTAGATCAGGCCCAATATCAAGCATAAGCATGGCAGCAACTAAAGGCAATCTCACACGACGGTCATGCATTCTAAGTCCTATATCCCATCATACAGACAGTATTCTTAGCACGACTTAACATAGCGCACGTAGAATTATGCTTGGAAGCATAGTCAGTCCAACCTCAGGCTTTAACAGGATGAACTGCTCTGATACCATAATGTAACACCCTAATAAGTCCATATTATGCTTAAGTCATATTACGGCGTTTTATTAGTTGTTACTTATGCTCGTGGGAAACTAAACTTCACTTGAAATTAATTTACGCGAAAAATACAGTAATTTTTTTTTTTTTGAAATATGTCGTCGCTTTTGGAAAGTAAAGCCTTGCGCGAGAAGATAAAAGTAAACGGGCGTATCGCAGAGATTTCGATATAAATGGAAGGAATAAGAGATAAATTATAATATCATACATTCAAATTCCAACATCAACCACATAATATACATTCAAATCCGCATAATATCCAACAAATACATAAAAAGGGAACTCATGGTCATGCCATGGCCCCAAAATATCAAAAGTACAAATTTGATAAGGTCTAAATGCAAATGAAATACAACAGATAAGGAGCAATGTTGGGATAAGCCCACGTAGACATATACTAGCTTCTCTGCCCCTTCCATTGAACGGACTCAGGTCCTCGAATGCCTAGTCCCCCACGCTGCTCGGCCTCGGGGAACGCGAGGAGTACGAATGATGTAGGGGTGCCTGCTAATCACCTCGATACGACGGATGCGACGGCCGGGAGTATAGCTGCCCACCGAAGAGTGTGCCTCGGAGGGATCCTCCTCAGATGCGACAGGCCGATACTCGGGGAGTGGCGGCGAAGCTGCTGCGGCCCTAGGGGTCGCCGTCGAACTCACATCGACCACGGGAACCTCTGGCAGCGGCACAGGCTCGGCCACGGGTAGACTTGGAGACATAGGCTCCATCTCGATCTCAGGCAATGGCTCGGGCGGGAAATCCCAAGGACCTAGCGGCTGTCCAAGGCGTGACAATGATACGTCCACAGGGGCTGGCGGGATTTTTGGCTCCTCCTGCTCAAAAACTCGACCCGGATAGAAGTATGTGCGAACTATCATGGTGGTCGTGGCCACGATAGCGTGGGCGTCCTCATCGTAGGCCCACTCATGATGGGGAGGCTCCATGCTCCCTGCCACGTGAGGCTCCATGAGTATCTGGTGACGAGACGGAAAAACAACTAGGATGAGAAATGAGATTTCTCAGTAGGACTCGACCCTGACACGCTGGTGTCATCGTCATCGTCCCAGCCACTTCGATTTTTGAATGAAAACTGTGGGCATTTAATAGGTTCAATTACTTGATTTTCGAAAACATTACTATCCGAAGTGGATTCCATTTTAGTACTTATCCTCGTTGTATTAACAACATCATGGCATACATGAAAGCTTATATGACTATTCATAACATACATAAACATGTTGAGAATTATACTCTTTACTTGGGTTGGACTGAAGTCCCTTTCTTTCCTTAACTTGACTTATCTTAAGTCCTTTCTTTCCACCCACTAAACATAAGTGGTAATGAGCTCATACCGTGGCCGTCGCCACCATAAAATTTCGGTACTTACACTAGCTGGGTCATGCCATGCCTCATGTAAGCCCTATCCCCTATACTCACACTAGCTGGGTCATGCCATGTGTAACATCCCCATTTCTACGTAAGCTAATTAGTTCGGTGTTCCCGGCTAATTAAAGGGATTAGCGATTAATTGAGAACTAATCGATTAATCCCGAGAGCAAGAGCTTAGTAAATTAAGTCTAACCAACAATTTAATCATAATGTCCTAAGCGTTTTAATAAAACCTTAATCGTCTAATCCTTAATTACTCGAAGGTGCCAAAACAAAAGTAAGACAACCTAACCTTACTAATTAAGTTTATAATGATTAAGACACTTAAGACAACTCTTGAAAAATTAAACCCCTAATTAAGCATATGGTTAACCGTAATGCAAGACATCATAAAAAGTGTAATTGACAAGAGTTAACTCATGGGTAATTAAGCCAATTAAGTTAAGTTACATTTAAATAATTCTAATAACATTTAGAGATAAAAGTTCTTCCATGCATATATGCCCTAGAAAGACATACCAAGGAGGAGCAACATCTCACCCTTCATTCAATCTCTTTAATCCTACACCATTAGATCAAAAGCCAAGACTAGGATCCTTGTCATCCACCATTAGATCTTGACACTTGGATGAGTCTTAGACAAGCAACCAAATCCTAAGAGTGGTACTCCCCTTTAACCCCTAGAGAAAAGCATAAATTGGACATTAGAATGCCTCCAAGACTCAAGGAAAAACAACTCACCCTTTTGCCCCAAGGTTTTTCCACTCTCTTGCTTGTTGTAAGAAGCAAAGTCACATCATCTCTTCCCCCTTCAAACTCGCCACCTTCAGCCCCTCCTCTCTCCTCATTTTCATTCTTTCACTCCTCTCCCAAAGACACACACACAAAGCTCTCTTCTCTCTCCTCAATTTCAAAATTCTCCTCCTTCTCTCTAAACTCTCCAACTTCTCTCTAGAATCCTTCCACTTCTCTCATCCTTTCCTCTCCTCATCCCACTCACAAACTCTTCAAGAGCCACCATTTCTTGTTCTTGGAGAATCAAAGACAACCACATATCAAGCCTCTTTCAAGATCCAAGAGGAGGAATACCACCACCATCACCTTCTTCCATCACAAGTTCCTTCAAAGAAAGCTTCTTGGCAGTGGCTCTAAACTCTTTTTCTCTCTTGTTTCTCAAGCTTTAGAACTCCTATGCTCTCCATAGCTAGGTGATTTTAAAGATTGATTATGGGCATCATAGCCATTCTTGTCATAAAATGAGATGTTGTTGCTTGTATGGTTGTTTGTTGAAAACATGTTTTCGGTTTGGTGTGATGCATGGCTGAACTCAATATTTTTGAACTCCAACATGTTAGTTTTTCACTAATCTTTCATGGTATATGAGTGTTTTATAACTTGAGAATGTTTTCTTGAAAGTAAGGTTGAGTGTTTTGGAGAAAACATGAGAAAAATCAAAATGTGAAATCTGGATTTTTTAACAGTTTGTAAACCAAACGGTATAACTTTTTCCAGAAAACTCAGAAATTAGTGGAACCAATTTTATATGAAAATAGACTTAGAGAGCTTTCCATACATATAAAATATATAAGATTCGGAGTTAAAATGAGTGAGATATGATTTTTCAAAATGGACTGTTCTCGGATTGGTTTTTGTCTGGGCAGACTACACTAAATGTGTATAACTCGAGCTACAAAAATGATTTTTGAGTGAGACCAAGTTTAAATGAAAGCTAAGACATAGAGGAACAAACCCATAAAACAGTTTTCTCAGATTCCTTCTGAGCAATTATAATGAGAGGTAACAATCCACTGTACCAGGAGTGAACTTAGAAACTGAACAGTCAGAATAAAATATGCATAACTGGAGTTAGACAATGAATTTTTGAGTGGGACTTATTTTGTTAAAAACTAGACTCAGAACCCTATAAGCATATAAAATTTTGCATTAAAATGATAAAATACCAAATTATGGTGAATTTTTAAAGTTACTGCCTAGGGTAAAAGTAAAACTGTCAAAACTTAACCTTAAGTAAGACTATGCATAAATGACTTAATAGTTAAAAGGCCTTAGCCTAAAGTAATGAAACTTCATAATGTACTTAATAAAGACTAGATAGAATAAAATACTAAGCTCACCTAATCTTTAACAAAAGAAGCGAATAAAATGAAAAACCGAATGTAAATGTAGTTAATGTACTAGATTAAGTTCATAAGATTCTAATCAAACTATAATGCAAAACCTAAACTATAAATTTTCCAATTTAAAATATGAAAATCATATAAGTCAAGTTAGAATAATTGAGAAGAAGGAATCAATAAAACGAAAGCCAATGTAAAAGCTTGCACCTACTTTACTAAGCTATGCTCATAAGACTTTTCTTGAGTATGCCTATGTTTATGTTGCAAGCATGATGTTATGATGATGATGTGATTATGATGCCATGACAATGATGAAATGATGATGATGATATGATATGATGCTATGATACTGGTATTCTGTTTGGCAAAATTTTGGGAAGTTTCGGTATAGCCGTTATGCTGCCAAAATTTTGTAGAAATTATGGACTTAGAAATATTTTTGCATCATAAGTTTAATAAGAAAAGATTCAATAAAGTGTGTGATCCTTCAAAAGGGAAGGTGACCTAATCTAAGTTCCCCTCACCCACGACTCACATGAGGCATGACATGACCCAGCTAGTGTGAGTATAGGGGGATAGGGCTTACATGAGGCATGGCATGACCCAGCTAGTGTAAGTACCGAAATTCTATGGTGGTGACGGCCACGGTATGAGCTCATTACCACTTATGTTTAGTGGGTGGAAAGAAAGGACTTAAGATAAGTCAAGTTAAGGAAAGAAAGGGACTTCGGTCCGACCCAAGTAAAGAACATAACTCTCAACCTGTTTATGTACGTCATGAATAGTCATATAAGCTTTCATGTATGCCATGATGTTGTTAATACAACGAGGATAAGTACTAAAAATGGGATCCACTTCGGATAGTAACGTTTTCGAAAATCAAATAATTGAACCTATTGTATGCCCACAGTTTTTCATTTAAAAACCGAAGTGGCTGGGATGAGGACGATGACACCAGCGTATCAGGGTCGAGTCCTACTGAGAAATCTCATTTCTCATCCTAGTTGTTTTTCCGTCTCGTCACCAGATACTCATGGAGCCTCACGTGTCATGGAGCATGGAGCCTCCCTACCATGAGTGGGCCTATGATGAGGACGCCCACGCTATCGTAGCCATGACCACCACGATAGTTCGCACATACTTCTATCCGGGTCGAGTTTTTGAGCAGGAGGAGCCAGAGATCCCGCCAGCGCCCGTGGACGTATCATCGTCACGCCTTGGACGATCGTTGGGTCCTTGGGATTTCCGCCCGAGCCATTGCGAGATCGAGATGGAGCCTATGTCTCGGTCTACCGTAGCCGAGCCTGTGCGTGCCAGAGGTTCCGTGGTCGATGTGAGTTCGACGGCCACCCTAAGGCGCGGCGGCCGCGCCACTCCCGAGTATCGGCTGTCGCATCGAGAGGATCCCTCCGAGGCACGTTCTTCGGTGGGCAGCTATGTTCCTGACTGTCGCATCCGTCGTATCGAGGTGATTAGCAGGCACCCCCGCATCATTCGCACTCCTCACGTTCCCCGAGGCCGAGCAGCATGGGGGACTAGACATTCGAGGACCTGAGTCCGTTCGATGGAAGGGCATGGAAGGGGCAGAGAAGTCAGCATATGTCTACGTGGGCTTATTTTGATTTGCGCTCCTTAACTCTTGTATTTCATTTTGTATAGGATCTCATCAGACTTGTGTACCTTTGATATTTGGGGCCATGGCATGACCATGAGTTTCCTTTATATGCATTTGTTTGGATATTATGAGATTAAGTGTATTATGTAGTTGATGTTATAATTTGAATGTATGACTTTATGATTTATCTCATGTTCCTTCCATTTATATCGAAATCTCTGCGATACGCTCGTTTACTGCTATCTTCTCGCGCAAGGCTTTACTTTTCCAAAGCAACGACATATTTCAAAAAGAAAAATTTACTGTATTTTTCGCGTAATTTAATTTTAAGTGAAGTTTAGTTTTCCACGAGCATAAGTAATAACTAATAAAACGCCGTAATACGACTTAAGCGTAATATGGGTTTATTAGGGTGTTACACCATGCCTCATGTGATTCGTGGGTGAGGGGAACTTAGATTAGGTCACCTTCCCTTTTTAAGGATCACACACTTTATTGAATCTTTCTTATTAAACTTATGATGCAAAATATTTCTAAGTCCACAATTTCTACAAAATTTATTGACATAACGGCTATACCGAAGCTTCCCAAAATTTTGCCAAACAGAATACCAGTATCATAGCATCATATCATATCATCATATCATATCATCATCATCATTTTATCATTGTCATGGCATCATAATCACATCATCATCATAACATCATGCTTGCAACATAAACATAGGCATATACTCAAGCAAAGTCTTATGAGCTTAGCTTAGTAAATTACGTGCAAGCTTTTACGTTGGCTTTCGTTTTATTCGTTTCTCTTGTTAAGGATTAGGTGAGCTTAGTATTTTATTCTATCTAGTCTTCATTAAGTAAATTATGAAGTTTCATTACTTTAGGCTAAGGCCTTTTACCTTTTTAAGTCATTTATGCATAGTCTTACTTAAGGTTAAGTTTTGACAGTTTTACTTTTATCCTAGGCAGTAAATTTAAAAATTCACCATAATTTGATATTTTATCATTTTAATGTGAAATTTTATATGCTTATAGGGTTCTGAGTCTAGTTTTTAACAAAATAAGTCCCACTCAAAAATTCGTTGTCTAACTCCAGTTATACATATTTTATTCTAACTGTTCAGTTTCTAAGTTCACTCCCGGTACAGTGGATTGTTACTTCTCATTATAATTGCTCAGAAGGAATCTGAGAAAACTGTTTTATGGGTTTGTTCCTCTATGTCTTAGCTTTCATTTAAACTTGGTCTCACTCAAAAATCATTTTTGTAGCTCGAGTTATACACATTTTAGTGTAGACTGCCCAGACAGAAACCAATCCGAGAATAGTCCACTTTGAAAAATCATATCTCACTCATTTTAACTCCGAATCTTATGTATTTTATATGTATGGAAAGCTCTCTGAGTCTATGTTCATATAAAATTGTTCCACTAATTTCTGAGTTTTCTGGAAAAAGTTATATCATTCGGTTTACAGACTGCTAGAAAATCTAGATTTTACGTTTTGATTTTTCTCATTTTCTCCAAAATACTCAACCTCACTTTCAAGAAAACATTCTCAAGTTATAAAACACTCATATACCATGAAAGATTAGTGAAAAACTAACATGTTGGAGTTCAAAAATATTGAGTTCAACCATGGATCACACCAAACCGAAAACATGTTTTCAACAAACAACCATACAAGCAACAACATCTCATTTTATGACAAGGATGGCTATGATGCCCATAATCAATCTTTAAAATCACCTAGCTATGGAGAGCATAGGAGTTCTAAAGCTTGAAAAACAAGAGAGAAAAAGAGTTTAGAGCCACTACCAAGAAGCTTTCTTTGAAGGAATTTGTAATGGAAGAAGGTGATGGTGGTGGTATTCCTCCTCTTGGATCTTGAGAGAGGCTTGGTATGTGATTGTCTTTGATTCTCCAAGAACAAGAAATGGTGGCTCTTGAAGAGCTTGTGAGTGGGATGAGGAGAGGAAAGGATGAGAGAAGTGAAAGGATTCTAGAGAGAAGTTGGAGAGTTTGGAGAGAAGGAGGAGAACTTTGGAATTGAGGAGAGAGCTTTGTGTGTGTGTGTGTGTCTTTGGGAGAGGAGTGAAAGAATGAAAATGAGGAGAGAGGATGGGCTGAAGGTGGCGAGTTTGAGGGGGGGAGAGATGATGTGACTTTGCTTCTTACAACAAGCAAGAGAGTGGAAAAACCTTGGGGCAAAAGGGTGAGTTGTTTTTCATTTGAGTCTTGGAGGCATCCTAATGTCCAATTTGGGTTTTTCTTTAGGGGTTAAAGGGGAGTACCCCTCTTAGGATTTGGTTGCTTGTCTAAGACTCATCCAAGTGTCAAGATCTAATGGTGGATGACAAGGATCCTAGTCTTGGCTTTTGATCTAATGGTGTAGGATTAAAGAGATTGAATGAAGGGTGAGATGTTGCTCCTTCTTGGTATGTCTTTTTAGGGCATATGCGTGGAAGAACTTTTATCTCTAAATATTATTAGAATTATTTAACTGTAATTTAACTTAATTGGCTTAATTACCCATGAGTTAACTCTTGTCAATTACACTTTTTATGATGTCTTACATTACGGTTAAGCATATGCTTAATTTGGGGTTTGATTTTTCAAGAGTTGTCTTAAGTGTCTTAATCATTATAAACTTAATTAGTAAGGTTAGATTGTCTTACTTTTGTTTTGGCACCTTCGAGTAATTAAGGATTAGATGATTAAGGTTTTATTAAAACGCTTAGGACATTATGATTAAATTGTTGGCTAGACTTAATTTACTAAGCTCTTGCTCTCGGGATTAATCGATTAGTTCTCAATTAATCACTAATCCCTCTAATTAGCTAGGAACATCGAGCTAATTAGCTTAGGTAGAAATGGGGATGCTACACAATTTCTGCCCAAGATTTTTTTGGGAGTTTGGTTAGGCCTTGATCTTGAAAGGCTAACAATACCAGAGCGACGGGGTGGCCGGAAGGGTGGAAGGGATCACAGGGGTATAGAAGAGGGGTGGAGGCGGACTCCTAATTACATGCTTATGCAGATGCAATGCAATAATATAAACAAATAAAACTAAAACAGAGAAGCCAGAGCGCGGTAGTCCGTCGGGACTGGCAGAGGGAGAAAGAGACCAATAATCAAAACAGAAAAATATGCATAAATGAAAAATTTTATTGCATAAGAAAAGCTTACAGGAGTATCTCGGACTCTTACAAACTCTTCTCTGATTTTTTAGTGTTCTCTGCTAGAGGATGCCTTCCTGAAGAGTAAGCATTCCTTTATATAGAAAACTAGATTGACTATTACAACAGTTCCGGTTACAAAACCTAAACAGTACAGGTTACAAAACCGACACTATTACAATAGTAAAAGTTTGATCAAACACCAACAGTAATAAAGTGACCTCGATGGCTGAGCCTTTTGTCTGCTTTTGAAAAAAGCAGATTCCTGCTGCAGGCAAAGTTTGTTTGTCATTTTCTGCCGACAGTGTTGTTTGTCGTCATCTTAATAGTCTTCACCCAAATCAATTCCGAAGCAATCATCTTCATTTTGGTAAAAACCGGATGATGATTCTGAGGAGGATGATGAAGGTGGTAAATCCTGTTTGGCTGATGACTCAGCTTCATCTTTTTGAAGTAGCTTTAGGATATCTTTCGAGTTTTGAGCAAATGACTCCTTGCTTGTAGACGCTCCTAAGGCCGCTAAGATTTGAGACCTCTGATTCAAAAATTTACAACTTTCCGGATCAAAGGCCGAGAGAAGTTTGGGATTCTTCTTGAACCAATCTTTAATTTTTGTTGGTGATCCAGAAGTATCGAATTCCGCCCACCATTTGACATATGCCTGTCTTTGAAGAAAGGGCAGTAAATTTTTGTTTTCATGAACTCCAAAAACATATCGCCAGGAGTAAATCGAAGCTAATGAAAATTTGGAATAAAAATGGAGATCTACTGGGAATGGATCTCCTGAATTATTGAACATTTTCGAAAAAGTTTGAAATCCTTCTAAGACACTGCTAGGAAGGATCTGGTCAATTGGTCCAAAGAAATTCCACCATTGGGAAAACCAATGTGGGAATTTGTATAAAGCATTCCTTTTAAAATAAATCAGCCATGAATGGCGGAAGGCTTTATTTTGGAGCCAAAATACGTTGGTCCAGGCTTGAACATAATCCCAGTAATTATATCCAATTGGATCAAAGTTTTGAGAAAACTTTTTAATATTGTTTGGATTTTTTCCAAAATCAGATGGTGTTAAAACCTTAAGAATTTGGAAAGTTGAATGTGTAATGTTTGGAGGACTGGCTTTGTCCTTGTAGTGTTTGATGGACACTGAGTCAGAATCTATCAGGATAAATTCATAATAATTTTGTGTCCTGTTTGGGGAAAGAGGTTTGAAATGAAAATCTTTTGGGAAGATTTTTGAAGGTATTTTATTGGGATTTTTATCCCAAAGTGCAGTTCAATTTGAGTAACTGGCATAAATTTTTCTTTTGCCAGATATTGGGTTTGGGATTTTTTGATGGTTGTTTGGGTAGTCGTTAATTGCTTAGACGACTCTTGTTTGGTAATTTGTTTGCTCAGATTTTGAATCATGAGGGATAATGGATATTCCTCATCATCTTCATCCGAGGCAATTTCTGCCCAAGATTTTTTTGGGAGTTTGGTTAGGCCTTGATCTTGAAAGGCTAACAGTGTTTGGATTGGGAAGGCATAATCTTCCTTGGTTTGTTTACGTGTTTCTTTGGGTAGATGACCCGGATATGTTGGGTTCTTGGGTAGATGACCCGGTTTGATTTTTGATTTTGATTTTGATTGCCGGTTAGGACAATTTATTTTCCTTTTCTTTTTCTTTTGTTTTTCCTCCTTTAGAGGAGGATGATGATTTTGGCATTCTTTTCCTGCAAAAATTCACGTGTGAAGTGTCGGGAGAGAGTTTGCAGTGCCTTTGAGATACTCTATATCAAAATCAAAAACACTTAAAATTGCTTGCCATCGTGCAAAAATTTGTTTTGATGCAAGGTTTTTAACATCTTTTTGCAAAATGTCTTTTGCTGACTTACAGTCTACTCGAACCAAAAATCTTTGATTCAGTAAATCAGATTGAAATTTTGAAATGCAGAGAACAATTGCTAAAACTTCTTTTTAATTGTAGAATACTTACATTGGCGATATTCCAATGCTTTGAAGTATATGCAATGACATGCTCTCTATCATTCATTTTTTGTTTTAAAATGCCGCCAAAACCTAAGTCGGAGGCATCGGTTTCAACAATTTTGAAAGCTTGAGGGTTTGGTAAGTAAAGACAGGGAAGAGTTTTGACCTGTTCTTTGACTTGTTTGACAATGTTAGTATGAACGTCCGTCCAAGGTGGAGGAGCCTTTTTAAGACGTTCATGGAGTGGTTTGATAAGATTATTAAGCTGGGGAAAGAAGTCAGAGATATAATTTAGACAGCCTAAAAATCTTTGCAATTGAGTTTTGTCAATAATTTGATTGGGAAAATTATCAGCAAAACGGATTGCCCGTTCTATTGGGACAATGGTACCTTGAAAAATATTATGTCCGAGAAATCGGATTTTTGTTTGGAAAAGATCAATTTTTGTTTTAGAAACGGCAAGGCCATTTCTTTTGATTATATTCACAAAAATATGAATATGTTTGAAATGTTGATCAATGGATTGAGATAAGATTAAAACATCATCTATATAGACAATGATAAAGTTTGAATAAGAGTCAAAGACGTCATTCATGATTTTTTGAAATTCAGATGGGGCATTTTTTAGTCCAAAGGGCATTACATTCCATTCGTATTGCCCAAAAGGAACAGTAAAAGCTGTTTTATAGCGATCACTTTCTTGAATTTGGACTTGCCAAAATCCAGATTTCATGTCAAATTTTGAAAATATTTTGGCTGAATGCAAACGATTCAGGAGATCTTTTTTGTTTGGGATCGGATATCTGATCCATTGAAGGGCTTTGTTTAAAGGCTTATAATTAATCACAAGCCTTGGGGTGCCACGCTCAATTTCCGCTTGTTTATTGACATAAAAAGCAGAACAAGACCATGGACTTTTGCTTTTTCGGATTAGACCTTTGAGAAGAAGATCATCGATCTCTTTTCTACAATAAATAAGGAGATCCTCATTCATCTATATTGGTCTAGCTTTTGTTGGAATTTGTCGTTCATGGAAATCCTTTTCATAAGGAAGACTCACGACATGTTTTTTCCTTTGCCAGAAGGCAGTAGGGAGATCAGAACAAATTGAAGTTTGAATATGTTCAAGAAGATTTTGGATCATTTTTTGAACATCTGGTTTGGAGAGTTGGGAATCAATATTCTTAAAAGAAATTTCCTCTTTTAAAAAATTGATTTGATTTTGCTTAGTTTGAATTAAGTTAAGCTTTTTTGAAATCGGTTTTCTTAAAAAAGGAAAACTGATTATCTCACCTAGATATTTAGTAAAAATACCTTCACTAGTGATGTTTAATGGGAAAAGAGACCTAATAAAGGGTGTTCCTAGGATCACCGTATTACTAAGATTCTTTACCAATAAAAACGAGGTTTTTATTCTAAGGTTTTGATTTTCAATCACAGCCTCAGAAAGTTTGAAATTGATTTTGAGTTTTGAACCACTAGCAGTACTTAGTTGTTCAAAAGTTTTTTCAAAATATTTTGTCGGAACAAGTCCTTCCTGTATGCAATTTGAATCTGCACCAGTATCAAACAATCCAACAGTCTCAAGAACAAAATCTTTTATTTTTATTTTGATGTTGATGTAAAATATTTGGATTTTTAACATGTTAATTAATCCAAGAAATTCATCATTGTTTGAAAGATTTTGAGAGCTATCATCAGAAATAGCATCAACCTTTTGATTGTTTAGTAGGGTATCAATGATTTCCTGCTGAGAATCTTGTTGTTCTTTAAGAGTTTTGACTTCAATCTTGAGATTCTGGATCTCGTGTTGAAGATCATAAATAATGCTTGGTTTGTGAATTTTTCTCAATTTTCTTGAGAGTTTGATTGAGACTAAATTTATTAGTCTGGATTGAAGGTTTGACTTTAGAAGTACTGGCCTCTAAAGTATTTTTCAGTTTGTTGAGATACATTTTTTTCTCATCAGGATCTGGAATAGCGTTTATAACTTCAAAAAGAAGCTCTTGTTCTTTGGAGAGAACATTAATGGATGATTCTTCAGTAATATCTTCAGAAGATATTTCTTCAGTATCATCAGGAATAATGGATTCTTCAGAGGATATCTCATATTCCTCTTCAGAAGTTTCAGCAAGCAAATTATTGATCTGCTCTTCGATATTGGGCTCAAGGTTTAGGGCTTTTATTTTTTCTTTAAGCCTACAGTTTCTAGCTATGTGACCCGTTTTACCACATTTGAAACATGTAATAGGCTTGTCAGTTTGATTTGGTTGAGTATTGGGTTTCCTCGGTGGAGGCTTAACCCTTTTTGGTTTGGGCTTCGGGGGAGGCCTTTTGTTTTTGGGCTTGGATCGCTTTTTTGGGCAGGGCAAACCGAATTGTTCGCAAAAAGTGCCCATTTCACGCCTATTTTTGTTTTTCTCTTTGGCCAATTGATTTTGGATTTTATCATCTTGGCAGATTTTTAAAGCCACTTTTTGGATATAAGCAATTAGTTGACTGTAACTTAACTGCTCATAATGGATGTTTAGTCGGGAGGCCGGTTACTAATTTTCCCCTAACCTTGTCTCCGAGAGATTTTGGAAGACCAGCCAAAAACTTTTCTTTCCAGAAAGGCTGTTGACTATCTTCTCGAGTGAAAACTCTGGTAAGGAAAGTGTCCCTATACCAGCGGAAATTTCCAAGTGTTTTACACTTGAGATTGGACAACAATTCTACTGACCTATCCTTCCAGAGGGTAGGATCGCCAATAAAATGCTGAACGATTGTAAAGATTAGAGTGTTAACAGCATCAGGGATAGGTTCCCCATTGCTGGTAATGGGTGTTTTGTCGGGTTCAGTTTTAATTGCATAAAGGATTTTTGATTTTTCAGAATCAGTAAGATAATTATCCCACCATCCTTTCAATTGTCCAGAAAATCCAGCAACTAAACTTTCAACAATTGTATCCTCCGAACAATTGAGGTTTGTAGAATACGCAGTCACAACCATAGTCATATGTTGCAACGTATTCATAATTTGATATTCAGTTTGACCATCTATGTTCCATTCATAGATGTTGTTGGCACTAAAGGACTTAATACTTAAAGATTTCTCTTCAAGTAATAAATCGGGGAGGAGTAAGCGCGTTGGTAATAAAGTTTTGAAGGTTTTTCCAATTTTGAGAAATAACTTTGTTCAATTTTGTTCTTCAGAGTTTTCTGAAAATTCAGTTTTTTCAAGAGCACTAATAATCCTTGATTTAGAAGTCTCTTGCTAGGGAGTGTCAGGAACAACAGTTTCTAAAAGTTTGAGTTTCTCGTTGATTTTGTTTAAAAACTCATTTTGAGAAGAAAGAGTTTTAGTAATTTTAAAAGGTTTGAAAAGAGGTTTGACTTCTTGTTTTTGAGACAGGTTTTGAAGAAGACTCTTCTTTAACCTTGATAGTTTTCGCAAGAAGTTTTGGACCTATAGTTTGGAGATATTTGTTTGTATAATTGGATTGCTCCATGAGACTCTTGATGTCTCTTGGATTCAAAGGTTCATCATCCTTTCTAAATTTGAAAGGTGATGCAATAATAGGTTTGCCATCAGCATCCTTAATATTAGGAAAATTTGGAACTTTGTTTCAGGAGGAAGTTCTGATTGAACAGTTTCATTGTTTTTAAGATGCCAAAGAACATCTAAGGTTTTCTCACTAAACTCTGTTTTCCAAGGGTAATTAACCTTATTTTTAACAGAATAAGCGTGAAACCAGTCAAAGAAAAATATGTTTTGTTTGACCCTGTTAAGAAAATCATAAAAATTTTCTTGGATATCTTTCCTGTTTTTTCCCTGATAATTTTGAAAAAACCAATTTCTTTGAGGGGCCAAATCCTCAGAGTAAAAGTTTTTCCTAAGGGATTCTTTATCTATGGTGAACTCTGTAACACCCTTCCAAGCACAGTACTATGCTTAAGTCATAGTACCACACCCTGGAGTATTCATTCTTGTTACAGTGGACCTCATCTGATAGCAACTTCAGCCGTCTTCAGAAACTTCTACAATTATCTGGAGACAACATGGAAGTAGGAGTGAGAATTATAAAATTCTCAGTAGGATTCTCTAATTTTCATACATAGTGTCATCATGGTCGTCTCCAGTTTGCTTCGGTTTACTTTGAAAAGGTGTGAACATGCTGCACAAACGGTTTAATTTTTACATTTCGAAAAATGTCTTATCCGAAGCAAAGTTCATTTTTACTCACATACTGGTCCCTTAGGAAAGTGTACACAAGATTAATTCATGAATAATATCATGGATAATAACTTCAACATATAAAACGCACATAGTATTAATCTAATGGGAACATAACATCTGTACCTAACTTAACTTGCACTTGAATTCATACATATATATAAAATTTTACATTTCTTTCATTCGGCACACCTAGGCGTTATGTATCGCTGTCCCTAGGGTGCTTGGATCTGTCTACACTTGAGCGTGACGTATTGCCATCCTCAAGTGCAACATCATACCATATTCCAGAGTATGATCGCCATGTCATACCCCATCAGAGCGTAATCGCCATGTCACGTTCCTTAGGAATAGGGGATCCTCATGCTATATTCCAGAGTATGATCGCCATGTCATACCCCATCAGAGCGTGATCGCCATGTCACGTTCCTTAGGAATATAGACTCATCATTATATCTTTACATGCCACATTGCAGAGTATGATCGCCATGTCATACCCCGTCGGAGCGTGATCACCATGTCACGTCCCTTAGGAATATGGGATCTTCATGCTATATTCCAGAGTATGATCGCCATGTCATACCCCATTAGAGCGTGATCGCCATGTCACATTCCTTAGGAATATAGGACCTTCATTCGTTACTTACACTAGCTGGGTCATGCCATGCCTCATGTAAGTCCTACCCCCCATATTCTCACACTAGCTGGGTCAATGCCATGCCTGATGTGAGTGGGGCATATACTTATTTATTTAGCCTTTAAGTCTTTACTCTTTAACCTTTACTGCCCTTGGGTAGCCTGGCCTTGGAGTGAGCTTGTCAGCTCAACTCATGACCATTGTCACACCGACTCACCCACAAGGGAATTCACATCTTTAGGTTCACACTTAATATACTTATATCTTTTCATTCTCATGCGTTGTCAAGCATAGTCATGTTAAATGTACTCGTACATATGCTACATCAGTATTTCTCATATATCTCACATCCTACTGCTTCTTGATTTATTCTCATATATTCCATATCATAAATTCCTTGTAATTTAGACACTCATGGTCGCCTAGACTCTGTAGTAAATTCGTGACATAATGGATCAGGTCCGTTTCCCCATGAATAGTGCTAGCTCTCACGGGCAACTCAGTCATAACAACATAATCAACTTAACACATATATATCAATATCAAGCGGCTATCCTCAACTCAAACTTTATATGTTTAGTAATACTTGTGAAATCTTCAATTGGGTCACTTTGTGAAACTATCACTTTGGCCATTCTGCTACCTTCTATTCGGTTCTGCCCGAATTTCATATGATCCACTTTTATTTCTATTCAACTCATTTAGATCTAAAATTTGGATACATCATAGCTCTATATGTCTACTTTCTAACCTCTTTGGTCCCATATCATTTAGATCCATATAACTCAAGATATTTAAATCTTACCTCAACTCGTTCAGTCACTAGCCCGAGTTACACTCCTGGAAGTATAAATTCACTAAAAATCGAAACTAAGCTCAAATCATGCGAAATTGGTCTCATATTGAAGCTAACAGGACAACCTTTCATTTGCCATAAGTTTCACTCCATTTTCTTAAGTATACCTCGAGTTATAAGTCCTGAAAGTCTACCTTTCTGAACTACTCTATTTTGGCCTAGATTGGACATAGGACAACTTCCTCGAATCACTGGGAACAATTGGGACCATAACAAACTCGGAATCTTATATTGGGGTGTTCCCCTGTGTGTAAGCTTTCCAAAAAAATTAGTTTCACTCGATTTGGAGTTGTATAGGATGAGTTATACCCTCCTCATGTCACCCTGCTCGTATGAAAATCCTGAACCCTAGGTCAAACTTCAAAAATTCGTATCTCCCTCAATACTAATCCAATAACCTTATATGATATATCTATGGAAAGCCCTGAATGTCTACTTTCATCTAAAAGTGGTTTCATCAGATTTGACCGATTGTAGGCGGCGCCGTACACTCCGTCGTACGGACTGCCGTGGAATCTCCACCAAGACAGCACCCTCATCCATCCATTTCTCTTAGTTTTCTTCTTCTAATTCTAATTGCCACTCAAGATTTCATATTAATCCCATATTAATCCAATCATACACATCCAATATATCATCAAATAATCATAAAAAGTAATCTTTCATGCATCCTTAGTTTAGAGAAATTAAGATTAGAGATTGAATCCTACCTTTCTGGAGTATGATCTTGCTGAACGGATGTTTTGGATTAATGGAACTTGCCCAAGCCTGAAGATTTGATGGAGTTGGATTTGAGAGAGGAAAGGAAGACGAAGGCTGGAGCAAGGAGGAGAGGGAGATGTAAATCAGCTGGGAATGAAGAGAGAAGTCTGACTTAAATAGATGGGGTTAGTTGGAATTGTGCGTGTTGATTGGTTGGAATTTTGTGGTTGAAGATTGGCCATGTCTCTCACTTTTGTGTTAAAATTGCCCTCCACGTCGTCCAAAAACTGGAATACGCTTTCGTCCTACATGAAAGCAGGTCGTCCTATAATACTTTAAGTCGGAACTCGTGACCTTTTACATTGCTTGAAGCAGAATCGGGATGTCGGAACTCGTACCATGTTGTTTGTGACGTGAGGAAATCTTGAATCAAGGTCGGAGGTCGGAAGCCATGCAACTGACTATCATATAATCTCGGAACTCCTAGTTCAAAGTCAGGACTCCTTGTAATAAGCTCAGATGTCGGAACTCGGGTGATTCGAATCACATTTCCAAACCCAAGTACTTCAACTCGGAAGTCGGGACTTATATGCGTTGTGGTTGGTGACATCGGAAGCTGGGTATATTTTCCTTGAGAAATGAAGTCGAATCTCATGGAATTACGTTCATTAAGTCGGAAGTCGTGATTCGTACATACCTATTCGGATGAAGTCGGAATTCGTAATTTATAGGATCTGGCACTTCAACTCGATATCGGAACTCGGGAAAGAGATAAAAGACCTTGGTAATGAACTCGGAATCCAATTCAGCTAAAACTCGTAAGTCGCATTTCATGTCCATTTTGAATCACCTAATGTCGGAACTCGGATATCACGTACTCGAGCATAATGTCGGAAATCGTTTACATGAAGTCGTATATTGGAAATCGGAAGCATCTCATTCAACTCGTAACCATCACGTGAAGTCGGAGGTCGGATTGGACATGAAGTCGAAAATTGTGCAAGAATGAACTCGGAACTCGGAAATAATATCTTATTGAAATCCAAAGATGAAGTCGGAAATTGGGATTGATCAATCCTGATGACGAAGCCGGAACTCGGAAATCGGGATGTTACAAACTCAGACATCATAAGGTTCATTCATAAAGGAATATGTTGGAGATTGAATAGATTTTTGGTCTTCGTCTTCCTTTTGATAAACTGGTCTAGGAAGATCAGAAGACATATCCAACCCACGAAGTCGGATATTTGGGATTTCAGTTTGTGAGGCCGTGGAAAAGGACTTTTTAGACATAACAGAAGCTGCTGTCTTAAAATCCTCAGAGACCTCAGACCTAGAGGAAGTTCCAAAATGGAATGAGTTTCTTCTGTCAAAGAATAACTCAACTTTCCCAGTGTCATATTGTTTGATATCCTGAAAGTCAGGAGTTGGCTTTGGTTTAGCAGGAACAACTCTGTCGAGCGTCCATTTTTGAGGAAAGTTTATTTCACTCCATTGAATAGCCTTAGGTACCGTTACCTTGGCTTTAGTTTTGTCAGTGAGAAACAAAGTAGTTTCTCCATTTTGTTTTGGTTTGAGGACCCTAGAGATCATGGAATTCATGACCTTGTATTGGACCCTGTAGGTTAAGTTTATGGGTACAAATCCAGACTTCATATCAAGTCCAGATATTAAAAGATTAAGAGTCAGTACATCAATGATATTTCTATCAGCGAGACTAACTGTAAGATCTGAGAAACAATTAAAGTAAATTGGCTCATCACAGATACTAGTTTCAACAGTTCTAAGAAGAGAATTATGAAACTGATTATGTCTAGTATCACGAAGACAAATTAGGACGGAGGTATTCATACCCAATCGATGGTTGGTTTGAGGGATACTTGAGCACCTATGTGAAGAAAATTAAATTCTTCTTTGTGTTTTCTGATTGATTTGTTTGAAAGAAGTTGAAAAGTTTTTTCAATTTCATCCAAAGGGACGACTTCTTCTACAGTTCTAACAATATAGTCAGATTTTGAGAAAAAGGTTTTCTTTTCAGTCTTGTAAATTTGAGTTTCAGGGATCCTGGGCATTTCCCAAGTTCCTAGATCCTCATTGTTTATATCTTCAAATCGGATTTGCTCTTTGAAAATATTGTTTGTTTTGTTTTTTGTTTGATGATCATTTTCATGATCATTAGAAGAGGAAGAAGATGAAGAACCAGTAGAAAAACGGTGAGAGAGGGATCGAAAAAACATAATTTTGATTCCCCTACTGATATCAGTTTCTTTAGGTTCAGTAAAGAATCATGATAAGATTTAACCAATTAATTTTATCTGTTGAACTAAACATTAATATTCTCCTTTTGCTGATAAATTTTATTTAAACCTTATTTTAAAGTCACTTTTAAATAATTCTTTTAAATCCAAGCCACTTACTTACTGCCCTTAACCACAGCGGGACTTACTGCATGCTTCCAGATTATCAAGAATTATTAAAGTTTCTTTTCCAACCAAAATAAGGAGTGGATCAGCATAAAGAATATTAATATAGAGTTCAATCGGATAAAATTTCTAGTTAAATCAAACCATAATCCCCTACTTCCCCCTCAGGCTCTGATACCAGAGCGACGGGGTGGCCGGAAGGGTGGAAGGGATCACAGGGGTATAGAAGAGGGGTGGAGGCGGACTCCTAATTACATGCTTATGCAGATGCAATGCAATAATATAAACAAATAAAACTAAAACAAAGAAGCCAGAGCGCGGTAGTCCATCGGGACTGGCAGAGGGAGAAAGAGACCAATAATCAAAACAGAAAAATATGCATAAATGAAAAATTTTATTGCATAAGAAAAGCTTACAGGAGTATCTCGGACTCTTACAAACTCTTTCCCAATGGTGGAATTTCTTTGGACCAATTGACCAGATCCTTCCTAGCAGTGTCTTAGAAGGATTTCAAACTTTTTCGAAAATGTTCAATAATTCAGGAGATCCATTCCCAGTAGATCTCCATTTTTATTCCAAATTTTCATTAGCTTGGATTTTCTCCTGGTGATATGTTTTTGGAGTTCATGAAAACAAAAATTTACTGCCCTTTCTTCAAAGACAGGCATATGTCAAATGGTGGGCGGAATTCGATACTTCCTAGATCAGTCAACAAAAAATTAAAGATTGGTTCAAGAAGAATCCCAAACTTCTCTCGGCCTTTGATCCGGAAAGTTGTAAATTTTTGAATCAGAGGTCTCAAATCTTAGCGGCCTTAGGAGCGTCTACAAGCAAGGAGTCATTTGCTCAAAACTTGAAAGATATCCTAAAGCTACTTCGAACAGATGAAGCTGAGTCATCAGCCAAACAGGATTTACCACCTTCATCATCCTCCCCAGAATCATCATTTGGTTTTTACCAAAATGAAGATGATTGCTTCGGAATTGATTTGGGTGAAGACTGTTAAGATGACGACAAACAACACTGTCGGCAGAAAATGACAAACAAACTTTGCCTGCAGAAGGAATTTGCTTTTTTCAAAAGCAGACAAAAGGCTCAGCCATCGAGGTCACTTTATTACTGTTGGTGTCTGATCAAACTTTTACTATTGTAATAGTGTCGGTTTTGTAACCTGTACTGTTTAGATTTTGTAACCGGAACTGTTGTAATAGTCAATCTACTTTTCTTTATAAAGGAATGCTTACTCTTCAGGAAGGCATCCTCCAGCAGAGAACACTAAAAAATCGGAGGAGAGTTTGTAAGAGTCCGAGATACTCCTGTAAGCTTTTCTTATGCAATAAAATTTTTCATTTATGCATATTTTTCTGTTTTGATTATTGGTCTCTTTCTCCCTCTACCAGTCCCGACGGACTACCGTGCTCTGGCTTCTCTGTTTTAGTTTTATTTGTTTATATTATTGCATTGCATCTGCATAAGCATGTAATTAGGAGTCCGCCTCCACCCCTCTTCTATACCCCTGTGATCCCTTCCACCCTTCCGGCCACCCTGTCGCTCTGGTATCAGAGCCTGAGGGGGAAGTAGGGGATTATGGTTTGATTTAACTAGAAATTTTATCCGATTGAACTCTATGTTAATATTCTTTATGCTGATCCACTCCTTATTTTGGTTGGAAAAGAAACTTTAATAATTCTTGATAATCTGGAAGCATGCAGTAAGTCCCGCTGTGGTTAAGGGCAGTAAGTCAGTGGCTGGGATTTAAAAGAATTATTTAAAAGTGACTTTAAAATAAGGTTTAAATAAAATTTATCAGCAAAAGGAGAATATTAATGTTTAGTTCAACAGATAAAATTAATTGGTTAAATCTTATCATGATTCTTTACTGAACCTAAAGAAACTGATATCAGTAAGGGAATCAAAATTATGTTTTTTCGATCCCTCTCTCGCCGTTTTTCTACTGGTTCTTCATCTTCTTCCTCTTCTAATGATCATGAAAATGATCATCAAACAAAAAACAAAACAAACAATATTTTCAAAGAGGAAATCCGATTTGAAGATATAAACAATGAGGATCTAGGAACTTGGGAAATGCCCAGGATCCCTGAAACTCAAATTTACAAGACTGAAAAGAAAACCTTTTTCTCAAAATCTGACTATATTGTTAGAACTGTAGAAGAAGTCGTCCCTTTGGATGAAATTGAAAAAACATTTCAACTTCTTTCAAACAAATCAATCAGAAAACACAAAGAAGAATTTAATTTTCTTCACATAGGGTGCGTTCAAGTATCCCTCAAACCAACCATCAGATTGGGTATGAACACCTCTGTCCTAATCTGTCTTCGTGATGCTAGACATAATCAGTTTCATGATTATCTTCTTGGAACTGTTGAAACTAGTATTTGTGCTGGGCCAATTTACTTTAATTGTTTCCCAGATCTTACAGTTAGTCTCGCTGATAGAAATATCATTGATGTACTGACTCTTAATCTTTTAATATCTGGACTTGATATGAAGTCTGGATCTGTACCCATAAACTTTGTAACACCCTACTTATTTAATGCTATGCTTAAGTCATAGCAAGAAATTAAGTAGTTTGTGTTACTGTGTTAATATTCTATTTACGTTTCATTTATCCGAATCATTTGGGGGAAATGGGATGTCATACAATGAACGTGATAGAGTTTATTTCGTTATAACCACACAGTAAGCATAAATAACACACATACTATCAACTGTATATAGGTATAGATAAATATAGATGGGAACCACTGTTTTGATTTACAGACAAGTTTCAAAATAGGATACATAAGTGGGGTCGGGTACTAAAAAGAAACATAAGACCCATGTCAGTTGATCCGATCCTACGTGGTCCTCAGTGGACGTTTCAAATTTATCATTGCATGTATGACCCAAAGCTGCATACTACCAAAACAGGGTCATGCTGTACAATACGGCCTGTGGCTGACCTACTCAGTCAGGTAGCCGTTGGCCACCGGGCCCGGCTGGTGAGTAGTCAGGAACTGATCCAGAGGAGGGGGAAGATGAGCCGGTGGCCTCCGAGGGGTCGCTCTCGGAGCTGAGCGGGATGTTTGGTACTACCTGCGGAGGTGACTCCGGTGTAGGGTCAACAGGGGCTACAGTCTTTGCAGTGCGGCGGTGGAGGATGTGCCGCGTACAACGGGACCTCAAAGTATGGGGTGGTAGGATCAAAAGCAGGATGATGTAAGGGGACAGTAAAATCCCTATCACTAAATAGATACAAGCGAAACTGGCAAGAGTTGGCTATATACAATGAGCCTACTGCCGGATCATGGTGGAGCTGCAAGTCTGGAATCTCAACGAAAAGGGTAGTTGTAGTGTCCATCGTCCACGTCTGAGAATGAGACGGAAATGCGAAGCGAGGTGAGAATTTCGAGAAATTCTCAGTAGGGTTTGCATATAGTGTATACTGACCTCGCGTTCATTCTCAGTTGCCTCGGATTTTATGAAATTTTCTTAAAACATGAGATTAAACTTAACTACATATACTTAGTAAGGCTGAGAAAAATGTCTAGTCCGAGGCAAGGTTCAGTTTTACTTAAATAACATAAGAAATAGAATAAACCATCAACGCTAATACATAGGACAAAGGGGCAAGAGAGTGTATATACAACCACAAGTAAACACACAGACAAGCGCAAGCGGTATGCAATGACATGTTAAATGCAGCCATGCACTTGATGTAATTATGCAAATCTCATTCTTCATAACTTTTCCTCTTACTTTTCATCATTTTCCATCACTTGGTCCCCTGGGAGTTCTTGGCCATTTTAGACTCCTTTTTGTGTGACAAAAATGCTCTCCACGTCGCTTAAGAAGTGAAACTCCCTGCCAGCGCATAGGAATGTGACATCGGAACTCGTGAGATTGTTAAAGTCGGAATTCATGCATAGCTATTCGGATGAAGTCGGAACTCGTAATTATCTTCTCATTTAGTGAGAATTTGGGTATAAAGTCGTAATCCGGAAATCGCAAGGCACAGCTACCTTAAAAGCGAAAGTCAGGGCCAGAACGTGAAACCAAAACACTCAAACCCGGAAGTCGGGGTCATCCTTGAATCGATTTTTAAGCATAGCACCAGATATAAGGATTCAAAACATAAATTCTGTGTACCCGGAACTCGGAATTTATAGAACCTTACACTCCAACTCGATATCGGAACTCGGGAACGAGGAGAAAAGATCTTGGTAATGAACTCGGAATTCAATTTAGTTAAACTCGGAGGTCGCACTTCGTGTCTATTTTGAATCACCTAATATCGGAACTCGGATATCACGTTCGTTCCTATTTGAGCATAAGGTCGGAAATCGTAGCTACATGCATGAGGTTGGAAATCGGAATAAATCCCTTGTAGGCCTTGGAACGAAATCGGAAGTCGAAGATACTACTGAGGTCGGAAGCAGAATTATAAGACAAACTCGGAACTCGGAATTTTCAACATTGGATGGGATCGGAAGTCGGAAATCGGACGTTACATTACTACCCTCCTTTAAAAATTTTGTCCTCAAAATTTAGTGCCTGTGAATAACTCAGGATATCCTTTTCTCATCTCTGATTCCAGTTCCCAAGTGTAATCTTTAGCACCTTCTTTTCCCCATGCTATCTTCACTAGTTGCACAGATTTATTTCGGAGCTGTCTGCTGCTTTTGTCTACAATCCGTATTGGTTGAACATGGAAAGTCAGGTTCTCCTTCAACTTTATTGATTCGGGTTCTAGGGAGTGCGTAGGGTCAGGTTGATACTTTCTGAGTTGGGAGACATGAAAAACATCATGGAGGTTTGATAGATGTGGAGGCAAAGCGACTCGATGCATGTGACCCGATTCGCTTTAGGATTTGGAAGGGACCAATAAAACGAGGATTTAGCTTCTTGATTTTGACAGCTCTACCAATCCCTGTGGTAGGAGTAACCTTCAGAAATACATGGTCTCCTTCCTGAAATTCCAGAGGTTTCCTCCTGGTATTCGCGTAACTCTTCTGGCGGCTCTGAGCAGTAAGCATCTTGCTTCGTATTTTCTTGATCTGCTCGGTGGTTTGCTCGACTAAATCAGGCCCCAATAGAGTTGATTCTCCTGTCTCATACCAACATAAGGGCGATTGGCACTTTCGCCCATATAATGCTTCATAAGGAGCCATGCCGATGCTAGCGTGATAGCTATTGTTGTATGCAAATTCGGCCAACGGTAAATACCGATCCCAATTTCCTCGTTGCTCCAGTATATAGGCTCGTAACATATCTTCCAAGGTTTGAATTGTCCTTTCTGTTTGGCCATCCGTTTGCGGGTGGTATGCTGTGCTTAGGCATAACTTAGCACCGAATGCCTTTTGTAAGGCTCCCCAAAGCCTCGAAGTAAACCTTAGGTCTCAATCGGAGATAATGGTTGAAGGGGTTCCATGCAGTCTTATAATCTCTTGAATATACAGTTGTGCCAATTTTTCCAACGGATAATTCGCTCGGATGGGTAGAAAGTGGGCAGACTTAGTCAATCTATCCACGATGACCCATATGGCATCGTATCCTGTTGGCGTTCTTGGCAATCCCATCACAAAATCCATGGAAATACTTTCCCATTTCCACTCAGGAACTTCCAAGGGTTGAAGCGTCCCAGAGGGTTTCTGATGTTCTGCTTTCACCTTTTGACAGACCAAGCATTTGCTTCTGGCTTCGCTACATCTGACTTCATGCCTGGCCACCAAAACATTTTCTTGAGATCCTGGTACATTTTAGTAATGCCAGGATATGCAGTGAACTCACCCTTATGTGCTTCCTCCAAGATTCTTTTCCGGAGATCGTCCCCCTCGGGTATACATACCCTATCTTGATGTCGCCAGATACCTTCTTTATCCTGAGTAAAACCCGTTAATTTTCCTGATTGCACGAGCTTGATCATACGTTGGAGATTAGCATCTTCTTCTTGAGCTTGCCGAATCTGGTCCTTGAAGCTACTGATTATCTGAATCTAGTGTAGCTGAAGAGTCTTGGGAGTTATAAGAATTCCCAAATTAAGATTTCGGAAACTTTCAATAAGTTTCGTCTCTTTAATCATCATCCACGCGACAGACAATGATTTTCTGCTTAACGCATCTACCACGATGTTCGCCTTACCTGGGTGGTATTTCAATTCAAATTCGTAGTCTTTAAGGAGTTCCATCTATCTCCGCTGCCTCATATTCAATTCTTTCTGATCGAAAAGGTACTTCAAACTCTTATGATCAGAAAAGACCTCGAACTTTACTCCATACAGGTGATGTCTCCATATTTTCAAAGCAAACACTACTGTTGCTAATTCAAGATCATGAGTCGGGTAATTCCTTTCGTGTGGCTTCAATTGCCTGGAGGCATACGCGACCACCCTTCCAGCTTGCATCAACACACATCCTAACCCTTGTTGGGAAGCATCGCAATATACCTCAAATGGTCCTTGAGGGTCTGGTAAAGCTAGCACTAGTGTCATGGTCAACCTTCTCTTCAAATCCTGAAAACTCTGTTCACACTCCGGCTTCCACTCGAAAGGGACATTCTTTCTAGTTAGCTTGGTCAAGGGCAAGGCTATTCGAGAAAAATCCTTAACGAATCGCCTATAATATCCAGCTAAGCCCAGAAAACTTCTGACTTCAGGGACTGTAGTTGGCCTCTCCCAGTTCAGAACTACTTCTACTTTGCTGGGGTCGATAGAGATTCCCCCAGATGACGCTACGTGGCCGAGAAATCTTACCTCCTTCATCCAAAATTCACATTTGGATAATTTTGCGTAGAGTTTCTTTTCTCTTAAAATTTGTAGAACTAACCGTAAGTGTTCCGCATGCTCTTGCTCCGTCTTCGAGTAGACAAGTATATCATCGATGAAGAACACTACAAATTTGTCCAGATATGGGCGGAATATTCGATTCATGTAATCCATGAATACATTGGTGCGTTAAATCGACCTAAACGACATTACGGTATACTCATAGTGTCCGTAACGAGTTCGAAAAGCTGTCTTAGGAATATCTTGTTCCCGAACTCGAATTTGGTGATATCCAGAATGCAAGTCGATCTTGGAAAATACTGCTGCACCCTGTAGTTGGTCCATGAGGTCATCAATCCTTGGCAGCGGATACTTGTTCTTAATTGTCACTTTGTTCAGTTGTCTATAATCCACGCATAAGCGCATGCTTCCATCTTTCTTTTTGACCAACAAGACCGGAGCTCCCCATGGTGACACGCTTGGTCGTATGAATCCCTTTTCTAAAAGCTCTTCGATTTGTCTTTTTAATTCCGTCAGCTCCATAGGTGACATTCGGTATGGAGCTATAGATATTGGTCCCACACCCGGAACCAACTCAATGGTAAATTCAATTTCTCTCTCTGGAGGAAATTCAGGGATGTCTTCTGGAAAAACATCCGGATATTCTCTGACAACGAGAATTTCCTCTAATTCTTGCTCGGCTTCAGTCACATTAGCCGACAAGAGGATATACCCTTGCTTCTTTGGCCCAAAAGAATTCAAATAGAGGAGTGTTGTCGTCTAGGATGCAAAAGGTGAGACAGAGGGAAGTACCACTGTCTTATTAGAGCAATTGAGTACAGCTCGATTGGCAGAAAGCCAATCCATACCCAGAATTATGTCAAGTCCAGATAGAGGAAGACAAATCAAATTGGCGGCAAAAGTCCTACCCTCAATTCGAAGAGGGACATTAGGGCATATTTGGCTAGTCCTAACAGGCCCCTTAGTAGGAGTAGAAACCAATAGATCATAAGGTAACTCAGAGATTGGCAATTGCAAGGCAGCTACACAGCTATGAGAAATAAATGAATGAGAAGCACCCGAATCGTATAGTACAGTTAGGGCCTCACCGTTCACGTCACAGGTGTCTTGGATTAGTCCCTCAGACTTATCAACTTCCTCCATATTCATAGTAAAGACTCGTCCTTGACGTTGTGGTCGGGACGACTGTGGTGGATTCCTGGTTGGGCATTCATAAACCTTGTGGCCTGGCTTGCCACACCCAAAGCAAACATTCTGGCCTACCAAGCACGGCCGATCGCCATGATTCCCACCGTACTTCTTGCAAGTTGGATTCGGAGGGGGCCTTTGAGGCTACTTGCCTTTGTTCCCCGTCGGCGGGAATCTCCTATGTTGTTGAAAGTTGGGCTTGAATCTTGGGCCTTGCGGGGCTAACCCCTTCCTGAATCCACCGCTAGATGCCCTGGCTGCCACTAGTTTCGAGTTGCAATCTTCCACCAGTCGGCATTTGTTTACCAACGTGGGAAAATCTCTAATCTCCATTGGCCCGATTGCGGTAAGAATATCTTCTCGTAATCCTCCTTCAAACTTAATACACTTCCAGGTTTCATCTGGATTCCTCTGATAAATTGTAGAAAATTTGCATAGCTCCTCAAATCGGGCAATATATTCGGATCTTGTCAAATTCCTTGACGCAGCTGCATAAACTCAAGTTCCTTGGCATTTCGAACTGAAGCAGGGAAGTACTTCTGGTAGAATACATCCTTGAACATCGTCCAGGTGACTACTGTCTAAGACCCCTCGAACAATCTTCGTGCGCCGTTCCACCAAAACTCGGCGTCTGCTTCAAGTATGTAAGTGGCAAAAGTCACCTTCTGGTGATCCGAGCAATCTAGGACAGAGAAAATCTTCTCCATGGTTTTGATCCACTCGTCAGCTTTGTCCGGGTCATACGCCCCTCGAAAACTTGGCGGATTTGCCTTCCTAAATTTAGCAAATTTGAGATACTCCAAGTTAGCCTCTGGGCCATGTGGGTTCCCTTCACAACCGATTGCAGGTCGCCTGCCTAGTTGTTCCATCATCTGGTGGGCTGCCGCGGCTTGTTCGCGCATCGCATGGGCCATTTCTTGCATTGTGGCCATGAAGTTAGTCGAGACCTCTGGAGCAGGTTCTGAACGTGGCCTACCTCGCCTTCTGGAAGCCATTAAGTTCTGAGCACACAAAACAAAAGTTATTGAGTTGATCAGACTCAATACTATGCCTAATGTGCTAGTAAATAACGGCTCACATGGTCAGACACTTCATACACACGCACCACTATATCTCAACCATAATGGCAAGATTTAGTGCATGTCATCAGCTAAAAACACAGAATATGCGCAAAGCATAGTCAGTCCAATCCTCAGGCCTTAGCTAGGACGAACTGCTCTGATACCAAAATGTAACACCCTACTTATTTAATGCTATGCTTAAGTCATAGCAAGAAATTAAGTAGTTTGTGTTACTGTGTTAATATTCTATTTACGTTTTATTTATCCGAATCATTTGGGGGAAATGGGATGTCATACAATAAACGTGATAGAGTTTATTTCGTTATAACCACACAGTAAGCATAAATAACACACATATTATCAACTGTATATAGGTATAGATATATATAGATGGGAACCACTGTTTTGATTTATAGACAAGTTTCAAAATAGGATACATAAGTGGGGTCGGGTACCAAAAAGAAACATAAGACCCATGTCAGTCGATCCGATCCTACGTGGTCCTCAGTGGACGTTTCAAATCTATCACTGCATGTATGACCCAAAGCCGCATACTACTAAAAGCGAGGTCATCTTTGCATAATACGGCTGTGGTCGACCTACTCGATCGGTAGCGGTTGGCCACACCAGGCCGGTGGTGAGTAGTCGAACCGATCCAGAGGAGGGAAGATGAGCGGTGGCGCGAGGTCGCTCTCGGGTGGCGGGATGTGCAGTACTACTGCGGAGGTGACTCGATGCAGGTCAGCGGGGCTACAGTGCTGCAGTGCGGCGGTGGAGGATGTGCCGCGTACAACGGGACCTCAAAGTATGGGGGTGGTAGGATCAAAAGCAGGATGATGTAAGGGGACAGTAAAATCCCTATCACTAAATAGATACAAGCGAAACTGGCAAGAGCCGGCTATATACAATGAGCTCATTGGGATCATGGTGGAGCTGCAAGTCTGGAATCTCAACGAAAAGGGTAGCTGTCGTGTCCATCGTCCACGTCTGAGAATGAGGTGGAAATGCGAAGCGAGGTGAGAATTTGGAGAAATTCTCAGTAGGGTTTGCATATAGTGTATACTGACCTCGCGTTCATTCTCAGTTGCCTCGGATTTTATGAAATTTTCTTAAAACATGAGATTAAACTTAACTACATATACTTAGTAAGGCTGAGAAAAATGTCTAGTCCAAGGCAAGGTTCAGTTTTACTTAAATAACATAAGAAATAGAATAAACCATCAACGCTAATACATAGGACAAAGGGGCAAGAGAGTGTATATACAACCACAAGTAAACACAACGGACAAACAGCAAACAGTATGCAATGACATGTTAAATGCAGCTATGCACTTGATGTAATTATGCAAATCTCATTCTTCATAACTTTTCCTCTTACTTTTCATCATTTTCCATCACTTGGTCCCCTGGGAGTTCTTGGCCACTTTAGACTCCTTCTTGTGTGACAAAAATGCTCTCCACGTCGCTTAAGAAGTGAAACTCGCTGCCAGCGCATAGGAATGTGACATCGGAACTCGTGAGATTGTTAAAGTCGGAATTCATGCATAGCTATTCGGATGAAGTCGGAACTCGTAATTATCTTCTCATTTCGTGAGAATTTGGGTATGAAGTCGTAATCCGGAAATCGCAAGGCACAGCTACCTTAAAAGCGAAAGTCAGGGCCAGAACGTGAAACCAAAACACTCAAACCCAGAAGTCGGGGTCATCCTTGAATCGATTTTTAAGCATAGCACCGGATATAAGGATTCAAAACATAAATTCTGTGTACCCGGAACTCGGAATTTATAGAACCTTGCACTCCAACTCGATATCGGAACTCGGGAACGAGGAGAAAAGATCTTGGTAATGAACTCGGAATCCAATTTAGTTAAACTCGGAGGTCGCACTTCGTGTCTATTTTGAATCACCTAATATCGGAACTCGGATATCACGTTCGTTCCTATTTGAGCATAAGGTCGAAAATCGTAGCTACATGCATGAGGTCGGAAATCGGAATAAATCCCTTGTAGGCCTTGGAACGAAATCGGAAGTCGAAGATACTACTGAGGTCGGAAGCGGAATTATAAAACAAACTCAGAACTCGAAATTTTCAACATTGGATGGGATCGAAAGTCGGAAATCAGACGTTACAAACTTAACCTACAGGGTCCAATACAAGGTCTTGAATTCCATGATCTCTAGGGTCCTCAAACCAAAACAAAATGGAGAAACTACTTTGTTTCTCACTGACACAACTAAAGCCAAGGTAACTGTACCTAAGGCTATTCAATGGAGTGAAATAAACTTTCCTCAAAAATGGACACTCGACAGAGTTGTTCCTGCTAAACCAAAGCCAACTCCTGACTTTCAGGATATCAAACAATATGACACTGGGAAAGTTGAGTTATTCTTTGACAGAAAAAACTCATTCCATTTTGGAACTTCCTCCAGGTCTGAGGTCTTTGAGGATTTTAAGACAGCAGCTTCTGTTATGTCTAGAAAGTCCTTTTCCACGGCCTCACAAACTGAAATCCTAAATATTCGACTCCGTGGGTTGGATATGTCTTCTGATCTTCCTAGACCAGTTTATCAAAAGGAAGACGAAGACCAAAAATCTATTCAATCTCCAACATATTCCTCTATGAATGAACCTTATGATGTCTGAGTTCACCATAGATAAAGAATCCCTTAGGAAAAACTTTTACTCTGAGGATTTGGCCCCTCAAAGAAATTGGTTTTTTCAAAATTATCAGGGAAAAAACAGGAAAGATATCCAAGAAAATTTTTATGATTTTCTTAACAGGGTCAAACAAAACATATTTTTCTTTGACTGGTTTCACGCTTATTTTGTTAAAAATAAGGTTAATTACCCTTGGAAAACAGAGTTTAGTGAGAAAACCTTAGATGTTCTTTGGCATCTTAAAAACAATGAAACTGTTCAATCAGAACTTCCTCCTGAAACAAAGTTCCAGCTTCCTAATATTAAGGATGCTGATGGCAAACCTATTATTGCATCACCTTTCAAATTTAGAAAGGATGATGAACCTTTGAATCCAAGAGACATCAAGAGTCTCATGGAGCAATCCAATTATACAAACAAATATCTCCAAACTATAGGTCCAAAACTTCTTGCGAAAACTATCAAGGTTAAAGAAGAGTCTTCTTCAAAACCTGTCTCTGAAAAACAAGAAGTCAAACCTCTTTTCAAACCTTTTAAAATTACTAAAACTCTTTCTTCTCAAAATGAGTTTTTAAACAAAATCAACGAGAAACTCAAACTTTTAGAAACTGTTGTTCCTGACACTCCTTAGCAAGAGACTTCTAAATCAAGGATTATTAGTGCTCTTGAAAAAACTGAATTTTCAGAAAACTCTGAAGAACAAAAAATTGAACAGGTTATTTCTCAAAATTGGAAAAAACCTTCAAAACTTTATTACCAACGCGCTACTCCTCCTGATTTATTACTTGAAGAGAAATCTTTAAGTATTAAGTCCTTTAGTGCCAACAACATCTATGAATGGAACATAGATGGTCAAACTGAATATCAAATTATGAATACGTTGCAACATATGACTATGGTTGTGACTGCGTATTCTACAAACCTCAATTGTTCGGAGGATACAATTGTTGAAAGTTTAGTTGCTGGATTTTCTGGACAATTGAAAGGATGGTGGGATAATTATCTTACTGATTCTGAAAAATCAAAAATCCTTTATGCAATTAAAACTGAACCCGACAAAACACCCATTACCAGCAATGGGGAACCTATCCCTGATGCTGTTAACACTCTAATCTTTACAATCGTTTAGCATTTTATTGGCGATCCTACCCTCTGGAAGGATAGGTCAGCTGAATTGTTGTCCAATCTCAAGTGTAAAACACTTGGAAATTTCCGCTGGTATAGGGACACTTTCCTTACTAGAGTTTTCACTCGAGAAGATAGTCAACAGCCTTTCTGGAAAGAAAAGTTTTTGGCTGGTCTTCCAAAATCTCTCGGAGACAAGGTTAGGGAAAAAATTCGTAACCAGTCTCCTGACGGAAACATCCATTATGAGCAGTTAAGTTACGGTCAACTAATTGCTTATATCCAAAAAGTGGCTTTAAAAATCTGCCAAGATGATAAAATCCAAAATCAATTGGCCAAAGAGAAAAACCAAAATAGGCATGAAATGGGCACTTTTTGCGAACAATTCAGTTTGCCCTGCCCAAAAAAGCGATCCAAGCCCAAAAACAAAAGGCCTCCCCCGAAGCCCAAACCAAAAAGGGTTAAGCCTCCACCGAGGAAACCCAATACTCAACCAAATCAAACTGACAAGCCTATTACATGTTTCAAATGTGGTAAAATGGGTCACATAGCTAGAAACTGTAGGCTTAAAGAAAAAATAAAAGCCCTAAACCTTGAGCCCAATATCGAAGAGCAGATCAATAATCTGCTTGCTGAAACTTCTGAAGAGGAATATGAGATATCCTCTGAAGAATCCATTATTCCTGATGATACTGAAGAAATATCTTCTGAAGATATTACTGAAGAATCATCCATTAATGTTCTCTCCAAAGAACAAGAGCTTCTTTTTGAAGCTATAAACGCTATTCCAGATCCTGATGAGAAAAAAATGTATCTCAACAAACTGAAAAATACTTTAGAGGCCAGTACTTCTAAAGTCAAACCTTCAATCCAGACTAATAAATTTAGTCTCAGTCAAACTCTCAAGAAAATTGAGAAAAATTCTGTCAAACCAGTTACTATTTATGATCTTCAACACGAGATCCAGAATCTCAAGATTGAAGTCAAAATTCTTAAAGAACAACAAGATTCTCAGCAGAAAATCATTGATACCCTGCTAAACAATCAAAAGGTTGATGCTATTTCTGATGATAGCTCTCAAAATCTTTCAAACGATGATGAATTTATTGGATTAATTAACATGTTAAAAATCCAAAAATTTTACATCAACATCAAAATAAAAATAAAAGATTTTGTTCATGAGACTGTTGGATTGTTTGATACTGGTGCAGATTCAAATTGCATACAGGAAGGACTTGTTCCGACAAAATATTTTGAAAAAACTTATGAACAACTAAGTATTGCTAGTGGTTCAAAACTCAAAATCAATTTCAAACTTTCTGAGGCTGTGATTGAAAATCAAAACCTTAGAATAAAAACCTCGTTTTTATTGGTAAAGAATCTTAATGTCTGATGATCCTAGGAACACCCTTTATTAGGTCTCTTTTCCCATTAAACATCACTAGTGAAGGTATTTTTACTAAATATCTAGGTGAGATAATCAGTTTTTCTTTTTTAAGAAAATCGATTTCAAAAAAGCTTAACTTAATTCAAACTAAGCAAAATCAAATCAATTTTTTAAAAGAGGAAATTTCTTTTAAGAATATTGATTCCCAACTCTCCAAACCAGATGTTCAAAAAAGGATCCAAAATCTTCTTGAACATATTCAAACTTCAATTTGTTCTGATCTCCCTACTGCCTTCTGGCAAAGGAAAAAACATGTCGTGAGTCTTCCTTATGAAAGGGATTTCCATGAACGACAAATTCCAACAAAAGCTAGACCAATACAGATGAATGAGGATCTCCTTATTTACTGTAGAAAAGAGATCGATGATCTTCTTCTCAAAGGTTTAATCCGAAAAAGCAAAAGTCCATGGTCTTGTTCTGCTTTTTATGTCAATAAACAAGCGGAAATTGAGCGTGGCACCCCAAGGCTTGTGATTAATTATAAGCCTTTAAACAAAGCCCTTCAATAGATCAGATATCCGATCCCAAACAAAAAAGATCTCCTGAATCATTTGCATTCAGCCAAAATATTTTCAAAATTTGACATGAAATCTGGATTTTGGCAAGTCCAAATTCAAGAAAGTGATCGCTATAAAACATCTTTTACTGTTCCTTTTGGGCAATACGAATGGAATGTAATGCCCTTTGGACTAAAAAAAGCCCCATCTGAATTTCAAAAAATCATGAATGACATCATTGACTCTTATTCAAACTTTATCATTGTCTATATAGATGATGTTTTAATCTTCTCTCAATCCATTGATCACCATTTCAAACATATTCATATTTTTGTGAATATAATCAAAAGAAATGGCCTTACCGTTTCTAAAACAAAAATTGATCTTTTCCAAACAAAAATCCGATTTCTCGGACATAATATTTTTCAAGGTACCATTGTCCCAATAGAACGGGCAATCCGTTTTGCTGATAATTTTCCCAATCAAATTATTGACAAAACTCAATTGCAAAGATTTTTAGGCTGTCTAAATTATGTCTATGACTTCTTTCCCTAGCTTAATAATCTTATCAAACCACTCCATGAACGTCTTAAAAAGGCTCCTGCACCTTGGACGGACGTTCATACTAACATTGTCAAACAAGTCAAAGAACAGGTCAAAACTCTTCCCTGTCTTTACTTACCAAACCCTCAGGCTTTCAAAATTGTTGAAACCGATGCCTCCGACTTAGGTTTTGGCGGCATTTTAAAACAAAAAATGAATGATAGAGAGCATGTCATTGCATATACTTCAAAGCATTGGAATACCGCTCAACAGAAGTATTCTACAATTAAAAAAGAAGTTTTAGCAATTGTTCTCTGCATTTCAAAATTTCAATCTGATTTACTGAATCAAAGATTTTTGGTTCGAGTAGACTGTAAGTCAGCAAAAGACATTTTGCAAAAAGATGTTAAAAACCTTGCATCAAAACAAATTTTTGCACGATGGCAAGCAATTTTAAGTGTTTTTGATTTTGATATAGAGTATCTCAAAGGCACTGCAAACTCTCTCCCTGATTACCTCACACGTGAATTTTTGCAGGGAAAAGAATGCCAAAATCATCATCCTCCTCTAAAGGAGGAAAAACAAAAGAAAAAGAAAAAGGAAAAGAAATTGTCCTAACCGGGCAATCAAAATCAAAATCAAAAAATCAAACTGGGTCATCTACCCAAGAACCCAACATATCTGGGTCATCTACCCAGCAAACACAGAAACAAACCAAGGAAGATTATGCCTTCCCAATCCAAACACCGTTAGCCTTTCAAGATCAAGGCCTAACCAAACTCCCAAAAAAATCTTGGGCAGAAATTGCCTCGGATGAAGATGATGAGGAATATCCATTATCCCTCATGATTCAAAATCTGAGCAAACAAATTACCAAACAAGAGTCGTCTAAGCAATTAGCGACTACCCAAACAACCATCAAAAAATCCCAAACCCAATATCTGGCAAAAGAAAAATTTATGCCAGTTACTCAAATTGAACCAGACAGGACACAAAATTATTATGAATTTATCCTGATAGATTCTGACTCAGTGTCCATCAAACACTACAAGGACAAAGCCAGTCCTCCAAACATTACACATTCAACTTTCCAAATTCTTAAGGTTTTAACACCATCTGATTTTGGAAAAAATCCAAACAATATTAAAAAGTTTTCTCAAAACTTTGATCCAATTGGATATAATTACTGGGATTATGTTCAAGCCTGGACCAACGTATTTTGGCTCCAAAATAAAGCCTTCCACCATTCATGGCTGATTTATTTTAAAAGGAATGCTTTATACAAATTCCCACATTGGTTTTCCCAATGGTGGAATTTCTTTGGACCAATTGACCAGATCCTTCCTAGCAGTGTCTTAGAAGGATTTCAAACTTTTTCGAAAATGTTCAGTAATTCAGGAGATCCATTCCCAGTAGATCTCCATTTTTATTCCAAATTTTCATTAGCTTGGATTTTCTCCTGGCAATATGTTTTTGGAGTTCATGAAAACAAAAATTTACTGTCCTTTGTTCAAAGACAGGCATATGTCAAATGGTGGGCGGAATTCGATACTTCCTGGATCAGTCAACAAAAAATTAAAGATTGGTTCAAGAAGAATCCCAAACTTCTCTCGGCCTTTGATCCGGAAAGTTGTAAATTTTTGAATTAGAGGTCTCAAATCTTAGCGGCCTTAGGAGCGTCTACAAGCAAGGAGCGTCTACAAGCAAGGAGTCATTTGCTCAAAACTTGAAAGAGATCCTAAAGCTACTTCAAACAGATGAAGCTGAGTCATCAGCCAAACAGGATTTACCACCTTCATCATCCTCCTCAGAATCATCATTCGGTTTTTACCAAAATGAAGATGATTGCTTCGGAATTGATTTGTGTGAAGACTGTTAAGATGATGACAAACAACACTATCGGCAGAAAATGACAAACAAACTTTGCCTGCAGAAGGAATCTGCTTTTTTCAAAAGCAGACAAAAGGCTCAGCCATCGAGGTCACTTTATTACTGTTGGTGTCTGATCAAACTTTTACTATTGTAATAGTGTCGGTTTTGTAACCTGTACTGTTTAGGTTTTGTAACCGGAACTGTTGTAATAGTCAATCTAGTTTTCTATATAAAGGAATGCTTACTCTTCAGGAAGGCATCCTCTAGCAAAGAACACTAAAAAATCAGAGAAGAGTTTGTAAGAGTCCGAGATACTCCTGTAAGCTTTTCTTATGCAATAAAATTTTTCATTTATGCATATTTTTCGGTTTTGATTATTGGTCTCTTTCTCCCTCTGCCAGTCCCGATGGACTACCGCGCTCTGGCTTCTCTGTTTTAGTTTTATTTATTTATATTATTGCATTGCATCTGCATAAGAATGTAATTAGGAGTCCGCCTCCACCCCTCTTCTATACCCCTGTGATCCCTTCCACCCTTCCGGCCACCCCGTCGCTCTGGTATATATATATATATATATATATATGTATTTGTTCCTCTCTTATGATTTTCTTAATAGCATCAAACAAAATATATTTTTCTTTGACTAGTTTCATGCTTATTCTATTAAAAATAAGGTTGATTATCCCTAGAAATCAGAATTAAATGAAAAAAACCTTAGATGTTCTTTGGCATCTCAAAAACAATCAGACTATTCAATCCGAATTGCCTCCTAACAGAAAATTCCAACTTTCAAGCATCAAAGATTCTGACGGAAAACCGGTTATGGCTTTCTCCTTTCAAAACTAGAAAGGATGATGAAACCTTTCAATCCTAGAGACATCAAAAGTCTCATGAAACAATCAAATTATATAAACAAGTATTTCAAACTTTAGGCCAAAGATTTTGACAAAAAAGGATTCTCTGGTCAAAATTAAGCCTTCTTCTCAAATTGTCTCAAAAACTCCTAAATTTAAACCTCTTTTCAAAGCTTTCAAAGCTAGTAAGGCACTTAGACTTCAACCCAAAACTATTTCTTCTCAAGAAGAGTTATTAAACAAAATTAATGAAAAACTCAAACTTTTAGAAACTGTCATTCCTGACACCCCACCACAAGAGACTTCTGGATCTAGGATTATTATTAGTGCTCTTGAAAAAACAAATGATTTTTTGGAAAATTTTGAAGGTCAAAAACTTAGTCAAGTTGTTTCTCAAAATTGGAAAAAACCTTCAAAACTTTACTACCAACGCACTACTCCTTCCTGAGTTATTGCTTGAAGAGAAATCTTTATGTCTTTTAGCGTTAATAACATCTATGAATGGAATATAGATGGACAAACTAATACCAAATTATGAATACTTTGCAACATATGACTATAGTTGCAACTGCGTTGTTGTATTCAACAACTCTCAATTGTTCTGAAGAAACAATTATTGAAATTCTGGTTGCTAGCTTTTCTGGTCAGCTGAAAGGTTGGTGGGATAATTATCTTATTGATTTTGAAAAATCAAAAATTCTCTTTGCAATTAAAACTGAACCTAATGAAACACCAATCACCAGCAATGGGGAACCTATCCCTGATGCTGTCAATACTTTAATCTTTACAATTGTTCAGCATTTTATTGGTGATTCTACCCTATGGAATGATAGATCAGCTGAATTATTGTCCAATCTCAAGTGTAAACACTTGGAAACTTCTGGTAGTATAGGGATACTTTCAGTACCAAAGTCTTCAATAGAGAAGATAGTCAACAGCCTTTCTAGAAAGAAAAGTTTTTGGCTGGTCTTCCGAAATTATTTGGAGATAAGGTTAGGGAAAAAATTCGTAACCATCTCCTGATAGAAACATACACAATGAGCAGCTAAGTTACGGTCAACTTATTGCTTATATCCAAAAAGTAGCCTTAAAAATCTGCTAAGATGATAAGATTCAAAATCAATTGGCTAAAGAAAAATCTCAAAATAGGAGAGAAAGGGGAACTTTCTATGAGCAGAAAAATCTCCAAAACCATAATCCCCTACTTCCGCCTCAGGCTCTAATACCAAAGACCCAGGGTGGCCGGAAAGGTGGAAGAGATCACAGGAGTTGTGAAGAGGGGAGGAGGCAGATGTGGAAGAGATCACATATTATGCAATGCAAATGCAAGAAAATAAATTATAGAAAATAAAAGAAATCCAAAGCGAGGTAGTCCGTCAGGACTAGCTGGCAGAGAGAGAAATTTGCAGAAATAAAATTTTATTTAAAGAAGAAAGCTTACAGAAGTATCTCAGAGCACTCTTAAACTCTTTTCTAAGTGTTTTTGGAGTGGGATTCAAAAGGATGCCTTACAACGAGAATGAGCAACCCTTTTATAGAAACCTCGATTGACTGTTACAACAGTACCGGTTACAATACTAAAATACAGGTTACAAACTGAAACTATTACAACAGTAAAAGTTTGAACTGACACCTACAGTTACAAATAATGACTAAAGATGACAGATGTTTTTGACTACTTTCGCCGAAAGTAGATTCGTTCTACCTTATGCTTTAGTTGAAAGCAGGATTGTTTGTTCTTATCTGCTGACAGTGTCTTTTGAAAGTTTTCTGTCGACTCAACAGTCTTCACCTAGGTCAATTCCATAGCAATCATCTTCATTTTGGTAGAACCCTGATGATGATGTTGATGAAGAGGGTGACGATGGTAATGGCTGTTTGGCTGTTTGAGCAAAGGATTCCTTGCTTGAGGACGCTCCTAAAGCTACCATGACCTCTGATTCAAGAACTTTCAATTTTCTGGATCGAAGGCCGAGAGAATTTGGGATTCTTCTTGAACCAACTTTTAACCTTTTGAGGACTAATTCAAGAAGTATCAAATTCTGCCCACCATTTAACAAAAGCTTGTCTTTGTAGAAAGGGCAATAAATTTTGATTTTCATGTTTTCCAAAAACATATCGCCAAGAGAAAATCCAGGCTAATGAAAATTTGGAATAAAAATGGAGATCTACTATGAAGGGATCTCCTGATAAATTGATCATTTTTGAAAAAGCTTGAAATCCTTCTAAGGCACTGCTAGGAAGGATTTGATCTATTGGTCCAAAAAAATTCTACCATTGAGAAAACCAATGAGGGAATTTATAAAATAAATAAGCCATGAATGACGAAAAGCTTTATTTTGGAGCCAGAATACATTGGTCCATGGTCCATGCTTGAACATAATCCCAGTAATTATATCCAATTGGATCAAAGTTTTGATAAAATTTTTTAATGTTTGGATTTTTTCCAAAATCAGATAGTGTTAAAACCTTAAGAATTTGAAAAGTTGAACGAGTAATGTTTGGAGGACTAGCTTTGTCCTTTGTAGTGTTTGATGGACACAGAATCAGAATCTATCAAAATAAATTCATAATAATTATGTGTCCTATTTGAAGAAATAGGTTTGAAATAAAAGTCTTTTAGGAAGATTTTTGAAGGTATTTTGTTGGGATTTTTTCCCAAAATTCTGGTTCAAGTTGGGTTACTGGCATAAATTTCTCTTTTGCCAGATATTGGGTTTGGGATTTTTTGGCAGAAGTTTGGGTGGTCGTCAATTGTTTGGACAAACTTTATTTAGTGATCTGTTTATTTAGATTTTGGATTATGAGGGATAGTGGATATTCCTCTTTAAAATTTGACCCTATGATCTGGTATTAGAGCCTGAGGGGGAAGTAGGGGATTATGGTTTGAAATAATAATTGTTTATCTGGATGAACTCTATTTTAATAATCTTTATGCTGATCCACTTCCTATTTTGGTTGGAAAAGAAACTTTAATAGTTCCTGGTAATCTGGAAGTATGCAATAAGTCCCGTTTGGTTAAAGGGCAACAAGTTAGTGGCTAGGATTTAAAGGAACTATTTGAAAGTTGCTTTAAAATAGGATTGAATAAATTATCAACAATAGGAGAATATTAATGTTTAGTTCAGCAGATAAAATATTTTATTGACTCTTATCATAACTCTTTACTGAACCTGAAGGAACTGGTATCAGAAGGGGATATAAAATTAATGTTTTTTCATTCCCTTTCTCGACGCTTTTCTACTAGCTCTTCTTCTTCTTCTTCTTCTTCCAATAATCATGAAAATGATCATCAAACTAAAACAAACAACATCCTCAAAGAAGAAATTCGATTTGAAGATATAAATGAAGAGGATCTAGGAACTTGGGAAATGCTCAGGATCCTGGAAACTCAAATTTATAAAAATGAGAAAAAGTCTTTCATCTCTAAAACAGACTACATAGTCAGAATAGTAGAAGAAGTCATCCCCTTGGATGACATAGACAAAAACTTTCAAACTTTTTTCAAACAAATCAATTAAATAACATAAAGAAGAATAAACTTTCTTCATATGGGGTGCATTCAAGTCTCCGTCAAACCCACTATCAGATTGGGCATAAGCACTTCTATCTTAATTTGTCTTAGAGATGCTAGACATACCCAGTTCTATGATTCAATTCTTGGAATGGTAGAAACAAGCATCTGTGAGGGGCCAATTTACTTTAATTGTTTCAATCTTTTAATTTATGGAATCGATATGATGATTGGATCTGTTCCTATAAATTTAACTTATAGAATCCAGTACAAAGTCGTGAATTTCATAATCTCCAGAGTCCTTAAACCCAAACAAAATGGAGAAACTACACAATTTCTCACTGACACAACCATAACGAAGGTTACTGTACCAAAGGCTATTCAGTGGAGCGATGTAAAACTCCCTAAAAAATGGACACTTGACAAAGTTATCCCAGCTAAACCCAAACCAACTCCTGATTTTTAGGAAATCAAACAATATGACATTGGAAAAGTTAAATTATCCTTCGACAGGAGAAATTCATTCCATTTTGGAACTTCTTCTAAATCTGAGGTCATTGAGGATTTTAAGATAGCTGCTTCAACTATGTCCAGAAAATCCTTCTCTACACCCTCACAAATTGAAATCCCAAATATCCGACTCCGTGGGTTGGATATGTCTTCTAATCTTCCTAGACCAGTCTATCAAAAGCAAGATGAAGACGAAAAATCAATTCAATCTCCAACATACTCTTCTATGATTGAACCTTATGATATCTAAGTTCACCATAGATAAAGAATCCCTTAGGAAAAACTTTTACTCCGAGGATTTGGCCCCTCAAAAAAATTGGTTTTTTTTAAAATTATCAAGGAAAAAACAAAAAAGATATTCAAGAAATTTTTATGATTTCCTTAACAGGGCCGAACAAAATATATTTTTCTAGGTTGATTAGCCCTGAAAAATAGAATTAAGTGAAAAAAACCTTAGATGTTCTTTGACGTCTCAAAACAATGAGACCGTTCAATCCGAACTGCCTCCTAACACACAATTCCAACTTCCAAGCATCAAGGATGCTAACGAAAAATCGCTCATGGCTTCTCCTTTCAAAACTAGAAAGGATGATAAAGCCTTAAATCCTAGAGACATCAAAAGTCTCATGGAACAATCAAATTATACAAACAAGTATCTTGAAACCTTAGGCCAAAAGATTTTGACAAAAAAGGATTCTTAGGTCAAAATTGAGCCTTCTTCTCAAGTTGTCTCAAAAACTCCTAAAGTTAAACCTCTTTTCAAACCTCTCAAAGCTAGTAAGGCGCTTAGACTTCAACCCAAAACTGTTTCTTCTCAACAAGAGTTTTTAAACAAGATTAATGAAAACCTCAAACTTTTAGAAATTGTCATTCCTGACACTCTACCACAAGAGACTTCTAGATCTAGGATTATTATTAGTGCTCTTGAAAAAACAAATGATTTTTCGGACAATTCTGAAGGTCAAAAAATTAGTCAGGTTGTTTCTCAAAATTGGAAAAAAGCTTCAAAACTTTATTACGAACGCGTTACTCCTCTCAGAGTTATTGTTTGAAGAGAAATCTTTAAGTATTAAAGTCTTTTAGTGCTACTAACATCTATGAATGGAACATAGATGGACAAACTGAATACCAAATTATGAATACTTTGCAACATATGACTATGTTTGCAACTGCATATTCAACAGCTCTTAATTGTTCTGAAGAAACAATTGTTGAAATTTTGGTTGCTGGCCTTTCCAGTCAGCTGAAAGGTTGGTAGGATAATTATTTTAGTGATTTTGAAAAATCAAAAATTCTTTTTGCAATTAAAACTGAACCTAATGAAACACCAATCACCAGCAATGGGGAACCTATCCCTGATGCTGTCAATACTTTAATCTTTACAATTGTTCAGCATTTTATTGGTGATCCTACCCTATGGAAGGATAGATCAGCTAAATTATTATCCAATCTCAAGAGTAAACACTTGGAAGCTTCTGCTGGTATAGGGATACTTTCCTTACCAAAGTCTTCACTAGAGAAAATAGTCAACATCCTTTCTGGAAAGAAAAGTTTTTGGTTGGTCTACCAAAATCACTTGCAGATAAGGTTAGGGAAAAAATTTGTAACCAATCTCCTAGTGGAAACATACACTATGAGCAGCTAAGTTACGATCAACTTATTGCTTATATTCAAAAACTAGCCTTAAAAATCTGCCAAGATGATAAGATTCAAAATCCATTTTGGCTAAAGAAAAAATCTCAAAATAGGAGAGAAATGGGAACTTTCTATGAGTAATTCGGTTTGCCTTGTTTAAAAAGCAAGTCCAAAACAAAAAATAAGCAAAAGCCACCTCCTAGGCCCAAACCTCGCAAAAGGGTTAAACCTCTACCAAGGAAACCTAACCCACGTCCAAATTACACTGACAAGCCCATTACATAAGTCAAATGTGGTAAGACAGGCCACATAGCCAGAAACTGTTGACTCAAAGAAAAAATAAAAGCTTTAAACCTTGAGCCCAATATCAAGGAACAGATTAATAATCTCCTCACTGAAGCTTCTGAAAAGGAACATGAAATGTCCTCTGAAGAATCTGACATTCCAGATGATAAAGAAGTAATATCTTCTGAAGATACTACTGAAGAATCATCTACAAACGTTCTCATTAGATAATAAGAGCTTCTTTTTGAGGCTACAAATGCCATTTCAGATCCAGATAAAAAGAAGACCTATCTCAACAAACTCAAAGCTACTTTAGAAGCCGGTTCTTCTAAAGTCAAACCTTTAATTCAGAATAATAAATTTAGTCTAAGTGAAACCATCAAAAAACTTGAGAAAAAATCCGTAAAACCTGTTACTATTCATGATCTCCAACATGAGATTCAAAATCTCAAGATTGAGGTCAAAACTCTTAAAGATCAACAAGAAACTCAAAAGGAAATCATTGATGTCCTATTGAATAATCAAAAGATTGATGCTGCCTATAATGATAGCAGCTCTCAAAATCTTTCAAATAATAATGAATTTGTTGGATTAATTAACATGTTAAAAATTCAAAAATTCTATATCAACATCAAAATAAGGATAAAAGATTTTATTCTTGAAATTGTTGGATTATTCAATACTAGTGCAGATTCAAATTGCATACAGGAAGGACTTATTCCGACAAAATATTTTGAAAAAACTTCTGAACAACTTAGCACTGCTAGTGGTTCAAAACTCAAAATTAATTTCAAACTTTCTGAGATAATGATTGAAAATCAGAATCTTAGATTAAAAACTTCATTTTTATTGGTAAAAAATCTTAGTAATGCAATGATCTTAGGAACACCCTTTATTAGATCTCTTTTTCCATTAAACATCACCAATGAAGGTATTTTTACAAAATACCTAGGTGAAATAATCAGTTTTCCTTATTTAAGAAAATCGATTTCCAAAAAGCTTAATATGATCCAAACTAAACAAAATCAGATCAATTTTTTAAAAGAAGAAATTTCTTTTAAGAATATTGAATTCCAACTTTCCAAACCAGATGTTCAAAAGAGGATTCAATATCTTCTTGAGCATATTCAAACTATAATCTGTTCTGATCTTCCTACTGCCTTCTGGCAAAGGAAAAAACATTTTGTCAGTCTTCCTTATGAAAGGGATTTTCATGAACAACAAATTTCAACAAAAGCTAGACCAATACAGATGAATGAGGAACTCCTCATTTACTGTAGAAAAGATATCGATGATCTTCTTAACAAAGGTCTAATCCGAAAAAGCAAAAGTCCATGGTCTTGTTCTGCTTTTTATCTCAATAAACAAGTAGAAAATGAGCGTAGAACTCCAAGGCTTGTAATAAATTATAGGCCTTTGATCAAAGCTCTCCAATGGATCAGATATCCGATCCCAAACAAAAAAGATCTTCTAAATCATTTGCATTCAGCAAAAATATTTTCAAAATTTGATATGAAATCTAGATTTTGGCAAATCCAAATTCAAGAAAATGATTGCTACAAAACAACTTTCACTGTTCCTTTTGGGCAATATGAATGAAAAGTAATGCCCTTTGGTCTCAAAAATGCCCCTCTGAATTTCAGAAGATTGTGAATGATATTTTTAATTCTTATTCGAACATTATCATCGTCTACATAGATGATGTCCTAATCTTTTCTTAGTCAATTGACCAACACTTCAAACATATTCACATTTTTGTGAATATAATCAAAAGAAATGGCCTTGCTGTTTCTAAAACAAAAATTGATCTTTTTTAAACAAAGATCAGATTTCTCGAATATAATATCTTTCAAAGGACTATCGTCCTAATTGATCATGCAATCCAATTGGCAGATAATTTCCCTAATCAAATTATTGATAAAACTCAATTACAGAGATTTTTAGGCTGTCTTAATTATGTCTCTGACTTTTTTCTCAGCTTAATAATCTTATCAAACCCTTCCATGATTGTCTAAAAAAGGTTTCTTTTCCTTGGACAGACGTTCATACAAATATTGTCAAACAAGTTAAAGATCAAGTTAAAACCCTTCCTTATCTCTACCTAACCCCCAAGATTTCAAAATTGTTGAAATAGATGCCTTTGACGTAGGTTTTGGCGGCATTTTAAAACATAAGATAGATAGTAGGGGGCATGTCATTGCATATACTTCAAAATATTGGAATGCTGCACAACAAAAGTATTCTACAATCAAAAAGAAGTTTTAGCAATTGTTCTCTGTATATCAAAATTCTAATCTGATTTACTAAATTAAAGGTTTTTGGTACATGTAGATTGTAAATCAACAAAAGGCATTTTGTCAAAAAATGTTAAAAACCTTGAATCAAAACAAACTTTTGCAAGATGGCAAGCTATTTTAAGTGTTTTGATTTTGATATCGAGTATCTCAAAGGCACTTCAAACTCTCTCCCTGATTACCTCACCCAAGAATTTTGCAGTGAAAAGAATGTCAAAGTCATCATCCTCCTCTAGAGGAGTAAAAACAAAAGAAAAACAAAAACAAAAAGGAAAAAAAATTGCCCTAACTGGACAAACAAAATCTCAAATTGGGTTATCTACCCAAGAGCCCAACTTATCTGGGTCATCTACCCAGCAAACACAAAAACAAACCAAGGAAGATTATGTCTTCCTAATCCAAACACTGTTAGCCTTTCAAGATCAAGGCCCAACCAAACTCCCAAAAAAGTCTTGGGCAGAAATTGCCTCTAACAATGACGAGGATGAAGAGGAATATCCATTATCTCTTATGATCCAAAATCCAAATAAACAGATCACTAAATAAAGTTCATCCAAACAAAATTGACGACCACCCAAACTTCTGCCAAAAAATCCCAAACCCAATATCTGACAAAAGAGAAATTTATACCAGTAACCCAACTTGAACCAGAATTTTGGGAAAAAAATCCCAACAAAATACCCTCAAAAATCTTCCCAAAAGATTTTCATTTCAAACCTATTTCTCCAAATAAGACACATAATTATTATGAATTTATTTCGATAGATTCTGGTTCTGTGTCCATCAAACACTACAAAGGACAAAGCCAGTCCTCCAAACATTACTTGTTCTACTTTCCAAATCCTTAAGGTTTTAACACCATCTGATTTTGGAAAAAATCCAAACAACAACAAAACATTTTCTTAAAACTTTGATTCAATTGGATATAATTGCTGGGATTATGTTCGAGCATGGACCAACGTATTTTGGCTCCGAAATAAAGCTTTCTGCCATTCATGACTTATTTATTTTAAAAGGAATGCTTTATATAAATGGTGGAATTTCGTTGGACCAATAGATCAAATCCTTCCTAGCAGTGCCTGAGAAAGATTTCAAACTTTTTTCAAAAATGATCAATTTATCAGGAGATCCCTTCCCAGTAGATCTCCATTTTTATTCCAAATTTTCATTAGCCTGGATTTTCTTTTGGCGATATGTTTTTGGAAAATATGAAAATAAAAATTTATTGCCTTTCTACAAAGACAAGCTTTTGCCAAATAGTAGGCAGAATTTGATACTTCTTGAATTAGTCCTCAAAAGGTTAAAGATTAGTTCAAGAAGAATCCCAAACTTCTCTTGGCCTTCGATCCAGAAAATTGTAAGTTCTTGAATTAAAGTTCCCAAATCATGGCAGCTTTAAGAGCATCCTCAAGCAAAGAATCCTTTGCTCAAAACTTGAAGGATATCTTGAAGCTTCTCCAAATAGAAGAAGCTGAGTCATCAGCCAAATAGTAATTACCATCGTCACCTCTTCATCAGCATCATCATCAGGGTTCTACCAAAATGAAGATGGTTGCTATGGAATTGACCTAGGTGAAGACTGCTGAGTCGGTAGAAAACTTCAAAAGACACTGTCGGCAGATAACAACAAACAATCCTGCTTTCAGCTAAAGCATAAGGCAGAACGAATCTGCTTTCGGTGAAAATAGTCAAAAGCCTCTATCACCTTTCAAACTTTTACTATTGTAATAATTTCGATTTGTAACCTATACTGTCTTAGTATTGTAATTGGTACTATTGTAATAGTCAATCGAGGTTTCTATAAAAGGGTTGCTCATTATCGTTGTAAGGCATCCTTTTGAATCCTACTCCAAAACACTTAGAAGAGAGTTTAAGAGTGCTCTAAGATACTTTTGTAAGCTTTCGTTCTTTAAATAAAATTTTATTTCTACAAATTCTCTCTCTCCCAGCTAGTCCCAATAGACTACCACACTCTTGCTTTCTTTTATTTTCTGTAATTTATTTTCTTGCATTTGCATTGCATAACATGTAAATAGGAGTCTGCCTCCTCCCTTCTTCACCACCCCTATGATCTTTTCTACCCTTTCGGCCACTTCGGGTCTCTGGTATCAGAGCCCGAGGGGGAAGTAGGGGATTATGGTTTGAAATAATAATTGTTTTATCCGAATGAACTCTATTTTAATAGTCTTTATGTTGATCCACTTCCTATTTTGGTTGGAAAAGAAACTTTAATTTGGAAGTATGTGATAAGTCCTATATTGGTTAAAGGGCAGTAAGTCAGTCAGTGGCTGGAATTTAAAGGAACTATTTGAAAGTTACTTTAAAATAGGATTGAATAAATTATGAACAATAGGAAAATATTAACTTTTAGTTCAGTAGATAAAATGTTTAATTAACTCTTATCATAACTCTTTATTAAACCTGAAGAAACTGGTATCAGAAGGGAATATAAAATTAATGTTTTTCCGTTCCCTTTCTCGATGCTTTTCTACTAGCTTTTCTTCTTCTTCTTCCTCCACTGATCATGAAAATGATCATCAAACTAAAACAAACAATATCTTCAAAGAAGAAATTCAATTTGAAGATATAAACAAAGAGGATCTAGGAACTTGGGAAATGTCCAGGATCCCAGAAACTAAAATTTATAAAAATGAGAAAAAGTCTTTCATCTCTAAAACTGACTACATAGTCAGAATAGTAGAAGAAGTCGTCCCTTTGGATGATATACAAAACTTTCAAACTTTTTTCAAAGAAATCAATTAAAAAACATAAAGAAGAATTTAACTTTCTTCATATAAGGTGCGTTCAAGTCTCCCTCAAACCCACTCTCAGATTGGGCATGAACATTTCTGTCTTAGAGATGCTAGACATAACCAGTTCTATGATTCACTTCTTGGAATGGTAGAAACAAGTATCTATGTTGGGCCAATTTACGTTAATTGTTTCCCAGATCTAACTGTTTGTCTGAATGATAGAAATATTACTCACGTCTTAACTCTCAATCTTTTAATTTATGGACTTGATATGATGACTAGATCTGTTCCTATAAATTTAACTCATAGAATCCAATACGAGGTCATGAACTCCATGATCTCCAGAGTCCTTATACCCAAACAAAATGGAGAAATTACATTGTTTCTCACTGACTCAACCAGAGCTAAGGTTACTGTACCAATGGCTATTCAGTGGAGCGATGTAAAGTTCCCTGAAAAATGGACACTTGACAAAGTTGTCCCAGCTAAACCCAAACGAACACCTGATTTTCAGGAAATTCATTCTATTTTGGAACTTCTTCCAGATCTGAGATCTCTGAGGATTTTAAGATAGTTGCTTCAACTATATCTAGAAAATCCTTCTCTATGGCCTCACAAACTGAAATCCCAAATATCCGACTTCGTAGATTGGATATGTCTTCTGATCTTCCTAGACCAGTCTAACAAAAGGAAGACGAAGAGCAAAAATCAATTCAATCTCGAGCATACTCTTCTATGAACGAACCTTATGATGTTTAAGTTGACCATAGATAAAGAATCTCTTAGGAAAAACTTTTACTCTAAGAGTTGGCCCCTCAAAGAAATTGGTTTTTTCAAAATTATCAGGGAAAAAATGAAAAAGATATTCAAGAAAATTTTTTGATGTTGTTTGCATTTTTTCCAAAATTAGATGGTGTTAAAACCTTAAGAATTTAGAAAGTTGAATGAGTAATGTTTGGAGGACTGGCTTTGTCCTTGTAGTGGTTGATGGACATAGAATCAGAATCTATCAGAATAAATTCATAATAATTTTGTGTCCTATTTGGAGAAACAGGTTTGAAATGAAAATCTTCAGGGAAGACTTTTGAGGGTATTTTGTTGAGAATTTTATCCCAAAATTCTGGTTCAATTTGGGTTACTAGCATGAATTTCTCTTTTGCTAGATATTGGGTTTGGGGTTTTCTGGTTGAAGTTTAGGTGGTCATCAACTGTTTGGATGAACCTTGTTTAGTGATCTGTTTACTTAGATTTTGGATCATGAGGGATAATGGATATTCCTCTTCATCCTCATCATTGTCAGAGGCAATTTCTACCCAAGAATTTTGTGGGAGTTTGGTTAGGCCTTGATCTTGAAAGGCTAACAATGTATGGATCAGGAAGGCATAATCTTCCTTGGTTTGTTTTTATGTTTGCTAGATAGATGACTCAAATAAGTTAGCCTCTTGGGTAGACGACCCAATTTAAGATTTTGTTTGTCTAGTTAGGACAATTTCTTTTCCTTTTTGTTTTTGTTTTTCTTTTATTTTTCCTCCTCTAGAGGAGGATGATGACTTTGGCATTCTTTTCCCTGCAAAAATTCACGGGCGAGGTAATCAAGGAGAGAGTTTGAAGTGTCTTTGAAATACTCGATATCAAAATCAAAAACACTTAAAATAACTTGCCATCTTGCAAAAATTTGTTTTGATGCAACGTTTTTAACATCTTTTTGCAAAATGTCTTTTGCTAATTTATAATGTACATGTACCAAAAACTTTTGATTTAGTAAATCAGATTAAAATTTTGATATGCAGAGAACAATTGCTAAAACTTCTGTTTTGATTGTAGAATACTTTTGTTGTGCAGTATTCCAATGTTTTGAAGTGTATACAATGACATGGTCCCTACTATCTATTTTTTGTTTTAAAATGCCGCCAAAACCTAAGTCAGAGGCATTTGTTTCAACAATTTTGAAAGTTTGGGGGTTAGGTAGGTAAAGACAAGGATGGGTTTGAACTTGATCTTTAACCTGTTTGACAATGTTTGTATGAACGTCTATCCAAGGAGGAGGAAACTTTTTTAGACGATCATGAAGGGGATTGATAAAATTATTAAGCTGAGAAAAAAAGTTAGAGACATAATTTAGAGACATAATTAAGACAGCCTAAAAATCTCTATAATTGAGTTTTGTCAATAATCTGATTAGGGAAATTATCCCCAAATCGGATTGCACGATCAATTAGGACGATAGTACCTTGAAAGATATTATCTCCGAGAAATCTGCTCTTTGTTTGAAAAGGATCAATTTTTGTTTTAGAAATAGCAAGGCCATTTCTCTTGATTATATTCACAAAAATGTGAATATGTTTGAAGTGTTGGTCAAATGATTGAGAAAATATTAAGACATCATCTATGTAAACGATGATAAAGTTGGAATAAGAATTAAAAATTTCATTCATAATCTTCTGAAATTCAAAGGGAGCATTTTTGAGACCAAAGGGCATTACTTTTCATTCGTATTAGCTAAAAGGAATAGTGAAAGCTGTTTTGTATCGATCACTTTCTTGAATTTCAATTTGCCAAAATCCAGATTTCATGTCAAATATTGAAAATATTTTTATTGAGTGCAAACGATTCAGAAGATCTTTTTGGTTTGGGATCGAATATTTGATACATTGGAGAGCTTTGTTCAAAGGCTTGTAATTTATTACAAGCCTTGGAGTTCCATGTAACACCCTAATAAACCCATACTACGCTTAAGTCATATTACGGTGTTTTATTAGTTGTTACTTATGCTCGTGGAAAATTAAACTTCACTTGAAATTAAATTACGTGGAAAATACGGTAAGATTTTCTTTTCTTAACTGAAATACGTCATCGCTTTGGAAAGTAAAGCCTTGAGCGAGAAGGTAGATAGATATAGAGAAAGAGCGTGTCGCATAAAATAAATACCCAAATATCATAAAACAAGAGGAAGGTAAATAAGTAGAAATTCACAAATACATTGCATTACATAACTATTCATTTCATCCACATAGGTTCATAGTATTTATATACATGCATATATGTAACAGCATTATATCGAAGAAAGCCCATGGACGGGCCATGATCCAAATTCTAGGTACTAAATACAAACTCCAGTGACGAAGCTCATCTCAAAGCGAAATATACGAAGATGCAAAGTGACGATCGCTATAAGTCCCAAAATAGCTTCGTCTAGCGTCCCACGTCGTCCGTCCGCTCACAGTGTCAGGGATCCATGCTTTACTCCATCGGATGTGCCAACAAAAATCTGGTGACGATGCGGAAAAGTAACTAGAGTGAGAAATAAGATTTCTCAGTAGGACTCGAACCCGACACGGAGGTGTCATCGTCATCGTCCCAGCCACTTCGGTTTTCTTAAGAAATAGGTGTGAACATACAAGATTCAGTTACTAGGATTTTCGAAAACATAATTATCCGAAGTGGATTCACTTTTAAGCATACGTTCTTATTAGAAGCATTGAAGTAAAATAGGTAAACATATGAAAGCAGACATTTCATGAGTTAGTAGTTTTCTTGACCGAAGTCTCTTTCTTATCTCTCTTATCTGGTTTACTTGACTTGTAACTTTCCCGCTTCTGGCTATGCCTCCTTCACGGGGTGGACCGAAGTCCCTTTTCTTTTCTTATCTTAAGTTCTTTTCTTTTCTTAACTTGACTCATCTCGAGTCCTTCTCTTTTCACCCACTAAACATAAGTGGTAATGAGCTCATACCGTGGCCGTCGCCACCATAAAATTTTGGTACTTACACTAGCTGGGTCATGCCATGCCTCATGTAAGCCCTATCCCCTATACTCACACTAGCTGGGTCTTGCCATGCCTCATGTGAGTCGTGGGTGAGGGGAACTTACTTTGGGTCACCTTCCCTTTTGAAGGATCACACCCTTAGTTTACTTTCTCTTCTTATTAAAGCTTATGATGCAAAATATTTCTAAGTCCACAATTTCTACAAAATTTCGGCAGCATAACGGCTAGACCGCAGCTTCCCAAAATTTTGCCAGACAGAATACCAGTATCACATTATCATATCATATCATCATCATCATATCATCATCATCACATCATCATTATCATGGCATCATAATCACATCATCATCACATCATGCTTGCAACCTAAACATAGGCATATTCTCAAGCAAAGTCTTATGAGCTTAGCTTAGTAAATTAGGTGCAAGCTTTTACATTGGCTTTCGTTTTATTGATTCCTACTCCTCCATTATTTGACTTATACGGTTTTCATATTTTAATTGGGAAGATTTATAGCTTAGGTATCGCATCATAGTTTGATTAGAATCTTATGAACTTAATCGAGTACATTAACTACATTTACATTCGGTTTTCGTTTTGTTCGCCCCTTTTGTTAAGGATTAGGTGAGCTTGGTATTTTATTTTATCTAGTTCTCATTAAGTGAATTATGAAGTTTCATTTATTTGGACTAAGGCCTTTTACCCCTTTAAGTCATTTATATATAGTCTTACTTAAGGTTAAGTTTTGACAGTTTTACCTTTACCCTAGGCAGTAACTTTAAAAATTCACCATAAATTGGTATTTTATCATTTTAATGCGAAATTTTATATACTTATAGGGTTCTGAGTCTAGTTTTTAACAAAATAAGTCCCACTCAAAAATTCGTTGTCTAACTCCAGTTATGCATATTTCATTCTGACTGTTCAGTTTCTAAGTTCACTCCCAGTACAGTGGATTGTTACCTCTCATTATAATTGCTCAGAAGGAATCTGAGAAAACTGTTTTATGGGTTTGTTCCTCTATGTCTTAGCTTTCATTTAAACTTGGTCTCACTCAAAAATCATTTTTGTAGCTCGAGTTATACACATTTTAGTGTAGACTGCCCAGACAGAAACCAATCCGAGAACAGTCCACTTTGAAAAATCATATCTCACTCATTTTAACTCCGAATCTTATGTATTTTATATGTATGGAAAGCTCTCTGAGTCTATTTTCATATAAAATTGGTTCCACTAATTTCTTAGTTTTCTGGAAAAAGTTATACCGTTCGGTTTACAGACTGTCAGAAAATCCAGGTTTCACGTTTTGCTTTTTCTCATGTTTTCTCCAAAACACTCAACCTCACCTTCAAGAAAACATTCTCAAGTTATAAAACACTCATATACCATGAAAGATTAGTGAAAAACTAACATGTTGGAGTTCAAAAATAGTGGGTTCAGCCATGCATCACACCAAACCGAAAACATGTTTTCAACAAACAACCATACAAGCAACAACATCTCATTTTATGACAAGAATGGCTATGATGCCCATAATCAATCTTTAAAATCACCTAGCTATGGGGAGCATAGGAGTTTTAAAGCTTGAAAAACAAGAGAGAAAAAGGGTTTAGAGCCACTACCAAGAAGCTTTCTTTGAAGGAACTTGTGATGGAAAAAGATGATGGTGGTGGTGTTCCTCCTCTTGGATCTTGAAAGAGGCTTAATATGTGATTGTCTTTGATTCTCCAAGAGCAAGAAATGGTGGCTCTTGAAGAGTTTGTGAGTGGGATGAGGAGAGGAAAGGATGAGAGAAGTGGAAGGATTCTAGAGAGAAGTTGGAGAGTTTAGAGAGAAGGAGGAGAATTTTGAAATTGAGGAGAGAGAAGAGGATGAGTGAAATGAAAATGAAGAGAGAAAGAGAGAGGGAAGGAGGTGTACAAGGGGGGAGGGGCTGATTGCCCTTGCTTCTTCAAGAAGCAAGAGAGAGTAGGTGTGTCTTACTTCTTTTTCAAGCAAAAGGGCTAGGGACCTTGGGGTAAAAGGACGAGTTGTGTTTTCCTTGAGTCTTGGAGGCATTCTAATGTCCATTTTAAGCTTTTCTCTAGGGGTTAAAGGAGAGTACCCCTCTTAGGATTTGGTTGCTTGTCTAAGACTCATCCAAGTGTCAAGATCTAATGGTGGATGACAAGGATCCTAGTCTTGGCTTTTGATCTAATGGTGTAGGATTAAAGAGTTTGAATGAAGGGTGAGATGTTGCTCCTCCTTGGTGGGTCTTTCTAGGGCATATGCATGGAAGAACTTTTATCTCTAAATGTTATTAGAATTATTTAAATGTAGTTTAACTTAATTGGCTTAATTACCCATGAGTTAACTCTTGTCAATTACACTTTTTATGATGTCTTGCATTACGGTTAAGCATATGCTTAATTTGGGGTTTAATTTTTCAAGAGTTGTCTTAAGTGTCTTAATCATTATAAACTTAATTAGCAAGGTTAGGTTGTCTTACTTTTGTTTTGGCACCTTCGAGTAATTAAGGATTAGACGATTAAGATTTTATTAAAACGCTTAGGACATTATGATTAAATTGTTGGCTAGACTTAATTTACTAAGCTCTTGCTCTTGCTCTTGAGATTAGCCGATTAGTTCTTAATTAATCGCTAATCTCTCTCTAATTAGCCGGGAACACTGAGCTAATTAACTTAGGTAAAATGGGGATGTTACATTCCACACTCAATTTCTGGTTGTTTATTGACATAAAAAGCAGAACAAGATCATCTATTTCTTTTCTATAGTAAATGAGGAGTTCCTCATTCATCTGTGTTGGTCTAGCTTTTGTTGGAATTTGTCGTTCATGAAAATCCTTTCATAAGAAAGATTGACAACATGTTTTTTCCTTTGCCAAAGGCAGTAGGAAGTTTAGAACATATTGTAGTTTAAATATGCTCAAGAAGATCTTGAATCCTCTTTTGAACATCTGTTTTGAAAAGTTAGGATTCAATATTCTTAAAAGAAATTTTAATTGTTTCCTAGATCTAACTGTTAGTCTGAATGATAGAAATATTATTCATGTCTTAACTCTCAATCTTTTAATTTATGGACTCGATATGATGACTGGATCTGTTCCTATAAATTTAACTTAAAGAATCTAGTACAAGGTCATGAACTCCATGATCTCCAGAGTCCTTAAACCCAAACAAAATGGAGAAACTACACTGTTTCTCATTGACACAACCAGAGCCAAGGTTACTATACCAAAGGCTATTCAATGGAGTGATGTAAAGTTCCCTGAAAAATGGACACTTGACAAAGTTGTCCCAGCTAAACCCAAACCAATTCCTAATTTTTAGGAAATCAAACAATATGACACTGGAAAAGTTGAATTATCCTTCGACAGGAGAAATTCATCCCATTTTGGAAAACCTCATTAATCCATGATTTAGAAATATAATTAAGGTAAAGGTAATATAACCTTGTTAATTAAATACATGACAAAAATGTTTTACCTTAATCAATTGTGATAAATCAATCCTTACACCCTAAATACATAATTAGTAAGAACAATTCTTTTTGGAAGAAAGTGTCTCAAAAGTGTAATTAACTGAAATTGACTAAAGAGCAATTAAACCAATCAACTTAATTAACAACTTAAATAATTCTAATAGTTTTGAAAATTCAAAAATTTTCCCTAATTATTGCATGAAAATTTTGGCCAAGGAAGAGCAAAATCTAACCCTCCATTTGTCTCTTAAATCTTGCACCCTTGGATCTAAGCTTGTGTTAGTAACATCACCTTAATTAAGCAAGACCAAGAGAAAGGCTATCCACCACTTGGATTATGCTACATGGGCAAGTCATATTCAATCAAGCTAATCTAAAGGGTGGTTCTTTCCTTTAATCCCTTGAGAAAACATAAAATAGTCTTTACTATGCACCAAGACTCAAAGGAAATACAACCACCTTTTTTACCCCAAGTTTCTTAACCTTCTTACTTGTTGAAGGAGGTAAAATCACCTCCTACCTACCCCTCGTAAGGACGCCCTCTTGCCCTTCTACCCCCTCCATTTGCAAGCTTTCATCCTCTCACTTCAAGGCAAAAAGCTCTTACCTCTCTCTAAACTTCATTCTAGCTCTCTTGCTCTTCTAATCTCTCTTGTTCTTTTTCCTACTTTCTTATCCCATTCAACCCTCTTTCCTTTCACCAGTCTCACAAGCCCTTTAAGGACCACCTTCTTAAGTCTTTTGAGAAGTAAAGTAAACACACATTAGCCCCATTCTTTCAAGCTCTAAGGAAGAAGGCCATCTCCAACCACTTTCATCCTTCAAGTCTTCCAAGCAATCTTTATGGTAGTGACTCTAATTCTTTTCTTTTTATGTGTTCTCAAGCTCTAAAACTCCTAAGCTCTCTATAGTTAGGTGGTTCTAGGACTTGCTCTAAGGCTTCATGACCATACTCTTTGTTATGAAGTGTTTTCTTGTGTTATGGCTCTTTTCTTGTAATATGATTCTAGTTATGCACATATGTTGCTTGAACCCAACTTTTTAGAACTCAAAGTATTGATTTTTCGTTAAGATCTCAAAGTATAAAAGTGGTTTAGAAGAGAAAACTGATCACTTGAGGAAAAGACTTAATATTTTTACAAGAAAACTAATGAAAACAAAAATTGTTGAAGTTAGAAATTCTGGTAGTATGTATTATGTGACCAATAACTCATTCAATACAACTCAAAATGCAATGGAACTAATTTTAATAAAAATAGACTCATATAGATTTTTATACATACAAAATATGTGAAATTTGGCCTTAAAATAAGAGGGAGATATGAATTCTTAAAATAGGCTATCCCTAGATATGTTTCTATTCGAGTAGTCTATACAAAAAGTTTAATAACTCGAGCTATACAAAACAATTTTGAATGGGACAAAGTCTGTCAAAAAGCGAAGACATAGAGGAACAGTCCCATAAAATAGTTTTTGCAGATTTCTTGTGAAGAACTCCCAGTAGAGTTTACAATTCACTATTCCAAGATAAAACTAGATGACTAAGCAGTCTGATTAAAACATGCATATCTTAGGTTACAAAATGAATTTTTTAGTGGGTTTTATTTAAAATAAACTCAGAGAAGTATAATTATAGAAAAATTCAAGTCAAAATAATAAAAGATGAAATTAAGGTGAATTTATAAAGTTACTATCCCACTATAAAAGTAAATCTGGTTAAGGTTAGTTTTAAATGATAATGAGAAGCAAACTTGAAGACATCAAGACCCCCAAATTAAGGTATTGGAAAAACTTCATAACTCAACCTAAAAGTTTTAAAAAGGATAATAGATAAAATTGGCCATATGCTTAAGAAAAGAATCCACACAAGAAGCAAATTCAATTAAAAGCTTGCATCTAATTTACTAAGCTAATCTCATAAGACTTTGCATATTATGTATGGCTCTATGTGCCAATATGATATGACGATGATATGTGATAATGATAATAGCATTGATATGATGATGAGATGATGATGATAATGATACTTAATGATATGTGAGATTAAACTCTCTCCGTTTGGTAATTTGGGAAAGCTCCGGTCAGCCATCATGTTGCCAGAATTCCGCACAGGTTATGGATTTAAAATAATTTTACATCATAAGCCTTAGTAAGAAGAGATTGAACTAAAAGTGTGATCCTTCAAAAGGGAAGGTGGCCCGTAATAAGAAACTACCCCTCCACCCACAGACTCGCATGAAGCATGGTAGGATCCAACTAATGTGAGTACCGGGGAAAGGCTTATATGAGGCATTGTAGTATCCTCAATTTTATTTAAGCTAATTAGCTTAGTGACCCTGGCTAACTAGAGAGGTTAACGATTGACTGAGGACTAATCAGCTAATCTTGGTGAGCAAGAGCTTAGTAAATTAAGTCAAGTCAATAATTGAATTATAACGCACTAAATGTTCTAATTAAAACTTATTATTCAAACCTCACTAATTTGTAAATTAGAAAATATAATTAAGCTAATCTAATCTTATTAATTAAGTACATGACAATTGTCTTAGCTTAATCAATTGAAATAGATTAATTCTTACACCCTAATTATATAATTCATAAGAACAATTCTTTTAGAGCGAAAAATGTCTTAAAAGTGTAATTAACCGAAATCGGATAATAAAAAATTAAACTAATCAAATTGATTAACAACTTAGATAATTTTATTAGCATTGAAAATTCAAAAATTCCTCCTAATTGTTGCAAAAAAATTTTGGCTAAGACAAGAGCAAATCCAACCATCCATTGCTTCCTAATCTTGCACCCTTAGATCAAGCCTATTTAGGCATTATTCTCTAACCAAGCCTAACCTAAAGAAGAGCTAGTCTTCATTAGAGTCTTGTCACAAGAGTAAGTAGACCTTGCCTTTGCCCACTTGAGAAAACACAAAATGGTCCATAGTATGCACCAAGACTAAAAGAAAACACAACCCTTTTGCCCTAAGGTTCCTAGCCTTTTTGCTTGAAAAAGAAGCAAGACTCACCTACTCCTTGTTGCTTGTTGGAGGAGGCAAAACCAATTAGCCACCTCAACCCTATTTTGCACCAACTAGCCCCCTTCCTCACTCTCTCATTTGTGATTTTCATCCTTCCGCAAAGACACAAAGTTGCCATTCCTCTCCCTCTCAACCTCTCCTTGTTTTTCCTATTTCCTTTCTTATTCTTCTTACTTTTCCACTATCATCAACCTCATTTTCTACCCTTACAAACTCATCAAGAACCAACCTCTTTGGTTCTTGAAGAAGCAAAACAAACACTCACTTAGCCCCGTTGGCAAGCTCAAGAAGAAGGAGAAAATCTCCAACACCTTTCCTTCCCTTCAAGCTTTCAAGAGAATCTTTGTGGTAGTGACTCTAACCCCTTCTTCTTCTATGTTTTCAAGCTCTAGAACTCTTAAGCTCTCCATAGCTAGGTGATTTTAGAACTTGCTCTAAAGGCCTCATGGCCATACTCTAATTATAAGAAGTTTACTTATGGTTGTTGCTCTTCTCTTGGAAAATGACTTTCGTTGTGCCTTTATTTTATTTTGAACCAAACTTTTTAGAACTCAAAATATTGATTTATCATCAAGATCTCAAAGTATAAAAGTGGTTTGAGGAGAAAAGTGATCACTTAAAGAAAAGACTCAATGTTTTTACAAAAAAACTAATTGAAACAAAAACTGTTAAAGCTGGAAATTCCGGCAGTCTATTTTACATGATCAATAACTCATTCAATATAGCTCCAAATGCAATGAAACTAATTTTAAATGAAAATAGATTCATAGAGCTTTTCATATATATAAAATACGTGAAACTTGTCCTTAAACTGAGGGAAGTATGAATTTTCAAAGGGGGCTATCCCTAGATATGTTTTTGTTCGGGCAGTCTGTACTAAAATCTTAATAACTTGAGCTATATAGAACATTTTTTAGTGGGACCAAGTTTGTTAGAAATCACTATTGATCATGTAAAGCTATACAGACATAATGGAACACTCCCATAAAATAGTTTTGGTAGATTCCTTATGAGGAGCTCCCAGTAAAGTTTAAAAGTCACTATTGCAGAATGAAACTAAGAGACAAAATAGTCAGAGTAAAACGTGTATATCTCAAGTTACAAAATGAATTTTTGAGTGGGGTTTTTTTGTTTAAAGATAGACTCAGAAGTATAATCCTACCAAAATTGAAGTCAAAATTGTAAAAGATGAATTTATGGGGAATTTTTGAAGTTACTGCCCCACTATAAAAGTAAAATTGGTTATAGTTAAGTTTAAAGGTTAATGATGAAATAAGCTTGAAGACATTAAGACCCTCAAATTAAGATATGGGAAAAACTTCATAAGTCAACTTAAAAAACTTCAAAAGGATAATCGACAAAATTGGCTCTATGCCTACTAAAAGAATTGACACAAGGGGCAAATTTAATTAAAAGTTTGCACCAAATTTACTAAGTTAAGCTCATAAGACTGTGTGTGTTATGTATGCCTCTATGTGCCAAGATGATGATGGTGATGATATGATAATGATAATGTTGATATGATGATGATAACGATGCTTAATGATATATGATATTGGATTCTCTATTTGGCAAAATTTTGGAAAGCTTCGGTTTAGTCGTTATGCTGCCAGAATTTTGCAAAATCTATGGACTTAAAATAATTTTTGTATCATAAGCTTTAATAAGAATGGAGTGAACAAAGAGTATAATCCTTCAAAAGGGAAGGTGACCCATATTTAACTCCCCTTTCACCTATGACTCCTATAAGACATGCATAGACCCAGCTAGTATGAGTATAGGGGATAGGGCTTATATGAGATATAGCTTTGACCTAGCTAGTGTAAATACCGAAAATTCATAGTGGCGACGAACACAGTATAAGCTCATTACCACCTATGTTTAGTGGGTAAAAAAGACTTAAGATAAAGTCAAGTTAAAGAAAAAAAAGAGACTTTCGTCCAAACCCTTGAAAGGAAGATGTTAAGAGAAGCCTATAACACAGTCATGCATATTTTATGTAATTATACTTATTCCCATGCATATTATGATATTTATGTTTGAAAAACCTAATAATTGGACCTTATGAATGCTCACTATTTTCATTGTTCTCACCCTAGTTATTTTCCGTATCGTCACCAGATCTCGACGACATACACAATGGAGTGGAGCATGGATCCGCCCCATCATGAGTGGACATTTGACAAGGACACTCAGGCCATCATGGCAACGACCACCATGGTGGTGCGCACCTATTTCTACCCTGGTCATATACATGAGGGATTAGGACTTGATGTTTCGCCAGCCCTAACCGACATTCCTTGCAGCCTACCCTTGTCTGTGTTATAGGCTTAGGAATAAGTATAATTACATAAAATATGCATGGCTGTGTTATAGGCTTCTCTTAACATCTTCCCTTCAAGGGTTTGGACTGAAGTCTCTTTTCTTTTCTTATCTTGACTTTATCTTAAGTCTTTTTCACCCACTAAACATAGATGGTAATGAGCTCATACTGTGGCTATCGCCACCATAACTTTACTTACACTAGTTGGGTTAAAACCATATCTCATGTAAGCCCTATCCCCTATACTCATACTAGCTGGGGTCTATGCCATACCTCATCTGAGTCATGGCTTGGAAGGGGAGTTGAATACAGATCACCTTCCCTTTTGAAGGATCACACACTTAGTTCACTCTCTTCTTATTAAAGGTTATGATACTAAAATTATTCTAAGTTCATAAATTTTACGAAATTCCGATAGTATGACGGCTAGACCGGGGTTTCACCAAAATTGCTAAACAGAGAAATCTAGTCACAGTTCATCATCATATGTTATTCAACATCACATGCATCATATTCTTCATATCCATCATCATCATCATGAGATCATCATATCATCATACTTTTACACAAACATAGATATCTCACAAACAAAGTTTTATGAGCATGGCGTAGGTGCAAGCTTTTAATTAAATTACCTCTTGTGTCAATTCTTATATTAGGCATATAGTCAATTTCATCTATTATAGTTTTTAAAGCTTTTTAATGTCTTCAAGCTTATTTCTTATTAACCTTTAAACTTAACTATAACCAGTTTACTTTTACAGTGGGGCAGTAATTTCAAAAATTTGCCATAATTCCATCTTTTATAATTTTGACTTAAATTTTGGTATGATTATACTTCTCTGAGTTTATTTTTAAACAAAACAAACTCCACTCAAAAATTCATTCTGTGACTTGAGATATACACATTTTACTCTAATTATTCTGTCTCTTAGATTCATTCTGCAACATTGAATTTTAAACTTTACTGAGAGCTGCTCACAGAGAATCTGCCAAAGCTATAGCTTGAGTTATTAAGATTTTAGTACAGACTGCCTGAATAGAAACACATCCGTGGACAGCCCAATTTGAAAATTCATATCTCCTTGTTTTAAGGACAAATTTCATGTATTTTATATGTATGAAAAGATCTACGAGTCCATTTTAATTTAAAATTAGTTTCATTGCATTTGGAGTAGTATTGAATAAGTTATTGATCGTGCGAAACATACTGCTAGAATTTTCAGCTTCAACAATTTTTGTTTCAATTAGTTTTCTTGTAAAAACATTAAGTCCTTTCTTCAAGTGACCACTTTTCTCTTTCAAACCACTTTTATGCTTTGAGATATTGACAAAAATCAATATTTTGAGTTCTAAAAAGTTGGGTTCAATATAAAATAAAATGCACATCCAAAGTCATTTTTCAAGAGAAGAGCAACAACCATAAGTCAACTTCTTATAATAAAAGTATGGCCATGAGACCTTTAGAGCAAGTTCTAAAACCACCTAGCTACGAAGAGCTTAGAGGTTCTAGAGCTTTTAAACATAGAAGAAGGAAAGGTTAGAGTCACTACCACAAAGATTCTCTTGAAAGCTTGAAGGGCTAAAGGTATTGGAGAGATGGCCTCCTTCTTCTTAAGCTTGCTAATGGAGCTAAGTGAGTGTTCGTTTTGCTTCTTCAAGTACCAAAGAGGGTGGTTCTTGATGAGTTTGTGAGGGTGGTGACAGAAAATGAGGTTGATAACAGTGGAAAAGTAAGAAGAACAATAAGGGAAATAGGAAAAACAAGGAGAGGTTGAGAGGGAGAGGAGTGACAAGTGGCAACTTTGTGTCTTTAAGGAAGGATGAAAATCACAAATGAGAGAGTGAAGGAGGGGGCTAGTTGGCACAAAATGGGAGTGAGAGGGCTAATTGGTTTTGCCTCCTCCAACAAGCAACAAGGAGTAGGTGTGTCTTGCTTTTTTTTCAAGCAAAAAGGCTAGGAACCTTGGAATAAAAGGGTTGGTTGTGTTTTCTTTGAATCTTGGTACATGCTATGGACCGTTTTGTGTTTTTCTCAAGTGGGCAAAGGCAAGGTCTACTTACTCTTGTGACAAGACTCTAGTGAAGACTAGCTCTTCCTTAGGTTATGCTTAGGTAGAGAATAATGCCAAAATAGGCTTGATCTGAGGGTGCAAGATTAGGAAGCAATGGATGGTTGGATTTGCTCTTGTCTTGGCCGAAATTTTTGTGCAACAATTAAGAGGAATTTTTGAATTTTCAAAACTATTAGAATTATCTAAGTTATTTAATCAATTTGATTAGTTTAATTTCTCATTAGCCGATTTTAGTTAGTTACACTTTTAAGATGTTTTTCCCTCTAAAAGAATTGTTCTTATGAATTATGTAATTAGGGTATCGGAATTAATTTATCTCAATTGATTTAAGTAAGACAATTGTCACGTACTTAATTAATAAGATTAGATTAGCTTAATTATATTTCTAAGTCACGAATTAATGAGGTTCGAATAATTAAGCTTTAATTAAAACGTTTAGTGTGTAATAATTCAATTATTGATTTGATTCAATTTACTAAGCTCTTGCTTACCGAGATTAGCCGATTAGTTCTCAATTAATCATTAACCTCTCTAATTAGCCAGGGTCATTAAGTTGATTAGCTTAATCAAAATTAGGGATGTTTCATTTCTCCCTTCCTTAAAAGAATTTTGCCTTCAAAATTTGTTACCTGTAGATAGATCGGGGTGATCTCTTCTTATCTTTGACTCAAGCTCCCAAGTTTACTCCTCCAAGCTTCTTTTTTCCTAGGCCACTTTTACCAAGGGTACAAACTTGCTCCTTAACTATTTGACCTTTTAATTGATGATTCTCATAGGTGGTAGATTGATGGTTAGGTCTTCCCTTAACTATACACTTTTTGGCTCAAGGAAGTGACTAGGGTTGGAGTTGTACTTTCTCAATTGAGAAACATGGACAACATTGTAAAGGTTTGACAATGGGGGTGACAGGGCTATCTAGTAGGCAACCGTCCCTATTCGTTTCAAAATTTGGAAAGGACTGAGAAAACGAGGGCTCAACTTCTTGATTCTAAGGGCTCTACCTATATCTGTTGTAGGAGTGATTTTCAAGAATACTTGTTCTCCTTCTTGGAACTCGTTTGGTTTTCTCCTCTTGTCAGCATAGCTCTTTTGACGACTTTCAATAGTGAGAATCCTCTCTCTTATCCTCTTTATTTGCTTAGTGGTTTGCCTTTCCAAATTAGATCCTAAAAGGCTTTGGTCCTCAGGTTCATACCAACAAGGTGGGGATTGGCACTTTCTGCCGTACAAGGCTTCCTAAGGTGCCATCCCGATGCTAGCATGAAAGCAGTTGTTGTAAGCAAACTCTATGAGGGGTAGGTGTTTGTCCTAACTTCCGAATCGATCCATTACACATGCTCTCAGCATGTCCCCTAGGATTTGTATGGTTCTATTTGATTGTCCATCAGTTTAGAGGTGGTATGCTATGTTTAGACATAGTCTCATCCCAAATGCCTTTTGCAAGGCTCCCCAGAACCTAGAAGTAAACCTTGGGTCTCTATCGGATACAATGGTTGCAAGTGCACCATGTAGTCATACAATCTCTTGGATGTATAGCTAGGCTAGCTTATCCAACGAATAATTTGCTCTTATAGGTAAAAAGTGAGTAAACTTTGTCAACCTCTCCACGATGACCCATATGGCATCAAACCCAGTTTGTGTACGGCGTAAACCCATCACAAAATCCATGGAGATTCCATCTCACTTCCATTTAGGGATCTCTGAAGGCTATAACATGCCCAAGGGCTTTTGGTGCTCAATTTTCACTGTCTGACAAACTAAGCACTTATTCACCATCTTCGCTATATCCTTTTTCATGCCTTGCCACCAAAACTTCCTTTTAAGGTCTTGGTACATCTTTGTCATGCTAGGATGCATGGTGAAATGACCCTTGTGAGCTTCTTCCATAATCATATTCCTCAGGTTATGCCTAGCAGGCACACAGATTCCACCTTTATACCTCCGTATCCCTTCAACATCTTGGGCAAACCCTTTGCGTTTTCCTTCTTTCACTTGGGCTACTATCCTCAAAAATCCTTCATCTTCCCCCTAGCTCCGAGCAATTTGACTCTTGAAATCGCTTGTCACCTTTATTTGATTCAACCTTAAGCTACATGGGGTTAGGGTGACTTCGAGGTTAAAGTCTCTAAGATTTTCAACTAGCTTGGTTTCCTTAACCATCATCCATGACACGTGCAATGATTTGCGACTCAATGCATCTGCAACCACATTGGCCTTCCTAAGGTGATAGTTCAAACTAAAATTGTAATCTTTCAAGAACTCCATCCACTTTCTCTGCCTCATATTAAGCTCCTTCTGATTAAATAGGTACTTTAGACTCTTGTGATTTGAGAATATCTCAAACTTAATTCCATATAAGTGGGGTCTCCATATCTTTAGTGCAAACACCATGGCCGCTACTCCAAGTCATGGGTTGGATAATTAACTTCATGAGATTTCGGTTGCCTAGAGGCATAAGCTATCACATTGCGATCTTGCATCAAAACACAACCTTAACCTCTTCCAAAGGCATCATAGTAAACCTCAAAGGCTCCCTTAGGGTCGGGTAAAACTAGGACAGGGGTTGAGGTCAACTTCTCCCTCAACTCTCGAAAGCTCTTTTCACATTCCATAGTCTATACAAAAGTAGCGTTCTTCATAGTTAGCTTTGTCAAAGGTGATGATATCTGAGAAAATTCCTTAATGAACCTTCAATAATATCCGGCTAAACCAAGAAAACTCTCGACTTCCATCACCATCATCGGTCTCTCCCAATTCATCACTGCCTCTACCTTACTTGGATCCACTGAAATTCCTCCTCTTGAGCTACGTGGCCCAAAAACTTCACTTCCTCCATCCAAAACTCACACTTCGATAACTTAACATAAAGCTCTTTGTCTCTTAGAATTTCCAATACCATTCTAAGGTGCTCTTCGTATTCCTCCTTTTTCTTCAAATAGATGAGGATGTCATTTATGAAGACGACTACAAACTTATCTAAATATGGCCTAAAGATCCTATTCATATAATCCATAAATACCATCGGTGTAACATCCCCCACTTTCTTAAGTGGAGTATAATAGAAACTTTGAATTATTTCTCTTAGGCAGTGTGCGAATTTCTCAGGCAGTGGTATACCCCGACAATCCTCACACTCACAAATATGGAATAGTATAACACTCCCGTTAAAAATATGGCACTGACATATACTAAAAATTAGAAAATGATAAAAGTGCCCCTATCAACTTTTGTTAATTGCAATCTTGTTCAAAAGTTTTAGAAATTGTACTTTAACCCTAAGTGGATATTTCCACAATGACCCTAGAACTTTTTATAAAATGATCTTTATGTCCCAACATCGGTAGAATTAGCAGAATGGGGTTTTAAACGAAGCAGAATCACATGGTGAAACCGTCGAAATTTAAGTCTCTGCTGATTAAGCCATGGAGGCAGTCTGGTATGAAATGACGTGGGTTGTCCTTGGACTTGTTCAAAATTACAAAAATACCATTAGTTATAGGAAAAAAAAAAAAAGAAAACAAGAAAAAAGGCATTGAAGTTGCAAAAACGTCTAATTTATGCCGTTAATCTATTTATTCGGTTCCAGTAGTTATGTAAGGGCAATCAGGAGTTAATTAAATATTAATTAGGAGTTAATTAGATGTTAATCAGAGGGATGAGGCTTAGGAATAATTAGAATAGAGATATAGAAATTCTCTCAGAGTTATTTGGTAAAGTTTTGCCAATTCTCTCAGACTTTGGATATGTTGATGAGTTAAAACATAAAAATGGTGATTTGAAGTGGTATAACAACATGTCCACAAGTTTGATATGTAAAACTTAAAAACGAGTTAATCTGAAATTCTAGCAGTCTGTAAAGCGGGCGATATAACTCACTCCACAAAACTCAAAATGCAATGAAACTAATTTTCTATGAAAGTAGACTCAAAGAGCTTTTCATACATATAAAATATGTGAGATTTGGCCTTAAAACGAGAGAGATATTAATTTTCAAAGTTTGCTGTTCCTGGATGGGTTTCTGTCCGGGCAGTAGGTAATAAAACGTGCATAACTCAAGCTATATAGAACATTTTTGAGTGGGACCAAGTTTGTTAGAAAGCTAAGACATAGAGGAATATCCCCATAAAACAGTTTTCTCAAATTCCTTGTGAGGAGTTCACAGTAATGTTTAAAAGTCACTGACCTGGGATGAACTTTCAAGTCTGAACAGTCAGAATAAAATATGCATAACTCAAACCACAAAATGAATTTTTGAGTGGGATTTCTTTTGTTTAAAAATAGATTCAGAGAAGTGTAAGAATACCAAAATTTGAAACAAAATAGTAAAAGATGAAATTATGGTGAATTTTTGAATTTACTGCCCCACTATAAAAGTAAAACTAGTTAAGGTAAAAGTTAATGAAGAATAAGCTTTAAGACATTAATACCCTTACATTAAGTATTCGAAAACCTTCATAATCCAACATAAAAAGTTTTAAAGAGGACAATAGATAAGATTGGCCCTAGGCCTAATAAAAGAATTTATACAAGAGGCAACCTCAATTAAAAGCTTGCACCAAATTTACTAAGCTAAGCTCATAAAACTTTGCTTGAGAATATGCCTATGTTTATATGCAAGCATGATGTTATGATGATGATGTGATGATTATGATATGATAATGATGGTATGATAATGATGATATGATATGATGCTTAATGATACTGTGATATTGGTTTCTCTATTTGGCAAAATTTTGGGAAGCATCGGTCTAGCCGTTATGCTGCCGAAATTTTGTAGAAATTGTGGACTTGGAAATATTTTGCATCATAAGCTTTAATAAGAAGAGATTCAATAAAGTGTGTGATCCTTCAAAAAGGGAAGGTGACCTAATTTAAGTTCCCTTCACCCACGACTCACATGAGTCATGGCATGACCCAGCTAGTGTGAGTATAGGAGATAGGGCTTACATGAGGCATGGCATGACCCAGCTAGTGTAAGTACCGAAATTTTATGGTGGTGACGGCCATGGTATGAGCTCATTACCACTTATGTTTAGTGGGTGAAAACAAAAGGACTTAAGATAAGTCAAGCTAAAAAAAGAAAGGGACCTCGGTCCGATCCAAATAAAGGATGAAACTCATAAGATGTGCATGCATGATACAAACTGCCATATAAGTTCTTATGTATACCATGACGTTAGCATAAATATGTACTTAAAATGGAACCCACTTCGGATATTGATATTTTCGAAAACCTAAGAATTGAACCTATTGAATGCTTACAGTTTTCATTTATAAAACCGAAGTGGTTGGGACGATGACGATGATACCTGTGTGTCAGGGTTGAGTCCTACTGAGAAATCTTATTTCTCACCCTAGCTGTTTTTCCGTCTCGTCACCAAATACTCATAGCACACCCCATGGAGTGGAGCATGGAGCCTCCCCACCATGAGTGGGCCTATGATGAGGACGCCCATGATATTGTGGCCACGACCACCACAGTAGTCCACACGTATTTCTACCTAGGTCGAGTTTTTGAGCAGGAGGAGCCAGAGATTCCGCCTGCCCCTATAGACGTATCATCGGCACACCTTGGACCGCCGCTCGCTCCTTGGGATTTCCCGCCTGAGCCATTGCGAGAGATCGAGATGGAGCCAATGTCTCTGGGTCTACCTGTAGCCGAGCCCGTACCACTGCCAGAGGTCCCTGTGATCGATGTGAGTTCGACAGCTACTCCTAGGGCTGCAGTCGCTTCGCCGCCGCTCCCCGAGTATCATCTTGCCGCGTCTGAGGAGGATCCCTCTGAGGAACATTTTTCGGTCGCCAGCTATACTCCTGGCCGTAGCATTCGTCATGTAGAGGCGAACAGCCAGCACCCTCGTATCATCCATACTCCTCATGTTCCCCGCGGCCAAGGAGCAAGGGGGACCAGGCACTCGAGGACCTGAGTCCATTCGATGGAAGGGCGTGGAAGGGGCAGAGAAGCTAGTATATGTCTACGTGGGCCTATCCCATTTTTGCTCCTTATCTGTTGTATTTCATTTTGTATTAGACCTTGTCAAACTTATGTACCTTTGATATTTTGGGGCCATGGCATGACCATGAGTTCCCTGTTATGTATTTGTTGGAAATTATGAGACTAATTATGATTATATGGTTGTTGCTATAATTTGAATGCATGGTATTATGATCTATTCCTTGTTCCATTAATTTATACCAAATCTCTGCGATACGCTCATTTATTGCTATCTTCTCGCGCAAGGCTTTACTTTCCAAAGTGACGACATATTTCAAAAAAAAATTTACTGTATTTTCCGCGTAATTTAATTTCAAGTGAAGTTTAGTTTTCCATGAGCATAAGTAGCAACTAATAAAACGCCGTAATACGACTTAAGCGTAGTATGGATTTATTAGGGTGTTACGTTATGGTATCAGAGCAGTTCATCCTGTTAAAGCCTGAGGTTGGACTAACTATGCTTCCAAGCATAATTCTACGTGCGCTATGTTAAGTCGTGCTAAGAATCCTGTCTGTATGATGGGATGTAGGACTTAGAATACATGACCGTCATGTGAGATTGCCTTTAGTTCCTGCCATGCTTATGCTTGATATTGGGCCTGATCAACTCGATATTTTTGTTTTGGTGTGTTCAGGAACTAATGGCAACTCGCAAACGTACCGCCAATGAGCCCAGCGACAGCACGAACATCGCTGATTTCATGAGGACCTTTCAACAAATGGCGAACGCCATGCAAGCTCAAGCTGCGGCAGCTAAACACATGATGGATCAGCTAAACCGAAGGTCTGAAGAGTCCGTCGGCGGAAATGGAGCAAGTACTGAATATCAGAAGTTCTTGGAGTTTCGCAAGGCCAACTCGCCCAGTTTCAAGGGGGCCTTCAATGCTGAAGAAGCTGATGAATGGATTAAGGAGATCGAGAAGATCTACTCGGTGCTGACTTGCTCGGAGACCCAAAAGGTAGCCTTTGCTACTTATATGCTGAAGGCGGATGCTGAATTCTGGTGGAAGGGAGCGAAGAGCTTGATGGAGAGCGACCAAAGGGAAATCACTTGGGACGTCTTCAAGACAGCTTTCTATGAGAAGTATTTCCCGATGTCTGTGAGGAACACAAAGGAGATGGAGTTCCTGAGGCTTTACCAGGGAGGTATGAGCGCTGCTGATTACACAGCAAAGTTTGAGGAGCTGTATAAGTTCTCCACACTTTATCAGAGAAACCCTGACGAGCACTAGCAGTGCATGAAATATGAAGGAGGTTTGAGGGCTGACATCCTGGCATCCGTGGCCCCGTTGGAAATTCGGAACTATGCGGCCCTTGTCAATAAGAGTCGCGTAGTGGAGGACTGTAACCGCAAGCTGGCAATCCAGAGGTCGGAAAGCCCATAAGAGAAGGCAGGCATCTCAAGGGCAACACCAGAAGCAGCCCCCGCAAAAGAAGCCTTATCATGGCGACGGTTCTAAAGGCAAGCAACCACAGAGGTCCTCTGCCAATCCTCCAAGACCCTTCAGCCAGCCCTCGAAGCCTGCAACAAATTCTGTCTGCCCTAAATGTAGGAAGCAACACAAAGGGGTTTGCTATGCTGGACAAAACATTTGCTTCAGATGTGGACAACCCAGCCATTTCGCCAAGAACTGCACCAAGGACACATCTGCCCCCAAGCCGCAACGCCAAGGGAGGGTTTTCACCATGAATGCCGAGGAGACCATGGAGTCTGATGATCTCATTCGAGGTACATGCGAAGTGAACTGTAACATCTTAACTGTACTATATGACTCTGGCGCTAGGCATTCTTTTATTTCCCATGATTGCGTAAGTAGATTGGGGTTGTCTGTTTCTGAAATGCCTTATATGTTGCTTGTTTCTACTCCCACTGGGAAACCAGTTAGAACTTGTCTGTGTTGTTTAAAATGTCAAATTCGTATTGATGGAAGGACTTACGAGTCTGATTTAATCTGCCTTCCTTTATCTGGTTTAGATCTAATCTTAGGCATGGATTGGCTCTCAGCCAACCATGTTATGTTAGATTGTGCTGCCAAGACAATCGTATTCCCTTCTTTACCTTCTAAACCTGTTAGTTTAAGCTTGAAACCTGTTGTGTTATACTGTTGAAAGACTGAGAATCAAGAATGCGTTCTCTTATCGACTAGTGAGGTTGAACCAGAGCAAGCTCTTGATGAGATTCCCGTGGCGAATGAGTACCCTGAAGTCTTCCCTGAGGATATCCCTAAGTTTCCCCTAAGAGAGAGATAGAGTTTTCCATAGAATTGTTGCCAGGGACTAGACCAATATCTATTGCACCCTACCGAATGTCCCCTTTGGAGTTGGAGGAGCTGAAGACCCAATTGGAGGAGTTGCTGGAAAAGAAGTTTGTGCGACCAAGCGCCTCACCTTGGGGAGCCTCGGTGTTGTTTGTCAAGAAGAAGGATAGAAGCATGAGGCTGTGTGTGGATTATCGGCAGTTGAACAAGGTCACAGTGAAAAACAAGTACCCCTTACCAAGGATAGACGACCTGATGGATCAACTCAGAGGAGAAGTGGTGTTTTCAAAGATAGAGATCTAAGGTCGGGATAGCATCAAATTAGAGTGAAGGAGGAAGATATTCCCAAGACAGCCTTTAGGACTAGATATGGGCATTATGAGTTTAGAGTAATGTTGTTTGGATTGACCAATGCCCCGGCTGTGTTTATGGATTATATGAATAGGATCTTTAGGCCATATTTGGATAAGTTTGTTGTGGTCTTTATAGATGACATCCTCATCTATTCAAAGACGAAGGAGGAACACAAAGAGCATCTTAGGATTGTGTTGGAAATCTTGAAGGATAAGAAGCTTTATGCGAAGTTGTCGAAGTGTGAGTTTTGGCTAGAAGAAGTGAAGTTCTTGGGTCACGTCGTGACTAAGGGAGGGATATCCGTAGATCCAAGCAAGGTGGAAATTGTAATGAACTGGGAAAGACCTACGACGGTGACGGAGATTCGGAGCTTTCTCGGCCTAGCCGGATATTATCGGAGGTTTATAAAGGGATTTTCTCATATGTCCCTACCTTTGACTAAGCTCACTAGGAAGAATGCTACTTTTGTGTGGACTGAAGAGTGTGAGAAAAGTTTTCAAGAGTTGAAGGCAAAGTTGACTTCCATACCTGTACTAGTCCTGCCTGACCCTAAGGGAGCCTTTGAGGTTTATTGTGATGCCTCTAGAAGAGGGTTAGGTTGTGTTCTGATGCAAAATCATAGTGTGGTAGCATACGCCTCTAGGCAACTGAAAACTCATGAAGTTAATTACCCAACCCATGACCTGGAATTAGCGGCTGTGGTGTTTGCCTTGAAGATATGGAGGCACCATCTATATGGAGTTAGGTTTGAGGTATGCTCGGATCACAAGAGTCTGAAATACTTGTTTGATCCGAAGGAGCTTAACATGAGACAGAGGCGGTGGATGGAATTCTTGAAGGACTATGATTTCGGGTTGAACTACCACCCTGGTAAGGCTAATGTGGTGGCGGATGCACTGAGCCGCAAGTCATTGCATGTGTCGTGGATGATGATCAAGGAAGCAGAGTTGATTGAGAGCTTTAGAGACTTGAACCTCGGAGTTACCCTAACCCCTCGTAGCATAAGGTTGAATCTGATCAAGGTGACAAGCGAGTTCAAAGGACAAATTATGCGGGCTCAGGAAGAGGATGAAGAGTTCTTGAGGATTGTAGCCCAGGTGAAGGAGGGAAAGCTGAAGGAATTTACTCAAGGCATTGATGGCATGTGGAGGTATCAAGGGAGGATATGTGTACCTGCTAAGGATGACTTGAGGAGGATGATTATAGAAGAGGCTCACAAAGGTCATTTCACCATGCATCCCGGCATAACGAAGATGTACCAAGACCTCAAGAGGATGTTTTGGTGGCCAAGCATGAAACGAGACGTAGCAGATGTGGTGGATAAGTGCTTAGTTTGTCAAAAGGTGAAAATTGAGCACCAAAACCCCTCAAGCATGCTGCAACCATTGGAGATCCCTGAATGGAAATGGGATGGAATCTCTATGGATTTCGTGATGGGTTTGCCCCGAACACAAGCAGGATTTGATGCCATATGGGTTGTTGTGGATAGGTTGACAAAGTCTGCCCACTTCTTACCCATAAGAGCGAATTATCCTTTGGATAAGCTAGCCCAGCTATACATCCAAGAGATCGTAAGGTTGCACGGAGTACCTGCAACCATTATGTCTGATAGAGACCCAAGGTTTACCTCTAGGTTCTGGGGAGCCTTGCAAAAGGCATTTGGGACGAAACTTTGTTTAAGTACAGCCTACCACCCCCAGACTGATGGACAATCAAAAAGAACCATACAAACCCTAGAGGATATGTTGAGGGCATATGTGATGGATCGACCCGGAAGTTGGGACAAACACCTTCCCCTCATCGAGTTCGCCTACAATAATAGTTTTCATGCTAGCATTGGGATGGCGCCTTATGAAGCCCTGTATGGCAGGAAGTGCCAATCTCCGCTTTGTTGTTATGAACCGGGTGAGCAAAGCCTCTTAGGGCCTAATCTGGTTAGAGAAACCACCGAACAAATTAAGAGGATAAGGGAAAGGATTCTCACAGCTCAAAGCCGTCAGAAGAGCTATGCGGACAAGAGGAGAAAGCTAATCGAGTTCCAAGAGGGAGAACACGTATTCTTGAAAATCACTCCTACAACAGGCATTGGTAGAGCCCTTAGAGTCAAAAAGTTGAGCCCTTGTTTTCTTGGTCCTTTTGAAATCTTGAAATGAGTAGGAACAGTTGCCTACCAAATAGCATTACCACCCCATTTGTCAAACCTCCACAATGTTTTCCATGTCTCCCAACTAAGAAAGTACAACTCCGACCCCAATCATCTTCTTGAGCTAGAAAGTGTACAGTTAAGGGAAGACCTAACCTTCGATCTACCGCCTATGAGAATCATAGATAAGAAGGTCAAGCAGCTGAGGAACAAGTCTGTGCCCTTAGTGAAGGTGGCCTAGGGAAGAGGAAACTTGGAAGAACACACGTGGGAACTCGAGGCAGAGATGCAAAGAGATTTTCCCCTCCTGTTTTCAGGTAACGAATTTTGAGGGCAAAATTCTTTTCAAGGAGGGGAGAAATGTAACATCCTCATTTTCACCTAAGTTAATTAGCTCGGTGTTCCCGGCTAATTAGAGGGATTAGCGATTAATTGAGAATTAATCGATTAATCTCGAGAGCAAGGCTTAGTAAATTAAAGGCAAGTCAACAATTGAAACATAACACATTAAAAGTTACAATTAAAAGCTTAATTGCCCAATCCTTATTAATTCATGACTTAGAAAATAAAATCAAGGTGATCTAACCTAATTAACTAAGAGCACATAAGTATCACATCTTAATCACATGAAAAATTTACTTTTACATCTTCTTTACACAATTAATAAGGAAAATCCTTTTCATTGAAAATGTGCTAATGTGTAATCAAACCAATTGAATTAATTAACATTTAGATAATTGTAACAATTATAAAGATGTAGAAACTTCCCTTTAATTATTGTTTGAAAGTTTGGTCAAAGCAAGAGCCAAATCCAACCATTCAATTGCCTTCTCATCATACACCACTAGATCAAGAGTCCATGTTAGTAGATCCCTTGAGTCAAGACAAAAAATCTACTCTCCTCCATCAAGATTGTGACACTTGGAGTGATCACAATCATCCAATGCCAATCCTAAGATAGCCCATGCTTTTAACCATTTAACAAAAACACTACAAAGCCTTTACCCAAGTGCCAAGACTCAAAGGAAACACAACACTCTCTTTTGCCCTATGGTTTTTCCCACTCCCTAGCTTGTGTAAGCAGCAAAAATCACATCACCTTTCCCCCTCATTATGCGCCACCTTCAGCCCGTTCTCTCTCCTTCATTTCATTTTCCATTCCTTTCACTAAAACACAAAGCTCTCACCTCTCTCTAAACCTTTCCTTATTCTTCTTCTTGTTCTTCTTATTTTTCCTACTCTAAGTCATCACTTTTCCACCACCATCACCCTCATCTTCTATCACCACCCTCACTAACTTATCAAGGATCACATTCTTTGGTCCTTGGTAGAGCAAAACAAACACTCATTTAGCCCCATTTGCTAGCTCAAGAGGAAGGAGACCATCTCCAACCACTTTATTTTTCAAGCTTCCAAGAGAAACTCATTTGGTAGTGACTCTATCCTTCTTCTCCATGTCTTTTTCAAGTTTTAGAACCCCTAAGCTCTTCATAGTTAGGAGGTTTTAAAGCTTGCTTCAAGGTCTCATGACCATATTTTTCTCTATGAGTTTTCTTATCTTGTTGAAAGTGTTGTTTTGAAATGAGATTTTGTGGCATGATGGTTTTATGTATCTTGCTCTATTTTGTGTTAAAATACTGATTTGGTGACTAAAACTTTGGATATGGTGATGAGTTAAAACATAAAAATGGTGATTTGAAGTGGTATAGCAACATTTCCACAAGTTTGATATCTAAAACTTAAAAACGAGTTAATCTGGAATTCTAGCAGTCTGTAAAGCGTGCGGTATAACTCACTCCACAAAACTCAAAATGAATTAAACTAATTTTCTTGAAATTAGACTCAAAGAGCTTTTCATACATATAAAATATGCGAGATTTGGCCTTAAAACGAGAGAGATATGAATTTTCAAAATTTACTGTTCCTAGATGGGTTTCTGTCCGGGCAGTAGGCAATAAAACGTGCATAACTCAAGCTATACAGAACATTTTTGAGTGGGATCAAGTTTGTTAGAAAGCTAAGACATAGAGGAATATTCCCATAAAATAGTTTTGTCAGATTCCTTGTGAGGAGTTCACAGTAATGTTTAAAAATCACTGACTCGAGATGAACTTTCAAGTCTAAACAGTCAGAATAAAATATGCATAACTCAAACCACAAAATGAATTTTTGAGTGGGATTTCTTTTGTTTAAAAATGGATTCAGAGAAGTTTAAGCATACCAAAATTCGAAACAAAATAGTAAAAGATGAAATTATGGTGAATTTTTTAATTTACTGCCTCATTGTAAAAGTAAAACTGGTTAGGGTAAAAGTTAAAGGTTAATGAAGAATAAGCTTTAAGACATTAATACCCTTACATTAAGTATTCGAAAATCTTCATAATCCAACATAAAAAGTTTTAAAGAGGACAATAGATAAGATTGGCCTTAGGCCTAATAAAAGAATTTATACAAGAGGCAACCTCAATTAAAAGCTTGCACCAAATTTACTAAGCTAAACTCATAAAACTTTGCTTGAGAATATGCCTATGTTTATATGCAAGCATGATGTTATGATGATGATGTGATGATTATGACATGATAATGATGGTATGATAATGATGATATGATATGATGCTTAATTATACTGTGATATTGGTTTCTCTGTTTGGCAAAATTTTGGGAAGCATCGGTCTAGCCGTTATGCTGCCGAAATTTTGTAGAAATTGTGGACTTAGAAATATTTTGCATCATAAGTTTTAATAAGAAGAGATTCAATAAAGTGTGTGATCCTTCAAAAGGGAAGGTGATCTAATTTAAGTTCCCCTCACCCATGACTCACATGAGGCATGGCATGACCCAGCTAGTGTGAGTATAGGAGATAGGGCTTACATGAGGCATGGCATGACCCAGCTAGTGTAAGTACCGAAATTTTATGGTGGCGACGGCCACGGTATGAGCTCATTACCACTAATGTTTAGTGGGTGAAAAGAAAAGGACTTAAGATAAGTCAAGCTAAAAAAAGAAAGGGACCTCGGTCCGACCCAAGTAAAGGATGAAACTCATAAGATGTGCATGCATGATACAAACTGTCATATAAGTTCTTATTATTACCATGACGTTAGCATATGAGAAATATGTACTTAAAATGGAAGCTACTTGGGATATTGATATTTTCGAAAACCTAAGAATTGAACCTATTGAATGCTCACAGTTTTCATTTATAAAACCGAAGTGGCTGGGACGAGGACGATGACACCTGTGTGTCAGGGTCGTGTCCTGAGAAATCTTATTTCTCACCCTAGCTGTTTTTTCGTCTCGTCACCAGATACTCATGGCACACCCCGTGGAGTGGAGCATGGAGCCTCCCCACCATGAGTGGGTCTATGATGAGGACGCCCACGCTATTGTGGCCACGATCACCACAGTAGTCCGCACATATTTCTACCTGGGTCGAGTTTTTGAGCAGGAGGAGCCAGAGAACCCGCCTGCCCCTGTAGACGTATCATCGGTGCACCTTGGACCGCCGTTGGGTCCTTGGGATTTCCCACCTGAGCCATTGCCAGAGATCGAGATGGAGCCAATGCCTCCGGGTCTACCTGTAGCCGAGCCCGTGCCACTGCCAGAGGTCCCTGTGATCGATGAGAGTTCGACAGCTACTCCTAGGGCCGCAGCCGCTTCGCCGCCGCTCCCCGAGTATCATCCTGCCGCGTCCGAGGAGGATTCTTCTGAGGAACGTTCTTCGGTCGCCAGCTATACTCCTGGCCGTCGCATTCGTCGCGTAGAGGCGAACAGCCGGCACCCTCGTATCATCCATACTCCTCATGTTCCCCGCGGCCGAGGAGCAAAGGAGACCAGGCACTCGAGGACCTGAGTCCATTTGATGGAAGGGCATGGAAGGGGCAGAGAAGCTAGTATATGTCTACGTGGGCCTATCCCATTTTTGCTCCTTATCTGTTGTATTTCATTTTGTATTAGACCTTGTCAAACTTATGTACCTTTGATATTTTGGGGCCATGGCATGACCATGAGTTCCCTATTATGTATTTGTTGGATATTATGAGACTAATTATGATTATATGGTTGTTGTTATAATTTGAATGCATGGTATTATGATCTATTTCTTGTTCCTTTAATTTATACCAAATCTTTGCGATACGCTCGTTTATTGCTATCTTCTCGCGCAAGGCTTTACTTTCCAAAGTGACGATGTATTTCAAAAAAAAATTTACTGTATTTTCAACGTAATTTAATTTCAAGTGATGTTTAGTTTTCCACGAGTATAAGTAACAACTAATAAAACGCCGTAATACGACTTAAGCGTAGTATAGATTTATTAGGGTGTTACAGTGAAAACCCTAGGATGGATGGCCAAGATTCAAACAACACTCCTCACAAGTGGCGCCACAAATCAGCTCAAAAGAGGGCAGCCAAGTTGAGTTTGAATGTGAGATAAAGTCCACCAATCAAAAACCAACTTCCTTCATAAGTTTTCATTTTTTTCTTCCTTCTCCCTTTTCATTTTCGGCCCCTCCACAATAGGTGCAGGCCAGCCTCAGTTTCCACTTTCCTTTGTCTTCTTCCACTTCTTCTCATCCCTAAGCTCAAGCCCCGACTATCAACTTCACTCCAAGATCAAGTTCCACCAAGATTTCACACCACCAGGTAGGAATCTCAAATTTCTCCTTCTTTTCTTTGAATTGGGGCTGCCTAGGGTCCCTTATTCATCCATGATTCTGATGTTGTGATGGGTAGGGATGATGAATTAAGGTTGGTTTAAGGTGTATATGTGAGTTTGAATTGAAGATTGGAAGGAGAGATTTAAGGAAAACATAAATTCAAGAAGAATTCAAGAAGCTGGTAGAGTTTTTCCCTTGATGGTCCATATGGCGGAGTGTATGGCTATGCCTACAGCCATTTAAATTTGATGAATCCATTTTTATATAAAACTAAACATTTAGAGATTTCCATACATATAAAATATAAGGACATTTGAAGAGTATAGAATTAGTTATGAATTTTTGAAATTTGACCTAAGAATATGGATTCTCATCTTGGCAGTATGAGCTGAGAAGGGTGTAACTCACCCTACACAAGTCTAAATTGAGTGAAACTAACTTTTTTAGAAAGCTTACATATAGGAAAATATCTTGTAAAAATTTCAGAGTTAGATACCTCTCGTTTGCTCCCAGTGGTTAGAGGAAATTGCCCTATGTCCAAATCAGGCCAAAACAAGGCAGTTTAGAAATGTCAAATTTCGAGGCTTATAACTCAAGCTCTACTAAAGCAATGAAATGGAACTTATTGCCAATGAAAGCTTGTCCTTTTAGCTTTAATTTGATACCAATTTAGTATGATTTGGACTAGTTTTTGATTTTTAGTAGATTTTTAATTTTAAGTGTGTAATTCTAACCAGCTACAGGGCAGGCTGAGGTAAAACTTAAATAACTTGAGTTATACAAATCAAAATGAGATGGGACTAAAAAGGTTGGAAACTAGACACATAGAGCTATGACAGGTGATATCCCTCTGATTGTTTTCCATCAAACTTTTCGCTCCTTTCCACCAGAATTCGGCATCCAATTTTAGCATGTAAGTGGCAAAGGCCACCTTTGGGGTCTTTGAGCAAGCTAGCATGGAGTAAATCTTCTCAATCTCTTTGATCCACTCGTTGGCCTCATCAAGATTGAAAGCTCCCTTGAAACTGGGTGGGTTTGCCTTTTGAAACTCCAAGAACTTCTAATACTCGACATCCTCTCCAATTCCACCAATAGACTCTTCGGACCTTTGATTCAGTTGGTCCATCATGTGCTCAGCAGTTGTAGCTTGAGCTCGCATTGCATTTGCCATTTGCTAGAAAGTCCTCATGAAATCAGCGATGTTCATATCGTTGCTACGCTCATTGGTGGTACGTTTGTGAGTTGCCATTAGTTCCTGAACACAACAAACAAAGATATTGAGTTGATTAGGCCCAATATTAAGCATAAGCATGGCAGCAACTAAAGACACTCTCACATGACAGTCATGTATTCTAAGTTCTACATCCTATCATACAAGCAGGATCTATAGCACAACTTAACATAGCGCATGTAGAGTTATGCTTGGAAGCATAGGCAATCCAAAGTCAGGCTTTATCAGGATGAACTACTCTGATACCATAACATAACACTCTAATAAACCCATACTATGCTTAAGTCATATTACAGCGTTTTATTAGTTGTTACTTATACTTGCAGAAATCTAAACTTCATTTATGAATTAAGTTATACGGAAAATATGGTAATTCTTTTTTTTTTTAAATACATCATCGCTTTGCAACGTTTTGAAAAGTGCAGCCTTGAGCGAGAATATAGATATAGAAAGAGCATGTCGCATGAGAGTTTGTAACATAAGTGGAATAAAAGCAATACAAGATACATTAATACATAGAAATTTCTCACACTCCCATACCACATAAATGAGATTCATAATATCCAACATTATATAAAGATACTCATAGTTAAGTCATCATTACATATTGAATGCAAATTAACACAATAAGCTTTAAAGCAAAAGAGATACATGAGAAAGCAGGAATTTCAGAAATCTACGCCCCTTAACCCCACACCAAATCCTAAGATCAATCTCCTACAACACACCCTCGGTTCTACTAATGTTGTAGTCCAAAGATGCAACTCCTCCTAGCTCCTCGCCCTTGGGGGACATGAGGCTTACATATGATGAGGGAGTGCTTACAAATCACCTCAATGCGACAAACATGGAGACTCAGCCCGAACTGGTTCAAGTCACAGTTGGCTGCTAAGGACCGGTCCTCAGAATGATCCTCTTCTGAAGTATCCGGAAGATACTCTAGATATGGCGGTGAGTCGACTCTGACCCTAAGGTTGGCCATGGAACTTAGGTTAAACATTGGAATCGCTGGCTGTAGCAGGGGGATGCAGGCAACTCCAAAGACATCGGCTTCATGTCAATGTCTAGTAATGGTTGTGGAAAGTCCCAAGGACCAAATGACTGACTAGGGTAGGCTGCAGGAATGTCGGCTGGGGCAGGTAGAACATTGGGCCCCAATCCCTCATGTATACGACTAGGGTAAAAACAGGTGCGCACCACCATGGTGGTTCTTGCCATGATGGCCTGACCATCCTCGTCAAATGTCCACTCATGATGGGGGCGGATCCATGCTCCACTCCACTGGGTACACCATTGAGATCTAGTGATGATATGAAAAATAACTAGGGTGAGAAATAAGATTTCTTAGTAGGACTCGAACCTGGCACGAGAGTGTCATCGTCATCGTCTTAGCCACTTCGGTTTTAACAATGAAAACAGTGAGCATACATAAGGAGCTCATACCATGGTCTCGCCATCGTAACTTTTCGGTACTTACACTAGTTGGGTCAAAGCCATACCTCATGTAAGCCTTATCCCTTATACTCACACTAGCTGTGTCTATGCCATGCCTCATGTGAATCATGGGTGGAAGGGGAGTTAAATACAAGTTACCTTCCCTTTTGAAGGATCACACCCTTAGTTCACTCTATTCGTATTAAGACCTATGATACTAAAATTATTCTAAGTCCATGAATTTTACGGAATTCTGACAGTATAACAGCTAGACTGGAGCTTCCCCACAATTGCCAAATAGAGAAATCCAGTCACAGTTCATCATCATATGTTATTCAACATCACATGCATCATACTCATCATATCCATCATCGCCATCATCATATCATCATATCATCAAACTTGCACATAGACATAGATATATCACAAACAAAGTTTTATGAGCATGGCTTAGTAAATTAGGTGCAAACTTTTAATTAAATTGCCTCTTGTGTCAATTCTTATATTAGGCATAGGGTCAATTTTGTCTGTTATTCTTTTTAAAGCTTTTAAAATTGAATTATGAAGCTTTTCCTTTCTCTTAATTTGAGGGTCTTAATGTTTTCAAGCTTATTTATTCTTAACTTTTAAACTTAGCTATAACCAGTTTTACTTTTACAATAGGGTAGTAACTTCAAAAATTGGCCATAATTCCATCTTTTACATTTTTTACTTTAATTTTGGTATGATTATACTTATTTGAGTCTATTTTTAAATAAAACAATCAAAAATTCATTCTGTGACTTGATATATAAATGTTTTACTCTGACTATTTTGTCTCTTAGATTCATTCCATAACAATTACTTTTAAATTTTACTAGGAGTTGCTCACAAGGAATCTACCAAAACTATTTTATGGAGGTGTTTCTCTGTCTTAGCTATCTAGTAAACTTGGTCCCACTCAAAAATGTTCTGTATAGCTCAAGTTATTAAGATTTTAGTACAGACTGTCCAAACAAAAACATATCTGGGGATAATCCATTTTAAAAATTCATATCTCCTTTGTTTTAGGGCCAAATTTCACATATTTTATATGTATGAAAAGGTCTATGAGTCTATTTTCATTTAAAATTAGTTTCATTGTATTTGGAGTAGTATTGTATAAGTTGTTGATTGCGGAGAACATATTGCCAGAATTTCCAGCTTCAATTGTTTTTGTTTCAATTAGTTTATTGTAAAAACATTAAGTCCTTTCTTCAAGTGACCACTTTTCTCTTCCAAACCACTTTTATGCTTTAAGATCTTGACAAAAATCAATATTTTGAGTTCTAAAAAGTTGGATTCAACATAAAATAAAATGCACATCCAAAGTCATTTTTCAAGAAAAGGGCAACAATCACAAGTAAACTTCTTATAATAGGAGTATGGCCACGAGGCCTTTAGGGTAAGTTCTAAAACCACCTAACTATGGAGAGCTTAGAGATTCTAGAGCTTGAAAACATAGAAGAAAGAAGGGTTAGAGTCATTACCACAAAGATTCTCTTGAAAATTTGAAGGGAAAGAAAGGTGTTGGTGATGGCCTCTTTCTTCTTGAGCTTGCTAATGGGGCTAAGTGAGTGTTTGTTTTGCTTCTTCAAGAACCAAAGAGGGTGGTTCTTGATGAGTTTGTGAGGGTGGTGATAGAAAATGAGGTTGATGATACTGAAAAAGTAAGAAGAACAAGAAGGGAAATAGGAAAAATAAGGAAAGATTGAGAGGGAGAGGAGTGGCAACTTTGTGTCTTTGAGGAAGGATGAAAATCAAATGAGAAAGTGAGGAAGGGGGCTAGTTGGCACAAAATGGGGGTGAGGAAGCTGATTGGTTTTGCCTCCTCCAATAAGCAACAACGAGTAGGTGAATCTTGCTTCTTTTTCAAGCAAGAAGGCTAGGAACCTTCGGGTAAAATAGTTGGTTGTGTTTTCTTTGAGTCTCGGTGCATACTATGGACCATTTTGTGTTTTTCTCAAGTGGGCAAAGGCAAGGTCTACTTACTCTTGTGACAAGACTCTAGTGAAAACTAGCTCTTCCTTAGGTTAGGCTTGGGTAAAGAATAATGCCAAAATAAGCTTGATTTGAGGGTGCAAGATTAGGAAGCAATGGATGGTTAGATTTGCACTGGTCTTGGCCGAAATTTTTGTGCAACATTTAGGAGGAATTTTTGAATTTTCAAAGTCATTAGAATTATCTAAGTTGTTTAATCAATTTGATTAGTTTAATTTCTTATTGGCCAATTTCGGTTAATTACAGTTTTAAGATGTTTTTCCCTCTAAAAGAATTATTCCTATAAATTATATAATTAGTGTGTAAGAATTAATCTATCTCAATTGATATAAATAAAATGATTGTCATGTACTTAATTAATAAGATTAGATTAGCTTAATTATATTTCTAAGTTACGAATTAATGAGGTTCGAATAATTAGGCTTTAATTAAAATGTTTAGTGCGTTATAATTCAATTATTGACTTGACTCAATTTACTAAGCTCTTGCTCACTGAGATTAACCGATTAGTCCTCAGTTAATCGTTAACCTCTCTAATTAGCCAAGGTCACTGAGCTAATTAGCTTAATCAAAATCGGGAATGTTACAACATTTCTGTGTCGGGTTTGAGTCCTGCTAAGAAATATCATTTCTCACCTTGGTTATTTTCCCTATCATCACCAGATTCCGGTGGTGCATCCGGTGGAGTGGAGCATGGATCCACCCCATTGTGAGTGGACATAGGATGAGAATGCATGGCCATCATGTCAACGACCGCCATGGTGGTACGCACCTATTTTTACCCTGGTTGGATGCATAAGGGAGTGGAGGCCGATGTTTAGCCTGCTCCGACTGATGTTTTTGCAGCCTATCTCGGATAGCCACTAGGTCCATGGGATTTTCCAATCAAACCCTTGTCGGACATTGAGATGGTGCTGATGTCCCCAGAGCTACCGGCAGCCGAGCCCCCGCCTTAGCTAGCAATTCCCGTGATCGAACTGAGCGCCATGACTTCTCATGGGACCACAGCTGCCTCTTTGTTTTACCGCAACTATCATCCAGAGGCCACTCTAACATTTAAGGAAGATCCTTCTAAAGAGCGGTCTTCCATGGCCAACTGTGCCCCTTATCAAGCCGAGTCGAGTCACCATAGTCGCCGCATCGAGGTACTTAGTTTGCAACTCCCATACCATCTGCACACCCTTTGTACCCTGAGGTCGATGAGCCGGGGGAAGCAGACACTTGAAGGATTGATTTCATAGGACCGAGAGGTGGGACCGGAGCATGGACGCTAGGATATGTTGTTTTGGGCTTGTAGTAATTGTCGCTCTGTATCTTCATGTATTCCTTTTTGTGACGAACTATGTCATTTTAATTTGTATTTTGTAACAACCTAATAAACCCATACTACGCTTAAGTCATATTACGGCATTTTACTAGTTGCTACTTATGCTCATGAAAAGTTAAAACTTCGTTTGTAAATTAAGTAACGTGGAAAATACAATAATTTTTTTTTGAAATACATTGTCGCTTTGCAGCATTTTGAAAAGGTGAAGCCTTGAGCATAAGTATTTCTAGAGAGCGGGTCACATATAATTCATATCACAATATTATAAAACATGAGAGCGATAAATCAATAGTAATAACAAACGCATCGTAATTACATAGCTAGTCACTTTATCCATAAGGGTTCATTAAATTAAGAAACACATATGCGGAGGCTCATGGTCATGCCATGGATCAAATACTAAATACCAAATACAAATTAAAATGACATAGTTTGTCACAAAAAGGAATACATGAAGATGCAGAGCGACAATAACTACAAGCCCAAAACAACATATCCTGGCATCCATGCTCCGGTCCTACTTCTCGGTCCTATGGAATCAAGCCCTCGAGTATTTGGTTCCCATTACTCCTCGACCTCGGGGTACAAAGGGTGTGCAGATAATACAGGGTGCAAACTAAGTACCCCGATGTGGCGACCACAGTGACTCGGTTCGGCCTAATAAGGGGCATAGCTGGCTGCAAAAGGCTGCTCTTCAGGAGGATCTTCCTTAGAGGTCAAAGCTGTATTCGGATGATACTTAGGGTAAAGCGGAGAGGCAACTGTGGTCACATGAGAGGTCATGGCGCTCAGCTCAATCACGGGGATCGCTGGCTGGGGCAAGGGCTCGGCTACCGATAGCTCTAGGGACATCAGCTCCATCTCGACACCCGGCAAGGGTTTGAGTGGAAAATCCCATGAACCTAGTGGCTGTCCAAGATAAGCTGCAAGAACATCAATCGAAGCAAGCGGAACGTCAGCCTGTGCATCCAACTGGGGTAAAAATAGGTGCGTACCCTCGTGGTGATTGTTGCCATGATGGCCTATGCATTCTCATCGTATGTCCACTCACAATAGGGTGGATCCATGCTCTACTCCATCGGATGTGCTATCGGAATCCGGTGACGATGTAGAAAAAACCAAAGTGAGAAATAACCAGGGTGACGATGCGCCATTATCATCATTCCCAGCCACTTCGATTTTATTAATGAAAATAGTGAGCATTCATAAAGTCCAATTATTTGGTTTTTGAAACATGAATTTCCGATTCAATTTTTAAGTACTATTGTAACACCCGAATAAATCCATACTATGCTTAAGTCGTATTACGGCGTTTTATTAGTTGTTACTTATGCTTGTGGAAAACTAAACTTTGTTTGAAATTAAATTATGCGAAAAATACGGTAAATTTTTTTTTTTGAAATACGTCGTCATTTTGGAAAGTAAAGCTTGCGCGAGAAGATAGCAATAAACGAGCGTATCGCAAAGATTCTAGTCATAAATTAAAGGAACAAGGGATAAATTAAAATACCATGCATTCACATCACTAAAACAACCATATAGATATAAATAGTCTCATAATATCCAATAGTACATAGAAAGGAAACTCATAGTCATGCCATAACCCCAAAATATCAAACGTAAACAGATCTGACAAAGTTCGTTACAAAATGAAATACAAAGGATAAGGAGCAATAATGGAATGGGCCCGTGTAGACATATGCTGGCTTCTCTGCCCCTTCCGCGCCCTTCAATCGGATGGACTTAAGTCCTCGAGTGCCTGGTCCCCCTCGCTCCTCGGCCTCAGGAGACATAAGGAGTACGGATAATATGAGGGTGCCTGCTGTTCACCTCAATGCGACAGATACGACAACTGGGAGTATAGCTGGCCACCGAAGAACGTTCCTCAGAGGGATCCTCCTCAGACGTGGCGGGGTGATACTCGGGGAGCGGCGGCGAAGCGGCTACGGCCCTAGGAGTGGCCATGGAACTCACATCAATCATAGGTATCTCTGGTGGTCACACGGGATCGGCTGCGGGCAGACCCAGAGACATCGGCTCCATCTCGATGTCTAGCAACGGCTCAGGCAGGAAATCCTAAGGACCTAGCGGTGGTCCAAGGTGAGCCGAAGGAACGTCTACAGGGGCTGGCGGGACTTCTGGCTCTTCTTCCTCAAAAATTCGACCTAGGTAAAAATGTGTGCGAACTACTGTGGTGGTCGTGGCCACAATAGCATGAGTATCTCCATCGTAGGCCCACTCATGGTGGGGAGGGTCCATGCTCCACTCCACGGGGTGTGCCATAGGTATCTGGTGACGAAACGGAAAAACAACTAGGGTGAGAAATAAGATTTCTCAGTAGGACTCGAACCTGACACATAAGTGTCATCGTCATCGTCATCGTCCCAGCCACTTTGGTTTTATAAATAAAAACGGTGAGCATTCCATAGGTTCAATTCTTAAATTTTCGAAAATATCAATGTCCGAAGCGGATTCCATTTTAAGTATGTATTTCTCATATGCTAACATCATGGTATACATAAGAACTTACATGACAATTCGTAGCATGCATGCACATCTTATGAGATTCATTCTTTACTTGGGTCGGACCGAGGTCCTTTCCTCTTTTTCACATAACCTCTGTCTTAGGTCTTTTCTTTTTCTCTTTTCACCCACTAAACATAAGTGGTAATGAGCTCATACCGTGGCCGTCGCCATCATGGAATTTCGGTACTTACACTAGCTGGGTCATGCCATGCCTCATGCAAGCCCTATCCCCTATACTCACACTAGCTGGGTCATGCCATGCCTCATGTGAGTCGTGGGTGAGGAGAGCTTAAATTAAGTCATCTTCCCTTTTGAAGGACCACTCACTTTATTAAATCTCTTCTTATTAAAGCTTATGATGCAAAATATTTCTAAGTCCACAATTTTTACAAAATTTCGGCAGCATAACGGCTAGACCAAAGCTTCCCAAAATTTTGCCAAACAAAGAAACCAATATCACATATCATTAAGCATCATGTTATCAACATATCATATTCATATTATCATCATCCATCATCATCCTAACATCATGCTTGCACCTAAACATAGGTATATTCTCAACCAAAGTTTTATGAGCTTAGCTTAATAAATTTGGTGCAAGCTTTTAATTGAGATTGTCTTTTGTATAAACTCTTTTATTAGACATAGGGCCAATTTCATCTATTATCTCTTTTAAAACTTTTAAGATAAATTATGAAGGTTTTCTAATACTTAATGTAAGGGTCTTAATGTCTTAAAGCTTATTCCTCATTAACCTTTAACTTTTACCATAACCCGTTTTACTTTTATAGTGGGGCAGTAACTTCAAAAATTTACCATAATTTCATCTTTTACTCTTTTATTTCAAATTTTGGTGTCATTATACTTCTCTGAGTCTATTTTTAAACAAAAGAAATGCCACTCAAAAATTTATTTTGTAACTTGAGTTATGCACATTTTATTCTGACAGCTTAGCTTTTAAGTTTATTCTTGGTACAGTGAATTTTAAGTTTTTCTACAAGCTCCTCACAAGGAATCTGCCAAAAATTTTTATGGGGATGTTCCTCTATGTCTTAGCTTTCTACCAAATTTGGTCCCACTCAAAAATAGTTTTTATAACTTCAGTTATAAGGTTTTTAGTGTAGACTGCCCAAATAGAAACCTATCCAGGAATAGCCCACTTTGAAAAATCATATCTCCCTCATTTTAAATCCAAATTGAACGTATTTTACATGCTTAAAAACTCTTTGAGTCTAATTTCACAGAAAATTGGTTTCATTACATTTTGAGTTTTGTAGGATGAGTTATACCGTATGAATTATAGACTACTAGAATTCCAGCTTAACTAGTTTTCATGTTTTACATATCAAGCTTATGAAAAAGTTATTATACCACTTCAAATCACCATTTTCATGTTTTATCTCACTATTATATTCAAAGTTTTAGTCACCAAATCAGTGTTTAAAACAAAAATAAAGCAAGACTCATAAGAACCATCATACCACAAAATCTCATTTTAAGACAACAATTTCAACAAGGTAAGAAAACTTATAAAGCAATATGTGGTCATAAGACCTTGAACAAGTCCTAAAACCACCTAGCTATGAAGAGCTTAGGGGTTCTAGAGCTTGAAAAATACATGAAGAAGAAAGGTTAGAGTCACTGCCAAAGAGAGCTTTCTTGAAGGATTTGGGATGAGGAGGAGGTTGAAGAGAGCCCTCCTACTTGGAAGCTTGAAAATGGGGCTTGTGTATGAGTGGTCTTGTTTCTCCAAAGACCAAAAATGGTGGTCCTTGAAGGGATTGTGAGTGTGGTGATGGAGATGAGGTAGGAAGTAGTAAGGAGGTTAGAAGAAGAGTAATGAAGGCTGGAAGAAGAGGAGAGTGAGTATGAGACGTGGAGAGAGGAGAGAGCTTTGTGTGTTTTGAGAGAGGAAATGAAAAATGGAATGAGGAGAGAGAGGGGGCTAAAGTGGCGCAAAATGAGAGGGAGGGAGTGAGGTGACTTTGCTTCTTACAACAAGCAAGAGGGTGGAAAAACCTTGGGGCAAAAGAGGGAGTTGTGTTTCCTTTGAGTCTTGGCACTTGGGTAAAGATCATGTAGTGTTTTTCCAAGTGGTTAAAAGCATGACCTCTCTTAGGATTTGGCTTGGATGGCTATGATCACTCCAAGTGTCACAATCTTGATGGAAGAGAGTACATCTTTTGTCTTGACTCAAGGAATACTACTAATATAGACTCTTGATCTAGTGGTGCATGATGAGAAGGCAAATGAATGGTTGGATATAACTCTTGCTTTGACCAAACTTTCAAACAATAATTAAAGGAAAGTTTCAACATTTTTTACACTTGCTACAATTATCTAAATGTTAATTAATTTGATTGGTTCAATTATACCTTAACACATTTTTATTGAAAAGGATTTTTCCTCATGAATTATGCAAAAAGGGTGTGAGGGTTAATTTTTTACGTGATTAGGATGTGATGCTTGTCATGCTCTTAGTTAATAAGGTTAGATCACCTTGATTTTATATGCTAAGTCATGAATTAACAAGGATTAGGCCATTAGGCTTTTAATTGTAACCTTTAATGCATTATGTTTCAATTGTTGACTTTTCCAATTAGTCATTGACTTTCACTTATCTTATTGTCTTGCCTTAATTTACTAAGCCCTTGCTCTCAAGATTAATCGATTAATTTTTAATTAATCGCTAACCCCTCTAATTTGCCGGAGACACCAAGCTAATTAGCTTAGATGAAAACGGGGATGTTACATTTCTCCCCTTCTTGAAAAGAATTTTGCTCTCAAAATTCGTTACCTGAAAACAGATGGGGAAAATCTCTTTGCATCTTTACCTCGAGTTCCCATGTGTGCTCTTCCATGTTTCCTCTTCCGTAGGCCATTTTTACTAAGGGCATAGACTTGTTCCTCAGCTGCTTGACCTTCCTATCTATGATTCTCATAGGCGGTAGGTCGAAGGTTAGGTCTTTCCTTAACTGTACACTTTTTGGCTCAAGAAGATGATTGGGGTCGGAGTTGTACTTTCTCAGTTGGGAGACATGGAAAACATTGTGAAGGTTTGACAAATGAGGTGGTAATGCTATTTGGTAGGCAACTGTTCCTACTCATTTCACGATTTCAAAAGGGCCAAGGAAACTAGGGCTCAACTTTTTGACTCTAAGGGGTCTGCCAATGCCTATTGTAGGAGTGATTTTCAAAAATACGTGTTCTCCCTCTTGGAACTCGATTGGCTTTCTCCTCTTATCCGCATAGCTCTTCTGACGACTCTGTACAGTGAGAATCCTTTCCCTTATCCTCTTAATTTGGTCGGTGGTTTGTCTAACCAGATCAGGCCCTAAGAGGCTTTGCTCACCCGGTTGATACTAACAAAGCGGAGATTGGCACTTTCTGCCATACAGGGCTTCATAAGGCGCCATCCTAATGCTAGCATGGAAACTATTGTTGTAGGCGAACTCGATGAGGGGTAGGTGTTTGTCCCAACTTCTGGGTTGGTCCATTACACATGCTCTCAACATATCCTCCAGGGTTTGTATGATTTTTTCTGATTGCCCATCAGTTTGGGGGTGGTAGGCTGTACTTAAACAAAGTTTTGTCCCAAATGCCTTTTGCAAGGCTCCCCAGAACCCAGAGGTAAACCTTGGGTCTCTATCAGACACAATGGTTGCAGGTACTCCATGCAGTCTTACAATTTTTTGGATGTATAGCTAGGCTAGCTTATCCAAAGGATAATTCGCTCTTATGGGCAAGAAGTGGGCAGACTTTGTCAATCTATCCACAACAACCCATATGGCATCAAATCCAGCTTGTGTTCGGGGTAAACCCATCACGAAATCCATAGAGATTCCATCCCATTTCCATTCAAGGATCTCCAATGGCTGCAGCATGCCTGAGGGTTTTTGGTGCTTAATTTTCACCTTTTGACAAACTAAGCACTTACCCACCACATCTGCTACATCTCGTTTCATGCCTGGCCACCAAAACATCCTCTTGAGGTCTTGGTACATCTTTGTCATGCCAGGATGCATGGTGAAATGACCTTTGTGAGCTTTTTCTACAATCATCCTCCTCAAGTCATTCTTAGCAGGTACACATATCCTCCCTTGATACCTCCACACACCATCAACACCTTGAGTAAATTCTTTCAGCCTTCCCTGTAACGTCCGAAAAATTTTATCGTTAATAATTGAGTTATTCGATTTTATCGAATAAGTGGGTTTAAACAGAACTTGATTAAAAATTTACTTAAAGCCAATTAAGGGTGATTTGAGAAGATTAGGCCTGATGGAATTAAATTCGGAGCATAGAAAACTCCACAGAAAATTTTCAGGCCAATTTACCGATTTGAGGGAAATCGATAAGATTTCGGTATTTCAAACTGTCGAAACCGGATCAGTAAAATTTTTCTATGAGTGCCCTAGAATCAACGGCTAAGATTTAGCCAAACAACCCACCCAAGTGGCGCCTAGACAGCCATGGATGATGGGGAGTAGACCAGATTTTTGACCAAGACTAAGTCCACCAATCAAATTCAAGCCACCTTGAAAATATCTTCACTTTTTCTCCTTGTGTCCTCATCCATTTTCGGCCACTTCTCCCAGCTGAGCTCCCTTCATTTTTCTTCTCCTCATTCTCACCTCCACTCCATTTTCATCTCTTCTTCAAGCCTCATCATAAACTACTTGCACCAAAGACACAAAATCAGCATAGATTACACAAGACAAGGTAGGAAATCCTACTTCTTCTCTTATTTTCTCTGATTTGGGGCTCTATGAGGAGCATGCTTAATCTGAGATTTGGATGTTTTATAGAGTGATGATGATGTTTTTATGGCTGGTTTTACATGTATGTTGTGATAAAAATTGGATTTGAGGGCAAATAGCTTGAAGAAGGAAGATAAATCTAGAAGCTGTTAGGGTTTTCCCTCGACGGTCCGTACGGCTCTGCCTACTGCCCTTTAAATTGGATGAAACCATTTTTATATGAAACTATACATCTAGGGCTTTCCACACATATATAAGGCCATTGGATTAGTATAGAATTAGTTATGAATTTTTGAAATTTACCCTAGAAATCTGGATTCCTATCTGGGCAGTAGGAGTTAAGAAGGGTATAACTCACCCTATACAACTTCAAATTTAGTGAACCCAAGTTTTTTTGAAAGCTAACATGTAAAGGAATACCCCATAAAAATTTCAGAACCAAACTCCTAGCCGTTTGCTCCCAGTGCACCAAGGAAGTTGGCTTAAGTCTAAACTGGATTGAATCAGGGTAGTTTAGTAAGGCCAAGTTTCAAGACCCATAAGTCAAACTATACTTATACAAATGACATAAAACTTAGTTCATCTGAAAGCTTATTCTGATAGCTTTAATTTGATATAAATTTCGTATGAATTCACCTTGTTTTCTATTTTTAGTGAATTTTTACTTATAAGGACCCAATTCTGGCTGAGAACAGGGCAGTCTAAGGTTAATTGCTTATATCTAGAGTTATGCACATCAAAATGAGATGGGACAAAAAAGGTTAGAATCTAGACACATGAGGATATGACATATCCAAAAATTAGATTTAAATGAGTTGAATTGAATGAGAAATGAGGCACATCAAATTCGGCCAGAATAGAGGGGGTTAAACTGAAACTCTATTGATATTTAAATTGAAATTGTTGATTGATGTTATGAATGTACATGTATAATTGCTGCTCTATACTGAAATTGTAAGTTGTATAAATGTACTGGTTATCTGGCACTATTCATGTGGAAGTGGACTCGATCCGTTATGCTGCCAAAATTTCGGTAAGAAGTTCATATGTTATGAGATTTATGACAACTTGAGTACATCATATATAAAGAGACAAGCTAGATGTGCATTCATTTCATGGCATTATAAAGAATTCCACATCACTTGGGCCAGCCCCGGAATAAATTAAAGGGAATAGATCAGTGGGAAGGTCGGGGAAAGTAAATCCAACTGTCCTGTATAGGAATGAGTTTGGTCTTGAAAAGCGGACTATTATCCAGGAATATATGGCCAAAGACTCCCAAGGGACTAAGGATGGAAATAAGTTCTAATAGACGAAAGCCTCCAAGAATAAGATGCATATTCTCATTGCACATGCATATGTACAATGTAATACTTTTCTATTGATTGTTCTAGATCTCTGTTTATTATTCTTAACATGCTATTGTTCCACCATGATTACTATTTGATTATATCAGTGTATCTGTTAATTAAAATTGAATTTGTTTGGGTGTATGCTTTACAAACAAGTATTTAAGTTAAATATTATCATTTTACCATACTATTTGAAAAATATTGCATGACCGAAACAACTGGGAATGATAGCGATGACAGATGCATAGAAGCTAGGAATTTCTACTGAGAAATATTTATTTCTCACCCTATTGTATGTTCCGCGTCATTCTCAGACCATGGAGCATGCCGCGACCGGAGTCCTATTCATTGAGTTTCCCGAGCTTCACATCCACCTCGACTCGTTTCTAGATTCTGTATATGTATCTAGCAGGTGCCAGTTTCATTTGCATTTCTTTTTCTAGAAAGACTTCGCCATACCACTTATGCACCCACTGTTTGACCCCGCTATCCCGTATATTGCCATTCCCCTTCATATGGCCCATCCATTTCCACCTCCTCCAACAGCAGCAGCAGCAGCACTACCAGCGGCAGCAGCAGGAGTAGCCCCCGCTTTTATGGACCCTCCTGCTTAACCACCACAGCCGATGCTTTCCGCCTCGACACCAGAGAAGGACCCATCTGAGGCAGCGAGTTCCTCCTCATCCTCTGCTCCCAGCACGGGCCACCCTCCTGCAGATGCACCCATGGCGAATGGGTTTCTTTCTTCGAATTCTAGTTAGATAGTGGGTTTTATCGTAGTGGTAGTAGATGTACAGAATGACCCTCTTTTGGCAGTCTGGGTCATGGATAGATAGGTAGATATTAGGAAATGTATATGAAATGTCCTATGGGGACCACTTGAGGTACTGTTCATAGAAACTGGCCATTTCGTTTTGTATCAGCGGCCTCATTTTGTTACCTTGTATCATTTTGACAAACCTGAAAATCAGATATATATGTACATATTTATGATGCAGTTTGCAGTTGTTCTGTCCTTATTGTAATTTTATTTATGTTACGTTATTTACAGTATACCAATTAATCAGTATTTATTCCGCTGTCGCGCAGAAAATTTTGTTACGCGATTAAGTATTCTTATGCGATTAATTAATACTAATGCAAGAAATAGAATTTAACCAGTATCGTACGTAATCACTTATCAAATAATTTATTATGACTTAAGCATAGTACTTTGTCTGGTAAGGTGTTACATTCCCTCCTTCACTTGGGCTACTATCCTCAAGAACTCTTCATCCTCTTCCTGAGCCTACATAATTTGTCCTTTGAACTCGCTCATCACCTTGATCAGATTCAACCTTATTCTACGAGGGGTCAAGGCAACTCCGAGGTTCAGGTCTCTAAAGCTCTCAATCAACTCCGCTTCCTTGACCATCATCCACGACACATGTAATGATTTGCGGCTCAGTGCATCTACCACCACATTAGCCTTACTAGGGTGGTAGTTCAACCCGAAATCATAGTCCTTCAAGAATTCCATCCACCTCCTCTGCCTCACGTTACGCTCCTTCCGGTCAAACAAGTACTTCAGACCCTTGTGATCCGAAAACACCTCAAACCTAACTCCATATAAATGGTGCCTCCATATCTTCAAGGCAAACACCACGGCCACTAATTCCAAGTAATGGGTTGGGTAATTAAGTTCATGAGATTTCAGTTACCTAGAGGCATATGCTACCACATTACGATCTTGCATCAAAACATAGCCTAAACCTCTTCCAGAGGCATCACAATAAACTACAAAGGCTCCCTTAGGGTCAGGCAGGACTAATACCGGTGTGGAAGTCAACTTCGCCTTCAACTCTCGAAAACTTTTCTCACACTCTTCAGTCCACACAAAAGCAGCATTCTTTCTAGTGAGTTTAGTCAAAGGTAGGGATATCTGAGAAAATCCCTTTATAAACCTCCGATAATATCCGGCTAGGCCGAGAAAACTTCGAATCTCCGTCACTATCGTAGGTCTCTCCCAGTTTATTACATCTTCCACTTTGCTTGGATCTACGTACATCCCTCCCTTAGACACGGCGTGACCCAAAAACTTCACTTCTTCCAGCTAAAATTCACACTTCGGCAACTTTTCATAAAGCTTCTTATCCTTTAAGATTTCTAACACAATCCTAAGATGCTCTTCGTGTTCTTCCTTCGTCTTTGAATAGATGAGGATGTCATCTATAAAGACCATCACAAACTTATCTAGATATGGCCTAAAGATCCTATTCATATAATCCATAAACACAGCCGTGGTATTGGTCAATCCAAACGACATTACTCTAAACTCATAATGTCCATACCTAGTCGTAAAGGCCGTTTTGGGAATATCCTCCTCCTTCACTCTAATTTGATGGTATCCCGACCTCAGATCTATCTTTGAAAACACCACTGCTCCTCTAAGTTGATCCATTAGGTCATCTATCCTTGGTAAGGGGTACTTGTTTTTCACTGTGACCTTGTTCAACTGCCGATAATCCACGCACAACCTCATGCTTCCATCCTTTTTCTTGACAAACAACATCGGGGCTCCCCAAGGTGAGGCACTTGGTCTCACAAACTTCTTTTCCAGCAACTCCTCCAATTGGGTTTTTAGCTCCTCTAACTCCAAAGGGGACATTCGGTATGGTGCAATAGATATTGGTCCAGTTCCTGGCACTAATTCTATGGAAAACTCTATCTTTCTCTCAGGTGGAAACTCAGGGATATCCTCAGGAAAGACTTCAGGATACTCATTCACCACAGGAATCTGATCAAGAGCTTGCTCTAATTCAACCTCACTAGTCGATATAGGAGAACGTATTCTTGATTCTCAGTCTTACAATAGTATAACACAATAGGTTTCAAGCTTAAACTAACAGGTTTAGAAATAAAGAAGGGAATACGATTGACTTGGCAACACAATCTAACATAATATGGTTGGCTGAGAGCCAATCCATGCCTAAGATTAGATCTAAACTAGATAAAGGAAGGCAGATCAAATTAGACTCATAGGTCCTACCATCAATATGAATTTGACATTTTAAATAACACAGACAAGTTCTAACTGGTTTCCCAGTGGAAGTAGAAACAAGCAACATATAAGGCATTTCAGAAACAGACAACCTTAATCTACTTACGCAATCATGAGAAATAAAAGAATGCGTAGCACCAGAGTCATATAGTACAGTTAAGATGTTACCGTTCACTTCGCATATACCTCGAATGAGATCATCAGACTCCATGGCCTCCTCAGCATTCATGGTGAAAACCCTCCCTTGGCGTTACGGTTTAGGGGCAGGTGTGTCCTTGATGCAGTTCTTGGCGAAATGCCCGGGCTGTCCACATTTGAAGCAAACATTTTGTCCGGCATAGCAAACCCCTCTTTGTTGCTTCCCACACTTAGAGCAGACGGGATTTGTTGCAGACTTCGAAGGCTGGCTGGCGGGTCTTGGAGGATTGGCGGAGGACCTCTGTGGCTACTTACCTTTAGAAACCAGATAAAGGAAGGCAGATCAAATCAGACTCGTAGGTCCTACCATCAATATGAATTTGACATTTTAAACAACACAAACAAGTTCTAACTGGTTTCCCAGTGGGAGTAGAAACAAGCAACATATAAGGCATTTCAGAAATAGACAACCCCAATCTACTTACGCAATCATGAGAAATAAAAGAATGCGTAGCACCAGAGTCATATAGTACAATTAAGATGTTACCATTCACTTCGCATATACCTCGAATGAGATCATTAGACTGCATGGTCTCCTCAGCATTCATGGTGAAAACCCTCCCTTAGCATTGCGGTTTAAGGGCAGGTGTGTTCTTGGTGCAGTTCTTGGCGAAATGCCCGAGCTATCCACATTTGAAGCAAACATTTTGTCCAGCATAGCAAACCCCTCTTTGTTGCTTCCCACACTTAGAGCAGACGGGATTTGTTGCAGACTTCAAAGGCTGGCTGGCGAGTCTTGGAGGATTGGCGGAGGGCCTCTATGGTTGCTTGCCTTTAGAACCTTCACCATGGTAGGGCTTCTTTTGCGGGGGCTGCTTCGGGTGTTGCCCTTGGGATGCCTGCCTTCTATTATGGGCCTCCGACCTCTGGATTGCCAGCTTACGGTTGCATTCCTCCACTATGCGGCCCTTATCAATAAGAGTCGGGTTTCTATGCGACTCTTATTGATAAGGGCCGCATAGTTCCGAATCTCCAACGGGGCTACGGATGCCAGGATGTCAGCCCTCAAACCTCCTTCATATTTCATGCACTTCCAGTGCTCATCGGGACTTCGCTGATAAAGTGTGGAGAACTTACACGGCTCCTCACACTTCGCAGTGTAATCAGCAACGCTCATACCTCCTTGGTAGAGTCTCAAGAACTCCATCTCCTTTGCGTTCCTCACAGACATCGGGAAGTACTTCTCATAGAAAGCTATCTTGAAGACGTCCCAAGTGATTTCTCTTTGGTCGCTCTCCATCAAGCTCTTCGCTCCCTTCCACTAGAATTCAGCATCAACCTTCAGCATATAAGTAGCAAAGGCTACCTTTTGGGTGTCCAAGCAAGTCAGTACAGAGTAGATCTTTTCGATCTCCTTAATCCATTCATTAGCTTCTTCAGGGTTGAAAGCCCCTTTGAAACTGGGCGGGTTAGCCTTACGAAACTCTGAGAACTTCTGATACTCAGCACTTGCTCCATTTCCATTGACGGACTCTTCCGACCTTCGATTTAGCTGATCCATCATGTGTTTAGCGGCTGTAGCTTGAGCTTGCATGGCGTTCGCCATTTGCTAAAACGTTCTCATGAAATTAGCGATGTTTTGCTGTCGTTAGGCTCATTGGCGGTACGTTTGCGAGTTGCCATTAGTTCCTGAATGCACCAAAACAAAAATATCGAGTTGATCGGGCTCGATATCAAGCATAAGCATGACAGCAACTAAAGGCAATCCCACATGACGATCATGCATTCTAAGTCCTACATCCCATCATACAGACAGGATCCACGGCATGACTTAACATAGCACATGTAAAGTTATGCTTAGAAGCATAGTCAGTCTAACCTCAGGCTTTAATAGGATGAACTTCTCTGATACCATAATGTAACACCCTAATAAATCCATACTACGCTTAAGTCGTATTACGGCATTTTATTAGTTGTTACTTATGCTCGTGGAAAACTAAACTTCGCTTGAAATTAAATTACGTGGAAAATACGATAATTTTTTTTTTTTTGAAATACGTTGTCACTTTGGAAAGTAAAGCCTTGCGCGAAAAAGTAGCAATAAATAAGCATATCGCAAAGATTCCAGTCATAAATTAAAGGAACAAGGGATAAATTAAAATACCATGTAATCACATCACTAAAACAACTATATAGATATAAATAGTTTCATAATATCCAATAGTACATAGAAAGGAAACTCATGGTCATGCCATAGCCCCAAAATATCAAACTTAAACAAATCTGACAAAGTTCATTACAAAATGAAATACAAAGGATAAGGAGCAATAATGGAATAGGCCCGTGTAGACATGTGCTGGCTTCTCTGCCCCTTCCGCGCCCTTCAATCGAATGGACTCAGGTCCTCGAGTGCCTGGTCCCCCTCGCTCCTCGGCCTCAGGGGACATAAGGAGTACGGATAATATGAGGGTGCCTACTGTTCACCTCAATGTGACGACCGGGAGTATAGCTAGCCATCAAAGAACGTTCCTTGGAGGGATCCTCCTCAGACGTGGCGGGGTGATACTCAGGGAGCGGCGGCGAAGCGGCTGCGGCCCTAGGAGTGGCCGTGGAACTCACATCAATCACAAATATCTCCGGTGGTGGCACGGGATCGGCTGCGGGCAGACTCGAAGACATCGGCTCCACCTCCATGTCTGGCAACGGCTCAGGCGGGAAATCCCAAGGACCCAGCAGCGGTCCAAGGTGAGCCGAAGGAACGTCTACAGGGGCTGGCGCGACTTCTGGCTTCTCTTCCTCAAAAATTCGACCCAGGTAAAAATGTGTGCGAACTACTGTGGTGGTCGTGACCACAATAGCATGAGTATCCCCAACGTAGACCCATTCATGGTGGGGAGGGTCCATGCTCCACTCCATGGGGTGTGCCCTAGGTATCTGGTGATGAAACAAAAAAACAATAAGATTTCTTAATAGAACTCGAACCTGACACATAAGTGTCATTGTCATCGTCCTAGCCACTTCGGTTTTATAAATGAAAACAGTGAGCATTCAATAGGTTCAATTCTTAGGTTTTCGAAAATATCAATGTCCAAAGCGGATTCCATCTTAAGTACGTATTTCTCATATGCTAACATCATGGTATACATAAGAACTTATATGACAATTCGTGGCATGCATGCACATCTTATGAGTTTCATTCTTTACTTGGGTCAGACCGAGGTCCTTTCCTCTTCTTCACATAACCTCTGTCTTAAGTCTTTTCTTTTTCTCTTTTCACCCACTAAACATAAGTGGTAATGAGTTCATACCGTGGCCGTCGCCACCATAGAATTTCGGTATTTACACTAGCTGGGTCATGCCATGCCTCATGTAAGCCGTATCCCCTATACTCACACTAGCTAGGTCATGCCATGCCTCATGTGAGTCGTGGGTGAGGGGAGCTTAAATTAGGTCATCTTCCCTTTTGAAGGACCACTCACTTTATTAAATCTCTTCTTATTAAAGCTTATGATGCAAAATATTTCTAAGTCCACAATTTTTACAAAATTTCGGCAGCATAACGGCTAGACTGAAGCTTCCCAAAATTTTGCCAAATAGAGAAACCAATATCACATATCATTAAGCATCATATTATCAACATATCATATTCATACTATCATCATCCTAACATTATGCTTGCACATAAACATAGGCATATTCTCAACCAAAGTTTTATGAGCTTAACTTAATAAATTTAGTGCAAGCTTTTAATTGAGATTGTCTCTTATATAAACTCTTTGATTAGGCATAGAGCCAATTTCATCTATTATCTCTTTTAAAACTTTTAAGTTAAATTATGAAGGTTTTCTAATTCTTAATGTAAGGGTTTTAATGTCTTAAAGCTTATTCTTCATTAACCTTTACCAATTTTACTTTTACAGTGGGGCAGTAAATTCAAAAATTCACCATAATTTCATCTTTTACTTTTTTATTTCAAATTTTGGTATGACTATACTTCTCTAAGTCTATTTTTAAAAAAAAGAAACCCCACTCAAAAATTTATTTTGTAAGTTGAGTTATGCACATTTTATTCTAACTGCTCAGCTTTTAAGTTTATTATCGGTACAGTGAATTTTAAGCTTTACTACAAGCTCCTCACATGGAATCTACCAAAACTGTTTTATGGGGGGTGTTCCTCTATGTCATAGATTTCTAGCAAATTTGGTCCCACTCAAAAATAATTTTTGTAGCTTTAGTTATAAGGTTTTTTGTGCGGACTGCCGAAATAGAAACCCATCCAGGAACAACCCATTTTGAAAAATCATATCTCCCTCATTTTAAATCCAACTTTAACGTATTTTATATGCTTGAAAAGTTCTTTGAGTTTACTTTCACTGAAAATTGGTTTCATTACATTTTGAGTTTTGTAGGATGAGTTATACCATATGAATTACAGACTACCAGAATTCTAGCTTAACTAGTTTTCATGTTTTACATATCAAGCTTATGAAAAAGTTGTTATACCACTTCAAATCACCATTTTTATGTTTTATCTCACTATATCATATTCAAAGTTTTAGTCACGAAATCAGTGTTTAAAACAAAAATAAAGCAAGACTCATAAGAACTATCATACCACAAAATCTCATTTTAAGACAACAATTTCAACAAGGCAAGAAAACTCATAAAGCAAGATATGATCATGAGACCTTGAACAAGTCCTAAAACCACCTAGCTATGAAGAGCTTAGGGGTTCTAGAGCTTGAAAAATATATGAAGAAGAAAGGTTAGAGTCACTACCAAAGAGAGCTTTCTTGAAGGATTTGGGATGAGGAGGAGGTTGAAGAGAGCCTTCCTACTTGGAAGCTTGAAAATGGGGCTTGTGTATGAGTGGTCTTGTTTCTCCAAAGACCAAAAATGGTGGTCCTTGAAGGGATTGTGAGTGTGGTGATGGAGATGAGGTAGGAAGTAGTAAGGAGGTTAGAAGAAGAACAATGAAGGTTGGACGAAGAGGAGAGTGAGTATAAGACTTGGAGAGAAGAGAGAGCTTTGTGTGTCTTGAGAGAGGAAATGAAAAATGGAATGAGGAGAGAGAGGGGGCTGAAGTGGCGCAAAATGAGGGGGAGGGAGTGAGGTGACTTTGCTTCTTACTACAAGCAAGAGGGTGGAAAAACCTTGGGGCAAAAGAGGAAGTTGTGTTTGCTTTGAGTCTTGGCACTTGGGTAAAGACCATGTAGTGTTTTTCCAAGTGGTTAAAAGCATGACCTCTCTTAGGATTTGGCTTGGATGGCTATGATCACTCCAAGTGTCACAATCTTGATGGAAGAGAGTACATCTTTTGTCTTGACTAAAGGAATACTACTAATATAGACTCTTGATCTAGTGGTGCATGATGAGAAGGCAAATGAATGGTTGGATATGACTCTTGCTTTGACCAAACTTTTAAACAATAATTAAAGGGAAGTTTCAACATTTTTTACACTTGCTACAATTATCTAAATGTTAATTAATTTGATTGGTTCAATTATATCTTAACACATTTTTATTGAAAAGGATTTTTCCTCATGAATTATGCAAAGAGGGTGTGAAGGTTAATTTTTCACGTGATTAGGATGTGATGCTTGTCATGCTCTTAGTTAATAAGGTTAGGTCACCTTGATTTTATATTCTAAGTCATGAATTAACAAGGATTGGGCCATTAGGCTTTTAATTGTAACCTTTAATGCATGATGTTTCAGTTGTTGACTTTTCCAATTAGTCATTGACTTTCACTTATCTTATTGTCTTGCCTTAATTTACTAAGCCCTTGCTCGCGAGATTAATTGATTAATTTTTAATTAATCGCTAACCCCTCTAATTAGCCAGAGACACCGAGCTAATTAGCTTAGATGAAAACGGGGATGTTACACGTATTCTTATCATAACAATAACATCATGGTCTACATCAAAGCTTATATAACAAATCGTAATCATGCATGAACATCTTGAGAGTTTCATTGTTTACTTAGGTCGAACTAAAGTCCCTTTCTTTCATTATACTTGGCTCTATCATAAGTATTTTATTTACCACTCAGTAAACATAGTTGGTAATGAGCTCATACTATAGCCATCATTACCATAAGTTCTTGGTACTCACACTAGTTAGGTCCATTGCCATGTCTTATGCGAGTCCGTGGGTTGAGGGGGAGTTTCTTATTACGGGCCACCTTCCCTTTTGAAAGATTACACCCTTAGTTCAATCTTTTCTTATTAAGGCTTATGATGCAAAATTATTCTAAATCCATAACCTTGTGAAATTCTGGCATCATGACGGCTAGACCAGAGCTTCCTCCCAAATTACCAAATAGAGAGTTTGATCTCGCATATCATTAAGCATAATTATCATCATCATGTCATCATCATGTCATCATCATATCAATTCTATTAGCACATAGAGGCATACATAACACACAAAGTTTTATGAGCTTAGCTTTATAAATTAGATGCAAGCTCTTTAATTGAATTTGCCTCTTGTGTTGATTCTTTTATTAGACATATGGTCAATTTTCTCTATTATTCTTTTTAAAACATTTAGGTTAAGTTTTTCCAATATCTTAATTGGGTCTTGATGTCTTCGAGTTTGCTTCTCATTATTATTTAAATTAATCTTAACCAAATTCACTTTTACAGTGGGGCAGTAACTTCATAAATTCATTTTGCAACTTGAGATATGTATGTTTTAATCAGACTGTTTAGTCTTGTAGTTTTATTTCAGAACAGTGACTTGTAAACTCTACTGGTAGCTCCTCATAAGCAATCTGTGAAAACTGTTTTATAGGGGTGTTCCTTTATTTCTTAGCTTTCTAAAAAACTTAATCCCACTCAAAAATGTTTTGTATAGCTTGACTTATTAAACTTTTTGTACAAACTGCCCAAATATAGACATATCTGGTGACAGCCCATTTTAAAAATTCATATCTCCCTCATTTTAAGACTAAATTTCACATATTTTATATGTATAAAAAGCTCTACAAGTCTATTTTCATTTAAAATTAGTTTCATTACATTTCGAATTATATTGAATGAGTTATTGGTGCAATGCAGACTGCCAAAATTTTCAACTTCAACAGTTTTTGCTTTCATTTGTTTTCTTGTAAAAATATTAAGTCTTTTCCTTAAGTGACCACTTTTCTCTTCTAAATCACTTTTATACTTTGAATTCTTGATGAAAAATCAATATGGTGAGTTCTAAAAATTTGGGTTCGAGCAACATATATGCATAACTAGAAACATATTACAAGGAAAGAGCCATAACACAAGAAAAACACTTCATAACAAGGAATATGGCCATTAGACCTTAAAGTAAGCTATGGAGAGCTTAGGAGTTTTAGAGTTTGAGAACACATAAAAAGAAAAGGATTATAGCCACTACCACAAAGATTTCTTGGAAAGCTTGAAGGATGAAAGTGGTTGGAAATGGCCTCTTTCCTTAGAGTTTGGAAGAATGGGGCTAATGTGTGCTTACTTTTCTACTCCAAAGATCAAAGAAGGTGGTCATCGAAGGGCTTGTAAGGGTGATGAAACGAAAGAGGGCTGAATGTGGTAGGAAAGTGAGAAGAAGCACAAGAGAGATTAGAAGAGCAAGAGAGTTAAGAATAAAGAGGTGAGAGCTTTTTGCCTTGAAGTGAGAGGATGAAAGCTTGCAAATGGAGTAGAGAGAAAGGCTGAATGGCATCCCATTCTACAAGTAGGTATGAGGTGATTTTGCCTCCCTCAACAAGCAAGAGGGTTAAGAACTTTGGGGTAAAAGGGGTGGTTGTGTTTCCTTTGAGTCTTGGTGCATAGCAAGGACCATTTTGTATTTCCTCAAGGGGTTTAAACCAATCTCTTAAGATTTGCTTAATTGAATATGACTTATCCATGTTGCATGATCTAAGTGTGGCATGATCTAAGTGGGGGATAGCCTTTCTCTTGGTCTTGCTTAAGGTGATATTGACACAAGCTTAGATCCAAGGGTGCAAGATTTAAGAGACAAATGGAAGGTTGAATTTTACTCTTCCTTAGCCGAAATTTTCATGCAATAATTAGGGAAAATTTTGAATTTTCAAAGCTATTAGAATTAGCTTAGTTATTAATTAAATTGGTTAGTTTAATTGCTCTTTAGTCAATTTTAGTTAATTACACTTTTGAGACATTTTCTTCCAAAAAGAATTGTTCTTACTAATTATGTATTTAGGATGTAAGGATTAATTTATCACAATTGATTAAGGTAAAACATTTGTTATGTAAAGTAATTAATAAGATTATATTAGCTTAATTATGTTTCTAAACCATGGATTAATGAGGTTTGAATGATTAAGCTTTAATTAAAATGTTTAGTGCATCATGATTCAATTGTTGACTTTTTCTTATTGACCATTGACTTTTAGTTGAGTTGTCGCTATTTTACTAGTCCTCAGTTAATCATTAACCCTTCTAATTAGCCAGGGACACTAAGCTAATTAGCTTAGACAAAACTGGGGATGTTACATATTTTGTATTTAGTATTTGGGCCACGATACAACCATGAGCCTCCTCATATGTATTTCTTAATTTTATGAACCCTTATGGATGAAATGACTAGCTATGTAATTGCGATATGTTTGTTATTACTATTGATATATCGCTCTCATGTTTTATGATATTGTGATACGAATTACATGCGGCCCACTCTCTAGACTTCTATATTCATGTTCAAGGCTTCACCTTTTCAAAATGCTGCAAAGCGACAACGAATTTAGAAAAAAAATTTACTGTATTTTCCACATAACTTAAATTTAAAAATGAAGTTTTAATTTTCCATGAGCATAAGTAACAACTAATAAAATGTCATAATGCGACTTAAGCGTAGTATGGGTTTATTAGGGTGTTATATGTAATATCCCTATTTTCCTTAATATAACGTAATAAAAATTTTGAATTATTTCACTTAAGCAATGTAAGAATTTCTCAAACAGTAGTAGGCCATGACGATCCTCACACTTGGAACTATAAGGTAGTGTAACATTGCCATTAAAATTACTGCAATGCCATATGCTAAAAAAAAAAATAAAGAAAAGGTGAAAATGCCCCAATATTATAAACTTTTATTATTTATAATTTTGTCCCAGAACTTTTAGTAGTTACACATTGACCCAAAGAATATTTCCACATTGACCCTCAAGACTTTTTAGAAAAATGATATTTAGATCCCCGCACCTATAGAATTAATAGAATAGGGTTTTAAACAGAGCAGAATTATATAGTAGAACCGTAGAAACCTAAATCTCAGCCTATTGAGTCACGGAGATATCCAAGTATGAAATGATATGGGATGACCCTAGATTTGGTCAAAATTACGAAAATATCATTCGTTACAAAAAATAGAAAATACAGCAGAAACTTCGATAAAAAACAGACGGAAAATACTAAAGGAATTATAGAAGGCCAAACACTACCCGGAAGATTCTGGAAAATTCTCAAAAAAATTAAAAATATATTTTTAACATAATTTTAAAGATAAATACTAAATTTTAATAAAATTGAGCAATATTTGCATAATTACATAAAAATAACCTTATCTAGATACAAAATGGGTCTCGAAAACCTTGTAAGACCTCTAAAACTCGTAGTACGGGAAAGAATCATTGGAGTTTCGGGCATAGGCTTAAAGGACCACATGATGGGCCTTATGTTTGGTCCATGAATAGTGGCTGAACTCTTCATGGGCTTAATTAATTAATTTAGGGCCTAATTAATTGATTTTTAGCCTAATTAAACATAAGCCACTTAATTAACTTCTTAATCATCAAGATAATTAACTAAACCTTAACTAACCACACTAATCACCATGACACTATGGTTATACAAGCCGCATAATAAAAATAAGTAAATATTTTATTAATTGAAGAGTTTAACCTAGTTAAGCAAGTTTAGGATAAGTTTAGACTTTTCAAAGATTTAGTTTTACCACCTTTAATGAGTTAAATACATACTCAGCACCTTGCAGCCACTAAATCACGCCATTTTTCATCAAATTATCACATAGGAAGAATTTTCATGAAACAATAAATCAATATTTGAACTATAGTTAATTAATTAGCAAATTAAGCTAGAAAATTGTATAAAAATGCATAAAAATGCAACTAATGGGCAACTAATTTGTGGTGGATGAAATAATACGTAAGTAAACTCCAAATAATCAGAATTTCATAAGAAAAATTAGAAAAAATTAGCAAAGAAGGAAGAACACTCAGGAAGGTAAAACTTTGGTCAATTTAAGTAATCTTACATTAATTAACCTTTTACTAAATCCTTTGAATTTTGAGCAAAATCTTTTGCCAAGCTTTTCCTGTCCCCTTGACTCATGAATTGGCGTGAAATCATCACATGGCTGATGGAGATTTTTAATTTTTAACCATAGATAATTTAATTATGTTAATTAACTCAAAATAAGCTTGTTTAAGGTAAAAATTCACTAAAAATACTAATAATTACAGAAAAATTCTGGAAAAATTCAGAATACCTTATAACACATAATTAATCACTATTTTGATGATAGATTAAAGAAATTTAGTTGTTTGCTAATTATTTTATTAATTAAATCTTAAATTGCCAAGACTAGTTTTAAGAGAAATTGCTAATTATGCACTAATTAAGGCTTAAACCATTCTAATCTTTTCTCAAACTTTAATCAATATATAATATGAGTATTATGACACATCTAATTTAGTTTTGTTGGTGGTTCAATTAATTAACCATTGGTTGCAAAATTAACCAACTAAACCACCTAATTAAGTCAATAACCAGCTACATGATTAAAACTAATTAAACCTACCTTTTATCTATAAAAATACTACCCAACGCTAACCCCAACACACTTTAGAAGCCTTCCCATCAACCTTAAACAGCCCTAGGACGTGCAGCCACCCCTTTCCTCCTTCCTCCACCATTTTCTTCCAAAAACACCACAAAACCTCCATTAAAACACTACCAGACCTTCACCCTTTTCAATCACCCTTAAGCTCTATCTATAACGTCCGAAAAATCTTATCGTTTTTGACTAAACTGTTTGGTTTTTATCAAATAACTATGATTAATTAGAATTCCATTAAGTATTTATTTAAAGCCAATTAAGTGTGATTTAGAAGGATTAGATATGATGGAATTAGATTAGAAACATAGGAAATTACATAGGATTTTTTCTAAAACTGATTTACCGATTTAAAAGAAATCGGTAAGATTTCAGTATTTTAAATTGTCAGAACCGAATCAATCGAAATTATACTGTGAGAACCCAAGGATGGATGGCCAAGATTTCGCCAACTCATCCATACATGTGGCGCCACAATCAGCCTTGGAGAATGGCAGCTACATCAAGTTGAATTAACAAAACCCATCCACCAATCATATGAAAACTTTCTTCAAAAGTTTTCAATTTTTCCCTTCCTATCCCTAGCAATTTTTGGCCACTATATGCTGCTGACCTGTCATCCTTTTTCTTCTATCTCAACTCATCTTCACTCCATCTCCATCAACTCTTCAAATTACATCAAGACTTCTTCACCTCACAACACAAATCTAGCAAGAATTACACCTAAGAAAGGTAGAAAATTCATCCTCTCTTCTTATTCTCTTGAATTGGGGCTGATTGGGGTTTCTTTTCTTGCATGATTATGATCTCATTTTGGTTAGAAATGAGGAGTTAGGGTTGATTTTGGATGCATGTGATGATTAGAATTGAAGTTAGAATAGAATAACTTGAAGATAGAAAATATTGGGTGAAAAACCCTACGGTGTCCGTACGTTCATCTTGTATGAACTGAAATCCAGCCATGAAAACTTGATGGGTCTATTTCTCCATGAAACTAGTTTAGGGCTTTCCAAACATATAAAATATAAGGCCATTGGATTAGTATTGAGTGAGTTATGAATTTTTGACTGAAATTCTGGGCCCTTTTCTGGGCAGTATGAGTTGAGAAGGGTGTAACTCACCCTACAAAACTCCAAATTGAGTGTTAAAAGCTAATATGTAGTGAACATTCCATAAAAATTTCAGAGTTAGATTCATTCCCAATTGTTCCTAGTAAATCGATGAGGTTGCCTTAAGTCCAAACTGGACTGGAATAGAGCAGTCCAGAAGGGTCTACTTATGAGGCTTATATCTCCAGTTATACTTATGCAAATAAGGTGAAAATTTTTCAAATAAAATTTTGTTCTGTTAGCTTTAATTTGGTATAAGTTTTGTATGATTTGACCTAAGTTTCTAGTTTTGGTGAATTTTTATTTTTAAGGGTGCAATTCTAGCCAATAGAAGAATAGACTGGGGTAAAATTTAAATAACTTGAACTACACAAATCAAAATGAGATGGGACTAAAAGGGTTGGAAGCTAGACACATAGTACTATAACATATCCAAAATTTAAATCTAAATAAGTTGAATAGAAAAACTGGTGAATTTTATAAAATTCAGGTAGAAAAGGGTGAAGTAAGCAAAAAACCTATTGATATTGGTACACCATATGATTGGTATTGTTACTATAATTGGCCGTTCTATATTTCTTGGAATGTTTGATTGATTGTACTGGTAACCTGGCACTATTCGTGGAAAAGCGAACTTGATCCGTTATGCTACCAAAATTCCGGCAGAAAATTTATTATACTAAACAAGGCATTCAAATGTGTATGACACATTGTTGATAAATTAGATATGCATGTTAACTTATGAAAATTATCAAAGGATTCCATATTTCTTGGGCCAGTCCCTGAATAAGTTTAAGGGGAATAGATCAGTCGGAAAATCAGGGAAAGTAAACCTGACAATCCTGTATAGGAATGAGCTCGGTCCTAAAAAGCAGACTATTACCCAGGAGTATATGGCCAAAGACTCCCAGGGGACCAAGAGTGGAAATATTAAGTTACAAGAGTTGAAAGCTCTCAAAGGCAAGGTGCATTTCCCAGTTTATACATATATGCTTTATTTGTTAATTCCTAAACTGAGTTTATAGTTATCTATTTATTTCTCATGTTATGATACTGTTTTACCTACTGTTACTATCTTAGGTATATTGGCATGTCTATTTAGATATACTTTTATTACTCTAACTAAAAATTGAGCCTTGTTTCAGGTTATATATTTCCACAATATGACTTAAGGTGAATACTACTATTATAGGGTATTATTTAAAATTAAGAAAAACTGAAACAACTGAGAATGATGGCAATGACAAATGTGTATAGAATTAGGATTCCTATTGAGAATTTCTTGGCGACCGGCGTCTTCTTCATTGAGTTCCCTGACCTCCATATCCACCTCGATCCATTCTTGGATTTTGTGTATATATCTGGTAGTTGCCAGTTTCGCCTTTATTTCTTTTTCCGTAGAGACTTCGCTGTTCCACTTATGCACCCATTATTTGACCCTGCTGCACCTTATATTGCCATCTCGCTCCACATGGCAATCCATTCCCACCTCCACCAGCAGCAATAGTACCAGTAGCAGCAGTAGCTCTTGTGGATCCGCCTGCTTCACCACCACAGCAGATCCTTCTGCTTCACTGTCTGAGGAAGAGGATCCATCGGAGGCGACAAGCTCATCTTCCTCGTCGTCTACTCCGAGCATGGATTACACACCAGCTAACGTCGGTATGGCAAATGGATTCCTTTCCTCGAAATCCATCTAGAGTGCTTATGTAATGCAGTAGTAGGAGATGTATAGAGTGGCCATCTTTTGGCAAACTGGGCCATAGGTATAGTTTTAGTGGATGTGGTACATAGTTGGGTAGTATATAAAATGTCCCATGGAGACTACATAGGGTTTTGTTTCATAAAGATAGGCCAGATTTATTTTGCTTTAGCAGCCTCATTTTCTATACCTTGTATTACGAGTTCTCTTTTGTAAACTCTGAAAATAGACATCTATGTACATATATATGATGCAATCAGATAGTTTTATCTATTTCGTAGATTTTTTTATTATTTATTATTTCTATTTCAGCATTAAGCCACTATTTATTTTACTGCCAATGGAAATGAATAAATGAACAGTTAACTCGATATGGGTAATTAACCATGAGTCGGAAATGAAATTTATTTAGTCAACCACACATAATAACTTATCAGGTAATATGCTATGACTTAAGCATAGTATTTTGTTTGGTAAGATGTTACGTTTTTGGTATTAGAATAGTTCGTCCTAATATAGGCCTAAGATTGGACTAACTATGCTTTGCATATGCTCTGTGTTGCTTAGATATTATCTTGCACTGAGTCGCGTCCATATACATAGGATGCATGTGAGGGAATTGTCTAACCGTATGTTGTTATTCACTAGCACACTGGACTTAGTATTGAGCCTGATTAACTCAATCACTTTTATTTTGTGTGTTTAGAACTTGATGGCTTTCAGAAATGGGGTAGGCCAAGAATGGATTCAGCTCAGGAAGAATCTACAGACTTCATGAATACGATGCGAGAGATGGCATACATCATGCGCGAACAAGTAGCTGCAGCAACCCAAATGATGGACCAATTAGGAAGGCAGCCTGAGGTTAGTCGTGGAGGGAATTCTAATGGTCTAGGAGTGGACCTAGAATACCTTAAATTTGTCCAATTCAGAAAAGCTAACCCGCCCACCTTCAGAGAAGCCTTTGATCCTGATAAAGCCGATGAGTGGGTCAAAGCTATGGAGAAAGTATTCTCTGTTTTAGACTGCACCGACCGCCAGAAGGTGACCTTTGCCACCTACATGCTAGAAGCGGATGCAGAATTCTGGTGGAATGGAGTCCAACAATTACTGGAAGGATCCCAAACATAGATCACTTGGAAGGTATTTCAAGACATATTCTATCAGAAGTATTTTCCTGCCTCTATCCGCAATGCCAAAGAGCTGGATTTTATGCACCTCTGTCAAGGGAACAGTAGTATATTGGAGTATATTGTTAAATTTGAGGAATTGTGCAAATATTTCACAGTCTACCAATGAAAGCTCGATGAGGTTTGGAAGTACGTGAAGTTTGAAGGTGGACTACGAGAGGATATTCTCACGACCGTAGGACCGATGGAGATCAAAGATTTCCCTACTCTGGTGAACAAATGCAGATTGGTGGAAGACTGCGATAGGAAGTTAACTGCGACTAGATTAGTCAACAGTAACTTCAAGAAAGGATTGGCATTGCAGGGTCCAAGGTTTAAACCCAACTCTTAGCCACAGAAAAAGTTTCAACCAACAGGCAATAAGGGCAAGCAACCCTAGAAGCCTTTTGGAAACCAGACCTATAGCCAGTGCGACAAGAATCATGGCAACCACCCATACCTAGCAGGTCAGAATGTCTATTTTGGATGTGGTAAACCAGGCCACAAGATCTATGAATGCTTGGCCAAGAACCTTTAGCCGACTCCTAGGCCGCAATGCCAAGGAAGAGTTTTCACCATGGACGCACAAGAACTCGAAAGATTTGAAGATTTGATTCAGGATACATGTGAAGTGAATGGTAAGACCTTGACTATTTTATATGATTCAGGTGCTTCACACTCTTTCATTTCTCATGATTGCATGTCTGCTTTGCAATTGCTCATTTCTGAATTACCCTATGACTTGCTAGTTTCTACTCCTGCAAGTGAGCTCGTTAAGACGAATTATATTTGTATGAATGTCCCTTGTCAGATACAAGGTCAAACTTTTTCAGCTAATTGAATTTGTCTTCGCTTATCTTGACTTGACATTATTTTGGGTATGGATTGACTCTCTACTAACCAAGCCATGTTACATTGTTCTGATAAATCCATTGTGCTTCCTTTTACTTCACCTTCTGAATCAGTAATCCCTATAAACCTTTATTTAAGCTTTTTAACAGTGCATCACTATGGGAATAGGGGTCAAGGGTACATTCTATTATCAATGAATGTAATAGAGGTTGATCAAGAGTTAGATGATATTCCAGTTGTTAGGGAATACCCTGATGTGTTCCCAAAAGATATCCCTGAATTTCCTCCTGATAGGGAAATTGAGTTCACCCTTGAATTAGTACCAGGAGCAAGACCAATATCTATAGCACCATATCGAATGTCACCACTGGAGCTAACCAAACTCAAAAACCATATCGAAGAACTCCTGGAAAAGAGATTTATTAGGCCAAGTGCATCACCATGGGGGGCCCCAATCTTATTAGTTAAGAAGAAAGACAGGGGCATGCGATTATGTATGGATTACAGGCAATTGAATAAGGTGACAATCAAGAATAAGTATCCGTTGCCAAGGATTGATGACCTTTATGGATCAACTGCAAGGGGCTATGGTATTTTCCAAGATTGACTTACGGTTGGGGTATCACCAGATTCGGGTTCGAGAAGAAGATATTCCAAAGACGGCATTTCGGACTCGCTATGGACATTATGAATACACTGTGGTATCTTTTGGGTTAATGAATGCACCAGTAATATTCATGGATTATATGAATCAGATATTTCGGCCATATCTAGACAAATTTGTGGTAGTGTTCATTGATGATATACTTATCTACTCGAAGACGAAGCCGGAGCATGCAAAACATTTGCGACTGGTTTTGCAGATTTTAAGGGAGAAGAAACTCTATGCCAAGCTATCCAAATGCGAATTTTGGATAAAAGAAGTGAAATTTCTGAGCCATGTGGTATCCCATGGAGGAATTTCTATAGACCCCAGTAAGGTAGAAGTAGTATTGAGTTGGGAATGACCAACAACAATTACAAAAGTCAGGAGTTTCCTGGGTCTAGAAGGATACTATAGAAGATTTGTTAAAAACTTATCTCAGATAGCTTTGCCCTTAATGAAATTAACCAGGAAGAATGCTCCATTCCAGTGGACACCAGAGTTCGAACAAAGTTTCCAGGACTTAAAAGAAAAGTTGACGACAGCCCTGGTGCTCACACTACCAAATCCCCATGGACTGTTCGAAGTTTATTACGATGCCTCCAGAAAATGATTAGGATGCGTATTAATGCAGAATAAGAACGTGGTCACGTATGCTTCTAGACAATTGAAGACTCGAGAGAGAAATTACCCAACGCATCACCTCAAGTTAGCGGCGGTGGTATTTGCTCTAAAGATATGGAGACACCATCTCTATAGAGTGAAGTTTGAAGTATTTTTTGATCACAAAAGCTTGAAATATCTTTTTGATTATAAAGAATTAAACATGAGGCAGCGAAGGTGGATGGAATTTCTTAAAGACTACGAGTTTGAGTTAAAATATCATCCTGGCAAGGCAAACATGGTGGTAGATGCCTTAAGTAGAAAATCGTTAATTATGGAATGGATGATGGTCAAGGAGATGAAACTTATAGAAAGCTTCTGGGACCTCAACTTGGGAATCTCTATGATCCCTCATACTATTCAGTTAAATCAAATTAAGATAACCAATGATTTTAAAGACCAAATCCGGTAGGCACAATAACGAGATGTTAACTTTCAGCATACAGTACAATTGGCGCAATTTGGAAAGCTAACAGGATGTACTCGAGATGCAGAAGGTGCATAGTGATATCAGGGAAGGATATGCTTACCTGATGAGGACAACCTTAGGAAGAGGATCTTGGAGGAAGCCTATAAGAGTGAATTCACTATACATCCTGGCATTAACAAGATGTATCAAGATCTCAAGAAGATGTTTTGGTGGCCAAGCCTTAAGACAGATATGGCAAGTTTTGTGAATAAACATCTAACCTGCCAAAAAATAAAAATAGAGCATCAGAAACTAGCAGGAACTCTGCAACCCTTAGAGATTTTGGAATGGAAATGGGAGAGCATTTATATGGACTTCGTAATGGGCTTACTAAGGACACCCTTGGGATATGATGCTATATGGATCATAGTGGATAGACTGACTAAGCCTACTCACTTTTTACCCACTCAAGTGAATTATCCTTTAGAGAAGTTAGCCCAATTGTATATTCGGGAAGTGGTGAGGTTGCATGGTATTCCTTCAACCATCATCTTAGATTGAGATCCAAGATTTACCTCACGATTCTGGCGAGTGTTTTAGAAAGCGTTCGGCACTCGATTTTGCTTAAGTATTGCATATCATCCACAAATGAATGATCAAATTGAACGAATTATTCAGACTTTGGAAGATATGCTACGAGCGTATATCTTGGAACAACACGGGAACTGGGATCAATATTTATCGTTAGTCGAATTTGCATATAACAATAGCTATCATGTGAGTATCGGCATGGCCCTATACAAGGCACTATATGACAGAAATGTCAATCTCTATTCTATTGGTATGAATCAGGGGAGCAGAATCTGCTAGGACCGGACTTAGTCAAGCAAACTATAAAGCAAATTAAAAGGATTTGTAGCAAGATACTTACAGCCTAGAGCCATCAGAAAAGTTATGCAGATGTCAAGAGGAAGCCATTAGAGTTTTAAGAAGGAGATCATGCGTTTCTAAAAGTCACACCCACAACTGGAGTAGGTAGAGCTATTAAAGTTAGAAAACTAAGCCCTCGCTTTATAGATCCCTTTCAAATCTTGAAGCAAGTCGAGCCAGTTGCATATCGAGTCGCCTTACCTCCACATCTGTCAAACCTCCATGATGTTTTTTATGTTTCTCAACTCAGAAAATATCAGCCTGACCCCACACATTACTTGGAACCTGAATCAGTTCAGTTAAGAGATGTAACTTTTCATGTACTCCCAACACGAATAGTGGACAGGAGCACCAAATGCCTTCAGAACAAAGTCGTACCATTAGTGAAGGAAGCATGGGGAAATGAAGACTCAGTGGACTATACATGGGAATTAGAGTTAGATATGAGGAAGGAGTATCCTGAATTATTTTCAGGTACTAAATTTTGAGCACAAAATTTTTTTTTAGGAGGGTAGTAATGTAATGTCCGAAAAATCTCATCGTTTTTAACTAACCTGTTTGGTTTTTATCAAATAACTGGGATTAATTGGAATTCCATTAAGTATTCATTTAAAGCCAATCAAGTGTGATTTAGAAAGATTAGATATGATGGAATTAGATTAGAAACATAGAAAATCTCATAGGATTTTTTCTAAAACTGATTTACCGATTTAAAAGAAATCGGTAAGATTTCGGTATTTTAAACTGCCAGAACCGAATCAATAGAAATTGTACTATGAGAACCCTAGGATGGATGGCCAAGATTTAGCCAACTCCTCCATACATGTGGCGCTATAATCAGCCTTGGAGAGTGGCAGCTACATCAAGTTAAATTAACAAAACACATCCACCAATCATATGAAAACTTGCTTCAAATGTTTTTAATTTTTCCCTTCCTACCCCTAGCAATTTTCGGCCACTATATGCTACTGACCTCTCATCTTTTTTCTTCTATCCCAACTCATCTTCACTCCATCTCCATCAACTCTTCAAGTTACATCAAGATTTCTTCAACTCACAACACAAATCTAGCAAGAATCACACCTAAGAAAAGTAGGAAATTCAACTCTTCTTGGTCTCTTGAATTAGGGCTAATTGGGGTTTCTTTTTCTTCTATGATTCTGATCTTATTTTGGGTAGAAATGAGGATTTAGGGTTGATTTTGCATGTATGTGATGATTAGAATTGAAGTTAGAAGAGAATAACTTGAAGATAGAAAGAAGCAAGGTGATGTTGGGTGAAAAATCCTACAGCGTCTGTACGTTCATCTTGTACAGACCGAAATCCAGCTATCAAAACTTGATGGCTCTATTTTTACATGAAACTAGACATTTAGAGCTTTCCAACATTATAATATGAGTTAAGAAGGGTGTAACTCACCCTACAAAAGTCCAAATTGAGTGCTACTAGTGCTGTTTGAAAACTAACATGTAGATGAACATTTCATAAAAATACTAGAGTTAGATTCATTCCTAATTATTTCCAGTAAATCGATGTAGTTGCCTTAAGTCCAAACCAGATTGGAATAGGGTAGTCCAAAAAGGTCTGCTTACGGGGCTTATATATCGAGTTATACTTACGCAAATGAAGTGAAACTTATGTAAAATGAAATTTTGTTCTGTTAGCTTTAATTTGGTTTTGTATAATTTGACCTAGGTTTCTATTTTTGGTAAATTTTTACTTTTAAGGGTGCAATTTTGGCTAATAGTATAACAAACTGGGGTAAAATTTAAATAACATAAACTATACAAATCAAAATGAGATGGGACTAAAAGGGTTGGAAACTAGACACATAGTACTATAATATATCCAAAATTTAGGTCTAAATAAGTTGAATAGAAAAAATTGTGAATTTTACAAAATTCGGGCAAAAGAGGGTGAAGTAAGCAGAAAACCTGTTGATATTGGTACACCATATGATTGAAATTGTTACTATAATTGGCTATTCTATATTTATTGGAATGTTTGATTGATTGTACTTGTAGCTTGGCATTATTCATAAGGAAATGAACTTGATCCGTTATGTTACCGAAATTCCGGCAGAAAATTTATTATACTAAGCAAGGCATTCAAATGTGTATGACATATTCTTGATAAATCAGATATGCATGTTAATTTATGAAAATTATCAAAGGATTCCATATTTCTTAGGCTAGCCCTGAATAAGTTTAAGGGGAATAGATTAGTGGGAAAGTTGGGGAAAGTAAACCTGACAATCCTATATAGGAACGAGCTTGGTCCGGAAAAGCAGACTATTACCCAGGAGTATATGGCCAAAGACTCGTAGGGGACCAAGAGTGGAAATATTAAGTTACAAGAGTTGAAAGCTCTCAAAGGCAAAGTGCATTTCCCAGTTTATATATATATATATATATATATATATATATATATATATATATATATATATATATATATATATATATATATATATATATATATATATGCTTTATTTGTTAATTCCTAAACTGAGTTTATAGTTATCTATTTATTTCTCATGTTATGATACTGTTTTACCTACTGTTACTATCTTATGTATATTGGCATGTCTGTTTAGATATACTTTTTTTACTCTAACTAAAAATTGAGCCTTGTTTCCGGTTATATATTTCCATAATATGACTTAAGGTGAATACTACTATTATGGTGTATTATTTAAAAGTAAGAAAAACCGAAACAATTCAGAATGATGGCAATGATAAATATGCATAGAATTAGGATTCCTACTGAGAATTTCTTTAAATTCTCACCCTACTGTATGTTTCCATGTCATTCTCAAATCATGGCAAACGCGGTGACCGACGTCCTCTTCATTGAGTTCCTTGACCGCAACATCCACCTTGATCCGTTCCTAGATTTCGTGTATATATCTGGTAGTTGCCAGTTTTTCCTTTATTTCTTTTTTTGTAAAGACTTCGCTATTCCACTTAAGTACCCACTATTTGACCCTGCTGCACCTTATATTGCCATCCCACTCCACATGGCACATCCGTTCCCATCTCCACCCGCAGCAACAGTACCAGTAGCAGTAGTAGCTCCGTGGATCCGTCCTCTTCAACACTGCAGCAGATCCTCTCTGCTTCATTATCTGAAGAAAAGGATTCGTCGGAGGTGACAAGCTCATCTTCCTTGTCCTCTGCTTCGAGCATGGATTACACACCAACTGATGCCGGTATGGCGAATGTGTATGTTTCCATGTCATTCTTAAATCATGGCGAACACGGTGACTAACGTCCTCTTCATTGAGATCCTTGACCTCAACATCCACCTCGATTCATTCCTAGATTTTGTGTATATATCTGGTAGTTGCCAATTTTACCTTTATTTCTTTTTTCATAAAGACTTCGCCGTTCCACTTATGTACCCACTATTTGACCCTGCTGCACCTTATATTGTCATTCCACTCCACATGGCACATCCGTTCCCACCTCCACCCGTAGCAGCAGTACCAGTAGTAGCAGTAGCTCCGTGGATCTGTCCTCTTCACCACCGTAGCAAATTCTCTCTGCTTCATTGTCTGAAGAGAAGGATCCGTGAAAGGTGACGCGCTCATCTTCCTCGTCCTCTACTCCGAGCATGGATTACACACCAACTGACATCGATATGGTGAATGGATTCCTTTCCTTGGAATCCATCTAAAGTGCTTATGTAGTGCAGCAGTAGGAGATGTTTAGAGTGGCCTTTTTTTGGTAATCCAGGCCATAGGTATAGGTTTAGTGGATGTGGCACATAGTTGGGTAGCATATGAAATGTCTTGTGGGGACCACATAGGGTTTTGTTTCATAAAGATAGGCCAGATTTATTTTGCTTTAGCGGCCTCATTTTCTATACCCTGTACTATTTACGAGTTCGCTTTTGTAAACTCTGAAAATAAACATCTATGTACATATATATGATGCAATCAGATAGTTCTGTCTATTCCGTAGATTTTTTTTTATTTATTATTTCTATTACAACGTTAAGCCATTATTTATTTTACTGCCAACAAAAATGAATAAATGAAAAGTTAACTCTATATGGGTAATTAACCATGAGTTGGAAATGAAATTTAATTGGTCAGCCACTTGTAATAACTTATCAGGTAATATACTATGATTTAAGTATGGTATTTTGTCTGGTAAGATGTTACACTATCATTCTACACCCTCAAAGCTCACAAACAAGCCTTAAAAAGAGAGCAAACTCATGTGGTTACTTGCTGCCAACACTTGGTGCAGTTCAAGTTTTCAAGGGATATCACATGTAGGTTTTGCCTTCTTGCTCCTTAGGCTTCATATTTTGCGTTCTTTGCTTGTGCATGAGTTATTTGAAGTTAAATCCTCTATTTTCAGAATATTTGTTCATTCTTTAAGATGTTAAATGTTTGAGTTATGTTTGGCTTTTGATGATTTTCTTTGGTGATTTGAAGACTAGTTCATGTATACATGTGTTTTCAAGCAAAAGAACATGATTTTTTCCATGAATTTGAGTTAAATCTTCTTGTACCTCACCATGAAGCTCGTGGCTATATGAGGGTTGAGATGTGTTTGGTTTGTTTGATTAATTTTCATGGAGTTTCTATGTTCCTTTGATGATGCACTTGTTCTATAGAAGATGTATTCTCATATAGTTGCAATTTAGAGCATGTAACTTGTGAATTTTCATCTAAAGATGTTCCTGCCCTAGTTTGGGCAGAATATATTCTCATTCTTACTCATCTACTTTATAATATTGAAGTGATGGTTTGATGTCTTAGATGTTGTATTTTATGTGAAGAACCCTTATGTGCTTGGTTTTGAAGTTTAGAAGCTAAATAACCATAACTTGTCACAAAACTCAACCTCGGCAATGTGCAGGGCAGCCACTACAAGTCATGTTCTTGAGATCTTATGAGTTGTATTTTCATGAAATTTAATTGTTGGATCCATATAGATATGTATCCCTTTGTTTGTGAAGCATAAGAACATGAAAATACATGATTTTGGTGATGTTTTGTAAGGGTTATGCATGCTGTACGCGAAAGACTTGGGCTGTCCTGTTTTGTGCCTAATTTTCCAGCATGTTTCTTGAATGATTTAAGTGAGAAAAATTGTTATATTGGTGTCACATAAGCTATAGTTTAATTATGTGTGCTTATGTGCTAACTTTACATGACTTTGGTGCATTAATGTTTGTGTTTCAATTGGTTTCATAGGCTACCCTGTTTTGGGCAGCACCTTAACTCAACTTATCTCATCAATTTTAAGCATGTAAAAGGTTAGTGTTGAGTCTTAATTGATGCACTATTACCTGCCTAAGCTTGTTGAATTTATATATATGCAAGATACGTGCTTAATCCTTTAATCTATACTCTTGAATATATGAATAAGTTTGATTTAATTATATGCACCCTTTTAGCCGTGACCTTCCCTCATGGTTTTGGAAGTGTTTTTATATTCTCAAGTGTTGTTTAGATACCTAAGAATCCATATTAACATGTGATGTGCTTACGTGCCACATTTCTCGTATTATTGAGTTGATTTGTTAATTAAAAGTCTAATTTTCTAAATTCTGCCCTGTTTTAGGCAGCAGGTTTTTCATTCTTATTTCTCTTGTTTTAATGCTTTATAAACTTAGTTTGATGCCTTATATCATGTGTTTTCACTTGATTAAGCTTGTGCACAAGTCTGAGAGACTTGAAGCAAAGAATACTTATTTCTAGCCATGTACATGTTTTTGGCTACGAGTTTCTTTTAGCATAAAAGTTTATTCAATCATTTGGCTATGTTGAAGTATTTTCAATCCTTTGAGCATGTTTGAATTAGTATGTTTATGTGACTGTTTCTTTTGGGACCATTAAGATTTAATAAGACACAAAAAGTCATTTAAAACTTAATAAAAAGAATCATTACCTTTGCTTGGAGTTTATGACCTTGACCTATGCTATTGGAGTTTTATGGACTTATTTGAATTGTCATAAGACTATGAGACTCAAATTAGACCTATTGAGACCTTTTAAGGTCTTACTTATGCATTGGAGAACCTTTGCTTGGACATGGAATGTGAAGTTTGGACATTGGCCATGGACTTTAGACTTAATCACACCTCAAATCACATTAAAGAACTTTAAATATAAAGGTTTTAAGTTAAAGATCCCATTAGAAATGTCATATGAACTATCTAGTTCCTTGGTTGAAGTGGTTTTGTATGTCTTATGCCAAGAGCAAATGTTTTCTTGATCTATTCTTTAAGGTTTGTCTTTGAAGCTTTATCTTGATAAAAGATATGTTCTTATGAGCTTCAAATTATATGCAAAAGAGCTTAGTTGAATCATGTGTATTCTTGTGTTATTTTATGCTTATATGCCTTCAAGATATGTAAGCTAGAAATTATTACTTCAAAAATGAGTGTAATATGAAAGTTGTGAAGCGTGCACCTGCATGTGACTATGAGCTAAATTTAGAAAAAATGGAAGCATTTGCGTTAATTGTGAATTGATGGCATTACATACACATGAACATAATGATGTTTTGAGTTTAGAACAAGATATTGTGTACTCTTGATGAAGAGAATAATCCTTAGTTGATGGCTATGTTATTATGTGCTCTATAGGATAAAAATGAATTTGAGTATATGAGTATATGTTTAGCATTATCTCGTGGTAGAATTGTATACTTACTTTGGTTGCTTCAATGAGAAGCATGATATGAAAAGCATGTGATAAGTATGCCCTTATGGATGAATATGAGTAGCCTTAATGTGCACTATATGATTTTGGAATGATAATGAAGTGCTTGATTATGCACTACATGATAAATATCTGGCCTATGTGGTTGTGCACTATATGTTGTTTTATGTCTTATGGCTCGGAATTATGAGATTCCATAATTACTATGAGGCAGTTATGCACTATGTGAAGGTTATGAAATACTCATGCAGTACATGATGAGTTTGAAATATATATGTGCACTATGTAACTAGATACGAAATACATGGCTACTGTAAGTGATAAATGAATAAGTGAGTGTATGGGCTCCACCGTGTAGTGGAAAAGCCATGCATTTCACTAAGTGACACCTTGGGCCCCGCCTTGTTAGCGGATCAGGACTTTGGTGACCACAAAGTCTTGTAGTGGATAAAACGACACCTTAGGCCTCGCCATGCTAGTGGATTAGGACTTGGTGATCGTAGTCTGACACCTTGGGCCCCGCCATGGTAGCAGATCAGGACTTGGTGATCACAAAGTGATGCCTTGGGCACCGCCATGATAGCAGATAAGGACTTGGTAATCACTAATCTGACTAAGGGATGCCCTAGTAAAGAGAGCTCTCATAGATCCAGATTAAATGATGCAGACACAAGATCAGTAAGCAGCAAAAAGGAATTTGATAGTATACTTGCCATTATTTATGAAATTATATTAATAATTATGTTATTTGTAGTACTACTTTACTGTTTATATTTATGATTGTGCACTACCATCTTGTTTGACATTATGAAATAGCTGGGAATGACAATTTATCTTGTTAATTGTCTATGGTTTATTTTGCTACTAAATGTTCTAATAATTTACTAGTAACCTAGTTGACTGTATAGTCGGCATATTGCTGCACTCCCATCTTCTTCTTAGCATTTTTGGGACAAAGCGGGGCTTCCCTGGAAACACCACCTACTGGGAGTTTTCTCGCACCCTATTTTCTTGGTGTTTCCAGATAGCAAGAATTTGCTATGATGATGGAGCTAATAGTAGCACAATACCTTGCCCTTGCGAGGAAGTAGATTATGTAGCTGGTTATGTATTAGCTTCTTGAGAAGTTAAGGGCGTCAGTATCTATCCTTTGGATTGTAACTTGGGAGTCCCCATTGTAATTTTAGAACTATATCTGTATAATAGATATTTCATAGTGGGCAGTTGTTTTAAGCTTAGGCTTCTTGTGGGATATAATATAAAGTAGTTATTTAATTCATATATTTAGAATTGATAAATGAATTTAAGATATATTGGACAAACCACTTAATAAAGAAAGGAGATTTTGTAGCTTCCGTGAAAAAAAAAAAAAAATTTGCTCAAATTTTGGTTAAAGATTAGAGTGTTACATTATAAGGCCCATTCTGAAAGAATATTCCACACTATGCAAGAGAATGATATTCATGGGATTCACTCCTAAGGCCCATTCTAAACCTTAAGCAATTCGTGGGGAAAAATACCACGAAAAAGGGAGCACAACGTCAGTTCCCGAGTCCACAAAACACCCTCTGAGTTAATAAATAGCTCTAGTAAGTGCATTCATCCAATTTCAAAAGCTAGCATCTCTTAAGCTCTTGCCAATAAGTCACTTTGGCGAAATCAAGCCACCTCGGGTAGGACTCGAGTCACCTTGGAAACTAGGACTCAAGACTCGGCAGCCGAGACTCAAGAGACTCGAGGCGACCTACTGTTTGGCCAAGACTCGAGACACATTAGCCAAAACTCAAGACACCACGACCATGACACAAGACACCTCAGCTAAGACTTAAGTAACCTTGGCCAAGACTCAAGTCATCTCGGCTAGGTCGAAAAGGACTTGAGTCCTATAACACCCTAATAGTCTCATACTATGCTTAAGTCGTATTATGTATGATTATCAATTGTTACTTATGCTTGCGGAAACTTAAACTCTTTTGGAAAATATGTTACGCAAAAAATAGGGTAATTTTTTTTTTTTGAAACACATCATTATTTATGGTGCAATAAAAACTTGAGTCTCGAGCGTGAATGGAGAAACCAGGTAACCATGGCGCATAGAGATTCATATCATAAATAATAAATAAAACATGACGACTAAATATAAAACATTAATACATAATAGGTTTCATACTCCCATTCCACATAATTAAACTTATAAAGTTGAGAATTACATAGAAGACAACTCATGGCTATGCCATGATCTAGATACCCAATACAAGCAACACAGCATGGTTCAAAGCAAAATGAAAATACATGGGGATGTAGAACTACAACAACTACTCGCCGTAAAGCCAAACATAACCCTAGCTTCCATCTTCAGTAACACACCCCTTAATCCTATGGAAGTCACGACTTGGAGTGCCTATTCCTTTTGGCTCCTACTCATCCTCGAGGCACAAAGAGTGTGTAGATAATACGGGGATGCCTACTCAGCACCTCAATACGGCATACACGACGACCGAATTCGGCCTCATGTGGGGGTTTAGCTAGCAGCAGAAGATTGCTCCTCAGACGGGTCCTTTTCAGACGTCGAGGTATAGCAGAGAGGCAGCTGCAGTCCTAGGAGTGGTCGGGGAGCTTAACTCTATTATCATAGGTAGCTCAAGGGACGTAGGCTCCATTTCAATGCTCGGCAATGGTTTTGGTAGAAAATCCCAAGGACCCAGTGGTTGCCCGAGTAGTGCTTCAAGTATGACAGCAGGGGCTGGCAAAATGTCTCTACTCCTTCACTTATGCGACGAAGATAAAGATAGGTGCGAACAACCGTGGTGGTCATCGCCACGATTGCTTGTGCAACCTCATCATAAGTCCACTCACACTATGGGGGATCCATGATCCATTCCACCGGTTGCACCATAAGGAGTTGGTGACTATACAAATAATAAATGAAGGTGAGAAATAATATTTCTCAATAGGACTCTAACTCAACACGAAAATGTCTTCGTTATCATCCCAGCTATTTCGGTTTGTCAAAGAAAAATAGTGGGCATACACATAGTTTAGTTGTTAGGTTTTTCGAAAACATCATTATTTGAAGTGGGTTTACTTTTTAAGCACACAATCTGATCATGGGAACTAGATTAGAAATGAACATAAGGACAAGTATAAATAGACATGTCATCCATGAACATCTTGTAGGCTACTTTCTTTTACCTTTCATTCAAGGATTTGGACTAAAGGCCATTCTTTCCTTAAGTTTGACTTTATCTTAAGTCTTTTATTTACTACCATCCCTAAACTTGAGTGGTAATGAGCTCATACCATGGCCATCGCCACAAACATTTCCTGGTACTTACACTAGTTAGGTCCATTACCATGTCTCATGTAAGCCCTTTGGAGGAGAGGGAACTTATTTGTGAGTCACCTTCCTTTTTGAAGGATCATACTCTTAATGTTATCTTTTGATTATTTACTTCTTATGTCACTAAAATCATGCTAAGTCCATAACTTTTGTGGAAATCCGATAGCATAATGGTTAATAGACCGAAGCTTCCCCAAAATTTGCCAAACAGAGAGATCAATCACAAGACATAATTATACATTTCATAGCATCATGCTCATCATAGTGTGAGTATTAGGAAATGATTGTGGTGACAGCCATAGTATGAGCTCATTACCACTCAAGTTTAGAGGGTAGTAAATAAAAGACTTAAAATAATGTCAAACTTAAGGAAAGAAGGGGCTTCGGTCCAAATCCTTGAACGGAAAGTAAAAGAAAGTAACCTACAAGATGTTCATGAATGATGTGTTATTTATACTTGTCCTTATGCTCATTTCTAATCTAATTCCCATGATCAGATTGTGTGCTTAAGTAAATCCACTTTGGATAATGATGTTTTTGAAAACCTTAAAAAATTGAACTATGTGTATGTCCACGATTTTTCTTTAATAAACCGAAGTAGTTGGGACGATAATGAAGACACTTTTGTGTTGTGTTAGAGTCTTATTGAGAAATATTGTTTCTCACATTTGTTTATTATCCGTATTGTCACCAACTCCTTATGGCACAATTGGTGGAATAGATCATGGATCCCCTGCAGTGTGAGTGGATTTTTGATGAAGCTGCACAAGCAATCATGATGATGACCACCATCATTGTTTGCACCTATCTTTATCCTAGTTACGTACGTGAAGGAGTAGACCCTGACATTCTGCCAACCCCTGCCGTCATACCTGAAGCACTACTTGGGCAACCACTGGGTCCCTAGGATTTTCTGCCAAGACCATTGCCGGATATTGAGATAAAGCCGTAAAGCTAAGCTCCACAGCCACTCCTACAGCTTCCTCTCCTCTATACCCAGAGTACTACTTGGATGTAACCCTGGACGTCTGAAGAGGACTCATCTGAGGAGCAGTCTTCTGTTTCCAGTTGTACCCCGCACAAGGCCAAATCCAGCCAAATCCAGTCACCCTGTGCACCATATTAAGGTGCTGAGTAGGCATCCTTGTATTATCTGCATGACCTTTGTACCTAGAGGATAAGGAGCTAGAAAGAGCAGGAACTCCAGGTCATGACTTATAGAAGATGGAAGCTAGGGTTATATAGGAGCTTCAGGGTGAGTAGTTGTTGTAGTTCTACATCTCCATGTATTTTTATTTTGCTTTGAACCTTACTATGTTCGCTTGTATTGGGTATCTAGATCATGGATGCCATGAATTGTCTTCTATGTAATTTTTGACTTTATAAGTTTAATCGTGTGGAATGGGAGTATGAAACCTATTATGTATTAATGTTTTGTAGTCTTCATGTTTTATTTATTTTATTATGATGAGAATCTCTATGCGCCACGCTTAGTTGACTTCTCTACTCACACTTGAGGCTCAAGTTTTTATTGCACCATAAATAATGACATGTTTCAAAAAAAAAAATTCCCTATTTTCCATGTAACATATTTTCCAAAAGAGTTTAAGTTTCTGTGAGCATAAGTAACAACTGATAATTATACATAATACAACTTAAGCATATTATGAGACTATTAGATTGTTACCTTATGGTGTCACAAGTCCCCTGGCTAGGAATCAAGTTGCATCAGCTAGGACTAGATACCGTCAATCAGGACTCGAGGTGCCTCGGTTAGGCTCGAGTTTGCTTAGTCACGACTTGAGATGCCTTGACCAAAACTCAAGACAGATTACACTAAGAATCGAGATGCCATGCCTCCTTTGGCCAGGAATAGAGACTCAACAGCTAGTACTTGAGAACCCATAGCCAAGACTCAATAGCTCGAGTAAGACTTGAGCTCCTTGGGCTCCCATAGCCAAGACTAGAGCCACCTAGATTAGGACTTAAGTCACCTCGACCACTAGCAGCTAGGACTTCAGTATGACTCAAGTAGCTTCGGCCACGATTCAACCCCCCATGGGTCTACTTGGCTAAGACTTGAGCTCCTCAATTAGGACTTGAGTCCACTTACTAGGATTCGAGACCCTTAGCTTGAATTTTAGCCTTTACAACTAGGACTCAAGCCATCACGGTCAAGATTCTAGTTGCCTATGCCTAGGTTAAAACATGACATTTGACACCTTGGCCAAGACTTGGCCTTGGCCATGACTTGAGTCCACTTGATCAAAATTCGAGGCACCACAATCAGGAATTGAGCCACCTCGGCCAGGACTCATGTCCCCTTGGTGAAGATGCAAGTCCTTGAGTCCCCCTGGTCAGGATTCGAGGTGCCTTGACCTTAATTGGAGTTGCCTAGACCTTAATCCTGCTCGCCCATCGCTTGAGTCACCTTAACCAAGAATCAAGTCCAAGACTTGAGTTGCTTGGCTAAGACTTGAGCCCCTCAGCTAGGACTCTAATTCGCTCGGCTAGGACTTGAGTTGTCTTTGCCAAGATTTGAACCTTTCTTCGATAAGGGTTTGAGCCCCTACAACGATGACTCAAGCCACTTCGGCTAGGACTAGAGTATACTTGGCTAGGGCTTAGGGCTTGAGTTGAATCAACCCGAACTTAAAACCCCTCCCCACAGCCACGACTTGAGCCACCTTGGCTAGTTGCCTCAACCTCAACTTATATAGACTTAAGCCCCTTTGACTAAAACTCATATCTCCTTAGCAACAGCTCTAGTCAATTAGGCCATGACTCAACACTAGCTAAGTCTTATCACCATGGTCAAAACTCGAGCACATTTGCTAGGGCTCAAGTTGCCTTAACCTAGAGAACTTGATTCCCCTCGGCTAGGACTTCCGTACTCGAGACCTTGTAACCAGGACTCAAGACTTATGGCCATAACTGAAGATAACTCGGCCAAGACTCTAGTCACCTCGAAGGCTTGGACTCGAGTTGCTTCAGCTTAGACTTAGGACTCAAGTTGCATCAGCTTAGACTCAGGACTCGAGTTCACTTGATAAGGACTCTAAGACTCAAGATGCCTTAGCTAGGACTTGAGTCCCCTTAGCTAGGACTCCAGTCACCTCAACCCCTTACGAAGGCAAGGACTTAAGTCACTTGGGGCTTTGACATGAGAAACCTCAGGTAGGTCTCGAGGCACCTCAATAGGCACACAACCTATTCTAGTGATAAGATGATAGATGACAGCATGTCCTTTGACAATAAAAAGACATTGGTTACTTACTTGGTTTGTGTCATTAGTGCCTCTAGGCTTTTCTTGACTTGACCATTGTAGGTACACACCCTATTTTGATAATAAAAAGATAGACAACTATTTTATATCCTCTTACATAAGTAGCAAGTGGTAGTCCATTCATTAGGACTTGTGTCCCCATGGCCACAACTCAAGTTGCCTTGGCCAAGACTCGAGTTGCCTCAACCACAACTTGACATCCTTTGGGTGAGGACTCATTATCCGGCTAGATAAACCAATTCCTTAAGGATTTAAGACTTGTTTCCATTCGATGAAAGAAACCACTTAAAGAAGAAAGAAACCACTTGAGACACCTTGGGCAGGAATCAAGCCCTTCAGGCATAACTCGAGTCCTCTTGGCGACCCTTAGCACTAACACTCAAGATCCTTCAGCTAGGACTCGAGTTCCCTCGACTAAGACTCTAGTCACTTGGGCTAAGATTTTAGTCACTTAGGCCAATGATATTTGGGAGAATGGAGCTAGAAACCATTCGATTATTAAGGACATCCTCAGTATTAAAGGAATATTGGGACTCAACGGAGTTCTAGGCCAAGCAAGTCAAGGTCTAGGCAAGCAGAGGATCAACTCAATACGGCTCACTCCATACTCGAGGGCAATCGACTTGGGATGGTAAATCCTTGACTTAGTATTTTTGTTTTGCATATTATATAATCACGTCAAGATTATTTGAAATATTGGAGAAGCAGATGAATAAGCCGTTTACTTAGAGTGAGATGTTTCAGGAGACCCACACTCGAAGCCAAGACAGATCCTAGTAGGTCAATACCCAATAGGAGGCCACATACGTAAGTGCTTAATTTTAGTTTTCGACTTTTTATTATATTTAATATTATTTAGGTCTAATTTAATTTGTTTTGTTTCATTCAATTGCAGCATGAGTTCACTTAGCATGAGGCTCGATCGCAGCAAACCCAACAAGAACATGGAATCACTGCTGACCACCCACCTATAAATGATGACGAGATATGGGCCCAAACGGTTAGCAATCACTACAAGGGGTGCATAAATGAGGACTACTTACAAGGGGCGCATGAGGACTACCTGCAATAGCTCACATTTTGCTACCTCTATGTCTGGAGCTAGGCTTATTGGGAGCTGATGTGATGGAGTATAGTTGGGATTGGGTGCATGCACTTTATGAGTCAATGCAGAAGCAACTCAAGGAGGCGGATAAGAAGTATATGGAGTTGGACGAGTGCACCAGAAGGAGACAGCAGCAATTGCAATCCATGAAGTAGAGGGTGAAGTCCATGTGTAGCTACTTTGAGTAGATGCAAAGTGGTGGTTCGCTATCTGGTACACGGTCTGCACAACCTCCATTATCTCCATCTCCACCTCCTTTGGACAATCATGGAGATAATGAGGGCGTTTCAGATATAGATGAAAATCAGCATTCATAGTTTTTATGACTCTTTTTTCTTAAGTAGAATTTTATGCTGATAGTTTGTATTTTTATTTTTATTGTAACTTGTTATAACAATTGTTACGAAATATAAATATATGCACTTTATTATAACTACTAACTTTAATTTTAATAATATAATCTAGATTTAAAAAGTAATTTGCTATTACCGACGGCACCATTAGTAATATTTGAATATTAAAATATTATTTTTAATTACTGACAGCACTTCCATCGATAAATAAGTAACATTTATAATTGAAATTAAAATAGTTACAAAATTCATCAGTATAAATTGTTATAGGATTTAATTGGCAATTGACGAAAATATTACCGATGATTTTTTTAATTGTATTAATGGATTTTTTTATGTCGGTATAATTAAAAAATTTGCTGACGAAATTAACTTTCTTTTGGTAAAATTAAAAAATTCATACCAACGCGTGTTTTACCGATGAATTTAAATATTTTTTCTGTCGATAAATCATGTGTTTCCAGTAGTGATATACTATATTTTCCTAAACTTACCTATCCCTAAGCCATGATTAGAAATTAAATAATCACCATGTCATGGTACACATTTTAAGTATTATTGTATCAACAAAATGTATCACCAAGTTTTTCCTAGAACCTTCATTTATACTACTTAGGAAGTCAAAAGAATTGTTGAATGACAAGCCCGCAATACAAGTTAGTTACTGAATTTAATCTGAGACGGTGTAATCCAATAGAAGATGAATGATATCAAACTAAGTAGAATGACAGATAGATTCTAAACAAATTACTAGAGGGCCAAAGAAAATATAAATATCAATATCTTACATAAATATATCTTTTATTTTTAATATAATAAATGAGTTTATTATATACATCAATATGGTTTTATAGGCCAAATTATGTTAAAATTGGATTAAAAACCCGCCAATGACTTTTTTTTTTTGTTTTTTTTCTAAAAAGCTATAGGAAGTCACATAGTTGGGGAATGCGTGGATCAAAAGATTGCTAATAACGATTTTTACTTTGTCTGAAAAGCTGCTATATCATAAAAAATTATCAATGACATTTTTTTCTCAATTCCGATATTCTCGTAATTTACCCCAAAATTCCATATTTAGATATGTAATATTTTCAAAATCCATATAAAAAAAAGACCACATAAATAAGCTTAAGCAGCACTTCTATAATTTTAGCTAAACTATAATACAGAAAAGATAACCGACGTATGCATAAAATTGCAAAAAGACAATTAGAGGTGCCTTTTCTGAAACTCAGATCATTAAAAGTGCGCACCGCTCCCAAAAAAAAAAAAAAAAAAAAGAGAGACATGCTTAGCGGTTAGCGGGAAGAAGATATGAAGAAAGGGGCAAAGAGTGAGTTTTGATTATAAACTGCTACAGCTTAAAAAGAGAGACGTGGTATTCAGTTAGGGGCGTAAAAATATGCATATACAATTAGCGAGTACTTTTTTTCGTGACATAGACGATGGGGAGTAAAACGTGGCCAAATGAGTTAGCTTTTATTTTTATTGTTTTAGTCTGGGGTCCGCTAAAATGGCATAGGTATGTCTGCAGTGCACTGGATTTTTTTATGCTGTATCCATACACCATTAAATGATAATACATTATAGAGCCCCCTCACCCCCTTCTTTCACTCCATCATTCATCCCCTTTCCCAGCAACATCCCAAATGCCATCTCCCTCCAACCCGGCGACCATGGTCGCCGACTAACACAACCAAGCACCCACTCCTGCCCTCTCCCATCATCCCACTCCCACATTCTCTCTCCCCAATCATGCTTCAAACTCTTATCCACTCTTTCTACCTTCCACCCTGTCACTCACTCACTCACTCTCATTGTGCACATTAGCTCGAGGAGCATTTGGTAGGGCTCTGACAAGATGTTGAAGGCGGAGGCAAACTCCGATGGGATCAGTAGCTGGGAGAGCAGTGGGAGTTCATCGGTGGTGCCGAGCTCCCACTAGACGACGAGCTCGTCGTCGAAACCACCATTGCCGCCTTGGTTGTTAGAAATTGTTAAACCAAACTTAATCCAATAAGCTCACTTATCCAAACACTAGAAGTTTCAATGAGCACTACCAGTCATGTTACTACTAGACCTCATCTAGAATAGTCAATATGCAAGCTCATTCATTAGCCAGATTTGGAATAGTCAAAAGAAAAGATATTTACGACTTCAACCTGCAAAATCACCGCCTCTGTATGCAAGGTATAATAGCCATTGGAGAGTTCATGAAGATTAGATAATGTTGAATAGTCAAAAATAGTGGCTGTAGCTTGTAATGCACCGTCAAATTCTTCTCTTAAGTGTTAAGTATTTATTATTTTATTACTCTTGTTATGCCTATATAAAGGAACCAATGTACGTTGTTGAAATCATCATAAATGATCAATAATATGTGTGTTTTGTGTATAAAGAGCTTCTCTTCCTCTTTATGTCCATGAGTGTGAGAGTTTGAGAAAAAATTAATAGAGTGATTTATGTGTGTATTTTGATATCAACAATTGGTATCAGAGCCCGGTTTATTTAGCGCCAATTTGTTTTAGAGAGTTTGTGAGAAACAAGAGAGTTCTCATATTTTTAGAGAGTTATCATGGCAAACAATTTCAATATTGTTTGGTTAGGTCCTAAGTTAGATGGGAAATTAGATTACAACTATTGGGAGATTTTGATGTCTACCCACTTGAAGGCTCACAATATTTGGAGTCTTGTTGATCCAGGTTAACAAGAAGGAGCAGATGCTGCCACTCAAAGATGAGATCAATTGGCGCTATCTCAAATTCACCAAGGTGTAGATTATTCAGTGTTTGGCAAGATTGCTAATGCCAAAACTGCTAAAGAAGCATGGAACATTTTGAAGCTGTCTTACAAAGGTGTTGATAAGGCTCAGAAATCTAAACTGCAATCTTTACGTAGAGAGTATGAAAGGTATGAGATGTCTAGCTCAGAAACTGTAGAGCAATATTTTTCTCGTGTTACTGATCTTGTCAATAAGATGAGAGTCTATGGAGAAGAGATTCCAGATAGCAAGGTAGTGGAGAAAATTCTCCACACCATGCCAATAAAGTATGATCATGTGGTGACTACAATCTTAGAGTCCCACGATATAGATACGATGACAATTGTAGAGTTGCAGGGAAGCATAGAAAGTCATGTTAGCAGAATTTTAGAGAAAACAGAAAAACCAACAGAAGAAGTCTTGAAGAGCCGGGTGAATTTAACTAATGATGCTGAATCAAGCAATGATCGAGAAAGAAGAGGTCGTGGCTACAACAATCGAGGCAAAAGTAGAGGAAGTATCAGAGGAAGAGGTCGTGGTGATAATTTTAATCGAGGAAAAGGTAATAATTCCAGATCACAAGGTCGAGGAAGAGGAAGAGGGAACTACAACCAAGAAAGAACCAACTTTAATTGCTTCCATTGTGGCAAGTATAGACACAAAGCTGCAGATTGTAGATTTAAATTCATGAACCAGAACAACAACTCTCAAGTAGATGTTGCCAACAACCAATACCAAAATATTGGTGAGAATTCTAATCAAAGTTTGTTTTTGACAAGTAATTCATGTTCTAGAGATGAAAATACATGGTATTTGGATACTGGTTGTAGCAATCATATGTGTGGTAGAAAAGAATTATTTTCCTCACTAGATGAATCAGTAAAATCATCAGTGAGATTTGGCAACAATATAGATATTCCTATTCTAGGAAAAGGTTGGATATCAATTAGATTGAAAGATGGCTCTCACAACTCTATTTCTGATGTATTTTATGCTCCTGGCCTTCATCACAATTTGTTGAGTATGGGACGGTTGTCAGATAAAGGATATGATATGCAGATTCATCAAGGATACTGCACCATGTATGACAAGAATGGCAGATTCATTGCTAAGGTGAAAATGACTCCAAGCCGTCTTTTCCCATTAAAAATTCAACATGATAAGTTTTCTTTCTTGAGTTCTGTGATACCGGATGATAATTGGCTGTGGCATATGCATTTTGGGCATTTTCACTTTTCTGGGTTGAATTATTTATCAAGGAAACAACTTGTCTCTGGTTTGCCGATTGTTCATATTCCTAATTGTGTATGTGAGACTTGTCAATTAGGAAAGATGCATAGAGAAACATTTCCTATTGGAAAATCATGGAGAGCGAGAAAGTTGTTAGAGATCATGCACTCAGATTTGTGCACTGTTGAAGTGCTATCTAATGGTGGTAGCAGGTATTTTATTACGTTTATTGATGACTTTAGCAGAAAAACATGGGTGTATTTTCTAAAGCAAAAATCAGAAGCCTGTGATGTCTTCAAAGCATTTAAGACATTTGTCGAGAAACAAAATGGCTATAGAATAAAGATTCTGAGAACAGATAGAGGGCAAGAATATCTTGCTTGTGCAGATTTCTTCAAGCAGCATGGAATTCAACACCAACTGACAACTAGATATACTCCTCAGCAGAATGGAGTAGCTGAAAGGAAGAACAGAACTATCATGGACATGGTCAGATGCATGCTAAAGTTTAAACAACTGCCAAAAGAATTTTGGGCAGAAGCAGTTGCTACTGCAGTCTATATTTTGAATAGGTGTCCAACAAGAAGTGTTCGTGATAAGACTCCCGAAGAAACTTGGAGTGGAAGGAAACCATCAATTTGCCATTTCAGAGTCTTTGGGTGTATTGCTTATGCCCATGTTCCAGATCAGCTAAGGAAGAAATTAGATAATAAAAGCGAAAAGTGCATTTTTATTGGCTACAGTACGGATTCAAAGGCATACAAGTTGTGTAATCCAGAAACAAAGAAAGTGATTATTAGTAGAGACGTGACGTTTGATGAAGAAGGAATATGGGATTGGTCCTCCAAAGCTAAGAAGCAGCCAATAGTAATACCAGATAATTATGAAGAAGAAGATGGACAAGCAAGCACATCAATTCAACTAGAAACATCCAGAAGACCTCAGAGAAATCATAGACGACCAGCCAGATTGGAAGATTATGTTGTAAGCAATGATAATGATCTCTCTGATGAAGAGATTATTAATTTTGCTTTATTTGCAGATTGTGAACCAGTGAATTTTGAAGAAGCATCTAGTGATGAAAATTGGAGGAAAGCCATGGACGAAGAAATTCATGCAATTGAGAAGAACGATACATGGGAGATAACTGATTTGCCTGTAGATAAGAAGCCGATTGGAGTGAAATGGGTTTATAAGACAAAATATAAGCCTAATGGTGAGATTGATCGTTTCAAAGCCAGATTAGTTGCAAAAGGGTACAAACAAAAGCCAGGTATTGACTATTTTGAAGTATTTGCACCCGTTGCTAGATTAGACACAATTCATATGATTATTTCTATCTCTGCTCAAAATAAGTGGAAGATATATCAGATGGATGTTAAGTCAGCATTTCTGAATGGTAATCTAGAGGAAGAAGTATATGTTGAGCAGCCTGCAGGTTATGTGATCCCTGGAGTAGAAGATAAAGTTTATAGATTGAAGAAGGCACTATAAGAGCGTGGTACAGAAAAATTGACTCCTATTTTATTGAGAAAGGTTTCCAGAAATGTCCATATGAGCATACTCTATATATTAAGTTCGTTGAGCCTAGCGATGTTTTGATTGTGTGCCTTTATGTTGATGATTTGATTTTCACTGGCAATAATTTGAAGATGATTGCAGAATTCAGGGAGGCGATGGTGAAACATTTTGAAATGACTGACATGGGTTTGATGTCTTATTTTCTCGGCATCGAAGTTGCTCAGAAAAATAATAGAATTTTTATTTCTCAAAAGAAATACGCTAGTGATATTTTGAAGAAATTTCAGATGGAGAATTCAAAGCCAGTGTCTACTCCGGTTGAAGAAAAGTTGAAGCTGATAAGAGAAGATAAAGGAAGAGCTATAGATCCCACTTATTATAAGAGTTTGATAGGAAGTCTAAGATATTTGACTGCAACCAGGCCAGATATTGTACTTGGAGTCGGTTTACTTAGCCAATTTATGGAAGAGCCGCATGTCTGTCATTTACAAGTAGCAAAAAGAATTCTTCGATATATTAAAGGTACTCTGAATGATGGAATTATCTATGAGAATATTAAAGATGTGAAGCTTATTGGATATGCCGATAGTGATTGGGCTGGTGATGTAGAAACAAGAAAGAGTATTTCAGGTTATGTTTTTCATATTGGATCAGGCGCAATATCATGGTCATCAAAGAAACAACCAATTGTTGCACTTTCTACAGCAGAAGCAGAATATATAACAGCTGCAAGTTGTGCTATACAGGTAGTGTGGTTAAGGAGAATTCTTGAAGCATTAAACTAGAAGCAGAATACTTCTGCAACAATATATTGTGATAATAAGTCAGCTATTGCACTTTGCAAAAATCCAGTGTTTCATGGGAGGTCTAAGCATATAGACATCTGGTTCCACAAAATTCGGGAATTGGTGAATGAAAAGGAAGTGTTGATTGATTACTGTCCTACTGAAGAACAAGTAGCAGATATTTTTACAAAGCCATTGAAGGTTGAGATATTTTACAAGTTAAAGAAGATACTTGGAATGATTAATTCTACAAGCTTGGTTTAAGGGAGGCAATGTTAGAAATTGTTAAACAAAACTTAATCCAATAAGCTCACTTATCCAAACACTAGAAGTTTCAATGAGCACTACCAGTCATGTTACTGCTAGACCTCATCTAGAATAGTCAATGTGCAAGCTCAGTAATTAGCCAGATTTGGAATAGTCAAAAGAAAAAATACTTACGACTTCAACCTGCAAAATCACCGCCTCTATATGCAAGGTATAATAGCCATTGGAGAGTTCATGAAGATTAGATAATGTTGAATAGTCAAAAATAGTGGCTGCAGCTTGTAATGCACTGTCAAATTCTTCTCTTAAGTGTTAAGTATTGATTATTTTATTACTCTTGTTATGCCTATATAAAGGAACCAATGTACGTTGTTGAAATCAACATAAATGATCAATAATATGTGTGTTTTGTGTATAAAGAGCTTCTCTTCCTCTTTGTGTCCATGAGTGTGAGAGTTTGAGAGAAAATTAATAGAGTGATTTATGTGTGTATTTTGATATCAACATTGGTGGTACTCGGCGACGTAAGCTCTTCTCCCATGTTTTGCAGTAACTGCTTCTTAACAATCTATATTTTGTTTGATATGTTTGATCTGGAAATATTGGTTGTTGGATCTTGTTTGATGTGTTTGATCTAGATGTGTTTAAGTGGATCTTGTTTGCTGGAACCATCTTCGTTAACTCCAATTCCAGGTTTGTTGGGCTATTGTTGTTTTTAGGCAGCCATCGGTGGTGGTGCCGGAGGGGACGGGGATGGGTAGTGGCACCGGAGGGAGAGGCGGGGTAGCTGCTTGGACGGCTAGTGGAGTCGGGGAAGGGGGATAGGTATAGAGACTTTGAGAAATGTTACGGTGTATCGTAAGAAGGAAGTGCATAGATACACCTACAACTTATAATTTGAACAACACAATGGTGCTTGAAACACCATTAAAAAAAGGGTGCATTACAGATGGACTCCTATTGAATAACTATATGGACCTGAGAAAGAAATTTAACTTAATTTGTGAAGACCAAAATAATTCATCCTTTATTACAATAGTGTTTAACTAATTGATGTTTGGATTGATGGCAAATTACACTAAGTTGAAGAAGTATTTGTCATATAGGCATCCAAATAGGAGAATAAAAGAATAAAGAATGATATTTAAAATAGTACTGCAAATCTCTAATTGGATGCTCTTGGCTATTTGGCTGTTACAGAATTGTCGTGAATGAATTCAAAATCCAATTCCAACTATTTACTGCTTCATGAAAATCAGACCATGTAAAATTTTCAAAAATCGTTTGCCTTCACTAGTCTTCAAAGTATTCTTAAAGCCACTAGGAGTGATATAGCGACAAAGGGTTTAGGTAATTGCACAAGATTCTAAATTCAAACTCCATTGTTGTTAATGTAAAACAAAACTCTTGAATATATAGCTGATGATACACATCTAGTTTATGTGTAATTGCTACATTTTATTCATTCTTAAATGAGAAAAGACAATGTTTTATGATTTAAAAATAAGTAATTGCTATTAATTTAATTCTCTTAATAATTTGTGTTACTTATTATATTCGTTTATTAATAAACAGCTAAAACTTACTTAATGAGTTTTTTCATTTGAAATCTTAAATAAATGTTAATAGCTTATTATTGATAAATCTTGTTATTGATAAATTGTATTATTATCTTTCATTGATGTAGTTTATTTAGAATAAATATATCACCTATTATATTATATTTATTCAAAGATGGCAAATTGGGCCGACATGCGCAAGACGGGCTGCTTTAGGAAAATGGGTTGAACATGCTAGCTTGCCTCATTTATGGGTGGGTTGGTGGACTGTCCTGCTAAAAAAATTTAAAAAATATAAATAAACTTGTACAATAGAATAATATCCATGTAGTTTAAAAAAATAGTTAAATTACATGGTCTATATCCAAATTTAATTCAAACATAAACATAATAAGTTAATTATGAAATATGAATAAGAAGTCCACAAATAATAATTAGTTGTAAGTCTATAATATAAAGTTCGAAACACAAAGTCCATAAATTCATAAAGCATAATAACAATATAGTTTATAACAAAACATAAAGTTCGCAATATAATACACAAACATTAATCAAATGAATGAGTTGAAAAAAAATTATGTGTAAGTGTAAAAATGAAAAAGAAAAAAAATTCAACCCGTGGGTTCAACCTGCTTTGCCCCTCCTTAGTCTGTGGGTTAGGTAAAATGGGTTAGGTGGGCTCAAATTTTTTGATGGATTCAATATATTAACCTAACTCATTATTTTTATCTTATTTGGTAGGTCAACTCAGGGGTTTGATTAGATGTTCTGTATTATATTGGCCATTTGGCTATTACTGGATTGCCGTGAATGAATTTAAAATCCAATTCCAACTATTTGCTACTCTTCATGCAAATCAGACCATGTAAAATTTTCGAATATAGTTTGCTTTCATTAGTCTTCAAAATATTCTTGAATATGTAGCTGATGATAAACATCTAATTTATATATGTAATTTCTACATTTTATTCATTCTTAAATGAGAAAACGCAATGTTTTATGATTTAAAAATAAGTAATTGATATAGTAATTTAATTCTTTTATTTATAATTTATTTAACTTTTTATATTCGTTGATTAATAAACTGTAAAGCTTACTTAATGAGTTTATTCATTTGAAATTTTAAATGGTAATAGCTTATTATCGATAAATCTTGTATATGATAAAATTGCATTATTATCTTTCATTGTTGTAGTTTATTTAGAATAAATCTATCACCTATTATATTATGTTTGTTTATGTATTAGAACTCCCTGACAACTTCTTAACATATTCCCCTCAAAGTTACAACTAAATTACCTTAAATTTTTCACATTTATCTTTCAGGTTATAATTGATTAAGTGACTACAAATTATTCCAAAAATAAATTAAAAAGTTAGTTGTCATGACCTAATCTAGGAAGTGATCGACGCATAGGGACACGTCCCTAACAAGCTTATATGAGACCTTATTCTAAAAAAAAATCGGGCAAAATTTCCTTTGTATTTAGGACTGTTCCCAAATATGAATCGTCCACCTGTAGGAACAATACAAACACACATAGACGTTGGGAATCTAGGCATTCTCATAATGTACCCCACAACACACAATATAAAGGTTTTAGATATGTTCCTACTCATAAGATAAAACTTAATCCATAATCGTTACTAATCAAATTGATCATAACTAAAAACAATTACACTTTCATTACAATACATAAAACCCATACAGGAAAGACCCTGCCTGTAGGCTAATAGAGCATAGCTAGAGATATACAATTACATTCAAGGAAGGTGCTTCTCAATACAACAACCTTTGGGAAACCATACAAACATAGTGTAGATTAAATAGGAGACCAATACCACTAGCTGACCATAAAAGCTTGAGCATGAGTCTACATTTGTTTAAAAATATGGAAAAGAAGAAAGGGTGAGTCATATGGACTCAGTGAGGGATAATATATCTATCACAGGAGTGAAACAAGCTGAAGCACAACTTTTGCAAAATATAACTTTATAAGTTTCTTATTGAAAGTACTTCATCTATATATCGAATACCAGAAGATTTTTCAGTAGAACATACATCATTCATTAAATCGGCTTTTTAATTCAAATGGATAAAAACTTCTTTGTAAACATATATAAGCATAACATTTTTGAAACTAGATGTAATAATTTATATATAATAAGGATATAAACTAGACTTAAATATAGAGATACTTTCTCATATCATGAAAGGTAAATACTCATCTCAAAATCATAATAAAACTTAAGGAAGGATCTTATTTCAAAAAATAGCCGCCTGGCACCCACAAACTTAGGCCGTGGCCCCTCACGTAGGTTTCGCTAGTAAATAACTGATCTCAAGTTTGGGCTTGCCCAGTGTGTCTATATATTTCGAACATGTTGGGCAAACATGCCAGGCTGGCAATCACCCTGCTAGCTGGGTTATACGAGGTGCACCAAGGTTAATTAATGCTACTATCATTAGTAAATAGTTCTATTACAGTTTTCTCCCTTTAAGAAGGCATTCACACTTGTTAGGTTTTCCCCATGCCTTGTGTGAGTCCTTGGAGTTAAATTCTTTGAAACGCATTTTCTTTCTAACTCTTTGTCACTAAAACTTTTCTTCATCTTAAATCATATACTTTCTTGCTCATATTATTAAACGCATGATAAGATGTAAGAAAACTTCTGTATTCTTAGTTAGCAAATTTTTCGATTATTCAAAAGAACTATATTATCAAACATAGGTTCGATGTATAGTGCTTTCAAGCTATTCACTTTAAAATATCTAGAGTTCTTTCTTAAATTATTGAAATGTAACTGTTTCTTTCTATCGAATAGCTCAGAACATTGGCTTAAAAAACATAACAATTTCTAATAACTTGAAACTTCATATTATTCAAATACCATAAATTAATTTCTATAAGAGCTTTTCTCACACTCCTATACTCAAATATCTATATATCTATATATACACATACATAACTAACATGATTTCTTAAGGGTTCTATAATTGCAGAGTAAAACACATTAAATCTATTCTTTCATGGAACTTTACTAAAATACAATCTAGGCATGTACTTAGGAAATTAAGGACAAGAAGCATGTTATAGATATACTATCACTCACAATGCTAATCCAAGGGAAGAAACAGCCTTAGTATGTTGGGCCACGGAGCTATGGTCACCACACAAGTTATCTAGCATCAAAAATATCATTATCCAAACACTAATTAGCCTCTAGAACCAAAGATTAACATGAAATACATCCTAAGGCACAAAAAGCCCCATTATGGTACCTTAGGTTCCCAATCTCAACCTTAAACCCAAATCTTCAATAAAATCCTTTCATACCCATGAAATAAAAGAAGATTAGAGCTTGGAGAGTTACCTTGGATTGCAAAAGAAGGAAGAAACTTGATGGAGGACTTGGGTCTCCTCCCACCTTCGTTTCTCTCTCTAAAAGAGAAAAGAGAGAGAGTTTCAAGAGAGAATCAAGCTATGATGATGATGATGATGATGGAAGAAGATGGATTGGTAGTGGATTTGAGTAGAAAATAGTGAAGGATTGGCAAGATATATGTGGGGGGAGAGAAGAATAGGAGTGGAAGAAGAGAGAGAGAAATTTGGAGGGAAAATGGGAGAGAAGGGTCGAAGACCCTCATTTATTTCTGCCCAATGAGGGCCTGGGCACCACGACTTGGCCACCTGGGTGCCCATTGTAACACCCTCCCAAGCACAGTACTATTCTGAAGTCATAGCACCACATTTAGAAGTTATTACTATTACCTGAACGGACCTTGTATGATAGCAACCTCTGGTTGTTGCCAATATTTCTTGAACTATCTCGAGATAAAATGGAAATATAGTGAGAATTATAAATTCTCAGTAGGATTCAATAATGAATTTCATACCGTGCCATCGTCATTATCTCCAGCTACTTCGGTTTATTATGAAAATTATGAATTCATATTATGAACGGTCCTATTTTATAGTTTGAAAATAAATAGTCTGAAGCAGAATTCATTTTATCTCATGCACTTAAGTCACATTGGCAATATTTCATATCTAAGATAAACATAAGTAGATAGAACAACTTCAGCATCAATAAAACATGGGATTTCATTATGCAAATTCTCATCTTTGAATTCATGCACATGCGCTGGTGCTTTCCTTTAACTTTCTTTGTCATCTTTCACCCACCAAACATTAGTGATAGTGAGCTAATACTATGGACGTTGCCACTATAAATTTTTTGGTACTTACACTAGCTGGGTCATGCTATGCCTCGTGTAAGCCCTATCCCCTATACTCACACTAGCTGGGTCGATGCCATGCCTCATGTGAGTGGGGTGTTTGCATATGTTTTATTCTTTAGTCTTTACTACCCTTGGGTAGTCTGATCTAGGAGTAAGCTCGTCAGCTCAACTCGTGACCGTCGTCACACAGACTAACCCACAAGGGGATTCACGTGTCTCTAGTCTTGGAGGGATCTTATTTTGGTCACATGCCTCTAAATTGAAGGGATCTCTTCTGGTTATGTGCCTCCATAATAGAGGGATCTTAGCTGACCACATGCCTTCAATGTAGAGGGATCTCATCTGACCATGTGCCTCCAAGGTAGAGGGATTTCATAATTTTAGTTGTTTTCACAGGGAGGGATTCAAGGTGCAACTGCCTCCGGGTGAAGGGATTCACATTTATTATATTTGTATCCTTTCATTTTCATACATAATCATGCTGAGTACATTCATACATATGGTTCATCATTTACTTTCAAATAATCTTACATACATGAGTTCTACATACATGTTCTTAACACTTAAATGCTCCTAACCCTCTTTACAATTCTATAGAAAATTCGGCAGTATAACGGAACGTGTCTGCTTTCCCATGAATAGTGCAAGTACTCAGACAATCAATTGGACAGAGGAATTAGAACATTTCATTCATAATTCAATCATGAATCTCATAAAAGTAAATGTGGCATTTAAAACATAATTACTGTCTCAGCGTACTTATTTAACCCGATTTTTGTAAATCGGGCCATAATTTCTATTTAATTCATCTGAGCCTCAATTTTGGATATGTTAGAATTTTATGTATCTATTTTCTAATCTCTTTAGTCCCATCTCATTTTGATAGATATAGCTTAAGGTATTTGAGTTTTATCCCGGCATGCTCTGCAGCTAGCCAAGATTACACACTTAAAAGTGAAAATCCACTAAAATTCGAAAACTAGCTCAAATCATACAAAATTGCTATCTTATTAAAGCTAACAGGACAAGCTTTCATTAGCAATAAATTCCATTTCGCCTTAGTAGAGCTCGAGCCATAAGCTTCGAAATTTGACCTTCCTGAATTATCCTATTTTGGCCCAGTCTGGACATAGGGCACATTCTTTGAATCACTGGGAGTAACTGGGACCACAAAAAAACTCGAAAATTCTCATAGGATATTCTCCTATGTGTAAGCTTTCTAACAAAGTTCATTTCACTCAATCTGGAATTGTATAGAGCAAGTTATGCCCGAAACAACCTAGTCTGCCCATTATCAACCTCTAAAATCTAGGTTAAAATTCCAAAATTCATATCTCTCTCAATACTAATCCAATGGCCTTATATGATATATGGATGGAAAGCCCAAAATGTTTAGTTTCACATAAAAATGGTTTCATTAGATTTAACCAGTCGTAGGCAGAGCCGTATACTCCCCCATACAGACTGCCGAGGAGCTTTTTACCTAACCAGCCTCCTAACTCTCCACTTCTTCTAATTTTCTCCTCCTAACTTTAATTCCAACTCAAGATGTCATATTAATTCAATCATAATCCATCATATACATCCAATATAACATTAAATACATGAAGAAGAGAGAAATTGTATGCAGCCATAGTTCAGAGAAATCAAAAATAGAAAGTAAATCCTACCTCTTTGTAGGTGTTCTGCTAGGTCTTGGAGTTTGGAGTTGATGGAACCTTGTCAAGACTTGAAGATTGTTGGAGTAAAGTGAATGGAGAAGGGAGGTAGCTGGAATGGAAGAGGGAGGTGTAATCAGCATAAATGAGAAGGAAAATCTGATTTAAACATAAAGAGGGTAGTTAGAATTGTGAGTGTTGATTGGCTGAATTTCTTGTGGTTAAAGTTCAACCATGTCTCCCCCTTTTTGTGGCTAAAATTAAATCTCGTGTTTCACCCTGACTGAAATCGGAAATCGTCTCAATCCTGCTTAAAGTCAAAACTCATATCCATTTTATTTGAACTTGGAAATAAAGAATAAGATCGAAATTCAGGTACATTTTCTTTGAAGCATAAAATTGGATATCAGAAATGTTGTCTATTCTATTCAAAAAGACAAAGTCGGATGTCAGAAACAATGCACAATGTATTTAGAACATCAGGTCGGAGGTAGGCAATCGCACTGCAAACAATTCACCTTATACCTGAGTCTCGGAAGTCGAGAACGAGATGTTTTTAAAACTCTTATTACACGTAATGCTAGAACTCGATCCAGGGCTAATCTCAGAGACCGATTAATAACCCGGAAGTCACTGGGAAGTCGGAATTCATATAATCTCGAAAGCCGATCTTAAGCTCAAACTCAAACTCGAGAACATCAGTATAAATGCAAAGTTCTGGGTAACAAACTTAGAGATCGGAGAGAGTGCATAACTTGGAAATCATGAAATCATGAGACCTTAACGATGAAGTCGGAACTCATGTAACTTTTAGTCGAACTTGAAGATCAACTCAGAGATCTGAACTCGTGCCCATTCTAGTCAAGATCAACCATAAAATCGGCACCCATGTTCATTCTAAATCAACCCGAGGGTCGGATCCCATGATGTACATGAGATTAGGTCGAAATTCAGAAATTATATCCCCCATATTTGAAACTCGAAGTCGGAAGCAATGTCCTTTGACTTGAAGATGAAATCGGAAGTCGTAAGTCATGAAAAATGAAGTCGAAACTCGTGGAGGATGTTACATTACTACCCTCCTAAAAAAAATTTTATCCTCAAAATTTAGTCACAAAACTTAACTATTTACTATCGTAAGAGTTTGAAGAAAGTTTACACATAGACACACTGAAGTTATAAAAACATAGTCAAAGAAAATAAAGTAAACCTAGTTATATAAGTTAACAGCAGAAGTAAATCCTCGTCCTAGTTTACTTCCAATTTCACTCCAGCTCCTTTGGGGAAATAGCCTCTTCAACATTCAAGGTGAAAGGCCCGTCATGGTTGTTGCGGTTTAGGGGTAGATGGCTGATGCGTATATAAGCAGTCTCTGATCATGTGGCCCGGCTTCCTACACCTGAAACATGCATTTTGCCCAGCTAAACAAGGTCTACCTCCATGAGCTTTTCCGCACTTAGGGCATACTTGCCCTACGCTTGGCCCCTGAATTTGTTTATCTTCTCGTCCATTAAATTGACGTAGCTTCTTTGGTGGTGAGGCATATTCAAGTTCCTGGTTTTTAGGTGCCGGCCTCTTTCCATAAGCATCAGACTGGGCAATCTCCAATTTCTTATTATAGTCTTTCACAAGTCTGCACTTGTTCACCAAAGTAGGAAAATCCCCGATCTCCATAGGGCCTATTACTGCGAGGATATCTTCCCTCAATCTGCCTTCAAATTTGACACATTTCCACGCCTCATTTGGATTTCGCTGATAGATTATGGAAAACTTGCATAGCTCCTCAAACTTAGCGATATACTCTGACATGTTGCTACTTCTCTGGTAGAGTCGCATAAATTCTAACTCCTTGGCATTCCGAACTGATGGAGGAAAGTATTTCTAGTAAAAAGCGTCCTTGAACACAAACCAGGTGATCTCCGTCTGGGACTCTTCTAATAGCCATTTCACACCATTCCACCAGAATTTCGCGTCTGCTTCAAGCATGTAAGTGGCAAAGGCTACTTTCCGGCGACTCGTACAATCCAAAACAGAGAAAACCTTTTCCATCACCTTAATCCATTCGTCAGCCTTGTCAGGGTTGAAAACTCCTCTAAAGTTGGGCGGGTTTGCCCTATTAAATTCTACGAACATGAGATACTCCAGATCCACCCCAGGGCCATGTGGATTTCCTTCATAACCAGCCTCGGGTCGCCTACCCAACTAGTCCATCATCTGATGAGCTGTAGCGGCCTGCTCCCGTATTGCATGAGCCATTTCATGCATCGTGTCCATAAAGTTAGCAGGATCTTCTGAAGTGGGTCTATTTTGTGGCCTACCATACCCCCTGGAAGCCATTAGTTCATAATCATACACAACAAAACATTGAGTTGATCAAGCTCAACAATAAGTTAAGTGTGATAGCAACCAATAACAATCACAGTTAGGCCGTCATGCATATCTAATTTAACCCCCTATATCTTATCCGAGCAGATAAGATTTGTCGCATAACATTTTCTAAGGATTCCAGAGTGCACTGGAAAGGTAGTCAGTCCAAATCCTCAGGTCTGGGGAGGATCGAACTGCTCTGATACCATTAATGTAATACCCTCCCAAGCACAATACTATTTTGAAGTCATAGCACCACACTCAGAAGTTGTTACTATTACTTGAACGGACCTTGTATAATAGCAACCTTTGGTTGTTGCCAATATTTCTTGAACTATCTAGAGATAAAATAGAAATATAGTGAGAATTATAAATTGTCAATAGGATTCAATAATGAATTTCATACCGTGCCATCGTTATTATCTCTAGCTGCTTCGGTTTATTATGAAAATTGTGAATTCATATTATGAACGGTCCTATTTTATAGTTTGAAAACAAATAGTCCGAAGCAGAATTCATTTTATCTCATTTACTTAAGTCACATTGGCAATATTTCATATCCAGGATAAACATAAGTAGATATAACAGCTTCAGCATCAATAAAACATGGGATTTCATTATGCAAATTCTCATCTTTGAATTGATGCACATGCACTGGTGTTTTCCTTTAACTTTCTTTGCTGTCTTTCACCCACTAAACATAAGTGGTAGTGAGCTGATACTATGGACATCGCCACTATAAATTTTTCGATACTTAAACTAGTTGGGTCATGCCATGCCTCATGTAAGCCTTATCCCTTATACTCACACTAGCTGGGTCGATGCCATGCCTCATGTGAGTGGGGTGTGTGCATATGTTTTATTCTTTAGTCTTTACTGCCCTTGGATAGTCTGATCTAGGAGTGAGCTCGTCAGCTCAACTCGTGACTGTCGTCACACATACTAACCCACAAGGGGATTAACGTGCCTTTAGTCTTGGAAGGATCTCATTTTGGTCACATGCCTCTAAATTGAAGGGATCTCTTCTGGTCACGTGCCTCCATAATAGAGGGATCTTAGCTAACCACGTGCCTTCAATGTAGAGGGATCTCATCTGATCATGTGCCTCCAAGGTAGAGGGATCTCATAATATTAGCTGCCATCACAGGAAGGGATTCAAGATGCAACTGCCTCCGGGTAAAGGGATTCACATTTATTATATTCGTATCCTTTCATTTTCATACATAATCATGCTAAGTGCATTCATACATATGGTTCATCATTTACTTTCAAATAACCTTACATACATGAGTTCTACATACATGTTCTTAACACTTAAATGCGCCTAACCCTCTTTATAATTCTACCAAAGATTCGGCAGCATAACGGAATTTGTCCGCTTTCCCATGAACAGTGCCGGTACTCAGACAGTCAATTGGATAGAGGAATCAGAACATTTCATTCATAATTCAATCATGAATCTCACAGAAGTAAATGTGGCATTTAAAACATAATTGCTGTCTCAGCGTACTTATTTAACCCGATTTTTGTAAATCAGGCCATAATTTTTATTTAATTCATCTGAGCCTCAATTTTGGATATGTTAGAATTTTATGTGTTTATTTTTTAATCTCTTTAGTCCCATCTCATTTTGATTGGTATAGCTCTGGATATTTGAGTTTTATCTCGGCATGCTCTGCAGCTAGCCAGGATTACACACTGAAAAGTGAAAATCCACTAAAATTCAAAAACTAGCTCAAATCATACGAAATTGGTATCTGATTAAAGCTAACAGGACAAGCTTTCATTAGCAATAAATTCCATTTCATTTGCCTTAGTAGAGCTCAAGTCATGAGCTCTGAAATTTGACCTTTTTGAACTGTCCTATTTTGGCTTCGTCTGGACATGGGGCACTTTCTTTGAATCACTGGGAGTAATTGGGACACAAAAAACTTGAAAATTCTCATAGGATGTTCTCCTATGTGTAAGCTTTCTAACAAAGTTTGTTTCAGTCAATTTGGAGTTATATAGAGCAAGTTATGCACTAATCAACCCAGTCTACCTATTATCAACCTCTAAAATCTAGGTTAAACTTCCAAAATTCATATCTCTCTCAATACTAATCCAATGGCCTTATATGATATTTGGACGGAAATCCCTAAATGTATAGTTTCACATAAAAATGGTTTCGTCGGATTTAATCGGTCATAGGTGGAGCCATGCACTCCGCCATACGGACTGCCGAGGAGTTTCTCATCTAGCCAGCCTCCTAACTCTCCACTTCTTCTAGTTTTCTCCTCTTAACTTTAATTCCAACTCAAGATGTTATATTAATTCAACCATAATCCATCATATACATCGAATATGACATTAAATACATGAAGAAGAGAGAAATTGCATGCAGCCATAGTTCAAAGAAATCAAAAATAGAAAGTGAATCCTACCTCTTTGTAGGTGATTCTGCCAGGTCTTGGAGTTTGGAGTTGATGGAACCTTGTCAAGACTTGAAGATTGTTGGAGTAAAGTGAAGGGAGAAGGGAGGTAGCTGGAATGGAAGAGGGAGGCGTAATCAGCTTGGAATGAGAAGGAAAATCTAATTTAAACATAAAGAGGGTAGTTCGAATTGTGAGTGTTGATTGGCTAAATTTCTTGTGGGTAAAGTTCAGCCATGTCTCCCCCTTTTTGTGGCTAAAATTGAATCTCGTGTTTCACCCTGACTGAAATTGGAAATCGTCCTAATCTTGCTTATATTCGAAAATTCATGTCAATTTTATTTGAACTTGGAGATAAAGAATGAGATCGAAACTCAGGTACGTTTTCTTTGAAGCATAAAATTGGATATCGGAAATGTTGTCTGTTCTATTCGAAAAGACAAAGTTGGATGTCGGAAACAATGCACATTGTATTTAGAACATCAGGTCAGAGGTAGGTAATCGCATCGCAAACAATTCACCTTATACCTGAATCTCGAAAGTCGAGAACGAGATGTTTTTAAAACTCTTATTACACGTAATGCTAGAACTTGATCCAGGGCTAATCTCGGAGACCGATTAACAACCCAGAAGTTACTAGGAAGTTGGAATTCATATAATCTCGAAAGCCGGTCTTAAGCTCAAACTCGAGCTCGGGAACATCAGTATAAATGCAAAGTTAACAAACTTAGAGATCAGAGAGAGTGTATAACGTGAAAATCATGAAATCACGGGACCTTGACGATGAAGTCAGAACTTGTGTAACTTCTAGTCGAACTTGAAGATCGACTCAGATATCTGAACTCATGTCCATTCTAGTCAAGATCAACCCTGAAATAGGCACTTATGTTCATTCTAAATCAACCTGAGGGTCGAATCCCGTGATGTACATGAGATTAGGTTGGAATTCAGAAATTATGTCCACCATATTTGAAACTCGAAGTCAGAAGCAATGTCCATTGACTTGAAGATGAAATCGGAAGTCCTAAGTCATGAAAAATGAAGTCGAAACTTGTGGAGGATGTTACACCCACCCACCTAAAACGCATCAATTCTGCAGCACAACCAACGCCTAAGCGCTGCCCGGTCTCTTTCTTTCTTTTTCTTTTTTTTTTTTTCTTCTTCTTCCAAGCACTTCTCTCATATCATCATATACTTATTTTACTCTCCATTTATTTTACTCTCTATTAAGTTTAAAACATAAATATAAATAAGAGAATACCCCCCATTTGAATCCAATAAAAATATTGTAAAAATCAAACTCCTTAAGAATCAAAATCTAACTTTTAGATTTTAGTACAAACTTTCAAAAACTTGGTTTTTCTTAAACTTCAAGGTTGGAACGATAGGGTTAATAACTTCCAAAAATTCGTTAAAAATCATTCTTCAATTCTTGGATAGCAGAGGAACCATTACCAGGACTTTTAATCCCCTGAAAATGTTCCAATCCTAGGGCCCTCCAAGAAGGCATAGGATCTAGATTTAGAGCTTTCACAAGGTCCGATAGGAAAAAATACCACAATTCATGCATTGTTGGCTTGGGTATTACATTCTTCCCCCTTAAGAAATTCGATCCCCGAATTTCAAAAAGGGATTCCAACAATTGATACCTTAACATTTCCCTCTAGGCATGTCAGTATTAGCTAAGATTCCTGGAGGCATTCATTAATCACTAACTGATCATCTCCATCTACCTTACCTGCCATAGAACAAGGGCTATCCCCTTGAATTCCAATTCCTCTTAGTACAGGTCTAGATAGTCATTACATGATGCCCTCCACTTTACTATGAAACTCTAAGTTGCCATAATTTAAAAATACCAAATTTGTTCTTTAATTCCATAAACATCCTTTCTAAGTTATCTTTAGAAAAGCATGACCTATTGGGGTAAACCTACCCAACAAGCTTCTTTTGATTGCTTGATTATAAGAACCTTTCTCTTTACCACTTCCGCTAGTGAATGATATTTCTTTCATCATTTAACTCTTCAAATTCCTCTGCTTCCTTCAAGGTGAATTCTAACTAGTTTAGGATTCTTCATAATCCTAGTTTACCATTAGCCTTGCATAAGGTCTCATCTCTTACCGACATAACCCTACTAAATATTATTCATCATAACATATGTTTTGCATTTCTCGTTATAAATTTTGAGTCGTTAGTCACCTTAACAAGGTCTTTCTTCCCATTATAATTCTTTAAGTAAAATCTTCTTGCTTTTGCTTTTGATCTTCAGGTTCTTTATCAGTACTTGCCACATTTCCACTCTACATTTAAATTTACCACCCATTCTATCCTTAGGATTGGATCCTTATAGTTACTTTTGTAACATCCCCATATAACGTAATAGGAAATGATAAAAACGTCCTTAGGCAAACTTTTATTATTCACAACCTTGCCCCTAAACTTTTTAAAAAATGACATTTAGGTCCCTAAATCAATAGAATTAGTAGAATAAGGTTTTAAACAAAGCAAAATCATATAGCGGAAATGTAGAAACTAAATTCTTAGCCAATTAGGCCATGGAGGTGCCATATGTGAAATGATGCGAGATGCCCCTAGATGTGCCCATAATTACAAAAATACCATTAGTTACAAAAACCAAACAGAAAATATTAAAGAATTTATGAAAAGCGAAAAGATACCAATCCCAAAGAAACAGTGCAATTGATTTGCACTATTAATTAATTTATTAGAAAAATAGGAATAATTAGGGATGAATTATAAACACTAGAGCTAAAGGAAATTTAGATTGTTGCATAAAAGACTATGAGAAATTATTTAGTATAATGTCTGGAATTATGCTAAGTTTAATATACGTTATTAATCGATTTATCTAACTTTATTGAATGTATATAATTAATTAAAAGTTAATGAAAGGTTAATTAGGAGTTAATTAAATGTTAATTAGAGAAACTAGACTTGAGGGAATCAGAATAGACACATAGAAACTTTCACAAAATGGTTTCCAAACTATTTTGCCGATTTGAAGGAAATTAGTAGGGATTCGGTATTTTTAACTGTCAGAACCGAATCAATATAATTGCACACCCTAAACCCTATGTTTAATGGCTAAATACATAGCCACATAACCACTCAATTTATGGCACAAAAAAATGAGTGGAGTTGGCTGCAATTCAGCCATAAAAATTTCAGCCAATAAGAATGAAATTTGCCACGCATTTCATGTAGTTTTTGGGTGAGTCTTTTCCTTCCTTATCCCTTCATTTTCGTGCTGCCCCTTCAGCTGCATCTTCTTCACCATTTCTTCTTTCATTTTACTTTATTTCGCCTCATTTTCAAGCTTCCATCACTTCCCCATCAAGAGGAGCTCAAAACTAGTTAATCTTGCATCAAAAATTGAAGGTAGGGTTCAATAATCCCCATAGTTCTCTTGTGTGTGGCTGATGAGGGTTGGGATTTCCACCTTTATTAGATGATATATCACATACACATGACGATTCATGACTGGTTTGACATGAAACTCTTGGGTTTTGGTTGAAACTTACATGAAAACCCATGAAGGAGAACAACTAGAATAGGATAAGCTGGGAAACCCTATGGCAGTCCGTACGACAGAGTGTACAGATCCGTCCACAGTTGTTTAAATTCAATGAAATATTTTTACTTAAACTAGACACCTAGGGCTTTCCAACCATATAAAATATAAGGGAATTGGATTAGTATTAAGGGAGATATGAATTTTGGAAGTTTGACCTAAGTTTTTGAGTTAAATTCTAGGCAGATAAGATTGTTCAGGGCAAAACTTGGCCTATACAACTTGGAATTGAATGAGACTAACTTTTTTAGAAAGCTTACACATAGGAGAATACACCATAAAAATTTCAGAGTTAGATTCGACCCCAATTGCTCCCAGTAGTTCAAGGAAATCGTACTAAGTCCAAACCGGGCTAAAATAGGACAGTCCAGAGGCGTCAAATTGTGGAGCTTACAACTCAAGCTCTGCTCAAGAAAATGAAATGGGCACTTCTTGAAAATGAAAGCTTGTCTTGTTAGCTTTAATATGATATAAATTTCATATGATTTAAACCATTTTTCAATTTTTAGTAAATTTTTACTTTCAGGTGTATAATTCTGGCCAGCTACAGGGCAGGCCAAGGTAGAACCCTAATAACTTGAGCTACATATATCAAAACTTAATGGGACCAAAGAGGTTAAAAACTAGACACATAACATTTCAACATATCCAAAATTTAGGCCTAAATGAGTTAAAATGAATTTAAGGCTTAATTTCTAAAAACGGGCAGAGTTGAAGAATATGAGCAGGATTTCCAAAATTAAAGGATTTGGCATCTTAATGCATATATGAGTTCAATTAAAGTCTAAGTGTTGCAATTCCATGTTGGTTGTTGAAAGACTAATGCATTATGTTTGATCTCTTACTATGACTAACTGTCTATTGAAACTGGCACTATTCATGGGAAAATGGATCTGATCTGTTATGTTGCCAAATTTTCGGTAGAAATATGTGAGAGGTAGGGATGTTCATATGATGAGTACATGGCTATCATGCAAGTATGAGATGTTTAAAAATAAGGTATGAAGCATATGCATCCATGAACCTTATGATTAAGGATATGATGATGATTGCACATCCTAAGGAGTGTAACATGGCGATCACACCCTGATGGAGCATGACATGGTGATCATATCCTGGCATGTGACATGACAATGAGATCCCTCTACTTGGAGGCACGTGGCTAGATAAGATCCCTCTACCTCGGAGGCACGTAGCCAGATAAGATCCCTCCGAATTAGAGGCATGTGGTCAAAATGAGATCCCTCCAATTAGAGGCATATCCAAACTCACACCCTAGGGAATCTGTAATGCCTAGGTGTGCCAAGAAAAAGAAAGTAAAGAAAACTAAAGATAGATGAATGTGCTCACATCAAGAAGTTATCTGCATCCATCTCTGCATGTTATTCAATTGTGCCGTATCTCAGTATCAATCATTACATTATGATCACTTATTCTTCATGTTGATAAGTTAGTTATTTGAAGTTCATCTTTATTCATCAAGTGGACAACTAAAAATGAACTCTGCTTCAGATAATACGTTTTCGAACTATAAAATTGAAAAGTCTATTAACATGTTCACCTTTTTCATAATAAACTGAAGTAGTTGGAGATAATAACGATGACACAGTATATGGTAGTTTAGTGAATCCTACTGAGAACTTATAATTCTCACTCCTATGTTTATTTCTGTGTTATCTCCAGATAGTTCAAAAGTTCCAAAGATAGTCCTCCAAGGCAGAGTTGACTAGTAAGATTAAAGGTGGCCGAAGGTTGTTGCCAGATAAGGTCCAATTAAGTGATAGTAACAACTCCTAGGTGAGGTATTATGACTTAAGCATAGTACCATACTTGGGAGGATGTTACAATATGCACCCTCAGAGCAAGTTAACCTTTTAAAGAAGCCTCTTAAACCCCAAAGCAAGCCTTACTCGAATACTTATCATTAAGGTTAGAAGAATTATCCAAATTTCTCTTAGAGTAATTAAAACAATAGAAGAATAATCAACAGAGCAATAGAACTAAAGAATGACTATCCACACTTAGCCTACCCTAGCACAAATCATGAAACAAACTAGGCAGTTCTCAAAAGTTTAGAGACCTAAATAGGTCAACTATCTAGGATTCTAGTAGAAAGACCACAGATATCTCTGCCATTTGACACTATGATGAACCCAAAAGGTCAATGCTGTAAGCTTTGACAACCTTCAGAAGCCACCAATGTCTTAAATATGCTTCTTTTAGGGTTTTGATGGATAACAAACCAACTCTTATGAAAGTCTTTTGTAAGCATCAATGGTTTGCTTGACTATTTATTTTAAATAGCACAGACACACAAAAAAATAGAAATTAGCTTTTATAATGATCCTTCAAATTCAAAAACATGTTTTGATGAAGCTGAGATCACTATGAGAACATCACCTGCACTTATAATGATCGTAATTCTCATAAGAGAATGGGCTCCCTAAAAACCATTTCAGATCCAATGGCTATCTTTGGTCCCTTAGGTCAAGGGCAAATCCAAGCCACCTAACAAATTAGCGATTTAGAATGGGTCGTGTTGAAATGAACGGGCCAAATTAGTTGATGTAACCTCTCCCTGCATGATTGCAGCTTTTATGAAGAGTGTTCCTATTCAAATGCAGCACATGGAAGTGGCTTTTATCCTGTGACCACAAAAAAGAAGTGATCCAAGAAATTCAAATGTCCCAGATTCCAAAACATGCCATAGGGAAACTCGCCACTAGAGTTTGCCCCATACAGGACGCGCCCAAATAGTAAAGATCGACTAGGATACCACAATCCCAATCGAGCTTGGGGGCTATGGATTGGGTTCATCCTTAGGACCCATGCTCACCCACAGTTACAGGGGCACCAATCCACCTAGAGGGCTCACCTCACCTATCGCTTCCAAGGCCACAAGCTTGCTTAGCAGGCTCATACCACCTTATTCTTATGGCTATATTTCTACAACTAACATTCTAACATATCTCTCAAGTATCTAGCATAGTTATTATAGATTATGCTAAATATGGAAATCACCAAGATCATGGGTGTTAATGGAGTCTAGTTAGTGCCCATCATATCTACTGTATTCGATGGAAGATTCCAAATGCATTCCCTCAATGGTTGCCAAAAACCCTAGAGGATATAAGGGCTCTAAGCCCCAAGGTATGATTGAATCCTTTCGACATTCACTTTGCCTCTTAGCCTAATTCTGACTTAAGCATCGGATTGTCTTTGCTAATAGCCCCCCACTGCTGTCAACCACTGTGCCATCGGAGGACTTGCATTACTCCACCCTCATGCATGAACATTATCGTTTTGCCATTGTCTTTCATAGTGTTGCCTTAGTTTAGAATCTCTATTTCCTCTATTTTATTTACTAATTGATAGAACAATTGGGATATAATCATTTTCTTTCAACAACACAATCATTAAATTTTAAACTATTTTAATTAGTTACTTATGTATGCCTTTGGTGGGATGTTACATGGTAGGCCTAGACTATGCAAATGAGAAACCCAAACAAATCACTTCATGCGGTGTATCAAATAAGAGGACTATTTTTATATAAGAGACAAGATAAACAAATCTTGACCATTAAAAGTCCACAGTCCTCTTTTATTAATCAGTTTATACTATGGATAGTTTTGTAATTTATCTTTATCCACATTAATTTTTATTTCATTTTTTCTCTCACTTAATTAGAATCCTCTTTTCACTACTTCTTTCACATAAATAATGTTTTAAAAAAATTCTCATTCCCAAATAATGTATTATTGACTAGATAAATATATTTAATACTAATTTAATAAAATATTTTTTTATAAAATTCCTAAACAATAGAATCGCGCTCAAATAACCCATGCGTTGGATATATATATATATATATATATATATACACACACACACACACACACTTATTTTATTAAATCGAGTTTTCAAAATTAAATTTTAGATAATTTTGATTTGAAAAAAAATAAATATACAATCAAATAATAATTTTAAATTAAAATTTTACTTCTTAAAAATTATTTAACATACAAAATTTGATTTTACAAATTTAATTTAATAATATAAGTTTTATGAAATATAAAAGGAGTTTTGCTATGCTTTGTTTAACATTGAGGATTTACGATTCAAACTATTTTGACTTATGGAGATTGATTGAATTAATCAATATGTTATTACATTGGCTCAAATAAATGAAAGAATTACCGGGAAACACATATAATAATCTTACTTGAACTTTTAAAATCAATAATATACTATTTAGAAAAGAGAAAAATAGAAAAAAAAAAAGTTACTTTTATAAGAGAAGTAATGAAGAGGATATTAATTTAAATGAAAGAAAGAGAAAAATAGCAATAAATGTGGATAAAAGAAATTTATAAAGCTGCCCCTATAAGTTGATTAACAAAAGAGAGCTGTATAGTGTGTTTGATTCTTCTTTTATAGAATTGATTCTAGATAGAACTAATTTTGTTGGAATTGATTTTAATATAAAATGATTTATGTTTGGCAGCTTTTCTAAAAGTGTTTCTAATATAAAATAAAAAATTTTTGCTTCTCACAGAATTAATTCTAAAGGCAAGAATTAATTTTAATTTCTAAAAATCAAACAACATCAAAAATTAGCAACATTAATTTTAGAGGGTCAAAATCAATTTTAACCCCTCAAAATGTGGATCCAAACATGCTAGTAGCCTTTTTTTTTCCAAAGCAAAATGTAGAGGATGCTAATCTCAATATAAAATTACGGAAGTTAACAATCCCTTACATGTAACGTTCGAAAAATTTTATCATTTTTAATCGATTTGTTCCATTTTATCAAATACATGAGATTAATTAGAAATCAAGTACGTATTTATTTAAGGCTAATTTAGTATCCTTTAAAGAGATTAGATTTAAGGAAAATTAGAATAGAAACATAGAAAATCTCATAAAATTCTTCAAAATCATTTTCCGATTCAAAGGAAATTGACAAGATTTCGATATCTTAAATTGTTAGAATCAAAACAATAGAATTTCACAAATGAAAACCTAATATGAGAGGTTGAAAATTCAGCCACTTTACCTTAATTTGGTGGCACCACTTGCTCCTTATGTTGTAATGTCTGAAAAATTTTAATCGTTATTAACCAAGTTGCTCGATTTTTAGCAAATAATTGGGATTAATTAGAATTCGATTAAGTATTTACCCAAAGCCAATTAAGTAACATTTAGAAGAATTAACCTTGAGAGAATTAGATTAAAATCATTGGAAACCACCTAGGAATTTTCTTAAAAAAAAAAAAAAATCAGTTTACCGATTTAAAGGAAATCGGTAAGATTTTGATATCTTAAATTGTTGAAACCGAACCAATAGAATTTATGTTAGGAGTGCCCTAGGATTAATAGCTAGAATTTAGCCAAAACACCCCTACATGTGGCACCATTTTCAGCCAAAAATGGTAGCCACAAAATCAAGTTGAAACTCCAACACAAATCCACCAATCACATGAATTCTTGTTTCATAAGTTTGTGTTCACTCCCTTCTTTGCCCTTGTGAATTTTGGCCAGCATAAGGAGCTAACCACTCTCCATTTCTCTTCCATACACACTCATCTCCACTCCATCTTCAACCTCTCTTCAAGTCTCATTAAGAGTTGCTTCTATCTAAGACATCAAATCAACAAGAATTCAACTAAACAAGGTAGGAATCCAACTTCTCTTCTTGTTTTTATTGATTTGGGACTATGTGGGGATCTTGTTTTCCTCATGATATTGATGTGATTTGGAGTGATGATGATGGTTTATGATTGAATTTGCATGTGTATTGTGATTAGAATTGGAATTAGTATGGAAGAACTTGAAGAAAAGAGAAAAACTCAAGAAGCTGGTAGGGTTTTTCCTCGACAGTCTGTACGGCAGAGTATACAGCTCTGCCTATAACTGTTTAAATTTCATAAATCTATTTTTATATGAAACTAGACATTTAGGGCTTTCCATACATATATAATATGAGGTCATTGGATTAGTATAGAGATAGTTATGAATTTTTGAATTTTGACCTGGAAATCAGGACTTCCATCTGAGTAGTATGAGTTGAGAAGGGTGTAACTCACCCTACACAACTTCAATTTGAGTGAATCTAACATTGTTTGAAAGCTAACATATGAGAACTTCCCATAAAAATTTGTTGTCAGATTGGTTGCTGACTATCCCTAGTACATCAATGAATTCCCCTTAAGTTCAATCCAGGCTGGAATAGGGTAGTTTAGTAGGGTCAAGTTTCGGGGCTTATATCTCAAATTATACTTATTTAATTGATATGCAACTTCTTTCATCTGAAAGCTTGTTCTCTTAACTTATGATATAAAATTCGCATGATTTCACTCAGATTTCTATTTTTGGTGAATTTTCTCTTATAAAAGTTCAATTCTAGCTAGACATAGGGCAGTCTAGAATAAAACACAAATAACTTGAGTTAATATCAAAACTCAGAACTTGGCAAACAATGAGCTAGATTGGGTATACTTAATGTTGAACTCGAAATTTAGTGAATAGAAAACTAGATCGGGTATAGTTAATGTCAGAAACTTAGAACTAAGCGAATAGAAAACTGGATTGGTAAAAATAATGTCGAAACGTGGAACTTAGGGAACAATCATAAAAGTCTTGGAAGACCAATTAGGGATCAATGTTGGAAATCGGAATCACATAGCACATAAAACACTTCGAAATTGAAAGTCAAGGACAAGAATATAAAGCCTAAAGTACTTAAACCCAGAAGTTGAGGATTTTCAACATAAACTCGGAAGTCGGTACTAGAATATGAAACTTTATACCCGAATCCCAGAGGTCGAAAAAACTAGGATGCTTTAAAACTCTTATACACGTAGTTCCAAAACTCGATCCAGAATCAATCTCGGAGATCGATTCTAAACATAGCCTCGGAAGTTGGGAATCAAAACATTAACCTTATATACATAACCCCGGAAGTTGGAAGTTATATAATCTCAAAAATCGGAACCAATGTAATCTCGGAAGTCGCTCCTAAGCTCAAACTCGGGAATATTAATAAAAGTTAAAAACTTGCAAGATAGATTAAGACTTAAGATTTTAGAACTTACACCTAACTACATAAGCTTTGCTCATAAGATTTTGTTGTGTGTGACAACTAATGGAGATATGATGTTCTATATTGGGTTTGCTATTTGATTAAAATTTTCTGGTAGCTTGGCACTATTCACGAGGAAGCGGACTTGATTCGTCATGCTGCCAAAATTTCGGCAAAGCCTATACCTAGGTTATGAAATATACTTTGATACATATGCATTCATGATTATGATTAAAGCTATAATGAAGATGCTATAATGAGAAATATGATGATGAGTCCATACTCCTAAGAAACGTGACATGGCGTTCACGCTCTGATGGGGTATGACATGGCGATTATACTCTGGAATATGGCATAATGATCCCACCCCCTAAGGAATGTGACATGGCAATCACACCTCGATGGAGTATGACATGGTGATCATACTCTGGGACGTGGCAGGATGAATATATTCCAAAGTAGTGTGACATGGTGATCACACCCCGATGGAATATGACATGGCGATCATCCTCTGCGACGTGGCAAGATGAATATATTTTTAAGCTGTGTGACATGGTTGTAACACCCTCCCAAGCACAGTACTATGCTTAAGTCATAGTACCACACCCTGGAGATGTTACTGTTACCTGAGCGGACCTTATCTGACAGCAACTTCAGCCGTCTTCGGAAACTTCTGAAATTATCTGGAGACAACATGGAAATAGGAGTGAGAATTATAAAATTCTCAGTAGGATTCTCTAATTTTCATACATAGTGTCATCATGGTCATCTCCAGTTTGCTTCGGTTTATTATAAAAAAAAAAGTGAACATGTTATGTAAACTGTTTGATTCCACAGTTTGAAAAATACATTGTCCGAAGCAAAGTACATTTTATTCATACACTTGTCAATTCATGAATTATATTATGAATAATAACTGGAACATAAATAGAGTATAATAGCATCAATTTCCTAGAAACATAACCTCTACTCATAACTTTACTTGTACTTGAATTTATACATATACATAAAATTTACTTTTCTTTCATTCGCCATACCTAGGCGTTACGTATCGCCGTCCCTAGGGTGCTTGCATCTGTCTACACTTGAGCATTACGTGTCGCCGTCCTCAAGTGCAGCATCATACCATATTCCAGAGTATGATCGCCATGTCATACCCCATCAGAGCATGATCGCCATGTCACATTCCTTAGGAATATAGACTCATCATCATATCTTTACATGCCACATTCCAGAGTACGATCGCCATGTCATACCCCATCAGAGTGTGATCGCCATGTCACGTTCCTTAGGAATATGGGACCTTCATTTGGTACTTACACTAGCTGGGTCATGCCATGCCTCATGTAAGTTCTGTGCTTGCATCTACTTTAATCTTTAGTCTTTAGTCTTTAGTATTTACTTGGCACACTTAGGCGTTACGTATCGCCGTCTTTAGGGTGCTTTTACTGCCCTTGGGTAGCCTGGCCTTGGAGTGAGCTCGTCAGCTTCATCCGTGACCGTCGTCACACCGACTCACCCACAAGGGGACCCACTGTCTCTAGGTTGGAGGGACCCAATGTGCAACTGCCTCCAACATAGAGGGACCCAAGTCTTTAGCTGCCTTCACGAGGAGGGACCCATGTGCAACTGCCTCCAAGTGAAGGGACCCATGTCTTTATCATTTAACTGCCTTCACAGGGAGGGATTTCAAATAACTGCCTCCAAGTGAAGGGACTCACATTCAATATATTCACATTCTTTCATTCTCATACATATTCAAGCATAGTCATACTGAGTGTACTCATACATATACTTCATTTATTTTCATGTATCATTGCACACATGATTTTCACGTACATGTTCATTACATATAAAGGCCCGTAGCCTCCTTACCAATTTACCGGTACTCATGTATATGCTACATCACTTACCTTCACATACCTCATAACATAAATATGTCATTCTTGAATATAGGGTTTGTATATACCCATTTATACTTTAATTCATCCTTACATCTAAACATTCATAGCTTAGACTTACAGTAAATCCAAAGATAACGGATCAGGTCCGTTTCCTCATGAATAGTGCCAGCTCTCACGGACAAATCAGACATAGCAACATAATCAACTTAACACATATATATATCAATGTCAAACTGGCAATCCTCCATTCAAACTTTATATGTTTCCCTAATACTTGTGAAATCTCCAACTGGGTCATTTTGTGAGACTATCACTTTGGCCATTCTGCCACATTCTATTCGGTTCTGCCTGAATTTCATATGACCCACCTATATTTGTATTCAACTCATTTAAATCTGAAATTTTGATATGTCATAGCTCTATATGTCTACTTTCTAACCTCTTTGGTCCCCTATCATTTTGATCCATATAACTCAAGATATTCAAATCTTACCTCAACCTGTTCAGTCACTAGCCCGAATTACACTCCTGGAAGTATAAATTCACTAAAAATCGAAACTAAGCTCAAATCATACGAAATTGGTCTCATATTGAAGCTCACAGGACAACCTTTCATTTGCCACAAGTTTCATTCCATTTGCGTAAGTATACCTCGAGTTATAAGTCTTGAAAGTCAACCTTCCTAAACTATTCTGTTTTGGCCTGGTTTGGACATAGGGTAACTTCCTCGAATCATTGGGGACAATTGGGACCATAGCAAACTCGGAATTTCATATTGAGATGTTCCCCTATGTGTAAGCTTTCTAACAAAATTGTTTTCACTCAATTTGGAGTTGTATAGGGTGAGTTATACCCTCCTCAAGTCACCCTGCCCGGATGAAAGTCCTGAACCCTAGGTCAAACTTCAAAAATTCGTATCTCTCTCAATACTAATCCAATAACCTTATATGACATATTTATGGAAAGCCCTGGATGTCTACTTTCATCTAAAAATGGTTTCATCGGATTTAACCGGTTGTAGGCAGCGCCGTACTCTCCGCCGTACGGACTGTCGTGGAATCTCCACCAAGACAGCACCCTCATCCATCCATTTCTCTTAGTTTTCTTCTTCTAATTCTAATTGCCACTCAAGATTTCATATTAATCCCATATTAATCCAATCATACACATCCAATATATCATCAAATAATCATAAAAAGTAATCTTTCATGCATCCTTAGTTTAGAGAAATTAAGATTAGAGATTGAATCCTACCTCTTTGGAGTGTGATCTTGCTGAATTTGAATTTGAGCTGAAGGAAGCCTTGACAAAGCTTGGAGGTTTGAGAGAGTAGATTGAGAGAGGAAAGGAAGAAGAAGAAGGCTAGGAAGGGGAACGTAAATCAGATCAAAATGAAGAGAAGAGTCTGATTTAAATACATGAAAGTTGTGGTGTTGATTGGTTGGAATTTTGTGGTTGAAGTTCGGCCATGTCTCTCAATTTTGTGGCCAATTTGCTCTCCACATCACCCCAAAACTGGGATACGCTTTCGTCCTACATTAAACCGGAATTCGTCCCTATAATACTTTAAGTCAGAACTCGTGACCTTTTACATTGCTTGAAGCTAAATCCGGATGTCGAAACTCGTACCATGTTGTTTGTGACTTGAGGAAATCTTGAATCAAGGTCGGAGGTCGGAAGTCATGCAGCTGACAATCATAAAATCTCGGAACTCCCTATTTGAACTCGGGAATGTCAATGCTGGATGTAAAATCGGATATCGGAACTCGTGTGCCTGGAAATCGGCTCAAGGATCCGAACTCGCGTCCATCCCAATTGAGTTCAACACTAAGGTTGGAGCTCGGGAACCTTTATTTGAAACTTTGAAGCTACATTATGAGACCGGAAATCAGGTGCATTAAGTCGGATATTGGAACTCGGAAGCCTCTCATTATGAAGTCGGAAATCAGGTACAATCAAACTTAGACGAAACTGGAAGTCGGACAGGACATGAAGTGGGGAATTCAACAAGACGAACTCGAAACTCGGAAATAATCCCTTCTATCTGAGTTTCAAAGATGAAGTCGAAAATCGGAATTGATCATCCTGGGCGCGAAGTTGGAACTCGAAAATCGGATGTTACAATGGTGATCACACCCCGAGGAGTATGACATGGTGATCATACTCTAGAATATGTATGACAAGTAAAGGAAGACAAAGAAAGAAAAGAAAATTATGTGTATCTGCATAAATTCAAGTACAAGTAAAGACATATGCAAATTCTAAGTTTTCAGTATATGGTGTTATTATATTTTAATACATTTCAATTATATTCATAGTATAATTCATGAATTGATTTTTGTATTGGCTCACCCAAGTGACAAGTGTATAAATAAAATAGACTCTGCTTTGAACAATATATTTTCGAACTGTAAAATTAGATAGTTTATATAACATGTCCACCTTTTTTACAATAAATCGAAGTAGCTGGAGAAAATAACGATGACACGGTATGAAATTTCTTAGTGATTCCTACTGAGAATTTAAAATTCTCACTCCTATTTCCGTGTTATCTCCAGATAGTTCAAGAAGTTTCAAAGGTGGTTGAAGTTGTTGTTAGATAAGGTCCGCTCAGGTAATAGTAATAACTCCTGAGTGTGGTACTATGACCTAAGCATAGTATTATACGAAGGAGGACGTTACATATGTGAGTGGGGAGACTTGCTCTTCCAACCACTACAAAGCTATCCACCAATCATCTTCTAACCTTCCTCCACTAAAACACCACAAATTCCTCCTAACTCCTTGTATATTTCGGCCTCCCAAACTAGTAGACCACACTCTCCATTTTCTTTCCCTCTCATTTCATCTTCACTCCATCTTTATCCCACCTCCAAGTTCCAACTAATTTATTCAACCAAAGACTTAAATCTAACAAGTTCTACATCTAGTAAAGGTAGGATTCAATTTCTATTCTTGATTCTTCTGAACTGTGGTTACATGGAATTTCATTTTTCTTCATTCCTTTGTTGTTATATTAGGTATATCTAAGGGTTTATGGTTGATTTAATATGAGTCCATGAGCTAGAATTGAAGTTGGAATGAGGAAATTAGAAATTAGAATGAAGTAGGATGCTATTTGGGTAAGAACCCTACGACATCCATATGTTTGTCGTGTATGGCCCGAAATCTAGCCATCCAAACTTGATGAACCTATTTTTATAAGAAACTAGACATTTAGGGCTTTCTAACCATATGAAATATAAGGCTATTGAGTTTTGTATTGAGTGAGTTATGAATTTTCAAAATTTACCTAGGAATCTTGTGTTCCATGCTAAGTAGTATGGATTCTGAAGGGTATAACTCACCCTATACAAGACTAAATTTAGTGCAACCAATTTTGATAGGAAGCTAACACATAAGGCAACATTCCATAAAAATTTCAAAGTTAAATTTAGTCCCTATTATCCCCAGAAAATTCGTGAAATTGCCCCTTATTCTGGTGGAAGTCCAATCTCATCAATTTTGTCAGCTCATAACTTGAGCTTTCCATGGTCAAACGAAATGAGACTTTTTGCATTTTAAAACAAAATAGGTTTGGTAGTCAACCACTCAGATTTCAATTTTTGGTGGAGTTTTACTTTTGAGTGTGTAATTCTGAACTACTATAGGGCAAGCCAAAATTAAACCCTAATAACTTGAGCTACACTTATCAAAATTAAATGGGAGCAAAGAGGTTAGAAAATAAACACATAAAGCTCCAACATATCAAAAATTCAAGTTCAACAGAATTACATAGAAATTATGGTGAATTTCCAGAACTAGGCAAAATTGAGGTACATAGGCAAAAACTTGAATTCAAGTGCAAGTATTATACCTATGAGAATGATATTGATATATGAATATACTGTTTTGATTTTTCTAAATAATTAATAATTTGAATACTAGCACTATTCATGGGGAAGCGAATACAATCCGTCATGCTGCCGCAATTTGGCAGAAATTATGCATAAATTATGAGATACATATTGATACATGTGCATACTTGTCTGAAGCTTATAAGAGTTATGTTATAAGAAAAATTCCATAATACTTGGGCCAATCCCGGATTAAAGTTAAGGGGAATATATTGATGGGAAGGTTAGGTAAAGTAAACTTGATATTCCTGTATAGGAATGAGGTCGATCTGACTATTCCTGGGAGTTATACGGCCAAAGACTCCCAAGGGACGACGTGTAGAAAAGTGTAAATCATATGAGTTAAAGGATCACTAAAGCTAAGTGTATTACACTTCCGTTCATGCTTTCACATGGTTCTGTTTATAAATCCTGAGCTAAATGCATTGTTATCTGTTTATCTCTTGTGCTTATATTCTTGTTTATATTGTGGTTAGTACACAAATCATTTTAGGAATATGGATCTGTTTCTACTTCTTGTTATTTCAGGTAAAATTAAGTCTTGCTTTGGGTTATGCTTTTCTTAACATTAATTGAATAGAATATCATAGCTCTATTACACTTGTTTTTAATTTAAATAAAAATCGAAGCAACTGAGGATGATCGCGACGTCAGCATAGTATAATTTAGAATGCTACTCGGAATTTCATCAAATTCTCACTCTACTGTATATTTCTACCCCATTCTCAGACAATGAACTTGAAAGCGACCTTCACCCTTTTCGTTGAGTTGCCTAATCTCCAGATTCACTATGATACCTTGCTTGACTCTATGTACATCCTTGGTACTTTTTGTTTCTGCTTATACATATTCTCTCATAGGGACTTCACTATTCCTCTCCACCACCCGATGTTTGATCCATTTGCAGCTTACCTAGCCATCCCCCTGCACATGGCTCGGCCAGCTCGAGCACTAGTAGTAGCACCCCCTCTAGCACCGACTTCACCGCCACCATAGGTGGTACCTATTATCTTGTCTGACAACGACCCATCCGAGGAGGCGGCTTCCTCACCTTCCTCTTCGGGTTTAGATAGCAACAATTATGCCCCGGCCAGCCCTAGCATGGCCAACGGATTCCTTTCTTTGGAATCCGGTTAGATAGGATCCTCAGCCAGTAGATGCACATGTACAGTGTGACCTTTTTTTAACGATGATGAGACTTCGACCATGAATTTAGGTTTCTTTTGGGACTATGTAGGTTAATATATTTTGTGTAATGGCCTAACATTATTGTACCTATAGTGTTTATGTAGATATGACTTTAAACTTAACACTTATGTATATATGCTAAAAAAGGTTCCATGAATGTATGATATTGCTTTCTATATTTGACTTATCTGTTTTCTATTAGTACGCTGCACCTCACTGAATGTGTTTATAACATTCATGAATAGCAAGAAAAATAAAATAAAATAAAACAAAATAAAATAAATGAATAAATAAATTAACTACACACACACACACACACACACATACACACACATATAATAATAATATTAATAATAATAAAATAGATATTTTGATATCGAAATGGTAAAATGTTAATGATTTCGTATCTAGTTAATAGAATACGACAGGGTAAGCCAAAGCAAAAGACTAGATCTAATAAATTGCCAAGTTCATTATTATGACTTAAGCGTATTAGTAATAGGATTTTACATTTTGGTATCACAGTAGTTTGTCCCAACTAAGGCCTGAGTATTGGACTGACTATGCTTTGCGTATATTCTGTATTTTTGGACAACAGCATGTATTGAATCTTATTTGTTTGGGTAAGATATAGGAATACATGTGTATGAATTGCATTACCATGTGAGCTATTATTTACTACCACACTAAACTTAGTGTTGAGCCTGATCAACTCAATAACTTTTGTTTTGTGTGTTCAGAACTTGATGGCTTTCGGAAGGCGAGGTAGGCCACGAACGATGCTTGCTCAAGATGAACCTGCTGAGTTCATGGACACAAGTGGGAGATGACACACGCCATGCAAGAGCAAGCCTCTGTGGCACACCAGACGATGGACCAACTAGGTAGGCGACCTGAAGTTGGTCATGGAGGGAATCCTAATGGCCTAGGAGTAGACCTAGAGTACCTCAAATTTGTTGAGTTCAGAAAGGCAAACCCGCATTGTTTCAGGGGAGTCGTTGACCCTAACAAGGTCGACAAATAGATTAAAGCCATGGAAAAAGTCTTCTTCGTCCTGGACTGCACTAACTGCCAGAAAGTGGCTTTTGCCACTTATATGCTTGAAGCTGACACAGAATTCTGGAGGAATGGCATACGATGGTTATTGGAGGAATCTCAGACGAAGGTCACCTAGAATGTATTTAGGGACGCATTTTACCAGAAATATTTTCCTGCCTCTGTCCGCAATGCCAAGGAGCTGGAGTTTATGCAACTTTGTCAAGGAAACAGTAGCATATCGACATAAATTGCTAAATTTAAGGAGTTGTGTAAATTTTCTACTATCTATCCATGGAATCCCGATGAGGCTTGGAAGTGCGTGAAATTTGAGGTTGGACTACGAGAGGATATCCTCACAACCATAGGGCCTATGAGATTAGAGATTTCCCCACCATGGTGAACAAATGCCGATTGGTGGAAGATTGCAACAAGAAGTTGACTGGTACTAGGTCAACTAGCAGTAACTTCAAGAGGGGATTAGCACCACAGGCCCCAAAGTTCAAACCCAACTCGCAGTAACAAAGAACGTTTCAACAAACGAGCAACAAGGGCATGCAACCCCAAAGGCCTTTTGTGAACTAGGCTTGCACCCAATGTGGGAAGAATCATGGCAACCACATATGTCTGGTAGGCCAAAATGTCTATTTCGAAAGTGGAAAGCTAGGCCACAAGATCTATGAATGCCTGACTAGAAATCCCTAGGAGACCCCTAGGCCTCAGCGCTAAGGGAGAGTTTTCACCATGGATGCACAAGAAGTTGAAGGATCTGAAGATTTGATCCAAGGTACATGTGAAGTGAATGGTAAGATCTTATTGATTTTATATGATTCGGGTGCTTTACACTCTTTTGTTTCTTGTGATTGTATGTCAGTTTTGCAATTACCTATCTCCACATTACCCTATGATTTGTTTGTTGCTATTCCTCCAAATGAACCCATTAAGACTAATCATATTTGTATGAATGTCTCTCTTCGGATGGAAGGCCGAAATTTTACAGCCAATTTGATTTGTCTTCCTTTGTCCGGACTTGATATAATTTTGGGCATGGATTGGCTTTTTGCCAATCGAGTCATGTTAAATTATTTTGATAAAACCATTGTGTTTCCCTTTGCTTCATCTCCTAAGTTGGTGATCCCTGAAAATCTTTATCTAAGTTCCTTAAAAATACACCACTATGGGAATAGGAATCAAGGGTATGTTCTTCTATCAACCAATGTGGCGGAGGTTGATCAGAAATTGGATGATATTCTAGTTGTTAAGGAATATCCAAATGTACTCCTTGAAGATATTCCCAAATTTCCTCCCGAGAGGGAAATCAAGTTCGCCATCGAATTGGTACCAAGAACGAGATCAATATGCATAGCTCCGTACCAGATGTCACCCTTGGAGTTAGCCGAACTCAAAAAGCAGATTGAAGAACTTCTGGGGAAGAAATTTATTGGGCCAAGTGCATCACTATAAGGAGCTCCAATTTCGCTAGTTAAAAAAAAAGACAGGGGTATGCGACTATGTATGGATTATAGGCAGCTGAATAAAGTGACAATCAAGAATAAATATCCATCACCAAGAATTGATGATCTGATGGATTAATGGCAAGGGGAAATCGTATTCTCCAAGATTGATTTACTGTCTAGATATCACCACATTCGGGTTTGAGAGGATGATATTCCTAAGACGGCCTTTCGAATTCGCTACGGACATTATGTATACACTGTGATGTCTTTCGGATTGATGAATGCATCGGCAATATTCATGGATTATATAAATCGAATATTCCAACTATATCTAGGCAAATTTATGGTGGTGCTCATCGATGATATACTCGTCTACTCAAAGATAGAATAAGAGCATGTAGAACACTTGAGGCTGGTGCTGTAAATCTTAAGAGAGAATAAGCTCTATGCCAAGTTATCCAAGTCTGAATTTTGGATAAAAGAAGTAAAATTTCTCGGCCATATGATATCCTAAGGAGGAATTTCTATAGATCCCAGCAAAATGGAAGCGATATTGAATCGGGAATGGCCGACCACAGTTACGGAAGTCAGGAGTTTCCTAGGTTTGGTTGGATACTATAGAAGGTTTGTTAAAAACTTCTCTCAAATAGCTCTTACTCTAACAAAGTTGACCAAGAAGAATGCCCCATTTGAATGGACACCCGAATACTAGCAGAGTTTCTAGGACTTAAAAGAAAATTTGACGACCGCCTTAGTGCTCACTCTACCCAATACCTATGGACCATTTGAAGTTTACTGTGATGCCTCCAAGAAAGGATTAGGATGCGTGTTAATGCAAGAATGTGGTTGTATATGCTTCCAGACAATTGAAACCTCATGAAAGAAACTACCCAACGTAGGATCTCGAATTAGCAATGGTAGTATTTGCTCTGAAGATATGGAGGCACCTTTTCTACGAAGTGAAGTTTGAAGTATTTTCTAATCACAAGAGTTTGAAATATGTTTTTGATAAAAAGGAATCGAAAGGCAGCAATGATGGATGGAATTTCTCAAGGTTTACGAGTTTGAGCTAAAATACCATCCTAGCAAGGGAAATGTAGTGGCAGATGCCTTGAGCAAGAAATCTTTAATTGTGGCGTGGATGATGATCAAAGAAATGGAACTTATAGAGAGTTTCCGAGACCTTAACTTGGGAATCTCTATAATCCCTTCTGCTATTCAGTTAAACCAGATTAAGATAACCAGTAATTTCAAGGATGAAATTCGATAAGCACAACAATGAGATGTCAACTTTCAGCATACAGTACAGGTGGTGCAATCAAGAAACTAATAGGTTTTACTCAAGATACAAAAGGTGTATGGTGATATCAAGGAAGGATATATGTGCCTAAAGAGGCCGATCTTTGAAAGAAAATCTTGCAAGAAGCCCATAAAAGCGAGTTCACTATACATCATCATGGCATTAATAAGATGTACCAAGATCTCAAGAAGATGTTTTGGTGGCCAGGTATGAAAGTGGAAGTGGCAAGATTAGTGAACAAATGTTTAGTCTGCCAGAAAGTAAAGATAGAGCATCAAAAGCTAACAGGGACACTGCAACCTTTAGAGATTCCAAAATGGAAATGGGAAAGCATTTCAATCGATTTCATGATGGGTTTGTTCAGGACACCTTTTGAATATGATGCTATATGCGTTATAGTGGATAGACTGATCAAATTTACTCACTTTTTACCCATTTGAGCAAATTATCCTCTGAAGAAATTAGCTCAATTGTATATTCAGGAAATAATGAGGTTACACGACATCCCTTCAATCATCATCTCAAATCGAGATCCAAAGTTTACCTCACAATTTTGGGGAGCATTTCAGAAAGTGTTTTGGTACTAGACTATGTCTAAGCACTGCTTATCATCCACAAATGGATGGTCAGATCGAATGAACCATTCAACCTTTGGAAGATATGCTACGAGCGTATATTTTGGAGTAGCACGAAAAATGGGATTGGTATTCACCACTAGCTGAGTTCACATACAACAATAGTTTTCATGCTAGTATCGGCACGACTCCGTATGAAGCATTATATGGACAGAAATGTCAATCTTTGCTATGTTGGTACAAATCAGGAAAGCAGAGTTTGTTAGGACTGAAATTGATCAGGCAGACCACTGAACAAATCAAGAAGATCTGTAGCAAGATACTTGCAGCCCAGAGCTGTCAGAAAAGCTATGCGGATATTAGGATAAGGCCATTAGAATCCCAAGAGGGAGACCATGTATTTTTGAAGATCACGCCCACTACCAGAATAGATAGAGCAATTAAGGTCAAGAAGCTAAGTCCTCACTTTATCAGTCCTTTCCAAATCTTGAAGCGAATTGAACTAGTTGCATATCGAGTTGCTTTACCTTCACATCTATTAAATCTTCATGATGTTTTTCATGTCTTTCAACTGAGAAAATATCAGCCTAACCCCACACATTTCTTAGACCCTGAATCAATGCAGCTAAGGGACAATTTAACTTTTCATGTACCCCCAGCACAGACAGTAGATAGGAGCACCAAGCACTTTTAGAACAAAGTCGTGCAATTAGTGAAGGTAGCATAGGGAAATAAAGACATAGAAGACTATACATAGAAATTAGAGTCAGATATGAGAAAAGAGTACCCTGAATTATTGTCAAGTACTAAATTTTCAGGACAAAATTTTTTTTAAGGAGGGTAGTAATGTAACATCCAAAAAATTTTATCATTTTTAATAGATTTGTTCTGTTTTATCGAATATGTGAGATTAATTAGAAATTGATTAAGTATTTACTTAGGGCTAATTTAGTATCCAGAGATTAGATTTGAGGAAAATTAGAATAGAAACATAGAAAACCTCATAAAATTCTTCAAAATTGTTTTGCTGATTCAAAGGAAATCGACAGGATTTTGGTATCTTAAACTGCCGAAACCAAAACAGTAGAATTTCATAAAATGAAAACCTAATATGAAAGGCTGAAAATTCAACCACTTTACCTTAATTTGGTGGCACCACCTGCTACTTATGTGAGTAGGGAGACTTAGGCTTCCAACCACTACAAAGCTATCCACCAATCATCTTCTAACCTTCCTGCACTAAAACATCACAAATTCCTCCTAACTCCTTGCATGTTTCGATCTCCCAAACTAGCAGGCCACACTGTCCATTTTCTTTCCCTCTTATCTCATCTTCACTCCATCTTCATCCCACCTCCAAGTTCCAACTAATTTCTTCAACCAAAGACTTAAATCTAACAAGTTCTACATCTAGTAAAGGTAGGATTCAATTTCTATTCTTGATTTTTCTGGATTGTGGCTACATGGAATTTTATTTTCCTTCATTCCTTTGACGCTATATTGGGTATATCTGAGGGTTTATGGTTGATTTAATATTAGTCCTTGAGTTAGAATTGAAGTTGGAACGAAGAAATTAGAAATTAGAAAGAAGCAGGATGCTATTTGGGTGAAAACCCTATGGCGTCCATATGTTCGTTGTGTATGACCTAGAATCCAGCTATCCAAACTTGATGAACCTATTTTTATAGCTAACTAGACATTTAGGGCTTTCCAACCATATAAAATATAAGGTCATTGGGTTAGTATTGAGTGAGTTATGAATTTTAAAATTTACCTAGGAATCCTGTGTTCCATGATGAGTAGTATGGGTTGTGAAGCGTATAACTCAACATATACAATTCAAAATTTAGTGTAACAAAATTTGATAGGCTAACACATAGGAAAATATCCGATAAAAATTTCAGAGTTAAATTTGCTCGCTATTGCTCCCAGAAAATTCGTTAAATTGCCCCTTAATCTGGTGGAACAAAGATGGGGTAGTCCAATTTCATCAACTTTTTGAGCTCATAATTGAGCTTTCCTTAGTCAAACACAATGAAACTTTTCGCATATGAAAATGTGGTCAATAAGCTTTAAAACTTTGTAGTCATCCACTCAAATTTCAATTTTTGGTGGAATTTTACTTTTGGCTATGCAATTCTAGCCTACTACAAGGTAGGTCGAAATGAAACCCTAATAACCTGAGCTACACTTATCAAAATTAAATGGGACTAAAGATGTTAGAAAATAAACACATAAAGCTCCAACATATCAAAAATTCAAGCTCAACGAAATTACACAGAAATTATGGTGAATTTCCAAAATTGAGTAGAATTAAGGTACATAGGCAGAAACTTGAATTCAAGTGCAAGTATTATACCTATGAGAATGATATTGATATATGAATGTACTATTGTGATTTTTCTGAATAATTAACGATCTGAATACTGGCACTATTCATGGGGAAGCGGATGCATTCCATTATGCTGCCAAAATTTGGCAGAAATTATGCATAAATTATGAGATACATATTGACATATGTGCATACTTGCCTGAAGCTTATAAGAGTTATGTTATGAGAAAAGTTCCATAATACTTGAGCTAGCCCCTGATTAAAGTTAAGGGGAATAGATCAGTAGGAAGTTAGGAAAAGTAAACCTGACATTCCTGTATAAGAACGAGTTCGATCATGAGAAGCAGACTATTACCTAGGAGTTGTACGACCAAAAACTCCCAGGGGACCAAGTGCGGAAAAATGTAAATCATATGAGTTAAAGGATCACTAAAGCTAAGTGCATTACACTTCGATTGATGCTTTCACATGGTTTTGTTTATAAATCCTGAGCTAAATGCATTGTTATCTGTATATCTCTTGCGCTTATATTCTTGTTTATATTGTGGTTAGTACACAAATCATGTTAGGAATATGTATCTATTTCTACTTCTTGTTATTTCAAGTAAAATTAAGTCTTGCTTCGAGTTATGCTTTTCTTAATATTAATTGAATAGAATATCATAGCTATGTTACACTTGCTTTTAATTTAAATAAAAGCCGAAGCAACATAGGATGACTGCGACATTAGCGTAGTATAATTTGGAATCCTACCGAGAATTTCATCAAATTCTCACTCTACTATATATTTCCACCTCATTCTTAGATAATGAACTCGGAGGTGACCTTCACACTTTTCGTCAAGCTACCTAATCTGTAGACTCACTATGATCCCCTACTTGACTCTATGTACATTCTTGGTACCTGTCGTTTCCGCTTGTACATGTCCTCATAGGGACTTCGTTGTTCCTCTCCACCACCCAATGTTTAATCCATCTGCACTTTACTTAGCCATCCCCCTGCACAGGGCTAAGCCAGCTTGAGCACTAGCACCAGCACCCCCGCCAGCACCTACTTCACTGCCACTACAGGTGATACCTATTATCTCATCTGACAGCGACCCATCCGAGGAGGTGCACTTCCTCATCTTCCTCTGGGGGTTCAGATGGTGACAATTATGACCCGGGCAACCTTGGCATGGCCAACAGATTCCTTTCTTCGGAATCCGATTAGACGGGATGCTCAGCCAGCAAATGCACATGTACAGTGTGACCACCCTCTTTTGACAGTTATGAGATTTAGGCCAAAGATCTAGGTTTCTTTTGGGACTACATAGGTCTACACTTCATGAGTATGGGTCAATATATTTTGTGTAATGGCCCAATATTAATGCACCTATAGTGTTTATATAGATATGACTTTAAACTCAACACTTATGTATATATGCCAAGGAAGGTTCCATGAATGTATGATACTGCTTTCTATTCGACTTATCTATTTTCTATTAGTACACTGCACCTCCCTGAAGGTGTTTATAACATTCATGAGTAGCAAGAAAAAAATAAAATAAAATAAAATAATATAAAATAAAATAGAATAAAATAAATGAACAAATAAATTAACTACACACACACACATATATAATAATAATAATAATAATAATAATAACAATAGATATTTTGATAACGAAATGGTAAAATGTTAATGATTTCATATCTAGTTAATAGAATACGGTAGGGTAAGCCAAAGCAAAAGACTAGATCTAATAAATTGCCAAGTTCATTATTATGACTCAAGTGTATTAGTAAACGTAGTAGGATTTTACACTATATATATAGGATGGGGCAATTGGCACTCCTATTTTTACACTCCATACTAATAATTTATAATTTTAATTCTCTAAATTACCTTCACTTGATAACTATATTCAAATTAAATTTAATTAATTACATTATTATTAATTTATCCACGTACATTTTCAATAAAATGTTACTCATTCTCATTTTTATGTACAAAAACTCTTTACTCTTGTTTTTTTTTTTTTTTTTGGATATATTTCTTTCTCTAGTTTTCTCATTATCATCATTTTATTTTTTATTCATAAGGCAAATGACTGGTTATAAATTGTTACAACTAAAATTTAATATGATTTCTTATTCAAATGATAAAAAAATTGTTTTCAAGACTTGTGTTTTCATTTTAATATGTTTTCTTGATCCTTTCCTCATGTTATTCTCTTGTGTTTCTCTTTTTTTTTTTTTGGTTCTTTTTTTGTAGTGCTTTTATAGTGTAATGTTATTGAAGTTGGTAACTCCCTTTAGTGAGTTATATTCTTAGTTAGTTTTTATTTAATTTAAGTTATGGTTGTTTAATTTAGCTTTTGTTTTGTTTTATTTTAGTATAAAGTTTAGGTTAATTGGTATTTTTAGTTTTTGTTATTTTCTTACATGATTGGATACTTATTTTGGGGTTTATTTCATTTATTTTGGGTGCAAATTGTAACACCCTAATAAACCCATACTGTGCTTAAGTTGTATTACGGCATTTTATTAGTTATTACTTATGCTCGTAGAAAACTAAACTTCACTTGAAATTAAGTTAGGCAGAAAATACGGTAAATTTTTTTTTTTGAAATACGTCGTCACTTTGGAAAGTAAAGCCTTAAGCAAGAAGGTAGATAGAGAAAGAGCGTGTCGTATAAGGTACATACACAAATATCATAAAATATGAGAAAGGTAAATAAATAATAATTCACAAATACATTGTATTACATAACTAATCGTTACATCCATATGGGTTCATATGATATATACATACATATATATCAGCATTACATTGAAGGAGGCTCATGGACGTGCCATGACCCCATATACTAAATACAAACTTAATTTGACATCGTTCGTCACAAAAAGGAATGTATGAAGATGCAGAGCTACGGCAACTACAAGTCCAAATCAACATTGTCTGGCATCCCATGTCATACGTCCGCTCACAGTGTGGGGGATCCATGCTCCACTCCACCGGATGTGCTATCGGAATCTGGTGACGATGCGGAAAATAACTAGAGTGAGAAATGGGATTTCTCAGTAAGAGTCGAACCCAACACGGAGGTGTCATCGTCATCGTCCCAGCCACTTCGGTTTTATAATGAAAACAGTGAGCATGCATAAGGTTCAGTTCTTAGGTTTTCGAAAACATGAATATCCGAAGTGGATTCAATTTTAACATGCTCTCTAATCATTTATATCATAACATACATGGGCATAAGTATAATCACATAAAACATGCAAGACTGTGCTATAAGCTTCTCTTAACTTCTTCCCTTCAAGGGTTTGGACCAAAGTCCCTTTTCTTTTCTTAACTCGACTTATCTTAAGCCCTTTTCTTTTCACCCACTAAACATAAGTGGTAATAAGCTCATACCGTGGTCGTCGCCACCATAAAATTTCGATGCTTACACTAGCTGGGTCATGCCATGCCTCATGTAAGCCCTATCCCCTATACTCACACTAGCTGGGTCATGCCATGCCTCATGTGAGTCGTGGGTGAGGGGAACTTACTTTGGGTCACCTTCCCTTTTGAAGGATCATACCCTTAGTTCATTATCTTCTTATTAAAGCTTATGATGCAAAATTATTTTGATTCTTTTCCACATTTAGGCGTTATGTATCGCCGTCCCCAAAAATGATTCCTTTAATATATATCATTAAGCATCATATCATCAATATATTATATTTATATCATCATCATTCATTTTCATATCGTCATCATATCATTACCATCCTTATCATCATCATATCACTATCATAATCATTATGTCATCTCATCATTATCATTATCATACCATCATCATCATGATCATCATCACATCATATCATCATCATCATCATCATCATCTTATCATTGTCCTCATATTGATACATAGAGGCATATATATCACACAAAGTCTTATGAGCTTAGCTTAGTAAATTTGGTACAAGTTTTTAATTGATATTGCCTTTTGTGTAAATTCTTTTATTAGACCTAGGGCCAATCTTATCTATTATCCTCTTTGAAACTTTTTATGTTGAATTATGAAGGTTTTCCAATGCTTAATGTAAGGGTCTTAATGTCTTAAAGCTTTTTTCTCTTTAACCTTTAAAACTTAACCATAACTAGTTTTACTTTTACAGTGAGGCTGTAACTTCAAAAATTCACCATAATTTCACCTTTTACTCTTTTGCTTCGAATTTTGGTATGATTATACTTCTCTGAGTCTATTTTTAAACAAAACAAACCCCACTGAAAAATTCATTTTGTAACTTGAGATATGCACATTTTATTCTGACTGCTTAGCTTTTAAGTTTATTCTCGGTATAGTGACTTTTAAACATTACTGTGAGCTCCTCACAAGGAATCTGCCAAAAAATTTTTATGGGGATGTTCCTCTATGTCTTAGCTTTCTAAAAAACTTCGTTTCACTCAAAAATGTTCTGTATAACTTGAGTTATTAAGATTTTATTACATACTGCCCGAACAGAAACACATCCGGGAACGGCACACTTTGAAAATTCATATCTCTCTCGTTTTAAAGCAAAATTTCACGAATTCTATATGTATAAAAAGCTCTATCAGTATAATTTCATTTAAAATTAGTTTTGTCCCAATTGGAATTATGTGAAAAGAGTTATTAGTCACGCCATACAGACTGCCAGAATTTTCCAGTTTCCACGATTTTGGTTTCAAGGAGTTTTCTTGTAAGAACATTTAGTCTTTTCTTCAAGTGATCACTTTTCTCTTCCAAACCACTTTTAATATTTGAGATATTGATATTAAATCAAGGTTTTAACTTCTAAAAATTTAGTTCAATCACTATAAACATTCCAACTGAAAATTTCATGCCAATGAGAAGGACACAACACATGAAAACTCATCATACCAACAAGCATGGCCATGAGGCCTTGGATACAAGTCCTAGAACCACCTAGCTATGGAGAGCTTAGGAGTTCAAAGGCTTGAAGAACATATAAAAAAAGGAAGGTTAGAGTCACTACCAAATGGGTTTCTTGAAACCTTGAAGAGTGAAAATGGTTGGAGATGGCCTCCTTCTCCTTGAGCTTGATAATGGGGCTAAGTGAGTACTTGTTTTGCTTCCTCAAGAACCAAAAAGGGTGGTCCTTGAAGCGCTTGTGAGAATGGTTATGGAAATGAGGGTGATGGTGGTGGAAGAGTAAAAAGAACAAGAAGGAAAGTAGGAAGAACAAGGAGAGGTTGAGAGAAAGAGGAGTGGCTACTTGGTATCTTTGGGAAAGGATAGAAATCACAAATGAGAGAGTGAGAGGGCTGTTTTGGGCACAAAAATGGGGGTGAGGTTGATTGGTTTGGCTTCTTTAACAAGCAAGAGTGAGTAGGTGAGTTTTACTTCTTTTTCAAGCAAAAGGTCTAGGAACCTTGGGGTAAAAGGGTGGGTTGTATTTTCTTTGAGTCTTGGCACTTGGGTAAAGACCATTTTGTATTTTCTCAAGTGGTTAAAGGCATGAGCACTCTTGGGATTGGCTTGATTGAATAAGATCACTCCAAGTGGCATAATCCTAAGGCAGGAAGATATTTCTCTTGTCTAGACTAAAGAGATACTACTAACATAGACCCTTGATCTAAGAGTGCATGATGAGAAGGTAAATGGATGGTTGGATTTTGCTCATACCCTTGGCCGAAATTTGGTGCATCAATTAGGAGAAATTTTTAAATCTTCAAAGCTATTAGAATTACCTAAGTTGTTAATTCAATTTGATTAGTTAAATTGCTCTTTAACCGATTTCAGTTAATTACAATTTTAAAACATTTTCCTCTAAAAGAATTGATCTTATGAATTATGTAATTAGGGTATAAGAATTTATCTATCTCAATTGGTAAGGTAGAACAATTGTCTTGCACTTAATTAATAGGATTGGATTACCTTAATTATATTTCTAAGTTACGAAGTAATGAGGTTTGAATAACTAGGTTTTAATTAAAACATTTAGTATGTTATAATTAATTATTGACTTGACTCAATTTACTAAGCTTTTGCTCATCGAGATTAGCCGATTAGTCCTCAGTTAATTGTTAACCTCTCTAATTAGCTAGGATCACTGATCTAATTAGCTTAGACAAAAATTGGGGATGTTATGTAACATCCTCAATTTCATGTCGTGCTAGATTACCTCAGTAACCCTGAGTAATTAGGCACTTAATGAGAAATTTTGAGATTAGGGCTTAATTAAGGGGTTGACTCGGATGAGAAGAGTCAAGAGAATGCTTAATCGAGATCAGATAATCTCTAATTAAGCAAGTCAGAGCCTCATAGCTTAATTAAAGCACTAATCGCCCTTAATTAGCTTACTCGAGTTTAATTAAGGTTAATTAAGCTTAATCGTAAGATTAATTTTTGTTAATCATGTTCTTGGGTGTTAATCACTAATCCTTGCTTAATCACCCTAATTAAGTTGTATGAGCACTTAATCACATGATTAAATTCAAATTTAGTCAACTAGACAATAAAGTAAAGAGTGATGTCATAAAAGCATAAAGCATGAGACAAGAGTGCTTTATGTAAGAGTTTGATCATGTTTTGTCTCCCCATCATCCACTTTGTCCCCTTAATCACTAATTAACACAAGATAACACAAAGTGAAGCAAAAATATCTCATCCTCCCTCCTTCAAAGTGGACGCCACTTTCTCTCTCTCCCTCCCTCATTCATTTTCATTTTCACTCATCCTATTCTCTCTCTTCAAGCCAAATTCTCTAACTTCTCTCTAAACACTTCTTCATCTTCTTCATCTTCCTCTTCTTTTCTCCACCACCACCACCCTAAACCACTCACTTAGCCCTTCAAAGACCTCATCTTTGGGTCTTTGGAGACAAGATCAAAACACTACAACCTCCATTTCCACAAGATTTCAAGAGCTTCTCCTTCCTTCTTGCAAAACCGCCACCTTCATCATCAAGAGGAGCCATCATCTTCTTCTTCCATCTCTCTTGTTTTGTGCCATCTTCAAGAAAGGTAGTGATCTTCATCTTTTTCATTTTGTTTACTCAAGAAAGCTTGGAGCTTGGTTCTTCCATGACCAAGATTTCTAAGTGAAAGCTTGAGAAGATCCTTTATGCTCTTCAAGAGCCAAAGTTCTCATTTTTGGAAAAATGTGTTCTTGATGTTCTTCATGTGTTCCTAAGTTTCCTCTTTTGGAAAAATGTGTTCTTGATATTCTTCATGTGTTCTTAAGTTTGCTCTTTTGGAAAAATGTGTTCTTGATGTTCTTCATGTGTTCTTAAGTTTCCTCTTTTGGAAAATATGTTCTTGATGTTCTTCATGTGTTCTTAAGTTTCCTCTTTTGGAAAAATGTGTTCTTGATATTCTTCATGTGTTCTTAAGTTTCCTCTTTTGGAAAAATGTGTTCTTGATGTTCTTCATGTGTTCTTAAGTTTCCTCTTTTGGAAACATATGTTCTTATTGTTCTCTTGCTTAAAGTTGTTCTTTTCTCTTTATGATGAGTGAATGATTAGAAAAGCTTCACCTTTTTATGTTTCCATGATTTGATAAGACAATGAACCTTCTAAAAGCTTTAAACTTTAAAAAGTTTGCTTCTTGATTTCCTTCAAAGTGGCGCAACTTTTAAGCTTCCATAAAGTTCTATTTTGTTTTGTTTTGAAGACAAGAATACATGTGAATGTCTAAACTTTTTGAGTTAGAAAAATGATATCTTGTCACTTTAGGCTTTAGGAATCAAACCTTAAAGAAAAGACCTTTCACAAAGTTTCAAACTTTATTCAAGAATAAGATCTTTAAGTTATAAAAATGTTGTTTTATGACATTTCATCCATAAAGTTTAGACTTTGAACCAAAATAATGCTAAAGGTGTTAACTTTTATAAAGAACAAGACTTTTTATTCAAAAGCTAGTAACTTGTATCATTATTTCATAAAGATCCAATCTTAAGATAAGAGCTTAATGTCAAAGGCACTTACTTTCATAAAGAATGAGACTTTATGACTACTCTACTAAGAATGACAACTTTAACAATATTTAAGGCAAAAACCTTGGTATGTTATTAGTAACAGTTTAAAACTTTGTAACTTGAATAAGTTAAAAGTCACCCTTGGTGATTAGTGAACATTGGTATTGTTGGGTTCATGATGTGGTTATGCATTGTCATGACCCAAGGATTAGAGGGATCTCGAACTCCTTGGGAACAGAAGTATGATTAGGGCCTCTGAGCATACCATGAACCTAGGAATCACTAAGTGCACTATCTCAAGGAAAGGAAACAATCATATAATTTAATTAATTTGAACAAGTGTTTCATAAGACATGTACTTAAGTGAAGAATATTTTCATCCAAGGACCAAGTGACTAAAAGACCACAAACACCTATCTTAACTATGTGATTCTATCATGGGTAACCATGGGAAATCATGTGATGATTCATAATATTTTTCACAAAGAACAACACAACTATAAACCCCTTTAGGGTATGAATGTGTGATGCCACTCGGCATGATGAATGATGAGTTTGATTGAGCGTTGTCTCATGATTGAATGATGAGTGTGATGATATGATATGGATATGATGAACTATTGGTTGAATGCTGATGATTGGCGTTTTGGGGAAGCTCCGGTCTAGCCGTTATCTTTCTTTGGATTTCCGTCAAAATTATGGACTTAGTCATATCATTGCATGCGTCTAGTCAAGGAAATGTTATGCATGTAAAGTATAAAGATAAGAAAAGAATCAATGGGACGTGACCCTTCAATCACTTCGGTAAGGGAAGTGAGAGACGGCGATCCACAAGGAACCTCTATAAGGGAGGCAAGGATGTTCTGGAGGACCCTCCAACTTAGAGGTAACCATTATCGGCTTAGTCTGATTTGGTTAGTACTGCGTGACGACGGTCACGGAATGAGCTCATGTCCAAAAGCAGTCTATTTCAAATGAAAGTAAAGAATGTTAAGCACGTGCTGATAATGAAAGAAAAGTCTAAGTATAACTATTGTTACGTCTATGATGATGCATGTCTTTGCCGGTAAGTATATTGCCCATTTGCATTATGAATGTTTATTCTATGTTCTGGTACGTATGTTAGTTATGATGATGTGGTTATGATCTTAAGTTTAAAAGCAACCCGCTTCGAGGTCTAAGTTTTCAAACCATTAAAAATTGAACTTATATCATCCCTTTGTTTTATAATTAAACCCGAAGTGGCTGGGACGATGATGAGGACACTGTGTTTGTCTAGTCGCGATCCTACTGAGAAATTTAGTGTTTCTCATTCCTACGTTTCCGTGTCGTCTTCAGAGGATGTCGACGTCGGGCACAGTGGTGATCTACATTGAGTTCCCGGTGTGGCATTGGCACTTTGACCCGGTGCTGAACGCCTCTGTGCTGTCGGCGAGCGCAGCGATGAGGGTCTACATCTTCCACGACCGCCGATTTGGACCCCGTGATGAGCCCATTTTTCCGACCACATCAGCCATTCGGCGAGGTTACTATGGATGACATCCGCCCCTACTTTCAGCCACCGAGATACCCCACTGATGATGACGAGACTGACTCGGATACCCGCTTGACTCCGACTGTTTCACTGGATTCCAACCCTTCAGAGCCGTCTTATCCGAGCTTCCATGTGGAGACCGATCCGTCTGAGCCCCTCTATCCGGCTCATTCTGGGGGATCTCACCATTCGGGTTCGTCGCAGCCTTCGGTGATTCGTTTATCTTCTGATTCTTCTGCTTCATCTGCTGGCCCAGCTTCACCCCCGGTTCATGGGCGTGGGTTCATTCGTACCCGCGCTGTGCCCCGTGGGCGAGGACGTGCTTGAGGAGGGGGACGTGGTGGTACTTCTCCTGGTGGATATGGGAACGGTTTCCTCCTGCTAGATGCTTGATGTGACGACTGCATGCGGAGCTGAGCACGAGGATAGCCCCTTTTGGTTATAGTTATAGGGTTATCATTCTGTTATGTGGCATGCTTAGGTAGTAGGATTTTCTGATGTATTTCCTTTTATCATGTATTGGTAGGCTTTTGGTTAGGGCCGATGTTAGATATCGAACCCACTATTATCTTATGTATGACTCTGATATGACTATTATTGTATTATCATGGATGGCCGTGGAATGAATGTTACATTTATCTAAGAATTGTGGTTGCTCTTATTGTTTTATGTTTGTTAAATGCAACGTATGTATGGGATAGCGGTGTTACTTTACATGTTCACGATGCGCTCATGGCTCTCGATTTCAAAAATGGTTCACTTGTTCTAGAAAAAAAAAAAAATTTATCCCTATTTTCGGTACAAAGTAATTTCAAAAAGGTAATGTTAGTTCCGCGAGCAAAAGTAACAACTAATAATTCCACAATATGACTTAAGCATAGAATGGAACTACTAGGGTGTTACATGTTACACAAGTGGGCCCGGAAGAAGTTGGAAGAGGCCGAAGAGCGAATTCAAACACAACAGCTTGCACTATAGAGCAAGCTAGTGTGCTATAGTGCACTGCCATAGAAGGAAGAAAATGGCCAAGTTTCATGCTGCGCTATAGTGCGCTCCCATTTTGTCAACCTCCCAAGGTTTTATGTTGCGCTGTAGCATAACCGAGCATATTATAGCGCATTCTCGTATTTGCAAACTCTATCAAAAATTTTTATTGCACTATAGTGCACCACCATTTCAAATGAGCGAAGAATTGGGGCTTGTGCTATAATGCAACCCTTTGCACTATAGCACAAGCTCATTTGTAGCAGACTATCAAATCGAGTTGAGATTGAAAAGAGGGCATCCATGCAATATAAAAAGGGGTAACATAGATCACAAAAAGGATCCCTAGACACTCTTCACACTTCCTAAGGCAAAAAACTTCTTCTAGAGAGATTGAAGGTGAAGATTCAAGAATTCTAAAGCTCAACTTCAACACATAGAGATCCAGATCCTTCTGAATTTCTTGTCTCTAGCCAAAAATCTTTATGGTTCTTTGTTTGTCCGTTTTCTCATCGTTATACTCTTTAGTGATTTCCTTTTCTTTAGTCATGAACTAGGTTTCTCTTGTTAGGGCATTAATGGACCTTTTTGTATGACAAATTTACTTATGGATTAATGTTAATATTGTTTGTATTTCAATTGCTTAGTGTTTTTGTTTGTGCTTAATGCTTTTGAGTGATTGGCCACCATTCAATTGATTCGTTGGTTTGCAATAACTAGAGATAGGGTATGTAAACAAAGCTTCTTAACATAAACACCGTGAGCTAAGTGAAAACTAGAGATAAACAAGCGCAGTTTATGCGGTCAATATAGGAACCTATATAGTTTCAACCTTTACCTAGATTAGTTTGTGCGAAGAGATTAGACAATCAGTTTAGGATAAAGAGTATTGCTTAACCTCGAGAGAGGCTAGGAATAAATTAAGGGGAGCCGATTGTGAGTCAATTAGGATAAAAATGGATTAATGGAAATTCAAAGTAAATATGTCTGTAATAGGTGAAATTAATTAGCCTTAGCATCGATCCCATTGCATTGTTCACCCTTTTTGCATCCAGTTACATTACTATTTTTCTTATTTATTTTATTAAAGTTTTATTTTAAATTTTCTACATTCGTGAATTTATTCTTTCCACATAGTCATCCTTAGACTAGCGGTAATTGATCTATCCTCGTGAGAATGATACTCTACTTATCACTTTATTACTTGTATGATCCGGTATACTTGCCGGAGCTGCGTCAGAAGTCACAATGAATATTATAATTGCCTAAAAATATAACAATTAACAATATAATTTGTTGTTAGTAAAAATAAAGATTTTAAAAATATATTAGAGAAATATTCTATTACAATACAAATATATGTTAATTTTAGTAAGAAATTGTAATATTCAGTTTAAAATAAAATGTTGGTAATGAAAAATTTTAAAAAATTTTCACATTACGTTTTATAGAAATAGAGGAATTAGATTAATTAGAAAAGGATAAAATTCTAAGTAAAGAGGAGTATGCAGCCAAAAAAAAAAAAAGCTAGACCACCAACACCTTAAATGGTGTGGTGTAGAATAGGGCCCTCCCAAACTTTTTCTTCAACTTTCTCACTCCTTCCCCTCTTTAGTCTCCATCTCTCTCATCTCACTCACCATCTCTCACTCTTGTTTCATCTCTTTCTCATTCTCTCCCTCTTAGTCTTGCACCCTTTCTCATTTTCTCTCCCTCGCCTAGCTCTAGCCCATTCTTTCTCTTTCCATCGTGTTATATCACTCTTTCTCTCTACCATAACTTGTCAATTTTTGCTCACTGTTGCTCATGGGTTGGTACAAATCAAGTTTAGGGGGAAAATAAATTTGAACCAATTAATTTTAATCAGTTTGGTTTGGTTCGGATTCATGACTTTTTTTTATCAAATCCGAACCAAACCGAACCATTCAAATTGGGGTTAGTTCAGTTCGGGTGATTGGATTGCCCGTTTATTTTTTTGAAATTTCAACAAAAAAAAAACACAACAAAAAATAATAATAAAGCATTAACATAACAATACCCAACTTTAATACAATTAAAGAGACACAAATTATCCACACTCAAGTTCATACATCGAACAAACAATTAACAATTTAATCATGTAAGAAGCTAGATCCAAATTAATAATTATAAACATAATGTGCTGTTTGGTTATATTATAAACATAATTTTTTCTTATCACCATTAACATAATATGCCTAATATAACACCCTCTCAAGTACAGTACTATGCTTAAGTTATAATACCTCACCTAGGAGTTGTTACTGTCACTTAATCGGACCTTGTCTGGTAGCAACCTTTGGCCACCTTCGCCTCGAAGGGCCTTCTTCGGAACTTTTGAACTATTTAGAGATAATACGAAAATAAACATAAGTGAGAATTATAAATTCTTAGTAGGATTCATTAAGAAACTTCATACCGTGTCATTGTTATTATCTCCAGCTGCCTCGGTTTATTTACAAAAAGTGAATATATTATACGAACTGTTTTGTTTTATAGTTTGAAAGCATATAGTCCGAAGCAGAATTCATTTTATCTTATGCACTTAAGTCACATGGGCAATATTTCATACTTAGAATAAAAATCACTGCATAAATAGATAGAACAAGCTCAGCATCAATAAAACATGGGATATAATAATAGTGAGCAATCATAAGGTTCAACTTTTTAGGTTTTCGAAAACATGATTAACCGATGCGGATTCAATTTTAACATATCTTCGGATCATTTATACTGTAATGAGCATAGGTACAATTATAATTAGATAGCACATGTATGGCTATGCTATAAGCTTCTTTTAACTCGTCACCCCTATAACTTCTCGGTAGTTACACTAGCTGGGTCATGCCATGCCTCATGTAAGCCCTATCCCCTATACTCACACTAGCTAGGTCATGCCATGCCTCATGTGAGTCGTGGGTAAAGGGAGCTTACTTTGGGTCACCTTCCCTTTTGAAGGATCCCACCCTTAGTTTACTTTCTTTTCTTGGCACACCTAGGCATTACATATTGCCGTCCCTGGGGTGCTTGCATATGTCTTAATCTTTAGTCTTTATTGTCCTTGGGTAATCTGACCTAGGAGTGAGCTCGTCAGCTCAACTCGTGACCATCGTCACACAGACTAACCCACAAGGGGACCCACGTGCCTCTAGTCTTAGAGGGATCTTATTTTGGCCACATGCCTCTAAATTGAAGGCATCTCTTCTAGTCATGTGCCTCAAGAATAGAGGGATTTGATCTCATCTGACCACGTGCCTTCAATATAAAGGGATCTCATCTGACCATGTGCCTCCAAGGTAGAGGGATCTCATAGTTTTATACTGCCTTCACAAGGAAGGATTCAATGTGCAACTGCCTCCAAGTGAAGGGATCCAATCTTGTCTTATTTAACTGCCTTCACAAGGAGGGATTCAATGTGCAACTGCCTCCAAGTAAAGGGATCCACATTTAATATATTCGTATCTTTTCATTCTCATACATAGTCATGCATAGACATGCTGAATGTATTCTCAAATATGCTTCGTCATGTGTTTTCATATATCATTGCATATGGAATTTCTACATACATATTCTTAACACATAAATGCTCATAATCTTCTTTACAATTTTATCGAAAGTTCGGTAGCATAACGGAACGTGTCCACTTTCTCATGAATAGTGCTAGTACTCAGACAATCAATTTTATAGAAAATTCACAATACTTCATTTACAATTCAACACCAATTTCATATGAACATTAGTTGCATTTAAAGCACAATTGCTGTCTTAGTACTTTCACTCAGCTTGATTTTTGTAAATTAGGCCAAAATTTCTCTTTAACTCATCTGGAACTCAATTTTGGATATGTTAGAGTGTTATGTGTCTATTTTCTAACCTCTTTGGTCCCATCTCATTTTGATAGGTATAGCTCAAGATATTTAAATTTTATCCCGGCCTACCATATAGCTAGCCAGAATTACACACCTAAAAGTAAAAATCCACTAAAAATTGAAAACTAGCTCAAATCATACGAAAGAGGTATCATATTAAAGCTAACAAGACTTCATTTGCAACAAGTTCCATTTCATTTGCTCTAGCAGAGCTCGAGTTATAAGCCCCAGAATTTGACCTTCCGAAACTATCTTATCTTGGCCCGGTTTGGACATAGGGCAACTCATTCAAACCACTGACAGCTAATAGGACCGTACTAAACTCGAAGTTTTATTGTGAAATGTTCCCCTACGTGTAAGCTTTCAAACAAAGTTGGTTTCACTCAATTTGGAGTTATGTAGGGTGAGTTACATCTTTCTCAAGTCACACTACCCAGATGAAAGTCCTAATTCCTAGGTCAAACTTCAAAAATTCATATCTCTCTCAATATTAATCCAATGACCTTATATTATATATGTATGGAAAGCCCTAAATGTCTACTTTCTCATAAAAATAGTTTCATTGGATTTAACTGGTCATAGACAGAGCCGTACACTCCGCCGTATGGATTGCCGTGGGGCTTCTCACTTAGACAGCATCCCAATCTCCACTTTTCCTATTTTTCTTCTTCTAACTTTAATTCCAACTCAAGACTTCATATTTTCCAACCATACTCCATCATATACATCCAATATATCATCAAATACATGAAGAAGAGTGAAATTTCATACAGCCATAGTTTAGAGAAATTAAGGACAGAAATTGAATCCTACCTCCTCTAGGTGTGATCTTGCTGAATTTGAGTTTGGATTGATAGAGCTTTATGAAGCTTGAAGGTTTGATGGAGATGGTTGAGAGAAAGAGAGAAATAGAAGGCTGAAATCATAGGAGAATAAGACGCAAGTCAATAGGGAGAAGAGAAAAATCTGATTTAAGCATTGAAGAGGTAGTTGGCTTTGTGAATTTTGATTGGTTGAAATCTTTGTGGGTAAAGTTCAGCCGTATCTCCCTCTTTTGTGGCTATATTATTCTCCACGTCACCTAAAAGTGGAACTCGCTTCCATTGTATCTTAAATCGAAACTCGTCTACATTCTGCTTGAGGTCGGAACTCGGAACTCAAGAAATACATAAAAGTTTTGGAAGACTCATTAAGGTCAGAGATTAGAAATCACACGGCGAACAAATCACCTTATACCTGAACCTTGGAAGACGAGAACTAGGATGCTTGATAACTCTCATTACACGTAATTCTAAAACTCGGTCCATGATCAAACTCAGAGATCGATTCTAAGCATAATATCGGAAATCGGGAATCAAAACATTAACCTTGTGTGCCGGGAAATTGAAACATATATAATCTTGGAAGTCCCAATTCAATCTTGGATGTCGGTAATAGGCCAAACTCGGGAACACCAATAGAAATGGAAAGCTCTTGGAATAAACTCGTAGGTCGGAGCTCGTGTATAACTTTAAATCAATTTCGGAGGTTAGAAATTATGCCCGTTTTATTTAAACTCGAAGATGAAGTCAAAAATCGGAAATAATGTCCATTTTATGTGAATTTCGAAGATGAAGTTGGAAGTCGGAAATCATGGACACTTGAAGGTGAAGTCGGAACTCGTGGTGAATGTTACACCTAATCATGTAAGAAGCTAGACCCAAGTAAATCATGGTTGGTATTTTTGTTTTCTCAAAACTCAAAAGACAGATGCAGTAGAAAGGTGCTGTACCGCAAGTGTGTGCTGTGCTGGGTAGAGATTGGCAAAGCAATGGTGCTGTGACCAGCTGGTGGAGATTGACCAGCAATCGTGGGCAGAGATCCACAGATCGCTACTTTACATGGTGGTCTTTGGCAGAGATCCATGCGTTGCTGCTTTTGTTGTGGGCTATGCTGTCCATATCATTACTTCTACATGGTGGTCTTGGGCGAAGATCCACACATCATTGCTTCTACTGTGGGCTATGCTAGTGGAAATTGATAGGCAATCTTAGGAAGGTGGCCGTTGGCAGGCTTAGCAATGTAGGTGGTGGTGATGGCTAGGGCTTTGTGGTGGTGAATGAATGACATTAAGGTGACATTTAGGAAAGGGAAAGGGAAGCGGAAAGTAACGAGTGAAAGGGCTTGTCTCTGTCTGCAATGTGTTTTGTGTATTACATATATATGGTCAGGTCGGGTCGGGTCGTGTAATGAATTATGAATCTCCTAATCCAATGCCCAAACCAAACACTGATTAGTTCTAATCGAATTGGGCTCGATTGACTCAATGACTCAAACCAAACCGAACCAATTTAATTGGTTCAGTTCTGATTTGTCGAGTTTGTCGAGTTTGTCGAGTTGACTTGATCTGCTTACACCTTTAGTCTCCCTCTCTCTCTTTCATCTCACTCACCATCTCTTGCTCTCGTTTCATCTCTTTCTCATTCTCTCCCTTTTAATCTCACTTCTTCTCTCATTTTGTCTCTCCTTCGCCCAGCTCTAGCCTATTCTTTCTCTCTCTATCTGCCATACCACTCTCTCTCTTTTCCATGTCCTGTCAATTTTCTCTCATTGCAGCTCACAAGTTGGTTTGGATCAAGTTTGGGGGGAAAACAAATTCGAACCAATTAATTTTAATTGGTTTGGTTTAGTTCGAATTCATGACTTTTTTTTTATCAAATCCGAACCAAACTGAACCATTCAGATTCAGGTTGGCTCAGTTTGGGTGATTTTATTGCCTATTTAACTTTTTTTCAATTTCAGCAAAAAAATACGACAAAAAATAATCAAAAAGAGTTAACATAACAATGCCCAACTTTAACACAATTAAAGAGACACAAATTATCTATGCCCACATTCATACATCAAAGAAATAATTAACAATTTAATCATGTACGAAGCTAGATCTAAATTAACAATTATAAACATATGCGTTGTTTGGTTATATTATAAACATAATTTTTTTTCTTATAACCATTAACATAATATGCCTAATCATGTAAGAAGCTAGACCCAAGTTAATCATGGTTAGGATTTTCTATTTCTTAAAACTCAAAAGACAAATGCAGTAGAAAGGTGTTGTACTACAAGGGTGGGCTATGCTAGGTGGAGATTGACGGAGCAACGGTGCTGTGGGTTGTGCTAGCGAAAATCAACTGGCGGTCTTGGGTAGAGATCCACGCATCGTTACTTCTACTGTGGGATGTGTTGTCCACATTGCTACTTCGGCATGGTAGTCTTTGGTGGAGATCCATGCGTCACTACTTTTGCTGTAGGCTATGTTGTCCACATCACTACTTCTGCATGGTTGTCTTAGGTGAAGATCCACACGTTGCTACTTTTGCTATGGACTGTGCTGGTGAAGGTGCTGGTGAAGATTGACTTATGGTCTTGGGAAGGTGGTGGCTAGTAGGCTTGGTGGTGTGTGTAGTGGCGGCAATTAGGGCTTTGCAGTGGTGGGTAAGTAGGTGAATGACATGAGGTGAGGTTTGGGAAAGGGAAAGTAATGAGTGAAAGGGCTTGTCTTTGTCTATAATGTGTTTTGTGTTTTTTTTTTAAAAAAAAAACAATGATTATATATGGCTGGGTCGGGTCGAGTAATGCACTAGGATCTGATGCCCGAACCAAATATTGATTGGTTCCAGTTGGATTAGGCTCGATTAACCCAATGAGCCGAACCGAACCGAACCAATTTAATTAGGTCGGTTCAAATTTGTCAGATTTATCAGGTTGACCTAATCTGCTTACACCCCCAGTCTCTCTATCTCTTTCTTTCTTTCTTTCTCGTCTCACTCACCATCTCTCACTCTCGTTTCATCTTTTTCTTGATCTCTCCTTCTTAATCTCACTTCTTCTCTCATTTTGTTTCTCCCTCGCCAGCTCTAGCCCATTCTTTCTTTTTCCATCGTGCTTTATCATACTCTCTCTCTACCATATCTTGTCATTTTTCTCTCATTATAGCTCTTTCTCTTTCTCTCTCTCTCTCTCTCTCTCTCTCTCTCTCTCTTCTAATTCTTTTATCTATCTTGTTTACCCCTTCGTGTAAGAGCATCTCTCTATTTATTTTTGCATGGCTATTAATATTTATCTGCAATTGGTCACTCCTTATGTATAGGCTACACTATTTTTGTGTATGTTGGTTTGTGATGTTACTGAGTATGTGTTAAGATGATTTTTTTATGATGGGTTAATAGATATGGTGGTGAGTTTGGTATAAAGAGTGGAAAGGAACTTGAAATTTAAATTTTAAATTGGAGGGATTAAAAGGGATTATGAGTTAGTTAGTGAAATTTTGGATTATATTTAGAGTTATTTACATGCCTTAGCCACTAAAGAAGTTCATAGGAAAATAGTGTTAATTACAAGACCTTCATATTTGTAGCTTGATATTTTATAAAGTTTATTATGGTACGTAAGTTAGCAGCTGTTGATTAAATTTTATTTGTAAGGTTGGATAAAGAGGGCGGAAATTAGATTCTAGACCATAATTCATGTTTAAATGGAAAATAATTGCTTATGTATGATTTCAGATTCCCCAGGAGATCAACTCGTGAGTTTAGCGGCTCCTAGGATGCAAATTGGTTTCTTGGTCATCTATGAGTAGACAATGACTCTATGGCATATGCATTTAAACAAATAATATTTGGTTTTATTTCTACTTATTTATATATATTTAATCAATTGTGAAGGTTTAGGTAGTTTGATATAATTTTTTTATCTAAATTGGAATGCTCGATTTATTGTGTGTATTTGTTTTGAATTTTGAGGAAAATTAGCTCGAATGATTTAATTGGTCATTGTAAAGGATCTTTAAAAATAGACTACAAATATTATAAATGAAATGACAAGCTCTGATCTTTTGTTGGATTACTAGATTCATTTCTTGAGTAAATTATATTTTGGATCTTCGAACTTTGATGAATACTTTTGTTCTTTAGAAATTTGATTTGATATTTTTTACTTTAGCGTTTTATTAATATCTATTACTTTAGTTTTTATATACTGTGGGAGGAATCTCAATTTAATGGTAGCTAGCGATAGCTAACGGTAGCCTTGGTGCACTTTAGTTCGAACCCAGCTAGTAGGGGTGTTACTACCTCGGTGTGTGTATGTGTGTGTGTGTGTGAGGCCAATGTACATAGCCAACTTAGTCAAATTTGAAGGGGATAACTGATATTTGGAAGTTTCTCAAAATTAGAAGCCTCCCCACTTTGATATTTACATTTGAGAAATATATTTTCAAATTGTCAAACAATGTTAATTCTTTATACTCATGCATAGTTTTTCTATGTTGATTCTTTACTTATATTTTATTCCAAATGAGGATTCCTTATTTATACTTAGTTTGTGATATTAATTCTTTATTTATGTGGAGTTTGCTTTACTTCTAAAGCTTATCCTTATATTTTATAGCTTCATTGCACCTCATTGAGTCAGTTGGACTCACCCACTTCCTCTTCTTGTTTTAGATCCTAGCACTGTACCTGACTTAGTTCCTTCAACTCCATAGAGTACAGACACTTTTTGGTAGCCCTTCTACATGTGAGGACCTTTTGTAATCTCTTATTTTGATATTTTGAACCTATCTGCCACTTTAAAGTTGCTCCACGATCCAAAGACAAGATCCTGCTACCGGATGATTCTTTTTGGATGGGATAAATGTACATGAGCCTTTCTATTTTGGAACTGTGTTCCCTAGTACATGTAATGTGTAAAGGATATGTGTGTGTGTGTGTATGTGTGCGTAGAAGTGAAAGGGTATGTATGTATGTGCTATTATTATGAGAAAAGAATACCTAATATGCATGCCACTTGAGAGTGCTCTAAGAGCCTCAATTTTGGAGATTTGCAGGTTGACTATTTGGTAGGGGTCTGACTATTATAGGGAAGCTAGAAAACAAAGGGAACTCTGTATGTTTTTAACAAAAATTTGTTCAAATAAGCTTGCTAGAGGTCCATTACCTCTAGGCTTCGATCACGACTCTGGGGATGGGTCATGACAAAGGTGGTATTAGAGCTTGGTTAGGTTTTTTTGTGGTTGGTGAAGCAAATGTCCTTTAGTAATATTGCGATTGTATAAATGGTTGCCGACTCATTTCCACAAAATGCAATACTACCTGAGGCTTTAGGAATGTTATTTCGCCCTTCATCCCTCAACTATTCTATGTGCCCTTTGATATCTCGTCTATCCTATTCCTTACTATATGTAAGAGTTATGTTCCTCCTTTCTTGTTAAAGATTGTTCTGTTGGGCAGCAATGCGCTATTGAGCTAATCATAATTTTCTATGCATATCAAGTTCATATATCATTTGTAAGTCTTTGTTGTCCAACATCTCTTTGACTCGCTAGGTGCTATTGTATGCTTGCATCCATGATATTTGACTCATTATGTGACTACTTGCCCAACTCAAATGCTTACAAATACAAGTATAATTTCACGATTGTCCTTTGTTTGAATTGCATGATGTATTTTGGCTATTTGTCTTTCTAGTTTTTGATGCTACAAATGACAGGGACAAAGGTACCCATCTTTGTATTTTAGGATTGTTTGAACAGAATGTCTTCTAGTGAGTTAAAATATGATTGCTAGTATAACTTCATTTAGCACATACTGTCACTACTGCGTATGCTTTAGACTTATCTATATGCTTTAGGTTGAAATAATTTGTCTCATTATGTCGTTGCTTGATTCTATGTATGTATGAAAATATTTGTGATGAAAATCTTATATTTGTTTATTCCATTAAAAAGGGACCTATTTATATGCATGATATAAACTATGATGAATATGCTGGAAATTTACTCTTGGATTATGAGATATGAAATGTGATTCCAACCAAGTTGAGGTAGATATCAATATTACTCCCTGCAATATGCCAAAGAGTCTAACTAGCATCACATTTTTATGTTTATGACAATTTTAGTTTTAGCTGTCATTAAGTAATAGGTTGGCCAAATTGAAGTTCATAATGTCACAATCTGTGTTAGTGTAATTAGCCGCAACCTATAAGTTAAAAAAAGAAATTAAAAAAGAAGAAGAAGAAAAGAAGAAGAGAAGATAGATAAAATCATTAGATGCTCATACTTCATTATTTCAGTTAATTGTTTTAGTTATAGAAATGCCAAATGGCATCTTTGTAGTTAAGTTTCTGCTTTTCTTGTTAATAGAATTTTAAAATTATTGTTTGGTATTGTACTAGGAGGCTTTTAATTTATTTTCAAAAAAAGAAAAGGAAAAAATATAAAATAAAATAAAGAAAAGAAGATATATTTTGCAATGAAGCATCAAGATCATATGCTATTTATGTACCTCGGTTGAACTATTTAAGCTTTTGATTTACCTTATTCTTCCTATATGTATAATGTTTATTACATGAAAAATTGGAGTCTTAATTTTTGGCCATGCTTCTTGAATCCATATGCTTCTGCGTAACACCATGGATCATGGCGCACACTTTATTTATTTATTTCATCCTTCCCCGCCAACAACTCTAACTCATGCAGTATTCTTCATTTCACCACTTCACTTTTTGTCTTGATAGTTTCTTAAAGATGCACAAGCAAGTTTGAGTCGATTTCATCAATAAATAACTGTCATAATGTTTGACATCCAATATTGAAGTGGTTATTTCGATTCGCGATTGGAGCTCTTTTAAACTTTAGCAAAGCAGCTAGCAAGAACTATGTACTCTTAGTCTCTTACCTTCACTTCTATATGATCTTTCTATAAATATAAATGAAATTTGGGCGTTGAATATACAGAAACGTATCCATTAATATTCCTTCTTCTAACTATGATTATGTGAGTATTATTATATGAGATTTTGACATGTAGGTTTTGGGTCCAAGTTCGATGTAGGTCCTCATGCCATAAAATGTAACGTCCGAAAAAAAAAAAATTTACCATCTTTTTTAAGCAAGTTGTTTGATTTTTATTAAATAATTGTGATTAATTAGGATTCAATTTAGTATTCACTTAAATCTAATTAAGTGTGATTTAGAAGGATTAGAATTTAGAAAATTAGATTAGGATCATAGAAAACTTCATAGTATTTTTTTAAAACTGGTTTACCGATTTAAGAGAAATTGGTAAGATTTCGGTCTTTTAAACTATTGAAACTAGATTAATAGAAATTATACTGTGAGAACTCTAAAATAGAGGGCCAAGATTCAGCCAAATTACCCATGCAAATGGTGCAATCTTAGCCCTCCATATGGGCTGCCAAGTCAAGTTGAATGACCAACATACATCCACCAATCAAATAAAATTTGTTTCAAAAGTTTTCATTTTTTTCCTTTCCTACCCCTTTGCATTTTCGGCCAACATAAGGGGCAGACCTCTCTTCATTTCTCTTCCATTCACACTCATCTCCATTCCATCTTCGACCCCTCTTCAAGTCTCATCAAAAATTTCTTCAATCTAAGACATCAAACCAACAAAATTTCAACTAGACAAGATAAGAATCTAACTTCTCTTCTTATTTTCATTGATGTGAGGCTATGTGGGTATCTTGTTTTTCTTATGATACTGATGTGATTTGGAGTGATGATGATGGATTATGGTTGATTTTGCATGTATGTTGTAATTAGAATTGGAATTGGTATGAAAGAACTTGAAGAATAGAGAGAATTCAAGAAGCTATTAGGGTTTTCACTCGACGGTTTGTACGGTAGAGTGTATGACTCTAGCTACAGCCGTTTAAATTTGATGAATCTATTTTTATATGAAACTAAACATTCAGTGCTTTCAATACATATGAAATATCAGCCATTGGATTAGTATAGAATTAGTTATGAATTTTTGAATTTCAACTTAGAATCCTGGATTCTCATCTAGGTAGTTTGAGTTGAGAGGACTGTAACTCACCCTTCACAACTCTAAATTGAGTGAAACTAACACTGTTTGAAAGCTAACATATAAAGGAACATTCCATACAAATTTCAGAGTCATATTCGTTTTCAATTATTCCCAACATATTAATGAAATTACCTTAAGTTCAAATTAGGCTAGAACAGGAAAGTATAGTAGGGTCAAGTTACGAGACTTATATTTCAAAATATACTCATGCAAATGACATACAACTTCTTTCATTTGAAAGCTTATTCTGTTAGCTTTAATTTGATATAAATTTTATATGATTTCACCCAGATTTCTATTTTTAGTGATTTTCCACTTATAAGAGTGCACTTTTGGCTAAGTACAGGGCAATCTGAGCTAAAATACTAATAACTTGAGCTATACAAATCAAAATGAGATGGAACTAAAACGGTTGGAGACTAGCCACATAGAGCTATGACATATTCAAAATTCAAGTTTAAATGAGTTGAATAGGAGTAAAGGTGGATTTCACAAAATTCAAGCAGAAGAGGGTAGAGTGAGCAGAAAACTCTGCTGATATTTCTATTAATTTTTACATACCATATGATTAATAATGTTGCTGTAGCTTGCTATTTTACATTGAATTGCATACTTAATTGATTGTACTGGTAGCCTGGCACTATTCACGGGAAAGTGGACCCAATCCATTATGCTGCCGAATTTCCAGCATAAATTAGTGATAGTTCTAAATGTTTGTGTGTTAATGTTATGTGATGTGTATGAATACCATGCAAGTATTATCCTTGGAGAATAACGTATGAAGCCTACATATTTATGATTCTATAATGAAAGATATGATGATGAGCCCATATTCCTAAAGAATGTGACATGGCGATCACGTTCTGATGGGATATGACATGGCGATCATACTTTGGAATGTGGCATAATGATCCCACATCTAAGGAATGTGATATAGTGATCACAACCAGATAAAGTATGACATGGCGATCATACTCTATAACATGGCAAGATGAACATATTTCTAAGGAGTGTGACATGGTGATCACACCCGAGGGAGTATGACATGGTGATCATACTCTGGGATATGTATGACAAGTAAAGGAAGACAAGAAAGAAAAGAAAATTATGTGTATCGGCATAACTTCAAGTACAAGTAAAGGCATGTGCAGATTTTATTTTTTCAGTATATTAGTGGTGTTATATTTTAATACTTTTCAACTATTATTCGTAGTATAATTCATGAATTTATTTTGTATTGGCTCACCCAAATGACAAGTATATGAATAAAATGGATTCTGCTTTGAACAATATATTTTCAAACTATAAAATTAAACAGTTTATATGACATGTCTACCTTTTTCATAATAAATCAAAGCAGCTAGAGATAATAATGATGACACGATATCAAATTTCTTAGTGAATCCTACTAAGAATTTAAAATTCTCACTCCTATCTCCATATTATCTCCAGATAGTCCGAGAAGTTTCAAAGATGGATGAAGTTGCTGTCAGATAAGGTCCGTTCAAGTAACAGTAACAACTCCAGGATGTGGTACTATGACTGAAGCATAGTATTATATAGAAGAGAACATTATGTAAAATAGAGGAGGAGGCTTTGGTGTCATGTATTTTGCAAGTTGTTTGGTATATGTTGTAAAGCAATTGGTTATTGGAGGTGAAGTGATTCTGTAGGCGGTAACTAAAGCAGCAAGTAAAAGAGTAAAATATTGAGATTGTAATAAACTGTGAAAAGAAAAGAATAATCCATGACAAGTACCCCTTTGCATATAAAAAACCCAAATCGCGATGAAAGTTCTAACTTTTATACATATCGACATCCTTTTTACAAAGTTAAAAATGCGTGGCTAATAATAACATAAAAGTATTGATATCTGTGTATATATTATTTTGCTAGAATTTTTAAATATCATAATAAATTATTAACAATAACAATAATTTTAGACTAAAACATATTTTTTCATTTTAACTTTTTCATTTTAAAAGAATAAGAATTTTTCGAAATAGTTTTAGACTAAAACATGGGATAATTATTTATGAATGTTATTAAATTATTTTTTGTATTAATTTATTGAATGAAAATAAAATGACAATTTTATTTTAAATTTTAAATTTTTAAAATTTATTAAATGAAGATTGAATAACTTTAATAAATATATTGTCATTAACATATTAATTGTTAAGAACTTATAAAAATGTTTTACACACCTTTTCGTTGAAATGTAATTAAATATTTGGCACAACATAAGTTGCGTAGAGTTGGAATAATTTATGAGATAAATTTAATTTCTTATTAAACTAATTACTATTCGTCATGTAATATTGTACAGGGGATTTCTTTTATCTTTCAAACAAAAAAAAAAAAGTGTAATATCCACCGAATTTTTCTTATTATTTTTCACCTAGTTATTCGGTTTTTATCCAATAATTGAGATTAATGAAAATTTGACTAAATATTTATTTAGGATCAATTAATTAGCAATTGACTAAGTTTAGATGTAAGGGAATTAGGTTAGAAGCAAAGAAGATTTCATAGAAATTTTCTTAAAACTAATTTCTTGATTTAAAGGAAATTGGTAAATGTTTGGTGTATTAAACTGTTGGGACCGATCCAATATGATTTTGCACTCAATAACCCTTCAGCCACTTAACCCATAATAGTGGCGCAAGACAACCACAAAGAATGGGGGAAGGCTGGCTGAAATTGAGCCACAAGATTCTTCAACCAATAGGATGCCTCCTTTCTAATTAACCCAAATATTCTGCTGCCTTATTTCCCTTTTCTGCAAAAGCAGAATTCGGCCTCCTTCTAGCAGCCTTCCTCTCTTCTTTTCTTCATCTTCTTCATCTCCTTCTTTCACTTTCAGCTTCCATCAAGCCTCTTGTATCCATATCCTTCACTAGAACTCAAGACTAGCTAGTTGTTACATCAAAATAAAGGTAGAGATTCAACTTTGTTCTTGTCTTCTTGGGTATGGGTGACTAATTTGGGGCTTTTATTTCTCACTTCTTGATGTGATGTTTGGATCTATATGTTGATTATTGGTTGGTTTTGTAACACCCTACCAATTTAATGTTATGCTTAAGTCATAGCATGAAATTAAGTAGATTGTGTTACCGTGTTGATACTCTGCTCACTAATTTCTTACCATGTCACATTCCCTTTATTTTGTTTTCTTTTTTCTACTTTTTTTTTTTTTTTTGAAATGGGTGAAACAACGTGCTGTATATGACAGACGTGACCAACGTCACAGAGCATAACACAAATTAATAAAACATGACAGGAAAGATAAGAATTAGTAATATATCATCAACTGTGTATATATATGCGTGTGTGTGTGTGGTAGAAGCCAATGCTTCAGATTATGTATAGATGAAAAAGAGGATACAAAAGTGGGGTCGGTGTAACAAAAAGAATATAGGGCTTGTGTTAACCAAAATAACCCTACAAGGTCCTCCGAGGACTAGCTGCTCCAAGTCTATGGCTCAATACAATACTGCCAAAAGAGAGCCATGTTGTACAATGTCACCCATGGTTGGGACCTACTCAGTCAAGTAGCCATTGGCCATGCCAAGCTCGGCTGGGAAGTAGTCCGTGCTAGGTCCAGAGGAGGAGGATGATGAGCCAGTAACCTCCAAGGGATCGCTTTTGGACCTAAGTGGGATGTCTGGAACTATTTGCAGAGGCGACCCAGGCAGAGGACTGGCAGGTGCGGCAGGAGCTGCTGGTGCTGGAGGGGCTAGAGGAGGGTGTGCCATATGCAACGGGACCGTGAAGTATGGAGCGGCAGGGTCAAAAGCAGGGTGGAATAGGGGATCAGCAAAATTCCTGTTGCTGAACAGGTAGAGACAAAAATTGCAAGAACCGGCTATGTACAATGAATCCACGAAGGGATCATGGTGGAGCTGTAGGTTGAGAATCTCAATGAAAAAGGTGGCAGTCGAATCCATTACCAACGTCTAAAAATGATGCAGAAATACAGAGCGAGGTGAGAATTTAAAGAAATTCTCAGTAGGGTTCGCATGATTGACGTCACATTCATTCTCAGTTGCCTCGGTTTTTATTTAATTATGAAAACATAGGAGCAAATTGAACTATCCATATTTAATAAGTTTAATAAAGTGTCTAGTCTGAGGCAAGATTCTATCTTACTTAAGACAGTATAAGAAATAGAATCACAAGCAAAACAGATGAACACACAGCAGTAAGAAAATATACAGTCATACTATGATAAATTATTAATGACTATTCAATGTGACCAAATATGACCATGTAAGACTCATTCTTGAAACTCTTTTCATAAACTTTTCCTTAAACTTTTCCATTTCCTTTCCATTTCTTGGTCTCTTGGGAGTTTTTGGCCATTCAGACTCCTGGGTAATAGTCTGCTTTTTAGGATCGAGCTCGTTCCTATATAGGAATGTCGAGTTTACTTTCCCTAACCTTTCCACTGATCTATTGCCCTTAACTTTAAATGCGAGGCTAGCCCAAGCATTATGGAACTTTCATCATAATATCACTTTTATGCTCTTTGTAACATAACCTTTATGAACTCACACATAACCTTTATGGACTCATAACATATGCACATGAAGTGAATATAGATTGTAACTCATGCATAGGCTTACCGAACTTTTGGCAGCATAACGGAATATGTCTGCTTCCCCATGAATATGCTAGTACTCCAGACAGTCCATTATGTAGAGATATCATCACATTTCATCATCACGTTTCATTTAGAATTCATTCACAATTCTCATAGCAAAAATGTTGCATGTAGAACATACTTGCTGTCTCAGCACATTCATTCAACCCGATTTTTGTAAATCAAGCCAAAATTTCTATTTAACTCATTTGGACCTCAATTTTGGATATGTTAGAATATTATGTGTCTATTTTCTAGCTTCATTGGTCCCATCTCATTTTGACTTGTATAGCTCAAGATATTCAAGTTTTATCCCAGCCTGCCCTACAGCTTTCCAAAATTGCATACTTAAAAGTAAAATCCATTAAAAAAAATGGAAAACCAGCTCAAATCATACAAAATTGGTATCATATTAAACCTAACAGGACAAGCTTTCATTTACAAAAAGTTCCATTTCATTTTCTTTAGTAGGGCTCGAGTTATAAGCCCCGCAATTTAACCTTCCTGAACGGCCTTGTTTTGGCCTAGTTTGGACATAGGGCAACTTCCTTGAACTACTGAGAGCTAATGGGACTATAACAAACTCAGAATTTCATCGTGGGATATTCCCCTACATGCAAGCTTTCCAAAAAAGTTAGTTTCACTCAATTTGAAGTTGTGTAAGGTGAGTTACACCCTTCTCAACTTACACTGTCCGGATGAAAGTTCTGATTCCTAAGTCAAACTTCAAAAAGTTATATCTCTCTCAATACTAATCCAATGGCCTTATGTTATATATGTATGGAAATCCCTGAATGTCCAGTTTATCTAAAAATAGTCTCATCAGATTTAATCAGGTATAGGTGGAGTCGTACACTCCGCTGTACGGACTGCCAAGGGAATTTGGTTTTTCAGCCCCTCACATCTTCCTATACTCACTCTTTTCTCTTCTTAATCAAATTTAAACACACAAAAACAGCCAATGATCATCACATCCATTCACTAATCATATCAAGACATAAGTAAACAAGGCCAAAAACAACTGCCCATAATCAGAACAACTAGAGCAGAATTAAACCTCCACCTCTTTGTGTGTGGTTTTGCTTAGTGTTGAACTCTTGTCCATCTTATTTGAACCTGGAGATTAATGTGGATATCGGAACTCGAGTCACTTGGAAATAGATTATTAGATCGAAAATCATGTAAATTCTGATCGAACTTAAAGATCAACTTAGTGATCTGGACTTGGGTCCATTCTATTTGAGATTAACCCAGAGGTCAGAAAAACTTCACATTTTATTTGAAGCTTAAAGTCGTAAGTCAGCAATCATGAACATTTCATTTGAATTCGAGCTGAAGTCGAAGATCAGAAATATTGTTCATTTCACTTGAACCTTGGAAATAAGGTCAGAGGTTGGTAATCACAGCAAACAAATCACCTTAAAATCGGTGGTCAAAGACAAGACTATGAAGCATAAAAGACTTAAACTCGGAAGTCGGGGATGTTACATAAACTTGGAAGCTAGTACCAGAACATAAAACCTTATGTATCGAGAAATCGGAACTTAGATAAACTCTGATATCGGCAATCACATCCATTTTGTTTGGTCCTTCGAGGTTAAGTTGGAAATCGAAAATTGTTCCATTTTATTTGAAACTCGAAGATGAAGTTGGAAATAATGTCCATTGTATTTGGAATGAAGCCGAAACTCAAAACTCGGGGTGGATGTTACAGGTTTGATGGCTATTTTTGTGTTTAAAATCGATTAAGGAGTAGAAAAAGGATGAGAATAGAAAAATGTGAAAGGCTGAAAGACCAAAATCCCTCGGCAGTCCATACGGCGGAGTGTACGGATCCACTTATAGCCATTTAAATTTGATGAAAATATTTTCATGTGAAACTAGATATTCATCGCTTTCCATACATATATAATTTAAGGCTATTTGATTATTATTGAGAGAGATATGAATTTTGGAAGTTTAACCTAGGTTTTTGAGTTTGATTCTGGGCAGATTAGGTTGTTCAAGGCAAAACTTGCCCTATACAACTTGGAATTGAATGAAACCAACTTTGTTAGAAAGCTTACACATAGGATAATATCAAACAAAAATTTTAGAATTAGATACAGTTTTATTTTTGCTCCCAGTGGCTCGAGAAAATTGCCCTATGTCCAAACCAGGCTAAAACAGGGCAGTTTAGGAATGTCAAATTTCGGGGCTTATAACTCAAGCTCTACTAAAGCAAATGAAATGGAACTTATTGCAAATGAAAGCTTGTCTGGTTAGCTTTAATATGATACTAATTTCTTGTGATAACTTTCAGATTTTGGTGGATTTTTACTTTTAAGTGTGCACTGTCACCATGTATGAGGCGGTAGAGATAAAACTTAAATAACTTGAGTTACATTTATCAAAATTGGATGGGACCAAAGAGGTTACAAAATAGACACATATCATTCTAACATATCAAAATTTAGGTCCAGATGAGTTAAATAAAAATTATGGCCTAATTTACAAAAACTATTGAATGAATGTGTTGAGACAACAACCATGTTCTAAATGCAACAATTATTCCTATGAAATTGATGATTGAATTGCGAATGAAATATTATGATTTCGCTGAAAAATTGGTTTTTTTTTATTACTAGCACTATTCATGGGGAAGCGGACATGTTCCATTATGCTGCCAAAATGGCGGTAAAGCCTATGCATGAGTTATAATATACATTCAGATCCATGTGCATTTGCAAGAAATTTATAAAGGTTATGTTATGATGAAAGCTTCAAAATACTTGGGCTAGCCCCAGATTAAACTTAAGAGGAATAGATCAGTGGAAAGGTCGGGAAAAGTAAACCCAGCATTCCTGTATAGGAACGAGCTCGATCCTAAAAAGCAAACTATTACCCAAGAGTTTAAATGGCCAAGAGCTCCCAGGGGACCAAGTAATGGAAAAGCTTATGAAGATAAGTTTAAGAATGAGTTTTTGCATGGTTGCATTGAATAGTCATTTCAAATTGTTTATAGTTTGACTATTATGTTTACTTATTGTTGTATGTTCATTTATTTTGGTCATTATTTTGTGTATCAACTATTTAGTAGTTTATTCTGTTTCTTATGCTGTCTTAAGTAAAATTGAACCTTGCCTCGGACCAAATGTTTCCTTAAACTTATTAAATGTGGATAGTTCAATTTGATCTCATGTTTATATAATTAAATAAAAACTGAGGCAACTGAGAATGAATGTGACATCAATTTAGTACCGTACTCGAATCCTACTGAGAATTTCTTTAAATCCTCATCTCGCTTTGTGTTTCCGCATCATTCTCAGACCCTAGTGATTGACACGACAGCCACTCTGTTTATTGAGATCCCGGACGTACAACTCTAGCACGACCCCATGGCGGACTCGTTGTACATAATCGGCTCCTGTCATTCCTGTCTCTGCCTTTTTAGCAATATTTCACCCTTTTTTGAACCTGTATATAAACTGAAGTGTTGGCTTCCAACATATATATGTACGTATACAACTGCTAATATATTACCGATCTTTATCTTCTCCGTTGTGCTTTTTATAAAATTTTGTTACATTCTATAATACGGATCACGTTTATTATATACAGCGCACTGTTTTTTTAGGTATCTTTTATCATATATATATATATATATATATATATATATATATATATATATCAAAGAAAAAGAGAATATAATATAATGAATACAACTATAGATGGAATACTAACACGGTAATGCAATTTACTCAATTTTATGCTATGACTTAAGCATAACATTAAATTGGTAGGGTGTTACATTTTTGGTATCAGAGCAGTTCTTCCTAGCTAAGGCCTGAGGATTGGACCGACTATGCTTTGCGCATATTCTGTACTTTTAGATTATAGCATGCACTAAATTTTATCTGGAAGCTGAGATATAGATGTGCATATGTATGAGGTGCCTGACTGTGTGAGCTTTTATTTACTAGCATATTAGACTTAATATTGAGCCTATCAACTCAATAACTTTTGTTTTGTGTGCTCAGAACTTAATGGCTTCTAGAAGGCAAGGTAGGCCATGCACAGAACCTACTCAAGAGGACCCGGCTGACTTCATGGACACAATACGAGAGATGGTTCATGCAATATGAGAACAGGCCGCAGTAGCTCACCAGATGATGGATCAATTAGGCAGGCAACCTGAGGCAAGCTGTGAAGGAAATCCATATGTCCTAGGAGCTAACCTGGACTACCTTAAATTTGCTAAGTTCAGGAAGGCAAACCCGCCTAGCTTTCGAGGAGCATATGACCCAGATAAGGCCGATGAATGGATCAAGGCTATGGAGAAGATTTTCTCTACCTTGGATTGTTCGGATCATCAGAAGGTGACTTTTGCCACCTATATGCTCGAAGCAGACGTGGAGTTTTGGTGTAACGATGTATGAAGATTATTTGAAGAATCTTAGACAGCAGTCACCTGGATGATGTTTAGAGATGTTTCCTACCAAAAGTACTTTCCTGCCTCGGCTCGAAATGCCAAGGAACTAGAATTCATGCAGCTTTGTCAAGGAAACCGGACAATATCTGAATATATTACCAAATTTGAAGAACTATGTAAGTTTTTTACAATTTACCAGAGGAATCCTGATGAAGTTTGGAAGTGCATCAAATTCAAAGGAGGACTACGAAAAGACATTCGTGTAGCAATAAGGCCAATGGAGATTAGAGATTTCCCTATGTTGGTAAATAAATGTCGACTTGTGGAAGATTGCAACCTGACACTGGCTACCGCTAAGGTGTCTAATGGCAACTTTAAGAAGGGGTTAGCACCACAGGGCCCAAGGTTCAAGCCCAACTTACAACAGTAGAGAAGATTCCCACCGATGGGCAACAAAGGTAAGCAGCCCCAAAGGCCCCTTCTGAATTCGACTTGCACGAAATGTGATAAGAATCATGGTAATTGGCCATGTTTGGCAGGCCAGAATGTCTATTATGGGTGTGGCAAGCCGAGCCACAAAATTTATGAGTGGTCAACCAGGAATCCACTACAAACGTTTAGACCTCAATGTTAGGGATGGGTCTTTACAATGAATGCAGAAGAAGCTGATAGGTCTGAAGGACTAATCCAAGTGTACTCTATGATTTGGGTGCCTCCCACTCATTTATTTCTCATGACTGTGTGACTGTTTTGCAATTACTAATTTCTTGATTACCTTATGATCTACTAGTTTCTACTCCTACCAATGAAGCTATTAAAACTAGTCAAATTTGCATCAATGTTCCTCTTTGAATTGAGGGTAAGACATTTGCAGCCAATTTGATTTGTCTCCCTGTGTCTGGACTTGATATAATTCTGGGTATGGATTGGCTTTCTGCCAATTGGGTCATACTCAATTGCTCCGATAAGATGGTGGTATTCACTTCTGTCTTGTCTTCTGAACACCAAGCCTAGACACACTTTTATCTGAACTCTTTATTAGTAGACTATAGTGGGTCGAAGAGTCAAGGATACATCCTCCTGTCAGCTAATGTGACAGAAGTTGACCAGAAATTAGAGGAGATCCCAGTTGTTAAGGAATATCCCTATGTTTTTCTAGAAAATATTCCTGAATTCCCTCTTGAGAGAGAAATTGAGTTCACCATCAAGTTGGTTCCAAGTGCGGGACCAATATTTATAGCTCCGTATCAAATGTCGCCTTTGGAGCTGACAGAACTGAAGGACTAATCCAAGTGTACTCTATGATTTGGGTGCCTCCCACTCATTTATTTCTCATGACTGTGTGACTGTTTTGCAATTACTAATTTCTTGATTACCTTATGATCTACTAGTTTCTACTCCTACCAATGAAGCTATTAAAACTAGTCAAATTTGCATCAATGTTCCTCTTTGAATTGAGGGTAAGACATTTGCAGCCAATTTGATTTGTCTCCCTGTGTCTGGACTTGATATAATTCTGGGTATGGATTGGCTTTCTGCCAATTGGGTCATACTCAATTGCTCCGATAAGATGGTGGTATTCACTTCTGTCTCGTCTTCTGAACACCAAGCCTAGACACACTTTTATCTGAACTCTTTATTAGTAGACTATAGTGGGTCGAAGAGTCAAGGATACATCCTCCTGTCAGCTAATGTGACAGAAGTTGACCAGAAATTAGAGGAGATCCCAGTTGTTAAGGAATATCCCTATGTTTTTCTAGAAAATATTCCTGAATTCCCTCTTGAGAGAGAAATTGAGTTCACCATCAAGTTGGTTCCAAGTGCGGGACCAATATTTATAGCTCCGTATCAAATGTCGCCTTTAGAGCTGACAGAACTAAAGGGACAGATTGAAGAGCTTTTGGAAAAAGGATTCATATGGCCAAGTGTGTCACCATAGGAAGCTCCAGTCTTATTGGTCAAAATGAAAGATGGGAGCATGCGCTTATGTGTGGATTATCGACAGCTAAATAAAGTGACGATTAAGAATAAATATCCACTGCCAAGGATTGATGACCTCATGAACCAACTACAAGGTGCAACAGTATTTCCCAAGATCAATTTGCATTCCAGATATCATCAAATTCGAGTTCGGGAACAAGATATCCCCAAGACAGCCTTTTGAACTCGTTACAGGCACTACGAGTATACCGTGATATCGTTTGGATTGACAAATGCACTAACAGTATTCATGGATTATATGAATTGGATATTTCGCCCATATCTAGACAAGTTTGTAGTGGTTTTCATCAATGACATACTTGTCTATTCGAAGACGGAGCGAGAGCATGCAAAATACTTGCGGCTGGTTCTGCAAATTTTAAGAGAAAAGAAACTCTATGCTAAGCTATCCAAATATGAATTTTGGATGAAAAAAGTAAAATTTCTCGCCCATGTAGTATCCTATGGAGGAATCTCCACAAATCCCAACATAGTAGAAGCAGTACTAAGTTGGGAAAGGCTGACCATAGCCACTGAAGTTAAGAGTTTCTGGGCTTAGCTGGATATTACAGGCAATTCATTAAGAATTTTTCTTGAATAGCCTTGCCCTTGACCAAGCTAACTAGGAAGAATATTCCATTTGAATGGACATCGGAGTACGACTAGAGTTTTCAAGACTTGAAAGGAAGGTTAACCACGACACCAGTGTTAGCCTCTACCAGACCCCCGTAGACCATTTGAAGTCTATCGTGATGCTTCCAAACAACGATTAGGATGTGTGTTGATGCAAACAAGAAATGCGGTTGCTTATGGCTCCCAACAATTAAAGCCACATGAAAGGAATTATCTTACACACAATCTCGAATTGGCAGCAGTAGTATTTGGTTTGAAAATATGGAGACATCATTTATATGGAGTGAGGCTCGAAGTCTTTTCTGATCATAAGAGTTTGAAGGACCTCTTTGATAAGAAGGAATTAAATATGAGGCAGCGGAGGTGGATAGAACTTCTTAAGGACTACGAATTTGAATTGAAATACCACCCAGGCAAGGCAAATATTGTGGCAAATGCTTTGAGTAGGAAATCTTTGACTATAGCCTGAATGATAATTAAAGAGACAGAGCTTATTGAGAGTTTTTGAGATCTTAATTTGGGGATCCTTATAACTCCCAAGACCATTCAGTTACACCAAATTAAGATAGCCAGTAGCTTTAAGGAACAAATCCGGCAGGCACAACAGCAGGATAGTAGTTTTCGACATGCGATCAATCTTGTGCAATCAGAGAAATTAACAGGTTTTGCTCAAGATAAAGAGGGCATATGGCGACATCATGATAGGGTGTGCGTACCCGAGGGAAATGGTCTTCGAAAGAGAATCTTGGAGGAAGCACATAAAGGTGAATTTACCGTACATCTCAGCATTATTAAAATATATCAAGATCTCAAGAAAATGTTTTGATGGCCAGGCATGAAGTCAGATGTGGCAAGCTTCATGAGCAAGTGCTTGATCTATTAGAAGGTGAAAGTAGAACATCAGAAACCCTCCGGGATGCTACAACCTCTAGAAATCCCTGAGTAGAAGTAGGAAGGTATCTCCATGGATTTTGTAATGGGATTACCAAGAACACCAATAGGATATGATGCGATATGGGTCATCATGGATAAATTAACCAAATCTGCTCACTCTTTACCCATTCGAGCAAATTATCTGTTCGAAAAATTAGCACAATTATATATTCAAGAGATTAGAAGGCTGCATGGGACTCCTTCAACCATTATTTCTGATCGAGACCCAAGGTTCACCTCACGATTCTGGGGAGCCTTACAAAAAGCATTTTGGTACTAAGTTGTGCCTAAGCACTGCATATCACCCACAAACAGATGGTCAAACGAAAAGCATAATTCAAACCTTAGAAGATATGCTACAGGCCTATATAATGGAACAACGCGGGAATTGGGATCGGTACTTACCGCTAGCCAAATTTGCATACAATAATAGCTATCATGCTAGCATCGGCATGGCTCCTTATGAAGCATTGTACGGACGGAAGTGCCAGTCTCCACTGTGTTGGTATGAAACAGGAGAATCGAATCTATTGGGGCCTGATTTAGTTGGACAAACCATTGAACAGATCAAGAAAATTCGAAGTAAAATGGTTGCCGCTCAAAGCCGTCAGAGAAGTTACGTGGATACCAGGCGAAAACCCCTATAATTTCAAGAAGGAGACCACGTATTTCTGAAGATTACGCCTACAATAGAGATAGGTAGAGCCACTAAGGTCAAGAAGCTAAGTCCCTGCTTTATCGATCCCTTCCAAATCTTGAAGTGAATCGGATCGCTTGCTTATCAAGTCGCTTTACCTCCGCATTCGTCAAACATTCACGATATTTTTCATGTTTCTCAACTCAAAAGGTATTAACTTGATCCTACAGACTTCTTAGAACCCGAGTCAGTATAGTTAAAAGAGGACCTGACTTTCCACATACCGCCAGCACGGATCGTAGACAAAAGTATTAGGCAACTTCGAAACAAAACCGTGCAATTAGTAAAGGAAGCATGGGGAAAATAAAATGCTGAAGACTACACTTGGGAACTAGAATCAAACATAAAGAAAGAGTATCCTGAACTATTCTCAGGTACTAAATTTTGAGGACAAAAATTTTTTTTAGGAGGGTGGTAATGTAACATCCACCGGATTTTTCTTATTGTTTTTCGCCTAGTCATTAGGTTTTAATCCAATAATTGAGATTAATTAAAATTTGAATAAATATTTATTTAGGATCAATTAACTAGCAATTGATTGAGTTTAGATGTAAGGGAATTAGGTTAGAAGCATAGAAGATTTCATAGAAATTTTCTTAAAACTGATTTAACGATTTAAAGGAAATTGGTAAAGATTTGGTGTGTTAAACTATTGGGACCGAACCAATAGGATTTTACACTCAATAACCCTACATCAAGTGGCTGAAAACTTAGCCACTTAACCCATAATAGTAGCGCAAGACAGCCACAAAGAATGGGGGAAGGTTGGCTGAAATTGAGCCACAAGATTCTTCAACGAATGGATGCCTCCTTTCTAACTACCCCAAATATTCTGCTGCCTTACTTTCCTTTTCTACACAAGCAGAATCCGGCCTCCTTCCAGCAGCCTTCCTCTCTTCTTTTCTTCATCTTCTTCATCTCCTTCTTTCACTTTCAGCCTCCATCAAGCCTCTTACATCCATATCCTTCACTAGAACTCAAGACTAGCTAGTTGTTACATCAAAATAAAGGTAGAGATTCAACTTTGTTCTTGTCTTCTTGGGTATGGGTGACTGATTTGGGACTTTTGTTTCTTATTTCTTAATGTGGTATTTGGATGTATATGTTGATTATTGGTTGGTTTGATGGCTGTTTTTGTGTTTAAAACCGATTAAGGAGTAGAAAAGGATGAGAATAGAAAGATAGGAGAGGCTAGAAGACCAAAATCCCTCAGCAGTCCGTACGGTGGAGTGTATAGCTCTGTCTACAGCAGTTTAAATTTGATGAAACTATTTTTATATGAAACGAAACATTCAAGGCTTCTACTGGATTTGTATTGAGGCAGATATGAATTTTGGAAATTTGACCTCGGTTTTGGAGTTTAATTATGGGCAAACTAGGTTGTTCAGGAAAAACTTGCCCTGTACAACTTGGAATTAAATGAAACTAATTTGTTTAGAAATCTTACACATAGAAGAATATCGCATAAAAATTTCAGAATTAGGTACAGCCCCGTCTTCTCCTAGTGGCTCGAGAAATTTGCCCTACGTCCAAATCAGGCCAAAATAAGGCAATTCAGGAAGGTCAAATTTCGAGGCTAATAACTTAAGATATACTAAAGCAAATGAAATGGAACTTCTTTCAAATTAAAGCTTGTCCGGTTAGCTTTAATATGATACCAATTTTGTATGATTTAAGCTAGATTTCGATTTTTTAGTGGATTTTTAATTTTAAGTGTGCAATTCTGGCCAACTACAGGGTAGACCGAGATAAAACTTAAATAACTTGAGTTACATTTATCAAAATTAGATGGGACCAAAAAGGTTAGGAAATAGACACATAAAACTCTAACATATCCAAAATTTAGGTACAGATGAGTTAAATAGAAATTATGGCCTCATTTACAAAAATCGGGTTGAATGAATGTGCTAAGACAACAACCATGCTCTAAATGAAACAATTGTTCCTATGAAATTGATGATTGAATTGTTAATGAAATGTTATGATTTCTCTGAAAAATTGGTTTTCTGAATACTAGTACTACTCATGGGGAAGCGAACATGTTCCGTTATAATATACATTTAGATCCATGTGCATTTGCAAGAAATTCATAAAGGCTATGTTATGATGAAAGTTCCATAATACTTGGGCCAACCCCAAATTAAAGTCAAGAGGAATAGATCGGTGGGAGGGTCAGGGAAAGTAAACCCAACATTCCTATATAGGAATGAGCTTGATCCTGAAAAGTAGATTATTACCCAAGAGTTTGAATGGCCAAGAACTCCCAGGAGACCAAGTAATGGAAAAGCTTATGAAGATAAGTTTAAGAATGAGTTTTTGCATGGTCGCATAGAATAGTCATTTCAAATTTTTTACAGTTTCGCTATTATATTTACTTACTGCTGTATATTCATTTATCTACTTATTATTCTGTGTATCACTATTTAGTAGTTTATTCTGTTTCTTATGCTGTCTTAAGTACAATTGAACCTTGCCTCAGACCAAATGTTTCCTTAAACTTATTAAATGTGGATAGTTTAATTTGATCCCATGTTTATATAATTAAATAAAAGCCAAGGCAATTGAGAATGAATGTGATGTCAGTTTAATACCGTACTCGAATCCTACTGAGAATTTCTTTAAATTCTCATCTCGCTTTGTGTTTCTACATCATTCTCAGACCTTGGTAATAGACAAGACAGCCACTCTATTTACTGGGATCCCAGACCTGCAACTCCACCACGACCCCATGGCGGACTCGTTGTACATAGCTGGCTCCTGCTATTCCTGTCTCTACCTTTTTAGCAATAGGAATTTTGTTGTTCCTTTATTTCACCCTCTTTTGAACCTGTATATAAACTGAAGTGTTGGCTTCCAACATATCTGTGTATGTATACAATTGCTGATATATTAACTGTCTTTGTCTTCTCTATTGTGCTTTTTATTAAATTTTGTTATGTTCTACAATATGGATCATGTTTATTATATATAGCGCGCCATTTCTTTAGGTATATTTTATCAAATATATATATATATATATATATATATATATATCAAAGAAAAAGAGAATATAATATAATGAATACAACTATAGACGGAATACTAACATGGTAACACAATCCACTCAATTTCATGTTATGACTTAAGCATAATATTAAATTGATAGAGTGTTACAAAAAGCACACAAATGTGGTTCTCCTTTGATCCTAGTAAGCTAATAGCAGACCTCGATCTTATCTTTTTCTCATTTTTTATTACAGAAAAAATAAAAGAAAACACAAAAAAAAAAACATGCTTAACATTTTTGTCTAATTCACATTAATCAAACAGGAATGGAAACATCATGTGTTGGTCACAATTCATCACAAGATGCAATAGCGCCACACCATAACCAATCCCATTGCTTACACATCAATTTGGGGATATGTAGACGGCAACACAGTGTAGAATAGAACAAATGAGGTAGGATCAAATCTGCATGTGGGCTAACTCGTGGATTATCCTGGCCCTAGCCTACAATGGTGGGATTTTGGGGGCTGGGGCTTTACAAGCAACCTATTAATATGGGAGCGGCTCTGAGCTAAGAAAATGGAGCATGGCTAGCAGTTGGCCACCATTTCGGGGGTTAATTGACACCTCTAACAATTACAGCAGCAAGTAATAATGATGGGGAAGGATGGAAACTGAGGATTGTGTGAAGGCTTCGAGACAAAAAAGGATGCAAGGTTTATGGCATCATTGGAGACACTTCTTAGCCCTTTCAAATTGTGGCTTCTTGTTGCCTTTCCAAAATTATGAGCAACTAGGGAAGAACCTACAAAGATTGTTCTACATGATGACTTGCATCTCCTAAATAATGCATCCCTCAACCTCACCCATTAACTAAATTGCAAAAAATGCATCAACAACATAACTAATGGTCACAAATCACATTAACAAACCATGGTCCTTCTTCACCAAAATAAAGGGAAAAAAAAAAAATAAACCCACTCTTGCTGTAACCACATGAACTAGTAGCGTGAGAGTGAAGTGCTCCGCAAAAATGGAGCTCCACCACTAACCTAGTTGCTCCACTGCGAAAACCCCTTCAATAACCATAGCCAGCTTGACATCAACCAACGGTTACAACAGTGAGTAATAATGATGGAGAAGGATGGAAACTGAGGATTTTCTGAAGGCTTCGAGACAGAATAAGATGTAGGGTTTATGGCATCATTGGAGACACTTCTTAGCCCTTTCAAATTATGGTTGGTTGTTGCCTTTCCAAAATTGTGAGCAACTAGGGAAGAACCTATAGAGATTGTTCTACGTGATGACCTGTGTCTCCCAAATAATGCATCCCTCAACCTCACCCATTAACTAAATTGCAAAAAATGCATCAACAACATAACTAACAGCCACAAATCATATTAACAAACCATGGTCCTTCTTCACCAAAGTGAAGGGAGAAAAAAAAAATAAACCCACCTTGCTGTAACCACATGAACCAGCAGTGTGAGAGTGAAGTGCTCCACAAAAATGGAGCTCAACCACTAACCTTGTTGCTCCACGTGAAAACCCCTTCAACAACCATAGCCAGCTTGACATCAACCAACAATTGCGCGAAAACCCCTTCACCCTATTCTTCATAAGTTCTTTGAAGCTGTAAACTCTTAGCTTTCACTTTTCAATTTGGGATGAGAAATGCCCTTTTATTTTTATTTTTTTCTCACAGATTTTACAATAAACAAATTATTCTCTCTCTTTGCAATGTTAATCTGTGCAATAAGTTGCCTCACAAATAAGCTCACCATTGATGGATGAAGAGCCTACATTAACAGCTACGATTAAAAGTTATTATGAGTTATACTATACAATTTGCCAAAGTAACAGGTACCAAAGCCGGCTCCTAAAAATAGAATTTTTAGGATGATGTGACATCTTAATAAGTGATCACTATTTCATTATTGGAATTTCTTTGCTTTACCTGTTTCTACCCTTGTGAGTTTTAGATGCATGGAAGAATTGATTAGCAAGTTTGTCTTAATAAAAGCTATTTCAGGGAGTGTGTCATGACCCAACCCAGGATGTGACCGGTGCATAGGGACATGTCCCTAGCAAGCCTACATTAGACCCTTTTCTAAATAAAATCGGACAGAGTCTCCTTATATGTTTAGAACTATTCCCAAATAAGGATCCTCATCCTGTAAAACAATATAAGCATGCAAAATTATTGGAAATCCAGGTATTCTCAGAATGCACCCCACAGTACACCATATGGAGATTTAAAATGTAATTATACTTATGAAAATATATACATATATATTCATCATGAACCTTAACCCATACTCGTTAAAATGCAACTTGACTTAACTAAAAACAACATGCTTTTTATTATAAATTAAAGTTGATACAGGGAGGGCCCTGCATGTGGACTAATGGAGCACTTGTAGAGATTATACAATTAAACCTAAAGGCTGAATCTTCTAGTTAACTGCGGAAGCTTGAGCACGATCCCGCACCTATCTAAAAAATATGGACAGAGAAAAGAGTGAGTCATACAGACTCAATGAGGGATAATATATCTATAACAATAGTGGAACAGGCTTTAACATTAACTTTTAGCAAAAGTATAACTTATAAACTTCTTCAAAAACTTATACATCATCTCTTAAGAAAAGATTTTATCTATATGTTAACATACTATAAACTTTCTGTTAAAACATACTTGAAGTATAATCTGTCCTGAAAACATCCATAGGTCCTTAATCACATTTTTCTTTCCATTGGATAAAAACTTCTTACAAATATATATATATATATATATACACATAACGCTTTTACAACTAGATGTAATAAATCATATACATAATAAGGATATAAGAACTGGGCTTAAAGATAAAAACACTTTCTCATAACATGAAAAGTAAAAACTTGTTTCAAAATCATCATAAAGCTTAAGAGAGGATCCTATTTCAGAAATAGTTGCCTGACTGAGTGGCCCTATGGTCTAACTCCAGTAGTAAAAGATAACTTTACGCCTGTGCATGTTTATATATTCCGGACATGTTGGCCGACATATCGGGCTAGCAATCACCCTGCTAGCTAGGTTATTCGAGGTGCACCAAGGCTAATACTACTACCATTAGCAAATAGTTCTGTTATAGTTTCCTCCCCTTAGGAAGGCACTCACACTTGCTGGGTCTTCGCCATACCTCATGTGAGTCCTTAACTTAAATTCTTTGAAAATGCATTTCCTTTCTAACTTCTTGTCACTAAAACTTCTCTTCATCTTAAATCATATACTTTCTTGCTCATATTTTTAAACACATGATAAGATGTAAGAAAACTTCTATATTTTTAGCAAACATAGTTAGCAAGTTTTTCGATTATTCAAAAGAACTATATTATCAAACATAGGTTCAATGTATAGTGCTTTTGAGCTATTCATCTTAAAATATCTAGAGTTCTTTCTCAAATTATTGAAATGCAACTGTTTCTTTCTATCGAATAGGTTAGAACATTGGCTAAAAAAAAAAATAACGATTTCTAATAACTTGAAACTTCATATTATTCAAATACCATAAATTAATTTGTATAAGAGCTTGTCCTACACTTCTATACTAAAACATCTATATATACACATACATAATTAACATGATTTCTTAAGAGTTTTATAATTGCAGAGTAAAACACTTTAAATCTATTCTGTCATAGAACTTTACTAAAATACAATTTAAGTATGCTCTTAGGAAGTTAAGGACAAGAAGCATGCTACAGATATACTATCACTCATAGTGCTAATCCAAGGGAAGGAATAGCCTTAGCATATTGAGCCACAGAGTTATGGTCACCACATAAGTTATTTAGCATCAAAATATCATTATCCAAACACTAATTAGCTATAGAGCCAAAGATTAACTTGAAATACATCTAAAGACATAAAAGCCCCATTATGGAACCCTAGGTTGCCAATCTCAACCTTAAACTCAAATCTTCAATAAAATCCTTCCATACCCATGAACTAAAAGAAAATTAGAGCTTGGAGAGTTACCTTCGATTGCAAAAGAAAGAAGAAACTTGATGGAGGACTTGGGTCTCCTCCCACCTTCGTTTCTCTCCCTAAAAGAGATGAGAAAGAAAGCTTCAAGGAAGAAGATTGATGATGATTATGATGAGGAAGAGGGATTTGTGGAGGATTTGAGTAAAAAATGGTGAATGAGTCATGGCATCCATGAGGGGAGAGAGAGAGAGAGAGAGAGAGAGAGAGAGAGAAAGAAAACATAGAAAAAAGAGAGAGAGAAGTTGAGGAAGAATGAAGAAGAAGGAACAAGATCCTTTTTTTAAATTTCATCCAGTGGGCACCTGGGCACCTACCAGCTGAAGTTGCATCACTTCTGCAGCATAGGCACTGGCCTTGGACACTTAGGGGCCCAGTCCCCCCCCCCCTTTTTTTTTTTTGCATCTACACTTCTCAACTATCATCATATACTTATTTATATTTTTTAATTTCAAATTAATGTCCTCATTTATTCTCCATTAACTTTAAAATATAAATGTAAATGAAAGAATATCTCCCATTTGAATCTAATAAAAATATTGGAAAAATCAAACTCCTTAAGAATCAAAATCCAACTTTTGAATTTTAGTACAAACTTCCGAAAACTTGCATTTTCTTAAACTTCAAACTTAAAAACAAAAAGGTTAATAACTTCCAAAAATTCGTCAAAAATCGCTTTTCAATTCTTTGATATTTAAGGAAAAATTACCGGGACTTCTGATCCCATGAAAATATCCCAATCCTATAGCCTTCCAAGGGGGCATAGGATCCAAACTTAGAGCTTTCACAGGGTCTGATAGAACAAAGTGTCACAATTCATGTGACTCTCGACTTGAGCATTACAGAGTGTTTGGTTTTTTTTTTATTTTTTTTTCTTTTCCTTTCAAATTACAATAGTACTAGTTTATTTTTAATTTTTTTACATTTTTCAAATTTTGTGTTGTTTTACCATAAATAGAATGAAAATAATACCACATTAATGTGTGAAAACCTATTAACTAGAAAAAAATTAATTAATTGAATAGAGTCTTGCTTTTCTAAATAATGTCATTGATCATAATGTAGGAATAAGAAATTTGTCTTCTATTTCATGCTTTAGTGTATTTCTTTTTCTCCACATGTATGTCCCTCTGCTTTTATGTTCCCATGTCTTCCTCCTAACTATTATCTTATTAAATATTATGCTGTCTATATTTTTATGACATGCAGTAAGGGACATTAAAATCAGTATTTTTGTTGGTAATATGATTTTAATCTAACGAAGAATTATACGATATAAAACAACCTAAAATAATGCTTTTGGACCTTCTTTCATATAGCTAGTTTCTTTTGGCATGAGGTTTTGTTGCATAGGATAATTTAGATAGCAAAATTCAAATATAAGCATTTACAAATTGATCATGAGATTACAGTGCCCTGCATCATCCAACTTGTCATTCCTATATATGGAGTCTAATTTGGTATGTTCCTATAAGTAAATGTTAGGTAGATAATTTTATGATAACAAAAGGTCACGAATAAGTATCCTTTGATTACTTTTGAATTTGCAAGGAAAATACTAGTATATGCACTAGTATACTAATCTACCGAAAATTAGAAGCTCAGTGAACTACAAAGCCAACTAGCAAGAGAATTGGCCAGAGAGAGGGAATTCATGCTACTTGGACCCATTTGCAGTTATGGATGCTGAAATGCCCGAGCTTGGATCCTCTCTACTAGTTCCTTCCGTCCAGGAGCTAGTAAAGCAACCCATGACCAAAGTTTCAGAAAAATATATTCGTCCAAATCAAGACACTCTTGTTATTTCAGACACAACATCCATGGCCTAGGTCCCAGTTGTAGACATGGGAAAATTGTTATCTGAAGATGCAACTAAACTAGAGAACCTACATCATGCATGCAAGGAATTAGGTTTCTTCCAGGTATGGATTAATACTCCTTGTTTGCTATATTTGTCACTAGCTTACAGGTTTGCCTAGATCACATACTAAATTTCACATCTTTAAAACTAAAACCAAAGGCAAAAATTAAGAAAATTTATTGAGAAGATTAAATTATATTAGATAAGTTGTTGAATTATAGCAAATTTGATAGCTATTACTAGCTAGAGTCATGCAACTCTAAACCTTACATTACATAATAGTGAATAATAATTAAATAGGGGAAAATTGGTTATGCTCTTTTAGATTGTATTCATTATTGGCGTGAATTTGTTTTTAAAAAAGAGTAATAATAGTAATACTAAATAAATAATAATGATAATAAAATCGGTCATAGCAAACAATTTTAGTTCAATATTCGCTATTAGTCATAATAACTCTTGCAAGAAAATGCTAATCTACGTTTAACTAATACATCTCTATACACTAATGATTAAGGGAAACCTTTCTATATTTCTATAAATCACATAGTTTGCGATCCTTTAAGGAGATCTACGTGGTTATTCCCTTAAATTTGGATGGGAATTTCCTAGGGTTCAAAGCTCTTTAACTCTTTTAACTTGCTTTCTAGCTTATGATACCTTTCTCTTGGGAATAGCCAAAAAAATCTTAAAGAAATCAACATGACTATGTTTAACTTTATTGGGCGAAGTACCAGGGCATTAAGTTTCCTTATTGTCGAGCTCATAGCAACCAGGACAACTGACATTATGTTCTTGGTGGTGGATGCTAAGCTAGGGTACACTATCTTGCTAGGCAGGGAGTGGATTCATACTAACCAATGCGTGCCTTCAACAATCCACCAGCAGCTTCAGTTCTGGAATGAAGACCAAGCTGAAATGGTAGATGTAGACCCCTTACCATTTATAGTTGATGTAAGGATGCAGGATACAATGCTTTATTCTCCAAAGATTGAGCTTATTTCATAGCCAAAAGATATTACATTAGACTTCATCAAGTCCTTTGGCTTATCATTGAACAGGTTTGAAGTCATAGTTGAGGCCGATCCATGGCCTAAGAAGAATTACAATGATGGAACTTGAGGAACAAGTACTGTAAGAGATCTTGCAATGGCTAATATGTTACTTCGCTAAATCCAAGATTCAAGAAGTTGTTATCAAAACACAATTAGTTGAGAAACACTCAACAGGAGAAGAGAATGATGAAGAATAGAATGAACAAGAAGAAGTAGTTATGGCCGGCAAAAAAAAAAAAAACCACCCAAATTTTGAAGCCAAGATCCTCTGGTGGAAGTCAATTTAGGAACAAATGAAGAGCCAAGAATGACAAAAGATGTTTACTACCAGAGAAGAGCCGAGATTAACTAGTCCAACTCATTAGAAGGTATCGGGACTATTTTGGTTGGGATTCCTTGAAATGCCAGGAATGCCTCGTGAATCTCGTGAACTAAAGCATCGGCTACCTATCAAAGAAGGGTACAAACCACACAAGCAACTAGCAAGAAGGTTCAACCTAGAACTTTTGCCAAAGATTCAAGGAAAGATTGAAAGGCTACTTAAAGTAGGATTTATTAGGACAGCAAGATATGTAAATTGAGTGTCAAATATAGCCCCTATAATTAAGAAAATGGGGCAAGTTAGGATTTGTATAGATTTTAAGAATTTAAATTTAGCTACACCCCAAGATGAATATGTAATGCCTATAGCCGATATGCTAGTTGATGCAGCTACTAATAATGGAATATTAACTTTTTTGAATGGATATTCAGGCTATAATAAGATTTATTTAGCAGAAAAAATAGTCATAAAACAACATTTTATTGCCTAGGATCCATTGGGACATTTGAATAGGTTATCACGCCATTTAGACTAAAGAATGCAAGAGCAACCTATCAAAAGGTGATTAATTTAATATTCCTCGATCTAATAGGCAAAAACATGGAAGTGTCTATTGATGATATAGTAGTTAAGTCAACTGACTTCCTACAACACTTGGCTAATTTGGAACAATCTTTTATAAGGATGCGGCAACATTCCTTGAAAATGAATCTGGCTAAATGTGCATTTGGAGTTTCGGTTGACAACTTCCTAGGCTTCCTAGTTCACAATCAAGGGATTAAGGTAGATAAAAACACAACAAAGGCTATGTTGGAAGCAAGACATCTTAGGAATAAGAAAGTGTCATAAAGCCTAATTCGAAAAGTTAATTTTCTTAGGAGGTTCATAGGAAATTCGGCAAGCAAGATGAAAGCTTTTTCACCTTTATTTAGATTAAATGCTGTAACACCCTCTATTATATAAGTCATGCTTGAGTCATGGAGTTATATTAAGAGGTTGTCACTGTGTTAAAAGAATCTTTAAAATGCGAAAAATATGATACATGGCCCTTCAACTGTACACTTTATTACTGAAATATAGCTCATGAATTTCGTTGTCTCTGACATATAGAGAATAAAATAATTACAATTTAAATTTATGACTAACATGTCACATAGAACCTACTCCCGCTGGTCGTCAACTAGCTTCAGTAATCTCTTGATTTAATTTGCTTTCGAGTCTTGCTCTGTGAAGTCCCAGTCTTCCACCTCATGCTTAATTTTCAACTTCGGTGCTGGAATATTTACGGAAAAGAAAAACATGTAAGCAGGCAGTGAGAACCTATGGTTCTCACTAGATAAATTCAAATCATGCGGTGTCATCATAAACATTCCAGCCACTTCGGTTTCTTATAAAAAAATATCAGCATATATACACAACCAGTGGTTCAGTTTTAAGTTGAAAACGTTTGTCTCGAAGCAGGTTATATTCTAACAATCATTTGCCATAGCATATGATAGTCATAAAAATATGAATAGTAAAATATGCTTCAATAAGAAACATAATAACATTATGGCTTAACAAGATAATTGAAAATGCACATAAAATGCTTATACTTGACTGTATGCAAGTGCACTTGACTTAATTCTTATCTTTCTTTAACTTACAACTTGATCTTTATAAACTTTTTCATTACTTGGTCCCCTAAGAGTTCTTGGCCATTTTAGAATCTTGGGTCATAGTCTGCTTTTTAGGATCGAGCTTGTTCCTATAAAAGAATGCCAAGATTACTTTCCCCGACCTTCCCACTGATCTATTCCTCTTAATTTTAATTCGGGGCTGGCCTAAGTATTATGGAACTTTCATCATAGCATAACCTTTATGTTCATCATAACATAACCTTTACGAACTTCTTGTAAATGCACATGAATGTGAATGTAGAGTATAACTCATGCATAGGCTTACCGAAATTTTGGCAGTATAATGGAACATGTTCGCTTCCCCATGAATAGTGCCAGTAATTAGAACACCAAATTCTCAGAACTCTTATAACATTTTATTCATATTTCACATATCAAATTCATGGCACAATCATTGTAACTAAAAACATGGTTGCTGTCTCAACACTTGCATTCAACCCAATTTTTGTAAATCAGGCCATAACTTCATTTCAACTCATCTGAACCTCAATTTTGGGTATATTAGAGTGTTATGTGTCTATTTTCTACCCTCATTGGTCCTATCTCATTTTGACTTGTATGGCTCAAGATATTCAAGTTTTATCCAGACCTACCCTACAGCTAGCTACAATTTTACACTTAAAGTAAAAATTCACTAAAAATCGAAAACCAGCTTAAATCATACAAAATTGGTATCATATTAATATTAACAAGACAAGCTTTCATTTGAAAAAATTTCCATTTCATTTGCTTTAGTAGGGCTTGAGTTATGAGCCTTGAGATTTAACCTTCCTAAACTACCCTATTTTGGCTCAATTTGGACATAGGGCAACTTCTTTGAACCATTGGGAGCAAACAGGACTATATCTAACTCAATAATTTCTATGGATGTTCTCCTATGTGTAAGCTTTCTAACAAAGTTAGTTTCATCGAATTCCAAGTTGTATAGAGCAAGTTATACCCTAAGCAACTCAATCTGCCCAATATCAACCTCTACAATCTAGGTCAAATTTCCAAAATTCATATCTCTCTCAAGACTAATCCAATAGCCTTATATGATGTATGTATGGAAAGCCCAGAATGTCTAGTTTCATAGAAAAATAGTCTCATCGAGTTTAACTGGTGGTATGCAGAGCCGTACACTCTGCCGTACAGATTGTTGAGGGAATTTGGTTTTCTAGTCCCTCACATCTTCTTATTCTCACCCTTTCCTACTCCTTAATCAATCAAATTTAAGAACAAAGCAACCAACAACTAGTCCAAAATCATCATATTCATTCACTAATCACATGAAGATGTGAGAAAATAAAGCCAAAAATCAGTCACCCATTATCAGAATGATGAGAACAAAAATTAAATCTCTACCCTTTGTGTGTGGTTTTGCTAAGTGTTGGAGGTTGGTTGAGAGGAGAAGAGGAGGAAAATGAGAAGAAAAAAGGAGACTGAAGTAAAGAGAGAAAGGGGCGTGTAAGTTAGCTGAATGTAGAAAGAAAAATCTAATTTAGACATAAAGAGAGTAGTTGGAATTGTGAGTGTTGATTAGCTGAATTTCTTGTGGCTGATTTCCAGCCATGCTTCCTTCTTTTTGCAACTCAATGTGGCTTAATTATCCTCCAAGCAAAATGAGTACTGGTTTGCACTCTGTCTGAACTCAAAACTTGTATCCATTCTACATAAAGTCGGAACTCATGTCCATCTTATTTGAACTTGGAGATTAATTCGGATATCAGAACTCGAGTCACTGCGAAATAGATCATTAGATCGGAAATCTTGTCTGTTTTATTCGAAACTTGGAAACAAAGTCGAACGTCTAAAATCATGCATAATTTATTTCAATCATAAGGTCGGAGGTCAGAAATCATACAGCACACAATCACCTCAAAATCGAAAGTCAAGGACAAGAAGGTGAAACCTAAAATACTTAAACTTGGAAGTCAAGGATATTATCATAAACTTAGAAGTTAGTACCAGAGCATAAAACCTCATATCTACATCTCGAAAGTCGAGAACTAGCCCATAAAACTCTTAGACATATAATTCTGAAACTTGGTCCAATAATCCATCTCGGAGATCGATTCATAGCCTCAGAAGTCGAAAATCAAAACACTCACTTTAAAAACTGGGAAATCGGAACTTATATAATCCTCGAGTTCAGTTCAATCTCAGAAGTCGAACCTAAGCTCAAACTTGGGAACATCAATAGAAATGAAAAGCTCTTGGAAATAGTTTCGGAGATCGGAACTCATGTATATCTTGGAAATCAATTTCTGATGTCGAAACTCGTGTTCATTCTCGTTGAACTTGGATATAAACTCGGAGATCGGACCTCGTGTCCATTCTAGTTGATCTTGAACATCAATTCTAAGGTCAGAACCCGGGTACATTTTAGCTGAATCTTAATTAACATCAATTATTTGATAAAAACCCAAACAAATAGGCAAAAAACGATAAGAAAATTTTGGGGGATGTTACATTACCACCTCCTAAGAAAAATTTTGTCCTCAAAATTTAGTACCTGAGAATAGTTCAGGATACTCTTTCTTCATGTGTGATTCTAGTTCCCAAGTGTAGTTCTCGGCATCTTCTTTTCCCCATGTTACCTTTACTAACTGCATAGTTTTATTCCAAAGTTGCTTGCTACTTCTTTCTATAATCCGTCCTGGCTGTACGTGGAAAGTCAGGTCCTCTTTTAGCTGTATTAACTCGGATTCTAGAAAGTGTGTAGGGTCAGGCTAATATCTTCTGAGTTGAGAAACATGGAAAACATCTTGAAGGTTTGACAGATATGGAGGTATGCAACTGATTCGATTCGCTTCAAGATTTGCAAGGAACCGATAAAGCGGAAACTTAGCTTCTTGACCTTAATGGCTCCACCTATCCCCGTTGTAGGCGTAACCTTCAGAAATATGTGGTCTCCTTCTTGAAAATTCCCGAGGTTTTCTTCTGGTATCCACGCAACTCTTTTGACGGCTTTGAGCGACAAGCATCTTACTTTGAATTTTCTTGATCTACTCAGTGGTCTGTTCAACTAAATCAGACCCCAATTGAGTTGATTCTCCTATTTCATACCAACATAGTGAGGATTGGCACTTTCGTCCATACAACGCTCCATAAGGAGCCATGTTGATGCTAGCGTGATAGCTATTATTGTATACAAATTTAGCTAGACGTAAGTATCGATCCCAATTCCCACGTTGCTCTATTATATAGGCTCATAGCATATCTTCTAAGGTTTGAATTGTTCTTTCTGTTTGACCATCCGTTTGCGGGTGATATGCAATGCTTAGGCACAACTTAGTACCAAATGCTTTCTGTAAGGCTTCCTAGAACCGTGAAGTGAATCTTGGATCTCGATCAAAGATAATGGTTGACGAAGTCCCGTGTAGCCTTATAATTTCTTGGATATACAATTGCGCTAACTTTTCCAATGGATAATTTGCTTGAACGGGTAGAAAGTGAGTAAATTTGGTTAATCTATCCACGATAACCCACATGGCATCATATCCTGCTGGGGTCCTTGGTAATCCTATTACAAAATCCATGGAGATACTCTACCACTCCTACTCAGAGATTTCCAAAGGTTGCAGCATCCTAGAGGGTTTCTGATGTTTCACTTTCATCTTCTGATAGATTAAGCATTTGCTTACGAAGCTCACCACATCTGACTTCATGCCTGGCCACCATTTTCTTGAGGTCTTGATACATTTAGTAATGCCAGGATGTACGGTAAATTCACCTTAATATGCTTCTTCCAAGATTCTCCTTCGGAGATCATTTCCCTCGGGTACACACACCTTGTCCCGATGTCGACATATGCCTTCTTTATCCTGAGCAAAACCTGCTAATTTCTTGGATTGCACAAGATTAATGGTACGCCGAAAACTAACATCCTGCTATTGTGCCTGCCGAATCTGCTCCTTAAAGCTACTGGTTACCTTAACTTGGTGTAACTGAATGGTCTTAGGAGTCATAAGGATTCCCAAATTAAGATTTTGGAAGCTCTCTCTCTTTGACCATCATCCAGGCTACAGTCAACGATTTTCTGCTTAAATTTGCCACAATATTTGCCTTGCCTGGGTGGTATTTCAATTCAAATTCATAGTTCTTAAGGTGTTTCATCCATCTCTGCTACCTCATATTTAGTTTCTTCTGATCAAAGAGGTACTTCAAACTTTTATGATCAGAAAAGACCTCGAGCCTCACACCATAAAAGTGATGTCTCCATATCTTTGAGGCAAATACTACTGCTATTAATTTGAGATTGTGTGTAGGATAATTCCTTTCATGTGGCTTTAATTGTCTAGAGGCATACGCGACCACATTTCCGGCTTGTATTAACATGCATCCTAATCCTTGCTTGGAAGCATCACAATAGACCTCAAATGGTCTGTTAGGGTTTTGCAAGGCTAACACTGGTGTCGGGGTTAACCTCCTTTTCAAGTCTTGAAAACTCTGCTTGCATTCTGGCATCCATTCAAATGGAACATTCTTCCAGGTTAGCTTGGTCAAAGCTATTCGAGAGAAATCCTTGGCAAATCACCTATAATATCCCGCTAAACCCAAAAAACTTCTAACCTCAGTGACTGTGGTTGGCCTTTCCCAATTTAGTACTACCTCTATTTTATTGGGGTCTACAGCGATTCCTCCATGGGATACCACATGGCTGAGAAATTTTACTTCTTTCATCCAAAATTCACATTTGGACAACCTAGCATAAAGTCTCTTCTCTCTTAAAATTTACAAAACTAACTACAAATGTTCCACATGCTCCCGCTCCATCTTCGAATAGGCAAGTATGTCGTCGATGAAAACTACTACAAGCTTGTCTAGATATGGGCGGAATATCCAATTCATATACTCCATGAATACTACTGGTGCGTTTGTCAGCCCAAATGACATCACGGTATACTTGTAGTGTCCATAACGAGTTCGAAAGGCTGTCTTAGGGATATCTTGTTCCCGAACTCGAATTTGATGATATCTGGAATGCAAGTCAATCTTGGAAAATACCATTGCACCCTGCAGTTGGTCCATGAGGTCATCACTTCTTAGCAATGGATATTTATTTTTAATTATTGCTTTATTCAGCTGTCTATAGTCCACGCATAAGCGCATGCTCCCATTTAACCAACAAGACTGGAGTTCCTATGGCAATGCACTTGGCCGTATGAATCCTTTCTCCAAAAGTTCTTAAATTTGTTTCTTTGGTTCTGTTAGCTCCAGAGGTGATATTTGATACGAAGCTATAGATATTGGTCCCACACCTGGAATCTAAACATCGGGATATTCCTTAACAACTGGGATCTCCTCTAGTTTCTATTCAACTTCTGTCACATTAGTTGATAGGAGGATGTATTCTTGACTCTTCGATCCACTACAGTTTACTAACTAAGAGTCCAGATAGAAAACTGTTGAGGCTTGGGATTCAGAAGACAAGACATAGGAGAATACCATTGTCTTATCAAAACAGTTGAGCATGACTCCATTGGTGGAAAGCCAATCCATGCCTAAAATTATGTCAAGTCCAGACAGAGGGAGACAAATCAAATTAGTTGCAAAGGTCCTACCCTCAATTCGAAGAGAAATATTGATGCAAATTTGACTAGTTTTAATAGGTTCATTTATAGGAGTAGAAACCAATAGATCATAGGGCAATTCAAAAATTGGTAATTGCAAAACAGCTACACAGTCATGAGAAATAAATGAGTGGGAGGCACCTGAATCATAAAGTACAGTTAGAGTTTCACCGTCCACTTCACAGGTACCTTGGGTTCATCCCTCGGACTCGTCAGCATTTTCTGCATTCATTATAAAGACTCGTCCTTAACGTTGAGATCTAGATGATTAAGATCACTATGGTGTCAATTTTAATTATTCTTGAGGAAAAACCTATTCTATCCTCTAGACGTGGACTTACAAAAGGCTCCCGTATACCTAACCAAAACTTTTGCCCTTAGCTTCTGATACATGCTTCTAAGCATGTATCAGCTTCTTTCACTGATTCTCTGCTTCATCCATCCACTCTACAAATTTTCTTAATGAAGGATCAGGTCTTCATAATGTGGTGTTACCAGAATCCAAAGTAAAAACTATTGACTGAATTTTGCTAACAAGGTACCTTTAGGGTAGTCCTATTCATGAAAAAAATAAGGGGGCTATCCATGTCACATGAAATGACCTCATCAGCGGGTAATAATCTTGCTCTTGTCAAGTACTAAAGTTACAAAACTAGGCAGAAGAATCCCCTAGATTCAATCTAGAAAAGATGAGCCGGATCAAATAATTGCAATAAAGCTTGAAACAAGCCCCATCACGGTCGTTTCCAACTAAAATTCTACCCTTGATGATAAGAAGTCTTCAACCACCTGGTAGCACCTTGCAAACAACCTCCTTGACATAACTAGGTTTACTATGTCCACAGCAAACTGTCCGACATAATTCCTTTGATTGATTTCCCAATTCTCTATACTCTTGAGCTTGGTCATTTGGCTTTCAACTAGAGCATTCTTCACCCTATTATGCTCAAGCCAATAGGCAAGCAAAGGCTACTAACAAAGTCTTGATCAACATGATCAAGAAGATAGTAGAAGACAAACTAAGAAGATGGCATGAAATTTCATCCGAAGTCTTATGGGCTTACAAGAACTCTAAGAGTAATGCCACGGCTTTAACTTCTTTCAGCTAACATATAGGCAAGATGACGTGCTACCTTTGGAACTAGCCATAAACTCATTCAAGGTAGCAAAATAATATAAGCTATAACTAGAAGAGTATTCGCAGGCTAGGTTCCAAGAGTTGGAGTTGACCAATGAAAATAGATTGATGGCCTTAGAGAACATCCAAGGTAACAAAGCTAACAAAATTATACAATAAAAAGGTCAGGTTGAAATGCTTTGCCAAAGTTGACTTAGCACGGAAGGTGATTACCTATTGCAACAAGAACTACAAAATTTGGCAAGTTGCCAAATTGGGAAGGCCTTTTTTTTGTTACTCAAATTATTAATGGTGGTGTATGCAAATTCTCTATTCTCGACGTGAAAGAGTTAGTAAAAAGCATAAATGGAAAATATTTAAAGAAAAACTACCCTGTGATGAGGGATCCATTAATATAAAAAATAATAAAGCGTCAGCCACAAGCTGATCAAGTAGCTAGGAGAAATACAAAATAAAAGAAAATTATAAAGACTGAAGCTACTAAGGCTGCATCTCGGGAAGATCATAAATCGACCTTCCGCAGCAGTGTTTTCGGCAGGATGGCTACTCTCCTCAAGTTGAACCTCCATATTGTCCTTCCTCTTTAGTACCTTGAGTCTCTTGCAGAACACGGGCAAGATTGAGTACACCCACAGGCTCGGTAGCCGAAGCTTCAGCTTGGCTTGCTCCAAGGAGATTGAGGCAGTGATCATGTCAATCACCTCCAAGGCCACCGCTGCATTAGCAACTTTCTTCTTGGCTAAGGCCATCAAGTTCCTACACTCTACCCAGGACAGCTCCACCTTAGTCAAGCCATGCACATCACTCTCCACTTTGTGTTGTAGGATAAGTTCCCTCTCTTTTAGAGTGTGAATCTCCCTATCCAATGCCTAGGCCTGGTTGTACAACTGCAATTTGCATTTGGAGTCAATCTTGAGATCGACTATGATAGAAGATAGTTTAAGTTGCAACTGGTTAAGCTTTGCCTGAAGCTGAGTAATTTCTACATGGATTTCCTTAATGCAACCCTATACTACTTGCTGCCATTGTTGTTTCGTTTTTTGGTCGAGGTTTACAAGCTGGAACCAGCCTGGAAGGTCTTCCATCTATGCCCACAATTTAGATAGCCGATATAGGCTATTGAGACTAAATACCTGTATTCTTTATATGCCTTGTAGTTGAAGACTAAAGTCTCCAACTTTGCGGCTAGATATTGATAGGTCTCCCTGACCTTGAGAGCAACTGAAGGGTCAGCCGACTTGGCAACTCTCAAGAAAGACTTCTATAGTTGTACAGACACCGCGATATCCATGGGGAAGGTTTCAGTAAGGTTCTCATACATAGTCTCCCAATGCTTAAAGATAGGGGAGGAAGCTGAGCTAGCCAAGGGAGAAAGGAAGTACCTTTCCAACTCCTCAATAGGCACCACTATTTCTTCCTTTTTCTCTCCTACAATAGTGAAGATAAATCGAGTTGCAATTGATGCTAACATGAAATCTTCTAGCATTGGCTGAATTCTAGAAGCACCTAGCCCTATTTCTTCCTTTTCACCCTCTAATTAGAGGATCATTACCCTTCATGGTAGAGATTCAGTTTTGACCTTCTTGGTCTTGGTCAGTTGAGGAGGAAGAGTGGTTGCCTTGGACTTACGTTTCTTTTGTCAAAAAAGGAATAAGGCCTAAGTCAGAAGAAAAATGATAACAAGTCTAGGAGATTCAACAAAAACTAGTCCATATGACTTATCGTGCTAGCCAAATTTGGTGTTGGAAAAGTCTTGGCTGGAGGGACTACCACCTCTAAAGAAGCCACATTAATTGGCTGAGGAAAAATGGGTTGCAAAGACTCTTTCACAACTTGCGGGCATTGTGTTCCCAAATGGTAAGTTGGCTAGCTTCTGTACCTTTGGATATCTTGGGAACTTCTACAAAGAGGTGTAAGAGCCAATTAGTTAGGACACCAATAACAAAAGGAACAAGAAAATAAAAAGTGGTGAACATACTTACATTTGGACACTGAAGCCTCTTTAATAGCAACTGCCTTGTCAAGGGCAGCAGGGCTAATCGCCTCTTTGCTGGTTGGTGGCAACGAGTGCAAAGTTAAAGTGGAAGCCTCCATCTGCTTGAGTATGGGCAGGAGAACACTAGGAGGCTGGCTTAGCAACTTCTTGAACAATGCCTCCCACTATATGGCAAACTCTTGTGTAGCTGATGGAGCTATCCTAAACTTCTCATAGTAGAAGTTGTTGATCTTCTCGTTGCTGTTTAGCTCCTAGTCGACCAACTCATTAGCACATAAATTATCCTGCTCATCAAATTTGGCATATAACTCATAGGGGAGGGGAAGTCCATACATCAAGCCAAACAATGAGGATTGTAAGGCTCGAAGGAAGTGTAGTTGTACCTAGACCTTGGCCTCACTCTATTCAAGGTGTCGCAACCCGTCAGTACATTACTCCACTGTAGTACTACTTGAGAAAGCTCTGAATTGATGGCCAAGAGAAGCCTCTACCTAATCCAGGCTAACCCGCACCCTTGGTCTTGATATGGGCATAGTTGAGAGAAGATCATGACCCTCATCTTGATAAGATTGTTGGTGACCTCATATGCCGAGAGGGACAGGAAAGGAAACTGCATATAGAAATCTCCATACATGGCCAACTAGATGGTTCAAGTGAGAGTAGCTTTAACAAAGAACTCTAGAAAGTACTATTGGATCTAGAGTTGCCAGAACCAAAATAGCCCAAACACTGACTTGATTGACTCTTTTCTCTGTATCTGGGAGACAATTGTAAAATAGCGCTTGTAAAATAATGAAAGGAAAAGGGCACCGAGGTTGAGGTAGCTCCAGCTAAGAATGACCAATACATAAGGAGTAAATTCTACAACCACCAAGCTGGTGCAGACGAAACATTAGAAAATCTAGAACAACAGGAAGGCCTGGTCTTCTGTCTTACCAACAAGGCTGCTTCTCTAGTTGAAAGTGTTGACAAAGGTGGAGTAAGCATTATTCTTCTTGTAAACTTGGAAACCCAAGTCGATGTTAAGGATGTCATGGAGGAATGGCACCTTATAACATCCTCAAATTTTTTTTTTGTGCTAAATTATCTTGGTGACCTTGAGTAATTAGGCACTTAATGAGAAATTAAAGAATAAAAGCTTAATTAAATGACACAAGGGTAATTATGAAGAGAAAAGTTAAAAGAATACTTAATTAAGATTAGAGAATCTCTAATTTAAGCAAGTCAAACTCTTAAGGAAACATTGATCGGTCAGTATTAGCTTAATTAAGTTTAATTAAAGATAACTAAGCTTAATTAAAAATTTAATTTTGTTAATCATGACAATATGAGTTAATCACTAATCTTTCTTAATTCAGTTAATTAAGTGGCAACAACACTTAATCACATCATTAGAATCCAAATTAAGTCAACTAGACAATAATGTATTGATGATATCATCAAAGTAAAAAGCAAGAGACAAGGCTGCTTTTTGTAAGAGTTAATATATGGTTTAACCTTTTTATCATCCATCTTGTCTCCCTAAACTTTAATTAACATAGAATTAAGAAAATATCTCCCTCATAGCCCTTGTATATACCGCAACCAAGCACCCAAATAGATACACTTACTTCATTGTCTGAAACTCATATTCTCTCTCTAACATTCTCCCCTTCAAGAGCACTCTTTCTCTTTTTCTTCTTCTTCTCCATCTTCTTCTTCTTCTTCTTCTTTCTTTCTCCACCAACACTATAGCCAAACCTTGTCACTAGCCCTTAAAAGATCACACTTTTTGGTCTTTGAAGATAAGATCTAAACATTCCAACCTTCATTTTCTTAAGAAGAGTACAAAAGCTCTCAACTTTTCGTTCTTGAAGTGATGGTCACCACTACTTTGGAGAAGCCATCTTCATCTTCTTTTCCTCTTCAAGAAGGCACAAACACAGCTAAGGTAGCAATCCCTTACTTTTTCTTTTTGTTGTTCAAGAAAGCTTGAAACTTTGGTTCTCACCATGACCAAGAGCTTCATGAGGATTTTTATGTTATTTGTTAAAGTTCATTTCTTGATGCCCTAAAAGCTTTCATTTTTCAAAGTTAAGTTATTGAAAAGAAAAATGCTTTCTTAAAGGTATCCTGTTTAAAGTTTATTCTTTGAATATAATGAGTTCATGGTTGAAAAGATTCTCTTTTTACACCTCCAACATGATTTTAATGTAGCCAAAGAGCATTTTATACCATAAAAATTTAAAAGGTTTGCTTCTTGTAGCCTAAAAAGTGGTGCCTAAAGAATGTACTCTCTTAAAAGTTGATTTTGTTTTTCTTGAAGAGAACATGATGAGTAAAAGCTTAAACTTTCTTAAAGTATGAAGCACTTTAGTTATAAAGGTGAAAACTTGCAACTTCATTTTGTGAAGGTTGAATCTTGTAGACAAGAAAATGAGTAAAGGTTTAAACTTTCATCAAGAATAAAGCTTTTAGTTATATAGGTGGAATCTTGCAACCTTATTAAATAAAAGTTAAATCTTGCAACTTTATTTAAGAAAAAAATCACTTCTTGATGATGGTAAACACATAGTGTTGTTAGGTTCATGAGTGCAGGCATGCGTTTTCATGACCCAAAGGACTAGAGAGATCCTGAAATCCCTTGAGACTAAAAGTATGATTAGGGCTAATGACTATACCATGAACTTACAAATCACTTATGCACTATCTCAAGGAAACTAAAATACTTGAATGTAAAATGTTGGCTAAAAACCCATTATAGGCTCTGGCCATGATAAGAAGGAAAAAGAAAAAATAAGTGCTAAACTTTTTAACTTAAACAATATGTCCCTTAAGATGTGAACATAAGAAATCTAGTAAGGTATTTAGTGAAAATGAAATCCCTAAAGTAAGGTGTGACCTCACTTGAAATGAAAGTGGTTAAAAGCTTATGACACACACTCACTTTAAGTTATGTGACTCCAACATGAGTTGACATGAGGATTCTTATAATAATTCATAAGACGATTCACAAAGTACAAGGAAACCCTAGATACCAATTAGGGTATGGATGTACATTGCTTTTATATATGTTGTTGTTTGGCATGATTATTTGTCTATTAACTTATGAATGAATGAATTATTGGTACTTGATATGTTATGATGGATTGATTGGTTGAGTTCTTATGATTGGCAATTTTGGGGAAGCTTTAATCTACCCGTTATGTTGCCAGATTTTCTTCAAAATTGTGGACTTAGAAATATTTTCTCATGTGCTTATGTGCATCTTGTCTTGAACTCAATGCATTTAGAATGAAAGGTGCAATGTCAAGTGCTATGTTAAGAAAAGAAAAGAAAAGAAATAATTGGATATGATCCTTCAAAAAGGAAGATGATCTATTAAGATATCCCTCTACTTTGTAGGCACTTAGCCAAACTAGATCCCTCTAATTTAAAGGCATATAAATCCCCTTGTCTGCTATGTCTAATTTAGATTAGTACTGTATGACGATAATTACGAAATGAGCTCATGTCATGTAATAGTCTATCCAAGGGCACTTAAAAAAGAAAAGAAAGTTAAGCACATACTAAAATATGAAAGTCAAGAAAGCTCAATCAAAGTAATGTCAAGTCCATGAAGTTACATAAGTGTGCATGCATCTTTACATTCTCATCTACATGGTCTTGAATGTTTATCCTATACTTTTGTATATATATGTTCCTATCTTGTAGACTTGCATCTCGTTATGTTATGTTTTCTTTTTTAGATTTAGATTTAAAGAAACCTGTATTGAAATTTATGTTTTTCAAACCTTAAAATTGAATCTATGCGTGTTCACCTTTTCATAATTTAACTCGAAGTGGCTGGGATAACGACGATGACACATTAATTGTTTAGTCCGGATCCTACTGAGAAATTCTGTATTTCTCACTCCTATATTTCCATATCATCTTTAGATGATGTTGTCAGGCAATGTGATCATCCTTATTGAGTTTCTGGTCCTGCATTGGCACTTTGATCCAATGCTGAATGCATCTGTGATGACTACTCAAGTAACTATGAGGGTCTACATGTTCCATGGCCATTAGTTCCATGTACCTGTTATGAGTCTATTCTTCCGCTCACATGAGCTATATGAGAATATCACTTGGATGATGTGCATCCACCTTTTCATCCTCCGATGTACCCTACTGATGAAGAGTTCAACTATGACACCTACCCGACCCCAACATATTCTATGGAGTCTGATGCTTCTAAGCCATCATATCCTTGTATGATTCGCTTGATTCTAAATTCCTCTTCTTTGACGCGGCTCCGGCAAGTATATCGGATCATACAAGTAATAAAGTCATAAGTAAAGTATCGTTCCCACGAGGATAGATCAAATATCGAAATAGTCTAATGGAATAATTATTTGGACAGAATGCAACTACTAATGAGAAAATTAAAATTTAGATAAAATAAAATGAATAAGAAAAATACTATTGCAAAAAAATTCTAACAGTATGGATAAATACAATGGAATGGGTGCTAGGGCTAATTAATTTCACTTATTGTAGACGTATTTTCTATGAATGTCTGTTAATCAGTTTCTATCCTAATTGACTTACCGTCGGTTCCTCTTAATTTATTCCTAGCCTCTCTCGAGGTCAAACAATACTCTTTATCCTAAATCGATTGCCTAATCTCTTAGCACAAACTAATCTAGATAAAGGTTAAAGCTCTATGGGTTTCTATATTGACAGTATGAACCGCGTTTGTTTATCTCTAGTTTTCGCTCAGCTCACGGTGTTTATGTTAAGAGGCTCTATTCTCAAACCCTCTCTCGAGTTATTATAAATCCCCAAATCAATTAATTGGTGATCAAGCAATTAAAAGCATTAAGCACAAACAAAAACACTAAGCAATAGAGATAGAAAACAAGATTAACATTAATCCATGAGTAAACTTATCATATAAAAAGGGTCCATTAATGCCCTAGCAAAAGAAAACTAGATCATAACTAAAGAAAAGAAATCAATGAAAGAGTATGAAGATGACAAGATAGAAGGAACAAAAGCCATAAAGATTTTTGGCTAAAGACAAAAGATTCAGAAGAATGTGGATCTCTCCATGTTGAACTTGAGCTCTGGAATCCTTGAATCTTCACATTCAATCTCTCTGGAAAAAGCCTTCTGTCTTAGGAAGGGGGTGTGTGTCTAGGGATCCTTTTTCTGACCTTATGTGTTGCCTTTTATAGTCTACAGATCCTTTTCTCAAATTTTGGCCCGAACCAGCAACTTGTTGCAAACAGCATCGCGCTATAGCGCGCTGCCTAACAGTGCTAACCATTTTTACACAATTCCAAGTTATGCAGTGATCCGAATAGTTGGAATTTGGCCTCAGAGGTAGAAATAGAAATTGTAGATCTTTGAGTAAGCTTTCTAAAGCAACAAGAATCACCTCAATCGAAGTTCTGCAACTCATGATACAAGTGAAAGAGTAATGAAAGATCAGACTTGATAGCATCAGAAATAAGATAAAGCTTCAATCTTGTTTCACCTTTTTCGCCTAGAAGACTCAGAACTGGAAAAGGTGTCCAATAACAAAATTGAAGATATTCTTCCCTTCTTTCCAAAGAATCTTGAACCATCATAATCATTCTTCTAGAGAGCTAGATACCGAATTTCCAATACTGAAAGATCTTGATTTTATGTAAGATAAGCTCTCTCATGGCTCCAAATTCCAACTTGAGTGCTTCTACCTAATAACAAGTAGACCAAAAACGTAAATAATATATAAATATAAGAAAATAATGGAAAATAAAAGTACCACCTAATCCAAACTACTTAATGAAAATAAAACAAAATATTAACTAAACTAAACAACTATATCTTAAATTAAATAAAAATTAACTAAAAATAGAACTCACTACAAGGAGTTATCACAACCCCAAACTTAAGTACTTGCTTGTCCCTAAGCAAAACTCAAATCAAAGACCCAAAAATAGAAAACCAAAAGACTCAACCAAAAACACTTAAAACAAAAGGACTCACTTGACAAAATGGTCAAGATAGAAGCTGTTGTCTATGAAATTCCTCATCATTGCTCCATAACTTAACTCAAAAGTTACCAAGGATCAAAGTCTAAGTACCAAGACCATCTAATTGTGCAATCACATTGTCAAAAGAATGGATCAAGTGTATGTGTACAAGAGAAAAGCAACAAAGAATTGACTCACCCTATGCTTATGCCATGTTTAAGAAAAGACAAAAACATCTACTTGAATGTCACTTAGTCAAAGATCAAAAGGACTTCTCTTAGCTTGTAACGGTAAGCCAAGGTAAGGGGTATGATGGAATAGTCATTTAAGCTCAATTAATTCTCTCAACTTAAGGAACACTTACCCCTAATTCATTCTCTTTGGGGTAGCCCCAACTTAGTTGCTTGGCAACCATCATGCTTTTCTTGTTGAACCTTGGCATTATATTTTCCTTGTATTGCCAACTTTTCTCTATTTTTTTCTTTTCTTTTTTTTTTCTTTTCTTTATTCCTCCTTCCCTTTTCTTTTTCTTTATTTTTTTCAAATATTCACCCACTCCACTTTTGACTTTAGAAAGCATGAGGTTGGTGTAGTGGAGGTATTACCCTATTCAAATGAGTTTAGAAGTTAAGTCTTGAGGGTAAACCATAGGATCAAAAAGGAAAAGCAAGGAAGGGCATTAGGCTCATAATGTGGTTCAATCCAAGAATAGGCTTTAAAGCTCAACTGGGTTGACTACGGATCAATGACAAAGGGTGGGCCAATAAGGCTTAAATATGGCTACCAAACATGGCCCAAATCACTTCAAAGGCTAAGATTCACTCACATATATTTCAAGAGAGATTCACATGAACAATAATGCATGTCTCAACCTAAATAAAGCATAAAAAGCATAAAGATCACCTATCCTAAGTTATCAACTCTTATCAAAGTGGAAGAAAATGATCCTTCTCAATTCAATAGTAAAAGCACAAGAAGATTTTCAAGACTTAAATCCAAATCCAAAGTTACTTAAGAGTTAACAAACAGAGCAATATATTATATCATAGGCATAGGCAACAACAACCAATTGACCAACAAAATAATGATAATAATAAAAAATTAAAAAAATTGGACTAAAAACTAAAATCTTTTTTTTTTTCTTAGTAGAAAATTGAAACTAAAAACACTAACAATCTAATGAACAAAAATCTTTTTGATTTTTTTTTTTTTTTGAGATAATAACAATAGAAGAAAAAAAAAACTAACAACTTAATAACTAAACTAAACTAAATAAATAAATAAACAAAAACAAGAACAAATAAAAAAAGTGCACAATGGACTTTCCCCACCCCCAACTTAAAATTATGCATTGTCCCTAATGTATGAAAATAAAATTAAAAGGGAAAGGAAAGGAAAGTTACTCCCCAATATATGTATCTTTGTTGCACGCCCCATGTGACTTCTTCCTCTACTTATGCACTTCCTAATTTCTCCAATAAACCTAACAAAACAAAATAAACAAAATTAAATAAATTAAAATTAATCAAAACTAAAATTTTACCTATATCAAAAGAAAAAAACTAAAAAGATCCTAGATAAGAAAAATTAAAATCAAAGAAAGGTTAGAAAAGTTGGGTTGTCTCCCAACAAGCACTTTGGTTTAATGTCTCTAAGTTAGACATAGTCCTGTCACTCATGGTTGTTCCTTCCTCCCTTTCCTTGGTGACTTGTCACCAAGATGATGGTTCTTCTTCCCAAAAACCAATGAGATAGAATTAGGCTCAAATGGCAAGTAGAGAGCTTCTATTGGCTTCTTAGATGGCTTAAGATCATCATCCCCTATCCTTTTCTTTTTCTTCTTTGTTTCACTCTTCCTTAATGGAGGCTCCCAAGGAGGCACGACATGTGATGCAGGTATTGAAGTACTCAAGTTAGCTTCCACTACATCCACTTTATAGCATTGAGCTGTCTTTGTGGTTGAGTCCATTGCTTGGAACACTTTGAACTTCACTTTATTGTTCGAAAATCTCAGAGCTAGCTCCCCTTCTTCTACATCAATCAAGGCTCTGCTAGTGGCCAGGATGTCTAAGAATTAGAGAGATATTGACATCTTCCTCCATATCAAGAATAAAAAAATCAGTAGGAATGAAGAAACGATCCACCTTCACCAAAACGTCTTCAATAATACCATAGGGAAGTTTGATAGATCTATTAGCCAACTGCAGAGATACCCTTATATGCTTCACTTCAGTAATGCGCAATCTCTGCACAAGTGACAAAGGCATCATATTGATACTTGCTCCAAGGTCACATAGTGCCTTGTCAATCCTCAAATTACTGATGGTGCGTGGAATAGTGAAGCTCCCAGGGTCTTTCAACTTAGGTGGCAGTTTCCTCTGAATGACTGCCAAACACTCCTCAGTGAGTGGTACAATCTCATCAACATCCAATTTCCTTTTCCCAGGGAGTAGCTCCTTCATAAACTTGGCATAGTTTGGCATTTGCTCTAATGCCTCAACAAATGGAATATTGATGTGGAGCTTTTTAAGCACATCAAGAACCTTAAGAAATTGCTGCCCTTCTGGTTCTTTCTTTTGTTGCTTCACCCTTTGAGGATAAGGAATTGGAGGTTCATGAGCAGGAGGTGCCATATATCCTTTCTCCTCAGGTAGTGCCACATTGGAATATTTAGAAGACTTTTCTTTTACTATTACTTCTTCCTTTTCAGATTCAACCAATTCTTTACCACTTATGATTGCATTCACATGCTCCCTTGGATTTTCAGTGGTATTGCCAGGTAAGGAACCTAGTGGCCTCTCAGCTAACTGCTTGGAAATTTGTCGTGCTTAATTAACTAAGTTTTTTATTGCAATATCATGAGCTCTAAATTGAGCCTATGTCCTCTACATAAAAGCTTCAGTCTTCTCCATAAAAGACATATGACTCCTCATGAACTGCTGAAACATGTCTTCCAAGTTGGGCTTTTTCTCTTGTGGAGGTTGATTGAACTGTTGCCCAGGAACATAGGTGCTGAAGTAGAAGTTGTGCTTCTGGGCATTCATGTAGTTAACCTGCTCATCAGAAGAAGGAGCTATAGTGCACTCTCCATTCGGATGGTTCCCATGGCAAAAATCACAACGCATGACATGTGTTGGTGAAGTGGTGCTGAGCAAGCCCAATTGCTTCTAAATGGCTGCATTTTGGATAGAAAGGGCTTGCATCTGGGCCAAGAGGGTAGTGGTAGTGTCAACTTCCAGAACTCCCCTTTTCTAGCTTCTCTCACTAGACCTCTGGTAATTGTTGCTAGCCAATACTTCAAATAGCTCCCAAGACAGCTCGGGTGTCTTATTGTTCAAAGAATCACCAGCTACTACATCAACCATGATCTGAGTGGACATAAGGAGATCATTGTAGAATGTTTGGATTTGCATCCAAAGTGGGATGCCATGATGTGGGCACTTAGCCAGCAGCTCCTTGTACTTCCCCCATGATTCATAAAAAGATTCACCATCTACTCGGGCGAAAGAGGTGATGTCATTTCTCATCTTGACAGACTTGGTAGGAGGAAAGTACTTTTCCAAGAATTTTCTGGCCACCATATCCCAGGTAATGAGTGTCCCCTATGGTAGAGATTTCAACCAGGCTCTAGCCTTATCCCTCAATGAGAAGTGAAACAATCTCAGCCGAATAGTATCGTCCGTGGCACCATTAATTTTTATGGTGTCACAGATCTCCAAAAAGTTGCTAAGATGCTCATTAGGATCTTCACTAGGCAGTCCAGCAAATTGGCAATTTTGTTGCATGAACTGAATGAGTGACGTCTTCAGCTCAGTTTTTTGCTTGGACGGGTGGTCTCACAATGCTAGATAAGCACCCTTGAAGAGTAGGTGCTAAATAATCCTTCATGACCCTGTCATTTTGCTCATTTTCATTTGCCATGGTAGCTTTAGAGACTTTTTCAATTGCTCTTCATTCTCTTCTGAGCTGACGCAAAGAATGCTCAATCTCTGGATCAAAGAATAAGTCTCCTATGGATTGGTTTCTTTGTATAAACTGCAAAATAAAACACAAGAACAAGTGAAAGTAGGAAAGACTAGAATAAAACAAAAGCTAAATAAAAAAAAATAACGAAAGAAAAAGAAATAAAAATAAAATAAACAGAAAAATAAATAAAAAAATAACAGGAAAAAATATAAAATAAAAAAATCCAATCTAGTATCCCGTCAACAAAGAATGATATTGATACTATCCCCGGCAACGGCGCCAAAAACTTGATGCAACTCCGGCAAATATACCGGATCGTACAAGTAATAAAATGATAAGTAAAGTATCGTTCCCACAAGGATAGATCAAATATTGAAATAGTCTAATGGAATAATTATTTGGAATTACTGATGAGGAAATTAAAATTTAAATAAAATAAAATAAATAAAAAAATACTAGTGCAAAAAATTCTAACAATATGGATAAATACAATGGGATGGATGCTAGGGCTAATTAATTTCACCTATTGTAGACGCATTTACTATAAATATCCGTTAATTGGTTTCTATCCTAATTGACTCACAGTCGGTTCCCCTTAATTTATTCCTAGCCTCTCTCGAGGTCAAACAATACTCTTTATCCTAAGCCGATTGCCTAATCTCTTAGCACAAACTAATCTAGGTAAAGGTTAAAGCTCTATGGGTTCCTATATTGACAATATGAACCGCGTTTGTCTATCTCTAGTTTTCGCTCAGCTCACGGTGTTTATGTTAAGAGGCTCTATTCTCAAACCCTCTCTCGAGTTATTGTAAATCCCCAAATCAATTAATTGGTGATCAAGCAATTAAAAGCATTAAGCACAAACAAAAACACTAAGCAATAGAGTTAGAAAACAAGATTAACATTAATCCATGAGTAAACTTGTCATACAAAAAGGGTCCATTAATGCCCTAGTAAAAGAAAACTAGTTCATAACTAAAGAAAAGAAATCAATGAAAGAGTATGAAGATGAGAAGATAGAAGAAACAAAAGCCATAAAGATTTTCTGCTAGAGATAAAAGATTCAGAAGAATGTGGATCTCTCCATGTTGAACTTGAGCTCTGGAATCCTTGAATCTTCACGTTCAATCTCTCCGGAAGAAGTCTTCTGTCTTGGGAAGGGTGTGTGTGTCTAGGGATCCTTTTTCTGACCTTATGTGTTGCCTTTTATAGTCTACGGATCCTTTTCTTGAATTTTGACCCGAATTAGCAACTTGCTGCAAATGGCATCGCGTTATAGTGTAAGGCAATGGGCTATAGCACGCTTGCCTGATAGTACTAACCATTTTTACACATTTCCAAGTTTTGTAGCGATCAGAATAGTTGGAATTTGGCCCCAAAGGTAGAAATAACAATTGTATATCTTTGAGTAAGCTTTCCAACGCAATAAGAATCACCTCAGTCGGGATTCTACAACTCAAGATACAAGTAAAAGAGTGATGAAAGGTCGGACTTGACAGTATCAGAAATAAGATAAAGCTTCAATCTTGTTTCGCCTTTTTTGCCTAGAAGACTCGAGAACTGGAAAAGGTGTCCAACAAAAAAATTGAAGATATTCTTCCCTTCTTTCCAAAGAATCTTGAACCATCATAATCCGACTTCTAGAGAGCTAGATATTGAATTTCCAATACTGAAAGATCTTGATTTTATACAAATTAAGCTCTCTCATGGCTCCAAATTCCAACTTAAGTGCTTCTACCTAATAACAAGTAGACCAAAAACATAAATAAGTATATAAAATATAAGAAAATAATGGAAAATAAAAGTACCACCTAATCTAAACTACTTAATGAAAATAAAACAAAATATTAACTAAACTAAACAACTATATCCTAAATTAAATAAAAATTAACTAAAAATAGAACTCACTACAAGGAGTTATCATCTGCCATTAGCCAGGCACCACCCCCGAGCCATGGATAAATGTTCAATCCCACCTAAGTCGTACCCCATGGGCATGGGCAAGCCCATGGAAAAGGTCATGGAGATGATGTACCCGGAGGTTTCGATAACGAATTTGTTCCGTTCTGGGGATGATTTGGGATAGCACATGCTAAGCTTGGATGCAAAGATAACCCTTTTTGTTTTAGTCCTAGGGTTATTATTTATGGCATATTTGGGTGTTGGAGATCTTGATGAAGTTGCTTTTCTATATTCGAACCTTATTATGTTATGGATGTTGTATTTGGGCTAAATATGTTATCGGACCCTTAGCTATTTATACAGGACATATTTATGTTTACTATATATATCTATCTGTTATGGCTATGGAATGACTGCTATGGTCAACTGAGATTATTATTCTTTATATTGCTTCTATTCATATGTTGCACCGTACTTATGTATGTTTTTTGCTCGATTTTATATGTCCATAATGCTCCATTTTTCGAAAAGGTATATCTCACTATTGATCAAAAAACTTTTACCCCTATTTTCAATATGAAGTAATTTCAAATAGCAAGTTAATTTTAGTCACAAAAGAAACAACTAATAATCTCCAACATACGACTAGAGCATAGCATGGGTTTATTAAGATGTTATACACCTTGTCCCCATCCAGTGGTAAGCCAACAATGGCTGCCACATCAAGTGACATAGGACTCATCATGCCAAATGGCAAACAAAAGGCATTGGTTGATGTATTCCAAAAACTGAGGAAGCTATACTGTAACACCCGAATAAACTTATACTACGTTTAAGTCGTATTACGCCTTTTTATTAGTTGTTACTTATGCTCGTAGAAAACTAAACTTCGTTTATAAATTAAGTTACGTGGAAAATATGGTAAATCTTTTCTTTTTAATGCATTGTCACTTTGCAACGTTTTGGAAAGTAAAGCCTTGAGTGAGAAGATAGATAGAGAAAAAGCGTGTCGCATAAAATGCATACCCCAATATCATAAAACATGAGAAAGGTAAATAAATAGTAATTCACAAATATATTGCATTACATAGCTAATCATTACATTCATATGGGTTCATAATATATATATATATATCAGCATTATATCGAAGAAGGCTCATGGTCATGCCATGACCTAAATAGTAAATACTAAATATAAACTTAAATGACATAGCTCATCACAAAAAGGAATATGCAAAGGTGTAGAGCGATGGTCACTATAAGTCCCAAAATAGCTTCATCTGGCATCCCCCATCATATATCTCCAGGCTCCACTCCATTGGATATGCCATCGAAATCTGGTGACGATACGGAAAATAACTAGAGTGAGAAATGGGATTTATCAGTAGGATTCGAACTCGACACTAAAGTGTCTTCGTCATCATCCCAGCCACTTCGGTTTTAGTAATGAAAATAGTGAGCATTCACAAGATTTAGTTCTTAGGCTTTCGAAAATCCGAAGCGGATTCAATTTTAACATACCCTCTAATCATTTATATCAAAACATACATGGGAACAAGTATAATCACATAAAATATGCATGGCTGTGCTATAAGCTTCTCTTAACTTCTTCCCTTTAAGGGTTTAGACCAAAGTCCCTTTTCTTTTCTTAAATTGACTTTATCATAAGTCTTTTTCTTTTCATCCACTAAACATAAGTAGTAATGAGCTCATACTGTGGCCGTCGCCACCATAAATTTTTTGTGCTTACACTAGCTGTGTCAATGCCATACCTCACGTGAGTCGTGGGTGAGGGAAGCTTCTTATTATGGGTCACCTTCCCTTTTGAAGGATCACACTCTTAGTTTAATCTCTTCTTATTAAAGCTTATGATGCAAAATTATTCTATGTCCACAATTTTTGCGGAATTTTGGCAGCATAACGGTTGAACCAAGTCTTCCCAAAATTTTGCCAAACAGAGAATTCTAATATCACATATCATTAAGTATCATATCATCAACATATCATATTCATATCATCATCATCATTCATCATCATATTGTCATCATATCATTATCATATCATCCTCATCCTTATCATCATCATTATCATATCATGATTATCATCATATCTTTGTCATCATATTGACACATAGATGCATACATAATACACAAAATCTTATGAGCTTAACTTAGTAAATTTGGTGCAAGCTTTTAATTGAGATTACCTCTTGTGTAAATTCTTTTATCAGGCATAGGGCCAATTTCGTTTATTATCCTTTTTGAAGCTTTTTAAGTTGAATTATGAAAGTTTTCCAATATCTTAATGTAAGAGTCTTAATGTCTTTAAGCTTATTTGTCATTAACTTTTAAACTTAACCATAACCAGTTTTACTTTTACAATGGGGTATTAATTTCAAAAATTTTCCATAATTTCATCTTTTACTATTTTGATTTGAATTTTCATATGATTATACTTCTCTGAGTCTATTTTTAAATAAAAGAAAGCCCACTCAAAAATTCATTTTGTAACTTGAGATATACATGTTTTAATATGACTATTTAGCTTTTAAGTTTATTTTCAGTATAGTGATTTTTAAACTTTCCTGGGAACTCCTCACAAGGAATCTGGCAAAACTGTTTTATGGGTATTTTCATCTATGTCTCAGCTTTTAAAAAAACTTGGTCCCATTCAAAAGTATTTTGTGTAGCTCAAGTTATTAAGATTTTAGTACATACTGCCCAAACAGAAACACATCTGGGAACAACACATTTTGAAAATTTATATCCCTCTCATTTTAAAACCAAAGCTTGCATATTTTATACGTAACAAAAGATCTACGAGTCTATTTTGATTTAAAATTAGTTTCATTTCATTTGGAGTTATATTGAATGAGTTATTAGTCATGTAAAATAGACTATCCAAATTTTCCAGCTTCCACGATTTTGGTTTCAATGAGTTTTCTTGTAAAAACATTAATTCTTTTCCTCAAGTGATCACTTTTCTCTTCCAAACCACTTTTATACTTAGAGATCTTGATGAAAAATCAATATTTTGAGTTAAAAAGTTTGGTTCAAAATAAGAATAAATACACAATAAAGTCATTTTCTAAGAGAAGAGCAAAAATCACAAATAACTTCTTATAATAAGAGCATGTCCATGAGACCTTTAGAGCAAGCTCTAAAACCACCTAGCTATGAAGAGCTTAGGAGTTTTAGAGCTTGAAAAACATAAAAGAAAGAGGGGTTAGAGTCACTACCAAATGAGTTTCTTGAGGAGCCCCCCTTTTTGAGCTTAAAAATGGGGCTAAGTGTGTGTTCAAGTGTATCTTTCAAAGACCAAAAGAGGTGGTCCTTGAAGAGCTTGTGAGAATGGTGGTGGAATGAGATGAGTTAGAGTAGGAAAACAAGAAGAAAAAGAAGAAAATTAGGAAGAACAAAGAGGAGTTTAGAGAGAGGTGAGAGCTCGGTGACTTAGTGAGAGAATGAAGTTGCAAAAATGAGAGTATGGGGGACGAGAGAAAGTGGCTGCCCAACTATGCCATGGGGTGGTTGGATTTTACTTCTTTTACAAGCAAGGAGGCTAGGAATCTTGGGATAAAAGAGGGAATTGTGTTTCGCTTGAGTCTTGGTGCTTGGGTAAAGACTATTTTATATTTTCTCAAGTGGTTAAAGACAAGGACCCTTATTGGGATTGGCTTGATTGAATAAGATCACTCGATGTGGCATAATCCTAATGGAGGAAATTACTTCTCTTGTCTTCACTAAAGAAATACTACTAACATAGACCCTTGATCTAAGAGTGCATGATGAGAAAGCAAATGGATAGTTGGATTTTGCTCTTGTCCTTGGCTGAAATTTGGTGCATCAAATAGGAGACATTTTTAAATTTTCAAAGCTATTAGAATCACCCAAGTTGTTAATTAATTTAATTAGTTAAATTGCTCTTTAACCAATTTCAGTTAATTACACTTTTAAGACGTTTTTGTTCTAAAAGAATTGCTCTTATGAATTATGTAATTAAGGTGTAAGAATTAATCTATCTCAATTTATTAAGGTAAAACAATTGTCTTGTACTTAATTAATAAGATTGGATTAGCTTAATTATATTTCTAAGTTACAAATTAATGAGGTTCTAATAATTAGGTTTTAATTAAAATATTTAGTGCATTATAATTCAATTATTAACTTGACTCAATTTACAAAGTTATTGCTCATTGAGATTAGCTGATTAGCCCTCAATTAATCATTAACCTCTCTAATTAGGCAAGATCACTGAGCTAATTACCTTAGATAAAATTGGGAATATTAAACGTACAGCAACCTAAAATTTAGAAGGACTTCTTTCTTAGAAAGAAAGATCATGTCGTAGATCCCTATCTTCTTCCATTCTCCCCTTTCTTGGCAACCACCTTGTCAAGCCATTGAATGTAAGGTTCTGAAGGGCTAAGCTAGGCAATAAGTTCAAAAGAGCACTTGTGAATATGGAATCATGAAGCAACTAAAGGCAGCTCATACCCAGAGGGGGAAATAAAAGCATTCGCCTCAATCGTCCCCTGGTCCGGAGATTCAAGAGTGGGGTCAAGAATGAACCTTCAATTCTCTTCATCAAAAACCCTCAAGGTAGAAGGGTGTATGGCTTTAGAAGAAGAAGGCATCTCTTTCTTTGGAGAAATTGGATTGAAGACGATGAAGAAGATGAGGAAGAAGAAGATTCACGCACCGTGGGTTTATGAGAGAGATTGGGATTTACAAAATTAGAAGAGGTAGAGAAATAATAAATAAAACGGCTAGTTTGAGGAAAAGTAACAAAGTGCTAAAAGTTCAACAAAGACAAAAGTAGAACAAAGAACATCTACTAGCTAGTTTTATACACTCCATGTAAACAACCAACTAGCTGTTACTATAGTAGGAGATGCAACAGAGATAGCAGGGGCACCAAAGGTAGTAGCACCATCGAAACAATCGAGATATACATAGACGTGGGATGTAATGGTGGTTGAAGCCACTACTACACCATCTAGCTCATCACGTAAGTATCTTTGTTATCATCCTAGTCGCATTGCATTTTCTTATAAAAAGTGAACATGCATAGATTCAATTTTTAGTTAGATTTGAAAATACGTAGCCCGAAGCAGATTCTCTTTTATTTGCTTTCCTGCAAACATATATACAACAATTATGAAAGTGGAAACATAAGCATAAATGAATGCATGAACACTTATATGCTATCATGTGCATATAATCCTTCTTTTAATTTTGGCCTTATTCTTGACTCACTTTACTTGGGTGTATGTTATGGCATATGAACTTCAGGTATACGTTCACATGCTCAACACCCTCGACATGAAAATGGTAATGAGTTCATATCATATTTGTTGTCACCTATCTTTCACGTGAACTTCGACAAGAGAAAGCATTCTTCAAATTAATGCAAATAGATGTCATACTTAGTCAATTTTTTTTTTTTTGGTTCTATTTTCTATTCTTTGAACGATGTTGTGAAGCACATTAAACAAAAAAATGAAATAAAGTCCAAACTTTGTCAAAAATCTGGTAGCATAACAGCTAGACTGGAACTTCCTCAAAATTTGCTAGATTGTGGATCATACAACCAAACATTATCAACCATTATTCATTTAGCCTACATAAGCATCTAATCCAATTAGAGCACAAAGTCTCAAGGATTTAGGCCAAAATCACATGCTCACAAAGTTCAAGCATGCAATTAAGGTTTTGATGTAATCCTTGGCGTAAAGTATTATGAATTCTTGAAAGATATCTAATGAAATCTTTCATGAGACACTCCCCTCACCCTCACCAAAGCTTATTCTCGAGTCTTTTAAGTTTTTCTTCCTCTATTTCTTAGAATTAACCTTTGTCTCATTTATCTTAACCTTTATCATTAGGTTTTATCCTTTTAACTCTTTAAGCCAAGTTAATCATGAATCAATATTCTATAAGGATGGTATGGCCAAATTTTCTTTAAGAAGAGTTTTAGTCCTTTTTGTTTTGCTTTTCTTCTTCAATGGGTGCAATTTATTAAGTAGTTATTTTAAGAGCTTATTATAATCCATTAGTGAATTATAGTGCTTATGTTTACTGATTTACTAAGGTGGCTAAATCTTAAAGAAAGGTTCCTTGAGATTTTTTGTAACACCCTACCAATTTAATGTTATGTTTAAGTTATAGCATAAAATTGAGTAGATTGCGTTACCATGTTAATACTCTGCTTACTATTTATTTATAATACCACTTTTTTTTTTTTTTTGGTAAACAAGCGCAACAGTGCGCTGTATATAATGAACGTAAACAACATCGCAGAACGTAACAAAGTTTAATAAAACACAACAGAAAAGATAATAATAAGTGATATATCATCAGCTGTATACGTATATATATATAGGTCAGAAGCCAATGCTTCAGTTTATGTGCAGATTCAAAATAGAATACATAAGTGGGGCCGATGTATCAAAAAGACATAGGGCCCGTGTCAGTTAAAACAGTCCTACAAGGTCCTCAGAGGACATTCCAAACTAGCTGATCCACATATAGCTAAGTCTATGGCCCAATGCTACACACTGCCAAAAGAGGGCCATGTTGTACAATATCACCTACGGCTGGGACCTACTCAGTCAGGTAGCTGTTGGCCATAATAGGCCCGGCTAGGGTGTAGTCAACACTAGCTCCTAAGGAGGAGGATGATGAGTCGGTAGCCTCCGAAGGATCGCTCTCGAAACTGAGCGGAATGTCTAGAACCACCTGCGGAGGTGACTCTGGTGGAAGGCTAGCAAGAGCTGCCAGTCTTTGCGAGGAGGGTGTCTTGGGTGTATGTGAGACCGCAAAATATGGAGCGGCAAGGTCAAAAGCAGGATGAAACAGAGGGACAGCAAAATCCCTATTACTAAAAAGGTAGAGACGAAAATGGCAGGAGCCGGCTATGTACAGCGAGTCTGCTATGGGATCATGGTGGAGTTGCAGGTCCGGGATCTCAACAAAAAGAGTGGTTGTCGAGTCCATCACCAGCGTCTGAGAATGATGCGGAAATACAAAGTGAGGTGAGAATTTAAAGAAATTCTCAATAGGATTCGTGTATGGTATTTAACTGGTGTCACATTCATTCCCAGTTGCCTCGATTTTTATTTAATTATAAAAATATGGCATCAAATTGAACTATCCACATTTAATAAGTTTAAGAAAAATGTCTAGTCCAAGGCAATATTCAATTTTACTTAAGACAGAATAAGAAATAGAATAACCGCTAAATAGTAATACATAGAATAATGAGCAGAACAAATAAACATACAGCAGTAAGTAAACATAACAGTCAAACAGTCAACAACTTATAATGACTATTCAATGTGATCATGTAAAACTCATTCTTGAACTTATCTTCAAAAACTTTTCAATTACTTGGTCCCCTGGAAGTTCTTGGCTGTTTAGACTCCTAGATAATAGTCTGCTTTTCAGGATCGAGCTCGTTCCTATAAAGAATGCCGGGTTTACTTTCCGTGACCTCCCCACTAATTTATTCCCCTTAACTTTAATCTGGGGCTGGCCCAAGTATTATGGAACTTTCATCATAATATAACCTTCATAAATTTCTTGCAAATGCACATGGACCTAAATATACATTATAACTCATGCATAGGATTTGCTGAAATTTCAGCAATATAACGGAACGTGTCCGCTTCCCCATGAATAGTGCCAGTACTCAGAACACAAATTTTTCAGGAAACTTATAACATTTCATCTACAATTTCAATCATCAATCTCATACGAACAATTGTCACATTTAACACATAGTTGCTATCCCAGCTCATTTATTCAACCCGAATTTTGTAAATCAAGCTAAAATTTCTATTTAACTCATCTGGACCTAAATTGTGGATATGTTAGACTGTTATGTGTCTATTTTCTAATCTCTTTGGTCCCATCTAATTTTGATAAGTATAGCTCAAGTTATTTAAGTTTTATCCTAGCCTGCCCTATAGCTGGCCAGAATTACACATTTAAAAGTTAAAATCCACTAAAAATCGAAAACCAGCTCAAATCATATGAAATTGGAGTCATATTAAAGCTAACAGGAAAGCTTTCATTTGAAAAAAGTTTCATTTCATTTGCTTTAGTAGAGCTCAAGTTATAAGCCCCAAAATTTGACCTTCCTGAACTACCTTATTTTGGCCCGGTTTGGACATAGGGCAAATTCTTCAAACCACTAGGAGCAAACAAGAGTGTGTCTAACTCTGAAATTTTTATGGGATGTGTAACATCCCCATATAACGTTATAGGAAATAATGAAAATGTCCTTGGGCAAATTTTCATTATTTACAACTTTGCCCCGAACTTTTAAAAAAATGACCTTTAGGTCCTTATATATTATTTACAGCCTTGCCCCTGAACATTTAGAAAATGACATTTAGGTCCCGATATCAACCGGATTAGTAAAATAAGGTTTTAAACGAAGCAAAATCACATAGCGAAAATATAGAAATCTAAACCTCGGCCGATTAAGCCACGGAGGTATCCATATGTGAAATGACATGGGGTGCCCCTAGACTTATCCATAACTACGAAAATGCCATTAGCTTTGAAAAATAGAAACAGAAGTCCTTAAAATTTTGCAAAACATTTAACGTACACTATTAATCGATTTACTCGATTTTATTGGGTTTGTAGAGTTAAATTAAAAGGTTAATTAGAAGTTAACTAGAGGTTGATTAGAGGTTAAATTAGAGAAGTTAGAACTAAGATAGAAACTCATAAAACCCTCACACAATTCTTCAAAACCGATTTACCGATTTAAAGGAAATCGGTAACATTACGGTATTTTAAACTGTCGGAACTGGACCAATAGAATTGCAAGCCTCAAACCCTACTTTTAGTGGCTGATAACTCAGCCACTTACCACCCAAAAGTGGCGCTATTTGGCCCACACAAAGGCAAGAGGGCTAGCTGATTTTCAGCCATGGAAAGCCAACCAATCAAATTGCAAGAAGAAAGACACCTAAACCCCACCATGTGATCAGATTTTCAGCTCCTTTTGACTCCCATTCAGACCGCTTTTACGCCACTCTTCTCTTCTCCTTTTAGCTCTCTTTCTCTCTTACTCACACACCCAAAAACTCAAGCCAATTCCAGCCTTATTCATCCAAATTTCAAGAATCCAACACAAACACTTGGATCAAAAGTAGGAGTTTATTAATTGCATCAAATTTGTGTTATTGGTTGGCTGGGCTTGGATTATTTTTATGATTCTTGATGTGTTAAATGGAGGATTATGATGATATGTGATTGGCTTTGGGCTATTGATTTGGTTAAAATCGGATTTGAAGCAAGAAAGAATAGAAATAAGAAGAGCTGAGGGGTTGGAGAACCAAAACCCCTCGGCAATCCGTACGGCGGAGTGTACGGCTCCACCTACAACTGATCAAATTGGATGAAACCATTTTTATATGAAACTAGACATCTAGGGATTTCCATAGACATATCATATAAGGCTTTTGGAATAGAATTGAGGGAGATATGAATTTTTGAATTTCGACCTAGGGTTTTGACTCTGGCTCTGGGCAGATTAGGTTGTTTAGGGTAGAACTCGAGCTATACTACTTGAAAATGAGTGAAACTAACTTTTTTAGAAAGCTTACACATAGGAGAATGTCCCATAAAAATTTCAGAATTAGATAAGATCCCAGTTGCTCCCAGTGCTCCACGCAATTCGCCCTATGTCCACACCGGGCTAGAACAGGGCAGTGTAGGAAGGTCCGAATTCGGGGCTTGTAACTCGAGTCCTACTAAGTTAAATTGAGTGTAACCTTTTCTAAATGAAACTTGGTTCTGTTAGCTTTAATAAGAGACCAATTTCGTATGATTTGAGTCAGTTCTCGATTTTTAGTGGATTTTTACTGTTAGTTGCCTGATTCTGGCTAGCCAATGGGCAGGCCGAGATAAAATCTAGATATCTTGAGTTGTAGAAATCAAAATTAAATGGGACCAAAGAGGTTAGAAAATAGACACCTAACACTTTAACATACTCAAATTTGAGGTCCAAATGAGTTAAACAGAAATTATGGCTTGAATTATAAAAACCGGGTTGGTTGAATATACTGAGGCAGGAATTCTGCCTTAATGAATTTGATGTTGATATGAGTTTAATGTTGGATGTGATGTTGTGCTCCTTGTGATATATTGATGTACTAGTTGGCTGGCACTATTCATGGGGAAGCAGACACGTTCCGTTATGCTGCCGAATTTTTGGCAGAATTATGTGAAGTTATAATAACTTGTGTTATGAAATTTTGAGTTATGAATATGGAATCTCATATGCAAGGATATATGAAAGTAAATGGCAAAGTATATGTATGAATGCATTCAGCATGCCTATGTACGATTATGTATGAGAATGAAAGCATATGAACATTTTGAATGTGAATCCCTTCACCTAGAGGCAGTTGCACTTTGAATCCCTCCCCGTGAAGGCAGTTAAAAGATATAATGAAGATCCCATATTCCTAAGGAACGTGACATGGCGATCACGCTCTGACGGAGCATGACATGGCGATCATAATCTGGAATGTGGCATGATGATCCCACACCCTAAGGAATGTAACATGGCGATCACATTCCGATGGAGTATGACATGGCGATCAGACTCTGGGATGTGGCAGGATGAATATATTCCTAAGGAACGTGACATGGCGATCACGCTATGATGGGGTATGACATGGCGATCGTACTCTGGAAAATATACTCCCCTCACCCACTTGAGGCATGGCGTGACCCAGCTAGTGTGAGTATAGGGGATAAGGCTTACATGAGGCATGGCACGACCCAGCTAGTGTAAGCAATGAAAATGTATGGTGGCAACATCCATGACATTAACTCATTACAGAGCAAAGAAAGTTAAAGAAAGGCATCAAGATATTTGCATGAATTCAAAGATGAGAATTCGCATAATGACATCCTACGTTTAATTGATGCTGAAGCTGTACTATTTATGTATGCTGTGATTATGTTTTAAATATGAAATATTGCCAAAGAGAACTCAAGCGCGTGAATAAAATGAACCCTGCTTCGGATAATACATTTTCAAACTATAAAACTGAAAAGTCTATTAACATGTTCATTTTTTTCGTAATAGACCGAAGCAGCTGGAGATAATAACGATGACACAGTTTATGTTAGTTTGATAAATCCTACTGAGAATTTATAATTCTCACTCCTATGTTTATTTTCGTGTTATCTCCACATAGTTCAGAAGTCTCAAAGAAGGTCCTCCAAGGCAGAGTTGACTAATAAGATCGAGGGTGGCCGAAGGTTGCTGCCAGACAAGGTCCAATTAAGTGACAGTAACAACTCCTAGGTGAGGTATTATGACTTAAGCATAATACCGTACTCGAGAGGGTGTTACAGGATGTTCTCCTATGTGTAAGCTTTCTAACAGAGTTAGTTTCATTCAATTCTAAGTCATATAGTGCAAGTTTTGCCCTAAAAAACCTAGTCTGCCCAGAATCAAACTCAAAAACCTAGTTCAAACTTCCAAAATTCATTTCTCTCTCAATACTAATCCAATGGCTTATTATTTATGTATGGAAATCCCTGAATGTCTAGTTTCATATAAAAATAGTTTCATCAAATTTAAATGGCTGTAGGCAGAGCCGTACACTCCACCGTACAGACTACTGAGGGATTTTGGTTTTCCAGCCCCTTACATCTTTCTACTTTCACCCTTTCTTACTTCTTAATCGATTTTAACATCAAAAACAGCCAATAAACTAGTCAAAGATCATCATATTCATTCAATCATCACATCAAGAAGTGAGAAAATAAAGCCACAATGAGCCACCCACAACTAGAATAACAAGAACAAAATTGAACCTCTACCTCTTTGTATGTGATTTTGCTTAGTTTTGGAGTTTGGATTGATGGAATCTTGTCAAGCTTGGAGGTTTGATGGAGTAGGTTAAGAGGAGAAGAAAAGAAGAGAAGAAGAAAGCTGGAATCAAAGGAGAAGGAGGCACAAGTCAGCAGGGAATAAGAGAGAAAAATCTGATTTAAGCATTGAAGAGGTAGTTTGGCTTTAAAGGTTGTGATTGGCTGAAATTTTGTGGTTAAAGTTTAGCCATATCTCCCTCTTTTGTGGCCTTGGTGGCGCCACCTTTAGAGGCTTAAATGGCTGAGTATTCAGCCATTGAGTTATAGGGTTTTGGGCACATAATTCTATTGGTTCGATTCCAACAGTTTAAAATATCGTAATCTTACTGATTTCCTTTGAATCGGTAAATCGGTTTAAGGAAATTCCTATGAAATCTCTTATACTTCTAACCTAATTCCCTTATATCTAAACTCAATTAATTGCTAATTGATTGATCGTAAATAAATATTTAGTCGAATTTTAATTAACTTTAATTATTTGATAAAAACCGAATAATTAGGCAAAAAATGATAAGACAATTCTGGTGGATGTTACATTACCACTCTCCTAAAAAAAAAAAAATATGTCCTCAAAATTTAGTACCTGAGAATAGTTCAGGATACTCTTTCTTCATATCTGATTCTATTTCCCAAGTGTAATCCTCGGCATTTTCCTTTCCCCATGCTACCTTTACTAACTGCACGATTTTGTTTCGAAGTTGCCTACTGCTTCTGCCTACAATCTGTGCCGGTGATACGTGGAAAGTTAGGTCCTCTTTCAACTGTATTGACTTGAGTTCTAGAAAGTGTGTAAGGTCAGGTTGATACCTTCTGAGTTGAGAAACATGGAAAACATCGTTAAGGTTTGACAAATGTGGAGGTAAAGCGATTCGGTATGTAACTGATCCGATTTGCTTCAAGATTTGGAAGGGACCAATAAAGCGAGGACATAGCTTCTTGACCTTAAAGGCTCTGCCTATCCCTGTTATGGGCATAACCTTCAGAAATACATGGTCTTCTTCTTGAAATTCCAGAGGTTTTCTCCTAGTATCCGCGTAACTCTTCTAATGGCTTTGAGCGGCAAGCATCTTACTTCAATTTTTTTTATCTGCTTAGTGGTCAGTTCAACTAAATCAGGCCCCAATAGAGTTGATTCTTCTGTTTCATACCAACACAGTGGAGATTGGCACTTCCGTCCGTACAACGCTTCGTAAGAAGCCATGCCGATGCTAGCATGATAGCTATTATTGTATGCAAATTCGACTGGCGGTAAGTATCGATCCCAATTTCCACATTGCTCCATTATATAGGGTCGTAGCATATCTTCTAAGGTTTAAATTGTCCTCTTCGTTTGACCATCCGTTTGCGGGTGATATACAGTACTTAGGCACAACTTAGTACCAAATGCTTTTTGTAAGGCTTCCCAGAACCGTGAAGTGAATCTTGGATCTCGATCAAAGATAATGGTTGAAGGGGTCCCATGTAGCCTAATAATTTCTTGGATATACAATTGTGCTAATTTTTCCAATGGATAATTTGCTCAAATAGGTAAAAAGTGAGCAGATTTGGTTAACCTATCCACGATAACCCATATGGCATCATATCCTATTGGTGTTCTTGGTAATCCCATTATAAAATCCATGGAGATACTCTCCCATTTCGACTCAGGGATTTCCAAGGGTTGTAGCATCCCGAAAGGTTTCTGATATTCTGCTTTCACCCTCTGACAGATCAAGCACTTGGTCACGAAACTTGCCTCGTCTGACTTCATGCCTGGCCACCAAAATATTTTCTTGATGTCTTGATACATTTTAGTAATTCCAGGATGTACTGTAAATTCACCTTTATGTGCTTCTTCCAAGATTCTCCTTCGGAGACCATTTTTCTCGGGTACACACACCCTGTCATGATACCGCTGTATGCCCTCTTTATCTTGAGCAAAACCCGTTAATTTCCCTGATTGCACGAGATTAATCATATGTTGAAAACCAGTATCCTGCTATTGTGCCTGCCGAATCTGCTCCTTAAAGCCACTAGCTAGCTTAATTTGGTGTAACTAAATGGTCTTAGGAGTCATAAGGATTCCCAAATTAAGATCTTGGAGACTCTCAATAAGCTCCATCTCTTTTACCATCATCCAGGCTATAGTCAGAGATTTCCTGCTCAAAGTGTCTGCCACAACATTTGCCTTGCCTGGGTGGTGCTTTAATTCAAATTCGTAGTCTTTAAGAAGTTCCATCCACCTCTACTGCCTCATATTTAATTCATTCGAATCAAAGAGGTACTTCAAACTCTTATGATCAGAAAAGACCTCGAACCTTACACCATAAAGGTGATGTCTCCATATCTTCAAGGCAAATACTATTGCAGCTAATTCAAGATCGTGTGTAAGATAATTCCATTCATGTGGCTATAATTGTCTGGAGGCATAAGCGACTATTTTTCTGGTTTGCATTAACACGCATCCTAATCCTTGCTTGGAGGCATCACAATAGACCTCAAATGGTCCATAAGGGTCTAGCAAGGCTAACACTGGTGTCATGGTTAACCTCATTCTCAAGTCGTGAAAACTCTGCTCGCATTCCATCGTCCATTCAAATGGAACATTCTTCCTAGTTAGCTTGGTCAAGGGCAAAGCTATTCGAGAAAAACCCTTAACGAATCGCTATAATATCCAGCAAAGCCAAGAAAACTCATAACTTCAGTGACTGTGACTGCTTCTACTTTACTGGGGTCTACGGAGATCCCCCCATGGGATACCGCATGGCCGAGAAATTTTACTTCTTTCATCCAAAATTCCCATTTGGATAACTTAGTATAGAATTTCTTCTCTCTTAAAATTTATAGAACCAGCTGCAAGTGTTTCGTATGCTCTCGCTTAGTCTTCAAATAGACAAGTATGTCATCGATGAAAACCACTACAAACTTGTCCAGATATGGGCGGAATATCCGATTCATATAATCCATAAATACTGCTGGTGCGTTTGTTAGCCCAAACGACATCATGGTATACTCGTAGTGTCCGTAACGAGTTTGAAAGGCTGTCTTAGGGATATCTTGTTCCCGAACTTGAATTTGATGATATCTGGAATGCAAATCGATCTTGGAAAATATCGTTTCACCTTGTAGTTGGTCCATGAGGTTATCAATCCTTGGCAGTGGATATTTATTGTTAATCGTCACTTTATTCAACTGTCTATAGTCCACGCATAAGCACATGCTCCCATCTTTCTTTTTGACCAACAAGATTGGAGCTCCCCATGGCAATGTACTTGGCCGTATGAATCCTTTTCCAAAAGTTCTTCAATTTGTTTGTTTAGTTCTATCAGCTCCAGAGGTGACATTCGATACAGAGCTATAGATATTGGTCCTACGCCTAGAACCAGCATGATGGCAAACTCAATTTCCCTCTTAGGAGGGAATTCAGGAATAGCTTCTGGAAAAACATCAGGATATTCCTTAACAACTATGATCTCCTCTAGTTTCTACTCAACTTCCATGACATTAGCTGATAAGAGGATGTATCCTTGAGTCTTCGACCCACTATAGTTTACTAATAAAGAGTTTAGATAGAAGAGTGTTGAGACTTAGGATTCAAAAGATGAGACAAAGGAGAATACCACCGTCTTATTGGAACAGTTGGGCATGACTCGATTGGCGGAAAGCCAATCCATGCCCAGAATTATGTCAAGTCCGGACAAAAGGAGACAAATGAAATTAGCTGCAAAGGTCCTACCCTCAATTCAAAGAGGAACATTAATGCAAATTTGACTAGTTTTAATAGGTTTATTTGTTGGAGTAGAAACCAATAGATCATAAGGCAATTCAGAAATTGGTAATTGCAAAACAGCCACACAGTCATGAGAAATAAATGAGTGGGAGGCACCCGAATCATAGAGTACAGTTAGAGTCTCACCGTCAATTTCACAGCTACTTTGGATTAGTCCTTCAAACTTGTCAGCTTCTTCTGCATTCATTGTAAAGACCCATCCTTGACGTTGAGGTCTAGATGATTGTGGTGAATTCCTGGTTGGACACTCATAAATTTTGTGGCCTAGCTTGCCACACCTATAGCAGACATTCTGGCCCGCAAATCACGGCCAATCACTGTGATTCTTACCGCATTTCGCGCAAGTCAGATTCGAAAAAGGCTTTTGGGGCTGCTTGCCTTTATTGCCCACTAGTTGAAATCTTCTCTGTTGTCGAAAGTTGGGATTGAATCTTGGGCCCTGCAGTGCCAACCCCTTCTTAAAACTACCACTAGATGCCTTGGCTGCAACCAGTTTCAAGTTGCAATCTTCCACAAGTTGGCATTTATTTACTAATGTGGGGAAATCTGTAATCTCCATTGGCACTATTGCTGTAGGAATTTCTTCTCGTAATCCTTCCTCGAATTTGACACACTTCCAAGCTTCATCAGGATTCCTCTGGTAGATTGTAGAAAATTTACACAGCTCTTCAAACCTAGCAATATATTCGGATATCGTCCAGTTTCCTTGACAAAGTTGCATAAACTCTAGTTCCTTGGCATTTCGAACCCAGGCAGGAAGTACTTTTGGTAGAAAACATCTCTAAACACCATCCAGGTGACTACTGTTTGAGATTCCTCAAGTAATCTTCATACACCATTCCACCAAAACTCAGCATCCGCTTCGAGCATATAGGTGGCAAAGGTCACCTTCTGATAATCCAAATAATCCAAAACAGAAAAAATCTTCTCCATAGCCTTGATCCATTCATTGGCCTTATATGGGTCGTAGGCTCCTTGAAAGCTGGGCGAGTTTGCCTTTCTGAACTCAGCAAATTTAAGGTAGTCCAAGTCAGCTCCTAGGCCATATGGATTTCCTCCACAATTTGCCTCAGGTTGCCTGCCTAATTGATCCATCATCTAGTGAGCTACCGTGGCCTATTCTCGCATCACATGAGCCATCTCTCGTATCATGTCCATAAAGTCAGTCGGGTCCTCTTGAGTAGGTTCTGCGCGTGGCCTACCTCACCTTCCAGAAGCCATCAAGTTCAGAGCACATAAAACAAAAGTTATTGAGTTGATCAAACTCAATATTAAGTCTAATATGCTAGAAAATAACAGCTCACATAGTCAGGCACCTCATACATATGCACATCTATATCTCAACTTCCAAACAAGATTTAATGCATGCTATCACTTAAAAATGCAGAATATGCGCAAAACATAGACAGTCTAATTCTTAGGGCTTAGCTAGGACGAACTGCTCTGATACCAAAAATGTAACACCCTACCAATTTAATGTTATGCTTAAGTCATAGCATAAAATTGAGTAGACTGCGTTACCGTGTTAATACTCTGCTTACTATTTATTTATCATATCAGATTTTTTTTTTGTAAACAAGTGAAATGGCGCACTGTATACAATGAATGTAATCAACGTCACAAAACGTAACAAAGTTTAATTAAACACAACAGAAAAGATAAGAAAAAGTAATATATCATTAACTGTATACGTATATATATATATATATATATATATATATATATATATATATATATATATATATATATATATAGGTCAGAAGCCAATGCTTCAGTTTATGTATAGATTCAAAATAGGATACATAAATGGGGCTAGTGTATCAAAAAGACATAGGGCCCGTGTCAGTTAAAACAGTCCTAAAAGGTCCTCAAAGGACATTCCAAACTAGCTGATCCACATACGGCTAAGTCTATGGCCCAATGCTACATATTGACAAAAGAGGGCCATGCTACACTATCACCTACAGCTCGGACCTACTCAATCAGGTAGCCGTTGGCCATACCATTCCCAGCTGGGGTGTAGTCAACACTAGGTCTCGAGGAAGAGGATGATGAGTCGGTAGCCTCCAAAGGATCGCTCTCGGAACTGAGCGGAATGTCTGGAACCACCTGCGGAGGTGACTCTGGTGGAGGACTAGCAAGAGCTGCAGGTGCTGCGGGTGCTAGAGAAGGGTGTGCCACATGCAACGGAACCGCAAAATATGGAGTGGCAGGGTCAAAAGTGGGATGAAATAGAGGGACAACAAAATTCCTATTACTAAAAAGGTAGAGATAGAAATGGCAGGAGCCGACTATATACAATGAGTCCACTAGGGGATCATGATGGAGTTGCAGGTCCGGGATCTTAATAAAAAAAAGTGGCTGTTGAGTCCATCACCAGTGTCTGAGAATGATGAGGAAATACAAAGCGAGGTGAGAATTTAAAGAAATTCTCGATAGGGTTCGTGTATGGTATTTAACTGACATCACATTCATTCTCAATTGCCTCGATTTTTATTTAATTATAAAAATATGGCATCAAATTGAACTATCCACATTTAATAAGTTTAAGAAAAATATCTGGTCTGAGGCAATGTTCAATTTTACTTAAGACAGCATAAGAAACAAAATGACTGCTAAATAGTAATACACAGAATAATGAGCAAAATAAATGAACATACAATAGTAAGTAAACATAACAGTCAAACGGTCAACAACTTATAATGACTATTCAATGTGATCATGTAAAACTCATTCTTGAACTTATCTTTATAAACTTTTCCATTACTTGGTCCCTTGGGAGTTCTTGGCCATTTAGACTCCTGGATAATAGTATGCTTTTCAGGATCGAGCTTGTTCCTATACAAGAATGCCGGGTTTACTTTCCCCGACCTCCCCACTAATCTATTCCCCTTAACTTTTATCCAGGGCTAGCCCAAGTATTATGGAACTTTCATCATAACATAACCTTCATGAATTTCTTGGAAATACACATGGATCTAAATATATATTATAACTCATGTATAGGATTTGCCAAAATTTCGGCAATATAACAGAATGTATCCGCTTTCCCATGAATAGTGCCAGTACTCAAAACACAAATTTTTCAAGAAACTCATAACATTTTATCCACAATTTCAATCATCAATTTCATAGGAACAATTGTCGCATTTAACACATAGTTACTGTCCTAGCTCATTTATTATTTTTGTAAATCAAGTTAGAGTGGATATGTTAGAGTGTTATGTGTCTATTTTCTCACCTCTTTGATTCTATCTAATTTTGATAAGTATAGCTCAAGTTATTTAAGTTTTATCTTGGCCTGCCCTGTAGCTTGCTAGAATTACACATTTAAAAGTAAAAATCCACTAAAAATCGAAAACCAACTCAAATAATACGCTATTGCTATCACATTAAAGCTAACAGGACAAGCTTTCATTTGAAGTAAGTTCCATTTCATTTACTTTAGTAGACCTCGAATTATAAGCCCCGAAGTTTGACCTTCCTAAACTACCTTATTTTGGCTTAGTTTGGACATAGGGCATCTTGTTTGAACCACTGGGAGCAAACGGGAGTGTATCTAACTCTAAAATTTTTATGGAATATTCTCTTATGTGTAAACTTTCTAACATAGTTAGTTTCATTCAATTCTAGGTCACATAGTGCAAGTTTTGTCATAAACAACCTAGTCTGCCCAAAATCAAACTCAAAAACCTAGGTCAAAATTCCAAAATTCATATCTTTCTCAATACTAATCCAATGGCCTTATATTAATTATGTATGGAAAGCCCTGAATGTGTAGTTTCATATAAAAATAGTTTCATCAAATTTAAACTATTGTAGGCAGAGCTTACACTCGGCCATATGGACTGCTGAGAGATTTTGGTTTTCCAACCCCCCACATCTTTCTACTTTCACCCTTTCTTATTTCTTAATCGATTTTAACATCAAAAACAGCCAATAAACTAGCCAAAGATCATCATATTCGTTCAATCATCACATCAAGAAGTGAGAAAATAAAGCCACAATTAGCCATCCACAACTAGAATAACAAGAACAAAATTAAACCTCTACCTCTTTGTACGTGATTTTGCTAAGTTTTGGAGTTTGGATTGATGGAACCTTGTCAAGCTTGGAGGTTTGATGGAGTAGGTTAAGAGGAGAAGAGAAAAAGAGAAAAAGAAGGCTGGAATCAGAGGAGAAGGAGGCATAAGTCTGCAGGGAATAACAAAGAAAAATCTGATTTAAGCATTGAAGAGGTAGTTGGCTTCAAAGGTTGTGATTAGCTGATATTTTGTGGTTAAAGTTCAGCCATATCTCCCTCTTTTGTGGCCTTGGTGGCGCCACCTTTAGAGGCTTAAATGGCTGAGTATTCAACCATTGAGTTATAGGGTTTTGGGCACATAATTCTATTGGTTCGATTCCAAGAGTTTAAAATACCGTAATCTTGCCGATTTCCTTTAAATTAGTAAATCGGTTTAAGAAAATTCCTATGAAATCTCTTATACTTCTAACCTAGTTCCCTCATATCTAAACTCAATTAATTGCTAATTAATTGATCCTAAATAAATATTTAGTCGAATTTTAATTAATTTCAATTATTTAATAAAAATCGAATAATCAGGCAAAAAATGATAAGACAATTCTGGTGGATGTTACATTTTTAACTTCTCTTTCTTTAAGCAAAAGCAATATTTCACTTAGTTATACATTTTAAACCTTCATTTCCATATGTTTGAGGATTTAAAAGTCTTTTCTCTTTGATTCCTTGGAAGGTCATGGCCTTACATGGCTAGGTTTTTAATATTTTCTTTGTTTCCTTAGTCATCTAAGGTTACTAAGTGATTTAGTGAGTTAGTTTGGGGCTTCAACCTTGATAGTTTCACAATTTTAAACGTTGTCCATTCATTATATGCTATGGCTGAAACCATGTAGGTGGCTACATACTTCATTTATTTTTTTTTTTACTTGCCACAAGATTGTGCAAATTCTTGTTTTATCACTTTATTCTTAAACAAGCATGTGTTCTCACCTTTGTGACCAAGCCAATAGCCCTAATTATTTACCCACAAGAAAGCTTACAAGGATTCCCTTGCTCTCCTTGGTTATGACAATTCATGGTTAAGTCATAGAGATTTGAACATCACTTGTTTCCTTTCAAGAAGCCATTTTTACTTTCTTTTTCATATTGGAACTTGTAGAATTCAGTTCTTAAGGACATTTAGCTTTCAAGTTAGTATCTTTAAAAGTGATTCTTTCAAAAAGGTTCCTTCTTATACCGTAAAACTGGAAATTTTTTATGAACACACCAAGAACAAGCAAGCGAAAACATGGACTTATATTTCTACAAATCATGGCCAAAAATGCATTCAAGAGGAAAAGCATAGTTTTTCAAAAAGGATGGACATATGACATTTCAACACTTTAGCCAAGATAAGGAAATATGGTCATGAGACCTCAAAGATCAAGAACCAAACAACCTAGCCATGGAGAAGGCTTGGTTATGGAAAAGAGAAAAATAAGAAGAGTGAAGATCGAAGAGAGGTTTCTCTTGGAGAACTTGAGAGAATATGAGTGTCAAAGTGAGAAGTGAAAAATGAGAAAATGAAGAGTGTATGTGTATGTTGTTAGTGCTGCAAGGGTGTTTGGTTTAGGGGTGGTTCATGCAAAAATTTTGCATTAGACCATTAACCAATGGACGTAAGAGTTGTGATTTGTTCCGTGGTTAAAGACTTAATCCAAGCCAATTTTGGTTAAAGGAGCTTTTGGAAATATTATCTCATGTGGATATTCCTCCAAATATGATATAATGTATCTATTGTATTTACCTTATTTGTCAAAAGCAGGAGACTTGTCAAGTTCCTACTTGGCCTTCATTATTTTAATTTAATCACTCATGATTGTATCTCTAATTACATGTAATTAGCTGCTATGCTTATGAGCATTTACTAATTATGGATTATTAGTAATGATCTCATGATTCTTTAATTTTTTTTAATTTTAAACTTGCTTATGTTTTTCTTAATCATGTTTCTAATACTAATTTGCAATGTTCATTTAGTGATTAGGCTTTACTTACTTTCTCTAATGTCTCATATTTTGACCTTTGTATTGACTATTAAGTTTTAGTTGGCCTGTTGACTCTTTTGTTGGCTTTTGACTTTCATTATTAGTGATTAATATTTAATTAGCCATTCATTAATCCAATCTCTTGGGGTTAACCGAGCATATTAGACTAAGTGAGTTCAAGGTTGTCACAAAGAGAGAGGAAGTGGGTGGGAGAAGGTGGTGGGGGTTGGTGGGTAAAAAAGGGTTCGGTATGGGAGGAAAGGTAAGGGGAGGGAGGAAGGGGGCTGGATGGAGATTATAGTGAAAAAAAAGGTGTTAAATTTTCTTCTTCTTTTTTTTTTTGAAAAAAAATTAGAGGGACTAAAACCAAAACAATTTATAAGTATAGGGATTAAAAACATATTTAAGTTATCAGTTAACGAAGACAGGCTTCTGGTAGGGACTAAAACCAAAACTTTTGGAGGTATTGGGATCAAAACCAAAAATTCAAAAAATTTTAAGAACTAAAACCAAATTCATAGAGACTAATATCATATTTAAGTTACCATATAGGAAGTATGACATAGCTCTCTGTCATCCATGTTATCACTTAACGGAGATAGACTAACAGTAGGGATTAAAACCAAAACCTTTTAGAATGTTCGGATGAAAAGCAAAAAAAAAAAAAAATTCATTCTTAAGGACTAAAACCAAAATTCACTTTTTTCATAGATACCAGAAATATATTTAAGCCTACAATATATTTCATAATTTTTTTTTTCTTTTGAGGGAAAAAACATACTTATATTAAGAAATCTATAAAGTCAATACATCAGACTAGAAAATTTTCTAGGAAAGGTGAAGGTAAATTATACAAAAACCACACTTTCAGGTATCCATTGCAACCTTCTCGCAAGGATGTAGGTAACAACATTAGCATCCCTATTGACAAAGGAAAATTGACATCTATAAAAGCATTTAGCATAGCTTTTAATATTTTCATATAGAGTTCCCAAATCAATACTAGGAGAAACCCTTTTGTTTAGCTCTTTTATGAGCTTCAAGCAATCTGACTCCACAACAATAGATATCCATCCCCTGTCCAGAGGAGGTCCCATGTAAAATATACTTACATAATTGGTCCAGGAGCACAGTCACGTGATGCTCCCAGACCATGTAAATATTTGTCTATCCAGAGCCCTCGTCATACCTTCCAATACTCTGATGCTTTCCATCATAATTGGGGGCAACAGCACATTACTCTTCATACTTCCTCCACCTATGAATCTTCCATTTGAACCTCTTACTCTCCAACCAAAGCCTCACATGCTAGATCCTGGAAAGTTGTTACATCGGAATTGATTTTCACGAACCCTTCTTAATATTTTTCATATTTTCAAAAAACTGAAATGTAATTTAACATATAATTACATTAATGATATTTTAAATCATAATAATTACGGTTGAATATTTGAGCTTTTTTTCAAGAAAAGGTATTTTTATTAAAAGCAATGTATAAAAAAATTTAAGAGAAAAAGATGAATTATTTTTGAATAAAAAATAAAACTAAAAAAATTGTTTTGGTACTTTTTTTAATACGCTAAACAGATTCACTTTAAAAACTTATTCTACAAAATGTTACACCATAAAATTATTTTTTAATTCTTAAACAAATATGTCCATAATAGATATATTGTTATGGTTTATGTTGATAATAAGTTGTCATGAAAAAAATTAATGAGTAATTAATATAATTATAATAATTCAAATGATAACATAAGTAAAATTATAAAATAATTAATTATGTGGAGTGTAAATAGATAAAAATTAATATACTTAATTAAAGTTTGAAAATAATAAAATAAAGAGTGCATATGTAAGGATAATTTAAGAATTTAAAGTTATAAATAATTAATAGGGCATGTGAATAGAGACTTGGGAGTACCATATATGGTTTTGTTATGAAATATTATTGAATGTAAATGTCCTTATCTTTAGTCTAATTTAGTTAAGATTTGATTAGATAGACTATATTATTAACTTCAAAATCTGTTATCAGATCTTATGTTATATCTATCACCCATTATCTATAAATAGACCTTTGGGTACTCTATGTATGACAGCTTTGAGAATATCAATAATAGAATTATCTCTTTCTTCTTTCCATCTTTATTCTTTTTACTGTTATTTTTACAACAATTTATCAGCATGAGACTCCACCATCCATGTGAAAGCTTGAGGTAAGATTATTTAACGAAGTGAAGGCTTGAGGTAAGACACTTTAAACATGTCAAGCTTTTTCAATTATGAATTGTGGATCTTGATATTTCATGAAAGAACTATTTATCTTGAATTATAGATGCTGAAATTCATATTGACTCAATAGGTTTTTGAGACACCATCAAATAATGAAATGTTGCATTCCAGTAGGATCGCACAAAATCTATCTTGATTCAATGTCTCTTGGAGACACTATTAAAAAAGGAAATAACATATCACAGCAAGATCTCACAAAATCCATTTTGATTCAATGAGTCTTGGAGATACCATTGAACAAGAAAATGACATTGCATCCCAGTAGAATAGTAAAAAATCTATTTTGATTCAATGAATCTTGAAAATACCATTAAATAAGAAAACACTACATCTTAGAAGGATTGCATAAAAAGCATTGATTTTCCTTTGTAATCACTTTTACAAAGGATTAATATTTGAATATTTTACTTTGAAATATTATGTCGGTCTTTACAGCTAGCTAAAGCAGATATTTGACCACAAAAAACAAAAGCCCATTCTGATTGGATTTATTTGCAATTTCAAGATTTTAAATCTCTAAGTGAATATAACTCCACAATGTTATAGAATCACCCCCATTTAAATTATTGGGGGAAATATTACTAATAAAGATATATCAAAAAAATATTCTCAAATTTTCATCCCTCGAATGTGCTCCTACAGTGGCAATATCAAGTAAAGGGCTTTACAAAATATTTTAAATTAAATTTATGCCTTTTTATGGCTGAAAAAAATAATGAGTTATTCACGAAAAGTCATGAAACACACTCTGTTAGCTTATATATATATATGATCGAGGTAAGAAGAAAATAATTATTATCGTTGTGGCATCAAAATACATTGGTCACGTACCTATTGTACTTTCAAATATTTAACTTGATCTTTATCAAATATCAATTAGAGTTACTATATTTGAATTTTAACTGTTAATATGCCTCACAATGCCAAAATCGTTGATATGCAATTGGAGTTACTATATTTGAATTTTAAAATCATTGATATGCCTAGATAGAATTTCAATTGATATGCTTATATAGAATTTTATATAGACAATTTCAAAATTGAATTTTCTTTTAGGGTGATATATCGTTGATATGTAATTTCAAAATGATGATATGTTTTCAAATTCAAGATTCGTTTCCTAGTATCTTGCTTTTCAGTTTCTTCTCATCCATGTATAAGAGTATAACTTGATATTTGAATTTCAATTTACGTTAATTGATAACATTGATCGATATATATATATATTCTTCTTTATTATAATTATAATATACGAATCTTCTTATTAATATACTTTATATTTTAATTGAATAAAATGATAAGGATAAATAGTGCAGATCTCTATCTTATAGATAATGCAATTGCACACACTCATGTATTAGAACACCCAATATTTATTTATTCTTCTTTATTATAATTATAATATACAAATCTTCATATTGATATTGTAACATCCCCATTTTACCTAAGTTAATTAGCTTGGTGTTCCCGGCTAATTAGAGAGAGATTAGCGATTAATTGAGAACTAATCGGCTAATCTCAAGAGCAAGAACAAGAGCTTAGTAAATTAAGTCTAGCCAACAATTTAATCGTAATGTCCTAAGCGTTTTAATAAAACCTTAATCGTCTAATCCTTAATTACTCGAAGGTGCCAAAACAAAAGTAAGACAACCTAACCTTACTAATTAAGTTTATAATGATTAAGACACTTAAGACAACTCTTGAAAAATTAAACCCCAAATTAAGCATATGCTTAACCGTAATGCAAGGTATCATAAAAAGTGTAATTGACAAGAGTTAACTCATGGGTAATTAAGCCAATTAAGTTAAATTACATTTAAATAATTCTAATAACATTTAGAGATAAAAGTTCTTCCATGCATATGCCCTAAAAAGACATACCAAGGAGGAGCAACATCTCACCCTTCATTCAATCTCTTTAATCCTACACCATTAGATCAAAAGCTAAGACTAGGATCCTTGTCATCCACCATTAGATCTTGACACTTGGATGAGTCTTAGACAAACAACCAAATCCTAAGAGGGGTACTCCCCTTTAACCCCTAGAGAAAAGCATAAATTGGGCATTAGAATGCCTCCAAGACTCAAGGAAAAACAACTCACCCTTTTACCCTAAGATCCCTAGCCCTTTTGCTTGAAAAAGAAGTAAGACACACCTACTCTCTCTTACTTCTTGAAGAAGCAAGGGCAATCAGCCCCTCCCCCCTTGTACGCCTCCTTCCCTCTCTCTTTCTCTCTTCATTTTCATTTCACTCATCCTCTTCTCTCTCCTCAATTTCAAAATTCTCCTCCTTCTCTCTAAACTCTCCAACTTCTCTCTAGAATCCTTCCACTTCTCTCATCCTTTCCTCTCCTCATCCCACTCACAAACTCTTCAAGAGCCACCATTTCTTGCTCTTGGAGAATCAAAGACAATCACATATCAAGCCTCTTTCAAGATCCAAGAGGAGGAGCACCACCACCATCATCTTTTTCCATCACAAGTTCCTTCAAAGAAAGCTTCTTGGTAGTGACTCTAAACCCTTTTTCTCTCTTGCTTTTCAAGCTTTAGAACTCCTATGCTCTCCATAGCTAGGTGGTTTTAAAGATTGATTATGGGCATCATAGTCATTCTTGTCATAAAATGAGATGTTGTTGCTAGTATGGTTGTTGTTGAAAACATGTTTTTCGGTTTGATGTGATGCATGGCTGAACTCAATATTTTTGAACTCCAACATGTTAGTTTTTCACTGATCTTTCATGGTATATGAGTGTTTTATAACTTGAGAATGGTTTCTTGAAAGTGAGGTTGAGTGTTTTGGAGAAAACATGAGAAAAATCAAAACGTGAAATCTGGATTTTCTAACAGTCTGTAAACCGAACGGTATAACTTTTCCCAGAAAACTCGGAAATTAGTGGAACCAATTTTATATGAAAGTAGACTCAGAGAGCTTTCCATGCATATAAAATACATAAGATTCGGAGTTAAAATGAGTGAGATATGATTTTTCAAAGTGGACTGTTCTCGGATTGGTTTCTGTCTGGGCAGTCTACACTAAAATGTGTATAACTCGAGCTACAAAAATGATTTTTGAGTGAGACCAAGTTTAAATGAAAGCTAAGACATAGGGGAACAAACCCCTAAAACAGTTTTCTCAGATTCCTTCTGAGCAATTATAATGAGAGGTCACAATCCACTGTACCGGGAGTGAACCTAGAAACTGAACAAGTCAGAATAAAATATGCATAACTGGAGTTAGAAAATGAATTTTTGAGTGGGACTTGTTTTGTTAAAAACTAGGCTCAGAACCCTGTAAGCATATAAAATTTCGCATTAAAATGATAAAATACCAAATTATGGTGAATTTTTAAAGTTACTGCCTAGGGTAAAAGTAAAACTGTCAAAACTTAACCTTAAGTAAGACTATGCATAAGTGACTTAAAAAGGTAAAAGGGCCTTAGTCTAAAGTAATGAAACTTCATAATTTACTTAATGAGGACTAGATAAAATAAAATACTAAGCTCACCTAATCCTTAACAAGAGAAGCGATTAAAACGAAAACCGAATGTAAATGTAGTTAAGGTACTAGATTAAGTTCATAAGATTCTAATCAACTATAATGCAAAACCTAAACTATAAATCTTCCAAATTAAAATATGAGAATCACATAAGTCAAGTTAGAATAATTGAGAAGAAGGAATCAATAAAACGAAAGCCAATGTAAAAGCTTGCACCTAATTTACTAAGCTAAGCTCATAAGACTTTGCTTGAGAATATGCCCATGTTTAGGTTGCAAGCATGATGTGATGATGATGTGATTATGATGCCATGATAATGATGATATGATATGATGATATGATGATGATGATATGATATGATGATATGATGATGATGCTGTGATACTGGTATTCTGTTTGGCAAAATTTTGGGAAGCTGCGGTCTAGCCGTTATGCTGCCCAAATTTTGTAGAAATTGTGGACTTAGAAATATTTTGCATCATAAGCTGTAATAAGAAGAGAAGGTAAACTAAGGGTGTGATCCTTCAAAAGGGAAAGTGACCCAAAGTAAGTTCCCCTCACCCATGACTCACATGAGGCATGGCAAGACCCAGCTAGTGTGAGTATAGGGGATAGGGCATACATGAGGCATGGCATGACCCAGCTAGTGTAAGTATCGAAATTTTATGGTGGCGACGGCCACGGTATGAGCTCATTACCACTTATGTTTAGTGGGTGAAAAGAGAAGGACTCAAGATGAGTCAAGTTAAGAAAAGAAAAGGACTTAAGATAAGTCAAGTTAAGAAAAGAAAAGAAAAGGGACTTCGGTCCAAACCTTTAAAGAGAAAAAGATAAGAGAAGCTTATAGTACAGTCATGCATGTTTTATGTGCTTACACTTATGCCCATGTATGTTATGATATAAATGATTAGAGAGTATGTTAAAATTGAATCCACTTCGGATACTCACATTTTCGAAAACCTAAGAACTGAACCTTATGCATGCCCACTGTTTTCATTATAAAACCGAAGTGGCTGGGACGATGACGATGACACCTCTGTGTCGGGTTTGAGTCCTACTGAGAAATCTTATTTCTCACTCTAGTTACTTTTCCGCATCGTCACCAGATTTTTGTTGGCACACCCAATGGAGTGGAGCTTGGAGCCACCGCACTACGAGCGGACGTACGACGTGGAATGCCAGACGAAGCTATTTTGGGACTCATAGCGACCGTCACTCTACATCTTCGCATATTCTTTTTGAGAGGAGCTTTGTCATTGAAGTCTGTAGTAGTACCTAGTACTTAGGTCATGGCATGACCATGAGCTTTCTTCGATGTAATGTTTATATATATATATATATATATATATATATTATGAACTCATATGGATGTAATGATTAGTTAATTAATGCAATGTATTTGTGAATTTCTATTTATTTACCTTTCTCTTGTCTTATGATATTTGGGTATTTATTTTATGCGACACGCTCTTTCTCTATCTACCTTCTCGCTCAAGGCTTTACTTTCCAAAGCGATGACGTATTTCACAAAAAGAAAAAAATCTTACTGTATTTTCCGCGTAATTTAATTTCAAGTGAAGTTTAATTTTCCATGAGCATAAGTAACAACTAATAAAATGCCGTAATACGACTTAAGCGTAGTATGGGTTTATTAGGGTGTTACAGATATAGTTTATATTGTCATTGAAGAAAATGATCAAGATAAATTGTGCATATATCTATCTTGCAGATAATGCAACTGCGCACACTATTCTTAAAAGTAAGATATACTTTACTCATCTGGTAATAGAAAAGCAAACGTTAGTACCATTATTAGTGTACCAAGATGTCTAAAGGCTCTGAAAGAGCTAATATTTTGTTTTGTAAAGAAACTCATTGAGTTTTAAATATATTTGTAAGCTTCGAATGAACTACAATTTTGTTTCTTAAATAAATTTATTGAGTTTTAAATATATTCATTCAAATGAATATTATTGAGATTATGAGTGAAGGAAATAATGGTCATCTCCATATTATAACTTGTGCTTCAGAAAAGAAAATTATAGTAGAGAAATTACTGCCACTTTCTTCCTATCTATATTATACTAATATTAGTACAATTGAATCGCAAGCTCTAGTAAACTAGAAGTTTAATTACTAGCCCAAATGATTTAACTTATCATTTGGCATGATCAATTGGGACATCCTAGAGCAATTATGTAATGCCCAAGTCGAGAGTGCATAAACTATGACACTTTGTCCTATCGGACCTCACGAAAGCTCTAAGTCTGGACCCTATGCCTTCTCGGAGGGCTATATATTTGGAACATTTTCCTGGAATTAAAAGTCCCGATAATTATTCATTAGATATCTAAGAATTGAAGAGTGATTTTTAATGAATTTTAAGAAGTTATTAAACCTTCCATTTTTAGCCCGGAAGTTTAAGAAAATGCAAATTTTCATAATTTTGTATTAAATCCAAAAGTTGGATTTTGATTCTTAAGGAGTTTGATTTTCCAATATTTTTATTGGATTCAAATGGGTGGTATTCCCTTAAGTTAATGGAGAGTAAAATAAATGAGGACATTTATATTTTAAAGTTAATGGAGATTAAAATAAATGAGGACATTAAAATGTAAATAAGTATATGATGATATTTGATAAGTGTTTGGAAGAGGAGAAAAAAAAGGGGGCACTGGGAGCCTAGGCACCCAAGACCAGCGCCTAGGCACTAGCTGCGCTGATGATTATTGAAGCTTCAGGTGAACGGGCACCTAGATGGCCAAGTCGCAAAGCCCAAGCTCAAGAACGGAATCTCGACCCTTCTCCCCCATTTCCAACATGTCTCTCTCTCTCTCTCTCTCTCTCTCTCTCTTCCTTCTTTCATTCTTTTCTTCCCCCTACATGATTTCTATCAACCCTTCACCATTTTTCACTCAATCCACCATCAAATTCATCTTCTTCCATCATCATCCTCATCATACCTTAGCTTGGTTCTCCCTTGAAGCTCTTTCTCTCCTCTCACTCCATCGCCTTCCTCTACTCTCTAGGATAATTCTTGAGCTCAACCCTCCTTATTTTGACATAGATTAACTAGTTCTTTCATGCATTCAAGGTTTAAGCTTATAAAGGGGGTTATGTAACAGCTTACCAGACAAAGTACTATGCTTAAGTCATAATAAATTATCTGATAAGTGATTACGTGTAATACTGGTTAAATTCTATTTTCTGTATTAGTATTAATTACTCGTATAAAAATGCTCAATCGTGTAGCAAAATTTTCTGCGTGTCGGCGGGATAGATGTTAGTTAATCAATAATACTGTGAATAATGTAACATTACTAAAAATACAATAAAGATAGAACTACTGCAAAAGGCATCATAAATATATACATAGACATTTGATTTTAAAGTTTGTCAAAATGATACAGGGTAACAAAATGAGGCCGCTAATACAAAACAAAATGGCCAGTTTCTATGAACAGCACCCCAAGTGATCCCCATGGGACATTTCATATACATTCCTAACATCTACCCATCCGCCCATGACCCAAACTGCCAAAAGAGGGTTATTCTATACATCTAACCTTACTACAGCATGCACGCTATCTAAACAGAATCTAACGAAAGGAACCTGTTCGCTATGGTGGCGTTCGCTGGAGGGTGACCGACACTAGGAGCAGAGGATGATGAAGAAGAACTCGCCGCCTCGGACGGATCCTCCTTCGAGATCAAGGCTGACGACATCGGCTGCGGTGGTGAAGCAGAAGGGGCCATGGGAACTGGAGCTGCTGGTGCTGCTAGTGGTGGTGGAAATGGATGGGCCATGTGGAGGGGTATGGCAATGTAGGGAGCAGCAGGATCAAAGAGAGGATGCATAAGTGGAATGGCAAAATCTTGCTGGAAAAAGAAGCAGAGGCGGAATGGACATCGGCCGGAGATATATACAGAATCCAAAAATGGGTCAAGGTGTATATGTAGCTCAGGGAACTCAATGAATAGCACCCCGGTCGCTGTGTGCTCCATGGTCTAAGAATGACGCGGAACATACAATAGGGTGAGAAATGAATATTTCCCAATAGAAATTCCTAGCTTTTATACATTTGTCATCGCTGTCATTCCCAGTTGGTTCGGTCATGCAATATTTTTTCAAATAGTACGGTAAAAAGATAATATTCAACTTAAATACTTGTTTGTAAAGCATAAACCGAAACAAATTCAATTTTAGTTGACAGATACACTAATATACTCAAGCAGTAATCATGGTGGAACAATAGCATGTTAAGAATAATAAACAAGGATCTAGAACAATCAATAGAGAAGCATTACACTATACATATGCATGTGCAATTAGAAAATGTATCTTATTCTTGGAGGCTTTCGTCTATTAGAACTTATTTCCATCCTTGGTCCCCTGAGAGTCATTGGCCATATACTCCTGGGTAATAGTCCGCTTTTCAGGACCAAGCTCATTCCTATACAAGATGGCCGGGTTTACTTTCCCTGACCTTCCCATTGATCTATTCCCTTTAATTTATTCCGGGGTTGGCCCAAGTGATATGGAATCCTTTATAATATCATGAAATGGATGCACATCTAACTATTCTTCAAATATCATGTATTCATGCTATTATGAATTTCACAACATATGAACTTCTTACCAAAATTTCGGCAACATAACGGATCGAGTTCGCTTCCCCATGAATAGTGCCAGACAACCAATATAATTGCACAACTTGTAATTTCAGTATAGATATATATATATATATATATATATATATATATATATATATATATATATATATATATATATATATATATATATATACATTCATAGCATCATTCAACAATTTCAAATCAAGCATCAATAAGGTTTCAGTTTATTCCTCCCTGTTCTGCCCGAGTTTGGTATGCCCCAGTTTTTATTCAATTCAGCTCATTTAAATCTAATTTTTTGATATGACACAACCTTATATGTCTAGTTTCTAACCCTTTTAGTCCCATCTCATTTTGATGTGTATAACTCTAGATATAAACAATTAACCTCAGACTGCCCTGTTCTCAACTAGAATTGGGTCCTTATAAGTAAAAATTCACTAAAAATGGAAAACTAAGTGAATTCATATGAAATTTACATCAAATTAAAGTTATCAGAACAAGCTTTCAAATGAATTAAGTTTCGCATAAGTATATTTGACTTATGAGTATCCAAACTTGGCCCTACTAAACTATCTTGGTTCAGCTCTGTTTAGTCTTAAGCCAATTTCCTTAGTGCACTAGGAGCAAACAGCTATGAGTTTGGTTCTGAAATTTTTATGGGATATTCGTTTACATGTTATCTTTCAGAAAAACTTAGGTTCACTTAATTTGAAGTTGTATAGGATGAGTTATACCCTTCTCAACTCATATTACCTGGATAGGAATCCAAATTTCTAGGTTAAACTTCAAAAATTCATAACTAATTATATACTAATCCAATGGCCTTATATGATATATGTATGGAAAGCCCTAGATGTCTAGTTTCATATAAAAATGGTTTCATCCAATTTAAACTGCAGTAGGAGGAGCCATACACTCCACCGTACGGACCACCGAGGAAAATCCTAACAGCTTCTAGATTTGTCTTCCTCCTTCAAGCTATTTGCTCTCAATTCCAATTTTAATCACAATATACATGCAAAACCAGTCACAAAACATCATCACCACTCTACAAAACATCAATATTTAAGATTATGCATGCTCACCATGTAGCCCCAAATCAGAGAAAATAAGAGGAGAAGTAGGATTTCCTACCTTGTCTTATGCAATTTGTGTTGATTTTGTGTCTTTGATGGTGGTGACTTGGGATGAGACTTGAAGATGGACAAGAATGGAGTGGAAATGAGAGTAAAAAGGAGAGAAAGAGAAGAGCTTCAGCAGCTGGAAGGGTGGCCGAAAATTGATGAGGAGAAAAGGACAAAAAGATGAAGATATTTGAAGGTTACTTGGTTTTGATTGGTGGACCTAACTTGGTCATAAAATCTGGTTTAACTTCCTATCATCAAGGGCTATCAAGGCACCACTTGAGGGAGGTATTTGGCTAAATCTTAGCCGTTGATTCTAGGGCACTCATAGAAAAATTCTACTAGTCCGGTTCCGACAGTTTAAAATACCGAAATCTTACCGATTTCCCTTAAATCGGTTAACTGGCTTGAAAATTTTCTGTGGGGTTTTCTATGCTCCTAATCTAATTCCATCAAGCCTAATCCATCTAAATCACACTTAATTGACTTTAAGTAAATGTCTAATCAGATTCTGATTAAACTCACTTATTCGATAAAACCAAACAATTCAGTTGTTAACGATAAAATTTTTCGGACATTACAGGTTAGGGCTTTAGAATTGGGTGGTTTTGCCCTATGAGGCTAATCCTAATAAACTCTTACAATAGTTAAGTTGTGAGAGTCTAATATATATATATTGTTATGTTAGATACTCTCCAGAATCCCTTAGTGGCTCTAAGGCTTTATAGAGCTCGAGCTTCTTCCTTTCCAGACTTAAACTATGAGTGATAATATCTCTATAGATTATTTTGAGTATATGCATGATTTTAAAAATATTATGTTTATGGTTATACTATTAAATGTTGAAAGTTGAAATTGCGTCTTATTAAATTCTTGAAGGGCAAAAAGATATTACTCCTCTCTCTCTTTATATATGATTATGTATGTATATGGGACAAGTGCCTTAGAAGCTGATTTCTAATACTTGAATGGTTTGATGGAAAAGATGTAGTTCATGTTATTGGAAATTGATTATATAAAGGTTTTGAAACTAATATGATGTTTAGAATTTATATATTTCTATAAAGCAAGTTTAATACTGATTTCCATGAAATTCTAAAGTTTTAAAGAGTTTGAGCAAGGTATCTACAATCAAGGACTTGATTTCAGGAGATAGTTTGAATTTAATGTTTTATGGAAGAGCTGTAGATACCTTAAGATGAAAAGTTCGAAAGCAGTATACTCTAAACCTATGTTTGCTAAGAATATGAAAGTTTTCTTAAATCTTATTATGTGTTAAATGATATGAGCAAAAAAGTATATGAATTAAGATAAAGAAAAGTTTTAGTGACAATGTTTTAGCAAAGAGTTAAATTTACCTAAGCGGAGAAAACTATGTTAGAAACTGCTTGCTAATGGCAGTTAGCATTAGCCTTGGTGAACCTTGAAAAGCCCAGCTAGCAGGGTGGTTGCTAGCCCAATATGTTTGGCTGACATGTCTGAAATAAATATGAACACCCTAGGGACAATGATATGTAATGCCCAGAAGTGATTGATAAAGGAACCATATTTAGAGACGGCGATATGTAACGCCCAGATGTCGAAAGGATTAGAATATAGATTCTAAATAGGATCTTCGCTTTAGTTTTATTATGATTTGAAACAAGTATTTACTTTTCATATTATGAGAAAGTATTTCTATCTTTAAGACCAGTTTTTATATCCTTATTATATGTGATTTATTGTAGCTAGTTTCAAAAGTATTATGCTTATATATGTTATGAAGAAATTTTTATCCAATTGAATTAAAAAAGTGATTTAAGAACTATGAATGTTTTAAGGACAAACTATACTTCAGGTATGTTTCACCAGAATTTTATAATATGCTAACATATAGACAAAGATTAAGAAAAGATGTATGAGTTTTTGAAGAAACTTATAACGATATATGTGCTAAAAGTTTATGTTTAAGCTGTCCTACTCCTGTTATAAATATATTATCCCTCACTGAGTCTATATAACTCACTCTTTCTTTCTCTTCATGTTTTTAAACAGGTATAAGTTATGCTTCTGTGCCCCTGACCAACTGAAGTCATTGGGTATTTTTATGATTCCACATCCTTGTTTGTATGGTTGCCAAATGTTATCCACATGGAGATTTATACTGCTTTGTATACAATTGTATATACAATCGTAGTAATGCTCGATTAGCCTATCGGCAGGGTCCCTCCTGTATGTGTTTATGTATTGTAATGAAAGTGTAGTTGTTTTAGTTATGACTAGTTTGATTAGTAATGACTATGGATTTGTATTCATATTTTCATAAGCATGAGTGTGTCTTATACTCCTTTGTTGTGTGTTGTGGGGTGCAATATGAGAATGCTTGGATCCCCAATGATTTTGTGTAGTTGTACTCTTTGTGTCGGTAGAGAATTCTCATCTGGGAATAGTCCTAAATACAAAGAAAACTCTACTCAATTTTCTTTAGAAATGGTCTAATATAGGCTTACTAGGGACATGTCCCTATGCGTTGGTCACGATCCTAGTTGGGTCGTGACAAATTATGAGAAGTTATTAAATGCTCATATAGGCACTCATTGAATAACCAGAAGATTTTTCAATCTAATGATTTTTCTTGTGTTGCATGCTCTCAAGGTAAACTAATTATAAGGCTATCACTAGTAATATTGGATTTGAATCTCTTGAATTCCTAGAAGGAATTTAAAGTGATATATGTGGACTAATTCATTTACCACATGAACCATTTAGATATTTTATGATTTTAACAGATTTAGATATTTTATGATTTTAACAGATGCATCTATGAGATGGTCACATATGCATCTATGAGATGGTCACATATGCACCTATTATCATCTTGCAACCTGGAGTTTATGAAATTCCTTACACAAGTTATTTTACTAAGAGCACAATTTCTAGATAATATAATCAAAATAATTTGTCTTGATGATACCAGTGAATTTATTTCTCAAGCAGCCAAATATTTTCTATTTAAGAATTTTTGGATATGTGATACATGTTCCAATTGCCCCCACCTTATTGCACCAAAATAAGACCCCATAGAAAATTGGGAATATATGTTAGATATAACGTAGGGCTTACAGAAGATCCTATGCTTCAACTAGCTTGGAGACACTGATTGCTAACATGCACTAAAATCTGAAAAGGAAGAAATAAAGAGTAAGTCAAACAGACTCAATGAGCAATAATATACCCATAACAGAAGTGGGACAAGTATAAACACAAGTGTTTCATAAATAATTGTTCATAATAACATTCCTAGTGTAATAAAAAAAAATATAGAAATAGCAGTTCCTGTCTCGCATAGTTGTCAATAGCACTTGATCATGCCGCTATCGTGCCATCACTATGCGAAGTAGGGGTCCGCTGCTATGGAGCTCGAGGGGCTTCGCATTTTGGTGTCACGACTGCGATCGTGAAAAAGACGGTTCTAACCTTGTGTTTTGGCCATTCTGCACAATCTGAAGGGGCTGGAAGGTCATTTCATCCTTCCCCCCTTTTATTCCTTAATCGCCCTTCAATCTCAAGGCTTTTCTCTTCATCTTTGCTTCGTTCTTCACTCCTTTTCACTCAATCTTCTCTCTCATCACCCCCCACTCTCCGATGAGCCTTCAAACTCCAATGGCGGCGACAACAACAGCTGCAAGATGTAACATTCACCAGAATTTTTTTATCATTTTTTGCCTAATTGTTCGGTTTTCATCAAATAATTGAAGTTAATTGAAGTTCAACTAAAATGGACATGATTTTCAACCTCCGAATTGAAAATGGACACGAGTTCCATGAGTTCCGACCTCCAAATTGATCTCCAAGTTCAACTAAAATGGACATGAGTTCCGATCTTAGAATTTATTTTTAAGTTTCAAATAAAATGGACATGAGTTCCGACTTTAAGTAGAATAGAGACGAGTTCTGATTTAAGATAGAATGGAAACGAGTTCCAATTTTTAGGCAAAATGGAGAATAATTTAGCCACTAAAGAAGGAAACATGGCTGAACTCTACCCACAAAATTTCAGCCAATCAAAACTCACAAAGCCAACTACTTCTTTAATGCTTAAATTAGATTTTTCTCCCTTATTCCTTGCTGATTTGTGCCACTCTTTCCTTGCTTCAGTCTTTTTCTTCTTTTCTCCTCTTCTTCTTCTCTTCTTCTCTCAACCAACTCCATCACACCTTCAAGTTTGATAAGGTTCCATCAGTTCAAACTCCAAAACTTGGCAAAATCACATACAAAGAGGTAGAGGTTCAATTTTGTTCTTGTTATTCTGATTGTGGATAGCTGATTTTGGCTTTATCTTCTCACTTGTTAATGTGATTAGTGAATGAATATGATGAGCTTTAGCTGTTTTTGTGTTTAAATTTGATTAAGGAGTAGGAAAGGGTGAGAATACGAAGATGTGAGGGGTTGGGAGACCAAATTACCTTAATAATTCGTACGGCGAAGTGTACGGCTCCACCTATAGCCATTCAAATTCGATGAAAATATTTTTATATGAAACTAGACATTAAGAGCTTTCCATACATATATCATATAAGCCAATGGATTAGTATTGAGAGATATATGAATTTTGGAATTTTGACCTAGGTTTCTAAGTTTGATTCTGGGCAGACTAGGTTGTTTAGAGTAAAACTTGCCCTATATGTCTTGGAATTGATTGAAACCAACTTTTTTAGAAAGATTATACTAGATGAACATCCCATAAGAATTTCGGAGTTAGATACGGTCCTGTTTGCCCCCAGCGGTTCAGAGAAGTTGCCCTATGTCCAAATTAGGCCAAAATAGGGCAGTTCAAGAAGGTCAAATTTCGGGGTTTATAACTCAAGCTCTACTAAAGCAAATGAAATAGAACTTATTGAAAATGAAATCTTGTCCTATTAGCTTTAATAGGATACCAATTTTGTATGATTTGAGTTGGTTTTCGATTTTTAGTAGATTTTTACTTTTAAGTATGTAATTCTAGCCAATCTCAGGGCAAGCTAAGATAAAACTTAAATAACTTGAGCTATACTTATCAAAATTAGATGAGACCAAAGAGGTTAAAAAATAGACACATAAAACTCTAACATATCCAAAATTGAGGTCCAGATGAGTTAAATAGAAATTTTAGCTTGATTTACAAAAACTAGGTTGAATGAATGAGTTGGGACAGCAACTATGTGTTAAATGTGAAAATTATTCCTATGAGATTGATGATGGAGATTGTGGATGACATGTTATGAGTTTTCTAAAATTTTGGTATTCTAAGTACTGGCACTATTCATGGGGAAGCGGACACATTCCATTATATTGCCAAAATTTTGGTAAATCTTATGCATGAGTTATAATATATATTGAGATCCATGTGCATTTGCAAGAAGTCCATAAAGGTTATGTTATGAGTTCATAAAGGTTATGTTATGATGAAATGTTCCATGATACTTGGGTTAGCCCTGGATTAAAGTTAAGGGGAATAGATCGGTGGGAAATATTCCTATATAGGAAGGAGCTCGATCCTGAAAAACAGACTATTACCTACGAGTCTGAATAGCCAAGAACTCCCAGGGGACCAAGAAATTGAAAAGTTTATGAAGATAAGTTCGAGAATGAGTTTTGCATGATCACATTGAATAGTTGTTATAAGTTATTTACAGTATGATTGTTATGTTTACTTACTGCTGTATGTTCATTTGTTCTGCTCATTATTCTGTACATTACTATTTAGTAGTTATTCTATTTCTTTTGCTATTTTAAGTAAAATTGAATATTTCCTCCGACCAGACATTTTTCTTAAACCTATTAAATGTGGATATTTCAATTTGATGCCATGCTTTATAATTAAATAAAAATTGAGACAACTGAGAATAAATGTAACGTCAGTGGAATACCATACGTGAACCCTACTAAGAATTTCTTTAAATTCTCACCTCACTTTGCATTTCCGCATCATTCTGAGACGTTGGTGATGGACTCGACAACCACCCTATTTATTGAGATTCCCGACCTGCAGCTCCACCATGATCCCATAGTGGATTCGCTGTACATAGCCGGCTCCTGCAATTTCCATCTCTACGTTTTTAGCAATAGGAATTTTGTTGTTCCCCTATTCCACCTTGTTTTTCACCCTGTCGCTCCATATTTTGCGGTCCCATTGCATATGGCACACCCTCCTCCAGCACCTCCAGCGCCCGCAACACCTGCCGCACCTGCCAGTCCTTCGCCCGAGTCACCTCTGTAGATGGTTCCAGATATTCCGCTCAATTCTGAGAGCGATCCTTCGGAGGCTACCGGCTCATCATCCTCCTCCTTGGGACCTAGTATGGACTACTCCCCAGTCGGGCCTGGTGTGGCCAACAGCTACTTGACCGAGTAGGTCCCGACTGAGAGTTATATTGTACAGCATGGCCCTCTTTTGGCAATGTACAGCATTGGGTCATAGACTTAGCCGCAGGTATATCGGTTAGTTTGAAATGTCCTATGAGGACCCCATAGGATCAATTTGACTGACACAGGCTTTCTTTTTGGTACACCGGCCCCACTTATGTATCCTATTTTACATCTATACATAAACTGAAGCGTTGACTTCTAACATAATATATATATATATATATATATATATATATATATATATATATGCAGTTAATGATGTATTATCATCTGTATCTTTTCTATTGTGTTTTCTATAAATTTTGTTACGTTTTGCGATGTTGCTCACGGTGATTCTGTACAGCACACCGTTTCACCTATTTACAAAAAAAAAAAAAGAGAGAGAGAGGTGATATGATAAATAAATAGTAAGCAGAGTATCAATACAGTAACATAATGTACTTAATTTCATGCTATGACTTAAGTATAACATTAAATTGGTAAGATGTTACATTATTAGTATCATAGCAATTCGTCCTAGCTAAGGCCTGAGGATTGGACTGACTATGCTTTGTGCATATTCTGTGTTTTTAGATGATGGCATGCACTAAATCTTATCTGGAAGTTGAGATATAGGTGTGCATGTGTATGAAGTGCCTGACCGTGTGAGCTGTTATTTACTAGCACATCAGACTTAGTATCGAGCCTGATCAACTCAATAACTTTTGTTTTGTGTGCTCAGAACTTAATGACTTCCAGAAGGCGGGGTGGGCCATGCACGGAATCTGCTCAAGAGGACCCGGCTGACTTCGTGGACACGATACGAGAGATGGCTCATGCAATGCGGGAACAGGCTGCAGCAGCTCACCAGATGATGGATCAATTGGGCAGGTGACCTGAGGCAAGCGGTGGAGGAAATCCACATGGCCCCAAAGCTGACTTGGACTACCTTCAATTTGCTGAGTTCAGAAAGGCAATCCTGCCCAACTTTCGAGGAGCCTACAACCCAGATAAGGCTGATGAATGGATCAAGGCTATGGAGAAGATTTTCTCTATCCTCGATTGTTCGGATCATCAGAAGGTGACCTTTGCCAGCTATATGGTTGAAGCAGATGCAGAGCTTTGGTAGAACGGCATATGAAGATTATTCGAGGAATCTCATACAGCAGTCACCTAGATAGTGTTTAGAGAGGTTTTCTACCAAAAGTACTTCCCCGCCTTAGTTCAAAATGCTAAGGAGTTGGAATTTATGCAGCTCCGTCAAGGAAATTGGACGATATCTGAGTATATTGCCAGGTTTGAAGAGTTATGTAAATTTCCTACAATTTACCAGACGAATCCTGATGAAGCTTGGAAGTGTGTCAAATTCGAATGAGGGTTATTAGAAGATATTCTTACCGCAATAAGGCTAATGGAGATTAGAGATTTCCCCACATTGGTAAATAAATGCCAACTTGTGGAAGATTGCAACTTGAAATTAGATGTAGCCAAGGCATCTGGTGGCAGCTTCAAGAAAGGGTTGGCACCGTAGGGCCCAAGGTTCAAGCCCAATTTTCAACAACATAGAAGATTTCAACTCATGCGCAATAGAGGCAAGCAGCCCTAGAAGCCTTTCTTGAATTTGACTTGCACAAAATGTGGTAAGAACTATGGTGATCGGCCGTGTTTGGCGGGCCAAAACATCTGCTATGGGTGTGGCAAGCCAGGCCACAAAATTTATGAGTATCCAACCAGGAATCCACCATAGCTATCTAGACCACAACGTCAAGGACGGGTCTTTACGATGAATGCAGAAGAAGCTGATAAGTTCGAAGGACTAATCCAAGGTACCTCTGAAGTGGATGGTGAGATTCTAACTGTACTTTATGATTTGGTGCCTCTCACTCATTTACTTCTCTTGACTATTTAGCTATTTTGCGATTACCAATTTCCGAATTGCCTTATAATCTAATGGTTTCTACTCCTACCAATGAAGTTGTTAAAACTAGTCAAATTTGCATCAATGTTCCTCTTCGAATTGAGGACAGGACCTTTGTAGCCAATTTGATTTGCCTACCTCTATCTGGACTTGATATAATTCTGGGCATGGATTGGCTTTCCGCTAATCGAGTTATACTCAACTGTTCTGATAAGATGATGGTATTCCCCTTTGTCTTATCTTCTGAACCCCAAGTCTCAACACTTTTCTATCCGAACTCTTTATTAGTAAACTGTAGTGGGTCGAAGAGTCAAGGATACATCCTCCTATCAGCTAATCTGACAAAAGTTGAACAGAAACTGGAGGAGAACCCAGTTGTTAGGGAATATCCCGTCATTTTTCTAGAAGATATTACTGAATTCCCTCCTAAGAGAGAAATTGAGTTCACCATCGAGTTAGTTCTAGGTGCGGGACCAATATCTATAGCTCTGTATTGAATGTCACCTTTGGAACTGACAAAACTAAAGAAACAGATTGAAGAAATTTTGGAGAAAGGATTCATATGGCCAAGTGCACCGCCATGGGGAGCTCTAGTTTTGTTGGTTAAAAGGAAAGATGGGAGCATGCGCTTATGCATGGATTATAGATAGCTGAATAAACTGACGATTAAGAATAAATATCCACTGCCAAGAATCGATGATGTAACATCCCCATTTTACCTAAGTTAATTAGCTCGGTGTTCCCGGCTAATTAGAGAGATTAGCGATTAATTTAGAACTAATCGGCTAATCTCAAGAGCAAGAGCAAGAGTTTAGTAAATTAAGGCAAGTCAACAAGTGAAGCTTAAGGCATTAAAAGTTACAATTAAAAGCCTAATTGCCCAATCCTTATTAATTCATGATTTAGAACATAAAATCAAAGTGATCTAACCTAATTTACTAAGAGCACATAAGTCTCAAAAACTCAATCACATTAACCCTCACATCTTCTTATATAATTAAAGAGGAAAATCCTTCTTAATTAAAATGTGCTAATGAGTAATTTAAACTAATTGAATTAATTAGCATCTAGATAATTGTAACAATTATAAAGATGTAGAAACTTCCCTTTAATTATTGTTTGAAAGTTTGGTCAAAGCAAGAGCCACATCTAACCATTCAATTGCCTTCTCATCATACACCACTAGATCAAGAGTCCATGTTAGTAGAACCCTTAAGTCATGACAAGAGTTGTACTCTCCTTCATCAAGATTGTGACACTTGGAGTGATCACAATCATCCAATGCCAATCCAAAGGTAGCTCATGCTTTTAACCAATTGACAAAAACACCACAAAGCCTTTTACCCAAGTACCAAGACTCAAAGGAAACACAACACCCCCTTTTGCCCCATGGTTTTTCCCACTCCTTAGCTTGTGTAAGAAGCCAAAGTCACCTCACCTTTCCTCCCTCTTTTGTGCCACCCATCAGCCCTCCTCTCTCCTCATTTCATTCTTTCACTCCTCTCACAAAGACACACACACAAAGCTCTCTCCTCTCTCCAAGACCCATTCCTCTTCTCTTGTTCTTCCAATCTTCCTCATTCTTCTTTCAATCTCCCTACTACTTCTCACCTCATTTCCATCACCAACATCATCATCCCTTCAAGGACTACCATTTTTGGTCCTTGGAGAAACAAAACTACTCATACACAAGCCTCAATATCAAGCTCAAGGAGAAGGAGGCTATCTCCAACCATCTTCATCTTCCAAGCCTTCAAGAGGAACTTTTTGGTAGTGACTCTAACCCTTCCTCTCCATATATTTTTCAAGAACTAGAACCCCTAAGCTCTTCATAGCTAAGTGGTTTTAGGACTTGCTTCAAGGTCTCATGACCATTCCTTGTTCTATGAGCTTTCTTGTCTTGTTGAAAAGTGTTGTTTTGAAAGAAAATCTTGTGGCATGATGGTTTTATGTGTCTTGCTTTATTTTGTTTTCAAAATACTGATTTGGTAACTAAAACATTGATGATAATGTTGAGATAAAACATGAAAATGGTGTTTTAAAGTGATATAACAATTTCTCCATAAGCTTGAAGTGAAAAACTTAAAGACTAGTAAATCTGGAATTCTGGCAGCCTGTAAATCGTGCAGTATATTTATTGCTATAAAACTCAAAATGCAATGAAACTAATTTTCTGTGAAAGTAGACTCAAAGATCTTTTCATACATATAAAATATGCAAGATTTGGTTTCAAAATGAGAGAGATATGAATTTTTAAAGTCTGCTGTTCCTGGATGGGTTTCTGTCCGGGCAGTAGGTAATAAAACGTGTATAACTCAAGCTATTCATAACATTTTTGAGTGGGACCAAGTTTTTTGGAAAGCTAAGACATAGAGGAACATCCCCATAAAACAGTTTTGTCAGATTCTTTGTGAGGAGTTCACAGTAAATGTTAAAAGTCACTGACCCGAGATGAACTTTCAAATCTGAACAGTCAGAATAAAATATGCATAACTCAAGCTACAAAATGAATTTTTGAGTGGGGTTTCTTTTGCATAAAAATAGACTCAGAGAAGGGTAAGCATACCAAAATTCGAAACCAAAGACTAAAAGATGAAACTATGGTGAATTTTTGAAGTTACTGCCCCACTGTAAAAGTAAAACTGGTTAGGGTAAAAGTTAAAGGTTAATGAAGAATAAGCCTTAAGACATTAATACCCTTATACTAAGTATTAGAAAACCTTCATAACTCAACTTAAAAAGTATCAAAAAGTATATTAGATAAAAGTGGCCCTACAACAATCAAAAGAGGATATCCAAGAGGTAACCTAAATTAAAAGCTTGCACCAAATTTACTAAGCTAAGCTCATAAAACTTTGCTTGAAAATATGCCTATGTTTATGTTGCAAGCATGATGTTATGATGATGATGTGATTATGATGCCATGATAATGATGATATAATAATGATGATATGATGATGATGATATGATATGATGATATGATATGATGCTGTGATACTGGTTTTCTGTTTGGCAAAATTTTGGGAAGCTTCGGTCTAGCCGTTATGCTGCCGAAATTTTGTAGAAATTGTGGACTTAGAAATATTTTGCATCATAAGTTTAATAAGAGAAGATTCAATAAAGTGTGATCCTTCAAAAGGGAAGGTGACCTAATTTGAGTTCCCCTCACCCACGACTCACATGAGGCATGGCATGACCCAGCTAGTGTGAGTATAGGGGATAGGGCTTACATGAGGCATGGCATGACCCAGCTAGTGTAAGTACCGAAATTCTATGGTGGCGACGGCCACGGTATGAGCTCATTACCACTTATGTTTAGTGGGTGGAAAGAAAGGACTTAAGATAAGTCAAGTTAAGGAAAGAAAGGGACTTCGGTCCAACCGAAGTAAAGAGTATAACTCTCAACATGTTTATGTATGTTATGAATAGTCATATAAGCTTTCATGTATGCCATGATGTTGTTAATACCACGAGGATAAGTACTAAAAATGGAATCCACTTCGGGTAGTAATGTTTTCGAAAATCAAATAATTGAACCTATTGAATGCCCATAGTTTTCATTCAAAAACCGAAGTGGCTGGGACGATGACGATGACACCTGTGTGTCAGGGTCGAGTCCTACTGAGAAATCTTATTTCTCATCCTTGTTGTTTTTCCGCCTCGTCACCAGATACTCAAGGAGCCTCACGTGGCATGGAGCATGGAGCCTCCCCACCATGAGTGGGCCTATGATGAGGGCGCCCACGCTATTGTGGCCACGACCACCACGATAGTCCGCACATACTTCTACCCGGGTCGAGTTTTTGAGCAGGAGGAGCCAGAGATCCCGCCTGCCCCTGTGGACGTATCATCGGCACACCTTGGACAGCCGCTAGGTCCTTGGGATTTCCCGCCCGAGCCATTGCCCGAGATCGAGATGGAGCCTATGTCTCCAAGTCTACCCGTAGCCGAGCCCGTGCCACTGCCAAGAGTCCCTGTGATCGAAGTGAGTTCAACCGCTACCCCTAGAGCCGCAGCCGCTTCGCCGCCGCTCCCCGAGTACCAGCCTGTCGCATCTGAGGAGGATCCCTCCGAGGCACATTCTTCGATGGGTAGCTATACTCCGGGCCGTCACATTCGTCGCGTAGAGGTCAACAGCCGGCACCCTCGCATCATCCATACTCCTCACGTCCCCCGAGGCCGAGCAGCGTGGGGGACCAGGCATTCGAGGACCTGAGTCCATTCGATGGAAGGGCGTGGAAGGGGCAAAGAAGCCAGCATATGTCTACGTGGGCCTATCCCATTATTGCTCCTTATCTGTTGTATTTCATTTTGTACTAGACCTTGTTAGACTTGTACTTTTGATATTTTGGGGCCATGGCATGACCATGAGTTCCCTTTTATGTATTTGTTGGATATTATGCGGATAATTATATTATGTGGTTGATGTTGTAATTTGAATGCATGATATTACGATTTATCTCTTGTTCCTTCCTTTTATACCAAAATCTTTGCGATACGCTCGTTTACCACTATCTTCTCGCGCAAGGCTTTACTTTCCAAAAGCGACGACATATTTCAAAAAAAAATTTACTGTATTTTCCGCGTAATTTAATTTCAAGTGAAGTTTAGTTTTTCACGAGCATAAGTAATAACTAATAAAACGCCGTAATATGACTTAAGCGTAATATGGATTTATTAGGGTGTTACAGATGACCTCATGGAACAACTGCAGGGTGCAATAGTATTTTCCAAAATTGAGTTGCATTCCGGATATCATCAAATTCGAGTCCGGGAACAAGATATCCCTAAGACAGCTTTTCGAACTCGTTACGGACACTACGAGTATACCGTGATGTCGTTTGGGCTGGCAAACGCACTAGTAGTATTCATGGATTATATGAATCGGATATTTCGCCCATATCAAGACAAGTTTGTAGTGGTTTTTATCGATGATATACTTGTCCATTTGATGATAGAGCGAGAGCACGCGAAACACTTGTAGCTGGTTCTACAAGTTTTAAGAGAAAAGACACTTTATGCTAAGTTATCCAAATGTGAATTTTGGATGGAAAAAGTAAAATTCTCGACCATGTAGTATCCCATGGGGGGATCTCTGTAGACCCTAGCAAAATAGAAGCAGTACTAAATTAGGAGAGGCCAACCATAGTCACTGAAGTTAGGAGTTTTTTGGGATTAGCTAGATATTATCGACGATTCATTAAGGATTTTTCCCGAATAACCTTGCCTTTGACCAAGCTAACCACGAAGAATGTTTCATTTGAATGGACACCGGACTGCAAGCAGAGTTTTCAAGACTTGAAAACGAGGTTAACCATGACACCAGTGTTAGCCTTGCCAGACCCTCATGGACCATTTGAGGTCTATTGTGATGCTTCCAAGCAAGGGTTAGGATGCGTGTTGATGCAAGCCGAAAATGGGGTCGTTATGCCTCTAGGCAATTAAAGCCATATGAAAGGAATTATCCTACACACGATCTCGAGTTAGCAGCCGTAGTATTTGCTTTGAAGATATGGAGACATCACCTTTATGGTGTGAGGTTCGAGGTTTTTTCTGATCATAAAAGTTTAAAGTACCTCTTTGATCAGAAGGAATTGAATATGAGGCAGCAAAGGTGGATAGAATTTCTTAAGGACTATGAATTTGAATTGAAATATCACCCAGGCAAGGCAAATATTATGGCAGATGCTTTAACCAGAAAATCGTTGACTGTAGCCTAGATAATGATAAAAGAGATAGAGCTTATTGAGAGCTTTCGAAATCTTAATTTAGGAATCCTTATGACTCCTAAGACCATTTAGTTACACCAAGTTAAGGTAACCAATTGTTTTAAGGAGCAGATTCAGTAGGCACAATAGTAGGATGCTAGTTTTCAGCGTACCATCAATCTTGTGCAATTAGGGAAATTAACAGGTTTTGCTCAAGATAAAGAAGGCGTATGGCGACACCGTGACAGAGTGTTTGTACCCGAGGGGAATGATCTCCGAAGAAGAATCTTGGAGGAAGCACATAAAAGTGAATTTACTGTACATCCCAGCATTACCAAAATGTATCAAGACCTCAAGAAAATGTTTTGGTGGCCAGGCATGAAGTCAGACGTGGCGAGCTTCGTGAGCAAGTGCTTAACCTGTCAGAAGGTGAAAGCAAAACATCAAAAGCCCTTCGGGATGCTACAACCTTTGGAAATCCCTGAGTGGAAGTAGGAGAGCATCTCCATGGATTTTGTAACGGGATTACCAAGAATGCCAACAGGATATGATGCCATATGGGTTATCATGGATAGATTAACCAAATCTTCTCACTTTCTACCCATTCGAGCAAATTATCCATTGGAAAAGTTAGCGCAATTGTATATCCAAGAAATTATAAGATTGCATGGGACCCTGTCAACCATTATCTCTGATCGAGATCCAAGATTCACTTCACGATTCTAGGGAGCCTTACAGAAAGCATTTGGTACTAACTTGTCCCTAAGCACTGCATATCACCTACAAACAGATGGTCAAACTGAAAGAACGATTCAAACCTTAGAAAATATGCTACGAGCCTATATAATGGAGCAATGTAGGAATTGGGATCGATACTTACCACTAGCCAAATTTGCATACAACAATAGCTATCATGCTAGCATCGGCATGGCTCCTTACGAAGCGTTGTACGAACGAAAATGCCAATCCCCGCTGTGTTGGTATGAAATAGGAGAATCAAGTCTATTGGGGCCTGATTTAGTTAAACAGACCACTAAGCAGATCAAGAAAATTCGAAGTAAGATGCTTGCTGCTCAAAGCTGTCAAAAAAGTTACACGGATACCAGAAGAAAACCTCTGGAATTTCAAGAAGGAGATCACATATTTCTAAAGGTCACGCCCACAACAGGGATAGGCAAAACCATTAAGGTCAAGAAGTTGAGTCCCAGCTTTATCGGTCCCTTCCAAATCTTGAAGTGAATCGGATCGGTTGCATACCGAATCGCTTTACCTCTACATCTGTCAAACCTTCCCAATGTTTTCCATGTTTCTCAACTCAGAAGATATCAACCTGACCCCACACACTTCCTAGAACTTCATTCAGTACAGTTAAAAGAGGAACTGACTTTTCGTGTATCACCAGCACGGATTGTAGACAGAAGCAGTAGGCAACTTCGAAACAAAACGGTTCAGTTAGTAAAGGTAGCATGGGGAATAGAAGATGCTGAAGATTACACTTGGGAATTAGAATTGGACATGAAGAAAGAATATCCTAAACTATTCTTAGGTACTAAATTTTGAGGACAAAATTTTTTTTTAGGAGGGTGGTAATGTAACATCCACCGGAATTTTTTTATCGTTATTCACCTAATTGTTCGGGTTTTTATCAAATAATTGAAGTTAATTAAAGTTCAACTAAAACGGACATAATTTTCGACCTCCGAATTGAAAATAGACATGAGTTCCACGAGTTTCGACCTCCGAATTGATCTCCAAGTTCAACTAAAATGGACACGAGTTCTGATCTCAGAATTTATTTCCAAGTTTCAAATAAAATGGATATGGGTTCTGATATCTAGATTGACCTCCAAGTTCAAATAAAATGGACGTGAGTTCTGACTTTAAGCAGAATGGAGGTGATTTCCGATTTAAGACAGAATAGAAACGAAGTTCCAATTTTTAGGCAAAATAGAGAATAATTTAGCCACAAAAGAGGAAAACATGGCTGAACTCTACCCACAAAATTTCAGCCAATCAAAACTCACAAGGCCAACTACCTCTTCAATGCTTAAATCAGATTTTTCTCCCTTATTCCCTTCTTATTTGCGCCACTCTCTCCTTGCTTTAGTTTTCTTCTTCTCTTCTCTTCTTCTTCTCTTTTCCTCTCAACCAACTCCATCAAACCTTCAAATTTGATAAGGTTCCATCAATCCAAACTCCAAAACTTAGCAAAATCACATACAAAAAGATAGAGGTTCAATTTTATTCTTATTATTCTGATTATGGGCGGCTGATTTTGGCTTCATCTTTTCACTTCTTAATGTGATTAGTGAATGAATATGATGATTGTAACACCCTACTAATTTGATGTTATGCTTAAGTCATAGCATGAAATCAAGTAGATTGTGTTACTGTATTAACACTCTGTTTACCTTTCACGATTCTTGCTTCCTTAAAGAGTCCTCTTTTTTTTTGTGAACAGATGAAACGGCACACTACTATACCAAAAGCGAAACGAATTTAATAAACTATCACAAAAGATAAGAATGGTACAATAACATTATTGTATACGTGCGTATATATGTATATATCAGAAGCCACTGCTTCAGTTTATGTACAGAGTTTTCAAGTAGACTACATAAGTGGGCCGATGTATCAAAAAGACAATAAGGCCCGTATCAATCAAAAAGATCCTATGGTCCTCAGAGGACATTTCATAACCTACTGCTAATCCTACTGTCATATCTATGACCCAGAGCTACGTGCTGTCCAAAAGAAGGTAACGCTGTACAACATCTCCTGCTGCCTGAACTACACTATCAGAAAGCCGTTAGCCATGTTAGGCCTGGTCGGGGAATACTCTGCGCTAGGTCCCGAGGAAGAAGAGGGCGACGAGCCAGTGGCCTCAGAAGGGTCACTCTCTGAACTAAGCGGCACATCGGAAACGGCCTGCAGAGGTGACTCCGGTGCAAGAACAGCAGGAGCTGCCTATGCTGCAGGTGCAGGAGGAGTTAGAGGTGGGTGCGCCATGTGCAGCGGGACAGCAATATACGGAGTGGCAGGGTCAAAAATAGGGTGATGTAAAGGGACATCAAAGTTCCTGTTGCTAAAGAGGTAGAGGCGGAAGTTACACGAACCGGCTATATACAAGGAATCCAACACTAGATCATGGTGAAGCTGTAAAGTTGGGATCTCAATGAAGAGGGTAGCCATGGAGTCCATTGCCAGTGTCTGAGAATGATGCGGAAAATATAGAACAGGGTGAGAATTTCAAGAAATTCTCAGTAGGGTTCGGATATAATGGTTAGCTGACGTCACATATATTCTCAGTTGCCTTGGGTTTTATTTAATTATAAAAACGTGTGTTCAACTGAAATATCCATTTAAATGAGTTCAAGAAAATGTTTGGTCCGAGGCAAGATTTCAATTTTACTTTAGACGACACAAGAAACACAATAGAATACTAATAATGATACATAAAATAATAAATAGAATAAATAAATAAACGGTGGTAAGTAAACAAAATAGACAACTGTAAACATCTTGACATAATTATTTCATGTAACCATGCAGTCGTGTAATCATGCAAACTTAAGCATGAACCTTTCTTCATAAGCATTTTCCATTACTTTTCATCATTTTCCATCTCTTGGTCCCCTGAGAGTTCTTGGCCATTTAGACTCCTGGGTAATAGTCTGTTTTTTAGGATTAAGCTCGTTCCTATATAGGAATGCCGGGTTTACTTTCCCCGACTTTCCCACCAATCTATTCCCCTTAACTTCTTATCCGGGGCTGGCCCAAGTAGCATGGAACTTTCATAGTAATATAATTCTTTTTCATAACCTTCTTAGCTTTCTTGAAATGCATATGCATTAACATGTAATTCATAACTTGTGCATGGATTCTACCGAAATTTCGGTGGCATAACGGAATGTGTCCACTTCCCCATGAATAGTGCCAGCACAGCAGAACATCAATTTGTCACAAGGTCACAACATTACACATATAGTCCAACATGAAACTCATAATAACAAAAATCCCATTAAGGCCAAGTTGCTACCTCAACATAGTCAGCCAACCCGATTCTTTTAAATTAAACCATAATTTCTATTTAACTCATTTAGATCTCAATTTTGAGTATGTTAAAGATTTATGTGTCTAGTTTCTAACCTCTTTGGTCCCATCTAATTTTGATATATATAACTCAAGATATTTAGGTTGTATCCCGGCCTGCCCAGTGGCTAGCCAGAATCAGGCAACTAAAAGTAAAAATCCACTAAAAATCGAAAATTAACTCAAATTATACGAAATTGGACTCATATTAAAGCTAACAAGGTAAAGTTTCATTCCATTTGACTTAGTAAGGCTCGAGTTACAAGCCCCGAATTCTGACCTTCCTAAACTGGCCTGGTTTGGACATAGGGCAACTTTCTTGGATCATTGGGAGCAACTGGGACCTTATCTAATTCTAAAGTTTTTATGGGACATTATTCTATTGGAAGAAAAGTTGATTTCACTCATTTTCAAGTAGTATAGGGCGAGTTCTACCCTGAACAACCCAGTCTGCCCAGAACTAGAGTCAAAACCCTAGGTCAAAATTCAAAAATTCATATCTATCTCAATTCTAATCCAAAAGCTTTATATGATATGTCTATGGAAAGCCCTATATGTCTAGCTTCATATAAAAATGGTTCCACCCAATTTAACCGACTGTAGATGGAGCTGTACACTCCGCCGTACGAACTGCCGAAGGTTTTTGGTTCTCTATGCCATCAACTCTTCCTATTTCCATTCTTTCTTGCTTCCAATTTGGTTTTAATCAAACAAACAGCCCAAAACCAATCACATATCATCATAATCATTCATTTGACACATCAAAGATGATGAAAATAATCCAAGCTCAGCCAGCCAATACCACAGAATTGATGCAAATATTAAACCCCTACCTTTATTCTAAGTGATTTTGCTGGATTCTTGAGGCTTAGATATGCAAAGCTTGATTAGGCTTGATGTTGGCTGGAGTTATGTGAGTGAAGAAGAGAAGAAGAAAGTTGAATGAGAGGAGAGAAAGTGGCGCAAGAAGGGGTCTGAATGGGTGATAAAAATGGTCGAAAAATTCTGATTATATGAGTGGTTGTTGTTGATTTGCTTTGGCTTTTGATTAGTTGGACACAAAAGGCTGAAATTCAGCTAGCTCTCCTTGTCTTTTGTGGCCAAAGTGGCGCCATATTTGGTGCTAAGTGGCTGAGTTATCAGCCACTCAAGGTAGGGTAAAAGAATTGAAATGCTATTGGTTCGGTTCCGACAGTTTAAAATACCGTAATTTTACCGATTTCCTTTAAATCAGTAAATCGGTTTTCCATAAAATTTTATGAAATCTTCTATACTTCTAACTTAATTCTCTCATATCTAAACTCAAGTAATTGCTAATCAATTGAGTCTAAATAATTGTTTAATCAGATTTTAATTATTCTCAATTATTCGATAAAACCGAATAATTAGGCGAAAAAAAACGGTGGATGTTACAATGATCTTTGGCTATTTTTGTGTTTAAATTTGATTAAGGAGTAGGAAAGGTTGAGAATAAGAAGATGTGAGAGGCTGGGAGACCAAATTACCTCAATAGTCTGTACGGCAGAGTGTATGGCTCCACCTACAACTGTTCAAATTCAATGAATCTATTTTTATATGAAACTAGACATTAAAGATTTTCCATACATATGTCATATAAGTCCATTGTATTGAGAGAGATATAAATTTTGGAATTTGACCTAGGTTTTTGAGTTTGAATCTGGGCAGACTAGGTTTTTTGGGGTAAAACATGCCCTATACGACTTGGAATTGAATGAAACTAACTTTGTTAGAAAGCTTACACATAAAAGAACAATCCATAAAAATTTTAGAGTTAGATATAGTCTCATTTGCTCCCAGTAGTTCATAGAAGTTGCCCTATGTCCAAACTGGGCCAAAATAGGGCAGTTTAGGAAGGTCAAATTTCCAAGCTTATAACTTGAGCTCTACTAAAGCAAATGAAATGGAACTTCTTGCAAATGAAATCTTGTTCTGTTAGCTTTAATATGATACCAATTTTATATGATTTGAGATGGTTTTCGATTTTTAGTGGATTTTTACTTTTAAGTGTGTAATTCTGGCCAGTCTCAGGGTAAGTCGGGATAAAACTTAAATAACTTGAACTATACTTATCAAAATTAGATGGGACCAAAGAGGTTAGAAAATAGACACATAACACTCTAACATATCCAAAATTGAAGTCCAGATGAGTTAAATAGAAATTTTAACTTGATTTACAAAAATTGGGTTGAATGAATAAGTTGAAACAACAACTATGTGTTAAATGTGAAAATTATTCTTATGTGATTGATGATGGAGATTGTGGATGACAAGTCATGAGTTTCCTACAAATTTGGTGTTCTGAGTACTGGCACTATTCATGGGGAAGCGGACATGTTCCATTATGCTACCGAAATTTCGGTAAATCTTATGCAAGAGTTATAATATATATTGAGATCCATGTGCATTTGCCAGAAGTCCGTAAAGGTTATGTTATGAGTTCATGAAGGTTATGTTATGATGAAATATTCCATAATACTTGGGCTAGCCCGGATTAAAGTTAAGGGGAATAGATCGGTGGGAAGATTGAGGAAAGTAAACCCGACATTCCTATATAGGAACGAGCTCGATCCTGAAAAGCAGACTATTACCCAGGAGTCAGAATAGCCAAGAACTCCCAGGAGACCAAGAAATGGAAAAGTTTATGAAGATAAGTTCGAGAATGAGTTTTACATGATCACACTGAATAGTCATTATAAGTTATTTACAGTATGACTATTATGTTTACTTACTGCTGTATGTTCATTTATTCTGCTCATTATTTTGTATATTACTATTTAGTAGTTATTCTATTTCTTTTGCTGTCTTAAGTAAAATTGAACATTGGCTCGGACCAGACATTTTTCTCAAACCTATTAAATGTGGATAGTCCAATTTGATGCCATGCTTTTATAATTAAATAAAAATCAAGGCAATTGAGAATGAATGTGACGTCAGTGGAATACCATATATGAACCCTACTGAGAATTTCTTTAAATTCTCACCTTGCTTTGCATTTCCATATCATTCTCAGACGTTGGTGATGGACTCGACAGCCACCCTATTTATTGAGATTCTCGACCTGCAGCTCCATCATGATCCCATAGTGGATTCGCTGTACATAGTCGACTCCTGCAATTTCCATCTCTACCTTTTTAGCAATAGAAATTTTGCTGTTCTCCTATTCTACCCTGCTTTTGACCCTGCCGCTCCATATTTTGTAGTCCTATTGCATATAGCACACCCTCCTCTAGCACCTCCAGCACCCGCAGCACCTGCCGCACCTACCAATCCTCCACCTGAGTCACCTCCACAGATGGTTTCAGACATTCCGCTCAGTTCTAAGAGCGATCCTTTGGAGGCTACCGACTCATCATCCTCTTCCTCGGGACCTAGTATGGACTACTCCCCAGTCGGGCCTGGTATGGCCAACGGCTACCCGACCGAGTAGATCCCGACCGAGAGTTCTATTATATATCTGACCCTTTTTTGGCAATATGCAGCATTGGGTCATAGACTTAGCCACAGGTATATCGGTTAGTTTGAAATGTCTTCTAAGGACCCCATAGGATCAATTTGACTAACATGGGCTTTCTTTTTGGTGCACTGGCCCCACTTATGTATCCTATTTTACAGCTGTACATAAATTGAAATGCTAGCTTCTAACCTATATATATATATATATATATATATATATATATATATATATATATATATATATATATATATATATATGCAGTTAGTGATGTATTACCGCCTGTATCTTTTCTATTGTGTTTTCTGTAAATTTCGTTATGCTCTATGATGTTGATCACGGTTATTATATACAGCACACTGTTTCACCTGTTTACAAAAAAAAAAAAGGAGAGAGAGAGGTGATATGATAAATAAATAGTAAGCAGAGTATCAACACGGTAACACAATCTACTTAATTTCATGCTATGACTTAAACATAACATTAAATTGGTAGGGTGTTACATGAGACCTGCGGAGTAGTGGTTGGTCATGGTCCTCCTTCTTCTTCCTCCTTGGTCCTTCCTCTGATTAGTCTTCTTTCTACCTCTATCTCTTCTATCTTCTCCTATGTTCTATTTTCTATTTGTTGTTGGTCTTTTCTATCTTCTATCTTGCTATTGGTCTCTTCTATCTTCTATCTTGTAATTGGTCTCCCACTCTCCCTTTTGTTCACTGTTCTTCTATTTTTTTCCCTTGATTTTCTGGTCTAGTTCAACTTCAACAGTGACAACATCATCAACTCAAGTTTCTAGTGTTGCTCCCTCTTCTTGTGGTTTGGTGAAATCCACTGGTGACAAAATTGATATGGCATGGCGATAGAATAGCTTAAAAGATTGGATTGATGGTGATTGCATGTTTTTAAACTATAGAATGGATTATGAATTTTTATCATTGATGTGAATGTGTTTAATTATGAATGATTTCTTATTTTTTAACATTTATGTATGTTATATAATTTGCATAATAATTATATACTTTTTTATCAAATAACAGCCAAAATGCTATCCGGTATCTTGCTATAACATTTTTTGGGGTCGGCCGCTATGTCTCGCTATCCACATTTGACAACTATGCCATCCTAGATGGGGTGTATATGCCAAAACACATTACAATTAACGTAGATTGGATAGGAGTTATATAAAAAAATCCATTTCTAATATAAGAATATTTCAAAATCAAGATATAATTAATTAATGGTTGAGAAGTCATTCCAAATATTTTGCATAAATATCTAGTTCAAGACCAAAACACATCAAAGTGGGAGGTCTCAAGTCCAAAATCAAAACAGAACAAACATCTCAACAACGGGCTCTTCCCGATGGAACGACGAATTGCCCACCTATCCGGGCTTAACAAATCCAACCATGTTGGCTAAACACTTTAGGCTAGCAGCACCTTTACTAGCTGGGGGTTCAAACCAAGGTACACCGAGGCTAGCTTCAGCGACCACTAGCTACCTTTTCTGTCAAAGATCCTTCCCATAAAAAGCCTTTCTTCAACTCTAAATAAAGTTCCAATATATCAAATATCACAATTCAAAGGATTAGATATTCGATTGATAGAAAAAAAAAAAAAAAAAACAAACAAACAAACAAACAAACATTTCTAGTATTTTTACATCCAGAGCATACTTCCAAAGCATAGTAACTTCCATTCTATAAATAATCTTTAAAAATCTCAGGTTACTCAAAAACACTAAGGTTTGGAATGCCAATAACTTCTAATACAAGAAATCATGTTCATATTATTAAAGCCATTCAAAGAATTGGAAAACAATTCCTAAAGTTGATTTTCCTGATTACAGGTCAATAGATATCAAATAACCTAAATAACTTTCAAGGATCCAAAATGGGTATGTAAAATGAAAGTATCAGCGCTCCACTAATAAATCCTTCAGTAAGAAGATTCTGAAATATTTTGAGTTCAATCACAAAACTTTGTTTCAAAATGTTCAAGATTTCATAAAACAACTTACAAGATTACTTGTCCTACTTTTCTTTTGTATAATTAACATAGCTAACATAATTAATATTCAAGGATTCAAATAAGATACTAAGCAAGATCGTAAGTTCAATAATAAATCAACAATTAGTAAAAACATATTTTAGGCATACACTTAGAAAAGTAAAGAAAAGAGCACAAGTTATAGGTATATCATCACTCACTGTACACTCCAAAAAGTGACAGAGTAACTCCTCGGAGTCTTGAACCTAAGGATTGTTCTTGGAAACCATCTAACCAAATGGACATAACAATTTAACCCAACATGAGCCACTAGAACCAAGAGTTAACACATTCTAATTCAAATCACAAAACCCCCTAATCCTCTTTCATCACTCTCCCCAAAGATCAATTTTTTTCATATTGGGTCAATTCCAATTCTTCCCAACGACATAGAAAGACAAGACAATTGAATCCAAGGGAAAGAAAGAAAGACATAAGAAAAGAAAACTTACCAAAGAGTTGCGGATTATTTGGAAAAAGGCCAAAACAACCCCCTAGCTACGAAAAAGAAGTGTGTTGTGGAGATACAGAGGCCTAGGGAGAGATGCAGTGAAGAGAGAGTGACTGCAGAGAGAGAGAGAGAGAGAGAGCTAAGATCGTGGGGCGAGCGCAAGAGAGTGAACAGAGAGGGAGAGGGAGAGAGAGTTGAGGCGGTGGAGAAAGAAGAAGGAAAAAAAACAAAGAAGGAAGAGGAGAGGGAGATCGAAACAGAGTGAGGTTTAATGGTGGGTAAGAGAGAGGAAAAATAAAAAGAAAAGGGAGTAGAGCATATCACCAAGGTAAAGGTGTCGTGTGGTCCTTTTTCTTCTTCTTCTCTTCTTTTTTTTTTTTTTTGGTTATATTTCTTTATTTTACAATAAAACATCTTCTAATAATTAATTGTAATTCCCCTATCAATGCATAATTTAAGACAATTAAGGGAAATACCCCATGTAACATCCCCATTTTACCTAAGCTACTTAGCTCGGTGTTCCCGGCTAATTAGAGGGATTAGCGATTAATTGAGAACTAATCGATTAATCCCGAGAGCAAGAGCTTAGTAAATTAAGTCTAGCCAATGTAAAAGCTTGCACCTACTTTACTAAGCTAAGCTCATAAGACTTTGTTTGAGAATATGCCTATGTTTAGGTTGCAAGCATGATGTGATGATGATGTGATTATGATGCCATGATAATGATGATATGATATGATGACATGATAATGATGATATGATGATGATGATATGATATGATGATATGATATGATGCTGTGATACTGGTTTTCTGTCTGGCAAAATTTTGGGAAGTTGCGGTATAGCCGTTATGCTGCCGAAATTTTGTAGAAACTGTGGACTTAGAAATATTTTGCATCATAAGTTAATAAGAAAAGATTTGATTAAGTGTGATCCTTCAAAAGGGAAGGTGACCTAAGTTAAGTTTCCCCTCGCCCATGACTCACATGAGGCATGGCATGACCCAGCTAGTGTGAGTATAGGGGATAGGGCTTACATGAGGCATGGCATGACCCAGCTAGTGTAAGTACCGAAATTTTATGGTGGCGACGGCCACGGTATGAGCTCATTACCACTTATGTTTAGTGGGTGGAAAGAAAGGACTTAAGATAAGTCAAGTTAAGGAAAGAAAGGGGCTTCGGTCCAACCCAAGTAAAGAACATAACTCTCGATCTGTTTATATATGTTATGAATAGTCATATTAGCTGTCATGTATGCCATGATGTTGTTAATACAACGAGGATAAGTACTAAAAATGGGACCCACTTCGGATAGTAACGTTTTCGAAAATCAAATAATTGAACCTATTGTATGCCCACAGTTTTCATTTAAAAACCGAAGTGGCTGGGACGATGACGATGACACCAGTGTGTCAGGGTCGAGTCCTATTGAGAAATCTCATTTCTCATCCTAGTTGTTTTTCTGTCTCGTCACCAGATACTCATGGAGCCTCACGTGTCATGGAGCATGGAGCCTCCCCACCATGAGTGGGCCTATGACGAGGACGCCCACGCTATCGTGGCCACGACCACCACGATAGTTCGCACCTACTTCTATCCGGGTCGAGTTTTTGAGGAGCCAGAGATCCCGCCAGCCCCTGTGGACGTATCATCATCACGCCTTGGACAGCCGTTGGGTCCTTGGGATTTTCCGCCCGAGCCATTGCCCGAGATCGAGATGGAGCCTATGTCTCCCGGTCTACCCGCCAGAAGCTGTGCCGCTGCCAGAGGTTCCCGTGGTCGATGTGAGTTCGACGGCCACCCCTAGGGCCGCAGCAGCTTCGCCGCCACTCCCCGAGTATCGGCCCGTTGCATCTGAGGAGGATCCCTCCGAGGCACGTTCTTGATGGCAGCTATGTTCCTGGCCGTCGCATCCGTCGCATCGAGGTGATTAGCAGGCACCCCCGCATCATTCGCACTCCTCGCGTTCCCCGAGGCCGAGCAGCATGGAGGACTAGACATTCGAGGACCTGAGTCCGTTCGATGGAAGGGCATGGAAGGGGCAGAGAAGTCAGCATGTGTCTACGTGGGCTTATTTTGATTTGCGCTCCTTAACTATTGTATTTCATTTTGTATCTATGTACCTTTGATATTTGGGGCCATGGCATGACCATGAGTTCCCTTTATATGTATTTGTTTGGATATTGTGAGATTAAGTATATTATGTAATTGATGTTATAATTGGAATGTATGACTTTATGATTTATCTCATGTTCCTTCTATTTATATCGAAATCTCTGCGATACGCTCGTTTACTGCTATCTTTTCGCGCAAGGCTTTACTTTTCAAAAGCAATGACATATTTTCAAAAAAAAAATATACTGTATTTTCCGCGTAATTTAATTTTAAATGAAGTTTAGTTTTCCACGAGCATAAGTAACAACTAATAAAACGCTGTAATACGACTTAAGCGTAATATGGATTTATTAAGGTGTTACATTATGGTATCAGAGCAGTTCATCCTGTTAAAGCCTGAGGATTGGACTGACTATGCCTCCAAGCATAATTCTACGTGCGCTATGTTAAGTCGTGCTAAGAACCCTGTCTGTATGATGGGATGTAGGACTTAGAATGCATGACCATCGTGTGAGATTGCCTTTAGTTGCTGCCATGCTTATGCTTGATATTGGGCCTGATCAACTCGATATTTTTGTTTTGGTGTGTTCAGGAACTAATGGCAACTCGCAGACGTACCGCCACTGAGCCCAGCGACAACACGAACATCGCTGATTTCATGAGGACCTTTCAACAGATGGCGAATGCCATGCAAGCTCAAGCTACAGCAGCTAAACACATGATGGATCAGCTAAATCGAAGGTCTGAAGAGTCCGTCGGCGGAAATGGGGCAAATGCGAATATCAGAAGTTCGCGGAGTTCCGCAAGGCTAACCCGCCCAGTTTCAAGGGGGCCTTCAACCCTGAGGAAGCTAATGAGTGGATTAAAGAGATCGAGAAGATCTACTCAGTGCTGACTTGCTTGGAGACCCAAAAGGTAGCCTTTGCTACCTATATCTTTGAAAGGCGGATGCCGACTGGTGGAAGGGGCGAAGAGCTTAATGGAGAGCGACCAAAGGAAATCACTTGGGACGTCTTCAAGACGACTTTCTCACGAAGTATTTCCCGATGTCGGTAAGGAACGCAAAGGAGATGGAGTTCCTGAGGCTCTACCAGGGAGGTATGAGCGTTGCTGAGTACACAACGAAGTTTGAGGAGCTGTGTAAGTTCTCCACGCTATATCAGCGAAACCCCGATGAGCACTGGAAGTGCATGAAGTACAAAGGAGGTTTGAGGGCTGACATCCTAGCATCAGTGGCCCCGCTGGAGATTCGGAACTATGCGGCCCTTGTCAATAAGAGTCGCGTGGTGGAGGACTGCAACCGCAAGCTGGCTATCCAGAGATCGGAAGCCCATAAGAGGAGGCAGGCATCTCAAGGGCAACACCAGAGATAGCCCCCACAAAAGAAGCCCTACTGTGGCGACGGTTCTAGAGGCAAACAGCCACAGAGACCCTCTGCCAATCCTCCAAGACCCACTGGCCAGCCTCCGAAGCCTGCGACCAATTCCGTCTGCCCTAAGTGTGGGAAGCAACACAAAGGGGTTTGCTACGCTGGACAGAACATTTGCTTCAGATGTGGACAGCCCGGCCATTTTGCCAAGAACTGCACGAAGGACACATCTGCCCCCAAACCGCAACGCCAAGGGAGGGTCTTCACCATGAATGCCGAGGAGACCACAGAGTCTGGTGATCTCATTCGAGGTACGTGCGAAGTAAATGGTAACATCTTAACTGTACTATATGACTCTGGCGCTACGCATTCTTTTATTTCTCATGATTGCGTAAGTAGATTGGGGTTGTCTGTTTCTGAACTACCTTATATGTTGCTTGTTTCTACTCCCACTGGGAAACCAGTTAGAACTTGTCTGTGTTGTTTGAAGTGTCAAATTCATATTGAGGGTAGGACTTATGAGTCCGATTTAATCTGCCTTCCTTTGTCTGGTTTAGATCTAATCTTAGGCATGGATTGGCTCTCAGCTAACCATGTTATGTTAGATTGTGCTGCCAAAACAATCGTATTCCCTTTCTTACCTTCTAAACCTGTTAGTTTAAGCTTGAAACCTGTCGTGTTATACTGTTGTAAAACTGAGAATCAAGAATACGTTCTCCTGTCGGCTAGTGAGGTTGAACTAGAGCAAACTCTTGAGGAGATTCCTGTGGCGAATGAGTACCCTGAAGTCTTTCCTGAGGATATTCCGGAGTTTCCCCCTGAGAGAGAGATAGAATTTTCCATAGAATTGGTGCCAGGGACTGGACCAATATCTATTGCACCCTACCGAATGTCCCCTTTGGAGTTGGAAGAGCTGAAGACCCAATTGGAGGAGTTGTTGGAGAAGAAGTTTGTGCGACCGAGTGTCTCACCTTGGGGAGCCCTGGTGCTGTTTGTCAAGAAGAAGGATGGAAGCATGAGGCTGTGCGTGGATTATCGGTAGTTGAACAAGGTCACAGTGAAGAACAAGTACCCCTTACCAAGGATAGACGATTTGATGGATCAACTCAGAGGAGCAGTGGTGTTTTCCAAGATAGATCTGAGGTCGGGATACCATCAAATTAGAGTAAAGGAGGAAGATATTCCCAAGACGGCCTTTAGGACTAGATATGGGCATTACGAGTTTAGAGTAATGTCGTTTGGTTTGACTAATGCCCCGGCTGTGTTTATGGATTATATGAACAGGATCTTTAGGCCGTATTTGGATAAGTTTGTGGTTGTCTTTATAGATGACATCCTCATCTATTCAAAGACGAAGGAGGAACACGAAGAGCATCTTCGGATTGTGTTGGGAATCTTGAGGGATAAGAAGCTCTATGCAAAGCTGTCGAAGTGTGAGTTTTGGCTAGAAGAAGTGAAGTTCTTGGGTCATGTCGTGACTAAGGGAGGGATATCCATAGATCCGAGCAAGGTGGAAGCTGTGATGAACTGGGAGAGACCGACGACGGTGACAGAGATTCGGAGTTTTCTCGGCCTAGCCGGATATTATCGGAGGTTTATAAAGGGATTTTCTCAGATATCCCTACCTTTGACTAAGCTCACTAGGAAGAATGCCGCTTTTGTGTGGACTGAAGAGTGTGAGAAAAGTTTTCAAGAGTTGAAGGCGAAGTTGACTTCTACACCTGTACTAGTCCTGCCTGACCCTAAGGGAGCCTTTGAGGTTTACTGTGATGCCTCTGGGAGAGGGTTAGGTTGTGTCCTGATGCAAAATCGTAATGTGGTAGCGTATGCCTCTAGGCAACTGAAACCTCATGAAGTTAACTACCCGACCCATGACCTGGAGTTAGCGGCTGTGGTGTTTGCCTTGAAGATATGGAGGCACCATCTATATGGAGTTAGGTTTGAGGTATTTTCGGATCACAAGAGTCTGAAGTACTTGTTTGATCAGAAGGAGCTTAACATGAGGCAGAGGCGGTGGATGGAATTCTTGAAGGACTACGATTTCGGGTTGAACTACCACCCCGGTAAGGCCAATGTGGTGGCAGACGCACTGAGCCGCAAATCATTGCATGTGTCGTGGTTGATGGTCAAGGAAGCGGAGTTGATTGAGAGCTTTAGAGACTTAAATCTCGGAGTTACCCTGACCCCTCGCAGCATAAGGTTGAGTCTGATCAAGGTGACAAGTGAGTTCAGAGGGCAAATTATGCGAGCTCAGGAAGAGGATGAAGAGTTCTTAAAAATTGTAGCTCAGGTGAAGGAGGGAAAGCTGAAAGAATTTACTCAAGGCATTGATGGCGTGTGGAGGTATCAAGAGAGGATATACGTGCCTGCTAAGGATGATTTGAGGAGGACAATTGTAGAAGAAGCCCACAAAGGTCATTTCACCATGCATCCTGGCATAACGAAGATGTACCAAGACCTCAAGAGGATGTTTTGGTGGCCAAGCATGAAACGAGACATAGCAGATGTGGTGGATAAGTGCTTAGTTTGTCAAAAGGTGAAGATTGAGCACCAAAAACCCTCAGGTATGCTGCAACCATTGGAGATCCCTGAATGGAAATGGGATGGAATCTCTATGGATTTCGTGATGGGCTTGCCCCGAACGCAAGCTGGATTCGATGCCATATGGGTTGTTGTGGATAGGTTGACAAAGTCTGCCCACTTCTTACCCATAAGGGCGAATTATCCTTTGGATAAGCTAGCCCAGCTATACATCCAAGAGATCGTGAGGTTGCACGGAGTACCTGCAACCATTGTGTCGGATAGAGACCCAAGGTTTACCTCTAGGTTCTGGGGAGCCTTGCAAAAGGCATTTGGGACGAAACTTTGTTTAAGTACAGCCTACCACCCCAGGCCCGATGGACAATCAGAAAGAACCATACAAACCCTAGAGGATATGTTAAGGGCATGCGTAATGGATCGACCCGGAAGTTGGGACAAGCACCTACCCCTCATCGAGTTCGCCTACAACAATAGTTTTCATGCTAGCATTGGGATGGCGCCTTATGAAGCTCTGTATGGCAGGAAGTGCCGATCTCCGCTCTGTTGGTATGAACCGGGTGAGCAAAGCCTCTTAGGGCCTGATGCCGTTAGAGAAACCACCGAGCAAATTAAGAGGATAAGGGAAAAGATTCTCACAGCACAAAGTCGTCAGAAGAGCTATGCGGACAAAAGGAGGAAGCCAATCGAGTTCCAAGAGGGAGAACACGTATTCTTGAAAATCACTCCTACAACAGGCATAGGTAGAGCCCTTAGAGTCAAAAAGTTGAGTCCTCGTTTTCTTGGCCCTTTTGAAATCTTCAAACGAGTAGGAACAGTTGCCTACCAGATAGCGTTACCACCTCATTTGTCAAACCTTCACAATGTCTTCCATGTCTCCCAACTAAGAAAGTACAACTCCGACCCCAACCACCTTCTTGAGCCAGAAAGTGTACAGTTAAGGGAAGACCTGACCTTCGACCTACCGCCTATGAGAATCATAGATAGGAAGGTCAAGCAGCTGAGGAACAAGTCTGTGCCCCTAGTGAAAGTGGCCTGGGGAAGAGGACACTTGGAAGAGCACACGTGGGAACTCGAGGCAGAGATGCAAAGAGATTTTCCCCACCTGTTTACAGGTAACGAATTTTGTGGGCAAAATTCTTTTTAAGGAGGGGAGTAATGTAACATCCCCATTTTACCTAAGCTAATTAGCTCGGTGTTCCCGGCTAATTAGAGGGATTAGCGATTAATTGAGAACTAATCGATTAATCCCGAGAACAAGAGCTTAGTAAATTAAGTCTAGCCAACAATTTAATCATAACGTCCTAAGCGTTTTAATAAAACCTTAATCGTTTAATCCTTAATTACTCGGAGGTGCCAAAACAAAAGTAAGACAATCTAACCTTACTAATTAAGTTTATAATGGTTAAGACACTTAAGACAACTCTTGAAAAATTAAACCCCAAATTAAGCATATGCTTGACCGTAATGCAAGGTATCATAAAAAGTGTAATTAACAAGAGTTAACTCATGGGTAATTAAGCCAATTAAGCTAAGTTACATTTAAATAATTCTAATAACACTTAGAGATAAAAGTTCTTCCATGCATATGCCCTAGAAAGACATACCAAGGAGGAGCAACATCTCACCCTTCATTCAATCTCTTTAATCCTACACCATTAGATCAAAAGCCAAGACTAGGATCCTTGTCATCCACCATTAGATCTTGACACTTGGATGAGTCTTAGACAAGCAACCAAATCCTAAGAGGGGTACTCCCCTTTAACCCCTAGAGAAAAGCATAAATTGGACATTAGAATGCCCCCAAGACTCAAGGAAAAACAACTCACCCTTTTACCCCAAGGTTTTTCCACTCTCTTGCTTGTTGTAAGATGCAAAGTCCCATCACCTTTCCCTCCCTCAAACTCGCCACCTTCAACCATATCTCTCTCCTCCATTCATTTTTCATTTCCTCTCCCAAAGACACACACAAAGCTCTCTTCTCTCTCTTCAATTTCAAAATTCTCCTCCTTCTCTCTAAACTCTCCAACTTCTCTCTAGAATTCTCCCACTTCTCTCATCCTTTCCTCTCCTCATCCCACTCACAAACTCTTAAAGAGCCACCATTTCTTGCTCTTGGAGAATCAAAGACACTCACATATCAAGCCTCTTCCAAGATCCAAGAGGAAGAGCACCACCCCCACCACCATCTTTTCCATCACAAGTTCCTTCAAAGAAAGCTTCTTGGTAGTGGCTCTAAAACCCTTTTTCTCTATTGTTTTTCAAGCTTTAAAACTCCTATGCTCTCCATAGCTAGGTGGTTTTAAAGATTGATTATGGGCATCATAGCCATTCTTGTCATAAAATGAGATGTTGTTGCTAGTATGGGTGCTTGTTGAAAACATGTTTTCGGTTTGGTGTGATGCATGGCTGAACTCAATATTTTTGAACTCCAACATGTTAGTTTTTCACTGATCTTTCATGGTATATGAGTGTTTTATAACTTGAGAATGTTTTCTTGAAAGTGAGGTTGAGTGTTTTGGAGAAAACATGAGAAAAAGCAAAACGTGAAACCTGGATTTTCTGACAGTCTGTAAACCGAACGGTATAACTTTTTCCAGCAAACTCAGAAATTAGTGGAACCAATTTTATATGAAAATAGACTCAGAGAGTTTTCCATACATATAAAATATATAAGATTCTGAGTTATAATGAGTGAGATATGATTTTTCAAAGTGGACTGCTCTCGGATTGGTTTCTGTCTGGGCAGTCTACACTAAAATGTGTATAACTCGAGCTACAAAAATGATTTTTCAGTGAGACCAAGTTTAAATGAAAGCTAAGACATAGGGGAACAAACCCTAAAACAGTTTTCTCAGATTCCTTCTGAGCAATTATAATGAGAGGTCACAATCCACTGTACCGAGAGTGAACCTAGAAACTAAACAAGTCAGAATAAAATATGCATAACTGGAGTTAGAAAATGAATTTTTGAGTGGGACTTGTTTTGTTAAAAACTAGACTCAGAACCCTATAAGTATATAAAATTTCGCATTAAAATGATAAAATACCAAATTATGGTGAATTTTTAAAGTTACTGCCTAGGGTAAAAGTAAAACTGCCAAAACTTAACCTTAAGTAAGACTATGCATAAATGACTTAAAAAGGTAAAAGGCCTTAGCCTAAAGCAATGAAACTTCATAATTTACTTAATGAGGACTAGATAAAATAAAATACTAAGCTCACCTAATCCTTAACAAAAGAAGCGAATAAAACAAAAACCGAATGTAAATATAGTTAATGTACTAGATTAAGTTCATAAGATTCTCATCAAGCTATAATGCAAAACATAAGCTATAAATCTTCCAAATTAAAATATGAAAATCATATAAGTCAAGTTAGAATAATTGAGAATAAGGAATCAATAAAACGAAAGCCAATGTAAAAGCTTGCACCTACTTTACTAAGCTAAGCTCATAAGACTTTGTTTGAGAATATGCCTATGTTTAGGTTGCAAGCATGATATGATGATGATGTGATTATGATGCCATGATAATGATGATATGATATGATGACATGATAATGATGATATGATATGATGATATGATGATGATGATATGATATGATGATATGATATGATGATATGATATGATGCTGTGATACTGGTTTTCTGTCTGGCAAAATTTTGGGAAGCTGCGGCATAGCCGTTATGCTGCCGAAATTTTGTAGAAACTGTGGACTTAGAAATATTTTGCATCATAAGTTAATAAGAAAAGATTAGAAAAGATTTGATAAAGTGTGATTCTTCAAAAGGGAAGGTGACCTAAGTTAAGTTTCCCCTCGCCCACGACTCACATGAGGCATGGCATGACCCAGCTAGTGTGAGTATAGGGGATAGGGCTTACATGAGGCATGGCATGACCCAACTAGTGTAAGTACCGAAATTTTATGGTGGCGACGGCCACGGTATGAGCTCATTACCACTTATGTTTAGTGGGTGGAAAGAAAGGACTTAAGATAAGTCAAGTTAAGGAAAGAAAGGGGCTTCGGTCCAACCCAAGTAAAGAACATAACTCTCGATCTGTTTATATATGTTATGAATAGTCATATAAGCTGTCATGTATGCCATGATGTTGTTAATACAACGAGGATAAGTACTAAAAATGGGACCCACTTCGGATAGTAACGTTTTCGAAAATCAAATAATTGAACCTATTGTATGCCCACAGTTTTCATTTAAAAACCGAAGTGGCTGGGACGATGACGATGACACCAGTGTGTCAGGGTCGAATCCTACTGAGAAATCTCATTTCTCATCCTAGTTGTTTTTCCGTCTCGTCACCAGATACTCATGGAGCCTCACGTGTCATGGAGCATGGAGCCTCCCCACCATGAGTGGGCCTATGACGAGGACGCCCACGCTATCGTGGCCACGACCACCACGATAGTTCGCACCTACTTCTATCCGGGTCGAGTTTTTGAGGAGCCAGAGATCCCGCCAGCCCCTGTGGACGTATCATCATCACGCCTTGGACAGCCGTTGGGTCCTTGGGATTTTCCGCCTGAGCCATTGCCCGAGATCGAGATGGAGCCTATGTCTCCCGGTCTACCCGTAGCCGAGCCTGTGCCGCTGCCAGAGGTTCCCGTGGTCGATGTGAGTTCGACGGCCACCCCTAGGGCCACAGCAGCTTCGCCGCCACTCCCCAAGTATCGGCCCGTTGCATCTGAGGAGGATCCCTCCGAGGCACGTTCTTCGGTGGGCAGCTATGTTCCTGGCCGTCGCATCCGTCGCATCGAGGTGATTAGCAGGCACCCCCGCATCATTCGCACTCCTCGCGTTCCCCGAGGTCGAGCAGCATGGAGCACTAGACATTCGAGGACCTGAGTCCGTTCGATGGAAGGGCATGGAAGGGGCAGAGAAGTCAGCATGTGTCTACGTGGGCTTATTTTGATTTGCGCTCCTTAACTATTGTATTTCATTTTGTATTGGATTTCATCAGACCTATGTACCTTTGATATTTGGGGCCATGGCATGACCATGAGTTCCCTTTATATGTATTTGTTTGGATATTGTGAGATTAAGTATATTATGTAATTGATGTTATAATTGGAATGTATGACTTTATGATTTATCTCATGTTCCTTCTATTTATATCGAAATCTCTGCGATACGCTCGTTTACTGCTATCTTCTCGCGCCAGGCTTTACTTTTCAAAAGCAACGACATATTTTGAAAAAAAAAATATACTGTATTTTCCGCGTAATTTAATTTTAAGTGAAGTTTAGTTTTCCACGAGCATAAGTAACAACTAATAAAACGCCGTAATACGACTTAAGCGTAATATGGATTTATTAGGGTGTTACACCCCAAATACCCAAGCTATGTAAAATTGTAAGTTTCTTATTACCAACATTTAATTTTTAAACAAACATTTTATTTTAAACCATGTATTACAATGTAGGCCTCAAAAAAGTTTTTTAAAGGGTAATGAATCAACATTTTTCAAGTGTCATCTGAATTATCTTATAAAGAATAAATTCCCACAACTTTATATAATGATAATGCGGCATACATAACTCAGCTAAAGGGAGAATATATTTCTTCAAAAGTTTTTCTTTACTCATGACCTTCAAAAATAAGGAGCTAACAAAGTTGTTTAAATGACAATATGGCATATTGATTTACAAAATTACTACCCACTTCTTCTTCTGGGAAATTGGTGCGCAAAATTGGAATATGTTGATTGTAACACCCTAATAAACCCATACTACACTTAAGCCATATTATGGCGTTTTATTAGTTGTTACTTATGTTCGTGGAAAACTAAACTTCACTTGAAATTAAGTTACATGGAAATTACAGTAAATTTTTTTTTGAAATACATCGTCACTTTGCAACATTTTGGAAAATAAAGCCTTGAGCGAGAAGACAGATAAAGAAAGAGCATGTCGCATAAAATACATATCCTAATATCATAAAACAGGAGAAAAGTAAATAAATAAACACATTGCATTACATAACTAATCATTACATTTATATGGGTTCATAATATATATATATATACACATACATATATATCAGCATCACATCGAAGGAGGCTCATGGTCGAGTCATGATCCAAATTCTAGATACTAAATACAAACTTAAATAACAAAGCTCATCTCAAAAAGGAATATGCGAAGGTGTAGAGCGACAGTCACTATAAGTCCCAAAATAGCTCCGTCTGGCATCCCCCATCATAAGTCCACTCATAGTGTGGTGGCTGCAAGCTCCATTCCATTGGATTTGCCATCAGAATCTGGTGATGACGCAGAAAATAACTAGAGTGAGAAATGGGATTTCTCAATAGGACTCGAACCCGACACGGAAGTGTCATCATCATCGTCCCAGCCATTTTGGTTTTATTAATGAAAATAGTGAGCATTCATAAGGTTCAATTCTTAGGTTTTCGAAATATGAATACCCAAAGCGGACTAAGTTTTAACATACCCTCTAATCATTTATATCATAACATACATGGGCACAAGTATAATTACATAAAACATGCATGGCTATGCTATAAGCTTCTCTTCACTTCTTCCCTTCAAAGGTTTGGACCGAAGTCCCTTTTCTTTTCTTAACTTGACTTTGTCTTAAGTCCTTTTCTTTTTACCCACTAAATATAAGTGGTAATGAGCTCATACCGTGACCATCGCCACCATAAATTTTCGGTACTTACACTAGCTGGGTCATGCCATACCTCATGTGAGTCGTGGGTGAGGGGAGCTTACTTTCGGTCACCTTCCCTTTTGAAGGATCACACCCTTAGTTTACTTTCTTCTTATTAAGGCTTATCATGCAAAATTATTCTAATTTTTTTCCACATTTAGGCATTACGTATCATCATCCCCCAATGTGATTGCTTTAATGTATATCATTAACATATCATATTCATATCATCATTATTCATTATCATATCGGCATCATATCACTATCATAATCATCATGTCATATCATCATTATCATTATCATATCATCATCATCATGATCATCAGTCATCATCATCATCATATCATGTCATCATCGTATCATTGTCATCATATTGACACATAGAGGCATACATATCACACAAAGTTTTATGAGCTTAGCTTAGTAAATTTGGTGCAAGCTTTTAATTGAGGTTGCCTCTTGTATAAACTCTTTTATTAGGCATAAGGCCAATTTCGTCTATTATCCTTTTTGAACTTTTTAAGTTAAATTATGAAGGTTTTCCAATACTTAATGTAAGGGTCTTAATGTCTTAAAGCTTATTTCTTATTAACTTTTAAAACTTAACGATAACCAGTTTTATTTTTATAGTGGGGCAGTAAATTCAAAAACTCCCTATAATTTCATCTTTTACTCTTTTGCTTCGAATTTTGGTACAATTATACTTCTATGAGTCTATTTTAAACAAAATAAACTCTACTCAAAAATTCATTTTGTAACTTGAGATATTCACATTTTATTCTGACTGCTTAGCTTTTAAGTTTATTCTTGGTACAGTGATTTTTAAACATTACTACAAGCTTCTCACAAGGAATTTGCCGAAACTGTTTTATGGGGATGTTCCCATATGTCTTAGCTTTCTAACAAACTTAGTCCTACTCAAAAATGTTCTGTATAACTTGAGTTATTAAGATTTTATTACATACTGCTTGAACAGAAACATATCAAAGGATAGCACACTTTGAAAATTCATATCTTTCTTGTTTTAAGGCCAAATTTCACGTATTTTATATGTATAAAAAGCTCTATGAGTCTATTCATTTAAAACTAGTTTTGTTCCATTTGGAGTTATATTGAAAGAGCTATTAGTCACGCCATACAGACTGCCAGAATTTTCCAGCTTCCACGATTTTGGTTTCAATGAGTTTTCTTGTAAAAACATTAAGTCTTTTCTTCAAGTGACTACTTTACATTTCCAAACCACTTTTATACTTTGAGATCTTGGTTAAAATCAATATTTTGAGTTCTAAAAATTTTGGTTCAAAATAAGAATAAATACACAACAAGTCATTTTCCAAGAAAAGAGCAAAAATCACAAACAACTTCGTATAACGAAAGTATGGCCATGAGGCTTTTAGAGCAAGTCCTAAAACCACCTAGCTATGGAGAGCTTAGGAATTCTAGAGCTTGAAAAACATAGAAGAAAGAGGGGTTAAAGTGACTACCAAATGGGCTTCTTGAAAGCTTAAAGAGTGAAAATGGTTGGAGATAGCCTCCTCTTTCTTGAGCTTGATAATGGGGCTAGGTGAGTGTTTGCTTTGCTTCCTCAAGAACCAAAGAGGGTGGTCCTTAAAGGGCTTGTGAGAATGGTGAAAGGAAAGAGAGTTGGATGGGGTGTGAAAGTGAGAAGAAGAACAAAAGAAATTGAAAGAGTAGAAGAGTTAGAATGAGGTTTAAAGAGAAGTGAGAGCTTTTGCTTTGAAGTGAGAGGATGAAAGCTTGCAATTGGTGTCAAATGGGGCAAGTTGGGATGCCACTTTTGGCTATGAGGGGACTGGTTGCTTTACTTTTCTAACAAGCAAGAGTGAGTACGTGAGTTTTACTTCTTTTTCAAGTAAAAGGGCTAGGAACCTTAGGATAAAAAGGTGAGTTGTGTTTTCTTTGAGTCTTGGCACTTGGGTAAAGACCATTTAGTATTTTTCAAGTGATTAAAAGTATGACCACTCTTGGGATTGGCTTGGGTGGATATGATCACTCCAAATATCATAATCTTGTTAAAGGAGAGTACATCTCTTGGCTTGACTCAAGGAATACTACTAATATAGACTCTTGATCTAATAGTGCATGATGAGAAGGCAAATGGATGGTTGGATTTTGCTTTTGTCCTTGGCCAAAATTTGGTGCATCAATTAGGAGAAATTTTTAAATTTTCAAAGCTATTAGAATTACCTAAATTGTTAATTCAATTTGATTAGCTAAATTGCTCTTGTGAATTATATAATTAGGGTGTAAGAATTAATCTATCTCAATTGATAAGGTAGAACAATTGTCTTGTACTTAATTAATAAGATTGGATTAGCTTAATTATATTTTTAAGTTACGAATTAATGAGGTTCAAATAATTAGATCTTAATTAAAATGTTTAGTGCGTTATGATTCAATTATTGACTTAACTTAATTTACTAAGCTCTTGCTCATCGAGATTAGCCAATTAGTCCTCAGTTAATCATTAACCTCTCTAATTGGCTAGAATTAGTAAGCTAATTAACTTAGACAAAAATTGGAAATGTTACATTGATTTCGGGACATTAAATGATGCTCATAAGAGATAGAGGAACACTGTATTCTTTTTTCCTTAATCAAAGTTTTTGTCCCATTGAGTTTTCTTTGATAAGGTTTTAATGAGATAGCTCCTACTGTGAGTATTTTATATTCTTTTTTCTTCACTAGGATTTTTTTCTAATATGAGGATATTATATTCTTTTTTCTTCACTAAGATTTTTTTCCCAATAGATTTTTTCTAAGTAAGGTTTTGACAAGGCATACCTTTGATGAGCATCTAACAAAAAAGAATATTATGAAATATTATTTGAATGTGAATGTCATTTTCTTTAGTCTAATTCGATTTAAATTTGATTAGATAAACTAATCGTTTTCAAAATATGTTATTTGATCTTATTTTATATCTCTCATATTTTAGTTATAAATAGCACTTTGGATACTTTATACATGACATTTTTAATAATATCAATAACAAAATTCTCTCTTTTCTTCTCTCTATTTCTATTCTTCTTACTATTATTTTTATAACATTGCTAACTTCATCTCTTTTTTGCGGGTAGAAAGCAACAACCTCCACCACTCTATAATTAGATAAAAATACATTTTTTTATTTATTAAATAACTTATTTTTAGGGATATTATTATAATTTTTTATTTATTTTGATAAAAATAACACCAAAAAAATTTCTCTCTCTTCTCTCTTCAATTTTTTTTTGATGAATTATTTTTTATGTGGATCAACCATAAATAAAGAGAAAAAAAATTTTAAATTTATTTTTGTCAAAACAAATAATAAATTATAATATCCCTAAAAATATGTTATTCAATAAATAAAAAATAGATATTTTTATTTATTCATAATATAATAAAAATTACAAATTTTCACCATCACGAAAAAGGGAGATAGAGAAAGTTAGCAACGCTTTTATATACATAGTGTTATCGTATTTCGTTTGTGTGCTTCCTAGATCCATAGCCTTTCATTTATTTCAGGTTACTTTATGTGGAAGAAATCATTGGGCCGAATGTATGAGCAGTACGCCAGTGATTCTCCGAATGAAATTCCCAATCTGATTATAAAGACATAAATTAAAGAAAATCAAAATTCACCTAACTTATACACTTCCCAACGCACTCACGGGTCGACGTACAGTGGCTGACATGCACCCAGAGCCACTCACGCAATTGTACAAAGAGACAAACCAAAAGAGAAACTTTTTGTACGGGGGCAACGAGGGCATGTCATCACAATGCACGACTTCATGAACAAGGCAGAGCAGAAAATTCTCGAGTCTGCACTTAAACACACAACCTGAAGAACGATAACCTAATACAATTACTTCATTACGTCTTCCCAATCATCTGATATGTTGACAACTTATTCGATGCAAAAGTGATGCAATTCCTGCAAACATAAGCAGATGAAAGAGTCATAGTCACACCATAAGATTCTGGCTTGGTAGCGAAGACTACATATAGTATATACGTTTTCTTATTATTCAGGAACAAACTAAACCAAGTTACACAGATACTTTCCCAAATATACATCACTTTTTTTTTAATAAAATTATACGTAATTTAAACTTTATCAGAATATATAAAAAGTATTTACATTATTTTAAAAATTAATTAATTTGGAAAATAAAGTTGTTTTTTATTTTCTCAGATTTCAACGAAGACATTTTGCTCTTTTTGGTTCTTTCTGATGTAACGGAACATATAATACTACTACTCATCTGAAGAGATAAAACATTTATTCCCGATCTGGAGTTGATAATGACTTGTCGAAACTAATCACATTATGAGAATAATCATAATGATAGCGTTTACCACCTCGCTAAGAAACAAAGGGTAATATAATAATTATAAGTATTTAAACAGTTCTCCCTACCAACGATTTTTTGAACTTAAATTATATATATTAAATTTTAGGATACTATTAGAATCTATCATATATTTTATATTGGATTACTTTACACTCGAACATCTGATTCTAAATGTAAAGGAAATATGTTCCCTCGTACCTACTAAAGATAAGATATAGATAATTTTTATAAATATTTAAATAATTCTACTGAATAATTTTATTATCGAATTGGAGTTGCTCAATTCTAATTCCAAGTGATAAAATTCTTTTGCACGCCAAATAAACTGTTTTCCTTCATACGACATAATTTATAAGCAATAGTTATCAAGTATACTACTACTCGTTGATTGGAAAGCAAAGTTGAACCTCCAAAATATATAAGCACTATACCTTTATAAAAATATATATATTAATTTGGCGAGCACTTAAACCCTTCAGGTGGAGTCTTGCCACAGTCAATGAGGAGCTGAAGAGCGATGGGGATCACGATGTTGATGTTAAGAAGCTTGGCCTTAATGGTGGTGCAGAGACATACGGCAGCATCCAAGTCCACAAGCCCTTGAAGCACCGGGCAGCATGTCTGTTTAGCACTGCTGCCGATTCCAATGTGTATGAGGCCGCCAAGAACGTCCACACATGCACCTAGCTTCAAAGTGTCGATGGGGCATGTTGGTTGTGCCGGCGGTGGCGGTGGAGGGCATGGGGTTCCAGTAGGAGGGCTTGGCACTATGCTCGGTGGTGTTGGTGGAGTAACGACTGGGGGGGTTGGTGGTGTCACATAAGGAGGAGGTTGAGGCACATAGGGTGGTGATATGATGGGTGGTGTGGGTACAACTGGTGGCACGGGCACATATGGAGGACGGACAATAATGGGAGGCCTTGGCACGTAAGGCGGTGTCACAACTGGTGGCGTAGGAACATAAGGTGGTGTCACAACAGGTGGCTTTGGTACATAAGGTGGTGTCACCACTGGTGGCTTAGGCACATACGGTGGTGTTACCACTGGTGGCTTAGGCACATATGGTGGTGTAACTGGTACCACTGGTGGCTTAGGCACATACGGTGGTGTTACCACTGGTGGCTTAGGCACATATGGTGGTGCAACTGGTACCACTGGTGGCTTTGGCACATACGGTGGTGTTACCACTGGCGGCTTAGGCACATATGGTGGTGTAACTGGTACCACTGGTGGCTTTGGCACATGCGGTGGTGTTACCACTGGCGGTTTAGGCACATAAGGTGGTTTCACAACTGGTGGTTTAGGCACGTAGGGTGGCCTCACAACAGGTGGTTTAGGCACGTAGGGTGGCTTCACAACAGGTGGTTTTGGCACATAGGGTGGTTTAACAATGGGAGGCTTGGGGTAATGAGGAGGTTTTGGCACATAGGGTGGATGCACAGGGGGTTTAACTCTTGGTGGCTTGGGAACATAGGGTGGTTTTGGTGATGACTTGGGTGGTGGACAGGGAGGCGTGCCCTGATATGGAGGATACTTTGGTGGTTTGTGAGCCGGTGGCTTCACTCTGGGAGGGTGTTTTGGTGGGAGTCTAGGGTGGTGCTTTGGAGGCTTAGAAGGAGGAGTTGGGTATGGACAGTAAGGACAAGCAAGAACATTGAGCAAAGTGCTCAAGTTAAAGAGCAGGATCAAGACACTGGCTAGAACATGCTTCGCCATATCGAAGATTGTCTAGCTAGCCTCTCTCTCTCTCTCTCTCTCTCTCTCTCTCGGAACAAGGTAAAGAGGAACTGTATCTCACTGAAAACCCAGTAATGAGAATTAAGCCCTTATATTGTGAATGGACCTTCAAACCCTACCCTTTCTTCTTTCTTGTGAGTCACGCTCACCGACAGAGTTGTAGCAATCAGTCTAAATCCCACTGCTTTCACAATTGGAATTAAATTATTCATTGCTTGTCATGATTCATTGACCTGAGGGATCCAAAAATGGTTCAGGATATAGGTGGGGACAGGGTGAGTTCTTTGCTTGGATTCACGGACAAAGTTGATCACTCTGAACGACTAAGCCAAGAAATCAGAAGTGGGGGTAAGCTGTAATTTCCAAGATATCAATTTTTTATGGACAAGGGGAATCACCTCAAGAAAAGCGGTGTTGTGCTAGAGGACATTTTTAACGTGTAGCGACCAGGGGGCTATTCAGCCCGTGAAGCGGGTAAAATCCTAATCCATAAAGCTGCACATGTGATGCTCCTACCAGCACCACGATTCTCGCATTAATATAATTTAAAATGCTGCTGATCTTAGACAAAAGTTTCACCAGAATTTTTTTATTAAAAAAGAGAGAGAAAATAATATGATTAACCCATTTATTTATCTAAAAACTAATAATATGTCACCTTATTTTGATAATTCAATTTTAGTAAATAATTTTAACTTTTCAGCATTTTCTAAGATATTTCATCACACTTAATAAGAATTAGCTATGAAGAAAGTGTGTGACTTCTATCCACAAGAGAAATTATTTTATAAACTTAAAAATTTGGGGGTTTCTCTTAAACTCCTGTAAAATTTAAGAATACCAATATTTCTTAATTATTTGTGACTAAAAATTTGCCACATGGTCCGTCAATTCATATTATTAAAGTTTAAAGTTATTGTTTTTTAATTATATTTAAGTTTTATGAAACATGTGATCAAATTATAGTTATTGAAAACAAAAAGAATATTAGCATTTTTATAAAAACAAGGTATCAAAGGAAATTCCAAAAATTTGATATATTATTATTGTTTTAAATGTCAAGTAATTATTTAACATAAAAAATTTTATTAATTGAAGTTAATAAATATAATTAAGAATCTAATTTCGATATACTATTAGTATATATATTTAAAATATAAATATTTGATCATGTATCAATATTTCAATAAAAGTGCTTACATTTTTATCATTGTTTTAAAAGTTACACTAATATATAATTGGATATCAATATAGAATATTTTATATTAACACTATATCGATAAGTCTCTAAAAATAATAAGGTATTAATGACCCTTGTGACAAGGAAAAAAAAACTTTTTAAGCTTTTTAAGGATCATTTAGCTTTGAATTTAAAAATGTACAAATCAGTCCCTAATTTTTTTAGTGGTATAAATAGACCCCTCTATCATTTTTAATAGTCAAACTATCTTAAGTTTCTTCAGCGTTTTCTCCTTCTTTTTATTCTTCTTCAAACTCTTTTTCTTCCCTCTTCCCTCCACTTGAAAAGGGCCAAGTAGTGGCTCAAAAACAAAAGTTTGGGTGTTCTATTCTTATTTAAATTCTTAGATAATTCTAAATAATTGTTTTTTTCTTTTTGGTTTCTAACAAGTCTTGTAAAAAATACATGGGTGTGTGAGATTTCTAATAGAGAATAAAAAATATATAGATGAGCATGGGCGAATGTTTTGTTATGGGTGGTTCAATTTTAGTTTCTTAGAGATGGAGATGATATGGGAAGTTTTGGGATGAAGGAGATCGGAAAAAAGAAAAGCTTACAAAAGAATATAAAGGAGGAGAGAGAGAGGGGAAGTGATGATCGTTGTTTGGCCATTAAAAATAACAGAGAGGTTGATTTAATTTACACGATCAAGAAATGTCAAAAGTCAATTTACACACTTTTAAAAATAAGGGGGTAAACTATATATACCTTATAATTTACAAGGGTAAAAGTTTTTTTTCCTTTTTAATAAATGCAAATTGAAATCTCACTCTTTTTTGTTTTGTTTTTTTTTTTTGATGGAAAACTAAGCTCATGTTCATTTTTAGTAAATGCGGACTGAAAATAAATTCAAAATTTTATAAAAACCAAAATCAAAATATAATATACTTTCCAAAGCCAAAAATGTATTTAATCGCTTTTTATTTCACTTTCTTGCCCCTAATTAAGGTGTCGGCCAGGGACTGTATCTTCAACAATCAGATCTTGAACTTTTGACGTTCATTGAATCATTGCATGATATTGAAATTAATTCTTTGAAAAACATGCAAATATCTTGAAGGAAGTTGATAATTGCCAACTCTTTATAAAAAAAAAGTTTTAAAAATTATAATTCTTAGTTAATGTGATCATCTAAATTATCATTACTTAGACGTAAATTAATTTCCAAAGGCGTACTACAAAAATTTAAAATTATTTATTTTATTTATAGAGTTTAATTGATATAAACTGATAGTGTAAAATAGTTTTACACTATTAAACAATAGAAATAGGGAAAAGTGAGAAATTACAGTGGATCCTTCATTGTAATGGGTGATTATTTCTATGATTTGGCACTTTTTACTATTTCTATTGGTTAATAGTGTAAAACTATTTTACACTGTCAGTGTATTTAAATTAAATTCTTATTTATAAATATATTCTCTCTTTTTTTAGCATCAACTTATCTTTTAAGTACTACTATTTGATCGATTCAAGTGACTAATTTGACACTTATTCTCTTTAAATAAGATTTTTATTTGAATTCTATGAAATGAAAATTGTGAACTTACAACAAAAACTAGTATATTTATCGTTAGATCTATCCATGTTCTATTAGCCAACAGGGCTTTTTCACTGTGACTTAGGTTGGGTTCATGGATTTTCTAGTTTGTGAATAAGCTATAAGTACTTCCATAATATTCCACGCAATCATGCATCACTCTGACCTAGTTTTAATTTGTGGCTTTTTTTATTTGTGAGTAATTTATAAATACTTTTGTAAGTATTTGATAAATTTGAAGGTATATTTTGATCTTTAAATTGGGGTGAATGTTCCTCTTAGCATACATTTTTATATGTACCAAGCAAAAAAAAATATTCATATCCAATTATCAATAAGAGTTGGGTGCAATAAAAAGTGAGTTACACTTCAACAAGAGAATCAAAGTTCAAATTTCAAATAAGTCAATTATTTAGAGGACCGTTTAGTTGTGACAATGTCCATGAAATTAATCTTACAGCAATTAATGTCCATAGAGATACCTTAAGGCTAAAAAGAAATATTCATGGCTACAAAAATTAGTAAATTTTTAAAGGGTTCTTCCTTTTCTTTTCTTTTCTTTTCTTTTTGACGTGGTGCTTCATTTTCTTTTTCCTTTCTATGTTGCATAGAATTTCATCTTTTATTACGAGAATTATAACCGGCCACGGCAGACACAAAGAATCAAACTTAGGTTCGATGTGAGTGGAAAATTTGACACCGTAAAAATTTAATAGAATAAATTATTTCACATCTTGAATTAAACTATGATAACAACTATTTATAAGTGGTTAATTATAATAAAACAGTCTTGCATTCGAAATAAAATTTACTTGCATTGTATACGTAATCATTAATATTTAATTATAAGTATTTTCATTTAATAAATAAATATTTAATACATATTTAAAATCATTTATTTACATTTTAGAAATTTTATGGTAATGTATTTTAATAAAAACATTTGGTTGAACCTTTTTCTGATTTAGAACAAAATATATCAATGTAAACTTAACTATAATCACGTAAAGTATAACGAAGAAAAAAAAAGTGGCATTTTACTAACTTTTTAAGATTTTTTAAAAATAAAAATATTAAAAATGTAGTAAAATTCCACATAACAAATAATAATTATTGTGACAGAAATGAATGTTATGTTTTATTATAGATGGATAGATTATGAATGTGAATTTTCTTTTCATATTCACAAAACTGAGGCTTGAATGTTGGGAAATTTTATCATGGCTCCAAGACAAAAATCTTGAAATAGCAACCAAAGAAAATGGTAAATATATATATATATATATATATATATATATATATATATATATATATATATATATATATATATAAGCTTTGTCAAGAATAGTATACAAAATGAGAAATAAATATTAGTGATAACAAATATTAGAGGAGCGGAGTTAGAATAATATTGTTGATGGATCAAATAAGAAAAAGAAAAAATGCAAAGACTAGATTATACCAAAAAAAAAAGGAAAAAGAAAAAGAGAACGTTGATCAGAAAAAATATAAATGAAATCGAGAAAAAAAAAAATAACTATAAGGTTACGGTGGTTTAACAAATCACATCATTTGTGTACTCAAATCTCTTTTCATGGATATTTTTAATGACTTATTAAATACTAATTCGTTAAACGTAGATATGAAATCACAAAGGTCATGTAGACTCACATATTATTGAACAAATCCTTTGCCAACATATAAAAGATTCCACTGATTGAATTATGATTTGACCTTGTCGTGTCAGATTTTTAAAAAAAAATTATATAATTTTCACAATAGTAATTGTTTAAAAAATATAAATTTTACAATGGTGTGTTAATATATATCATTGAATAATATATTTTCAATAAAAAAAATTGAATATTCATTTTGAAAAAAAAAAACTTTTTTGATAAGAATGCATTAAAATTAAACTCAAAATAAAATATCAAATTAATTAACATCACCTACGTGCGTCTACATCTCCACGCATAGAACTTATTTAAAGCCAAAAGCAGACAATGGAAATTAAATTACGATGCACAGAGAGCAAAAGTGAACTGAATATTATACAGCTAGACAGCACCCAAACCCAGCAGCCGGGAACTGTTCCCCTTCTTGTTACACTAGAAACGACACAACTAATCTTGTGCCAAGTATGTGCTGTCATAGTCTACATATTTGGCTGACGCCAAACATTGTTGACAAATGCTGTGCGGAATGAGAAACCCTGCCCTGTCTTTAGCAAGTCACTCGAACACCGCCACCCAATGATCGATCAATTTGGAACTTAATTATTGATGGTTGGCTGATTATAGGATGCTAAAGATTAGAGGTGTTTAGCGGATTAATCTATCTGATAAACCGACACTATCTCGCACGACTCAAATCATAAATAGTAAGTTTGTTATGGATTTCCAATTGAACCAGGGCTAATATGGTCATTTAACCCAAAAAGAATGGACGAACATGCTAATTGCGCATTAATACAGGAGTCAGCCAATTAAGGGGTTTAAAATCGAACTCAACTCAAACAAAATCGTTAAAATCAATTAAAAAAATTGAAAATTGAAAAAAAAATGAAAATTATTTTTTTTCTTTTAAAAATTGATGGATTCAGTTCGATTTCCAGTTCCTTAATTTAAAACCAAACTAAACTGGATTTCTACATCTATATTACTATTATACCTTATTTATTGTGTAACATCTACCGGAATTTTTTTTATCATTTTTCACCTAATTATTCGATTTTTATCGAATAATTGAAGTTAATTAAAATTCGATTAAATATTTATTTATGATTAATTAATTAGTAATTAATTAAGTTTAGATATAAGGTAATTAGATTAGAAGCATAGGAGATTTCATAGAAATTTTTCTCAAAACTGATTTACTGATTTAAAGGAAATTGGTAAAGATTCGTGTGTTAAACTGCCGGAACTGAACTAATAGGATTTTACACTTAATAACTCTACATCAAGTGGCTGAAAACTCAGTCACTTAACCCATAAAAAGTGGCGCAAAATAGCCACAAAGAATTGGGGAAGGTTGGCTGAAATTGAACCACAAAATCCTTCAACTAATGGGGTGCTTCCTTCCTAATTACCGTAAATATTTTGCTGCCTTATTTCCCTTTTCTGCACAAGTAGAATTCGACCTCCCTCCAACAGCCTCCCTCTCTTCTTTTCTTCATCTTCTTCATCTCCTTCTTCCACTTTTAGCCTCCATCAAGCCTCTTGCATCCATATCCTTCACTAGAACTCAAGACTAGCTAGTTGTTACTTCAAAATAAAGGCAGAGATTCAACTTTATTCTTGTTATTTTGGTTATGGGTGGCTAATTTGGGATTTAATTTTCTCACTTTTTGATGTGATGATTGAATGAATATGATGATCTTTGGCTGATTTGTTGGCTGTTATTGATGTTAAAATCGATTAAGAAGTAAGAAAGGGTGAAAGTAGGAAGAAGTGAGGGGCTGGAAGACCAAAATCCCTCTATGGCAGAGTGTACGGCTCTGTCCATAGCCATTTAAAATTGATGAAACTATTTTTATATGAAAATAGACATTCAGGGCTTTCCATACATATATAATATAAGGCTATTGGATCAGTATTGAGAGAGATATGAATTTTGAAAGTTTGACCTAGGTTTTTGAGTTTGATTCTAGGCAGACTAGGTTGTTTAGGGCAAAACTTGCCCTACACGACTTGGAATTGAATGAAACCAACTTTGTTAGAAATTCATAGGAGAACATCCCCTAAAAATTTTAGAGTTAGATGCGGTTCTGTTTGCTCCTAGTGGTTCGAAGAAGTTGCCTTATGCCCAAACCGGGCCAAAACAAGGCAATTTAGGAAGGTCAAATTTCGGGGCTTATAACTTGAGTTCTACTAGAGCAAATGAAATGTAACTTATTGTAAATGAAAGCTTATCCTGTTATCTTTAATATAATACAATTTCGTATGATTTGAACTGGTTTTCGATTTTTAGTGGATTTTTACTTTTAAGTGTGTAATTCTGGCCAGCTAAAGGGCAGGCCAGGATAACACTTAAATAACTTGAACTATATTTATCAAAATTAGATGGGACCAAAGAGGTTAGAAAATAGACACATACCACTCTAATATATCCAAAATTTAGGTCCAGATGAGTTAAATTGAAATTTTACCTTGATTTACAAAAATCGGGTTGAATGAATGTGCTGGGATAGCAACTATGTGTTAAATGCAACAATTGTTCCTATAAGATTGATGATTGAAATTAAGGATGAAATGTTATGAATTCTTTGAAAAATTGATTTCTGAGTACTGGTACTATTTATGGGGAAGCAGACACGTTCCGTTATGCTGCCGAAATTTCGATAAAACCTATGCATGAGTTATAATACACATTCAGAGGCATGTGCATTTTGCAAGAATTTATAAAGGTTATGTTATGATGAAAGTTCCATAATACTTGAGCCAGCCCCGGATTAAAGTTAAGGGGAATCGATTAGTGGGGAGGTCGAGGAAAGTAAACCCGGCAGTCCTGTAGAGGAACGAGCTCGATCCTGACAAGCAAACTATTACCCAGGAGTCTACATGGCCAAGAACTCCCAAGGGACCAAGTAATGGAAAAATTTATGAAGATATGTTCAAGAATGAGTTTTGGATGATCACATTGAATAGTCATTATAAGTTGTTTATAGTTTGACTGTTATGTTTACTTACTGCTGTATATTCATTTATTCTGCTCATTATTTAGTATATCACTATTTAGTAGTTATTCTGTTTCTTATGCTGTCTTAAGTAAAATTGAACCTTGCCTCGGACCACATGTTTTCTTAAACTTAATAAATATGGATAGTTTAATTTGATCCCATGTTTTTATAATTAAATAAAAAACCGAGGCAACTGAGAATACATGTGACGTCAGTTTAAATACCGTACTCGAATCCTACTGAGAATTTTTTTAAATTCTCACCTCGCTTTGTATTTCCGCATCATTCTCAGACTCTGGTGATGGACACGACAGATACCTTATTTATTGAGATTCCTGATCTGCAGCTAGTTTGGAATGCCCTCTGAGGACCTCATAAGATTGTTTTCACTAATACGGGCCTTATGTCCTTTTGATACATCGGTCCCACTTATGTATCCTCTTTTGGAACCTGTATATAAACTGAAGTGTTGGCTTTCAACATATATATGTATGCATACAACTGATGTTATATTACCTGTCTTTATCTTTTCTATTGTGTTTTTATTAAATTTTGTTACATTCTACAATACTGATCATGTTTATTATATACAATACAAGTTTAGGTATTTTTTATTTTATATATATATATATATATATATATATATATATATATATATATATATATATATATATATATATATATATATATATAAGAGAATATAATATAACGAATACAACTATAGGCGGAATACTAACACGGTAACGCAATCTACTCAATTTTATGATATGACTTAAGCATAACATTAAATTGGTAGGTTGTTACATACTGTATAGATCAAAGGTCATCAAAATAATCTTAAATCCAACTCTAACCCCACTTTTCTATCTCACTCTTAGTCACTACTCCCTCTCTCGACTCTCGACTCATCTTTGATCTCGATCTCATTGTTAACTCTCTTACGCTCTACTCTCAGTCATCACTGCTTTGTGACCTCTACCCTCTATTGAGTCAACCCATGAACCCATAGATTTTGGCCCACCCTGTAACATCCCCACTTTAGTAAACAGAATATAATGGAAACTTTGAATTATTTCCCCTAGGTAGTGTGAGAATTTCTCAGGCAGTGCTATGTCATGACGATTGTAACATCCCCATTTCTACCTAAGCTAATTAGCTCGGTGTTGCCGGCTAATTAGAGGGATTAGCGATTAATTGAGAACTAATCGATTTATCCCGAGAGCAAGAGCTTAGTAAATTAAGTCTAGCCAATAATTCAATCATAATGTCTTAAGCGTTTTAATAAAACCTTAATCGTCTAATCCTTAATTACTCGAAGGTGCCGAAACAAAGTAAGACAACCTAACCTTACTAATTAAGTTTATAATGATTAAGACACTTAAGACAACTCTTGAAAAATTAAACCCCAAATTAAGCATATGCTTAACCGTAATGCAAGGCATCATAAAAAAGTGTAATTGACAAGAGTTAACTCATGGGTAATTAAGCCAATTAAGTTAAATTACATTTAAATAATTCTAATAACATTTAGAGATAAAAGTTCTTCCATGCATATGCCCTAAAAAGACATACCAAGGAGGAGCAACATCTCACCCTTCATTCAACCTCTTTAATCTTACACCATTAGATCAAAAGCCAAGACTAGGATCCTTGTCATCCACCATTAGATCTTGACACTTGGATGAGTCTTAGACAAGCAAGCAAATCCTAAGAGGGGTACTCCCCTTTAACCCCTAGAGAAAACCATAAATTGACATTGAATGCCTCCAAGACTCAAGGAAAAACAACTCACCCTTTTGCCCCATGATTTTTCCCACTCCTTAGCTTGTGTAAGAAGCCAAAGTCACCTCACCTTTCCTCCCTCTTTTGCGCCACCCATCAGCCCTCCTCTCTCCTCATTTCATTCTTTCACTCCTCTCCCAAAGACACACACAAAGCTCTCTCTCTTCCACAATTTCAAAATTCCTCCTCCTTCTCTCTAAACTCTCCAACTTCTCTCTAGAATCCTTCCACTTCTCTCATCCTTTCTCCTCATCCCACTCACAAACTCTTCAAGAGCCACCATTTCTTGTTCTTGGAGAGTCAAAGACCATCACATATCAAGCCTCTTTCAAGATCCAAGAGGAGGAATACCACCACCATCACCTTCTTCCATCACAAATCCCTTCAAAGAAAGCTTCTTGGTAGTGGCTCTAACTCTTTTTCTCTCTTGTTTTTCAAGCTTTAGAACTCCTATGCTCTCCATAGCTAGGTGATTTTAAAGATTGATTATGGGCATCATAGCCATTCTTGTCATAAAATGAGATGTTGTTGCTTATATGGTTGTTGTTGAAAACATGTTTTCGGTTTGGTGTGATGCATGGCTGAACTCAATATTTTTGAACTCCAACATGTTAGTTTTTCACTAATCTTTCATGGTATATGAGTGTTTTATAACTTGAGAATGGTTTGTTGAAAGTGAGGTTGAGTGTTTTGGAGAAAACATGAGAAAAATCAAAACGTGAAATCTGGGTTTTTCTAGCAGTCTGTAAACCAAACAGTATAACTTTTTCCAAAAAACTCAGAAATTAGTGGAACCAATTTTATATGAAAATAGACTCATAGAGCTTTCCATACATATAAAATACATAAGATTCGAAGTTAAAATGAGTGAGATATGATTTTTCAAAGTGGACTGTTCTCGGATTGGTTTCTGTCTGGGCAGTCTACACTAAAATGTGTATAACTCGAGCTACAAAAATGATTTTTGAGTGAGACCAAGTTTAAATGAAAGCTAAGACATAGAGGAACAAACCCATAAAAAGTTTTCTCAGATTCCTTCTGAGCAATTATAATGAGAGGTAACAATCCACCTGTACGGAGTGAACTTAGAAACCTAACAAATGTAATAAGATATGCATAATCGGGAGTTAGACAACGAATTTTTGAGTGACTTCTTTTGTTAAAAACTAGACTCAGAACCCTATAAGCATATAAAATTTCGCATTAAAATGATAAAATACCAAATTATGGTGAATTTTTAAAGTTACTGCCTAGGGTAAAAGTAAAACTGTCAAAACTTAACTTTAAGTAAGACTATGCATAAATGACTTAAAAAAAGGTAAAATGCCTTAGCCTAAAGTAATGAAACTTCATAATTTACTTAATGAAGACTAGATAGAATAAAATACTGTTTCACCTAATCCTTAACAAGAGAAACGAATAAAACGAAGCCAACGTAGTGCTTGCACCTAATTTACTAAGTTAAGCTCATAAGACTTTGCTTGAGTATATGCCTATGTTTATGTTGCAAACATGATGTTATGATGATGATGTGATTATGATGCCATGACAATGATGAAATGATGATGATGATATGATATGATGATGTGATATGATGCTATGATACCGTATTCTCTGGCAAAATTTTGGGAAGTCACAGATAGCCGTTATGTCAAAATTTTGTAGAAATTATGGACTTAGAAATATTTTGCATCATAAGTTTAATAAGAAAAGATTCAATAAAGTGTGTGATCCTTCAAAAGGGAAGGTGACTCCATCTAAGTTCCCTCACCCACGACTCACATGAGGCATGGCATGACCAAACTAGTGTGAGATAGGGATGGCTTACATGAGGCATGGCATGACCCAAATTAGTGTAAGTACCCCGAAATTTTATGGTGGTGACGGCCACTGTGATGAGCTCATTACCACTTATGTTTAGTGGGTGGAAAGAAAGGACTTAAGATAAGTCAAGGAAAGAAACGACTTCGTCCAACCTAAGTAAAGAGTATAACTCTCAACCTCGCTGTATGTATGTTATGAATAGTCATATAAGCTTTCATGTATGCCATGATGTTGTTAATACAACTAAGATAAGTACTAAAAGTGGAACCCACTTCTGATAGTAATGTTTTCGAAATTCAAATAATTGAACCTATTGAATGCTCACGCTTTCATTTAAAAACCATGGTCGGGATTTGACGATGACACCGTGGTGTGTCGTGTCGAGTCCTACCGAGAAATCTTATTTCATCCTAGTTGTCTGCCTCGCCACCGTGACACTCATGGAGCCTCACGTGACATGGAGCATGGAGCCTCCTCCCACCATGAGTGGGCTTATGAGGACGCCCACGCTATCGCGGGCTACCACTCACCACGATAGTTCGCACATACTTATCCGGTCGAAGCTTTTGAGCAGAGGAGCCAGAGATTCCGCCACCGCGGACGACACACAAGACATTCCTGGAGCAGCCGCTGGGTCCTTGGGATTTCACCAGCCATTGCTCGAGATCGAGATGGAGCCTATGTCTCCTGCCTACCCAGAGTCGAGCCGCGTGTCACGCCGCCAGAGGTTCCCGTGGATCGATGTGAGTTCGACGGCCACCCTAGTCGCAGCAGCCTTCGCCGCCACTCCCGAGTATCACCGCCAGATCCGAGGAGGATCCCTCCGAGGAACGTTTCTTCAGAGGCGCTATACCGGCCGTCGATTCGCCGCTGAGGTCAATAAACAGACTGCATCATCCATACTCCGCACGCTCCTCGAGGCCGAGCTGCCTGGGACTAGGCATTCTGAGGACCCGAGTCCGCTTGATGGAAGCGGCATGGAAGTGGCGCAGGTCAAGATATGTTCATTTGGGCTTATTTTGATTTGCGCTCCTTAACTCCCCCAGATTTCATTTTGTATTGATTTATCGACTTTGTACTTTGATATTTTGGGGCCATGGTACACCATGAGTTTCTCTTTATATGTATTTATTTGGATATTATGAGATTAAGTATATTATGCGCTTGATGTATAATTGAATGTATGATATTATGATTTATCTCTTGTTCTTTCCATTTATATCGAAATCTCTCGCGATACGCCTCTGCATCGTTATCTTCTCGCAAGGCTTTACTTTCCAAAAGCTTACTACATATTTCAAAAAAAAAAATTTATCAGATTTTCCGCTGCACTTAATTTCATGAAGTTTAGTTTTCCACTTAAGATAAAGTAACAACTAATAAAACGTCGTAATACGACTTAACCGTAATATGGATTTATTAGGGTGTTACAACGATCCTCACACTTGGAATTATAGAGTAGTGTAATATTGCCGTTGAAAATATGGCACTGCCATATGTTAAAAATTAAGAAATGACAAAAGTGCCCCTATAAACTTTTGTTAATTACAGAAATATCCAGGATTTTTAGAAATTATATTTTGACCCTAAAGAATTATTTCCACAATAACCCTAGAACTTTTTATAAAATGACTTTTATATCCCCACATCTGTAGAATTAGCAGAATGGAGTTTTAAGCGGAGTAGAATCACGTGGCGAAACCGTAGAAGTTTAAGTCACTGCCGATTGGGCCATGGAGGCAGTTTGGTGTTAAATTATGTGGGGTGCCCCTGAACTTGTTCAAAATTATGAAAATGCCATTAGTTACATAAAATAGGAAACAAAAAGGCTCCGGATTTACGAAAATGTCTAATTTACACTGTTAGATCACTTATTCGGTTTCAATAGTTATGTAAGGGCAATTAGAAGTTAATTAAATATTAATCAAGAGCTAATTAGATATTACTTAGAGAGATTAGACTTAAGATAAATTAAAATGAACATGTAGATATCTTACAAAACTATTAAGTAACGTTTTACCGGTTTGGAGGAAATCGGTAAATATTCGGTGTTCTAAACCACCAGAGCTGAATCAGTAAAATTTTACACTGATAACCTTAGGTTGAATGGCTGAAATTCAGCCACCTTCAACACCATAGATGGTGCCATATGGCAACCATATGATGGGGAGATTTGGCCAAATCATGACCACTAAAGCCAAATATCTAAAGCCACCCTTATCTATGTCATAAAGCTTAGAAAAATCTCACCCATCTCCTTTTATTTTTGCGCCCTCCACCATGTTTCAGCCTCCTTCCATCTCTTCTTCTTCTTCTTCCTTTCTTTCCTTACCTCCATGATCAAGAACTTCAAGCTCAAGATTGGAAGCCCTCTTGACCTCAAATCCTCTTGCTCCTTTTATGAAAATTGATCCTCACCTCCTTCTCTACAAAACCCCTCTAACAATTTTATGATTAAGCATCAAATAGAGCCTTCCCACATTCATATGAGCTACTGCCATGATGAAAGAAGAAGGCTAGGAGTTGGTTCTTGGCCTCCTTGCTTCCATAGTTTCAAGGATTTCAAGGTAGGTAGCTCAAATCCTTAGTTGTTTGATGTATCATGTGATTATGTGGTTGCTATGTTCCTTTTATGCCATACTTGTATGATGGTGCTTTGATGTTCTTCTAGTGTTTTGAGGTGAGGAAACTTGGCTTAAGTTGAGGAATTTATCAAACTCAAAAACGAGCAAAGCAAAATCTATTTTTGTGAGAAAACCCTACGACGTCTGTACTAACGGAGTGTACAGCTCCGCCTACAACAGCAGAAAGTGGATGAATCTATTTTTATATGAAACTAGACATTCAGAGCTTTCCATACATATAAAATATATGGCATTGGATTAATATAGAATTAGTTATAAATTTTTGAAGTTTAACCTAGAAATCTGGATTCTTATCCGGACAATATGAGTTAAAAAGGGTATAACTCATCCTACACAACTCCAAATTGAGTGAACCCAAGGTTGTCTGAAAGCTAACATGTAAAGCACATCCCATACAAATTTCAGAACTAGATTCGTTCCCATCTGCTCCCAGCACACCAATGAAGTGACTTAAGTTTAAACCAGGCTGAGACAGTGTAATCCAGTAGGGTCAAGTTTCGAGACTCATAACTCAAAAGATACTCATGCAAATGACATGAAACTTAATTCATATAAAAGCTTGTTTTGTTAGCTTTCATTTGATATAAATTTTAAATGATTTCATTTATATTTCTATTTTTAGTAAATTTTCACTTATAAGAGCACAATTCTGGCTAAGAATAGGACAGCCTGAGGAAAAATACTTATATCTTGAGTTTTACATATTAAAATGAGATGGACCAAAAAGGTTGGAAACTAGATACATAAGGCTATGACATATCCAAAAATTAGATTTAAATTAGTTGAATTGAAATAAAGGTGGAGTATACCAAACTCAGGCAGAACAGGGAAGAATAAACCGAAAACTCTATTGATGCTTGAATCGAAATTGATGAATAATACTATGAATATATGTATATATTTGCTGATCCATATTGAATTGCAAGTTCGAAAGATTGTACTAGTTGTTTGGCACTATTCATGGGGAAGCGAACTCGATCCGTTATACTGCCAAATTTTCGGCAGGAATTTATGAGAACTTATGCTATGGGTGGTTATGCTTTGAATCTATTTACCTTTACATGTCATGTTCATGTACATCATGCATGCAAGCATAATTAGAATATGATATAATAAATAAGGTATGAGACATATCCATGAATGCATAAAGTATTCGCATGCATGATAAGATATGGAAAGGAAAAGATAATAAGAACTTGCAAGCGAGACGTACCAAGCTACCACGTGAGGCATGACATAGACCCAGCTAGCATGGGCTAGAGCAGTACTGTCTAAGACTTGGGCTAGTCCTCGAGCAGATTTAAGGGGAATAGACCGGTGTGAGAGTCGGGGAAAGTAAACCCGTCACTCATGTATAGGTACGAGCTCGGACCTAAAAAGCAGGCTATTACCCAGGGATGAGAGAGGCCATTCACCTCCAGGGGACCAAGTACAGAAAAGAGCAAGATCAAGTTACAAGTTAAAGAAAGATATGAATTAAGTCAAGTGTACTTGCATACAGACAAGTACAAGCATCTTTATGTGCATCTTCAATTATCCCATAAAGTCATAATGCTTTTATGATTCTTGTTGAAGCATATTATACTATTTGTATTTCTATGTCTGTCATATGAAATGGCAAGTGGCTGTTAAAATATATCCCGCTTCGAGTAAGGTGTTTTCAACTTAAAATTGATCCACTATTTGTTTATATGTGCTCCTATTTTCATAATAAACCGAAGCGGCTGGAATGTTTATGATGACACTATAAGATTGGTTTGAGTTTACCTATTGAGAGTCTTAGGTTCTCACTGCCTACTTGTATGGTTTTTCTTTTCCGTAAACATTCCAGCGCCTAAGTTAGAAATCAAGTGCGAAGTGGAGTACTAAGCCTTCCATGGAGCAAGGATCGGGCGTAAACCAGACCAAGAAACTATTGAAGCTAGCTAACGACTAGTCGGACGTAAACACTGTGTACTATGTTAGTTACAATTTCTTTAAAAGTGTAATTATTTTATTCTTTATGTATCAAAGATTATTAGTCAGTAACAAAGTGAGTAGTTAAAGGGCCATATATTATATTTTCCATATCTTAAGGATTTCTTAGCTCAGTGACAACCTTTTAATATAACTCCATGACTCGAGCATGACTTATATGATAAAGGTTGTTACACACCCCAGCTCAAAAAATACGAGTTAGATTAGGTTGAATTAGGTTGAAAATTTTCTAACTCATAAGGTATGGGTTGGGTTGTGAGTTAAGAAATTTTCAACCTACACAACCCATCCTTTTTTTTTTTTTTTTACGTTTTTAAAACTTGTGTGAAGATTGCAGGCTTTACCTATTATGTTTAACTTTTAATAAATACTTACCTTATCTCTAGTTTAATACAATAAACTTTTTCTTTTTTATTTTGGGCTTAAAGGATTTTGTTTTAAAAGAAAATGTCATGCTACGGCCTACAAGCAATGAGTCAATACATTATGCCAATATTCTATATATGATGATATTGACTTCAGTTAGCTAATGTAATTTGTTATGTCTTTAGAACCTATAAATACTTTTTTAAAAGCTACATATTAGGACTAATATGTATGCTTTCTATAAAACTTTTAGGATTTATGAATATTTTCTTACAGTTATATATACTTTTTTAAATTTATGCATGTTTAGACTTATAGTATCATTATCATGTTTGTTTAGAGACTTGTATTTGACAATATATTTTGACATATTTTAATAGGAATTTCTTTTTTAATGTATATTAGACCCACGAGTTTGACCCACTACAAGAAAATTGGCCATTTTTAGCGGACTTTGCTGCCGTAAATGAGCCAAAATCAGCCACAAAATGCATATTTGCGGTGGATTTGCAGTGAATATTGGGCCCCTGCATAATCATGGGCTACTAATCAATTGTCCCCCTCTAATTTGCAGTGGCCTTATCCTTCTCTAATTTGTGACGGCCTTGTCACCCTCTAATTTGAGGCCAACTTTGCACCCTTTAATTTGCAGTGGTAATAGCTATTGCAAACAACAAATTCAATAAAAAAAAAATTAAATCCTCATATTCATACAAGGATCATATAATAAATCAAATCCAATCCAAAAATTTAACGTCCATACAAATAAACAAATAGATGGCTTAATAAAACTTTGGAAGCTATATTTTCAATAGATCTCTAACTATATGTGGTTTATCTCAAAGCCATTAGGGTTCATTTTCCTCCATTGAATGTTTTCCAATGAGTCTACAACAACTTCCACCGAGTCTTCAATAATTTCCACTGAGTCTTCAACTTTGTTTAGTGAGTTTGGAACAACTTCACCTGATTCTTCAAGATCTTCTACTGAGTCTTCAACATATTCATCTACCTCCTCCAATGAGTCCTCTACTACCTCTAATTTTTTCAAATCTATCCATGAAAACTTTAACAAAGAAATACACAACAATTAGTAACAATATTAATAATATTCAAATCAGTAATATATATTATAAAAAAATTAAAATCAGTGAAATGATTTTTTTTAAAAAAATAAACTTGGTGGCTAAGGTGAGAAGTTGGCAACAGCAGTGGCAAGCTGTCGGCGGTGGTGGCATAGTTGGTTGTGGTGGCTAGAGGTGTTTAGGGAAGTGTAGAAGGAAGAGAGAAGGTACAAAAAAAAGGAAACAAAAAGAGAGAGAGAGAGAGAGAGAGAGAGAGAGAGAAAGAGCGAGCGAGCAAGAAGGAACAAGAAAAGGAAAGGGAGAAGGAGGAGGAGGAGGAGGATGAATGTAGTGGATGGAGGAGGATGACAGAGGATGTGAGAGGCAGATGAAAAGAGAAAATAAGAAGATAAGAAGAAGGAGGAAAAAGAGCAGAAAGTGTAGCACATATATATTTTAGTACTAATACAAATTTTTTTGCGGCAGCAAGGCCATGACGCTTTTTTTCATTAAAGTTCACGTAACAATTAGTGGCGGCATTTGCAGCCACAAACTTCTAATCAAATATTTTTTTTTAAGTTCACAAAGTAAATATCGACGACAATAACCGCTGCAAATATCTTTTGAATTAGTGGCGACAAATACTATACTTAGCATTCCTTATTAACCATTTAACGGCGGCAAAAGCTGCCTCATATGCTATATCGATTAGCAGGGGCATTTGTCGCTGCAAATTCTAATAGTAACATTTTGTGTTCAATGTTTAACAACAACTTTTGCCACCACAAAACACTATAATAATTAGTAGTGCCGAATACTAACATCAAGTTCAACAAAATATATACCAATTAGCTGGGGCATTTGCTGTCGCAAATTCTAATAGTAGTATTTTGTGTTCAACATTTAGCGATGGCTTTTGCTGCTGTTGGAAATGCTAACATCAAGTTCTATAATGCTGCCACAAATGTTATACCAATTAGCAAGGGCATTTGCCGCTGCAAATTCTAATAGTACCATTCCCTATTGAACATTGAGTGACGGCTCCAACTAGCGGGGGCATTTGCCGCTGCAAATACATAAGGTTCAACGTATATGCTGTCGCAAATTTTTTTTTGTCCCTGTTTGTCTCATTTTGAGGCCATATTCTGTAGCTAATTCGTTGAAAATTTGCGATGGATCGCTTCAGTCGCAAATTTTCCACCACTAATACAGTTTTTTGTTATAATATGACCCAACCTAACCCACTCATAAATGGATTGGGCCGGGATAAGTCGAGTTGAAAGAAAATTTTCCCTCAACCCAACCCTGCCCACAAACACCCCTATGGAAGAACATGTGAATTGTGCATTAAAATAGGAGTCAATCAATTAAGGGGTTTAAAATCGAACCTCACTCAAACAAAATCGTTAAAATCAATTAAAAAAATTGAAAATTGAAAACAAAACTGAAAATTATTTCTTTTTTCTTTTAAAAATTGATCGATTCGGTTCCATTTTCAGTTTCCTAATTTAAAACCAAACCAAACTGGATATCTACATCTATATTACTATTACATCTTACTTACTTATAGTATAGACCAAAGGTCACAAAAACAATCTTTACTCTAACCCTAACCCCACTTTCCCATCTTACCCTCAGTCACCGCTCCCTCTCTCCACTCTCGACTCATATTTGATCTCAATCTCATTGTTATCTCTCTCTCTCTCTCTCTCTCTCTCTCTCTACTCTCAGTCATATCTCTACCCTCTATATATATTCTTGATTAGTACGGGATACCAAGCTATCCTCCAGATTACTTAACTTACCGATTCTCCATATCAGTTGTTCACCCTATGTTCCATCCGACTTACTTCTTGCATGCCTACTTACTTATCTAAGAATTACATAGTCATGATTCAATTACCCATGTAGGGAATCTTAACCCCTCCAATCTTGATGTTATTCCTTCAATTAGATTGAATAATCAACATCCTAAGGGTATCTTTGTAACATTCTGAGTAACAGTATGTATAACTAATACCATTGAATAATTTATTTTTAGATACCTTATAGGCATACAAGAAGTTAATAAGGAAATGTTAATTACAGTGCAAGGTGATTTCTACACCTCCTTGTAGAACAAAATTTAGTGATATTTTGCTAACCGAAGAAACTTTCTTACTAGCTGTGTCTTGTAATACAAGAAGCTAATCTGATAGAAATCTATACTGCCAAATGGCATAAATATCTGTTGAAAAGCCCTAGAATATGTGGCTAGAAATTTGCCATACTATCCATCTTGGTGGGCAAAGAATAGCCATCCAAAGTAAAGCTTAAGAAAATTCAAATTTTCTTTTATATCCACCAATAGGAATTAACTACCAATAAACAAGAAGCAAGACACACAATTTTCTCTCCTTTTTCCTTTCATTTTCATGCAACCCTCTCCATCCTTCTCTACTTCCATTTTCTTTATCTCCAACTTACTCATACTCACCTAAACTCTTGTGTCTTGCTTATACTTGCCCAAATTTCCAACTCTTTCACTTGTTTACCCTCAAGAAACCTTCATACTAGCCAAAAACTCCTTACTTTAAGCCATATAAATTTGACTAAGCAAGGAGAACGAAGGGTTTTGTGCTCATTTGAGGGCTTTAGAGAAGAGAAGGCATCAAAAGATCTAAGTTAAAGGGCTACAAGCTTTGGACTTTAGGTAGGATTTCCTAAGACTTGTTGTGTTCTAGGATTTTTATGAAGTTAGAGTTTTCTTATATCATTCTTGATCTCTTCATGTAGAACTTGTATGATGTTAATAGGACTCTTTCTAGTATTTTATGTAACACCCTACCAATTTAATATTATGCTTAAGTCATAGCATAAAATTAAGTAGATTATGTTATCGTGTTGATGTTTTGCCTACTATTTATTTATCATATCACATCTTTTTTCTTTTTTGTAAACAGGTGGAACGATGCACTGTATATAATGAACGTAATGAAATTTACAACAGACAGGTAATCTATCATCAACCGTACATATATATATATATATATAAGGTAGAAGCCAACGCTGCAATTTATGTACAAACGTAAAATAGGATACATAAGTAGGGCCGATATACCAAAAAGAAGGCCCATGTCAATCAAAATGATCCTATGGAGTCCTCAAAGGACATTTTCAAATTAATAGATATACATGCAGCTAACCCTATGACCCAACGTTGCACACCGCCAAAAGAGGGCCATGCTGTACAATAGAACTCTCAGCCTGGGACCTACTCGGTCAGGTAGCCGTTGGCCACACCAAGCTCGGCTGGGGAGTAGTCCATACTAAGTCCCGAGGAAGAGGATGATGAGCTGGTAGCATCCGAAGGATCGCTCTCGGAACCGAGCCGGATGTCTGGCACCATCTGCGGAGGTGACCCGTGTAACACCTGACCAGACAAAATACTATGCTTAAATCATAATAAATTATTTGATAAGTGATCAAGTGTAGTACTGGTTAAATTCTATTTTCTGTATCATTATTAGTTACCCACATAAAGATGATTATTAGCGTAACAAAATTTACTGCTTGACGGCGGAATAAATACTAGTTGATTGGTATATGGTAAATAATGTAACATAAATAAAAATGCAATAAAGACAGAACTACTGCAAAATGCACCATAAATATATACATAGACATCTATTTTCAAAGTTTGTCAAAACGATATAGGGTAACAAAATGAGGCCACTAACATAAAACAAAATGGCCAGTCTCTATGAACAGTACCCCAAATGGTCCCTATGGGACATTTCATGTACACCTCCTAATGTCTACCCATCTGTCCATGACCCAGACTGCCAAAAGAGGGCCATTCTGTACATCTACTACTGCTGCAGCATGCACACTATCTAAACGGAATCCAAAGAAAGGAACCCGTTCGCCATGGTGGCGTCTGTGGGAGGGTGGCCCACACTAAGAGCAGAGGACAAGGAAGAAGAACTTGCTGCCTCGGATGGATCCTCCTCTGACATTGAGGTTGATAGCATCTACTGCGGTGGTGAAGCAGGAGGGGCCATAGGAACTAGAGCTGCTGCCGCTGCTAGTGCTGCTGCTAGTGGTGGTGGAAATGGATAGGCCATATAAAGAGGAATGGCAATATAGGGGACAATAGGGTCAAAAAGTGGGTGCATAAGTGGAACGGCAAAATCTCTCTGGAAAAAGAAATAGAGATGGAACTGACACCTGCCGGATATATATACAAAGTCCAGGAACGGGTCAAGGTGTATATGGAGCTCGGGGAACTCAATAAATAGCACTCTGGTTGCTGCGTTCTCCATGGTCTCAGAATGACGTGGAAACATACAGTAGGGTGAGAAATAAATATTTCTCAGTAGGAATTCCTAGTTTCTACACATCTGTCATCGCTGTCATTCCCAGTTGTTTCAGTCTTGCAATAGTTTTCAAATAGTACGACACAATGATAATATTTAACTTAAATACTTATTTGTAAAACATACACCGAAACAAACTCAATTTTAGTTAACAGATACACTAATGCAATCAAACAGTAATTATAGTGGAGCAATAGCATATTAAGAATAATAAACAAGTATCTAGAATAATCAATTAAGAAGCATTACACTGTACATATGAATGTGCAATTAAAAAATGCATCTTATTCTTGAAGGCTTTCACCTATTAGAACTTATTTCCATCCTTGGTCCCCTGGGAGTCATTGGCCATATACTCCTGGGTAATAGTCCGCTATTCAGGACTGAGCTCGTTCCTATATAGGATTGCCGGGTTTACTTTCCCCGACCTTCCCACTGATCTATTCCCCTTAATTTATTCTGGGGTTGGCCCAAGTGATATGGATCCTTTATGATATCATGAAATGAATGCACATCTAACTTGATTCTTCAAATATCATGTGTTCATGCTATTATAAATTACACAACATATGGATTTCTAACCAAAATTTCGGTAGCATAATGGATCGAGTCGGCTTCCCCATAAATAGTGTCAGACAACCAGTAAAATTGTACAAACTTGCAAATTTAATATGGATCAGCAAATATATATATATATATATATATATATATATATATATATATATATATATATAAATATGTATATTTACAAAATGGAGAAACTACTTTGTTTCTCACAGACACAACTAAAGCCAAGGTAACTGTGCCTAAGACTATTCAATGGAGTGAAATAAAATTTCCTCAAAAATGGACACTCGACAGAGTTGTTCCTACCAAACCAAAGCCTACTCCTGACTTCCAGGACATCAGGCAATATGACATTGGGAAAGTTGAGTTATTCTTTGACAGAAGAAACTCATTCCATTTTGGAACTTCTTCCAGGTCTGAGGTCTCTAAGGATTTTAAAACAGCAGCTTTGGCTATGTCTAGAAAGTCCTTTTCTATGGCCTCACAAACTGAAATCCCAAATATCTGACTTTGTGGGTTGGATATGTCTTCTGATCTTCCTAGACCAATCTATCAAAAAGAAGACGAAGACCAAAAATCTATTCAATCTCCAACATATTCCTCTATGAATGAACCTTATGATGTCTGAGTTCACCATAGATAAAGAATCCCTTAGGAAAAAGTTTTACTCTGAGGATTTGGCCCCTCAAAGAAATTGGTTTTTTCAAAATTATCAGGGAAACAATAGAAAAGATATTCAAGAAAATTTTTATGATTTTCTTAACAGGGTCAAACAAAACATATTTTTCTTTGACTGGTTTCACGCTTATTCTGTTAAAAATAAGGTTGATTATCCTTGGAAAACAGAGTTTAGTGAAAAAACCTTAGATGTTCTTTGGCATCTTAAAAATAATGAAACTGTTCAATCTAAACTTCCTCCTAAAACAAAATTTCAGTTTCCTAACATTAAGGATGCTGATGGCAAACCCATCATTGCATCGCCTTTCAAATTCAAAAAGGATGATGAGCCTCTAAATCCGAGAGACATCAAGAGTCTCATGGAGCAATCCAATTATACAAACAAGTATCTTCCAACTATAAGTCCAAAACTTCTTGCGAAAACTATCAAGGTTAAAGAAGAATCTTCTTCAAAAACTGTCTCTGGAAAACAAGAAGTCAAACCTCTTTTCAAACCTTTAAAATTACTAAAACTCTTTCTTCTCAAAATGAGTTTTTAAACAAAATCAATGAGAAACTCAAACTTTTAGAAACTGTTGTTCCTGACACTCCACAACAAGAGGCTTCTAAATCAAAAATTATTAGTGTTCTTGAAAAAAACTGAATTTTCAGAAAATTCTGAAGAACAAAAAATTCAACAGGTTATTTCTCAAAACTGGAAAAAACCTTCAAAACTTTATTATCAACGCGCTACTCCTCCTGATTTATTACTTGAAGAGAAATCTTTAAGTATTAAGTCCTTTAGCACCAACAACATCTATGAGTGGAACATAGATGGCCAAACTGAATATCAAATTATGAATACGTTGTAACATATGACTATGGTTGCTACAGTGTATTCTACAAACCTCAATTATTCGGAGGAAACAATTGTTGAGATTTTAGTTGCTGGATTTTTTGGACAATTAAAAGGATGGTGGGATAATTATCTTACTGATTCTGAAAAATCAAAAATCCTTTATGCAATTAAAACTGAACCTGACGAAACACCCATCACTAGCAATGGGGAACCTATCCCTAATGCTGTTAACACTTTAATTTTTACAATTGTTTAGCATTTTATTGGCGATCCTACCCTATGGAAGGATAGGTCAGCTGAATTGTTGTCCAATCTCAAGTGTAAAACACTTGGAAACTTCCGCTGTTATAGGGACACTTTCCTTACCAGAGTTTTCACTCGAGAAGATAGTCAACAGCCTTTCTGGAAAGAAAAGTTTTTGGCTGGTCTTCTAAAATCTCTAGAAGATAAGGTTAGGGAGAAAATTCGTAACCAATCTCCTGACGGAAACATTCATTATGAGCAGTTAAGTTACGGACAACTAATTGCTTATATTCAAAAGGTAGCCCTTAAAATTTTCCAAGATGATAAAATTCAAAATCAATTGGCCAAAGAAAAAACTCATAATCGGAAGGAAATGGGCACTTTTTGCGAACAGTTCAGTTTGCCTTGCCCAAAAAAGCGATCTAAGCCCAAAAATAAAAGGCCTTCCCCGAAGCCCAAACAGCCAAAAAGGGTTAAGCCTCCATCGAGGAAACCCAACACTCAACCAAATCAAACTGACAAGCCCATTACATGTTTCAAATATGGTAAAACTGGTCACATAGCTAGAAACTGTAGGCTTAAAGAAAAAATAAAGGCTCTAAATCTTGAGCCCAATATTGAAGAGCAAATCAATAATCTGCTTGCTGAAACTTCTGAAGAGGAATATGAGATGTCTTCTAAAGAATCTGTTATTCCTGATGATACTGAAGAAGTATCTTCTGAAGATACTACTGAAGAATCATCCATAAATGTTCTCACCAAAGAACAAGAGCTTCTTTTTGAAGCTATAAATGCCATTCCTGATCCTGATGAGAAAAAAATCTATCTCAACAAACTAAAAAATACTTTAGAGGCCAGTTCTTCTAAGGTCAAACCTTCAATCCAGACTAATAAGTTTAGTCTCAGTCAAACTCTCAAAAAAATTGAGAAAAATTCTGTCAAACCAGTTACTATTCATGATCTTCAACACGAGATTCAGAATCTCAAAGTTGAAGTCAAAACACTTAAAGAACAACAAGATTCTCAGCAGGAAATCATTGATGCCCTGCTAAACAATCAAAAGATTGATGCTATTTCTGATAATAGCTCTCAAAGTCTTTCAAACCATGATGAATTTCTTGGATTAATTAACATGTTAAAAATCCAAAAATTTTACATCAATATCAAAATAAAAATAGAAGATTTTGTTCTTGAAACTGTTGGATTGTTTGATACTGGTGCAGATTCAAATTGCATACAGGAAGGACTTATTCCGACAAAATATTTTGAGAAAACTTCTGAACAACTAAGTACTGCTAGTGGTTCAAAACTCAAAATCAATTTCAAACTTTCTGAGGCTATAATTGAAAATCAAGACCTTAGAATAAAAACCTTATTTTTATTGGTAAAGAATCTTAGTAATACGGTGATCCTAGGAACACCCTTTATTAGGTCTCTTTTCCCATTAAACATCACCAATGAAGGTATTTTTACTAAATATCTAGGTGAAATAATCAGTTTTCCTTTTCTAAGAAAATCGATTTCAAAAAAGCTTAATTTGATTCAAATTAAGCAAAATCAAATCAATTTTTTAAAAGAGGAAATTTCTTTTAAGAATATTGATTCTCAACTACCCAAACCAGATGTTCAAAAAAGGATCCAAAATCTTCTTGAACATATTCAAACTTCGATCTGTTCTGATCTTCCTACTGCCTTCTGGCAAAGAAAAAAACATGTCGTGAGTCTTCCTTATGAAAAGGATTTCCATGAATGACAAATTCCAACAAAAGCTAGACCAATACAGATGAATAAGGATCTCCTTATTTACTGTAGAAAAGAGATCGATGATATTTTTCACAAAGGTCTAATCCGAAGAAGCAAAAGTCCATGGTCTTGTTCTGCTTTTTATGTTAATAAACAAGCAGAAATTGAGCGTGGCACTCCAAGGCTTGTGATTAATTATAAGCCTTTAAACAAAGCCCTTCAATGGATCAGATATCCAATCCCAAAAAAAAGATCTTCTGAATCGTTTGCATTCAGCCAAAATATTTTCAAAGACATGAAATCTGGATTTTGGCAAATCCAAATTCAAGAAAGTGATCGCTACAAAACAACTTTCACTGTTCCTTTTGGGCAATACGAATGGAACGTAATGCCTTTTGGTCTAAAAAATGCCCCTTTTGAGTTCCAAAAAATCATGAATGATATTTTTGACTCTTATTCAAACTTTATCATTGTCTACGTAGATGTTGTTTTAATATTTTCTCAATCTATTGATCAGAAGAGAGTTTGTAGGAGTATTTGAGATACTTTCTGTCAGCTTTCTTTATGAAATAAAAATCTTATTTTACTGCATTTCTCTCTCTCTCTACCTCAGCCAGTCTCGATGGACTACCGCGCTTTGGCTTTCTTTTATTTTCTGTAATTTATTTTATTGCATTGCATCTGCATAGCATGTAAATAGGAGTCCGCCTCTTCCCCTCTTCTACACCCCTGTGATCCTTTACACCCTTCGGGCCACCTCGTCGCTCTGGGTGGGGTGGCCAGAAGGGTGGAAGGGATCACAGGGGTGTAGAAGAGGGGAGGAGGCGGACTCCTATGTACATGCTATGCAGATGCAATGCAGTAAAATAAATTACAGAAAATAAAAGAAAGCCAGAGTGCGGTAGTCCGTCGGGACTGGCTGAAGGAGAGAGAGAGAGAGAAATGCAGTAAAATAAGATTTTTATTTCATAAAGAAAGCTTACAGAAAGTATCTCAGAATACTCCTACAAACTCTCTTCTGATCAGTTACAAAGGATTCAAAAAAGGATGCCCTCGAAGGAGAATGAGCACTCCTTTAAATAGAAACCTTGATTGACTATTACAACAGTTTCGGTTACAAAACCTAAATAGTACAGGTTACAAACCAAGACCATTACAATAGTAAAAGTTTGATCAGACACCAACAGTAACATAAAGTGACTTTGGTGGCTGAGTTTTTTGTCTGCTTTTACTTTAGCTGGAAGCAGAGCTGTTTGTCATTTTCTACCAACAATAGAGCTATTTGTCTTTTTCTGCCGACAATGTCATTTGTCGTCATCTAATAGTCTTCACCAAAATCAATTCCGAAGCAATCATCTTCATTTTGGTAAAACCCGAAAGATGATTCTGAGGAGGATGATGAAGGTGGTAAATCCTGTTTGGTTGATGACTCAGCTTCATCAGTTTGAAGTAGCTTTAGGATATCCTTTAAGTTTTGAGCAAATGACTCCTTGTTTGCGGATGCTCCTAAGGCTGCCAAAATTTGGGACCTCTGATTCAAAAATTTACAACTTTCCGGATCAAAGGCCGAGAGAAGTTTGGGATTCTTCTTGAACCAATCTTTAATTTTTTGAGGACTAATCCAGGAAGTATCAAATTCTGCCCAGCACTTGACATATGCCTGTCTTTGAAGAAAGGGCAGTAAATTTTTGTTTTCATGAACTCCAAAAACATATCGCCAAGAGAAAATCCAGGCTAATGAAAATTTGGAATAAAAATGGAGATCTACTGGGAATGGATCTCCTGAAAGATTGATCATTTTTGAAAAAGTTTGAAATCCTTCTAAGGCATTGCTAGGAAGGATTTGGTCAATTGGTCCAAAGAAATTCCACCATTGGGAAAACCAATGTGGGAATTTGTATAAAGCATTCCTTTTAAAATAAATCAGCCATGAATGGCGGAAAGCTTTATTTTGGAGCTAAAATACGTTGGTCTAGGCTTGAACATAGTCCCAGTAATTATATCCAATCGGATCAAAGTTTTGAGAAAACTTTTTAATATTGTTTGGATTTTTCCCTAAATCAAATGGTGTTAAAACCTTAAGAATTTGGAAAGTTGAATGAGTAATGTTTGGAGGACTGGCTTTGTCCTTGTAATGTTTGATGGACACTGAGTCAGAATCTATCAAGATAAATTCATAGTATTTTTGTGTCCTGTTTGGAGAAAGTGGTTTGAAATGAAAATCTTTCGGGAAGATTTTTGAAGGTATTTCGTTGGGATTCTTGTCCCAAAATTCTGGTTCAATTTGGGTTACTGGCATAAATTTTTCTTTTGCCAGATATTGAGTTTGAGATTTTTTGACAGATGTTTGGGTGGTCGCCAATTGTTTGGATGACTCTTGTTTGGTGATTTGTTTGCTCAGATTTTGAATCATGAGGGATAACGGATTTTCCTCTTCTTCTTCATCCGAGGCAATTTCTACCCAAGACTTTTTTGGAAGTTTGGTTAGGCCTTGGTCTTGTAAGGCTAACAAGGTTTGGATTGGGAAGGCATAGTCTTCCTTGGTTTGTTTCTGTGTTTGCTGGGTGGATGACCCAGATATGTTGGGCTCTTGGGTAGATGACCCGGTTTGATTTTTTGATTGTCCGGTTAGGACAATTTCTTTTTCTTTTTCTTTTCCTTTTCCTTTTTCTTTTTCTTTTGTTTTTCCTCGTCTAGAGGAGGATGTAGATTTTGGCATTCTTTTTCCTGCAAAAATTCACGTGTGAGGTAATCAGGGAGAGAGTTTGAAGTGCCTTTGAGATACTCTATATCAAAATCAAAAACACTTAATATTGCTTGCCATCTTGCAAAAATTTGTTTTGATGCTAGGTTTTTAACATCTTTTTGCAAAATATCTTTTGCTGACTTACAATCTACGCAAACCAAAAATCTTTGATTCAGTAAATCAGATTGAAATTTTGAAATGCAGAGAACAATTGCTAAAACTTCTTTTTTAATTGTAGAATACTTCTGTTGGGTAGTATTCCAATGTTTTGAAGTATATGCAATGACATGCTCTCTATCATTTATTTTTTGTTTTAAAATGCCGCCAAATCCTAAATCAGAGGCATCAGTCTCAACAATTTTGAAAGTTTAGGGGTTGGGTAAGTAAAGACAGGGAAGAGTTTTGACCCGATCTTTAACCTGTTTGACAATGTTTGTATGAACGTCCGTCCAAGGTAGAGGAACTTTTTTAAGATGATCATGAAGTGGTTTGATAAGATTATTAAGCTGGGGAAAGAAGTCAGAGACATAATTTAGACAGCCTAAAAATCTTTGCAATTGAGTTTTGTCAATAATTTGATTAGGAAAATTATCAGCAAAACGAATTGCCCGATCAATAGGAACAATGGTACCTTGGAAAATGTTATGTCCAAGAAATCGGATTTTAGTTTGAAAAAGATTAATTTTTGTTTTAGAAACAGCAAGGCCATTTCTTTTGATTATATTCACAAAGATATGAATATGTTTGAAATGCTGATTAATAGATTGAGAAAATATTAAAACATCATCTATGTAGACAATGATAAAGTTTGAATAAGAGTCAAAAATATCATTCATGATTTTTTGGAACTCAGAAGGGGCATTTTTTAGACCAAAAGGCATTACGTTCCATTCAGATATTCTGAAAGGATCAAAGGAAAGTCGCTTTGTAGCGATCACTTTCTTGAATTTGGATTTGCCAAAATCCAGATTTCATGTCAAATTTTGAAAATATTTTGGCTGAATGCGCATTTATCTGTAAGATCTTTTTTGTTTGGGATTGGATATCTGATCCATTGAAGGGCTTTGTTTAAAGGCTTATAATTAATCACAAGCCTTGGAGTGCCACGCTCAATTTCTGCTTGTTTATTGACATAAAAAGCAGAACAAGACCATGGACTTTTGCTTTTTCGGATTAGACCTTTGTGAAGAAGATCATCGATCTCTTTTCTACAGTAAATGAGAAGATCCTCATTCATCTGTATTGATCTAGCTTTTGTTGGAATTTGTCATTCATGGAAATCCTTTTCATAAGGAAGACTCACGACATGTTTTTTTCTTTGCCAGAAGGCAGTAGGAAGATTAGAACAGATCGAAGTTTGAATATGTTCAAGAAGATTTTGGATCCTTTTTTGAACATCTGGTTTGGATAGTTGAGAATCAATATTCTTAAAAGAAATTTCCTCTTTTAAAAAATTGATTTGATTTTGCTTAGTTTGAATCAAATTAAGCTTTTTTGAAATCGATTTTCTTAGAAAAGGAAAACTGATTATTTCACCAAGATATTTAGTAAAAATACCTTCATTGGTGATGTTTAATGGGAAAAGAGACTTAATAAAGGGTGTTCCTAGGATCACCGTATTACTAAGATTCTTTACCAATAAAAATGAGGTTTTTATTCTAAGGTTTTGATTTTTAATTACAAATTTCTAAAGTTTGAAATTGATTTTGAGTTTTGAACCACTAGCAGTACTTAGTTGTTCAGAAGTTTTCTCAAAATATTTTGTCGGAATAAGTCCTTCCTGTATGTAATTTGAATCTGCACCAGTATCAAACAATCTAATAGTTTCAAGAACAAAATCTTTTATTTTTATTTTGATATTGATGTAAAATTTTTGGATTTTTAACATGTTAATTAATCCAAGAAATTCATCATTGTTTGAAAGATTTTGAGAGCTATTATCAGAAATAGCATCAATCTTTTGATTGTTTAGCAGGGCATCAATGATTTCCTACTGAGAATCTTGTTGTTCTTTAAGTGTTTTGACTTCAACTTTGAGATTCTGAATCTCGTGTTGAAGATCATGAATAGTAACTGGTTTGACAGAATTTTTCTCAATTTTTTTAAGAGTTTGACTGAGACTAAATTTATTAGTCTGGATTAAAGGTTTGACCTTAGAAGAACTGGCCTCTAAAGTATTTTTTAGTTTGTTGAGATAGATTTTTTTCTCATCAGGATCAGGAATGGTATTTATAGCTTCAAAAAGAAGCTCTTGTTCTTTGGTGAGTGTAACATCCTAATAAACTCATACTACGCTTAAGTCGTATTACGGCGTTTTATTAGTTGTTACTTATACTCGTGGGAAACTAAACTTCACTTGAAATTAAATTACGTGGAAAATACAGTAAGATTTTTTTTTTTTTTTGAAATACGTCGTCGCTTTGGAAAGTAAAGCCTTGAGCGAGAAGGTAGATAGAGAAAGAGCGTGTCGCATAAAATAAATACCCAAATATCATAAGACAAGAGAAAGGTAAATAAATAGAAATTCACAAATACATTGCATTAATTAACTAATCATTACATCCATATGAGTTCATAATATATATATATATATATATATATATATATATATATATATATATATATATATATATATATATACATTACATCGAAGAAAGCTCATGGTCATGCCATGACCTAAGTACTAGGTACTACTACAGACTTCAATGACAAAGCTCCTCTCAAAAAGAATATGCGAAGATGTAGAGTGACGGTCGTTATGAGTCCCAAAATAGCTTCGTCTGGCATTCCATGTCGTACGTTCGCTCGTAGTGCAGTGCTCCATGCTCTACTCCACCGGATGTGCCATCAGATTCTGGTGACGATGCGGAAAAGTAACTAGAGTGAGAAATAAGATTTCTCAAGAGACTAACCCGACACGGAGGTGTCATCGTCATCGTCCCAGCCACTTCGGTTTTATAATGAAAACAGTGAGCATGCATAGGGTTCAGTTCTTAGGTTTTCAAAAACATGAATATCCAAAGTGGATTCAATTTTAACATATTCTCTAATCATTTATATCATAACATACATGGGCATAAGTATAATCACATGAAACATGCATGACTGTACTATAAGCTTCTCTTAACTTCTTCTCTTTAAGGGTTTGGATCGAAGTCCCTTTTCTTTTCTTTTCTTTTCTTTTCTTAACTTGACTTATCTTAAGTCCTTTTCTTTCCACCCACTAAACATAAGTGGTAATGAGCTCATACCGTGGCCGTCGCCACCATAGAAATTTCGGTACTTACACTAGCTGGGTCATACCATGCCTCATGTAAGCCCTATCCCCTATACTCACACTAGCTGGGTCATGCCATGCCTCATGTGAGTCGTGGGTGAGGGGAACTTACTTTGGGTCACCTTCCCTTTTGAAGGATCACACCCTTAGTTTACTTCCTCTTCTTATTAAAGCTTATGATGCAAAATATTTCTAAGTCCACAATTTCTACAAAATTTCGGCAGCATAACGGCTAGACCGAAGCTTCCCAAAATTTTGCCAAACAGAATACCAACATCACAGCATCATATCATATCATCATCATCATATCATCATCATCACATCATCATTATCATAACATCATGCTTGCAACATAAACATAGACATATTCTCAAGCAAAGTTTTATGAGCTTAGCTTAATAAATTTGGTGCAAGCTTTTAATTGAGGTTACCTCTTGTATAGATTCTTTTGTTAGGCCTAGGGCCCGTCTTATCTATTATCCTCTTTAAAACTTTTTATATTGAATTATGAAGGTTTTCCAATACTTAATGTAAGGGTATTAATGTCTTAAAGTTTAGTCTTCATTAACCTTTAACTTTTACCCTAACCAGTTTTACTTTTACAGTGGGGCAGTAACTTCAAAAATTCACCATAATTTCATCTTTTATTCTTTTATTTCGAATTTTGGTATGGATGTACTTCTCTGAGTCTATTTTTAAGCAAAAGAAGCCCCACTTAAAAATTCATTTTCTAACTCCAGTTATGCATATTTTATTCTGACTGTTCAGTTTCTAAGTTCACTCCCGGTACAGTGGATTGTTACTTCTCATTATAATTTCTCAGAAGGAATCTGAGAAAACTGTTTTATGGGTTTGTTCCTCTATGTCTTAGCTTTCATTTAAACTTAGTCTCACTCAAAAATCATTTTTGTAGCTCGAGTTATACACATTTTAGTGTAGACTGCCCAGACAGAAACCAATCCGAGAACAGTCCACTTTGAAAAATCATATCTCACTCATTTTAACTCCGAATCTTATGTATTTTATATGTATGGAAAGCTCTTTGAGTATACTTTCACAGAAAATTAGTTTCATTGCATTTTGAGTTTTGTAGCAATAAACATACCGCACGCTTTACAGGCTGCCAGAATTCCAGATTTACTAGTTTTTAAGTTTTTCACTTCAAGCTTATGGAGAAATTGTTATATCACTTTAAAACACCATTTTCATGTTTTATCTCAACATTACCATCAATGTTTTAGTTACCAAATCAGAATTTTGAAACAAAATAAAGCAAGACACATAAAACCATCATGCCACAAGATTTTCTTTCAAACAACACTTTTCAACAAGACAAGAAAGCTCATAGAACAAGGAATGGTCATGAGACCTTGAAGCAAGTCCTAAAACCACCTAGCTATGAAGAGCTTAGGGGTTCTAGTTCTTGAAAAATATATGGAGAGGAAGGGTTAGAGTCACTAACAAATGAGTTTTTCTTGAAGACTTGAAGGATGGAGATGGTTGGAGATGACCTCCTTCTCCTTGAGCTTGATATTGAGGCTTGTGTATGAGTAGTTTTGTTTCTCCAAGGACCAAAAATGGTAGTCCTTGAAGGGATGGTGATGGTGGTGATGGAAATGAGGTGAGAAGTAGTAGGGAGATTAGAAGAAGAATGAGGAAGATTGGAAGAACAAGAGAAGAGGAATGGATCTTGGAGAGAGGAGAGAGCTTTGTGTCTATTCTTGAGAGAGGAAATGAAAAATGAATGGAGGAGAGAGGGAGGGCTGAAGGTGGCGCAAGAATGAGGGGAGGGAGTGATGTGACTTTGCTTCTTACAACAAGCAAGAGAGTGGAAAACCTTGGGCAAAAGGGTGAGTTGTGTTTCCTTTGAGTCTTGGTACTTGGATAAAAGGCTTTGTGGTGTTTTTGTCAATTGGTTAAAAGCATGAGCTACCTTTGGATTGGCATTGGATGATTGTGATCACTCCAAGTGTCACAATCTTGATGAAGGAGAGTACAACTCTTGTCATGACTTAAGGGATCTACTAATATGGACTCTTGATCTAGTGGTGTATGATGAGAAGGCAATTGAATGGTTAGATGTGGCTTTTGCTTTGACCAAACTTTCAATCAATAATTAAAGGAAAGTTTCTACATCTTTATAATTGTTACAATTATCTAAATGTTAATTAATTCAATTGGTTCAATTATGCCACTAATGCATTTTATCGAAAAGGATTTTTCCTCCTTAATTATGTAAAGAAGATGTGAGGGTTAATTTGATTAGGATGTGAGGGTTAATTTGATTAGGATGTGATGCTTATATGCTTTTAGTTAATTAGGTTTGATCGCCTTGATTTTATGTTCTAAGTCTTGAATTAATAAGGATTGGGCAATTAGGCTTTTAATTGTAACTTTTAATGCCTTAAGCTTCAATTGTTGACTTGCCTTAATTTACTAAGCTCTTGCTCTTGAGATTAGCCGATTAGTTCTCAATTAATCGCTAATCTCTCTAATTAGCCGCGAACACCGAGCTAATTAACTTAGGTAAAACGGGGATGTTACAGTGAGAACATTTATGGATGATTCTTTAGTAGTATCTTCAGAAGATACTTCTTCAGTATCATCAAGAATAACAGATTCTTCAAAGGACATCTCATATTCCTCTTCAGAAGTTTCAGCAAGCAGATTATTGATCTGCTCTTCGATATTGGGCTCAAGGTTTAGAGCCTTTATTTTTTCTTTAAGCCTACAGTTGCTAGCTATGTGACCAGTTTTACCACATTTGAAACATGTAATAGGCTTGTCAGTTTGATTTGGTTGAGTGTTGGGTTTCCTCGATGGAGGCTTAACCCTTTTTGGCTGTTTGGGCTTCGGGGAAGGCCTTTTATTTTTGGGCTTAGATCGCTTTTTTGGGCAAGGCAAACCGAACTGTTTGCAAAAAGTGCCCATTTCCTTCCGATTTTGAGTTTTTTCTTTGGCCAATTGATTTTGAATTTTATCATCTTGGCAAATTTTAAGGACTACCTTTTGAATATAAGCAATTAGTTGTCCGTAACTTAACTGCTCATAATGAATGTTTCTGTCAGGAGATTGGTTACGAATTTTCTCCCTAACCTTATCTCCTAGAGATTTTGGAAGACCAGCCAAAAACTTTTCTTTCCAGAAAGGCTGTTGACTATCTTCTCGAGTGAAAACTCTGGTAAGGAAAGTGTCCCTATACTAGCGAAAGTTTCCAAGTGTTTTACACTTGAGATTGGATAACAATTCAGCTGACCTATCCTTCCATAGGGTAGGATCGCCAATAAAATGCTGAACAATTGTAAAAATTAAAGTGTTAACAGCATCAGGGATAGGTTCCCCATTGCTAGTGATGGGTGTTTCGTCAGGTTCAGTTTTAATTGCATAAAGGATTTTTGATTTTTCAGAATCAGTAAGATAATTATCCCACTATCCTTTTAATTGTCCAGAAAATCCAGCAACTAAAATCTCAACAATTGTTTCCTCCGAACAATTGAGGTTTGTAGAATACGCCGTAGCAACCATAGTCATATGTTGCAACGTATTCATAATTTGATATTCAGTTTGGCCATCTATGTTCCACTCATAGATGTTGTTGGCGCTAAAGGACCTAATATTTAAAGATTTCTCTTCAAGTAATAAATCAGGAGGAGTAGCGCGTTGATAATAAAGTTTTGAACGTTTTTTCCAGTTTTGAGAAATAACCTGTTGAATTTTTTGTTCTTCAGAATTTTCTGAAAATTCAGTTTTTTCAAGAGCACTAATAATTTTTGATTTAGAAGCCTCTTGTTGTGGAGTGTCAGGAACAACAGTTTCTAAAAGTTTGAGTTTCTCATTGATTTTGTTTAAAAACTCATTTTGAGAAGAAAGAGTTTTAGTAATTTTAAAAGGTTTGAAAAGAGGTTTGACTTCTTGTTTTCCAGATACAATTTTTGAAGAAGATTCTTCTTTAACCTTGATAGTTTTCGCAAGAAGTTTTGGACCTATAGTTTTAAGATACTTGTTTGTATAATTGGATTGCTCCATGAGACTCTTGATGCCTCTCAGATTTAGAGGCTCATCGTCCTTTCTGAATTTGAAAGGCGATGTAATGATGGGTTTGCCATCAGCATCCTTAATGTTAGGAAGCTGAAATTTTGTTTCAGGAGGAAGTTCAGATTGAACAGTTTCATTATTTTTAAGATGCCAAAGAACATCTAAGGTTTTTTCACTAAACTCTATTTTCCAAGGATAATCAACCTTATTTTTTACAGAATAAGCGTGAAATCAGTCAAAGAAAAATATGTTTTGTTTGACCCTGTTAAGAAAATCATAAAAATTTTCTTGAATATATTTTCTATTTTTTCCCTGATAATTTTGAAAAAACCAATTTCTTCGAGGGGCCAAATCCTCAGAGTAAAAATTTTTCCTAAGGGATTCTTTATCTATGGTGAACTCAGACATCATAAAGTTCATTCATAGAGGAATATATTGGAGATTGAATAGATTTTTGGTCTTCGTCTTCCTTTTGATAGACTGGTCTAGGAAGATCAGAAGACATATCCAACCCACAAAGTCAGATATTTGGGATTTCAGTTTGTGAGGCCATAGAAAAGGACTTTCTAGATATAGCCAAAGCTGCTGTCTTAAAATCCTCAGAGACCTTAGACCTGGAAGAAGTTCCAAAATGGAATGAGTTTCTTCTATCAAAGAATAACTCAACTTTCCCAGTGTCATATTGCCTGATGTCCTGGAAGTCAGGAGTAGGCTTTGGTTTGGCAGGAACAACTCTGTCGAGTGTCCATTTTTGAGGAAAGTTTATTTCACTCCATTGAATAGCCTTAGGCACAGTTACATTGGCTTTAGTTGTGTCTGTGAGAAACAAAGTAGTTTCTCCATTTTGTTTGGGTTTGAGGACCCTAGAGATCATGGAATTCATGACCTTATATTGGACCCTGCACAGATCCAGACTTCATATCAAGTCCAGATATTGGCAGATTGAGAGTTAATACATCAATGATATTTCTATCAGCGAGACTAACTATAAGATTTGGGAAACAATTGAAGTAAATTGGCCCAGCACAAATACTAGTTTCAACAGTTCCAAGAAGAGAATCATGAAACTGATTATGTCTACCATCACGAAGACAGATTAGGACAGAGGTGTTCATACCTAATCTGATGGTTGGTTTGAGGGAGACTTGAACGACCCTATGTGAAGAAAATTAAATTCTTCTTTGTGTTTTCTGATTGATTTGTTTGAAAAGAGTTGAAAAGTTTTTTCTATTTCATCCAAAGGGACGACTTCTTCTACAGTTCTAACAATATAGTCAGATTTGGAGAAAAAGGTTTTCTTTTCACTTTTGTAAATTTGAGTTTTAGGGATCCTGCGCATTTCCCAAGTTCCTAAATCCTCATCGTTTATATCTTCAAATCGGATTTCCTCTTTGAAAATATTGTTTATTTTGTTTTTAGTTTGATGATCATTTTCATGATCATTGGAAGAGGAAGAAGATGAAGAACCAGTAGAAAATCGGCGAGAAAGGGAGCGGAAAAACATAATTTTAATTCCCCTACTGATACCAGTTCCTTTAGGTTTAGTAAAGAATCATGATAAGACTTAATAAATTAATTTTATCTGCTGAACTAAACATTAATATTCTCTTTTGCTGATAAATTTTATTTAATCCTATTTTAAAGCAACTTTTAAATAATTCTTTTAAATCCCAGCCACTGACTTACTGCCCTTAACCACAGCGGGACTTACTGCATGCTTCCAGGTTACCAAGAATTATTAAAGTTTCTTTTCCAACCAAAATAGGGAGTGGATCAGCATAAAGAATATTAACATAGAGTTCATTCAGATAAAACATTGATTAAGTCAAATCATAATGTAACATCCCCATTTTACATAAGTTAATTAGCTCGGTGTTCCCGGCTAATTAGAGGGATTAGCGATTAATTGAGAACTAATTGGCTAATCTCGAGAGCAAGGGCTTAGTAAATTAAAGCCAAGTCAACAATTGAAGCATAATGCATTAAAAGTTACAATTAAAAGCCTAATTGCCCAATTCTTATTAATTCAAGACTTAGAACATAAAATCAAGGTGATCAAACCTAATTAACTAAGAGCATATAAGTATCACATCCTAATCATATTAACCCTCACATCTTCTTTACATAATTAAGGAGGAAAAATCCTTTTCGATAAAAATGTATTAATGGCACAATTGAAACAATTGAATTAATTCACATTTAGATAATTGTAACAGTTATAAAGATGTAGAAACTTCCCTTTAACTATTGTTTGAAAGTTTGGACAAAGTAAAAGCCACATCTAACCATTCAATTGCCTTCTCATCATACACCACTAGATCAAGAGTCCATGTTAGTAGATCCCTTAAGTCATGACAAGAGTTGTACTTTCCTTCATCAAGATTGTGACACTTGGAGTGATCACAATCATCCAATGCCAATCCTAAGATAGCTCATGCTTTTAACCATTTGACAAAAACACCACAAAGCCTTTTACCCAAGTGCCAAGACTCAAAGGAAACGCAACACTCCCTTTTGCCCTATGGTTTTTCCCACTCCCTAGCTTGTGTAAGAAGCAAAAATCACATCACCTTTCCTCCCTCATTTGCACCACCCATCAGCCCCTCCTCTCTCCTCATTTCATTTTTTCACTCCTCTCACAAAGACACACACACAAAAGCTCTCACCTCTCTCTAAACCTTTCTTCATTCTTCCTACTCTCCTTCTTGTTTTTCCTACTCTAAGTCATCACTTTTCCACCACCATCACCCTCATCTTCTATCACCACCCTCACTAACTTATCAAGGATCACATTCTTTGGTCCTTGGTAGAGCAAAACAAACACTTATTTAGCCCTATTTGCTAGCTCAAGAGGAAGGAGGCCATCTCCAACCACTTCATCTTCCAAGCTTCCAAGAGAAACTCCTTTGGTAGTGACTCTATCCTTCTTCTCCATGTGTTTTTTTTCAAGTTTTAGAACCCTTAATCTCTTTATAGTTAGGTGGTTATAAAGCTTGCTCCAAGGTCTCATGACCATACTTTTTCCCTATGGGTTTTCTTGTCTTGTTGAAAGTGTTGTTTTGAAATGAGATTATGTGGCATGATGGTTTTATGTATCTTGCTCTATTTTGTGGTAAAATACTGGTTTGGTGACTGAAACTTTGAATATGGTAATGAGATAAAACATAAAAATGGTGATTTGAAGTGGTATAGCAACATTTTCACAAGCTTGATATGTAAAACTTAAAAACGAGTTAATCTGGAAATTCTGTCAGTCTGTAAAGAGTGCAATATAACTCACTCCACAAAACTTGAAATGCAATGAAACTAATTTTCTATGAAAGTAGACTCAAAGAGCTTTTCATACATATAAAGCATGCAAGATTTGGCCTTAAAATGAGAGAGATATGAATTTTTAAAGTCTGCTATTCCTGGATGGGTTTCTGTCCGGGCAGTAGGTAATAAAACGTGCATAACTCAAGCTATACAGAACATTTTTGAGTGGGACCAATTTTGTTAGAAAGCTGAGACATAGAGGAACTCCCCCATAAAATAGTTTTGTCAGATTCCTTGTGAGGAGTTTACAGTAAGGGTTAAAAGTCACTGACCCGAGATGAATTTTCAAGTCTGAACAGTCAGAATAAAATATGCATAACTCAAGCTACAAAATGAATTTTTTAGTCGGGTTTCTTTTGTTTAAAAATAGACTTAGAGAAGTGTAAGCATACCAAAATTCGAAATAAAAGAGTAAAAATGAAATTATGGTGAATTTTTGAAGTTACTGCCCCACTGTAAAAGTAAAAACTGGTTAGGGTAAAAGTTAAAGGTTAATGAAGAACAAGCTTTAAGACATTAATACCCTTATATTAAGTATTAGAAAACCTTCATAACTCAACTTAAAAAGTATCAAAAAGGACATTAGACAAAATTGGCCCTACAACAATTAAAAGAGGACACACAAGAGGTAACCTCAATTAAAAGCTTGCACCAAATTTGCTAAGCCAAGCTCATAAAACTTTGCTTGAGAATATGCTTATGTTTATGTTGCAAGCATGATGTTATGATGATGATGTGATGATGATGATATGATAATGATGATATGATGATGATGACATGATATGATGCTTAATGATAATGTGATATTGATTTATCTGTTTGGCAAAATTTTGGGAAGCATCGGTTTAGCCGTTATGCTGCCGAAATTTTGTAGAAATTGTGGACTTAGAAATATTTTGCATCATAAGCTTTAATAAGAAAAGATTTAATAAAATATGTGATCCTTCAAAAGGGAAGGTGACCTAATTTAAGTTCCCCTCACCCACGACTCACATGAGGCATGGCATGACCCAGCTAGTGTGAGTATAGGGGATAGGCTTACATGAGGCATGGCATGACCCAGCTAGTGTAAGTACCGAAATTTTATGGTGGCGACGGCCACGGTATGAGCTCATTACCACTTATGTTTAGTGGGTAGAAAGAAAGGACTTAAGATAAGTCAAGTTAAGGAAAGAAAGGGACTTCGGCCTGACCCAAGTAAAGAGTGTAACTCTCAGCATGTTCATGTATGTTATGAATAGTCATATAAGCCTTTATGTATGCCATGATATTGTTACTACAACGAGAATAAGTACTAAAAATTGAATCCACTTCGATTAGTAATGTTTTCGAAAATCAAATAATTGAACCTATCGAATGCTCACAGTTTTCATTTATAAAACCGAAGTGGCTGGGACGACGACGATGACACTTATGTGTCAGGGTCGAGTCCTGCTGAGAAATCTTATTTCTCACCCTAGTTGTTTTTCTGTCTCGTTACCTGTAACATCCCCAATTTTTGTCTAAGCTAATTAGCTCTGTGATCCTGGCTAATTAGAGAGGTTAACGATTAATTGAAAAATTAATGGACTAATCTCGAGAGCAAGGGCTTAGTAAATTAAAGACAAGTCAATAATTGAAGCATAATGCATTAAGAGTTACAATTAAAAGCCTAATTGCCCAATCCTTATTAATTCAAGACTTAGAATATAAAATCAAGGCGATCTAGCCTAATTAACTAAGAGCATATAAGTATCACACCTTAATCATATTAACCCTCACATCTCCTTTACATAATTAATGAGGAAAATCCTTTCATTGAAAATGTGCTAATGTGTAATTAAGCCAATTGAATTAATTAACATTTAGATAAGTATAACAATTATAAAGATGTAGAAACTTCTCTTTAATTATTGTTTAAAAGTTTGGTCAAAGCAAGAGCCACATCTAACCATTCAATTGCCTTCTCATCATACACTACTAGATCAAGAGTCCATGTTAGTAGAACCCTTAAGTCATGACAAGAGTTGTACTCTCCTTCATCAAGATTGTAACACTTGGAGTGATCACAATCATCCAATGCCAATCCAAAGGTAGCTCATACTTTTAACCAATTGACAAAAACACCACAAAGCCTTTTACCCAAGTACCAAGACTCAAAGGAAACACAACACTCCCTTTTGCCCCATGGTTTTTCCCACTCACTAGCTTGTGTAAGAAGCAAAAATCACATCAATCTCCTCCCCTCTTTTTGCGCCCCAATTATCCCCTTTCCCCCCCTCATTTGATTTTCCATTCCTCTCACTAAAACACCAAAAGCTCTCTCCTCTCCCTAAGTCTCATCCTACTCTTTTGTTCCTTCCATCTTTCTTGTTCTTCTTCCAACCTTCTCACTACTTCCTACCCCATCTCCATCACCATTCTCACAAGCCCTTCAAGGACCACCCTCTTTGGTTCTTGGAGAAGTAAAACAAACACTCACCTAGCCCCAATATCAAGCTCAAGGAGGAGGAGGCCATCTCCAACCATCTTCATCCTTCAAGCCTTCAAGAGAAACTCTTTGGTAGTGACTCTAACCCTTCCTCTCCATATATTTTTCAAGAACTAGAACCCCTAAGCTCTTCATAGCTAGGTGGTTTTAGGACTTACTTTAAGGTCTCATGACCATTCCTTGTTCTATGAGCTTTCTTGTCTTGTTGAAAAGTGTTGTTTTGAAAGAAAATCTTGTGGCATGATGGTTTTATGTGTCTTGCTTTATTTTGCTTCAAAATACTGACTTGGTAACTAAAACATTGATTATAATGTTGAGATAAAACATGAAAATAGTGTTTTGAAGTGATATAACAATTTCTCTATAAGCTTGAAGTGAAAGACTTAAAAACTAGTAAATCTGGAATTCTGGCAGCCTGTAAAGCGTGTGATATGTTTATTGCTACAAAACTCCAAATGCAATGAAACTAATTTTCTGTGAAAGTAGACTCAAAGAGCTTTTCATACATATAAAATATGCGAGATTTGGCCTTAAGATGAGAGAGATATGAATTTTTTAAAGTCTGCTGTTCCTGGATGGGTTTCTGTCCGGGCAGTAGGTAATAAAATGTGTATAACTCGAGCTACAAAAATGATTTTTGAGTGAGACCAAGTTTAAATGAAAGCTAAGACATAGAGGAACAAATCCATAAAACAGTTTTCTCAGATTCCTTCTGAGCAATTATAATGAGAGGTAACAATCCACTGTACCGGAAGTGAACTTAGAAAGTGAACTTAGAAACTGAACAGTCAGAATAAAATATGCATAACTGGAGTTAGACAACGAATTTTTGAGTGGGACTTATTTTGTTGAAAACTAGACTCAGAACCCTATAAGCATATAAAATTTCGCATTAAAATGATAAAATACCAAATTATGGTGAATTTTTAAAGTTACTGCCTAGGGTAAAAGTAAAACTGTCAAAACTTAACCTTAAGTAAGACTATGCATAAATGACTTAAAAAGATAAAAGGCCTTAGCCTAAAATAATGAAACTTCATAATTTACTTAATGAAGACTAGATAGAATAAAATGCTAAGCTCACCTAATCCTTAACAAAAGAAGCGAATAAAACGAAAAACCGAATGTAAATGTAGTTAATGTACTAGATTAAGTTCATAAGATTCTCATCAAACTATAATGCAAAACCTAAACTATAAATCTTCCAAATTAAAATATGAAAATCATATAAGTTAAGAATAATTGAGGAGAAGGAATCAATAAAACGAAAGCCAATGTAAAAGCTTGCACCTAATTTACAAAGCTAAGCTCATAAGACTTTGCTTGAGAATATGCCTATGTTGATGTTGCAAGCATGATGTTATGATAATGATGATATGATGATGATTATGATATGATGATAGTATGCTATGATGATGATGATAGCATGATAATGATAATGATGATATGATATGATGCTGTGATATTGGTATTCTGTTTGGCAAAATTTTGGGAAGCTTCGATCTAGCCGTTATGCTGCCGAAATTTTGTAGAAATCATGAACTTAGAAATATTTTGCATCATAAGCTTTAATAAGAAGAGAAAGTAAACTAAGGGTGTGATCCTTCAAAAGGGAAGGTGACCCAAAGTAAGTTCCCCTCACCCACGACTCACATGAGGCATGGCATGACCCAGCTAGTGTGAGTATAGGGGATAGGGCTTACATGAGGCATGGCATGACCCAGCTAGTGTAAGTACCGAAATTTTATGGTGGCGACGGCCACGGTATGAGCTCATTACCACTTATGTTTAGTGGGTGAAAAGAAAAGGACTTAAGATAAGAAAAGAAAAGAAAAGGGACTTCGGTCCACCCCGTGAAGGAGGCATAGCCAGAAGCGGGAAAGTTACAAGTCAAGTAAACCAGATAAGAAAGACAAGAAAGAGACTTCGGTCAAGAAAACTACTAACTCATGAAATGTCTGCTTTCATATGTTTACCTATTTTACTTCAATGCTTCTAATAAGAACGTATGCTTAAAAGTGAATCCACTTCGGATAATTATGTTTTCGAAAATCCTAGTAACTGAATCTTGTATGTTCACACCTATTTCTTAAGAAAATCGAAGTGGCTGGGACGATGACGATGACACCTCCATGTCGGGTTCGAGTCCTACTGAGAAATCTTATTTCTCACTCTAGTTACTTTTCCGCATCGTCACCAGATTTTTGTTGGCACATCCAATGGAGTGGAGCCTGGAGCCACTGCACTACGAGTGGACGTAAGACGTGGGATGCCAGACGAAGCTATTTTGGGGACTCATAGCGACCGTCACTCTACATCTTCGCAGATTTCTTTTGAGAGGAGCTTTGTCATTGAAGTCGGTAGTTAGTACCTAGTACTTAGGTCATGGCTTGACCATGAGCTTTCTTTGATGTAATGTTTACATATATATATATATATATTATGAACTCATATGGATGTAATGATTAGCTAATTAATGCAATGTAGTTGTGAATTATTATTTATTTATCTTTCTCTTGTTTTATGAGAATGGGTCATGTATCTTACGCGACACGCGCTTTCTCTATCTACCTTCTCGCGCAAGGCTTTACTTTCCAAAAGCGACGACATATTTCAAAAAAAAAAAAAATTTTACTGTATTTTCCGCGTAATTTAATTTCAAGTAAAGTTTAGTTTCCACGAGCATAAGTAACAACTAATAAAACGCCGTAATACGACTTAAGCGTAATATGGGTTTATTAGGGTGTTACATCACCAGATACTCATGGCACAACCCTTGGAGTGGAGCATGGAGCCTCCCCACCATGAGTGGGCCTATGATGAGGGCGCCCACGCTATTGTGGCCACGACCACCACAATAGTCCGCACATACTTCTACCTGGGTCGAGTTTTTGTGCAGGAGGAGCCAGAGATCCCACCTGCCCCTGTAGACGTATCATCGGCACACCTTGGACAGCTGCTGGGTCCTTGGGATTTCCCGCCTGAGCCATTGCCAGAAATCGGGATGGAGCCAATGTCTCCGGGTCTACCCGTAGCCGAGCCCATGCCGCTGCCAGAGGTCCCTGTGATCGAAGTGAGTTCGACAACTACTCCTAGGGTCGTAGCTGCTTCGCCGCCGCTCCCCGAGTATCATCCGGCCGCGTCCGAGGAGGATCCCTCTAAGGAACGTTCTTCGGTCGCCAACTATACTCCTGGCCATCGCATTCGTCGCATGGAGGTGATCAGTCGGCACCCTAGCATCATCCGTACTCCTCATGTTCCCCGAGGCCGAGGAGCAAGGGGGACCAGGCACTCGAGGACCTGAGTCCATTCGATGGAAGGGCGTGGAAGGGGCAGAGAAGCCAGTATATGTCTACATGGGCCTATCCCATTATTGCTCCTTATCTGTTGTATTTCATTTTGTATTAGACCTTGTCAGACTTGTACCTTTGATATTTTGGGGCCATGGCATGACCATGAGTTCCCTTTTATGTATTTGTTGGATATTATGAGCTTAATTATAATTATATAGTTGTTGTTGTAATTTGAATGCATGGTATCATGATTTATTCCTTGTTCCTTCAAGTTATGCCGAAATCTTTGCGATACGCTCGTTTATTGCTATCTTCTCGCGCAAGGCTTTATTTTCCGAAAGCGACGACGTATTTCAAAAAAAAAAAATTTATCGTATTTTCCGTGTAAATTTAATTTCAAGTAAAGTTTAGTTTTCCACGAGCATAAATAACAACTAATAAAACGCCGTAATACGACTTAAGCGTAATATGGATTTATTAGGGTGTTACACATAATCCCCTACTTCCCCCTCAGGCTCTGATACCAGAGCGACGGGGTGGCCCGAAGGGTGTAAGGGATCACAGGGGTATAGAAGAGGGGAGGAGGCGGACTCCTATTTACATGCTATGCAAATGCAATGCAGTAAAATAAATTACAGAAAATAAAAGAAAGCCAGAGCGCAGTAGTCCGTCGGGACTGGCTGAGGGAGAGCGAGAGAGAAATGCAGTAAAATAAGATTTTTATTTCATAAAGAAAGCTTACAGAAAGTATCTCAGAATACTCCTACAAACTCTCTTCATGGAAATCCTTTTCATAAGGAAGACTCACGACATGTTTTTTTCTTTGCCAGAAGGCAGTAGGAAGATCAGAACAGATCGAAGTTTGAATATGTTCAAGAAGATTTTGGATCCTTTTTTGAATATCTGGTCTGGATAGTTGAGAATCAATATTCTTAAAAGAAATTTCCTCTTTTTCTTCATCAGAGGCAATTTCTGCCCAAGACTTTTTTGGAAGTTTGGTTAGGCCTTAATCTTGGAAGGCTAACAAGGTTTGGATTGGGAAGGCATAGTCTTCCTTGGTTTATTTCTGTGTTTGCTGGGTGGATGACCTAGATTTGTTGGGCTCTTGGGTAGATGACCCGGTTTGATTTTTTAATTGTCCGGTTAGGACAATTTCTTTTTCTTTTCCTTTTCCTTTTCCTTTTTCTTTTTCTTTTGTTTTTCCTCGTCTAGAGGAGGATGTAGATTTTGGCATTCTTTTTCCTGCAAAAATTCACGTGTGAGGTAATCAGGGAGAGAGTTTGAAGTGCCTTTGAGATACTCCATATCAAAATAAAAAACACTTAATATTGCTTGCCATCTTGCAAAAATTTGTTTTGATGCTAGGTTTTTAACATCTTTTTGCAAAATATCTTTTGCTGACTTGCAATCTACGCAAACCAAAAATCTTTAATTCAGTAAATCAGATTGAAATTTTGAAATGCAGAGAACAATTGCTAAAACTTCTTTTTTAATTGTAGAATACTTCTATTGGGCAGTATTCTAATGTTTTGAAGTATATGCAATGACATGCTCTCTATCATTTATTTTTTTGTTTTAAAATGCCGCCAAATCCTAAATCAGAGGCATCAGTCTCAACAATTTTGAAAGCTTGGGGGTTAGGTAAGTAAAGACAGGGAAGAGTTTTGACCCGATCTTTAACCTGTTTGACAATGTTTGTATGAACGTCCGTCCAAGGTGGAGGAACTTTTTTAAGACGATCATGAAGTGGTTTGATAAGATTATTAAGCTGGGGAAAGAAGTCAAAGACATAATTTAGATAGCCTAAAAATCTTTGCAATTGAGTTTTGTCAATAATTTGATTAGGAAAATTATCAGCAAAACGAATTGCCCGATCAATAGGAACAATGGTACCTTGGAAAATGTTATGTCCAAGAAATCAGATTTTAGTTTAAGAAAGATCAATTTTTGTTTTAGAAACAGCAAGGCCATTTCTTTTGATTATATTCACAAAGATATGAATATGTTATATATATATATATATATATATATATATATATATATATATATACATTCATAGCATCATTCAATAATTTCAAATCAAGCATCAATAGGGTTTCAGTTTATCCTCCCCTGTTCTGCCTGAGTTTGGTATGTTCCATTTTTCATTCAATTCAACTCATTTAAATCTGATTTTTGGATATGCCATAGCCTCATGTGTCTAGTTTCTAACCCTTTTAGTCCCACCTCATTTTGATTTGTATAACTCAAGATACAAATAATTTACCTCAGACTGCCCTGTTCTTAGCTAGAATTGGGTTCTTATAAGTAAAAATTCACTAAAAATAGAAAACTAGGTGAATTCATATGAAATTTATATCAAATTAAAGCTAACAGAACAAGATTTCAACTGAATTAAGTTTCATGTCATTTGCATAAGTATTTTTTGAGTTATGAGTCCTGAAACTTGACCCTACTAGACTACCCTGATTCAGCCCGGTTTAGACTTAAGTCAACTTTCTTGGTGCACTGGGAGTAAATGGCTATGAACCTGGTTCTAAAATTTTTATGGAGTATTCCTTTACATGTTAGCTTTCAAAAAACTTTGAGTTCACTCAATTTCGAGTTGTATAGGGTGAGTTATAGCCTTCTCAACTCATACTGCCTAGATAAGGATCTAGATTTCTAGATTAAATTTCAAAAATTCATAACTAATTCTATACTAATCCAATGGCCTTATATAATATATGTATGGAAAGCCCTAGATGTCTAGTTTCATATAAAAATGGTTCCATCAAATTTAAATGGCGGTAGCCAGAGCCGTACAGTCCGCCGTACGGACCACCGAGGAAAACCCTAACAGCTTCTAGGTTTGTCTCCCTCCTTCAAGCTATTTGCTCTCAATTCCAATTTTAATCATAACATACATGTAAAATTAGTCATAAACCATCATCATCACTCTACATAATATCAATATCTCAGGTTATACATAATCACCATGCAGCCCCAAATCAGAGAAAATGAAAAGAGAAGTAGGATTTCCTACCTTGTCTAGTTGAATTTTGTGTTGATTTTGTGTCTTTGATGGAAGCAACTTGTGATGAGACTTGAAGAAAAAATGGAAATGGAGTGGAGATGAGAGTGAGGAGAAGAGAAATGAAGAGAGCTTCAGCAAAGGGAGTGGCTGAAATTCACAAAAGGAGAAGGAAAGAAAAGGTAGAGATATTTGGAGGCACTTTGCTTTGATTGGTGGATTCAACCTTGTCATCAATTTTGGTTTAGCTTCCCTCCCTCAATGGCTGATCAAGGCACCACATGAGAGGGTGGTTTGGCTAAATCCTAGCCATTGATCCTAGGGCACTCATAGAAAAATTTCTATTGGTTCGGTTCCGACAGTTTGAAATACCGAAATCTTATCGATTTCCCTTATATCGGTAAACTGGCTTGGAAATTTTCTATGGGGTTTTCTATACTCCTAATCTAATTCCATCAAGCCTAATCCTTTTAAATCACACTTAATTGGCTTTAAGTAAATATTTAATCAAATTATGATTAAACTCACTTATTCGATAAAACCGAACAACTTAGTTGTTAACGATAAAATTTTTCGGACGTTACAACTCGGGTGGAGGACTGGCAGGTGTGGCAGGTGCTGTGGGTGTCGAAGGTGCTGGAGGAGGCTGTGCCACATGCAACGGGAAGGCAAAATATGGAGCGGCAGGGTCAAAACAGGGTGGAATAGGGGAACAGTAAAATTCCTATTAAAAGGTAGAGACAGAAATTGCAGGAGCCGACTATATACAGCGAATCCACTATGGGATCATGATGGAGCTGCAGGTCGGGAATCTCAATAAAAAAGGGTGGCGGTCGAGTCCATCACCAGCGTCTGAGTATGATACAGAAATACAAAGCCAGGTGAGAATTTAAAGAAATTCTCAATAGGGTTCACGTATGGTATTTAACTGACGTTACATTCATTCTCAGTTGCCTCGGTTTTTATTTAATTATAAAAAATATGGGATCAAATAGAACTATCCATATTTAATAAGTTTAAGAAAGCATCTGATTCGAAACAAGATTCTATTTTACTTAAGACAATATAAGAAACAGAATAATAAGCAGAATAATTGAACATACAGCAGTAAGTAAACATAACATTCAAACTATAAATAATTTGTAATGATTATTCAATGCAACCATGCAAAACTCATTCTTAAATTTATCTTCATAAACTTTTCCATCACTTGGTCCCTTGAGAGTTCTTGGCCATTTAGACTCTTGGGTAATAGTCTGCTTTTCAGGATTGAGTTCGTTCCTATATAGGAGTGCCAGGTTTACTTTCCCCGACCTTCCCACTGATCTATTCCCCTTAACTTTAATTCGGGGCTGGCCCAAGTATTATGAAACTTTCATCATAACATAATCTTTATGTTCATCATAACATAACCTTTATGTTCATCATAATATAACCTTTATGTTCATCATAACAACATAACTTTTGTGAACTTCTTGCAAATGCACATGGATCTCAATATATATTATAACTCATGCATAAGATTTACTGAAGTTTCGGCAGCATAACGGAATATGTCCGCTTTCCCATGAATAGTGCCAGTACTCAGAACACCAAATTTTCAGGAAACTCATAACACTTTATTCATATTTTAAACATCAAATTCATGGCACAATTATTGTAATTAAAACATGGTTGTTGTCTCAGCACTTGCATTCGACCCGGTTTTTGTAAATCGGGCCACAATTTCTATTTAACTCATCTGGACCTCAATTTTGGATTTGTTAGAATGTTATGTGTCTATTTTATAACCTCTTTAGTCCCATCTAATTTTGATAAGTATAGCTCAAGTTATTTAAGTTTTATCCCGGCCTGCCCTGAGACTAGCCAGAATTACACACTTAAAAATAAAAATCCACTAAAAATCGAAAACCAACTCAAATTAGATGAAATTGGTATATTAAAGCTAATAGGACAATATTTCATTTGTAATAAGTTCCATTTTATTTGCTTTAGTAGAGCTCGAGTTATAAGCTCCGAAATTTGACCTTCCTGAATTGCCCTGTTTTGGCCCGGTTTGGACATAGGGCAAATTCTTTGAACCACTAGGAGCAAATAGGACCATATCTAACTCGAAAATTTTCATGGGATGTTCTCCTATGTGTAAGCTTTCTAACAAAATTGGTTTCATCAAATTCCAAGTCATATAGAGCAAGTTTTGCTCTGCACAACCCAGTTTACCCAGAATCAACCTCAAGAATCTAGGTCAAACTTCCAAAATTCATATCTCTCTCCATACTAATTCAATAGCCTTATATGATATATGTATGGAAAGCCCTGAATGTCTAGTTTCAAATAAAAATAGTTCCATCAAATTTGAATAGCTGTAGGCGAAGCCGTACACTCTGCCGTATGGACTGCCGAGGGAATTTGGTCTCCTAGCCCCTCACATCTTCCTATACTCACTCTTTCCTACTTCTTAGTCGGATTTAAATCATCATATTCATTCATTAATCATATCAAGAAGTGAAGAAATAAAGTCAAAATCAGCCACCCACAATCAGAACAACTAGAACAAAATTAAACCTCTACCTCTTTGTATGTGATTCTGCTGAGTTTTGGAGTTTGGTTAAGAGGAGAAGAGAAAAAGAAGAGGACAAGAGAAAAAGAAGTTTGAAGCAAGGAGAGAGTGACATAAATCAGCAAGGGCAAAATCTGATTTAAGCATTGAAGAGGTAGTTGGCTTTGTGGGTTTTGGTTGGCTGAAATTTTGTGGGTAAGGTTCAGCCATGTTTCCCTCTTTGGTGGCTAAAAATTATTCTCTATTTTGCTTAAAAATTGGAATGCCTTTTCATTCTGTTTAAAATTGGAACTCGTCTCCATACTGCTTAAAGTCGGAAGTCGGAACTTATGAAATACATAAAAGTTTTGGAAGTGTGGCTTAAAGTCGAAGATCGTAAATCACACAGCAAACAAATCACCTTAAAATTGAAAGTTAAGGACAAGAATATGAAACCTAAAATACTTAAACCCAAATCTCGGAAGTCGAGAACTAGACACTTTAAAACTCCTATTACCCGTAATTCTAAAACTCGGTCCAGGATCAATCTCGGAGATCGATTCATAACCCCGGAAGTGGGGAATCAAAACATTAGCCTTATGCACCGAGAAGTCGAAACTACGCTTAAACTCGGGAACCTCAATAGAAATGAAAAGCTCTTGGAAATAAATTCGTAGATCAGAACTCGTGTGTAACGTGAAAATCAATTCTGAGGTCAGAATTCATGTTCATTCTGTTTGAACTTGGAGATAAACTTGGAGACCGGAACTCATGAGATAAACTCAAAGACCGGAACTCATGTTCATTCTGGTTGAACTTGGATATCGACTCGGAGGTCAGAACTCGAGTACATTTTAGTTGAATTTTAATTAACATCAATTATTTGCTAAAAAACTCGAACAATTAAGCGAAAAATGATACGAAAATTCTAATGGATGTTACATTTTAAGTTTAGGGAAATTTGATTTATGTTGAAAGATAGACTAGAAAACCAAAATAGTCACAAAATAAAAAAGCTGTTATAGGGGAGCTTTCAAGCTATCTGTACTATGAAGGGTATATCTCAGCCTATAAGATTCAGTGAAGCTAACTTTTGATGAATCCGAGTTAAAGATAATTCCAATCACATAAAATATAGGTCCATTGGATTTGATATGAAGGAGTTATGATTTTTAGAAGTTGGCTATTAGTAAACACCCTTTATCCTAACCAGTGCATGATGTCAAGGGCATAACTCACCATAACTTCAATTTGAATGAAACCAATTTCTTTAGGAAACTTATACATAGAGAATCATGCATATAAAATTTTAGAATTAGATCCTCAGTAGATTGCTCCCAGTAAAATCTTAAATTTAACCTATGCTTTGTTCCGATTGAATCAGGGTAGCCCTAGTGTAGACCTCATAACTCGAGTTCCACTTAGTCAACTTGAATGAAATTGTTGAATTTGAAAGAGGGTTTATATAAGTATATCTTGTAAAATTTCAAAGTAAAATAAAGTAGTATGGATTTTTAGTGATTTTCTAATTTTAGGTGTACAAGTTTATCCTGAAACAAGATAGCCTTGAGTAAAACTTCAATAACTTAAACTATACACATTGAAATTCAGTAAGACCAAAGATATTTAAAATTAGACTAATAGAGCTACATTTTATTAAAATTTGATATTAAAATGAATTAGAATGGAATTTTAATGTAACTTAGAAATTCTGAGTAGATTTTAAGAAAAGAAAAACAACTTGTGAATTACATGACTTAGAGGTCCCAAAATCATGTGAGACTAAATGGATTGAATATTTATGCAATTACATACTAGAATGATGTCATGTTAAAGTATTGTCTATGATGATTATGGTTGAACTATTATTACCATTATGTTACAATTATGATTCTTTGTAACTGCCTGGCTGTTCTTTCTATTATCTGTTTCGGCAACCTTCATATTACAGCTATCATGTTACTGGATTTCTGGCATAAGTAAGTTGCAAATGAGTTATGTAGCATGATCATGAGCATTACATGTTCATATGATTATGTCATCTCAATGAAGAACTGCATATGAATATATGAATTAGAAAGTATATGAATAGATAAAATAATATTTCTTCACATGAAGGCAGTTATGAAATCCCTCCCTGTAAAGAGTCCCTTCATCACCTGAAGGCAACAAAAATATTCCTTCACATGGAGGTAGTTATGTGATCCCTTCCTGTGAAGAGTGTCTCTAACTTGGAGGCAATTAGCCAAATAAAATCCCTCTAATTTAGCGGCACATGGGTCCCCTTGTAGATTAGTATTATGTGACAACGGTCACAAATTAAGCTCACTCCCAAATTAGGCTACCCAAGGGCAGTATAGATTAAAGGTATATGCAAATTAAGAAAGAAAATGAGAATGTGCATCAAGTTGTACCATCATAGGCATGCAGCATATTTATCCTTATTTGATAATTTGATTCGTCCAAAACAAATGCACACTTAGTAATTATTGCCATGACATACCCAAGTGTATGAGTTAAAATTAATCTGCTTCATAAGCATATGTTTTCTAAACTTAATAAATGAACCTTTATCCCTATGTATGAGATCACCTTTTCTAAAAAAATCGAAGCAGCTGGGATGGCAACGATAATATGGATTGCCAAGTAGTTTAGGAAGCTTACTAGAAATATAAAATTCTCATTCTTATATATGTTTCCGTGTTGTCTCTAGACAAAACAAAAGATCATGAAGAGGACCAACCCAGAGGAGCGTGACCGAGACTGGGCTAGTTATTGAAATTGACATATATATGTATGATAGCATTTGATGGCTATTTTCCTAGTTGAAACTCCTAGTATAGTTGTTCATATAAATTGAAAGGTTGTCTTGTAACACCAATATTTGTGGAATGTAAAAGGATATTGTGTTATTTTCGTAGAAAATGAAGTGAATAATGAATCAAGGTCCCGTTTAATTAATTGTAGCAACTTCTAAGTGTAATGTTATAACTTAAGCATAATATTGTATTTGGGAGAGTGTTACAATCTCTACATCAATGTCATCTCTGTCATATATATAATCCCAACAAATAATGATAAAGGGTACATGCATTTGATAGCCTCAACACTATTGGTCCCACCTTCCTCACCAAAAAGGTCCAAGCTACTCTGTCTTTCAACTAGCACCACCCTCTTCATCCCCAAAAGTGGTCCCCTACAACCCCTAATGACCATGCCTCACTACCCCCTCTAGTTAAGACCAAAACAACTCTCTTGACTCTTTATTTGCTTTCTCAATTCTTCCCATCATAATCCCATTTCCTTTTCACAAGCAAATCCCATCAGTTCTAACCTTCAAACCAAAAGACAAAACTCCTCCTTGAACATCAAAGCAGTGAAATCTACAATGGCTCTCTTGTCTCTCTTAATTTCCATGGAAGGGTATAGGCTTAGAGTATAGGAAAAGGAAGAGTTGTAGTTTTGTACACTATGGATGGAAAAGAATCCTAATGAGCTTCTCAACACTATCTAACTTAGAATATGGATGACAATTTTCCCTACTTGACCGGGATTCTTGTGGGGATTGCCCTATTTAGGGGCTCAATCTCGGGGATTGTGTTCCCTTAGGGATGGGGGTAAAAACTCCCATAAGACAGATTTAGGGATGGGGGCAAGGATCACACTATTTGCCTTATAGGGTCCCCGTATACATGAAAACACCAACTTACCCTTGCTAATATATATATATATATATATATATATATATATATACACATGTTGTTTTACATTTATATTAATTATTTAGAAATAAAATATTCCCAAATTTTATTAACCCAAACCCTAATGACCCACATTTCTTTCATTTTATGCTATAACACTCTTTGCCCTCAATCCTAACCCTAGCATTGCCAAAGTATAACACTCTCAATTTGCTCTGCTGGCATTGCCTACATTCTGCCCTAACCCCAACCTCATGCGCACTCCCTTAAGCTCGAGCTCCACACTAGCCTCGTGGTCTTCCTCTCCCTTGTACTCTGCCCCAACTGCCCAGGTTGCTTTTGCTGCACGGCTCAGCTTTATTATGCGCATCCCCTCTAATTCGTAGCCCACCTCTGCTATGCGCTTAGCCAATAATATGTTTAAGCTCAGTTGCAACCACAAGCTTTATTTGTCCTTCGCTTAGTTCCACAATGCCTCTGTCTCCTTCATCTCCCAATATTAATGTCTTTTAATTGTTTGCTCTACTACGCTAACTCAAAAACCATAAGTTTTAGTTTTGAATAGTGAGTGTATCCGAATTCAGGATTTTTATTTGCTCAAGAATGTGCCACAAACTTATCGTTAGATTAGATTATTTTTATTATAATTTTTATACATTTTTCAATTTTTTTCCTTGAGTTTAAAGATGCCTGCGAGGAATGGGGGTAAAAGGAAAAAACTCTCCACAGGGAGGATATGGGGTGGTGAAGACGGGGTAGGCAGGCAATCATTGCCTTGCCATGCCAAGGTGCCATCCCTAACCTAGAGGCTACTTCTCAAACAATGTTCTCTTTAACTTTGGAACCAAAATCATTATTTTTACAGCATTGCAGACAGCTCCTTGTCATAGTTCTACTCAATTAAATGTTGTCCTAGGCATGCTAGTCGTCATTCAACCTCAAGCTTGCCTATTTGCTATTGTTTTGGTCATACTTTATTTCCATCCTCCTTGTTGATAGTGTCTTTACTTAGTGGTGTTATGTGAAATCACCTATTTCAACACGAAATTTTGATGATAACAAACAAAAGGAGAAAGCCCCAAGAAAGGAAGAGCTCCACAATTTGAAAGCACCAAAGAAGAAGGAAAGGAGAAATTGAAAAAGATTCAAGAAAAAGAAGCAACTCATGCATCAACAAGAAACATGCTCCAAAAGAAAGAGGAATCAATATTGATATAGGATCTAGAATATGTGTAAGAGATCCAAGCACTATCTTACAAAGATTGTAGCTTTTGATCCAAAAAGGTTTTCCAAAAACAAAGTGTTTTAATCAAAATGCTTTTTAAATCATTGTTATTGACAAAAACATTTTTAGAAGATTAAAAATCATCTTTTGGAAGGTTAATCAGTTGAAGTAATTCAATAATCGATTATACATGCTTTAAAAGTTTAGAAGTTAGTTAAAACCTCCTTGGGCTCAAAATAATCTATTATCCTCAAGGAAAAATCAATAAGTTTATTCTAAAGTGGTTTCTATATCACAATAACAAAATAATTGATTATCTCAAGCCAATAATAGACTATCCATGCTCAAAGCTTTGTTGAGAAAATGAAGAATAGACAAATTCATTATGCCTTAGAATACTCGGTTATCGTGGTTTTAAACGGCCAAAAATGACTACTTTTGTATTAAATGCTTTACTGCTTGGTCCCTAATGGGTATATTCTTTCTATTGCAAAGAGGAACTTTGGGCCAAAAAATTCAAGTGAGAAACCTCATAATAACATTTGAGAATAACAAGTGATTTTATCATATTCTTTCTTCTCTCTTTTCATCATTCTTGATGCTCTATGCTTTGTTGAGATATCCATTGAGAGCTCATAGGCTTCAAATTGTGTAATCAACTCTTTGAGACAGTATCACAACTACATTCTTTTTTATCCTTGAGAAAGTGAAGTATTTCTCAAATTTGTTATAAGGGTGAGGTATCCCTTAAGTGCAAAAGGATGAGACATCTCTTTGTGTGCGGATAACATAAACATTAAGGGTGGGATATCTTGATAATATGATTAGTTAACTCACTGTAAGGGTTTTCAAGCACCTATGTAAGCTTGGTCATAGTGAAAAATCCATTGCAACAATTTGAGGACTAGACATAGTTCATAAGTGATCAATGGCTAAACTAGGATAAATATCCATGTGTTGCTCTTCTCCCTTATTTTGTTTATATTTGCTTTGTTATTGCATTTATAATTTAAATTCTTCTCGTTTACTTATTAGCCTTCATTTATTTATTGTGTTTAATTTTTCAAATTTATTTGATAAGAAATCGTTTGTTGTCAAAGGTTTAGAAAGTTTTATATAACTCAATTCACCTTCCTCTTGAGTTGTGAAGTCATCACTTGGTAGTATTATGTGATCTGTGCAACCTCAAATGTATGAGGTGAACTTTTTTGTTCTTCTGTATTTGTTTTGTGATTTGATATTTCTCTATTATTACCATTGTGTTCTGAAAGGTTAGGTTACAATTGAGAACCAAATTTGATGGTATAAGGAAGAATGGAACTTAGGCTAGAGATTGAAGAGGAAGGTGCATGGCTAGAGAATGAAGGACACTTTAGCAAAATTGAATAATTAAATCGAATCAAAAGAAATTAAACTAATTGGTTGGTTGTATTTGCAAGTTGATTGGTTATATCTGGTTGAAATTTTTTTTCAAAATCGAACTAAAATACACCATAAACACCGTTAGAATCAAGCAAATCCATTTTCTCCTTTCTTTTTCTTTTTTTCTTTTTTCCTTTTAAAGTAAAATTATACTATTTTGAAATATCTAATCATGGTTGAAAAAAAAATATTATCTTAAAATAAAGTCATTCAACTTAAGTATTAAAATAAAACGATATAAGTGAATCATATAAATGTCATTATGGTTATGAAAAAGAAATATAAAAATAAGTAAAGATTAAAGATCTAAAAGATAGAAATTTGAGAATTCAACCTAACACAATTTGCTTATGTATTTATTTATTTATTATTTCAATATGAACTTAATTGATCCCACTATTTTATAACTGAGCTTAATTAGAAAATATCCCAAATTCTAATTCAATCCATCTAACCAATGAATAAATATATACTCAGTAATGCTTCAAACACTAACTTTTTATTTTCAATGGAGTACCAGTAACAAGCTTCCAGTTTAGTTTTAGGATTTTAGCAGGCCATCGACCAGCCTATATATTTTAGCTTGATCACTTTAGTAATGGTCAGAAAATACGAATTGGAGTGCTCATGTAGCCTATGACATGAAGAAAATAAAAGAAGTTTTATGCCGGGTATTACGTTCAAGTCTCTTTCATCACGATCATTGGAAGGAAAGTCTCTTTCATCACTACATTGCTGCACATTTGTTCCTTTGAATCAAACAAATCGGCATGTGACAAATCGTTCAATGAGAAAGTACTGCTCAATCACATCACGTTCCAATCAATCCAATTTCCAATTTTACGTGTTTAGGTGTCGGCCGGGCAATTTTTTGGAAGGCGCTTTCTTTAATGCACCTCATAAATTATGCTGGCTAGTGCATTTTATCTTTTTGTGTAATCTAGGCCATCGAATTAAGTTTTAAAAAATTATATGGCTGAGATCAAAATTGATAACCTATTAAACAGTTTCCCACTTTTGGGTGGGCCACTCCAGTACTCCACCAACCTTCATCACCATCTCCCTGTATGCACGGGTTTCAACTCAACCTCTATGAAATATGGGTTGGGTGGTGGGTTTGAAAATTTTTGACATATACAATTCAATCTATCTCACCTATAAGAAGTTGATAAAATATTTAATAGATTATTATAATAAAAATTTAGTGGATTATTTTGATAATATTAAATATTTTGAAAAGATTTAGATTAGAGTTAATAATTATGTCAATTGATATGCTATACATAGTAACACTAATTTCATTAGGATCATATAGTTTATTATACTTTTAGGGTTTATATGTATTTTTTTTAAAAATTACTAAGACTTAAATATGAAAATTTCTAAAACTTATAAATATTTTTTAAAACTTATTCATATTGAAACTGCTATATTTATTAAAAGATTTGAAATTTATATAATATTATATTTTATATTATATATATTTAAATTTATTATACATGATTATATATTTTGACATATTTTAACAGATTATTTACTTTTAATATATATCGGATTCACGAATTTAAATCAATCCAATTCGCTTATGAGTGAGTTGGGTCAGGTCGGGTTGAAAGAAAGGAATTTGCTCAACCTTACTCAACCCAAGCCAATCCACAATATGGATGAGCAGCTTGTGTCATAAAAGCTCGTCAAACCTACCTAACCCAACCTATGTCTACCCCGAAGCACTAAAGCGCCCAAAGCACACCTCAATTATAGGAATTGTGAATTAGCAACATGGCAAATCCAACAGAATTCAAACCGTGACCAATTCTTGTTCATATGAGCGCTGAACTTGTGATACAAATCCTTTCAAGCTGCAAAGAAAGCAGGGATAGTGAAAACAGGGGTATGCATGGGTAGTCACTGAAGGCCTATCTACAGAGCTAAATCCTACGGTGTTAAAAGGCATGGACTCCATGCAAAGCGTCTTGAGAGTAAGGCCAGGTACAAACAACTCCAATAGGCTTAACGACTTCAAAGAAAGATGGGAAGCTTTATCAGGTAAAAGCAAAGTGTGAGTTCAATGTGGTAAGCATCTTTGGATTGTGGGCTTATGAGACTGTTTGGGCATTGGCTGAAGCAGCAGAGATAATTTGATGGCAAATTCTCAGTACCAATAATACGTGGGTAGCCTTCACAACTAATCTACCCTTTCTAATAACTTTATATATATAAAATGAGTGATAAAAAAATATAAAATACTAGTTTTTAATCTGAAAAAATTTCAATTCTTCCTATACCAACCTAATTTTGGGGAACAGGTAATGAGCTTTTTTGCTCTTCCCTTTCTATGTATTGTCAAACTTCAAAACAAGGGAACAAGTTCCCCTCCCTATTATTATCATTTCCTTTCCTCCATTACCTATTATCCAAATATGCTGTAAAATATGTTTTAAGGATATTATTATCTATATCTACTTACAAAATTTTTTTTTATCTTTCTTCTTAATATTATTTAATCATTGTTTTTAATAATTTTAATATAATTAATTTTTTTACTTAATTAATCTTTAGTAAAGGTTCTTAAGATTAATTTTTTTTAATTATAATAAAAAAGATAAGATACTCCCAAACGAAATTTACGAGAGAATATACAATATTTCATGTTAAAAAAAGGACCGTGTTGGTAAAAGTTCGAGTGTATAGAAATTTTCCTTTTGTTTTATTAATTGAAGACAAGATATCGTATTACATAAACGTGAAATTCACGTCTACAACCCTCAAGCGTGGGTTTTAGTACTCACTTGCAAAATAAAAGGAAGATAATGAAATAAGAATTTGTAACCTGGAGAAAAGTACTTAAACTTCAATGGCAAAATCAAAGTACAAAACTTCACCAAGGAAGGGAATTCTAGTTACATTAAAAAAAAAATATGACGCCAGTACCAAAAAGAAAAAAAAAAAGATGCTGAGGGAGATTTCCACAATTTAGCAAGTCTCAAAATGAGAGTCTTCGAGCAACGGCCAATTGGTAAGCTAAGTCAACAGGAATTTGCATTTACCGTAGCCTGCGAAAAGCCGCGGACCAGAGGAAATTAAAGGTTCAGTGTACAGCAGTAGGCGATAGGCGAGTGACAGTGTGTCCTTTTATTAACTTAATTTAATTTTAAAATAATTTCTAATTTTTCAGATAATTAAAAATGAATTTGATTTTTATATATTCTAAATATAATTTTTTTATATAAATACTTAATCATATATTATTATATTAATAAAAAAAATTTATATTAACAGTATAATAATATTAATTTCAAATATAAAAATTGTAATTTTATCCTCAAAATCTTCAAATTGTAATAGATTCTTTTTGAAATAAAAAATACACCCGTTTTGATTTTTAAATTGAATTTAATTTAAATGTATTAATAATATAAAATAATTTTATACTGTTAATTAATAGAAATAATAAAAAATATCAACTCATATAAATAACTACCCATTATAAGGAGAGACCTATCTTGATTTCTTACTTTTCCCTATTTCTATTGATTGACAATATAAAATTATTTTACACTATCAATGCATATCAATTAAACTCTTTTAAATTTAACTTTGTTAGAATAATTTAGTTTCTCTATTAATTTTTTAAAAAAATTTAGAATCTAAATTATATCTACTTTATTTGAATGTGATTAAATTCAGAAATCAAAATATACATTTTTTTATTTTTTTGGTACATTAACAATAATGAGATTTATGTAATATATGAATAAATATCTATATAATTTTTTAAAAAGGATTTATGTAAAAAATTTAAATTATAATCGGAAATTTTTAAGAGCGAAGCTATAGAAAAATATAAAAAATACAAGTTGCAATTGATTCTCAAAAGGTGCAAAATTATACTTTTTTTTTTTTTTTCAAATTTATCTTTTACCTAATGGACTTAATAGATTCCAAATTGGAGGCGCGATAACAGGGTGACAATAGGGTATGTGCGGAAAACAAGTGACATATCTTTTTCCTTGTTGTGATAGTTGAGGAAATTATGCATGACCAAAAAGAAAACAAGGAAATTACGTAACTTGGAAAATAAAAAATAATTTTGGCATCAGGTTTATTAAAAAATTAAAAATTATTATCTTCAAATGTTTGTAAAAAGTAATAAAATAAACAAATATTATTAATAACGATAAACATTTTATCTTTTAAAATATGCTAATTGTACATAATGGGATGACACAGAGATCGACCGCCGCCAACTTGGATGGTAATTTTTATAATAAAAAATTTCATAAAGAAATCTTGTAAAAAAATTTTCAACTTCGAATAGCGTATGAGTGCGAATAGGATGTCGGATTGGAGGGTTCATATAACATGGCTCGAGGACTGTTGTTTATACCTGCTCCATGGATATACAGCGTGTTTGTTTTTACGTTTGCAAAATTGGTTTTAAATAAAATTAATTTTATTAAAATTAATTTAATTAAAATTAATTTTGAAATAAAATAATTTAATTAAAATTAATTTAATTTAAAAAATAATTTATATTTAAATAATATTAATTAAAATTAATTTTAAATATATAATTTATAAAAAATATTTAAGATAAATTTTAATAAAATTTAAAAATAAAAAATTTTTATTTTTGTATAAAATTAATTTTAAAATTATAATTAATTTTAACTATAAAAAATCACATGACATCAAAAATGGATAAAAATTAATTTTAAACTCCCAAAATCGATTCTTAAGTCTGCCCGAAGCGAATCCAAATATGCGCATCATCCTATTGAAACCCTCTGCAAAACTTCTCAGAATTTGAAAAAATTCAACCCATTTTGCATTTTATTTCTTATCTCTCTTATTTTCAAGAGTGTTGAAGGGTTGTCAATGCTTTTTATTTTATAGTTTAAAAATAATTCCTCCGTCACTTATCGTACTTTCCTTCACCGTTAATAACTTGCAACATTATCTTTCCATTCAACCCATTCTCTCCACATTTTTCCCCCTTAACTTTATATATACTTAATTTCAGAAAATTTTTATATACGTTCTTTTCTCACTCATATCTTGCAAAGTTCAACTTAATATGGAAAAGAATAAAGGAAAAATAATAAAAGTAAATAATCGTGATAAATTTGTCTATGAATTTGTAAGAATATTAATTGTTGATATATAGTAATACAATCTGATCTAATTTAGGGTGTATTTGTTTTAACTGTTAAAAATAAAGTAATTATGAAACTTACTTTTTATATATAACTCAAAAGGTTAAAAATTAATTTTTTTTCACAAACTATTTTTTTAATTTTAATAAAAAATTGAAAACATATTTTTTTAAATTTTAATAATTTTTAAAAAATTATTTGAATATATGAAAAGTAATTTTTTAATAGAAAAAGGTAATTTTTTGCTTAAAAAATTGCAAATAAACACACCATTAGTATAAAAGGTATAAATGCATATATCTCAGAGACACCACACAAATCTTATAAGAAATTATTGTATGCTTGTCACATAAGATTATATTCATTCCACTCATAGTATGATATTCTACTATTAGTTAATAGTGAGACTCATTACTAATTTAATCATTTATTCTTTTAGAGTGTGTTTGTTATTCAGACCAAAAAAAAGTGTGTGTTTGACATAGAAATAAAAATTGGGTGAAATTTTGTAGAAAGTAGCTTTGTGTGTAATTTTACTATTCTATAAAATTACTACCCTATTTTTATCTTTTATATCAAACACATCTTTAATCTTGTTAATTAATTTAAAAATAATTCTTTATTTTGGTGACCAAAAGTTAAGTAAAAGTCTTAATTTTTTTTTTGTGACTAAAAGTCTTAATTAATAGATAAATTAAAAGTCAGTTCTGCCCAATTAGAATGAAATGTCACCCCGAAATAGATTTAACATAATCCTATCTAATAGCATGTAATCATTTCTCCAAATCTTATATGAGTGATCGAAAAGGTTTCAATCATTTTTATTTATCTTGAAAAAGTTTGTACACAAATTTTCACCAACACATAAATAAATCTGTCAGAATTAAATTTATAGAAAAACTCAAAAAAGCACTCCAGTACGGCACACTACTAACGTAGTTTTTTTTTTTTTTTTTTACTTGCACCCGAATAATACACATATTTATCGTAGTAATATACATCATTTCAATAACTAAGCTTCAATCTAGAGGTTGTAAAACTCGAGCACACATGCTCTGAGGCTGTTAATAGCAAAATCCTTTTTTTTTTTTGGGGCAAATAAGAAAAACATCGAATATCTTTTATGTTCACAAGATATCTAAATACATTTATTTTTTATTTAATATTTTCTTTATTAAATGTTAGGAGACTCTTTCAATAAATTATGTTGTACTATTTCCAAAAGGACACTTGATGCACTTCACAAAGTAAAGATGGGGGAATTGCAGCGAGACTTACTTGGATCAACAGTGACGAGCATCGCAGTCCCGCCAAAGTCACAAGTGCCTCCACCAATCTTAGTGTTCTGCCAGTAGCTATTGAAAGCATAGGACGCATGGGCCAACATAGTGTTGGGAAAGTAGCATGACCCATTAAGCTCAATCGATTTGCAATCCGCACCAGACCCACAGGCATAGTCCATGGCCTCCTTAATTATTGGATCCGGCACTGTAGGCTTTGCCACACACCAAACCGCATATTGTGGCTTCTTATGGTGTGGAGATGGAGATGATGAGGGTGGTGGTGGGTACACAATAGGTGGCAGGTACACTTGTGGTGGACTTGGAGTTGGAACACTCTTAGGTGGGTTTGGAGCATGCTTTGGTTGGTAAGGAGGTGGTGGGCTAACAATGTTGCTAGGACTTGGTGGTCCAAACACATTATGGGGTGGGTTTGGAACAGGGGAATATGCAGGGAGGGAGGGATTGCCACCTGATGAAGGTGTGCTTGGAGGTGTAAATGGTGGGTATGGAGAATCAGGGCTAGAAGTTGCTGGTGTAGGCTGTGGTGCCAGCGAATTGTAAGGTGGCAGTGGTAGAGAAGAAGGAGAGCCATATGAATCAAAGTTTGAGTACCCAAGTGATGAGTACTTGTTTAAACGATTTAGAGACTTCAGCAACATCCTGGATTTGTTGGACGAGCTTCTGCGGATTCTGCGACTCTCCGAAGCTCTTCCATGACTTTTAGCATCTGCAAATTAAGGAAGGAAAAATGAGTGTGGTGCAATGGATTGCAATGCTGACTCTAAATAAATGAACAAAACTAGTTAAAATTTATTGCAAAGAAGGAAAAATAAGTGTGGTGCAGGCCAACATCTAAGCTAGACGGATAAGTGTTTGTATATGCTTTACCACACACAGGGAAAAGGGTGGAAGCTAGCACTAAGATGCAAAGAAATGCGATGCTGACTCTGAGGATACAAGCTCTTCTATCCATTGCATTAACAACAAAGACAAAACAGAGGTTGAAACATCACAAGTTTAGCGGAGAGAAGAGCTAAGGACAGCAATATAAATAGTTGGCTGCCGTAAAGTGAGAAACCATGAATAAAATCTAAAGTTGATTCGGTTGTCACTTTAATTTTGTTGCTGTCGCATTGTGATAGATAGATAAGCAAAATGACAATCTGCTGAAAGGATAAAGGACTAGTGACGAATTGCAATTCTTTTGGACAGTATGTATAAAATAGAGCTAGTTCTTGTTCTCTCGAATATATTCTTACTTATATTCTTACTTCCGCATGAACTTTCATTTTGCTTGATTGCCACTCAAAGAACTATGACATCTATGGTCATTTATTTCTTCCAGAAGCATTCCTGGAAGAAATTTAATCCCAACTTTGAAATATGCCGCAAACATTGGTACTAATATGCCATAAGGTCTCTATTTGTTTACATACTTACACTAACACATTTCCCATTACAGAAAATATTCCGGTGGTACGATTTTTATTTTTTTATTCTTTTTTTTTTTTTTACTTGTTTTTGTTACGCAGGAAGCTTATTGGTTATTTGTGTACTCATAAAAATCGTGCTAAAATTTTTCGTCCCACCAAGTATCGATCTTTTTATTGTAAACCCAAAAATTTAAAAATTGCCGCAGATATGAACAAAACAATTATGAATAAAATGATTCAAATGCACTTAAATAATAGATTTAACGTAAAAATATAAATAGAATTTAATTTTGATATATTAATAATATAATTTTTTTAATATAATTATTCAATTATATGTTGATATATCCATGTCAAAAATTATGCGTTCATATATCAATAAAAGAATTAGTGCGACATAAATAACTCCTTCAACGTCAATTCTTTGATTAATATCTTATTCTGGTTTTAATCTTGCCTAATGATTGGCTTGTACACGTCAGAAACAAAAATGATCTGCTTAGTGCTTATACTTTTAAAATAACAAATAGCCCCTTCCGTTGTTTCAAAGCGAAAAGAAGTGACAAAATAAAACCAATTGTAATTTTGTGAAATTGTATTATCAAATGAAGTTTCTAGAATCGTGCATTCATTATATGAAGGTGTTAATTACCACATATTAAAATTTAGAGAAATAATTAGATACTTCCAAATGATCCAAAAAAAAAAATTGTGTTATGTACTTGTTCTAATCTGCTTCCAAGATTGTTCGATATTATCCTCTGCAAGTCTGATCTCTCATTCACTCCTCTAGTGGGAGACTTGCAAGGAACTCCAATGTTTAAATTACAACTCTATTCCACTTGGGTGCAAGGAAAAAGGGATCCGTTACTTACCTTTTGTAACAACCTTTATCATATAAGTCATGCTCGAGTTATGGAGTTATATTAAAAGGTTGTCACTATGCTAAGAAATTTTTAAAATATAGAGAATATAATACATGGCTTTTGAACTACTCATTTTATTACTGACTAATAATCTTTAATACATAAAGAATAAAATAACTACACTTTAAAAAAAAACTGTAACTAACATAGTACACAGCATTTACGTCTGACTAGTCGTTATCTAGCTTCAATAGTTTCCTGGTCTGGTTTACGCCCGATCTTTGCTCAATGGAAGGCTCAGTACTCCACCTCGCACTTGATTTTTAACTTGGGTGCTGGAATATTTACGGAAAAGAAAAACATACAAGCAGGCAGTAAGAACTTAAGGTTCTCAGTAGGTAAACTCAAACCAATCTTACAACGTTATCATAAACATTCCAGTCGCTTCGATTTATTATAAAAATATGAGTACATATAAATAAATAGTGGTTCAATTTTAGGTTGAGAACACCTTACTCGAAGCGGGATATATTTTAACGGCCACTTGCCATTTCATATGACAGACATATAAATACGAATAGTATAATATGCTTCAACAAGAATCATAAAAGCATTAGAACTTAATGGGATAATTGAATATGCACATAAAGATGCTTGTACTTGTCTGTATGCAAGTGCACTTGACTTAATTCATATTTTTCTTTAACTTGCAACTTGATCTTGCTCTTTTCTGCACTTGGTCCCCCAGAGGTGAATGACCTCTCTTACCCCTGGGTAATAGTCTACTTTTCAGGTCCAAGCTCGTACCTATACATGAGTGACGGGTTTACTTTCCCCGACCATCACACCGGTCTATTCCCCTTAAATCTGGTCGAGAGCTGGCCCAAGTCTTAGACAGTACCGCTCTGACTTACGCTAGCTGAGTCTATGCCATGCCTCACGTGGTAGCTTGGTACATCTTTCTTGCAAGTTCTTATTATCTTTTCCTTTTCATATCTTGTCATGCATGCAGACGCTCGGTGCATTCATAAATATGTCTCATGCCTTATTTATCATATCATATTCTAAATATACTTGGATGCATGATGTACATGAATATGACATGTAAATGTAAATATATTTAAAGCATAATCACCCATAACATAAGTTTTCATAAAGTCCTGCCGAAAATTCGGCAGCATAACGGATCGAATCCGCTTTCCCATGAATAGTGACAGACAACCAGTACAATCTTTCAAACTTGCAATTCAATATGGATCAGCAATTATACAGATATTCCTGGCATCATTCATCAAGTTCAATTCAAGCATCTCTATAGGGTTTTCGGTTTACTCCCTCCTATTGTGCCCGATTTTGTTATAATCCACCCTTTGCTCAGTTCGATTCATCTAAGTCTAAATTTTGCATATGTCATAGCCTTATGTGTCTAGTTTCTAACCATTTTGGTCCCATCTCATTTTGATTTGTATAACTCAAGATATAAGTATTTTTCCTCAGGCTGTCCTATTCTTAGCCAGAATTGTGCTCTTGTAAGTGAAAATTTACTAAAAATAGAATCTAAGTGAAATCATTCGAAATTTATATCAAATGAAAGCTAACAGAACAAGATTTTAAATGAATTAAGTTTCATGTCATTTGCATGAGTATATTTTGAGTTATGAATCCCGAAACTTGACCTTTCTGGACTATATTATCTCAGTCGGGTTTAAACTTAAGTCAAATTCACTGGTGTGCTGGGAACAGATAGCAACGAATCTAGTTCTGAAATTTTTATGAGATGTTCCCTTACATGTTAGCTTTCAAATAACCATGGGTTCACTCAATTTGGATTGTGTAGGATGAGTTATACCCTTCTCAACTTATACTGCCCGGATAAGAATCTAGATTTAAACTTCAAAAATTCATAACTAATCCTATACTAATCCAATGGCCTTATATTTTATATGTATGGAAAGCTCTGAATGTCTAGTTTCATATAAAAATAGATTCATCAACTTCAAACGGCTGTAGACGGAGCCGTACACTCCGCCGTACGGACCGTCGAGGGGAAAACCCTAATAGCTTCTTGAATTCTTCTTGAATTCATGTTTTCCTTAAATCAATCCACCCAATCTTCAATTCAAACTCACATATACAACTTAAACCAGCCTTAATTCATCATCATCACTCAAGATAACATCAGAATCATACAAGAATGAGGGAAGAAAGTGGAGTTCCAATCAGCCCAATTAAAAAAAAAACAAGAAAAGAAGTTGGAATTCCTACCTTGGTGGTGTGAAATCTTGGTGGAACTTGATCTTGGAGTGAAGTTGATGGTTGGAGCTTGAGTTTGGGGATGAGAGGAAGTGGAAGAAGATGAAGGAAAGTGGGAAAGTGAGGTTGGTTATGGGGAGGCCGAAATTTAAAGGGAGAAGGAAGAGAAAAATGAAAACTTTTGAAGCAAGTTTTCATTTGATTGGTGGATGTAACTACATTATAGAATTTGGTTTAGCTTCCCTTCCTCAATGGCTGATCAAGGTGCCACATGAGGGAGTGGTTTGGCTAAATCCTAGCCATTGATCCTAGGGTTTTCATAGCATAATTTCTATTGGTTCGGTTCCGACAATTCAAAGTACTGAAATATTACCGATTTCCCTTAAATCGGTAAATTGGTTTTGGAAAAATCCTATAAAGTTTCCTATGCTTTTAATCTAATTCTCTCATATCTAATTTCTCTAAATGATATTTAATTGGATCTAAGTAAAAATTTAATCGAATACTAATTAATCTTAAGTAGTTGATAAAATCGAACAACTAGGCGAAAACAATAAAAATCTGATGAAGGTAAAACCAAGTTTTTCCACTATCTTGAGCAACACTTGGCGCCACTTATATGTGGTAGGAGTGGCTGAATTTCAGCCACTTAAGTGAGAGATTCCAGTAGAAAATTCTACTAGTTCGGTTCTGGTGGTTTAAAATACCGAATCTTCGCCGATTTTCTCCAAACCGGTCAAATGCTACTTAATAGTTTAAGATATCTACATGTTCATTTTAATTTATCCTAAGTCTAATCTCTCTAACTAATATCTAATTAGCTCTTGATTAATATTTAATTAACTTATAATTGCTCTTACATAACTATTGAAACCGAATAAGTGATCTAACGGTGTAAATTAGGTATTTTTGTAAATCCGAAGCCTTTTTGTTTCCTATTTTATGTAACTAATGGTATTTTCATAATTTTGAGCAAGTCCAGGGACACCCCACGTAATTTAACACCAGACTGTCTCCATGGCCCAATCGGCAGAGACTTAAACTTCGACGGTTTCGCCACGTGATTCTGCTCCGCTTAAAACCCCATGCTGCTAATTCTACAGATGTGGGGACATAAAAGTCATTTTATAAAAAGTTCTAGGATTATTGTGGAAATAATTCGTTAGGGTCAAAAATATAATTTCTAAAAATCCTAGGTATTTCTGTAATTAATAAAAGTTTATAGGGGCACTTTTGTCATTTCTTAATTTTTAACATATGGCAGTGCCGTATTTTCAACGGCATGTTACACTACCCTATAATTCCAAGTGCGAGGATCGTCACGGCCTAGCGCTATTTGAGAAATTTTCACACTGCCTAAGGAGAATAATTCAAAGTTTCTATTACGTTTCGTTTACTAAAGTGGGGATGTTACACCTTTGGCTCTTGCGAGTCCCCTTTTATTTAAGTTCAAATCTCCTTCCCCCATTCCTTAGAGATCCCACGTCTTCCTACTTTCATGGGGTTCCCCAGTCCTTAATAACTACCTTCAATAGATGAGTTACCTCTAGGCATTGACTTAATTTAAAGTTACCCGAGGAATAATTGTAACACCCTCCAAATATATTTGCTATGCTCGAGTCATAACGTTATATTTAGAGGTCACTATAGGTGTTGTAGACACTTTTAAATAGAGAAAAATATAATATATGACCCTTACAGCATAGTATTTCCTTAATAAATAAGGATATACAATCAAAGTGTTTGATGGATCTAAAATTTAAAATATAGTTAGTTCAAACTTAACTACTATTATACATAGAAATTGCTCATTTTGCATCCTTCACTTCATCATATTGGCAACCCACATTGACACTCGAGCTAGAATTTCAAGTGCTAGACTCAACCTTGCATCTTGCAGTTCATAGAAGTTCCAAAATCCTACTACAGACTTGGAGCTTATATATTGTACTAGAATATTTACAGAGACATATAAACAGGTAGTGAAAATTTAAAATTCTCAGTAGGTACATTCAATCCACTAAGCACACAAGGTGTCATTAAAAGTATTTCAACTGCTTTGGTTTATTATGAAAATGTTGTCAATTACACATAGGCATAGGTTCAATTTAAGTTTGAAATTATATTTTACGAAGTGAGTTACTTTTAATAATGATGAGTTTTTCCTTCAGCCTCCTGAATTAGGATCTATCTAGGACTTAGACATAAGAAATTTGATCAAATCAAAAACAAATTCACGTAGAAAATAGGGCTCCAAACGTCTTGTTAGAAAGAATGCGTATCTCACACTACAAACCTCGGAATTGAGCGATTCCAAAATGAGGTGAACGTTCACGTTTTGAAACTCAATTTAGACTCAAGAATCACCGAAAAACAATGCGTATAACTCAAGATATGAGCAAGAGTTAATTGAGATGAATTCTGGAAATTTGGTACAAAATTGATGAAAAATAAACAAGATAAGAATGGTGCCACAAACCTAGTTTGATAAGCCGAGAAGGATTACCACAAGAATTGGAGGATTCTTGATACGATCAAAAGATGCAAGGAAGAACCCTAGCAGAGAAAAACTCACAATTTGTACAACATATGTATTTTGCTCTATATTGATCTCCAAATGTTTTAATACAAATTAGTTTAAGAGTTTGCCCCTGAGACTTAACAAAACTAAAAAGCAAAACCCCTTAGCATAAGCATTACTGATATGTTCCAGTGGTTAAGGAGGCATATTCAGCCTCAAGTGCTTGGATTCTAATCCTGCTACAGATAATTTATATTTTTTATCACAACATAACCATAGAAAAATAAAGTAAACAACTAAAGTCTTGCAAATTCAGGTTGACTCTTTAGGCTTTTTTCCTCTCATTCCAAGTGGATTATACATGTGTAAACCCTTAGATTCATGTGTTGGGCTTCATTTGGATATTGGGCTTCAAATTGTGGTTCGGCTTCCAACAAAGAGATAATCACATGTTTGACAGCTTCTTGGGCCTTCTTTGCTCTAGCTCTTATCATCGGTCCTCCTAGGCCTTGTATTGGATCTTAGGCTTTTTTTTGGGCTTGAGTCTGGGCTTGAGCCTTTGTGTCCTCATCATTCCCTCCTTCTTGAGAAGCATTTGTCCTCAAATCTTATAAGTCACCACTTGCATCATAGAGGGACAAGTTAGCCATGTTAAATGTAGCACTCATACCATACTCACTTGGCAAATCAATCTTATAGGCATTATCATTGATCTTGGCCTATACTTGGAAAGGTTCATCTCCCCTTGGCATCAGCTTAGACTTCTATTGAGATGGAAATCTTTCCTTCCTAAAGTGTACCCATACCCAGTCACCTGGTTCAAATGTTACCTTCTTCCTTCCTTTGTTTGCATGTTTAGCATACCCTTCCATTTTTTTTTCTCAATTTGGGCCTTGATCTTCTCATGCAACTTCTTGACATAATCAGCTTTTTCCTACCCGGACTTATGTTTCAATTGAGAAATGTTAGGTAAAGGCAATAAATCCAAAGGAGTCAAAGGATTAAAACCATACACAATTTCAAAAGGTGAAAACTGAGTAGTACTATGTACTGCCCTATTATAAGCAAACTCAACATGTGGAAAACACTCTTCCCAAGTTCTAAGATTTTTCTTAATAATAGCTCTAAGAAGAGTAGAAAGAGTCCTATTTACCATCTCTGTTTGCCCATCAGTTTAGGGATGGCACGTAGTTGAAAACAAAAGTTTAGTGCCAATCTTTCCCCGTAAGGTCCTCCAAAAATGACTAAGAAATTTAGAGTCTCGATCACTCACAATACTCCTAGGCAAACCATGCAATCTTACCACCTCTTTGAAGAATAAGTCAGCTATATGACATGCATCATCCACCTTCTTGTAGGTAAAAAGTGAGCCATTTTAGAAATCTTGTCAACCACTACAAAAATTGAGTCCTTTCCTCCCTTGGACCAAGGTAAACCTAAAACAAAATCCATAGAAATATCAATCCAAGGGTGTTCAGGAACAGGCAATGGAGTATACAAACCATGTGGCATGACATTAGACTTAGCCTTTTTACAAACAAGACATTTATCACACAACTTATGTCTATCATGCTTCATGTGAGGCTAGTAGAAATGGTCATGCAAGATGTGATATGTCTTTTGGACCCCAAAGTGCCCCATTAAGCCCCCTTCATGTGCCTCCTGAACAAGCATTTCCCTAATTGAACTCTTAGGCACACAAAGTCTCTTATCCTTTATTAAATAAACATCATGCTTAAAATACCCATCAAATGCAATATGAGAACATGTTTGATAAATATGAGAAAATCAGCATCATGCTCATATAATTCCTTAATGCACTCAAAACCAAGAAACTTAGTTTCAAGAGTAGACAGTAAAGCATACCTGTGTGACAAAGCATCAGCTACCACATTGGATTTACCTTTCTTGTGCTTGATCAAATATGGGAATTGTTCAAGGAATTCCACCTACTTGGCATGCCTCTTGTTCAACTTTCCCTACCCTTTCAAATACTTCAAGAATTCATGATTACTATGAATGATAAATTCTTTAGGCAAAAGATAATGTTGCCAAGTTTGCAAAGCCCTAACTAAAGCATACAATTCCTTATCATATGTAAGGTAGTTAAGGGCAGCCCCATTCAATTTTTCACCAAAATATGCAATGGGATGTCCTTCTTGCATTAAAATAGTTCTTATGCCTACTCTAGATGCATCACACTCCAATTCAAAGGATTTTGCAAAGTTAGGCAAAGCAAGTGTAGGTGCATGTATTAATTTCTCTTTTAGTGCAGCAAATGCTTTCTCTTGTTTCTCTCCCCATTTAATTCCTACATGCTTCTTGATTAATGCATTTAGAGGTGCAGCAATGGTACTAAAATCCTTAACAAACCTCCTGTAGAAACTAGCAAGCCCATGGAAACTTCTTACCTCACTCATACTTTTAGGAGTTGGCCATTCTTAGATTGCTTTTATTTTCTCTTTATCTACATGCACTCCACTAGAATTAACCACAAATCCTAATAACACAACATGGTCCTTACAAAATGTGCATTTTTCCAAATTAGCATACAATCTTTCTTTTCTAAGCACATGCAAAATAGATTTCAAATGATGCAAATACTCATCCAAATTTTTACTATATACAAGAATATCATCAAAGTAAACAACCACAAATTTACTTGAAAACTCTCTTAAAACATGGTTTATCAATCTCATAAAGGTACTAGGGGCATTTGTTAAACCAAATGGCATTACTTTCCACTCATACAAGCCACACTTGGTTTTAAAAGCTATTTTCCACTCATCACCTTCTCTAATCCTAATCTGATTATATTCACTTTTCAAATCAATCTTAGAGAAATAATAAGAACCATACAGCTCATCAAGAAGATCATCTAACTTGGGCATAGGATGTTTGTACTTGATGGCGAAGTTGTTGATGGCTTTGCAATCAGAACACATACTCCAGCTTCCATCCTTTTTAGGTACCAATATAACAGGTACAACACAAAGGCTCAAGCTCTCCTCAACCCAACCTTTGCTAATCAAGTCAGCAACTTGCCTTTGAATTTCCTTGGTCTCCTAGGGATTACTCCTATATGCTGTCCTGTTACGCAACACATGTAACATCCCCATTTTCATCTAAGCTAATTACCTTGGTGTCTTCAGCTAATTAGAGGGGTTAACGATTAATTAAAAATTAATCGATTGATCTCGAGAGCAAGGGCTTAGTAAATTAAAGGCAAGTCAACAAGATAAGTGAAAGTCAATAACTAATTAAAAAAGTCAACAATTGAAACATAATGCATTAAAGGTCACAATTAAAAGCCTAATGGCCCAATCCTTATTAATTCATGACTTAGAACATAAAATCAAGGTGACCTAACCTTATTAACTAAAAGCATGATAAGCACCACATCCTAATCACATGAAAAATTAACCCTCACACCCTCTTTACATAATTAATAAGGAAAATCCTTTTCAATAAAAATGTGTTAAGGTGTAATTGAACCAATCAAATTAGTTAACATTTAGATAATTGTAGCAATTGTAAAAATGTTGAAACTTCCCTTTATTTATTGTTTGAAAGTTTGGTCAAAGCAAGAGTCATATCCAACCATCTATTTGCCTTCTCATCATACACCACTAGATCAAGCGTCTATGTTAGTAGTATTCCTTGAGTCAAGACAAGAGATGTACTCTCCTCCATCAAGATTGTGACACTTGGAGTGATCATAGCCATCCAAGCCAAATCCTAAGAGAGGTCATGCTTTTAACTACTTGAAAAACACTACAAGGTCTTTACCCAAATGCCAAGACTCAAAGGAAACACAACTCCTTCTTTTGCCCCAAGGTTTTTCCCACTCTCTTGCTTGTTGTAAGAAGCAAAATCACATCATCCTCTCCCTTTCATTTGCGCCATCAACCCATTCTCTCTCCCCCTCATTTCATTTTTCATTTCTCTCACTAAGACACAAAGCTCTCTCCTCTTTCAAAGTCCCATTCCCACTCTCTTGTTCTTCCAACCCTCCTTGTTCTTCTTCCAATCTTCTTACTACTTCCTACCTCATCTCCATCACCACACTCACAATCTTTTCAAGGACCACCATTTTTGGTCTTTGGAGAAACAAGGCCACTCATACACAAGCCCCTTTTCCAAGCTTTCAAGTAGGAAGGCTCTCTTCAACCTTCTCCTCATCCCAAATCCTTCAAGAAGCTCTCTTTGGTAGTGACTCTAACCTTTCTTTTTCATGTATTTTTCAAGCACTAGAACCCCTAAGCTCTTCATAGCTAGGTGGTTTTAGGGCTTGCTCAAGGTCTCATGACCATATCTTGCTCTATGAGTTTTTTTGCCTTGTTGAAAATGTTGTCTTAAAATGAGATTTTATGGTATGATGGTTCTTATATGTCTTGCTTTATTTTTGTTTTTAAATACTGATTTGGTGACTAAAACCTTGAATATGATGGTGAGATAAAACATGAAAATGGTGATTTGAAGTGGTGTAACAACTTTTCCATAAGCTTGATATGAAAAACATAAAAACTAGTTAAGCTAGAATTCTGGCAGTCTGTAATGCGTACGGTATAACTCATCCTACAAAACTCAAATGTAATGAAACAAATTTTCTATGAAAGTAGACTCAAAGAACTTTTCAAGCATATAAAATACATTAAATTTGGATTTAAAATGAGGAAGATATGATTTTTCAAAATAGGCTATTCCTAGATGGGTTTTTGTTTGGGCAGTCTGCACTAAAAACCTTATAACTGAAGCTACAAAAATTATTTTTGAGTGGGACTCAAAGAGCTTTTCAAGCATATAAAATACATTAAATTTGGACTTAAAATGAGGGAGATATGATTTTTCAAAGTGGGCTATTCCTAGATGGGTTTCTGTTTGGGCAGTCCGCATTAAAAACCTTATAACTGAAGTTACAAAAATTATTTTTGAGTGGGACCAAGTTTTTTAGAAAGCTAAGACATAGAAGAACACCCCCATAAAACAGTTTTGTCAGATTCCACGTGAGAGACTCCTAGTGAAGTTGACAAGCCACTGATCTGAGATGAACTTTCAAGTCTGAATAGTTAGAATAAAATGTGTATAACTCAAGTTACAAAATGAATTTTTGAGTGGGGTTTATTTTGTTTAAAAATAGACTCAGAGAAGTACAATCATACCAAAATTCGAAGCAAAAGAGTAAAAGGTGAAATTATGGTGAATTTTTGAAGTTACTACCCCACTATAAAAGTAAAACTGATTATGGTAAAAGTTAAAAGTTAATGAGAAATAAGCTTTAAGACATTAAGACCCTTATATTAAGTATTAGAAAACCTTCATAATTCAAAGTTAAAAGTTTCAAAAGGAATAAGAGAGGAAATTGGCCCTATGCCTAATAAAAGAGTTTACACAAGAGGCAACCTCAATTAAAAGCTTGCACCAAATTTATTAAGCTAAGCTCATAAAACTTTGGTTGAGAATATGCCTATGTTTATGTGCAAGCATGATGTTATGCTGATGATGGATGATGATAGTATGAATATGATATGTTGATGATATGATCCTTAATGATATGTGATATTGGTTTCTCTGTTTAGCAAAATTTTGGGAAGCTTTGGTCTAGCCGTTATGCTGCTGAAATTCTGTAAAAATTGTGGACTTAGAAATATTTTGCATCATAAGCTTTAATAAGAAGTGATTTAATAAAGTGTGTGGTCCTCCAAAAGGGAAGGTGACCTAATTTAAGCTCCCCTCACTCACGACTCACATGAGGCATGGCATGACCCAGCTAGTGTAAGTATCGAAATTTTATGGTGGCGACGGCCACGGTATGAGCTCATTACCACTTATGTTTAGTGGGTGAAAAAAAAATGACTTAAGATGAGTCAAGTTAAGGAAAGAAAAGGACTTGAGAGAAAGTCAAGTTAAGAAAAGAAAAGGACTTCGGTCCGACCCAAGTAAAGAATGAAACTCTCAACATGTTCATGCATGTTATGAACTGTCATATAAGCGTGTATACCATGATGTTGTTATTATAACGAGAACATGTACTTAAAATTGAATTCACTTCGGATAGCTATGTCTTCGAAAATCTAAGAATTGGACCTTATGCGTGCTCACTGTTTTTATTATAAAACCGAAGTGGCTGAGACGATAACGATGACACCTTCGTGTCAGGTTCGAGTCCTACTGAGAAATCTTATGTCTCACTCTAGTTACTTTTCCGCATCGTCACCAGAGTCCGATGGCGCATCTGGTGGAGTGGAGCATGGAACCCCCACACTATGAGCGGATGTATGACGTGGGACGCCAGATGAAGCTATTTTGGGACTTATAGCGACCGTCACTCTGCATCTTCGCATATTCCTTTTTGAGATGAGCTTTGTCATTGAAGTTTGTATTTAGTACCTAGTATTTGGATCATGGCACGACCATGAGCTTCCTTCGATGTAATGCTGTTATATATATGTAGATATATAAATATTATGAACCCATATGGATGTAATGATTAGCTATGCAATGTAATGTATTTGTGAATTATTATTTATTTACCTTTCTCATGTTTTATGATATTTGGGTATGTACGTTATACGACACGCTCTTTCTCTATCTAGCTTCTCGCTCAAGGCTTTACTTTCCAAAGCGACGACGTAGTTCAAAAAAAAAATATTACTGTATTTTCTGCGTAATTTAATTTCAAGTGAAGTTTAGTTTTCCACAAGCATAAGTAACAACTAATAAAACTCCGTAATATGACTTAAGCGTAGTATGGGTTTATTAGGGTGTTACAACACAGCTCTTGGAACCAAATTAATCTGATGTTCAATGCCTCTCAATGGTGGAAGTCTTGATGCTATCTCTTTAGGAAATACATCTTGAAAGTCCTACAAAATAGATTCAACACCCTTGGCAAATCAAGATTAGAAACAGAATTATGAGTATGTGAAGTGACTTCCTTACTATATAGAATATACATGGATTTTCTTGCCAAAAGGACTCTCCTCACCTCTCCACTTTTCACAAATAGAGCATTTTTCCTCTCTTTCTTTTCTCCACTTTCTTTTCTCTCTTTCTTTGAAATCTTTTTCTCTTTCTGTTTCTCTTTTAGATCTTGGCCACTCTCACTCTTTTTACCCTCATTTTCATTTTCTTTTCTTTCTTTTCTCTCTTGCACTCTTTTCTCTCTCATTTTATTTTGATTCTCACAAACCTCTCTATGAGACAATGGAACAAGAGTGACCTTGCGGTCATTATGGATAAAGGTGTACTTGTTGGTGTGTCCATCATGGTGAACTTTCTTATCAAATTGCTATGGTTTCCTAGGCAACAAATGACTAGCCTCCATAGGAACTACATCACAAATGATCTTATCCACATATCTTCCAATGGAAAACTCAATTTCTACTTGCTTATCCACCTTCATCTCACCTTCTTCACTTAACCATTGTAGCTTATAAGGTCTAGGGTGGGGTTTGGTCTCCAAATTTATCTTTTTCACCATCTTAGCACTAGCCACATTTGTGCAACTCCCTCCATGTATGATCAAAGAACACAACTTCCTTTAGATAAAGCATCTAGTATGGAAAATGTTCTTTCTTTGGCTTCCCTCATCTTCTTTAGCTATCCCTTCTAGCATCCTCCTCACAATGAATAAATCTCCTTCAAGAACCTCCTCTTCCTTACTCTTTTCCTCACTAGATGGTTTAGATTGAGAACTCTCACTTGTAATTTCCCCATCATCTTTTAACACGATAACTTTCTTAGTAGGACACTTAGAAGCTATATGTCCTCTACCCAAACACTTAAAACACTTTATGTCTCTAGACCGAGACTTGTTGGCCACTTCTTTACCCTTGTTTTGGGTTGGTTGTGGTTCTGCCCTTGGAGTCATATTAGATGAAGTTCCCTCCTTCTTAAACCTCTCCTTCCATCTAGAATTATCATAGTTTGAAGCACTCTTCCTCACACTTTTTCTTTTTAATTGTTGCTCCACTTTCATAGTCTGATGGACTGGGTCCTCAATCTCTACATAATTTTGAAGCTCCATTACATCCTTTATTTCTCCATTCAACTTATCAAGAAACCTTGTCGTAGTAAACTCCCTTTCCTCCTCAACATTGGCTCGAATCATGGCTATTTCTAGGTCCTTATAATACTCATCCATACTCCTACTACCTTGGTTAAGTCTTTGTAGCCAATTATGTAATTCTCTGTGGTAATGGGATGGCACATATCTCCTTCTCAAGACTCTTTTCAACTCCCCCCAAGTTTGCAACATAGCTCTCCATACCTCCTTCTCTCCTTTTGAAATTGATCCCACCACACCAAGGCATAATCCATGAACTCTAAGGTAACCAATTTAATTTTTCTCTCTTCAATTAGGGTATGACAAGAAAAAATTTGTTCTACCTTCTTCTCCCACTCTATATAAGCTTCAGGATCACTTTTACCCCTAAATAGTGGAATGGTAACTCTCACTCCCTCATCTCAGATTCCCATTGGTTCTTCCTTATTTTCTCTCCTTCTTCTTCTTCCATGTCTTTCATTCTGATTTTCCTCCCTATTATTGTTTTGATTTTCTAAGTTCTCAAGCCTCTCATAGATTCCCTCAGTATGCTCCCTCAACACTTGGTCCATTCTTTTAGCTAAGGCATCTAACAACAACCTATGATCTCCAATGGCGGATGATGGTCCTTCTCTTTTAGCCATAATTTAATCTAAACCTGACTAAGTGTTTGTCTCAAGTGGTTCACTCAATTAGGCTTTTGTGTAATGTAACTCTCTTGCCTTTTTCCACTCTTCCTCTAGCTTAAGGTTCTTACTTAGATCAAACAATCAATTATCAAGAATCACTTAAAGGCAGCAAACACAAGACAAGAGAGATAAACACAGACTCTATGGAAAACAAGGATGAGACAAGACACAAGGCACAACTTAAGAAAATGATAAGAAAACAAACTCACAAGTTTAGGACAACAAAGGTATAAACTTCAACTAAGAAGAACAAAGGAACACAAATTACTACAAACAAAAGATTAACAACCAAAGGACAAGGATGTCAATTTAGAAACAAGAAATAGACCAAAGAAACTTAGTTAAAAGAAATTTCAAACCCTGTAAATCCAAAATTTCAAGATAGCTCAAGAACTCAATTTTTTTTTTCACCAACTCAAGTGTCCCATGTCAACTTCAGTCACTTCCACTTTACTCCTTTTTTTTCTCAACTTCAATTATGTTTTCCTTCTTTTCCTTTTTGAATATGAATGCACAATTTTATCCTTCAAATCACTCACAATTGTTCAAACAAATCCCAGTCACACTTGATGTAGATTTCAGCACCAAAGTAACCTCCAAACAGTTCCAATTCAAAATTTTAATTCCTTCAAATTAGGCTTCAAACAAGTAATTAAAATTAGAGTTTTATGAACACCTACATGGCAGCCAATATAACGCCTCCTTGCAGCCTTCAAACAATCAAATTTCTGCTATTTTCTTCTGCAAAAATAGCACCCAAACAACCCTTTTTTCCTCTAAATTCATGTCCACAACTATCCTTAGTGACTAGCTCTGATTACCAAATGATGAGTTTTTCCTTAAGCCTCTTGAATTAGGATCTATCTAAGACTTAGATGCAAGAAATTTGATCAAATCAAAAATAAAATTATGTAGAAAATAGGGCTCCAAATGTCTTGTTAGAAAGGATGCGTATCTCATGCTATAGACCTCGGAATTGAACGATTCTAAAATGAGGTGAACGTTCACATTCTAAAACTCAATTCAAACTCAAGAATCGCCGAAAAACAATGCGTATAACTCAAGATATGAGCAAGAGTTAATTGAGATGAATTCTAGAAATTTGATACGAAATTGATGAAAAAGAAACAAGATAAGAATGCTGCCACAAACCTAGTTTGATAAGCCAAGAATGATCGCCACAAGAATTGGAGGATTCTTGATAAGATCAAATGATGCAAGGAAGAACCCTAGCAGAGAAAAACTCACAATTTGTGCAACATACTTATGCTACTCTGTATTGATCTCCAAATGTTTTAATACAAATCAGTTTAAGAGTTTGCCCCTAAGACTTAACAAAACTAAAAAGCAAAACCCCTTAGCATAAGCATTACTGATATGTTCCAGTGGTTAAGGAGACATATTTAGCCTCAAGTGCTTGGGTTCTAATCCTGCTACAGATAATTTATATTTTTTTATTACAACATAATAATAGAAAAATAAAGTAAACAACTAAAGTCTTGCAAATTCAAATTGACTCTTTGGGCTTTTTTCCTCTCATTCCAAGTGGGGTTATACATGTGTAAACCCTCAGATTTATGTGTTGGGCTTCATTTGGATATTAGGTTTCAAATTGTGGTTGGGCTTCCAACAAGGAGATAATACATGTTTGATAGCTTCTTGGGCTTTCTTTGCTCTAGCTCTTGTCATGGGTCCTCCTAAGCTTTGTATTGGATCTTGGACTTCTTTTTGGGCTTGAGTCTGGGCAGGGGCTTGGGCCTTTGTGTCCTCATCAAATAATCACTTAGCATCCTCCAAAACAGGTATAAGAGTGGTAACAGTATAATTTCTAACCATAATAATAATAATAATAATTGTACAACATAATGAGCTAGTGGAATATGCATATGCAAATGCACATAACTGAATCATATATAAGTGCACTTAACTTTCTTATCTTTTTCTTTAACTTATAACTTGATCATCTGTACTTGGTTCCCTGGAGGTGGTTGGCCTCTCCCACCTCTGGATAATAGCTTACTTTTCAAGACTAAGCTTGTTCTTGTACGTGATTGCTATATTTACTTTCTTTGACTCTTATACTGACTTATTCCCCTTAAATCTATTTAGGGGCAGGCCCAAGTGATCCTTTATGACAATATCACCCTAACCCACTAGTAGGTGGAGGGTCGATATGTCTTTTCATTAACTTGTGAGTTCATGTCACTTTATATATTCTTGTACATGGTCATGCATGAGGATGCTACATAAACTTTTGCACATGCTTTATAACTTTGCTCTCAAAATATTCTTGCATGCTAAACATTCTCAATGGAAAATGGCACATAGTATAGCATACTTAAAATTAGCCTCTGTAACTATGGCTTCTTAGCTTGAAATTCTCCTTTGACTTGGCCGATGACTAGCTATGAGTCTCCCTTAAAAATTAGCCTTTGAACCCCCAATTCCTTGGCTAATTTTAAACCACGCATCAAAGCTTCGTACTCAGCTTGGTTATTACTAGGTTTAAACATGAATCTCAAGGATTGTTCAACAGATACTCCATTGATGTCTTCCAAGATTACTCCAGCTCTGCTTCCTTTATTGTTGGATGAACCGTCTACATACAACATCCACCTCTATTTTTTATCATCATTGGCCATGTGTAGGGATAGTTCCACGATAAAGTCGGTGAGCACTTTGGCTTTGATCGGCCCTTAAGGTCTGTACTCCAAACTGAATTCCAAAAGCTCTATAGACCAAGCAATCATTCTTCCAGCTAAATCAAGCTTTCTTAGCAGTTGCCTGATGGGGTGCTCGGTTATAACAACAACATGGTGGCTCTAGAAGTACAATCACAACCTCCGAGCACTTACAACTAGAGGAAATGCTAGCTTTTCAATCTTTTGGTATCTAACATCGACTCCTTGTAGTGCTTTGCTCATGTAATACACTAGTTTCTATTGCTTATGATCCTCTTTTATTAGTATCAAACTTATGGCTTTCTCGATAATTAACAAGCATATGTAGAGGGGTTCTCCATCTCTAGGCTTGCTCAAAACTAGGGGTTCTACTAGGAACTTCTTTCAATCCTAAAAAGCTCTTTCACATATCTCTATCCACTCAAAATTCACTTGCTTCTTCAAGAGGCGGAAGAATGGATGTGCTTTAGCCACAAATCTTGCTAGGAATCGCCAAATCAATTGCTATACTTCCTCGAGGGTACTCGGACTCCTCATTTCCAATCTTGCTCGACATTTTTCCAGATTCTCTTGAATTCCCTGGCTGGTTAGCAAAAATCTAAGGAATTTTCCTCTCGGACTCCAAACACGCACTTCAGGGATTCAAGCGCATGTTGAATTTCCTTAATCTGGGAAAAGATTTCTAGCAGGTCTTTGCAATGATCTCCTTTTCTCATGATCTTGGTGTAACATCCCCACTTTCATAAATAGAATGTAATGGAAACTTTGAATTATTTCCCTTAGGCAGTGTGAAAATTTCTCAGGCAGCGTTATGCCATAACGATCTTCACACTCAGAATTATGGGGTAGTGTAATATTGCCGTTGAAAATATGGCACTGCTATATGTTAAAAATTAGGAAATGACAAAAGTGCCTTGGTAATCTTTTATTGTTTGCAGTGATGCCCAGAATTTCTAGAAATTAAATTTTTACCCCAAAGAGTTATTTCCACAATAACCCTAGAATTTTTTGTAAAATGACCTTTATGTCCCCACATCCGTAGAATTAGCATAACGAGGTTTTAAGCGGAGCATAATCACATGGTCAAACCGTAGGAGTTTAAATCTTTGCCGATTGAGCCACGGGAGTAGTCAGGTATAAAATGACATGGGGTGCCCCTGGACTTGCTCAAAATTATGGAAATGCCATTAGTTACGGAAACCAAACGAAAAATATTAAAGGATTTATGAAAAAGCGAAAAGATAACAATCCCAAAGAAATAGTGCAATTGATTTGTGCTGTTAATCAATTTATTAGAAAAATAAGAGTAATTAGGAATGAATTATAAATATTAGAGCTAAGGGAAATTTAGGTCGTCATGTAAGAAATTATGAGTATGAGAAATTATTTAGTATAACACCTGAAAGTACAATACGTTTAATTTATGTCGTTAATCAATTTTATCAGATAAGTAAGATTAGTTAGAAACCAATTAGAAATATTAAAATTTAGAATATTTAACTTGAAATATAGGAGATTTCATTGAAGCTTTAGCAAAATCATTTTACCGATTTAAAGGAAATCGGTAGGATTTCAGTAAATTAAACTGTCGGGATCGAACTAATAGAAATTATACTGTGAAAACCCCTGAATTAAGTGGCCAAGACTCAGCCACCTTCTCCCCTAAATGTGGTGCCACTTGTGTGATGAGGGAAAGGAGAAACTTGGAGCAACCCTCACCACTCAAGCACCACCCAATCATTTTCATTCCTTTTTCATCAAACACATAAATTCCATCGTTCTGTCATGAATATTTTTGGCCTCCCCATAAATAGATGCAGACCAGCCTCATTTTCCCACTTTCTTTCATCTTCTTCCACTTCCTTTCATCCCCAAGTTCAAGCTCGAACCATCAACTTCACTCCAAGATCAAGTTCCACCAAGATTTCACACCACTAAGGTAGGAATTTCAACTTTCTCCTTTTTTTCTTTGATTTGGGGCTGCCTAGAATCCCTTATTCATCCATGATTCTAATGTTGTGAGGGGTGGGGATGATGAATTAAGATTGTTTTAAGGTGTATATGTGAGTTTGAATTGAAGATTGGATGGATTGATTTAAGGAAAACATGAATTCAAGAAGCTATTAGGGTTTTCCCCTCGACTGTCCATACGGCAGAATGTACGGCTCTGCCTACAGTCATTTAAATATAATGAATCTATTTTTATATAAAACTAGACATCTTGGGCTTTCCAACCATATAAATTATAAGTCCATTGGATTAGTATTTTTGAAGTTTACCCTAGAATTTTGACCCTGATTCTGAGCAGACTAGAATTTGAGGGGCATAATTGAGTGAAACTAATTTTATTAGAAAGATAAGACATAGATAAAAGTCCCATAAAAAATTTAGAGTTAAGTTCGATCCCAATTTCTCCCAGTAGTTCAAGGAATTCGCCCTAAGTCCAAACTGGGCTAAAACAGGACAGTTCAGAGGGGCCAAATTTCGGAGCTAATAAATCAAGCTCTACTCAAGCAAATGAAATTGGACTTATTTTAAATGAAATATTGCTCTGTCAGATTTAATATGATACAAATTTTGTATGATTTGAACTAATTTTCGATTTTTAGTGGATTTTTATTTTTAAATGTGTAATTTTGGCCAGCTATAGGGCAGGCCGAGATAGAACTTAAATAACTTGAGCCACATTTATCAAAATTAGATGGGACTAAATGTAACACCCTACTAATTTAATATTATGCTTAAGTCATAGTATGAAATTAGGTAGTCTGTGTTACCGTGTTAACCTTCTGCTTAAATCTCGTGATTAGTATCACTAAATAGTTGAAACGGCGCGCTGTTATACAATAGACGTGAATAGCGTTATAAAATGTAATAAAGTTTAATGTAATATAACAGAAAGGATATGAATAAGTGATATATTCTCAATTGTGTATGTACATATGTAGGTTGGAAGCCGATGCTTCAGTCTATACATATAGATATATATTAAAAACAGATGAAAAAAAGGAACGTTAAAATTCCTATTGCTAAAAGCAGAGGTAGAAATAACAGGAGCAGGCTGTGTCCAATGAGTCCAACTCGGAGTCATGGTGAAGCTGCAGGTCTGGGATCTCAATGAAAAGAGTGGCCGTTGAGTCCTTCGCCAGCATCTGAGAATGATGCAAAAATACAACACGGGGTGAGAATTTAAGGAAATTCTCAGTAAAGTTCGTGTATGGCGTTCTTCTAACGTCACATTCATTCTCAGTTGCCTCGATTTTATTTAATTATAAAAACATGTGTTCAAACTGAAATATCCATTTTAATGAGTTCAAGAAAATGTTTGGTCCGAGGCAAGGTTCAATTTAACTTTATACGGCATAAGAAACAAAATAGATTACTAATAATGATACATAGAATAATAAACAGAATAAATAGATAAACAGCAGCAAGCAAACATAATAGACAACTGTAAACATCTTGACATAATTATCTCATGTAACCATGCAGTTATGTGATCATGCAGACTTAATCATGAACCTTTCTTCATAAGCTTTTCCATTACTTTTCATCATTTTCCATCTCTTGGTCCCCTAGGAGTTCTTGGCCATTTAGACTCTTGGGTAATAGTCTGCTTTTCAGGATCGAGCTCGTTCCTATACAGGAATGCCGGGTTCACTTTCCCCGACCTTCTCACCAATCTATTCCCCTTAACTTCTTATCCAGGGCTGGCCCAAGAAGCATGGAACTTTCATAGTGACATAATCCTTTTCATAACTTTCATAACTTTCTTGAAAATGCATATGCATTAGCATGTAATTCATAACTTATGCATGGATTCTACCGAAATTTTGGCAACATAACGGAATGTGTCCGCTTCCCCATGAATAGTGCAGCACACCAGAACATTAATTTGTCACAAAGTTCACAACATTGCATACATATTCCAACATGAAACTCATAATAACAATAATCTCATTAAGGTAAAGTTGCTGGCTCAACCTAGTCAGCCAACCCGATTTTTCTAAATTAAGCCATAATTTCTACTTAACTCATTTAGATCTCAATTTTGGGTACATTAAAGAGTTATGTGTCTAGTTTCTAACCTCTTTAATCCCATCTCATTTTGATATCTATAGCTCAAGATATTCAGGTTTTATCCCAACCTGCCCAATGGCTAGCCAGAATCAGGCAACTAAAATTAAAAATCCACTAAAAATCGAAAACTGACTCAAATTACATGAAATTGAACTCATATTAAAGCTAACAGGGCAAAGTTTCATTTACAAAAATTTTCATTCCATTTGACTTAGTAGGGCTCGAGTTACAAGCCCGAATTCTGACCTTCCTAAACTACCTTGTTCTATCTAATTCTGAAATTTTTATGGGACATTCTCCTATATGTAAGCTTTCTAAAAAATTTAGTTTCACTCATTTTCAAGTAGTATAGGACGAGTTCTACCCTGAACAACCCAGTCTGCCCAGAACCAGAGTCAAAACCCTAGGTTGAAATTCAAAAATTCATATCTCTCTCAATTCTAATACAAAAGCCTTATATGATATATGTATGGAATGCCCTAGATGTCTGGTTTCATATAAAAATGGTTCCATCCAATTTAATCGGCTGTAGGAGGAGCTGTACACTCTGCCGTACGGACTGTCAAGGGTTTTTGGTTCTCTAACCCATCAGCTCTTCCTATTTCCATTCTTTCTTGCTTCCAATTCGGTTTTAATCAAACAAACAGCCTAAAACCAATCACATATCATCATAATCATTCATTTAACACATCAAAGATTGTGAAAATAATTCAAGCTCAGCCAGCCAAGACCACAGAATTATTACAAGTATTAAACCCCTACCTTTGTTCTAAGTGATTTTGCTGGATTTTTGAAGGCTTGGATGAGCAAAGCTTGATTGGGCCTGATGTTGGCTGGAGTTATGTGAGAGAAGAAGAGAAGAAGAGAGCTAAAAAGGGAGAAGAAAGTGGTGCAAGAAAAGTGGTCTGAATGGGTGATAAAAGGGTGGAAAAATCTGATTACATTTGAGTGGTTGTTGGCTTGCTTTGGCTTTTGATTAGTTAATATTCCATGGCTGAGTTTCAACTAGCCCTCCTTGCTTTTGTGGCCAAAGTGGCGCCACATTTGGTGCTAAGTGGCTGAGTTATCAGCCACTCAAGGTAGGGTAAAAGAATTGGAATTCTATTGGTTCGGTTCCGACAGTTTAAAATACCGTAATTTTACCGATTTCCTTTAAATCGGTAAATCGGTTTTCAATAAAATTTTATGAAAACTCCTATACTTCTAACTTAATTCTCTCATATCTAAACTCAAGTAATTGCTAATCAATTGAGTCTAAATAATTATTCAACCGAATTTTGATTATTCTCAATTGTTCGATAAAACCGAATAATTAGGCGAAAAACGGTGGATGTTACACTAAAGACATTAGAAAATAGACACATAACACTTCAATATATGCAAAATTCAGTCTAAATGAGTTAAAATGAATTTATGGCCTAAGTTACAAAAACTAGGTAGAATCAAAAGGAAGTGGCAGAAAACTAATTCAAGATCAAGGTTATGAAACTTTGTTTGATTATTGGAACATCTATACCTTGCATTGATTTTTCTGTATGAATGACTATTTGATTGACTGGTACTATTCACGGGGAAGCAGACTTGATCCATTATGCTGCCAAATTTTTGGCAAAATTTTATGAAATTATGATAGTTTATGTTATGAATATTCATGGTATGAACATGAAATTCTATATGCAAGGATATATGAAAGTAAATGATGAAGCATATGTATGAGTGCATTCAGCATGTCTATGTATGATTATGTATGAGAATGAAAGGATATGAACATATTAAATGTGGATTCCTTCACACCTGGAGGTAGTTATGAGATCCCTCCTTGTGAAGGCAGTTAAATAAGATAATATTGGGTCCCTTTACTTGGAGGTAGTTAATTGGGTCCTTCTCTGTGAAGGCAGTATAAAACTATGAGATCCCTTTACCTTGGAGGTATGTGGTCAGATGAGATCCCTCTACATTGAAAGCAAGTGGTCAGCTAAGATCCCTTTATTCGTGAGGCACGTGACCAGGAGAGATCCCTTCAATTTAGAGGCACATGACCAAAATAAGATTCCTCCAAGACTAGAGGCACATGGGTCCCTTTGCTAGTTAGTACTATGTGACGATGGTCATGAGTTGAGCTCACTCTTAAATCAGACTACCAAGGGCAGTAAAGACTAAAGATTAAAACATATGTAAGCACCCTAGGGACGGCGATACATAACGGCTAGGTGTGCCAAGGGAAGGAAGTCAAAGAAAGTTAAACAAGCACAAGTGCATTTTGTATGAACTCAAGTGAACGTATTTGCATATGCATGATCTATTCCATTTCTTCATTATATTGGAATTATTATATTTGAATGTACTGCAACTATTATTTAAGTTATAAATTGCAAATTTATTTTATAATAACTCTTATATCTTAAGTATTTGAATAAAAGGAACTCTGCTTCGGATAATATATTTTCAAACTATAAAACTGAATAATTTATTTGGCATGATCACCTTCTTCATAACAAACTGAAGCAGCTAGAGATAATAACGATGACACTACATGTGATAGTTTAGATAATCCTACTGAGAATTTAAAATTCTCACTCCTATTTCCGTGTTATCTCTAGATAGCTCAAAAGGTTTCGAAGACGGCTAAAGTTGCTATGAAATGAGGTCCGCTCAGGTAACAGTAACAACTCTTGAGTGCGGTGCTATGAATTAAGCATAGTACTATACAGAGGAGGACGTTACACTTGGCGATCATGTCATCTACATGGGCTTCCATGATTTTTCTCATATAATCTGCAAAGACTTTGTTCATTAGTCTTTGGCAGGTGGCTCTAGTGTTTTTCAATCCAAAAGGCATGACCTTATAGCAATAATTTGCATTTTCTGTTATAAAGGTCATCTTCTCCTCGTCTAGAAGGTGCATCCTAATCTAGTTATAGCCACAATAGGTATCCATGAAGCTAATGAATTCCATTTTTGAGGCTCCATCTACTAACTTACTTTTGGGTACACTTTGTTTAAATCCAGAAAATCAACACACATTCTCAACTTTCTCGAAGACTTGGGAACCATGACAATTTAGCTAGTCAGGTGGTGAAATGTATTTCCTTAATGAATCCTGCTTTCAACAATTTTCTCTGTCTCCTGTATTGCAGCTTTTTGTATTTCTAATCCTAGCTTCTTCTTCTTTTGTGCCACAAGTCAGACCTTTTGGTGACAGATGACCCTTGGGTCATTCCAGGCATGTCTTTAGGTGCCCATGCAAAAAGGTTCGAGTTTTTCCTCAACAAATTTGTCCACTCGGCCTTCATGGCTTTTGGTAGTCTTCGTCCAATGAATGTGAACTTTTCAGCAACTATTTCAATCTAGATTTTTTGAAGTTCATCATTGAGCTCTGGTTTCTCCCTTCCTTCTTCTCTTGGATCAAGGTCCCTTATACTCATACTTTTGTTTTGACTAGTTTCTACCATGTGTACCTCCTATTTTCCTTCAGTTGTCATTCCCATCCGTTTCTTCCTTTTAGTCTGTGTGTATAACCCTAACTTCAATGGTTGAGATTAGGAACTTTAATGCCAGATAAGGGGTCGACATTATAGCTCTGAGTTTGTTCAGGGATAGTCTTCCGAGTATCATATGATACAGGGCTCAAGAATCAATCACCAAATACTAAATATCAATTATTTTAATGTTTGGCTCTATTCCAAAGGTTGTCCTTAGCTCAATTACTCCAAGGATATTAACTCGTTCTCCAAAGAAGCCCACCAAGTGTCTATTGTATGTGCTAAGACTGGATTCCGGTATTTCCATCTTCTGCAAGGTGAAGGTATACAAAATGTCAGTCGAACTCCCTTAGTTGACCAATACTTTCCAAATTATATAATTTCCTACAACCATAGAGATAACCATGGGATCATGTAGATTTTGATCAGTTCCCTTAAAGTCAAGGTCAGATAATGAGATTACCAGGTTGGATATTTTAGGTGGTTGTGGAGCAATGGCCTCTATTGCTATGATAGCTCGAAGATGCCTCTTGTAACATTCGAAGAATTTTATAGTTTTTAACCAAGTTGTTCAGTTTTTATCAAATAATTGTGGTTAATTAAAATTCGACTAAATATTTATTTAAGGTCAATTAATTAGCATTTAGAGAGATAAGAGGTGAGGGAATTCGATTAGAAGCATAAAAGATTTCATAAAAAATTTTCAAAATCATTTTACCGATTTACCAAATGAGTTAAATAGAAATTATGGCTTATTTTACAAAAATCGGGTAGAGTAAAGGTGCAAAGACAACAGCTATACTTAAAATACAGTTAATATTTCTATGAGGTTGATGTTGAATTGTGAATGAAATGTTGTGGTTTTTCTATAAAATTGGTTGTCTGAGTATTGGCACTATTCATGGGGAAGCAGACACATTCGATCATGCTGCCGAAATTTCGGCAAAGCCTATGCATGAGTTATGAAATACATTTAGATACACGTGCATTTTGCAAGAAATTTACAAGGGTTATGACAAAAGTTCCATAACACTTGGGCTAGCCCCAGATTAAACTTAAAGGGAATAGATCGGTGGAAAGGTCGAGGAAAGTAAACCTGACATTCCCATATAGAAACGAGCTCGATCTTGAGAAGTAGACTATTACCCAGGAGTTAAATGGCCAAGAACTCCTAGGGGACCAAGTAACGGAAAAGTTTATGATACTGAGTTTAAGAATGAGTAAGAGTAAGAGAACTCATAAGTACCTGCATGACTGTATTACATAGTTATTGTTAGCGGTTTATAAATTGATTATTATGTTCATTTACTGTTGTCTTTTATTTATTCTGCTCTTTATTCTGTATATTGTCATATAATAGTTTATTCTGTTTATTTTTCTGTCTCAAGTAAAATTGGACCTTGCCTCGGATCAGGTATTTTCTTAAGCTTAATAAATGTGAGTAGTTCACTTTGATACCAATTTTTTTTTTATATAATTAAATGAAAATTGAGGCAACTGAGAATGAAGGCGATGGCAGTTTAATACGGTACTTGAATCCTACTGAGAATTTCTTCAAATTCTCACTTTGCTTCATGTTTTTGCGTCATTCTTAGACTCCGGTGATAGACACGACGGCCGTGCTTTTCCTTGAGATTCCAGACATACAACTGCATTATGACCCTATGTTTGATTCACTGTACATAACTGGCTTTTGCCATTTTCACCTTTACCTTTTTAGTAACAGGAACTTTGCAGTCCCCCTATTTTACCCAGTGTTTGACCCTGTCATCCCATACTTTGCTATCCCTTTGTACGTAGCACACCCTGCACCTCCTCCAGGGCCCGCAGCACTCGTAGAGCTCACAACCCCTCCACCAACGTCGCCTCTGAAGGTAATCCCGGACATCCCACTCAATCCTAAGAGCGACCTATTCGAGGCTTCTGGTTCGTCCTCCTCCTCCTCTGGATCTGATGCTGACTACTCCCCAGCCAGGCCTGATATGGCTAACGGCTACCTGATGGAGTAGACTTCGACCAGCAGGCTACGTTGTATAGTATGGTCCTCTTTTGGCGGTGTGCAGCATTGGGCCATAGAGTTAGCCATACATATGTAGTTACTTAAATTAGCTAGTTTAAAATGTCCTCTGACGACCTGGTAGGATTGCTTTTCACTGACACGAGCCTTATGTCTTTTTGGTGTATATAGGCCCAACATATGTATCCACTTTTGAACCTGTACATAAACTGAAACGTTAGCTTCCGATATATATATATATAGCTGATGCTATACTACTTAACTTTATTTTTTTGTTGTACTATTTATTCATCTATAATGTTCTACGATGCCGACCACGTTTATTATATACCATGCGCCGCATCTTCTATTTATATGTATTCTCTGCGCCCCCAAAGTATATTTCGTCAAAAAAAGAGAGTGTATAATAAAATAAATAAATAATAAATGAAGTACTAACATAGTAATAGAACTATTAAATTTCATGCTATGACCTAAGCATAATATTAAATTGGTAGGGTGTTACACCTCTTTCTAGCCAAGCTTGTTTCTCTACCTCCTGCAAATCCTCCAGCAATGTAATCTACTACTCTCGTATCTCTTGCGGTTACCGATTTCTGGGCTCCTCCTCCATACTCGTTTCCAGGATTCGACTTTAGTGTCTTCATCGCTTTCTCTCTACATCCCTATCTCAGCTTCAACTCCTTCTTCTCTAAGCTATATATTTGTTCAACAATCCTTGTCTCACCAATCATTCGATCTGGTCTTTCAAAATGGTGTAGTCTTCTGTGGTATGGCCATAATTCCTATGGAACTCATACCATTTACTTCTGTCTGCTCTAAGAGGTAGTTATTGTTTTCCCACATTAGGGGGTAATCAGATTATCCAACCATTGTACACCTCTTTGAGAATGGTCTCCCTCTTCACATTAAGAGGCATATATTCGTCATAGTGAAACTAAGGGAAGTAAAAGTTACCTCCTCTCATCTCGGCCTTTGTCCCTTGGACCAAACTTAGGACTTTTCTGGCTCCTTTTCTCCTATTTCCAGCTTTGCTTCTAGCCTTTGGCCATTCTATTTTCCATTCAAGCTTCCACATTCCTCATCTCTTGAACTTCTTCCATATTGATGTACTCCATTGCTCTTTCTATGAACTCAGCCATAGAACTTAGTGGATTGATATTACCAATGAATCGACAAAAGGACCCACACGTAGGTCGCTCTTGATAGAGTGCAATTCCATAGAAAGGCCTTGGGTAGTGGTTGTTTGGTAGGTTTCCTCTCTTCTACGAGTGTGTGGGTGTTGTTATCTTCCTCATCTATGGGGGGATCATCATTATTTTGGTGGCTGCTAGTTTCATTCTCTCTCCTATTGTTTTCCCAGTTCATTGCTACCATTTGAGTTGACAGTTTCCTATTTTGGTCATGAAATTGGCGGATCATTTGATATAACCTATGGTAGGAGGCTTGGGGATATTATTGGCATGCTCCGTCATATCAATGCTTTGACTCCTTATGGTGACCATTCATATATCATGGGGTTAGTCTCAGTCCCACGGTGGGTGCCAATGTTTTGACATCTTTTTGAGGTCGTTAGACGTTATCCTCTGCAAGTTCGAGCTCCCATTTATTCCTCCAGTGGGGACTTGCAAGAAACCTCGACACTTCAGTCAAAACTCTATTCCCTGAAAAAAAAAAAGTCAAAACTCTATTCCACTTAGGTGTAAATAAAAACAGATCAGATATTTACCTTTGGCTCTTGCGAGCCCCCTTTTTATTCAAGTCCAAATCTCCTTTCCCCATTTCTTGGGAATCCTATGTCTTCCTACTTTCATGGGATTCCCTAGTCCTCGGTAACTACCTGCAATAGATTAGTTAATTTCGAGCATTGACTTAATTTGAACTTACCCAAATAAGAATTCTTCTAGAATGCCCTTACTGAGCTCCTCCTGAGCCGAGTCCTAGGGCTCAATAAATTTGTTCATTCCAGTACTATTCATCACTTTTTAATATATCAACATTTTAAGTTATCATTGTGTCTTATTTTTAATATAATTGCTAATATATTGAGATATAAATCTTATCGAACACAAGCTTTTTTATTTTTACCCTATTATAGTGTGTAACAATTCCTCTAAAATTCAAGTGGATCCACTATCAAAATTGGTTCTATTACTTGCATGTAATTTTTCTCACAAAACCTAACAAATTTTCTTTTTTAATATCATTTTAACAGCTTATGTTTTCCACTACAATTTTTGTGTACGTATTCTCCTATGCTAGAATCATAGTATATTAAAATTAAGACATGAAGATTAATTGTTAAACATCAATCTACAGCTTGAAACATGATAATGATCTTAAACATCAATTTATTAGAGAGACTAAAGTTTTACAAATGAGTTGATGTAACGTTAAACACTTCGATTTTAATTAAATGCAACCTTGTTATTTAGAGCTTTATACCGGAAGATTGCAAAGTGAGTCCCTAAATATTAAGCAATACAATTAAAATTGGTAGAACAAGTGAAAAATAATTAAAACTTAAAATTATTTAAAAAATTATAACAAATATCACAATATGGTTGTTATTAATGTTATGGTGTCATATATGATCCATTAAGGGTCATGATTGTGCCACTTTAGCATTAATAACTATCAGGCATATGGTTGGAGGTGGGCACTATGTTGCACATTGTTACATCATGCACCGTACAAAAACTTATCTATTAGAGGTGGATGATATGTAAACTGATTGCTCTACCATTTTTTTTATGAAAAAAAATGGTAATAGAAGTGAGATAACAGAAGTGCCCTGTGATGGTTTACTTCTTTAGTGGAGGAGAGAAAAATAAGGAAATAAATAGTAAATAAAAAAAAGAAAGTACAATAAAGTTTGAAGGAAATGAACAGTAAAGAAAACGAGAAAAACTCTCCTTCATTTAAGACCACTAATTAGCTAGCAATGTTGGCTATAAAAGCCAATTGCCTACCTTCATTTCAGAAATCCATAAAAAATCAAAAATTGGAGTTTTAAGAGAAAATAAAATCTCACTCTTGTGTGAGCGAAAAGACCTTTTTGAGAGAAAAATCAAGAGAGTGTTTAGTCACCACATTTGGTGAGATTATTATTATTATATTCCCATTATTTTTCATAGTGGAAGATAATCTTTATTGTCTCATTGTGATTACATAAAGTGTAGAAAAAGTCAGATCTAGGTATAATAAATTATTCATTGGCCTAGTTTTAGGCAATTTTATTCATCGTATTTCCCAACAAGTGGTATCAGAGCTTTGACTTATTACACAGTTTAACTTGTGTCATTCACAATGGAAAAGTCAATCTTGATGGCATCAGCAACGATGATTAGGTTAACTTCTTCAAACTACTCCATTTGGAAGCCCAGAATAGAGGACATCCTTTACTGCAAAGATTTGTACTAGCTTTTGCAAAATGAAGGGAAGAAACCCAAAGCCAAGTCTGATGCTGACTGGACTTTGATGAATAGGAAAACTATCAGACAAATTCGACAATGGGTAGACCAGAGTGTCTTTTATCACATAGCACAAGAAACAGTTGCATACATGTTATGGATGAAACTAGAGTCCATGTATGAGATAAAGAAAGCCTAGAATAAAGCCTCTACGATTCGACAAGTAGTGAACCTCAAGTATAGGGAGACTTTAAGTGTTTTCGAACACTTGAGTGATTTTCAAGGATTGGTCAATCAACTCACCAATATAAAGATGGTACTTGATGATGAATTGCAAGCATTACTGCTTCTCAGCTCCTTGCCAGACAATTGGGACACACTTGTGGTTTCATTGAGTAATTCAGTACCACAAGGTGTTCTAACATTGAACATAGTAAAAGATAGCATGTTTAATGAAGAATCAAGAAGGAAGGAACAAGGAATGCCAACAGAGCCTGAGGCAATTGTCATAGAATATCGTGGAAGAAGCAACAACGAGAAATTCCACACTAGAGAAAAGTTGAGGGGTAGGTCAAGAGACAAATTTAGAAGGTCGAAGACAAGAAAAGATGTAGAATGCTACTACTATCGTGAGAAAGGCCACATAAAGAGAGAATGTAGGAAGCTCAAAAGAGAGCAATAAGAGAATGGTGATGCAAGTAACGTAGCTGCTACCATTTTTCATGGAGATGCAATAATCTTTGTTTGTTATGGTGGTCATGTTAATTTGACATCACAAGAGACATGTTGGGTCGTGGATTCTGGTGCATCATTTCAATTAACCTCACAAAGAGATTTCTTTACCACCTACATAAGTGGTGATTTTGGTCATGTGAGGATGGCAAATGATAATAGATCCAAGATTGTGGGAAGAGGAGATGTTTCCCTAAAAACAAACACCAATTTTCGTCTAACATTGAAAGATGTGAGACATGTTCCTAACATGTGTCTCAATCTAATATCCACAGGACTGTTAGATGCAAAGGTTGTACCAGTGTGTTTGGGGGTAGGAAATGGAAGTTAATGCAAAGTTCCCTAGTGATAGCCTGAGCCAAGAAAGTAAGCACTCTTTATTTGATAGAAGCTAAAGTCAATCATGGGTGTGATAATGCCTTTGGAAAAGAATCCTCAGTTGAGCTATGGCATAAACAACTTGGACATATAAGTGAGAAAGGGCTTCAAATTCTAGCCAAAAGAGATATATTGGTAGGTTTGAAAGGAACAAATATTTCTCTTAAACTATGTACACACTGCTTAGTTGGAAAGCAACATAGAGCTTATTTCCGCTACAAGGCCCCACATAGAAGACTCGATGTCTTAGATCTATTGCACTCTGATGTTTGTGGTCCAATGACCCCTAGTGCACATGGAGGTGCAAGGTACTTTGTTACCTTTATTGATGACCACTCCAAGAAGGTATGGGCGTATGTTTTCAAAACAAAATACCAGGTGTTTGTAGTATTCAAACGGTTTCATGCTAGTGTTGAGCAAGAAACTGGTAGAAAGTTAAAGTGTGTTCGCACTGATAACAAAGGAGAATATATAGGAGATTTTAGACATTATTGCATGAGTAATGGAATCTTGAATGAACAATCTATTCTGAAGACTCCTCGGCACAACAAAGTGGCTGAAAAGAAGAATAGAACGATCGTTGAAAAAGTGAGAACAATGTTATCTCATGCCAAATTACCCAAGAGTTTTTGGGGTGAAGCTTTAATGACTGCAATTGATTTGATCAACTTATCCCCTTCAACTCCATTGAATGGTGATGTTCCAAATAAGTTTTGGACAGGTAAGGGTGTATCCTACAACCATTTAAAGGTGTTCGGTTGTAGAGCATTTGTTCATATTCCTAAAGATAAGAGATCAAAACTCGACTCCAAGTCGAAGGAATGCATCTTCATGGGATATGGAAATGAAGAATTTGGCTACAGGTTATGGGAGCCTATTGAGAAAAATATTATTAGAAGCAAATATGTTATTTTCTTTGAAGACCATAATATTGAAGATATTGAGAAAGGTGTAAAGCCTATTAGTTCTAGTGAACATCTAATCAACTTGGATCTAGTTCCTGTTGCAGAACTTATGGGGGAGATATAACAGAAGATGCATAAGATGAACCTCAAATTGGTAATGATCCAACTGAAGAAGTAGCAGATAGTAATAGAAGTGATGGTACTACTGATAATATGACTGGAGATTATGTGGACAGAGAACAAGATATTCAAGAGCCTCATTAAGAATGTCAGTCAGGATACCTAAACCACAAACCAAATATCCTACAAAAGAATATGTACTACTCACTGATAGGGGAGAACCAAAGTCTTATGAAGAAGCTATGATGGATGACCACAAGGGGAAGTGGTTGAAAGCCATGCCTTGCATGAGAACTAGATTTATGAGTTGGTAGAGTTACCAAAAGGTAAAATAGCACTCAAAAACAAATGGTTGTAAGTTTAAAGAGATATTCTCACCCATGGTGAAGATGTCGTCCATCCAGGTGGTACTTGGTTTGGTTGCAAGTTTGAATCTAGATGTGAAAACTGCATTTCTTCATGGTGATCTAGAAGAAGAAATTTACATGGGGTAGCCAAAGGAATTTAAAGTCAAAGGAAAAGAAGATCTAGTATGTCAGCTGAAGAAAAGTCTATATGGACTTAGGCAGGCACCACGTCAATGGTACAAGAAGTTTGACTCCTTCATGATTGAGCATGGATATCAAAGGACTACTTCTAACCATTGTGTCTTTGTCAAGAGATTTCTTGATGGTGAGTTTATTATACTACTTTTGTATGTTGATGATATGTTGATCATAGGACAAAATAGTGACAAGATTAGCATGATAAAAGAAGAAATGGAAAAGTCTTTTGCTATGAAAGACTTGGGACTTGCAAACCAAATTCTTGGTGTGACTAGCTCTTGTGATCGATAGGAAAGAAAGTTGTGGTTATCACAAGAAAAATATATCGAGAAGGTATTTGATCGGTTTCACATGGAGAAAGCAAAGCTAGTTGTTACTCCAATTGTTAGTCGCTTTATGCTCAATTCAAAGCAAAGTCCTACATGTGGAAATGAAAAAGAGGAAATGCAAAAGGTGCCATATGCCTCAGTTGTTAGAAGCTTAATGTATGCAATGGTGTGTACACAACTAGACATAACACATGCAATTGGTATTGTTAGTAGATTTTTGGCTAAACTGGGAAAAAAACATTGGAATGCTGTGAAGTGGATTTTAAGATATCTCAGAGAAACTTCCAAAATAAGTTTATGCTTTGGGAGTAAAAGACCTGAACTAATAGGCTACATAGATACAGATATGGTTAGAGATATTGATTCCAGAAAGTCTACTTCCAAATACTTGATTACATTTTCAGGGGGAGAAGTATTGTGGCAATCAAAGCTACAAAAGTGTGTTGCTTTGTCAACCATAAAGGTAGAGTTCATTGTAATTATAGAAGCTTGCAAAGAAATGTTATGGATGAAGCGATTCTTCCATAAGTTAGGGCATGAACAACAAAAATACATTGTGCATTGTGACAGTCAGAGTACGATCCACTTGAGCAAGAATTCGAGTTTTCACTTGAGATCAAAACACATTGATGTACAATATCACTAAATACGTGATATATTGAAATCCAAGCAATTGCAACTTGAGAAAATCCATACTGATGATAATAGTTCAAATATGATGACCAAATCCTAACCTAAGGACAAGTATGAATTTTGTAGAAGAGCAGCTGGACTACTAGAGACCTCCATCTAACTCAGGAGGGGGAGATTGACGGATTTCCTTCTTTAGTAGAGGAGAGAAAAATAAGGAAATAAATAGTAAATAAAAGAAAGAAAGTATGGGAGAGTTGGAAGGAAATGAATGGTAAAGAAAAGGAGAAAAACTCTCCTTCTTAAGGCTGCTAATCAGCTAGCAATGTTGGCTATAAAAGCCAATTGCCTACATTAATTTCAGACATATGTAGAAAACCAAAATCTAGAGTTTTGAGAGAAAATAAAACCTCACTCTTGTGTGAGAAAGAAAACCCTTTTGAGAGAAAAATCAATAGAGTATTTAGCCATCGCATTTGGTGAGATTATTATTATTGTATTGCCATTATTTTTCATAGTGGAAGATAATCTTTATTGTCTCATTGTGATTACACAAAGTGTGGGAAAAGTTAGATCCAAGGGTAATAAATTATTCATTGGCCTTGTATTAGGAAGTTTTATTTGTCATATTTCCCAACACCCTCCTCTCCATAGAATTATTACTCAATAAACTTTTGTTTTTGGTTTTGTATCTAATCAAAATTGAAGTGCAGTAGAACAATATAAGCCTCCATTGCTATGGAACAAAGCCCTCATTCCTTGCATAGCACAGCACATTACAAATCTCAATCCATTATTGTCAATGAAGAAAGAAGTTTTGATAATCAGAAGCAATGGGAGGGGGATCATAGGGGAGGACATGGACATGGGGATTTTAGGAGCAAGATTTGGAGTATCCTTGATGGCGCTTAATGTCAAGCTATCAAAATGTCCTGACTCAACCCATTCAAGTCGGGTCACTTCAGGCTGAGCCATTTTCGGTTTGGGTTGATTATGCTAAGCTAGTTTTGGCTAGCATTTTACTAGCCAAGCCCAATCCTAATCGGGTCATGGATTGGATATCAAGCCAACCTATTAATTTTTTTTTAAATGCAATAAATATTTGAAACAATTGAAAAAAATAAATTTAAAAAGAAAGATGATCTCATTATTACTTATAGTCTATACAAAGAATCAATGGACAAAAGTATAGATTTTTTTTTTTTGGGTAATTAGACTTGGTAGTTTTACTTGTTGCAAAAGTAAAGTGATGGTTTTTAATTATTTTTGGTTTTAGTCAACATTTTTTTTTTTGCAATTTAAACTTTTTTTAAGTCAAGAAATGGGCCAAACAACCCAAATTTAGGTAGTAATGACTCCTATGTGAAGCTAGTTATTTACGACAAAAGAAAAACAAGTTATTTAAAAAAGAAGAAGAAGAAGAGGTGTTTGGCCATTGGGCTAGGCCAAATTAGGTCAGGCTAGATCGAGCTAACTTTATTTTTTATTCCAATTTTTGGACACAACCCACACATATTTTTTTTAGGTTGTTTGAGTCGGCTCATTAGATTCAGCCTATTTTGACAGCTCTAACTACTACACCAAGCATTGGAGGCACAACATGATCCTTTGCATCCCCCATCTATGGTGGTGGCATTCCTAACACCAATCGACCTTACAGACCTAGCACTCTTTTGGACCTTTCTTACCAGCTCCTCCTAGAGTCTTTGAGGGCAATTATGATGCAAGTCTTCCCTCCATAGTGGTGCTTTACTTAAAAAGAATTCTATCTACTGGTACATCGGTCCAAGATTCTCTTTAATTACTACCAAAATGGTTTGTCCCATGGAAGGGAGGAGGGGGAGAAAGGAAGAAAGCCAAGAAGGCCTAAAAGAAAAAAAAAATTATGAAAATATAAAACCTTATAAATAGGTTACAAGCGACACAACTAAACCATTAGTTCATTTTAAACATAAATGGAAGCACGAGATGAAGCCAAATTATAAGGTGCACCATACACCTTAGTTAGAAGGTCCACTAAAGAAAGAGCCATTTTTTTTTTGTGGGTAGGGAAAGGAAAGTTTGGGCTTGTTTGAAAGTGTTTTGTTTTTTAATTTTGTAAAACTATTTTAAAAAAATAAGTTTAAGTTCAATTTTAAAGAACAAAAGAACAAAAAAATATGTTTGTTAACTTTAATCTCAAAACAGTTTTTTAATGATAAAAAACAAAAATTCTTTTTGGATAATTCTTTTTTAAAACAAGTTTTAAAAGCAATAAAACAAAAAACTTAGTTGGCAAATATTTTCTTAAAAGTAGCAAACATATAATAGCATAATTTAATATAATAATAAATCTGATACATAATATTATTATAAAGTCTCAACAAATGTCTTAATACAACTTGATACATTTTTATATTCACATATCTATTTATATACTATGCATTATATTTTTGCTACCATATTCAATTTACAATTTGGTCATGATGCCTTGTCATTTTCCTTGCAGCTTCATCAGTTAATCTTATTGTATTGTCATTATTGAAATTCACCTCCAAATCTGTGTTGCCATTCTGAGTTTCAATTTCAGAAGAATCCATATTCTCCCATTCTCTAAATAACCTATCACGCATTCCCCACCCATGTACATAATTATGAATTGCACAACAAGTTATGACAATAAGGCATTGCCTAGAAGGCTTGTATGGTGGCATTAGCTTTAAAATGGGGAATCTTGCTTTTAGTACTTCAAAACAATGTTCAATTGGCATCCTTAAAGATGAGTGCCTAAAATTAAATAATTCCTTAGTAGTTCTAGCTTGTCTACCTCGACCATGAAATTCTTGTGCATAATATTATTCGCCTCTATAAGGTGGAAGAAAGCCTCCAGTACATGGGTAACTAGAATCCACCAAATAAAATAAACCTAAATCAATGAGCAAGCATTAACTTTGGCAAGAATGTAAATTAACAATATCATTACATAATAATCAATGAACAAGTAATTTCACATATGATTCTATCAAGTTTAACACATAACCAATGTATAATTATTCTATTAGATAAAGATATATCACCGTCAAGAGGCCAAGAAAAGTTTGCATTTTAATTAGTAAGTGCATCCAGAAAAACTTTTGAATCATGAGCACTACCTTCCCAACCTGAATACATATATGTCAATAGCATATTGAAGTCACAAATACACATAACATTTTGTGTGATGGTTGTTTTTCTACTTCTACATGATGTCTGCTTATCAGCTAGAACCTATGCACTTATATGTGTTCCATCAATTGCTCCTATGCAATTCTGATACAAACATATAATACAAACATATCAATTTGACAAAAGAAAACAACATAATACACCATATAACACAAAACAAGTGACAAAAAAGGACTAACCTTGAACCATGGGTAATATTTTCGATTATTTTTTATATGATCAGACAGCTCTGTGGAATCCTATTTTATGATTTCTTTACCTAAGCGACAAATTACTCTTAAAACATTCTTGAAGTAGTGAAAAATAGTTTGAGTGGAATGTTAAAATCAATCTGATACTACTCTATGCTGCACATTATGCCCTATGATGAATAAAAACATTGCCACTTGCTCTTCTAAAAACACTTCTCTCAGGTCTTCTAGATAATTCTTGCTCCTCAGTTTATTGCACAAATTAATATAACATGCCTTTTCCATACGTAATAATTCATAGCAAACTGCTCAAATTCCTTCAAAAGCTCACTAACAAATTCTTGACTGCTTAGTGCAAATATTCTAACAGGAAGTTTGTTATAAAATTTAAAGTCATAATCATCAATAAGGTTAAGTATCAATAATTCAACAAATTCAGAGTCATCATCATTATAGTCAGATGAGGATGAAGACCTTTCAAAAGTATCTGATAAGATACTATCACTGCTTAAAGGATAATTATTTATTTCCATCACAATAAAACCTGCCATCAAACATAATATGCTTTTAAATAAGTAGTCTTAGCTATTACATCTTGTCCCAAATAATAAAGCAAGCCAAAGTACAAACCAACAACAAAAGTCACTCAAATAAGTAGTCTTAGCTATTACATCTTGTCCCAAATAATAAAGTAAGACAAAGTACAAACCAATAATAAAAGTCATACATAACAACTAGTTTTAACAAAAGTACATAACTTGCTTCATTTAATCTAAGAGCACCATATAACACAAAATAGTCACACAAGTCTATCAATCCATGCCTTTCTCATATCGTTGGTCTTGGTTAAAAGTGCCTCTCTATAATCAAGATCTTTAAATTTGTCCACTACCTTCGTGTAAGAGTCATCTAAGATATTTTTCATCTCATTAAGTTCAATTACACATTTAGTTATAGTGTATTCAGATGTTGTAATTGCAGAACTAGTGGCTTCCACACTCTTAGCCCTATATCTTTCAATTTTAGCCAATGAAGCTTCAGCTTTCAATTTAGATGCCTAAACAAAAGCATCTGCTTTCAATTTAGATGACTCAATCCATGCTTGAAGTGCATCTCCCACTTGAAGGTTCCTATACTCTTTCCTCGCCTTGCGATCTTGAACTTTAATTGTCCCCTTACCACTGTGAGTGACTCTGTTTATCATTGGACTATCATCTTCCTCCTCATCATCATTATCTAAATTTACATGAATCCCACCATGCAAGTATTCATTATCAAGCCCATTTTCATCATTCATGTTAGGTGGATCTTGAGTGGATGAATGATGAAGCACCCTAGTTGCACTACTTTTATTAAAAATCACTCCCAACAATTTGTAATGTTCGAAACCTTTCTTCTTAAATAATGTAGCATCAGGGTGTGCTTACAAGAAAAATAAATAAGTAATATATCCTAAATCTAAGAAATGTGTAAATATATATAACAAGAAAAATGTTAAGTTCTATTTATTGTGTACCCGAAGGTAGGTTGACCAAACCTCTTCTGTAGCAGTAATAATATTAGTTTCTGCATCCTATCCAAATCCAATTTGTTGCATCAAGTGAGAAAAGGTCGTATGTTGTTGCCTTAACCTATTAAACTTTTGCTTAATTTGTTTCACGTCAAATGCACGTCCAGTTCTTGTTTTTAGTGTTTGCAATATAGCTTGCCATACTTTAGGTGAAAATACATTGTTTCTCATATTCCCTTTATTAACCTCTTCAACCTTAATGTCTATATAAGTTTTTCCCACCGATGGGGACCAAACTGAAGGTTCTTTCTTGTCATGTTCCATCTACAATGTTAATAATATATCCAACAAATTTAGTAATAAATGTATAAGAAAGCTAAGTTTTAACTAGCATATTGGTAACATTAGTACAATTGAACTTAAATTAACCTAAGGCATCAACTGAAAATATGCTAATTATAAGATAAGTCTAAATCCAAAAAAATAAAAACACTATGCTAATCATAATGTAAACTACCACTTGCAATAAAAGTAGACACCTATGACTCCTAATGAGAAAAATAAATCAAGCATAAACATGAAACAACCCAAAATAGTTCAAATCAAATTACCAAATCAGCTAAACTAAATTATCAAATCAGCTAATAACAGTCCAGCACAATCCAAACCAGTCCAAACCAAATTATCAATCCAAACCAAATTACCAAATCAACTAATATCAGTCCAGCACAATCCAAACTAAATTACTAATCGACTAATATCAGTCCACCATAGTCCGAACCAGTCCAAAACAAATTACCAAATCAATTAATGTCAACCATAAACACGAAAATAGCCAAAATCTAACATCACTAACCCAAAACAACCAGAACCTAATTCATAAAAATAAACTTTAAGCAACAATCCAATTCTTTTGGAGCCAAAAGGACAGAGAACTAACGAAAAAATGAAATGATGGCTGCGACCATGGCGAAGAAAGAAGGGAAGAAAGAAATGATGGCTGGGGATGGCAGATACCGAACGGAAAAAGGAAAGGGAGGTTGGAGTCAATGGCAAAGAAAGAAGGAAAGATAGGAGTGGTGGCTAACGCGATGGATCCCAAATGGAAAAAGGAAAGGGTGGCTAGGCTGGAGGCAAAGAAGAAAGGGAAGAAAGGAATAGTGGCTACGCAGTTGATTCGAAACGGAAAAGGAAAGGAAGAAAAGAATGGTGGCTTGGATGGCAGATCCCAAATGGAGAAAGGAAAGGATGGCTAGGGTTGGCAGCGGAGAAGGAAGAAAAGAAAGAATGGGTGGCTGGGGGGAGATCGAGGGCAAGAGAGAATGGGACAGGGCAAAGCAAAAAAAAACTGTGGATGGAGAAGGAAAGAATCAATACCTTTTTTCTTTTTTAGAAATTTTTTAAGATGCTTCTTGTATACAGAACGAGCTTCTTTTCCAGGATGAGCTTATTGTAGAGGTTGATATGAGCTTCTATTTTTGCTGATATGAGTCTGCTACGAAACAATAAAACAGCATAACTACAAAATTGCCACCGTTAGTTTTGCTGTTTCTCAGAACAATAAATTAGAAAACATGTCAAAGATATTTCTTGGTTGTTTTTAAAAGCGAAATTGTGTTTTTTGTTTTTTAAAAACAATCACGTAAAAGAATTCCTTTTCAAACAAGTTTTTTTGTTTTTTTGTTTTTAAAAAATCAAAAACTATTTTGAAAAACATTTATCAAAACAAGCCCTTTGTTTTTGTGTTTTTTTTTTCTTTTTTTGGGAAGGGGTTCTAGGATTTCAACTGAGTGAGCCAAAGCCAACTAAAAAAAAAAAAAAGAAGGGAAATGGCACTTTACCCCTTAAACTACAGGCTATATGTACTTTAGTCCCATATTTTAAAAATATATAAATCAACCTCTTAAATTTTTGTAAATGTGTATTTTAATCTAAATAAGTGTACTATCCCCCTTGAACTTTGGAGCATGTATAAATCGATCTCCTGAACTTTCCTAAATGTGTAACCTGATACTTTACATTTTTTTGAATATGTGATATTTTTATTAATAATTGATGAAAAAATTAATAGAAAGATCAATTTACACATTCAAAGAAGTTTTGGAGTCAATTTATATATTTTTAAAATTTAGATATTAAAATGCACATAACCTATAATTCGGAAGATAAAATATTTTTTTCCAAAAAAAAATAAAAAATCGAGAGCCCTATAATCCAAGGCAACATCATTAATCTTTTAGTGTCTGACTCTGATATCCCAAGCCCAGGAGACAGCCCAAATATTTTAATCCAAATTGCCCAAGCTCTACACCCAATTTTCCCAACACGAATCCACAATTCAAGGCCTGTAATGGAAAATTGTTTTTTGGTCTAGAAAGGCCAATATAACGATGAATATGGACTGAATAGCTCCAACATTATAGATTTTGATTTCGATTCGGACCCAAACAAAAAAAAAACCACAAACTTTTATTTCAATGGGCAAACGAACAAGAACATTATATATATATATATATATATATATATATATATATATATATATATATAGGGATTATATTTTTTATATAGTATTTGAGTTATATATATAGTAAGATATGAGAATTGAGAAGAATTTATATTGATATGGGATATACCAAAATCAGAATTTTCGATTTCTAAAAATCTGAAATCAAAAATTCCGATTTTAGTATATCCCATATCAATGTAAATTCTTCCCAATTTTCATATTTTGGTATATTTTTCACTCAAATATCATATAAAAAAAACACCTATATATATATATATATATATTTATATAACTTTAACTATTTACTTATTTATATTTATTATTTTCATTCTATAAAATCTAATGATGTTAAAGAAAGGGAAAAAAAAAAAAGAAGATAAAACTTGAAAGTCGTGTCAACTTTTTGGGAGAACGCAGACAATACAACGGCTACTTTCTCTCTCTATCTGTTTCTCTCTCATCCTTTTTCCTTACAGGCCAGATCCAGCCCATCCGAACAACACAAAGATCACGACACAACTGCAAGGTGTTGGAGAAAGAAACCCAGAGAAAAGGCAAACATCCACTGTGAGTGTCAATGGAATCTCAAAAGGAATCAGACCTGGCAATACATAGAGAAAAAGAACAAGAGCAAACGGAGTTGGAAGAAGAAGAAGAAGAAGAAGAAGAAGCAGAGGAACGGCCACTAGTGCTGAAGACAACAAAAGTGGTGGAGTATTTGGAGCCATTCATGTCACTTGAGCTTCTGTGCAAGTTCCCAGATAACTCTGCCTATGACTTTGACTACTCTCAGAGCACAATCTGGTCCCCTTTGGTTCCCAGACCTTACAGTCCCACGGATTTGAAACTCGTAACTCCAAGGAAGATTTCTTATGACATGGGTTTGGAGTTACTTGGAGCAAGGAGCAGTTCCAAGAAAGTGGGTTCCAAGATTAGGAAGAAGTTCGCTGCCACTGCCTTCAATCTCAACCTTGATTTCATCAAGAAACAGAATAAGAACAAGAAGATGGCTTCTGATTTGTCCCCAACACCTCCAAGGATTAAGGTTGGTTGCAACCCCATCATCAAGAAGGTATTTGTTTGTTTCTTTTTTTTTTTTTTTGGTTACATCTTTTTCGTTTCTGTTTCTGATTCTATCTAGGTTTCTGGCAGTATCCTACCGTTCTGCTCTGTTCTATGATAGTTGAGAGTAATTTTGGAAATCTGAATATGGGTATATCGAATATTTGTGAGAAATGTTCTATTTTGTAGAACTTTCTTTGAGATTTACTTCCGTAAGTTTTTTTTTTTTTTTTAGATATATATATATTTTTTGGTTCTGTCTCATTTTTATATTTGTACATCTTCAGATTTTGTTCTGATTCTACCTGGATTTCTGGGGTACCTTTATTTTTTGTTCCTTTTTTTCTTTGGAAATTTGTTTCCATATACTCTATTATTGTTGAGACCGTTAGATAATCATTTTGGGCAATAAGTTAACTATACAATGGTAATAACTTGTACTCTATTTGATTCAGGGATGGGCCAAGGCACTGAAAGCTGCCTCGAGACAGTTTAAGAGATGGAAGGTCAAGAGAGATCCCATTGCCCATGTCATGCTTCCCAAGTCTTTCAGAAATGGAGATTTTTAGATATTTGTTATATTGACAGTAATAACTACATCACTTCACTTGTTTTTCCTTTAGTTTATAGCATATTTTATTAAGTGTTATACTTATGAGTAAATTGAAATTGCTATAAATGTTGGTTTATAAAGTTTGGTCGCAATTTACTTCAACCTATCGCTTTTTAACTTTTTATTATTTTTGTTATGTAATCTAGTTCCTTTTTTTTTGGTCTTTTATTGTAACCTAGTTCAGTGCTTTGGTCTTATTTTCTTTTGTCATGTCAAATGGGGAAAAATAGTGTTTGCCCGCTGTATGGCTAGCCTAGTTTTCACTCACATGGACAGGTTATGACAAGAGGATGCGCCTTCTCTAGCAAACAATTTGACAACGTGAGACGCACTAAATTAGTCTAGTTTTGAACGAAATTTCACTTCCATGTCAACCAAAAAAAAAAAAATTGCATATAGATGCAATTTTGTGTCTTCACAGTTTGTACATGCTTTGGTAGTCACAAGCATTATATAGCTTGCTAATTTGACTCTTGCATTTGCAAATCGCGAAATATCAAAGTTAGTGCTAATTACAACTTGGCAAACATATTCGGTGAAATAAAAAGCTTGAACGCTGCCAATGAGCTATATTGATAGGCCGTCTCAAATTTAATTTACTTCATCAAACAGTTACATTGATAGGCTTCAAAAGGAATGCTCTTGCCCCTGATCGAAATATTGCCAATCGCACAAAACAAATTAAAAAAAAAAAAAAGTCTGCTTCTTCTTTTTTTTATTTTTTCTGATTATTGAAATAGGCTCAACCACCCAAACTGGATGGGAGCATTAACAGAGAACAAAACAAGCCACCAACACAAAAAATAGTCCTAACTCTAGACAGAGGACACGTAGAGCAAATGAACACAACAGAACATGAAGAACAACACAAATCCTGGCACAAGAGATCAAATCCCCAATGCAATACATATATAACACCCAACAACTAGCTAGAGGACTCAGAAGACCACCAACAAAACATACTGCTAAAAGCAAAAAACGTCAAACCAGAACTAACACCAAAATAGAGCCTTCAACATAGATAAACTATGATGCTGCCCAAAGCTTAGATGCACCACAAAAACATCCATAATTGCCATCTTTTCCAAAACACTTCAACATATCTTTCAACGCGGCAAGCATGACGATAAAAAATAATCTTGTTTCGCGCCTCCCATAGAGTTCAAATCACACCAAAGAAGCAACTGCACCATTGCCTATTCTGAAACTTGGTCACCTTTGTCTCTAGCCATGACTTAAAAGCACATCTCGAGTCTTTAGGCATGACCCAAGTAACCTGCCAGCCGACTAGACAGGAGCACCAAATTTTCCATGCTGGACAAGTGAAAAACAAGTGTTCAATGCTCTCAATACTTTCATTACATAAAACTCACTTGACATCTAAATTGGTAATTATGCTTAACCTTGAATTTGTCCTTTGTGTTGAGCTTCCCCAGAACAACAAACCACACCAATAATTCCACTTTTAATGGAGCTATATTACACCACACCTTTGCTACAAAATCAAACACATCAATATCTCCTAATTGCAATTTGGATACTTCATCAGTAAATGATTTTGAAGAAAATTCACTCGATCCAAGATAGCACCAGAACCTCTTGTCATATTGATCCCTTCTCAATTGAACTTACGATAACAGAATCTACAACTCCCTCAACATAACCTTTTCCCACTCGAACATCTCTCTCCTCCAAACTAAATTCCATGTCCATGTCAAACCATCCCATATTCCACATTTTTTCACTGTCATTTGTTTCTACATTGATAACAAGTATAGTCTGGGAAAATGACTCTTCAAATGACCAATGCTCAGCCAAGAATCCTCCCACATCAACATCCTACTACTGTTTCCTATGAGAATCTTAGAGCCACTCTTGCATATATCTTCTACTGATTTACTAGTTCTCCAAACATTAAAAATAGCTTTCCATGGCCTACTCCCCTGTACACAATGCTGACCACTTATAGGTCTCTCCATGGATAAATTGTTACACGAGTTTACCACTCTTTTCTAAAGACTATTACTTTCATTATAAAACCTCCACTACCACTTAAACAATAGAGCCACATTCTTAATCAGAGTATCTCCTACTCCCAAACCACCTAACATCTTTGGATGCTGGGTCAATTCCCAATTAACTAGTGAGCAGAACTGATCACCCTCTTTTTTTCTCTAAAAAGATCTCCTTTGGATAGCAATAATCTCCTTCGCAACTGTTTTCGGCATCTTAAAAAGACTCAAATAGTACATTAGGAGATTGTTCAACATGGACTTGATTAAGGCTATTCTGCCTACCTTTGATAACAAATTCACCTTCCAACCACTTAACCTCCTCTTGATTTTATCTAATATCGGCTGCCACATCTCCACTCGATTCAGTGTTGCCCCCAATGGAATGCCTAAGTACCTAATTGGTAGTTTTGTCACCAGACATCCCAATATTCCTTTCATACCATGAACCTAGATCTCATCACAATGTAAAAGGATCAAAGCTGATTTATCATAATTAATTTCAAACCCCGACATAACTGAAAAACAATCAAGAACCCGCTTATAATTAATGATAGTGTCATAAGTGGGGTAGGCAAAACAAGATCATGTTGTCTGCAAATTGGAGGTTGAAAGCTTAACTCCTTCTTTGCTAATCTGCAGCCCCTCTACCAACCCCATATCTTCTGCTCTGGCTGTAAGCTTATTTAACAATTCTGCCACAAGGACAAAAAGGAAGGGTGAGAAGTGGTCACCTTACCTCAACCCTTTCTCCATGCAAAATGATTTAGTAGAGGATCCATTGATGATTATAGACATTTCTGCCATCTTCAAACATCCACTTATCGATGACCTCTAAATCTTACTGAACCCCATCCTCTCAAGAATATGATTGACAAATGACCACTTAACGGAGTCATACACCTCCCTAAAATCAAGCGTAAACAATGCAACACTCTTCTTTTTTACTTTTCAACCAGTGAACTGCCTCAAAGCAATCAAAGCTCCATCTAGGATTTGGCAAACTTGAACAAATGCTGATCGTGTTTCACCAACTAGCAACCCCATGACTTTACTGATTCTGCTGGCCAAAAGCTTCACCACCACCTTGTATACACAACCCACCATACTAGTCAGTCTATAATCTTTAATTTCCTTCATGTCATTAGCTTTCGGAGCCAAAGTAACCCACGTCATGTTGAGCCTCCTTGGAAAAGAACATGAAACAAAAAATTCCATAGTAAGTGGGTGTAATTTATTTATATGTTTTTACATAGAATTGATAGAGGAATACTAGTAATAAGGATGACAATTGAGTTTTGTTGAACTCTATTACACTTTTGTAGAACCTTCACACTTATAGTAATGGTACTAGTACTTACACTCTTTTGTTCCATCAAGTTTCTTTGATGCAATTTCCTACAAGTTTTTCTATAATGTACAAAACTCTGCTATGGATGCAGTTGCCATAATTGTTTATTTTATGTTTTAGGACAGTGATAGGATAGAGGCTAACTAATTTTTTTATATGCACTTTTATATGCACTTATATTTTTTATGGGAATGGGTAGTTCCCATTCCCATCCAGTATAAATGACTATTTTTTATGATAAGAGGAGAAAAAATATGATAATAGGAGTTTAGATTTTGGCTTGAATGAGGAAGAGAAAGATGATATTTGGGTTTTAGGTATTTTCTTGAACGAAGGACTCATTTGAACACTTCATAATTTATCAGGAACTAATTTCTCTTGTCATTTGCTATGGTGACACAAAATAAGCCACATTAGACATTTAACAGGCCACATTATTCAATTGATAGTGAATACCTAACAGAGGGACTAACTTGTCCTATATTTTACAAAGCGAGGGACCATATGCTTAGTTTTTTTTTTTTTTTCTTTCCTGGGGAACTAATTTGTCTGATACAAAATTCGATTAAGACCACATAGGGGATTTACTTTATAATAGTATTATTCAATGAATATAACTTTTACGATGAACAACTTTAAATTTGAATTCATTAAATATAAATAAGTAAGCTCAGAGCGCAAAAAGAGTAAAAAAAAATGTTGATTGTAATATAGGTTCCATTAATGGAAGAGATTTAAAATTTTGATAATAACATCCAAATCAAAACATAGTAAAACAATATAAGTTTCATAAAGTAAAAGCCAAAATTAAATAAAAATTTAATACAAACCCAGGCTAACAATAATAAATAAAATTTTTGGAATTCCAACCAATCCCTTGATATGATTCATATTGCTACATAAACTATCGAGAGGAGACGGGGAAAGAACATCATCCAAAACCTGTCATTTCAGTTTGAATATCATCTAAATCTATGAAAACAAATATTAGACTGCCAGAATTTGTGAAACTTTATTCATATGTTATTGGACTTTACAAAGTTGAACAATCCATTGGGTCTGTTTTGTACATCAATAAACATACCAGTGAAATAATCACAAGAAATTAGGAAATCTGCATCACTACAAGAAACACATGAAAAATCAAAGGTATTATCGACAAATTTACTGATAGTAAAACAAATGGGCAATGATAAAACACGTGTTGCTAAAAAAGTTACTAACGGCCGAAAAAAGCCGTCGGTAATTACTGAGCATATTACTGACAAAGTGCTAGTTAAAATTTGTTGGAGGATAATTGGAAATTTTGTCTCCCATTTCATTAGTTTAATAATAAATTCAGATGGATTTTTTAATATTATCGATGAATTTACTATGGTAATTTTAAGTTTTGAATTAAAAATAATTTATATTTTATTAATCCACTGGTAATTAATAAATATTTATTTTTCAATTAATTTTTACAATTGAACTTTAATTAGTTACAATTAATTTAAATTAAAGTTTAAAAGACTAGATGTAATTACTATAATAATAATAATAAAATAATAAAGTATTCAAATTAACATAAAAAAGATAAAAATATTCAAATATATAATTCAATAAAAAAAATACAAAAGATCAATGATAATCCATAAGGATCGGGATCAAGATCAATGCCATCGTCAGGGTCTGGGTCTAGGTTAGTGATAAGTGTACAAATACGCTCATTTATTACTATAATTTGATATAGATTTAATGCTATTTTATATATATTTAATGAGCAATTAATGTTTATTTAGAGACTATTTGGTTATTTGATAGGCTTTATGGCTTATTTTAGCTTTACTTGCAAGGAAAGGTAGATATGGCATTAATTGGAGTATCTTGGACCTAAATCTAGAAAATTTTTGGAAATTGCTGGTGAAGAAAATTTCATATCTTTTTCTATAGAGATTGGATTTGAATGATTTAGGAGAATCTAAAAAGATAAGAAGGAGATCCCCAACTTTGTTATTGACACCAAATTCAGATTCAAAGTGTAACACCCTAGTAGCTAACTATTATCCTTACTATTTATTTTACTTTGATAATAATTAACTAGTAGAATATTATCAACTTTCTTCTACCTTAATTTTTCGAGTAAATTTTTTTCGCCGATCGTGATTACTAATTTTTAATTTCATTTTACCAAATTAGCATAGCAGAATTAATTATACAGCATATTAGTCATTTCATCCACAACTAAGGCAACTATCACACACTAAAACATGCATCAGAACTATTAAACTGTCATAAAGTTTACATAAGTACCAATACATAATATATAGCCAAAATATAAAAAAGGGATGCCCTATGCTACTAACCATACCCACCCACTCATACACAACCCACAAAACTAAATAATATCTATGTCAAATGAAAATGCCAAAAAAGGATGCAAAAAAGGGCATCCTAACTACAACATACTAAAGTCTAATCATTAATAATAGTGACGGTAATGATGTGGTCCATAATATACAAAATAATCCTACTATTGGCGACATCAGGCTTAAAAGTCACTTCAATGTTGAGGATTATCCATGCCATCTAGAAACATCAAAGAAAAATGCGGAGAGAAGTCTTCTAATAGGGTGGTGTTCTTAAGGAAGTTCCACTTCATCCCAAAAGTCCAATGAGTAAGGCAGTGGTGCAGCAATATGGATAATAACATAATAATTCACCCATTATATTATTAGAACATTTAGCAGCTAAATGTGACACAAATAAGTCACAAGCAGTAAATAAGATAAATTATCATTCCCAGCAATTTATTAGTGTCAAACAAGATGGAAGTGCATGATAATAATCTTATGCAGTAAAGCAATAACTTAAACATAATAATCAATATAGAAAATAGCAAGTGTACTGTCAAACCCCATTTTATTGCTTCCTAATTCCTTTCTGATAGTTGAAGGCTGCAGGGTCTTAATCAAATATCCAAATTTATGAGAGCTCTCATTCCTAAGGCACTCCCTAGGCAGAACAGTGCTTGCTAAGTCCTTATCCGCTAGTATGGGGGCCCAAGGCATCACTTTATGATTACCAAGTCCTTATCCACTGGTATGGCGAGGTCCAAGGTGTCGTTTAATTCAGTACAAGACTTAGTGATCACCAAGTCCTGATCTGCCAGAATGGCAAGGCCCAAGGTGTAACTTAGTAAAATGCATGGCTTGTCTACAACATGGTAGCGCCTACACACTCACTTATAGCAGCCATATAATTCACATATAGTGCTCAATTGAGCAATTCGTTAACATTTCATGATCATATAGTGCACTGTTATGCATACATTATGCCAAGGAATTTCATATCCGTGCAGAAAGATACATATAACTCATATTGTTCATTTCATGCTCCAATTAAGACAATTATAGTGAGCTTAGATGAATTCCACAAGATAAGAATACTAACCACATGTTGTCACATTCTCATGAGTTCACAAAGCATGGACATGTATATTAAGACAACTAAACATCATCTTTAAATTAGTCTTGCTCACATAACATAGTTAAACTAAGTATTCAAATGCTTTGCCAAATCACATAGGTCATGGGAAAAGCACATATAATTATAAGATAAAAATAATCAAAAATGATAATTTAAGTCGAAAATCCATTGAAAACACTTGAGCTTTAGAAAATCACTTTAAGCAAGGAACTAGCTAGTTTATATGAAGTTTCTAATTGGATCTTAACTTAAATCTTTGTAATTAAAGTTTGTTAGTGTGATTAGAAGTGCATTAAGTCCAAGTGTCCATGGACTTAATACACTTCTAATCATACTAATAAACTTTAATTACAAAGGTTTAAGTTAAGGTCTCATTAGAAATTTCATATAAACTAGTTAGTTCCTTGCTTGAAGTGATTTTTATAAAGCTCAAGTGTTTTCCATGGGTTTTTCATTTAAGTTATCACCTTTACTTATTTTTATCTTATGTTTGATCTATATTAGCATCCTAACCTAGGGCAAGCAATTTCCATGTTATGGTTGTATCTGTTTTTGCATCTCCTATGTGATTTGGCAAAAGATTTGATTACTTGGCTTAATTGTGCTTTTGTAAGCAAGATTGTTTTAAAGAATTACAGGTAGTTGCCTTAATATATATATTCTCCATGTTGTGTAAACTCATGAGAATGTAAATATGAGATCAGTACTCTCATCTTGTGGAATTTGTGTGAGTTCGACATAATTGCTTTAATTGGAGCATGATATGAAGCATAGAGTTAGGCATATCTTTATGCATGGATATAAGAATCCTTGGCATAATATATGAATGGTGATGCACAATATGATTTTGGAATGTTGATGAATTGCTCAAATATGCACTATATGTAAATTATATGGCTGCTATATAAAATAAATGAATAAGTGAGTATGTGGGTCCCACCATGTAGTAGACAAGCCACGTATTTCACTAAGTGACACCTTGGACCCTCCCATGCTGGCAGATCAAGACTTGGTGATCACCAAGTCTTGCAGTGGATTAAACGACATCTTGAGCCCCGCCATGTTAGCGGAAAATGACTCGATGATGGTTATGTGATGCCTTGGGCTTTGCCATGCTAGTAGATAAGGACTTGGCCATCACTGATATGATTAGAGAATGCCTTAGCAATGAGAGCTCTCACAAATCTGGATATTTGTTTCAAACCTTATAGACTTCAGCCATCAGAAAAAAAAAAAAATCACGAAGTAGTAAAATGGGGATTGACAGTATACTTGCTATTTTTCATATTATTTATTATGGTCACATTATTGCTTTACTACTTATGATTATTGTCGTGCATTTTCATCTTTCTTGACACTAATAAATAGCTAAGAATGATAATTTATCTTATTTACTGCTCATGACTTATTTATGTTTCATTTTGCTGCTAAATATTCTGATAATATTATGTGAGTTCTTGTTACTATGCATATTGCTACACTCCTGCCATATTCGTAGGACTTTTTGGGATGAAGCATGACTCCCTTGGGAACATTACTCTACTGGGAGACTTCTCTCACTCGTTTTCCTTAGTGTTTCCAGATGGCACGGATCATTCTCAACATTGATATGGAAATAGTTTTTGAGTCTGATGTTATCAATAATAGGATTATACTGCATATTGTGGACTAAGTTTTTATTGTTACTATTATTAATAATTAGACTTTAGCATGACCTAATACAACTATAGTTAGGATGCCCCTTTTTGCATCCTTTTTGACATCTTCACCTGACATAGTTATTATTCAATTTTGTGGCCTGCATTTGGATTGGATGGGGATGATTATTGGCATAGGGCATCCCTTTTTTATATTATGGCTATGAATTTTGTATTTGCACCTATGTAACCCTTATGACACTCTAGAAGATGTGATGTATGTTTTAGTATATGATAGTTGCCTTAGTATTAAGAATAAAATTAGTAATAACCATCGATGAAAAAAATTTTACCGACATAAAATTAAAGTGGTAATCAATTAGTTAATAGGGTGATACAACACTCAAGCCTCCAACCTCCTTGGGTCTTTGAATAATCTCCTAAGAGACCAATGGGATCCCTTTTCTACTTACATCAAAAAGCCAAAAGAGATTTCTCTGTAATCTAATTATCTTTAGTGCTGCCTTTTTTGGAATCTTAAAGAACTAAGATAGTACAATGGAAGACTATTAGGAACTGCCTTTATCAAAACCAATCTTTTTGCTCTAGAAAGAAGTTTAGCTTTCCATGAGGCAAGCCTTTTTTCAATGTTCACCATAATAGGCTTCTGTGTCACCTCCTTCTTGAGATTAGGTCCAAGAGGGATTCCCAAGTAGATAATAGGCAATTTGAGAACAAGGCACTGTAATTCATCTTTAACCTCATCTATCCAAGCCTCATCACTGCCAAATGGGATTAAACCAAACTTACTATAGTTAATTCTCAACCCCGATATAATAGAAAAATAGTCCAACAATTTCCTAAAGTTCATAAGAATATTCTTATATGTAGGGTAGAAATCCAGTGTGTTGTTGGCAAATTGAAGATAGGTTAGCTCCACATTGTCTCTACCAACATGAATACCCTGCACATAGCCCAACTCTCTAGCCCTATTCACCGTGATATTAAAGACTTCTGCAACAAGAACAAAAAGAAATGGTAATAATGGGTCCCCCTATCATAGTCCCTTTTCCATTTTGAATGAAGCAGTAGGCAAACCATTTATGAGGATTGACATTATTGCAGAGGAAATACATTGATTGATCCAACACCTACATTTTGTACCAAATCCTGTAACATGTCCAAGTTTGCATTATTAATCAATTTATTCGATTTTATAACATAAGTAAGGTTAATTCAGAGTCAATAGAAGTTAATTAAAAAAGATTAGACTTAAGAAAAAGTTAAAAAAAATCTCAACAAAATTGTTAGTGAAAGTTTCCCAGTTTGAAGGAAATCAGTAAGGATTCGGTATTTTAAATCGCCAGAATTGAATCAATAAAATTATACATAAAAAGTCCTAAGGTTTTGTGGTTAAGAGTTCAGCCACTTAACCCCTCAAAGTGGCACCTCATAAAGCCAAAAAAAAGGGAGGAAACTTGGGTAAAATTTTAGCCAAGTGATTAAGAGCCAATAAGAGGTTATTATTCCAACTACCTCATATTATAATAACCCCAAAATCCCTTTATTTTCGTGCTGCCTCTTCAGCTGCATCTTCTCCACCATTTCTTCCTTCATTTCATCTTATTTCACCTCATCTTCAAGCTTCAATCACTTCCCCATCAAGAGGAGTTCAAAACTAGTTAGTCTTGCATCAAAAATTGAAGGTAGGATTCCTAAACTTGGTTTGATTTAGATGTTATATGGCTGATTTATTTCTTCTACTCCCCTCACTATTATGTTGTTATTATGGTTATATGACGATTTATGATTGGCTTAGCATATGTTTGCTTGGGTTGGATTGGATATTGAATGATAAACACAAGAATCAATAAAACAGAATCAGGATTTCCTTAAAATCCCTACGGCGTCCGTATTTGCGTATTGTACGGACTCGCCTGTAGACACCAAAATGAGATAAAAATAATTTTAGATGAAACTATACATTTAGTCTTTCCAACCATGTAAATTATAAGGCCATTGGAATAATACTGAATAAGATATGAATTTTTGAAATTTACCCTAGAATTCTGACCCTGATTCTGGGCAGACTAGATTTCAAGGGGCATAACTTGCCCTATACTTCTTTAAATTGAGTGAAATGAATTTTTTTAGAAATTAGACATAGCGTAACATTCTATAAAAATTTTAGAATTTAAGTTGATCTTAGTTACTCTCAGTAATTCATGAAAATTGCCCTAAATCTCATCTGAGCTAGAATAGGATAGTGTAGGTTACCTAGATTCAAGAGCTCATAACTTGAGTTATACTTACTCAAATGAGGTGAAACTTCTTGGAAATAAAATCTAGGTTAGTTAGCTTTACAAAGACATAGATTTTGTAGGAATCTAAGTAGATTTCGATTTTTAGTGAATTTTTACCTTTCAGTGTGTAAATCTACCTAATAACAGGACAGACTTAGGTAAAATGTTAATAACTTGAGTTATATATATCAAAATTTAATGGGACTAAAGAAGTTAGAAACTAAACAAATAACACTTTAACATATTCAAAATTTAGGTATAAATGAATTAAACAGAATTTATGGCTGAATTTACAAATTTGGGCAGAATTGAAAGCTGGTGGCAGAAACCTAGCTCAAGATAAAGGCTATGAAACTTGTTTGATTTTTGTGAGATTGATATATTGCATTGATGTTCTATATGAATGATTGTCTGACTGTTTAGCATTATTTACAGGAAAGTGGACTCAATCTATTATGCTATCAAATTTTTAGCAGAAGTCTATGAAATTATGAGTGTTTATTTTACGAGATATTTATGATATGAACAACTATACAGTTATGAATATGTTATGGTGATATGATCATGATTATTCTTATGAGAGCATGCATAATTGCATATAAATGAAGGAAGAATATATAAGATCCCTTCATTTAGAGGTAGTTATTTGGTCACTCCAGGTACAAGCAGTTAAAAGATAAAGATGTGAATCCCTTTACTCGGAGGCAGTTACACATTGGGTCCCTTCTTGTGAAGGTAGCTAAAACTTTTGGGTCCCTCTATATTGTAGGCAGTTGGCCAACTGAGTCCCTCCAACCTAGAGGTGCATGGGTCTCCTTGCAGGTCAGTACTGTGTGAAGACGGTCACGAGTTGAGCTCACTCCTAGATCAAACTACCCAACGGCAACAAAGATTAAAGGCAAGGACATATGTCTGCAGACATCCTAGGGACGGCAATACGTAATGCTTAGGTGTGTCAAGTAAAGAAAGTAAAGGAAACACCAAAGCATATACATGATTTTATGATGAACGGTGCATACACACAAACAATGTTTGTTATTATCATCATTATGACATTGCAAGTAGGCTCTTGTTATTAGTATTATTATTATTATGAAATTTGTTGTACTTATGCTTGAATTCTTACTCTTTTTAACAAGTTCATGAATAAAATTAACTCTGCTTCGAACCATATATTTTCAAACAATAAAATGGAACAGTTCGTATAACATGTTCACCTTTTTTTATAATAAACCGAAGCAGATGGAGATAATAACGATGACACGGTATGAAATTTCTTAGTGAATCCTACTGAAAATTTATAATTCTCACTCTGCATATTTTTGTGTTATCTCCGGATATCTCAGAGGAGCTAAGAAGTAAGCGTTCGAGATAAAGTTAGGAAAATTAAAGACTGCCAAAGGGCGCTGTTATATTAGGTTCATTGAAGTAATAATAACAACTCTTGAAGATAGTACTATAACTTAAGCATAATACTATATTTCGGGAGGATGTTACAAATTCCATATTGAAACTCCTTTGGACAGTATCGTAAGGCTTTTTGAAAATGTATTTTGAATTTTAAGAGGTAAATGTATTTTGGATTTAATCTTGTTGCAAATTTTGCTATATGATAAAGATAGTTTTCATTACTAATAAGTGAAAATGAATTTAGAAAAAAAAAAATTATAATCACTAGACATTGTTACCTGATAAAAACTTTTTCAAAAAGAATGCATCTAAAATTCTGTGTCTAATTTATTGATATACTTTGGTACTCACTGCCACATGACAATATCATTTAATTTATGTTGTGAATCAATCCTTAAGCCCAACATGACCAACCTATATATTTTAGCTTAATCACTTTGGCTATAATGGTCAGAAAATATCATTGGAATGCTCATGTAGAACTAGGGCATATGAAGAAAATAAAATAAGTTTTGTGTCGGGTATTCCATTAGGAAAAGTCTCTTTCATCACTATGTTATTGCTTATTTGTTTCTATGAATCAAACAAATTGGCATTAGACAAATTGTTTGGCAACAAAGCATTGCTCAATCATATCACGTTCCAATGTCATGTTTTGCGCGTTTTGGTGTCAGCTTGCCAATTTTGTGCAAGTACTAATCAAACAAGCTGTACTAATGTGTTAGACAATTGTTTGATATCAAAGCATTGCTCAGTCATATCACGTTCCAATGTCTTATTTTGCGCGTTTGGTTGTCAGCTTGGCAATTTTGTGCAAGTACTAATCTATCAAACAGTAATAATGTGATAAGCAATTAATGTACTGATCACAACAAATTTTTTTTTTTTTAAAGCACCTAAAAATTTCTCAAGTACTATTTTGCTTGAATCGACTGGCAAATGTACATTGACTTTTGTAAGATATGAGTGAGAAAAGTACTGATATAAAAATTTTTCCATATGAAGATTTAAAAAAAAAAAAAAAGAGAGACAGCGAAGAGAATTGGTTGAAGTAAAGATAACTGTTGCACTACCAAAAAAAAAAAAACACAAGATAACTGTTGCGACATTATTAAAGGTGAAGGATAGTACGAGAAGATATCTTTTCCTTAGTTCACAACCTAGGCTAATGGCTCTTCAATGAAAAGAGGAGCAGTATAAGCAAGAGGATATGCAGTAGTTGAAGTCAACTGCACAGTACAAATACACCGGTCACCAGTTTATTGTTTGGCAGCACCTTGAAATAATGGACTAATTAGCATGTGTTTGAATTAGAGTTTATAAATGGTGTTTGCATCGATTTAATTTTATATAATTGATTTTAATTAAAAATGGGTTAGTAATAACGTGATATATATTTGAAAATTTTTATATCAATAGTGATTATAATAAAATGGATATTATTTAGATGATTTAAATTAAAATCATTTTTATATGTATAATTATAAAAAAGATATAAGTTTTATATTATACTTTTAATATTACTATCATATTTGATTTTTATTCTTGAGATATTTGAATAATTATATTAATATTACTATAAAGAAAATTATACAAATATTAGTTTAAAAATTATAAATAAATTATATAAATATTTTTAAGATGTTATATAACTGATGTGACTTTGCTATAAATAATCAAGTTTACATGCAAGAATATTAAAATTTTAGAAGCTAAAACTCGTTAACATTCTAAAAATATATGGTGTAACATATAAAATAGATAAAAAATAGAAAATCAATCTTCAGTTTTTGTATATGACGAGCCCAACAAATAAATATCAAGCAATAAGTTTATGAATTCAATTATAATATTTTCAGCTCAAAACAAAGAATATGAAATCCACAATTAGTTATTGCCTAACAAAAACAATTAATTAATTATTCTCTTTCTGTCACATGTAGTGCCGGCGGTGGTTTCACCTCACTTCCCAAATACGAATCATATAGCAATAGATCTGAGGAGGCACTATCACCATATCATATTGGAAAGCATCAGCTCAACAAAAATAATCTAATCAAAGAGGAGAAGAGTCACAACCCAGAACTCATCTGCAAATCTCACCCCAGAACACATTTGTTGGTCGACGGCATCCATCATCTATCTCGATATGAAATGGCGAAAGCTTGCTTTCTTGATCCTTCAATTGGTGGAAGATAAGGGTAATTAAGACTTTATTGTTTGTCATCAGTTTTGAATGAGAGAAACTCAAGGCAGAAGCAACATGTAGTTACTTCAGCCCAAACCATGGTTGAGGATCAAATACCCCGTGAAAGACTTCAAATGTGAAAACATCCAAACAATTTTATTACTATATTCAAGGAAGTTAAACTTGTGATCAGTATTTCAAACGCTAAAACAAACACACATTTAGCATTTGAAATACTGAACACATGTTTAACTTCCTCGGACGCAATAATAAAATTGTTTGGATGTTTTCACATTTGAAGTCTTTTATGGGGTTTTTTATCCTCAACCATGGTTACGTTGATGTTACTCCATGTCGCTTCTGCACCGAGTTTCTCCTACTCAAAACTGATGACAAAAGATAAAGTCTTAAGTACCCTTATCTTCCACCAACTGAAGGATCAAGAAAACAAGCTTCTGCCATTTCATATTGAGATAGATGATGGACGCCGTCGACCACCAAATGAGTTCTAGGGTGAGATTCTCATATGAGTTCTGGGTTGTGGTTGTGACTCTTATCCTCTTTAATTAGATTATGTATGTTAAGATGATGCTTTCCAATATGAAATGGTGACAATGCCTCCTCAGATCTATTGCTATATGATTTGTATTTGGGAAGTGAGGTGAAACCACCGCACCTGTGTAACACCTTTTATTTTATAATCTATACTCAAGTCATAGAGTTATATTCAGAGATTGTTACGATGCTATAGAGACTTATAACTTAATAAAAATATAATATATTGCCTGACACCATTTTACACGAAATATGTCTAGCTCTGCATCCTTTATTTTACACTTTAGTCGAAGTTCTTGGTGTTGGACCCAAATAATCCACACTTTACAGTTCATAGAAGACCCAAAGCCTCACTTCCACTTGAAGCCTATTCTTTATACTGAAATATTTACGGGAACACACAAACAAGTAGTAAGAATTTAAGATTTTCAGTTGATACACTCAATCCACTAAGTATGCAAGTGTCATCATAAATATTTCAGCCACTTCGATTTATTATGAAAAGGTGGACAAACATATATAGGTTCAATTTTAAGTTTGAAAAAATATTTCTCAAAGCGAGTTACTTTTAGCAATCACTCTGCATATTTCATGGCAAATATAATAGCAGAAATAACATAACAATTTAATCACAATCACAATGGCATATCACATAAAAAGATGTTAAATTATGCATATGCAAATGCACATCCTTGAATTATGCAAGTGCATTTGTCCTTCTCATTTTTCTTTAGCTTCCTTTAATCTTTACTGCCCTTGATTAGGCTGATTTGAGAGCGAGTTCAACTCATAACTATCATCATACAGTACTAACTCGCAATGGGATCCACGTGCCTCTAGACTTGGAGGGATCTCATTTTAGCCAATTGCCTCTAAGGTGGAGGGATCTCATAATTTTAATTATTTTCACAAGGAAGGATCTCATAACTACTACCAAGTGAAGGGATCTATATCTTGTCTGCTTAACTAGCCTTTACATGGAGGGATCCAATAACTACCTTCAAGTGAAGGGATCCACATCTTTTCATATTCTTTCATTCTTGATAATCATGCATGAATATGCTAAATGCACTTATGCATATATCTCATAGCTTACTTTCATATATTCTTGCATGCATGATTTCCATATACATATACATATATATAACATATAAATGTTCATAGTATTATTATAATTTTGCCAAAAATTTTAGCAGCATGACAGCTAAAACAAGAAGGGTCCCAAAATAGACAGTGTACTTAGTTAACCAACCATTCATATCAATCATGTTCATTATGGATAATATGTCAATATAACATTATATTAGTAATTTTACAAAACTTATGCCTTTGAATCTTTCATAGCTTATGGGACCTTTAAGTTAAGACAACTCTTAAGTTATGACTTTATCCTTAAATCTGTCTGTTCTTCTAAATTGCACTAAAATTTATGTTTTAATTTGTTTTAATCTAGAAATCTAACAAATTGTAGCTCTGTTTGTCTATTTTTAAACCTCTTTAATTTCACTAAATTTTGAGGTCTATAACTTGAGTTATTAAAGTTTTACTCAAGGCTATCCTATTTCGGGATAGACTTGTATACTCAAATTTAGAAAATTACTAAAAATCCATTCTATATCATTTTTATCCAAAACTTATATCAAAACATACTATTAAAATCATCTTTCAATCCTCATAGGTTTCACTTAAATTGGGCAACTAGAGCTTAAGTTATGAGCTCCTCAAGTGGATAGCTCTATTTCCATCTAAACAAAGCATGGGTCAAATTCAAGGAATTATTGGAAAAAATCCACTTAGGTTTGATTCTGAAATTTTTATAAGATGATCCTTTATGTATTAGCTTTCTAATAAAATTATTTTTACTTAATTTGAATATGCATAAAACGAGTTATGCCCTTCACATCACACTAAAAATGTGGCTCATCTCTAGCCATTTACCCTAGCTACTTTTCTGACAAGTCTAACAAATCCTCGTAGGATTATTTCCTTGGGTTTGTTATACCTAGAGACAATATAAGACCCATTGAGGATTAATTTAAGCTGTCTGAGTATTAAGTTGGGTACTCTGAGTTACTCGATATTATATATATACGATGTGAGTAATACTGCACTTTTATTTAAAGTCAAGTATAGAAAATACCAGTTATAGAGTTATTTCATGTATTTTAGTTGTCTGCTAGGGTCGTGGGGGCCACATAATCTCGAAATCAAGATTTTTTTGTTATTGCCCCTCTTGATAGCCATAAACCTTTATTTACAGCTTTGCCATTATAATCTAAAATCCCTAATTTTGCCCCTCCTTTTTCTGTGGTTATCTATTTATTATTTTGCCTTTACCTTGGGCCCAAGCTTTCTCCTATGTGGGGGGCTATCTTTCGAGTTGGGGATGTTACAAGCTACGCTACATGTGACAGAAAGAGAATAATTAATTAATTATTTTTGGTAGGCAATAGCTAATTGTGGATTTCGTATCCCTTGTTTTGAATTGAAAATATTATAATTGAATCCATAAATTTATTGCTTGATATTTATTTGTTGGGCTCGTCATATACAAAAACTGAAGATTGATTTTCTTTTTTTAATCCATTTTATATGTTATATCTTATATTTATAGAATGTTAACGTGTTTTAGCTTCTAAAATTTTAATATTCTTACATGTAAATTTGATATTATTTATAACAAAGTCACATCAGTTATATAACATCTTAAAAATATTTATATAATTTATTTATAATTTTCAAAATAATATTTGTATAATTATTTTATAGTAATATTAATTTAATTATTTAAATATCTCAAAAATAAAAATAAAATATGATAGTAATATTAAAAATATAATATAAAGCTCATGTCCTTTTTAATAATTATACACATAAAAATAATTTTAATTTAAATCATCCAAATAATATCTATTTAATCACTTTTAATATAAAAATTTTTAAATATAAATCATATTATTACTAACTCACTTTTTATCAAAATTAATTTTATAAAATTTGGCGCAAATCTCCATTTACAAACTCTAATTCAAGCACACCCTTCATCTGAAGTCTGAACCTCAATCCACCTGGGTGCCCCGCTGCCAAAATTGGAAACAAAATGCTTTCCGCCATTGAATTGACTTGGATTTCTATAATATCTTTCAAAGTTGTATCACAAATTCTGCACTTTTCTTTTTCTTATATCTGCACTTCCTACGATAAGTGAGAAGATAAAATGTTTATAATTTTTTTTTTCTTTGAATATAGCTCGGATATATTGATAATGTAAATTTGTTTTATATTGTTATTTAATTATATTTTATTATATTAATAAATATAATTAACTTTCATATTTACTATTTAAATGATTATATAAATAAAAGGATATCATTGGTTAATTATGTAAAATTTTTTTATATTATTAATATATTAAAATTAAACCCTTTTTCTTTCTGATGGAGATAAAATGTTTATAGTTATTAATAATATTTGTTTATTTTCTTATTTTTTACTAACATTTGAAGATATAATTTTTTACTTTTAAATAAACGTGATGCCAAAATTATCTTTGACTTTTCAAGTTACATAATTTCATAGTGTGGACATACTTGTCACGATAAGGAAAACGACACTTCACTCGTTTTTCGTACATACTCATTGTCACGCTGTCCTCCAATTTGGAATCTATTAGCCCATTTGGCAAAGATTATTTTGAAAAAGAAATTCTAATTTCAATTTCACTCTTAAAAATTTCAGATTATAACATAGAATTTAATTTAACTATATTGATGGTGTTAAACAATTTTATATATCAACAAATAAAAATAATAAAAAGTGATAACTTATACAAATTATCACTCATTATAATAAGAGGTCTATCATAATTTTTTACTTTTCAGTATATCTATTAGTTGAATGTCAGTATATTTCAATTAAACTCTTATAGCATATTCATCTTTAAAGTAGAAAACATATATTTCTTCATTTCTGAATTTAATTACATTAAAATAAGTTAATCAAAAGAAAATTAGATTAAAATAATATATATATATATATATATATGATTTGTTCCTAAATTTAATAAAAAATTAACAGAAAGATTAATTTATTCTAACATAATTAATTTTTTTTATGTGAATTTCAAATTTTATTTAAGATAAAGCCTCCAATGCTAAAACATCTCTAATACAAAGAGAGGTCTCCTTAGTTCAAACTTGATCTATATTATCTCTAACTACATTTTATATTAAAGATCAAAATTAATGTAAATTTTATATTTTTTGAGGTTGAGAAGAGTCAACTAATAAAATAACAACTAAGCAGCAGCACTTTTAAGATAACCATTCTTAGAAACATTAATTTTCATGTTAGATAGTGGTTCTAGTTGGAGCATTTATCGATTGTAGTTGATTTTAAGATGTGAATGTATTTAGCATTTTAATCTTGCTGCCAATTGTGTTATATGATATAGATAGTTTCCATTACTAGTAAGCGAAAATGAATTTGGAAAAAAAAATTATAATCGCCGGACATTGATACGTGGCAAAACTTTTCAAAGAAAATGCATCTAAAATTCTAGATATTATGGATGAGTTACACGGAAAATTAATCAACCATTTTAACATATATGTTTGTAATATGAATCTTCTAACATGTTCTTTTTAAACAATGTTCAGAGACTACAGAGCAAACCTTAATTACAGCTAAGCAATTGCTAATCGGTAAATATTGATTTATAAGATAATGAAAAATTTGATAACGTAGAGATGGCACCAAAAATTGATAAACATCAAGAACCCACTTTTAAGCTATGTTCGCTTAACTGTTTAATTAAGCTCTCCCCATCAACAGCTCTATGGTTTTTGCTTATTATGTGGAAAATATCAACGACTTCCAATGAAAATATCTCCCATTCTGTAGCAGAGACAGGACAGCAAAACCAACCCAGTAGGGGCTGTACAGAAGTTTGCGCAGCTAGGAGGCAACAACTACTCCATAGTTGGCGGGAAAAAAAAAAAAAAAAAAGCCAAAATTTTGCAGAAGAAAAAGCAACTTGGCCTTATGCCCATTTGGCCAGAAGAGACATAAGACCAGCTCCTAGCAGAAGAGATAGATTTGCCCCCATTTGAAGCCTACCACTTTTTTGCATCCTTGGATTCATGAAATCAGCAGCAAGAAGATCTACAAGTGCCATATAGATTAAGATCCCAGCTGATGCTGCATTGAAAATTCCTTCCACAATAAGGGCAGTTGGACTGTTATCATCGTAAACATTAGCTATCCCTATACCGATTGCAATCCCTACTGGAGTAGTTAGAGCGAAGAATAATCCCATGATTGTAACAGACTGCTTCTTGAATTTTGCCTGCAGTATTTTTCAATGCCCAACCAAAAGTCAGAAATCAATGTGTGTGATTTTTTCTACTTTTCACTTAAGGTGCACAAATTTTTGAAGTCTGCAATAATTCCCTCTTTGTTTCAATTATTTCATTTCAAATTAAAACAGAAATATAAAATATAATAAATTCTATTGCTCTGAAGTGTTTGATATAGGTAGAGAAACAGTCAAACCACTAGTCGTGCTGCGCCTAATATGAACGCAGTTTAGCATCAATTTGGATGAATTTTTTAAATAATGATTCTTCAAAGTCAAATATTTTTTTCGGGTGGTAACTTCAAAGTCAAAAGTTACTGCGGCTTATTTAAAGTAAGAGGTATGTTATTTGTACATACCAAAATCTCCAACACCCCAACACCTTCTTTCAGCTTTTTCTTTCTCCATCAATCATTTCACTCTTTTCATTTTCTTTTACAATTTTTTTTTCTCCTTTCTATCTCTGGGTGTCCAAGGTGTCTACCTACCCCAGTGATACAAAAAACATTTCTCTTAAAGCAAAACTCAGACTTCACTTAGACCGGTTGGGTCAACGTAATTCTGTACGGTGATGAGTTCAAGTTCTGAACTATGATGATCAAAATGTTTAAAAGGAACTTGTTTTCACACTACTTTTGTGCTGATAAATTTTGGCTAATTTCAATTTCAGTTCTTCAATAGGAAGGTGCAATTTTTATGCAGGAGATATACCATAGGTGAATTACGCAGAGACCAATCCAAGTACAAAGAAATTTCAATTAAAAAATATAAGTAAAAACTGGTATATGACCAAAAAAAAAAAAGGGTAAAAGACAACTGAAACAGTTACAAAATTTGCACTTCATTGCTTAAGGATATAAAATGGAACGGTTATTATCTTTTACCCTTTGATTATATTAGATGAGAAGAGAAAATAAGAAAAATAAAAATGAGAAAAAAAATAAAGAGAAGAAAAAATTAAAAAAAGTATTTTTTTTGTTAATTAATTAAGAAGAAAAGTAGAAAAAAATATAATTATATATAAAAGATAATTTTATCAATTTAGTTTATATAATTAAAGAAAAGATTAAAGGGTAAAGTAATAAATTCAACTCACAAACTTTCTTTTTCTCATTTTCTCATCTATGTAGGAGAAAAAAAAATTTATGTGAGCCCCATATTTTTTTTTCTTCATTTTTTTTATTATTCAAGCAATAAAATACTCCCATTTTCTCTCTAACCCACTACTTTCCTCCAATTTCACACTATGCAAGCAAAGGCTTAATAAACAATTCATTGAGTTCATCGACCATCAAAGGAACAACCAATAGCGCTAAAACAAATGCATAGGTTAGGGGCAGAATGCAATAATTAATCTATTGAAAAAACCAACTTGTAGGTCAAAATATAACGAGTGCGTCAAACTTCTATGCTTAGAAACTTCATAAAGCAATCAAAGAATGAAATTTAAAAAATTCGAGTCAATCATAGTTTCAAGTAGCTCACCAACGGAACTAACACTTGGCTAACTTGTAAAATATTCCCAGTCATGAATTATTTGATAAAAATTCTTTCTTTTTTTTTTGGGGGGGGGGGGGGGGTTTCAATTTTCCTCTTCTTTTTATTCTGTGGGTGCGTAGGACGGCTAAGTTTAACTAAGAATACCAGACGCATGCCTAAGAACTACTAATCTTGGCTAATAGTATAAAGTACCTGAGTTATGCAACTTCCAAGTCCCATGCCCTCAAAGAACTGATGGAAAGTTAACGCAGCAACCAGAGGCCTTATTGTTTTGGGACTCATCGAAGCTCCCAAGGTAATTCCAATTATGACGGAATGGACCACAATCCCCAGCTCCAACACCTACACATAGCCAAAAATTAATTAATCACGGATACCAAACTCCATTTACTGGTCCACCCTTTTTCCTTTTGTATAATTCAAAATTAAAAAAATTGTATACTACTCTATCTACCTGTGATATGACACGATGACGAAGAAGTTCTGAGGACTCGCTAGAAATAGCCCCGTGTGCATGGCCATGTGTTCCATGGGTGTGAAGATGCACATGTCCTTCATGCCCTCCTTCCTTCTCCACATCTGTGGCCTCAATTCCGGCTTTACTAAAATGATATTTCTGGAAATAAGCAGTGGCATAAGCATCAACCATAAGGGTTCCCATGGCGGTGCACATGGCCACAAACCCTGTGAAGGGAAACTCTCCCCACGGATGGTCACTCAAACAAGGTGAGGTGAGGTCGTCAAAGGCATCTGGCAACACATGAATGAAACCAGTGGACAATATCACTCCGGCAGCAAAGGCCTTAATCATAAAGAAAATATCCTTCTCGGGGCTTAGAGCGGGTACAATCTTGCCAAGGAGTGGGATACAAACACCAATTGTACTAGCAACCAGTATTGAAACAAGAGCTGCTATTTTGTATCTCAGTGCTTTGGCTTTATCCCGGTCTTCATCTGATTCATCACATGTGCACTCGGCAATAACTAGGCTTGGGAGTACAAGGAAGACGAGGATAGAAAAATTCAAGAACTGGCTACTTCTCTTATACCAATTCATGGTGAACGGAAAAACACACAAGGAGCACTGAAACCTCTGAGAGAGTACAGAGGACTAAGGGAAAAGAATGAATGATTTCTATAATGGATTTGTAACCAATCCTGATAGTTGTCTCCGTTTTAAAATTCGGGATTCCGTTAAACTGGAAACCCCAAGATACGCATATATAGTTTTAAATCATGTCATCAATGTGTGTTAAAAATAAAAAACAAACAAACAAAAATCATGTAGTCAATTCCTTATTCCTTAAACTGTGACGACAACACTAGTCTAGTGTGGTAACATGTCGACATAGTATGCTAACAACCAATAAAAAATTTCGTTTTAAAATATTTAAATATAGAAAGTCCACTAAGGGAAGGAAAAATTAAGCCCATTATGTCGAAACATGATTCTAAAATCTGCTAACGCTTGAACAACCAAAATACAGCTTATTGTCAACATCATCAATTTCTAAAACCACGGGATAAGAATATGCAAAGAAGAAAAATAACAACCGGATCATCTAACCCACAAAGAAAAGCAACCAGATATGAAAAGGGTGAGTTTGACCAACCCAAAGGATAATTCTCTAGTGCATTGGGATTGTAACTGCGCAGTTCTGATTTAACCTAATAAAGATCTAACATGTGACCTGTTTGGGTTGCTGTGGGCCTGAGGTGGACGACTTTTTCAAGTCTACGAAGCTGAGCCCACACGGAGCGAGAGAAAGGAGAATCTATCGGCTTGTCCCCACTTACGATGATAAGCTCATGAAAACAGTCATTTCATCCAGAGAAATTAAAAAAAAAAAATACCGAAAAAGAGTAAAATGTGAGAAAAAATTGTGTTCGTGATGTGTTAATTTTTTTTAATTTTTTGTAAATTTAAGATGTATTTCTTTCAAAATAGTTTAAATTTGTCGGCGAAGTGTGATTTGTAGTGAGAAACAGAAAACAGTTTAATATACAAACCAGAGAGTGATTTGTAGTTATTGAATATTTTAAAATTTTATTTGAATAATAATACTTACAAAAAATATAATAAATCAAATTAATAATATTAATGGCACATAATTCCTTTTTATTACAGTGTCAATCTCATAAATATTATTTTTTGCATCTTTTAAGTGAGTTTTTATTTATTTTAGTAAATATTTTTATTGACCGAATTTTTATAATGGTATGAATTTAAATATTTGTAAGCCACTAAGAGTAGTCGAGTGGTAAGGGGTTTGGATAGTTTGCATCAAAATTTAAATTCAAATCTTATTACTATCAATGTGCAAAAAAAAAATTTAAAGTTTTTTCTTTCAAAATGTATGTTTTCATTGATCTTAATGTGATGTTTATAACTTTTTAACAATAAAGGTTTTTTTTGTACATTTTTTTTTGTAATAAAGTTAGAACAATGAGATTTTTTTTTCATTTTAAGATCAATAAATAGTAACTATAATAAAAACACTATAATTATAATATCATAGTAAAATATTTCACAATAAAACCCTATAATTATTTCGGCCTAAACCATCAGTGTCTGAAATTTACAAGAATTTAATTAACTTGACTCTAGTCGAGTCAGCTTATTATCATGGCTAAAACTTTTTCAATGCTAATTTTTTTTTATTTATAAGACTCAAAACCCAATATCTTGCTTAAGAAAAGTAAGTGCCAAATTACTTAAATCAATTTTCTAAGAAAAATACTAGAACCAATCAAGTGTTGATAAAATAACCCTATAATTATAAAGATAGAAAATAAGGCTATAATTATAATATATATAATTACAATATTTTTAATTGTAACATTTCATAACAAACCTCACCATTGTAATTTCGTTTATGAAATCGTTAACAATATTTATACCTTATTAACTTCAAAAACATTTTATTAAAATCAAATTCTATCTATAAATTATAAATTAATAAAGCACCAAAAAAAATTATAAATTAATAATGTAATGAAAGGTATAATGGTAACCTTTTTTTTCTATTTAACCGTGTATTAATAAACATATTTTTCGTGGCTTTTTATATTTATTTTAATTATGATTCTAAATTTGTGATGAAATAAAACCCCGCTCTTAATACTAATTCTTCACATTTATTATACCCCAACTCCAAGGGATATATGTGTAGTGGATACGTTAAACCCATTTAGCAGCTCTTGCCAACCAAATGCATCAATCTGTGTACTGTATTAGTGTTTTAATTCATTAAACTACAATTAATCTGAATCAAATCAAGTTGGCCTATTATAAAGTAAAGTTTTCTTAATACTAATTTTTTTCATACACAAAACTTGAACTAAGATATTAATTAAAAAAATAAATATCGAATCACTTAAACTAGCTTAACATTAGTTTAGTAGTCTAATCCTGGTCAATCTTTTCTTGCACGCGATAGTACTGCTTTCTTCATTTGTTTTCGAAAAGCAATTTACTGGTTAATTTGAAATGCCAAAGGTTCAATTTTAAAGCAGCTGGACTAATGGCTTAGCTCCTTGTCCTCTTCTTAGCTTTTTCTTTTCTTGTTTTTCCATTCTTTTATGCTTACCATTTTTTATTCTCCCGTTGACACTGTCCAAGTTTTAAATGTAAAAGGAGAGAGAGAGAGAGAGATTGCCGTAGAATGAAAAATGTAACCGACATTGCCAAAGCTAAAAATCATGGCACTACGCGAAAAAAAAAAAAAAGAGAGGGCTGAAATTCATAGCCCAAAAGTATTACACCTCTTATATCATAAAATAATTTTTTAATTTTAATATGTCTATCACAATGAAAAAAAGTATTTTGCCTCCTAAATTATGTGCTATGTACACTTTATTCTTAGTAGTTTGAAATCATATAAATTAATTCATAACATTTTGTAACAATACAAATCAATATTTTTATTAACTTTTCTATCCATTATTAACAGAAATAATAACAAATATGCAAAAGGAAATTACTCAAAATTAGAAAGTAGAAAGTAGAAACAGAACAAAAGTTGCAGCAACTACAAAACAAAGGGAATGAACTCAACGAAGATAAAAACAAAGCTGAAACAATGGAAGCCATTATTGTAGCAGCTACCTTCAACTATGGCCTCCAACTACGATGCCGAGCTGCAACGGAGGTCTTCACGCAGGTGCTATGGAGGCTACGCGATGTTGTTGTGGGCTCCAGCGAACGGCGTGACGCGGGTGAATGGCTGATGGAGGATGGTGTGATGGAGGCGTTGTGGAGGCACAGTGTATGGACGGCACAGAGAAGAGGTGTGTGAGTGGAACGTACTATTGATGGCTTTTGGTTAAGGCTCTCACCCTTTGTAGCTTCCTTTACTCTTTCGTTTAAGACCCTCTTCTTTCTTTCTCACCAGTTTGGTTCGTCCGGTTTGGCGATTTTCGAGCGATTTGAAGCAGTTAGCTTCTAGTTTTTAAAAATGGGATTTTTAAGCTAGATGTCTGGCCGATTCTCGATTAATTTTTTAGTTTAGGGATTAAACACATGAATCAAAGTTCGGGAGTATTATGTGTAACATCCCCCACTTTCTTAAGTGAAGTATAATAAAAATTTTGAATTATTTCTTTTAAGCAGTGTGAGAATTTCTCAGGCAGTGGTATATCCCGACAATCCTCACATTCAGAAATATAGGGTAGTATAACGCTGCCGTTAAAAATATGGCACTGCCATATGCTAAAAATTAGGAAATGATAAAAGTGTCCTTGTCAACTTTTGTTAACTGTAACATCCACCGTTTTTCGCCTAATTATTCGGTTTTATCGAATAATTGAGAATAAATACAATTCGGTTAGAAGTATAGGAGATTTCATAAAATTTTTATTGAAAATCGATTTATCGATTTAAAGGAAATTGGTAAGATTACGGTATTTTAAACTGTTGGAACCGGACCAATAGAATTCCAATTCTTTAACCCTACCTTGAGTGGCTGATAACTCAGCCACTTAATGCAAGAGAGTGGCTCCACTTTGGCCACAATCCATGGAGAGGCTTGGCTGAATTTCAGCCATACAAGATTCAACCAATCAAATGCCAAAGAAGCCAACCACCTCCTACACCTTTAATCAGATTTTTCCTCCCCTTTTTCACCTATTCAGACTGCACCTCCTCTCCTCTGCCCTAGCTCTCTCCTTCTCTTCTTCACTCACTCCATCAAACTATCAAGTTCAACCAGGTTTTGCTCATTCAAGCCCCAAAAATCAAGCCAAATCAAATATAACAAAGGTAGAGGTTTAATTCTTGCATTAATTTTGTGATCTTGGCTGGCTAAGGCTGGATTATTTTCCCACTCTTTGATGTATTGATTGAATGATTATGATGATGTATGACTGGTTATTGGCTGTTTATTTGGTTAAAACCGAATTGGAATCAAGAAAGAATGAAAATAGTAAGAGCTGAAGGGCTGGAGAACCAAAAACCCTCGACAGTCTATACAACGGAGTGTATGGCACTATCTACTGCTGATTAAATTCAATGAAACCATTTTTATATGAAACTAGAAATCTAGGGCTTTCCATACATATATCATATAAGGCTTTTGGATTCGTATTGAGAGAGTTATGAATTTTTGAATTTCGACCTAGGTTTTTGACTTTGATTTTGGGCAGACTGGGTTGTTCAGGGTAGAACTCACCCTATGCTACTTGAAAATGGATGATAGAAATCTTACACATGAGAGAATGTCCCATAAAAATTTCGAAATTAAATAAGGTCCCGTTTGCTTCCAGTGATCCAAGAAAGTTGCCCTATGTTCAAATCGGGCAAGAACAAGGTAGTTCAGGAAGGTCAAAATTCGGGGCTTATAACTTGAGACCTACTAATTCAAATGGAATAGAACTTTTTGTAAATGAAACTTAGGCCTATTAGCTTTAATATGAGACTAATTTTGTATGATTTGAATTAGTTTTTAATTTTTAGTGGATTTTTACTTTTAGGTGTCTGATTCTAGCCAGCCACTGGATAGGCTAGGATAAAACCTAAATATCTTGAGCTATAGTTATCCAAATTAGATGGGACCAAAGAGGTTAGAAAATATACACATAACACTTTAACATATCAAAATTGAGGTCCAAATGAGTTAAATAGAAATTATGGCTTGATTTAGAAAAACTGAGTTGGCTGACTATGTTGAGGCAGAAACTCTGCCTTAATGAGATTATTGTTACTATGAGTTCAATGTTAAAATATGTATGCAATGTTGTGATCTCTATGATAAATTGGTGTTCTGATGTACTGGCACTATTCATGGGGAAGCGGACATGTTTCGTTATGTTGCCGAAATTTCAGTAAAATCTATGCATAAGTTATGATATACATGTTATTACATGTGTATGTTCAAGAGAGCTATGAAAGCTATGATAAGAATTATGTTATTATGAAAATTTCATGCTACTTGGGCTAGCTCCAAATAAAAAGTTAAAGGGAATAGATTGGTGGGAAGGTCGGGGAAAGTAAACTCGGCATTCCTGTATAGGAACGAGCTCGATCTTGAAAAGCAGACTATTATTACCCAGGAGTCTAAATGGCCAAGAACTCCCAAGGGACCAAGTAATGGAAAATGATGAGAAGTAATGGAAAAGCTTATGAAGAAAGAGTCAAGAATGAGTTTGCCTGATTACATGAATGCATGATTTCATGGAATAGTTATGTTAAGATGTTTGCAGTTGTCTATTATGTTTATTTACTGCCATTTGTTCATTTATTCTATTTATTATTCCGTGAATCATTGTTAGTCATCTATTTTGGTTCTTATGTCAACTAAAGTAAAATTGAACCTTGCCTTGGACCAGACTTTTCCTTAAACTCATTAAAATGGATAGCCTAGTTTGAACACATGCTTTTAGAATTAAATAAAAACCGAGGCAACTGAGAATATATGTGATGTCAGATAACCATTAGACACGAGCCTTACTGAGAATTTCTTTAAATTCTCACCTCGTTCTGTATTTCCCGCATCATTCTCAGACGCTGGCGATGGACTCCATGGCCACCCTTTTCATTGAGATCCCAAATTTGCAGCTTCACCATGATCTAGTCCTAGATTCTCTGTATATAGCCGATTCTTGTAACTTCTGCCTTTACCTATTTAGCAATAGGAACTTTGCTGTCCCTCTATGTCATCTTGTTTTCGATCCTACAACTCCTTACATTGCCATCCCACTACACATGGCGCACCCACCTCCAGCTCCTCCTGCACCTGCAGCACATGCAGCTCCTACTGGCCTTGTACCAGAGTCACCTCTACAGGTGGTTCCAGATGTGCCACTTAGCTCAGAGAGTGACCCTTCCGAGGCCACCAGTTCATCACACTCTTCCTCCTCGAGACCCAATGCAGATTACTCTCCAGCCGGGCCTGGCATGGCCAACGGCTATCTGACGGAGTAGATCAGTCGCAAGAGATGTTGTACAGCATGATCCTCTTTTGACAGCACGTAGCTTTGGGTCATAGACTTACAGTAGGACTAGCAGTAGGTTTGAAATGTCCTCCGAGGACCCATGGGATCATTTTGACTGATACGGGTCTTATGTCTTTTTGGTACGCCGGCCCACTTATGTATTCCATTTTGAAACTCTGTACATAAACTGAAACAATGACTTCGATATATATATATATATATATATATATATATATATATATATATATATATATATATATATATATGCACGTATACAGTTGATGTTATTGTACTTATTCTTATCGTTTGTGATATTTTGTTAAGTTTCGTTACGCTCTTAGTATAGCAGTGCGCCGTTTTGTCTGTTTACAAAAAAAAAAAAAGAGATGAGATGCGACACGAATCATGAAAGGTAAGCAAAGTGTTAACACGGTAACACAGTCTACTAATTTCATGCTATGACTTAAGTATAACATTAAATTAGTAGGGTGTTACTTTTTTGGTATCAGAGCAGTTCATCCTAGCTAAGGCCTGAGGATTGGACTAACTATGCTTCGCGCATATTCTGTACTTTTAGCCGATAATATGCACCAGATCTTGCCTGCACAATTGAGATATAGTTGTGCATGTGTATGAAGTGCCTGACCGTGTGAGCTGTTATTTACTAGCACATTAGACTTAGTATTGAGCATGATCAACTCAATAACTTTTGTTTTGTGTGCTCAGAACTTAATGGCTTTCGGAAGGCGAGGCAGACCATGTGCAGAACCCGCTTAAGAGGATCCGACTGATTTTATGGCCATAATGCGAGAAATGGCTCACGCAATACGGGAGCAAGCCGTGGTAGCTCACCAGATGATGGAGCAGCTAGGCAGACGACTTGAGGCAAGCTGTGGAGGAAACCTTCATGGCCCAGGAGTTGACCTAGACTATCTCAAGTTTGCTGAGTTCAGAAAGGCAAATCCGCCAAGCTTCCAAGGGGCGTATGACCCTGATAAAGCTAACGAATGGATCAAAGTCATGGAGAAGACTTTCTCTGTCCTGGATTGCTCGGATCATCAAAAGGTGACCTTTGCCACTTACATGCTCGAAGTAGACGCCGAGTTTTGGTGGAACGGCATTCGAAGATTGTTCGAAGAATCTCAGACGGCAGTCACCTAGACGATGTTTGGGGATGTATTTTACCAGAAGTACTTTCCGGCTTCCGTTCGAAATGCCAAGGAACTTGAGTTTATGCAGCTTCGTCAAGGAAACCAGACAATATCTGAATACATTGCCAAGTTCGAAGAGCTGTGCAAATTTTCCACGATTTATCAGAGGAACCCAGATGAAGCTTGGAAGTGCGTTAAATTTGAAGGAGGGTTACGAGAAGACATTTTTACCGCAATAGGGCTAATGGAGATTAGGGATTTTCCCACGTTAGTGAACAAATGCCGACTTGTAGAGGATTGTAACTTGAAATTAGCTGCAGCCAGGGCATTTGGTGGAAATTTTAAGAGGGGTTGGCCTCACAGGGCTTAAGATTTAAGCCCAACCTACCACAACAGAGGAGATTTTCCGCCGGCAGGCAACAAAGGCAACCAGCCTCAAAGGCCTTTTCCAAATCCAGCTTGCACAAAATGCGGTAAGAATCATGGCGATTAGCCGTGTTTGGCAGGCCAGAATGTCTGCTACGGATGTGGCAAGCCAGGCCACAAAATTTATGAGTGTCTAACCAGGAATCCATCACAGCCTCCTTGACCCCAACGTCAAGAACGGGTCTTTACAATGAGCACAGAAGAAGCTAACAAGTCTGAAGGACTAATTCAAGGTACCTGTGACATGGACAGTGAGACTCTAATTGTACTCTATGATTTGGGTGCTTCACATTCGTTTATTTCTCATAACTATGTGGCTGTTTTGTAATTGCCAATTTCTGAATTACCTTATGATCTACTGGTTTCTACTCCTACCAATGGACCTATTAGAACTAGTCCAATGTGCATCAATGTTCCTCTTCGAATTGAGGGTAGGACCTTTGCCGCCAATTTGATTTGTCTCCCTCTGTCTGGTCTTGATGTAATTCTGGGCATGGATTGGCTTTCTGCCAATCGAGTCGTACTTCATGGCTCTGATAAGATAGTGGTACTCCCCTCTGTCTCACTTTCTAAATCCCAAACTGCAACACTCTTCTATCTGAACTCTTTTGGGTCAAAGAATCAAGGATATATCCTCTGGTCAGCTAATGTGACAGAAGCTGAGCAGGAACTAGAAAAGATCCCGGTTGTTAAGAACTATTCGGATGTTTTTCTAGAGGATATTCCTGAATTCCCCTCGGAGAGAGAGATTGAGTTTACCATTGAGTTGGTTCCAGGTGCGGGACCAATATCTATAGCTCTGTATCGATTGTTACCTATGGAGCTGACGAAACTAAAAAGACAAATCAAAGAGCTTTTAGAAAAAGGATTCATACGGCTAAGTGCATTGCCATGGGGAGCTCCGGTCTTGTTGGTCAAAAAGAAAGATGGAAGCATGCGCTTATGCATAGATTATAGGCAGCTGAACAAAGTGATAATTAAGAATAAATATCCACTACCAAGGATTGATGATCTCATGGACCAACTACAAGGTGCAACGGTATTCTCCAAGATCGACTTGCATTCTGCATATCATCAAATTCGACTTCAGGAACAAGATATCGCTAAGATAGCTTTTCGAACTCGTTACGGACACTATAAGTATACCGTGATGTCGTTTGGACTGACGAACGCACTAGTAGTATTCATGGATTACATGAATCGAATATTTCGCCCATATCTAGACAAATTTGTAGTGGTCTTCATCGACGATATACTTGTCTACTTGAAGACGAAGCAAGAGTATGCGGAACACTTACAGCTAGTTCTGCAAATTTTAAGAGAAAAGAAACTCTATGCTAAATTATCCAAATGTGAATTTTGGATGAAGGAGGTAAAATTTCTCGGTCACGTAGTGTCCTCTGGAAGAATCTTTGTAGACCCCAGCAAAGTAGAAGCAATTCTAAACTGGGAAAGACCGACCACAGTCTTTGAAGTCAGAAGTTTTCTGGGCTTAGCTGGATATTACAGGCGATTCGTTAAGGATTTTTCTTGAATAGCCTTGCCCTTCACCAAGCTAACCTGAAAGAATGTTCCATTTGAGTGGACGCCGGAGTGCGAACAGATTTTTCAGGATCTGAAGGAAAGGTTGACTACGACACCAGTGTTAGCCTTGCCAGACCCTCATGAACCATTTGAGGTCTATTGTGATGCTTCCAAACAAGGGTTAGGGTGCGTGTTGATGCAAACCAGAAAGGTGGTCGCGCATGCCTCCAGGCAATTGAAGCCACACGAAAGGAACTATCCTACTCATAACCTCGAATTAGCAATAGTAGTATTTGCTTTGACGATATGGAGATATTACCTGTATGGAGTGAGGTTCGAGGTCATTTCTGATCATAAGAGTTTGAAGTATCTCTTTGATCAGAAGGAATTAAACATGAGGTAGCAGAGATGGATGGAACTCCTTAAAGACTATGAATTTGAATACCACCCGGGTAAGGCAAATATTGTGGCAAATGCATTGAGTAGGAAATCATTGACCATAGCCTGGTTGATGATTAAAGAGACGGAGCTTATTGAAAGCTTCCGAAATCTTAATTTGGGAATCCTTACAACTCCTAAGACCCTTCAGTTACACCAAATTAAGATAACCAGTAGCTTTAAGGACCAGATTCGGCAAGCACAGCAGTAGGATACTAACTTTCAACATATGATTAATCTCGTGCAATCAGGGAAACTAACAGGTTTTGCCCAAGATAAAGAAGTCACAACAGAGTGTGTGTTCCCGAAAGGAACAATCTTCGAAGAAGAATCTTTGAAGAAGCACATAAAGGCGAATTCGTTGTACATCCTAGCATAACTAAAATGTATCAAGACCTCAAGAAAATGTTTTGGTGGCCGGGCATGAAGTCAGATGTGGCAAGCTTCATGGGTAAGTGCTTGGTCTGTCAGAAGGTGAAAGTAGAACATCAAAAGCCTTTTGGGATGTTACAACCCTTGGAAATCCCTGAGTGGAAGTGGGAGAGTATCTCCATGGATTCTATAATGGGGTTACCAAGGACGTCAATGGGATATGATGCTATATGGGTCATTGTGGATAGATTAACCAAATCTGCTCATTTCCTACCCATCCGAGCAAATTACCCGTTGGAGAAATTGGCGCAATTGTATATCCAAGAAATTATCAGGCTACATGGTATCCCTTCAACTATTATCTCTGATCGAGACCCAAGGTTTACCTCACGGTTTTGGGGAGCTTTACAAAAGGCATTCGGTGCAAAGTTGTGTTTAAGCACTGCATATCACCCGCAAACAGATGGCCGAACTGAAAGGACAATTCAAACCTTGGAAGATATGCTACGAGCTTATATAAAGGAGGGTGGTAATGTAACATCCACCGTTTTTCACCTAATTATTCGGTTTTATCGAATAATTGAGAATAAATACAATTCGGTTAAATAATTATTTAGAATTAATTGGTTAGCAATTAATTGAGTTTAGATATGAGGGAATTAAGTTAGAAGTATAGAAGATTTCATAAAATTTTATTGAAAACCGATTTACCAATTTAAAGGAAATCGGTAAGATTACGGTATTTTAAACTGTCGGAACAGGATCAATAGAATTCCAATTCTTTAACCCGACCCTGAGTGGCTGATAACTTAGCCACTTAATGCAAGATAGTGGCGCCACTTTGGCCACAATCCATGGAGAGGCTTGGCTGAATTTCAGCCATACAAGATTCAACCAATCAAATGCCAAGGAAGCCAACCACCTCCTACACCTTTAATCAGATTTTTCCTCCCCTTTTTCACCCATTCAGATTGCGCCTCCTCTCCTCTACCCCAGCTCTCTCCTTCTCTTCTTCGTTCACTCCATCAAACTATTGAGTTCAACCAGGTTTTGCTCATTCAAGCCCCAAAAATCAAGCCAAATCAAATATAACAAAGGTAGAGGTTTAATTCTTGCATTAATTATGTGATCTTGGCTGGCTGAGAGTGGATTATTTTCCTAATCTTTGATGTATTGATTGAATGATTATGATGATATATGACTGGTTATTGGCTGTTTGTCTGGTTAAAACCGAATTGGAATCAAGAAAGAATGAAAATAGGAAGAGCTGAAGGGCTGGAGAACCAAAAACTCTCGGCAGTCTGTACAATGGAGTGTACAGCTCTACCTACTGCCAATTAAATTCAATGAAACCATTTTTATATGAAATTAGAAATCTAGGGCTTTCCATACATATATCATATAAGGCTTTTGGATTAGTATTGAGAGAGTTATGAATTTTTGAATTTCAACTTAAGTTTTTGACTTTGATTCTGGGCAGACTAGGTTGTTCAGGGTAGAACTCGCCCTATACTATTTGAAAATGGATGAAACTAACTTTGTTAGAAATATTACACATAGAAGAATGTCCCATAAAAATTTTGGAATTAAATAAGGTCTCGTTTGCTCCCAGTGATCCAAGAAAGTTGCCCTATGTCCAAACTGGGCTAGAACAGGGCAGTTCAGGAAGGTCAGAATTCTAGGCTTATAAATTGAGCCCTGCTAAGTCAAATGGAATGAAAATTTTTGTAAATGAAACTTAGCCCTGTTAGCTTTAATATGAGATCAATTTTGTATGATTTGAATCAGTTTTTGATTTTTACTGGATTTTTACTTTTAGGTGTCTGATTCTGGCCAGCCACTGGGTAGGCCGGAATAAAACCTAAATATCTTGAGTGATAGTTATCCAAATTAGATGGACCAAAGAGGTTAGAAAATAGACACATAACACTTTAACTTACCCAAAATTGAGGTCCAAATGAGTTAAATAGAAATTATGGCTTGATTTAGAAAAACTAGGTTGGCTGACTATGCTGAGGCAAAAACTCTGCCTTAATGAGATTATTGTTACTATGAGTTCAATGTTAAAATATGTATGCAATGTTGTGATCTCTATGATAAATTGGTGTTCTGATGTACTGACACTATTCATGGGGAAGCGGACACGTTCTGTTATGCTGCCGAAATTTCAGTAGAATGTATGCATAAGTTATGATATACATGTTATTACATGTGCATGTTCAAGAAAGCTATGAAAGTTATGATAAGAATTATGTTATTATGAAAATTTCATGCTACTTGGGCTAGCTCCAAATAAAAAGTTAAAGGGAATAGATTAGTGGGAAGGTCGGGGAAAGTAAACCCGGCATTCCTGTATAGGAATGAGCTCGATCCTAAAAAGCAGACTATTACCCAGGAGTCTAAATGGGCAAGAACTCCCAAGGGACCAAGTAATGGAAAATGATGAGAAGTAATGGAAAAACTTATGAAGAAAGAATCAACAATGAGTTTGCATGATTGCATGAATGCATGATTTCATGGAATAGTTATGTTAAGATATTTGTAGTTGTCTATTATGTTTATTTACTGTCATTTGTTCATTTATTCTATTTATTATTCTGTGAATCATTATTAGTCATCTATTCTGGTTCTTATGCCAACTAAAGTAAAATTGAACCTTGCCTCGGACCAGACTTTTCCTTAAACTCATTAAAATGGATAGCCTAGTTTGAACACATGCTTTTAGAATTAAATAAAAACTGAGGCAACTGAGAATGTATGTGATAGATAACCACTAGACACGAACCCTACTGAGAATTTCTTTAAATTCTCACCTCATTCTACATTTCCTGCATCATTCTCCGACACTGGCAATGGACTCCACATCCACCCTCTTCATTGAGATCCCAGATTTGTAGCTTCACCACGATCTGATCCTAGATTCTCTGTATATAGCCGGTTCTTGTAACTTCCGTCTTTACCTATTTAGTAATAGGAACTTTGCCGTCCCTCTACATCATCCTGTTTTCGATCCTGCGACTCCTTACATTGCCATCCCACTACACATGGCGCACCCACCTCCAGCTCCTTCTGCACCCGTAGCACATGCAGCTCATGCTGACCCTGCACCAGAGTCACCTTTGCAGGCGGTTCTAGATGTGCCACTTAGCTCAGAGAGTGACCCTTCCGAGGCCATCGGCTCATCACACTCTTCCTCCTTGGGACCCAATGCAGATTACTCTCCAGTAAGACTGGGCATGGCCAATCTATCGGCCAGAGTAGATCACCGCGAGGAGACATTGTACAGCATGATCCTCTTTTGACAGCACGTAGCTTTGGGTCATAGACTTACAGTAGGACTAGCAATAGGTTTGAAATGTCCTCTGAGGACCCATAGGATCATTTTGATTGATACGGACCTTATGTCTTTTTGGTACGCCAGTCCACTTATGTATTCTATTTTCAAACTCTGTACATAAACTGAAGCAATATATATATATATATATATATATATATATATATATATATATATATATATATATATATATATATATATATATATATATATATATGCACGTATACAGTTGATGTTATTATACTTATTCTTATCTTTTATGATATTTTGTTAAGTTTCGTTACGCTCTTAGTATAGGTCAGCCACAGGAAACATTGTACTGCGTGACCCTCTTTTGACAGCACGTAGTTTTGGGTCATAGACTTACAGTAGAACTAGCAGTAGGTTTGAAATTCCTCTGAGGACCCATAGGATCATTTTGACTGATACGGGCCTTATGTCTTTTTGGTACGCTGGCCCACTTATGTATTCCATTTTGAAACTCTGTACATAAACTGAAGTAATGGCTTCTAATATATATATATATATATATGCACGTATACAGTTGATGTTATTGTACTTATTCTTATCTTTTGTGATATTTTGTTAAGTTTCATTACGCTCTTAGTATAGCAGTGCGTCGTTTTGTCTGTTTACAAAAAAAAAAAAAGATGAGATGCGATACAAATCATGAAAGGTAAGCAGAGTGTTAACACGGTAACACAGTCTACTTAATTTCATGCTATGACTTAAGCATAACATTAAATTAGTAGGGTGTTACATTAACTGCAATTTTGCTCATAAGTTGTAGAAATTGTACTTTAACTCCAAGTGAATATTTCCATAATAACCCCAGAATTTTTCATAAAATGACATTTATATCCCTACATCGGTAGAATTAGCAAAATGGGGTTTTAAAAGAAGCAGAATCACGTGGTGAAATCGTAAAAGTTTAAATCTTTATCGATTGGGCCATGGAGGCAGTCTGTGAAATGACGTGAGGTGCCCCTGGACTTGCTCAAAATTATGGACATACCATTAGCCACGGAAAATAGAAGATAGAAAAGCTCTAAATTTGCAAGAACGATTATTTCACGTTGACAAACAATTTATTCGATCTTATTGACTAAGTAGGGTTAATTAGAAGTTAATTAGATGTTAATTAGAGGGATTAGGCTTAGGAACAATTAGAATAGAGACATAGAAATTCTCTTAGAGTCATTTAGTAAAGTTTTGCCGATTTGAAGAAAATCGGCGAAAATTCAGTATTTTAAACCGTCAGGATCAAATCAGTAGAATTTTCTATTAGAAACCCTCATTTAAGTGGCTGAAATTTAGTCACCCCTACCACATATGAGTGGCGCCAAGCGTTGCTCAAGATAGTGGAGAAACTTGGCCTTACCTCCACTGGATTTTTATCATTTTTTGCCTAGTTGTTTGATTTTCATCGAATAATTGGGATTAATTAGGATTTGATTAAGCATTCACTTAAAACCAATTAAATATGATCTAGAAAGATTAGGCTTGATGGAATTAGATTAGAACCATAGGAAACCTCATAGGACTTTTCTAAAACCATTTTACCGATTTGAAGGAAATCGGTAGAATTTCGATATTTTAAACTGTTAGAACCGGACCAATAGAAGTTATACTATGAGAACCTTATGATGGAGGGTCAAGATTTAGCCAAAACATCCCTACAAGTGGCGCCTTAATTAGCCATAAAAGAGGGAAGCCAAGCGAAATTTGAATGAGGATTGAAGTTCACCAATCAAAAGCCAACTTCCTTCATAAGTTTTCATTTTTTTTTCTTCCTTCCCCCTTTATATTTTCGGTCTCCCCATAAGAAGTGTAGACCAGCCCTCATTTTCCCACTTTCCTTCATCTTCTTCCATTTCCTCTCATCCCCAAGCTCAAGCCCCAACCATCAACTTCACTCCAAGATCAAGTTCCATCAAGATTTCACACCACCAAGGTAGGAAGGGTCCCTTGTTTATCTATGATTCTGATGTTATCTTGAATGACGATGATGAATTAAGGTTGGTTTAATGTGTATATATGAGTTTGAATTAAAGATTGGATGGATTGATTTAAGGAAAACATGAATTTAAGAAGAATTCAAGAAGCTGTTAGGGTGTTTCCCTCAATGGTCTATACGGCGAAGTGTACAGCTCTGCCTAAATCCATTTAAATTTGATATATCTATTTTTATATGAAACTAGACATTTAGAGATTTCCATACATATAAAAAATAAGACCATTGGATTAGTATAGAATTAGTTATGAATTTTTGAAGTTTAACCTAGAAATCTGGATTCTTATCCGGGCAGTATGAGTTGAGAAAGGCATAACTCGCCATACACAACTCCAAATTAAGTGAACCTAAGGTTGTTTGAAAGATAACATGGAAGGGAACATCCCATAAAAATTTCAAAACCACATTCATTGCAATCTGTTCCTAGCACGCTAATGAAATTGACTTAAGTTTAAACCGGGCTGAAATAGGGTAGTCCAGTAGGGTCAATTTTTGGGACTCATAACTCAAAATATACTCATGGAAATGACATAAAAATTAATTTATTTAAAAGCTTGTTCTGTTAGCTTCAATTTGATATAAATTTCTTATGATTTTACCTAGATTTCTATTTTTAGTGAATTTTCACTTATAAGAGCGCAATTCTAGCTAAGAATAGGATAGCTTGAGGAAAAATACTTATATCTTGAGATATACAAATCAAAATGAGATGAGACTAAAATGATTGGAAACTAGATACGTAACGCTATGACATATTCAAAAATTAGATTTAAATGAGTTGAATTGAAATAAGAGTGGAGTATACCAAACTTGAGCAGAACAGGGGAGAATAAACCAAAAACCCTATTGATGCTTGAATTGAAATTGATGAATGATGCTATGAATATATGTATATATTTGCTAGTCCATATTGAATTGCAAGTTTGTACAATTGTACTGGTTGTCTGGCACTATTCATAGGGAAGCAGACTCGATCCGTTATGCTGCCGAATTTTCGGCAGAAATTTATGAGAACTTATGCTATGGGTGATTATGCCTTAAATATATTTATATTCATATGTCATGTTCATGTACGTCACGCATGCAAGGATAATTAGAATATGGTATGGAAGTAAGGTAAGAGATATATCCATGAATGCTCAAAGCATCCACATGCATGATAAGAGATAGAAAGAAAAGGATAATAAGAACTTGCAAGAGGAACGTACCAAACTACCATTTGAGGCATGGCATAAACCCAGCTAGTGTGGGCCAAAGCGGTACTGTCTAAGACTTGGGCCAGCCCTCGACCAGATTTAAGGGGAATAGACTAGTGTGAGGGTAGAGGAAAGTAAACCCGTCACTTATGTATAGGTATAAGCTCGGACCTAAAAAGCAGGCTATTACCTAGGGGTGAGAAAGGCCATTCACCTCCAGGGGATCAAGTACAGAAAAGAGCAAGATCAAGTTGCAAATTAAAGAAAGATACGAATTAAGTCAAGTGAACTTGCATACAGACAAGTACAAGCATCTTTATATGTATCTTCAATTATCCCATTAAGTCATAATATTATTAAGATTCTTGTTGAAGCATATTGCACCATACGTATTTCTATGTTTGTCATATAATATGGCAAGTGGTTGTTAAGACAAAACCCGCTTCGAGAAAGATGTTTCTCACTTAAAATTGAACCGTTGTTTGCGTATATGTGCTCATATTTTCGTAATAAACCGAAGCGGTTGGAATGTTTATAATGGCACTGTATGAGAATAATTCATGTTTACCTACTAAGAATCTTAGGTTCTCACTGCCTGCTTGTATGTTTTTCTTTTCTATAAACATTTCAGCACCTAAGTTGGAAATCAAGTGCGAGACAGAGTATTGGGACATTTTCCGAGCAAGACTCGGGCGCAAACTAGACCAAGCGACTATTGGAGCTAGCTAGTGACTAATTGAAAGCAAGTTCTGTGTATTATATTAGTTACAATTTCTTTTAGAATTATAATTATTTTATCCTCTATGTATCAAATACGATGAAGTTTATGAACTATTAGTTAGTAATAAAGTGTGCAGTTAAAGGGCCATGTGTTATATTTTCCATATTTTAAAGCTTTCTTACCATAGTGACACCCCTTTAATATAACTTCATGACTTGAGCATGACTTATATAATAAAGGGTGTTACATTATGTACATATTTTCCATTTAATTAACAGAAATTTAACAAAAGGCTAAAATGCACATTTTGGAAAATTCAGTAATTGATTTGCATCTTTTTAATCATCTATAAATAAAATTCATATGACTTATAGTTCAAAGGATAAAATATTTTTTCTTTCCTTATATTATATATAAATTACTGATCTTTTAAAAATACTTAGTTATGTATTACAAACTAATATAAATGTAACTTATTCAGTAACTTGTAACGTAGGTTCATGCTGTGAATATAATGTTTTCAAATTTTTTATTCATATCAAATTTTGGGCCTTTTGGTCTTCCATTCAAACTATCCTTTGTTTCGTGGAAAACTAAAAGACTTGTGGCATCAACATGTTTAATGACAATATTGTACTAAAAAATAACTTTTAAAACAAATATTGCCACAATTACTTATAGTGCCACAGGTTTGGAAATGAGGGGGAAAAAGCGACAAGGAGTGAGGGCATTTTGATAATTTTAGTAGGTTAAGTTAAAGCAAATTAAAAAAAAAAAGAATAAAATAAGAGGTGAGTAGTGAGCCATTGTACCCCCAAACCGCACATTCTACCCTTTTTTTTCTATCTCCCTACTCAACCCCACCTCCCACACTTTCCTTTCTTCCATTTTTCTTCCTCTTCACCATCAAAGCTCCTTCTTCTTCCTTTTGTGTCAACAAATCTTGACACCCTTAAGCTTGCAAAGGTTGAGGTGAGTCTCTAACATCAAATATCCTTCTCTTGGGTAAACTCTAGATTTTTCTCAAAACTAGTGAGAAATAACAAAATAGTGGATGAGTAAATATTTAAGGGTTTGAGTAGAAATCTAGTGAGTTAGAAGCTTAAACACTAACAGATTTTAGTAGGTAAGTCTAACTTCAGTTTCACTTTAATTCTTAGGAACCCTAGAGCTTACAAAATGGGGATTTTGCTCAATAGGCTTACTAATTGTTAAATTATCTTCAAATAAATTATCTAGACTTGTCAAGAATATTTGTGTTAGTTAGATTCCTTGGAGATTGTGCTAGTTGCTCCTTCTAGAGCTGTTGGAGGGTAACTCAATTGGTTCCTCTTTATTATGAGTAGATATTTACTTAATGGCAATGTTTTAAATTTAATTTCGTGGGAGAACCTAATTTGTTAAAGTTAATGAGTTTACTTTATGTTATTTGATTTATTTAGTTAGCTATTTTGACTAGTTACTTTCCTATCCATGATGACAATTAAATTTTGGTTTTGATGATTGGTTTAGGAATATTGTTAGCATTCTTTGTTACTTTTATAAACTTATAATTTTATTGTATCTTATTTCATTTTAAGATAAAATGATTTATGAGAATTGTTACTTTCAAGAATAGAATATATAGTTGATTATTTATGGATTTGAATGTTGTATTCTACTATAAGTTGTTTTGGGAAAATTATGAGGGGTTTTATGTTTAAACACCCTCACTTTAGTGAAGGGATATAACGGCATAACCACTTGCTGTAGCAAAGAGATGTAAGGGCATTACCGCTTACCGTAGTTAAGATATATAACGCCCTATGTGCATATAGTATATTTGTTGAGATAAAGGGTGAAGGGACGCTAATTATGAGACTATATCAGGTGATGCGAAGCCTCTAATTTGAGATATCACGAAACTTGTGATTAAATGGGTTGAGATTACACCCCAAATGATTTAGTTATTTCCATGCAACCCTCATGGAGTATTTATTTAAAGTCATGAAATATTTTATTTTGTGTTATGTTGAGAAGAATGATTTATAAAAAATATTAAGAAGGTATACTGAGGACTATGAAGTTTTTATTTATGAGTTTCTATTTATAAAATAGACATATGAATGAGTTTCTAGTTATAAAGATATCAAGAAAGCATAGAATTGATGAGCTATCATTCCTACTAATTTCTTATAGTGATTGTGTGATCATTAAGTTATTTTCTTTTATTTTAAAAGTTTGTGCATGTTTTGGTTTCTACTTCTTGTCCACTTAGTTTATATGCCCTTATTGAGTCTATATGACTCACCCTTTATATATTATTATATTTGTAGGTTACTAATTGTATTTGTTTGTGACCTAGGCAATTGGCTGATATTGTCAGTGTGCTTTCAAAACGTGTCTGGATGTTGGTCCAGTTGGTCTACTCGACCGACCTATGCCATGATTGTTGAATGCCTACTCTTGGCTGAGCGACATCCTCTACCCTGCTTCTAACCTCCAACCCTTACATGCCCTAATACAAAGGGTCCTTCCGACCAACCGATCTCTGTAGGCCCCACCACAGGGTGTAACACCCTAATAAATCCATATTACGCTTAAGTCGTATTACGGCGTTTTATTAGTTGTTACTTATGCTCGTGGAAAAACTAAACTTCACTTGAAATTAAATTACGCGGAAAATACACTAAATTTTTTTTTTGAAATATGTCATCGCTTTTGGAAAGTAAAGCCTTGTGCGAGAAAATAGCGGTAAACGAGCGTATCACAAAGATTTCGGTATCAAAAGGAAGGAACAAGAGATAAATCATAATATCATGCATGCAAACTACAACATCAGTCACATAATTATAATTATCCTCATAATATCTAACAAATACATAAAAGGGAACTCATGGTCCTGCCATGGCCCCAAAATATCAAAAGTACAAGTCTGACAAGGTTTAATACAAAATGAAATACAACAGATAAGGAACACAAAATAAAAATAGACCCATGTAGACGTCTGCTGGCTTCCCTGCCCTTTCCGTGCTTTTGATCAAATGGGCTCAAGTCCTCGAATACCTAGTCCCCCTCGCTCCTCGGCCTCGGGGGACGAAAGGAGTACGGATAATATGCGGGCGCCAGCTGCTCACATCGACGCGGCGGATGCGATGGCCAGGGGTGTAGCGGCCCGCGAAGAACGCCTCGGAGGTCCTCCTCGATCGTCGGGTGATACAGGGAGCGGTGGCGAAGGCTGCTGCGACTCTAGGGTGGCCGTCGACCCGCCGATCACGGGGACCTCCGGTAGTGGCATGGGCTCGGCTGCGGGTAGACCTGGAGACATTGGCTCCATCTCATCTCGGGCAAGGGCTCAAGCGGGAAATCCCAAGGACCTAGCGGCTGTCCAAGGTGTGCCGATGATACGTCTACAGGGGCAGGCGGGATCTCTGGCTCCTCTTGCTCAAAAACTCGACCCAGGTAGAAGTATGTGCGGACTATTGTGGTGGTCGTGGCCACAATAGCGTGGGCGCCCTCATCATAGGCCCACTCATGGTGGGGAGACTCCATGCTCCACTCCACGGGTTGCGCCATGAGTATCTGGTGACGAGACGGAAAACAACTATGGTGAGAAATAAAATTTCTCAGTAGGACTCGACCCTGACACCTAAGTGTCATCATCGTCGTCCCAGCCACTTCGGTTTTATCAATGAAAATTGTGAGCATTCAATAGATTCAATTATTTGATTTTCGAAAACATTACTGCCCGAAGTGGATTCAATTTTTAGTACTTATTCTCGTTGTAGTAACAATATCGTGGTATACATAAAAGCTTGTATGGCTATTCATAACATACATAAACATGTTGAGAGTTATACTCTTTACTTGGGTTGGACCGAAGTCCCTTTCTTTCCTTAACTTGACTTATCTTAAGTCCTTTCTTTCCAACCACTAAATATAAGTGGTAATGAGCTCATACCGTGACCGTCGCCACCATAAAATTTTGGTACTTATACTAGCTGGGTCATGCAATGCCTCATGTAAGCCCTATCCCCTATACTCACACTAGCTGGGTCATGCCATGCCTCATGTGAGTCGTGGGTGAGGGGAACTTAAATTAGGTCACTTTCCCTTTTGAAGGATCACACTTTATTGAATATTTTCTTATTAAACTTATGAAGCAAAATATTTCTAAGTCCACAATTTCTATAAAATTTCGGCAGCATAACGGCTAGACTGAAGCTTCCCAAAATTTTGCTAAACAGAATACCAGTATCACAGCATCATATCATATCATCATCATCATATCATCATTATCACATCGTCATCATAACATCATGCTTGCAACATAAACATAGGCATATTTTCAAGCAAAGTTTTATGAGGTTAGCTTAGTAAATTTGGTGCACGCTTTTAATTTAGGTTACCTCTTGGGTGTCCTCTTTTAATTGTTGTAGGGCCAATTTTAGCTAGTATACTTTTTGATACTTTTTAAGTTGAGTTATGAAGGTTTTCTAATACTTAGTATAAGGGTATTAATGTCTTAAAGCTTATTCTTCATTAACCTTTAACTTTTACCCTAACCAGTTTTACTTTTAGAGTGGGGCAGTAACTTCAAAAATTCACCATAATTTCATCTTTCACTCTTTTGTTTCAAATTTTGGTATGCTTACACTTCTCTGAGTCTATTTTTAAACAAAAGAAACCCCACTCAAAAATTCATTTTGTTGCTTGAGTTATGCATATTTTATTCTGACTGTTCAGACTTGAAAGTTCATCTCGGGTCAGTGACTTTTAACATTTACTGTGAACTCCTCACAAGGAATCTGACAAAACTGTTTTATGCGGATGTTCCTCTATGTCTTAGCTTTGCAAAAAACTTGGTCCCACTCAAAAATGTTATGTATAGCTTGAGTTATACACGTTTTATTACCTACTGCCCGGATAGAAACCCATCCAGGAACAGTAGACTTTAAAAATTCATATCTCTCTCATCTTAAGGCTCTTGCATATTTTATATGTATGAAAAGCTCTTTGAGTCTAATTTCATAGAAAATTAGTTTCATTGCATTTTGAGCTTTATAGAAATAAATATACCGAACGCCTTACAGACTGCCAGAATTCCAGATTAACCCGGTTTTAAGTTTTACATAACAAACTTGTGGGAATGTTGCTATACCACTTTAAATCACCATTTTTATGTTTTATCTCATTACCATATCCAAAGTTTCAGTCACCAAATCAATATTTTACCACAAAATAGAGCAAGATACATAAAACCATCATGCCACATAATCTCATTTCAAAACAACACTTTCAACAAGGCAAGAAAAACCCATAGGGAAAAAGTATGGTCATGAGACCTTGGAGCAAGCTTTATAACCACCTAACTATAAAAAGATTAGGGGTTCTAAAACTTGAAAAAAAAACACATGGAGGAGAAGGATAGAGTCACTACCAAAAGAGTTTTTCTTAGAAGCTTGGAAGATGAAGTGGTTGGAGATGGCCTCCTTCCTCTTGAGCTAGCAAATGGGGGCTAAATGAGTGTTTGTTTTGCTCTACCAAGGACCAAAGAATGTGATCCTTGATAAGTTAGTGAGGGTGGTGATAGGAGATGAGGGTGATGGTGGTGGAAAAGTGATGACTTAGAGTAGGAAAACAAGAAGAACAAGAAGAAGAGTAGGAAGAACAAAGAGAGGTTTAGAGAGAGGTGAGAGCTTTGTGTGTATTCTTGAGAGAGGAAATGAAAAATGAATGGAGGAGAGAGGGAGGGCTGAAGGTGGCGCATAAGGTGGGAGGAAAGGTGATGTGATTTTTGCTTCTTACACAAGCTAGGGAGTGGGAAAAACCATAGGGCAAAAGGGAGTGTTGTGTTTCCTTTGAGTCTTGGTACTTGGGTAAAAGACTTTGTAGTGTTTTTGTCAAATGGTTAAAAGCATGAGCTATCTTAAGATTGGCATTGAATGATTGTGATCACTCCAAGTGTCACAATCTTGATGAAGGAGAGTACAACTCTTGTCATGACTTAAGGGATCTACTAACATGGACTCTTGATCTAGTGGTGTATGATAAGAAGGCAATTGAATGGTTAGATGTAGCTCTTGCTTTGACCAAACTTGCAAACAATAATTAAAGGGAAGTTTCTACATCTTTATGATTGTTACACTTATCTACATGTTAATTAATTCAATTGGTTCAATTATGCCACTAATACATTTTTATCGAAAAGGATTTTTCCTCCTTAATTATGTAAAGAAGATGTGAAGGTTAATATGATTAGGATGTGATACTTATATGCTCTTAGTTAATTAGGTTTGGATCGCCTTGATTTTATGTTCTAAGTCATGAATTAATAAGGATTGGGCAATTAGGCTTTTAATTGTAACTTTTAATGCCTTAAGCTTCAATTGTTGACTTGCCTTTAATTTACTAAGCCCTTACTCTCGACATTAGCCGATTAGTTCTCAATTAATCGCTAATCCCTCTAATTAGCCAGGAACACCGAGCTAATTAACTTAGGTAAAAATGGGGATGTTACACAGGGGGCATACATTACCATATTTACTTACATCTACATCCTTAACAGAATCCTTTTCTCTACCCCCAATCCATTAGAGATTTCTTCCCTTAGACCTTTCCCCTAATCATAATGATACCAAGCCCTATATATATTCCCTTCTTCCATAAGAGAAAGGTAAGACATTCCAAGCATAAAACACTAGCCTATCCTACCTTAGAGCACAAGATTGGAACATTTTGGTGCTGTCTATGAGAAAACATAAAATCTCTCCTACTCCACTCTAAACACTGCAATCAACACGTGGGTCACCATTTTTCATAGTAGATATGCACAACATGCAACACTCTCAAAATCCTAACCTTCACAACTCCACTCGGAAAAACACTGCTCGCAACCATAGGACAAAAAACACCCTCATCCCTACTACCACTCCAGAGTAAGGTCTCACCGAGAACATGGATGCAAACCCTAACCCTGACCCTAACCTTAATACTAGCATTCCTAACCTGTTGTTGATGTTATTCTCATAACCCTACAAGATATGCAGCAGCAGATTGATCGGTTACAAAACAACAACCAGAATTTTGATAATCATACAGAGTCTCAGCCATCACCTCATGACCCCACTCACCATTCAAGTCATCCCAACCACGCACAGTCGGCAACTAGCCATCACCCTAGTCGTCCGTTGACTGAGTTCATCATGTCTAAACCTATACTTTCGTACTACCGACCTCCAATTCATTTGAAGTTTTACGATGGGACCACATATCCACATAGTCATATTGTTGCATTCAAGAATGCAATGCTCATCTCCGATGACTCGGATGCCATTGCTTGTAAGGCCTTTCTAGCCACACTAAGTAAAGCTACCCAGTAGTGGTTCTCTTTTTTGCCCCCTCAATTAGTTAGGGATTTCTCTAAGCTCATAGAGAAATTCTTGAACCACTTCATTATTAGCCGTGCCCATCAAAAACTATGTGCAGCCTCTACAGCCTCAACCAAGGGGATTCTAAATCTCTCAAAGACTTCATCGAAAGATTTAACAGGGAAACTGCCTAGATAAGAAACCGTAATTAAGAGGTTGCATTGTATGCCTTTACTCGAGCTTTGAAACCTAGTCCATTTGCTGAATCCTTAAAGATTTCTCTAGTGTAGACCCTGGATGAACTTTGCACTCGAGGTACAGGTTACATCAGAGTGGAGGAGGGAGTTGAGAATAAAAAAAGGGTGAGAGATGACCAAAAGACCCATAGAGGGCAAGTTGAGGCCACCAACCGATGAGGAGAAGTATCAAACTTGAGGTATCGACCACAATAAAAAAGACACGATTATAGCATATACTTTGAAACGAGAGCCCCTCCTCCTCCACTAGTTTACCACACCTTTACACCGCTCAATACTCCGAAAGAGAAAATCCTCCAAGAGATATTTACTACTGAACAAATCTCTCTACCTTTAGCCCCCGAATTCCAACCAAACTATGTTAACAGGAGAAAATGATGTGAGTACCATCGAATGTTCAAACATACAATAGAGGAATGTGCAGGGCTGAGGGACCTTCTGGAAAGTTAGGCAAGAAGCAAAAGGTTGGAAATATCCATCTAGAGAGGGAACTAATGATGGCACCAATAACCTCCTTACCTAATTCAGCAAATCTTCGAAGAACAACCCCCGAGGCAACCCAGATTGGAAGTTGAGTTGAGTGAGTTCCATAGCAAGAATCCATATATCCGAGGAGTAATCAATACAATTGTTAGGGGCTTCACTAAGGGAGAACAAACACAATTAGCTAGAAGAAAGCATCTAAGGATAATTCAAGATGTCATGAGCGTTGAGCACGCTTTGCCAAACTGGCCAGCTCCTTCTATTCCTATCACATTTTCTAATGACAACTTCTAAGGAGCCAATGCCAATAAGGAGACCCCATGGTTATCAAGGTGATAATTGCAAACTTTGAGGCGCAAAGGGTGCTAGTAGATCATGGTAGTTCAGCAGATATAATATTCATTGATGTATTCAATAAGCTTGGCATGCTGATGCAAGAAGTTGGCTTATTCCATAGCACCCTTGTAGGTTTCATCAGTGAGCAAGTTCGACTGAGGGAACATATAGAGGTGCTAACGACTTTTGTCGGTGCTTGGACAATCCTAGTTAAATTCCTAATAGGGGAATAGGAGACTCCATACAATGCCATTCTTAGAAGACCTTCCCTGTTTACTCCCCATCTAATGATGAAGTTCCTATTTCTCAATGGCTAGGTTGGGGCTATTCATGCTTATCAGAGAAAAGTAAGATAGTGTTATGTAAATTATATGAGGATTAAGGAAGGAAAGAACCTACGATCAAGGGTCGATCAAAGGCACAACAGCCAAGTGGTTGGTCTAAACCTGGCAGAGCTTGACTCGAGCAAAGACTTCAGGCAGAAGAGACCTCAACCCAATGGAAAATTGATCAAAGTACAACTCAACTCTAAGGAGAATGGTTTTGTTCAAATTAGGGCCCAACTTCTAGAAGACCTAAATACTAGGTTGACCGAGCTACTGATGTGGAATGCCAACCTATTTGCTTGGGTTTCGGCTAACATGTTGGGCATTGATCTTGATTTCATGCCTTTTTAGTTGGCTATTGAACCAATAGCCAGACCAATGGCCTAGAGAAAAAGGTAGCTCATTGAGGAGAAAAAATCAATTATCCAAGAGGAGACAAACAAGGTATCGGTAGTTGGTTTCATTAGAGAGATAAAATACAACACGTGACTCTCTAAAGTAGTCCTAGTATAAAAGAAGATAAAGGGGACATGGTGCATGTATGTTGATTTCACCGATCTAAGTAGGACTTGCCCTAAAGACTCCTATCTACTCTCGAGCATTGACAAATTGGTCAATGCAGCCACAGGTTATGAGTACTTGAGTTTCGTGGATGCCTATTCAGGGTATAACTAGATCCAGATACACCCTGAGGATGAAGAGAAAAGTGAGTTCATGATCGATGGATTGAGCTACTATTACAAGGTGATGCCTTTTAGACTTAAAAATGCATTCCATACCAGAGACTTATGGACAAAGTATTTGCTAATTAGATCAATAGAAATATGGAAGTTTACATCAATGACATGGTGGCTAAAATCTCAACCTTAGGAGATCGTTGTGGGGACCTAGAGGAGATTTTTGTCCAGCTAAAGAATAGGAACATGCGGTTCAACCCGAAAAGGTGTGCCTTTGGGGTGAAAGCTGGCAAATTTCTCGGCTTTATGATCACAAGGATGGGGATTAAAGCAAACTCAGATAAATGTTGAGTTATAATTGACATGAGGAGTCCTAGCACAATGAAAGAGGTGCAAAGCCTAGCAGGGAAGGTTACAACATTGTCCTATTTTATGTCTAAAGTGGTTGACAAAGTGGCCCATTTTTCAAATGCATAAAAAAGTTGAACATCTTTGAATAGATAAAAGATTGCAAGAAGGCCTTCCTCCAAATAAAATAGTTCCCAACAACCCCTCCGATCTTGACAAAGCCTGATCGAGGGGATTAGCTCTTATTATACTTTTCAATGTTAGGGAAAGCCATCAGCTCTGTTTTACTAAAAGAAGAAGGGTGAGAGTAGAGACCAATTTACTTTGCCATAAGTTTTTGCAGGGTCCAGAAGTTCAATATCAAATGATTGAGAAACGCTTATTTGCTTTACTCACTATGGCTCAAAGGCTGAGACCCTATTTCCAGGCTCACCAGATCATTGTGAAGACCAACCAGCCGATCAAGCAGATCCTCACAAAGCTAGACATAGTGGGGAGGATGATTGCATGGCCGATTGAGCTCTCTAAGTTCGGTATCATATATCATTCCTTGGGTGCCATCAAGTTACAAATCCTTGCTGATTTCGCTATTAAATGGAGTGACACACGATCGAAGAGAGAAAGCTCAAAATGGATCTTGTTAACAAATGGGTCCTCTAATTTGAAGGATAGCGAAACAAGCATCATACTAGAAGGACCAAAAAGAATAGCAATCGAGCAATCACAATGGTTTGGCTTCAAATCGAGTAATAACTAGGCAGAATATGAAGCTTTGATTGCCCGTTTACAATTACCAAAAAAGATATGAACCGACTCCCTCACTGTAAAAAGTGACTCTTGGCTAGTCATTAGCCAGATATTTTGGATGGAAGGGTAACCAAGCCTTGAGCCAGCAAATGTTAGTTTATAGTTTTTGTTAGTTATTTCCCATATTATGATAAATGTTTTCCAATTAGAATAAATGCAAGGGGTATTATCCTTATAAGCAGGTTTCCTGTTCAATAAGATATTTTTTATTGATGATTTTCTTTTAGAATTTGCATCTTTTCCCACTCAAAATGATTTTATAAGCTAGGTTAAGGGAGAATTTCAGGCAAAAGATGATTAGCATGCCAAATACCTGTAGGAGGTGCAAAACATTTCTAAAGGCTTCACTAATTTCAAGATTGAGCACATTCCCTAAGCAGAGAATGGTCGAACAGGCCTACTTTCAAAGCTGGCAATAACAAGAGGTTGAGCAGTAACCAAATGGTCATCTAGGAGATTTTAGAGGAGCCTAGCATCCAGAAAGAGGAGTTCATGCAGATAGAAGGAGACCCCACATCTTTACAGGCCATGATAATAAAATACCTACAAGAAGGTTCCCTGCCCAAAACGCCAAAAGATGCTCTAACCATCAAAAAGTTGACAACATTTTACACAATCATTGACAACTAGCTCTCTAAAAAAGGGTACTTAATCCCACTTCTCAAATGCATGAGAAAGGAGCAATCCCAATTTTTCATGGCTGAGGTACATGAAGGGGTATGCGGACATCACCTAGGGAGAGGGTTGCTGACAGCGAAGACTCTCAAAGTTGGGTACTATTGGCCAACAATGAAGGCCGACTGGACTCTTGGAAAACTACACTACCTATTCCATTAGCAAGAGAATGCGACATCATGCTGTCAGTCAGTTTGACATTAGACATATTGTGTAGTTTCTTATATTGTGAGTATGCATGATTGTATCCTTCAAAGTTTTCTTTTCATTAAGCAAATCTAGGATTTCTTGCATTTTTCTTTGTTTTAGGTAAATTTATTTGAACCTTCGTTGCTTCTTCATGCACTGTTTTTCCAAACTATATGAATATGTGATTGTGTGATTCTACATAAAGTCACAACATCCCACCCATTGTTAATTGGTAAGATACCAAACCATGTATGATCCGATTCATGCTATATCATTCGTTCAGCATAAGCCTTGTCAGGCTAGTTTTGCTTATTTGTTCAAATTGGCAAGTTTTGCAAAGCCAAAATTATTGCCAAAGTTAATTATTATTTATTATTAGTTATTATTTTCTAATCAATAGAATTACTATTTATTATTTTATTTCCTTTTCAATTCTTAACATGTGTTACAAATTACTATGCCGGCTACTTTTCTTATAGTGAATTGCCGTTAATTTTCATTTGTTGTCTAGACTTGCACTTAATTACCAACGGTTATAATATAATTTATTAACATTGGTGGTGACTAACAATTCTTCAAAATTATTTGTATACTTTAATTCAGTTAAGCTTTTTCCATGAACGAAAAATTGAGATGCAAACAATACTATACGTGGTAATGCTTGATTGATTGGATCCTAATTTGATCAAATTAAGGACCATAAATAATATTATGTGTTTCTAATATTATTGTATGATAATATTTAACATAGTTATAAAAACAAGGCTCAGACCGGCCAGTCAGACCGGTAAAATGGTGAACCGGCCAACTGGCTGGCCCAAGCTACACTAAAGATCGGATCTGCAATAGAACCGGTCCAACTCGGTGAATTTTGGTGAAAATCGATGATGCGGCCAATTTGATTAAATCGGACCGGTCATGAAAAAATGAAGAAGCAGAATGGTAGAATGCAGGCAGAAGGCTAGAAGCCAGAAGTAGTGTGTCGCTGTCACGCTGTTTGTCATTCATCTACCTCACCGCTTGTCGTTGCATTTCCTCGCAAGACCACTATTGCCCCATTGCACCTAGTGTTGCAGCATTTGCATCCTACCGCCACACCCTACTCCATGTTGCTTCAGGGGCGCTCACAAAGAAAGAAGAAAGAAAGAGGGCACAGAAAGAAGGGGACAAAAGCTGCTTTAGGATTAGAACAAAGAAGAATACTAGGGTTTTATTACATATATGAAGGGTTATTGGATTGGTTCATTGTTCCTGCCCTCTCTTGTTGGGCTTTTCCTATACTTATAAACTTTGAATCCATAGATGTTCTGAATTATGCCTGTATGGGCTTTTGCTGTTTTTGGGTTTTAGACATAGTGCTTGTTATTGTTATTATTATTATTATTATTATTATTATTATTATTATTATTATTATTTTGGCATGAACCATAGTGGATGTTTGATTAGTTTAATTAGGCCTATTATGCATTATGTTCTTAATCACCGGCCGCTATATTTTCAGTTTTAAATTTTAATGCATTTCGATGTTCTTTGAATTTAAACTGTTGGTGTTTTCTTAGTTTATATAATTTGATCTGTTCACAGTTTCTTATGTTTCTTTTTTATTTTTTATTTTTTGCATGAATAGTAATGCTATTAGAATTTGGCAATTCATAGGTTTAAGTTTGTCAAGATTTTTGCTCCCAAGAAAAAGGTTGTCAAGACTAGGAAAGAAATAGAAGGATTTGAGATATTATACATATTCAAATATATTTTTATTAATATTTAAATCTATCGTTTAAAACAAAATTATTGTATTTATTTGAATTTTAATTATATCCAATTCAACTAGTGATCCACTGGTTGAATCCATGACATAGTGACTCGGTGTCTTAGCTGAGTCGATCACCGGGTTGAGTTTTATAACCATGATATTTAATATATTGCAATAGACCGAAATTATGTTCACATATTCATATCTCGCATAAAATATAACATAATGTGATTTCTACAAATATTTTCATGCATTACATTTATTTGTATATAGAAGCAAAATTATTACTATTTATTTCATTTTCTGTAGTAACCAATTATCTACCGTAAATTGACCAATTATTACCAATTATTTCATTACATTGAGTTGGTACATTATGTTGAATGGTTTTTCATCATTCATTCTATAGGTGTTGTCTGCTTTTATTCCATTACTATTTCATCATGAAATAATAATAATAATAATAATAAAACAGAATTGATCGGACTAAAGCTAATTACAAATATTATTTTAAAGAATGCACCTAAGTCTCATGTTTCAGTTCATAATTGGAAAGTGCGAAGAATTGACATTATAATTGATACGAGTTATTAATTTTAATGATTATATTGATTGATTGTAGCTTATATATTTTTTAAGAACTATGAGTGTTTTACAATATAATAAGTCAAATAATAGTAATTGGTTCCAATTACGGCCTGATTGCACAATAATTGTTCAAACGCATTTATTTAAAATAATTGCATTGGTGTTTAAATTATAATTTTAGGATATTAGCAAACATCATCATTTTCAGTGGACATGCTATTTCGATATTAACTTATTAATAATATGCCTTAATCAAAAATATATTCTTTCACGTCTACATTTTATTGCAATTTAATTGATAACCACAAATCACGTTAATTAGAATCCCTAAATTTTCAGCCATTATTTCTCGTCAATTAGAATCAATATTCAGGTCTTCTCCCTTAACATGCATGACGTAAATTGTCTTTCAATATGCTTCTCATTTAATATGTCACACCTATCTTGGTATTTATTTTATTCCATTTTATTTTATTTATAATAATAATAATAATAATAATAATAATAATAATAATTATTATTATTATTATTATTATTATTATTACTACTACTAAAGATAATTATAATAAATGGTATTGATATCTCGGTATTTATGCGATTTTATATTTGGATAATCATACTAGATTAGTTCAGTTAGAAGAGAAGAATGGAAGTATTAACTCCCCAATTCTAGGACCGTTTTATTTTCTGTACTAGTTTTTAAATGATATTCTTTGAATTCACTTTGTTTCATTTTGTTTTGCACAAAAATATTTTAGCTCGCTGAATGGATTGAGAGTCAAAGCGTGTCAAGAAACTATTCTAAGGTGACAAAGAAGCTCGGCTAGTGCAAAACATAACCAATTCCCATGATCAGAAGATTAGTACCAAGAGAGGGACTCTATCTCTCAGCAAATGGGCTCCCAAACTACTCCAAAGAGCGTTTGATAGTTAGATTAGCAAATCAGGTCACCAAAAGGATATTGGCGAATAACTGAAGGCTAATGAAATGGGTTGAAAATTAAACAGGCTGAAAGTAAATGAAGTGCAGTAAAGAAATGCAGTAAAGTATTGGAAAGTAAAGGCAAGGAACGTAAAGTTCATAAAACATAAAGATAAATGTAAAAGAAACTTGCGTTTGATCCATTTGTTTGGGGGATCGGTTTACAGATTGTGCTCAAGGTTATTATACATGTACAAAGCTTAACAGTTATCCTAAGGCATCTATTAATCATGTTCTCACACAAACATGGTTAGCAAACTTTGTCCTAGTAACCATCTTGTAATTGTCTTCCATGTCTTCCTTGAATGCACTCTTCTTAACGTAGTGGTACCTGCTTAAATTGCTCTTTGCCTTTCATCTATCTCCCCACTTTCTGAACTAGAAGCCGCTTTCCTCAGCTGTTTCTACTTTCCAAGGAGTGGTTACGGACTTGGTCAAACTCTCAGCTGTTGAAGCACGTTCTTTCTCCAACCAAAGGCTAGAACTAATATAGATTACCAGCTGTCAGAAAGACCCAAAGCCTAATAGGAAACTCATGTCCTCAGCTAACAGCTACTGTCAACTGTCAGCCGATAGCTATCAACTGATGGCTAAATTAGTTGTTAACTATAGACTAGAATCCATATCAGCTGTCAAGCCTCAAAATATGTGAATAAGAGCTCCTATAGGTGACTACACCCAATTAGTATCCTAATCACAAAAGACAAGACAAATCAGCCGAGGAAAATTCGAAAAATGGCCGAAAAAAATATCAAAACGGCCTTTTCCCAAGCCCAAAACAGCCTTAACCAGGCGTAGCCAGTTGCCATGTCGACGCTCTCGTCTTGGGCTTCCCATAGATATGCAATATTAGTTATTCTGACACACAAATCTCAGTCGGCGGCCAATTGAAGTTTGGCCAAGCATTTTGGCCTATTTTAATCAATTTAAGACAAGCAACATATTCCGTGTTAGCCGTCAGTCATCATTTATTCTTCAGCTAACTACTCTTCGGTTATCGAATGTATCTGGCCGAATATTGCCTCTTCCGACTATTTCTGCTCAGCTGATATCCATCCTTGGCTAGCCGCAATTTTTTGTAGAGATGGCAAAGCAAGCTACCGCCCTAACCACCAAAAGCGGCAAGTGCGGGTCACAAATTAAGAAGGCAGACTCAATATTCTAACCCGCTTGTGTTAAAGGGGTTGCCCATTAAAAAAATAAAAAATAAAAAAATTATTTTAATACTTTTTATGAGTTAAATTACTTTAAAAATTAAAAATATATATTGAATGAAAAATGTCCTTAAATAAAATAGAATAAAATAATTAAACTATATAATTTATATCCAAATTTAACTCAAATACAAGTATAGCAAACTAATTAGGATATATAAATAAGTTTATAAACAATAATTAACTATAAATTTATAATATAAATCTATAATATAAAGTTCATAAATTAATAAAAGTAGAATAATAACATAATCTATAATAAAAATCTAATTTTTTTTTTAAAAAATACTCTTGAACCTAAAAAAAAAAAAAAAAAACAAGCTTGGCCTGGTGGGCCAACCCGTCCCGGCTCGCCACAGCCCGTGGGTTAGGAGGGGCGAGTTAGGCAGGACGAAAATTTTTTGCGAACCAAATATGTCAATCCAACCCATTATTTTTGGCGGGTTTGGCGAGCCAACCAAGCGGATTGAGTCCATTTTGCTATCTCTAATTTTTTAATACTAACACCTTTTTATGCTCTTCTTCCTATTGATGGATATGTGTCATTACATTTTAAATTTCATTTATAATAAAAGATTTACAATTTTTTTTTTCATTTCAATTTCATTCCTATTAGTACAGTTCTAAATTTTAATTCTACTCATACCTATGAAAAAGACTCTAGGGGACTACATTTAGGAATTTTATTTTCATATTGTATTTGTAAACAATAATTGACTCCTTTAATTGCTCTTATTTGATTGTCTTGTTATATACCGTTTGACTACAAATTATGGAGAAGATCATTTGACATTTAGAGTACCTAAAATTAAATTTCCTTCCAATTTATTTAGCTTTAATTGCGCATAATATATTTCCCACAATAGATTTGATTGCACACAATCTATTTTACTTGAATGTTTTATTAAGGTCACTAACAATATTTTTTACTGAAGACTTCTTTAGTATGGCTATTTAAAAAAGCAAAGGTTTCTATTTTTTGTTTCTAGAAAAGAAAGAAATAAAGAAAGAAAAAGAAGGGATGATGAAGGGATAATACTATGTCTTCACACCATAGTTCTCTATTTTTGGTTTGTCTATATGGTTCCATTCATAAGAAAAAGAAAGAAATAACAACTAGTTCGATGTATCCACAAATGTCCTAGCTGCTCGGCAAGAAAAGGCACAATATTATTTATTATGTGATAGTCTTCTATTATTGGTTCCTCTTTTTGGTGCTTTTGTTTTAGGTGCTAGGTATAACCTTGAAATGGCACTACGATTGAATGATTTCAAGATGGTAACAATAAGGATAGGAGGTTGATCTTGATAACGTTTCCATTAATATGCAAGACTGCATTAGCCCACCGCCAAAGTCTGACCAGACTAGCATGATCTACAAAACCTAGCCGTCATTGGTAGTCGGCAAGCTCAGCCACACCAGCACGATCTCCAAAATCTAGTTATTGCTAGTACTCTTCAAAACTTGGCTATGTTGGCACGATGTCCAAAATCTAGCCATTATTGGTAGTCTCCAAAGCCCAGCTATTCCAGCATGATCTCCAAAAACCTAGCCATTGTTGGTAGTCTCCAAAACCTGACCACGTCAGCACGATCTCCAAAATCCAGCCATCGTTGGTAGTCTCTAAAGTTTAGCCATGCCGACACAATCTGCAAAACCCTGCCATCACTGGTAGTCACCAAACCTGGCCACACTAGCACGATCTCTAAAACCCAGCCATTGTTGGTACTCTCCAAAGCCTAGCCATGCCTACACGATCTTCAAAATCTAGCCATTGTTGGTAATCTCCAAAATCCTGGATGTAACATCTCAAAAAAAAATAGTGCATCTGGTTAGCGTTGTTAATTGATTTATTTCATTATATTAGAGATATACAAGTAATTAGTGTTGAGATGCAAGGGTTAGGGTTAGAAAAATTTAAATTGCCTTGTAGAAAAATTTCATGGAAACTATTAGCAATATTTTTCTAATTTAAGAAAAATCGATTTATTGTGGTGTTGTGTAATGCAAGAACCGAGCTAGTAGAAATTTATACTGTAGGATAACATGAATACCAGTTTAAATCCTAGAATGAGTGGCTAAAATTTAGCCACCCATACCCCTCATGTTGGCTCAATGAAGGCCACACAAAATAGAAAGCTCAATAACATTAAGCTTTAATTTCAATTCCACCAATCACCATCCATGAGTCACCTTCACTTTTTATAACCTAAGATCAAACTAATCCCCATTTTCTCCTCTTATTTTCGACCTACCATCAGACCCCTCTCATTCTCCCATTTTTCTTTCTCAACTTCATTTCTCCATGCTCATTTCTTCATCCTACTTCTACATCTATCCCCAAACTTGCTTCCTTTTAGCTCGAACTTGAGATTTGATGTAGGATTCCTTGAATTTTGTGGACTTTTATGATATTGTAATTTGCTAGGGTTCTTGTGTTTTCCTTATTACGAGGTTGTTTGATGATTATTTGGTTTGTTTCTAATGAGTTTCTATAAGAATTCTTGATTTGGGTTGGAAGTTTAGTCATGAACTCAAGGGAAATATTAAAACAAAGCTGTTGAACATAAAACCCCAGAAAGGCATCCATACTACATATGGTGCGTCTTGACCTATAGAGGTCAAAATTTATTGAAATTATTTTTATATGAAACTAGACATATAGGATTTTCCAATCATATAAAGTATAAGGTCATTGGACCTAAACTGAGGGAGTTACGAATTTTCAAATTAACCATTTGAATCCTACTTATGACTCTGACTAATAAGGGTTATGAAGGGTATAACTCATCTTATACAACTTCAAATCAGTGAAACAAATTTTTTTAGAAAGCTAAAACATAGAATATTATGCCATAAAAATTTCAAACCTAAATCTAAATTGTGTTACTCCTAGTAATTTTTTAAATTTAACCTAAGGTTCTACCTAGGTAAAATAGGGTAATCCCCTTTAGCCTATTTTGAGAGCTTATAACTTGGGCTCTACTTAACCATTCAAAATGAAACTTATGGGAAATGAAAGATGGTTCAGTAAGCTTTATTTAGATATAAATTTTTGCTAAAACTACTAAAGATTGGATTTTTAGTAGATTTTTATATTTAAGTGTTCATACCTATCTAGCATCATGGCAGAATTTAGTAAAATTTCAATAATTCAATTTATATTCATCAAAACTTAGTAGAACCAAAGAGAACTAAAAATAGACTAATAATTCCATAACTTACTAAATTTTTAGATATAAATAAGTTAAAATGAAATTATGGTACAATTTGTAAAATAGGACAGATTTAGAAGTTTTGATATACATTGACAGATCTCACCTAATTGAAAGCTCTTGAACCATGAATAGTCAATGGATGAGATTATTGTTGAAAATTCTTTAATGGAGAGATGTGAATGTTGACATATGATTATAATGGTTCTAGTATCTGATTAGCTGGCTAAAATTACTCTATTTGAATTTTAGGAAGTATTATGATACAGCAGTTATGTTGCTGAATTTTCGGTGAAAGTATATGAAGCTATGAGTATATGTATATATATGTTATGTCCATGATAATCATGCATGCAAATATGATTGAGATATGATATGAGACATATGTTTGAATGTAAAGCATTTGCATGCATGATCATGTATGAAAAGGAAAAGACAATAAGAACTTGCAAAAGGGACGTATCAAGCCTCCATCTTGTAATGGGTTAGGGCGATATTGTCTAAGACTTGGGCCAGCCCTTGACTAAATTTAAGGGGAATAGACCGATGTGAGAGTTGAGAAAAGTAAACCCATCATTCATGTACAGGTACGAGCTCAGACTTGAGAAGCAAGTTATTATCTAGGGGTGAGAGAGACCATTTACCTCCGGGGGATCAAGTATAAAGAAGCAAGATACAAGTAAAGAAAGATAAGTAAATGATGCATTTGAGGATGGCAATACATGACACACAAGTGTAGACCCGTGTTGGCACCTTAGGTACAACAATACATAATGCTTAGGTCTACTAAGTAAAGAAAGTTAAATAGAAACAAGAGCACTTGTATCATGAAGTCATTTGCATTTATCTATGCCTTTTATTCAGTTGATCTTTAACATGTTATGTATCTATGCATCTTATTCAATTGTTCTTTATTCTACTATGTTAATGATTAGATTCCTTCACTACTTACTAACTGTATGAACAAAATGAACTCTACTTTAGAAAGGTATTTTTGAACCTTCCAAAATGAAATTATGGTTTATACAGCATAATCACTTTTTCATAATAAACCGAAGTAACTGGAGATAATAATGATGATACTGTATGTGGTAGTTTAGAAAATTCTACTGAGAATTTGTAATTCTCATCCCTATGCATGTTTCTGTGTTATCTACAAATATCTCAAGAGGTATAGGAGCTAGTCATATTGGGTAGAGTTATTTAATGTTGCAAGACGGCCGAGGGTTGCTATCAGCCAAGGTCCGTTCGTGTAACAATAATAACTTCTAGATGTGATATCATGACTTAAGCATGATACTGTGCTTGGGGGTGTTACACCGAAAAGCTAGTTTATCTTAGCCTAACTGAGTGAGCGCACTCTCGTAGTTCTTCCCAAGTGAACAATCGATCAAATAAAGAGATTAGCTAGCAATATAACTTATCTAATCTAATAAATTTCTTAGCCTTTTTGCTCCTTCAAAGCTTGAGGTTGGGGAGCTTGTGATCCATTTGGTTTCCTAGTCCCCCAATTCTCCGATCTTCCTCACCCAGTCTAAGACACTTTTTAACCTCTTCGATCTTAAAGCTTGAGGCTGGGGCTTGTGATCCATCTGGTCTCTCGATCCCCCGACCTTCCTCACCAGGCCTAAAACATGTCTTAACCTCTTCACTTTTTTGGAGCTTAAGACTGAGAGCTTGTGATCTGTCCGAATTTTCCTATTTGATTGATCCAAGCCTATTTCACCGCCTCCTATTAATAGCGGGTACGACTCTTACCTCCTATAATACCAATCCCCACACGTTCTATTTGTAGTCGAGACAACAGCAGTTATCAAATAGATATTTTTGTTATTTTGTTTTTTTAAATTGAATTTAAACTTGCTTTTAAAAATAATTTTAAAAAATTAGAAAATAAAAACACTTTTAAACAAGCGCATAGTTTTTATTTTATTTTTTATTTTTTTTGATATTAATCTCTATAGCTTACTAGTATAGTCTTTGGTCTTTTCCAACAGCTCAAACGCATCCACCACAGCAACCCAGACAATTGACAAATGCACCATACGATGCCCCCAACTAAAATATAGCTTATTGTCAATGTCAATATCATCAATTTCTAAGACCCCAAGTGAAGGACTCGTTGAAGAAAAATGACAACCAGACATAGAAAGGGACCCACAAAAGAAAAATAACAACCATGGAAGGGACCCACAAACGAAAAACAACAAGATACAAAAAGGGATTTGTTATTGAGTACTAATACATTGACGCATTTTGCGAATGAGTTGCGACGCACACAGTTAATTGAAGGTCGAAAAGATTTCTAATTTATATTTTCAAATTTTTTTAATCAATGGTAAAAAAACACATGACGTTTGATTTGTCTTTAGATAATGCGTATAATGATTGTTTCTCTTTGTTATTTGGCCATAATAACAAATTTCATATATGTAAAGCAAAATATAAAAAGGATTGGAACGGTGCAAAAGAGTGAATCCTCATTTTGTTCTCTACAATTATATGGTGGCTTTCAAAATACTCGTCCTTAAATAGTGAACTTTGAATGTTCACCCCATTAAACACCACTGATTGAGATGGTGAATATATCTTGTAGCTATTATTGATAGTGGTAACTTATGGTGAGAATACATGAATTTGGAGTAATTGTACTCCATTAAGTTGCACGTTACTTTTCTTTATAAATTAACTAAAAATAAAATTAATTTTTGAATGAGTTTACTCATAAGGACACGAAAATATATTCTATTTTCAATTTTAATATCTATCTCACAACCCCCTATTTATAAGCCACCGATTCCCTTCTCTCTCTTTCTCTCTCCTCCTTCCAATCCCAATCCTCTTCAACCTCGCACCAAGAACAACCCTTGCATCAACAATTGTGGCCTTAGGTAACTCACCACAACAATAAGTAGAGAAGCAAAACTGGCGCCTACAGGGAGCTCCAGTGAGGTAGGCATGGTGGTGGTGTGGGTTCGATGGCGAAGGACAAAGCATCTAGAAGTCAAACATGATTCGTGGCTGAGGCAGGAGGTAGCGCAGTCACAAGTAGTGGCAATGGGTTGTTCTAGCATAGTGGTGGTTCAATAATGGTGGCAAAAAGGATTGATCTATTTTCTCTCTTCCCCCTATCCCCTTTTTGCATTTTGTAAATTTATTGTTTGGTTCATCTTTCCATAGTATTTTGCAATTGCAAGCTTTATCCTTTTTTTTTCTTCTTTTTTGGATTTGATTGATTTCTAATATTGATTCAATGTGTAAAGATTGTTGGAAAATGAGTTTTTTTGTAAGCCCTAAGGTTTTGTTTAATTTATTGCAAAAGAAGTGTTGATGGGATGATGGTGTAGGGTTGAGGGTGACAGAGAGAAGTGGTGGATGATGTAGGTTTTACCTAGAAAAGTTAGAAAACGAAGTATGGTGGCAATTATTGGAAAATTTAATGTCGAATGAAGGATAAAATAGTTTTTCAAAATTATTGAATAAAAAATATGAAAACAAAAAAACTGGTCATAAGAGATAAAATTAGGTGAACATTGAATGTTCACCTTTCGAGGGTAAACATTTTATATATATAACTTTAATTTTTGAAAAAAAAATTAAGAATTTAATTTTTGAAATTATAAAATTGATTTAAATTAATTTCTAAAGTTGCATTTGTAAGTACTAATATAAATTATCAAAAGAATTAATTTGAATCACTTTTACAACTTCACAGACTAAATTATTAATCTCTTAATTTCAAAAATTAAAGTGAACCATAAATATAATTTCAAGTACAAAATGGGATTTAATCCTTCACAAAATTATCAATATTGAATAGTATGTTGATGTGGACAAATAACATAAAAAATGAGAATTAAGTGAATTTTACTTTTAAGTGGGCTTATTGTAATACCCTCTCAAATATAATACTATGCTTAGGTCATAGTACTATACTCATGAGTTGTTACTATTGCTTCAACGGATCTTGTATTACAGTGCTCTTCGACCATCTTTAATATCTCTAGTCAACTCTGTCTATCATGACCACCTTTGGTATTTCTTGAACTATCTGGAGATACCACAAAAACATATATAGGAGTGAGAACTATAAATTTTCAGTAGGATTCTCTAGACTATCATGAACTGTGTCATTATTATTATCTCCAACTACTTTAGTTTATTATGAAAAATATGAACATGTTATATAAACTGTTCAGTTTTATAATCTAAAAACATATAGTCCGAAGCAGAGTTAATTTTATTCATACACTTGTTAAACAGAGAGAGAATCTAAACATCAATATAATAACATGAAGGATAATTGGATAAGATGCATAGATTCATAATAAAATAAGGAACAATTGATTTTCATGCATAAATGAATGCATATGACTTCTTGGTGTAATTGACTTTGCCTCTTTTAACTCTATTTTCTTTCCTTGGCACACCTAGGCTTTATGTATCGTTGTTCCTAGGATGCATATACCAGTCTGCATTGAACATTATATATTGTTATCCTTAAATACATCTCCTTACTTAACTTTCACCTATACTTGGTCCCTTAGAGGTGAATGGTCCCCTCTCAACCATAGGTGATAGCCTATTTTTTTAGGGCCAAGCTTGCTCCTATACAAGATTGCTGAGTTTATTTTCCCCAACACTCCTACTGACTTATTCCCCTTAAATTTATTCAGGGGTTGACCCAAGTAACATGAAATTATTATTATATATTTAATCATGAAGTCATGAATGCATATGTTAGAGGAATCATATTCATGATGCATGATTCATATACTTCTGCCGAAAATTCGACAGCATAACAGATTAGGTCCGCTTCCCTGTGAGTAGTACGTATCAGCTTAACCAAAAAATTAGTCACAATAGTAAAGCAAACATCAGTCACAATAGTAAAGCAAACATCACACATTAATGCCTCAATATTGTCATAGGTTTGCAATATCTAACATTAATTGCAACTTACTCATGCATTAAGGTAGCCAATTACTTAATTAGCAATTCTCATCATATCACTTAAATCTACCCGTTTTTGTGTCTTATACCATAATTTCTATTTAAGTTATTAAATTCTAAATTTTTACTAAATTGAAGTGTTGTTTGTCTAGTTTTTAATCTCTTTAGTCCCATTCAATTTTGATAAGTATAATTTAAAATATTAGGAGTTTACCTGGGTTTGCCCTGTGTTAGACAAAGCAGGGGTCTAAAAAGTAAAAATTCGATAAAAATAAAAATCTTATTGAATTTGAGTGAATTTTATATTATTGTAAAGCTAACAGAATCAGCTTTCATGTCCAATAAGTTTCATTTCATTTAAATGAGAAAAACTCAAGTTATGAGCTCGCAAAGTTGGTGGAATTGATCTACCTTATCTCTGTCTAATCAGGACATAAGACAACTTTATTGAATTACTGGAAGCAATGAAGATCGAATTTGACTCTGAAATTTTTATGGCATGTTGCTCTATGTGTATTTCTAAAAAAATTGGTTGCACCTTAATTGAAGTGTATAGGGTGAGTTATGCCCTATACAACCCACTCTAGCCAGATCTAGAGGTAGAAATCTAAAGTAAACTTCAAAAAGTCATATCTCACTCAATACTAATCCAATCACCTTATAATTTATATGTTGGAAAGCTTTAGATATCTAATTTCATGTAAAATTAGTTTCATCAAATTCTAATGGTTATGTGTGAAGGTGTACACTTTGCAAGTACGGACACCATAGGGTTTTCACTTGATTCAAATTTTGTTTTGCTCTCCTTTTGTTTTTCATTCAAGTTTCAATCCAAACCCAAAACTTTCATGCTAAACTAGCCAAAAAAATCACACAAACACAATATATCATTAATTTAAATGGAAGAAATAAAAATCCTAAACAGCCACCAAGTCCTAAAAACAAGCAAAGTTGTTGAATCTTACCTCCAATTTGATGCAAAACTAACTAGATTTGGGTTTCTTTTGATGGAGGAAGTGATTAAGGCTTGAAGGTAGGATGAAATGAGATGAAATGGAAAAGGGAAGATGGAGAGAAAGCAACAGAGAAGGGCGTCCAATTGAAGGAGTTAGAAGGGAATTTTATAAAGCTTTGGTAATTGAAATTTTGGGTTTTGATTGATTGGTGTTTGTGTAGTACTCATTTGGCCAATTCTCTCTTATTCTTCTGGCTGAATGAGGTGCCAAATATGTGATGATGGTGACTAAATTTTAGCCACCTAATTCAGGATTTCGCAGTATAAAATTTGACTAATTCGATTTTAGCAATTTAAAATATCCAATTTTAACCAATTTTCCTTAAACTAGCAAACTTTTACTAACAATTTTGTTTAGATTTTTCTACATGTTTATCTAAATTTCTCCTAACCCCAACTCTCTCTAATTAACCTCTGATTAACTTCTGATTACTCTTTTATAATTATTAAAACCGAATAAATTAATTAATAGCATAAATTAAGCATATTGCAATTTGGGACGTTACAGAAATTGTCACTGTTTCTCTTAAATTTTCAAAATATTGCCAATGGTCTTTTTTAAATTTTCTACATAATAAACTCAATTGTTTCTAATCTTAATGTTTACATTTAATTCCTAATTGCTCTTATTATTTTTTTCTAACATAACGGAATAAATTAATTAACAGTACTAATCAGATGCACTGCTCTTCGGGATGTTACACTTATCATAATTCGATTGTAAATAAATACTTTGTTAAAAATATTATAAAGTAGCCTCTCATAATTTTTTTAAATTAGGAGATTAATATTATTATTATTATCTCAAATTCAATTTTTTTTTAATTTCTCAATGTATTCCTTCACATGACAAGTGAAGACTAATTTGCCTAGATATAGCCAAGTATTTAAGTAGGGACCCCTCTTAATGATTTTTTTTCTATTAACATATACTTAAAAAATCTAAGTGCTTCCTATACGAACCAATACTTATTGGTCAAATTTGTTTATTTATATCTTCATGTGAGAAAAATCTTAACATGTGTTTGTTTTTCTTTGATGGTTAAATCCATTATCTAATGGATTTTATATATTATCTAGTTTCAATCTTTTAACCACTAAAATTAATATGTTTTGATTCTGAATTGGAATTAACCTTCCTCTTGATCAAAACTTTATGAATAGAACCAAAATAAAAAATCTTTTAACCATGAGATGCTTAAGTTAAAATTTTGATTTTTTTTTTGTTACTTGAATATGAACATTCTTGTGAATGTTGTCTTGCACATTTGAATCAAATATCCCTTTATTAGGGTTCCAATAGTTCATGCAAAAATTATTCATAAATCTAATTTATGAAAGTTTTACCCCCTATTTCTGCTTCTCTACCAAACACACCATAAAATTCAAAATATTGCCCCTTAATTATATCTTCCATGCAAACCATCCTGAGTTTTTCAAATTCATAAATTGTGCTTATAAAACACATTTTAATGTCTCTGTAACAAATGAAAGCTGAAATAAATATTTATCCTTAGCATTCTTTCTTTATTTTTTTCCCTCTATTTACTTATACTCGTTGTACCGTTAGGAAACAACAATAACAATGTGGCAGTTGTTAATATTTCTGCAATTTTACTACTCCTCTACAATTCCTTATTATTATATCTTGAAGAACAAGGTGACAATTTACACCAAATGCCTCACAAATTTTCATAGCCTTTTACTTGCCTGTTCCCCGTAGAAAAACACAAAGAACACTGTTTTCTCAATCTGAAAATAAAACTTCAGCAGTTTATGCCAAAAAGCTGACAGGATAATAATAATAATAATAATATATTAGCGGCCAATCGGACAACAGAATAGGAGGCGTAGCGACCTTCGGAATAGAAGTATTCTGTGAAGAGAAATGTTATTTGAACATCTAAAAAAGATGTTCTAATGAACATCCTATCAAATTAATGGTAAAAAATATATAATTTTTTATTTTAGAATTTTTATTTTATCATTTTTTATACATCCAATAGGTGGTTCATCAAAATATCAATGAATTTGATGCACAAAACCCATTTCTCTTCTGTCAACATGACGAAAGGACATGTCACAACCACAACGGTACTCTTGCTGCACAATTCAATTTAATAATGAAATGAAGGTCCATGTTAGGATGGATTTGGGTCTACCATGGACCCGATATTTTGCCACAAATTGCCACATTCGTGTGGCAATTAATTACACATTTTGATTGTTTAGCCACACTGAATTATTATAGAACCAAAATTTTGGAATCCACCATAAATAAGACAAAGAATAAAGAAAGCCAGTTTTATAAGAATAAAGGGGCAAGATCCGTCGAACAATTTTAAGGGGTCAATAGAATATGCGCTCTAAGCATAATTTATAAATATAAAGGTGTAATTTGCGTTATTTTACATTTCAGTGTAATCTGCACAAAAGATATTATTGAGAGGGATTTTTTTTTTAAAATAAAAAATCAACTGCAGATTGCAGATTGTGTATTACTACGAGAGAAGACTTTGGGTTAAAAATTGAAGAATTTTTTTTTTTTTTTAACTACTCTTCTTCTATATATATATATATTCCCTTCTTTCTGATTTATTCTTTATCTACCTGGATTAAATCAAGAAAAACACCTTCCTGTTCTTGAGATTTTTGGTTTTGCTAAAAGAGTATGTGGTATCTTAAAATATTTCCACTGCATTAAAATAAGGAAAATACTAGAAATCAGAATTTTATTGCTAAAATAATATGATATTATTACTTACCCTTATATAAATAAGTATAGCTTACCATTTTATAATATTTAACTACCACCATGATTTTTGCCAAAGATTCCGATTATACTTTTTCGGCAGTGTAACATTGCTCTTAAAATAATATGATAGAAAGGAATAATTAATAAGAATATTCTAAAACGAGTATATGAATGTAATATGTGTAAAGAGAGATGAAAGATATTAATAATTTGTTATAGGGAATGAAAGTTCTATAGTATTTTACATTATTATAAATGCAATTACTGAGATAAAAAAATTAAAGAAAAAATTATAAACCAATTAATTTTTATCTTTATTTTTTTTTAACTTTAGGATGTCTCATTCTCGCTAAAAAGGAGTTGTCCATAATTTTCCCTACCAATTTTGAAGCAAGCCTCCTTCCATGCTTTTGGAAATGGCCCATTACCCCAAACTCAACTTCTGGACTGGGTCGGGTATGGCTCAACAGATGACCCATCTCTGAAAACTGGATCACAATGGTTGCTCTAACCACCCTCCTCTGCACTACGGTTGCCCTAGCCTCCCCTTCCTTCCTCTTCACCAACTCTGATCGTCGCGCGTGGAGTAGGGAGCACCAGGAGAGCTGTCACACGCGGAACAGCGCTTGGAATTCTAACATACTTCTGAATTTAAAAATAAAAAATAAAAAATCATATATCAGTAATTATGCTTGTTTGACTATTTACTCAAATTAAATCAAATTGATACATTAGAATTCAAGTTATGCAAATCAAACGACTGATGGGTCTAGTTCAATACAGAACTGTAATGTATATTTGATGAAGAAGGTCCAGAAATTTGCATGGAGCTACAAAGAAAAAGAAATCAAAATCAATATAAATAAGAAGTTCATACAACTAATAGACAAGTGAAAAAAAGAAGAAGTAAAGTCATACTTAACATAATTTAAAAGGGTATTTGAAACAAACTGAAAAACATAAAGTAAAGGAAAATAAAAAAGATAGATCCAAGCTGAGCATAGATTGGAGAAAAAATCTATCCACAAAATGAATAAACCACCATGTCATGTAAAAGATTATTGCAATTAGAAAAAGAATGACACCGCAAAAGAAAAGAATAGTGATCCATCACCGTTTCACCAACAACAGGAATTCATTACAGTTAGTGGCTAGTGCTATCATGTAGATATAGTACCACAAAGTATATCTTAAATGATAGGATAAAATACATCAAATGTAGTAGCATGCTCATGTAAGAAAGAAGGCATAATGGTCATATAGCAAAACAAAGCAACTAAAGCCACTAAAGAAGGCATAAATGCCGAAAACATTGGACGTGAATATCTACCTGTACATGTAATGTACTCGAACATATTCGCAAAATTTTTCCTAGCCGAAAACCATTCCAACTTACTATATTCAATCTGAGATTTCTTCTAAAATAGTGAAAATTTACAATTCAGATATATAATGTAAACAATTTCTATTTATAGAAAAACAATTGGATAGTATATGCGATTATCATTTGTGCCTTCTCTAAAGGCTCCCCAGAAGCATAGCCTAGTCCTAATGTAGCAACTATAGCAAACTATTCCAACTCATTTCAAATAAATGCTAGGATAATTTTTAAATTCTACTCAAAAAGTAAATCCGATAAAAACCTAAGAATCTATTAAATGGTTTGTGTCAAAAGGAAATCAAAAGATATAACATTATGTAGAAAATACAGTTGATTAAAGTAGCCAAATAAAAAATACTAACCTTTAAAGCATTCTAGATGATATGCACCGCGTATCTTTTGATTAAAATTGGTGACTGGAAGCTTATCAAACTCATTTGACGCATAAAGAAGAGCAACTTCAGTTTCTTGTCACTAGCTTTAGTTTCCCTGGCTCCTCGAATCTGTAAAAGGAAGAATCAATTGTTAATCTTGTAATTACAAATATTAATATGAGATTAAATTCTCGATCAATAATCCTTATAAACTTTTATGCTCTTTCATAGCATAAGAAAAATTGCCACCCAAACATGTGGCATACATGAACAACAGGGAAAAACAAAAACCATTCAATGGTCACAACAGATTAAAAATCTAAAAACATGACAACCAATAAGGTTTCTTAAGTCAATCAAAGTTGCAAAACACATCATACAAATATACACACCATAATATTTGCCATGACCCTCCTAAGGAATATGACTAAAAATTGCTTCGGTCGCCTTCTTAAGTGTTGCAATGGTTGCCATCTTTGCCATTTCAACAGTTGCAGCCAAATTCTCATATCAATCTAATATTATCAAGTAAGAAGTCATAACAAATAACAAATATTATTCTCCCACTACACCAAAAAGATTTTTTAGTGGCCATAAATTTTGTCTTTAGCGGCCATAGAAATGGCCGCAAAAATCTTTACCGGCCATTGATCACTTGCCGGCATAGACAATGTCGGTAAAAGGTTTTCCACATTGTGGTGGCAGATCTAAAGATTGCTGTCGAAAAGCCATGATCATTAGCGGCCATTGTTACTAGCAATTTGTATTGCCGTTACAACTTGTCTCAAAATTGCCCTCTCCTTCCCTTCAGCGGCCTTTGGTATGGCCGAAAAAAATTAAGCAATATTTTTCCCGGCAATTATTATTGCCAGAAAATATCATTCTTATTTTTTAGGAAAAACATTGACAATACTTTTACTGACAATTATTATTGCCGGGAAATGTTGCACTTATTTGACAAAATTGTTCACTGGCAATTATTATTGCCAAAAAATGTTATGCTTATTTATTACAAAAAATGTAGCTTTTTCATTAACTAGTTTAGTTGTAATATTTGTTTTTATAAATTCCAAATAATTATAAATATTCAAATTAAACATATCAAATTTTATTATAGTAAAACAACAAATATTTCATTAAATCCACGATAAAAAAGCAATTGTTAATCATTAACTACACAAATGTCGAATAGCAAAAGACCAGTAAATACATAATTCGAATCCAATAACTAGTGTCATTGATCCTAGTAAGTAGTATGATCAAATAGTCACAATACAAAATAATAATAACTTCAAAACAAGTTTTCAACGATGATTATAATGAAGCCTTCACTCTGAAAAAATCACAATGTATGACTCAAATGATAAGATAAAAGTAATGTGTCATTTAAATATGAAGATAAGTGCACAAGTCAACAAATAACATAAACAATCCTTCAAGAAACACATGCATGCATTTAAACATCTATGATTAAATGAAAAGAACAAAACAAAGTGATTAGTATTTAAAATTAAATGCCTTGCTATTAAGTGATGATAAAACTTCACAAAATAAGTGTTCCAGAAGAAACAAGTGGCAAAGCAAACAAATATCATGCATACCACAAAATATACAATCCATGCAAGAGATCCAACATGCATATAAAGACCTTTAAATGTATTACGAGATGCAAAAGGATGTCCATACTCATACAAAGGCATTTGCCCAATTATGATTTGAAATGAAATAAATCAGATTGAAACATTCAAAAGCATAAATTTCTATGTCATTGTCAAGTAACTTATGAAAAAAACAAAATTTGAATGGCTCACACCCCTTATGTTGGGTAGCTATATTCTCCTAAAACCAGAAATCTCTTTTGAAAACTATCAACCAATGTATCATAAAAAAGACACTAGTCAATAAGAATCAATCATGAGACAAAATATCAATTTGAAGCACCCCACATGAATGAAACCAACTTTGAAAACTATCAATCATTATATTAAAAAACAGGAATTTTTAACAACTATACCAAAACTCAAACACATAAGAATTAAAATGGGAAACAAGCAAGAATCCAATACACTTTTGCAAAACCTGCATATCATCCAATACACCTTTGTACACATCATAGTTTGAAATTTTATAATTAGCCAATGTAGACATATCCAAGTTCCCCTTTTCAGATTATGTTAAAAAATAGGAATTTTTAACAACTAAATCAGAACTCAAACATGTAAGAACTAAAATGGGAAACAAGCAAGAATTTAATCTGCATATCATCCAATACACCTTTATACACTTCATAGTCTAAAATTATATAATTAGCCAATGTAGACATATCCAGGTTCCAGGTTCCAGTTTACAGTAAACATTGTCAACACAAATATTTTCAGCAAGCAATAACTAGTTCTATAATTATAAATTATCCTATTCAACACTCTTTATGAACTAAAATATTTGATTTCTATCTAAAATATATGCATAATTGAGAGAAATAGGCATTATATTGATATATTCATACCATGATGAAATGTAGTACTCTTATCAACATTATTAGCTAGTGCTTGTGGTGCTCGCTCATGGCCACTATTGGCATCCGGAACCTAGCAAGTATAAAGATATGAGATAGTTGAATTGTCTTATAATATCAAAGTTGAAAATTGGCCACTATTTGCATTTGAAAATTTTAGAATAGAAGCATGGACCAAGAGATGATGCAAGCTGCAGATAATAAATAGGAAAATAAACTTAAACATAACACATTATTAAGCAAAACTAATCCAGTGAGCTAAGAGGAGCTGTTATCAACAAGAAACTACAGCAAACATTCATCATCAGAAATGATTGAAAAATACATAATAGGTTATACTTGACTAAAGACTATTGAGTCATAGAAAGAACCAACATCTGAAATAGCAAAAGTACACATTCCGCAAATTGAATCAGCAAACAAACACAACTCAGAACATGCGCAGGAATACATGCAGTGTTTCACACCAGAGCATGACATTTCCACTAAATTTTTACGCCTAAACAAGAGAAAGATGCTGGACTTAAAACACACACACTCTGACCAATAGCAATCCTTAGAAGTCAAAAAAACTCAAATGAATTTTGATCCACTGAAATGATCGTTCAGTATAAAAGAAGAGAAAAACCCAAATTATAATATTTGATAAAGTGCAGAGTTATTATTCAAAAACTAAAGTATAGCCCCAAGGTCGATGGAAAGACAAAACGCATTTCATTAATATAAAAAAATTGCATTCAAATTATGAAAAGTTTTCTAAAATATGAATGCTGATTATTAACAAGCGCTATTCTTAGTAATAAAGATTGAAGAGGAAAAAATCTAAAACTAAAAATACAAAATGTTCATTTTGAAAAAGTTTAAACCAAAAAAAAAGAGCAAATTGTGGGATAAGATAAAGGAAGATGCAGTTACAATTAGAAAGTGAAACAGATCAAACGAAAAAAAAGTCAAATAGCTAGAAATAGGTGCATTGAAGTCAAATCTATCAAGCCACATAGCACCTATGTTAAAATAATACAAGAAACAAAGGGGAAAAAACAAAAAAAATAAAAGGAAAAATCAAAGAGAGAGTAAATTCCACACAAGCAGGTAACACATTACCTTTAAGATAATTAAAAATCAATGAAGGGGATGACATTTCGAGCTTTTAGCAAATGATTGCACAAAGGTCAAAACCAAAAACTAAAATATACACTAATATGTACTATGAAGGAATGCATTACTTCTCAATAGATAAAATTGATTATTGATAGAAAAGAGAAATATAGTGGCTCTTACCATATAATTGTCATACACAGTTATACAAATGCACATATAAGCATCAAAAAACATGAAAATCAAGAATGTAGCAAGGCTACCAAATTAGCAATCATTCTCCACATATGAAAATAGAACTCCTGGGAACTTGCCATAAACAAAACATGAAGAAGCTCACTTGCCAGAACAACATTTCTATGCACAAATCACCTCAATAAAACCCTTTCCCAAGCCTTCGACAAATGTCTAAGCTAACCAAATGCTTTTTCATGTTCTCTATGGAAATAAGCAGAGACGAAATCAAGAACCAAGTTCTTTTAATTACCTTTGGAGTGGTTCTCAATTCCAGATAGACAACATTTTTTGAAGCAAAATCTTCAACAACCTGCATTTACAACTCCGCCTTATAAATGCAAAGCCAATGAATTTGGTATAATAAAATTTAGATAGTAAGAATGTGGTTTAAATCAAACAACTTGAATACCTCAATTAATGAATGAACACATGTATTTCAAGCTTGAACTACCATAGTATTAGCCTTTGAAACACGATAGTGGTAAATACAGATCACTAGCAGTATAATTGAAAATTTTGAAGTTCAGAAACTATCCTTCAAATAGCAGGCAAAAAAATAAAAAATAAATAAAAGGAATCATCTAATATTATCATAAAAGCAAATCATATAAGTTGAATGGCTCCAACTTTGTTGTGATGTATTCTCTATAGTTCTTTGCAAACAAATCAATAGTACCTCATGTTCGCAAAACATTAGCTGAGCAAATATATCAAAATGAATTCCAAAAATTAAACTGAGAAAGGAGGAGAACCGATTCACGAGAGTTAATTTTCGGTGAGTTGTGTATTACCTCTTGTGCTCAGGAGAATCAAAGCAACATCAAAGCATCTGAACAAAATATTAAATGAGAATGAAAAATAAAAATAAAAGGGATTTAAGGAGAAACAAGAACGAAGACAGATTTACCAGTGAGACCAAGGGTTTTGTTGAGAGATGATGCTGACGGAGGAGTGTGGCTACGATGGAGGCAGAGGTTGCATCACAGGTGATGAAATTTTGATGAAGGGGAGGTGCTCTGTGTGAGAGGTTCGTGTTGAGTCTTGTGGGTGTGTGCAGAAAAAAAAGTAAAAAAACTTGTGAAAAAAAAAAAGAGGGAGATGAGAGAGTATAGATTTTCTTGGCGGGCCAACTTTTTAGCGGGTGTTTAATATCACTTTTAACGGCAATTAATAACAATTGCCACTGTATAACAAGTTATTTGCGGCTAATATGTATTGGCCATAAAAATTTTCGTTCATAGATAGAATTACTAACAAATATAATATGGCCACTAAATAATTGCCACTAAAAGTCAATTTTGGCGTAGTGTCCTTTAGACAAGAACATAGTGAAAATAAAAACCATTACAATAGTATCAATAGATTTTTAATCATTATTCTCGATTTTGATAGATTTTTTTGTGGTGCCACCTGTATGCTTTCCTTACTATAAATTGTGAGACAGAGGGAATACTCCTAAAGCTGTCATGTGGCAAAACTTTTCGCTTAATGCTTCTGAAATATTATAGTCTTTGATTTGATTTGTTGTGGCTTTTTGATTTGTTACGACTGATTTGGGTCCTTTTTGTTGCGTAGCTGTTGTTTTCCACCATAGATCTAATATGCAGTCCGTTCAGATAAACTTTTGAAAAAAGGACTTTTTTCTCTAATTTTTTTTGGTAGAGCTTTAATTTTTAGAAAAAGTTATTTTGTATTTGGATAGACTATTTGATAAGTACTTTTAATTGTTAAAAATACTTATAAGTCTGTTTGGATGTAAAAGAATAAAAATACTTCTTTTATAGCCAAATTACAAAAAAAAAAATAAAAAGAGAAAAGAGAATTAGGGTTTGATATGGGATAAGAAAGAAAAAAAAATACATATTGTAATTTTAAATAAAAGCAAAAGACATTTTTGGAAAATAATTTTATTAAAAACTATTTCTGATTATGCTTTTTTTAGAAGCTAAGTATCCTAGCTTTCAAAAAAGTGATAAATTGACTTTTTTTAATTGAATTATTTCTTTAAAAGTTGTATCCAAATACATCTAAAAACTTGTAAAAGTGCTTTTTTTAAAAAAAAAAAAGTGCCTTTTTACTTAAAAAAACCAATCCAAACAGGTTCATGATGTTGTTGTTGTCAATGACATAACAACCAACAAATAACACTTTGTTAGATGTTGGGATTGAGGTGATGAATTTCTAGTTCTCTATTTGATTGAGGAGTTTTTTGTTGAATGGGTGTTCGAAGGTGTGATTGCGAAACTTGGTGAGTGGGGGAATGGGATCTAGAGGTTATTGAAATGGAAAGGAAAACATGGTGATTGGTGAGTTCGAAATGAAAGCACCAAATTGTTAGGGAAAATTAAGAACAATTCCTTCTTAGACTTTTGTTGCTTTTTCGACTAGAGGTAAAGAAAGTGGAGGGTTGGTACATGAATTGAGATGAAGCTGTCTTTTTTCCTCCCCCGATTATGGCATTTTCATAGGGGGTGAGGGTAATATCTACTATTAATTGTGAGATAGACTTGAGCCAGCTGGATAGGAAACCTGGACAGATCATAAGCCTTTAGCCTTGAGTTCTAAAAGAGCGAAGAGGCTAAAAAAGGTTAGGTGAGGAAGGTCAGGGAAATGAGGGATCGAGAGCTTGGATGGATCACAAGCCCCCCATTCTTGAACTTTAAAAGAGCAAAGAGGCTAAGAAAGGTCAGAGAAACCAAGAATCGAGAGACCAAACGGATCACAAACCCCCTTGAGATACACCACTTGAAATTGGTAAAACCTCTTTGTATGGTTGTGCTTGTTCGGCCTTTCTTACGCTTTTTAATTGATATTTGCCGTTTATTTCGTGAAGTCTTTCTTATATTTCGAAGAAAGCTTAGTAGGTTAATTCTATTAAGTTGGTAATGTTTTTTAACCCAAAGTAATTCGACAATTCCATAAATATTATATCAAATAGAAAGGGGGTATATACCTTGGTAGGTCGATAGAGTTATAAATTTATGCAACCTTTTTTTAAGATTTAACCATGGAGGTCAGGAGATTAATAAACTTATGCAATTGTTTTCATGATTTGATCTCAAAGTTGGGAGACTAAAATCTTGTGCAACCTTTTTTTTATGATTTGACATCGGATAGTAATGTTAATATTATGTGACATGGATTTACTAGCTCATTAGTTTGGACAATGCCAAGTTTGTTAGGTTTTTAGATGTTTGCTGGCTGCCGGTGAATAATGGCCTTAGTACTGGTAAGTATCAAATTTTGCTAAATGCCTGTGAATATCGGGTTTTGTTGAGTACCATTGAAGACCAGATTTTGTTGAGTACATGTGAATATCGAGTTTTGCTGAATATTAGTGAAGACCAGGATTTTTTGAGTACCGATGAAGATTGGGCTTTGCTAAATGTCGATAAATATCGAGTTTTATTGAGTATCAGTGGAGATCGAGTTTTGTTTAATACAAATGAAGACCGGGCTTTGTTGAGTACTGATGAATACCAAGTTTTGCTGAATGTCGATAAATACCGAGTTTTATTGAGTATCAGGTTTTATTAAATACTAGTGAATATTAGGCTTTGTTGAATACCGATGAATATTGGGTTTTGCTAGATGTCGGTGAATACTGGACTTTGCTTTGTTGAAACAATTAGGACATTTTTGTGGATATGTCAAGATAGTCATCATCTCCTTCCCTGTGAATACAATTATAACAACAAATCGAGAAATAGAAAAATATATAATAGCAATATCCCTCATTATTATCTCTCTTTTAGAGATTAAAATTACGTGACTCTTTTCTAGAGCTACATTGAATTAATATGATCTAGATAAATGTGCAGGGAAAAATTGATATCATTATCCCAAAAATTAATATGATCTAGATAAATGTGTAGGGAAAAATTGATATCATTATCCTAAAACTCTTTTTCAATTGGTGTGATGCTAGCTAAAACATTTGTAATACAACAAGAAGAACAACCATGATGTCAGACTCAACATCTACATGTATATTACTAATGTATATTTCAATTTCTAACAACAGCATTTCCTTGGATTACATGCAACTAATCAATAGTTATTTTTATAATCTTAACTGTTAATAGGAACTGATTTTATAAACTAATAAACTAATTGGCAACAACGTAGGAAAAATGTGATTTATGCAGATTAAACTAATTATATAACATGCCCAACAAGGACAAACATGTATGGAGTAAATTTAAATTAATAATATATGCTGGTGTTAATCAAACAATAAATTATAAATTTGAACATGATAAATGGAATTCAAAGTTAAGAATTAAAGGCAACTGTTATCAATTAAAAGAAATTATTATTGTAATGAAATTTTATCATCCCACATCAAAAGTTGGAATCGAAAAGTATTATCAAAGGCCATAACTAATATAATTATCAATAATAACTAACTATTAATCAGATAAATTGCACCCGCTAGTAACTAGGATTAATCAATCTTTATCAAACGTATCACTTATAATTTTTTGCGAAAATATGAAATTACTAGATAGTATACTAATCCAATCCACATCAAAGCGAAACTACAAATAAAAACCTTTTTCAAAAATTATTTTGACCACATGTTAGAGATGATGGAATAGGAAAAAAAAAAGGATAAATAATATTATCAGCACATTTAAAGGATAATTAATTGCCTACCAATTATGACAGGTGATGTATGTGGGAATAAAAAATAGGGGAATATGTTTTGTACATGTATTTTTTTGGCCTCCATGCTAATGCACTTATATTCACTATCGGATAGAATGTGGATCCCACTCGATCTGGGTTCCACACCTCAAGAGAAATGCTTTTTATATGTACGTTTTTTCAGTGTCTATGCCGATGTATATATATCCACCGTTGGATAGGGCATGGAGTCCGCTTGATCTGGGCTCCATATCTCATCCGATGGTGAATGTATGTGCATCGGTATGGAGATAAAAAAAATGCACGTATATATAACACTACTCTAAAATGAAGAAAAATACCGGAGATTGGAAATTAGTATTTAAGCTGTAATGATATATGTGGGAATTAAAAAATCAATGTGAGCCAATTGAGGAAAGTTAATTGTTAATTAAAGAAATTAAGCTAATTGCTAACTAATGTAATATGTAATGTAATTGCTACAGTGCCAAATAGAGAAACTATATGCTGAAAGGAAAGCAAAAATCAATGTGGTTCTAGAAATACATATTTTTAATTTTGAACAATATTTTAGTGATATTAGTGTGCAATTCCATTATGACTCTAATTTTTGGACTATTCCTGCTTGAAAAGGATTAATAACTAAACATGCCAATGAAATGCATTTAAATCTATTAAAACGTTATGTACCAATAATAATAATAATAATAATAATAATAAATCTATTCAAACGTTATCAAGAGAATTAAAATGCCATTAGCACGTAATCAAAATATTATAAAAGATGATAAATGTATATATTGCTACGACTTTATTATAGATAATGTTTAATCATTTTGTTCAAAATTATTGTAGCGATAATTTATTAATTTTAAAATCAAACGTATTAATATAAATAGAATACAAAAAGGAGTAAATAATATATTATTGAAAACCTCTCAATGAGGTTTGGTACGCATTTTCAAGGACAAATAGCTATTATGTGCCTTTTTGAAACCAACTTGCGCTATTTTTTAAGGAAAATATCAATATTAATAAAATAAGGGTGAGGCATACGGTCATTAAAAAGGAGATAAACATGTAGTGCCAATTTTTAGCAAGAAAAGGCCAATGCTGTTTGGAAAAAAAATAATTTAATTGCTAATAAAAGAAATATGCGATTATATTAAAATAAACAATATCAGTTACAATACATAATAATTAATAAGGTTAATTAAACCAATTTGAATAATATGACCGTTATAATGGATTGAGGACAATAATCCTGGCCGTTAGTAATAATTATAGTTAACAATTTGAAGTATATCAACGTACATGAAATTTAAGTGCAACAAATTTTAACAACAACGGAAACAATACATTTAAACAATAGGCTCCTTCTTAAATGTATCATACTTAATGATGCATTGAGTATATATCTGGATATTCAGTAAATATGACCTATCCTTTTAAAATAAGTAATATCAAATAGTTGTAATTATTCCCAACAATTGCATAACACGGTAGCCTCCCTTCCATCTCTTTCTCTTTCTCTAATAAAATAATTGTGATCCTACCACTCTCTTCACTCGATCAACTCTCCGACAATTCTCCACCATAAAACCAAGATGAACAAGAACAATATGAGTATTCATAAAATCAACCACCTAAAAGACTCAATTTTTTTTTTAGAAGTTTACACCTTTATTTTTAAGGTAGGAATTTGAAAAGTGGGTTTCATTTATAAGTCCATAAATAAGTCATGGAGATTAACTGTATTTAGAAACAGAAAAAATCAAAGAAATAAAATTTTGGATAGAAAAAAAGCTTTGGATTTTTTGTGGGATAATCAAAATTGTAGACAAATACTAATAAACGTGAAAGATTCCGATGAAGAAAAAATTTCATGAACTATAAAAGCTCATCTCTTTCTTTTTGGGTTTGTGGTTTGTTAAGATTTATTAGTTGCAGTACCAGTAAAGAAAAAGAAAAAAATAACTATCCAAAAGGAGACAATTACCAACATATTACATATATTTACTAGTGTTTTGATGCAAATTTACCAGCATTTTTATAGAATTTATCAACGTTTTAAATACTCTTTAAAATCTAATTATTTTGAGATTTAAATATAGTGTCATGTTAAATTTGCTCATTAATATACTCTTAGCCAAAAATTGTTATAAAAAAAATTGTAAAATAAAAGAAAAGAAACAAGTATCCTAATAGAGATATTTACCAGCATATTGCATATACTTACTAGTGTTTTAATGCAAATTTATCAGTGTTTTTGAGAAATTTACCAGCGTCTTAGAAACTCTTTAATTTCTGATTATTTAGAGAATAAGATTCAATGACATGTAAATCTATGTAAAAATATGTATTATCCTATGCTTTCATGTATCATAAATTTTTTAAATGAATATTCTATTAATAGATGGAGATTCAAATAGCTAATGAATATATACAAATTATTTGATAAATTATAATGATAATTATAATTATGATTATAATTATTGACATAATGATTTGGTACATAAAATATGCTAATAATAATCATTACCTATATTTTTCCTAGTCAATTTAATTTTAACATACGCTCATATAATAATTATACTTTTTTTAAAAAATTAAAATATGTATAAGCAAATATATGCATCCACCACGTACACTCTTTTAGTATTTGTTTTAAACATGTTGGCTGTATGACAATAACCCTTTCAAATAGATAATATTGTATAGGAATTTACCTGCATTTTCAAGAACACTTTGATAAATTTCTAGAATAAAAATGACAAAAAACTCTTTTTTCCTAGCATTTTCAGCAAATACGGTGGTAAAAAAGAGTTTTTTATCTTTTTTTTTTCCAAAATACAACACAGCAATATATATATATATATATATATATATATATATATATATATATACACACACACACACCTTATTAGAATATATTTGTTATGTGAGAAATGAAAATGAATATTTTCACCGTTAGATTAAATTGAGTGGTTGGGATTAAATCACTAATTTTAAAAAGTTTCGTGCAACTTTCGCTCCCAACTTTCCAACATTGGATTTATATGTGTATATTGATGACGCTAGTAAATTTACCAAAAACGCTAGTAAATTTCTGAAAAAATAAATAACTTGAACAAAAGTAACAATTATCATATAGGATGTTAGTAAATTTGCCCATAACGCTAGTAAATTTATCCAAAATACTAGTAAATTTGTCAAAAATACTGGTAAGTTTCTGAAAAAAATTAAAAACTTGAAAAAAGTAACAAAGATTATGGGACACTAGTAAATTTTCCTAAATGGCGGTAAATTTGCCCAAAACGTTGGTAAATTTGTCAAAAATACTGATAAGTTTCTGGAAAAAATAAATAACTTGAACAAAAATAATAAAGATTATGGAATACTAGTAAATTTGCTGAAAATATTGGTAAATTTGTCCAAAACACTGGTAAATTTGCCAAAAATACTGATAATTTTCTGAAAAAAATTAAAAACTTGAAAAAAAGTAATAAAAATTATACAATGCTGGTAAATTTATCTAAAACACGAGTACATTTGCTGAAAATGATTACCGGCATTTTCAGCATAGACGTAGGTAAAAAAGAGCTTTTTTGTCATTTTTTTTAAATTTTGTTAAGTATGTTATACATATTTGTAACTATAAAAATAAATATATTTATTTAATTATATATATAAATACATAAATATAAATATATACATAAATATAAATATATATATATATATATATATTTATGTTTATAAATAAATATAATGAATTTAAATTAATAAATATATATATTTATATGTATATATTAATATATATTTGTATATATAAATATATAAATAATATATGATATCTATATATTTTTTATATATAAAACTTACTTACTGGTGTTCTGAAAAAAAAAAGACAAAAAAAACTCTTTCTTATCAGCATATTTGCTGAAAATGTTAGTAAAAAAGTCTTACTTAGTAACTTTTTACCAGCTTTTTTAGCATTATGTTGTTAAATTTCTGCATAAAAAAGAGTTAAAAGAAACAATAATACTATAGGACCAGTCATATGAGTATTTTTGTCGTTTTCATAACCGGCTATTGGAAGAAAATCTCAAATTATTAGTGATAGACCATGTTAAGCGCCTTAATACTATACGGTGCATCATGCACCATACTTTATAAATTACATGTTAGCAAGCACCTAAACAATAATAATGCTAATAAATTCTAGTTACTATGAACCAACGCCAATTACAAATTCTAATGCCTAATATTGTGCTAAAATTATGGTTTTTACATTTAAGAAAAAAAATGGTTTTTACGTTCATGCGATTAACATATATAAATATGATTAAACTATTGTAATAATAATAATAATCATAGCATGACTTTAATATGATAGACTTAGCTTACAAATAGCAATTTTTCCCTTGAAATCGTTGCAAAAAAATGTGTCAATTAGCCACATTTATAATTTATGATTAGCCACATTTTTTGAGTGTGGCTAATTGATGTTTCAACATGTGCTTATGATGTGGCTATTACATTTGTTGGGAGATGTATCATTTAGCCACACTCTTAACTTTATTTAACTACATTTATAAAGTGTGGTTAATATTGTTATTTAGCCACATAGTCCATTTCATTTAACCATCTTTCAAAAATGTGGCTAATGTCATTTTTATTTTTATTTTTTTTAAATTAGCTCCAAAATTCTAATACAAGGAGATGCCTATAGGTTTGATATATATTTGTTTCATTTCCGGTTTAAATCTAAAACCTATAATAACTTAACAACTTTCTTTGCAAACTTAGAACACTATTTAAATTCCCACAACATCATATCTATTTCATTAAGGAAAATTCAAATTATATGTATTTCAACTAATATCATGTCTATTTAAAAGAATCATTTACTCTATATTATTCACTAAGCATATAACAACTTCAAACTCTATATTTGTAAAAGTATTCTATTCAAGTTCTATACATTAAAAGAGTTCGAAATGGAAAAATCTATTAATCCTGTCAATCAACATCATGATCTGCGCGAAGAACTTCCATTGCTCAGCTCAACTTCTCTGTCATCAGCACATGCAGCCTGAAAAGGTAACACTATGTGAGCAAAGTCAAGAATAACAACATATAGAGATCTTAGTTAAGAGGTGTTGCATTTAGCTAAAGTTTAGAGGTAGTGCATTTGCTCCACAACTATGTTAAAACTATGAAAAATCAAGAAATATTTAGAAGGCACAAATGCTAAAGTAACCACCCAACACCCCCAAAGTAAAATAACAAGCAACTGCAAAATATTTACTAGTTAGTTTCAGCAAGTAGCCTATCAACATATATAAGCTTTACTTAAGAATGACAAAAATTTTTAACAAACAATTTGTTCTGAAATATTGATCCAGTTCCACTTCCAGTAAAGCCTAACTTATGAATGAAGAATTCTTGAATAAACAAATGAATTACTGAACTAGCGATACAGGAGAGGCACAAACACTCAACTGCAATACTGCATGATTTCGATATAAATAAAGTTTTAAAGTCAACGATGGAACTAACTAGTCCTTAGCAACACAAATAGAGAAGTACAAATAGTTAGGCAGCAATTTGAAATTTATATCCATACTACTTAGAAAAGTCCCCCTGGCATGTTTTATACTTTTACTAGGAGCACAACTTTATACTTTTCTTTGGTATGCAATCTTTTATACTTTTATTACTTAATGCAAAACATACTTAATGCAAAACACAATGCTTTGTTTCTACTATTGTCTATTCCACAGTCTATACTTCAATCAAAGATGCCCCTTCTAGCTTTCACAAAACAATAATGTCTAACGACAACAAACTTTCAAAGAAGCACAACGAGTTATACTTCCATCAGAATAATAGCATATTTGGCTTTGCTTATTTTCAGGGTGAAAAATTGCTTACCCCACCCCCTCAAAAAAAAAAAAAAAAAAGGAAGAAAACTCTCTCAAATGAATTAAAAAGAAACAACAATTAGCAGCCATTGCAACGCTTGAACTCAAATGAATTAAGTTGGTTAGTTTTTACACAATATTGATGGGACAGGAACATAGTCAATATGTACATGAAGTGGACAAGGGATACTTATCAATGTGCAATTATATTCCTAAAAAAATCACAAGGTGTAACCGTTTTGCAACCATAATAATAATGCCAAAATAGTTGATCTATAAAAATGAATGAATATAGAATGAAAAATAGACTCACTTGCCAGTGACCAAGGCAATTCCAGGATGCAGCAAAATCCTCAGGCCTTGCAACAACACAAGCATAAGAGGGATGAAAACATTTTGTACAACTGGCATAGCATGTAACAAACTTCATCAAATCAGTCATTTGAATCTCAAGTAAAATTTTAGATATAATTAGGCATGTAAAATTTTTACATAAGATAGTCCATTTTGCTTACTTATTTGAGACTCTTATGGAAACTTACTCCACAGTTGGCTTGAACATTCTCATAGTGTATTTACTCTACAAATTGGCAAATTTTCCTATTTGATCAATCTTCGAAACAATTATGCTCCCTCATCATGCATTTTTCTTCAGCTTCAAGCGGTAATATTGACTAGCGATGAAGAAAATGGTATTAATATGAACAAGCTGCAAATCTAAAGGAGTGTGTATGCATGAAAAAGTCATACACTATTATTTCTCATAAAAATAATTTGGTGTAACTACTTTGAAAATCAAAATAATTTAATGTTGACGTGCTAACCAATAATTGTACTGCTTATGTCAAATTCAAATATGACGTGCCATACTATTTCTTTTTAGGATCCATGCACATTTTTTTTAGGACCAAAAAAGCCATGCACAGATCTCGTTTGGAACAACAACATTCATTCGGAAAAGCTAATGAAGAAGTAGAACAGAACAAGCATCCATACAAATAATCAAATAGGATTGCATGATGCGTGTTTGAAGTAGAAACTCCTTCTGTGGTTGTGCATGTTTGCAATCTCGAGTACCAGAGTTGGAGTGGTTATTTTAATTAAGTTATTTGAATTTGAATGCAAAGGATTAAGTTAACACTAATAGAACAGCATGTAACAAACTTTTGAAAAAAAAAATCTCAAGTACTCAATCTTAAACTTCATCAAATCAACAAAATAGAATTATTTAGACAAAAATCAGAAGCTAAACATAATCGCAGAGTTTAAAAAACTTTAAAACTCAAAATCAAACCTTTCAAACTTTTGAATGAAAAGGAATAATAGCCTAAAACAGACTTTTGAACAAAAAATCTAATACCAGATTTTTCGACCACATAAAATCATTTAGTTAATAACTGAATAATCACCTCTATGTATATAAGCAGTTGTGATTAATTTTAAATTTCATTATCAAATACACTAGAATTGCTTATAACTTTTCAATTGAAACTTTTGTGAGTTAACTTTGTCTCGTAGCTTTTATTATGTAATTGTTATATGATGTGGATGCATATAAACAACAATTAAGTTTAAAATGAATTATATAGAACCTCTCGGACTCAAATATGTAGTTAATGGAAATGTAACATCATTGGAACTATGAGACTACAAAATTTTATGAAATTAACAAAGAAAATCATGCTAAGATCAACAAATTAAAGGATGAAATTCCATAATCAATACTTGGAAAAAAAATTAACAGGATCTCGAAGAAAGAAACAAGAGGTGAGATTTATAATTATCAGAACTCCTAGCTAAATCAAGAGGAAAACTGAAAATAATGGCAGCTCTAGATTAGAATGAGATCTCATCGTGGAAAATTCCAAAGGAGGAATAATCACAGCACAATCCAAAGAGATCAGAGATCAGAGATCAGTAATTGTGCGAGACGAAGAACAAGAACTCCACTATTGGAATGCGAAGTAGAGCTCTACTGCTTAGAATGAGAGAGAGAAATGCTATTGATTTTAATAACAAGCAGCATTATTAGAATGAAAACAAATAAAGATCGAAAGTGAGATTGACATTGAGAACCTAAAGATTGTCAAGGTTGAGAGGCGACGTCGAATGGTGGTCGGAGAGTGAGTTGAGATTGAGGAGTGGTGGTGGCAGGCGATGCCAGTGGTGGAAAGCAACGACGAAACTTGAAGCTGGTGGCGGAAAGAAGCAGCGGAAGGTGCCGGTGGTGCAACGCAACGGCGGAAGGTGAAACCTGTGGTAGAAAGCAATGTCAAAAGGCGGTGCTAGTGGCAAAAGCAATGGCGAAATGCGGTGCTGGTGGCAGAAGGTAGCGGCGGGAGGTGGCGGTAGTGAGTTTATGAGAGAGAAGAGGGAGAGTGCGAGTTCCCTGTTTTCAAAAAAGAAGAGTGCGAGTGTTTGCTATTTTGCGAGAGAACAAGTACTGTTTCATTGTTTTCTGGAAACTTTATGGGCTTAATGTCATTTAGCCACGTTTTGGGAAGTGTGGCTAAAAAAGTGTTGGTTTTTTTGGTTTTTTCGGTAGTGAACGGAGATAGCAATTGTAATAATAGTCATTTTTTCTTTTAATATCCATTTTGAAAACGAAAGTATCATTGATTGTTGCAGTGTCAGATATTAATTGATTATAGGCAATTTCAGCTATTTCAAATTTAAAAGATAAAGTAGCTAGATACCAGGAATAAATTTCAACAAAATAAATTCCTAAAATGATCTCTTTATGGCCATTGGTTTCTATATCTTGGATTACTGTAGTTTTCGTCTTTCAATTACGTACCTAATGTTATTCCTTGACTAAGGTAGGTTATTAACAATATTAAAGTAACAGGTTGCACATGATCAGCAAGCCGCTGAATTGGGAACAGTAAATCGATTCCATGACATGATCTATGTGCAACAATTTTATTACTACTAGAAATGGAAGCCACCTCAAAACCATTTTTATGGATATCAATGTACCACATACTACCTCTCAAAAATATATCTAGCGAGGAAGAAACTGCTTGACAGTAACGCAGAGAGTGTTTCATAAATCAGAAGTGAGGACTCAATGAGAAGATATAAAGAGAAAGCCATCAACGTGGTAAATAAGAAAAGTTTCCTTGCTTTGAACTTTTCACATTGATCATAACAACATGCAAGCAATTGTTCATCAACATAACAACTCTTTTCCTATAAAATAATGAATTTTCAGATATATCTAACTATGTATGCCGAATTTTGCTTAGAATGGAACAATCAAACAGCAGAAATATTTAAAATTAAGAAGAAGTGGCTATGTACTCATTAGTAGCTATGTACTCATTACCGTATAATGGAATTACGTTGAAACCTGGGTATTCTTGGTGCTGCGTGCCTGGCCATTGGATGCCTTACTTACCGGTTCGCCCATTGGTTGTACCGCTAGGAATTCAGTTCAAATCTGATTACGGTTGGATGGGGATTGGCGGGGGATTGAGCCACGCAGTTGAAGGGCTTGGCATCTTTGTTTTCGGATTTAGAGGCATAAAGGCTGGGATAAGGCCCCTTGTACTTCTTGTGAGCCTTTCCCACTTGGATGGCCATGTACAAATTGAGAAAGCAGTAAAGAATGAGAATGATGGCCACAAAGCCGTATTCTTTTGGGGCCAATTCAATTAGTGTGATCATTTTTGGGTGATGCGGGTTGTTTGTTTTGGGAATGAATTAGACAAACAAAGCAATGCAGTAGGTTCTGTTTTGCAGTGATTCTGGTGCTGTACATATTGGCCCTGCTGGTGGTGATATGTTGTGTGTTGCACGTATCGACCATGGCAATGGTGACTAGTGTGCAACTTACAGTAGAAGGTGCAGTAAGGGCAGTTTTAGCTGAGTCCCCATAGACAGCGCCAAAATGTTACTATCTCGACTAGAGGTAAAGAGAGTGGAAGGTTGGTATATGGGTAGATATGAAGCTATTTTTCCCTTCTCCCTACTATGGCATTTTATAGAGGGTGAGGGTGGTATCCGTTGCTAATGATAAGATAGGCTTGGGTCAAACAGATAGAAAACTTGGACATATCAACCTCTTAAAAGTAAAGAAAATTAAAATAAAAATTAATTGGCTGATAATTTTTTTCTCTAATTTATTGATCTCAATGATTACATTTATAATAATGTAAAATACTCTAGAACCTTCACTGTCTATAATAAACAACTAACACCTCTTATCCCTCCTTACATATATCACTATTACATACTCACTCTAGAATATTTTTATTAGTTATTCTTCTCTATCACAATCCTTAAGAATAGTGCAACATTGTTCCCGTGTTTGCATGTTTTGTTTGTTTGTAGGGCCTTCATTATTCTACAATCAAAATTGTAAAGCTGAAAGAGGAGAATCTTTTTCTGAGACATTTAGTTGTTCCTTGAGGAAGTGATACAACCCATACAGCTCATGCAACAACCCATGCAACGAGGAAGGCTAGGATGTAGCTTTGTGGAGCTCATAGCTGGGTTATGGATTTTGCTGCTTGAATTTAGAAGACAAGGAATGGTGGATATTTATATAGTTATTTAAATATTAGGATTATTCAGTTGTTGTGTAGATAAGGCAATATCTTAGGTATGCTAGATTAGCGTAAGTAGTTACGTAGCTACATAGTTAGTTACATTTTGGATTATAAATTCCATTGCAAACTTTCATATGTATGCAGTTTTGATTAATAAAATTTCTCTTGATTATTCAAGATTGGTGTTTCTTAAGCTTTTCTCGAAAAAGCTTCATCATTGGTGCTTTCATTGAGCTAAGGGTGGATCATGCTAGAGGTATGCGACTCGGGAAAATTGAAGGCAAATTGGCACAGATGGAGCGGGAACTATGCCAAGATAAAAGAACAATGCCTTATTTTCTAGGAGAAGATAGAGTCTTAACTACCCAAATTGATGGATATTATTGCGCCTAAAGATGCAGGTGCCCATTCAAGTACTTCCAACCGTTCCTATCATCGTGATTTCAAATTGGATATTCGAACATTCAATGGTGACAATGTAGATGATTGGTTGTTTTGCATTGAAGAATATTTTGATGTGGCCAACACTCGGAAGATCAATGTATTAAGATTGCTTCATTTCATATGGTTGGCCCGGTCTACACTTGGTACAAGTGGATGATCAAGAATCAATATACCCATGATTGGATGGTTTTTCCTGAAGCCTTGCAGAAACGATTTGGGAAGATTTTTACGACAATCCGTGGGAGGCTTTGAAGGAGTTAAAACAGCAAGGCACTGCGGCAGAGTATCAATAGCAGTTTGAGGCATTATCTACCAAGGCTACTGGTTTGTCCGAATAGTGGTTCATTAGTTTCTTTGTGGCTGGCCTCCATGACTACCTTAAATGCCAACTGAGACTTCCTAAGCCCACCTCATACCCAGAAGTCGTTGTCTTAGCTGGTTTACATGAACAAAACTACCAAGCCTTATAGGCAGCTCTCGAACAGCCCCAACCGCCTGTACCCATGACCTCCATTTGTACCAGATATTTCTCTCCATCCCCAATTAATAACCAACGCAGTGGAGTTGCATGAACGACAGCGTCAAGGCTTATGTTATTATTGTGATGAGAAATACAATCCGTCTCACAATTGTTGTGCTCAATGTTAAGCCCTTCTAGCCTAGGATGATCTAGCTGATACGTTTTCTATGTTAGACACTGACCTTCCAGTTGAGGAGCACGAACCAGTGGCTCCTACGGTAACTTTCAATGCTCTTTCGGGTGAATATCACCCTTCCACACTGCTATTGAAAGGTGGTTATCAGGGTCAGACAGTAAATGTATTAGTGGACAGTGGTAGTACCTTCAACTTTATCAAACCCTCAGTTGCTCATCGCCTACAGTTGGCTCAATCGGATATTACACCATTTAAAGTTTTTGGTTCAATTGGATATTCAACTTTATTTGGTACAACACTAAGAGCTATGACATTCCAATCATGGTGCAAGGTGTCTCATTCCAGGTTGATCTCTATCATCTAGACATAGTAAGAGCAGACATGCTCTTCGGAGGCTGCAGAGTCTAGGCCGTGTAATCATGGATTATAATCTCAACACCATGGAACTCATTTATAAAGGTCAACCAACAATATTATATGCAGAAAACTTGCTCCTAGTCAATCTTATTAGTGATACTCGGTTGAAGAAACTATTCAACATCGCCAACATGCTTTCAATATGCCAATTGCAAATTCTTTTTGAGACTTTTTTGGAGACTCCTACCAGTTTGCCAACACTTGTGCAGCAACTATTACAACGGTTTGAATCAGTTGTCCATGAACCAAAGGGCCTTCCTCCAGTGCATGATATTGACCATCAAATTGATTTAATTCTTGGATCCAAACCAGTCCATGTATTCCTGTATAAATATTTTCAAAAAGTAGAGATCGAAAGGTTAGTGATTGAGATGCTTCAATCTGTGATCATACAAGACAACAAAAGTTCTTTCTCCTCCCCAGTCTTTTAATTAAAAAGAAGGATGGGTCATGGTGCTTTTGCATCGAATATAGGGGCATTGAATGCCATTACAGTGCGGGACTTGTTTCCTATGCCAACAATAGAAGAGATTCTGGATGAATTGCATGGGGCTGCCATTCTTTTTCTAAATTGGATCTACGATCTGGGTGCCATCATTTTAGAATGCATGATGAGGATATTCATAAAATAGCTTTCCTCATACATCATGGTCATTATGAATTTCTTGTCGTGCCATTTAGGCTCACCAATTCCCCATCCACATTCCAAGCGACCGTGATTAAGATCTTCCAACCATTCCTTCACAAATTTGTCCGTGTTTTTTTAACGATGTATTGATTTATAGCAAAACCTTGGACGATCATGTTTCCTATCTTAATCTAGTGCTAGACACATTACAATGACATAAGCTATTCGTAAAGCTTTTCAAATGTGAATTTTGCCAGGAATTAGTTCACTATTTGAGCCATGTGGTCTCTGCCAAAGGAGTCAAGGTAGATGATCAAAAAATTGAGGCTGTTGTGAATTGGCCACTTCCCCAGAACATTACTCAACTTCGAGGCTTTCTAGGCTTGATAAGATACTATAGACAATTTATTAAGGGTTATGCTTGGATAGCCAGGCTGTTAACAGAGGTACTCAAGGCTAACTATTTTCATTGGACCCCGGAATCAGAAAAGGCTTTTGCTCATCTTAAACAGGCATTGACTTCTTCACCCATTCTTGCTCTTCCAGATTTCTAATTGTTGTTTGTGGTGAGACCAATGCTAGTACTCAAGGAATTGGCGCAATGCTATCACAAAAAGGTCACCCGTTAGCATATTTTAGTAAAAAGTTCGCTCCAAAGATGTCTAAGGCATCCACATATGTGCGAGAACTCTATGCTATCACTTAGGCTGTGGCTCATTGGCACCATTATTTATTGGCCAAGCAGTTTCTTATTAAAACAGACCATCAAAGCTGGAAAGAGCTCATGTCCCAAGTTATACAAACACTCGAAAAGCAGTATTTTCTAACCAAACTACTTGGTTATGAGTTTGACATAGAATACCCCTCTGGGAAGAGTAATGCAGTGGTGGACGCGTTATCTAGATCCCTTGCTGCAATTTTTCAGACATACACCATGTTAGAAAGTGCACTTCTTATTGAACTAAGGGAGGCTAATCAATCTGATTCGGAATTAATGAAATTCCACCAAATACAGTGCGACGGGACGTTGCTAGCGTGTTTCTTGATGCAACATAATATGGTTTTGTATAATTCTAAGTTGTTTATTCCTACAACTTGTCCTTTGATTGATAAGGTGTTTTACGAGTTCCATTCTACACCACAACTACCAAAAGCCCTAGTCTTATTTAACCTTTACCTATCCCAACCTTGACATGGACTGAGCTTTCTATGGAGTTTATCGTGAATTTGCCTTCATCCATGGTTACACAGCTACATTGATAGTGGTAGATCGATTGACAAAAGCTGCACATTTTGGCCCTTTGAAACATGGTTTTATAGCCAAGATAGCGGCTAGTGTTTTCATGGACTTAGTAGTAAAATTGCATGGTTTTCCTATGGGCATTGTTTTAGATAGAGATCCCATTTTCTTGAGCACCTTTTGGCACCAATTAATGCAATTTGGTGGAACTAAACTTCACTATTCTGCAGCATACCACCCACAGAGCAACAGCCAAACGAAGGTGGTAAATCGATGCTTAGAGCAATATCTCTTTGGGCATTCGCTTCTGATCATCCTCACCAATGGCATTCCTACTTGCCATGGGCAGCGTTATGTTGCAACATGACATCCATAGCTCCATTGGAATGACCCCTCATCAAGCTTTATACGGCTCCATTACAAAATTGCTTCCTATGTATACCTCGGGCTTTGCTTCGACAAATGAGGTTGATATGAACTTAATTGATCGGGAAAAGATTCAACAACAATTGCATGACCACATTGCTCGTGCCCAAGAACGGATGCACAAGTATGCATATTCAAAATGGGTTGACAAGTCTTATGAAGTGGGATAATGGGTTTGGGCCAAATTTCATCACTACAAGCAACAATCTGCAGTCAAATGCCTCAATTTCAAGCTCTCCAAGCATTATTTCAGCCCATTTCATATCATAGCTAAAATTGGTCCCGTGACCTGTCGTTTGGATTTACCACCAGAGTCCAAGATTTATCCTGTTGTTCATGTTTCACTCTCGAAGACTTACACTGAGGCAGTCCCACCTACCACTGTAGTTATTGTAGTATCTTCAACCCCAAGCATTGCACAACCCAAGGCAATAATGGCTAATCGCACCGTACAAACTAAGGAAGGCACGAAATATCTTAGTTCAATGGGAAGGACAAGAGACGACGCAACTTGAGCGGATTGGGATGCATTAGAGGCTATTTACACTACTCAGGCCCTTGAGGACAAGGTCCTTTTCCATGGGGGCTTGATGGTACAATCCATGTAGCCCATGCAACAAGGAAGCCTAGTACACGACTACGTGGAGCTCCCAGCAAGGTTAGGGATTTTGTTGCTTGAATTTAGAAGATAAGGAATGATGGATATTTATCTAATTATTTAAATATTACGATTATCCAACAGTTTAATGGATAAAGCAATATCTTAGGTATGCTTAATAAAAGTAGTTATGTAGCTACGTAGTCAATTACATTTTGAATTATAAACTCCATTGCATACTTTCACATGTATGCACTTTTGATTAATAAAATTTCTCTTGACTATTCAAGATTGGAGTTTCTTAAGCTTTTCTCCCAAAAGCTTTATCAGGATGACTGGGATGTTTAGCTTGGTCATACAATTGGAGAGGGAAACTTTGGTGCATTATGCCTACCTAAGCAAGGTGCGAGAGATGGCATTGGTTTTCAACTTTGGATAACGTTAACACTCTGTTTGGTTCAATAGAAAAACGGAGGAAAGAAAATTTAAGAAGAGAAAATGGAAAGAAGTGGACTTTTTTGCTGTTTGGCTGAGCAAAGAAAATAGAGAGAAAAAAAAAAATTATGTGGAACTTGTAGAAAAAGTTTTCTCTTCCAAAGTAATGAGAAAAGGAAAGTAAGAGAAAGTGAATCAAATAACAAAAATACACTCATACAATACCAGAAAGTTTTACAACACAAGTTTTTTTTTTTTTTTTTGCTTATATAGTACAATAGAAATTTAATTAAAAGTGAGAATATAAAAATAAATTATATTTAATAAGCAAATATAAACAGTTATACAATAAAAAGTGAGAAACTTTAGTTAACGAAATTATATTAAAAAACAACAATTAAATTGTTTATATATATATATATATATATATATATATATATATATAACAAAGGTCGTTTATTTGTTAGTAATTATTGTATTTAACATCAAGTATCATAATTATTGTTATCAAGAGTGAATTTCTTTTTGTAAATATTAATTTGGACAATTGTTAGCGTTACCGAATGTATAACTTTACGAATTTTATTATATTATTCATATGATTAATCTATTATTTTTTTTTCTAATTAAAAAATCTTGTTATTCTTTTCTCCCTTAACACCTTTAATTACAAAAATAATCTCATAGTACTTCAAAACTTTTTTTTGGCTAAATAATTATGTTCTAATTCCAAAAAAAAAAAATCTAATTCATGTATAAAAAATATACTTTATGTGAATAATAATAGCAATACAATAATAGTAAAAATCTTAAAAAATGGTAGCAAAAAACAAATCTTCTTGTCACATGTTTTATAAATTGTTTTCTTTCAATCTAATTTTAAGATTATATTAAGCAAAAACTATATCCGGGAAATGTTCACTAATATTGTAACGAGGGTTAAGCAAAATATTCCATCTAGACTGTGTTAATAAATTTGTTAGTCAATGAAAATTTGGAGTTTAAACATGACATCAAGATTCCCTACACCAAGTCGTAGAATTTGTTTAACAACTTACATATGCGAATGCCGCATCAAATGTTATCACACATGTAAGACATGCCACTCATTTTTGCGGTACGCCAAACATATTAGACCATAAAATGGATCACCTTTACATGGCAGTTGCAAGAAACATAATAATGTCTTTGGCCTTTTATATTCTTAAACTGTCATGTGAAAAATAGACGCAACTACACATGTAAGACACGTCATCATCCACTCATTTTCGTGTTACATACTTATACCATCCATGTTAGACCATAAAATGGATCACCTTAACATGCGATGAGTTGCAAGATGTTAGGAAAGGGTACAAAAATAATGCAAAATAAACCATTTTCCTTCTCTTGTTAATTAAATATGATAACTCAAAATAGCAGAGCAATCAATAGATTAGCAAACCGTAGACAAATAAAATATGTAGAAAATTAAATCAACACATCAAAAATTTTTAACATGAAAAACCCTAAGGATGAGAGATAAAAAATCACAGGACCAAGTCCAAAAAATCTCCACTAATCAAATCAATAGATATACCAAAAGGCTTCACCAATAGGTGGATAATAGCAAGAGATTACCACAACAAATCACCAAGGGAATAAAATAATCCATACAGTAGAGAAGATAAAATAAAATTCTGACCGTATAAAATTGGCTCACATTAATAGGAATATTTCTCTACCAAGATGAACATAAAAAATTCTTCCCCATCGATCAACAAAAAGATTAGCGCACAAGAATAATCAAGACTATATCTCCTATTGTTGTGTTAGAAAGAAAAATGGTGCACCACCCAAACTCTCGTATGCATGTTATTTTCTCTTTATAGAGGCATTGTATTGCACTTTTGAATTAGCCAATATAGCTTCCTTTTCATGCTGCACGAGATCACCAAAATTAGGATTGCAAGTCCTAAAAACTAACACCCATCAGACCAACATGTGATGGAAAAATAATAAGATAGTATTCCCTTTTTTTTTCAAGCATGGGTTTTGGGCCTTACAATTAGGAATGACCCAACCCAACATATCTCCCCCCCTTGACTAAGTGGCATAGTGCTCAGCCATGCTCACCTTTTCTTTGCAAGTGGGTAGCTTCTCTGTGGGCAAGGCCTTTGTCATCATATCTGATCCATTTTCATTGGTATGGATTTTCTCCGATGTAAACAGCTCCAACTCAAGTGCTTCGCAAATCCTATGATGTCACACCTTAATGTGCTTTGACCTGGAATGAAAAGTTGGATTCTTACTCAAATGGATGGCACTCTGGCTATCACAAAAAAGAATATACTTCTCTTGTTCAATGCCTAACTCTTGTAGGAACTTCTTCATCCATAAGAGTTCTTTACCAGATTTTGTAATAGTAATATATTTAGCTTTTGTGCTGGACAATGCAACACAATGTTGTAACTTGGATTGCCATGAAACTGCTCCCCCTGAAAAGCCATCAAATAACTAGAAGTAGACTTCCTAGAATCAACATCACCAGCCATGTCTGCATCTGTGTAACCATATAGCACAAGTTCATCAATACCAAAACATAAACAAAATTTGGAAGTACCTATGAGATACCTGAGTATCCATTTCACCGCATGCCAATGTTCTTTTCTAGGATTGGAGAGAAAATGACTAACAACATCAATTGCATGAGCAATATCTGGTCTCGTGCACACTATGACATACATCAAGCTACCAACCGTGGATGCATAAGGGATCTTCTTCATCTCTTCTTTATCTGCCTTACTTGTAGGACATTGTTGAGAACTTAATTTAAAATGACCTACAAGTGGCAAGCTGACAGGCTTGGAATTGCTCATACTGAACCTCTCCAATACCTTCTCAATATACCTCTCTTGAGTTTACCATAATTTATGGTTCTTCTTGTCACGAGAAATCCTCATGCCAAGGATACGTTGTGCGGGTCCCAAGTCCTTCATGGAAAAGGACTTGTTCAAATCCTTTTTCAGGTTCTCAATTTTCAAAGCATTATGACCAACAATCAGCATGTCATCAACATATAACAATAGGATAACAAAATCACCATCAAAAAATTTCTTAAAGAAAACAGAGTGATTAGAAGTAGTCTTACTATACCCATGATTTATCATAAACGAATCAAATTTTCTATATCACTGCCTCAGTGCCTATTTGAGACCATAAAGACTCTTCTTCAATCTGTGCACAAAATCTTCTTTACCTTTAACAACAAAACCCTCTGGTTGATTTCCTCCTCTAAATCACCATGGAGGAATGTTGTCTTCATATCAAGTTGTTCGATCTCCAGGTCAAGTCTTGCTGCTACTCCAAGCACAACTCTGATTGAAGACATTTTAACGACTGCTACTTCACATCTATACCATTTCTTTGACTGAAGCCTTTCACAACTAATCTCGCTTTGTACCTTCATTGTGAGCCTTGCTCTTTAGTTTTCAACTTGATCACCCACTTGTTCTTGAGTGCCCTCATGCCCTTAAGCAACTTCACCAGCTCAAAAGTATTATTCTCATGCAAGGAATTCATTTCATCTTGAATTGCTTACAACCACTCCTTGTTATGAACATCAGAAATAGCCTCTTTATATGTTTCTGGTTCTTCCCCATCAATGAGCATTTCATATCCATGGGGTGGATATCTCTGAGAAGGACGAGACTGTCTGCTAGATCTTCTCAGCTAAGGCTCAACTAGTGGTTTAGCAGAAACTAGGTCAGCTGACTCATCAGGTTCTTCAGCTGCAACCTCATTTTTTGCTTACACATGCCCTCGTTATCATTATTCACCACAATAGGAGACTCTACATTCAAATCAGTGTACTGCTCATTTGCTGAATTTGACTTCCCAATTGTTTTTGCATCTTCAATGGTCTAGTCTTTAAGGAATACTATATCTCAGCTTCTAATGGTTTTCTTGTCCACAAGATCCCATAATCTGTAACCAAAAATCTTCATGACCATAACCCAAGAATATACATTGTATGGATTTAGCATCAAGCTTGGATCTTTCATCTCTTGGGATATGTACAAATGCCCTGCAGCCAAACACTCTTACGTGATCATATGAAACATCTTTCCCTGTCCAAACCTTCTATGGAATATCATAATCAAGAGGAACTAAAAGAGAAAGGTTGATTAAATCCACCGCAATTCTCATTGCTTCACCCCAAAAGGCTTTAGACAATTTAGCATGAGAGAGCATACAACGGATCCTATAATTAATTGTGCAATTCATTTTCTTTGCTACCCTATTGTGTTGAGGCATCTTCGGAACCATTTCTCAAGACTGATGCCATGTTCTCTGCAATACTGCTCAAATGGTCCCCTGTATTCACCACCATTATTTGGTCGAACACATTTCAATCTTCTACTTGTTTCTCTTTCAACACTTGCATGGAAGTGTCTAAAGACATTAAGCACCTGGCTTTTAAATTTCAAAGCAAAAGCCCAAACTTTTCTAAAGTGATCATCAATGAAAGTAACAAAATAATTGGCACCACCAATAGTTCTAGTATCATAGAGCAAACATCAGTATGAACAATATCTAAAATATGACGTCTTCATTTAGGAAGTGAACTACGAAAAGCTAATCTATATTGCTTACCAAATAAACAATGAGTACAAGTTTCAAGAGACATACTAGTAACGGGGAGGAATTTATTTTTGGAGTGAATACCAAGTCCCTTCTCACTCAAGTTTCCAAGACGCATATGCCATAATTGTGTGGAAGAATCTTTAATTGCAGTTACCTCTCCTTTGCACAATTTTGCTGACATCCTGCAAAGAGTACTAGTTTTCTTGGGTCTCACCACTACCATGGATCCTTTAGTGAGCTTGCATTTACCTTCACCAAAATGGGTTACATAACCCTCATTATCTAGTACTCCTGTGGATATCATGTTGAGACAGATATTTGAAACATGTCTAACATTCCTCAAAAGCAGCTTGCATCCAACACTAGTTTCCAAACAAATATCTCCGATACCATCAATCTTGCATACCCCTGTATTTCTCATTCTCACTATACTTTCCTTTATAGGAGTATAAGTTATGAAGAATTCACGCTGAAGTGAGACATGATACGAGGTAGCAGAATCAATTATCCATGTAGTATCTTGGCATTCAAGAGACTTACAATTGTTATCACAAACAATAACAACATCACTATCTAATGCTGCTACAGCAATGTCTTTTTCATTCTTCTTGTCTTTATCTCTTTCCCTTGATTTCTCTCTTTTCTTGATCCTGCTATAATATTTTTCAATGTGACCTTTATTGCCACAATAATTGCACATATAAGTCTTCTTCCTAAACTTAGATCTTCTTCGTGACTTGTCACGATTGTCATTGGAATTTTTAGTCTTGCTTCTCCCCCGTGTCTTTGTAACAAGAGCTGATGATTGAGTGGAATTATGGATACCTTTCTCTTTTCTTCAAATTTCTTCACTCATCATTCTATTCCTTACCATGGTCAAAGTGGCCTTCCCATCTGCTGCCGAATTGCTCAAAGAGACTATTAGAGTATGCTAACTATCAGGTAAGGAGCTCAACAAAATCAAAGCTTGCAACTCATCATCAAGAGACATGCTCATGGTCGACAACTGATTTATCACACCCTAGAACTCACTCAAATGCTCTGTCACTGAACTGTCTTCTTGGTACTTAATATTCACAAGCTTCCGAATCAAAAAAGCTTTATTTTGCGCTGTCTTCTACTCATAAAGATTAGCCAATTTTGTCCACAAAGCCTTAGCATTAGCTTCAGAACTAATATGCTGAAAAACATTGTTGTCAACATATTGTCTGATCAACCCAATGGTCTTCCTATTCAATTATTGCCAATCCTTCTCTATTTTGCCTTCTGGCTTGGCATTGTCACCCTCAATAGGATCATATAGATCCTTGCAATATAACAGGTCTTCCATTTGAGGCTTCCAAACCAAATAATTAGAAGAATTCAATTTCATCATTATACTAGCGCCAATAGTATCATCCATATTTAACGTATAAGTGTAACATCCTCCTAAAGTACAGTATTATGTTTAAGTCATAGTACTACACCCAGAAGTTGTTACTGTTACTTGAATGAACTTTGTCTGATAGCAACCTCTGGTTATCCCCAATATTTATTGAACTATCTGGAGATAATATGGAAATATAGTGAGAATTATAAATTCTCAGTAGGATTCAATTAACTATCATATACCGTATCATCATTATTATCTCCAGTTGCTTCGGTTTATTATGAAGAAAGTGATCATGCCAAACAAATTTCTCCGTTTTATAGTTTGTAAATATATTGTTTGAAGCAGAGTTTATTTTATTCATACATTGTCAATCAAAGGAAGAATCTAAACATAAACACAACAGAATAATTAACGTCTGTATATAGATACAATTGGTCTCTTAATAAGCAGGGAAAAGAATTGAAGCATAAGCATAACAGATCACAGGGCAACTAAATAATATGCATTTATAAGTGCAACACTACATTTGATGCAAGTGATTATACCTTCTGTTAACATTCTTTACTTTTGTTACTTGGCACACCTAGGCGTTACGTATCGCCTTCCCTAGGATACTTGCATATGTATTAATCTATAGTCTTTATTGCCCTTGGGTAGTCTGATTTAGGAGTGAGCTCAACTAGTGACTGTCGTCACATAGAACTAACTTACAAGGGGATCCACGTCTTGGAGGGATCTCATTTTGGCCAAGTGCCTCTAAATTAAAGGAATCTCTCTTGGTCACGTGCCTCAAGAATAGAGGGATCTCTGCTAACCACTTGCCTTCAATGTAGAGGGATCTCATCTGACCACGTGCCTCCAAGGTAGAGGGATTTCATAGTTTTATACTGCCTTCACAAGGACGGGTCTCATAACTGCCTCCAGGTGAAGGGATCCACATTTAATGTGTTCATATCCTTTCATTCTCATAAATATTCGTGCATAGACATGCTGAATACACTCATACATATCCTTTATCATTTACTTTCATACATCCTTGTATATAGAATTTCATGTTCATGTCATGAATATTCATATCAGAAATTATCATAATTTCATAAAATTTTGCCAAAAATTTGGCAGCATAACGGATCAAGTCCGCTTCCCCATGAATAGTGCCAGTAACCAGGAAATTTTAATCAAATAGCAACTCCAATATAGAATATCATATCTCCATTAGTTGTCACACACAACAAAGTCTTATGAGTAAGGCTTAGGTGGTTAGGTGCAAGCTTTAAAATCTTAAGTCTTAATCTATCTTGCAAGTTTTAAACTTTTATTAATGTTCCCGAGTTTGAGTTTAGGACCAACTTCCGAGATTACATTGGTTCCGAGTTTCGAGATTATATAAGTTCTAACTTCAGGAGTTATGTATATAAGGTTAATGTTTTGATTCCCGACTTACGGGGCTATGTGTAGAATCGATCTCCGAGATTGATTTTGGATCGAGTTTTGGAACTACGTGTATAAGAGTTTTAAAGCATCCTAGTTTTCTCGACTTTCAGGATTTGGGTATAAGGTCTCTTATTCTAGTATCGACTTCCGAGTTTGTGTTGAAAATTCTCGACTTCCGAATTTAAGTATTTTAGGTTTTATATTCTTGTCCTTGACTTCCGATTTCAAAGTGTCTTATTTGCTTGTGATTTTGATTTTCGACATTATCTTTACCAATTTAGTTTTTTATTCACTTAGTTCCAAGTTCAATATTAATTATACCCGACCTATTCTCTATTTGCTAATTTTCGAGTTCCGATATTGACTCAAGTTATTTGTGTTTTATTTCAGACTGTCCTATTTCTAGCCAAAATTGCACTCTTGTAAGAGAAAATTCACCAAAAATAAAAATCTGGGTGAAATCATGAAAATTTTATATTAATATAAAGCTAACAAAGTAAGCTTTCAAATAAAAGAAACTGCATATCATTTAAATGAGTATAACTTGAGATATAAACCCCGAAATTTGACCTTTCTGAACTGCCCTGTTTTGGCCCGATTTGGATATAGGGCAACTTCTTCGAACCACTAGGAACAAACAAGACCGTATCTAACTCTGAAATTTTTATGGGATGTTCTCTTATGTGTAAGATTTCTAACAAAGTTGGTTTCATTCAATTCCAAGTCGTGTAGGGCAAGTTTTGCCCTTAAAAACCTAGTCTGCCAAGAATCAAACTCAAAAACCTAGGTCAAATTTCCAAAAATAATATATCTCTCAGTACTAATCCAATGGCCTTATATTATATATGTATGGAAAGCCCTGAATGTCTAGTTTCATATAAAAATAGTTTCATCAATTTTAAATGGCTATAGGCGGAGCCGTACACTCCATTGTACGGACTGTCGAGGGTGGTTTTCTGGCCTCTCACATCTTCCTACTTTCACCCTTTCTTACTTCTTAATCGATTTTAACATAAAAAACAACCAACAAATCAGCCAAAGATTTATTCAATCATCACATCAAGAAATGAGAAAATAAAGCCACAATCAGCTACCCACAACTAGAATATCAAGAACAAGATTGAATCTCTACCTCTTTGTATGTGATTTTGCTAAGTTTTTGAGTTTGAATTGATGGAACCTTGTCAAGCATGGAGTTTTGATGGAGTTGGTTGAGAGGAGAAGAGAAGAAGAAGGCTAAAGCAAGGAGAGAAAGTGGCACAATCAGCATGGGATGAAGGAGAAAAATCTGATGTAAACATAAATAGGGTATTTAGAAACTTGCAATTTGATTAGTTGAGAACTTGAGGTCAAATTTCAGCCAACTCTCTTCATGTTTGCTGCCTTTGTGGCACCACCCTTAGGGCTTAAATGGATGAGTATTCAGCCATTGGGTTATAGGGTTTTGGGCATATAATTCTATTGGTTCGGTTCCGATAGTTTAAAATACTGTAATCTTATCGATTTCCTTTAAATTGGTAAATCGGTTTAAGAAAATTTCTATAAAACCTTCTATACTTCTAATTCAATTTCCTTGTATCTAAACTCAAGTAATTGCTAATTAATTGATCCTAAATAAATATTTAGTCGAATTTTAATTACTCTTAATTATTTGATAAAAACCGAACAACTAGGCGAAAAAACGATAAAAATTCCAGTGGATGTTACAATAAGGAATAACCAACCTGGCTCTAGATACCACTTTGCTAGGAAAGGGTACAAAAATAATGCGGAATAAACCCTTTTCCTTATCTAGTCAATTAAATATGATAACCAAAAATAGCAGAGCAATCAATAGATTAGCATACCATGGACAAATAATGTAACACACTACCAACTTAATGTTATGCTTAAGTCATAGCATGAAATTGGATAGGTTGCGTTACCGTGTTAGTTCTCCGTTTGTAGCTGTATTCATTATGTTATATTTTCTTTTGCTTTGACATATATATATATATATATATATATATATATATATATATATATATATATATATATTTGACTTAATATATCTACAAAGCTTATACTGTATATTGTAAACATGATCAGTATTATAGAACGTAACAAAATTTAACAAAAAGCACTACAAAAAGGAAAACAGATAGTATATCATATGTCGTATACATACATATCCGAATTGGAAGCCAACGCCTCAGTTTATATATGGGTTCAAAAGCGAGTAAAATAAAGAAACAGCAAAACTCTTATTTCTAAAAAGGTAGAGACAGAAATGGCAAGAGCCAGCTATGTATAACGAGTCCACTATTGGATCATCGTGGAGTTGCAAGTCCGGAAATCTCAGTAAGCGGAGTGCATCTAATCCATCGCCAGCGTCTGAGAATGATGTGGAAATGCAAAATGAGGTGAGAATTTACAGAAATTCTCAGTAAGGTTCGTGTATGGTGTTTAACTGATGTCACATTCATTCTCAGTTGCCTCGGGTTTTATTTAATTATAAAAACATGAGATCAAACTTAACTATCCATATTTAGTAAGTTTAAGAAAATGTCTGGTCTGAGGCAAGGTCCAATTTTACTTAAGACAGCATAAGAAATAGAATAGGCTACTAACAGTAAAACACAGAATAATGAGTAGAACAAATGAACATATAGTAGTACTTAAATATAACAGATAAACTGTAAACAACTTGTAGTGACTGTTCAATGTAATCATGCATTTAATATAATCATGTAAAACTTATTTTTGAACCTTTCTTCATAAACTTTTCCATTACTTGGTCCCCTAGGAGTTCTTGGCCATTTAGAATCCTAGGTAATAGTCTGCTTTTCAGGATCGAGCTCGTTCCTATACAGGAATGTCGGGTTTACTTTCCCCGACCTTCCCACCGATCTATTCCCTTTAACTTTAATCCGGGACTGACCCAAGTATCATGGAACTTCATCATCACATATTCCTTATGTTCATCATAACATAATTTCCATAACTTTCTTGAAAATGTACATGTAACAACATGTAATTCATAATTCATGTATAGACTTTACCAAAATTTTGGCAGTATAACGTAATGTGTCCGCTTCCCCATGAATAGTGCCAGTACATCAAAACACCAATTTCTCATAGAGGTCATAACATTGCATTCATAATTCAACATTAAACTCATAAAAACATTAGTCTCATTAAGGCAGAGTCACTGCCTTAGCATAATCATTCAACCTGATTTTTGTAAATCGAGCCATAATTTCTATTTAACTTATTTGGACCTCAGTTTTGGATATGTTAAAGTGTTATGTGTCTATTTTCTAACCTCTTTGATCCCATCTAATTTTGATAACTATGGCTCAAGTTATTTAGGTTTTATCCCGGCCTGCCCTGTGACCGGCCAAAATCAGACACTTAAAATTAAAAATCCACTAAAAATTGAAAACTGATTCAAATTATACAAATATTAAAGTTAACAGGACAAAATTTCATTTACAAAAAATTCCACTCCATTTGACTTAGCAGGACTCGAGTTATAAGCCCCGAAATCTGACCTTCCTGAACTGCCCTATTCTGGCCTGATTTGGACATAGGGCAACTTTCTTGGATTACTGGGAGCAAATGGGACCTTATCTAATTCTAAAATTTTTATGGGACATTCGTCTATGTGTAAGCTTTCTAACAAAATTAGTTTCATTAAATTCCAAGTAGTATAGGGCAAGTTCTACCCTGAATAACTTAGTCTGCCCAGAATCAAAGTCAAAAACCTAGGTCGAAATTCAAAAATTCATATCTCTCTCAATACTAATCCAACGCCCTTATATGATAATGTATGGAAAGCCTAGATGTCTAGTTTCATATAAAAATGGTTTCATTGAATTTAATTGGCAGTAGGCAGAGCCGTACACTCCGCCGTAGGACTATCGAGGGTTTTAGGTTTTCTAGCTTCTCAGCTCTTCCTATTTTCATCCTTTCTTGCTTCCAATTCGGTTTTAACCTCACAAACAGCCAATAAACCAGCCATATATCATCATAATCATTCAATCAATACATCAAAGATTGACAAAATAAGCCACCAATAGCCATCCAAGATCAGAGAATCAAGGCAAGAATTAAACCCCTACCTCTTGTTATGTTGTGATTTGGCTTGATTTTGGAACTTGAATGAACAAAACTTGGTTGGGCTTGATGGTTTGATGGGGTTGGGTGAATGGAGAAGAGAAGAAGAAAGCTGAAATGGGGGAGAAAGGCAGCACAGAAAATGCTTGAAGGAAAGGAGAGGAGTGTGTTATAAAACATGGAGGAGGTAGTTGGAATGGGTGGCTTTGATTGGTTGAAAATCAAAAGGCCGAAATTCAGCCAACTTTCCTCCTTTCTTGTGGCCTTGTTTGCGCCACTTTTAGGGGTTAAGTGGCTGAGTTCTCAGCCACTTAAAGTAGAGTTAATGAGTTGAAATTCTATTGGTTCGGTTCCGACAGTTTAAAATACCGTAATCTTACCGATTCCTTTTAAATCGGTAAATCAGTTTCAAGAAAATTTTATGAAATCTTCTATACTTCTAACTTAATTAACTTATACCTAAACTCAATTAATTGCTAATCAATTCATCCTAAATAATTATTTAATCAAATTTTAACTAATCTCAATTATTCGACAAAATCGAATAATTAGGCAAAAAACGATAAGAAAATTTTGGTGGATGTTACAAATAAAATATGCAGAAAATTAAATCAAAACACCAAAAACTTTTAACATAGAAAACCCCAGGGTGAGGGACAAAAAACCACGGGACCAAGTTCAGAAAATCTCCACTAATTAAATCAACAGGTACACCAAAAGTCTTCACTAATAGGTGGATAACAGCAAAAGATTCCCACAACAAATCAACAGGGGAATAAAATAAACCAAGCAGTAGAGAAGGTAAAATAGAATTCTGATCGTATAAAATTGGCTCACACTAATAGGAATATTTTTCTAGCAAGATAAACCCAAAAAATTCTTCCCCATTAATCAACGGAAAGATTAGCACACAAGAATAACCAAGACTATATCTGTAACACCCTTCTTAGCACAATACCATGCTTAAGTAATAGCACCATATATAGGAGTTGTTACTATTACCTAAATGGATCTTACATATCGCTGTCCCTAGGGTGCGCATATTCGGTCTGCACTTGAGCGGTATGTATTGCCGTCCTCAAGTGCATCACTTTACTTATCTTTCACATGTACTTGATTTCCTGGAGGTGAATGGCCTCTCTCACCTCTGGGTAACAGTTTGCTTTTCAGGATCGAGCTCGTTCCAATACAGAATTGCCGGGTTTACTTTCCCCAATGCTCCCACCGACTTATTCCCCTTAAATTTATTCAAAGGCTGGCCCAAGTAACATGGAATTATTATTATGTCTTTAATCATGAAGTCATGAATGCATATGCTAGAGGAATCATATTCATGATGCATGCTTGTACATTTACTATTAAACATTCTTCACATAGAATATTTGTAATTGTATAATTGTTCATATCATAAATTTCTCATAACATAAGCACTCAAAATTTCATAAACTTTTTGCCGAAAATTCGGTAGCATAACGGATCAAGTCTGCTTCTCCATGAGTAGTATCAATCAACCAGGCAGTCATTCATATAGAAAATCAATACAAGGTATCGATATTTCAATAATCAAACAAAATTTATAACCTTGATCCTGAATTTAGGTTTCTGCCGCTTTCTTTCAATTCTACTCAGTTTTGTAAATTAAGCCATAAATTATATTTAACTCATTTAGGCCTGAATTTTGTATGTCCAAGATTCCCCACTGCTACCCCTTGTGGGAGTCCGAGCCATCTCTCAGTCCCAGCATGGCTGATCATCTGAAAAGACCAGCTCTTTCCACTTTGGTGTAGTTTTAGTTTGTATTGTTAGTGAATGAACATATCAAACAAAGGCAAGCAGTATAAGCCCTTCTCCGGCCTAGGAAAAGCAGTGAACTCTAGAAGTTAGGGTGTTGTTCACCTTTTGACACGAACACTCTTACGTTCTCAGCATAAACCCACCTTAGAGATTAAATGGTAATAAGATAAGTTGATGTTCAATCTAAGACAACATGATAGCTTGTAGTGAATAGCCCCTTTATTTACTAACCAAAAGCAGCCTTTGGTACTTATTAAGGTTTGGAACCCTTGCAACTATGATAGAAAGCCGTTTGCTTATTGCCAAACCTTTTGCCTTTCTTTTGTTTTCAATCAAAGTAGGTGTGACTGTTGTATTTTTGTTTAGTTTTGTCTAGTTTCTAACCTCTTTGGCCCCATTAAGTTTTGATATATATAACTAAAGTTATTGAAGATTTACTTAGGCCTGTCTTATACTAGATAAATTTAAGCCTTGAAAAGTAAAAATTTACTAAAAATAGAAAACTAGTTGAAACTAGCTAAAACTATACAAAACCTATATGATTTTAAAGTTAACTGAACCAATTTTCACTTCCAATAAGTTTCATCATTTTTGAATAAGCAGAACTCAAGTTATGACTTATTGAAATTAGTTAATTTGAACTGCCTTGTTCTAGCCCAGTTAGGACTTAGGGAAACTTTCATAATTTACTATGAACAACAGGGATTGAATTTGGTTCTGAAACTTTTATGGCATGTTACCATATGTCTTAACTTTCTAACAAAATTGGTTGCACTCAATTTGAAGAAATATAGGGTGAGTTATGCCCTACTCAATCTATGTTGGTTAGATCCAGAGACAAGAACCTAGGGTACATGTCAAAAAATCACATCTCCCTCAATACTAATCCAATAGTCTTACAATTTATATATTTGGAAAGCCCTAGATATCTAGTTTTGCATAAAAATATCAAGTTCCAGTGGTCGTAGGTGGAGCTATACACTTCAAATGTACGAACGCCGTAAGATCTTCTAGGTTTTTTGTATTTTGTTTGGCTATCTTTCTTGTTTTTCATGCAAGATTCAATTCCAATCCAACCAAATACTTGCTCAACCAGCCATAAACATATACATAGACTCATAGACTCAATATAACATCAAATACATGAGTACGGATGAGTTTTCAATAGCCATCAAATTCACAAGAAACCTATTAAAGAAAATGAATCCTACCTCTAGTAAGTGGAATAACTAGCTAAAGTTGAGTTTTTTTTTATCAAAGAATGATTGAAGCTTTGAGATGAGATGAAATTGAGAGGAATGAAAGAAGAGAAGTGGAGAGAAGGCAGCTGGAGTTAGGTGACTAAGTGAGGGACTTAAGAGTAAATGTTGGAATTATTATGATATGGGTAGTTGGAGTTTTTACTCCTCATTGGTTCATGTAGTAGTGGTGGTAATTTGGCCAAGTGAACCCCTATTTTGTGGTTGATTTAGGGTGCATATTGTGGAGCAAAGTGGCTGAATTGTTAGCCAAAAATTTAGGGTTTTCCATGTATAATTTTATTGATTCGATTCTGACAGTCTAAAATACCGAATCTTTACCGATTTTTTTCAAATCGGCAAATTATAACTAAATAGTTTTGTGAGAATTCCTATGTATCTATCTTAATCTTCCCTAAGCTTAATCCCTTCTAATTAACACTTAATTAACTCCTAATTACCCTCTAATCAACTTCTAATTAATCTTACTTATCTGATAAAATCGAATAAATCGATTAACAACTAAAATTAAATGTTTTAAAATTTTTAGACATTACAATAACCTTCTTTAATATTCTATATATAGCAAACTCAACTTTTTCTAGCGCTAATGTCTAAGTTTTCTAATGTAATTGAATAGATTAGAAAACGGTGAAATTCACACATATTATGTTTCGAAATATCACAATTTTGACTTTCTATAAGCCCATGAGTATTTACTGTTTGGTTCTTTAACTAATAGCATTTTCATAATTTTGGATAAGTCTAGGGGCATCTCATATCATTTCACCTATGGATACCTCCATGGCTCAATTGGCTGAGCTTTAGGCTTCTACGGTTCCACTATGCGATTTTGCCCCATTTAAAATCCTACTCTGCTAATCCTACGAATATGGGGACCCAAATGTCATTTTCTGAAAAGTTCTAAGGGCATTGTGCAAATAAACTATTTGGGATCAAAGTATAATTTCTAAAAGTCTTGGGCAATATTGCAAATAATAAAATTTATAAGGGCATTTTTATCATTTTTTATTTTTTTCTACAAGAAGGTTTGTAATATTATTACCATAGAATTTGTATTTCCTTGATGTCTATTTGTATCTCTAAAAGGTGTCTAAAATTTTAATTAATTAATGGTGAAATTCGAGATGTTACAGTATCTCCTATTGCAGTGTTAGAAAGAAAAATGGCGCACCACCCAAACTCTCGTATGCACGTTATTTTCTCTCTATAGAGGCATTGTATTGCACTTTTGAATAAGCCAATATAGCTTCCTTTTCACGCTGCACGAGGTCACCAAAATTAGGATTGCAAATCCTAAAAACTAACACCCGTCAGACCAACACATGATGGAAAAATAATAAGATAGTATTCTTTTTTTTTTTTTTTAAGCATGGGTTTTGGGCCTTACAATTAGGAGTGACCCAACCTAACACAAGAAACATAATAATGACTTTGGCCTTTTATATTCCCAAAATGTCATGTGAGGTATAACTAAAATAGATAGAAGTAAAGCATCCGCATGCTATTAATTAATTTACTTGTAGTTTGAAGAATATTTATTTTTGTCTAAAGTGGCTTTAATTGAGTGGGTACTAAGTTGGATTTGAAATTCCGGTGAATTGTTATTTTTGGAGAAATTTAGAGGTTTGTTCTGATTTTTGAACCACAAAGAGGGATTGTAATGTTCTCTATGGTAATTGTTGAAAAATTAGCTTATATATCTTATGTTTTTTATGAGAAAGAAATTTTATTCATAAAAAATTCTAATGGCACTTAAAAATTGACAAAAGATATATTAGATTGAAATTTAATAAGAAACAAATGTATTCTATATTCTAAACTAACCAATGATCTGTGACTCTATTATTTACCTGAAGACTATTGATATCTAAGCATCTTTCACAATGGAAATCAATACGAAGAGTGTTGTAGTTTGAAGAATATATTACATCTCTTTTCAAAATAGATCCAAATATCGCTATCATTTGTAAGGCTATCAAACTAGAAATACGCACAAGGGAAAACCAAAACACCCACAAAAAGTGCAACAAAAACACCACAAAGGGAACAACAAAAACATCCATAAAGGAGACAAACAAAAACAACTACAAAGGGGACAATGAAAAAAACAAAACAAAGGACATAAAATCTTAAGCAATGAAAGGAAAAGAAAATGGTGGGGTTGCCACAAGAGAAAAAAGATGGTAGCCCCCTCAATAACACACACACAAAGAAAGATCAGAGAAGGAGAAAAGAAAGAAAAAAAAGGATTAGGGCCGACTCATATAACTAGCTTATATATCATGATAACATAATAATTAATTTTATTTCACTAATAGAACTTAGCAAATAATTGACGAATTTAAAAAATTGACATCTAAATTTACCGACAGAACAAATAATTTATTGGTAAACCCATTGATAAACATTCATGCCTAATGATGCTAATTGATTACTGACAGATATTGTAACATCCCTTATTTTCTTAAGTGAAGTATAATAAAAACTTTGAATTATTTCTCTTAGGCAGTGTGGGAATTTCTTAGGCAGTGGTATACCCCGAAAATCCTCACGCTCAGAAATATAGGGTAACACAACACTGCCGTTAAAAATATGGCACTGCCATATGCTAAAAATTAAGAAATGATAAAAGTGCCCCTGTCAACTTTTGTTAATTGCAATCTTGCCCAAAAGTTTTAGAAGTTGTACTTTAATCCCAAGTGGATATTTCCATAATAACCCTAGAACTTTTCATAAAATGACATTTATGTCTCCACATCGATAGAATTAGCAGAATAGGGTTTTAAATAAAGCAGAATCACGTGGTGAAATCGTAAGAGTTTAAATCTCTACCATTTGGGCCATGGAGGCATTTTGGTGTGAAATGATGTGGGGTACCCCTAGACTTGCTCAAAATTACGGAGATGTCATTAGCCACGGAAAATAGAAAATAGAAAAGCTCTAAATGTGCAAGAACGATTATTTCACGTTAACAAGCAATTTATTTGATCTTGTTGACTAAGTAGGGTTAATTAGAAGTTAATTAGATGTTAATTAGAGGGATTAGGCTTAGGAACAATTAGAATAGAGATATAGAAATTCTCTTAAAGTCATTTAGTAAAGTTTTGCCAATTTGAAAAAAATCGGCGAAGATTCGGTATTTTAAACTGCCAGGACCAAACTAGTAGAATTTCTACTGGAAATCCTCATTTAAGTGGTTGAAATTCAGCCAACCCTACCACATATGAATGGTGCCAAGTGTTGCTCAAGATAGTGTAGAAACTTGGCCTTACCTCCACCGGATTTTTATCATTTTTTGCCTAGTTATTCGATTTTCATCGAATAATTAGGATTAATTAGGATTCGATTAAGCATTCACTTAAAGCCAATTAAATATGATCTAGAAAGATTAGACTTGATGGAATTAGATTAGAACCATAGGAAACCTCATAGGACTTTTCTAAAATCGTTTTACCGAGTTGAAGGAAATCAGTAGAATTATGGTATTTTAAATTGTTGGAACCGGACTAATAGAAATTATATTATCAGAACCCTATGATGGAGGGCCAAGATTTAGCCAAAACATTCCTACAAGTGGTGCCTTAATTAGCCATAAAAGATGGAAGCCAAGCCAAGTTTGAATGAGGATTGAAGTCCACCAATCAAAAGCCAACTTCTTTTATAAGTTTTCATTTTTTTTCTTCCTTTCCCCTTTATATTTTTGGCCTCCCCATAAGAGGTGCAGACCAGCCCTCATTTTCCCTCTTTCCTTCATCTTCTTCCACTTCCTCTCATCCCCAAGCTCAAGCCCTAACCATCAACTTCATTCCAAGATCAAGTTCCATCAAGATTTCACACCACCAAGGTAGGAATCTCAACTTTCTTCTTCTTTTCTTTGAATTGGAGCTGCCTAGGGTCCGTTGTTTATCTATGATTCTAATGTTATCTTGAGTGATGATGATGAATTAAGGTTGGTTTAAGGTGTATATGTGAGTTTGAATTGAAGATTGGATGGATTGATTTAAGGAAAATATGAATTCAAGAAGAATTCAAGAAGCTGTTAGGGTTTTTCTCTCGACAGTCTGTACGGCGGAGTGTACAGCTCTGGCTACAGCCATTTAAATTTGATGAATCTATTTTTATATGAAATTAGACATTCAGGGATTTTCATACATATAAAATATAAGGCCATTGGATTAGTTATGAATTTTTGAAGTTTGACCTAGAAATCTAGATTCTCATCTAGGCTGTATGAGTTGGGAAGAGTGTAACTCACCCTACACAACTCTAAATTGAGTGAATCCAATGTTGTTTGAAATATAACATATGAGGGAACATCCTATAAAAATTTCAAGGTCAGATTCATTGCCAATTATTCCCAGTACATCAATGAATTCACCTTAAGCTCAAATCAAGCTGGAACAAGGTAGTTTAGTAGGGTCAAGTTACAGGGCTCATATCTCAAAATATACACATGAAAATGATATGAAACATATTTCATATGAAATATTGTCCTTTTAGCTTTAATATGATACCAATTTCGTATGATTTGGACTGGTTTTCGATTTTTAGTGAATTTTTACTTTTAAGTGTGTAATTCTGGGCAACTATAGGGTAGGCCAAGGTAAAACTTAAATAACTTGAGTTATATAAATTAAAATTAGATGAGACTAAAAAGATTGGAAACTAGATACATAGAGCTATGGCATATCCAAAATTCAGGTCTAAATGAGTTGAATAGAGGCAAGGGTGGACTTTACAAAATTCGGCCAGAAGAGGGTAGAGTGAGCAGAAAACTCTGTTGATATTTCTATTGATTTTAACATACCATATGATCAATAATGTGGTTGTAACTTGCTATTTTACATTGAATTGCATACTTAATTGATTGTATTAGTAACCTGGCACTATTTATGGGTAAGCGGACTCGATCCGTTATGCTGCCGAATTTTCGGCAGGAATTTATGAGAACTTATGCTATGGGTGATTATGCCTTGAATATATTTATATTTATATGTCATGTTCATAAACATCATGCATGCAAGCATAATTAGAATATGTATGAAAAGTAAGGTAAGAGACATATCCCTAAATGCTCAAAGCATCCCCGTGCATGATAAAATATGGAAAGGAAAGGATAATAAGAACTTGCAAGAAAGACGTACCAAGCTACCACGTGAGGCATGGCATAGACCCAGCTAGCGTGAGCCAGAGTGGTACTGTCTAAGACTTGGGCTAGCCCTCGACCAGATTTAAGGGGAATAGACCGGTGTAAGGGTCGGGGAAAGTAAACTCATCACTCATGTATAGGTACGAGCTCGGAGCTAAAAAGCAGGCTATTACCTAGGGGTGAGAGAGGCCATTCACTTCCAGGGGATCAAGTACAGAAAAGACCAAGATCAAGTTACAAGTTAAAGAAAGATACGAATTAAGTTAAGTGCACTTGCATACAGACAAGTACAAGCATCTTTATGTGCATATTCAATTATCCCATTAAGTCATAATGTTATTAAGATTCTTGTTGAAGCATATTATACTATTCGTATTTTTATGTTTATCATATAATATGGCAAATGGTTGTTAAAACATAACCGCTTCGAGAAAGATGTTTTCCACTTAAAATTGAACCACTGTTTGCGTATATGTGCTCATATTTTCGTAATAAACCGAAGCGGCTGGAATGTTTATGATGGTAGTGTATGAGAATAGTTCATGTTTACCTATTGAGAACCTTAGGTTCTCACTACTTGCTTGTATGTTTTTCTTTTCCGTAAACATTCCAACACCTAAGATGGAAATCAAGTGCGAGACAGAGTACTGGGACATTTTCTGAGCAAGACTTGGGTGCAAACCAGACCAAGCGACTATTGGAGCTAACTAGCGACTAGTCGAAAGCAAGTTCTATATATTATGTTAGTCACAATTTCTTTTATATTGTAGGTATTTTATCATCTATGTATCAAAGATGACAAACTTATGAACTATTAGTTAGCAATAAAGTGTGCAGTTAAAGGGCCATGTATTATATTTTCCACATTTTAAAGCTTCATTAGCACAGTGACAACCTTTTAATATAACTCCATGGCTCGAGCATGACTTATATAATAAATGGTGTTACAGATATGCCGTCGGTAACATCTTGCATTTTAATTTTAATTTTTTAAAATTTAAAAAATTATCAATGAATATTCCATCAATAAATAAATTAAATTATCAACGGAATGATCGTTAGTATGAAATTATATATTTTTTATTATAATTTAAAAATTTAAATAGTTATTAACAAAAAATCTATCAGTAATTAAAATAATTAATTATTACTTCTTTAAGTTATTGACCGATGTGTCATCTATAACATTTTGCACTTTTTTTGAATTTAAATTTTTAAATATTACCAATGAAAAATTCGTCAATATTTGAAATTTATGCGTTACCGCCTAAGGCAGTTCATTTTCCATATTACCGACAGGAAATCTGTCAGGAATATGTGATTAATGAAAAGAATTGTTTCATTAATTCATTATCGAGAAAATCCATTCGTAATAACAAACCAAAATGTTAAAACACAAAATGCCCCTTTCTTCTTCTTCCTTAGTCGCAACTCTTTCTCTCTTGTCCCCCCCCCCACATGGCCATTGGCCATTTCACTATTGTCGGAGCTTCTATTTTGCCATCGAAGACTATCATTGTGTTTGTCATATGTTATTGAGTATTTTAATTGATTTATTATTATTTTTCGTTTAGCCTCTTTTTTTCATATTCCATTTCTTTACTCAAAGTTTTTAATTTCGAAGTTAGTTAACTAACTTATTTTATTGTGTTGATTGTTAAAGATCTTGTTTTTAAAGCCTTAAAATTTCTAGGATAGATTTATATGATGGAAGAAGGAGGATGAGATTGCATGATTAGGGAAAAGCTTAAAGTTCCTTCCCATTGTTTAAATTGTGTGTTATGGTATTGTGTGTCAGCAAAATGTAAAGTAAGAGGGTACGTTCTAAAATATTTTTTAGAATTGACTTATTGATTTGCATGGCTGTATATATTTATTATTATTGTTTGGTTGGTGAATTAATTTTTGTGCAGACTTTTAATTTAATGGGAGACTCTGCCCAATATTTTTTTTCATTTAGAATGTTGACATTTGAATTAGATAATTGTTGTAATTAAATAATTAGTGGAGGCTACCTCCTTATTCAAGGAGAGCTTTTTGCCTAATTTTTTGGTTGATTAGAATGTTGCATAAATTAAATAATTGTTATAGTGTAATAATCAGAGGCTCCAATTTTAAGGGGAGGCTTTATCAAAAAAATTTTGCTAATGTAGATTGCTGTGGACTAAAAAAGTATTGTAATAAGAATTACTGAGAATTGTTAATTTAAGGGAAGACTTTGGCCAATTTTTTTAATTGTTGTGTGATTGTTATGCTCTCTAGATGTGTGATATTGTTGAGAGACAATATTTGCTCCAAATCAAGCATGGATGTATGATAGATTGCACTCAAGTCCGGGGGAATTAAGTCACAATTTTTTGAGGGGATTGAAGAATTCATATGGCTTATGGTCAAACAAAGCAGTTTATATGTGAAAGGACAGTTAGATGCCTCTCTACTAAATGTAAATATAGGAGATTTTTCGACATTAAGTCCATTAGATATCACCTGTACAAGGAGGGCTTTAAACCTGATTATTAGGTTTGGATTGAACATGGGGAAGTCCTTCCTCCATAGAATAAATTTACTGTGGATTATGTTGGAAGTAGTTCCAGTAGGGTCCATATAGGTAATGAAGAGAGTAGAAATGTGACTTAGAAAGATAACCGTAGTCGTTTATCAATGAATGATTTTTGATGTTGCTGGCCATGAGTTTGGAATGTATTCCGAACTTTCGGAAGAGGATCAAAATCTGAATACTGAGAGACTTTATAATCTATTAGAGGCAGTTAATAGGCCTTTATAGGATAGGTATGTGCATTGGTAGTTGTCTTTAGCAGTAAGAATGTTAAGTAATAAATTAGAGGTGAACCAAAGCTAAAGTTCCTTTAATCAGTAGGCTTCATTAATAAGTGATTAGTCCACAACCAGAATCTATCCTAAAGAACTTTTACCAAGCCAAAAAGTTTGTTTCTAAGCTTAGGTTAAATGAAGTTAAGATTGATTATTATTTGAAAGGCTACATGCTCTATTACAAAGATGATGCTGCCCTGAATCATTGTAAATTCTATGGAGAACCTAGGTTTAAGCCTGAGAGAGGAAAGTGTGGTGTACAAGTATGTTCCACGCAAGAGAATGCATTATTTGCCCCTAATTTTTAGACTTAAAAGGTTGTATGTATCAATGAGTTCAGCACCTTACATGAGGTGGCACTTTGATAATCGAAGGAGTGACGAAGTAATGACACATCCTTCTCATGGTGAAGCTTAGCAACATTTTGATTGAACCTATCCTGATTTTGCATCGATCCCTACAATATTAGGTTAAGGCTTTATTGCCTTAACATACGATTTATTCAATAGCTACGTCTGTCAAAGCTCCAAGTTCTTTTACCTTATGAGTTTGTTGAGATCTTTTTTGAGAGGCATAAGCTCATTTTTCTTAGCTTATCTTTGTGGATGGGCCCATTATCTTTGAGTTTTCTTCATGTATTAGTCAAACATTTATGAGCATCTCTTTGCTACGATGTGGTCATGTTCATGGAGATCTATATGTTGAATTTGAGGGGAGCAACCCCCCATCATTAATGAGGTTATTGACCAAAATTATCTCTTGTTAAGAGTTATTAAGCACTTAGTGTTTAAAGAAGGTCATAGCTCTTTCTTTGCCTAGCCCGAAAAGTGAAATGTAAACATAAGATTCCCTAGAATTCATTTCTTTAATTGTTTATTGTCGGTTCCTAGGCCAGTTTCTAATTTTGGCCTTTGTAGGCAACTTTTTAGGCCCTTTGACACATGGGGCCTTTGGGCCAGTCTATAGCAATGCTCTCAGCTTGACCCAGATGTTACAACATCCGGCTTTGAGTTCCTAATAATGGACTTGCGAGTAGGTTCAAGTCAGGTAAGATAGGAGATCAGATGGTCTTTAATGCTTTGAACGTGCCTTTTATTATCGGAAGTTTGCCAACTTTAGTCACTAGTTTGTTATTTTCTTTGCTGACTTAAGGCTGAAACTAGAGAAACTTATTTGGTTTTGTTACCAAATTTCAAGTTCAAGCTTGAGGTCATGGAAGATTCTAGGGCCACACAATATTCTCGTTTACTGACTCCCTTTCAAAACACATCGCTTCAAATTTGTCCTCAAGTTATGTTGTATCGTTCCCCTCTTAGGCGGACATGTGTCCATTTTGAGAAAAGCTTGGATTTCAGTTCCAAAACTTTATTTCTATGGGGGTAAAATTGTAAGAATGATTTACACAAGTTTCGGGGTAATGCCACTCTGTTTTATTGCAAGTGCATTGGCTTTTTCCCCTTTAATGTAGTCGACGCTTAGATTAGAAATCCTAAAGGACTTAGAACTTTTTTTTTATGCAATTTGTATTTAGACAACTTACTTACAATTGTTTTCATTCGCTTAGACTACATCCTAAGGATTGATAATTTCTGACTTAGATCATATGTCTAAGGGGTCAAGCCGATTTCGGTCTTAGGTCATTTATTTGACCTTCTTTAATATTCCACTTTTAGCACATTAGTCTATGGGGCTGTATGCATATATTCTATGCTTAGAACATCTATCAAAGGGATACCACTATATTTGAATTGAATGTGGAACTTAGTCCAAGGGAGATTAGGCCCTTGGGAGTTACAATAACCTTATTCATGAATAGGCTTTATTTACTTGACTAGATTCTTGGTCAATGACTTTGTCAAATTCTACTTCATTTTTGATTGCCATTTCTCTGCTCGAGTTTGGTCTTTTAGCCTCCAATCCGGGTTTAGCCTTTCAACCTTAGAATTTGGGAAGTCTTTGTAGCTTCCTTTGTAAGATTCTTGTAACATATGAATAGGAAGAAAGTTCCACCTTCATAGAAGATCTTCCAATTTCTGCTATCAATGGATCCTATCTACTAGTAGGTGGATAAGGTGTTGAGAACACCCTTCCTAATGGGAGGAGAATATCTCAGATCTCTTAGGTAGTAGATATTAATCATACCCTAAGGAGAGAAGGACAAAACAAGTATGCTATTAAAAATTCTAACGATCCTTGTTGGATGTGCATGTACAATGCTCTTGTTTGACTATCTTGGGGTTCAGGTTCTATTCTCCTCTTTTTATTTGTAATAAACTTTACCTAAGTATGGGCTTCTTGCATAAACTTCTTATCCTGATGTAGGCTTTTAACATATAAACAGTTGGTCAAGTCGCGTATCAAATGGGGCATGTTGCAATATAACGAAATATAAATGGTGCAAACAAAAATTTCGTAGTAAGTAATCACAATATATCTCACATATAAATAAACACCACCTCATGCCTTCATATATGTAAGTACTAATTATATCAAATAGGATTGTCGAAACAAAAAGGAACTCAATCTATGTCTGTGAACATCATCTTAGTATGGGTCCTCAAAGGACATTTCAACTGATATAGATACATGAGGAAAGAAAAAAGAAACTATACATATGGCCCAAAGTCATATAAAGGATGCTAAAAGAGGGCAACTCTATACAAGCTATGGTTTAGAAGGTCTAATCGCCCTACTAGCCGAACTCCGAGGATAGGAATCTATTCAGCATGATGCCTGTAAATCTAGCGGCGGCTGGTGCGTGACCATCACCTAGTGCTAATGAGGAGGAGGAAGAAGAATACATCCACTCTGATGGATCGCTCTTAGAGAACTCCGACTGTATAGGATAAGGTGGTACTATGGGTGGCTAAACCTAGTATGGTGGTACAAGGTCTAGGTGAGCCATATATAGAGGAACTCCCAAGAAAGGAGCAACAAGATAAAAAAGAGGGCCAACACGGGTACAAAAAATGCATGTTGAAAAAAATATATACAAGCGGACATGGGAGATAATAGTCAGATACAATGATCCATCTCAGCGAAGAAGACGATCGTCGCCATCACCATTGTCTGAGAATGACACGGACATATAATAGGATAAGAATTTAGATAATTCTCAGTAGGACTCTCTATTTAGTACATATTGACATCATAATCATTCTCAGTTGCTTCGGTTTAGTTTAATTATGGAAAAGTGTGAACAATAAAGTAAAGGCCTCCATTCATAAGCATAAACAACATGGTCCAAAGCAAAGTTCTATTTTACTTATAGGACTATTAAATTGAAAAGAACATATATAATAAACAGAGTAAATATCACAGAATAATTTGAAATTTAAACTAGACTATAACTAATCATATAATTTGCATAAAGAAATGCAAATAAGAATTTAATGCATATGCACTTGACTTGTTGTCTTTCTTGACTCGTATTATAAGTTTCCATACTTGGTCCCCTGAGAGTTTCAGGCCATAAAACTCCTGGGTAAATAATCTACTTCTCAAAATTGAACTCGTTCTTATATAAGATAGCCGGGTTTATTTTTCCCGACATTCCCACTGATGTATTCCCCTTAATTTCATTCTTGGGCTAGGTCAAGTGATATGGAATCCTTATGTCACGACCCAATCTAGGCCGTGACTGGTGCTTAGAGAGCACGCTCCCTAGCAAGCCTTACACAACAAGATTTCACAAAATTTGGACAGAGTTTTCTCTATATTTAGGACTTTTCCCAAATAAGAGTACTTATCCTGCCTATCACCAAACACACATTTCCATCGGGGATCCAAGCATTCTCAGCATGCACCCCTTAGCACATAACACATATATAATCCGAATCAATCATTCAATTCACATTTACATATCCAAGTCCAATTTATAATCAAATCCAACATAGTTAACAATCTCTAAACATGACATTAACACACCAGCAAGGGTCAGATCCTACCTGTAGTACTATGGAGCTACAACTAAGATTACAATAAACAGAATACAACTCAAGGCCCTTACTATATAGGGCTCACCCGATAAGGATCTAATGATGCTGAGCTGAAGGATCGGCTCCCAAATCTGAACCTGTATCTGAAAAGAATACAATAACCATGGGGTGAGTTTGAGAAACTCAGTAAGAGACAAGATACTTTTGAACCTCATGAGTCAATGTATATATATGTGCATAAAATGATTTCATTCAGATACAAAAAATAGTGGAAATGTCTAACAGGATAAATAGGCAGGTTTCACACTTAGGTAGCCATTCCTTTGTGTGAATCCTGAAATCAGGCACGCACCCCCCTTTTTGAGAGGCTGTGAAATACAGGCACGCACCACACTATATGTATGGTCGTGAAATATCCGTCATGCACCACCCCCTTGGGTGGCCATGTAATATCATAGTCCAAGGTGCACCAAGCCTAACGTCTACTACCATTAGCAAATAGATCCTGTTATAAACTTTTCTATTCTTTCATAATCATAACACATTCGAATTCCATTTATCATTAACTCATGAGTAGCATTTCTTAAGGTAAATAAACAATTATAGATTTAAAACAAAATTAATTCAAAAGCATTCTATCTACTCACAGATCACCGGTCACAGGAAAATCTTAAGTCACTCGGATCCACAAGATTGGAGAGAAGTCCCTTGGGAATATCTAACATCACAACAGGACATTGGTATCAATTTTGGATTCACTAACATTTTCCAAACCATAAGTTCTCTAATCTTAAAATCCTAGGGTTCCAAGAATTCATCTAAAGATCAAAGGAATTGGAATTGCTTGGGAAAGGAAAGAATAATTTATAGAAATTACCTCTAGAATTGGAATGAGGAGAAGAAGAATAGAGGTGAGCTCCCCACTTCAAATCCACCCAAGCAAGAATGAAGAAGGAGAATAATTAGTATGGGTGATTGTGTTTAATGGAATGGATCTTGTGTTGTTGTTGTTAATTCGATTGGAAATGATGGAATAGAGTTGATAGAAGCAAGGGATAGTGGAAGAAAGACTTCTAGAGAGAAGGGAGAGAGTTTGGGTTTAGAGAGAGAAGAAAAATCAGAAAATGAGGGCGTGGGATGCGTCTTGGCATATTTATTGGCTTGTGGTAATCGATTACCATGGGCTGATAATCGATTACCACGAAGAACTGGTAATTGATTACCATTCTGGTTATCGATTACGATAAACAAATGGCTGGTAATCGATTACCACGAACCCAGAACTGGTAATCGATTACCACGAACCCAGAACTGGTAATCAATTACCATATTTGGTAATTGATTATGATGCAAAATTTTTTGACTCGTGGTCATACAGAGAGCCCTGTAATCGATTACCAGCCACACGATAATCAATTACAACATCCCTAAACATGGTTCCTTGATTCCAAAAGACATCCAACACCCAAAATTATCACATACTAACTAAATTCCATCATAAACACATCGATCATATATGATTAACATAGAAAAAACTTGAAACTACACCAATGGTGTTACATACTCCCCCCTCAAAAAGAATTCATCCCCGAATTCTGAACAAAACATTAATCACCTCAATCGAATAGGTAGAGGTATTTGGTCTACATGGCTTCTTCAGTATCCCAAGTTGCTTCTTCTCCTGAATGGTTCTTCCAGATTACCTTTACAAGGGTCACCTCCCTTGACCGTAATTTCCTCACTTGATGATCAATATAACTACAGGCTCTTCTTCATAAGTTAAATCTTCCTCTAACTGGATGGTATGTGGAGTAAGCACATAAGAAGGGTCAGGAAGCTACTTCCATAGCATGGACGCATGAAATACTGGATGAATCATGGCTAAGTCAGGTGGTAAGGCCAAATGGTATGCCACTGGGCCAATCTTATCCAAAACCTCAAAAGGGCCAATGTAACGAGAGTTAAGCTTGCCCTTCCTTCCAAACCTCATCACACCCTTCATAGGGGACACACGAAGGAACACTCGGTCACCTATGGAGAATTCTAGGTCTTGCCTGCGATGATCAACATAGGCCTTCTGCCTACTTTGGGTTGCTAGCAACCGTTCTCTAATCAATCGAACATTCTCTAAGAAGTCTTGTACTAAGTCTGACCCCAAAATTTTAGCCTCACCTACCTTAAACCATCCAATGGGAGACCTACAATGTCTCCCATACAAGGCTTCAAATGGTGCCATCTGGATACTGGCTTAATAACTGTTATTGTAAGAGAATTCAACCAGGGGCATGTAACTATCCTAGTTTCCACCAAAGTTCAAAATGCAGGACCTCAACATATCTTCAAGGATTTGGATTGTTCTTTCAGATTGCCAATCTGTTTGAGGGTGGAATGCCGTACTTAAATTTAGTCGGATTCCTAAGACCTTTTGGAATGCCTTCCAAAAATGAGAAGTGAATTAAGGTCCATGGTCCGAGATAATGGACGTTGGAACTCCATCAAGTCGAACAATCTCATCAACATAGAGTTTGGCATAACGGGAAGCTTTATAGGTAGTCTTGACAAGGAGGAAATGAGCTGACTTAGTTAACCTGTCCACTATCATCCAAATAGAATCAAAACCCCTAAAGCTCCGAGGTAATCCAGTCAGAAAATCCATGGTAATTCTCTCCCATTTCTACTCAGGTATTTCAACCTATTGCAACAATCTGGCGAGTCTTTGATGTTCAGCTTTGACTTGCTGACATACTAAACATTGTGAAACAAAGTCCTCTATATCCCTCTTCATGCCTTCCTGCCAAAATAATTGTTTCAAATCTTGATACATTTTTGTGGAACTCGGATGAATCGTATATCCAAAATTGTGGGCTTCCTCTAGAAGAGTCCTCCTTAGATTGCCTACATTTGGCATACACAAGTGGTTTTTGCATCTTAGAGCTCCTACTTGGTCAAGGGAGAACTCAGGCTTCTTCCCATTGCGAACTTCATTCCGTAAGTTGCATAATTGAGTATCCTCGTATTGGGCAGTTTTGATTTGCTCAATCAAGGAGGATCACGCACGAACATGGGCCAAAAGTGGCCTAGAACCTCCAAGTTCAAAATGAATACCCTCGACTTCTAACTTGTGGATCTCTTCCACTATAGGCCTTCTCATCGGTGCTATATGTGCAAGACTACCCATGGATTTCCTGCTCAATGCATCGGCCACCATATTTGCTTTGTCTGGATGATAAAAAATAGTGCAATCTTAGTCCTTAAGCAATTCCATCCACCTACATTGCCTCAAGTTCAAATCCCTTTATTGGAAAATATACTTTAGGCTCTTATGATCAGTGTAGATCTCAGACGATTCCCTATAAAGATAATGTCTCCAAATCTTTAGTGCAAACACCACGGCTGCCATCTCCAGATCATGGGGTAGTTCCGCTCATATCTCTTCAATTGCCTTGAAGCATAAGCAATGACCCGTCCATGTTGCATAAGAATACGTTCGAGTCCTACTCGGGAAGCATCACAATAGACCAAATACCCTCCAGATCCTGAAGGCAAAACTAGCACGGGAGCTTTAATAAGACAAGTTTTAAGCCTTTGGAAGCTCTCTTCACAATCATCAGACCATTGAAAAAGCACACGTTTTTGCATGAGCTTAGTCAAAGAAGTAGAGATCTTGGAGAAGTCTTTCACAAATCTTCAATAATAGCCTGCCAATCCTAAGAAACTCCAAATTTCAGTCACGGTTGTCGGCCGTGGCCACTTTTGGATAGCTTCAATCTTCCTAGGATCCACCATGATTCCTTCCTTTGATACCACATGACCCAAAAAGGTCACTTGATCCAACCAAAACTCACATTTGGAAAATTTAGCATAGAGTTGGTGATCCTTTAGAGTTTGCAGAATGATCCGCAAATGGCACTCATGCTCTTCCTCACTCTTTGAGTAAACCAAGATATCGTCAATGAAGACGATCATAAAGTGATCCAGGAAGGGTCTGAACACTCTGTTCATCAAATCCATGAAAGCAGCTGGGGCATTGGTTAATCCAAAAGACATTACTAAGAATTCGTAATGTCTATAACAAGTTCAAAAAGCAGTCTTAGGAATATCTTCCTCCCAAATTCTCAACTGATAGTATCCGGATCGAAGATCAATTTTAGAAAAGCACGATGCCCCTTGAAGCTGATCAAACAAGTCATTAATCTTGGGTAAGGGATATTTATTATGAACCGTCAACCGATTAAGTTGTCGATAGTCCACACATAGCCACATGGAGCCATCCTTCTTCTTCACAAAAAGCACAGGAGCACCCCATGGGGACGTGCTAGGACGGATAAAGCCCTTTTCCAACATGTCTTGCAACTGAACTTTCAACTTCCAAACTTCTGCTGGAGCCATGCGATAGGGAGGAACAGAAATGGGCTGGACATTCGGAGTCAAATGAATACAAAATTCAATCTCCTTATCTGGAGGCATTCCGGGCAGTTCTTCAGGAAACACATTGGGAAATTCTCTTATTGCATGAACTTGATCAAGACTAGGCACCGCCATTTCTACCGCAAGATAGCCTTCATTCTCTTTATCCATCAACCGCATCGCCTTCAAAGAAGAAATTAGGTTAGTAGGGGTCAAGCTGCTGTCTCCCCAGAATATAAAAGATGAACCATCGGCTATCTCAAATTTCACTGCCTTAGAATGGCAATCCACTGAGGCATGGCATGAGGATAGCCAGTCCATACCTAAGATGACATCGAAGTCCATCATCTCCAATAACAACAAGTTGGCCAAAGTATCCATTCCCTTGATACTAACCATACAGGAGGGAAACATTAACTGAACCATTAAGGATTCTCCCATGGGGGTTCCAATCCAAAAAGGGTGATCCAATAATGCCGATTGCTGATTGAAACAAGAAGCAAAGTATGGGGATATGTAGGAATGTGTGGAGCTTGGATTAAACAACATATATGCTTCAAAAGAATTAACATGTAAAGTACCTGCCACTACTGCATTCAAAATCTGAGCATCTTGCCTTGTCAAGGCAAAGATTCTGGGTTAGCCTCTGCCTGCCCTTCTACCACTCGGACCTCTGCCACCTGCTCCCCTGCCTGAACCCTTTCCAGAGGGTCCATGAGAAGCTCCTAGAGATAGGGCTTAGAGATAGGGCTTAGTAAGATGGCGATGGCACGGCAGGACGTGCAAAGCTCGGATCAAAAGTCCCCTTTGAATAGGGACACTCCTTCTTGAGATGTCCTATTTGGCCACATCCAAAACAAGCTCCAGTGGCTCCATAACACTGTCCCAAGTAGTAATTCCCATAAGACTGACATGGAGGCCTAGAGTAAACTGACTGCCCCATTCCTTGCATACTAAGCTGAGATGCACTGCCAGTTTGGGACCTTGAGCCAAACACTCTCATAGGTATAGGCCCTGAAGATGTAGCCCCTCCTGAGGGTGCCTGACGTTGGCCCTGGAAATTCTGAGCTCCCCCTGAACTAAATTCTCCAGAAAAATTCCCTTTCATTTTCTCCTTCTTGCCTGCCTCCTTTGTTGCTCCCCACTCTTCCCTTCCAATCTCAAGACCATAAACAGCATCCACAATTTCAGCATAAGACATTCCTCCAACCATAGGAAGTAGGTTGGAGAATAAAAGGTCAAGCAATCCTCGAACAAACCTCCTAGCTCTCATTGTATCATCGGATACTAGGTGATAGGCATAGCGGGACAATTTGGTAAATTGTTCTTCATATTCTGCTATAGACATCCCTGGGGTTTGCCTTAATCTTTCAAAATCAGCAGCATACTTCTCCCTTTTGTTGGCCGGAAGGAATCTCATCATGAAAACATCAGTAAATTCTTCCTAAGTGAGGGGAGGTAAACCAGAGGCATCCTACCTCCCATGAGTGTGGCATACCACTGTTCTATAGTCCCATTCAGATTATAAGCTACCAGCTCCACTGCTCTCTCACTCGGACATCTAAGGACTCTGAGGACCTTGTTGGTGTGGTCAAGAAATTGTTGAGGGTCATTCGTTAGGGGATTTCCGGAGAAACTTGGTGAATTCAATCTGAGGAAGGATTCAATTGACACTTCGGTCACTTGTCACTGATGACGAGGCTGACGGAAAGGTGGAGTTAGTTCCACATGAGGTTAAGGTTCATTCCTCCTTTGATGAGCTAGGAGTTCCACCAGAGTATTGAGAGTATAGTAAACCCTTCTCATTTCAGTTGCCAAAATGATTGGCTCTTCGTCAGAAGTAGGCTCTTCTGGTTGCCTAGCCGGTCTTCCACGACCTCCTCTTCGACCACGGCCTCTCCCTCTCCTAGGAAGAGAGGGGGCCTGGTCAGATTCAGCGTCAGATGCCTCATGGACTTCTGCCTTTGCAACAAGGGTGCGAGTTCTAGGGGGCATTTCACCTAAGGAAAGAGTTTATCAAGATTAAGACCAAATTGACAGTCAAGATGAGAAAACACTTGAAGTGCACAAAACCTGAAGAATAGACACCAAAATGATAGTCCTAAAGGCCTTTGGTAGCATCACGTTTTGTGAAAATGGGTCGGCTTCCATTTGTACAATCGTGATCCCACTAAAGGACACTTGCTCCATAGTACACAAGGAAACTAGGCTTTGATACCAACTTTGTCACGACCCAATCTAGGCCATGACCGGCGCTTAGAGAGCACACTCCCTAGCAAGCCTTACACAACAAGATTTTGCAAAATTTGGACAGAGTTTCCTCTATATTTAGGACTTTTCCCAAATAAGAGTACTTATCCTGCATATCACCAAACACACATTTCCATCGGAGATCCAGATATTCTCAGAATGCACCCCTCAGCACACAACACATATATAATCCGAATCAATCATTCAATTCACATTTACATATCCAAGTCCAATTTATAATCAAATCCAACATAGTTAACAATCTCTAAACATGACATTAACACACCAGCAAGGGTCGGACCCTGCCTGTAGTACTATGGAGCTACAACTAAGATTACAATAAACAGAATACAACTCAAGGCCCTTACTATATAGGACTCACCCGATAAGGATCTAATGATGCTGAGCTGAAGGATCGGCTCCCAAATCTAAACCTGTATCTAAAAAGAATACAATAACCATGGGGTGAGTTTGAGAAACTCAGTGAGAGACAGGATACTTTTGAACCTTATGAGTCAATGTATATATATATATATGCATAAAACGATTTCATTCAGATACAAAAAATAGTGGAAATGTCTAACAGGATAAACAGGCAGGTTTCACACTTAGGTGGCCATTCCTTCGTGTGAATCCTGAAATCAGGCACGCACCCCCCTTTTTGAGAGGTCGTGAAATACAGGCACGCACCACACTATATGTATGGCCGTGAAATATCCATCATGCACCACCCCCTTGGGTGGCCATGTAATATCATAGTCCAAGGTGCACCAAGGCTAACGTCTACTACCGTTAGCAAGCAGGTCTTGTTACAGACTTTCCTTTTCTTTCATAATCATAACATATTCGAATTCCATTCGTCATTAACTCATGAGTAGCATTTCTTAAGGTAAATAAACAATTATAGATTTAAAACAAAATTAATTCAAAAACATTCTATCTACTCACAGATCATCAGTCACAGGAAAATCTTAAGTCAATCGGATCCACAAGATTGGAGAGAAGTCCCTTGGGAATATCTAACATCACAATAGGACATTGGTATCAATTTTGGATTCACTAACATTTTCCAAACCATAAGTTCTCTAATCTTAAAATCCTAGGGTTCCAAGAATTCATCTAAAGATCAAAGGAATTGGAATTGCTTGGGAAAGGAAAGAATAATTTATAGAAATTACCTCTAGAATTGGAATGAGGAGAAGAAGAATAGAGGTGAGCTCCCCACTTCAAATCCACCCAAGCAAGAATGAAGAAGGAGAATAATTAGTATGGGTGATTGTGTTTAATGGAATGGATCTTGTGTTGTTGTTGTTAATTCAGTTGGAAATGATGGAATAGAGTTGATAGAAGCAAGGGATAGTGGAAGAAAGAGTTCTAGAGAGAAAGGAGAGAGTTTGGGTTTAAAGAGAGAAGAAAAATCGGAAAATGAAGGTGTGGGACACGTCTCGGTATATATATTGGCTTGTGGCAATCAATTACCATAGGCTGGTCATCGATTACCACGAAGAATTGGTAATCGATTACTATTTTGGTAATTGATTACCACGAACAAATGGCTGGTAATTGATTACCAAGTCATGGTAATTGATTACCATGAACCCAGAACTAGTAATCGATTACCACATGTAGTAATCGATTACCACATCTGGTAATCAATTACAATGCGAAAATTTTTGACTCGTGGTCATACAAAGAGCCCCGTAATCAATTACCAGCCACACGGTAGTCGATTACAGCATCCCAAAAGATGGTTCCTTGATTCCAAAAGACATCCAACATCCAAGATTATCACATACCAACTAAATTCCATCATAAACACATCGATCATGCATGATTAACATAGAAAAAACTTGAAACTACATCAAGGGTGTTACACCTTATGTTGCTCATAACACATGTACTTGTGACTAATCAACTTGAGGGAAATAATGCACCAATCATATATATTCTACTAGAAATTCGGCAGCATAACAACTTAAAATACGCTTCTCCAAAAATGCAACAGTGATATTTTCAACAAACCAGTTAAGATACCAAAATCAACATAATAATTCACTAATATTTTGGTAATATAATAGTGAATTGCATCATTAAAATTTCAATCCTTGGGCATTCATGGTCTAAGAGTGTTCAAGTACTTAAAATTGTCATTTACACTTCAATCTCCTAAATCTACCCTCTTTTAGAAATTATGCAATAAATTCATTGTAACTCATTTAAATATGAAATTTTAATATGTGGTGGCATTGTTTGTCTATTTTTAGTTCTCTTTAGTCTCGCTAAGTTTTGATTAATATAAGTTGAATTATTGAAATCTTACTCAAGGATGCCCTGTTGTTAGATAGATTTGGGCACTTAAATGTAAAAATTCACCAAAAATCCAATCTTTGATTTTATCCGAAATTTATATCTAGATAAAACTAATATTGAACCTTTTTTCATTTCCCACAAGTTTTATTTTGAATGGGTGAGTAGACCTCAGGTTATGAGCTCCTAAAGTAGATTGTTTTGTATTGCTCTGTTTCAACCCGAGCAGGACATAGGGAAAATTTGAAGAATTTCTAGGAGTTATATACTTAAGATATGAACATCTATATGTTAGCTTCCTAACAAAATTCTAAATTTGAAGTTATATAGGGCGAGTTATGCCCTTCACAATCCATATTGTTTAGAGCAGTGGATAAGGTTCAGGAATTTATTTCAAAAATTCATAACTTTCTCATTTCAGGTTCAATGGACTTATAATTTATATAGTTAGAAAGCTTGGAATGTCTAGTTTTATCTAAAAATAATTCCATAAATTTTTGACCTCTATAGGTCAAAATGTACCGTACACAGTATAGATATGTCCTTGGGTTTTAAGTTTCAGCAATCCTATTTTAGTTTTTTCTTGAGTTTTTGACCAATCGTCCAACCTAAACCAAGAGTTCTCATGTTCAATCAATTGAAACAAGTCATATAATTAGTATACAACATCATAATAAGGAGAAGCATGAAAACCCTAATCAGCCACAATAGTCTAATATCAAACAAAACTCAAGAATCCTATATAGACTCCAAGTTTGAGCTTGTAAAGAGCAAGTCGTAGGTGAAAAAAATTAAGCAGGATACAGAAGTGAGAATGGTGGGATGAGATGAACAAGAAAAATGAAATGGAAAGCTCTGAAGTTAGGGCTAAAATATTGAAGGAGAAGATGGGAAATTTGTTGGTCTTTGAGTCATGATGAAGAAGGATGCTTATAGCATTTCATTGGTGGATTTGGTGTTTGCTAACTTTTGGTTAATTTCTCTTTTTGTGGCTGATGTAGTGCCAGGCTAAGGGAGTCATGTGGCTCAAATTTTTGGCCACTCAAATTAGGGTTTTAACTAGTATTCATGTGACCTATAGTATGAGTTTCTATTGACCCGGTTCTTGTGCTACGAAATACCAAAATCAAATCAATTCTTCCTAAATTAACATGACATTTCTACTAGTTTTTCATAAAATTTTCTATATCACAAAACTAAATGTTCTAACCCCTAATATCTACATTTTGACCCTAATCAAATATATTTCTCGAATGCAATGAAATAAATCAACTAAGGGTGCTAATAAAATGCACCGTACTTCAGGATGCTACACTACTACCATCCTAAAAAAAAATTGTCCTCAAAATTTAGTACTTGAAAATAATTCAGGATAATCTTTCTTCACTTCTGACACTAATTCCCAGGTGTAATCTTCCACTCCTTCTTCTCCCCAGGCTAGTTTCACTAATTGCACGAACTTATTCCTAAGCTACTTGACGCTTTTGTCTACTATATGTGCTGAAGGTACATGAAAGATCAAGTCATCCTTTAATTGTATTGATTCAAGCTCTAAGAAGTGACTAGAATCAGGGTGATACCTTCTAAGTTGTGACATATAAAAAACATTATGAAGGTTAGACACATGTGGGGGTAAAGCAACTCAATATGCTACTGGCTCGATTTATTTTAAAATTTGAAAGGGACCTATGAATCGGAGGCTTAACTTCTTAACTTTGATAGCTCTGCCAATTCCTATTGTGGGTGTGATTTTCATAAATACGTGGTCTCCTTTTTGGAATTTTAATGGTTTCCTCCTTGTATCAGTATAACTCTTTGATGGCTCTAGGCTGTAAGGATCTTGCTCCAGATTTTTTTTATTTGTTCTATGGTTTGTCTAACTAGGTCAAGTCCCAGTAAACTCCTTTCTTTTGGTTCACACTAGTACAGTAGCGATTAGCATTTTCGTCCATACAAAGCTTCATATGGAGCTATGCCAATACAAGTGTGACAATTTTTATTGTAGGCGAACCCGACTAGTGAAATGTATCTATCCCAATTCCCTCATTGCTCCATTATGCACATTCTTAGCATATCCTCCAGGATTTGAATAGTTCTTTCTATTTGTTCATTCGTTTAGGGATGAAAAGTGGTACTTAAGCAAAGTCTTGTACCAAACGCCTTCTGAAGTACTCCCCAAAACCATGAGATAAATCTCAAGTCTTGATCTGAGATCATAGTTGAAGGGACCCAATGTAACCTCACTATTTCTTGAATATACAGTTGCGCCAAATTCTCCAAGGGACAGTTTGTTCGAATGGGTAGAAAGTGAGCAAACTTAGCTAGTCTATCTACTATAACTCATATAGCATCATATCCAGTGGATGTCCTTGGTAATCCCATCACGAAATTTATTGAAATACTTTCCCATTTCCATTTAAGAATTTCCACCAAGGGTTGTGGTGTTGCAGATGACTTCTGGTGTTCTATCTTTACTTTTTGACAAACTAAGCATCTGCTTACGAAGTTTGTTACATCTGACTTCATCCCTAACCACCAGAACATTTTCTTGGGGTCTTAATACATTTTGCTGATCCCAAGATGCTCCATGAATTCACTTTGATGAGCTTCCTCTAAATCCTAATTCGAAGGTCGTCTCTTGTAGGTATGCATATTCTTCCTTGATATCTCCATATCCTTTCTTTATCCTCAGTAAACTCTACTAGCTTCCCTGATTGCGCTGAGGTTAAGGTTGTTTGGAAATCTGGGTTTTGTTGCTATGCTTGTTGGATTTGCTCTCTGAAGTTGCTAGTTACCTTAATTTGACTCAATTGGATAGTCTGGGGAGTGATAGAGATTGCCAAATTAAGATCTTGAAAACTTTCTACGAGCTCAGCTTCTTTAATCATCATCGAGGATACATTCATAGATTTCCTACGGAGGGCGGTGAAATGCAGCGTGTGTAACCGAGATGCCGCCTGGTTCCAATCTCTCTTTCCATAATTCTCAAGTTTTTAATTATTTCCGTCCCCATGTATTTATTATTAAATATGCAAACTGGTGAGTTGCAATTGTGGTCTAATGCTTTACTTACTTATCCGACATTGAACCGCTTCGAATCCTATGTCCTCCGATTCTCTCGGATTTATAGCCTCCTCAAAATGGATATATTTTAAATATCTCGGATGCCATTGCATTGACGTGGTGGCAAGAAGATGTTCGTGCTCGTTTCGAATCCCAGCTTCCCACGTATCTCAGATTTTCATTTTAACAGTTTCCGTTTCTTTCACAAATATATTTAAATATATAGCCGCAAGGAGTTCGTCTTGTACCTTCTTTTTGGATATGGCAGACTGTTGCACTCGCATCTTCAGGATCGTGGGTTCAAAGTTAGCGTCCACAAATTTCAAGATTTTCCTTCCTTTTCTACTCCATTTTTGTCCGATAATAGATACGTTTAAATAAATGGTACGGCGCGAATGTCACCATTGAGTGGACGTCGTGGATACGTGTTGTTCGCATAATAGCATGGATCCGGTTTCGAATCTCACATCCCATAACTTCCCCTTTTTCAACTTCATATTTTTTTGGCACAGTGGGCTAGCGAGCCAAAACACAGAAACCCTAGTCTTTCTTTTTGGGTGTCCGCAATGGCCGTGTCTTCTTCCTTTCTCATGGCTGGGATGGAATTGTGGCTGCAACTAGTGGTGGTGCGCTACAGATTGGTGGTAGTGACTTCTTGGAAGGGCGATAGCGACAGCGTAACGGACTGAGCGTCTCATTCCACCACACCCAGTAGTGATCATGGAGTTTCGTAGCGGTCCGATCGGGCAGCAAAAAATGATAGCGAATGGAACTTTCTTGCTGGCGCGTTGTGGTTGGTCATCGCACGCCTAGGGGCTCAACAGCCCTTTCTTCTTCATCTCGCTCACAATGCACACTACCGTGCCTTTCCTTCACGGCTTCTTCCTCCACCGGCGGGTGGTGGCACTGCATGTGTGGGAACTGGTGACAGTGCACCACGGATGGTGGCGCTCTCCATTTCGCGAGAATCCACGGGCGTCCTTAAATGCAAGCAGCGGCCTTCCTCATGGTGCTGGTGACGAACACGATGCCACTGTCTATCATGGAGTAAACTAACAAAGTGGAGGTGTGCTGGAGAGACTCGAAGAGCTTGAAGCTGTCATGGAATGAGAGACCGACATGAACGAGGAATCTAGCGGAGTGACTCCTGTAGACGACGTTTAAAGAGTTCCCTCCACACAATCAAACCTTGTTTGCATTTTTCGCATCCCATTTTCCTCACTTTGAAGCTCGAAGGTGAGCTTTCAAATCGGCACATGCTGGGCCGAGCTTGGCAAGTGTTGGATGTTGTTTTTGCTCCCTGGATTTGGGTCCCATTGTTGTCAAGCAATTCAAGCTTTGTTCCTGACCGAGGAGGCTCACGGTCTGCTAATCCAAGGGATTGGTCAACAAGCCTCTAGTATCATATAGTGCAACTACTGCCACTGGTTCAATCAAGGAAGCATATGTGCCTCCCAGTATGAGAACAGGTGCAGAGAGGACCAGTTTGGAGATGGAGAGTGGGTAGCAAAGGTTAGGGGTTTGGGATTAAACCGGTGGTCATTGAAGATGGCCATGGCAAGAAGCAGGTTGCAGAATCTGTGGACCAGCTCATGGAGAAACTCGAAGAAAAGAATGGGATCTTTTTGCTTCCCCCTTTTTTTTTCCTTCATGCAAAAACTTCAATTTTTGGGGAAAAAAGGTGCAAACAATTCCATCCAGAAATTTTGGATTTGTCAAATGATGAACTCGTTACATGCTGTGGCGTTCGCTACCATCTATTCACAACCCGATGTACTGGCTCCCTCCATAGCCATAGGCAGAACCTCAGTGGGGTGCCATAGTACGAACAAACTGGGTGCAAAAATAAGAAAAGATCAATAGCATTATGATCCCACAGATGGCGCTGTGAAACATGAAGCTCCGCTGATCCTTGCTCTAAGCTGGTGAAGGTGTAACTACAAAAACTTTGATACTTAAATTAACATAGATCAAGAGATACTAGATAAATAGGAAAGTGAGTATATCTAAATTATTTGTTCTGAAGGTTATTTATATAGAGTTATGGGGACCTAAATGGGAGAGATTTTCTCCTCTTTTCATAAGAATCTCCCTTAGTTAGGATTTCCTTTAACCGTTTTAGATATATCCTGAATTGGTGAGATAGGAACCCTTCATTTCCAGTTTACTTACACAGATGTAGGATCATAGGTGGGCCAAGGCTTTTGACCTAGGCGTAAATCCAGCCCATTTGCTATTAAGCTTGTAAGATAAATCATAACAAATATTCATTCGAATTATTTGAAAAATGATGCCAAGATGCAGAATAATCCCCTCCCTCCCCCCGCCCCCCCCCCCCCAAAAAAAAAAAAGAGGTATGCTCCATGCCTCATTGTTCCAAGATATCAACCTTGTTTCCTTCGTCATTTTAACTAATTTCCTGATCATTTCATACCCCGTACTCTTTTTATACGAATTCATGCTTCATACTCTATCTTGTTACCACTATCTCTATAATTTCCTAATGTATTTTAATACAGTAAAATTCCTGAATTCTTCACTTATTTTCTGATCATCACAAGCTATTTTTTTTTCTACTTAGTGGCCAAATTCTTTTCATAATAAAATAAATGTGGACGACTTGTCATATAATCAAATGACATCAAAATCCTATTCGCTCTTTCTGGTTTACCATTATGTAAAGTATTGTTATAGAGGGCTACCATCTTTCTTCATTGGTTGCATGTTGCTAAATGTTTATCTTTTGTTTTGTTTTTCTATTGCCTCTTTTGTGGATGGTTTTATTGTCCTTTTGCTTTTATTATCTCTTTTATAGGTGTTTTTATTTCCTCTTATAAATATATCTACTTTGATGATATTACAAATTACAGAGATGTTTGAATTTATTTTAAATGAACACATAATATATTTTTTAAATTGCAGCATTTTTCAAGTTGATTTTCAATGTGAAAAGATTGATAATTTTTGGGTAAAGAACAGAACTATAGATTGCCATTCAGAATATAGAATATATTTATTTCTTATTAAATTTGAATCTAATATATTTATTTTCTTTCTCGTGCAAAAAAAAAAAAAAAAAAGCAAAGAAAAAGCAAAATCTTTAAATATCCTTGGGCATTCTCTTAAAAAGAATTGCGCAAAGTCAATGAATGGGTTACCAGTTGCAACAGCTGAAACAGGACCAAAACAGAAACCTTGGCTAGTCTAATCTACTTAACCAGCGTAGTCTCACTACAATGACGATCAATTTAAACAGAAAAAGCTTCCAATACTAACGTTCAGACATCAGTAGAGAAGAACCAGCCCTAGAATTCACCTTTTTCAGAAGATTCTTTAATTCACTATCCAGTTTGGCTCTCATCTGGGGAGAAAGATTATTCCCTGAATTCTCCAGCATTGATGTCATAATCTGCAAGTTCTGCCTAATAAATTGAAGAGGAGGATGAGCCTCACCAGGTATCGGCTTGGTCGACCCAGTCGGCCGATTAGGGGTGACGAATTGCTCAACTGGTGGACAGGCTGCAGAATAATGATGGATCTTGCAATCAACAAGAGCTGCGCCAAATGGATTGTTCTGCTGTAAACTGCGAAAAGCTTCTCCAGCATCTGCACTTCTGACAAAAACAATTTGGGCACTAGCAGTGTCTTTCAACAACTTGGTTTCAGATGCCTTCAAGGGACCAAACCGGAAAAATGCTGCCATTAAATCTTCTTTTGACGGAACATAAACTCCTGGGGCGAATCGTAGGAGAAGACAATTTCCAAGTGCTTCCCCATCGTGCTCCACTCTACCCCAGCTAGTAGTTTTCGTAGGTCTTACACATGCGGATAAACTTCTTGACTGCTCTGATTTCACTTCAGGTGAAAGGATGCTGACATTCTCAAATTCTGTTAAGGTCGAATTGGATTCAGAGACAGTACCGTTCAAATCAGGTATTTCTGCAGCAAGTTTAGTACTCAAACGCCCTTCTGCTACTCTCTCCGTTCTACCTTTCAGTCCTGTTTCATCAACCGTGACAGTACCAACCTCTGATGTAGCAAGTTTAGTTTCCAGATCCCCTTCTGCTACTTTCTCCATTCTGCTTTTCAGCCCTGTTTCGTTTCCCGAGACAGTACCAACATCTGACATAGCAATCACGGAGAAGCCATGATCAGTAATAGTTCCAACAAATCCTTCTTGGGAGACGCAGAACTCTGGATTTGGACGCATTAAAACTAGTTCTTCCTTATTTTCACCATCACTATTCTGAAGAACACAACCAGCTATAGCTGGGGATGCTAGTTGCAGATCTATTACCAGTGAACTGCATTTAGTGCTTTGTGTATCAGTATTCACTGAAGCAGTTTGAGCACTTTGATACTCTGGTGCAGCGTCTTCCTTCTTTCGCTTTTCAGTCCCGGCCTTTTCAGATGCAAGGCAAGTCAGACTCTCCGGAGCTTCAGGAACTGAGATGTACCTGTCGCTGCTCTCATTTAAAGTGGTCTCTGCATTTTGCAGCTCATGCAATGAGGTTACTTCTTCCACCTTCCTCTTTTGTTTCAGTTTTCTCCCAGGCTTCATAGAGTCACCTGTAGAACTGCCCATATTCACATCTGATAGGCCAGAAAGAGATTTCATCTTACGCCTTCCTTTACTTTCCATTTTATCATACTTTCTTTTCTTCTTCTCAGTTTTGATATCCTCCTGTAAATCATTGCCCAAAGGTTTCCCTACATTTCCTCCATTTACATTAGCAAGGGAAGTTGCAAGTTCAGCCTCATCATGATATTCTGATACTCTATATCTACAAAAGAACCACTCAAATAAATCAAAGCTTTTCTTCTTCATGGGAAACATACAATCAACAGCTTTAGAATAAAGTCCTGAAAGTAATTGCTCTGAAGATGCATTTATGAATTCTGGACTACCGGGTATAGTACTACAGCTGACAAATTTTCTGTACCAGTTCCTTCGGAACCTCTTGCTACCCAATTTAGCAAATGAAGGAGATCCGTTAAAAGGCTTAGTAGCTATGCTTGAAGTCTCAGCTTTGTGAGAAAGACACGGAGTCCTCAAATCTTCTGTTTCCGCTGGCAAACCTCTATGTCTCGGTGCCATGTTTGTGTAGGGGAAAGATAAATACTTACTCTTTCTCCGATCTCTGGAATCAAAGCCTACTGTAAAGGGAAAAAATAGCCCAATCAATGACTTGTAGCCAACCATGTTAAGCCAGAAGGCCATGTTTGTGGATTACACCTTGTTAAACTGTCTCCAACCAGTTCACAAACATTCAACCAGGCACATATGTGGATTTTACTGCATGGATTGACAATTTAACATCTACAAATCCTTTTAACTTACGTATGCCAAATAAGAATTGTGACATATAAAAAGTCCAATTTAAAACATCATTTATACAATAGATTTTGTAATTTAAGCTCCTAAAAGAAAAGTAGAAAACTAAATTTCCGTCAACAATACAAGTACAATTGGAAAAATTCGCAAGAACCACTCTAACTTGATAGAGGACAACAAATGTGATTTTATAAGTTCAGCATGAATGAATATCTTACAGTTTTCAATTTTCTCCAACGCTTCATTCATGTTAGTGTTTTCAGTTGTTTTTATCTCATCACCAGAATCAGTATTCACTTTTTCTGCTGCCTGAACCACTTCCATTGCTGCCTTTAATACACATACACCATCCTATGGAATGCACATAAATGAAAGGCACAATCACGATTAGCAAACTTCTTGGAAAGGAAAATAAAAATTGTTGGAGGCAAGAAGATTTTGTTTGGCTTCTATCAGTTCCCTTTACGAATCAATTTTGAAGCCATACATGCCCGCTGAACAGAAGGAAGAAAAATTACTTAAGAAACCCTCATACTAAAGACAACTACAGGAAAGAATAGCTTATCAATTTAAGAGCACAACCAAATGACCCTGAAAAAATAAATATCGTATGAACTTAATTTTCAAACTTTGAAGTAAAATTCCAATACATTGCACGCTGAACAGAGTATAGATAGTAGGGAAATGATAAAGAGTAAAAACTGAAGTCGATAATTATAAATGATTTATTAGAACAAGAACTCTGCATCTATCTAGTTCTTGACTTCAGCCTTAAGCTGCCAATGAAAAGAAGGAGAAAAAGCAATGCAAATCCAGCTTTTTATATTTCAAAAAAATAAAGTCTTACTAGAATATCTGTTCAAAAAACTTTACGGTAATTTTTATGCCTGATATAAATCCTTGTAAATTACATAACTTTGACAGCTTATAATTGTAAAAAATTGCAATTGGTAACTTCTTTATGTACTACATAAATGCTCTAAGTTGTTTTTGAAATTTTTTGATGAAAAAGAGAAAAGGCAACAGGTACACTGCGTTCATAGTAAATTTACAATATTTTGCAAAATATCAAAACTTATTAACTTTTTTGCCAAATGTAAAATGACCAGCGGATACATGACTTTTCAGCTAAAGGTGAATGTCTTTGGCTCCTAGATAAATTCGCTTCAACTTGCTAATTCAGTTCCTTGCACTTTAACCATTAACACATTTAATAAAGTTTCACTCTTCTATTAAAAAAAAAAAAAAATAGGGCCGGACTTAAGAAAGACGAAGCTTATGACCAGACAATCTCCAGGAAAGTACATAATAATCACTAAAAGAAGCAAATATGAAAAGAAGTAAATAAAAAAATTAAAAAAAAAAAGATTTGAACAAAGAGAATTTGGGAGGTAGATACCATTCTCACATATATTCACAAGCACTACCACTCACACGGGAGAGAGAGAGAGAGAGAGAGAGAATGTCATGCAATGGTGTTTCATAATTTATTTCTTCAAACAAAGCAAGTCTTAAGAAAGTAAAGTAACAACAGAAAAAAAAAAAAGAAACAAAAGTAAACATGATTTAGAAAATACGCAGTCTGCGGTCAATAATGATTTGAAAGAGTTGAATCATGTAAAAATAACTTGAAAAATAAACAATGCAGAATTTCATGACGATGTTAAATCAAGTATTACGACCCAGAAAGAGGGAGAATCGCAACCTGAGGAATTTCGATCAAAAAAGACCAGGAGAGAATAAGAAATTACCTAGTGATATTGAATGTGTCAGAAAGAGATGGGTCACTTGGTCTTTGAAGCAATGGGGGAAGGAAGAAGAAAAAGAAGATGAGAAAGGGGGAAAGGGCAAAAGCTAGGGCTGCGTCTTCTTAATTTAGTAGAGATGCTGTCTACCATGCCTGCATTGTGCTCTCCGGACTCACTTGTTTGTGGGCTATGTTAGTGCACAATTTGGCATATTTAATTCCGAGGAAATAATAACGACACAACCGACAAGGATTAAAAAAAAGTAGTTGAAAGTTTAAAATTGAAATTTAAAATTTAAAATCAAATCACATATTTAATCCACAAATTGAAAAGAGATTTATTTGTATGGAATGATAATAATAAATAAGTTTATGTTATTAATTAATTAAAATATAAAAAAATATTAAACTATATTAATATTAGATTAAACTATATTAATATTATATAATTATTTATTATGATTATGGACTTATTATAATTTTATATTTTTATTTATTAATAATATAAAATTATTTTAGATTATTAATGCATATAAATTAATCTCAATTGAAAAAGATATACTCTTATATAGCTATGTATCTGATTTTAATCGAAAAAAGGTAGATATCTGATTTCACTGAAAAAATAGAAGATAACTGTTTGGCGCAAACACATACTCAATTTTTAGGTGAAATCCTAAGTATGTCCCACTATTATTTTTGTGACTCAATTAGATACATATCTAAATTATTGCAAATAAATTCATTAATAGATACAAAGATTGATATTTTTTTTTTTTTTTTGAAAGTTGATTTACATAGGCTTGTTTTAGTCCTTTTTTTTATTTTTTGGGGTCTTCTTTTGGTCTATATACACGGATAAATTTAAGCTAAATTAATTTTTGATTTTTTTTCTTTTGGTCTGAAGTTTTTTTTTTGACTTTTCTTTATCAAAATTAATTTTTGACTTTGCTATTACAAAAATAGTGCTGAACAAGGGTGTAAATGGATTGTTTCGAATCTAGTTTGAGGAAAAAAATAAATTTGTACTGATAATTTTAATTAATTTGATTTGATTTAAATTTATGAAATTTTTTTACTAAATTCAAACTAAATTGAATCAATCAAATTTAGGTTTACTCAGCTCGAGTGATTAGATTACTTGTTTAAAATTTTTTCCCAGTTTCTGCCAAAAAAATAAATTAAAAAATAATCATAAAGCCTCAAAATTTTCATATAAGTAAATTTTAGATTCAATTCTAATATTCAAAGACTATATTATTCTAATATTGTCATTAACACAATTAAAAGAAACACAAATATTAAATAATTATCATTCTAATATGTTATTTTGTTAAGGAAAAAAGAAAAAGAACTAGGGAGTTCGAGTCAGGTTGGGTATTGGATTGCAAAACCCCAAATATAATGATCGAAATAAACAATAATCAATTTTAATTGGTTTTGGTTTGGATTGATCGGGTTCATTGGGTTGCCCCGATCCACTTACACCCCTAGTGCTAAAGCCCAAAAGCCAGTGTAAATCCAAATCAAATATAGTTTTTTGTTGTTGGGCAATGACCCAATGCATTAGCAAAAAGAAAAAAAAACAAATACAGGTAAGGTTAGTATTGTCGTATCCATGCATAAATTTGCACTAAACAATAAATTTTCTAATTTTATAAAAGGACAATTATTAATTTTGAACACATTAAAAAAATTATTAATTTTTGAATATACACACACACACACACACACACACACTACCTCTACTTAATGCTAGAAAGCTGTTGTTTGGCCCACCATTTGGGTGACACATATATTTGACACCGTATGAAAATAAAGAAAACGACAAAAGTGGAGTAGAGCAAGTTGAGTAGAGCGGAAATGTTTTGACACCTACGGGAAAAATAGAAGAAGAAACGGTGAAAAACTCTCCCACTTTCGTCTCACTCCTTCTCTCACTCACTCTCAAGGTAGCAGAATCAAAGGAAGCAAAATGCGTCTGGCTTCTTCTCTCACTCTGTAGCTTCCTCTCTCACTCCCTTTGAAGGTAGCAGAATCAAAGGAAGCAAAACGCAAAGGTAGCAAAATCAAAGGAAGCAAAACGCGTCTAGCTTCTTCTCTCACTCTAATTCCTCTCTCACTCCCTCTGAAGGTAGCAGAATCAAAGGAAGCAAAATGCGTCTAGCTTCTTCTCTCACTCTAAAGCTCCTTCTCTTACTCTGAAGACTCTGAGGGCAGAAGCAAAAGCTCAAACACTTTGCTTGAGTTTGCAGTTCCGATTCCACACTCATGCTCTCTTGCCTCTGGTAAGCATGTGCTACTGTTTCTTCTTCTCTTTGGCTTATAACTTCTCTTTGTCGCTGAAGACTGTGCATCCAAACAAGCTAGTAACTTTCATGTATGATTATTGTTGAAAACCCATTTATCTCTGAAATGAAAACTGTATCCGTTTAGTAAACCTACTTGTGTTGATGATTTTACTTCTCTTTGATGTATGTGTTTTCTTTTGGGAATTATGCAAAATATGAGAACTTGCTTAATCATTGGTAGTTTGAAAAGCAGTCATCAGTGGAGGAGTTTGTCAAAATGACTTCCCATAAATGGATTAATCTTTAGTTGCTTTACTTTGTTTAGTACAGCAGTAATGAAAACTCTACTTTGTCACTTTGAGTTAGTTAAGGTTCACTATATGTTGCAGTTGCATAATGTCCTTCTTGTTATGATTGTCCAAAAGAGTCCTCAGAATTAGGGACTTTCAAAGTGATAGCTATATTTCTTCCTAACAATAAGTCAGGGTAACATAATGAGTGTCATTGAGGGTCAAATTTGGTAGTCACTTAGCATGGTTTTCTGTAATCTATAGAAGTATTAGCAAAGATTGTCTTGATTATTGGTTATAAGATTGTTTAGCAAACATTTGTCTTACTTTAGGCAAAGTAAGTAATCTGCACATTTATTCATGAACTTAACATCTTGTTATAAACATAGAAGAGCATAATTGTTTTACTCTCTTATAAGAGATTCACTCCCTGTATGAAAAGGAGACATATAGCATGTAGTGAAGGCAATAATTTTGGACCTTTTTATCTTGGTAAGCTTCTTGTGAATGTGTCTAAAGAGATCAAAGTATGAATAATTGAAAACATGTAATGTAGCTTATATATACTTTGTGATTTTGGTGGAAAATGCAAATTAGGAGTAGGTTCAAAACTCAGTACCTGAAAAGTTACCAGCTTTTTTAAAAAGTTACTAGTTTATTGAACTAAAGCTACTAGCTTTTTAGGTGTAGTTACCAACCAAGTGCAGGTTCTTACTTAGACATATCAAATCACTCCCCACATGGGAATGAAGCTCCCCTCACCAACGTAACATGAAGGGGTGTGGTCTTAACTTATTTCGATGCACCCATCCATTTCCCAAAGGAAATAGAACCAAAACTCAGTACCTGAGAGGTTACTAGCTTTTTAAAAAAGTTACTAGTTTATCCGACTAAAGTTACTAGCTTTTTAGGTGTAGTTACCAACCAAGTGCAGGTTCTTATTTAGGCATATCAAGTCACTCCCCATGTTGGAATAAAGCTCCCCTGACTAACCTAGCATGAAGGAGTGTGGTTTTAATTTGTTTGGATATACTCATCTATTCCCGAAGGGAAATAGAACCAAAACTTAGTTCCTGAAAAAGTTACCAACTTTTTAGGTGTAGTTACCAACCAAGTGCAGGTTCTTACTTAGGCATATCAAGTCACTCCAATGTGGGAATGAAGCTCCCCTGACTAACCTAGCATGAAGGAGTGTGTTTTTAACTTGTTTGGATATACCAATCCATTCCCCAAGGGAAATAGAACCAAAACTTAGTTATTGAAAAATTACCAGCTTTTTAAAAAAGATATTAGCTTATTAAACTAAAGTTACTAGCTTTTTAGGTGTAGTTACCAACCAAATGCAGGTTCTTACTTAGGCATATCAAGTCGCTCCCCATGTGGAAATGAAGCTCCCGTAACTAACCTAGCATGAAGGAGTGTGGTTTTAAGTTGTTTGGATACACCCATCTATTCCCCAAGGGAAATAGAACCAAAACCTAGTTCCTGAAAAGTTACCAGTTTTTTTAAAAAGTTACTAGCTTATTAAACTAAAGTTACTAGCTTTTTAGGTGTAGTTACCAACCAAGTGTAGGTTCTTACTTAGACATATCAAGTCACTCCCCACGTGGGGATGAAGCAAAACCTCACCAATCTAGCTTAAATATACTTTGTGACAGAAAATGCCAAATTCATGTAATTTATCTTGGTATATACTTTGATACTGTCTACTTCCCATGCAGCATGTTTTTAGGAGTTTTTAGGAGTGTTGCTAATGCTGAAGAAGCAATTGAATGTTTGAAGGCTCTCTTTCTTTAGCTACTACATATAATCCGTCATTTGTGCTTTGTTGATAATGATAAACATGTTTTTCCAGTTAAATTATTTGCTTTGTGCTAATACCACTTATGTAGATAGTGATAGCTATTCCAAAGAATAAGTTGTGTTATGCTATCAGTAAGTTATCAGAAGATTATGAAGTTGTAATGAATTATGATAATGACTATTTAATTTTTGGATGAATTATTCAATAAAAATGAAAGAACACATGATGCAAAGGAGGGTACTTTTTCATATTGTAGCAGAGCCCAGTTAATTTTCTTTTCGTATTTTGCGTAGGTTGGTCCATCATATGCAGCAAAACTTCATGGAAGATACAAGTGGTGGTGATGCGGACCGGGTTGTTGGATCCGTACCGGAAGTTGATACTTTTAAGGGCAATACTAAAATAGTTGAGCCAAGTGTTGGGATGATATTTTATTCGACTGAAGAAATAAAAGCATTTTACCAAAAGTATGCAAATGTGATGGGCTTTGGATGGAAAATATGGAATTCGAAAAAAGGAGATGATGGGGAGTTAAATTATCTTATGCTTGCTTGCACACGAAAGGGAAGCCAGGTGTCAAAAATTCCAGCAACATTGAAGACACTACCTACACAAGTTGCAAAATGTCGTGCAAAGATTATTGCAAGCAAGGCATCAGACGGTTTATGGTCTACAAAGTCAGTTATTCTTGACCATAGTCATGATACTAGCCCCATGAAGTCAAGAATGTATAAGGCAAATAAGAATATCAGTCTGCATGTGAAGAGAACTATCGAGCTAAATGATGAGGCAGGGGTGAGGATCAGCAAGACATTGCAAGCTCTTGTACAAGATGCAGGAGGGTATGAGAATCTTCCGTTTGTTGAACAAGATGTGAGGAACTGCATTAATAAGGAAAGACATGCAATTGGGAAGGAAGGAGATGCCAAAGCTTTGGTAAATTACTTTGATAGGATGAAGGAGCCGAATTGTAATTTTTGGTATGACATTGATTTTGATGATTAGTTTCGTGTGAGAAATATATTTTGGGCAGATGCTAGGAGTAGAGCTGCATATGAAGCCTTTGGAGATGTTGTGAGTTTTGACACAACGTATTTGACAAATAAGTATGAGATGCCATTTGCGACATTTGTGGGTGTAAACCACCATGGCCAATAGATCTTGTTTGGGTGTGGTTTACTTTCAGTTGAAGATACGGAATCATTTGTTTGGCTTTTTTGAGTGTTAGGTTAGATGCATGGCTGGAAAGCATCTGGAGGTCTAGTAACTGACCAATGCAAGGCTATACAGAAAGCAATTGGGATAGCTTTGCCCAAAATGCATCATAGGTGGTGCTTGTGGCACATAATGAGAAAGATCCCTGATAAACTCAAAGGATATGCTGCATATAAGGGAATCAAATGTGCAATGAAGGAAGCCATTTATGACACTCTCACAGAGAAAGAATTTAATGAGAAATGGTGCTTGTTTGTGAATGAATTTCAACTTGAACAAAATGAATGGCTGAGTGGATTATTCAGTGAGCGACATAGGTGGGTTCCAGTCTTGTTGAGGAAGGACTTTTGGGCAGGGTTGTCCACCACCCAACGTAGTGAGAGCATACATGCTTTCTTTGACGGATATGTCAACTCTAAAACAAGCTTGTAATAATTTGTGAAGCAGTATGACAATGCTCTTAGGAGCAGTGCAGAAAGGGAGTTTGAAGCTGATTTTCACTCCATGAATACTACAATTCCCTGTGGGTCAAACTTTCTCATTGAAAAACAATTTCAAGCGAAATACACACATGCAAAGTTTAATGAAGTTCAAGCTAAATTCAGAGGAAAAATGAATTATGGCACATCCATCAAATGTGTGGAGGGGATTATTGCCACTTACAATGTGTTTGAGGAGCTTTTGGTTGATAGCCATGTGAAGGAGGTTTTGTATGAAGTTAAATTTAATCGTGAAAACCATGATATCAGCTGCCAATGCTTGTTGTTTGAATTTAGGGGCATTATGTGTAGGCACTCACTTTCTGTGCTTGCTCTTGAAAGAGTAAAGCGTGTGCTTTCGAAGTATATTTTGGCAAGATGGAGCAAGAAAATCAAGTGGAGACATTCATACATTAGAAGCAGTTATGATGTGACTGAATTAAAACCAAGGTCAGAGAGATTTGATAAGTTGTGCAAGCATTTCTATAATGTGGCAGAAGTAGCTGCAGAATCTAATGATGCAAGCAATCTCCTCTATAGTGCACTTGATAAAGTCCTTGGTGATATGCATGGAATGACTTCTTCTCATAAGGAAATGAATACAACTTGTAAGGACACTTGCTCAGACACCAACATGGATGAGGGGTATACGGATCACATGATTCAAATTCGTAGCCCTTCCTGTGTAACACGTAAAGGTCAATCATTGTCAAAGAGAAAAATCTCTCGTGGCGAGAAGGTTGTGCAGAAATATAGAAAGCAAAGCATGAATAGTGCCAAGTTAGTTGTGAAGGTTAGTTTATTATATCATCTATTATTGTTTGTGTTTACTCAAATGGTCTCAATGGAAATAAATCTTAATGTTTGATTTCGATTGCAACCTGTAGGACTCCATTGATGGACTTGTCATCCAGCAACGTGGAAGCAACTTCTCCATAGAGTCCTCGGTGGAGGTTGGACCTACAATGAATATGAATGATGACAATTTCATGTTGTGTGTGCGCATGGATTTAACATTAACTTTGTAACTTTGGTTTGGTCTTAATCTGCATATGCAAATTAATTTTTTTTCCACTTTGTTGTTGGTATTTGATGTGAATTGTGAGATAAATTGTATTGACGAGATGATGTTTAAATTTGGGAAATACTTTATTCTGTAGGATGTTGTGCATCTATTATTTGAATATGGAAAAAATGGTCCAATAGTGTAATGATTGTTGCGATGCATTTATGGACTTATGGAATCTATTATTTTATTCTTACATGCACTTAGTGAGAATGTTAGTTTTGCGAGCCAGATTCATAGGGATGGACAATTAACAATGATTCAACTACCATGAGTATGACATGAGGTGACCACTAATTGTTACTTGTCTAATATTGTTTAGAGCCAGAGTAAGGGTATTCATGTCAATGAAGAAGCTGCAGTTCCTAATTATGAAGAAACTTGTTTGGTTTTAGAACTATCAATTGTAGCAAGGTGGATTTGTGTCATTGCTCGAAGGCTTTATTGCTGATATTGGTCTATCTATGCAGGCATGTAAACAACTTGGCTATCTTTGAGTCTAGTTTGGGATTATTTTACTTATACTATCCTCTTATATTGATCTGTAGGAACACCTCCCCAGTCCCACATATGCTAAGGATGGTTCTCAAAATGTTGCGGAATCATTGTAATATTAGTTAAGCATTTTGACTTTTTAACTGACGATATTTGCTATATGTAAGCAATACAGATATACTGGCTAATATAAATGGAGAATGATGCCTTCCTTTTTGTATAGGTAAGTGGATTATTAGTAGTGCATTTGTTATTGATAAAGGTTTGTCAAGTTTGCATGTCGACTTTAAAATAACAAAAATTTTTCCCATTTATTCCTTATGTTTTAATTTTTTATGTGCAGGACCAGGATTACAGGTGTACATTTACATAGCCATTTTTTTTTCCAAGGACACTTATAGTCATGAAGCACATCTTTTTTGTTTTTTTACTATGGATATGCTTCATAACAAGACAAGGGAAGTAGCCAAATAGGAAATCACCCAAGATTTGGAGCATATGGGACAATATTAGGGAGGGCACGGATCAATGCTATAAGATTTTGATTTTTTTTATTTTAATTTTTTGTATTTGGAGTTCGAAAAGTAAAATAGAATAGACAGTTTATTTGGTGGCACATGAGTTATTTACAATTATCTGTTCTTCGTAGTGCTATGTGGTGTAGGAAAGCTTTATGGTGGATGTTGCATAATATTCATATGTCTTCAAATATACTATTTGCAATTTTAATTGGCTTTAATAAAAATGAATATTGTATAACAAAGTATGATTTGGATTATGAAGAATTTATTGGTATCTTGTAGTGGGTTTGTACATTGCATGTTTAATTTATTTGCTACTGTCAAGAGTAACTTTGAAAGAGTAAAATCAGATGCAAGCCTATAAGTCAGAGGGAAAAGCTTTGAACTTTAGTCCAATTAATTGCCCATTGATATATTGGTCTTATTGTTTATAACTTTCCTGAATTAGCTGCTAGAGCATGCCCCTTGGGCTGACAATTTTAAGTGTACTTAAATGTTGAGGTTATATAAATTTGTAGGGGTTATAGCTTGTTGACTAAATTTATTAACAATAGGTTGAGAGATATCATATGTGATATACATTTTCTTAAGAATTTGTTCACTTTTGAAGGTTTGTAGCATGAAGGTGTGTGGTTTTAACTTGTTTGGATGCACTAATGCATTTAAAAAAACTCAAAGTAATTAATAAGTTACCAGCTTTTAAAAAAAGTTATTAGCTTTCTGAACTAAAGTTACTAGCCTTTTGGGTGCAGTTACCAACCATGTTCAGTTTCGTAATTAGGCATTTCAAGGCACTCCCCAAGTGGGAATGAAGCTCCTTTCACCAACCTAGCATGAAAGGGTGCGGTCATAACTTGTTTGGATGCACCAATGCATTCTACAAGGCCAATAGAAAGAAGACTCAAAGTAACTGATAAATTACCAGCTTTTAAAAGAAGTTACTTGCTTTTTGAACTAAAGTTACCAGCTTTTTGGATGAAGTTACCAACCATATTCAGTTTCGTAATCAGGCATTTCAAGGCACTCCCTAAGTGGGAATGAAGCTCACCTCACCAACCTAGCATGAAGGGGCATGGTCATAACTTGTTTGGATGAACCTATCCTTTCCCCAAGGGAAATAGAACCAAAAATCAGGAATCTGAGAAGTTACCAGCTTTTAAAAGAAGTTACTATCTTTTTGAACTAAAGTTACCAGCTTTTTGGATGAAGTTACCAACCATGTTCAGTTTCGTAATCAGGCATTTCAAGGCACTCCCCAAGTGGGAATGAAGCTCCACTCACCAACCTGGCATGAAGGGGCACGGTCATAACTGGTTTGGATGCACCTATCCCTTCCCCAAGGGAAATAGAACCAAAAATCAGGAACCTAAGAAGTTACCAGCTTTTTAAGAAAGTTAATAGCTTTTTGAACTAAAGTTGCTAGCTTTTTGGGTGTAGTTACCAACCATGTTCAGTTTCGTAATCAGGTATTTCAAGGCACTCCCCAAGCGGGAATGAAGCTCCCCTCACCAACCTAGCATGAATGTAACACCCCCACGAGTTCCGACTTCATCTTCCCAATTTCCGACTTCTGACTTCAACTTCACAAAAGGGACATTACTTCTGATTTTTGACTTCGTCTTCGAGTTTCAAAGAAAATGGACCCCAATTTCCGATCTCCGAGTTTATCACCAAGAACCTTCCCTTCCTATTGGTGTCCCCGAGTTTGTCTTATGACTGACTTCCGCTATTGAATTGGGAGCTCTGGGATTATGTAAGTTCCGATTTCCCGATTTCTGGGATTATGATTGACTAGGTCCCCGACTTCCTGGATCAAGTATTTTAGGCTTCACCCTTTTTATCCTTGATTTCCGATTTTAAGGAGGTTGTGTGATGTGTGATTTCCGATCTCGGAGTTAATAATTATCACGAGTTCAATGGACATGAGCTCCGATCTTAGAGCTGATCTCGACTAGAATGGACACGAGTTCAGATCTCTGAGTTGATCTCCAAGTTTGGCCAGAATTTGCACGAGTTCCGATCTCCTATTTTATTACCAAGCTTCAAATAAAACTGACACAATTTCTGATTTCCGGATCTATTCCCAAGTTTCAAATAGGAAGGGCACGAACTCCGACATCCGACTTCATCTCCAAGTTCAAATAAAATGGACGCAAGTTCTGACCTTGGGTAGAATGAAGAGAGTTCTGATTTCAGATAGAGTGGAGGCGAGTTCCACTTTTAGGCGACGTGGACAATGATTTAGCCACAAAAGAGGGAGACATGGCTAAACTTTGTCCACAAGAAATTCAGCCAATCAATACTCTCAATCTCAACTACCACTTCACTATTTAAATCAGATTTTTCTCTTCTCCCTGCTGACTTACGCCTCATTTTCCAGCCTTCTCGTTCTCTCCTTTCTCTCAATCATCTCCATCAAACATCCAAGTTTCACAAAGTTCCATCAACCCAAACTCAAATTCAGCAAGACCACACCTAAAGGAGGTAGGATTCAATCTTTAATCTTAATTTCTTTAAACTGAGGATGCATGATAGATTACTCTTCTATATATATTTGATGACATATTGGATGTATATGATGAATTATGGTTGGATTAATATGAAATCTTGAGTTGGAATTAAGGTTAGAAGAAGAAAACTAGGAGAAGTGAGGAATTGGGATGCTGTCTGAGTAAGAAGCCTCACGGCAGTTCGTATGACGGAGTGTATGGCTCTACCTACGACCGGTTAAATCCAATGAAACCATTTTTAAGTGAAACTAGACATTCAGGGCTTTCCATCCGTATATCATATAAGGCCATTGGATTTGTATTGAGGGAGATATGAATTTTGGAAGTTTAACCTAGATTCTAGAGTTTGATATTGGGCAGACTGGGTTGTTCAGGATATAACGTGCTCTATACAACTCCAAATTGAGTAAAACCAATTTTTTTAGAAAGCTTACACATAGGAGAACATCCATGAGAATTTCTGGGTTTGTTGTGGTCTTGATTACTCCCAGTAATTGGAGGAAATTGCCCTATGTCTAAACCGAGCCAAAATGGGACAGTTCAGGAAGGTCGAATTTCAGGGCTTATAACTCGAGTTCTACTAAAGCAAATGAAATAAAACTTGTTGCAAATGAAAGGTTATCCTGTAGCTTTAATATAATACCAATTTCGTATGATTTGGACTAGTTTTCGATTTATAACAGATTTTTACTTTTAAGTGTGTAATTCTAGCCAGCTATAGGGCAGTCTGAGGTGAAACTTAAATAACTTGAGTTATACAAATCAAAATAAGACGGGACCAAAAAGGTTGGAAGCTAGACACATAGAGCTATGATATATCCAAAATTTAGGTCCAGATGAGTTAAATAGAATTTATGGCCTGAGTTCTAAAAACGGGCATAATTGAGGAATATGAGCAGGATTCCCAAAGGTAAAGGATTTGGCACCTTAATTCGTATATGAGTTCAAGTAAAGTCTAAGTGTTGAAATTCCATGTTGGTGCTTGAAAATGCATTATAATTGATCTCTTACTGTGACTGACTGTCTGCTGAAACTAGCACTATTCATGAGGAAGCAGACACGTTCCGTTGTACTGCCGAATTTTCGGTAGAATTGTAAAGAGGGTTATGAGCATTATGTGTTAAGAACATGTATGTAGAATTCATGTATGTAAGGTTATATGAAAGTAAATAATGAACCTTATGTATGAATGCACTCAGCATGACTATGCATGATTATGTATGAGAATGAAAGCATATATTGAATATGAATCCCTTCACCTAGAGGCAGTTGCACTTTGAATCCCTCCCCATGAAGGCAGTTATATGATATAATGAAGGTCCCATATTCCTAAGGAACGTGACATGGCGATCATACTCTGGAATGTGGCATGATGATCCCACACCCTAAGGAATGTGACATGGCGATCACATTCTGATAGAGTATGACATGGTGATCATACTTTAGGACGTGGCAGGATGAATATATTCCTAAGAAATGTGACATGGTGATCACGCTTTGATGGGGTATGACACGGCGATCATACTCTGAAATATATGCTCTTTCACCCACATGAGGTATGGCATGACCCAGCTAGTGTGAGTATAGGGGATAGGGCTTACATGAGGCATGGCATGACCTAGCTAGTGTAAGCAGATGCAAGCACCATAAGGACGGCGATACATAACGCTTAGGTGTACCAAGTAAAGAAAGATGAGCAACGCTGCAATTGAGGATGGCGATACGTAACGATCAAGTGTAAGTAGATGCAGACACCCTAGGGACAGCAATATGGAATGCCTAGGTGTGTCGAACAAAGAAAGTAAAGATAAATATTAAAAGAAGTAAAGAAAGAAAAGAACCCAAATTAAGCTCTCCTCACCCATGACTCGCATGAGGCATGGCATGACCTAGCTAGTGTGAGTACAGGGGATAGGGCTTACATAAGGCATGGCATGACCCAACTAGTATAAGTACCGAGAATTTATATTTAGTGGGTGAAAAGAAAAAGATGTAAGACAAAGTTAAGTTACGAAAAGAAAAGGGACTTCGGTCCAAACCCTTGAAGGGAAGTAGTTAAGAGAAGTTTACAGTATAGCCAACCATGTTTTGTGTAATTATACTTGTGTCCATATATGTTATAATATAAATGATCAGAGAATATGTTAAAATTGAATATGCTTCAGACATTCATGTTTTCGAAAACCTAAGAACTGAACCTTATGAATGCTCACATTTTTCACAATAACCCAAAGCAGCTGGAGATAATAACAATGACACGGTATATGGTAGATTAATGAATCCTACTGAGAGTTTTAAAATTCTCATTCCTATTTTTGTGTTGTCTCCAAATAATTTCAAAGTTCCGAAGAAGGCCCTTCGAGGCGAAGGCGGCCGAAGGTTACTGCCAGACAAGGTCCAAGTAAATGACAGTAACAACTCCTAGGTGGGGTATTATGACTTAAGCATAGTACCGTACCTGGGAGGATGTTACAATGAAGGGGCACGGTCATAACTTGTTTGGATGCACCCATCCTTTTTCCAAGGGAAATAGAACCAAAAATCAGGAACTTGAGAAGTTATCAGCTTTTTAAGAAAGTTATTAGCTTTTTGAACTAAAGTTACCAACTTTTTGGGTGCAGTTACCAACCACGTTCAGTTTCATAATCAGGTATTTCAAGGCACTCCCTAAGTGGGAATAAAGGTCCCCTCACCAACCTAGCATGAAGGGATGTGGTCATAACTTGTTTGGATGCACCCATCCTTTTCCCAAGGAAAATAGAACCAAAAATCAGGAACCTGAGAGGTTACCAGCTTTTTGGGTGTAGTTACCAACCATGTTCAGTTTCGTAATCAGGTATTTCAAGGCACTCCCCAAGCGGGAATGAAGCTCCCCTCACCAACCTAGCATGAAGGGGCGCAGTCATAACTTGTTTGGACGCATCCATCCTTTCCCTAAGGGAAATAGAACCAAAAATCAGGAACTTGAGAAGTTACCAGATTTTTAAGAAAGTTACTAGCTTTTTGAACTAAAGTGACCAGCTTTTTGGGTACAGTTACCAATCATGTTCAGTTTTGTAATCAGGTATTTCAAGGCACTCACCAAGTGGGAATGAAGCTCCCCTCACCAACCTAGCATGAAGGGGCGTGGTCATAACTTGTTTGGATGCACCTATCCTTTTCCCAAGGGAAATAGAACCAAAAATCAGGAATCTGAGAAGTTACCAGCTTTTTAAGAAAGTTACTAGCTTTTTCAACTAAAGTTACCAGCTTTTTGGGTGCAGTTACTAACCATGTCTAGTTTAGTAATTAGGCATTTTAAGGCACTCCCCAAGTGGGAATGAAGGTCCCCTAACCAACTTAGCGTGAAGGGGTGAGGTCATAACTTGTTTGGATGCACCTATCCTTTCCTTAAGGGAAATAGAACCAAAAATAGGAATCTAAGAAGTTACCAGCTTTTTGGGTGCAGTTACCAACCATGTTCAGTTTCGTAATTAGGCATTTCGAGGCACTCCCCAAGTAGGAATGAAGGTCCCCTCACCAACCTAGCATGAAAGGGTGCGGTCATAACTTGTTTGGATGCACCAATGCATTCTGCAAGGCCAATAGAAAGAAAACTCAAAGTAACTGATAAGTTACCAGCTTTAAAAGAAGTTACTAGCTTTTTGAACTAAAGTTACTAGCTCTTTGGATGAAATTACCAACCATGTTCAATTTCATAATCAGGCATTTCAAGGCACTCCCCAAGTGGGAATGAAGCTCCCCTCACCAACCTAGCATGAAGGGGTGCGGTCATTGTAACGTCCCGATTTCCGAGTTCGGCTTCCTCAGGATTGATTCATTACGATTTCCGACTTCGTCTTTAAAACACAGATAAGAGTATTATTTCCGAGTTCCGAGTTTAAGTACTTGGATTTGGAAACGTGACTCGAATTCCAGAGTTCCGACCTTAATGTTGAACTCAATTGGAGCAGACACGAGTTCGGACCCTTGAGCCAATTTCCAGTCACACGAGTTCCGACCTACGAAGTTATATCCAGCATTGACATTCCCGAGTTCAAAGAGGGAGTTCCGAGATTATATGAATGGGAACTGCATGACTTCCGACCTCCGACCCTGATACACGATTTCCTCAAGTCACACACGAGATGGGACGAGTTACGATATACGACTTCAGCTCCAGTCTCAACTAGGATGACACGAGTTCCGACTTAAGGTGTAATAGAGACGAGCTCCGATTTCAGATAGAACAGAAGCGTATCTCAGTTTTTGGGACGACGTGGCGAGCAATTTTAACACAAAAGGGGGAGACATGGCCGAACCTTGCCCACAAAATTTCATCCAATCAAAGCCACTTATTCTAACTACCACTTCGAAGCTTTGTCTATATATATGTATCCTCCTCCTGCCTCTTCAGCTCATCATTCTTACGTTCCTCACTTCAGCTCCCTTCCTCTCTCAAACCTCCAAGCTTTGTCAAGGCTTCCTTCAGCTCAAATTCAAAATTCAGCAAGATCACACTCCAAAGAGGTAGGATTCTGCTTCTATTCTTGAATTTCTTGCACTATGGTTATATGAGATTGTGTTCTTCCTTATGTATTTGATGAATTATTGGATGTATTATGATGAATCATGATTGAATTAATAGAAGATTTTGAGTTAGAGTTAGAATTAGAAGAAGAAAACTAAGGGAAATGCATGGATGAGGGTGCTGTCTTGGTGGAGATTCCACGGCAGTCCGTACGGCGGAGTGTACGGCGCCGCCTACAATCGGTCAAATCCAATGAAACCATTTTTAGATAAAAGTAGACATTCAGGGCTTTCCATAGATATATCATATAAGGTTATTGGGTTAGTATTGAGGGAGATACAAATTTTTGAAGTTTGACCTAGGATTTAGGATGTTCATCCGGGCAGGGTGACATGAGAAGGGTATAACTCACCCTATACAGCTCCAAACTGAGTGAAACTAATTTTGTTAGAAAGCTTACACATAGAGGAACACCCCAATATAAGATTCCAAGTTTGTTATGGTCCCAATTGTTCCCAGTGATTCGAGGAAGTTGTCCTATGTCTAATTTAGACCAACACAGGGTAGTTCAAGAAGGTCAACTTTAAGGACTTATATCTCGAGATGTACTTAAGAAAATGGAGTGAAACTTGTGGCAAATGAAAGGTTGTCCTGTTAGCTTCAATATGAGACCAATTTCATATGATTTGAGCTTAGTTTCTATTTTTAGTGAATTTATACTTCCAGGAGTGTAACTCGGGTTAGTGACTGAACGAGTTGAGGAAAGTTTTAAATATCTTGAGTTATATGGATCAAAATGATATGGGACCAAAGAGGTTAGAAAGTAGACATATAGAGCTATGACATATCCAAATTTCAGATTTAAATGAGTTGGATAGAGATAAAGGTGGATTATACAAGATTCGGGCAGAACCGAATAGACTTGGCGGAATGGCCAAAATGATAATTTTACATATGTTAGTGAAACCTATAAGGTTTGAGTTGAGGATTGCCAGTTTGACATTGATATATATGTGTTAAGTTGATCTATGTTGCTATGACTGAACTGTCTGTGGGAGCTGGCACTATTCATGGGGAAACGGACCTGATCCGTTCTGACTGCAGTTCTGGCAGAAGTCTAAGAAGCTATGAATGTTTAGATGTAAGGATGAATTAAAGTATAAATGGGTATATAGAAACCCTATATTTAAGTATGACATAATTATGTTATGAGGTATGTGAGGGTAAGTGATGTAACATATGTATGACTATGCTTGAATATGTTTGAAAATGAAAGAAGGTGAATATATTGAATGTGAATCCCTTCACTTGGAGGCAGTTATTTGAAATCCCTCCTTCTAAAGGCAGTTAATTGATAAAGATATGAATCCCTTCACTTGGAGGCAGTTGCACTTGAATCCCTCCTTGTGAAGGCAGCTAAGACAATGAAATCCCTCTACCTTGGAGGCACGTGGTCAGATGAGATCCCTCTATGTTGAAGGCACGTGGTCAGATGAGATCCCTCTATGTTGAAGGCACGTGGTCAGAATCGATCCCTCAATTTTGAGGCACGTGACCAGAATCGATCCCTTCAACTAGAGGCACGTGACCAGAATCGATCCCTCCAAGACTAGAGGCACGTGGGTCCCCTTGCGGGTGAGTCGGTGTGACGACGGTCACGGGTGAAGCTGACGAGCTCACTCCAAGGCCAGGCTACCCAAGGGCAGTAAATGCACCCTAGGGACGTTGATACGGCTAGGTGTGCCAAGTAAAAGACTAAAGACTAAAGATTAAAGTATATGCAAGCACCCCAATCACATGATGCATGGCATCGACCCAGCTAGTGTGAGTACAGGGGACAGAACTTACATGAGGCATGGCATGACCCAGCTAGTGTAAGTACCGAATGAAGATACTATATTCCTAAGGAACGTGACATGGCGATCATGCTCTGATGGGGTATGACATGGCGATCATACTCTGGAATATAGCATGAGGATCCCATCTTCCTAAGGAACGTGACATGGCGATCACGCTCCGATGGGGTATGACATGGCGATCATACTCTGGAATATGGTATGATGCTGCACTTGAGGACGGCGATACGTAACGCTCAAGTGTAGACAGATCCAAGCACCCTAGGGACGTTGATACGGCTAGGTGTGCCCAGTAAAAGACTAAAGACTAAAGATTTTATGACGAAAAGGAAAATGAAGATAGAAAAGCAAGTTTCATGTATGGGCATGAATTTAAGTACAAGAAATTTTTATGTGTAGATGTTATATTCCCAGCATACTGATGTTATCTGTGTTTTAATATGCTACAGTTATTATTCATGGTGTTATAATTGAATGAATTTTATGGGTTCTCCCAAATGCTAAGTGTATGATTAAAATGAACTTTGCTTCGGACAAGACATTTTTCGAAATGTAAAAAAATTAAACAGTTTGTGCAACATATTCATCTTTTTCAAAACAAACCGAAGCAAACTGGAGACGACCATGATGACACTATGTATGAAAATTAGAGAATCCTACTGAGAATTTTATAATTCTCACTCCTATTTCCATGTTGTCTCCAGATGATTTTAGAAGTTTCCCAAAGACGGCTGAAGTTGCTGTCAGACGAGGTCCGCTCAGGTGACAGTAACATCTCCAGGGTGTGGTACTATGACTTAAGCATAGTACTGTGCTTAGGAGGGTGTTACAGTCATAACTTGTTTCGATGCACCCATCCATTTCCCAAGGGAAATAGAACCAAAAATCAGGAACCTGATAAGTTACTAGCTTTTTGAATGCAGTTACCAACCATGTTCAGTTTCTTAAGTAATGGCATAAGCCATGTTTATTGGTTGAAAGGCACTGGATTTAGGGAAACTTTATGAGAAAAAAGATATGGTTGATGATATGCCTCATCACCTATGTGAATATCTAAACTCGAATCATTATCACTTAGTCTATCTACACCATTATTGGAAGATTCCTATCCAATTGATCCTTCATTACTAGTTGGACTCATAAATTATAAACTTCTGCAGCAATTATTTTTCTAAAGTAATTGAGCTCATGGATCATAGTTGGTTTTAAAGAAATAATTAGAAGAGAATTTTTTTCAGTTGGGTTTTGGGTCAAGAGTTAACCATAACTACTTGTTGCAGATCAAAGAATTAGGAAATTTGGAATCAGAAGCGTCCACTCATAACAAATGATAACATTGTGGAAATTAAATGAGTCACGTTTTTAATTTCACAAATTCAAGTGACGGAAGAAAATTTTTATAAATCACAATCATAGCTAAATTTTGTTCCAAAGTGTGTCAACCTTATTACAAATTTAAATTTTGTTCAAGCAAGGCAGAAATATCTTAAATCAAATAATATTTCCAGCCCTCTGTATTTCTACTTATGGATGCTGGAATAAATACATATTACCTATGTTCTAACACCACTAAAGGTAAGATACAAGTTGACAGGGGAAAGCTACCCAAGTATGACACAGCAGCAAAATGTGGACTTCAATCGAACATGAGGTGAAATGCTCAACATTTTAACAAACTCCTGTGTTTCTACTTAGTAGGTCTTATGTTCATTCTTTCCTCTCATTTTTGCCCATCAGGTATTATCAGCTTAAAGTGTGTGTAGACCACCTTCGTCAAGTCTCCTAGCATATTTAATGAAAATGTAATCCCAGCCAGTTTATAAGCTTCCTTTTGAAGAGACTTAAATCTTTTCTTACAAAAGTTCTGCGCATGGATGCATTTGTCCAGGTTAACACCAATTCTTCAAATCTCCATGTCAGCAACCGCATTCACCTAACAGAGATATCATTTGTAGCATCAAATACTTGTTGCATGTGAACATTTAAGAGAATTGAGCACATAAAACGATAAAAATTAAAAAAAAATACATAACTTGATATACACATACATACATATTCTCACAAAATATCCCATTGCACTGAATATTTGTACCATGCATTAGAGAAGCAAAACTCCAAGTCTTTCCTTTTAGAGGAACCACAGCACCATTTTCAAATGATTTTATTAAGTCTCCTTTTTTATTTTCAAAAGCAATTCTATAGGAATTATCAATTTGGTCTGCATAAACAAAGATGTGGACTTTTGGAGCAGACCATTGGAAACCTATCATTGTATTCCTTACCAATTACACATAAAATTGTTCCACTAAGACAATTCGGACAAAGGATAGGCCAGCCTCATCACTCAAAAAGACCAAAACAGAACCTATGGCACTACTTTCTTGGCCTCAAACGATGCAACGGTGTGTACGGGGTTCTCGTTCTAGGTGTAGGCTTTCGCTTTCTTCCATAAGTCTTGACCCTCGTCGCAACAGTTGATTTCGGCTTCTCCTGGGTTTTAACTGTCCTAGCATCTTCACCATCAACACCTTTTTAATATAGACGGGAAATATTTAACAATCAAATTGACATACTAACTATATGCTCAATTATTAAATCCTGTTTATGCATATAACTACTTCATGTCCATCAATCTATGCACAAACCTTTGGCATTATCTTCATACACCGGTACATCCTGATTGGCAGTGCTAGTAGAGGCCTGTATTGGAGTTTCCATGTCACAAGAAGAGACATTTGCACCTGATGGGGTATGGGCAGCGAATGGGGATGTTGGTGATAGCAGCGCATCAACTCTTGCATTGTGTGCAACTTTTACTCTGCACACATTTCTCTTATCTAATACCCAACTGGTAGCAACTCATGCTGCAACCTTTCAGCCTCATCCTGTGGCAACCAAACCTGTAATTTTAGATAACGCAAAACTAAACTACTATAGTTCCAATATACGGACCAAACAATAGAAAGCTCACCTTAGTCCAATCAGGCATGGTGCTGCCTCCCTCATATGTTGCGACCCCATCCCACATCTCCATGTACTTAATGGTGTACAAACCATAATCATCACTTCATAAGAACCATACAAGGTGAAAACCCCAAGCAACAAGTTACGCTAGCATGATAGATCTAATTGATGAATATAGAAGAGTAAATTTTATAAATAAAACCCACTAGAACTACTCACTTATTCTTTTGTTTTGGCAGCAAAACACTGTCAACTCTCAATTCCACTTCATTAGGATTCAACATCGGCACTGTTAATGCCACATCTCCTTGAAATGAGTGGCCTACAAGTTGTCAAAATGAAATAGATTCAATATAATTTCGGCAGCACACAAAGGATGCATTTTTTCAGTTTGCATTTTGTACTAGCCATTTTCACATTCAGACCATGCATTTTCTAGTTCCAAGGAAGTCAACAATTTCATTTCTAAATACTATTATTCAATATCATCCCAATGGTAATATAAGATTACTAATAGACACTCCCTATTCACTTCTTGCTCCATTTTCCTTAATTTGACTATGGATGCATCCTCACATGACATCCATTTTATTCAACTGTATACACTGTCCACCATTGACCATTAACTATCCTTCTATTTTGTACAATGTTTACCAAAATGCATGATGCTGTAAGACCACTAACAACTTCTTTGCTATTGAAATGGAGTGAAAACTCAATCAAGGCTTTAGCTCAAATACAAAGAACTCAAAAAGCTTTAAATTTTGCTCCATCAAATATTTGCTAGATTGCTACTCTGTTCATAAAATATTGTACAAAGGACAGAAAGAGTGAATCAAGTGATTACCAATGGTGCCATCAACTCTACAAGTTCAGAAAAAAGAATAGAATCAATGGACTTTTTAACAACCAAATATCGAGGATACATATAAAATAAAGTAATCAAGTTATTTGTAGCACCATACCACCAATTTGTCAAGATGAGCCTTGTCACCCTTATGTCTCCCCTCCAAAGAGTCTAACACATATAACCTCTTTTTTTCCCCGTTGAAAGCATAGCACCACCAGTGATGATCAAACACAATAGGCGCAAACATCTTTACCAACAATGTAGAAAATATCATTAGCCTATAACCATATTATACAAAATGGACTGACACAAAGGATGAAATTGAACACAAGGTTGCTAGAGGCAATGACAGATTGAAGGTCGCCAAAACCAGTCGGTAGCGTGTCCGATGGTTGATGGCGATGTCTCCTCAAGGCTTGCAAAGCATGTGCTACCTTCTCCTAAATTCAGAGAAACAAACATAAGCACACCGAACGAATTCTGAATTAAAATATGCATATCAAACATATCAAAGTTAGATGACATCACCATGAAATACAAAGCAAACAATAATGGCCCCTTGCTTTTCGTCCCTGCTTAGACTCATTAAAAATTGCTGCCACAAAAGTAACAACTTGACGTAACAATTTAATATTCGTTACCAACTAGTTCACTCTGAGGCAAGCATGTAATTGAGACTAAAACACTGATATTAAGACTTATTATTACATAATTACTAATCGACCCCCTGGGTCCCAGTGTTTGAGCATCATGTCGATCCAGATACTGGCCGAACATGCTAACCAAATTCCTGAATCACATACCGAAAGTAATTAGAGAAATATCATGTGAAGTAAGTTTGTTCATTACAAGTATCTAGATTGGAACAAAAAGAGTTCAAGTAAATATCCATACTCGCTTGCAACCCCAGGCTGGGTGCAATACGTATAAAGATCAAGTAGCATTTTCTCTTGCCCTTTCCCAGTCGAGTGAGAAGGGTCATCCCGAATATCTGAATTAAACCCTTCCACTTTCTTCTTCTCGTTAGCAGCAAGTTCGGCCTCTTTGAAGCTTGGCAAGTTGGGACAAAATAGCACGCATCGTACTTGCCTGCTAGAATGGCATCATCCATGTCCTTCAGCATCTGCAAATGCACCACAACCTAGTCCTGCACAATCTGCATACACATGATTATGTCAATGATAATAAAAAATTTACAAGTGGGCACAAGCATAATAGAACGTCGATATAAATAACTGCTTCGAAAATAAGTCATCAATTTTAGGAAGTAAGAATAAGCTTCGGCTCAAAATCCATCCAATTATGCACATAAAAGATAACAGATGCTAGCATCCAAATCATTTGCAATGCCAGTGCTAAATCTTTAATCACTGTCACTGAATTCACCGCCTATAAAGTGCACATACTCACACAAATGCATATATTAAGAATCAAGGTCTATATAATACCAGTTTTGGACTTCCTAGTTGTGCAAGAAAAATCAATAACTAAATTCACAAATAAAATTAAAACAAATCATAAAACCATAATTTTAAATAAACCATTGACCTATCAAAAAGCTAATCAATTTTTTTCGATAACATAAGGAAAATATGCTTAAATCGTAAAACTTTTCAATTATTCAGCCATTAAATAATCCCCATTACCTCTATCTTACAAGTCTTCTTTAACCACACTTCATCATATAGCTCACCTCGGTGCTGAGTGCGATACAATATACCCTATCAAAAAATTCAACAGATGACATGAAGAAAAGTGATGGAAAACACACAATACCAATAGCTTCGAAATTAAGTTTTCACCTTAATCTCATGAAATAAACAAGAACCACAAAACTATTTTTAACATATTGTAACTCTATTTACACGAGTTACCTGTTTTAAATTTCTCTTGTTGCGAATTCGACTTCGCACCATTTCTTCATCCCAATATGCGAGTAGTGGACTAGTGGATGTCGGATCCCCAGCACCAAGCGGCCAGCGATGAAGGTATATAATCTGTGAAATGCCAAGTCAACTCACGAAATTAGGTTACCGATATCTACCTATATATGGGTAATAAACAAGTATACACAAGCATGATAAACTATCAATAGAAAGGCTAGAAAAGAAGCTTAACTACAACATCAAAATAATGATGCATTACATACCATCAAGAAGAAAAGGCAGCCACCGATGCTCCCCGTCTTGCGGTGACCTGACTTGTAGCTTGTGATCTGAACTACAAGCCAGTCAAAAATGAACCGGCTCCAATTATACTTTTTCACATTTTGAACATCAACAATGGCACCAAATAACTTTGGACTAGGTGCCATCTTTGATGTTGGACAAAAGAACCTGGACATGACCTACAAAATGAAGGCTCGCCTGAAGCTGTCATCAACTTTGCCCTACCGATCATCTGCTCTAACTGACCATCGGTGACCCCCTCAAAATCCTTCAATAGAAGCTTCTGCTATTTGGTCACGGATATAGGAATCTCCAACTCTAAAATTGCATGGTTAGCATGCTTACTCATCATGTGCAAATAATAATAATAATAATAATAATAATAATAATAGCAATGACAAATGGGGAGGTTGTAATACCTGAAGCTGGCAAGCCAAAAACCATGCCTACGTCATGGTATGTAAGTGGGATCAGCTCACCCTTCACAAAAATGCACATCTTAGTTATATCTAGTGCATTCACAAGCTCCAAGCATAACACCCGCTCGATCAGGTACTTGACATCGAATACTGTGCCAAATCCCATCTCTTTCACAAGGTCGACTTGTTGTGCTGTCAGAATTTGGCACAGCTTCTGCAATCGGAGAGGCGAACATCGCGTATCAAAAGCCGCCTAAAATTCACATGCATTGCAATTAGTACATCTAGATTTACAAAATCAGTATGGATGTCGCAAGAGAAAATTATCTAAATAACTATATCACAAAGCAATACAACAAGTAAGGCGTGATTTACCACTCCATGACTAGACTGGTGAGAACCTTTCTGACCAAGAGACCTGCCATTCTTATGCAAGCTCCCCTTCTTATCCTAACCAAAACAAGGCAAAATACTCACATAGGCCCTCATTTTAAATGCATTTATTACATTTCAAACAATTGTATCACTTAACACTTACATTTGCTTCATTCTTCATACCGTGCTTCTTTAGCCGTCCGGCCACACCTGTAGTAGGACTTCTAGCGTTTGCTGTTCCTCGCCCCATTTCAATCTATGTGTCAGTTGATATTACTCGAATTGTTATGGTTGACTCACCTACAATAAACCAACAAATCTTAATTACCACACATTCGAGCACACTAGATACTATCTAAGCCCAATAATGATTAACACCATAGGGCACACATGGTTAACTAGGTCAGTAGAAAGTTAATTTGCTTGATCCTATTTGAAAATTATAATTCTCATACCTATCTTCCAAGTCATACTGTCAACAGAGAAAAAAAAGGAAGAAAGCATTGATGGTGGGATTAGAAATAGCTAAGCTCTGATTATAGTTTAAAAAAATAATTAAAATTGATTACATATATAAATCAGATTACAAGTGCAACCTTTTACCACATAAGCTATGAATAATGAAAGTTGAAGTGGAAATCATTTCTACAGAAGACATTAGGCCTTCTTATCCCACACCCCCTTACCTAAGAACCTTCAAACTCTCCCTTTTGGATCAGCTCATTCCTGCTCCTTATGGTCCAGTCATCCTATTTTACACCTCACCTAGTAACACAAGTACCATATCTGAAGTTCCAAAAAGATTAGAATTGCTAAAGCAATCCTTATCTGAGACACTAACCCAGTTCTACCCTCTAGGTGGCAAGATCAAAGATGACTTATCCATTAAGTGCAATGATGAAGATTCTAATCTTGTAGTAGCCCAAGTGAAGTGTCCTCTTTCTAAATTTCTAAGCCGGCCTGATTTGGCCTTATTGCACAACTTTCTTCCCACTGAACTCTTACCTGAAAAAACTATAGGAACTTATGTGACTAATATTCAAGTCAATGTCTTTGATTGTGGGGGAATTGCTATTGGCATATATGCATTTCTCATAGGATCCTAGATGGCCCTGCACTAACCACTTTCCTAAAGGGTTAGACAGAAAGGGTAAGCAGTTGCAATCAATTAACATGCCCTAACTTCATCACATCTTCTCTCTTCCCAGTAAGTACTTTATGGTTTAGAGACTTGTCAAAGAGCATGTGGGGTTCCTTGTTCAAGCAAGGCAAGTAGATCACAAGGAGGTTTTTGTTCACAAACTCATCCATATCCATCCTCAAGGCTCAAATATTGGCAAACTCTTCTTCATGTGTGGTGCAAGATCCTACCTGTGTTGAGGTAATTTCTGCAGTGTTGTAGAAGTGTCTCATGGCTGTGTCCAAGGCACAATTTGGTACTCAAAAGCCTTCTATGGTGAATCATTTGGTGAACTTGACCAAGAGAATGGATGAAACTCTATGTCCAGAACATGCCATAGGAAACTTTCTTTGGTCAATGGCTGTAAATCACTTGAGTGAACATGAGTTCGGGTTAGATGAGTTGGTTAGTAAGTTGAGGTATGCAATTTCAAGAATTGATAAGGAGTTTGTTAAGAAATAACATGGTGATACTGGAAGCTCCGCTATGCAAGAGTCTCTTAGAAAAATTGGTGAGACATGGTCAAAGAATGAAGTAGACCAAGTTGGTTTTAGCAGTTGGTGTAATTTTGGGTTCTATGAAGCAAGTTTTGGGTGACGAAAGCCTACATGGGTGAGTAGTATTGGTTCAACTAGTCCAGTGTTTTTTAATGTAATCATCCTAGTTGACACCAGATTTAACGATGGCATAGAAGCTTGGGTTACCTTGGATGAACAAAAGATGGCCCATTTGGAATCAAGCACTCAACTCCTCACTTATGCAACTGTTGATCCGAGTCCTTTGGCAATGAGGTCTATAAGGTGTAATTCAAGGTTATAGGTAAGGTGAACGTTTAGCTGTTAGTTTCCAATATATGTCTATCTAAAATCACCTTCATCGCATCTAGTTCATGCACTTGAGAGGAGAGTAATATTGTGGCCCATATATTAGCCAAAATAGCTTGTAATCCTCATACTAAGGTATGGATTGAAGAAACACCACTAGAGCTCTGCACTATTGTACATTTCACAAGTTATTAGTTAATGGTATGCTACATATGAAAATAAGAATAACAAAAGATTAAGGATTTGGGATTTTGGATTTGATAGTGTTCTATAGTTTAACTTATGTGGAAACTAAATATTATTTTCTTATGAGATTTGGATCTTCAGTTAGATGTTTTCTTCCATTTTCATACGGTGACACCATATATGTCGCTAAAAAGTATGGCAAGATAACACAATCCATTGTCCATTCAGAGCTTTTATCTTCAGAAGATATAAAAGGCTAACCCTTGCCTACACAACTCAATCCTTACTCACACGAAGCCATGTGCCAAATACACACAATTGAATCCTAAAATATTTTATGAAACATACCAGCCAACAGAGAACATAAGTGCAGGAGTGAGAGTGATTGGAGAGCTTACCAATGAAAAGCTATATCAATACTGATTCCTTCTGCTTCTTTGCTAAAACTCAAAACATCATGAAGAGCTTTATGGAATAGAACATCATTAGTCAATAATTGCTTCACAAGCTAATGAAGAAATCTAATCCAAATATAAAAAATAATAAGCATTTATTGCATTAAAGGGAACAAATTAAAACATTGAAGATTTCTTAATTTACAAAATCAACACTAACAAGATCTTGTTGTAGTGCTCATAGGTATTCATATAAACAAGGGGATCACACCCAATTGTAGAAAATTGAAGTAAAAACTAAAAAAGAAATCAAGTGAGAGTTAGAATTGCCTATGAAGCATACAAAGTAGTCATAATGCTACCCCAGTGCAGGTCCTTAAATCATACTGCAGAGGTCATTAATTTCACACACTGCATAGGTTAAACGGCCCCATGGCATAGGCGCATTCAATTATGACCAACCAGTTTTGTCAATAGCATTACTCCAAAAGTAAATAATACAACTTACATAACTAATATAATTGCAAATCTGAATCGAAAGCGCCCCATTTAAAACTTTATCAGGAATAAGTGCCATGCGAGCAAATATTACCAGTTGTGAAAAGTGTTGTGCAAAATATTATAAGCTTCATGATAGAGATTTTACAAAAAAAAAAAACACAAAACATAGATCAAAAATATGAGATATACAATAGAGATTTCTTTGTTAATTGAAGAAAGTAAAACAAAGGGTAAGGTCTCATTATCCCAGCAAAGCACCACCAACAAAAAAGGAAAATAGAAAAATTTCAAATGGATAATAACCACGCATTACAAAATAAAATTACAAGTTACAAAACCTTATCAGTGTTAAGCCATTTCACATATTCAACCACCCCTTTAGCATAGAAATATTCATTATATTGAATCTTTTCTGGATGATCGTCTTCTTTCTAAAGTGTAATAATAAGCTGAAAAGGTCAAGAAAGATGTTAAGATGCAAAGTAGAGGGAAAAATGCTTGTATAGAAGTCTTGTATATGTGGCTAAATGCAGGACATAATGTTTCGAGTTGCTTAGTCTCACTTGTTAGATGAGCAAAAAGATAAATTCAAGCTAATATTCAACTAACAGAGGGACTCAACAAATTTCCAAGCATAGAAACAATCGGCAATGATATTGACAAGAAAGGGAGTATAACATGAGTATATTCTCCAATAAGCAACAGATGGTGTTTCTTGATTTGAGTAAGGTGAATATGAAACTATACCTGTAGAAGTACTATAGGCACATCTTAAATTGTTACCAATTTCATATAATTTATCTTTAATTTAAATGGAATTTATTTTTCCCTTTAAGCCACTACAATAATTAGCAGCATAACTTGCAAATTCAAAGCATAACCAAGCATAAAATGCCATCTATAAAAGCATATAAATGGTTAATGATTTTTGTTGACACCAAGGAAGAAGTTTTCGTTCTTCTAGTCATGAAAGGAATTTTGTCACTGATCAAAACACTCATGCAGTAATGAAAAGCCATCAATAAAATGTCATGATGAACTATCCACACTGAAGACCATTTCAGTTAAGAAAAGTGGATGTTAAATGAGACATCACAAATAGAAATTATTAAATCAACAACTTCACCTTTGGGTTGAGGAATGCCAACTCCCTAATGTGTCCGGCTATTGTGTTGTGGTCAAACTGAATAGCAGTGGTGAATACCACATTATTAAGTTGACATTAAAGTGAAGCATATATAAGACAGAAATTTAAGCTTAATAGACAAACCATAACCTATAAATGCATCATCATAAAAGATTATATGAACCTTCTTTGTCAGGCCAAAACCTGATACATGTCCCTTGTCGATCTTTCTTTTCATCGGAAAGCACAAGGCATGTCAGAGTTGTCGCTGGCTTCCCATGACAATACTTTTGCTCATATTCTAATCCATTAAACCAAACTGTTACCTCTAGTGCCTGTTACATTAGATATCGAATAGGATCTTTATGTAACATTAAACATTTTGAACATTTACCTAAGCTGGTTATTAGGAGCTGAACATGTCACTGTGGTTCTCCTTATATCAATATAGCTGGAAAGCAAAAAAACAAATGTGATGCATATTAATATTCAAGAATACAATGAAAACGAGAAGATGAACTACCACATAGAAGGTAAATGTGATGATTGCAGCTAAATTACTGCGTTAGCATAGAAAATAAAATAATAGCTCATACTCCATGATACACAAAATCTTCAAATGTAAACAACAACTTTTGAAGACTACACCACAACTAATGCAAATAAATACAAAGGATATTGAATAATATTCGTGCCTAAAGTCAACAAAACATACTTCTGTGTAAGCTCAAACAACAAACTTGGCTGATTCCACTCTGCAGTCTTTCATCCCAGCTCAACAATGGACTCAAACAAATAGCAGCCACAAAGTGGCATACATATTATAGAAGTTGACATACATGGACCAAAATACAGAGAAGTCAAGAAGGTAAATTGGTATACATATTAAAAGGTTGACATAGTTAAGAAGCAGTCATCCATTTTCATTTTAATAATTTGGTTAGCTCAATTGAAGAGCCACACCACGTCTGTTCAGTTACATGCAATTCTATTTTTACACATTTAGCATAAACAACGAGGACTTTATGCCAGAGGAACAAAAAGATCAACAGAACGAATATAAACAAGTACTCCTTGCAATGGTCAACTTAATTGCCTCGTGCCCACGGAAAAAATATTAAAAAGAAAGAAAAGGAAAAAAAATTTAATTCTCTCCGGCTTCTCACTTTACTAATCTGAATATTGAAAACAAGAGAAAAGTCTAATAGTTCAAGTACCATTTCGGGATTACTTACCAGATTCCATTAAGAGAGGCCTGAATTCATGGGGCAACAACAAACTTTGGGCCTCGTCAGACACGTTCAGCACACAATTGAAGCAGGAAAGGATGGGCTGATGGCCAAGAGGAGGCGAAACTTCACCTCGATGTGGTCGTCGAATGCCCCTAAGCTCGCCGGCAATTACTCGTGTTTGTTAGGGATGAGTTCACAGGGGGGAGAGTTTCAGCCGAGGGGCAGTGGGGAGAGAAGTTCAGACAGTGAGTGAGTGGGCAGTGGAAAGGGGTGTGGGGTTCACTAAGTCAGATTATGAGCAATGGGAAGGGATTCTGAGAGTGAGTGAGTGAGCATGGAGAAGAGAAGGGGTTTCGCGGGTGTGTTTGTTTTTGTATTTTGTTTTTGAATTTTTCACCCACTCTCCCCTTTTCTCTTTTACGAAGTCTACCACCATCTTTACTTTATGTTTGTTTTGTTGTTTTCTTTATTTTCATACGGTGTCAACTATATGTGTCACCTACACGGTAGCCAAATAACATTATTCTAATGCTATGCCACGTATCACAATATCATGCATTACAATAAATTATTGTTTTTAAATGTTTTATTTAATCTATTAGAAAATTATATTAGTTCAAAAATTACTCTAAATAAATATTAAATCAAACACAGTTATGTCCCTTAATTAAATATTAAATTCAAATACAAAACTGGAGTCTTCCAAATAAGGAAAGTTTGAATTCTATAATTCAAATACTCGTTGTTCTAGCCTATTTTCTGAGGGCATCCGATGATATTCACAGTAGATTCGAGCCCTTCATACACTCCTCCAGTGGGGGACTTACAAAAGACATCGACGCTCAAGTCAAAACTCTATTCTACTCAAGTGTGAGCAAGAAGGATTAGTTAATCACCTTTGGCTCTTCACAAACCCCCCTTTTTATATTCTGAGTTTGGGGGTGTGTTCCCCCAATTCCGGCAATTTCTTATCCTCCTATTAGTGTAGGGTTCCTCTATGCTCAATATCTACCCTTACAGGTTAGCTACTTTCATACACTGATTCGGTTTGGGCTTATCTAGAAGGAATTCCTTCTAGAGAGACTATTTTCGAGTTCTTTTGGGTAAAGCTTTAAGGCCTAGTAAATTTGTTCAGTCCACAGCCCCCAAGCTCGGTTATTATTATTGATAACGATCCGAGCTTATACTCAAAACTCCAATCCTCATGCTTTATGATCAAGCTTAAGCCTCCTGGCTTTCCTTCCAAGCTTATATTCCAAGCTCATGCTATTAATAGTATTTCTGGAGACGTTCCAATTCTTTCGAAGCTTATGGAAAAATGTGTGTGAATACGTGTCATGTTGTGAAGCCCCTACTATCACGTTACTGTGCAGTAATTATTATAATTCCTACTTTGAATTTCAACCGTTAGATCAATTCCTTTAACACAGAGATCTATTCTCAATGGTGGGGAATGTTTTACTCAGTCAAATTATTTCTAGTGCTTCGAGAGTAGGTTTTAATTCCCATTCCTTCAATTTTTCCCTTGCGCACCTATTTCACATTCCTAAAACTTCAAATTGCTCTTTTTGTGTTTTCTTTGATTGCTTTCTGCAGACTCCTTCTGTTACAAGTCTCCTTCAGTTCCATCATTTTCAATGTCATTTTTCTTCTCCCAGGATTTTTTTAGTAAGTACTTTATACTCCTTTTTTATTCTCATTCTTTGAGTTTTTCTTTAGTGGTTTTCCATTCGGAACCCTAGGGTAGTAGGTGATTGGTCTCCTTTCTTCTTCCTCCATTCACTGGTTTTTCTTCTCATTTTTAGAGGTTATCTTAAGCCCTTGGTTCCATCACTGTCAAAGATCGAAAAGGACTTTCATGAGGCTGTTAAGAATATTGGAGGTTCCTCCAAGAAGAAAGAGTCATCAGACTATTTCTTCTAGTTCGTAGATGAGGTCAAGAATTCCCATCCCTTTATTCCAACCAGCAAATACTAGATCATTTTCTTACGGACTATAGGGTAGCTCACCTTGAACAAGAACATTTTGTTGAGCGCCTTCCATGCAAACCCAGCGATCGAGCTTGTCATATAGCCATGGTTTCTGATGATAAAGAGCCAGCTTTCTTCTTTGTTTACAACTTCCTTTTCCACCTGGCGTTAGGCAGGCTTTAAGCGGGGCGAGGCAAGCCAACCCACGTTAGTAATTTGAGTTGAATATGCCAACCCCCTCGCCTCGTAGCAAGTTAGCAGGTTGGCGAATTGGCTAGCCAAAAAATAGAAAATAAAGAAAAAATATTTTATATAAATTAATTCATCTAATTTTTTAAAAAAAATAAAGGAATTTTTAATTAAATGTAACAAAAGACTATCCATATAAAGAAGTTCATTTCATTTACTCATCAAGTATTAGGTGCAATCTTAAATGCACCCCGTTCAGTACGGTGCGTAAAGCACCGAAAGTGCACCGCGAATGCAGGTTTGATATGAGGTGTCCATTTAAGTTAAATGGAAATCGACAGTGAAGATTTATTAGTGGTAACCTCTGAACTAGGTACTTAGAAGTGTGAATTTCTAAAATAAAAAATACAAAAAGCCAAAAAAAAAAAATAATAGCATATGATGTCAACAATGCTGCACTATTGATGGTCATCGTCAACCTTTTCCCAGCAGTTTTGTGCCCCTTTTCGCCACCCTTCCTGTGTGTTACACTACCAAACATGAAGAAGACAAAGAAGAAAAGGGTGAACTTTGAAGATTCCTCCCAGGTCCAAGCAAGGATGCTGCCACATCATGCCCAAAATTTCAATAATCTCTATAATATACATGGGATTGTGCTCATAATTTGCATTGTGACACCCTTTAGTACCGTATGCACTTTTAACACTTCCAAATCACAGCATCTTTCAAGCAATGGATTTGACATTGAGGAGTGGCTTCAAAGATTCAAGACCAACAAAGAAATCCCTCTTTAATAAACAAATCAAACAAAAGAAAACCCACACAAAAACCAAAACAGAGCCATCCTCCTCGCCCATCAAAATAGGAGCCACAATCCCACCATTATGCTCCACCAGCATCCTCCTCAACCACCATGAAAAGACTACCTACACCCAAAATTGTATAAACACAGTAACCATCTCAGTTGCCGCTCAAAACCAACATCATTGGAGCTACATTGGAGGTTTCCAAAAACCCAAAACATGAGCCAGATCTCGAGGATAGCACGTTTTCCAAGGAAAAAGGTAAAAGGCATCCACTTCTAATTACCGGTCACATCCCACATTAAGTGCACAATAGTATAAGGTGCTTGATGCACCTTACAAATAGAAAACACCCAAGTATTAAACCATTTACTCAACTTTAAAATGGTTAAAATCACAATTGTTAACAAGAATAAGATGAAACTTCTAGCCAAAATAACCACAATAGAGAAGCTCACAAGCTAATATTCAAACCCAAACACATTAAAAAATCCACACTGTATAAATTAACATATTAAAAAATTCACACTTCACAAATTAATTATGTCCACAATAAAATATAAATTCATAATCAACAAAACAATAACGTAGTCCATAAAACATAAATATAATCAATAAGATAGTCCCAAAAAAAAATTATAGAGCCCACTAATGTTACATAAACACCAACAAAAAGGGCTTGAATATTATGTGTATTGCATGGGGGAAAAAGATGAAATAAAAAAAATTTGACCGGCGGCCCAAACCCGTGCCGCCTCAAGGGTCAAGTGGGGCGGGTTATGAGGGTTGAAATTTTTTTGTGGGTTGAGAATAACAACCCATCCTGCCAAAAATTACGGTTATGTTGGTCAACCTAGTAGGTCTGACCCATTTTGCCATCTCTACTTTTACCCCATTCGAGGTTGAATGTCTGGATTTTATTAATGTAGCACCAACCCAACTCCACCCCAATAGTTGGGCCTTCATCGAACTTTCAAGGTTTCAATGGAGTTCCTAGGTGCTATTTTGAGCATAGGAATTTTATTTTCCTTATTTTAGGTTAAGGACATTAAAAAGGGGAAATGGATTTTCTTCAGTGGGTAGCCTAGGAGAAAAATTTTCGACCTTTTTACTTTGAATTTCAAACATTTCAAAGACCAATTCTTTAGGGTCAGAGCCTCTGAGTATGAGTACCCCTTCTTTTTGGATGAGAAGGGGCCATGCCAAATTTCTTTTGTACTGGAATAGGTTCCTAAGGAAGGTTCTTACTATAGATTCTCACAACCCTTTTAATATGAGAAGGTTGTCCTTGACTATCTCTTCGAGTACTTGTCGAGTAAGAAAAAGTTTTTATCCTACAACGAGCTTTTAAAGTGGGACACTAAAACGGCTAAAGTGCTCAGATACCTCCGTAAGTTTCTTTCGCGATTTCTTTGCCTGTTACTTTCTATTACGGTTGCTTTTCTTACTTTCTTTTCTTGTTTCTTTCTTTTGTAGAAGATATGGCCCCCAAACTCTCTAGGATTCCCTCTAGGCCGTGATTGCCCTTCGCCAAGCTCAAGCTGCCTAAGGCGATGCCCTTGTGGCTGCTTTCAAGCCTGCTAAGGACAATTCAAAGACTACCTTTGACTCTTCACTTCTTGTCATTAAGCGGGGGAGGAAGAAGGCTCCTTTTGTGGTGGTTGTGCCTAAGACCACTTCAATACTTTGGCTAATGCGAATGCGCCTTCTTGGCTAAAAAGGGCTCATTCTAGTCCTTCCGAGCCTTCTCACCTCGTCAATGACTTCCTTATGGATGCTCCTCCCTTCTCTCATTGGAGCCCCTGATTTCCAACCCAGTAGAAGGGGGACGAGCTCCTTAAGTCCTCTTTCGATCTTGATATGTTTGATGCTACTGAGGTCACAGGGATACTTTAATGGATTCAAGTGGCTACTCTTTGCCCCTGTGCAATAACTCATCATCTAGAGCTCAAGGAGCATTTCAAGGAGAAGATTATTGCTAAGCTCAAGGAGGAGCTCGTAAGGCTTAGAGAATCTCACGCTGAGGAGATTCGGTCCTTGAAGGAGAAAGTGAAGATGGTCGAGGATTCGAGATAAGGTTGCCTTTCTAGAGAAGAAGTTCAAGGAGCACAAGGACTTCTATGCTACAAAAGTGGTTGAACTCAAGGATTTGCTTGAGGCCAAGACCCAATATGCTAATGACCTTAAAGAGGAAGCAGTCGAGCAATATGTTAAGGGTTTTAATGAAGCCCTCAAGCAAGTTCTATTCCTCTATGCCCATTAATGAAGCCCTCAAGCAAGTTCTATTCCTCTATGCCCATTTGAATGTCTTCTTCTGTGACTATTTTAAGGAGATCCAGGACAGGAAATTGGTGGATAAACTTCCTCTTCGAGTTGATACTGCCATAGGCAATCAATTGAAGGCTTCTGGCAAGGATCAAGCGGATGATTCTCCTTCCTCCTCTTTGTTTTTGTTTTTCTTGTTATCAAACCTTGTATAGTTTTTAATACATATTCATTTCTTTCTTGGTAGACTAAACTTTGCTCCAATATAAGTGATTTTCGGCCAGTTGGAAGTTCTTTTTCCAAATGCGTTTCCTTTTGTTGAATATCCTTTTTAGTTCTGAATTTTGCTAGCGAGCAACTTCTTGAAGCTCCATTAATTACGAAAGCTTTTCCAATTTTGCTCCTAATTTAAGTAGTTCTTGTGGGTTGTAAGCCTTTTCTTGGGGCTTATTCAATTTTTGAGATCTTAACTTACAGGCAAGGAGTATAAGTCTTCTTCTGGACTTATTTTCCATTTCCCCTTCGATTTGATTTCACTTCCATTCTTTTGGGGTCTTCACCTGGAAGCGAGGAATATAAGTCCTCCGCTAGAATTATTCTCCATTTTCCATTTTGTCTTTTCAGGATCTCACCTACAAGTAAGGAGATTAAGTCTTCGAGACCTCACCTACAGTTGAGGAGTTTAAGTCCTCTTCTAGACTCATTCTCCATTTTTCATTTTATTTTTCGAGGACCTCGCCTATAGGCAAGGAGTTTAAGTCTACTCTTCGACTTAATGAGTTTAAGTCCACTCCTATACTTATTCTCCATTTTTTGTTATTTTTTCCTCGCCTACAAGCGAGGAGTTTAAGTCCTCTCCTAGACTCATTCTCCATTTTCCCATTAATTTTTTTGGATCCTCGCCTGATTTTAAGTTCTCTTCTAAACTTATTCTTGGTTTTCCATTTAATTTTTCCATTTAATTTAGGTCCTAGACTTATTCTCCATTAATTTAGGTAGTTTCGATGTCTTCTTTTCCAAGCATAATTCCATGACAAAGTATTCAAATAACTCAAATAAACATTGTTGAATGAAAAAGTTTACAATGATAAGCTATTAATGATGAATTTTTGGGATTCTTGACACCAAGACTTGCGTATGCTCGGCTTATGCGGATCATGCCTCATTAAAACCTCTTATGCATAAAAAAAAAATCCAACGGGAAAAAATGAATAAGAGGAAAAAGAATGCACCCATGCACATGATTTAAGGATTTCTAACTATAGTATTTTCGGAGCAAGGTCAGATTCCACGTGTAACATCCCGATTTTCGAGTTCCGGCTTCGTCATCAGGATTGATCAATCCCAATTTCCGACTTCATCTTTGGATTTCAATAAGATGATTATTTCCGAGTTCCGAGTTCATTCTTGCCCAATTTTTGACTTCATGTCCAATCCGACCTCCGACTTCACGTGATGGTTACGAGTTGAATGAGATGCTTCCGATTTCCAATATACGACTTCATGTAAATGATTTCCGACATTATGCTCGAGTACGTGATATCCGAGTCCGACATTAGGTGATTCAAAATGGACATGAAATGCGACTTACGAGTTTTAGCTGAATTGGATTCCGAGTTCATTACCAAGGTCTTTTATCTCTTTCCCGAGTTCTGATATCGAGTTGAAGTGCCAGATCCTATAAATTACAAATTCCGACTTCATCCGAATAGGTATGTACGAATCACGACTTCCGACTTAATGAACGTAATTCCATGAGATTCGACTTCATTTCTCAAGGAAAATATACCCGGCTTCTGATGTCACCAACCACAGCGCATATAAGTCCCGACTTCCGAGTTGAAGTACTTGGGTTTGGAAATGTGATTTGAATCACCCGAGTTCCGACATCTGAGCTTATTACAAGGAGTCCCGACTTTGAACTAGGAGTTCCGAGATTATATGATAGTCAGTTGCATGGCTTCCGACCTCCGACCTTGATTCAAGATTTCCTCACGTCACAAACAACATGGTACGAGTTCCGACATCCCGATTCTGCTTCAAGCAATGTAAAAGGTCACGAGTTCCGACTTAAAGTATTATAGGGACGAATTCCGGTTTCATGTAGGACGAAAGCGTATTCCAGTTTTTGGACGACGTGGAGGGCAATTTTAACACAAAAGTGAGAGACATGGCCAATCTTCAACCACAAAATTCCAACCAATCAACACCCACAATTCCAACTAACCCCATCTATTTAAGTCAGACTTCTCTCTTCATTCCCAGCTGATTTACGTCTCCCTCTCCTCCTTGCTCCAGCCTTCGTCTTCCTTTCCTCTCTCAAATCCAACTCCATCAAATCTTCAGGCTTGGGCAAGTTCCATTAATCCAAAACATCCGTTCAGCAAGATCATACTCCAGAAAGGTAGGATTCAATCTCTAATCTTAATTTCTCTAAACTAAGGATGCATGAAAGATTACTTTTTATGATTATTTGATGATATATTGGATGTGTATGATTGGATTAATATGGGATTAATATGAAATCTTGAGTGGCAATTAGAATTAGAAGAAGAAAACTAAGAGAAATGGATGGATGAGGGTGCTGTCTTGGTGGAGATTCCACGGCAGTCCGTACGACGGAGTGTACAGCGCCGCCTACAATCGGTCAAATCAGATGAAACCATTTTTACATGAAAGTAGACATTCAGGGATTTCCATAGATATATCATATAAGGTTATTGGATTAGTATTGAGGGAGATACGAATTTTTGAAGTTTGACCTAGGGTTCAGGATTTTCATCCGAGTAGGGTGACATGAGGAGGGTATAACTCACCCTATACAACTCCAAATCGAGTGAAACTAATTTTGTTAGAAAGCTTACACACAGGGGAACACCCCAATATAAGATTGTGAGTTTGTTATGGTCCCAATTGTTCCCAGTGATTCGAGGAAGTTGTCCTATGTCCAATCTAGGCCAAAATAGAGTAGTTCAGAAAGGTAGACTTTCAGGACTTATAACTCGAGGTATACTTAAGCAAATGGAGTGAAACTTGTGGCAAATGAAAGGTTGTCCTGTTAGCTTCAATATGAGACGAATTTCGCATGATTTGAGCTTAGTTTCGATTTTTAGTGAATTTATACTTCCAGGAGTGTAACTCGGGCTAGTGACTGAACGAGTTGAGGTAAGATTTAAATATCTTGAGTTATATGGATCTAAATGATATGGGACCAAAGAGGTTAGAAAGTAGACATATAGAGCTATGATGTATCCAAATTTCAGATCTAAATGAGTTGAATAGAAATAAAATTGGATCATATGAAATTCGGGCAGAACCGAATAGAAGGTAGCAGAATGGCCAAAGTGATAGTTTCACAAAGTGACCCAATTGAAGATTTCACAAGCATTACGGAAACGTATAAAGTTTGAGTTGAGGATAGCCAGTTTGATATTGATATATATGTGTTGAGTTGATTATGTTGTTATGACTGAGTTGCCCGTGAGAACTGGCACTATTCATGGGGAAACGGACCTGATCCATTATGCTGCCAAATTTACGGCAGGAGTCTAGGGGACCATGAGTGTCTAAATTACAAGGAATTTATGATATGGAATATATGAGAATAAATCAAGAAGCAGTAGGATGTGAGATATATGAGAAATACTGATGTAGCATATGTACGAGTACATTTAACATGACTATGCTTGACAGCGCATGAGAATGAAAAGATATAAGTATATTAAGTGTGAACCTAAAGATGTGAATTCCCTTGTGGGTGAGTCGGTGTGACAATGGTCATGAGTTGAGCTGACAAGCTCACTCCAAGGCCAGGCTACCCAAGGGCAGTAAAGGTTAAAGAGTAAAGACTTAAAGGCTAAATAATTAAGTATATGCCCCACTCACATCAGGCATGGCACCGACCCAGCTAGTGTGAGAATATGGGGGGTAGGACTTACATGAGGCATGGCATGACCCAGCTAGTGTAAGTACCGAATGAAGGTCCTATATTCCTAAGGAACGTGACATGGCGATCACGCTCTGATGGGGTATGACATGGCGATCATACTCTGGAATATAGCATGAAGATCCCATATTCCTAAGGGACGTGACATGGCGATCACGCTCTAATAGGGTATGACATGGTGATCACGCTCTAATGGGGTATGACATGGCGATCATACTCTGGAATATAGCATGAGGATCCCCTATTCCTAAGGAACGTGACATGGCGATCACGCTCTGATGGGGTATGACATGGCGATCATACTCTGGAATATGGTATGATGTTGCACTTGAGGATGGCAATACGTAACGCTCAAGTGTAGACAGATCCAAGCACCCTAGGGACGGCGATACGTAACGCCTAGGTGTGCCGAATGAAAGAAAAGTAAAATTTTATGTATATGTATGAATTCAAGTGCAAGTTAAGCTAGGTACAGATGTTATGTTCCCATTAGATTAATGCTATATGCATTTTACATGTTGAACTTATTATCCATGGTACTATTCATGAATTAATCTTGTGTACACTTTCCCAAAGGACCAGTATGTGAGTAAAAAAATGAACTTTGCTTCGGATAAGACATTTTTCGAAATGTAAAAATTAAACCGTTTGTGCAGCATGTTCACTTTTTTTCAAAGTAAACCGAAGCAAACTAGAGACGACCATGATGACACTATGTATGAAAATTTGAGAATCCTACTGAGAATTTTATAATTCTCACTCCTACTTCCATGTTGTCTCTAGATAATTGTAGAAGTTTCTGAAGACGGCTGAAGTTGCTGTCAGATGAGGTCCACTCAGGTAACAGTAACAGCTCCAGGGTGTGGTACTATGACTTAAGCATAGTACTGTGCTTGGAAGGGTGTTACACCACGTCCTTGGTAGTTCCTTTCCTCCTAATTTAGCTATCTTGTATGCTCCTTTTCCTATCTTCTGGATGACTTGATATGGTCCTTCACAATTCGATGCCAGTTTTCCTTCTCCTTGGGGCTTCCGAACAAGTTCCACTTTCCTCATGACTAAGTCTCCCTCCTCGAACTTTTACGGGTAGACCTTCTTGGTGTATTTCCTTGCCATTTGTTACTTAATGGCTTCTTTCTTTATCTTGGTTTTTTCCCTATCTTCCTTTATTTGGTCTAGCTTGGCTCTTCAAGCATCCTCATTGGATTCCTATGCCATAATAATTATCATCAGACTTGGCTCTGAGAGTTCAATGGATATTATTGCGTCGGCTCCAAACACCAATCTATAAGATGTTTCTTGGGTCGATGAATAAGGTGTAATGTGGTAGGCCCATAATACATTGCAACTCGTTGACTAGAGGCCTTTAGCCCTTTCAAATCTCTTTTTTAAACCTGTCAAAATTATTTTGTTGGCTACTTCTACCAACCTATTGGTTTGTGGGTGTTCCACTGATGAGAAAAGCTGTGCAATTCCTAGCTCCTTTTAGAAATCCTCAAACCTCTAGTATGTGAACTGGGCCTCATTATTTTTTCCATGGTGATCGTTGGCAAGGGTTCAGGCTCAATCTATTTGGTGAAATAGTCAATAGCAACCACCAAATATTTCAACTACCCGAGTGTTAGGGGAAATAGGTTGAGGATATCTATTCCACATTTATGAAAAGGCTAACTTACCTCTAAGCAGTGCAACTCTTCGGAAGGCTTGTGCTTCAGCTCTCCAAATCTCTAACATTTGTTGCACTTTCTTACAAATTTCAAACAATCTTGTTTCATGGTAGGCCAAAAATAACTAGCAAGAAGTATTTTGGCTGTTAAGGCCATGCTCCTAGCATGGTTTCCACATATGCCCTCATGCATTTCTTCTATTATTGCTCGAGCATGTTCACTGCTTACACATTTTAATAATGGTTAAGAATATCCTCGGCGATAGAGTTCGCCTGCCATAATTGTGTAAAAGGTCGCCAATTGCTTCATTGCCTTGGCTTTCTTCTCTTCTTTAAGTAGCCTTCCTATGATCAAATACTCCATGATCGACTGTTGCCAATCTTTCTCCTGCTCTGTTGAGCATATATTGAGGGAGGATGCCATGAATATGCTCGGTTCCTTAACTACTTCCTGGATGATGCATCTATTGTTTGATAGTGCTTGTGCTTGCCAATTTTGACAATAGATCAGCTCGAGCATTTTGCTTCCTTGGGATGTACTCCATGGTGCATTCTTCAAATTCTTCAGTGAGTTCCTTTGCCTTGGCTAAATATTATTGCAATTGGAGTTCCTTTACCTAAAATTCCCCTTAAACTTGGCCAATCACGAGCTAGAAGTCTCCTTTGATAATTAGACTTCAAATCCCCAGTTCCTTTGCTAGCCTTAAACTGGCTAACAATGCTTCATGGTCGACCTAGTTGTTACTAGTTTTAAGCATGTATCTTGGAGATTGTTCAATGGATACCCCGCTTAGGTCTTCTAGTATTATTTCTAGATCCACTTCCCTTGCTGTTGGATGATCCATCCACATATAATTTCCATGTTCGCTTCTCATCTTTGTTGGTGATAAGTGGTGATAGTTCCACAATGAAGTCAGCAAGTGCTTGATCTTTTGTTGGCCCTCGAGGTCCGTATTCTAGGTTGAACTTAGAAAGTTCAACTGGCCAGGCTATCATTCTTCTGGTGAGGTCAGCCTTCCTCAGTACTTGCCGGATAAGGTGCTTGATCATTATGATGATATGGTGGCTCTTAAAGTAGGGCCACAACTTCCTTGCACTGATCACCAATGCAAATGCTAGCTTCTCGATTTTTTGATATTTGATCTCAAGTTCTTGTAATGCTTTGCTAACATAATATACCAGCTTTTGTTGTTTCTCCTCTTCTCTCATCGATATCGAGCTTATGGCTTTCTTGGTCACTAATAAGTATATGTAAAAAGGTTGTCTGTCCTTAGGTTTGGTCAGTATCGGGGGTTCCACTAAGAACTTGTTTAAATCTTGGAAGGCTCTTTCATATTCTTTTCTCTATTTGAAGTCTACTTGCTTCTTCAAAAGTCAGAAAAGGGGTGTTCTCTTTCAACCGACCTTGCTAAGAACCTAGACAAGGTTACTATGCGCCCTGTTAAGTACTGCACATATTTGAGTGTGCTTGGACTTCTCATCTCTACTATTGCTCGACTAGTAAGCAAAAATCCAAGAAACTTTCCTCCTCGGAGTCCAAATGTGCATTTTTCTAGGTTCGTGCCGCATGTTGAACTTTCTTATTTGGGTGAAGATTTCTCGTAACTCCTTAGAATGGTCTCTATTGCCAGTTGTTTTGGGGACCATATCATCCACATAGACTTCCATACTTCTCCTAATTTGATCAGCAAAAACTAGTTTCATAAGTCTCTAATAGGTGGCTCCAGCATTCTTCAATTGAAACGATATTACTTTATAACAGTAAATTACATTTTCTATTATAAAGGCCATCTTTTCCTCATCATAGGATTGCATCTTTATCTAATTGTAGTCGGAATGAGTGTTTATGAAGCTAAGGAATCTTGCTTTTGAGGCTTTATCAACCAGCTTGTCAATACTCAATAGTGGGTAGGCATCTTTAGGGTACGCGTTATCTAGGTCTGTGAAATCCACCCACATCCTCTATTTCTCTGAAGATGTGGGGACCATAACTACATTAGCCAATCAGGTTATGAAGTGTATTTCCTTTATGAAACCAGCTTTCAACAGCTTCGCCGTTTCCTACATTGCAGCCTTTTGTTTTTCCATACCCAATTTTGTTTTCTTTTGTGACACAGGCCAAACCTTCTGACATATTGCTAATTTGTGGCAGATGATCCTCGGGTCAATTCCGGGCATGTCCTCGGGAGCCCAAGTAAAAAGGTTGGAGTTTCTCTGTGGCAGGTCTGTGAGCTTAACTTTCATAACTTGTGGTAATTCTCACCCAATGAATATGAACTTCTTGGGCGTTGCTCCAATTTAGATCTTCTAGAGGTCATCGTTTCCCTTCCTTCTTTTCTAGGATCCAAATCCCTGATGTTCATTTTTCTAGGTTGGTCAATTTCAACCATGTGGACTTCTTGTGTTCCTCCTTTTCCTCGTTCCTTTTCTTTTTTCTTTAATGACTGGTTGTAATATTGTCGAGCTTCCTTTTGGTCAACATGCACAAACCCAACTTCAGTTTGTGAAATTGGGAATTTTAGTGCCAAGTGTGGTGTTGACATTATAGCTCCAAAAGTATTCAAGGAAGGTCTACCTAGTATCATGTGGTACGAAGCTTGAGAGTCAATAACCAAGTATCAAACACCAATGATTTTGATGTTCGGCTCAATTTTGAAAGTGGTTTATAATTCGACAACTCCTAGAACATTAACTCGCTCTCCAGAAAATCCCACCACATCTCCACGACATGGATTAAGACTAGATTCGGGTATTTGCATTTTCTATAGTATGGAAGCATACAAGATGTCAGCTGAGCTTCCTTGATCGACTAGCATGTTTTGGACCATGTAATTTCCTGCAACCACGAAGATAACCACGGGATCATGCAGATTCTAATTAGTTCCCTTAAAATCGAGATCAGAGAATGAGATTATTGAGTTCGGTGTTTTGGGCGGTCGAGGAGGATTTGATTCCACACTCTTGATGGCTAGGAGATGCCTCTTTCTCGCCAAGCTTGTTTCTCCTCCTTCGGCAAATCCTCCAGCGATTTAGTCAATTACGCCTCTAACTTCTAGTGGTTGCTGGTTTCCACCCTTTTCTTCATCATTCTTCTCTATTGTTTATCTCCGTTGGGTATGATTCGTTCATCATTTCTTTCTCGTGTCTTTTCTTTACTATGGCTTCTCCTTTGCCAAGCTATGTATTTGTCCAATAATCCCTGCCTAATCAGGTGCTCAATCTGGTCTTTCAAGATGGTGCAGTCTTCCGTGGTGTGACCATAATTCCTATGGAATTCGCAGCATTTGTTCCTGTCAACTCTGGGGGGAACTTGTTGCTTTCTTATATTGCATGGGAATCGGATCAACCGAGCATTGTATACTTCTTTTAAGATGTCTCCCTTTTGTTAGTGAGAAATGTAATGTTCGAAAGAAATCTTATCGTTATTAATTGAGTTATTCAATTTTTATCGAGTAAATTGCGATTAATTAGGATTTGATTTAGTATTCACTTGAATCTCATTAATGTGGTATGGAATGATTAGGTATAATGGAATTAAATTAGGAACATAGGCAAACTCACAGAATTCTTCTAAAAAAAAATCGGTTTACCGATTTAAGAGAAATCGGTAAGATTTCGGTATTTTAAACTGTCGGAACCAGATCAGTAGAACTTATAGGATGAGTGCCCTAGGATGAATGGATAGGATTTAGCCAAATTATCCCCTCATGTGGCGCTACTTTCAGCCATAGATGGCAGCCCAAAAATCAAATTGGAATGGGAAACACAAATCCACCAATCAACTTCATCTTGCATGAGAAGTTTTTCTTCTTTTCCTTTTCTGCCTTCACAAATTTAGCCCTTTATGTGTGCTGACCCCTCTTCATTCTTCTCTCCTTCATCTCATCTCATCTCACCTCATCTCCTACAAACCTTCAAGCCACAACAAGATTTCTCCAATTCAAGCTTAAATCTAGCAAGAAATCACACCAACAAAAAGTAGGAATACTACTTCTCTTCTTTCTTTTCTTGGTTTGGGGCTGTATGGGGGATCTTGTGTTTCATGTGATACTAATGTGATTTGGAGTGATAATGATGGATTATAGTTGATTATGCATGTATGTTGTGATTAGAATTTGAATTGGTATGAAAGAACTTGAAGAGTAGAGAAATTTCATGAAGCTATTAGGGTTTTTCCACGATGGTCCGTACGACAGAGTGTACGGATATGCCTACAACTGTTTAAATTTGATGGATCTATTTTTATACAAAACTAGACATTTAGGGTTTTCTATACATATAAAATATAAGGCCATTGGATTAGTATAGGATTAGTTATGAATTTTTGAAGTTTGGCCCAGAAATATGGATTCTTATTTGGGTAGTATGAGTTGAGAAGGGTGTAACTCACCCTACACAACTCCAAATTGAGTGAACCTAATGTTGTATGAAAGCTAACATATGATATAACATTCCATAAAAATTTCAAAGTCAGATTCGTTGCCAATTATTCCCAGCACATCAACGAATTCACCTTAGGCTCAAACCAGGCTGGAATAAGAGAGTCCAATAGGGTCAAGTTGCGGGGCTTATATCTCAAAATATCTCATCCAAATGATATGACATTTCTTTCATTTGAAAGTTTGTTCTATTAGCTAATTTGATATAAATTTTGTATGCTTTTACCTAGATTTCTATTTTTAATGAATTTTCACTTAAAAGGATACAATTCTAGCTAAGAACAGGGCAGTCTGAAGTAAATTACTAATAACTTGAGTTATACAAATCAAAATGAGATGGGACCAAAAGGGTTGGAAACTAGACACATAGAGCTATGACATATCCAAAATTAGGTTTAAATAAGTTGAATTGAACTAAGGATGGATGATACCAAAATCGGGCAGGATAGGAGGAAGTAAACTGAAAACGCTATTGATGTTGGAATTGAATTTGATGAATGATATTATGTATATATAATTGCTAATTCATTCTGAATTGCAAGTTTGAATAATTATATTGGTTGTCTGGCACTATTCATGGGGAAGCGAACTTGATTCGTTATGCTACCGAAATTTCGGTAAGAAATTCATATGTTATGTGAATTACCATGGCATGAACACATGATGCTTGAAAGAATTAAAAGAAATAAAGTTAGTTGTACATGCAACTCATGAATATTACAAAGGGTTTCATGTTACTTGGGCTAGCCCTTGAATAAGTTTAAGGGGAATAGATCAGTAGGAATGTCAGTGAAAATAAACTTGACAATCCTGTATAGGAACGAGCTCGGTCCTGAAAAGCGGATTATTATCCAGAAGTATATGGCCAATAACTCCCAGGGGACCAAGGATGGAAAATAAGTTTTAAAAGACGAAAGCCTTTAAAGAAAAGATGCATTTCCCAATTTCATATTTATAAGTACTGTATGATAATTCTTAATTGATTGTTATAGTTATCTGCTCATTTCGCATGATATGTTACCGTTCATTTATGGCTACTATCTTAGTTGTATTAGTATATCTGCTAGCTATACTTTCAAATGTTCCACTAAAAATTAAATTGTTTCAGTGTATGCTTCTATAGTAAGAAATTTCAGTTGAATATTACCATTATGTCATACTATTTAAAATTTACGAAAAACAATGAAATAACTGAGAATGACAGCGATGACAGATATATATATATAGATTTAGATTTCTACTAAGAAATGTTTATTTCTCACCCTACTATATGTTTCCGCGTCATTCTTAGATCATGGAGAACACGGCCACCGGCTTCTTATTCATTGAGTTCCCTGAACTCCATATCCACCTCGATCCATTCTTAGACTCTGTTTATATATCCGATAGGTGTCAGTTTTGTCTTTATTTCTTCTTGCAGAAGGATTTTGCTATACCACTCATGCATCCGCTATTCCACCCCGCCGTCCTTTATATAGCCATCCCTTTCCACATGGCACACCCGTTCCTACCTCCACCGCCAAAGAATAAAGAGCAACAAAGACCAAAGCAGGGCTGCAGCCTCCCACTCCGTCTCCTCACCACCGCAGCAGATCCCCTCTGCCTCTATGTCTGAGGAGGATCCATTGGAGGCGGCGAGTTCGTCTTCCTTGTCTTCTGCCCCAAGCATGGACTACACTCCTATTGATGCCAGTATGGCGAATGGATTCCTTTCCTCGGAATCCACCTAGAGTGCCTGGATAGTGCAGTAGTAGGATATGTATGGAATGGCCTTTTTTTGGCATTTTTGGGCCATAGGCGGTAGTTTAGTTGATGTTATGTGTAGATAGTTGATACATGAAATGTCCCTTGGGGACCAGTTAGGTTTTTGATTATAGTGACAGGCCGATTTATTTTGTCTTAGCGGCCTCATTTTATTACCTTGTATTGTTTTATGTGTCTTTTGACAACTTTGAAAATAGATGTTTATGTACATATGTATATGATGTAGTTTCAGAAATTCCAACTATTCTACAGCTTTATTTATTTTAATTTATTCTTGCTACAATGATTGTCTAGTACTTATTCTGTAATCGAACGGGCATTTATTAATGAATAGCTAACTCTGTATGGGTAATTGATATTGAATCAGATTTAATTAAAAGTCCACACGTAATAACCTATCAGGTAACATATTATGACTTAAGCATAGTATTTTGTCTGGTAAAGTGTTACAAGAAAGGTATGCTCATCATAATGGGACCGAGGGGGATAAAAATTGCATCTTCCCTTGTCTTGATTCCTCTCCCTTAGGGTAACCTTCGATCTCTTCTGGTTCCTTTTTTCTTGCTTTTTACTTTGCTTTGTTTTGTTAGCCTTTCCATTCTCCTTCTGAGCTTCCGCTTTCCTTGCTTCTCAGACCTCCTCCATGTTGATATATCCAATAGCTCATCCTTGAACTCTGTTAAAGACCTCGGGGATTGACTGCCAATGAGTCAACGAAGGGACCCACCCGCAATTCACTTTTCATGGAATGTAGCTCCATGGTAGGATCGAGGATGTCTATTTGTAGTGCCACTGTATTTAACCTATTCAAGTACTCCCTCAATCATTCCTATGGTCTTTGGTGTATGGCATTCAGAGCATTCGAAGTCTTCTTGTAAACTTGGCTTGAGGAAAACCTATTTACAAAGGCTTGTGATAGTTTGGTAAAGTTGTGGATAGTCCCGGCAAGTAGGGAAGAGAACTATGCAGTGCTGCCTTTTCCAAGAAGGTCAGGAATGTCTTATAGAGGAAAGGATCACTCGCTCTATTGACCAACATCATTGATCTGAACACGGTCAGATAGAGTTGAGGATCTTCGATTCCATCATACGGCTTCAACATGGTCGGCAATTGAAAGTTTTACAAAAGGGTTATTGATATGATAAATTTTGAGAAAGGCCCAGAGCATATTCGCGGGCCTTGAGTAATGGTCATCTGAGTGGTTTCCTCTCTTCCACAAGTGTCATGAGTGTTGTTTTCCTTTTCATCTCCAGTGGAGTCATCGTTATTCCGGTGGCTACTAGCCTTGTTCTCTTTCCTATTGTTCTCCTGATTCATCGTTGTCAGCTACACGGCCAACCTCCTGTCTAATTTTGAAGTTGTCAGATCATTCAATGTAGCCCCTCCATGATGGAAGGGTGAGGGATATGGTTTACCTCGTTCTTATTGTGCTGCTCATGTTGATGGTTATAGTAATTATGGTGATCATGTGGATGATGTTGATTGTTACCAACATTCTTAGCTATGTTCGCACTTTGGCTTCTTGTGATGACCATTCGATCTTGCGTGAGGGTTGTTTTCAGCCCCACAGTGGGCGCCAATATTCTAACCTATTTTATGAGGACATCCAATGATATCTATAACATATCTAAACTCTTCAAGCGCTTCTCTAGTAGGGGACCTACAAGGGACTTTGACACTCAAGTCAAAACTCTATTCTACTCAAGTGTGAGCAAGAAGGATCAGTTACCTATTTTTGGCTTTTCACGAGCCCCCCTTTTGTATTCGGACTCTGGATTTGTGTTTCCCCAATTCTGTGATGGTTTCTTATCCTTCTATTAGTATGGGGTTCCTCCATGCTCGGTAGCTACCCTTAATGAGTTAGCTACTTTCATGCACTGATTCAATTTGAGCTTATCCACAGGGAATTCCTTCTAGAAAACTATTTCCAACTTCTTGTAAGCCGAGCTCTAAGGCCCATTAAATTTGTTCCGTCCACTCGTATATATTACTCTATTTAAATTCAAAGTCTATTTAAATCTATTACTTAATCATTGTATTGGTAATGTATATATATTCTCAAGGCAATTCTAATCATGTAAATCAATTACCCATTTTAAGTCAATTAATTAATATTTTTTTTTCAATTTTCAATCAAGTCCCTTGATTTATGCTGAGACATTAGAACATTTAAACTCTTTAATTCAAATAAGGAAAGTTTAATAAGTTTAAATTCTTTAATTCAAATACCCTATATGCATTTTTCTGTTTAAATTCAGCTTTTTGTACGTTGAAATTTGCTAATATAGGAATCTATCTATCTATAATGAAAAATGCTATAGGACCCGAACTAATACTCGAAACCGCGGTCTCGAAATTATGTGGCATTCTCGTTGTCAATAATATATCATCATATTTTTTCTACTTCTAAAATTCACAATACTTTTCGTTATTGAGCCAGCATTTGCATGACACCATTTTAACCACACAACTACTCCCATGCTTGAATAGTAATATCAGCATTATCTCTGGCCTTGGTTATTCTAGTCAACACCATCAAGCTCTACACTTCACTGAAAAGTGGGTCTATGTTACACCCCAAAACATAATTCAAGAAGGTAAAAGGGTAAAAAGAGCACCTAGCTGGGCAAAAGGCTATGTACATTGATATTGTGTAAATAAATATTAGAATTAGAATTACATTGTAATCGCAAGGAATATTATTAGTAACTAGAGTAGTAGGAAATAATAGGGAAGTGTGCTTTCAATGGGTGCTTAAGCATAGAGTAGTTAAAGATTATGATGAATGTACTTATAAGAACCTCCTCAGCACCTATAAAAAAGTCTTCCCCATCTTATTGTAATTTTTTGAGTTTTTGGTTATTAATAAAAATTTGAGAGTACCATGTCTGTTTGTGGAGTTCTGGAACCTAACTAGAGCAATGGAGTTCAGAAACCTAACTAGAACAAGGTTCTATCACTGGTGTAACATCCCCATATAACGTTATAGGAAATAATAAAAATGTCTTTGGGCAAACTTTTATTATTTACAACCTTGCCCCTGAGCTTTTTAAAAAATGACCTTTAGGTCCTTATATATTATTTACAGCCTTGCCCCTGAACATTTTAGAAAATGACATTTAGGTCCCTATATTAACGGGATTAGTAAAATAAGGTTTTAAACGAAGCAGAATCATGCAGTGAAAATGTAGAAACCTAAAACTCGGCCGATTGAGCCACGGAGGTATCCATATGTGAAATGACATGGGATGCCCCTAGACTTATCCATAATTATGAAAATGCCATTAGCCATTAACAACAAAAACTAGAAAGGCCCTCAACTTGCAAAACGTTTAATTTACACTGTTAATCGATTTATTTAATTTTATTGAATCTTTAAGCTTGATTAGAAATTTATTAAAGGTTGATCAAGAGTTAATTAGATGTTAGATTAGAGATAATTAGAATAGAAACATATAAAAACCTCACAAGATTTGCAGGTAATCGGCAGAGATTCGGTATTTTAAACCACCTGAACCAGATCAGAATTCTACACTAGAAACCCTAGAAAGAGTGGCTAAAATTTAGCCACCATTCCCCCACCTAAGTGGCACTGTAACGTCCGAAAAATTTTATCGTTAACAACTGAGTTGTTCGGTTTTATCGAATAAGTGAGTTTAATAAGAACTTGATTAAACATTTACTTAGAGCTAATTAAGTGTGATTTAGACGGATTAGGCTTGATAGAATTAGATTAGGAGTGTAGAAAATCCCACAGAAAATTTTCAAGCCAATTTACCGATTTAAGGGAAATCGGTAAGATTTCGGTATTTCAAACTATCGAAACCGGACTAGTAGAATTTTTCTATGAGTACCCTAGAATCAACGGCTAGGATTTAGCCAAATACCCCCTCAAGTGGCACCTAGACAGCCCTTGATGAGAAGAGGTAAACTAGATTTCATGATCCACTTAGATCCACCAATCACAAGCAAGCAACCACCAAATATCTTCACCTTTTTCTCCTTTTCTCCTTATCCATTTTCGAGCTCCCTCTTCAGTTGGCCATTCCTCACTCTTCCTTCTTCCATTTTCACTTCATCTTCCTCAAAACTTCAAGCCTCATCCACTTCTTCCACCAAGAGCTCAATTCTAGCTAGTTTCTACATCAATTGGAGGTAGGATTCCAATTCTTGTCTTGATTTTCTAATTTGGATGGCTGGTGGTGGTTTATTTTCTCAATTTTTGATGTATTTATTGAATGATTATGATGATATATGGTTGGTTTATTGGCTGTGTGTGAGGGTAAATTCGAATTGAAAGCAAGAAAGGGTGAAAATAGGAAGAGCTGAAGGGTTGGAGAACCAAAAACCCTCGGTAGTTCGTACGGCGGAGTGTACGGCTCTACCTACAGCTGATTAAATTCATTGAAACCATTTTAATATGAAACTAGACATCTAGGGCTTTCCATACATATGTCATATAAGGCTTTTGGATTAGTATTGAGAGAGTTATGAATTTTTGAATTTCGACCTAGGTTTTTGACTTTGATTTTGGGCAGACTGGGTTGTTCAGGGTAGAACTCGCCTTATACTACTTGGAATTGAATGAGACCACCTTTGGTAGAAAGCTTACACATAGGAGAATGTCTATAAAAATTTCAGAATTAGATAAGATCCCATTTGCTCCCTATGATCCAAGAAAGTTGCCCTATGTCCAAGCCGGGCCAGAACAGGGCAGTTCAGGAGGGCTAGATTTCGGGGCCTATAACTCGAGGCCTACTAGTCAAATGGAATGGAACTTTTTGCAAATGAAAGATTGTCCTATTAGCTTTAATATAAGACCAATTTTGTATGATTTGGATCAGTTTTCTATTTTTAGTGAATTTTTACTTTTAAGTGTGTGATTCTGGCCAGCCACAGGGCAGGCCAAGATAAAACTTAAATGACTTGAGTTGTACAAACCAAAATTAGATAGGACCAAAGGGGTTAGAAAATAGACACATAACACTTTAACATATCCAAAATTGAGGTCCAAATGAGTTAAAATGAATTTAATGCTTAATTTCTAAAAGCCGGGTAGAATCAAAGAGAAGTGGTAGAAAACTAATTCAAGACCAAGGTTATGAAACTTTGTTTGATTGTTGGAGCATCTATACCTTGTATTGATTTTTTCTGTATGAATGACTGTCTGGTGGACTGGCACTATTCATGGGAAATCGGACACGTTCCGTTATGCTGCTGAAATTTCGGCAGAAATATGTGCATTATATGAATGTGATAAACATTTATGTGTTATGTTCATAAGAGTCATATATGTAAGAATGATTTAAGTATGATATAAAGTATATTAATGAAATTATGATAGTTTCTTTTATGAATATTTATGATATGAATATGAAATTCTATACGCAAGGATATATGAAAGTAAATGATGAAGCATATGCAAGCATCCCACTCACATGAGGTATGGCATCAACCCAGCTAGTTTGAGTATAGGGGATAGGGCTTACATGAGGCATGGCATGACTCAGTTAGTGTAGGTACCGAAAAGAATATGATGAAGGTCCCATATTCCTAAGGATCGTGACATGGCGATCACGCTTTGATGGGGTATGACATGGCGATCATACTCTAGAATGTGGCATGATGATTCCACATCCTAAGGAATGTGACATGGCGATCACATCGCGATGGAGTATGACATGGCGATTATACTCTGAGACGTGGCAGGATGGACCTATCCCTAAGGAGTGTGACATGGCGATCACACCCCGATGGAGTATGACATGGCAATTGTACTCTGGAATGTGGCATGATGATTCCATATCCTTAGGAATGTGACATGGCGATCACATCCCGATGGAGTATGACATGGCGATCATACTCTGGGACGTGGCAGGATGGACCTATCCCTAAGGAGTGTGACATGGCGATCACACCTCGATGGAGTATGACATGGCGATCGTACTCTGGGATATGTGTAACAAGTAAAGAAAGATTAAGGAAAATATATGTATTCTGCATAAAATCTGAATATCAATAAAGGTGTGTATAGATTTTACGTTTTTAGTATATCGGTGTTATTATAAGTTAACATGTTCCAATTATTATTCATAGTATAATTCATGAATTGAGCTTGTATTGGCTTGCTTAAATTACAAGTGTATGAATAAAATTGAACTTTGCTTCAAAAAGTATGTTTTTGAACTGTAAAATTTAACAGCTTGTATAACATGTTCACCTTTTCCATAATAAACCGAAGCAACTGGAGATGACAACGATGATATTATGTATGACAGTGAATGAATCCTACTGAGAATTTATAATTCTCATTCCTATTTTTCAAGTTATCTCTAGATAGCTTGAAAGATTTCGAAGACAGCTGAAGTTGCTGTGAAATAAGGTCCGCTCAGGCAACAATAACAACTCTTGAGTGTAGTACTATGACTTAAGCATAGTATTGTACTTGAGAGGATGTTACAACTGGTGCTTTCATTGACTATCTTGGTTTTTTTTTTTTGGCCCATTATTTACTTCCCTATCAACAGTGCTTCGTTTGCTTGGTCAATTCATCAAACACAGTGGAGGCACTCATTTGGGAAAAATGGAGACGGAATTAGCATGGATCGAGACAGAGTTACAATAATTGAAGGCACAACAAGATCGCATGGAACTTTAACTCTTCAAACTCATGGAGATGATGGAGAAATTAAGTAATAACAAAGACAATCTTCACACCAATCCAGGAAAATCCAACCCTTATTCTTTCTCTCAAGGTCGCCACAAAGATCTTCAACCCAATATCTCTCAATTCGATGGCACCAATGTTGATGATTAGCTGTTCCGATTAGAAGAATTTTTCAATCTGGCTTAAACTCCTCACAATCAAAGAATCAAAACGGCTTCCTTCTCCATGGTGGGATCGGCATATGCATGGTACAAATGGGTGATGCGAAATAATTACACACAGGATTGGTTTTCCTTTGTGAATGTGCTACAAAAGAGGTTCGAGACATATCTTTATAACAATCCACAAGAAACGCTTAAAGAATTGAAGCAAACAAGGTCGGTGGCAAAGTATTCAGATCAATTTGAAAGTTGGTCAACAAAGGTAACTGGTTTGAGTTAGAATTAGCTTGCCAACTTCTTTATTACGGGATTAAATGACTATTTGAAACATCAATTGCAGCTGGCCAAACCCACTTCCTACCCTGAAGCCGTAGTTGTAACACCCTACTAATTTAATGTTATGCTTAAGTCATAGCACGAAATTAAGTAGATTGTGTTACTGTGTTGATACTCTGCTTAATATTTATTTATCATATCACATCTCTCTTCTTTTTTCTTTTTTTTTTTGTAAACAGATGAAACGGCGCGCTGGATAATGAGCATGCTCAACGTCGTAGAATATAACAAAGTTTAATAAAACACAACAGAGAAGATAAGAATAAGTAATATATCATTAACTGCATACATAGATATATATGTAGGTTAGAAGCCAGCACTTCAGTTTATGTACAGATGTAAAATAGGATACATAGGTAGGGCCAGTGTACTAAAAGAAGGCCCGTGTCAGTCAAATCGATCCTATGGGTTCCTCAGAGGACATTTCAAACTAATCGATATACATGCGGCTAAGTCTGTTGTAACAACCTCTATCATATAAGCCATGCTCGAGTCATGGAGTTATATTAAAATGTTGTCATTGTGCTAAGAAAAATCTTTAAAATATGGAGAATATAATACATGGCCCTTGAACTACTCATTTTATTGCTGACTAATAATCTTTGATACATAGATAATAAAATAACCACACTTTTAAAAAAAACTGTAATTGACATAGTACACAGTGTTTACATTCGACTAGTCGTTAGCTAGCTTCAATAGTCTCTTGGTCTGGCTTATGCCCGATTCTTGCTCAATGAATGGCCCTATACTCTGCCTCGCACTTGATTTCCAACTTGGGTGCTGGAATATTTATGGAAAAGAGAAATATACAAGTAGGCAGTGAGAACCTAAGGTTCTCAGTAGGTAAACTCAAATTATTACTCATACAGTGCCATCATAAACATTCCAGCCGCTTCGGTTTATTATAAAAATATGAACACATATAAATAAATAGTGGTTCGATTTTAAGTTGAAAACACCTTTCTCGAAGCGGGTTATATTTTAACAACCACTTGCCATATCATATGATAGACATAGAAATACGGATAGTATAATATGTTTCAACAAGGATCATAATAGCATTATGACTTAACTAGATAATTGAAGATGCACATATAAATGCGTATACTTGAATTTATGCAAGTGCACTAGACTTAATTTATCTCTTCTTTAACTTGCAACTTAACCTTGCGAATCTGTACTTGGTCCCCCGGAGGTGAATGGCCTCTCTCACGCCTGGGTAATAGCCTGCTTTTCAGGTCCAAGCTCGTAACTATACATGAGTGACAGGTTTACTTTCCCCGACCCTCACACTGATCTATTCCCCTTATATCTGGTCGAGGGTTGGCCCAAGTCTTAGACAGTACCGCTCTGGCCCACGCTAGTTGGGTCTATGCCATGCCTCACGTGATAGCTTGGTACGTCTTTCTTGCAAGTTCTCATAAATCTTATTCTTCTTTGGACATGATTATATATGCATATGCTACATGCTATCATTCATATAATTCATATCATACTTAAATCATTCATGCATATATGAATCTCATGAGCATAACATATAAATGTATAACATTCATATAATTCACATATTTCTGCCGGAATTTCGGCAGCATAACGGATCGAGTCTGCTTCCCCATGAATAGTGCCAGACTACCAGAAGGATCAATCAAGCAGCAAAACCAACATAGGGTATCAAGTTTTCTAACAATAATATCAATCATATAACATGTCAACATAAATACATAACTAAAGTTTTCTGCTCATTCTACTCAATTCTGCCCGATTTTGTAAAATTCACCATGATTTCTATTCAATTCAGTTGGACCTAAATTTTGAATATGTTATAGGTCCATATGTCTAGTTTCCAACCCTTTTAGTCCCATCTCAGTTTGATTTATGTAGCTCAAGTTATTCAAAGTTTACTTCTATCTGCCCTACAACTAACCAGAATTGCACTCTTAGAAGTAAAAATTCACTAAAAATAGAAAACTAGGTGAAATCATACAAAATTTATACTGAATTAAAGCTAACAGGACAAGATTTCTAATGAAATAAGTTTCATCTCATTTGTATGAGTATATTTTGAGATATGAGCCCCGAAAGTTTACCCTACTGGATTACCCTGTTCCAGCCCGGTCTGAACTTAAGTCAACTTCATTGATGTGCTGAGAACAAATGGCAACGAATCTGACTCTGAATTTTTCATGGGATGTTTCTTTACATGTTATCTTTCAAAAAACGTTAGTTTCACTCAATTTGGAATTGTGTAGGGTGAGTTATACCCTTCTCAACTCATACTGCCCAGATGAGAATCCAGATTTCTAGGTCAAACTTCAAAAATTCATAACTAATTCTATACTAATCCAATGGCCTGATATTTTATATGTATGGAAAGCCGTTAATGTCTAGTTTCATAAAAAAATAGTTTCATCAAATTTAATCTGCTGTAGACGGAGCCGTACACTCCGCCGTACGGACCATCGAGGGAAAAACCCTAACAGCTTCTTGAATTCTTCTTGGATTCCTATTTTTCTCTATTCAATACATCCAATCTTCAATTCAAACTCACATATACACCCTAAACCAAACTTAATTCATCATCATCACTCAAGATAACATCAAAATCTTGCAAGAAATTAGGAAGAAAGTGGAGTCCCAATCAGCCCAATTCAAAGAAAATAAGAAAAAAGTTGGAATTCCTACCTCTTCTAGGTGTTGTTGTGCTAGATTGGTGCTTTGGATTGAAGGAATCTTGATGAAGCTTGAAGAGTAGATGGAGATGGAGTGAAGATGAGTTGAGATAGGAGAGAAATAATGTTCAGCAGGTTATAAATCCGAAAATAATCAAGGGAGTTGGAAGGAAATAATTGAAGACTTTTGGAGCAAGATTGCATGTGATTGATGGATGTATTTTCCTTTTCCAATCTGATTTGGTTGCCTTCTTGAAGGCTGATTGTGGCGCCACTTGTAGGGTATGTTGGCTGAATCTTGGCCATCCATCCTAGGGCTCTCATAGTATAACTTTTATTGGTTTGGTTCCGACAGTTCAAAGTACCGAAATCTTACCGATTGCCTTTAAATCGGTAAATCGGTTTTGGAAAAATCCTATGAAGTTTCCTATACTTTCAATCTACTTCTGTCATATCTAATTTCTCTAAATGATACTTAATTGGCTCTAAGCAAAAATTTAGTCGAATGATAATTAATCTTAAGTAGTTGATAAAACCGAACAACTAGGCGAAAACGATAAAAATTTGGTGGAGGTGAGGCCAAGTTTCTCCACTATCTTGACCAACACTTGGCGCCACTCATATGTGGTAAGGGTGGCTGAATTTCAGCCATTCAACCTAAGGTTATCAGTGTAGAATTCTACTGATTCGGCTTTGGCAGTTTAGAACACCGAATATTTATCGATTTCCTCCAAACCGGTCAAACGTTACTTAATAGTTTAAGATATCTACATGTTCAATTTAATTTATCTTAAGCCTAATCTCTCTAACTAATATCTAATTAGCTCTTGATAAATATTTAATTAACCTCTAATTGCCCTTACATAACTATTGAAACCGAATAAGCGAATTAACGGAGTAAATTAGACATTTTCGTAAATCTGGAGCCTTTCGGTTTCCTATTTTCTGTAACTAATGGCATTTTCATAATTTTGAGCAAGTCCAGGGGCACCCCACATCATTTCACACCAGACTGCCTCCATGGCCCAATCGGCAGAGATTTAAACTTCTACGATTTCGCCACGTAATTCTGCTCCGCTTAAAATCCCATTCTGCTGATTCTACCGATGTGGGGATGTAAATGTCATTTTATGAAAGTTCTAGGGTTATTGTGGAAATATCCACTTGGGGTTAAAGTACAATTTCTAAAACTTTTGGGCAAGAGTGAAATTAACAAAAGTTGATAGGGACACTTTTGTCATTTCTTAATTTTTAACATATAGCAGTGCCATATTTTCAACGGCAGTATTACATTACCTTATAATTCCAAGTGTGAGGATCATCATGGCATAGCGCTGCCTGAGAAATTCTCACACTGCCTAAGGTAATTAATCCAAAGTTTCCATTACATTCGGTTTACTAAAGTGGGGATGTTACATCTGTGACCCAATGCTGCACACTACCAAAAGAGAGTCATGTTGTACAATAGAACTCTTGGTCGGGACCTACTTGGTCAGGTAGCCATTGGCCACACTAGGCCCGATTGGGGAGTAGTCCATACTAGGTCTCGATGAGGAGGATGATGAGACGGTATTCTCCGAAGGATCGCTCTCAGAACTGAGCGGAATGTCTGAAACCATCTGCGGAGATGACTCAGGTGGAGGACTGGCAGGTGCTGCAGGCACCGGAGGTGCTGGAAGAGGGTATGCCATATGCAATGAGACCGCAAAATATGGAGCAGCAGGGTCAAAAGCAGGATGGAATAGGGGAATGACAAAATTCCTATTGCTAAAAAGGTAAAGACGAAAATTGCAGGAGCCGACTATGTATAGCGAATCCACTATAGGATCATGGTGGAGCTACAGGTCGGGAATCTCAATAAATAGGGTGGCTATCGAGTCCATCACCAACGTCTGAGAATGATGCGGAAATGCAAAGGGAGGTGAGAATTTAAAGAAATTCTCAGTAGGGTTCGCATATGGTATTTAACTGACGTCACATTCATTCTCAGTTGCCTCAGTTTTTATTTAATTATGAAAACATGGGATCAAATTGAACTATCCATATTTAATAAGTTTAAGCAAGCGTCTAGTCCAAGGCAAGATTCTATTTTACTTAGGACAGTATAAGAAACAGAATAATAAGCAGAATAAATGAACATACAGCAGCAAGTAAAACATAACAGTCAAATTGTAATCAACTTATAATGACTATTCAATGTGATCATGCAAAACTCATTCTTGAACTTATCTTCATAAACTTTTTCTATTTCTTGGTCCCTTGGGAGTTCTTAGCCATTTAGACTCCTAGGTAATAGTCTGCTTTTCAGGATCAAGCTCGTTCCTACATAGGAATGCCGGGTTTGCTTTCCCTAACTTTCCCACTGATCTATTCCTCTTAACTTTAATCTGGGGCTGGCCCAAGTATTATGGAACTTTCATCATAACATAACCTTTATGAACTCATAAGATAACCTTTATGGACTTCTGGCAAATGCACATGGATCTCAATATATATTATAACTCATGCATAAGATTTACCGAAATTTTGGTAGCATAATAGAACGTGCCCCCTTTCCCATGAATAGTGCCAGTACTTAGAATACCTAATTTTCAGGAAACTTATAACATGTCATCCACAATCTCAATCATCAATCTCATAGGAATAATTTTCACATTTAACACATAGTTGCTATCCCAGTTCATTCATTCAACCCGATTTTTGTAAATCAAGCTAAAATTTCTATTTAACTCATCTGGACCTCTTTTGGATATGTTAAAGTGTTATGTGTCTATTTTCTAACCTCTTTGGTCCCATCTAATTTTGATAAGTATAGCTCAAGTTATTTAAGTTTTATCTTGGCCTGCCCTGAGACTGGCCAGAAGTACACACTTAAAAGTAAAAATCCACTAAAAATCAAAAACTAATTCAAATCATATGAAATTGGTATCATATTAAATTTAACAGGATAAGCTTTCATTTGAAAATGTTCCGTTTCATTTGCTTTAGTAGAACTCGAGTTATAAGCCCCAAAATTTGACTTTCCTGAACTGCCCTCTTTTGGCCCGATTTGGACATGGGGCAACTTCTCTGAACCACTGGGAGCAAATAGGACCGTATCTAACTTTGAAACTTTTATGGGATGTTCTTCTATGTGTAAACTTTCTAAAAAAGTTAGTTTCATTCAATTCCAAGTCATATAGGGCAAGTTTTGCCTTGAAAAACCTAGTCTGCCTAGAATCAAACCTAGAAACTTAGGTCAAACTTTCAGAATCTATATCTCTCTCAATACTAATCCAATGGCCTTATATATATATATATATATGAAAATCCCTGAATGTCTAGTTTCATATAAAAATAGTTTCATCGAATTTGAACAGCTATAGGAGGAGCCGTACACTCCGCCGTACCGACTGCCGAGATAATTTGGTCTCCCAGCCCCTCACAGCTTCCTATTCTCACTCGTTCCTACTCCTTAATCAAATTTAAACACAAAAACAGCCAAAGATCATCATATTCATTCACTAATCACATTAAGTGAGAAGATAAAGCCAAAATCAGCCACCCACAATCAGAATAACAAGAATAAAATTGAACCTCTACATCTTTGTATGTGACTTTGCTAAGTTTTGGAGTTTGGATTGATGGAACTTTATCAAACTTCAAGGTTTGATGGAGTTGATTGAGAGGAGAAGAGAAGAAGAAGATGAGAAGAGAAGAAAAAGACTGAAGCAAGGAGAGAGTGGCGCAAATTAGCAGGGAATAAGGGAGAAAAATCTGATTTAAGCATTGAAGAGGTAGTTGGCTTTGTGAGTTTTGATTGGCTGAAATTTTGTGGGTAAAGTTCAGCCAGGTTTCCCTCTTTTGTGGCTAATTATTCTCCATTTTGTCTAAAAATTGGAACTCATTTCTATTCTATCTTAAATCGAAACTCCTCTCGATTCTGCTTAAAGTTGGAACTCATGTCCATTTTATTTGAAACTTGGAAACAAATTTGGAGATCAAAACTCGTGTCCATTTTGGTTGAACTTGGAGATCAGCTTTGAGGTCCGAACTCGTGTCCATTTCGGTTGAACTTGGAGATCAACTCGGAGGTCGAAACTCATGTCCATGATCAATTCGGAGGTCAGAACTCGTGTCCGTTGTAACATCCCCAATTTTTGTCTAAGCTAATTAGCTCAGTGATCCTGACTAATTAGAGAGGTTAACGATTAACTGAGGACTAATCGACTAATCTCGATGAGCAAAAGCTTAGTAAATTAAATGCAAGTCAACAAGACAATTGAAAGTCAACGATTAATTAGAAAATTTAACAATTGAAGCATAATGTATTAAAGATTATACTTAAAAGCCTAATTGCCCAATCCTTATTAATTCATGAATTAGAACATAAAATCAAGGTGATCTAACCTAATTAACTAAGAGCATATAAGTATCACATCTTAATTATATTAACCCACACATCTTTTTTACATAATTAATGAGGAAAATCCTTTTCATTGAAATGTGCTAATGTGTAATTAAGCCAATTGAATTAATGAACATCTAGATAATTGTAACAATTATAAAGATGTAGAAACTTTCCTTTAATTATTTGAAAGTTTGGTCAAAGCAAGAACCATATCCAACCATTCAATTTCCTTCTCATCATACACCACTAGATCAAGAGTCCATGTTAGTAGATCCCTTAAGTCATGATAAGAGTTGTACTCTCCTTCATCAAGAAAATGACACTTGGAGTGATCCTAGCCATCCAAGCCAAATCCTAAGAGAGCTCATGCCTTTAACCACTTGAGAAAACACTAAATGATCTTTACCCAAACCCCAAGACTTAAAGGAAACACAACTCATCCTTTTACCCCATGGTTCCTAGCCTCCTTGCTTGCAAAAGAAGCAAAATCACATCACTCTTTTCCCTCCTCTTTTTGCGCCACAATCAGCCCCCTCCCCCTGCTCATTTCATTTTCATTTCCTCACCCAAACACACAAAGCTCTCTCCTCTCTCCAAGTCCCTTTCCTACTCTCTTGTTCTTCCAATCTTCCTTTTTCTTCTTCCACTCTCTCTACTACTTCTCACTTCATTTCCATCACCACCATCACCATCCCTTCAAGGACTACCATTATTGCTCCTTGGAGAAACAAAGCTACTTATACACAAGCCTCAATATCAAGCTCAAGGAGAAGGAGGCCATCTCCAACCATCTCCATCCTTCAAGCCTTCAAGAGAAACTCTTTGGTAGTGTCTCTAACCTACTCTTTTTCATGTATTTTTCAAGCTCTAGAACTCCTAAGCTCCATATAGCTAGGTGGTTTTAGGACTTGCTTCAAGGTCTCATGATCATATCGTGCCTTATGAGTGTTCTTGCTTTGATGTAAATGTTGTCTTAAAATGAGATTTTGTGGTATGATGATTTTTATGTATCTTGTTCTATTTTGTTTTAAAATACCGATTTGGTAACCAAAACATTGAGTATGATGATGAGTTAAAACATAAAAATGGTGATTTGAAGTGGTATAACAATTTCTCCATAAGCTTGAAGTGAAAAACCTAAAAGCTAGTAAATCTGGAATTCTGGCAGTCTGTAAGGCATTCGGTATGTTTATTGCTACAAAACTCAAAATGCAATGAAATAATTTTCTGTGAAAGTAGACTCAAAGAGCTTTTCATACATATAAAATATGCGAGATTTGGCCTTAAAATGAGAGAGATATGAATTTTTAAAATCTGCTGTTCCTGGATGGGCTTCTGTCCAGGCAGTAGGTAATAAAACGTGCATAACTCAAGCTATACTGAACATTTTTGAGTGGGACCAAGTTTTTTAGAAAGCTAAGACATAGAGGAACATCCCCATAAAACAGTTTTGTCAGATTCTTTGTGAGGAGTTCACAGTAAATGTTAAAAGTCACTGACCCGAGATGAACTTTCTAGTCTGACCAGTCAGAATAAAATGTGTATAACTCAAGCTACAAAATGAATTTTTAAGTGGGGCTTATTTTGTTTAAAAATATACTCAGAGAAGTACATCCATGCCAAAATTAGAAATAAAAGAGTAAAAGATGAAATTATGGTGAATTTTTAAAGTTACTGCCCCACTGTAAAAGTAAATTTGGTTAGGGTAAAAGTTAAAGGTTAATGAAGAATAAGCTTTAAAACATTAATACCCTTACATTAAGTATCGAAAAACCTTCATAATCCAACATAAAATGTTTTAAAGAGGACAATAGATAAGATTGGCCCTAGGCTTAATAAAAGAATTTACACAAGAGACAACCTCAAGTAAAAGCTTGCACCAAATTTACTAAGCTAAGCTCATAAGATTTTATGTGATATGTATGCTTCTATGTGTCCATATGATGACACTGATATGATAATGATATGATGATAATGATGATGATGATGATGATGATATGATATGATGATGATGATTATGATAGTGGTATGATGATGGTCATGATGATGATGATGATATGATATGATGATGATGATTATGATAATATGATGACAATGATTATGATGAAGGTATGATGACGATATGAAAATGAATAATGATGATATTAATATGATATGTTGATATGATGTTTAATAATATACATTAAAGGAATCACATTTGGGGACAGCGATATGTAACGACCAAATGTGGAAAAGAATCATAATGATTTTGCAACATAAGCTTTAATAAGAAGAGAAAGTAAACTAAGGGTGTGATCCTTCAAAAGGGAAGATGACCCAAAGTAAGTTCCCCTCACCCACGATTCACATGAGGCATGGCATGACCCAGCTAGTGTGAGTATAGGGGATAGGGCTTACATGAGGCATGGCATGACCCAGCTAGTGTAAGTGCCGAAATTTTATGGTGGCGACGGCCATGGTATGAGCTCATTACCACTTATGTTTAGTAGGTGAAAAGAAAAGGACTTAAGATGAGTCAAGTTAAGAAAAGAAAAGGACTTAAGATGAGTCAAGTTAAGAAAAGAAAAGAACTTAAGATAAGTCAAGTTAAGAAAAGAAAGGAAAAGGGACTTCGGTCCAAACCCTTAAAGAGAAAAAGTTAAGAGAAGCTTGTAGCACAGTCATGCATATTTTATGTGCTTATACTTATGCCCATGTATGTTATGATATAAATGATTAGAGAGTATGTTAAAATTGAATCCACTTCGGATACTCACATTTTCGAAAACCTAAGAACTGAACCTTATGCATGCTCACTGTTTTCATTATAAAACCGAAGTGGCTGGGACGATGACGATGACACCTTTGTGTCGGGTTTGAGTCCTACTGAGAAATCTTATTTCTCACTCTAGTTACTTTTCCGCATCGTCACCAGAATCCGATGGCACATCCGGTGGAGTAGAGCATGGATCCCTGACGCTGTGAGCGGACGAACGACATGGGACGCCAGACGAAGCTATTTTGGGACTTATAGCGATCGTCACTTTGCATCTTCGTATATTTCGTTTTGAGATGAGCTTTGTCATTGGAGTTTGTATTCAGTACCTAGAATTTGGATCATGGCATGTCCATGAGCTTTCTTCGATGTAATGCTGTTATATATATGTATACATAAATATTATGAACCTATATGGATGTAATAATCAGTTATGTAATGCAATGTGTTTGTAAATCACTATTTATTTATTTATCTTTCTCTTGTTTCATGAGTTTGGGTTATGTATCTTATGCGACACGCTCCTTCTTTATATACCTTCTCGCTCAAGGCTTTACTTTCCAAAGCGATGACGCATTTCAAAAAAAAAAAAATCTTACCGTATTTTCCACGTAATTTAATTTCAAGTGAAGTTTAATTTTTCACGAGCATATGTAACAACTAATAAAACACCGTAATACGACTTAAGCGTAGTATGGGTTTGTTAGGGTGTTACATCCGTTTTAGTTGAACTTCAATTAACTTCAATTATTTGATAAAAACCCGAACAATTAGGCAAAAAATAATAAAAAAAATTCCAGTGAATGTTACAGTAGCCATGGCAAGATTACATGAACAAAATTTCTTGGCGTTACAAAGAACAATTAAGCCCGCATTCAATTCATCCACTTCAAATTTTTCTCGTCCAAGAATCCTACCGCATCCATAATCACAAGTGTGTCCAAGACAGCAGAACCATTGCCTCCATCTTCTGACCTTAGTTTATCAATGACCTAAATAACAAGCAAGACACCATTTAAAAAATTTATAACTGCATAATTAAGGGCTCGGAGACAATAGGGTTTTTGTTATTACTGCGATGAGAAGTATAATCCAAACCACAATTGTCATGCTCAATGTTTTGCTCTTCTAGCACCAGAGGATCTAGAGGAGATGTGCAACAATACTGAAGAACTAAAGCATACTGAAGAGGTATTGGTTAAAGAACCTGAGGTCAGTTTTCATGCCTTATCTGGAGATTATAATCCTAAGACATTAAGGTTGAAAGGTTCTTATCATGACTATTTGCTAAACATTTTAGTCAATAGTGGTAGTACTTTTAATTTCATCTAGCCAAGTATTACTCAATTCTTACAATTACCTTTGAATCTATTACTCCCTTTAGAGTCTATGTAGGTAGTAGGGGTTTTTCATTTGCTGTACTACTATTATTAGAAATGTGGTAATTGTGGTCCAAGATGTTTCATTCGAAATGGATATCTATCACTTGGATATAGATGGAGTAGATCTAAATTTTGGAATGGCTTGGTTACAAAGACTAAGTAGGTCCTTATGGACTATAATAAGCTAACTATGGAATTTAGCTACAAGAACATCCTTGTCACCCTACATGCGGAGTAGTTATTACAGGGCAACCCATTAAAAAAAGGAAATATTCATAAAATATTACAACAAGATCACGTTTCCTCTTTTTGTTATCTGTTTATATTGGATAAGGATCCTAACAGTACTAGTTCATTCTCTTCTCCGATCTTATTGATCAAAAAGAAGGATGGCACTTGGCATTTTTGTGTAGATTATTGGGCATTAAATGTTGTCACTGTCAGGGATAGATTTCCAATGCCATTAATAGAGGAAATCTTGGATGAATTAGATGGTGCAACCTTCTTTTCTAAGTTAGATTTATGTTTAGGATACCATCATATAAGGGTGGCTAAGGCAGACATACATAAGACAACATTCATGACTCATAATGGTCACTATAAGTTCCTAATAATGCCATTTGGTCTTACAAACACACCCTCAACCTTTCAAGCCACAATGAATAGAATTTTTAAATCGTTTTTAAGAAACTTTGTGGCTATATTCTTCGATGGCATCCTTATATATTGCAAAAATTGGGAGGAACACTTGGAACACCTAAGACTAGTTTTACACACATTGCAGCAACATAAACTATATGCTAAACAATCAAAATGTGAGTTTGGCAAAACAGAAGTGCACTATTTGGGGCATTTAGTTTCTGCACAGGGAGTTCAAGTAGATGAGTCCAAAATTACTACAATAATGGATTGGCCACTTCCACATACTTTGAAACAACGTCGTGGTTTTTTGGGGTTGACAGGCTATTACAAAAGGTTTGTAAAAAGGTATACGCAATTGCATGGCCTTTAACAGAAATGCTTAAGTAAGACTCTTTTCATTAGATATCAAATTCTGAATCTGCCTCACTAAGTTAAAAAAGGCTTTAAAATCTACTCCTATCCTGGCACTACCAGATTTCACCAAAGCATTTGTGGTGGAAACTGATGCAAGTTGTAACATCCACCGGAATTGTCTTATTGTTTTTCGCCTAATTATTCGATTTTTATCGAATAATTGAAGTCAATTAAAATTCGACTAATAGGATCAATTAATTAGTAATTAATTAAGTTTAAATATGAGGGAATTAGGTTAGAAGTATAAGAGATTTCATAGGAATTTTCTTAAAACCGATTTACCGATTCAAAGGAAATCGGTAAGACTACGGTATTTTAAACTATCGGAACCGAACCAATAGAATTATGTGCCCAAAATCCTATGATCCAAGGCTGAATACTCAACCATTCAAGTCCCTATGGGTGGCGGCACCAAGGCCACAAAGGGAAGGAAGCATGGCTGAAGATGGACCACAAAATTTCAGTCAATCAAAACTCACAACTCCAACTACCTTCTTTATGTTTAAATCAGATTTTTCTCTCTTCCTTCTCATGCTGATTGCGCCACTTCCTCTCCTTCTTCAGCCTTCTTCTTCTCTTCTTCTCTCAACCAACTCCATCAAAACTCCAAGCTTGATAAGATTCCATCACTCCAAACTCCAAAATCTAGCCAAAATCACATACAAAAAGGTAGAGATTCAATGTTGTTCTTGATATTCTGGTTGTGGTGGCTGATTGTGGTTTTATTTTCTCATTTCTTGATGTGATGATTGAATGAATATGATGATCTTTGGCTGGTTTGTTGGTTGTTTCTGATGTTAAAATCGATTAAGAAATAAGAAAGGGTAAAAGTAGGAAGATGTGAGAGGCTGGAAAACTAAAACTCCTCGGCAGTCTGTACGGTAGAGTGTATAGCTCCGCCTACAGCTATTTAAAATTGATAAAACTATTTTTAAATGAAAGTAGACATTCAGGGCTTTCCATATATATATAATATAAGGCTATTAGATTAGTATTGAGAGAGATATGAATTTTGGAAGTTTGACCTAAGTTTCTAAGTTTGATTCTGGGCAAACTAGGTTGTTTAGGGCAAAACTTACCCTATACGACTTGGTATTTAATGAAACCAACTTTGTTAGAAAGCTTACACATAGAGAACATCTCATAAAAATTTTAGAGTTAGATTTAGTCTCGTTTGCTCCTAGTGGTTCGAAGAAGTTGCCCTTTGTCCAAACCTGGCCAAAACAGGGCAGTTTAGGAAGGTCAAGTTTCGGGGCTTATATCTCAAATTATACTTATTCAAATGATATGCAACTTATTTCATTTGAAAGCTTGCTTTGTTAGCTTTACATTGATATAAAATTCGCATGATTTCACTTGGATTTCTATTTTTGGTGAATTTTCTCTTACAAGAGTACAATTTTGGCTAGATATAGAGTAGTCCAGCATAAAACACGAACAACTTGAGTCAATATCGAAACTCAGAACTTGGAACTTAGCGAACAGGGAGCTAGATCGGGTATACTTAATATTGAACTGGGGGTAAGCGAATAGAAAACTAGATTGGTAAAAATTAATATCAGAACTTGGAACTTAGTAAACACATCCATAAAAGTCTTGGAAGGACAATTATGGATTAATGTCAGAAATCGGAATTTTAAGCACATAAAATAATCTCGGAAGAACTAGGATGCTTTAACACTTTTATACCCGTAATTCCTAAACTCGGTATCTCAGTAAGCATATAACCTCGAAACTCGATCCAAAATCAATCTCGGAGATCGAACATAACCCCGGAGGTTGGGACTTATATAATCTCGGAACTTGGAACCAATGTAATCTCAGAAGTCGGTCCTAAGCTTGAACTCGGGAACATCTATAAAAGTTAAAAGCTTGCAAGGTAGATTAAGACTTAAGATTTTAAAGCTTGCACCTAACTACCTAAGCTTTGCTCATAAGACTTTGTTGTGCATGACAACTAATGGAGATATGATGCTCTATATTGAGTTTGCTATATGATTAAAATTTTCTGGTTGTCTGGCACTATTCACGGGGAAGCAGACATGTTCCGTTATGCTGCCAAAAATTCAGTAAAGCCTATGCTTGAGTTATGAGATGCATACCCATACATGAGTATTTTCAAGAGATTCACCAAGGTTATGTTATGATAAAGTTCCATGATAACTTGGGCCAGCCCCGGATTAAAGTTAAGGGGAATAGATCGATGGGAGGTCGGGGAAAGTAAACCCGGCATTTTTGTATAGGAATGAGCTCGATGCTGAAAAGAAGACTATTACTTAGGAGTCTAAATGGCCAAGAAATCCTAGGGAACCAAATAATGGAAAAAGTTTATGAGGATAAGTTCAAGAATGAGTTTTGCATGATTACATTGAATAATCATTATAAGTTGCTTACAGTTTGACTATTATATTTACTTACTGCTGTATGTTCGTTTATTCTGTTTATTTTCTATATATCATTATTTAATAGTCATTTTGTTTCTCTTACTGTCCTATGTAAAATTGAACCTCGCCTCGAACCAAATGTTTCTTTAAACTTATGAAATATGAATAGTTCAATTTGATCCCATGTTTTTACACTTAAATAAAAATCGAGGCAACTGAGAATGAATGTGATGCCGGTCTAATACCGTTCTTGAATCCTACTAAGAATTTCTTTAAATTCTCATCTCGTTGTATATTTCCGCATCATTCGACTCGATTGTGTAACGCCCTAATAAATCCATATTACGCTTAAGTCGTATTACGGCGTTTTATTAGTTGTCACTTATGCTCGTGGAAAACTAAACTTCACTTAAAATTAAATTACGCGGAAAATACAGTAAAATTTTTTTTGAAATAAGTCGTTGCTTTTAAAAAATAAAGCCTTGCGCGAGAAGATAGCAGTAGACGAACGTATCGCAGAGATTTCGATATAAATGGAAGGAACATGAGATAAATCATGAAGTCATACATTCAAATTATAACATCGATTACATAAAACGCTTAATCTCATAATATCCAAACAAGTACATATAAAGGAAACTCATGGTCATGCCATGGCCCCAAATATCAAAGGTACACAAGTCTGATGAGATACAATACTAAATGAAATACAAGAGTTAGGGAGCACAAATCAAAATAAGCCCTCGTAGACATATGTTGACTTCTCTGCTCCTTCCATGCCCTTCCATCAAACGAACTCAGGTCCTCGAATGTCGAGTCCCCCATGCTGCTCAGCCTCGGGGAACGCGCGGAGTGCGAATGATGCGGGGTGCTCGCGATCACGTCGATACGACGGACGCGACGGCCGGGAACATAGCTGCCCACCGAGGAACGTGCCTCGGAGGATCCTCCTCGACGCGATAGGCCGATATCGGGAGTGGCGGCGAAGCTGCTACTTCTAGGGGTGGCCGACGAACTCACCTCGACCACGGGAACCTCTGGCGGCGGCATAGGCTCGGCTACGGGTAGACCGGGAGACATAGGCTCCATCTCGATCTCGGGCAATGGCTCGGGCGGGAAATCCCAAGGACCCAATGGCTGTCCAAGGCATGACGAAGATACGTCCATAGGGGCTGGCGGAATCTCTGGCTCCTCTTGTTCAAAAACTCGACCCGGATAGAAGTAGGTGCGAACTACCGTGGTGGTCGTGGCCACGATAGCGTGGGCATCCTCATCATAAGCCCACTCATGGTGGGGAGGCTCCATGCTCCACGTCACGTGAGGCTCCATGAGTATCTGGTGATGAGACGGAAAAACAACTAGGATGAGAAATAAGATTTCTTAGTAGGACTCGACCCTGACACACCGGTGTCATCGTCATCGTCCCAGCCACTTCGGTTTTTAAACGAAAACTGTGGGCATACAATAGGTTCAATTATTTGATTTTCAAAACGCATTATCCGAAGTGGATCCCATTTTTAGTACTTATCCTCGTTGTATTAACATCATCATGGCATACATGAAAGCTTATATGACTATTCATAACATATATAAACAGATCGAGAGTTATGTTCTTTACTTGGGTTGGACCGAAGTCCCTTTCTTTCCTTAACTTGACTTATCTTAAGTCCTTTCTTTCCACCCACTAAACTTAAGTGGTAATGAGCTCATACCGTGGCCGTCGCCACCATAGAATTTCAGTACTTACACTAGCTGGGTCATGCCATGCCTCATGTAAGCCCTATCCCCTATACTCACACTAGCTGGGTCATGCCATGCCTCATGTGATTCGTGGGTGAGGGGAAACTTAAAGTAGGTCACCTTCCCTTTTGAAGGATCACACATTATCCAATCTTTTCTTATTAAACTTATGATGCAAAATATTTCTAAGTCCATAATTTCTACAAAATTTCTAAGAAGATAACGGCTAAACCGCAGCCTTCCCAAAATTTTGCCAGACAGATACCAAGATCACAAAGATCATATCATATCATCATATCATATCATCATCATCATATCATCACATCATATCATCATATCATGGCATCATAATCACATCATCATCACATCATGCTTGCAACCTAAACATAGGCATATTCTCAAGCAAAGTCTTATGAGCTTAGCTTAGTAAATTAGGTGCAAGCTTTTACCTTGGCTTTCGTTTTATTGATTCCTTCTTCTCAATTATTCTAACTTGACTTATATGATTTTCATATTTTAAATTTGGAAGATTTATGGTTTAGGTTTTGCATTATAGTTTGATTAAAATCTTATGAACTTAATCTAGTACACTAACTACATTTACATTCGGTTTTTCGTTTTATTTGCTTCTTTTGTTAAGGATTAGGCAAGCTTGGTATTTTATTCCATCTAGTCCTCATTAAGTAAATTATGAAGTTTCATTACTTTGAGCTAAGGTCTTTTACTTTTTTAAGTCACTTATGCAAAGTCTTACTTAAGGTTAAGTTTTGACAGTTTTACTTTTACCCTAAGCAGTAACTTTAACATTTCACCATAAATTGGTATTTTATCATTTTAATGCGAAATTTTATATGCTTTTAGGGTTCTGAGTCTAGTTTTTAACAAAATAAGTCCCACTCAAAAATTCATTTTCTAACTCCAGTTATACATATTTTATTCCGACTTGTTCAGTTTCCAAGTTCACTCCCGGTACAGTGGATTCTCACTTCTCATTATAATTGCTCAGAAGGAATCTGAGAAAACTGTTTTAGGGGTTTGTTCCTCTATGTCTTAGCTTTCAATTAAACTTGGTCTCACTCAAAAATCATTTTTGTAGCTCGAGTTATACACATTTTAGTGTAGACTGCCCAGACAGAAACCGATCCGAGAACAGTCCACTTTGAAAAATCATATCTCACTCATTTTAACTCCAAATCTTATATATTTTATATGTATGGAAAGCTCTCTGAGTCTATTTTCATATAAAATTAGTTCCAATAATTTCTGAGTTTTCTGGAAAAAGTTATACCGTTCGGTTTATAGGCTGTCAGAAAATCCAGATTTCACGTTTTGCTTTTTCTCATGTTTTCTCCAAAACACTCAACCTCACTTTCAAGAAAACATTCTCAAGTTATAAAACACCCATATACCATGAAAGATCAGTGAAAAACTAACATGTTGGAGTTCAAAAATAGTGGGTTCAGCCATGCATCACACCAAACCGAAAACATGTTTTCAACAAACAACCATACTAGCAACAACATCTCATTTTATGTCAATAATGGCTATGATGCCCATAATCAATCCTTAAAACCACCTAGCTATGGAGAGCATAGGAGTTCTAAAGCTTGAAAAACAAAAGAGAAAAAGGGTTTAGAGCCACTACCAAGAAGCTTTCTTTGAAGGAACTTGTAGTGGAAAAGATGGTGGTGGTGGTGCTCCTCCTCTTGGATCTTGGAAGAGGCTTGATATGTGAGTGTCTTTGATTCTCCAAGAGCAAGAAATGGTGGCTCTTGAAGAGTTTGTGAGTAGGATGAGGAGAGGAAAGGATGAGAGAAGTGGGAGGATTCTAGAGAGAAGTTGGAGAGTTTAGAGAGAAGGAGGAGAATTTGAAATTGAAGAGAGAGAAGAGAGCTTTGTGTGTGTGTTTGGGAGAGGAGTGAAAGAATGAAATGAGGAGAGAGATATGGCTGATGGTTGGCGCAAAAGAGGGAGGGAAAGGTGATGGGACTTTGCTTCTTACAACAAGCAAGAGAGTGGAAAAACCTTGGGGTAAAAGGGTGAGTTGTTTTTCCTTGAGTCTTGGAGGCATTCTAATGTCCATTTTATGCTTTTCTCTAGGGGTTAAAGGGGAGTACCCCTCTTAGGATTTGGTTGCTTGTCTAAGACTCATCCAAGTGTCAAGATCTAATGGTGGATGACAAGGATCCTAGTCTTGGCTTTTGATCTAATGGTGTAGGATTAAAGAGTTTGAATGAAGGGTGAGATGTTGCTTCTCCTTGGTATGTCTTTCTAGGGCATGTGCATGGAAGAACTTTTATCTCTAAATGTTATTAGAATTATTTAAATGTAACTTAACTTAATTGGCTTAATTACCCATGAGTTAACTCTTGTCAATTACACTTTTTATGATGTCTTGCATTGCGGTTAAGCATGTGCTTAATTTGGGGTTTAATTTTTCAAGAGTTGTCTTAAGTGTCTTAATCATTATAAACTTAATTAGTAAGGTTAGATTGGCTTACTTTTGTTTTGGCACCTTCGAGTAATTAAGGATTAGACGATTAAGGTTTTATTAAAATGCTTAGGACATTATGATTAAATTGTTGGCTAGACTTAATTTACTAAGCTCTTGCTCTCGGGATTAATCGATTAGTTCTCAATTAATCGCTAATCCCTCTAATTAGCCGGGAACACCGAGCTAATTAGCTTAGGTAGAAATGGGGATATTACAGATTGCCACCCTATTTATCGAGATTATCGACCTGCAGCTCCACCATGATCCCATAGTAGATTCGTTGTACATAGCTGACTCCTGCAATTTCCGTCTCTACCTTTTTAGCAATAGGAATTTTGCTATTCCCCTATTTCACCCTGCTTTTGACCCTGCCGCTCCATATATTTGCGGTCCCGTTGCATGTGGCACACCCTCCTCCAGCACCTCCAACGCCCGCAGCACCTACCGCACCTGCCAGTCCTCCACCGGAGTCACCTCCATAGATGGTTCTAGATATTCCGCACAATTTTGAGAGCGATCCTTCGGAGGCTACTGGCTCATCATCCTCCTCCTTGGGACCTAGTATGGACTACTCCCCAGCCAGGCCTGCTATGGCCAACGGCTACCTGACCGAGTAGGTCCCGACCGAGAGTTCTATTGTACAGCATGGCCCTCTTTTGGCAGTGTGTAGCATTGGGTCATAGACTTAGCCGCATGTATATCGGTTAGTTTGAAATGTTCTCTGAGGACCCCATAGGATCGATTTGACTAACACGGGCCTCCGTTTTGGTATACCGGCCCTATTTATGTATCCTATTTTACATCTGTACATAAACTGAAGTGTTGGCTTCTGATCTATATACGTACATATGTAGTTGATGATGTATCACTTATTCTTATCTTCTTTGTTGCGTTTTATTAAACTTTGTTACGTTCTACAGTGTTGAGCATGTTCATTATACAACGTGCCATTTTACTGTTTACCAAAAAAAAAAAAGAGAGATGTGATAGGATAAATAAATAGTAAGCAGAGTATCAATACGGTAACACAATCTACTTAATTTCACGCTATGACTTAAGCATAACATTAAATTGGTAGGGTGTTACACAAGTACACAGGGAATTGGGGCAGTCTTATCACAAGAGGGACACCCTTTGGCATTTTTTAGCAAAAAATTATCTCCTCGCATGTCCAAGGCCTCTACTTGTGTAAGGGAATTATACACAATTACCTAAGTAGTGACGAAGTGGAGAAACTACTTGCTATGAAAGTGATTTATTATTAGGATTGATCATAAAAGCTTAAAGGAATTAATGTCACAAGTGGTTCATACACCAAAGCAACAATATTACCTCACAAAGCTGTTAGGATATGGCTTCACCATTGAATATAAAGCTGGGAAGGGGAATGCCGCAGCAGATGCCTTATCACGGCTGCTAATTGAATATCTCCAGTTATATACAACTTTGGAGAGTGCTCTGATAACTGAAGTAAGGGATGCTAATAAAATTGATGAAGAATTGTTGAAATTGCATGAGTTGCATTTTACTAGCAATCTCCCTCCAGGTTATTCCATTCATCAGGGATTCATTTTATACCAGAACAAGTTCTTTTTTCCTTTTACTTCTCCTTTGATTGAGAAAATTATCCATGAATTTCATTGTACACCTTAGGGTGGTCATGGTGGAGTTTTGAAGACCTACAAGAGATTGGCAGAACAGTTTTTCTAGAAAGGCATGCCACAGTCAGTAGAAAATTTTGCTACAGCATGTCTTATATGTCAACAACATAAATACCCAACCTCTAAGGTTGCAGGTCTAATTCAACCTGTACCTATTCCCAAGGAACCTTGGTCTGAAATATCAATGGATTTCATAGTAAGTCTTCCTTCCCCTGATGGTTTTACAACAATATATGTGGTAGTTGATAGACTTACTAAGACAGTACATTTCCATGCCTTAAAGAAAAGGTTCTTAGCCAAATCAGTAGCTATAATCCTTTTAGATAATATAGTGAAACTCCATGGCTTTTCAATTGGTATAGTATCCAATCATGATCCTTTATTTTTAAGTACTTTCTGGAAACAATTAATAAGTTTTGGAGGTACAACTCTACATGATTCCATTGCCTACCATCCATAGAGTGATGGACATACCGAAGTAGTGCATTAGTAGAAGAGGTCAATACTACATTGGTTGACAGACAACAACAACTGTAGCAATATTTAACACATTCTCAAGTCCACATGCAGAAGTATACAGTTGCCAAATAAATGGATAAACAATTTGAAGTTGATGCATGGGTTTAGGCAAAATTTCATAAATATAAGCAAGTGACAGTAGCAAGAAGACTTAATGTGAAACTATCCAAGCACTATTATGGGCCTTTCTGCATTGTTGCTAAAGTAGGGAATGTGGCATACAAATTAGATTCACCCTAGAATTGTAAGGTTCACCCGGTTCTTCATGTGTCTCTGCTGAAGCCATATGTTGGCCCTATTCCTCCAACAATAGTGAATACTAATATATTAGAACAGCATGCTTTGCCCCAACCATGTAACATCCCCATTTTCACCTAAGTTAATTAGCTCGGTGTTCCCGGCTAATTAGAGGGGTTAGCGATTAATTAAGAACTAATCAGCTAATCTCGAGAGCAAGGGCTTAGTAAATTAAAGGCAAGTCAACAATTGAAACATAACACATTAAAAGTTACAATTAAAAGCCTAATGGCCCAATTCTTGTGAGTTCATGACTTAGAACATAAAATCAAGGTGATCTAACCTAATTAACTAAGAGCACATAAGCATCACATCCTAATCACATGAAAATTTACTCTCACATCTTCTTTACATAATTAATGAGGAAAAATCCTTTTCAATAAAAATGTGTTAAAGTGTAATTAAACCAATTGAATTAATTAACATCTAGATAATTGTAACAATTATAAAGATGTAGAAACTTCCCTTTAATTATTGTTTGAAAGTTTGGTCAAAGCAAGAGCCATATCCAACCATTCAATTGCCTTCTCATCATACACCACTAGATCAAGAGTCCATGTTAGTAGTTCCCTTGAGTCAAGACAAAAGATCTACTCTCCTCCATCAAGATTGTGACACTTGGAGTGATCACAATCATCCAATGCCAATCCTAAGATAACTCATGCTTTTAACCATTTGACAAAAATACTACAAAGCCTTTACCCAAGTGCCAAGACTCAAAGGAAACACAACACTCTCTTTTGCCCTATGGTTTTTCCCACTCCCTAGCTTGTGTAAGAAGCAAAAATCACATCAATCTCCTCCCTCATTTTGCGCCATCAGCCTTCTTTCTTGCCCCCTCATTTCATTTTTTCACTCCTCTCACAAAGACACACACACAAAGCTCTCACCTCTCTCTAAATCTTTCTTTATTCTTCCTACTCTCCTTCTTGTTCTTCTTGTTTCTCCTACTCTAAGTCATCACTTTTCCACCACCATCACCCTCATCTTCTATCACCACCCTCACTAATTTATCAAGGATCACATTCTTTGGTCCTTGGTAGAGCAAAACAAACACTCATTTAGGCCCATTTGCTAGCTCAAGATGAAGGAGGCCATCTCCAACCACTTCATCTTTCAAGCTTCCAAGAGAAACTCATTTGGTAGTGACTCTATCCTTCTTCTCCATGTATTTTTCAAGTTTTAGAACCCCTAAGCTCTTCATAGTTAGGTGGTTTTAAAGCTTGCTTCAAGGTCTCATGATCACATTTTTCTCTATGAGTTTTCTTATCTTGTTGAAAGTGTTGTTTTGAAATGAGATTATGTGGCATGATGGTTTATGTATCTTGCTCTATTTTGTTTTAAAATACTGATTTGGTGACTAAAACTTTGAATATGGTGATGAGTTAAAACATAAAAATGGTGATTTGAAGTGGTATAGAAATATTTCCATAAGTTTGATATGTAAAACTTAAAAATGAGTTAATCTGGAATTCTGGCAGTCTGTAAATCGTGCGGTATAACTCACTCTACAAAACTCAAAATGCAATTAAAATAATTTTCTGTGAAAGTAGACTCAAAGAGCTTTTCACACATATAAAATATCCAAGATTTGGCCTTAAAACGAGAGAGATATGAATTTTCAAAGTTTACTGTTCCTGGATGGGTTTCTGTCCGGGCAGTAGGTAATAAAACGTGCATAACTCAAGCTATACAGAACATTTTTGAGTGGGACAAAGTTTTTTAGAAAGCTAAGACATAGAGGAACATCCCCATAAAACAGTTTTATCAGATTCCTTGTGAGGAGTTCACAGTAATGTTTAAAAGTCACTGACTCGAGATGAACTTGCAAGTCTAAACAGTCAGAAAAAAAATATGCATAACTCAAACTACAAAATGAATTTTTGAGTGGGATTTCTTTTGTTTAAAAATATACTCAGAGAAGTGTAAGCATACCAAAATTCGAAATAAAATAGTAAAATATGAAATTATGGTGAATTTTTGAATTTACTGCCCCACTGTAAAAGTGAAACTGGTTAGGGTAAAAGTTAAAGGTTAATGAAGAATAAGCTTTAAGACATTAATACCCTTATATTAAGTATTAGAAAACCTTCATAACTCAACTTAGAAAGTATCAAAAAGGACATTACATTGGCCCTACAACTAATAAAAGAGGACACACAAGAGGTAACCTCAATTAAAAGCTTGCACCAAATTTACTAAGCTGAGCTCATAAAACTTTGTTTGAGAATATGCCTATGTTTATGTGCAAGCATGATGTATGATGATGATGTAATGATGATGATATGATAATGATGATATGATGATGATGACATGATATGATGATATCATATGATATGATGCTTAATGATAATGTGATATTGGTTTCTCTATTTGGCAAAATTTTGGGAAGCTTCGGTCTAGCCGTTATGCTGCCGAAATTTTGTAGAAATTATGGACTTAGAAATATTTTGCATCATAAGCTTTAATAAGAAGAGATTCAATAAAGTCTGTGATCCTTCAAAAGGGAAGATGACCTAATTTAAGTTCCCCTCGCCCACGACTCACATGAGGCATGGCATGACCCAGCTAGTGTGAGTATAGGGGATAGGGCTTACATGAGGCATGGCATGACTCAGCTAGTGTAAGTACTAAAATTTTATGGTGGCGACAGCCACGGTATGAGCTCATTACCACTTATGTTTAGTGGGTGAAAAGAAAAGGACTTAAGATAAGTCAAGCTAAGAAAAGAAAGGGACCTCGGTCCGACCCAAGTAAAGAAGAAAACTCATAAGATGTGCATGCATTATACAAACTGTCATATAAGTTCTTATGTATACCATGATGTTAGCATATGAGAAATATGTACTTAAAATGGAACCCACTTCGGATATTGATATTTTCGAAAACCTAAGAATTGAACCTATTGAATGCTCACAGTTTTCATTTATAAAACCGAAGTGGCTGGGACGATGACGATGACACTTGTGTGTCAGGGTCGAGTCCTACTGAGAAATCTTATTTCTCACCCTAGCTGTTTTTCCATCTCATCACCAGATACTCATGGCACACCCCTTGGAATGGAGCATGGACCCTCCTCACCATGAGTGGGCCTATAATGAGGACGCTCACGCTATTGTGGCCACGACCACTACAGTAGTCCGCACATATTTCCACCTGGGTCGAGTTTTTGAGCAAGAGGAGCCAGAGATCCCACCTGCCCCTACAGACGTTTCATCGGCTCACCTTGGACCGCCGCTGGGTCCTTGGGATTTCCCACCTGAGCTATTGCCAGAGATCGAGATGGAGCCAATATCTCCGGGTCTACCTGTAGCCGAGCCCATGCCACTGCCAAAGGTCCCTATGATCGAGGTGAGTTCGATGGCTACTCCTAGGGCCATAGCCGCTTCGCTGCCGCTCCCCGAGTATCGCCCTGCCGCGTCCGAGGAGGACCCCTCCGAGGAACGTTCTTCAGTCGCCAGCTATACTCCTGGCCGTCGCATTCGTTGCATGGAGGTGATCAGTCGGCACCCTCGTATCATCCGTACTCCTCATGTTCCCTGAGGCCGAGGAGCGAGGGGGACCAGGCACTCGAGGACCTGAGTCCATTCGATTGGAGGGCGTGGAAGGGGTAGAGAAGCCAGCATATGTCTACGTGGGCTTATCCCATTATTGCTCCTTATCTGTTGTATTTCATTTTGTATTAGACCTTGTCAGACTTGTGTACCTTTGATATTTTGGGGCCATGGCATGACCATGAGTTCCCTTTTATGTATTTGTTGGATATTATGAGATTAATTATAATTATATGGTTGTTGTTGTAATTTGCAAGCATGGTATTATGATTTATTTGTTGTTCCTTCAATTTATACCGAAATCTTTGTAATACGCTTGTTTATTGCTATCTTCTCGTGCAATGCTTTACTTTCCAAAAGCGACGACGTATTTCAAAAAAAAAAAATTTCATCGTATTTTCCGCGTAATTTAATTTCAAGTAAAGTTTAGTTTTCCACAAGCATAAGTAACAACTAATAAAGTGCCGTAATACGACTTAAGCGTAATATGGATTTATTAGGGTGTTACAAATCGCATGCCATTGTGGTTGATAGAACAACATCTACAACAGTAGGTAATTAATACCAGGTATTAGTTGAATGGTAGGATCAAGCAAGGGAACATGCTACTTGGGAAGGTTGGAAGGCATTGGTAGAATTATATGGTGCACAAGCCCTTGAGGACAAGGTACTTTTCGAAGGGAGGGCTAATGTTACACCCTAAAACATAATTCAAGAAGGTAAAAAGGTGAAAGGAGCACCTAGCTAGGCAAAAGACTATGTACATTGATATTGTGTAAATAAATATTAGAATTAGAATTACATTGTAATAGCAAGGAATATTATTCGTAACTAGAGTAGTATAGGATATAATAGGGAAGTGTGCTTTGAATGAGTGCTTAAGGATAGGGTAGTTAAAGATTAGGATCAATTTATTGATAGGAACCTCCTCAGCACCTATAAAAGAGTCTTCCCCATCTCATTGTATTTTTTTGAGTTTTGGTTATCAATAAAAATCTGAGAGTACCGCCTTTCTTTGTGGAGTTCTAGAACCTAACTCGAGCAAGGTTCTATCAGTCTATTTAGATCTTGGCCCTCAAATCAATGAATCAGGAAGTTGAGCCAACATCTTGCAAATCTAGACCATAGTCATGGTTAACATCACCACTCCAAATGTAGATCCTCGTCCATCAAGGTCTTCCATTTCATCGAATTTTGGAGACCTATTTTGAAATGTTTTGCTGCAGACAGCATTGGGTTTTTCTTGATTTGCTTCAATTCTTTGCAAGTTTTGATTGTGGCTAACAATAACATTTTACTGTTTTCAATAGTTTCAATTAAAAAGGAAAGAAAATTAGAGCTTACTCAGAAGGTCTTGAGTAGGGTATAGGAGAGCCAGGAAGAAATGTTAAACATAGGGAGCGCCGGAGTGGAAAGACTTGCAGTATTTTTCATTTATCTCTTTAAATTGTTTAAAAAATTGTTAAATTAAATAAATGACATGCAATTCAAATTTTAATAACTGCCACCTCACTTAAGCCACTTCATTTTGGCATCCTAATATCAGGCAAAATCTCTGGCTGAATAGTAGTGCTCATTTATAATATATACAATTGAGGCCTACTTCTACTTAATGCTATGCCACGTGTTGCAATATCATGCATTACAATAAATTTTTATTTTTGAATATTTTATTTAATCTATAAGAAAATTAAATTAATTCAAAAAATCCTCTAAAAAAATATTAAATCGAACACTAATATATCCCTTAATTAAATCTTAAATTCAAATACAAAGTTGTAGTCTTCCAAATAAGGAAAGTTTGAATTTTACCATTCAAATAGACGTATATAATATTCTATTTAAATTCAAATTTTATTTAAATTTATTACTCAATCATTGTACTAGTAACACACACACACACACACACACACACACACACATATATATATATATATATATATATATATATATATATATATATATATATATATATATATATATATATATATATATATATATATATATTCTCAAGGCAATTCTAACATGTAAATCCACTACCTATTTTAAGTTAATTAATTAATAGTTTTTATTCAGTTTTTAATCAATTGCCTTGATTTATGCTCAAACATTGGAGCATTTAAATTCTTTAATTCAAATAAGGAAAGTTTGATAAAGAAGTTTAAATTCTTTAATTCAAATACCCCTTATACATTTTTCTGTTTAAATTCAGCTTTTTTCATGTTGAAATTTGCTAATATAGGAATTGGTGCTGTAGTGCAGTATAGATGACTCCTAACAAATATTCTCAGCTGAGCAAAGTGGAGTGTTCTTCACTTTTTTCTTGGTTATGTTATTTAGTTAAGCTATTATGTTTTAATTGGTTTTCTTTTTAAGTGACATATTCCAATTACATTCAAATACATTTACCTGATGTTCCTTCATTCTCTTCATTTTTCTCTAAAAAATCACCCTCTTTCAAATAAGCTAAGTCCCACTCTATTTGATTAAACAAAGCTTAAGTTATAAGCTCTACATTAGGGTTGCCCTATATTAATACTTACAGAGCGTGAGGTAAATTCATGAAATTACTAGGAACAGCTCAATAGGAGTTTGGATTTGAAAATTTATAAGCTTATCCTTTAATGTGTTAGCTTTCTAAAAAAATTAGCTGCACCAACGGGAAATTTACGCCCATTAAGACACATACTGCTCAAGTTTGTTCTTCCTAGCCCATAGGCTATTTAAAAAATTCATAAATTATTCATCTTAAGTTTGATGGACCTCAAATTTTATGGATATACTCTCCTATGAGGTTTCAACTAAAATTAGCTCCACCTCATTTTGGGTTTCATAGCTTGAGTTATAAATCACGGATTCCTTGCTACCCAGTGTTACTCACCAAGATAGAATTCTTGTTTTGTGTTCTTTTGATTCTTTAACTCAATATTACTCACCAACCCAATTTCCCAAGCTCTAAATCACTAGAACAAGACCACATAGCATCTTATTCAGCCACCAATAAGCATAGAAAATTAAAAATGAAAGTGTAGCTTCATGAAAACAAATTCAACATAACACAAGTTCTAGGACACCTATCTCTCCTCCAAGCATCAAGACAACCAAAGCAAGTTAATAGCAGCCTCCTCTTCCCTTCTTCAAAACCCTGGCCTAAAAGCTCCTAGCGATGGGTTTTCTTTTGAGAGCTTCGTTGGATACAAAGAGGTAGGGGTAAGCAAGAGTTTTCTAAGAGAAAAATAAAGAGAATGAAGGAAAATGATGATGGTTTTTTGGGGGTAAGGATTATGGCCAAAAATGAAGAGGAAGAACGGAGACGAGGGTGAATTTTTTGTGTGGTGAAGGTGAATTCATGTAGTATGTTAGGTGAAGGGTATGGTGATGGTTAATCCGGGTAAGGTAGTTTTTCCTAGAGCCACTCACTTTACCTAACATATGATGTTGCACATTCTTAGCTGGTTAACTTAACCACTTTCATGACATGCTTATTTAATCTATGTAGGATTATTTCCTTTGATTTATCATGCTCAAAGGAATAAAATATCATTCCTAGAACTCATCTTAAAAAAATATGGGACCCTTGAGGATTAATTCAACATGTTCAATGATTAGTTTGGGTACTAAAAGTTACCCCAGATATTATTTACATGTTTAAGTAATTTCACACTTTTATTTAAAGCCATGTGCATAAAACATCATCCATAAGGTTATTACATGTATATTATTTAGCTATTAGTGTCCTAGGACCCACATGTTTCCGGAATCAAGATTTTCTTCTAATGCCCCTCTTGACAACCATAGACTAATAACTATAGTTTTGCCATTCTTTAGCTATGGTCAATTGTCTACCATTTTGTCGGTGCCTCGTGTAACATCCCCATTTTTCTTAATATAGTATAGTAGAAACTTTAAATTATTTTACTTAGCCAATGTGAGAATTTGTCAAACAGTGCTATGCATTACAATCCTCACTCTCAAAACTAAAGGCCAGTATGACATTGCCATTGGAATTATGCACTGCTGTATGGTAAAATTAAGAAATGACAAAAATACCATTGTGGTGTAAACTTTTATTATTTATAGAATTGCCCCAAAATTTTTAGTAATTACACTTAGATCCCATAAGCTATTTCTTTTTTGACCCCAAAACTTTTAAAAAATGATATTTAGGTCTCCACACTAATAGAATTAGCAGAATAGGAGTTTAAGTAGAGCAGAGTAACTTAGCGAAGCCATAGAACCCCAAATCTCGGCCAATTGACTGATATAGGTATCCAATTGCCAAATGACATGGGATGCTCTTAGACTTGCTCAAAGTTATGAAAATACTATTAGTTACAAAAAGCAGAAAACGCCATAGGAACTTCGACAGAAAATAGACAAACAACACTAAAGGGCTTATAGTAGATCGAAAACTACTCGAAAGATCCCAAAAAATTATAGAAAAATTATAAATACATTTTTTATATCTTTTTTAAGATAAATACCGATCTATATACTATACAATTGATGGTTGTGTTAAACTAATGTTCATTCCATGTGGCGTGTAGTGATAACCTCTATTGTTTTTTTTTTTTTTTTTTACGTCATTCTTTTGCCCCAAAAAAAAGTGGGCTGATAGTTGTATGGTTAATGGCTTACAGCTGTTGCTAAAATGCACAAGTGAATTTCTGGTCAATGCCAACTATGTATTTGTACAAGTGATGGAAATTCTGCACAGTGCACAATGGACGACGCAAGTAGCTATAATGAGTTATTTGTTAATTGTTTGGCTTTATTTTGATAAATATTCGTATTTATTGCGGATTAATGATAGTAATAAAACATTAACTACTTAATACGAAACAATAATTAAAATTATATTATCTAAAACATTTACGTAGAAGATATTTAGGAGTAAACATTTTACATGGTCAGATAAGAAATTTTTTCCTAAGCTTCCTCAAGTAGACGAGGTCAACTTTTTCTCTGACAGCTATTGTTTGTAGCTATGCAATAAACCAACCCCCAACCTTATTTTCCCTCTTCATTTTTGTTTTTTGGCTTTTGCATTCTTAAATTTAAATTTTTTGGAAAAAGATAATGCAAAAGAGAGTGACCATTCCTGATGAACCATTTTCATTGTTTTGTTTGAGCCTCTCACTACCACACCGCCTCAGAGGATAGTGTAAATCCCAGTGTTCCATTTCTTTTTTTTTCCCAATAGTTTCCATTTATATGATGATAAGTTGGTCCTCTTTCTTTGTGCTTATCTTACAAAACTAAAAATGGAACCTTACATTTGGCCTCCTGGTTCGTCGTCAGAGATGTACAGATAAACTCTCATTGGCGTTCTTCCCAAAAATTGAGCAAGTGACCACCTCTACTATAGACTTCACCGTAGGGTCAGTTCCAACTATTTTCCCAATGATATAGTGGTAAGCTTAGTTGGGTTGCTCTATTTGGGTGGAGAGAGGGTGAAATGTTCAATCAAACTTTTTTACAGATTATAGATTTTAGTTCGGTCCCAATGGTTTAGTTGTTGTATATTTTACTTTATAGAGTGTATTCCACTACACTTTAACCAATTTATTTCCCTCTTAGTTGCAGATGATAGTATATATGCCATCTCAGTTACTCACCCTTTTTTTTCTGTGAAGGTGCATTTAATGCTGGACAAGTCTACCATGGTAGTTTCTGTTGTTCTCCCGTAGCTTTTCTGACCTTTGTTGCTGATTAAAGGTAATTAGAGGTAATATGGAGCAATGTTTTATTCGTATCCAGAGTCAAACGTATCATTTTCTTGCAAATCTCGATTTCATGTTCATCAACTTATTTAGGCATCAATTAGATTTTTTTATGAAAATTTCTCACGATTGGTTTGATTCAATCTGTGTAGTACTTTTTCTTCTTCCTTTCTTTTATTACCCACATTTGAATTTGAATTGTTGATGCATCCTCTATAAATTGGTTGAGCTTTGGTGATCAATCCACACCTTCTCTCACACTCTTATATTCTTAAACTGTTCATTGCCTTCTTTCTATTAAGACATTCAGCTTTTTACTTCTATATTGACTGTTTCCCAACTTTACCATGGCTCCAATGGTAGATTTGATTTCAAAAATTGTTTCTGGGCATGAGGCATGGAGGCTGAAGGTTCGTGTTTGTCACGACCCAACCCAGGCCGTGACCGGCACATAGGGACACGCCCCTAACAAGCCTATCTTAGACCATTCCTAAAGAAAATCGGGCAGAGTTTCCTTTGTATTTAGGACTATTTCTAAATGAGGATTCTCTACCTACACCACAAACACAAAAAAATCATTGAGAATCCAGGCATTCTCCGAATGTACCCCACAACACACAATGAACGAGTTTAAAACATGTTCATACTAATAAAAATATATACATATACCAATCTAGAACATTGATCAATCATCATTAAAATTCAAACTTAACATAATCAAAACAACATACTTTTACTACAAAATTATAGACTAACACAGGGAGGACCCTATCTATGGACTAATGGAGCACTATTGGGAGAAACAATGACACACTTGTATACAATAAACATAACTCTCAACATGGATACCCTTTGGAAACCACACAAACAAGGGTGTGGAATTTCTGAAAATCTAATGACTTTAACAGGTTGGAGGCACATAAGCATAAATTTGAACCTATCTAAAAATATGGAGAGAAAGAAGAGTGAGTCATATTGTAACACCCTACTTATTTAATGTTATGCTTAAGTCATAGCAAGAAATAAAGTAGTTTGTGTTACTGTGTTAATCATACAATGAACATGATAGAGTTTATTTCGTCACAACCACACAGTAAACAAAAATAACACACATACTATCAACTGTATATAGGTATATATATATATAGACAAGAACTACTGTTTTAATTTACAGACCATTTTCAAAATAGGATACATGAGTGGGGTCAGGTATCAAAAAGAAACATAAGACCCATGTCAGTCGATCCAATCCTACGTGGTCCTCAGTGGACGTTTTCAACTATGTTACTGCCTGTATGACCCAAAGCCGCCTACTACCAAAACAGGGTCATCTTTGTACTGACTGTGGTGACCTACGGTGAGTAGTCGCGATCCAGGAGGAGGAAGATGAGCGATGGCCTCAGGGGTCGCCTCGGGTGGCGGGATGTCTGGTACTCCCTGCGGAGGTGACTGATCGGCATGGGCTACAGTGCTGCGGTGCGGCGCTGGTGGAGGATGTCGACCTCAAGTATGGGGTGGTAGGATCAAAGGCGAGGATGATGTAAGGGGACAAGAAATCCCTATCACTAAATAGATGGCAAGAGCCGGCTATATCTGATGAGCCTACTGGATCATGGTGGAGCTGCAAGTCCGGAATCTCAACGAAAAGGGTATCGCTGTCCATCGCCCACGCCCTGGGAATGAAGCGGAAAAGCGAGCGAGGTGAGAATTTGGAGAAATTCTCAGGTTTGCATATAGTGTATCTGACCTCGCATTCTTTCTCACTTGCCTCGGGTTTTATGAAATTTTCTTAAAACATGAGATTAAACTTAACTACCTATACTTAGTAAGGTTGAGAAAATGTCTAGTCCGAGGCAAGGTTCAGTTTTACTTAAATAATATAAGAAATGTAATAAACCAAAGAACACTAATACATAGGACAACAGGCAAGATAGTGTATATACAACCACAAGTAAACACAACGGACAATTTGCGACAGTATGCAATGTCATGTTATATGCAGCCATGCACTTGATGCAATTATGCAAATCTCATGCTTCATAAGTTTTCTCTTGCTTTTCATCATTTTCCATCTCTTGGTCCCTGGGAGTTCTTGGCCATTTTAGACTCCTGGGTAATAGTCTCTTATCAGATCGAGCTCGTTCTATACAGAATGCCGGGTTTGCTTTCCCGACCTTCCCACCGATCTATTCCCCTTACTTTTTATCCGGCTGGCCCAAGTAGCATGGAAATCTCATCATAATCATAACATAGCTTTCATAGCTTTCTTGAAATGCACATGCCTCTACATGTGTCTCATAATTCATGCATAAGCTTTACCGCAATTTCAAGCATAACGAACGTGTCCGCTTCCCCATGAATAGTGCCAGTATGTAGTATATCAATTTGTCAAGAGAAACACTTCATTTCATACATAAAGCAACATATTTCATTCATGCTTCAATCCTTGATTCAAGATATCATTGTTGCACTCTAGAACATGCTTACTGCCTCACTGATTGTATTCAACCCGGTTCTTGTAAATTATGCCATAATTTCTATTTAGGTCGTTTGGACCTAATTTTTGGTTATGTTGAAGTGTTATGTGTCTATTTTCTAACCTCTTTGGTCCCACCTGATTTGGATAACCATAACTCAAGATATTCGGGTTTTATCCCGGCCTGCCCGGTGGGTGGCCAGAATTGCACACTTAAAAGTAAAAATCTACTAAAAATCGAAAACTGGCTCAAATCATATGAAATTGGCCTCATATTAAAGCTAACAGGATAAAATTTCAGATACAAAAGTTCCATTTCATTTTCCTTAGTAGGGCTCGAGTTACAAGCCCCGAAACTGAGCCTTCCTGAGCTGCCCTGTGTTGGTCCGGTTTGGACATAGGGTCACTTCTTCGAATCACTGGGAACGACTGAGTTGGTAACAAAATCGGAATCTTATATTGGGGCGTTCCTCTGTGTGTAAGCTTTCTAACAAAATTGGTTTCACTCGAATTGGAGTTGTATAGGGTGAGTTACACCCTTCTCAACCCGTACTGCCCGGGTGGATGTTCTGATTCCTAGGGTGAACTTCAAAAATTCATATCTCCTTCAATATTACTCCAATGGTCTTATATGATATATGTGTGGAAAGCCCTAGATGTATAGTTTCACCTAAAAATGGTTTCATTAATTTTGAACGGCGGACGGCGGAGCCGTACACTCCGCCGTACGGACGGCCGAGGGTTTTGAGTTTTCCAGCCTCTCAATTCTTCCTATCTTCATCCTTCTTTGTGTCTAATTCAGTTTCAATCTCATAGACAGCAAATAAACCAGCTACAATTCATCATAATCAATCAATCAACATAACAAAAATTAAAGATTTGAATCACCATCAATCATCCAAGAGTCAGAAAATTTAGCAAGAATAAAACCTCTACCTCTATGATCAGGTTGAGCTCGTTGAAATGGGAGCCTGGATGGAGTGGAGAAGAGAAAGAGAGTTGAATTCAGAAGAGAAAACAACGTGGGAAGAGTGGGGCTGAAGAGGCGGGAGGAGGATATATATAGACAAAGCTCTGAAGTGGTAGTTAGGATATATGGCTTTGATTGGGTGAAATTCTTGTGGGTAATATTCAGCCATGTCTCCTCCTTGTGTGACAAAAATGCTCTCCACGTCGCTTAGAAGTGAGACTCACGCCAACGATTAGGAATGTGACATCGGAACTCGGGTTATTGTTAAAGTCAGAATCCATGCACGCTATTCGGATGAAGTCGGAGATCGTAATTATCCTCACATTCAGTGAGAATTTGGGCATGAAGTCGTGTCCGAAATCGCAAGCACAGCTACCTTAAAAGCGAAAGTCAGGGCCAAAACGTGAAACCAAAACACTTAAACCCGGAAGTCGGGGTCATCCTTGAATCGATTTTTAAGCATAGCAATCAATATAAGGATTCAAAACATAAATGCTGTGTGCCGAACTCGAATTCATAAAACCTGGTACTCTAACTCAATATCTGAACTCGTATATCACGTTCGTCCCTATCTGAACATGAAGTCGAATCGGAATAAGTCCTGTAGGGCTTGGAACGAAATCGGAAACCAAGATACTACGAGGTCGGAGCGGAATTATAAGACAAACTCTAACTCGGAATTTTCAACATTGAATGGGATCGGAAGTCGGAATCGGATGTTACATTACTACCTCCTTTTAAAAAAATTTTGTCCTCAAAATTTAGCGCGAATAACTCAGGATATCCTTTTCTCACCTCTGATTCCAGTTCCCAAGTGTAATCTTCAGCACCTTCTTTTCCCCATGCTACCTTTACTAGTTGCAATGATTTATTTCGGGTTGTCTGCTTTTGTCTACAATCCGTAATGGTTGAACATGGAAAGTCGTTCTCCTTCACTTTATTGATTCGGGTTCTAGGTAGTCTGTAGGGTCAGGATGATACTTCTTGAGTTGGGAGACATGAAAAACATCATGGAGGTTTGGTAGATGTGGAGGCAAAGCGACTTAGTACGCCACTGACCCAATTAAGCTTTAGGATTTGGAAGGGACCAATAAACGAGGATTTAGCTTCTTGATTTTGACACTCTACCAATCCCTGTGGTAGAGTAACCTTGAAATACATGGTCTCCTTCCGAAATTCCAGAGGTTTCCTCCTGGTATCCAGCGTAACTCTTCCGCGACTCAGCAGAAGCATCTTGCCTCGTATTTTCTTGATCTCGCTTGGTCCGCTTCAACTAAATCAGGCCCCAATAGAGTTGATTCTCCTGTCTCATACCAACATAAGGGCGATTGGCACTTTCGCCCATATAATGCTTCATAAGGAGCCATACCAATGCTAGCATGATAGCTATTGTTGTATGCTAACTTCGGCCAATGGTAAATATCGATCCCAATTCGCGTTGCTCCGGATATAAGCTCGTAACATATCCTCCAAGGTTTGAATTGTCCTTTCTGTTTGGCCGTCTGCGGGTGGTATGCAGTGCTTAGACATAACTTAGCACCGAATGCCTTTTGTAAGGCTCCCCAAAACCTTGAAGTAAACCTTGGATCCCGATCGGAGATAATGGTTGAAGGGTTCCATGCAGCCTTATAATTTCTTGAATATCTGATTGTGCCAATTTTTCCAACGGATAATTAGCTCGGATGGGTAGAAAGTGGGCGGAACTTAGTCAATCTATCCACGATGACCCATATGGCATCGTATCTGTTGGTGTTCTTGGTAATCCCATCACAAAATCCATGGAAATACTTTCCCATTTCCATTCAGGAACTTTCCAAGGGTTGAAGCATCCCGAAGGAGTTTCGATGTTACCTTTCACTTTTGTGAGACCAAGCATTTGCTTACGAAGTTAGCTACATCTAACTTCATGCCTGGCCACCAAAACATTTTCTTGAGATCTGGTACATTTTAGTAATGCCAGGATGTGCGATGAACTCCCCGCTTATGTGCTTCCTCCAAAATTCTTTTCGGAGATCGTCCCCTCGGGTATCTGAATCCTATCATGATGTGCGGATACCTTCTTTATCTGAGTAAAACCATTAATTTTCCCGATTGCACGAGCTTGATCATACGTTGGAGATCGGCATCTTGCTCTTGAGCTTGCGAATCAGTCCTTGAAGCTCTTGATTATCCGAATCTGGTGTAGAAGAAGAGTCTTGGGAGTTATAAGAATTCCCAAATTAAGATTTGAGCTTTCAATAAGTTCCGTCTCTTTAATCATCATCCAGCGACGGACAATGATTTTTACATAGCATACGCCCACGATGTTCGCCTTACGGGTGGTATTTCAATTCAAATTGTAGTCTTTAAGGAGTTCCATCCATCTCCGCTGCCTCATATTCAATTCTTTCGATCGAAAAGGTACTTCAAACTCTTATGATCGTGAAAAAGACTTAGCTTTACTCCATCTGGTGATGTCTCCATATTTTCAAAGCAAACACCCGCAACCTGCTAATTCAAGATCATGAGTCAGGGTAATTCCTTTCATGTGGCTTCAATTGCACGGAGGCATAGCGACCACCCTTCCGACTTGCATCAACACATCCTAACCCTTGTTGGGAAGCATGTAATAGACCTCAAATGGTCCTTGAGGAGTGCAGTAAAGCTAGAAGCTGCGTCGTGGTCAACCTTCTCTTCAAATCATGAAAACTCTGTTTCACACTCCAGCGTCCACTCGAAGGGACATTCTTTACGGTTAGCTTGGTCAAGGGCAAGGCTATTCGAGAGAAATCCTTAGCGAATCGCCTATAATATCAACTAAGCCCGAAAACTTCGACTTGAAGGCGTGGTTGGCCTCTCCCGATTGAGCGCTTCTACTTTCTTTGGGGTCAGCGAGATTCCCCAGATGACACCACGTGGCGAGAAATCTTACCTCCTTCATCCAAAATTCACATTTGGATAATTTTCAAATGAGTTCCTTTTCTCTTAAAATTTGCGGAACTAACCGTAAGTGTTCCATGCTCTTGCTCAGTCTTGAGTAAACAAGTATATCATCAATGAAGACTACTACAAATTTGTCCGGATATGGGCGGAATATTCGATTCATGTAATCCATGAATACTGTTTGTGCGTTCGTCGGCCCAAGCGACATTCATATACTCGTAGTGTCGTAACGAGTCCGAAAAGCTGTCTTAGGAATATCTTGTTTCAGAACTTCGAATTTGGTGATATCCGAGCATAAGTCGATCTTGGAAAATCTGCTGCACCTTGTAATTGGTCCATGAGGTCATCAATCCTTGGCGGCGGATACTTGTTCTTGATTGTCACTTTATTGTTGTCTATAATCACGCATAGCGCATGCTTCCATCTTTCTTTTTGACCAACAAGGCCAAGAGCTCCCCATGGTATGGCGGCAGTGCATTATGAATCCCTTTTTAAAGCTCTTGATTTGTCTTTTTAATTCAACCGTCAATCCCTGGTGACATTGATGCGAGCTATAGATATTGGTCACTTTGCAGGAACCAACTCAATGGTAAATTCAATTTCTCTCTGCTGGAGAAATTCGGGGATATCTTACGGAAAAACATCCAGGATATTCTCACGACAGAATTTCCTCTAGTTCTTGCTCAGCTTCAGTCACATTAGCCGACAGAGGATATACCCTTGCTTCTTGACCCAAAAGAATTCAAATGAAGTGTTCTTTGCGGGATGCAAAAGGTGAGAGCGGAGGAAGTACCCTTTGTCTTATCGAGCAATTGAGTACAACTTCGATTGGCGCCAATCCATACCCGGTATTATGTCAAGTCGGATAGAGGAAGACGGATCAGTTGGCGGCAAAAGTCCTTCCCTCGATTCGAAGAGGGACATTGGGGCATATTTGGCTAGTCCTAACAGGCCCATTAGTAGGAGTAGAAACCAATAGATCATAAGGTAATTCAGAAATCGGCAATTACCAAGCGACTACACAATTATGAGAAATAAGCGAATGGGAGGCACCAATCGCGAGTGCATTAAGTCTCACCATTCACATCCACAATTACCTTGGATCAATCCTTCCGAGCTTATCGGCTATCTTCGCATTCATAGTAAAGACTCGTCCTTGGCGTTGTGGTCAGACATTGTTGTGGATTCTGGCTGGGCATTCATAAACCTTGTGGCACTGGCTTGCCACACCCAAAGCAAACATTACGGCACCTTAGCCAGCCCGATCGCCATGATTCAACCGCACTTCTTGCAAGTTGGATTAGGAGAGGACCTTTGAGGGCTGCCTTTGTTCCCGTCGTGTGAAATCTCCTATGTTGTTGAAAGTTGGGCTTGAATCTTGGGCCTTGCGGGGCTAACCTCTTCCTGAATCCACCGCTAAATGCCCTGGCTGCCACTAGTTTCGAGTTGCAATCTTCCACCACTCGGCATTTGTTTACCAACGTGGGAAAATCTCTAATCTCCATTGGCCCGATTGCGGTAAGAATATCTTCTAATCCTCCTTCAAACTTAATACACTTCCAGGTTTCATCTGGATTCCTCTGATAAATGGTGGAGAATTTGCATAGCTCCTCAAATCGGGCAATATATTCGGATACTGTCCGATTTCCTTAAGCATAAATTCAAGTTCCTTGGCATTTCGAACTGAAGCAGGGAAGTACTTCTGGTAGAATACTTCCTTGAACATCGTCCAGGTGACTATCGTTTGAGATCCCTCGAACAATCTTCGCCGTAGTTCCACCAAAACTCGTGCTTCAAACATGTAAGTGGCAAAAGTCACCTTCTGGTGATCCGAGCAATCTAGGACAGAGAAAATCTTCTCCATGGTTTTGATCCACTCGTCAGCTTTGTCCGGGTCATACGCCCCTCGGAAACTTGGCGGATTTGCCTTCCTAAATTCAGCAAATTTGAGATACTCCAAGTTAGCCTCTGGGCCATGTGGGTTCCCTTCACAACCGGTTGCAGGTCGCCTGCCTAGTTGTTCCATCATCTGATGGGCTGCCGACGTTTGTTCCGCATCGCATGAGCCATTTCCTGCATTGTGGCCATGAAGTCAGTTGGGACCTCTGGTGCAGGTTCTGAACGTGGCCTACCTCGCCTTAGGAAGCCATTAAGTTCTGAGCACACAAAACAAAAGTTATTGAGTTGATCAGGCTCAATACTATGCCTAATGTGCTAGTAAATAACGGCTCACACGGTCAGACACTTCATACACATGCACCACTATATCTCAACCAGAATGGCAAGATTTAGTGCATGTCATCAGCTAAAAACATAGAATATGCGCGAAGCATAGTCAGTCCAATCCTCAGGCCTTAGCTAGGATGAACTGCTCTGATACCAAAATGTAACACCCTACTTATTTAATGTTATGCTTAAGTCATAGCAAGAAATAAAGTAGTTTGTGTTACTGTGTTAATCATACAATGAACATGATAGAGTTTATTTCGTCACAACCACACAGTAAGCAAAAATAACACACATACTATCAACTGTATATAGGTATATATATATATAGACAAGAACCACTGTTTTAATTTACAGACCATTTTCAAAATAGGATACATGAGTGGGGTCAGGTACCAAAAAGAAACATAAGACCCATGTCAGTCGATCCAATCCTACGTGGTCCTCAGTGGACGTTTTCAACTATGTTACTGCCTGTATGACCCAAAGCCGCCTACTACCAAAAAGCGGTCATCTTTGCCTGTCGACTGTGGTGACCTACTCGGTCAGGTGGCCGTTGGCCACAGGGCGGTGGTGAGTAGTCGAACGATCCGGAGGAGGAGGAAGATGAGCGTGGCCTCAGGGGTCGCTCTCGGGAGCGGGATGTCTGGTACTACCTGCGGAGGTGACTCCGGTGCAGATCAGCATAGGCTACAGTGCTGCAGTGCGGGTGGAGGATGTGCGCGTCTGTGGGACCTCAGTATGGGGTGGTAGGATCAAAGGCAGGATGATGTAAGGGGACAGTAAAATCCCTATCACTAAATAGATACAGGCGGAACTGGCAAGAGCCGGCTATATACAGTGAGCCTCTTCTTTGGATCATGGTGGAGCTGCAAGTCTGGAATCTCAACGAAAAGGGTAGCTGTCGCGTCCATCGCCCACGTCTGGGAATGAAGCGGAAAGGCGAAGCGAGGTGAGAATTTGGAGAAATTCTCAGTAGGGTTTGCATATAGTGTATCGACCTCGCATTCATTCTCAGTTGCCTCGGGTTTTATGAAATTTTCTTAAAACATGAGATTAAACTTAACTACCTATACTTAGTAAGGTTGAGAAAATGTCTAGTCCGAGGCAAGGTTCGGCTTTACTTAAATAATATAAGAAAGCAGAATAAACCAAAGAACACTAATACATAGGACAACAGGGCAAGATAGTGTATATACAACCACAAGTAAACACAACGGACAATTTGCAGACAGTATGCAATGTCATGTTATATGCAGCCATGCACTTGATGCAATTATGCAAATCTCATGCTTCATAAGTTTTTCTCTTGCTTTTCATCATTTTCCATCTCTTGGTCCCCTGGGAGTTCTTGGCCATTTTAGACTCCTGGGTAATAGTCTGCTTATCAGGATCGAGCTCGTTCCTATACAGGAATGCCGGGTTTGCTTTCCCCGACCTTCCCACCGATCTATTCCCCTTACTTTTTATCCGGGGCTGGCCCAAGTAGCATGGAAATCTCATCATAATCATAACATAGCTTTCATAGCTTTCTTGGAAATGCACATGCCTCTACATGTGTCTCATAATTCATGCATAAGCTTTACATAATTTAGTGCATAACGGAACGTGTCCGCTTCCCCATGAATAGTGCCAGTATGTAGTATATCAATTTGTCAAGAGAAACACTTCATTTCATACATAAAGCAACATATTTCATTCATGCTTCAATCCTTGATTCAAGATATCATTGTTGCACTCTAGAACATGCTTACTGCCTCACTGATTGTATTCAACCCGGTTCTTGTAAATTATGCCATAATTTCTATTTAGGTCGTTTGGACCTAATTTTTGGTTATGTTGAAGTGTTATGTGTCTATTTTCTAACCTCTTTGGTCCCACCTGATTTGGATAACCATAACTCAAGATATTCGGTTTTATCCTGCCTGCCCGGTGGGTGGCCAGAATTGCACACTTAAAAGTAAAAATCTACTAAAAATCGAAAACTGGCTCAAATCATATGAAATTGGCCTCATATTAAAGCTAACAGGATAAAATTTCAGATACAAAAAGTTCCATTTCATTTTCCTTAGTAGGGCTCGAGTTACAAGCCCCGAAACTGAGCCTTCCTGAGCTGCCCTGTGTTGGTCCGGTTTGGACATAGGGTCACTTCTTCGAATCACTGGGAACGACTGAGTTGGTAACAAAATCGGAATCTTATATTGGGGTGTTCCTCTGTGTGTAAGCTTTCTAACAAAATTGGTTTCACTCGAATTGGAGTTGTATAGGGTGAGTTACACCCTTCTCAACCCGTACTGCCCGGGTGGATGTTCTGATTCCTAGGGTGAACTTCAAAAATTCATATCTCCTTCAATATTACTCCAATGGTCTTATATGATATATGTGTGGAAAGCCCTAGATGTATAGTTTCACCTAAAAATGGTTTCATTAATTTTGAACGGCGGACGGCGGAGCCGTACACTCCGCCGTACGGACGGCCGAGGGTTTTGAGTTTTCCAGCCTCTCAATTCTTCCTATCTTCATCCTTCTTTGTGTCTAATTCAGTTTCAATCTCATAGACAGCAAATAAACCAGCTACAATTCATCATAATCAATCAATCAACATAACAAAAATTAAAGATTTGAATCACCATCAATCATCCAAGAGTCAGAAAATTTAGCAAGAATAAAACCTCTACCTCTATGATCAGGTTGAGCTCGTTGAAATGGGAGCTGGATGGAGTGGAGAAGAGAAAAGAGAGTTGAATTCAGGAAGAGAAAACAACGTGGGAAGAGTGGGGCTGAAGAGGCAGGAGGAGGATATATATAGACAAAGCTCTGAAGTGGTAGTTAGGATATATGGCTTTGATTGGGTGAAATTCTTGTGGGTAATATTCAGCCATGTCTCCTCCTTGTGTGACAAAAATGCTCTCCACGTCGCTTAAGAAGTGAGACTCACGCCAACGATTAGGAATGTGACATCGGAACTCGGGTTATTGTTAAAGTCGGAATCCATGCACTGCTATTCGGATGAAGTCGGAGATCGTAATTATCCTCACATTCAGTGAGAATTTGGGCATGAAGTCGTAATCCGAAATCGCAAGGCACAGCCTACCTTAAAAGCGAAAGTCGTAGGCCAAACGCATTGAAACCAAAACACTTAAACCCGGAAGTCGGGGTCATCCTTGAATCGATTTTTAAGCATAGCACCGAATATAAGGATTCAAAACATAAATGCTGTGTGCCCGGAACTCGGAATTCATAAAACCTGGTACTCTAACTCAATATCGGAACTCGTATATCACGTTCGTCCCTATCTGAACATGAAGTCGGAAATCGGAATAAGTCCCTGTAGGGCTTGGAACGAAATCGGAAACCGAAGATACTACTGAGGTCGGAAGCGGAATTATAAGACAAACTCGGAACTCGGAATTTTCAACATTGAATGGGATCGGAAGTCGGAAATCGGATGTTACACATATAGACTCAGTGAGAAATAATATATTTATAACAGTAGTGAAACAAGCTTTAACATTAACTTTTAGTAAAAGGTATAACTTAAAAGCTTCTTCAAAAACTCATACATCATTTCTTAAGAAAAAGACTTTGCCTATATGTTAAAATACTATAAAATATCTAGTAAAACATACTTGAAGTATAATCTGTCCTTAAAACATCCGTAGGTCCTTAATCACCTTTTTCTTTCAATTGGATAAAGCTTCTTCATAAACATATATAAGCATAACACTTTTACAACTAGACGTAATAAATTATATATATAATAAGGATATAAGAACGAAGCTTAAAGAGAGAAGTACTTTCTTAGAATATGAAAAGTAAATACTTGTTTCAAAATCATAATAAAGCTTAAGGGAGAGTCCTATTTCAGAAATAGCTGCCTAACTGGGTGGCCCTATGGCTTAACTCCGGTAGTAAATGATAATTTCACGCCTATGCGTGTTTATAAATTCTGGACATGCTGGCTAAACATGCCAGGCTAGCAATCACCTTGCTAGCTGGGTTACTCAAGATGCACCAAGGCTAATGTTGCTGCCATTAGTAAATAGTTCTACTACAACTCCCTCCCTTTAAGTAAACTTTACATCTTTGATAATTTCTTATCACTAAAACCTTTCTTTAACTTAATTCATATACAACTTGCTCCTAACTTTAAATGCATAATAAGATTCAAGAATCTTCCATATTGTTAGCAACCATAGTTACCAAATCCTCCAAATATTCAAAATAACTATACTATCAAATATAGTTTCAAAGTATAATACTTTCAATTTAAAGCATCTATAGCTCTTTCTCAATTTATCGAAATGTAACTAGTTCTTTCTAACAAATAGCTCAAAATATTGACTTTAAGAACATAACAATTTCTAATAACTTGAAATTTGATATTATTTAAATACCATAAATTAGTTTCTATAAGAGTTAATCCCATACTTCTATGCTTAAACATATATAAACACGTATATATTACTAATATGATTACTTCAAGAATTCTACAATTATGGATTAAAAAAACAATTATTCTATTCTTTCATAGAACTTCACTAAAACACAATTTAGGCATGCATTTAGGAAATTAAAGATACGAGACAAGCCATAAGTATATTATCACTCACAATACTAGGCCAAGGGGAGGAGATCTCTGCTGATGATGCCACTAAGCTCATAGATGATTTTCATGAGTATCTAACATCACAAGGATCATAAACCAAACACAAATTAGTGCTTATGGTCAAGGATTTACTTAAACTATCTTCCCTACTCAAAATTCCCAAATCCAAACCTTAACTCCTTCTTACTTGACCCAATCTTAAATCCATAATAAATTCAACTAATCCACGATCTAATAAAGAAGCTAGAGGTCAAAAATGACCTTGGGGAGTAGAGGAAGGAAGAGGAGCATGAGGGGAGAAGTGGGTCTCTTCGCACCTTTGATTCTCTCACTAAAGGGAGCTAGAGAGAGAAAGCATCAATGAAAAATGAAGATAAAATATGATGGTGAAGATGGATTGGTGATGGATTTGAGTAAAAATTGGTGAAGAGTTAATGGAGTTCATGTGGAAAAAGAGAAAGAAGAGAGAGAAGCAAGAGACAGATAGATTTGGTGTTGAAATGAAGAAGGGGGTTAAAACCCCAAATTTTATTTCATGCAGCGGGCACTCGAGCGTCCACTTCTGGGCGCCTGAGCGCCTAACAACTGGAAATGCTCAATTTAGATTTTGACATTTGGAGCTCGAGTGGGCAATTTTTGGCGCTCGAGCACCCAACCACCTGAAACTCCAAAGACTCCATCTTGCAACTGGTGCTCGAGCGCCACTTTTTGGTGCTTGAGCGCCTAACTGCCTGAAGCTCATCCAGACAACAAAAGCTAGCGCTCGAGCACCCAAAGCTGGCACCTAAGTGCTAGCTCTCCAGAAAATTTTTTTTTATTGCAAAATTTAAGCCTCAATCACTTTTGTTAGCCTTTTTCCACTCCAATAGCTTTCAAATATTTAATAATCCCAATTAAAAGATCATACCAAAGTGCATAATTCAGACAAACTTGAAATTTAACTCTCTAGCACTTAATCTTTATATTGGACATTACATTCTTCCCCCTTAAGAAATTCGGTCTCCGAATTTCAAAAAGGGATTTTAACTTTCTTCCTCTTCCACTATTTAATCCCTTTAACAATCCTTTCCTTGGGCATATCTTTATAGAATTACAATATGCAAAACCTCACATTAAACTAACTCCAATATGAAGATGAATTCCCAGTCAAAGGTTATTCTTCTCAAAGCACCTCTATTAACTAAGGATTCTTTAAAATGTTCCTCCTATACCCCTTCTATCATATTCTTTTACTTTACTTTACAACCGCTAGCACTTATAGCTTGAATTTGTCTTTCAATTCCATAATCTATTCTTTCTGAGTTACCTTTAGGGGACATGACTTATTCAAGCCATCATAGAAAGGATTGTGGCACCTCTTTGGTACATATACCAAGCAAGTTGCTGCTGACTACTTAATTGCAAGAACCTTCCTCTATATCAAACATTCATTGTGTGACATTCTTTCTTCTGTAAAAGTCTTTAGATTTCTCCACTTTCTTCAGAGTTAATTCTAACTAGTTCAAGATTCTTCATCACCAAAATCTATAGTCCATCACTACTTCAGGTCCCATATCTTGACAACCTAACTTCACTAGGCCTTGTTCGTTGTAACATATATTCTACATTCTTCACCCATAGACTTTGAATTACCAATCACCTTAACAGGATTCTTTAAGAAATATCTTACTGGTCATACTTCTGAAGTTTCTAACCGTCAAGTCCTTTATCAGTATCTACCATATTATCTCCTTGCACTGACCTTTATTATCCCTTCAATCTCTAGGATTAGATCCTAAGAGTTGCTTCCTTAATGATTTCAGTCACTTGTAAGTTAATCCATTTTGAATTCACTTCCCATGTCTTCCTTAGTATCACTTATTGGCTTAACTTTGGAGAAACTATTGCTAGTCCCCCAGGAACATTCCAACTTAGCCATTAAAACTAGCGCTACTTCCTTGCCCTAACTTGACATCATCTCCATCGCCTAACTTCATTATGAGAATATGCTCATACCATGGGGGGAACATATTCCATATAGAGAATACCCTAACCATAGGTTCTCATTCAAACATCAAGCCTTAAGTTTTAGTCACTCTATATATACTGCTCCCTCTCTTAACAGATGAATTTGCATGTATGGATCCATAGATCCTCCAAGTATTCCATTTTTCTTCATAATGACATGACATAAAAACTACAGGCATAGGGGTCATAATATTCCTCATAGGGAACCTTTTTTACTTTGCCAACTTGTTCTTACCATAATATTTGTCCCTATCCTAGATCCGCGTATAACATGAGATTTCACATATCCCCAAACATTACCTAGGTGCATTGCCATAACATTTTCCATCATTAACAATTTCTTACCAATTTCCCTTCAACGTCATTTAGCTGGGCACCACAAGAAATCCATTTAAGCATTTTTCCCATCGATATAGAACTTTCTAGCTAATCCCGTATTCCATGAACTCCTCATGGCTGAAGTGCTAACACAGAAATCATATACTCAATCCACCTTAGACCTTATCTTTTCACCTCTTGCAATTATATATCCTACCTGTCATGATCATCCTTCAAATCATACTTAAATACTTCAGATTATACTTAAGTCCCATTATGCCAACCTTTTACTCCAGGCCAACTTACATACTTACAAGCAATCAAAAGGTTTTCTCATCTTTGGATATTAAACTCAAGCCTCAACACCTTCAATCATATGATGGATAATCTATATGAGAGTCATGATCAACAACTTAAGATCAAAAAGGACCTTTTATCTTTGGCGAATTCTTATGTAACATCTAAAAGGACAAAAAGTGAGTTATTCCTTTAACTCGCCAAACTATACATGGGTAATAAAAAAATATTTCCTCTCTTTCTAATATCTCATTACAAGCTACAATTCATATTCTCCACATATCTCACGCTCTCAATATCCCATAAAATTCTCATAGTCACTTTACAAGTTCACAAGCCATGCAAGGCTACACGTTCCACAGAAGAAATTGAAACCTAACGGTAAGTTTGAAATAGGTATTTTAGCTTAAAACTGAAATCGTAAATAGAATAGGAGCAACAACTCCTAGATTACCACATGAATGACATGCATGATACGGAAAATATCTGGAATAGCCAAGAGACAAAGGACAAGAATATCATTCCTATAGGCCTTTTGTTGTACCACAATCTGCGGAAATGGGCACGCTACAATTTACAAAGTTGTGATCCTACTAAAGGACACTTGCTCCATTAACTATAAGGAAATCTAATACTCTGATACCACCTTTGTCACGACCTAACCCAGGCTGTGACCAATGTACAGGGACATACTCTTAGCAAGCCTATCTTAGACCATTTCCAGAGAAAATTGAGCAGAGTTTCCTTTGTATTTAAGACTATTCCTAAATGAGGATTCTCTACCTGCACCACAAAACAAACACACAAAAATCATTGAGAATCCAAGTATTCTCTAAATACACCCCACAGTACATAATGAAGGAGTTTAAAATATGTTCATACTAATGAAAATATATACATATACCAATCTAAAACCCTAATCAGTCATCATTAAAATTCAAACTTAACATAATCAAAACAACATACTTTTGCTATGAAATTATAGACTAACATAGGGAGGACACTGCCTGTGGACTAATGGAGCATTATTGGGAAAAAAAATGTACACACTTGTATACAATAAACATAACTCTCAACATGGATACCCTTTGGAAACCACACGAACAAGGGTGTGGAATTTCTAAAAATCTAATGACTTCAGTGGGCTGGAGGCACATAGGCATAACTTTGCACCTGTCTAAAAACATGGAGAGAGAGAAGAGTGAGTCATACAGAATCAGTGAGAGATAATAAATTTATAACAGTAGTGGAACAAGCTTTAACATTAACTTTTAGCAAAAGGTATAACTTATAAACTTCTTCAAAAACTCATACATCATTTCTTAAGAAAAAGACTTTGCCTATATGTTAACATACTATAAAATATCTGGTAAAATATACTTGAAGTATAATCTGTCCTTAAAACATTCATAGGTCCTTAATCACCTTTTTCTTTCAATTGGATAAAGCTTCTTCATAAACATATATAAGCATAACACTTTTACAACTAGACGTAATAAATTATATATATAATAAGGATATAAGAACTAAGCTTAAAGATAGAAGTACTTTCTCATAATATGAAAAGTAAATACTTGTTTAAAAATTATAATAAAGCTTAAGGGAGGATCCTATTTCAGAAATAGCTGCCTAACTTGGTGGCCCTTTGGCCTAACTCCAGCAGCAAATGATAACTTCACGCTTATGCGTGTCTATAAATTCCAGACATGTCGGCCAAACATGCTGGGCTAGCAATCACCCTGCTAGTTAGGTTACTCAAGGTGCACCAAGGCTAATGCTGCTGCCATTAGCAAACAGTTCTGCTACAGTTCCCTTTTTTAAGTAAACTTTACATCTTTGATAATTTCTTATCACTAAAACCTTTCATTAACTTAATTCATATACATCTTGCTCATAACTTTAAATGCATAATAAGATTCAAGAATCTTCCATATTCTTAGCAACCATAGTTATTAAATCCTTCAGATATTCAAAATAACTATACTATCAAATATAGTTTCAAAGTATAATACTTTCGATTTAAAGCATCTATAACTCTTTCTCAATTTATCGAAATGTAATTGGTTCTTTCTAACAAATAGCTCAGAACATTGACTTTGAGAACATAACAATTTCCAATTACTTGAAATTTCATATTATTTAAATACCATAAATTAGTTTTTATAAGAGCTTGTCCCACACTTCTATGCTTAAACATATATAAACACATATACATTACTAATATAATTGCTTCATGAATTCTATAATTATGGATTAAAAAAACACTTATTCTATTCTTTTAGAGAACTTCACTAAAACACAATTTAGGCATGCATTTAGGAAATTAAAGATAAGAGACAAGCCATAAGTATATTATCACTCATAATACTAGGCCAAGGGGAGGAGATCTCTACTGATGATGCCCCTAAGCTCATAGATGATTTTCACGAGTATCTAACATCACAAGGATCATAAACCAAACACAAATTAGTGTTTATGGTCAAGGATTTACTTAAGTTATCTTCCCTTCTCAAAATTCCAAAATCCAAACCCTAATTCCTTCTTACTTGACCCAATCTTAAATCCATAGTAGAATCAACTAATCCATGGTCTAATAAAGAAGCTAGAGGTCAAAAATGACCTTAGGGAGTGGAGGAAGGAAGTGGAGCATGAGGAGAGAAGTAGGTCTCCTCCCCCTTTGATTCTCTCACTAAAGGGAGCTAGAGAAAGAAAGCTTCAATGAAAAATGAAGATAAAATATGATGGTGAAGATGGATTGGTGATGGATTTGAGTAAAATTGGTGAAGAATTAATGGAGTTCATGTAGAGGGAGAGAAAGAAGAGAGAGAAGGAAGAGAGAGATAGATTTGGGGTTGAAATGAAGAACGGGGTCAAAACCCCAAATTTTATTTCATGCAGTGGGCGCTCGAGAGCCCACTTCTGAGCAGCTAATTGCCCAACAACTTGAAATGCTCAATTTACATTCTGACGTTTAGTGCTTGAGTGGGCAATTGTTGGCACTCGAGAACCCAACCGCCTGAAACTCGATAGACTCTATCTCATAACTGGCGCTCGAGCGCCACTATTTTGCGCCTGAGTGCCCAACTGCTTGAAGCTCATCTAGATAGCAAAAGCTAGCACTCGAGCACTCAAAGCTAGTGCCTGAGCGCTAGCTCTCCAAAAAATATTTTTGGCAAAATTTAAGCCTCAATCACTTTTGTTAGCCTTTTTCCACTCCAATAACTTTCAAATTTTCAATAATCCCAATTAAAAGATCATACCAAAGTGCATAATTCAGATAAACTTGAAATTTAACTCTCTAACTCTTAATCTTTGTATCGGATATTATAGTGTTGTTGGTTTGTGGGTGGTACCTATGCTCAACAATGCTTTGGTTGTAAGTTCTGTGGAGATGGTTCTAATGGATAAAGTTGTAAGTCAAATTTTGTTTTTTTAAAATTTCTACATGGATGGATGTTATATTGAATTAATTTCTTAGTTTCATATATCTGGATGATTCTGATCTTTTTTTCTTCATTGAAGGGTGACAAAATCCATGCAACTATCAGGAAACCATTGGTTAACAAGTATCAAGATCATTTGGTGGAAGGAGGATGCTACAAGATTTTCTATTTGATTGTGGTACGCAATATTGGGTCTTACAGCACAACCAAACATGATTTTAAGTTGGTGTTCCAATTTAGAACTACTGTTCAGTCATGTGACCTTCCTTCTATTCCTCTTTATGGTGTATCTACTACTCCATTTCATGACATACTTAACACAAGCAATTGTGACTACTTAATAGGTAAATACTATATTTTTTAATTTTATTTTTTGTGAATTCTATTAGTCTAGTGTTATTAATCTTGGATATGTTAGGTAATGATTAATTTAATGATTTTGTAATTAACTTCTTTTTGGTGTCTTTCTTTGTTGTATTAGATTTTGTTGGTCTGCTCACTAGAGTGGCTCAGTAGAAAGAGTATGAAAGTAAGGAGAAGTCTTCTAAAATGGTAATGTTCGAACCGACATCTGGAGGGTAATCAATTTTTTCCCTTCATTCCAATTAGTTATAATTGTCTTTTGGTGTGAGTGACTCCTCCTTTATGTAACACCCTTTATTATATAAGCCATGCTCGAGTCATGGAGTTATGTTAAAAGGTTGTCACTGTGTTAAGAAAGCTTTAAAATGTGGAAAATATAATATATGACCTTTTACGTGCACACTTTATTGCTAACTAATAGTTCATAAGTTTCGTCGTCTTTGATACATAAATGATAAAATACCTACAATTTAAAAGAATTTGTGACTAACATAATACACAGAACTTGCTTTTGACTAGTTGCTAGCTAGCTCCAAAAGTCGCTTGGTCTGGTTTGCGCCCGAGTCTTGCTCAGAAAATGTCCCAGTACACTGTCTTGCACTTGATTTCCAACTTAGGTGCTAAAATGTTTACAGAAAAGAAAAACATATAAGTAAGCAGTGAAAATCTAAGATTCTTAGTAGGTAAACATGAACTACTCACATACAGTGCCATCATAAACATTCCAGCTGCTTCGGTTTATTATGAAAATATGAGCACATATACGCAAACAGTGGTTCAATTTTAAGTGGAAAACATTTTTCTCGAAGTGGGTTATGTTTTAACAACCACTTGCCACATTATATGACAAATATAGAAATACGAATAGTGCAATATGCTTCAACAAGAATCTTAATAACATTATGACATAATGGGATAATTGAAGATTCACATAAAGATGCTTGTACTTGTCTGTATGCAAGTGCATTTGACTTAATTCGTATCTTTCTTTAATTGCAACTTGATGTTGCTCTTTTCTGTACTTGGTCCCCCGGAGGTGAATGGCCTCTCTCGCCCTTGGGTAATAGCCTACTTTTCAAGTCCGAGCTATACCTATACATGAGTGATGGGTTTACTTTCCCCGACCCTCACACCGGTCTATTCCCCTTAAATCTGATCGAGGGCTGGCCCAAGTTTTAGACAGTATCGCTCTGGCCCATGCTAGCTAGGTCTATGCCATGCCTCACGTGGTAGCTTGGTACGTCTTCTATCTCTTATCATGCATGCAGATGCTTTGAGCATTCATGGATATGTCTCGTACCTTCTCATATCATATTCTAATTATGCTTGCATGCATGACGTACATGAACATGACATATATATGTAAATATATTCAAGGCATAATCACCCATAGCATAAGTTCTCATAAATTCCTACCGAAAATTCGGCAGCATAACAGATCGAGTCCGCTTCCTCGTGAATAGTGCCAGGCTACTAATAAAATCAATTAAGTATGCAATTCAATCTAAAATAGCAAGTTACAGCAACATTATTGATCATATGGTATGTTAAAATCAATAGAAATATCAACAGAGTTTTATGCTCACTTGACCCTCTTCTGCCCAAATTTTGTAAAGTCCACCCTTACTCTTATTCAACTCATTTAGATCTAAATTTTGGATATGTCATAGCTCTATGTGTCTAGTTTCCAACCTTTTTAGTTCCATCTCATTTTGATTTGTATAACTCAAGTAATTTAAGTTTTACCTCGGCCTATCCTGTAGCTGGCTAGAATTACACACTTAAAAGTAAAAATTCACTAAAAATCGAAAACTAGTCCAAATCACATGAAATTGGTATCATATTAAAGCTAAAATGACAAGATTTCATATGAAATAAGTTGCATATCATTTGCATGTGTATATTTTGAGATATGGGCCCTGTAACTTGACCTTACTAAATTATCCTATTCCAGCCTGGTTTGAGCTTATGGTGAATTCATTGATGTACTGGGAATAATTGGCAATGAATCTGACTTTGAAATTTTTATGGGATATTCCCTCTTATGTTAGCTTTCAAATAACGTTGAGTTCAATAAATTTAGAGTTGTGTAGAGTGAGCTACACCCTTCTTAACTCATACTGCCCAGATGAGAATCCATATTTCTAGGTCAAACTTCAAAAATTCATAACTAATTCTATACTAATCCAATGGCCTTATATTTTTATATGTATGGAAAGCTCTAAATGTCATGGATTCATCAAATTTAAATGGCTATAGGCAGAGCCATATACTCTGTCGTGCAGACCATTGAGGGGAAAACTCTACCAGCTTCTTGTATTCTTCTTGAATTCATGTTTTCCTTAAATCTCTCCATCCAATCTTCAATTCAAACTCACATATACACCTTAAACCAACCTTAATTCATCATCCCTACCCATCATAACATCAGAAATATATATCAATGTAAAGCTAATAGAAAAATCTTTCAAATGAAAGAAATTGCATGTCATTTGAATGAGTATAATTCAAGATATAAGCCCTGAAACTTGACCTTACTAGACTACCCTATTCCAGCTCGGATTGAACTTTAGGTGAACTTATTGATGTACTAGGGATAGCTGGCAACAAATCTGACTCTGAAATTTTGATGTTCCTTCATATGTTAGCTTTCAAACAACATTGGATTCACTCAATTTGGAGTTGTGTGGGGTGAGTTATACCTTTCTCAACTCATGCTGCCCGAATGAAAGTCCTAATTTCTAGGTCAAACTTCAAAAATTCATAACTACCTCTATACTGATCCAATGACCTTATATTATATATGTATAGAAAGCCCTGAATGTCTAGTTTCATATAAAATTAGATTCATGAAATTTAAACAGCTGCAGGTGGAGCTATATACTCCGAGGAAAAACCCTAATAGCTTATTGAGTTTTCTCTTTTCTTCAAGTTTTTTCATACCAATTCCACTTCTAATCACAACACACATGCAAATTCAATCATAAACCATCATCATCACTCCAAATCACATCAATATCATGAGGAAAACAAGATCTCCACATAGCTCCAAATCAATAAAAATAAGAAGAGGAGTTAGATTCCTACCTTTCCTATGTGTGACTGTTAGATTTATGATTGGAGTTGAAGAAATCTTGTTGTGGCTTGAAGGTTGGTGGGAGAAGAAGATGATATAAGTTGAGATGAGATGAGATGATGGAGAAAAGAATGGAGAGGGGTCAGCAAATAGGGACCGAAACTTGTAAGAGCAGAAAAGGAAAAATTTAAAAACTTCTAAAGCAAGTTTCATGTGATTGGTGGATTTGAGTAGGTTATTTAACTTGGTTTGCAACCCATATGGAGGGCTGAGATGGTGCCACTTGCATGGGTAAGTTGGCTAAATCTTGGTTATCTCTCCTAGGGTTCTCACAGTATAATTTCTATTGATCCAATTTTGACAGTTTAAATTATTGAAATCTTACCGATTTCTTTTAATTTGGTAAACCAGTTTCAGAAAAATTCTGTGAGATTTCCTATGTTTCAAATCAAATTCCATTAAGCTTAATCACTTCTAAAGCAAACTTAATTGGCTTTAAGTAAATGCTTAATTAAATTCCGGTTAAACCCACTTATTCAATAAAAACCAAACAACTCGGTCGTTTACAATAAAACTTTTCAGACGTTACATTTCTACCTTTCTATAAAAAAAAAAAAATTTGTCCTCAAAATTTAGTATTTAAGAATAATTCAGGATATTCCCTTCTCATCTCGAATTCTAATTCCCACATGTAGTTCGCTGAGTCTTCATGTCCCCATGCCACCTTCACTAACTGTACGGCTTTGTTCCAAAGGTGTTTGATGCTCCTGTCCACTATCCGTGCTGGGGGTACATGAAAAGTTAAGTCATCCCTTAACTGGATTGATTCAGGTTCCAAGAAATGAGGAGGGTCATGCTGGTATTTTCTGAGTTGAGAAACATGGAAAACATCATAAAGATTTGACAGACGTAGAGGTAAGGCGACTCGATATGCCACTGGTCCAATTAGTTTCAAATTTTGAAAAAGACCTATAAAGCGAGGGCTTAGCTTTCTAACTTTAATGGCTCTACCTACTGAAATTATGGGTGTGATTTTTAGAAACACATGGTCTTCTTCTTGGAACTCCAATGGCTTTCTCCTGACATTCGCGTAGCTTTTCTGACAGCTCTGAGTTGTAAGTATCTTGCTATAGATTCTTTTGATCTGCTTCATAGTTTGCTTGATTAGTTCCAGTCCTAACAGACTTTGTTCTCCTGATTCATACCTTCACAATGGAGATTGACATTTCTGTCTGTATAACGCTTCGTACAAGGCCATGCCGATGCTTGTATGATAACTATTTTTATATGCAAATTCAGCCAATGGTAAGTATCGATTCCAGTTTCCACGCTGTTCCAAAATGTATGCTCGCAACATATCTTCTAAGGTCCGAATTGTTCGTTTCATTTGACCATTTGTTTGCGGATGATATGCAGTACTTAGACATAGTCTAGTACCGAACGCCTTTTGGAGCGCCCCCAAAACTGTTAGGTGAACCTTGGATCTCGATCTGAAATGATTGTCGAAGGAATACCATGTAGCCATATCACTTCTTGAATGTACAATTAAGCTAGCTTCTCTAGAAGGTAATCCGCTTGAATAGGAAAAAAGTGAGCGGACTTAGTTAACCTATCCACTATGACCCATATAGCGTCATATCCTGAGGGTGTTCTTGGTAAGCCTATCACGAAGTCCATAGAAATGCTCTCCCACTTCCATTCCGGAATCTCTAAGGGTTGTAGTGTCCCTGCTAGTTTCTGATGCTTTATTTTTACTTTCTGACAAGTTAGACATTTATTCACAAGATTCGCCATATCCTTCTTAAGGCCTGGCCACCATAACATCTTCTTCGGATCTTGATATGTTTTGTTAATGCCAGGATGTGTAGCAAAATCGCTCTTATGGGCTTCTTCCAAGATCTTCTTCCTGAGATAATCCTCCTTAGGTACACATATTCTCCCCCGATATCGCCATACTTCCTCTGCATTTTGAGCAAATCCTGTTAGCTTGCTAGATTGTACTAGTTGCATTATATGTTGGAAGTCATCATTTCTTCATTGTACTTGCTGGATTTGGTCTCTAAAATCACTGGTTATCTTAAGTTGGTTTAATTGAATGGCATTAGAAGTCATAGAGATTCCTAAGTTGAGGTCTCAGAAACACTCTATGAGTTTCCTCTCCTTGATTATCATCCATGCCATAGTTAAAGACTTCCTACTCAGGGTGTCTGCTACCACGTTTGATTTGCCAGGGTGGTACTTTAGCTCAAACTCATGATTTTTGAGAAACTCCATCCACCTTCATTGCCTCATGTTTAATTCTTTCTAATCGAAAAGGTGTTTCAAGCTTTTGTGATCAAAAAATACTTCAAACTTCACTCCATAAAGGTGGTGCCTCTATATCTTCAGAGTAAATACTACCGCCGCTAACTCTAGGTCATGCGTTGGATAATTTCTTTCGTGAGTTTCAATTGCTTGGAAGCATACGTGACAATGTTCCTGCTCTGCATTAACACGTACCCTAATCCTTTCTTAGAAGCGTCACAGTAGACTTCGAATGGTCTATGAGGATTCAGCAAGTAAGTACTAGGGCTGTTGTCAACCTTTCTTTTAATTCTTGGAAACCCTGCTCACACTTAGATGTCCATTCGAATGGGACATTCTTCCTGGTTAACTTTGTTAGGGGTAGGGCTATTTGAGAGAAATTCTTTACAAATCTCCTGTAATATCTTGCCAAACCTAAGAAACTCCTGACTTCCGTGATTGTTGTTGGCCGTTCCCAGCTTAATACCGCTTCCACCTTACTGGGATCCATAGAAATTCCCCCATGGGATACCACATGGCCAAGAAATTTTACTTTTTTCATCCAAAATTCATATTTGGATAGCTTGGCATAAAGTTTCTTTTCTCTTAGAATTTGCAGAACCAGTCGCAAATGGTCTGCATACTCCTGCTTCGTTCTTGAATAAACAAGAATGTCATCCATGAATACCACCACAAATTTGTCAAGATATAGTCGGAATATCTGATTCATGTAATCCATAAATATTGCCGGTGTGTTTGTCAACCCAAAGGATGTCACAATGTATTCATAATGTCCATAACGAGTTCAAAACGCCGTCTTCGGAATATCTTCTTATCGAACCCAAATCTGGTGATATCCAGACCATAGATCAATCTTGGAAAATACAGTTGTCCCTTGTAGTTGGTCCATGAGATCATCAATCCTTGGCAACGAATACATATTCTTGATCGTCGCCTTATTCAACTGCTGAAAATCCACACACAGTCGTATGCCTCCATCTTTCTTCTTAACTAACAGAACTGGGGCTCCCCATGGTGATGCACTTGGCCTAACAAATTTTTTTCCAGGAGTTCTTCAATCTGTTTCTTAAGTTCGGTCAACTCTAAGGGTGACATTTGGTATAGCGCTATGGATATTGGTCCTACTCCCGATACCAATTCAATGGCGAACTCAATTTCCCTTTCGGGAGGAAAATCAGGAATATCTTCAGGGAACATATCAGGATATTCCTTAATAATTGGAATATTACCTAACTTTTGATCAACCTCCGCTACGTTGGTTGATAAAAGGATATACCCTTGACTTTTATCCCCACAGTGTTGTACTACGAAGGAGCTTAAATAAAGGCTTACAGGGATTACTGATTCAGAAGATGAAATAGAGGGAAGCACAATGGATTTATCAGAGCAATTTAACAGGGCCTGGTTGGCAGAGAGCTAATCCATACCCAAAATAATGTCAAATTCGGATAAGGGGAGACAAATTAAATTGACTGAAAAAGTCCGACCTCCTATCTAAAAAGGGATACTCATACAAATATGATGGGTCTTAACGAGTTCACTTGTAGGAGTAGAGACTAACAAGTCATAAAGTAATTCAGAAATAGAAAACTGCAAGGCTGACATGCAATCATGAGAGATGAAAGAGTGAGATGCACTGAATCATATAAAATAGTCAAGGTCTTACCATTTACATCACACATGTCTTGAATTAAATCTTCCGACTTGTTGACCTCCTGTGCATCCATAGTGAAAACTCTTCCTTGGCATTGTGGCTTGGGAGTCAGCTAAAGGTTTCTGGCAGGACATTCATAGATTTTGTGGCCTGGTTTGCCACATCCAAAACAGATATTTTGACCTGCCAAGCAAAGGCAGTTGCCATGATTCCTACCGCACTGACTGCAAGTCTGATTTCAAAAAAGCCTCTGAGGTTGCTTGTCTTTGATGTTCATAGGCTGAAACTTCTACTGCTGAAAGTTGGGCTTGAACCTTGGGCTTTGCAGAGCTAACCCCTTTTTAAAGTTACTGCCAGTTAACATAGCAGCAACCAATTTCTTGTTACAATCCTCCACTAGGTGGCACTTGTTCACCAAAGTAGGGAAGTCTCTGATCTCCATTGGTCCTATGGTGGTAAGGATGTCCTCTCTCAACCCACCTTCGAACTTCATGCATTTCCATGCTTCGTCAAGGTTCCTTTGATAGATGGTGGAGAATTTGCACAATTCCTCAAATTTAGCAATGTATTTCGATATGCTACTGTTCCCTTGACGGAGGTGCATGAACTCCAACTCCCTAGCATTGCGGACAGAGGCAAGGAAGTACTTCTGATAGAATGTATTTCTGAATACACCCCAAGTAATATCTGTTTGGGATCCTTCCAGTAATCGCTGTGCACCATTCTACCAAAACTCTGCATCTTCTTCTAGCATATAAGTGGCAAAGGTTACCTTTTGACGGTCTATGCAATCTAATACGGAGAAGACCTTCTCCATAGCTTTAACCTACTCGTCTGCCTTATCTAGATTAGGCTCCCCTAAAGCTAGGTGGGTTGGCCTTCCTGAACTCAGCAAATTTGAAGTATTCCAGATCCACTCTAAGGCCATTATGATTCCCTCCAAGACCTACCTCTGGCTACCTTCCTAGTTGGCCTATCATTTGTGTTGCTGTAGCTGCCTGCTCGTGTATAGCGTGCGCCATTTTTCACATTGTCTTCAGGAACTCAGTAGATTCCTCCTCGGCTAGGGAAGTCGGCAGCCTACCTTGCTTTCTAGAAGCCATCAAGTTCTGAACATGCAAAATAAGAGTAATTGAGTTGATCAGGCTCAATACTAAGTTTGGTGTGCTAGTAAATAATAGCATATGATTAGGCAATCCTCTTCATATGCATCCCATCCATATGGACAAGACTCAATGCATGATAATGAAGCATAGTCAATCCAATCCTCAGGCCTTTATTAGGACAAACCAGGCTTTGAAAGCAAAAATGTAATACCTTATCAGACAAAATAGTATGCTTCAGTCATAATATATTACTTGATAAGTTATTATGTATGACTAACTGATTTTCATTTTTCGTTCCATTCTTAATAACCCATATAGAGCTAACTATTCACTTTAATAAATTCCTATTCGATTACGGAATAAGTACTAGACAATTGATGTAGCAGGAATAAAGTAAAATAATTAAAACTACAGAATAGTTAGAATATCTGAAACCTGAGTTACATACATGGGTACATAAACATCTATTTTCAAAGTTATCAAAAGGTACATAAAATAGTATAGGGTAATAAAATGAGGCCACTAAGACAAAATAAATCGGCCTGTCACTAAAATCAAAACCCTAACTAGTCCCCATGGGACATTTCAGGTATCATCTATCTACATGTATCATCCACTAAACTATCGCCTATGGCCCAAAATGCCAACAGAGGGCCATTCTATTCATGTCCTACCATTGCACTGCACAGGCACTTTAGGTGGATTCCGAGGAAAGGAATCCATTCGCTATATCGGCTACAGCAGGAGTACAGTCCATACTCGGGGTAGAAGACGAGGAAGATGAACTCGTTGCCTCTGATGGGTCCTCCTCAGACATAGAGGCAGAGGGGATCTACTGTGATGGTGAGGCTAGCAGAGCCATGGGAACTATAGCCACTGCTAGTGCTGCTACCGCTGCTGCTGCTATTGGAGGAGGGAATGGGTGTGCCATGTGGAGAAGGATGGCTATATAAGGGACAACAAGGTCGAATAGCAGATGCATGAGTGGTACCACAAAGTCTCTTTGGAAGAAGAAGTAAAGGCAAAACTGACATCTACCTAATATGTACACGGAATCTATGAATAGGTCGAGATGGATGTGGAGCTCAGGAAACTCGATGAAAAGGACACTGGTTGCCATGTTCTCTATGATCTGAGAATGACACGGAAACATACGACAGGGTGAGAAATAAGGATTTCTCAGTAGGAATCCTAGGTGTATACATATCTTTCATCGTTGTCATTCTCAGTTGTTTCAGATTTTGATTAATTAAAAGAAAATGTTGCATCAACAAAATATTCTACTCAGTTAGTTATAGAAATCATAGTCCGAAACACAGCTTGGTTTTACTTAAGGAGATAAAGGGAATTAAACAGAGAATTAAACAACCAGTCATAAAATGAACAATGATATGTATATAACGTCCAATGGTACAATTAACACAATGCATGATAACAAAAATTAGGGATATAATAAATTATGCACTTGACCTTAACTCATATTTTTCCATACTTGGTCCCCTGGGAGTCTGTTGGCCATAAAACTCTTGGATAATAGTTCGCTTTTTAGGATCGAGCTCATTCCTATACAAGGTTGCAGGGTTTACTTTCCCCGACTTCCCCACTGATCTATTCCCCTTAACTTTATTCAGGGATTGACCCAAGTCACATGGAAATCCTTTCTTATTCTTATAAAGGTAGCATTGCTTATCTAATACTTTGACCAATGCATGCATAACTTGTAGATTCATAGTAACTGAAATCTCTGCCTAATTTTTGGCAGCATAATGGATCATGTCCGCTTCCTCGTAATAGTGCCAGACAACCAGGAAATTTTAATCAAATATCATATTCATACTAAGAGCATAACAATATCAATAGATGCAAGTTTTAAAATCTCAATTCTTAATATATTTTGGAAGCTTTTAATTCCTATTGATGTTCCCGAGTTCGACTTCCAAAATTAAATGGGGTCTGAGTTCCGACCTTATATAATTTCCGACTTCTGGGGTTATGTTCGACTTCCAAGATTGATTCTGGGTCGAGTTTTGGAATTATATGTATAAGAATTTTATGGGCTTGTGATCCCGATCTCCGACCTTAATCTACAATTGATCTTCCAAGACTTTTATGAGGGTGTTTCAAATTTCCAAATTCTGACATTAACTATACCCGATCTAATTTCTTACTCACTAAATTCCGAGTTCAATGTTAAGTTTACCCGATCTAGCTCTGTTTGCTAAGTTCCGAGTTCAACCTTAAGTATACTTCATCTAGCTCTGTTTGTTAAGTTTGAGTTCAACCTTAAGTATACCCGATCTAGTTCTGTTTGCTAAGTTCCGAGTTTTGATATTAACTCAAGTTAAATGTGTTTCATCCCAGACTACCCTATTTCTAGCCATAGTTACATTTTTTCAAGAGAAAATTCACCAAAAATAGAAATCTAGGTGAAATCATACAAAATTTATATCAATGTAAAGCTAATAGAATAAGCTTTCAAATGAAAGAAACTACATGTCATTTGAATGAGTATAATTCGAGATATAAGCCCCAAAACTTGATCTTACTGGACTACCCTGTTCTAGCTTGGATTGAACTAAAGGTGAATTCATTGATGTACTGGGGATAGCTGGCAACAAATATAACTCTAAAATTTTTATGGGATGTTCCCTCATATGTTAGCTTTCAAACAACATTAGATTCACTCAATTTGGAGTTGTGTAGGGTGAGTTATACCCTTCTTAACTCATGCTGCCTGGATGAAAGTCCTGATTTCTAAGTCAAATGTCAAAAATTCATAACTACCTCTATAATGATCCAATGACTTTATATTATATATGTATTGAAAGCCTTGAATGTCTAGTTTCATATAAAAATAGACTCATGAAATTTAAATGGCTTTAGGCAAAGGCATTCTCTCCGACATACGGGCTATCGAGAAAAAACCCTAACAGCTTCTTGAGTTTTCTCTTTTCTTCAAGTTCTTTCATACCAATTCCACTTCTAATCACAACAAACATGCAAATTCAATCATAAACCATCATCATCACTCCAAATCACATCAATATCATGAGGAAAACAAGATCCCCACATAGCTCTAAATCAATAAAAACAAGAAGAGGAGTTAGATTCCTACCTCTCCTATGTGTGATTCTTGTTAGATTTGTGGTTGGAGTTGAAGAAATCTTGTTGTGGCTTGAAAGTTAGTGGAAGAGGAAGATGATATGTGTAACATCCCCATATAACGTAATAGGAAATGATAAAAATGTCTTTGGCCAAATTTTTATTATTTACAACCTTGCCCCTGAATATTTTAGAAAATGACACTTAGGTCCCTAGATCAATAGAATTAGCAGAATAAAGTTTTAAACGAAACAAAATCACGTAACGAAAACATAGAAACCTAAACCTCGGTCGATTGAGCCACGGAGGTATCCATATGTGAAATGACATGGGATGCCCCTAGAATTATTCATAATTACGAAAATGCCATTAGCGATGAAAAACAGAAAACAGAAAGGCCATCAATTTGCAAAACGATTAATTTATACCTTTAATTAATTAATTTGATTTTAGTGGATAAGTAAAGCTAATTAGAAATTAATTAGAGATTAATTAGGAGCTAATTAAGTGTTAATTAGAGATATTAGGATTAAAAATAATTAGAATAGAAACATATAAAACTTCACAAATTTCTTCAAAACTGATTTACCGATTTAAAGGAAATCGGTAAGATTACGGTATTTTAAACTGTCGGAACCAAACCAATAGAGTGTCAACTCATTAACCCTACTTTAAGTGGCTGAGAACTCAGCCACTTAACCCCCAAAAGTGGCGCAAATAAGGCCACAAGAAAGGAGGAAGCTTGGCTGAATTTCAGCCTCTTGTACTCCAACCAATCACATTGCAAGAAGCCAACTACCATCATCATTAAATCAGATTTTTTTCCTTCTTTCTCCACCCAATTTTCAAGCTCCCTCTTCCAGCAGCCTTCCTTTCCTCTTTTCTTCACCCTCTTCATCTCATTCTTCTACTTTCAGCCTCCTTCAAGCTTCTTGCATCCAAATCCTTCACTAGAACTCAAGACTAGCTAGTTGTTACATCAAAATAAAGGTAGGGGTTTAATTCTTGTCTTGATTCTCTAAACTTGGGTGGCTGGTGGTGGTTTGTTCTCTCAGTTTTTGATGTATTGATTGAGTGATTATGATGATATATGGCTGGTTATTGGCTGTTTGTTTGGTTAAAACCGTATTGGAAGCAAGAAAGAATGAAAATAGGAAGAGCTAAAGGGCTGGAGAACCAAAAACCCTTGGCAGTCCATACGGCAGAGTGTACGGCACCGCCTACCACTGATTAAATTCAATGAAACTATTTTTATATGAAACTAGACATATAGGGCTTTCCATACATTATAATATAAGGCTTTTGGATTAGTATTAAAGAGTTATAAATTTTTGAATTTCGACTTAGGTTTTTGACTTTAATTCTGGGTAGACTGGGTTTTTCAGTGTAGAACTCACCCCATGCTACTTGAAAATGAATGAAACTAACTTTTTTTAGAAAGCTTACACATAGGAGAATGTCCCATAAAAATTTCAGAATTAGATAAGGTCCCGTTTGCCCCTAGTGATCCAAGAAAGTTGCCCCATGTCCAAACTGGGCCAAAACAAAGCAGTTTAGAAAGGTCAAATTTCGAGGTTTATAACTCGAGCCCTACTAGGGCAAATTGAATGAAACTTTTTGAAAATGAAACTTTGCCTATTAGATTTAATATGAGACCAATTTCATATGATTTGAATCAATTTTCGATTTTTAGTGGATTTTTACTTTTAGGTATCTGATTCGCCACCATCAGGCGCCAGGATAAAACCTAAATAACTTGAGCTATGCTTATCAAAATTAGATGAGACTAAAGAGGTTAGAAAATAGACACATAACACTTCAACATATCCAAAATTCAGGTCTAAATAAGCTAAAATGAATTTAGGGCATCATTTCTAAAAACCAGGCAGAATTGATATAATGAGCAGAATTGAATATAAGGGTCTAATCCGTACATGATTGATATCAATATGATATATAAGGGCTCAATCCCTACATCATTGACATTATTGTGATATGTTTGCTGCTCTACGTTGAACTTTTGCCTGATTGGTTTTACTGGTAGCTTGACACTATTGATGGGGAAGCAGACACGTTCCGTTATGCTGCCAAATTTTCGGCAGAATTATATGAAGTTATAATAGCTTGTGTTATGAAATTTTAAGTTATGAATATGAAATGCTATATGCAAGGATATATGAAAGTAAATGGTGAAGTATATGTATGAATGCATTCAGCATGCCTATGCATGATTATGTATGAGAATGAAGAAATATAAATATATAAAATGTGAATCCCTTCACCTGGAGGCAGTTATGAGATCCCTCCTTATGAAAGCAGCTAAATAAGATAAGACGTGGATCCCTTCATTTGGGCGCAGTTGCACATTGAATCCCTTCTTGTAAAGGCAGTATAAAGCTATGAGATCCTTCTACCTTAAAGGCACGTGACCAAAATGAGATCCCTCCAAGACTAGAGGCACGTGAATCCCGTTGTGGGACAGTCTGTATGACAACGATCACGAGTGGAGCTGATGAGCTCACTTGTAGATCAGACTACCCAGGGGCAGTAAAGAATAAAGATTAAAGCATATGCAAGCATTCCACTCATATGAGGCATGGTATCGACCCAGCTAATGTGAGTATAGGGGATAGGGCTTACATGAGGCATGGCATGACCCAGCTAGTGTAAGTACCGAATAAAGGATATGATGAAAGTCCCATATTTCTAAGGATCATAACATGGCGATCACGCTTTGATGGGGTATGACATGGCGATCATACTCTGGAATGTGGCATGATGATTCCACACCCTAAGGAATGTGACATGGCGATCACATCCCGATGGAGTATGACATGGCGATCATACTCTGGGACGTGGCACGATGGACCTATCCCTAAGGAGTGTGATATGGCGATCACACCCCGATGGAGTATGACATGGCGATCGTACTCTGGGATATGTGTAACAAGTAAAAAAAGGTAAAGGAAAAATATGTGTATTCTACATAAAATCCAAATACAAGTAAGGGTGTGTATAGATTTTATGTTTTCAGTATATTGGTGCTATTATAAGTTAATATGTTTCAGTTATTATTTATAGTATAATTCATGAATTGATTTTGTATTGGCTTGCCTAAATTACAAGTGTATGAATAAAATGAACTTTGCTTTGGACAGTATGTTTTCGAACTGTAAAATTAAACAGCTTATATAACATGTTCACCTTTTTCATAACAAACCGAAGCAACTGGAGATGACAACGATGACATTATGTATGATAGTGAATGAATCCTACTGAGAATTTATAATTCTCACTCCTATTTTCTGTATTATCTCCAGATAGCTCGAAAGATTTCGAAGACGGCTGAAGTTGCTGTGAAATAAGGTCCGCTCAAGCAACAGTAACAACTCTTGAGTGTGGTGCTATGACTTAAGCATAGTATTGTACTTGGGAGCGTGTTACATTAATGGTATCAGAGCAGTTCATCCTAACCGGACCTGGGATGGGCTGATTATGCTTCCAAGGAGGCATACTCTGAAAGTTTAAAAGGCCGTGCTTTAGGTCCTTACACGTCAAGGACATAGTTATCTACGCATGACAGCCTTGTTATATGTTGTAGCTTATCTGTTGCACTTGACGACGTATTGAGCTTGCTCACCTCAATATGAAGTTCGGTGTGTGCGGAGATCTACGGCATTCAGCTGGCTTTCTAGGGATAAAGGAATTTTGCGGACAAAATTCTTTTTAAAGGGGATAGTATGTAACATCCCCATATAACGTAATAGGAAATGATGAAAATGTCTTTGGGCATACTATTATTATTTACAATCTTGCCCCCGAACTTTTTAGAAAATGACACTTAGGTCCCTAGATCAATAGAATTAGCAGAATAAAGTTTTAAACGAAGTAGAATCACGCAGCGAAAACGTAGAAACCTAAACCTCGGCTGATTGAGCCATAGAGGTATCCATATGTGAAATGACATGGCATGCCCCTAGAATTACCCATAATTACGAAAATACCATTAGCCATGAAAAACAGAAAACAGAAAAGGCCATCAATTTGCAAAATGATTAATTTATACTTTAATTGATTAATTTGATTTTAGTGGATAAGTAAAGCTAATTAGAAATTAATTAGAGATTAATTAGGAGCTAATTAAGTGTTAATTAGAGATATTAGGATTAGAAATAATTAGAATATTAAGTGTTAATTAGAGATATTAGGATTAGAAATAATTAGAATATTAAGTGTTAATTAGAGATATTAGGATTAGAACTAATTAGAATAGAAATATATAAAACTTCACAAATTTCTTCAAAACCGATTTACCGATTTAAAGGAAATCGGTAAGATTACAGTATTTTAAACTGTCGGAACTAAACCAATAGAATGTCAACTCATTAACCCTACTTTAATGGCTGAGAACTCAGCCACTTAGCCTCTAAAAGTGGCGCAAATAAGGCCACAAGAAAGGAGGAAGCTTGGCTGAATTTCAGCCTCTTGTGCTCCAACCAATCACATTGCATGAAGCCAACTACCATCATCATTAAATCAGATTTTTTTTCTTCTTTCTCCACCCAATTTTCGAGCTCCCTCTTCCAGCAGCCTTCCTTTCCTCTTTTCTTCATCCGGTTCATCTCATTCTTCCACTTTCAGCCTCCTTCAAGCTTCTTGCATCCAAATCCTTTACTAGAACTCAAGACTAGCTAGATGTTACAGCAAAATAAAGGTAGGGGTTTAATTCTTGTCTTGATTCTCTGAACTTGGGTGGCTGGTAGTGGTTTGTTCTCTCAGTTTTTGATGTATTGATTGAGTGATTATGATGATATATGGCCGGTTATTGGCTGTTTGTTTGGTTAAAACCGAATTGGAAGCAAGAAAGAATGAAAATAGGAAGAGCTGAAGGGTTGGAGAATCAAAAACCCTCGGCAGTCTGTACGGCGGAGTGTACGGCTCCGCCTACCACTGATTAAATTCAATGAAACTATTTTTATATGAAACTAGACATATAGGGCTTTCCATATATTATCATATAAGGCTTTTGCATTAGTATTGAGAGAGTTATGAAATTTTGAATTTCGACCTAGGTTTTTGACTTTGATTCTGGGCAGACTAGGTTGTTCAGGGTAGAACTCGCCCCATGCTACTTGAAAATGAATGAAACTAACTTTGTTAGAAAGCTTACACATAGGAGAATATCCCATAAAAATTTCAGAATTAGATAAAGTCCCGTTTTCCCCCAGTGATCCAAGAAAATTGCCCTATGTCCAAACCAGGCCAAAATAGAGCAGTTTAGAAAGGTCAAATTTCAGGGCTTATAACTTGAGCCCTACTAAGGCAAATTGAATGAAACTTTTTGAAAATGAAACTTTGCCCCTGTTGGATTTAATATGAGACCAATTTCATATGATTTAATCAATTTTCAATTTTTAGTGGATTTTTACTTTTAGGTGTCTGATTCTAACTAGCCATTAGGCAGGTAGGGATAAAACCTAAATAACTTGAGCTATGCTTATCAAAATTAGATGGGACTAAGAGGTTAGAAAATAGACACATAACACTTCAACATATCCAAAATTCAGGTCTAAATAAGCTAAAATGAATTTAGGGCTTCATTTCTAAAAACCAGGCAGAATTGATATAATGAGCAGAATTGAATATAAGGGTCTAATCCGTACATGATTGATATTAATATGATATATAAGGGCTCAATCCCTACATCATTGACATTATTGTGATATGTTTGCTGCTCTATGTTGAACTTTTGCCTGATTGGTTATATTGGTAGCTTGACACTATTCATGGGAAAGCGGACACATTAGATTATCTTCATAATTTTCAAGTAATTATATGAAGTTATAATAGCTTGTGTTATGAAATTTTAAGTTATGAATATGAAATGTTATATGCAAGGATATATGAAAGTAAATGGCGAAGTATATGTATGAATGCATTCAGCATGCCTACGCATGATTATGTATGAGAATGAAGAAATATAAATATATAAAATGTGAATCCCTTCACCTGGAGGCAGTTATGAGATCCCTCCTTATGAAGGTAGCTAAATAAGATAAGACATGGATCCCTTCACTTGGGGGCAGTTGCACATTGAATCCCTTCCTGTGAAGGCAGTATAAAGCTATGAGATCCCTCTACCTTAGAGGCACGTGACCAAAATGAGATCCCTCCAAGACTAGAGGCAAGTGAATCCCCTTGTGGGACAGTCTGTGTGACGACAGTCACGAGTGGAGCTGACAAGCTCACTCCTTGATCAAACTACCCAAGGGTAGTAAAGAATAAAGATTAAAGCATATACAAGCATTCCACTCACATGAGGCATGGTATCGACCCAACTAGTGTGAGTATAAGGGATAGGGCTTACATGAGGCATGGCATGGCCCAGCTAGTGTAAGTACCGAATAAAGGATATGATGAAGGTCCCATATTCCTAAGGATCATGACATGGCGATCACACTCTGATGGGGCACGACATGGCGATCATACTCTGGAATGTGGCATGATGATTCCATACCCTAAGGAATGTGACATGGCGATCACATCCCGATGGAGTATGACATGGCGATCATACTCTGGGATGTGGCAGGATGGACCTATCCTTAAGGAGTGTGACATGGCAATTACACCCCGATGGAGTGTGACATGGCGATCGTACTCTGGAATATGTGTAACAAGTAAAGAAAGGTAAAGGAAAAATATGTGTATTCTGCATAAAATCCAAATACAAGTAAATGTGTGTATAGATTTTATGTTTTCAGTATATTGGTGCTATTATAAGTTAATATGTTTCAGTTATTATTCATAGTATAATTCATGAATTGATTTTGTATTGGCTTGCCTAAATTACAAGTGTATGAATAAAATGAACTTTGCTTCGGACAGTATGTTTTCAAACTATAAAAGTAAACAGCTTGTATAACATGTTCACCTTTTCCATAATAAACCGAAGCAACTGGAGATGACAACGATAACATTATTTATGACAGTGAATGAATCCTACTGAGAATTTAGAATTCTCACTCCTATTTTCCATGTTATCTCCAGATAGCTCGAAAGATTTCGAAGACGGCTGAAGTTGCTGTGAAATAAGGTCCGCTCAGGCGACAGTCACAACTCTTGAGTGTGGTGCTATGACTTAAGCATAGTACTGTACTTGGGAGCGTGTTACAATATGAGTTGAGATGAGATGAGATGATGGAGAAAAGAATGGAGAGGGGTCAGCATATAGGGACCGAAACTTGCAAGGGTAGAAAAGGAAAAATTTAAAAACTTTTAAAGCAAGTTTCATTTGATTGGTGGATTTGAGTAGGTTATTTAACTTGGTTTGGCAGCCCATATGGAGGGCTGAGATGGCACCACTTGCATGGGTAAGTTGGCTAAATCTTGGCCATCCATCCAAGGGCTCTCACAGTATAATTTCTATTGATCCAGTTTTGGCAGTTTAAATTTCCGAAATCTTACCAATTTCTCTTAATTCGGTAAACCGGTTTTAGAAAAATTCTATGAGATTTCCTATGCTCTAAATCAAATTCCATTAAGCCTAATCACTTCTAAATCACACTTAATTGGCTTTAAGTAAATGCTTAATCGAATTCTAATTAAACCCACGTATTCAATAAAAACCAAATAACTTGGTTATTTACAATAAAACCTTTTGGACGTTATAGGGAGAAGAAGGATGGGAGAGAAAGAAGAGAGAAATGGTGGAATAAGGAAGAAAGGATGAGATTTCTTCTTTAAACTCATTTAGCGGGCGCTCGGGCACTGGGACTTGGTTGCCTAGGTGCCCACTTGCCTGAAACTCAGCAAATCTTGTAGCACAGGCATTGACCTTAGGCACCTAGGCACCTAGTCCAGTTTTTTTTTTTTTTTTCCCTCTTCTTCACCTATACCTCTCAAATATCATCATATACTTATTCATATTTCTTATAAGTTAATGTCCTCATTAATTTTTACTCTCCATTAACTTTAAAACATAAATGTAAATAAGAGAATATCCCCCATATGAATCCAATAAAAATATTGAAAAAATCAAACTGCTTAAGAATCAAAATCCAACTTTTGGATTTTAGTACAAACTTCCAAAAACTTGCATTTTCTTGAACTTTAAGGTTGAAGACTGTAACATCTCCAAATTTTGTCTAAGCTAATTAGTTCAACAATCCTGGCTAATTAGAGAGGTTAACGATTAACTGAGGATTAATTGGCTAATCTCGATGAACAAAAACTTAATAAATTGAGTCAAGTCAATAATTGAATCATAACGTACTAAACGTTTTAATTAAAACCTAATTATTCGAACCTCATTAATTCATAACTTAGAAATATAATTAAGCTAATCCAATCTGATTAATTAAGTATAAGACAATTGTTCTACCTTAATTGATTGAGATAAATTAATTCTTACACCCTAATTACATAATTCATAAGAGCAATTTAACTAATCAAATTGAATTAACAACTTAGGTAATTCTAATAGCTTCGAAGATTTAAAAAATTTCTCCTAATTAATGCACCAAATTTTGGCCAAGAACAAGAGCAAAATCCAACCATCCATTTGCCTTCTCATCATGCACTCTTAGATTAAGGGTCTATGTTAGTAGTATCTCTTTAGTCAGGACAAGAGAAGTACCTTCTTCCCTTAGAATTATGCCACTTGGAGTGATCATATTCACCCAAGCCAATCCCAAGAGTGGTCATGCCTTTAACCACTTGAGAAACACTAAATGGTCTTTATCCAAGTGCCAAGACTCAAAGGAAACACAACTCCCTCTTTTATCCCAAGGTTCCCCCACTTTCTCACTTGTTGGAGGAAGCAAAATCACATCACTCTTCCCCCTCAATTTGAGCCAATCAGCCCTATCTCTCTCCCTCTCATTTCATTTTTCATTTCCTCTCTCAAGGCACAAAGCTCTGTCCTCTTTCCAAGTCTCATCCCCACCCTCTTGTTCATCCAACCCTCTTTGTTCTTCTTCCAATCTCCTTACTACGTCCTACCTCATTTCCATCACCACCCTCACATTTCCTTTAAGGACCACCATTTTTGGTCTTTGAAAAAACAAGACAACCCATACACAAGCTTCATTTCCAAGCTTTCAAGGAGGGAGGCTCTCTTCAACTTTCTCCACACTTCAAACTCTTCAAGAAGCTCTCTTTAGTAGTGACTGTAGCCCTTCTTTCTTCTATGTTTTTCAAGCTCTAGAACTCCTAAGCTCTCCATAGCTAGGTGGTTTTAGGACTTGCTCTAAAGGCCTCATGGCCATGCTTTCATTATAAGATGTTGTTTGTGATTTTTGCTCTTTTCTTGAAAAATCACTTTGGTTGTGCATTTTTTTTATATTGAACCCAACTTTTTAGAACTCAAAATATTGATTTTTACCAAGATCTCAAAGTATAAAGGTGGTTTGGAAGAGACAAGTGGTCACTTGAAGAAAAGACTTAATGTTTTTACAAAAAAACTCTTTGAAACCAAAACTGTTGAAGTTGGAAAATTCTAGCTGTATGTATGGCATGACTAATAACTCTTTAGATGTGATCTTGCTAAATTTGAGTTTAAATTCATAGAACCTTATCAAAGCTTGAAGGTTTGATGGAGTAGGTTGAAAGGAGAAGAAAAGAAGGAGGCTGGAATAAGAAGAGAGAGGGGCACAATTGTAACATCCCCATTTTACCTAAGTTAATTAGCTCGGTGTTTCCGGCTAATTAGAGAGATTAGCGATTAATTGAGAACTAATCGGCTAATCTCAAGAGCAAAAGCAAGAGCTTAGTAAATTAAGGCAAGTCAACAATTGAAGCTTAAGGCATTAAAAGTTACAATTGAAAGCCTTATTGCCCAATCCTTATTAATTCATGATTTAGAACATAAAATCAAGGTGATCTAACCTAATTAACTAAGAGCACATAAGTCTCAAAACTCAATCACATTAACCCTCACATCTTCTTATATAATTAAAGAGGAAAATCCTTCTTAATTAAAATGTGCTAATGAGTAATTTAAACCAATTGAATTAATTAGCATTTAGATAATTGTAACAATTATAAAGATACAAAAACTTCCCTTTAATTATTGTTTGAAAGTTTGGTCAAAGCAAGAGCCACATCTAACCATTCAATTGCCTTCTTATCATACACCACTAGATCAAGGGTCCATGTTAGTAGATCCCTTAAGTCATGACAAGAGTTGTACTCTCCTTAATCAAGATTGTGACACTTGGAGTGATCACAATCAGCCAATGCCAATCCTAGGATAGCTCATGCTTTTAACCATTTGACAAAAATACTACAAAGCCTTTTACCCAAGTACCAAGACTCGAAGGAAACACAACACCCCCTTTTGCCCTATGGTTTTTCCCACTCCCTAGTTTGTGTAAGAAGCAAAAATCACATCACTCTCTCCCTCATTCTTGCGCCATTCACCCTCTCTTCTCTCCCCCTCACTTCATTTTTCAATTCCTCTCTCAAGACACAAAGCTCTCTCCTCTCTCCAAGACCCATTCCTCTTCTCTTGTTCTTCCAATCTTCCTCATTCTTCTTTCAATCTCCCTACTACTTCTCACCTCATTTCCATCACCATCATCACCATCCCTTCAAGGACTACCATTTTTGGTCCTTGGAGAAACAAAACTACTCATACACAAGCCTCAATATCAAGCTCAAGGAGAAGGAGGCCATCTCCAACCACTCCATCTTCCAAGCTTCCAAGAAAAACTCATTTGGTAGTGGCTCTAATCTACTCTTTTTCATGTATTCTTCAAGCTCTAGAACTCCTAAGCTCTACATAGCTAGGTGGTTTTAGGACTTGCTTCAAGGTCTCATGACCATTTCTTGCTCTATGAGTTTTCTTGTCTTGTTGAAAAATGTTATCTTGAAATGAGAACATGTGGCTTGATGGTTTTATGTATCTTGCTTTATTTTGTGGTAAAATACTGATTTGGTGACTGAAACTTTGGATATGGCAATGAGATAAAACATAAAAATGGTGATTTAAAGTGGTATAGCAACATTCCCACAAGTTTATTATGTAAGACTTAAAAATGGGTTAATCTAGAATTCTGGCAGTCCGTAAGGCGTTTGGTATATTTATTTCTAAAAAACTCAAAATGCAATGAAACTAATTTTCTGTGAAAGTATACTCAAAGAGCTTTTCATACATATAAAATATGCGAGATTTGGCCTTAAGATGAGAGAGATATGAATTTTTAAAGTCTGCTGTTCCTGGATGGGTTTCTGTCCGGGCAGTGGGTAATAAAACATGCATAACTCAAGTTATACATAACATTTTTTGAGTGGGACCAAGCTTGTTAGAAATATAAGACATAGGAGAACATCCCCATAAAACAGTTTTGTTAGATTCTTTGTGAGGAGTTCACAGTAAATGTTAAAAGTCACTGACCCGAGATGAACTTTCAAATCTGAACAGTCAGAATAAAATATGAATAACTCAAGCTACAAAATGAATTTTTGAGTGGGGTTTCTTTTGTGTAAAAATAGACTCAGAGAAGTGTAAGCATACCAAAATTCGAAACCAAAGACTAAAAGATGAAATTATGGTGAATTTTTGAAGTTACTGCCCCACTGTAAAAGTAAAACTGGTTAGGGTAAAAGTTAAAGGTTAATGAAGAATAAGTTTTAAGACATTAATACCCTTATACTAAGTATTAGAAAACCTTCATAACTCAACTTAAAAAGTATCAAAAAGTATATTAGATAAAAGTGGCCCTACAACAATTAAAAGAGGACATCCAAGAGGTAACCTAAATTAAAAGCTTGCACCAAATTTACTAAGCTAAGCTCATAAAACTTTGCTTGAAAATATGCCTATGTTTATGTTGCAAGCATGATGTTATGATGATGATGTGATTATGATGCCATGATAATGATGATATGATGATGATGATATGATGATATGATATGATGCTGTGATACTGGTTTTCTGTTTGGCAAAATTTTGGGAAGCTTCGGTCTAGCCGTTATGCTGCCGAAATTTTGTAGAAATTGTGGACTTAGAAATATTTTGCATCATAAGTTTAATAAGAAAAGATTCAATAAAGTGTAATCCTTCAAAAGGGAAGGTGACCTAATTTTAAGTTCCCCTCACCCACGACTCACATGAGGCATGGCATGACCCAGCTAGTGTGAGTATAGGGGATAGGGCTTACATGAGGCATGGCATGACCCAGCTAGTGTAAGTACCGAAATTCTATGGTGGCGACAGCCACGGTATGAGCTCATTACCACTTATGTTTAGTGGGTGGAAAGAAAGGACTTAAGATAAGTCAAGATAAGAAAAGAAAAGAAAAGGGACTTTGGTCCAAACCCTTAAAGAGAAAAAGTTAAGAGAAGCTTATAGCACAGTCATGCATGTTTTATGTGATTATACTTATGCCCATGTACGTTATGATATAAATGATTAGAGAGTATGTTAAAATTGAATCCACTTCGGATGTTCATGTTTTCGAAAACCTAAGAACTGAACCTTATGCATGCTCACTATTTTCATTATAAAACCGAAGTGGCTGGGACGATGACGATGACACCTCCGTGTCGGGTTTGAGTCCTACTGAGAAATTTTATTTCTCACTCTAGTTACTTTTCCACATCGTCACCAGGATCCGATGGCACATCCAGTGGAGTGGAGCATGGATCCCCGACGCTGTGAGCGGATGGACGACGTGGGATGCCAGACGAAGCTATTTTGGGACTTATAGCGACCGTCACTCTGCATCTTCGTAATTTCATTTTGAGATGGGCTTTGTTATTGGAGTTTGTATTTAGTACCTAGAATTTGGATCATGGCACGTCCATGAGCTTTCTTCGATGTAATGCTGTTATATATATATATATATATATATATGTATGTATATATATATATATATATATATATATGTATGTATATAAATATTATGAACCTATGTGGAGGTAATGATTAGTTATGTGATGCAATGTATTTGTGAATTACTATTTATTTATCTTTCTCTTGTTTTATGAGAATGGGTTATGTATCTTACGCGACACGCTCTTTCTTTATCTGACTTCTCGCTTAAGGCTTTACTTTTCAAAACGCTGCAAAGCAATGACGTGTTTCAAAAAAAAAAAAAAATTTTACTGTATTTTCCACGTAATTTAATTTCAAGTGAAGTTTAGTTTTCCACGAGCATAAGTAACAACTAATAAAACACCGTAATACGACTTAAGCGTAATATGGATTTATTAGGGTGTTACAACAATCAACTGAAAGGAAAAGGAGAGGAATATGTTACTAAGGCTTTAATGAAGTAGTTGGAAACTTGGATTTTGATTAGTTGAGAGCTAGTGGCTAAATTTCAGCTAACTTTCTTCATTTTGTGGCCTTCCTTACGCCACCAATGGATGAGTAAGTGGCTGAGTATTTAGCCATTGAGTCATAGGATTTTGGGTGCATAATCCTATTGATTCGCTTCTAAAAGTTTAAAATACCGAAATCTTATCGATTTCCTTTAAATCGGTAAATCGGTAAATCAGTTTAGAAAAATTTCTATGAAATCTTCTGTGCTTCTAAGCTAATTCCCTCATGTCTAATCTCTCTAATTGCTAATTTATTGACCCTCAATAAATATTCAGTCGGATTTCATTAACCTCAATCATTCAAAAAAACCCGAACAATTGGGCGAAAAACGATAAAAATATGGTGGATGTTATGTAATAACCTTTATCATATAAGCCATGCTCAAGTCAAGGAGTTATATTTAAAGGTTGTCACTATGCTAAGAAATCTTTAAAATATGGAAAATATAATACATGGCCCTTTAACTGCACACTTTATTATTGACTAATAGTTCATAAACTTTATCGTCTTTGACACATAGAGAATAAAATAATTACAATTTAAAAGAAATTGTGACTAACATAATACATAGCATTTGCTTCCGACTAGTCGTTAGCTAGATTCAATAGTCTTTTGGTCTGGTTTGCACCCGAGACTTGCTTAGTGAATCTCCCTGTACTCCACCTCGCACTTGATTTCCAACTTGGGTGTTGGAATGTTTACAAAAAAGAAAAACAAACAAGCAGACAGTGAGAAGCTAAGGTTCTTAGTAGGTAAACTCAAACCATCACTCTTACAGTGTCATCATAAACATTCCAGCTGCTTCGGTTTATTCTAAAAATATGAACACATATACACAAATAGTGGTTCAATTTTAAGTTGAAAACACCTTTCTCGAAGCGGGCTATATTTTAACAACCACTTGCCATATCATATGACAGACATAAGAATACGAATAGTGTAATATGCTTTAACAAGAATCATAATAATACTATGACTTAACGAGATAATTGAAGATGCACATACAGATGCTTATACTTGACTGTATGCAAGTGCACTTGACTTAATTCGTATCTTTCTTTAACTTGCAACTTAACCTTGCTCTTTTGTACTTGGTCCCCCGGAGGTGAATGGCCTCTCTCACCCCTGGGTAATAGCCTGCTTTTCATGTTCGAGCTCGTACCTATATATGAGTGACGGGTTTACTTTTCCCGACCCTCACACCGGTCTATTCCCATTAAATTTGGTCGAGGGCTGGTCCAAGTCTTAGACAGCACTGCTCTAGCCCATGCTAGCTGGGTCTATGCCAGCCTCACGTGGTAGCTTAATATGTCCCTCTTACAAGTTCTTATTATCTTTTCTTTTCCATATCTTATCATGCATGTGGATGCTCTATGCATTCATGGATATATCTCATGTCTTACTTCTCATATCATATTCTAATTATGCTTGCATGCATGACGCACATGAACATGACATGTAAATATATTCAAAGCATAATCACCTATAATATAAGTTCTTATAGCTTCATAAACTTCTGCCGAAAATTCAGTAGCATAACGGATTGAGTCCGCTTCCCCACAAATAGTGCCAGACTACCAGTAAAATCATTCAACCATGCAAATCAATATGGACAGCAATTATACATTCACAATAGCATTCATCAAATTCAATACAAACATTAATAGAGTTTTTTGCTTACTTCACCCCATTCTGCTCGAATTTTGTATAATTCACCTTTAGTATAATTCAACTCATTTAAACCTAAATTTTTGATATGTCATAGCTCTATGTGTCTAGTTTCCAACCCTTTTGGTCCCATTTCATTTTGATTTGAATAACTCAAGCTATTAGTGTTTTACCTCAGACTGCCCTGTACGTAGCTAGAAATGTACCCTTATAAGTGAAAATTCACTTAAAATAGAAATCTAGGTGGACTCATAGAAATTTATATCAATTTAAGGCTAATCAAATGAAAGAATTTGCATACAATTTGTATGAGTGTAGTTTGAGATATAAGCCCCGTAACTTGACCCTACTAAACTACCTTGTTCTAGCTTGGTTTGAACATAAGGTAACTTCATTGATGTGCTGGAAAAAATTGGCAATGAATATGACTTTGAAATTTTTATGGGAGGTTCCCTTATTTGTTAGCTTTCAAACAACTACGATTTCACTTAATTTAAAGTTGTATAGGGTGAGTTACACCCTTCTCAACTTATACTACCCAGATAAGAATCTAGATTTCTAGGTGAAACTTCAAAAATTCATAACTAATTCTATACTAATCCAATGTCTTATGTTTTATATGTATGGATAGCTCTTAATGTCTAGTTTCATATAAAAAAGGATCCATCAAATTTAAATATTTGTAGGAGGAGCTATATGGATTGCCGAGGAAAAACCCAAATAGCATCTTGAACTTATGATTTCCTTAAATCAATCCATCTAATCTTCAATCCTAACTCAATCATACATCTTAAACCACCCATAATCCATCATATCCAACCAATATAAAATCAAAACAAAGGGAGAAAGGAGAGCCCTAGGTAGCCCAAAATCAGAGAAAAACAAGAGAAAAGATGAAGTTCCTACCTCCTCTAGGTGTAGTCTTGCTAGATTTGGGTTTTTGATTGAAGAAATCAAGATGATTGAAGTTCAAGCACAAGATGAGAGGGAGTAGCTAGTTGTCTTTTCCTTTCCTCCTCTTGGATGTAACATGAGGGAAGCCAAAGGGAAAATTTGATGTTAGTAAATGAGGGTGGTTGGGGAATTGATCTCATATTGGTTGATGTTTCACTTGACTCACAAATGAGCCACCAAGGCTTGAAAATTTGTGGCTGCCTTGTGCCACTTCTAGATGGGTGTGTGGCTAAATTTTCAGCCACTAAACATAGGGTTTTGGGTATACAATTCCATTGATTCGGCTCTGACAGCTTAAAATATTGAATCTTTACCGATTTCCCTCAAATCGGTAAAATATTTCTAAGTAAATTTGTGAGATTTTCTATATCTCAAGTCTAATCTTCTCAACTCTAATCTCTTTAACTAACATCTAATCAACTCCTAATTAATATTTAATTAACTCCTAATTGCCCTTACATAACTATTGAAACCAAATAAATAGATTAGCGGCATAAATTAGACATTTTCGCAAATTCAGAGCTTTTTTGTTTTTTGTTTTTTGTAACTAATGGCATTTTCATAATTTTGAGCAAGTCCAGGGGCACATCACATCATTTCACCCTCGACTGCCTCCGTGGCCCAATTGGCAAAGATTTAAACTTCTACGGTTTCGCCACATGATTTTGCTCTGTTTAAAATCCCATTCTGCTAATTCTATAGATGTGGAGACATAAAGATCATTTCATGAAAAGTTCTAGGGTTATTGTGGGAATAAGTCTTTGGGGTCAAAATATAATTTCTGAAATTTTTGGGCATCACTGCAATTAACAAAAGTTTGTAGGGGCACTTTTGTCATTTCTTAGTTTTTAACATATGGTGGTGCCATAATTTCAACGACAGTATTATAGTACCTTATAATTTTGAGTGTGAGGATCATCATGGCATAACACTGCCTGAGAAATTCTCAAACTGCCTAAGGGAAATAATTCAAAGTTTTCATTATGCTTTGCTTACAAAAGTGGGGATGTTACATGTTACATTACCACCCTCCTAAAAAAAATTTTGTCCCCAAAATTTAGTACTTAAGAATAGTTCAGGATACTCTTTCTTCATGTCTGATTCTAATTCCCATGTGTAGTATTCAGCAACATCTTTTCCCCATGCTACCTTTACTAACTGCACGATTTTGTTTCGAAGTTGCCTGTTGCTTCTATCTACGATCCGTCTCGGCGATACGTGGAAAGTCAGGTCCTCTTTTAACTGTACTGACTCAGGTTCTAAGTGGTGTGTAGGGTCAAGTTGACATCTTCTAAGTTGAGAAACATGAAAAACATCGTGAAGGTTTGACAAATGTGGAGGTAAGGCGACTCGATATGCAACTAATCCAATTCGCTTCAAGATTTGGAAGGGATCAATATAGCGAAGACTTAGCTTCTTGACCTTAATGGCTCTACTTATCCCTATTGTAGCCATAACCTTCAGAAATACATGGTCTCCTTATTGAAATTCTAATGGTTTCCTCCTGGTATCCACGTAACTCTTCTGATGAATTTGAGCAGCAAGCATCTTACTTTGAATTTTCTTGATCTGCTCAGTGGTTTATCCAACTAAATCAGGCCCCAATAGACTTGATTCTCCTGTTTCATACCACCAAAGTGGAGATTAACACTTCCGCCCATACAACACTTCGTAAGGAGCCATGCCGATGCTAGCGCGATAGCTATTGTTGTATGCAAATTCGGCTAGCGATAAGTATCGATCCCAACTCCCACGTTGCTCCATTATTTAAGCTTGTAGCATATCTTCTAAGGTTTGAATTGTCCTTTCCATTTGACCGTCCATTTGTGGGTGATATGCAGCGCTCAGGCACAACTTAGTACCAAATGCTTTTTGTAAGGCTCCCCAGAACCATGAAGTGAATCATGGGTCTCGATCAGAGATAATGGTTGAAGGGGTCCCATGTAGCCTTATAATTTATTGGATATACAATTGCGCTGATTTTTCCAACTGATAATTTGCTCGAATGGGTAGAAAGTGAGCAAATTTGGTTTATCTATCCATGATGACCCATATGGTATCATATCCTATCGGCATTCTTGCTAATCCCGTTACAAAATCCATGGAGATACTTTCCCACTTCCATTTAGGGATTTCCTGAGGTTGTAACATCTCGGGGGGTTTTTGATGTTTTGCTTTCACCTTCTAATAAACCAAGCACTTGTTCACAAGGCTTGCCAGTTCTGGCTTCATGCCTGGCCACCAAAACATTTTCTTGAGGTCTTGATACATTTTAGTAATGCCGGGATGTACAGTGAATTCACCTTTATGTGCTTCCTCTAAGATTCTTCTTCAAAGATCATTTCCCTTGAACACACATACCCTGTCATGATACTACCATATACCTTCTTTATCTTGAGCAAAACCCGTTAATTTTCCTGATTGCACGAGATTGATTGTATGTTGAAAACTGATATCCTGCTGTTGTGCTGAATCTGTTCCTTAAAGCTACTGGCTAACTTAATTTGATGTAACTGAATGGTCTTGGGAGTTGTAAGGATTCCCAAATTAAGATCTCGGAAGCTCTCAATAAGCTCTATCTCTTTAATCATCATCCAGGCTGCAGTTAGAGATTTCCTGCTCAAAGCATTTGTCACAATATATGCCTTGCCTAGATGGTATTTCAATTCAAATTTGTAGTCCTTAAGAAGTTCCACCCATCTCCATTGCCTCATATTTAATTCCTTCTGATCAAAGAGGTACTTTAAATTCTTATGATCAGAAAAGACCTCGAACTTCACACCATAAAGGTGATGTCTCCATATCTTCAAGGCAAATACTACTATAGCTAATTCGAGATCATGTGTGGGATAATTCTTTTCATGTGGCTTTAATTATCTAGAGGCATATGCGACCATATTTCCGGTTTGCATCAACACGCATCCTAATCCTTGTTTGGAAGCATCACAATAGACCTCAAATGGCCCACGAGGGTCTGGCAAGGCTAACACTAGTGTCGTGGTTAACCTTCTTTTCAAGTCTTGAAAACTCTGTTTGCACTCCAGTGTCCATTCAAATGGAACATTCTTCTTGGTTAGCTTGGTCAAAGGCAAGGCTACTCAGGAAAAATCCTTAACAAATCGCCTATAATATCCAGCTAAGCCCAGAAAACTCCTAACTTCAGTGACTGTGGTCAGCCTCTCCCAATTTAGTACTGCTTTTACTTTGCTGGGGTCTATGTAGATCCCCCATAGGATACCATATGGCCAAGAAACTTTACTCCTTTCATCCAAAATTCATATTTGGATAACTTAGCATAGAGTTTCTTTTCTCTTCAAATTTGCAGAACCAGCAGCAAGTGTTCCACATGGTCCCACTTCATCTGCGAATAAACAAGTATGTTGTTGATGAAAATCACAACAAACTTGTCCAGATATTGGCAGAATATCCGATTCATATAATCCATGAATACTGCTAGTGCGTTTGTCAGTCCAAACGACATCATGGTATACTTGTAGTGCCCGTAACGAGTTTGAAAGGCTGTCTTAGGGATATCTTGTTCCCAAACTCGAATTTGCTGATATCTAGAATGCAAGTCAATCTTAGAAAATACCGTTGTGCCCTTAGTTGGTCCATGAGATCATCAATCCTTGGCAATGGATATTTATTCTTAATTGTTACTTTATTCAACTGTCGATAGTCCACGCATAGGCACGTGCTCCTATCTTTCTTTTTGACCAATAAAACTGGAGCTCCCCATGGTGATGCAGTTAGCCGTATGAATCCTTTTTTCAAAAGCTCTTCAATTTGTTTCTTTGGCTCTGTCAGCTCTAGAGGTGACATTCGATACGGAGCTATAGATATTGGTCTCGCACTTGTAGCTAACTCGATGGCGAACTCAATTTCTCTCTTAGGAGGGAATTCAGGAATATCTTCTTGGAAAACATTGGGATATTCCTTAACAACTGGGATCTCCTCTGATTTGTGTTCAACTTCTATCACATTAGCTGACAGGAGAATGTATCCTTGACTCTTCAACCCACTACAGTTTACTAATGAAGAGTTCAGATAAAAGTATGTTAAGGCTTGGGGTTCAAAAAATGAGACAGAGGAGAATACCACCGTCTTATCGGAACAATTGAGCATGACCTGATTGGCGGAAAGCCAATCCATGCCCAAAATTATATCAAGTCCAGACAGAGGGAGACAAATCAAATCAGCTGCAAAGGTTCTACTCGCAATTTTAAGAGGAACATTGATGCAAATTTGACTAGTTTTAACAGGATCATTGGTAGGAGTAGAAACCAGTAGATCATAAGGCAATTTGGAAATTGGTAATTACAAAATAGCCACACGATCATGAGAAATAAATGAATATGAGGCACCCAAAACATAGAGTACATTTAAAGTCTCACCGTCTACTTCACAGGTACCTTGAATTAGTCTTTCAAACTTTCCAGCTTCTTCTGCATTCATTGTAAGAACCCGTCCTTGACATTGAGGTCTAAACTTTTGTAGTGGATTCCTAGTTAGGCACTCATAAATTTTGTGGCCCAGTTTGCCATACCCATAGCAGACATTCTGGCCTACCAAACATGGCTGATCACCATGATTCCTACCGCATTTCATGCAAGTCGGATTCAGAAAAGGCCTTTGGGGCTGCTTGCCTTTATTGCCCACCGGTGGGAATTTTCTCTACCGTTGAAAGTTGGGCTTGAATCTTTGACCCTGTGGTGCCAACCCCTTCTTGAAGTTACCACTAGACCCCTTAGCAGCGGTAGCCAGTTTCAAGTTACAATCTTCCACAAGTCAACATTTATTCACCAGTGTGGGAAATCTCTAATCTCCATTGGCCCGACCGTTGCAAGAATATCTTCTCATAATCCTCCCTCAAATTTGACGTAGTTCCAAGCTTCATCAGGGTTCCTCTAGTAAATTGTAGAAAACTTACACAATTGTTCAAACCTGGCAATATATTTGGATATCGTTCAGTTTCCTTGACGAAGCTGCATAAATTCTAGTTCCTTATCATTTCGAATTGAGGCAAGAAAGTACTTTTGGTACAAAACATCTCTAAACACTATCCAGGTGACTGCTGTCTGAGATTCTTCGAATAGTCTTCGTATGCTGTTCCACCAAAACTCTGCATTTGCTTCAAGCATATAGGTGGCGAAAGTCACCTTCTGATGATCCAAACAATCCAAGATAGAGAATGTAACGTCCGAAAACTTTTATCATTAATAACCGAGTTATTTGGTTTTTATCGAATAATTGAGTTGAATCAAAATTCAATTAATCATTTACTTAAAGCCAATTAAGTGTGATTTGGAAGGATTAAGCTTGATTGAATTAGATTAAGAACATAGGAAATCTCACAGAATTTTTTTAAAACCGGTTTACGGATTTAAGAGAAATCGGTAAGATTTTGGCATTTTAAACTGTCAGAACCGAACCAATAGAACTTGTATTATGAGTGCCCTAGAATGAATGGCTAGAATTTAGCCAAAGCACCCCTATATATGGTGCCACTTTCAGCCAAAGATGGCAGCCACAAAATCAAATTGAAACTCCAATACACATCCACCAATCACAAGAATCCTTGCTTCACAAGTTTGTGTTCAATTCCTTCGTTGCCCTTGAAATTTTCGGCCAACATAAGGAGCTGACTCCCCTTCATTTCTCTTCCATTCACACTCGTCTCTACTCCATCTTCAACCTCTCTTCAAGTTTCATCAAGGTTCTCATCAATCTAAGACACCAAATCACCAAGAATTCAAGTAGACAAGGTAGGAATCCTACTTCTCTTCTTACTTTCCTTGGTTTGGGGCTGCATTGGGTCTTGTGTACCTTGTGATACTGATGTTATTTGGAGTGATGATGATGGTTTACGGTTGATTTTGCATGTATGTTGTGATTAGAATTGGAATTGGTATGAAAGAACTTGAAGAATAGAGAAAACTCAGGAAGCTGTTAGGGTTTTTTCTTAGCTGTTTGTACGGTAGAGTGTACAACTCCACCTATAGCCATTTAAATTTGATGAATTTATTTTTATATGAAACTATACATTTTGGGATTTCCATACATATAAAATATAAGGCCATTGGATTAGTATAGAATTAGTTATGAATTTTTGAAGTTTGACCTAGAAATCTAAATCCTCATCTGGGCAGTATGAGTTGAGAAGGCCGTAACTCATCCTACACAAATCTAAATTGAGTGAAACTAATGTTTTTTGAAAGCTAACACATAAAGGAACATCCCATAAAAATTTCAGTCTCAGATTCATTGCCAATTATTCCCAGCATATCAATGAATTTACCTTAAGTTCAAACTGGGCTAGAATAGGGGAGTCCAGTAGGGTTAAGTTGCGGGACTTATCTCTCAAAATATACTCATGCAAATGATATGAAACTTGTTTCATTTGTGAACATTTTCCTATTATCTTTAATTTGATATAAATTTAGTGTGATCACTTAGATTTTTATTTTTAATGAATTTTTTCTTACAAGGGTGCAATTCTAGCTAAGAACAGGGCAGTTTGAGGTAAAGTGCTAATAACTTGAGTTATACAAATCAAAACGAGATGGGACTAAAAGGGTTGGAAACTAGACACATAGAGCTATCACATATCCAAAATTCAGGTTTAAGTGAGTTAAATTGAACTCAGGGTGGATTATATCAAAATCAGGCAGAATAGGAGAAAGTAAACAGAAAAACCTATTGATGTTTGGATTGAATTTGATGAATGATGTTATGTTATATATATATATATATATATATATATATATATATATATATATATATATATATATATATATATATATATATATATATATATATATATATATATTTGAATTGCAAGTTTGAATAATTGTATTGGTTACCTTGCACTATTCATGGAAAAGTGGACTCGATCCATTATATTGTCAAAATTTCGGCAAGAAACTTATATGTTGTATGAATTACAATGGCATGAACACATGATGATTGAAAGAATAAAGTTATTTGTGCATGTAATTCATGAATATTACAAAGGATTCGATATGACTTGTGCTAACCCCTTGAAAAAGTTTAAGGGGGAATAGATCAGCGAGAAGGTATGGTAAAGTAAACTCGGCAATCTTGTATAGGAACGAGCTAGATCCTAAAAAGCGGACTATTACTCAGGAGTAAATGGCCAATAACTCCCAGGGGACCAAGGATGGAAAATAAGTTTTAAGAGGCGAAAGCCTTCAAAGAAAAAATGCATTTCCCAATTGCACATTTATAAGCACTGTATGATAATTCTTAATTGATTGTCATAGTTATCTATTTATTTCTCACGATATATTACTATTTATTTATGATTATTGTCTTAGTTGTATTAGTATATCTGTTAACTAAACTTTCTATTGTTCCAACTTAAAATTTAATTTGTTTCGATGTATGTTTCTATAGTAAGAAATTTAAGTTGAATATTACCATTATGTCGTATTATTTAACATTTACGGAAAAATCGAAACAACTGAGAATGACAATGATGATATATATATATATAGATTTAGGATCCCTACTGAAAAATCTTTATTTCTCACTCTACTATATGTTTCCACGTCATTCTCAGATTGTGGAGAACGCGGCAACCAGCGTTCTGTTCATCGAGTTTCTTGAGCTCTATATTCATCTCGATCCATTCTTAGACTTTGTGTATATATCCGGTAGATGTCAATTTCGCCTTTATTTTTTCTTCCAGGGAGATTTTGCTGTACCAGTCATGCATCTGCTCTTCGACCCTACCGTCCCTTATATTGCCATCCCTCTTCACATGACCCATCCCTTTCCACCTTCACCACCACCACCACCACCACCAGGGGCAACACCAGCCATGGCTCCACCAGTCTCACCACCACAGCAGATGCCCTCGATCTCGATATCTGAGGAGGATCCATCTGAGGCAGAGAGTTCATCTTCCTCATCCTTTGCTCTGAACGTGGACTATACTCCTACTGACGTCGGCATGGCGAACAGATTTCTTTTCTCGAACTCCACCTAGAGTGCTTGTGCAGCACATTAGTAGGATATGTATAGAATGACCCTCTTTTGGCAGTATTGGGCCATAGGCAATAGTTTAGTGTATGCTGTATGTGGATGGGTAGCACATGAAATGTCCCGTAGGGACCAAATAGGGTTTTGATTGTAATGACAGGCCGGTGTTATTTTTGTTTTAGCGACCTCATTGTTATACCCTATACCAGATATGTACTTTGATAAACTTGCAAAAATGACATCTATTGTGCATATATATATGTGATGCAATCAGATAGTTCCGTTTATTTTGCATATTCTCCTTATTTATTGATTTATTATTTCTGATACAAAACTCCCGACAAATTAAATGGTTTATTAAACAATTAACATTTTAGGTATAATTATTATTGAATCAGAGTGTGACGTAACCAGGTAACCTCATTTAATAACTTATCAGGTAATATATTATGACTTAAGCATAGTATTTTGTCCAGTAAGGTGTTACAGAGAAAATCTTCTCCATAGCCTTGATCCATTCATCGACCTTATCTGGGTCATATGCTCCTCGAAAGCTGGGCGGGTTTGCCTTCCTGAACTCAGCAAATTTAAAGCAGTCCAGGTCAGCTCCTGGGCCATGTGGATTTCCTCTACAGCTTGCCTCAGGTTGCCTGCCTAATTCATCCATCATCTGGTGAGCTGCCGCAGCCTGTTCTCCCATCGCATGAGCTATCTCTCGTATTGTGTCCATGAAGTCAGCCGGGTCCTCTTGAATAGTTTCTGTGCGTGTCCTACCTCACCTTCCGGAAGCCATTAAGTTCTAAGCACACAAAACAAAAGTTATTAAGTTGATCAGGCTTAATACTAAGTCTAATATGCTAGTAAATAACAACTCACACAGTCAGGGACCTCATACATATGCACATCTATATCTCAACTGTACAGGCAGGATCTAGTGCATGTTATCATCTAAAAATACAGAATATGCGCAAGTATAGTCAGTCCAATCCTCAGGCCTTGGCTAGGACGAACTGCTCTGATACCAAAAATGTAACACCCTACGAATTCAATGTTATGCTTAAGTCATAGCATGAAATTGAGTAAAATTACATTACCATGGTAGTACACTGTTTACTATTTATTTATTATATCATATCATCTTTTTCTCATATATATATATATATATATATATATATATATATATATATATATATCGGAAGCCAACGCTTCAATTAATATACAAGTTCAAAAGAGGATAGATAAGTGGGGCCGGTGTGCCAAAAGACATAAGGCCCATGTCGGTGAAAACAGTCCTACAAGTTTCTCAGAGGACATTTCAAACTAACTGATGTACATATGGCTAAGGCTATGGTCTAATGCTATACACTGCCAAAAGAGGGCCATACTGTACAATGTAACCTGCAGTCAGGACCTACTTGTAACACCCTAATAAACCCATACTACGCTTAAGTCATATTACGGCATTTTATTAGTTGTTACTTATGCTCATGGAAAACTAAACTTCACTTGAAATTAAATTACGCGGAAAATATAGTAAGATTTTTTTTTTTTTTGAAATAAGTCGTCGCTTTGCAGTGTTTTGGAAAGTAAAGCCTTGAGCAAGAAGATAGATAAAGAAAGAGCATGTCGCATAAGATACATACCCCTATAACATAAAACAAGAGAAAGGTAAATAAATAGTAATTCACAAATACATTGCATTACATAACTAATCATTACATCCATATGAATATATATATATATATATATATATATATATATATATATATATATATATATATATAACATTACATCGAAGGAGACTCATGAATGTGCCATGACCCAAATACGAAACACAAACTTAAATTGATATCATTCATCACAAAAAGGAATGTATGAAGATGCAGAGCTACGGCAACTTCAAGCCCAAATCAGCATTGTCTGGCATCCCACGTTATACTTCCGCTCACAGTGTGGGGGATCCATGCTCCAGTCCACTGGGAATGCCATCGAGATCTGGTGATGATACGAAAGAATAACTAGGGTGAGAAATAAAATTTCTCAACAGGACTCAAACCCAACACAGAGGTGTCATCGTCATCATCCCATCCACTTCGGTTTTATTAATGAAAATAGTGAGCATTCATAAGGTTCAGTTCTTAGGTTTTCGAAAACGTGAATATCCGAAGTGGATTCAATTTTTAACATACTCTCTAATCATTTATATCATAACATACATGGACATAAGTATAATCACATAAAACATGCATGACTGCGCTATAAGCTTCTCTTAACTTCTTCTCTTCAAGGGCTTGGACCGAAGTCCCTTTCTTTTCTTTACTTTACTTTATCTTGAGTCTTTTTCTTTCCACCCACTAAACATAAGTGGTAATGAGCTCATACCGTGGCCGTCGCCACCATAAAATTTCGGTACTTACACTAGCTGGGTCATGCCATGCCTCATGTGAGTCGTGGGTGAGGGGAGCTTACTTTGGGTCACCTTCCTTTTTGAAAGATCACACCCTTGGTTTACTTTCTTTTTATTAAGGCTTATGATGCAAAATTATTCTAATTCTTTTCCACATTTAGGCGTTACGTATCGCCGTCTCCAAATGTGATTCCTTTAATATATATCATTAACATATCATATTCATATCATCATCATATCATCATCATCATATCACTATCATAATCATCATGTCATATGATCGTTATCATTATCATACCATCATCATCATGATCATCATCATATCATTGTCATCATATTGACACATAGAGGCATACATATCACACAAAGTCTTATGAGCTTAGCTTAGTAAATTTGGTGCAAGCTTTTAATTGAGGTAACCTCTTGTGTAAACTTTTTTATTAGGCCTAGAGCCAATTTCATCCATTATCCTTTTTGAAACTTTTAAGTTGAATCATGAAGGTTTTCCAATACTTAATGTAAGGGTCTTACCATATGATGAAAAAAAGTAAAATGTCTCGAGAAGAAAATGGTCCTATTTGACCGCTATACATTGCTAACATTAGGAAATGGAATAATCGGGATTCTCGAGTAACCGGTTGAGCCGCTAAAGTAACTATAGTGGTAATAAATCCCGTCAGTAAAATAGGTCCTATAGAGAGTCCATCTATCTCGAATCTGCAACAAAAATCAAAAAAATTGATCCATTTATAATTTTTCGTCAATTGGATTAATGGATCATCCAATTGGAAATGATAACAAAATGCATAGGTTGTTAGAAGGAGATCGATTAAGCATATACAAATCGTATACCACTTAATTACCTTATTCCCTTAATGAGGAAATAAGAAGATTAAGGAATCCCCGGCTATTGGCAAAAGTACAACTATTGTTAACCAAGGAAAATAATTCGTGAAAAAAATAAGATAAACTTGGACCAAAAAAACCCGCGCTCAAAATAAAATAATAATATTATATTTTTCTATTTTGAGCGCGGGTTTTTGCCAGTAAAAAAACGTATTCTCGTGGTGTTTTTTGAAAGGTATCAATAGAGCACATGTTTGGGTTCGGCCTTAATGGAAAAAGAGAAACGGAGCACCTAACAACGTATCTTCACAGACCAAGAACTACGAGATCGCCCCTTTCATTCTAGGGTGACGGGGGGATCGTACCATTCGAGCCTTTTTTTCATGCTTTTCCTGGGGGTCTGGAGAAAATTGCAATCAATAGGATTTTCCTAATCCTCCCTTCCCGAAAGGAAGAGCGTGAAATTCTTTTTCCTTTCCGCAGGGACCAAGAGATTGGATCTAGCTGTAAGAAGAATAGAATGCTTGGCTGATAAATAACTCACTTCTTGATCTTCAACCCCCTCAATCACTACGAACGCCCCCGATCAGTGCAATGGGCTGTGTCTATTTATCTATCTCTTGATTCGAAATGGGAGCAGGTTTGAAAAAGGATCTTAGAGTGTCTAGGGTGGGGCCAGGAGGGTCTCTTAATGGCTTCTTTTTTCTTCTCATCGGAGTTATTTCACAAAGATTTGCCATGGTAAGGAAGAAGGGGGAACAAGCACACTTGGATAGCGTAGTACAGTGAATAGTTGTATGCTGCATTCGGGAAAGATGAATCGCTCCTGAAAAGGAATCTATTGATTCTCTTCCAATTGGTTGGACTGTAGGTGCAATGATTTACTCCATGGGCGAGTTTTCTGGTTAAAGTCTAGGATGGCCCAGCTGCGCCAAGGAAAAGAATAGAAGACTGACTCCTTCATGCATGCTCCACTTGGCTCGGGGGGATATAGCTCAATTGGTAGAGCTCCGCTCTTGCAATTGGGTCATTGCGATTACGGGTTGGATGTCTAATTGTCCAGGCTATAATGATAGTTTCTTGTACCTGAACTGGTGGCTCACTTTTTCTAAGTAATGGGAAAAAGGACCGAAACATGCCACTGAAAGACTCTACTGAGACAAAGATGGGCTGTCAAGAATGTAGAGGAGGTAGGATGGGTAGTTGGTCAGATCTAGTATGGATCGTACACGATGGTAGTTAGAGTCGGCGGCTCTCCCAGGGTTTCTTCATCTAGGATCCTGGGGAAGAGGATCAAGTTGGCCCTTGCGAGCAGCTTGATGCACTATCTCCTTTCAACCCTTTGAGCGAAATGCGGCAAAAGGAAAGAAAATCCATGGACTGACTCCATCATCTCCACTTTGTAGGAACTACAAGATCACCCCAAGGATGCCTTCGGCATCCAGGGGTCGCGGACTGACCATAGAAACCTGTTCAAAAAGTGGAACGCATTAGCTATTCGCTCTCAGGTTGCACAGTAAGGGTCAGAGAAGGGCAATCACTCATTCTTAAAACCAGCATTCTTAAGACCAAAGAGTCGGGCGGAAAGGGGCGGAAAGCTCTCTGTTCCCAGTTCTCCTGTAGCTGGATCCTTCGGAACCACAAGAATCCTTAGTTAGAATGGGATTCCAATTTAGCATCTTTTGAGATTTTGAGAAGAGTTGCTCCTTGGAGAGCATAGTACGATGAAAGTATGATGTCTTAAAGCTTATTTCTCATTAACCTTTAAAACTTAACCATAGCTAGTTTTACTTTTAAAGTGGGGCAGTAACTTCAAAAATTCACCATAATTTCATCTTTTACTCTTTTACTTCTACTTTTGGTATGATTATACTTCTCTGAGTTTATTTTAAATAAAACAAAACCCTACTCAAAAATTCATTTTGTAACTTGAGATATGCACTTTTTATTTTGACTGCTCAAGTTTTAAGTTTATTCTCGGTACAGTGGCTTTTAAACATTACTACGAGCTCCTCACAAGAAATCTACCAAAGCTATCTTATGGGAATGTTCCTCTATGTCTTAGATTTCTAAAAAACTTAGTCTCACTCAAAAATGTTCTATATAACTTGAGTTATTAAGATTTTATTACATACTGCTCGAACAGAAACACATTTGAGGACAACACACTTTGAAAATTCATATCTCTCTCGTTTTACGACCAAATTTCACGTATTTTATGTATAAAAAGTTGTATGAGTCTATTTTCATTTAAAATTAGTTTTGTTGCATTTGGAGTTATATTGAGAGAGTTATTAGTCATGCCATACAGACTGCCAAAATTTTCTAGTTTCCACGATTTTGGTTTCAAGGAGTTTTCTTGTAAAAACATTAAGTCTTTTCTTCAAGTGACCACTTTACATCTCCAAACCACTTTTATACTTTGAGATCTTGGTAAAAATCAATATTTTGAGTTCTAAAAATTTTGGTTCAAAATAAGAATAAATGAACAACAAGTCATTTTCCAAGAAAAGAGCAAAAATCACAAACAACCTCATATAATGAAAGCATGGCCATGAGGCCTTTAGAGCAAGTCCTAAAACCACCTAGCTATGGAGAGCTTAGGAGTTCTAGAGCTTGAAAAACATAGAAGAAAGAAGGGTTAGAGTCACTACCACAAGGATTATCTTGAAAGCTTGTAGAATGGAAATGGTTGGAGATGAACTTCCTCCTCCTTGAGCTTGATAATGGGGCTAAGTGAGTATTTGTTTTGCTTCCTCAAGTACCAAAGAGGACGGTCCTTGAAGGGCTTGTGATGGTGATGAAACGAAAGAGAGTTGGATGAGGTGAGAAAGAGAGAAGAAGAACAAGAAAGGTTGAAAAAACAAAAGAGCTAGGATGAAGTTTAGAGAAAGGTGGGAGCTTGGGCTTGTAGTGAGAGGATAAAAATCACAAATGAGGGAGTGGGGGAGGGCTGTTTTGGCTCAAGAAATAGGGGAGAGGGCTGATGTGTTTTGCTTCTCTAACAAGCAAGAGGAAATAGGTGAGTTTAACTTCTTTTTCAAGCAAGAAAGCTAGGAACCTTGGGGTAAAAGGGTGGGTTGTGTTTCCTTTGAGTCTAGGTATTTGGGTAAAGACCATTTAGTGTTTTCTCAAATGGTTAAAGGCATGACCACTCTTGGGATTAGCTTGGGTAAATATGATCACTCCAAGTGGCATAATCCTAAGGGAGGAAGGTACTTTTCTTCTCTAGACTAAAGAGATACTACTAACATAGACCCTTGATCCAAGAGTGCATGATGAGAAGGCAAATGGATGGTTGGATTTTGCTCTTATCCTTGGCCGAAATTTCATGCATCAATTAGGAGAAATTTTTAAATCTTCAAAGCTATTAGAATTACCTAAGTTGTTAATTCAATTTGATTAGTTAAATTACGCTTTAACCGATTTCGGTTAATTATACTTTTAAAATGTTTTTCTCTAAAAGAATTGCTCTTATGAATTATGTAATTAGAGTGTAAGAATTAATCTATCTCAATCGACTAAGGTAGAACAATTGTCTTATACTAAATTAATAAGATTGGATTAGCTTAATTATATTTCTAAGTTATGAATTAATGAGGTTCGGATAATTAGGTTTTAATTAAAACATTTAGTACATTATGATTTAATTATTGACTTGACTCAATTTACTAAGCTTTTGCTCATCAAGATTAGCCGATTAGTCCTCAGTTAATCGTTAACCTCTCTAATTAGCCAGGATCACTGAGTTAATTAGCTTAGACAAAAATTGGGGATGTTACACTACTTGGTCATGTAGCCGTTGGCCATACCAGGCCTGGCTGAAGAGTAGTCAACACTAGGTCCCAAAGAGGAGGATGATGAGCCGATAATCTCAGAAGGATCGCTCTCAGGACTGAGCAGAATATCTGGAACCACCTGCAGAGGTGACTCTGGTGGAGGGCCGATAGAAGCTGTAGGTGCTGCTGGTGGAGCAGGGTGTGCTACATGCAATGTGTAACATCCTCCTCTATATAGTACTATGCTTAAGTCATAGTACCACACTCAGGAGTAGTTACTGTTACCTGAGCGGACCTTATCTAATAACAACTTCAGCCATCTTGCAACTTTTTGAACTATATGGATATAACACGGAAATAGGAGTGAGAATTTTAAATTCTCAATAGCATTCTTTAACTATTATTCATAATGTCACCATTGTCGTCTCCAGTTGCTTCGGTTTATTATGAAAAAGGTGAACATGTTATACAAACTATTTGGTTTTTAGTTTGAAAATATATTGTCTGAAGCAAGGTTCATTTTATTCATACACTTGTTATTTGGATAAGCCAATACAGGATCAATTCATGAATTACACTATGAATAACAACTGAAACGTATTAAAATATAATAGTACTAATATACTGAAAACATAAAATCTGCACACGCCTTTACTTGTACTTGAATTTATGTAGACACACATAATTTTCTTTTCCTCCTTTATCTTCCTTTACTTGTCACACATATTCCAGAGTACGATCGCCATATCATACTTCATTGGGGTGTGATCACCATGTCACACTCCTTAGGAATATATTTATCCTGCTATGTCTTAGAATATGATCACCATGTTATACTCCATCGGGATGTGATCACCATGTCATATTCCTTAGGGTGTGGGATTATTATGCCATATTCCAGTGTATGATTCATGTCATACCCCATCAGAGCATGATCACCATGTCACGTTCCTTAGGAATGGACTCATCATCATAGAATCTTTATATGCCACATTCCAGAGTATGATCGCCATGTCATACCCCATCAGAGCGTGACGCCATGTCACGTTCCTTAGGAATATGGACTCATCATCATAGAATCTTTATATGCCACATTCCAGAGTATGATTGCCATGTCATACTCTATCAGAGCGTAATCGCCATGTCACGTTCCTTAGGAATATAGAACCTTCATCATATCTTTTAACTGCCTTCACAAGGAGGGACCCAATTAACTACCTCTAAGTGAAGGGATCCACATTTAATATATTCATATCCTTTCATTCTCATACATAATCATGTATAGACATTCTGAATGCACTCATACATATGCTTCATCATTTACTTTCATATATCCTTGCATCTAGAATTTCATATTCATAACTTAAATCTTCATAACACAAGCTATTATAACTTCACATGATTCTGCTGAAAATTTAGCAGCATAACGGAACGTGTCCACTTCCTCATGAATAGTGCCAAACAACCAAGAAATTTTAATCAAACAGCAAACCCAATATAGAACATCATATCTCCATTAGTTGTCACACACAACAAAGTCTTATGAGCAAAGCTTAGGTAGTTAGGTGCAAGCTTTAAAATCTTAAGTCTTAATCTACCTTGCAAGCTTTTAACTTTTATAGATGTTTTCGAGTTCGAGCTTAGGACCGACTTTTGAGATTACATTGGTTCCGAGTTTCGAGATTATATAAGTCCCAACCTCTGAGGTTGTGCTTGATCTCCGAAATTAATTCTAGATCGAGTTCAAAGGTTATATAAGTCCCAACCTCTGGTGTTATGTTTGATCTCCGAGATTGATTCTGTATCGAGTTCCAAGGTTATATGCTTACTAAGATACTGAGTTTAGGAATTACGGGTATAAAAGTGTTAAAGCATCCTAGTTCTCAACTTTTGAGATTGTTTTATATGCTGTGAAATTCCGATTTCCGACACTAACTATACCTGATCTAGTTTTCTATTCACTAAGTTCCAATTCAACATTAAGTATGCCCAACTTAGCTCATTGTTTGTCAAGTTCCGAGTTCCGAGTTCCGAGTTCCGATATTAACTCAAGTTGATTGCGTTTTATTCCAGACTACTCTATATCTAGCCAGTCTTATAAGAGAAAACTCACCAAAAATAGAAATTTGGGTGAAATCATGCAAGTTTTATATTAATGAAAGCTAACAAAGCAAGCTTTCAAGTGAAAAAGTTGCATATCATTTGAATAAGTATAACTCGAGATATAAGCCCCAAAACTTGACTTTCCTGAACTGCCATATTTTGACCTGGTTTGGACATAGGGCAACTTCTTCGAACCACTGGGAGCAAACGGGATCAAATCTCACTCTAAAATTTTCATGGGATGTTCTCCTATATGTAAGCTTTCTAACAAAGTTAATTTCATTCAATTCCAATTCATACAAGGCAACTTTTGCCCTGAAGAACCTAGTCTGCCTAAAATTAAACTCAAAAACCTAGGTCAAATTTCCAAAATTCATATCTCTCTCAATACTAATCCAATGGCCTTGTATTATATATGTATGGAAAGCCCTAAATGTATACTTTCATTTAAAAATAGTTTGATTGATTTTCAATGGTTGTAGGCTGAGCCGTACACTCCGCCGTATAGATTGCCGAGGGATTTTTGTTTTCTAGCCCTCACATCTTCCTATTTTCACCTTTTCTTACTTCTTAATCGACTTTAACATCAAAAGCAACCAACAAATCGGCCAAAGATCATCATATTCATTCAATCATCACATCAAGAAATGAGAAAATAAAGTCACAATCAGCCACCCACAACCAAAATATCAAGAGCAAGATTGAATCTCTACCTTTATTTTGATGTAACAACTAGCTAGTCTTGAGTTCTAGCGAACGATATGGATGCAAGAGGCCTGATAGAGGCTGAAAGTGGAAGAAGGAGATGAAGAGGATGAAGAAAAGGACAGAGGAAGGCTATTGGAAGGAGGTGTAAGTCAGCTGAAATGAAGGGAGAAAAATATGATTCATGTATTAAGTGGATAATTGGAAACTTGCAATTTGATTGGTTGGGAGCTTAAGGCCAAATTTCAGCCAACTCACTTCATGTTTGTGGTCTTTATAATGCCACCCTTAAGGCTTAAATGGATGAATATTCATCCATTGGGTTATAAGGTTTTGGGCATATAATTCTATTAGTTCGGTTCCGACAATTTAAAATACTGTAATCTTACCGATTTCCTCTAAATCGGTAAATAGTTTAAGAAAATTCCTATGAAATCTCTTATATTTCTAACCTAATTCCCTCATATCTAAACTTAATTAATTGCTAATTAATTGATCCTAAATAAATATTTAGTCGAGTTTTAATTAACTTCAATTATTCGATAAAAACTCGAACAATTAGACGAAAATGATAAAAATTCTGGCGGATGTTACACAATGGGACTGCAAAATACGAAGCGGTAAGGCCGAATGCAGAGTGAAATAAAAGGAACAGCAAAATTCCTATTACTAAAAAGATAAAGGCAGAAGTGACAGGAACCGACTATGTACAATAAGTCACACATAGGGTCATGGTGGAGCTACAGGTCAAGGATCTCAATAAACAGGGTGGCTCTCATGTCCATCACCAGGGTCTGAGCATGATGCGAAAACACAAAGCGAGGTGAGAATTTAAAGAAATTCTCAGTAGGATTCGAGTACAGTATTAAACTGACATCACATTCATTCTCAATTGCCTCAATTTTCATTTAATTATAAAAAATGGCATCAAATGGAACTATCCACATTTAATAAGTTTAAGTAAATCCCTGGTCCGAGGCAAGGTTCAGTTTTACTTAAGATAGCAAAAGAAACAAAATAAACTACTAAATAATGTTACACAGAATAATGAGTAGAATAAATAAACAAATAACTACAAGTAAACATAACAGTCAAACTGTAAACAACTTGTAATAACCATGCAATGCGACCATGCAATGCGACTATGCAAAAACTCATTCTTAAACTTAGCATCATAAGCTTTTCCGTTATTTGGTCCCCTGGAAGTTCTTAGCCATTCAACTCCTTAGTAATAGTCTGCTTTTCAGGATCAAGCTCGCTTCTATATAAGAATGCTGGGTTTACTTTCCCGACCTTCCCACTGATCTATTTCCCTTGACTTTAATTCGAGGCTGGCCCAAGTATTATGGAACTTTTATCATAACATAACTTTTATGAATTTCTTGAAAATGCACATGTATCTGAATGTATATTATAACTCATGCATAGGCTTTACTGAAATTTCGGTAGCATAACGGAACGTGTCTATTTCCCTATAAATAGCACCAATATTTAGAAAACCAACCTTACAGAGAAATTATAACACTTCATTCACAATTCAATCATCAATTTCATGGGCACAATTGTTGCATTTAAAACATAGTTGCTGTCTCGGCACTTTCATTCCACACAATTTTTGTAAATCAGGCCACAATTCCTATTTAACTCATCTAGACCTAAATTTTGAATATGTTAGAGCGTTATGTGTCTATTTTCTAATCTCTTCAGTCCCATCTAATTTTAATAAATATAGCTCAAGTTATTTAAGTTCTAACTCGGCCTGCCCTGTAGCTGGCCAGAATTACACACTTACAAGTAAAAATCCATTAAAAACTTGAAAATGAGTTCAAATCATATGAAATTGGTATCATATTAAAGCTAACAGGACAAGCTTTCATTTGCAATAAGTTTCATTTCATTTGCTTTATTAGAGCTTGAGTTATAAGCTCCAAAATTTGACCTTTCTAAATTGCCCTATTTTGGCCCAGTTTGGACATATGGCAAATTCCTTGAACCATTGGGAGCAAACGGGATCGTATCTAACTCTAAAATTTTTATGGGATATTCTTGATTTCTAAAAAAGTTGGTTTGATTCAATTCCAATTTGTATAGGGCAAGTTTTCTCTGAACAACCTAGTCTGCCCGGAATCAAACTCAAAAACCTAGGTCAAACTTCCAAAATTCATATCTCCCTCAATACTAATCCAATGGCCTTATAATTTATATAGTTGGAAATCGCTAGATGTCTAGTTTCATATAAAAATAGTTTTATCAAATTTAGACAGCTGTAGGCAGATCCGTACACCCTGCCATATAGACTGCCGAGGGGTTTTGATCTTCCAGCCCCTCACTGTATCCTACTCTCACCCTTTTTTTACTTCTTAATCAATTTTAAACACAAAAATAGCCATCAAACTAGTCAATAATCATCATATATGTAACATCCAATTTCCGAGTTCCGAGTTCACCTTCAGATTCCACATAATTTCCGACTTCACATCTTGTCCGATTTCCGATTTAATCTTCAATTTTGATTATTACCGATTTCCGACTTAGAGGTAAGGTATATTGGGCATAATTTCCGATCTCCGACTTCAAGTGGCATAATTTACTACTTCACGACTTCCGACTTAAACTTCAAGTTAGATAACATGGACGTGGTTCCCGACCTAAGACTTCATGTTTCAAAATAAAATGAGCACGGTTTCCGACTTTAGAGTTTATAGCAGCAACCTCCGGGTTCAATTTGAAGAGCTTCGTCCTTGGAGTTGAACTCAACTAGAATGGACATGAGTTTGAATCTTTGGGTTGATTTCCAAGTCATACACTATTTCCGATCTCCGAGTTTATTCCCAGGAGCTTTCCATATCTGTTGGTATTCTCGAGTTTGAATTCGGATTTCCGAGTTTAGGTTATTGTAAGCATGACTTATGACTTCCGACCTTGATTCCAAGTCTCAAATAAACCAGACAAGATTTCCTCAAGTCACAACGAGATGGGACGAGTTCCGACATACGACTTCAGCTCCAGTCTCAACTTAAATAACACGAGTTCCGACTTCAAATGTAATAGAGACGAGTTCCGATTTCAGATAGAACAGAAGCGTATCCCACTTTTGGGACGACGTGGAGAGCAATTTGGCCACAAAAGTGAGAGACATGGCCGAATTTCAACCACAAAACTCAAACCAATCAACACCACAACTCTCATGTATTTAAGTCAGACTTCCCTCCTCATTCCCAGCTGATTTATGTTCCCCTTCCTCTTGCACCAGCCTTCTTCTTCTTCCCTTCCTCTCTCAACCAACTCCATCAAATCTCCAAGCTTGGTCAAGGTACCATCAATCCAAAACTCAAATTCAGCAAGATTACACTCAAAAGAGGTAGGATTCTATTCTATTCTTGAATTCTTTGCAATATGATTGTATGAAATTTTACATTTCTTCATGTGTTTGATGACATATTGAATACATATGATGGATTACGATAGGATTAATATGAGATCTTGAGTTTGAATTAGGATTGGAAGAAGAAAACTAGGAGAAATGGATGGATTAGGATGCTCTCTTGGTGAAGATTCCACAGCAGTCCGTACGGCAGAGTGTACGGCTCCGCCTACAACCAATCAAATCCGATGAAACCATTTTTCAATGAAAGTAGACATTCAGGGCTTTCCATAGATATATCATATAAGGTTATTGGACTAGTATTGAGGAAGATATGAATTTTTGAAGTTTGACCTAGGGTTCAGGATTTTTATTCGAGCAGGGTGACATGAGTAGAGTATAACTCAGTCTATACAACTCCAAATTGAGTGAGACTAACCTTTTTGGAAAGCTTGCACGTAGGGGAACATCCCAATATGAAATTCCGAGTTTGTTATGGTCCCAATTGTTCCCAGTGATTCAAGGAAGTTGCCCTATGTCCAATCCAGGCCAAAATAGGGTAGTTCAGGAAGGTCGACTTTCAGGACTTATAACTCGAGGTACACTTAAGCAAATGGAATGAAACTTGTGGCAAATGAAAGTTCGTCCTGTTAGCTTCAATATGAGACCAATTTCACATGATTTGAGTTTAGTTTCGATTTTTAATGAATTTATACTTCCAGGAGGGTAATTCGGGCTAATGACTGAACAGGTTGAGCAAAAGTTGAATATCTTGAGTTAGATAGATCAAAATGACATGGGACCAAGGAGGTTAGAAAGTAGACATATAGATCTGTGATATATCCAAAATCCAAGTTTAAATGAGTTGAATAGAAGTGAAGGCAGATTATACAAAATTTGGGTAGAACTAAGTAAGATTGGCAGAATGGCCAAGTTGATGGTTACACAAGTGTCAATGGATACATAAGGTTTGAGTTGAGGATTGCCAGTTTTACATTGATATATATATGTTAGATTGAGTATAATGCTATGACTGAATTGTCTGTGAGAACTGGCACTATTCATGGGGAGGCAGATCTGATCCGTTATGCTGCCAAATTTACGGCAGAAATCTATGCGATTAGAAATATTTATATGCAAGAATGATATAAGTGTGATATGAGATATATGAGAATAAATCAAGAAGCAGTATGATATGAGTTATCAAGGATGAATTAAAGTATGAATGGGTATATAGAAACCCTATATTCAAGAATGATATAAGTATGATACGAGGTATATGAAATTAAATAATGAGCATATGTATAAGTGTATCCAGCATGTTATGCTTGACTATACGTGAGAATGGAAAGATATAAGTATATTAAATGTGAATATAAAGATATGGGTCCCCTTGTGGGAGAGTCGGTGTGACGACAATCACGAGTTGAGCTCAGTAGCTCACTCCAAGGCCAGGCTACCCAAGGGCAGTAAAGGTTAAAGAGTAAAGGTTTAAAGACTAAAGATTGAAGTAGATGCATAGCACCCCACTCACATGAAGGTCCCATATTTCTACGGAACATGACATGGCGATCACGTTCTGATGGGGTATAAAATGGCAATCATACTCTGGAATGTGGCATGTAAAGATATGATGATGAATCTATATTCCTAAGGAACGTGACATGGCGATCATGCTCTGATGGGGTATGACATGGCGATCATACTCTGGAATATAGCATGAGGATCCTATATTCCTAAGGAACGTGACATGGCGATCACGCTCTGATGGGGTATGACATGACGATCATACTCTGGAATATGGTATGATGCTGCACTTGAGGATGGCGATACGTAACGCTCAAGTGTAGACAGATGCAAGCACCCTAGGGACGGCGATACGTAACGCCTAAGTGTGCCGAACGGAAGAAAAGTAAATTTTATGTATATGTATAAATTCAAGTACAAGTAAAGTTATGAGTAGAGGTTATGTTTCTAGAAAATTGATGCTATTATACTCTATTTATGTTCTAGTTATTGTTCATGAATTAACAAGTGTATGAATAAAATGTACTTTGCTTCGGATAATGTATTTTTTTTAAACTGTGGAATCAAACAGTTTACATAACATATTCACTTTTTTTATAATAAACCGAAGCAAACTGGAGATGACCATGATGACACTATCTATGAAAATTAGAGAATCCTACTGAGAATTTTATAATTCTCACTCCTATTCCCATGTTGTCTCTAGATAATTTCTGAAGTTTCCGAAGACGACTAAAGTTACTGTCAGATGAGGTCCGCTCAGGTAACAGTAACATCTCCAGGGCGTGGTACTATAACTTAAGCATAGTACTGTGGTTGGGAGGGTGTTACAATATACATCCAAACACCACATCAAGAAGTGAGAAAACAAAAGCCTCAAATAGCCACCCATAACCAAGAAGACAAGAACAAAGTTGAATCTTTACCTCCTTTAGGTATGATCTTGCTAAATTTGAGTTTAAATTGATGGAACCTTATCAAAGCTTGAAGGTTTGATGGAGTAGGTTGAAAAGAGAAGAGAAGAAGGAGGCTAGAACAAGAAGAGAGAAGGGCACAATCAGCTAACGGGAAAAGGAAAGGAATAGGTTACTAAGGCTTTAATGAAGTAGTTGGAAACTTGGATTTTGATTGGTTAAGAGCTAGTGGCTAAATTTCAACCAACTCTCTTCATTTTGTGGCCTTTCTTGCACACCAATGGATGAGTAAGTGGCTGAGTATTCAGCCATTGAGTCATAGGATTTTGGGTACATAATCCTATTGATTCGGTTTTGACAGTTTAAAATACCAAAATCTTACCGATTTCCTTTAAATCGGTTTAGGAAAATTTCTATGAAATCTTCTATGCTTCTAAGCTAATTCCCTCATGTCTAATCTATCTAATTGCTAATTAATTGACCCTAAATAAATATTCAGTTGGATTTCATTAACCTCAATTATTCGAAAAAAACTCGAACAATTAGGCGAAAATGATAAAAATCCGGTGGATGTTACAATATCAATGAGTGAGTTTATCGCGTATAGAATTCAAGATCATGTAAATAAAGAAGGAATGGTTTTAAAAGGTCAGAGGTTATTCCAATAATTTGTTGTTGATTGTTATTCAATGATTGAATCTCAACGGTTATCTTACATTAGAAATAACCAAAAGAAACTTATATCAGAGTTCTTAAAGGGGTTAGAAGAAGCTGTTAATCGTGTTGATGTTGATGCTGGAAGTATTAGCACTTGTGTTGTTTTACCTTCGTCATTTACTGGTGGTCGAAGATACATGTTTAATAATTGCCAAGATACAATGGCTATATGCAAAAGATTTGGCTATCCTACTTTATTTTTTACTATCACATGTAATCTTAATTGGCCAAAGATTAGATGGTTTCGTAGTAGTAGAGGTCAAGGTGTAGATGATAGACCAAATATTGCATGCAGAGTATTCCAGATGAAGATAGATGAATTGATGACTGACTTTAGGAAGGGGAATTTTTTTGGAAAAGTTGTTGCTAGTAATATTTTAATTAATTTATTAAATTCAAGCATTTTTACTAAAACATTTCACATCTTTTATTAAATTAATTTGTATTATTTATTCTCCTGATTTATTTTGTAGGTATGTATACTGCAAAGTTCCAGAAATGTGGTTTGCCACATGCACATATATTGCTTTGGTTGGAGCAAAGTGTTACATTGCAACCTGCTCAATTGATTGTTGATTTAGTATGTGCTGAGTTGTCAGATCCTTCAACATCCTTCTTTGTATGAGATAGTAAGCAAGTTTATGATACATGGTCCATGTAGGACAGCTAGATTAAGGTCTTCTTGCATGGAAAATGGTAGATGCCTAAATTTTATCCTAAAAAATTTGTGGAGCAGACATACTTTAATGAAGATGGATTTCCCATTTATAGAGGGCATGATACTGGTGTAACTGTTGTAGTTAAGGATATTGCAGTTGATAATCTGTACATTGTGCCATATAAACCCAAGTTGTTCATGAAATATCGTGCTCACGTGAACTTGGATTTTTGCAACAAGTCTAATTCAGTCAAGTATTTATTTAAATATGTTAACAAAGGTCTAGATTATGTCACTATGGTTATTAGTCAAACTGCTTGTGAGTTTGAATCAAATGAAAGGTTGATGAGATTAAGCAATATTATGATTGTAGATATCTACCTCCATGTGAATCTATTTGGAGAATATTTGCATTTGATATTCATCACTGATAGCCTGAAGTCTAGCATTTGGTGTTCCATTTTCCCAGGGAACAAAGTATTTTACTCAATGATGTTGATATGGTAGAACATGTTGTTCAGGAGAAAATAGATAAGAATACAATGTTCACAGCATGGATGGAAGCTAACAAAAGATATGTTGATGGTAGAAATCTAACTTATCATGAGTTCTCCATGCATTTTGTTTATCATGTTGATAAAAGGGAGGAGCATCCTAGGAAACAAGGTATATCAATTGGGAGATTGAATTTTATTCCTACAGGAATTGGAGAGCTTTTCTGCATGAGATTACTTTTGAATGTACAAAAAGGTTGCACCAGTTATGATGACATTAGAACTTTTAACGATGTTATTTATCAATCATTTAGAGAAACTTGCTATGCAATGGGCCTTTTGGTAGATGATCGAGAATTTGTAGATGCAATAAAGAAGGCAACTGAGCTATATTTTGGTCGTTCTCTTCGTCATTTATTTGTGACATTATTGTTGTCATATACAATGAGTCAACATATTTTTGTTTGGTAACAAACTTGGAATTTGTTAGCAGATGGGATTTTATATGAAAAATGAATAGCCATACATGCACCATGTTAGATAATATATTTTGTTATTATGTTGAATTTTAATTATTTTTTTCCTAATCTTATTATCTACTAATAATTTCTAATTATGCTATGTTATTTTGAAGATTTGAGAAATTCGGATCAGGACTTGGAGAATCTGTGTCTATTTGAGATAGAGAAGATTTTACATCAAAATATGGGATGCCTATTCCAACAGTAGATGATCTAAGCCATTTAAATGATGTTTTGTTGCTAAATGAGTTAAATTATCCCAAAGAAGATATGCTTATAGAACATGAAAACTATTATCCATTATTAACAATAGAATAGTTGAAAGTTTATGGTTCTATTGTAGCTGCTGTTAATCATGGAGAGGTTGGATTTTACTTTGATAGATATGGAGGAATTGGCAAGACTTTTGTTTGGAAAACATTGTCTACAAAGTTGTGATCAGAGGGGAACGTTGTAGTTAATGTTGCTTCCAGTGGTATTGCATCACTTTTGTTACTTGGTGATAGAACTGCGCATTTAACTTTTGCAATTCCGATTGAATTAAATGAGGATTCAATTTGCAATATAAGGCAGAATATGCCCAAAGGACAGCTACTTAAGCATTGTAGTCTTATCATTTGGGATGAGGCTCCAATGATACATAAGTGGGCTTTTAAGGCTTTGGATAGGACAATGGTGGATATAATGAGAGGTATATATGATGAATGTAACACCCTAATAAATTCATACTATGCTTAGGTCGTATTACGGCATTTTATTAGTTGTTACTTATGCCCGTGGAAAACTAAACTTCATTTATAAATTAAGTTACGTGAAAAATACGGTAAAATTTTTTTTTGAAATACATTGTCGCTTTGCAGTATTTTGGAAAGTAAAGCCTTGAGCGAGAAGATAGATATAAACGAGCATGTCGCATAAATTTAAGTTATAAAATAAGGGAACAATGGATAAATAGAAATATAATGCATTCACCTTACATAAACAACATATATGTGAAGTCTCATAATATTCAACAATACATGAAAAGGAAACTCATGGTCATGTCATGGCCCTAAAATATCAAGCACAAGCAAATATGACAAAGTTTGTCACAAAATGAAATACATAAGATAAGGAGCAATAATAAAATAGGCCCAAGTAGATACGTTCTAATTTCTTTGCCACTTCCGCACCCCTCAATCGGATGAAATCAGGTCCTCGAGTGCCTGATTCCCCTCGCTCCTTGGCCTCGGGGAACATGAGGAGTACGGATAATACGAGGGTGCTTGCTGAACACCTCTATATGACAAACACGACGACCTGGAGTACAGCTGGCTACCAAAGAATGTTCCTCAGAGGGATCCTCCTCAAACATAATGAGGTGATACTCAGGGAGTGGCGGTGAAGTGGCGACAGCCCTCGGAGTGGCCGTGGAACTCACGTCAACCATGGGAATCACAGGTTGCGGCACGGGCTCAGCTACGAGTAGGTCTGGAGACATTGGGTCCATCTCAACATCTGGCAAGGGACCAGGGGGGAAAATCCCAAGGACCCAGCGGCTGTCCAAGATATGCCGAAGAAATGTCTACTAGGGCTGGCGAAACATCGGGCTCCTCTCCCTCATGTATACGACCCAGGTAAAAGTAGGTACGGACTACCGTGGTGGTCATAGCCACGATAGCCTGGGCATTAGCATCGTAGGTCCACTCATGGTGGGGAAGGTCCATGCTCCACTCCACTGGGTGCACCATAGGTATCTGGTGACGAGACGGAAAATAACTAAAGTCAGAAATAAAATTTCTCAGTAGGACTCGAACCTGACATGAAAGTGTCATCATCATCGTCCCAGCCACTTCGATTTTATAAATGAAAACAGTGAGCATTCATAAGGTTCAATTCTTAGGTTTTTCTAAAACATCAATACCCGAAGCGGATTCTGTGTTAAGTACGTATTCTCATATGCTAACATCATGGTATACATAAGAACTTATATGACAATTCGTATCATGCATGAACATCTTGAGAGTTTCATTCTTTACTTGGGTCAGACCAAGTTCCCTTTCTTTTCTTCACTTAACCTTTATCTTAGGTCTTTTTCTTTTCATCCACTAAACATAAGTGGTAATGAGCTCATACCGTGGCTGTCACCACCATAAAATTTTGGTACTTACACTAGTTGGGTCATGCCATGCCTCATGTGAGTTGTGGGTGAGGGGAGCTTAAATTAGGTCACCTTCCCTTTTGAAGGATCATACACTTAATTCAATCTCTTCTTATTAACGCTTATGATGCAAAATATTTCTAAATCTACAATTTTTGTAGAATTTCAGCAGCATAACGGCTAGACCAAAGCTTCCCAAAATTTTGCCAAACAAAGAGTCCAATATTACATATCATTAAGCATCATATCATCAACATATCATTTTCATATCATTATCATCATTCATCATCATCATAGCATCATGCTTGCACATAAACATAGGTATATTCTCAAGCAAAACTTAATAAATTTGGTGCAAGCTTCTAGTTGAATTTCCTATTATTCGATTCTTTCATTATTCATATGGCGAACTTCATCTACTTTCCCCCTTTAAAGTTCTTAGGTTAATTTATGAAGTTTCATTATCTTAAATTATGAGTTTTAGTATGCTTAAGTGAGATTCTCATTAGTGCTAGAAATTTGACCTTAACCAGTTTTTACTCTTACTACAAGGCAGTAACTTTAAAAATTTCCCATAAATTATTCTTTTATCGTTTTAACTTGATTTTTGGTAGGATTTTACTTTTCTGAGTCTATTTTCAAATGAAATAAGTCCCATTCAAAATTTCGTTCTGTAGCATGAGTTATACACTTTTTACTTTGACTGCTCAGACTTGAAAGTTCATCTTGGGTCAGTGGCTTGTCAACTCCACTGGGAGTTCCTCATATGGAATCTAACAAAACTAGTTTATGGGGGTATTCTCTATGTCTTAGCTTTCAAAAAAGCTTGGTACCACTCAAAAATAATTTTTGTAGCTTCAATTATGAGGATTTTAGTGCAAATTGCCCAAACAGAAATCCATCCAGGAACAAACCACTTTGAAAAATCATATCTCCCTCATTTTAAATCCAAATTACATATGTTTTATATGTTTAGAAAGCTCTTTGAGTCTACTTTCAAGAAAATTAGTTTCATTGCATTTTGAGTTTTTTAGAGCGAGTTATATAGTACGCATTACAGACTGCTAGAATTCCAACTTAACTAGTTTTTATGTTTTACATATCTAACTTGTAGAGATGTTGCTATCCCACTTCAAATCACCATTTTTATGTTTTATCTCACCATCATATTCAAGGTTTTAATCACCAAATCAATATTTTAGAATAAAAATAAAGCAAGATACATAAAAACCATCATACCACATAATCTCATTTTAAGACAACATTTTCAACAAGATAAGAAAAACTCATAGAACAAGATATGGTCATGAGACCTTGATGCAAGTCCTAAAATCACCTAGCTATGAAGAGCTTAGGGGTTCTAGTGCTTGAAAAATACATGAAAAAGAAGGGTTAGAGTCACTACCAAAGAGAGCTTCTTGAAGGATTTGGAGTGTAGAGAAGGTTGGAGAGAGCCTTCCTACTTGAAAGCTTGGAAATGGAGCTTGTGTATGGGTTGTCTTGTTTCTCCAAAGACCAAGAATGTGGTCCTTGAAGGGATTGTGAGGGTGGTGATGGAAATGAGGTAGGAAGTAGTAAGGAGATTGGAAGAAGGATAAAGAGGGTTGGAAAAATAAGAGAGTAGGGATGAGACTTGGAGAGAGGAGAGAGCTTGTGTCTTGAGAGAGGAAACAAAAAAAGAAATAAGGGTGGAAAGAGAGGGGACTGATGGCGCAAATTGAGGGGGAAGAGTGATGTGATTTGGTTTCTTACAACAAGTAAGAGAGTGAGGGAAAACCTTGGGGCGAAAGAGGGAGTTGTGTTTCCTTTGAGTCTTGGCACTTAGGTAAAGACCATGTAGTGTTTTTCAAGTGGTTAAAAGCATAACCACTCTTAGAATTAGCTTGGGTGAATATGATCACTCCAAGTGTCACAATCTTGATGGAGGAGAGTACATCTCTTGTCTTAACTCAAGGAATACTACTAACATAGACTCTTGATCTAATGGTGTATGATGAGAAGGCAAATGGATAGTTAGATATCACTCTTGCTTTGGCCAAACTTTCAAACAATAATTAAAGTGAAGTTTCTAAATTTTTACAATTGTTACAATTATCTAAATGCTAATTAAGTCAATTGGTTCAACTACACATTAGCACATTTTTATTGAAAAGTATTTTCCCCATTAATTATGTATAGAGGGTGTAAGAGTTAATTTTTCATGTGATTAAGATATAATGCTTGTCATGCACTTAGTTAATAAGGTTAGTTCACCTTGATTAGATATTCTAAATCATGAATTAACAAGAATTAGGCAATTAGGCTCTTAATTGTAACTTTTAATGCATTATGCTTCAATTGTTGAATTTTCTAATTAATCGTTGACTTTCAATTATCTTGTTGACTTGCCTTTAATTTACTAAGCCCTTGCTCTCAAGATTAGTCGATTAGTTCTCAATTAATTGCTAACCCCTCTAATTAGCTGGAGACATCAAGCTACTTAACTTAGATTCGGTCCCGTTTGCTCCCAGTGGTTTGAAGAATTCACCCTATGTCCAAACCGGGCCAAAATAGGGCAGTTTAGGAAGGTCAAGTTTCGAAGCTTATATCTTGAATTATACTCATTCAAATGATATACAACTTCTTTCATCTGAAAGCTTGCTCTGTTATCTTTACATTGATATAAATTTTGCATGATTTTACCCAGATTTCTATTTTCGGTGAATTTTCTCTTATGAGAGTGCAATTCTGGCTAGAAATAGGGCAGTTTGGAGTAAAACACAAATAACTTGAGTCAATATCGGAATTTGGAACTCAGAACTTAGCAAACAAAGAACTAGATCGGATATAGTTAATGTTGGAAACTTGGAATTAAGTGAATAGTAAACTAGATTGGTAAAGATAATGTCGGAAATCGAAATCACAAGCACATAAGACACCTTGAAATCGAAAGTCAAGGATAAAAAAATACTTAAATTCGGAAGTCGAGGATTTTAACATAAACTCGAAAGTCGGTACAAGAATATGAGACCTTATACCCGAATCCTAGAAGTCTGGAAAACTAGGATGCTTTAAAACTCTTATACACATAGTTCCAAAACCCGATCCAGAATCAATCTTAGAGATTGAACATAAACCCGGAAGTTGGAAATTATGTAATCTCAGAACTCAGACCCAGTCCAGTCTTGGAAGTCGAACTCGGGAACATCAATAAGAGTTACAAGCTTTGCTCATAAGACTTTGTTGTGTGTGACAACTAATGGAGGTATGATATTCTATATTGATTTGCTGTTTGATTAAAATTTCCTGGTTGTCTGGCACTATTCACGGGGAAGCGGACTCGATCTATCATGCTGCCGAAATTTCGGTAAAGCCTATGCATGAGTTATGAAGTGCATACACATACATAAGCATTTCTTTCAAGAGATTCACAAAGATTAAGTTATGAATATGAAATCCTATATGCAAAGATATATGAAAGTAAATGATGAAGCATATATATGAGTGTATTCAGCATGTCTATGCATGATTAGGTATGAGAATGAAAAGATATGAATATATTAAATGTGGATCCTTTCACTTGGAGGCAGTTAATTGGGTCCTTCGCTGTAAAGGTAGTTAAAAGATATGATGAAGGTTCCATGTTCCTAAGGAACGTGACATGGCGATCATGCTCTGATAGGGTATGACATGGCAATCATACTTTGGAATGTGGCATATAAAGATTCTATGATGAAAGATATGATGATGAGTCCATATTCCTAAGGAACGTGACATGGTGATCATGCTCTGATGGGGTATGACATGACGATCATACTTTGGAATATGGCATAATGATCCCACACCCTAAGGAATGTGACATGGCAATCACATCCCAATGGAGTATGACATGATGATCATACTCTGGGACGTGGTAGGAAGAACATATTCCTAAGTAGTGTGACATGGTGATCACACCCTGATGGAGTATGACATGGTGATCGTACTCTGGAATATGTGTAACAAGCAAATGAAGAAAAGAAGATTATGTGTATTTGAATAAATTCAAGTGCAAATAAATGCATGTGCAAGTTTTATTTCTTCAGTATATTAGTGCTATTATATTTTGATACGTTTCAGTTATTATTTAAAGTATAATTCATGAATTGATTTCGTATTGGCTCATCCAAATAACAGGTGAATGAATAAAATGAACTTTGCTTCAGACAATATGTTTTCGAGCTACAAAACCAAACAATTTGTATAACATGTTCACCTTTTTCATAATAAACTGAAGCAACTGGAGATGACAATAATGACATTATGTATAACAGTTACAGAATCCTACTGAGAATTTAAAATTCTCACTCCTATTTCCATGTTATCTCCAGATAGTTCGAGAAGTTGCAAAGATGGCCGAAGTTGCTGTCAGTTAACGTCCGCTCAAGTAACAGTAACAACTCTTGAGTGTGGTGCTATGACTTAAGTATAGTACTATACAGAGGGGGATGTTATACACAACCTTTTGTACTTGAAGCTCCATTTACATACAATGTCTAGGCCGGGTTGCCAGATTCTTCTTCCTCCACTATCTCTACAAGAAAATATGTCAAAGCTTGAGCTTTGATTGCAGATTGAGGTTCATATTGGAAATCAAATTCGGATAATTCAACCGACTATGTTACCATTCTTCCTGTAAGGTCTGGTTTTTGTAGTACCTGTTGAATCAGTTAGTTCGTTTTGACTATGTTGGTATGTTCTCAAAAATATTGCCGAAGGCGGTGAGCTACAAAGACTAGGGCTAAAGCCACTTTCTCTAGCTTTTGATACCGAATTTCTGCCCCTTGTAGAATTTTATTAACAAAGTATACCGAGGATTGTTGCTTGGCATCTTCTTGGACTAAAACGCCGGCTATTGTAACACCCTAATAAACTCATACTATGCTTAAATCGTTTTATTAGTTGTTAATTATGCTCGGGAAAACTAAACTTCTTTTATAAATTAAGTTACACGGGACATACGGTAAATTTTTTTTTTGAAATACATCGTCGCTTTGCAGCGTTTTGGAAAGTAAAGTCTTAAGCAGGAAGATAGATATAAACAAGCATGTCGCATAAATTTAAGTCATATAATAAGGGGACAATGGATAAATAGAAATATAATGCATTCACCTTACTTAAACAATCATATATAAAGTTTCATAATATTCAACAATACATGAAAAGGAAACTCATGGTCATGCCATGGCCCCAAAATATCAAGCATAAGCTAATATGATAAAGTTCGTCACAAAATTGAATACATAAGATAAGGAGCAATAATAAAATAGGCCTAAGTGGACACATTCTGGTTTCTTTGCCCCTTCCGCGCTCCTTGATCAGATGAAATCAGGTCTTCGAGTGCTTGGTCCCCTCGCTCCTCGACCTTAGGGAACTTGAGGAGTACGGATGATACGAGGGTGCCTATTGATCACCTCGATGTGACGAACATGATGACTCGAAGTATAGCTAGCTACCGAAGAATGTTCCTCAGAGGGATCCTTCTCAAACATAATAGGGTGATACTCAGAGAGTGGCGGTGAAGTGGCTGCGGCCCTTAGAGTGGCCGTGGAACTCACGTCGACCACGGGAATCACAGGCTGCGGGCAGGTATGGAGACATTGGCTCTATCTCAACATCTGGCAAAGGCCTGGGGGGAAAATCCCAAGGACCTAGCAGCTGTCCAAGGTATGCTAAAGAAATGTCTACTGGGGCTGGCAGAATATCAGGCTCTTATCCCTCATGTATACGACCTAGGTAAAAGTAGGTGCGGACTACTGTGGTGGTCATAGCCACGATAGCCTAGGCATCAGCATCGTAGGTCCACTCATGGTGGGGAGGGTCCATGCTTCACTCCACCGGGTGCACTATAGGTATCTGGTGACAAAACGGAAAATAACTAGAGTGAGAAATAAGATTTCTCAGTAGGACTCGAACATGACATGAAAGTGCCATTGTCATCATCCTAGCAACTTCGGTTTTATAAATGAAAACAGTGAGCATTCATATGGTTCAATTCTTAGATTTTGAAAATATAAGTATCCGAAGTGGATTCAACTTTAAGTATGTATTCTCATTATAATAACAATATCATGGTATACATAGGAGCTTATATGACAATTCGTATCATGCATGGACATCTTGAGAGTTTCATTCTTTACTTAGGTCGAACTGAAGTCCCTTTCTTTTCTTCACTTAACCTTTATCTTAGGTCTTTTTGTAACGCCCTAATAAACCCATACTACGCTTAAGTCGTATGACGGTATTTTATTAGTTGTTACTTATGCTAGTAGAAAACTAAACTTCATTTATAAATTAAGTTATGCGAAAAATATGGTAAAATTTTTTTTTTAAATACATCTTTTCTTTGCAGCGTTTTGGAAAGTAAAGTCTTGAGTGAGAAGATAGATATAAATAAGCGTGTTGCATATATTTAAGTCATAAAATAAGGGAACAATAGATAAATAGAAATATAATGCATTTACCCTACTTAAACAACCATATATAAAGTTTCATAATATTCAACAATATATGAAAAGGAAACTCATGGTCATGCTATGGCCCCAAAATATCAAGCATAAGCTAATATGACAAGGTTCATCACAGAATGAAATACATAAGATAAGGAGCAATAATAAAATAGGCCCAAGTAGACACGTTTTGGTTTCTTTGCCCTTTCCACGCCCCTCGATAAGATGAAATCAGGTCCTCGAGTGCCTGGTTCCCCTCGCTCCTTGGCCTCGGGGAACGTGAGGAGTAAGGATGATGCAAGGGTGCCTGCTGATCACCTCTATGCAACAAACATGACGACCCGGAGTACAGCTGGCTACCAAAGAATGTTCCTTGGAAGGATCCTCCTCAAACATAGTGGGGTGATACTCAAGGAGTGGCGGTGAAGCAGCTGCGGCCCTCGGAGTGGCCGTGGAACTCACGTCGACCATGGGAATCATAGGCTGCAGCCAGGTCCGGAGACATCGGCTCCATCTCAACGTTTGGCAAGGGACCAGGGGGAAAATCCCAAGGACCCAGCGGCTGTCCAAGGTATGCCGAAGAAATGTCTACTAGGGCTGGCGGAACATCAGGCTCCTCTCCCTCATGTATACAACCCAAGTAAAAGTAGGTGCGGACTACTGTGGCGGTCATAGCCACGATAGCCTGGGCATCAGCATCGTAGGTCCACTCATGGTGGGGAGGGTCCATGCTCCACTCCACCGAGTGCGCCATAGGTATCTGGTGACGAAACGGAAAATAACTAGAGCGAGAAATAAGATTTCTCAGTAAGACTTGAACCTGACACGAAAGTGTCATCGTCATCGTCATCGTCCCAGCCACTTCAGTTTTATAAATGAAAACAATGAGCATTTATAAGGTTCAATTCTTAGGTTTTTCGAAAACTTTATTATCCAAAGCGGATTCCATTTTAAGTACATATTCTCATATGCTAACATCATGGTATACATAAGAACTTATATGACAATTCGTATCATGCATGAACATCCTGAGAGTTTCATTCTTTGCTTGGGTCAGACCAAAGTCCCTTTCTTTTTTTCACTTAACCTATATCTTAGGTCTTTTTCTTTTCACCCATTAAACATAAGTGGTAATGAGCTCATACCATGGCCGTCACTACCATAAATTTTCGGTACTTACACTAGCTGGGTATGTCATGCCTCATGTAAGCCCTATCCCCTATACTCACACTAACTGGGTCATGCTAGGCCTCATGTGAGTCGTGGGTGATGGGAGCTTAAATTAGGTCACCTTCCCTTTTGAAGGTTCATGCACTTAATTCAATCTCTTCTTATTAGAGCTTATGATGCAAATATTTGCAGAATTTCGGCAATATAACGGCTAGATTGAAGCTTCCCAAAATTTTGCCAAACAGAGAATCCAATATCACATATCATTAAGCAACATATCATATTCATATCATCATCATCATTCATCATCATCATCATAGCATCATGCTTGCACATAAACATAGGTGTATTCACAAGCAAAGTTTTATGAGCTTAACTTAATAAATTTGGTGCAAGCTTTTAGTTGATTTTCGTATTATTGATTCTTTCATTATTCATATGGTGAACTTCATCTAATTTCCCCCTTTAAAGTTCTTAGGTTAAATTATGAAGTTTCATTATCTTAAATTAAGAGTCTTAGTGTGCTTAAGTGAGATTCTCATTAGTGTTAGAAATTTTACCTTGACCAGTTTTTACTCTTACTGCAGGGCAGTAACTTTAAAAATTCACCATAAATTCTTCTTTTATCATTTTAACTTGATTTTTGGTAGAATTGTACTTTTTTGAGTATATTTTCAAATGAAATAAGTCCCACTCAAAAATTCCTTCTGTAGCCTGAGTTATGCACTTTTTTCTCTGACAGCTCAGACTTGAAAGTTCACCTCAGGTTAGTGGCTTGTCAACTCCACTGAGAGTTTCTCACATAGAATCTGACAAAACTGTTTTATGGGGTGTTCCATTATGTCTTAGATTTCAGAAAAACTTGGTCCCACTCAAAAATGTTTTATATAACTCGAGTTATGCATGTTTTAGTATTGATTGCCCAGACATAAGCACATATGGAGACAGCCCACTTCAAAAATTCATATCTCCCATGTTTCAAAGCGAAAATTCACATGTTTTATATGTGTGAAAAGTTCTCTGAGTCTAATTTTATCTAAAATTAGTTTCATCATATTTTGAATTTTGTAGAATGAGTTATACAGTACGCATTATGGACTGCCAGAATTCCAACTCAACTAGTTTTTATGTTTTCCATTTCGAACTTGAGGAGATGTTGCTATCCCACTTCAAATCACCATTTATATGTTTTATCTCACCATCATATTCAAGGTTTTAATCACAAAATCAATATTTTAGAATAAAAAATAAAGTAAGATACATAAACACTATCATACCACATAATCTCATTTTAAGACAACATTTTCGGCAAGGCAAGAAAAGCTCATAGAATAAGATATAGTCATAAGACCTTGAAGCAAGTCCTAAAACCACCTAGCTATGAAGAGCTTAGGGGTTCTAGTACTTGAAAAATGCATGAAAAAAGAAGGGTTAGAGTCACTACCAAAGAGAGCTTCTTAAAGAATTTAGAGTGTGGAGAAGGTTGGAGAGAGCCTCCTTCCTTGAAAGCTTCGAAATGGAGCTTGTGTATGGGTTGTCTTGTTTCTTCGAAGACCAAAAATGGTGGCCCTTGAAGGGATTATAAGGGTGGTGATGGAAATGTGGTAGGAGGTAGTAAGAAGATTAGAAGAAGAACATAGAGGGTTGGAAGCATAAGAGAGTGGGGATGAGACTTGGAGAGAGGAGAGAGTTTTGTGTCTTGAGAGAGGAAATGAAAAATGAAATGAGAGGGAGAGAGAAGGGGTGATTGGCACAAAAGGGGAGGGGGAGGGTGATGTGATTTTGCTTCTTACAACAAGCAAGAGAGTGGGGGAAAACCTTGGGGCAAAAGAGGGAGTTGTGTTTCCTTTGAGTCTTGGCACTTGGGTAAAGACCATATAGTGTTTTTCAAGTGGTTAAAGGCATGACCACTCTTGGAATTGGTTTGGGTGAATATGATCACTCCAAGTGGCACAATCTTAATGGAGGGGAGTACATCTCTTGTCATGACTCAAGGAATACTACTAACATAGACTCTTGATCTAATGGTGCATGATGAGAAGGCAAATGAATGGTTGAATATGGCTCTTGCCTTGACCAAACTTCAAACAATAATTAAAGGGAAGTTTCTAAATTTTCACAATTGTTACAATTATCTAAATGCTAATTAATTCAATTGGTTCAATTACACCTTAACACATTTTCATTGAAAAGGATTTTCCTAATTAATTATGTATAAAAGGATGTGAGGGTTTATTTGTCATATGTGGTTAATGTAACATCCCCATTTCTACCTAAGCTAATTAGCTCGGTGTTCCCGGCTAATTAGAGGGATTAGCGATTAATTGAGAACTAATCGATTAATCCCGAGAGCAAGAGCTTAGTAAATTAAGTCTAGCCAACAATTTAATCGTAATGTCCTAAGCGTTTTAATAAAACCTTAATCGTCTAATCCTTAATTACTCGAAGGTGCCAAAACAAAAGTAAGACAATCTAACCTTACTAATTAAGTTTATAATGGTTAAGACACTTAAGACAACTCTTGAAAAATTAAACCCCAAATTAAACATATGCTTAACCATAATGCAAGACATCATAAAAAGTGTAATTGACAAGAGTTAACTCATGGGTAATTAAACCAATTAAGTTAAGTTACATTTAAATAATTCTAATAACATTTAGAGATAAAAGTTCTTCCATGCATATGCCCTAGAAAGACCTACCAAGGAGGAGCAACATCTCACCCTTCATTCAAACTCTTTAATCCTACACCATTAGATCAAAAGCCAAGACTAGGATCCTTGTCATCCACCATTAGATCTTGACACTTGGATGAGTCTTAGACAAGCAACCAAATCCTAAGAGGGGTACTCCCCTTTAACCCCTAGAGAAAAGCTTAAAATGGGCATTAGAATGCCTCCAAGACTCAAGGAAAAACAACTCACCCTTTTGCCCCAAGGTTTTTCCACTCTCTTGCTTGTTGTAAGAAGCAAAGTCCCATCACCTTTCCCTCCCTCTTTTGTGCCACCCATCAGCCATATCTCTCTCCTCATTTCATTCTTTCACTCCTCTCCCAAACACACACAAAGCTCTCTTCTCTCTCCTCAATTTCAAATTCTCCTCCTTCTCTCTAAACTCTCCAACTTCTCTCTAGAATCCTCCCACTTCTCTCATCCTTTCCTCTCCTCATCCCACTCACAAACTCTTCAAGAGCCACCATCTCTTGCTCTTGGAGAATCAAAGACCATCACATATCAAGCCTCTTTCAAGATCCAAAAGGAGCACCACCACCACCACCATCTTTTCCATCACAAGTTCCTTCAAAGAAAGCTTCTTGGTAGTGACTCTAAACCCTTTTTCTCTCTTGTTTTTAAAGCTTTAGAACTCCTATGCTCTCCATAGCTAGGTAGTTTTAAAGATTGATTATGGGCATCATAGTCATTCTTGTTATAAAATGAGATGTTGTTGCTAGTATGGTTGTTTGTTGAAAACATGTTTTCGGTTTGGTGTGATGCATGGCTGAACCCACTATTTTTGAACTCCAACATGTTAGTTTTTCACTGATCTTTCATGGTATATGGGTGTTTTATAACTTGAGAATGTTTTCTTGAAAGTGAGGTTGAGTGTTTTGGAGAAAACATGAGAAAAAGCAAAACGTGAAATCTGGATTTTCTGACAGCCTGTAAACCGAACGGTATAAATTTTTCCAGAAAACTCAGAAATTAGTGGAACCAATTTTATATGACAATAGACTCAGAGAGCTTTCCATACATATAAAATATATAAGATTTGGAGTTAAAATGAGTGAGATATGATTTTTCAAAGTGGACTGTTCTCGGATCGGTTTCTGTCTGGGCAGTCTACACTAAAATGTGTATAACTCGAGCTACAAAAATGATTTTTGAATGAGACCAAGTTTAAATGAAAGCTAAGACATAGAGGAACAAACCCCTAAAACAGTTTTCTCAGATTCCTTCTGAGAAATTATAATGAGAAGTGACAATCCACTGTACCGGGAGTGAACTTGGAAACTGAACAAGTCAGAATAAAATATGCATAACTGGAGTTAGAAAATGAATTTTTGAGTGGGACTTATTTTGTTAAAAACTAGACTCAGAACCCTAAAAGCATATAAAATTTCGCATTAAAATGATAAAATACCAATTTATGGTGAATTTTTAAAGTTACTGCTTAGGGTAAAAGTAAAACTGTCAAAACTTAACCTTAAGTAAGACTTTGCATAAATGACTTAAAAAGGTAAAAGACCTTAGCTCAAAGTAATGAAACTTCATAATTTACTTAATGAAGACTAGATGGAATAAAATACCAAGCTTGCCTAATCCTTAACAAAAGAAGCAAATAAAACGAAAAACCGAATGTAAATGTAGTTAGTGTACTAGATTAAGTTCAAAAGATTTTAATCAAACTATAATGCAAAACCTAAACCATAAATCTTCCAAATTTAAAATATGAAAATCATATAAGTCAAGTTAGAATAATTGAGAAGAAGAAATCAATAAAATGAAAGCCAATGTAAAAGCTTGCACCTAATTTACTAAGCTAAGCTCATAAGACTTTGCTTGAGAATATGCCTATGTTTAGGTAGCAAGCATGATGTGATGATGGTGTGATTATGGTGCCATGACAATGATGATATGATATGATGATATGATATGATGCTGTGATACTAGTATTCTGTCTGGCAAAATTTTGGGAAGCTGCGGTCTAGCCGTTATGCTGCCAAAATTTTGTAGAAATTATGGACTTCGAAACATTTTGCATCATAAGTTAATAAGAAAAGATTTGATAAAGTGTGATCCTTCAAAAGGGAAGGTGACCTAAGTTAAGTTTCCCCTTACCCACGACTCACATGAGGCATGGCATGACCCAGCTAGTGTGAGTATAGGGGATAGGGCTTACATGAGGCATGGCATGACCCAGCTAGTGTAATGCAGAAAGTTTATGGTGGCGACGGCCACGGTATGAGCTCATTACCACTTATGTTTAGTGGGTGGAAAGAAAGGACTTAAGATAAGTCAAGTTAAGGAAAGAAAGGGACTTCGGTCCAACCCAAGTAAAGAACGTAACTCTCAATCTGTTTATGTATGTTATGACTAGTCGTATGAGCTTTCATGTATGCCATGGGGTTGTTAATACAACGAGGATAAGTACTAAAAATGGAATCTACTTCGGATAGTAACGTTTTCGAAAATCAAATAATTGAACCTATTGTATGTCCACAGTTTTCATTAAAAAACCGGAGTGGCTGGGACGATGACGATGACACCGGTGTGTCAGGGTCGAGTCCTACTGAGAAATCTTATTTCTCATCCTAGTTGTTTTTCCGTCTCGTCACCAGATACTCATGGAGCCTCGCGTGGAATGGAGCATGGGGCCTCCCCACCATGAGTGGGCCTACAATGAGGACGCCCACGCTATCGTGGCCACGACCACCACGATAGTTCGCACCTACTTCTATCCGGGTCGAGTTTTTGAACGAGAGGAGCCAGAGCTTCCGCCAGCCCCCGTGGACGTATCATCATCCCGCCTTGGACAGCCGCTGGGTCCTTGGGATTTTCCGCCCGAGCCATTGCCCGAGATCGAGATGGAGCCTATGTCTCCCGGTCTACCCATAGCCGAGCCTGTGCCGCCGCCAGAGGTTCCCGTGGTCGATGTGAGTTCGACGGCCACCCCTAGGGCCGTAGCAGCTTCGCCGCCACTCCCCGAGTATCGGCCTGTCGCATCTGAGGAGGATCCCTCCGAGGCACGGTCTTCGGTGGGCAGCTATGTTCCCGGCCGTCGCATCCGTCGTATCGAGGTGATTAGCAGGCACCCCCGCATCATTCGCACTCCGCACTTTCCTCGAGGCCGAGCAGCATGGGGGACTAGACACTCGAGGACCTGAGACCGCTTGATGGAAGGGCATGGAAGGGGTAGAGAAGTCGGCATATGTCTACATGGGCTTATTTTGATTTGCGCTCCCTACCTCTTGTATTTCATTTTGTATTGTATCTCATCGGACTTGTGTACCTTTGATATTTGGGGCCATGGCATGACCATGAGTTCCCTTTATATGTTTTTGTTTGGATATTGTGAGATTAAGTATATTATGTAATTGATGTTATAATTGGAATGTATGACTTTATGATTTATCTCATGTTCCTTCCGTTTATATTGAAATCTCTGCGATACGCTCGTTTATTGCTATCTTCTCGCGCAAGGCTTTACTTTTCCAAAGCAACGACATATTTCAAAAAGAAAAAAAAATTTACTATATTTTCCGCATAATTTAATTTCAAGTAAAGTTTAGTGTTCCACGAGCATAAGTAACAACTAATAAAACGCCGTAATACGACTTAAGCGTAATATGGATTTATTAGGGTGTTACATTATGGTATCAGAGCAGTTCATCCTGTTAAAGCCTGAGGATTGGACTGACTATGCTTCCAAGCATAATTCTACGTGCGCTATGTTAAGTCGTGCTAAGAACCCTGTCTGTATGATGGGATGTAGGACTTAGAATGCATGACCGTCGTGTGAGATTGCCTTTAGTTGCTGCCATGCTTATGCTTCATATTGGGCCTGATCAACTCGATATTTTTGTTTTGGTGTGTTCAGGAACTAATGGCAACTCGCAGACGTACCGCCACTGAGCCCAGCGACAACACGAACATCGCTGATTTCATGAGGACCTTTCAACAGATGGCGAATGCCATGCAAGCTCAAGCTACGGCAGCTGAACACATGATGGATCAGCTAAATCGAAGGTCTGAAGAGTCCGTCGGCGGGAATGGGGCAAGTACGGAATATCAGAAGTTCGCGGAGTTCCGCAAGGCTAACCCGCCCAGTTTCAAGGGGGCCTTCAACCCTGAGGAAGTCGATGAGTGGATTAAAGAGATCGAGAAGATCTACTCGATCTTTGACTTGCTCGGAGACCCAAAAGGTAGCCTTTGCTACCTATATGCTGAAGGCGGATGCCGAATTCTGGTGGAAGGGGGCGAAGAGCTTGATGGAGAGTGACCAAAGGGAAATCACGTGGGATGCCTTCAAGACAGCTTTCTACGAGAAGTATTTCCCGATGTCGGTAAGGAACGCAAAGGAGATGGAGTTCCTGAGGCTCTACCAGGGAGGTATGAGCGTTGCTGAGTACACAGCGAAGTTTGAGGAGCTGTGTAAGTTCTCCACGCTATATCAGCGAAACCCCGATGAGCACTGGAAGTGCATGAAGTCAAGGAGGTTTGAGGGTGACATCCTGGCATCGGTGGCCGCCGAGATTCGGAACTATGCGGCCCTTGTCAATAAGAGTCGTGTGGTGGAGGACTGCAACCGCAAGCTGGCTATCCAGAGATCGGAAGCCCATAAGAGAAGGCAGGCATCTCAAGGGCAACACCAGAGACAGCCCCCACAAAAGAAGCCCTACCGTGGCGATGGTTCTAGAGGCAAACAGCCACAGAGATCCTCTGCCAATCCTCCAAGACCCGCCAGCCAGCCCCCGAAGCCTGCGACCAATTCCGTTTGCCCTAAGTGTGGGAAGCAACACAAAGGGGTTTGCTACGCCGGACAAAACGTCTGCTTCCGATGTGGACAACCCGGCCATTTTGCCAAGAACTGCACGAAGGACACATCTGCCCCCAAACCGCAACGCCAAGGGAGGGTCTTCACCATGAATGCCGAGGAGACCACGGAGTCTGGTGATCTCATTCGAGGTATGTGCGAAGTAAATGGTAATATCTTAACTGTACTATATGACTCTGGCGCTACGCATTCTTTTATTTCTCATGATTGCGTAAGTAGATTGGGGTTGTCTGTTTCTGAACTACCTTATATGTTGCTTGTTTCTACTCCCACTGGGAAACCAGTTAGAACTTGTCTGTGTTGTTTGAAGTGTCAAATTCATATTGAGGGTAGGACTTATGAGTCCGATTTAATCTGCCTTCCTTTGTCTGGTTTAGATCTAATCTTAGGCATGGATTGGCTCTCAGCCAACCATGTTCTGTTAGATTGTGCAGCCAAAACAATCGTATTCCCTTCCTTACCTTCTAAACCTGTTAGTTTAAGCTTGAAACCTATCGTGTTATACTGTTGTAAGACTGAGAATCAAGAATACGTTCTCCTATCGGCTAGTGAGGTTGAACTAGAGCAAGCTCTTGAGGAGATTCCTGTGGCGAATGAGTACCCTGAAGTCTTTCCTGAGGATATTCCGGAGTTTCCCCCGGAGAGAGAGATAGAATTTTCCATAGAATTGGTGCCAGGGACTGGACCAATATCTATTGCACCCTACCGAATGTCCCCTTTGGAGTTGGAAGAGTCAAGACCCAACCGAGGAGTTCTTTGGAGAAGAAGTTTGTGCGATCGAGTGTCTCACCTTGGGGAGCCCCGGTGCTGTTTGTCAAGAAGAAGGATGGAAGCATGAGGCTGTGCGTGAATTATCGGCAGTTGAACAAGGTCACAGTGAAGAATAAGTACCCCTTACCAAGGATAGACGACTTGATGGATCAACTCAGAGGAGCAGTGGTGTTTTCAAAGATAGATCTGAGGTCGGGATACCATCAAATTAGAGTAAAGGAGGAAGATATTCCCAAGACGGCCTTTAGGACTAGATATGGGCATTATGAGTTTAGAGTAATGTCGTTTGGATTAACCAATGCCCCGGCAGTGTTCATGGATTATATGAACAGGATCTTTAGGCCGTATTTGGATAAGTTTGTGGTGGTCTTTATAGATGACATTCTCATCTATTCAAAGACGAAGGAGGAACACGAAGAGCATCTTCGGATTGTGTTGGGAATCTTGAGGGATAAGAAGCTCTATGCGAAGCTGTCGAAGTGTGAGTTTTGGCTAGAAGAAGTGAAGTTCTTGGGTCACGTCGTGACTAAAGGAGGGATATCCGTAGATCCGAGCAAGGTGGAAGCTGTGATGAACTGGGAGAGACCGACGACGGTGACGGAGATTCGGAGTTTTCTCGGCTTAGCCGGATATTATCGGAGGTTTATAAAGGGATTTTCTCAGATATCCCTACCTTTGACTAAGCTCACTAGGAAGAATGCTGCGTTTGTGTGGACTGAAGAGTGTGAGAAAAGTTTTCAAGAGTTGAAGGCGAAGTTGACTTCTACACCTGTACTAGTCCTGCCTGACCCTAAGGGAGCCTTTGAGGTCTACTGTGATGCCTCTGGAAGAGGGTTAGGTTGTGTTCTGATGCAAAATCGTAATGTGGTAGCGTACGCCTCTAGGCAACTGAAACCTCATGAAGTTAACTACCCGACCCATGACCTGGAGTTAGCGGCCGTGGTATTTGCCTTGAAGATATGGAGGCACCATCTATATGGAGTTAGGTTTGAGGTATTTTCGGATCACAAGAGTCTGAAGTACTTGTTTGATCAGAAGGAGCTTAACATGAGGCAGAGGCGGTGGATGGAATTCCTGAAGGACTACGATTTCGGATTGAACTACCACCCTGGTAAGGCCAATGTGGTGGCAGACGCACTGAGCCGCAAATCATTGCATGTGTCGTGGTTGATGGTCAAGGAAGCGGAGTTGATTGAGAGCTTTAGAGACTTAAATCTCGGAGTTACCCTGACCCCTCGTAGCATAAGGTCGAGTCTGATCAAGGTGACAAGTGAGTTCAGAGGGCAAATTATGCGGGCTCAGGAAGAGGATGAAGAGTTCTTGGGAATTGTAGCTCAGGTGAAGGAGGGAAAGCTGAAAGAATTTACTCAAGGCATTGATGGCGTGTGGAGGTATCAAGGAAGGATATGCGTGCCTGCTAAGGATGACTTAAGGAGGACGATCGTAGAAGAAGCCCACAAGGGTCATTTCACCATGCATCCTGGCATAACGAAGATGTACCAAGACCTCAAGAGGATGTTTTGGTGGCCGAGCATGAGACGAGACATAGCAGATGTTGTGGATAAGTGCTTAGTTTGTCAAAAGGTGAAGATTGAGCACCAAAAACCCTCAGGCATGCTGCAACCATTGGAGATCCCTGAATGGAAATGGGATGGAATCTCTATGGATTTCATGATGGGTTTGCCCCGAACGCAAGCTGGATTCGACGCCATATGGGTTGTTGTGGATAGGTTGACAAAGTCTGCCCACTTCTTACCCATAAGGGCGAATTATCCTTTGGATAAGCTGGCCCAGCTGTACATCCAAGAGATCGTGAGATTGCACGGAGTACCTGCAACCATTGTGTCGGATAGAGACCCAAGGTTTACCTCTAGGTTCTGGGGAGCCTTGCAAAAGGCATTTGGGACGAAACTTTGTTTAAGTACAGCCTACCACCCCAGGTGATGGACAATCAGAAAGAACCATACAAACCCTAGAGGATATGTTAAGGGCATGCGTAATGGATCGACCCGGAAGTTGGGACAAGCACCTACCCCTCATCGAGTTCGCCTACAACAATAGTTTTCATGCTAGCATTGGGATGGCGCCTTATGAAGCTCTGTATGGTAGGAAGTGCCGATCCCCGCTTTGTTGGTATGAACCGGGTGAGCAAAGCCTCTTAGGGCCTGATCTGGTTAGAGAAACCACCAAGCAAATTAAGAGGATAAGGGAAAAGATTCTCACAGCACAAAGTCGTCAGAAGAGCTATGCGGACAAAAGGAGGAAGCCAATTGAGTTCCAAGAGGGAGAACACGTGTTCTTGAAAATCACTCCTACAACAGGCATAGGTAGAGCCCTTAGAGTCAAAAAGTTGAGTCCTCGTTTTCTTGGCCCTTTTGAAATCCTGAAACGAGTCGGAACAGTTGCCTACCAGATAGCCTTACCGCCTCATTTGTCAAACCTTCACAATGTCTTCCATGTCTCCCAGTTAAGAAAGTACAACTCCGACCCCAATCACCTTCTTGAGCTAGAAAGTGTACAGTTAAAGGAAGACCTGACCTTCGACCTACCGCCTATGAGAATCATAGATAGGAAGGTCAAGCAGCTGAGGAACAAGTCAATGCCCCTAGTGAAAGTGGCTTGGGGAAGAGGACACTTGGAAGAACACACGTGGGAACTCGAGGCAGAGATGCAAAGAGATTTTCCCCGCCTGTTTACAGGTAACGAATTTTGAGGGCAAAATTCTTTTAAGGAGGGGAGAAATGTAACATCCCCATTTCTACCTAAGCTAATTAGCTCGGTGTTCCCGGCTAATTAGAGGCATTAGCGATTAATTGAGAACTAATCGATTAATCCCGAGAGCAAGAGCTTAGTAAATTAAGTCTAGCCAACAATTTAATCATAATGTCCTAAGCGTTTTAATAAAACCTTAATCGTCTAACCCTTAATTACTCGAAGGTGCCAAAACAAAAGTAAGACAACCTAACCTTATTAATTAAGTTTATAATGATTAAGACGCTTAAGACAACTCTTGAAAAATTAAACCCCAAATTAAGCATAGGGTTAACCGTAATGTAAGGTATCATAAAAAGTGTAATTGACAAGAGTTAACTCATGGGTAATTAAGCCAATTAAGTTAAGTTATATTTAAATAATTCTAATAACACTTAGAGATAAAAGTTCTTCCATGCATATGCCCTAGAAAGACACACCAAGGAGGAGCAACATCTCACCCTTCATTCAATCTCTTTAATCCTATACCATTAGATCAAAGGCCAAGACTAGGATCCTTGTCATCCACCATTAGATCTTGACACTTGGATGAGTCTTAGACAAGCAACCAAATCCTAAGAGGGGTACTCCCCTTTAACCCCTAGAGAAAAGCTTAAAATGGGCATTAGAATGCCTCCAAGACTCAAGGAAAAACAACTCACCCTTTTGCCCCAAGGTTTTTCCACTCTCTTGCTTGTTGTAAGAAGCAAAGTCCCATCACCTTTCCCTCCCTCTTTTGCGCCACCCATCAGCCATATCTCTCTCCTCATTTCATTCTTTCACTCCTCTCCCAAACACACACAAAGCTCTCTTCTCTCTCCTCAATTTCAAATTCTCCTCCTTCTCTCTAAACTCTCCAACTTCTCTCTAGAATCCTCCCACTTCTCTCATCCTTTCCTCTCCTCATCCCACTCACAAACTCTTCAAGAGCCACCATCTCTTGCTCTTGGAGAATCAAAGACCATCACATATCAAGCCTCTTTCAAGATCCAAGAGGAGCACCACCACCACCACCATCTTTTCCATCACAAGTTCCTTCAAAGAAAGCTTCTTGGTAGTGACCCTAAACCCTTTTACTCTCTTGTTTTTCAAGCTTTAGAACTCCTATGCTCTCCATAGCTAGGTAGTTTTAAAGATTGATTATGGGCATCATAGCCATTCTTGTTATAAAATGAGATGTTGTTGCTAGTATGGTTGTTTGTTGAAAATATGTTTTCGGTTTGGTGTGATGCATGGCTGAACCCACTATTTTTGAACTCCAACATGTTAGTTTTTCACTGATCTTTCATGGTATATGGGTGTTTTATAACTTGAGAATGTTTTCTTGAAAGTGAGGTTGAGTGTTTTGGAGAAAACATGAGAAAAAGCAAAACGTGAAATCTGGATTTTCTAACAGCCTGTAAACCGAACGGTATAACTGTTTCCAGAAAACTCAGAAATTAGTGAAACCAATTTTATATGAAAATAGACTCAGAGAGATTTCCAAACATATAAAATATATATGATTTGGAGTTAAAATGAGTGAGATATGATTTTTCAAAGTGGACTGTTCTCGGATTGGTTTCTGTCTGGGCAGTCTACACTAAAATGTGTATAACTCGAGCTACAAAAATGATTTTTGAATGAGACCAAGTTTAAATGAAAGCTAAGACATAGAGGAACAAACCCCTAAAACAGTTTTCTCAGATTCCTTCTGAGCAATTATAATGAGAAGTGACAATCCACTGTACCGGGAGTGAACTTGGAAACTGAACAAGTCAGAATAAAATATGCATAACTGGAGTTAGAAAATGAATTTTTGAGTGGGACTTGTTTTGTTAAAAACTAGACTCAGAACCCTAATATCATAGAAAATTTCGCATTAAAATGATAAAATACCAATTTATGGTGAATTTTTAAAGTTACTGCTTAGGGTAAAAGTAAAACTGTCAAAACTTAACCTTAAGTAAGACTTTGCATAAATGACTTAAAAAGGTAAAAGACCTTAGCTCAAAGTAATGAAACTTCATAATTTACTTAATGAAGACTAGATGGAATAAAATACCAAGCTTGCCTAATCCTTAACAAAAGAAGCAAATAAAACGAAAAACCGAATGTAAATGTAGTTAGTGTACTAGATTAAGTTCATAAGATTTTAATCAAAGTATAATGCAAAACCTAAACCATAAATCTTCCAAATTTAAAATATGAAAATCATATAAGTCAAGTTAGAATAATTGAGAAGAAGAAATCAATAAAATGAAAGCCAATGTAAAAGCTTGCACCTAATTTACTAAGCTAAGCTCATAAGACTTTGCTTGAGAATATGCCTATGTTTAGGTAGCAAGCATGATGTGATGATGGTGTGATTATGGTGCCATGACAATGATGATATGATATGATGATATGATATGATGCTGTGATACTGGTATTCGTCCGCAAAATTTTGGGAAGTCGCGGTCTAGCCGTTATGTCTTTAAATTTTGTACAAATTATGGACTTAGAAACATTTTGCATCATAAGTTAATAAGAAAAGATTTGATAAAGTGTGATCCTTCAAAAGGAAAGGTGACCTAAGTTAAGTTTCCCCTCACCCACGACTCACATGAGGCATGGCATGACCCAGCTAGTGTGAGTATAGGGGATAGGGCTTACATGAGGTATGGCATGACCCAGCTAGTGTAAGTACCGAAAGTTTATGGTGGCGACGGCCACGGTATGAGCTCATTACCACTTATGTTTAGTGGGTGGAAAGAAAGGACTTAAGATAAGTCAAGTTAAGGAAAGAAAGGGACTTCGGTCCAACCCAAGTAAAGAACGTAACTCTCAATCTGTTTATGTATGTTATGACTAGTCGTATGAGCTTTCATGTATGCCATGGGGTTGTTAATACAACGAGGATAAGTACTAAAAATGGAATCTACTTCGGATAGTAACGTTTTTGAAAATCAAATAATTGAACCTATTGTATGTCCACAGTTTTCATTAAAAAACCAGAGTGGCTGGGACGATGACGATGACACCGGTGTGTCAGGGTCGAGTCCTACTGAGAAATCTTATTTCTCATCCTAGTTGTTTTTCCATCTCGTCACCAGATACTCATGGAGCCTCGCGTGGAATGGAGCATGGGGCCTCCCCACCATGAGTGGGCCTACGATGAGGACGCCCACGCTATCGTGGCCACGACCACCACGATAGTTCGCACCTACTTCTATCCGGGTCGAGTTTTTGAACGAGGAGGCGAGCTTCCGCCAGCCCCCGTGGACGTATCATCATCCCGCCTTGGACAGCCGCTGGGTCCTTGGGATTTTCCGCCCGAGCCATTGCCCGAGATCGAGATGGAGCCTATGTCTCCCGGTCTACCCATAGCCAAGCCTATGCCGCCGCCAGAGGTTCCCGTGGTCGATGTGAGTTCGACGGCCACCCCTAGGGCCGCAGCAGCTTCGCCGCCACTCCCCGAGTATCGGCCTGTCGCATCTGAGGAGGATCCCTCCGAGGCACGGTCTTCGGTGGGCAGCTATGTTCCCGGCCGTCGCATCCGTCAGACGAGGTGATTAGCAGGCACCCCCGCATCATTCGCACTCCGCACTTTCCTCGAGGCCGAGCAGCATGGGGGACTAGACACTCGAGGACCTGAGACCGCTTGATGGAAGGGCATGGAAGGGGTAGAGAAGTCAGCATATGTCTACATGGGCTTATTTTGATTTGCGCTCCCTACCTCTTGTATTTCATTTTGTATTGTATCTCATCAGACTTGTGTACCTTTGATATTTGGGGCCATGGCATGACCATGAGTTCCCTTTATATGTATTTGTTTGGATATTGTGAGATTAAGTATATTATGTAATTGATGTTATAATTGGAATGTATGACTTTATGATTTATCTCATGTTCCTTCCGTTTATATTGAAATCTCTGCGATACGCTCGTTTATTGCTATCTTCTCGCGCAAGGCTTTACTTTTCCAAAGCAACGACATATTTCAAAAAGAAAAAAAAAATTTACTGTATTTTCCGCGTAATTTAATTTCAAGTAAAGTTTAGTGTTCCACGAGCATAAGTAACAACTAATAAAACGCCGTAATACGACTTATGCGTAATATGGATTTATTAGGGTGTTACAGTTAAGATGTAATGCTTGTCATGTACTTAATTAATAAGGTTAGTTCACCTTGATTATATGTTCTAAATCATGAATTAACCAGGATTGGGCAATTAGGCTTTTAATTGTATCTTTTAATACATTATGCTTCAATTGTTGAATTTTCTAATTAATCCCTTACTCTTGAAATTAGTCAATTAGCTCTTAATTAATTGCTAACTGTAACACCTTTTATTATATAAGCCATGCTCGAGTCATGGAGTTATATTAAAAGGTTGTCACTGTGTTAAGAAAGCTTTAAAACATGGAAAATATAACACATGGCCCTTTAATTGCACACTTTATTACTAACTAATAGTTCATAAACTTCGTCGTATCTAATACATAGAGGATAAAATAATTACAATTTAAAAGAAACTGTGACTAGCATAATACACAGAACTTGCTTCGACATGGTCGCTAGCTAGCTTTAATAGTCTCTTAGTCTGGTTTGTGCCTGAGTCTTGCTCAGAAAATGTCCCAATACTTTGTCTCACACTTGATTTCCAACTTAGGTGCTAAAATGTTTACGGAAAAGAAAAACATACAAGCAGGCAATGAGAACCTTAGGTTCTCAGTAGGAAAACATGAACTATTCTCATACAGTGCCATCATAAACATTCCAGCCGCTTCGGTTTATTATAAAAATATGAGCACATACACGCAAACAATGATTCAATTTTAAGTGGAAAACATCTTTCTTGAAGCGGCTTATGTTTTAACAACCACTTGCCATATTATATGACAAATACAGAAATACGAATAGTGCAATATGCTTCAACAAGAATCTTAATAATATTATGAGTTAATAGGATAATTGAAGATGCACGTAAAGATGCTTGTACTTGTTTGTATGCAAATGCGCTTGACTTAAATTCGTATCTTTCTTTAACTTGCAACTTGATCTTGGAGTGAAGTTGATGGTTGGAGCTTGAGTTTGGCGATGAGAGGAAGTGGAAGAAGATGAAGGAAAGTGGGAAAACGAGGCTGGTTGTGGCGAGGCCGAAAATGATGAGAAGGGAAGGAAGGAAAAGATAGAGATATTTTGGAGGCACTTTGCTTTGATTGGTGGATGTAACTCCATCATAAAATTTGGTTTAGCTTCCCTCCCTCAATGGATGATCAAGCCGCCACATGAGGGAGTGGTTTGGCTAAATCCTAGCCATTGATCCTAGGGTTTTCATAGTATAATTTCTATTGGTTCGGTTCCGTCAATTCAAAGTACCAAAATCTTACTGATTTCCTTTAAATCGGTAAATTGGTTTTGGAAAAATCCCATGAAGTTTCCTATGCTTTCAATCTAATTCTCTCATATCTAATTTTTCTAAATGATACTTAATTGGCTCTAAGTAAAAATTTAATCGAATGCTAATTAATCTTAAGTAATTGATAAAATCGAACGACTAGGCGAAAACGATAAAAATCTAAGAAGGTAAAGCCAAGTTTTTCCACTATCTTGAGCAACACTTGGCACCACTCATATGTGGTAAGGGTGGCTGAATTTCAGCCACTTAAGTGAGGGATTCCAGTAAAAAGTTCTACTAATTTGGTTCTGGTGGTTTAAAATACCGAATCTTTACCGATTTTCTTCAAATCGGCAAAACTTTATTAAATGGCTCTGAGAACATTTCTATATCTCTGTTCTAATTGTTCCTAAGCCTAATCCCTCTAATTAACATCTAATTAACTTCTAATTAATCCTACTTAGTCAATAAGATCGAATAAATTGCTGGTTAACGCGAAATAATCGTTCTTACAAATTTGAAGCATTTCTATTTTCTATTTTCCGTGGCTAATGGCATTTTCGTAATTTTGAGCAAGTCCAGGGGCACCCCACGTCATTTCACACCAGACTACCTCCATGGCCTAATCAGCAGAGATTTAAACTTCTACGATTTCACCACGTGATTCTACTCTGCTTAAAATCTCATTCTGCTAATCTTATAGATGTAGGGACATAAAGGTCATTTCTTGAAAAGTTCTAGGGTTATTATGGAAATATTCACTTGGGGTTAAAGTATAATTTCTAAAACTTTTGGGCAAGATTGAAATTAACAAAAGTTGACAGGGGCACTTTTGTCATTTCTTAATTTTTAGCATATGGCAGTGCCATATTTTTAACAGCAGTGTTATGTTACCCTATATTTCTGAGCGTGAGGATTTTCGGGATATACCATTGCATGAGAAATTCCCACACTGCCTAAGAGAAACAATTCAAAGTTTTTATTATACTCTACTTAAGAAAATGGGCGATGTTACATTCTACCCTCCTTAAAAGAATTTTGTCCCCAAAATTCCATGGCCAAGAATGGTTGAGGAGAAATCTCTTATCCTACAGAGGCACTCCTCCTTGCGGTGTTGCTTGCTGATAGCTACGAGGCACTGTCTCAATAAGTACAAAGGATCCATAAGAAGTATGTTGGTGCCTGAGTTTGTCTAGTTTTTATGACGCCTTGAACCAGTATCCAATTTATTGGAGACTTTTCTCATCTTCTTTATTTTTGTGCCCAATTACTTTGCTTAGTAGTAGCCATTAAACTTTTTGTTGTGCGTACTCAAGACTCCAAATATCGATTCATAAAGATTCGCAATTTTAAAAGCTACTAGTTGTCGCCATGTTCGACGTCAGCATGTCATGATTACGACGACAATATTAAAGTATTTACCTCAATAACACCCTACATATAACACTCTGACCCAATTCTGAGTTCCTCAAAAGGGTACTTGCCTCCTTTATCACTTCGGGCAGCCTTATGAGTTATAGTGTTATCACTTATAGCAATTGTTAACTTCGATATGTGATAATCATAGTAGCTATATTTGGTGCTGGGAAGCTGGTTTCGCTATTTTAAGAATTTCTACTTACATGATCACCCTTGATCATAAGTAGAAGCTCTTTCTGTTAAATCCCACTTATAGGGTCACAATCTTCCTTAAATCTTGAATGGTGTGATCTTGACCTATAATTATCTTTCGCAACAACTCTCTAATCATGTCGTTTAGCATGGTTGCCTACTTCTGTCTAATAACTCCCAAATGACTTGGGGTATGCTCACTCCTCTGCAGTTAACATATGGCTAACAAGTCATGAGGTCATACTGGAAAATTTCCTTGTGAAATCTTCTTAAAGTTGTGGCTCAACCTGAGTTATCGGATACCAGAGGTCACGAGTAGAGTTCCAACTTGTCTAAGGATGAGTGTCCTTTGTTACTCGCCTTTTAAGAAAATCTTGTACTAATCATCAAGAAGTACGCTGCATTTATATTGGGTCTATAGCATAGGTGTCTCTATGCATGGGGTAGTTAGGACATTCCCTCCTGTTTCATTAGTTAGAGTTATTATAGTAAGATTCCATGAATCCAGCTATTCTCGGCATTCTCGATTGACTATACTACTAGTTCAGATGCACAACCCTTATAAAGGCTTAAAGTTCTCCGTTAGAATTATAGGTAGGAGCTTCACCTTAGAATTTCTTCTTCTTTATAAGCTTTATTTCATATCTCAATGCATGTTAGAAAAGTCTCAGATTGTCTTTCCTGCGAAAACTCTTAGTGCTCCTCATGAGTTTATTTTCTGAAAACGAGATCAACTCAATGGGAGAAAGAGGAAATAGCAGTTTTGCCTCCTTATTGATTTGCAAGGATCCTACCTTGCCTATCCTCTTCATTTTAATAACACGGAGGTCCCTCATTTGATGTGTTGACATCTATCCCTTTGGGTCTTTTAATGCTAACTTAAGAGGTCTTGTGATTCCCAAAGTTATCGTCCTCATCAATGGTTAGCCTCTATACAATGCATATCAGTCTTAGTGGTCAAATTTCATATCACTCTCATTATTGAACCCTTTTACTATTTACCACACTATCTTGTACCCAGGTGCGATTACCCAATGTAAGAGAAAGAATTAATAGTCTTGTCTCCCTATTGGACTTACAACACTGAGACTTCCTAGAAGGTCACCCATATCAGTATTATTCTTGCCCGAGCACGCTTAGTCATAGGGTACTAATGGGATTTGGTACGTTAGCGCTGCTATGCGCGTACGTAATCTAGCTTCAAGTATAAAGGCTTAACGGACTACCCCCGACCTTGTATTGTAACCTTAACCATCGTAGGACATGTTTCCAAATCTTTTAATTTCATATTAGTGCATCCTCCAATCCTGTCTAGGGTGCATCGGGTTGGCTGCGCTCTTTACTGGTGAAAAGATCGCCTAGTTCGTTACCTAGTACAAACTCTCGTTTGTACCCTAATTTCATACTTGGTAATAGGCCACTCAAAAATCAAGACTACCTCTTTCTCTCTTCTTGTAATGTCCTATTATTTGTGTAGAAGCTTATCTGGGTCTTAGCTCGTTATGGCCTCCTATACTACTGCTATCTCATCCTATCGAGATCCGTTGCACACTCTAACTCCTTGTTATTCTCATCTGAATTTGAATACATTCTTTCTCGAGTTTCCCCACTAATAGCATTCGTAATGATGTCCAATGATGACCTTTACATCTCGCATTTCTTCTCTAGATAACTGCATCTCTTTACTAATGTTGAAAATAGCCGCATCATGTAGTGCTTATAATGACTAAGATTGATAAAGTTCCAGTGTAACCCGATCTTCCGATACCTCCTTTACCCTTAATGGATAAAAAAAATACCAAGCTTGCTTCATGTGCCGCCCTAGTCCGAAAGTGTCCCTACTTCTGGTTAGTAGGAATTATCCTGCCCTTGCTTTAAAGGATGCTTTCAAGTTATTCGTGTAGCTTTACTTCATTTCAGTACCATGAATAACTGCGCCTTTACTCTGATATAATGTATAATTAGATGAATTTCTTCAAAATTTGTTAATGTTTTCCCTTGAGGCTGAGATCCTACTTAATACTCCTTAGTTTTACAAGTGCTCAAAAAAGAAAACCATTTTAACTTCTGAATAGAGTCTTGAAAAGGTTTTTCTTTATACCTAACTGAGGCTCCTAACCTTAATTCCCTTTTCTAAAACCTTGCCTCATCTATCCATACTTCAAACTTTGTAATGAAGGATCGGATATTTCTGATATAGCATTACCATAATCTAGAGTAAAAACCATTGACTGAATTTGTCGGTGAAGTACTTTCGAGGGAATCTTACTTATAAAGAAAATAAGGGTACTATCAATGCTACTCAAGATGACTTACTCTTGTCAAGAATCAGGTATACTACATAGGCAAGAAAATTCCTAGATTCAATCTAGAAAAGATAGCCTGGATCAAGTGGATGCAAATGAAGCTTAGAATAAGCCTCGCTAGAGTGAAAAAGATTCTTGCTCCACTCATTACCAACTGAGATCCTACCTTTGATGACTTAAATTTTCAGCTGCCCAGTAGCACTTGGGAGATGATCCTTCTTAGCTATGACCAAATTTACTAGGTCAATGTCAAACTGTCCAACATGATTTCCTTGAGCGGAGCCCCAATTCTCTGCACCCTTTGACTTGCACAGTCGTCTGCTTCCTATTGCCATTGCTACTTCCTAGGAGTTTCGTCCATAATATTTATGTTTAGAAGATTCCTAATAAGCTTGCAGGGTGTCATAGGTATCTGCTTACACAAAACCTTATATTGAGGTGATCAGGCTCAACATTCAGTCAAGTGCAACAGATAGTCTACAACACTCACAACAAGGTTACCATGCATAATATTTCTATGTCCTCTTCGTGTGAGGACCTAAAATATGGTTTATCTAGCCTCTTAGAGTATGCTTCAGAAGCATAATCAGTCCATCCGTGAGCCTATACAGGACAAACTGCTCTGATACCAATAAATGTAACACCCTTTATTATATAAGCCATGCTCGAGTCATGGAGTTATATTAAAAGGTTGTCACTGTGTTAAGAAAGCTTTAAAACATGGAAAATATAATATATAGCCCTTTAATTGCACACTTTATTACTAACTAATAGTTCATAAATTTCGTCATATGTGATACATAGAGGATAAGATAATTACAATTTAAAAGAAACTGTGACTAACATAATACACAGAACTTGCTTCAACATGGTCGCTAGCTAGCTTCAATAGTCTGTTGGTCTGGTTTGCGCCCGAGTCTTGCTCAGAGAATGTCCTAGTACTCTATCTCACACTTGATTTCCAACTTAGGTGCTGGAATGTTTACGGAAAAGAAAAACATACAAGTAGGCAATGAGAACCCTAGGTTCTCAGTAGGAAAACATGAACTATTCTCATACAGTGCCATCATAAACATTCCAGCCGCTTCAGTTTATTATAAAAATAGGAGCACATACATGCAAACAATGATTCAATTTTAAGTAGAAAACATCTTTCTCAAAGCAGGTTATGTTTTAACAACCACTTGCTATATTATATGACAAATATAGAAATACGAATAGTGCAATATGCTTCAACAAGAATCTTAATAACATTATGACTTAATGGGATAATTGAAGATGCATGTAAAGATGCTTGTACTTGTCTGTATGCAAGTGCACTTGATTTAAATTCATATCTTTCTTTAACTTGCAACTTGATCTTGGAGTGAAGTTGATGGTTGGAGCTTGAGTTTGGGGATGAGAGAAAGTGGAAGAAGATGAAGGAAAGTGGGAAAATGAGGCTGGTTGTAGGGAGGCCGAAAAGGATGAGAAGGGAAGGAAGGAAAAGGTAGAGATATTTTGGAGGCACTTTACTTTGATTGGTGGATGTAACTCCATCATAAAATTTGGTTTAGCTTCCCTCCCTCAATGGCTGATCAAGGCACCACATGAGGGAGTGGTTTGGCTAAATCCTAGCCATTGAGCCTAGGGTTTTCATAGTATAATTTCTATTAGTTCGGTTCCGTCAATTCAAAGCACCGAAATCTTACCGATTTCCTTTAAATCGGTTTTGGAAAAATCCCATGAAGTTTCCTATGCTTTCAATCTAATTCTCTCATATCTAATTTTTCTAAATGATACTTAATTGGCTATAAGTAAAAGTTTAATCGAATGCTAATTAATCTTAAGTAATTGATAAAATCGAACGACTAGGCCAAAACGATAAAAATCTGATAAAAGTAAAGCCAAGTTTTTCCACTATCTTGAGCAACACTTGGCGCCACTCATATGTGTGGTAGGGGTGGCTAAATTTCAGCCACTTAAGTGAAGGATTCTAGTAGAAAATTCTACTGGTTTGGTTTCGGTGGTTTAAAATACCGAATCTTTGCCGATTTTCTTCAAATCGGCAAAACTTTATTAAATGGCTTTGGGAAAATTTCTATATCTCTGTTCTAATTGTTCCTAAGCCTAATCCCTCTAATTAACATCTAATTAACTTCTAATTAACCCTACTTAGTCAATAAGATCGAATAAATTGCTGGTTAACGTGAAATAATTGTTCTTGCAATTTTGGAGCTTTTCTATTTTCTATTTTCCGTGGCTAATGGCATTTTCATAATTTTAAACAAGTCCAGGGGCATCCCACGTCATTTCACACCAGACTGCCTCCATGGCCCAGTCGGCAAAGATTTAAACTTCTACGGTTTCACCACGTGATTCTGCTCTGCTTAAAATCTCATTCTGCTAATCTTATAGATATAGGGACATAAAGGTCATTTCTTGAAAAGTTCTAGGGTTATTGTGGAAATATCCACTTGGGGTTAAAATATAATTTCTAAAACTTTTGGGCAAGATTGAAATTAATAAAAGTTGATAGGGGCACTTTTGTCATTTCCTAATTTTTAGCATATGGCAGTGCCATATTTTTAACGGCAGTGTTATGCTACCTTATATTTCCGAGCGTGAGGATTTTTGGGGTATACCATTGCATGAGAAATTCCCACACTGCCTAAGAGAAATAATTCAAAGTTTTTATTATACTCCACTTAAGAAAATAGGGGATGTTACACTAACCCCTCTAATTAGCCGGAGACACTGAGCTAAGTAGCTTAGATGAAAATAAGGATGTTACAATGAACGGCTTAATAAACCATTTGGTGGTAAGGTTGTTGTGCTTGGTGGTGATTGTCGACAAATTTTACCAGTTATCCCAAAAGCAAGTCGCGCAGAAATTGTCATGGCCAGTGTTAATTCATCTTTGCTATGGAAGCATTGTGAGGTTATTAAACCAACAAAAAATATGTGACTACAATCAGGAGCAAGCTCTATTGATATTGATATGATGAAATCGTTTGCTAAATGGATTCTAGATATTGGTGAAGGAAAAGTCAGGCATGAAATTGATGATCAATTTGAAGTTGAGATTCTTAATGATTTTTTATTGTTAGACTTTGGTGACCCTGTTGCTGGTATTGTTTCATCCACTTATCCCAATTTAGTTGAAAATATAGGCAACAATAATTTCTTTGAGGATTGAGATAGTTGAGAAAGTAAATGAATATGTAATCTAGCATATACCAAGTGAAGAAAAAGAATACCTAAGTTCAGACTCAATTTGCAAGCTCGATGATGATATTGGTGTTGACCACGAGTGGATAACTATTGAGTTTCTAAATGAAATTAAATGCTTAGGTGTGCCAAACCATAAGCTAAAGTTGAAGAAAGGTGTTTCTGTGATGTTGCTAAGAAATATTGATCAACCTGCTGGGTTATGTAATGGCACTCGACTTATAGTTCTTGAGTTAAGAGTTAATATTATTGGTTGCCAAGTTGCTACAGGGAATAATATTGGTGAGAAAGTCTATATTCCTAGAATGAATATAGTACCATCAAATGCAGGTATTCCTTTATAATTTCAACATAGACAATTTCCATTGTCGCTTTGTTTTGCAATGACTGTTAACAAGAGTCAGGGGCAAACTTTATCGCATATTGGATTATTCTTGCCTAAACTTGTGTTCTCCCATGGTCAGTTATATGTTGTTGTATCTAGAGTAAGGTATAGACATGGTCTGAAAATTTTGCCATGTGATTACCAAGGACATGTAGTTAACTCTACCATAAATGTTCTATACCAAGAGGTTTTTAATAAATTTTGAAGATATTCAAATTTTACACATATCCCTTTCAAAATAATTTGTAAAGCCATGATTTTGTTATTTATGATAATTTATTATTTTGTTTGATTTCTTTTTTATTTTTTGTTCGACAACTATGTGTGTGTTTGGATTAGACTTTGCAAACAACATCTATATCAATTTAATTCTATAAAATTATTTTCGATAAAAAATGAGTTGGTGTGACAATATATATAACTTGATTCTATAAAATTGTTTTGATAAAAAATGACTTTGCAAACAGCAGTTTGCTCCAACTTAATTTATATTTTGAAACTTTTATATCAAAGTTGATTATAATGGAATAAATATTGTGTTGATGATAATAATCAAAAATACTTTTAAATGTAAAACAACTTCAAAGGATATGAGTTTTATAATAACAACTTTAATGTTATGCTTTTATTTCGTTTCTATTTTTAAGTAAAGGTGAACAAATAATAGAAATCTCATTATATTCTTAAAATTTTAATGGTGGTATTAAATCATAAATAAGAAAATATTCATCCAATATATAAAAACAACTCAAATTTTGAAATAAATGATTTTTAAAGTCAAATCAAATTGTAGGATCTATAAGGGACCTATCTACAACAAATCACATAATATCTATAGGAGAGTTGCTATCACTGAAGAAAGCAAGTATGAAGGTTGGACTAGGAAATTAAAAATTTTGCTTTTTAATTGTTAAGTATGTGTTTGAAAAAGCTGAAAGATTAAAATTATTTCAATAATCACTTATTTATATAATCACTTTTTTATATAACCGCTTATATGAGAATCAATTTATCTTTGGATACTTTAGCTAAAAAATGATTTTAAGATATTCTATTTTGTTTGGATTGTATAAAAAAAGTTGCTTTTATATGATAAAATTACTAAAAAGGATATGAAATAATTGTTCGTATTATATAATATTTGTTACTTAAGGTCAATTTGGTAAAAATATAACAATTCAGAAATAATTAGCTTCTGCTTGTAATCATAAGCTCCAAAATATTGCTTATGATTATAAGCTATTTTTCAGCTTAAAATTATCATCTTTTGATTATAATCTATTTCTACCTTTTTACCAAACAAGATTAATTTTTTAGAATAGATTTTTTTTTTCTAAAAAAAGATTTTAGAAGCATGCTCCCAAACATGCACTAACTCTTCTACGCCTAAAAGGAGACAGAGAAGAAACAATTAATAAATTATATTATTTTTTTGTTAGCATTTTTTTTTGTCACAGGTCGTTTTGGTCCATGAGCTCCCTTGCATGTGAAAAGGTGATGTTTTGGCATTGCCTGTGAAAACCTGTTAGGCAATGAGCTCCATTGATGTGATGGTGATGTTACTATACAATCGATAACTTATTGAAAATGTGATATAACAATGAGACTATTTCCCTTTTATGTAAAAGATTGACGCTGGTGTAACATGAATATCCCTTTTATTTAGTCAAATTATGGTCTAAGAAAGTAAAACTTTTACTATAGTTCAGCTACTGTATCTCTCTGTGTTTGATTTTGACTTATTGGTTTATTGAATTGATTAAATTTCCTCTAGCACTAAATAAATAGATAAATTTAGTTGCTTTGGATTCCATTCTTTTCAATTTTGAATAAGATAAAATAAAAAGGATTTAAACTACATTTTTTAACTTTGCGTTATAGGTGAGCGCACCACCATTCTTGGGAATATCTCAGCCAGTACTGTATTGTGTATTTGTTCTGCCATCAAAGTTTTATAGAATATTTCCTTTCTGCTTCAAGTTGTTGGTTCTCTTAACTTGCTTCTTGTGCCTTGCCTCTAACTCAAGATTCACCATGTATGATAGTGAAGGTTTGGTTCATGAAGTCATTAATGTAGATTCAGACTCTGATGATGATGATGTTACTAAACCCTTTGATGGGTTCCATATTGTTCTTTCCTAATCCTGAGTGAAGAAATACCAACCGCTGGTAATTCCTTTCCCATTCTTATGTATTATTTTAAAACAGCTCTACGATTACTTTTTTGATGATCTGTTTAGTTGTATTATAATATTCATTTTTTTTTTGTTTTGTTAAAAAGTATGTAACTGTCAAGCACATTTATAAGTTTATTGAGGATGGTCAAGAAAAAATTGAAATATATTATGAAGATGAGGAAGGTTTTGGAAAGCATGAATTGGAATTGATATGGTCTCAAAAGCCAAGATAATGTCATATTGGCAAAGGATGGTATGAATATTGGATTGAAAATGAATTGGAGGAAGGTGTTAAGCTATCATTTGAATTTGATCAATATGATGGATCGTTCATCCTCTCTCTCACTATGAGTTAATGGGTATTTTTCTTTTATAAATAAAGTTGCTATACTATCTAAAGTAAGTTAATTGTAGTTTTTTTATGGTTTCTTTACTCAGCTTCTTTTTTTTTTTTTTTTGCTTTTTTCTTTTTGGTTTTGGAAATTATCCAAGTGTACCGCAAGTTCATAGGTCATGGCTAGTAGAAAAACTTAAGTTATTTTGCCTATATAGTTGTTTTATACTTAGTTGTTGTTTGAGTACCTATAAAATTCCATTTTTAAAAAATAAAAAAATAAAAAGGAATGCAGCACTAATGATTGTATCTTAGGATGGTTGTGATTTCTTAATTTCGTTACTTAACTATGTAATTTCTTAAGAGGTATTTTAGATTAATCTGAAATTTAAATAGTGCACTTATTTTTGTTGTGTGTTGTTTGGTGTTATTATTGCCCCAGTATTATTTAACTTGATAATGCTATTTGTTTCAATAGCAAAATATTTAAGAAGATAAATTTATTGGGAAAATAACTAATTAGTTTTTTTATTTTGGTGGTTCTGATTTAAATAACCTAGTGTTTTCCTGCTTTTATCTACAATTCAATAAAATGAGAATGTGATGTTATTTTACATGTTAAAATTAAAATATTTTGCTATATTGAATATTAAGGAATAATATCCTAATATATTTATTACTGACTACTCCTTTTCCTACGTTGATTGAACTGGAGAGAACTCTGTATATCTGAACCTAAACCAATGTTTGGTTAATTAAAAAGAATGCATTTCAAACATAAAGTGCATAACTCATCCTAATTCCCACAGTCTCCTGGAAAAGGTTTCTTCTTCCCATGTTTATTGCAAAGGTTTGTGCAACACTCTGCCACTCTTTTCTTTTGTTTAACATCAAGTTTTCCATCGTTATTTTTCTTAGATAATATCTCTGATTAATGCATGTTAACGATCATTTCCTCCTGAATCTAACCCCTTTTTTTCATTTATTTCTATTGTTTCTACAAGAATGAGTGAAGGAACCAAATCGCGGAAAAAGATGAATGCAGATAAGGATAGGTGGCTTACTATATTAAGTGAATCAAATGGGGTATGGTCACATCTATTGTTTTTCTTTCATGTCTGAGCAATGTATTCTTTCATGTTTAGTTTGCATGTTGTGTTTTCATTTTTGTGGGGTTTTTATTCTTGTGTTTGTTTGCTTTACACTGAAGAATGTGAGATTTTGTTATTGTGCTATTTGCTTCTAATTTTTTGGGGTTATCTATGTCATGACCCAACCCAGAACGTGACCGGCCCATAGGGACATGTCTCTAGAAAGCCTACATTAGACCCTTTTTTTTCTAAATAAAATCGGGTAGAGTCTCTTTTATATTTACGACTATTCCCAAATAAGGATCATCGCCCTACAAAAACAATACAAACACACAAATATCATTAGGGATCCAAGCATTCTCAGAATACACCCCACACAGCACACAACATGAGAATTTAAAACAGAATCACTTATGAAAATGTGCTTACATAACTATTCAAGAAACTTTAATCCATAATCGTTAAAATGCAAATTGACATAACTAAAACAACATACTCTTATTACAAATAATAGCTGACACAGGGAGGACCCTGCCTGTAGACTAATGGAGCACTATTGGGAAAACAATATACACACTTGTATATAATAAACATAGCTTTCATATGGATACCCTTTTGGAAACCACGCGAATAAGTGTGTGGAATTTCTGAAAATATAACGACTTTAGCAAGCTGGAGGCACATAGGCATAACTTTTTTACCTATCTAAAAACACAGAGAGAGAAGAGTGAATCAGACAGACTTAGTGAGAGATAATATATCTATAACAGCAGTAGAACAAGCCTTAACATTAACTTTTAGCAAAAATATAGCTTATAAGCTTCTTCAAAAACTCATACATAATTTCTTAAGAAAAAGACTTTGTCTATATGTTAACATACTATAAAATTTCTGGTAAAACATGCCTAAAGTATAATCTGTCCTTAAAACATCCATAGGTCCTAATCACCTTTTTCTTTCCATTAGACAAAACTTCTTTTTAAACATAAATAAACATAACGCTTTTACTACTGTCCTCGACTAAGAATTTGAATTAATGAGTTTTGATACATAAGATTTTTTTTATCATGCTGTTGTATTTCACTGAGTACTTGCAGCGCATTGGGTATAATGTTGCAAGTTATATCCTAAGCATCGCACCTTCTCCATGGATATTACATGGTCCAAACGGTGTTGAAAGTGTAAAATTCTATCAGACAATAGACCCATCAACCAAACCAAATTCGGTAGTGGTTGGAAAGAGTTTTGCAAAATTCACAAGTTGACGGTGTAACACCCTACTTATTTAATGTTATGCTTAAGTCATAGCAAGAAATTAAGTAGTTTGTGTTACTGTGTTAATATTCTATTTGTGTCACATTAGTCCAAATCATTTGGGGGAAACGGGATGCCATACAATGAACGTGATAGAATTCATCACTTTATAACCACACAATAAGCATAAAGAACACACAATACTATCAACTGTATATAGGTATATATATATATATAGACAAGAACCACTGTTTTAATTTACAGACAAGTTTCAAAATAGGATACATGAGTGGGGTCCGGTACCAAAAAGAAACATGAGACCCATGTCAGTCGATCCGATCCTACGTGGTCCTCAGTGGACGTCTTAGATCTATCACTGCCTGTATGACCCAAAGTCGTATACTACCAAAACAGGGTCATGCTGTACAATACGGCCTGTGGCTGACCTACTCAGTCAGGTAGCCGTTGGCCACACCGGGCCCGGCTGGTGAGTAGTCAGGAACTGATCCGGAGGAGGAGGAAGATGAGCCGGTGGCCTCCGAGGGGTCGCTCTCGGAGCTGAGTGGGATGTCTGGTACTACCTGCGGAGGTGACTCCAGTACAGGATCAGCAGGGGCTACAAAGCCGCAGTGCGGCGCTGGTGGAGGATGTGCCGCGTACAGCGGGACCTCAAAGTATGGGGTGGTAGGATCAAAGGCAGGATGATGTAAGGGGACAGTAAAATCCCTATCACTAAATAGATATAGGCGAAACTGGCAAGAGCCGGCTATATACAATGAGCCTACTGCCGGATCATGGTGGAGCTGCAAGTCTGGAATCTCAACGAAAAGGGTAGCTATCGTGTCCATCGTCCACGTCTGAGAATGAGGCGGAAATGCGAAGCGAGGTGAGAATTTGGAGAAATTCTCAGTAGGGTTTGCATATAGTGTATACTGACCTCGCGTTCATTCTCAGTTGCCTCGGGTTTTATGAAATTTTCTTAAAACATGAGATTAAACTTAACTACATATACTTAGTAAGGTTGAGAAAATGTCTAGTCCGAGGCAAGGTTCAGTTTTACTTAAATAACATAAGAAATAGAATAAACCATCAACAGTAATACATAAGACAAGAGGGCAAGATAGTGTATATACAACCACAAGTAAACACAACGGACAAACTGCAAACAGTATGCAATGACATGTTAAATGCAGCCATGCACTTGATGCAATTATGCAAACCTCATGCTTCATAACTTTTCCTCTTACTTTTCATCATTTTCCATCACTTGGTCCCCTGGGAGTTCTTGGCCATTTTAGACTCCTGGTAATAGTCTGCTTATCAGGATCGAGCTCGTTCCTATACAGGAATGCCGGGTTTGCTTTCCCCGACCTTCCCACTGATCTATTCCCCTTAACTTTTTATCCGGGGCTGGCCCAAGTAGCATGGAAATCTCATCATAACATATTCTTTGAATTCATCATAACATAGCTTTCATAGCTTTCTTGGAAATGCACATGCCTCTACATGTATCTCATAATTCATGCATAAGCTTTACCGCAATTTCGGCGGCATAACGGAACGTGTCCGCTTCCCCATGAATAGTGCCAGTATGTAGTATATCAATTTGTCAAGAGAAACACTTCATTTCATACATAAATCAACATATTTCATTCATGCTTCAATCCTCAATTCAAGATATAAGTATTGCACTTTAGAATATGCTTACTGCCTCACTGCTTGTATTCAACCCGGTTCTTGTAAATTATGCCATAATTTCTATTTAGGTCTTCTGGACCTAAATTTTGGATATATTGAAGTATTATGTGTCTATTTTCTAACCTCTTTAGTCCCATCCGATTTGGATAACCATAACTCAAGATATTCGGGTTTTATCCCGGCCTGCCCTGTGGGTGGCCAGAATTGCACACTTAGAAGTAAAAATCTACTAAAAATCGAAAACTGGCTCAAATCATACGAAATTGGCCTCATATTAAAGCTAACAGGGTAACCTTTCAGATACAAAAATTTTCATTTCATTTGCCTTAGTAGGGCTCAAGTTACAAGCCACGAAACTTAGCCTTCCTGAACTGCCCTGTGTTGGTCCGGTTTGGACATAGGGTAACTTATTCGAATCACTGGGAACAACTGAGTTGGTAACAAAATCGGAATTTTATATTGGGGTGTTCCCCTGTGTGTAAGCTTTCTAACAAAATTGGTTTCACTCGAATTGGAGTTGTATAGGGTGAGTTACACCCTTCTCAACCCATACTGCCCGGGTGGATGTTCTGATTCCTAGGTCGAACTTCAAAAATTCATATCTCTCTCAATATTACTCCAATGGTCTTATATGATATATGGGTGGAAAGCCCTAGATGTCTAGTTTCACATAAAAATGGTTTGATTAATTTTGAACGGCGGACGGCGGAGCCGTACACTCCGCCGTACGGACGGCCGAGGGTTTTGAGTCTTCCAGCCTCTCAACTCTTCCTATCTTCATCCTTCTTTGTGTCTAATTCAGTTTTAATCTCATAGACAGCCAATAAACCAGCTATAATTCATCATAATCAATCAATCAACATATCAAAATTAAGGATTTAAATCACCATCATTCATCCAAGAGTCAGAAAATCAAGCAAGGAAAAAAAACCACTACCTCTATGTTCAGGTTAAGCTTGTTGAGTTGGTAGCTGAAATGAGAGTTGGATGGAGTGGAGAAGAGAAAGGAGAGTTGAATTCAGGAAGAGAAAACAACGTGGGAAGAGTGGGGCTGAAGAGGCAGGAGGAGGATATATATAGACAAAGCTCTGAAGTGGTAGTTAGGATATGTGGCTTTGATTGGGTGAAATTCTTGTGGGTAATGTTCAGCCATGTCTCCTTCTTATGTGACAAAAATGCTCTCCACGTCGCTTAAGAAGTGAGACTCGCTGCCAGCGCATAGGAATGTGACATCGAAACTCATGTGATTGTTAAAGTCGGAATTCATGCACTGCTATTCGGATGAAGTTGGAGCTCGTAATTATCTTCACATTTAGCGAGAATTTGCGTATGAAGTCGTAATCCGGAAATCGCAAGACACAGCTACCTTAAAAGCGAAAGTCAGAGCCAGAACGTGAAACCAAAACACTCAAACCCGGAAGTCGGGATCATCCTTGACTCGATTTTTAAGCACAGCACCGGATATAAGGATTCAAAACATAAATTCTGTGTACCCGGAACTCGGAATTTATAGAACCTGGCACTCCAACCTTATATCGGAACTCGGGAACGAGGAGAAAAAGATCTTGGTAATGAACTCGGGATCCAATTTAGTTAAACTCTGAGGTCGTACTTCGTGTCCATTTTGAATCATCTAATATCGGAAATCGGATATCACGTTCGTTCCTATTTGAGCATAAGGTCGGAAACCGTAAGCTGCATGCATTAGGTCGGAAATCGGAATAAATCCCTTGTAGGCCTTGGGACGAAATCGGAAGTCGAAAATACTACTGAGGTCGAAAGTGGAATTATAAGACAAACTCGGAACTCGGAATTTTCAACATTAGATGGGATCGGAAGTCGGAAATCGGATGTTACAGACGGAAGGTCATCGGTGTGTCTTTTCTACAGTCCCAGGAGATGCTAGGATTATAGATATTTTGATCCACCCTTGATGAAAGTACTATTGGTATGTTGGAAGGTGTTTCAAAACTTTTGTGCTATTTTCTTCAACCATATCTTGCCATGGTTTTCTATCTTATTGTATATTGGGTTTGGATTCTCTCTTTTTCTTTTGCCTCGGAATTGTGTAGAGTTCAAACAATATGGTAGATGTTATATTTTTTGGGCTATATTAACTACTTGATATATAGGTTGCAGCCAAAAAAAAATTGTCCAGGTTATGTTATATAAAATTGCATGATATCGTGTTCCTTTTTTTTTTATGGTCATCATTGGCTTTTTTATTAAAATGTATGAAGATTGTGACTAACATATTGGATAATTAACATGACGTTGGAGAAAAGTTTTGGCTAACAATTTATATGAACCGTGCGTAGCACGGGTTCCCGACTAGTTTTTAACAAATTTGAGTATTATTTGCATAATTACACAAAAATAACATCACTCGGGTGGAAAACGGGTCCCAAAATCTCTATAAGACCATTCTAACTTGTAGTATGGCAAAAAGTCAATGGAGTTTTGGAGCTAAACTTGATGGAGCATTAAATTGAGCCTCCTAATGGGGTCAACAGCTACTAGAACTATCGTGGCCTTTTTTTTAAACACCTTCTCGGCCAAATTACCTAAAAAGCTAAAAAAATACAATATAAAATATAAATAAATTAAATAAAAACTAACTAAACCCTAACCCTCAACCCTTGGATGCCCAAAATAGCCCATCCAACCCTTGGTTCAATTTTAACTAGACTAAGATGTGAATTGGTTGAATTTTAACTAGATTGCCATTGTCAAGCTGCCTTTATAATAATTAACTTTTATTAAACGTACTTACTTTTTGACCTAAGCAAACTTTAGAGATTTTGTCCCTTGCAATCTGAGGAATGGGTACAGTATAGCACATAACGATGCAGCAGATTTTATTTATTTTAATTATATATAATTAAGCATTAAACCACCTTAATCTTTTCTTAATCCTTAATCAACACATAAGATGAGTATTATGGTATCTCTAAATCAGTTTTAATTGGTTGTTAAATTAATTAATCATTGGTGGCATAATTAACCAATTAAACTATCTAATTAGGCTAAAACTAATCCTATGCTTAACACTCACTAAATCTGCTCTTTTCTCTATAAATACATCCACACCTTCACACACTTAGACACTTTAGAAACACTTAGCTTCTGCCCCAAGCACAACATTTTAGCTACAGTCCTCTTTGTCATCTTCAACCTCCTTTTTCTCTCAAAACTCCATAGAAACCACCACCAAAACACCTAACTCGTACCTATCTTCAACACCCTCAAGCATTACCAATCCTCACATTTCAAGCTCATACTCCAACCCTCAAATACAAGCAAGAAGCTTGAGCAACCTGCTATACCAGCTTGGTGCAAATCGAGTTTTATCTCCATATAATAAGTAAGGTTTTTCTTTTTACCTCTTAGGTTTCATACATGAGTTTTATGCGGTTAATTGTGTTGTTTGAAGCTTTTTAGTATATTTTCTAGAGAACATCATTAGTTTTGAATAAATGTTCATGAAAGATTGAGGTTTCTATAGTTTTATTTAATGATTTGAAGTCTTATTCATGTATACTTGTGTCTAAAGCCTAATTGCATGCTTTCTTACATGATTGTTAAATTTTTTTTCCATGTTCATGGCTGAACATGTCATGGCTACACCATGGTCTGAGGCATAATGTGATTTTTGAGAGTTTGATGATGATAATTGTGTTTCTCCATGAGTTTATGTTATGAATAATCATGCTCTAATGTTATTTGATCTCAAATGCTTGAAGAATTTCCTATGGAACCCAATGAAGCTCGCGGCTTCATCAAGGGGCTAAGGGTAAAAGTTTTTTTTTTTATGGGTTTTAATATTGCTATTATGTGATTCTAAAGGTACCTTATATGTGAGAGCATGTACCGTGAGTTCTGAGTTCACTAAAGAGTTCGCTGCTTCATTTCCCAAAGCATCCGAGTTTTGAGTGTGAGGGTTCACTTCCCCTTGATCCCTAAGTTTTTGAGTTCCGAGTTCAAGAGAGAGTTCACTTTATTTTGTCCCCAGGTTTTTGAGTTTTGAATTCAAGAAAGAATAATAAACAACACCTTGAGCCTCGCAATGCTTGCAGATAAGGACTTGGTGGTTGCTATGTGACATCTCGGGCCCTGCCATGCTAGTGGATAAGGACTTGATATTCCAATAGTCTTGCAATGGCTAAAACGACACCTCGGGCCCCACCATGTAGCGGACAAGGATTTGGTGTTCATTAAAGAGACATCTCGGGCCCTGCCAAGATAGTGGATAAGGACTTGGTAATCACTGATCTGACTAGAAGATGCCCTAGCAATGAGACTTCTCACAAATTTGGACATTTGATGTAAACCCTGCAGAATTCAACCATCAAAAAAGGAAATAAGAAGCAATAAAAAAGATTGATAGTATACTTGCTATTATTTCTATTAATTGCTTTGATTATGTTACTACTTTACTGCTTTTATTATTATGATGCACTTCTATCTTGCTTGATATAACATCCCTATCTCTGATGATAAACCAATATAGAAGGAAGTTTAGGCTTGAGGCAATGGCAAAATAGTAAATAGGTGAATGTAGTAGAAGAAGGGACGAAATTATAATTATTAGATTACAATGGCAAAGCCATGAATAAAGGTCTACAATTGTCAAGAGAGGCATTAGAAGAAACATCCTAATTCCTAGAAGATGTAGGCCCCACAACATTAGTAGATAATTAGAATACATATAATAATATTATAAATAATATTTTACACACATGTTTTTGAATAAAAGTGTGGGATTACTCACACAATACATAATATCTCGGTAACTTAGAGCACCCAAATTAATCGTTGGATACCTTGAATTAATCTTCGAAGGTCCCATATTGTTTTTGGGTATAGCAAATCCAGAGAAATAATTCTACAGATATTAGATAGAGTAGCCATAGTATATGGCTAGAAATGAGCCATACTGGCCTCAGTTGGTGGATTTATCAACACCACTCCTTCCACAAATATTTTCGACAAAATATCTCTTACAAATATCAAGACTCTTTTATGCTCTCCACTTCCCCAACATTAACGCCAACAACCACACAAACACATATACATATACACTCACACCCATCATCATCATTTTCTTCATCTTCTTTGTAACACCCTAGTAAACCCATACTACGCTTAAGTCATATTATGGCATTTTATTAGTTGTTACTTATGCTCGTGGAAAACTAAACTTCACTTGAAATTAAGTTACACGGAAAATACGGTAAATTTATTTTTTGAAATACATCGTTGCTTTGGAAAGCAAAGCCTTGAGCGAGAAGGTAGATAAAGAAAGAGCGTGTCATATGAGGTACATACCCAAATATCATAAAACATGATAAAGGTAAATAAATAGTAATTTACAAATACATTGCATTACATAACTAATCATTACATCCATACGGGTTCATAATATTTATATACATACATATATACAACAGCATTACATCGAAGGAAGCTCATGGTCGTGCCATCATGCAAATACTAGGTACTAAATACAAATTTCAATGACAAAGCTCATCTCAAAAAGGAATATGCGACGATGCAAAGTGACGGTCGCTATAAGTCCCAAAATAGCTTCGTCTAGCGTCCCACGTCGTACGTCCGCTCACAATGTGAGAGATCCATGCTCCACTCTACCGGATGCGCCATCGGATTCTGGTGATGATACGGAAAAGTAACTAGAGTGAGAAATAAGATTTCTCAGTAGGACTTGAACCCGACATGGAGGTGTCATCGTCATCGTCCCAGCCACTTCGGTTTTATAATGAAAACAATGAGCATGCATTAGGTCCAATTCTTAGATTTTCGAAGACATAGCTATGCAAAGTGGATTCAATTTTAAGTACATATTCTCGTTATAATAACAACATCATGGTATACATAAAAGCTTACATGACAATTCATAACATGCATGACAATATTGAGAGTTTCATTCTTTACTTGGGTCGGACCGAAGTCCCTTTCTTTTCTTAACTTGACTTTCTCTTGAGTCCTTTCTTTCCTTAACTTGACTCATCTTAAGTCCTTTTCTTTTCACCCATTAAGCATAAGTGGTAATGAGCTCATACCGTGGCCATCGCCACCATAAATTTTCGGTACTTACACTAGCTGGGTCATGCCATGCCTCATGTAAGCCCTATCCCCTATACTCACACTAGCTGAGTCATGTCATGCCTCATGTGAGTCGTGGGTGAGGGGAACTTACTTTGGGTCACCTTCCCTTTTGAAGGATCATACCCTTAGTTCATTATCTTCTTATTAAAGCTTATGAGGCAAAATTATTCTAATTCTTTTCCACATTTAGGCGTTACGTATCGCCGTCCCCAAATGTGATTCCTTTAATGTATATCATTAAGTATCATATCATCAATATATCATATTTATATCATCATCATTCATTTTCATATCGTTATCATATCATTATCATCCTTATCATCATCATATCACTAGCATAATCATCATGTCATCTCATCATTATCATTATCATACCATATCATCATGATCATCATCACATCATATCATCATCATCATATCATATCATATCATCATCATCATCATCATCATCATGTCATTATCATCATATTGACACATAGAGGCATGCATATCATACAAAGTCTTATGAGCTTAGCTTAGTAAATTTGGTACAAGCTTTTAATTGAGGTTGCCTATTGTATAAATTCTTTTATTAGACCTAGGGCCAATCTTGTCTATTATCCTCTTTGAAACTTTTTATATTGAATTATGAAGGTTTTCCAATGCTTAATGTAAGGGTCTTAATGTCATAAAACTTATTTCTCCTTAACCTTTAAAACTTAACCATAATCAGTTTTACTTTTACAGTGGGGTAGTAATTTCAAAAATTCACCATCATTTCATCTTTTACTATTTTGCTTCAAATTTTGGTATGAATATACTTCTCTGAGTCTATTTTTAAAGAAAACAAACCCCACTCAAAAATTCATTTTGTAACTTGAGATATACACATTTTATTCTGACTGCTCAGCTTTTAAGTTTATTCTCAGTACAGTAACTTTTAAACATTATTGCGAGCTCCTCACAAGAAATCTGCCAAAACTGTTTTATAGGATGTTCCTCTATGTCTTAGCTTTCTAACAAACTTGGTTCCACTCAAAAATGTTCTGTATAACTCGAGTTATTAAGATTTTATTAGATACTACCCAAACAGAAACACATCCGGCAACAGTCCACTTTGAAAATTCATATCTCTCTTATTTTAAGGCCAAATTTCATGTATTTTATATGTATAAAAAGCTCTATGAGTCTATTTTCATCTAAAATTAGTTTTGTTCCATTTGGAGCTATATCGAATGAATTATTAGCCGTGCCATATAGACTGCTAGAATTTTTCCAGTTTCCACAGTTTTGGTTTCAATGTGTTTTCTTGTAAAAACATTAAGTCTTTTCTTCAAGTGACCACTTTACATTTCCAAACCACTTTTATACTTTGAGATCTTGGTAAAAGTCAATATTTTGAGTTCTAAAAAGTTGGGTTCAACATAAAACAAAATACACAACCAAAGTCATTTCCAAGAAAAGAGCAAAAATCACAAACAACTTCATATGATGAAAGCATGGCCATGAGGCCTTTAGTGCAAGTTCTAAACCACCTAACTATGAAGAGCTTAGGAGTTATAGAGCTTGAAAAACATAGAAGAGAAAGGGGTTAGAGTCACTACCAAAGAGAGCTTCTTGAAGAGTTGAAGTGTGGAGAAAGTTGGAGAGAGCCTCCCTCCTTGAAAGCTTGGAAATGGAGCTTGTGTGTGTGTTATTTTGTTTCTCCAAAGACCAAAAATGGTGGTCCTTGAAGGGATTGTGAGGGTGGTGATGGAAATGGGGTGGGAGGTAGTGAGGAGATTAGAAGTAGAACAAAGAGGGTTGGAAGAACAAGAGAGTGGGGATGAGACTTGGAGAGAGGAGAGAGCTTTGTGTGTCTTGAGAGAGGAAATGAAAACTGAAATGAAGAGGAGAGAGGGGCTAATTGGCGCACAAAGGGGAGGGAGAGAGTGATGTGATTTTGCTTCTTTTGCAAGCAAGGAGGCTAGGAACCATGGGGTAAAAGGGTGGGTTGTGTTTTCCTTGAGTCTTGGTGCATGCTATGGACTATTTTGTGTTTTCTCAAGTGGACAAAAGCAAGGACCCCTCTTGGGATTGGCTTGATTGAATGAGAACACTCCAAGTGGCATAATCCTAAAGGAGGAAGGTACTTCTCTTGTCTTGACTAAGGAGATGCTACTAACCTAGACTCTTAATCTAATGGTGCATGATGAGAAGGCAAATGGATGGTTGGATTTTGCTCTTGTCCTTGGCTGAAATTTGGTGCATCAATTAGGAGAAATTTTTTTAAATCTTCAAAGCTATTAGAATTACCTAAGTTGGAGATTCAATTTTGTTAGTTAAATTGCTCTTTGATCGATTTTCGGTTAATTACACTTTTAAGACGTTTTTCCTCTAAAAGAATTGACCTTATGAATTATGTAATTAGGATGTAAGAATTAACTTATCTCAATTCATTAGGGTAAAACAATTGTCTTGTGGTTAATTAATAGGATTGGATTAGCCTAATTATTGTTCTAAGTTGCGAATTAATGAGGTTCGAATAATTAGGTTTTAACTAAAACATTTAGTGTGTTACGATTCAATTATTGACTGGACTCAATTTACTAAGCTCTTACTCATCGAGATTAGCCGATTAGTTCTCAGTTAATCGTTAACCTCTTTAATTAGCCAGGATCACTGAACTAATTAGCTTAGACAAAATTTGGGGATGTTACAATCTCCCCTCCTTAAAAAGAATTTTGCCCTCAAAATTCGTTACCTATAAACAGGTTAGCGGCAAGCATGCCCTAAATGTAGTTCTTTGCAAAATGCCCAGGCTGTCCACATTTGAAGCAAAAATTTTGTCCAGCGTAGCAAATCCCTTTGTGTTGTCTTTCACACTTTGGGCAGGTGGGATTCATTGCAGGCTTCGGGGGCTGGTCGGCGAGTCTTGAAGGGTTGGCGGATGGCTCTTGTGGATGGTTGCCCTTGGATCCTTCACCGTAGTAGGGCTTCTTTTGCAGGGGCTCCTTCAGTTGTTGCTCTTAAGACGCCTGTCTCCTCTTATGGGCTTCTGATCTCTGGATCATCAATTTTCGATTACATTCTTCTACTACACGGTTCTTATTAACAAGTGCCGCATAGTTCCTTCTGTCCAATGGGGCCACTGATGCTAAAATGTCGGCCCGTAATCCTCTCTCATACTTCATGCATTTCCAATGCTCATCCAGATTCCGCTGATATAGCGTGGAAAACTTACACAGCTCCTCAAACTTCACTGTGTATTCGGCAATGCTCATACCTCCTTGGTAAAGCCTCAGGAACTCCATCTCCTTCGCGTTCCTTACGGACATCGGGAAGTACTTCTCATAAAAAGCCGCCTTAAAGGCATCCCATGTGATCTTCCTCTGATCACTTTCCATCAAGCTTTTCGCTCCTTTCCACCAGAACTTGGCATTCGCCTTCAACCCGTAAGCGGCAAAGGCCACCTTTTGGGTCTCTAAGCAAGCTAGCATGGAGTAGATCTTCTCAATCTCCTTGATCCATTCGTCAGCCTTGTCAGGGTTGAGAGCCCCCTTGGAACTGGGCAGGTTCACCTTTCGAAACTCGGAGAACTTCTGATACTCGGCATCAGCTCCATTTCCACCAACAAACTCTTCGGATCTTCGGTTCAGCTGGTCCATCATATGCTCAGCAGCTGTAGCTTGAGCTTGCATTGCGTTTGCCATCTGCTGGAAAGTCTTCATGAACTCGGCGAGGTTCGCGCTATCGCTGTTCTCGTTGGAGGTATGTCTGTGAGTTGCCATTAGTTCCTGAACACACCATACAATGATATCGAGTTGATTAGGCCCAATATTAAGCATAAGCATGGCAACAACTAAAGGAAATGTCGCATGATGGTCATGTTTTCTAAGTCCTACATCCCATCCTATAGACAGGATTCTTAGCACGACTTAACATAGCGCATGTAGAGTTATGCTTGGAAGCATAGTCAATCCAACCTCAGGCTTTAACAGGATGAACTGTTCTGATGCCATAATGTAACACCCTAATAAACCTATACTACGCTTAAGTCATATTACGGTGTTTTATTAGTTGTTACTTATGCTCATGGAAAACTAAACTTCACTTGAAATTAAGTTACGCGGAAAATACAGTAAATTTACTTTTTGAAATATGTCGTCGCTTTGGAAAGCAAAGCCTTGAGCGAGAAGGTAGATAGAGAAAGAACATGTTGTATGAGGTACATACCCAAATATCATAAAACATGAGAAAGGTAAATAAATAGTAATTTACAAATACATTGCATTATGTAACACCCTACCAAGTACAGTACTATGCTTAAGTCATAGTACCACACCCTGGAGTTGTTACTGTTACCTGAACAGACCTTATCTGACAGCAACTTCAGCCGTCTCCGGAACTTCTTGAACTATCTGGAGATAACACGGAAATAGAAGTGAGAATTATAAATTCTCAGTAGGATTCTCTAATTATCATACATAACATCATCGTTGTCATCTCCAGTTTGCTTCGGTTTATTTTGAAACAGATGAACATGCTATACAAACTGTTCAATTTTAAAGTTCGAAAATATAATGTCCGAAGCAAAGTTTATTTTACTCATACACTTGACCTTTGGGAGAGCCCATACAACACCAATTTATGAACTATACTATGAATAGTAACTACGCATATTAAAATACACATCAATAATCTAGATACATGACATCTGCGCCTGCCTTTACTGGTATTTGAACTTGTGCAAAAACATAAGATTCACTCTTCTTTCTTTATCTTCCTTTTTATCATGAAATCTTTATGTGCCACATTCCTGAGTATGATCGCCATGTCACACCCCGTCAGAGCGTGATCACCATGTCACGTTCCTTAGGAATATGGGATCTTTATTCGGTACTTACACTAGCTGGATCATACCATGCCTCATGTAAGTTCTGTCCCCTATACTCACACTAGCTGGGTCGATGCCATGCCTCATGTTAGTGGGTTGCTTGCATATGATTTAATCTTCAGTCTTTAGCCTTTACTGCCCTTGGATAGCCTGGCCTTGGAGTGAGCTCGACTCGTGACCGTCGTCACGCCAACTCACCCACAAGGGGATTCACGTGCCTCTAGCCGTGGAGGGATCTCATTTTGGTCACGTGCCTCAAATTGAGGGATCTCTTCCGACCACGTGCCTCCAAGGTAGCGAGTAGCTGCCTTCACAAGGAGGGATTCAAAGTGCAACTGCCTCCAAGTGAAGGGATCCACATTCAATGTATTGATATCTTACTTAAATCATCCTTGCATATATGAATCTTATGAGTATAACACATAAATGTTTATCACATTCATATAATTCACATATTTCTGCCGGAATTTCGGCAACATAACGGATCGAGTCCGCTTCCCCGTGAATAGTGCCAGTACATCAGAATACCAATTGCACAGAAAAATCATGACATTTTATTCACAATTCAATTATCAAATTCATGGGCACAATTATTACCTTTAAAACATAGTTACTGCCTCAACACTCACATTGAACCCGGTTTTTGTAACTTAGGCCATAAATTCATTTTAACTCATTTGGATCTCAATTTTAGATATGTTAAAATGTTATGTGTCTATTTTCTAACCTCTTTGATCCCATCTAATTTTGATATCTATAGCTCAAGATATTTAGGTTTTATCCCGGCCTGCCCAGTGGCTACCCAGAATCAGACACCTAAAAGTAAAAATCCACTAAAAATCGGAAACTGACTCAAATTACACGAAATTGGACTCATATTAAAGGTAACAGGGTAAAGTTTCATTTACAAAAGGTTCCATTCCATTTGACTTATTAGGGATCGAGTTACAAGTCCCGAATTCTGACCTTCCTAAACTACCCTGTTCTGGCCCGGTTTGGACATAGGGCAACTTTCTTGGATCAGTGGGAGCAACTGGGACCTTATCTAACTCTGAAATTTTTATGGGACATTATCCTATGTGTAAGCTTTCTAATAAAGTTCATTTCATTCATTTCCAAGTAGTATAGGGCGAGTTCTATCCTGAAAAACCCAATCTGCCAAGAATCAAAGTCAAAAGCCTAGGTCGAAATTCAAAAATTCATAGCTCTCTCAATACTAACAAAAGCCTTATATGATATATGTATGGAAATCCCTAGATGTCTAGTTTTATATAAAAATATATTCATCAAATTTAATTGGCTGTAAGCGGAGCCGTAAACTCCGCCGTACGGACTGCCGAGGGATTCTAGGTTTCCAGTTTCTCACATCTTCATCCTTTCACCTTTTCTTACCTCCTAAACGAATTTAACACCAACAACAGCCAACAAACCAGCCAAATAACATCATAATCATTCAATTATCTCATCAAGAATTGAGTAAATAGAATCACCAACAGCCACCCATAATCAGAAAATCAAGACAAGAATTGGAATCCTACCTTTATTTTGATGTAACAACTAGCTAGTCTTGAGTTCTAGTGAAGGATTTGGATGCAAGAAGCTTGTGGGAGGCTGAAAGTGGAAGAGTAAGACGAAGAGGATGAAGAAAAGAGGAGAGGAAGGCTGCTGGAAGAGGGAGCTCGAAAATTGGGTGGAGAAAGAAGGAGAAAAATCTGATTTAATGATGAGGTGGTTGGCTTCTTGCAAGGTGATTGGTGGGAGCACAAGAGGCTGAAATTCAGCCAAGCCTCCTCCCTTCTTGTGGCCTTATTTGCGCCACTTTTAGGGGTTAAGTGGCTAAGTTCTCAGCCACTTAAAGTAAGGTTAATGAGTTGAAATTCTATTAGTTCGGTTCCGACAGTTTAAAATACCTTAATCTTACCGATTTCCTTTAAATCGGTAAATCGGTTTTGAAGAAATTTGTGAAGTTTTATATGTTTCTATTCTAATTATTTCTAATCCTAATATCTCTAATTAACACTTAATTAGCTCCTAATTAATCTCTAATTAATTTCTAATTAGCTTTACTTATCCACTAAAATCAAATTAATCAATTAAAGGTGTAAATTAATCGTTTTACAAGTTGATGGCCTTTCTGTTTTCTGTTTTTCATGACCAATGGCATCTTCGTAATTATGAGCAAGTCTAGGGATATCCCATGTCATTTCACATATGGATACCTCCATGGCTCAAACGGCCGAGGTTTAGGTTTCTACGTTTTCGCTACGTGATTATGCTTTGTTTAAAACCTTATTTTACTAATTCTGTTGATATAGGAACCTAAATGTCATTTTCTAAAATGTTTAGAGGCAAGGCTGTAAATAATATATAAGGACTTAAAGGTCATTTTCTAAAAAGTTTAGGGGCAAGATTTTGAATAATAAAAGTTTATTTTTATTACTTCTTATTACGTTATATGGGGATGTTACACGTTACATAACTAATCTTTACATCCATATGGGTTCATAATATTTATATACATACATATATACAACAACATTACATCGAAGGAAGCTCATAGTCATGCCATGATGCAAATACTAGGTACTAAATACAAACTTCAATGACAAAGCTTGTAACATCCCCATTTCTACCTAAGCTAATTAGCTTGGTGTTCCCGGCTAATTAGAGGGATTAGCGATTAAATTGAGAACTAATCGATTAATCCCGAGAGCAAGAGCTTAGTAAATTAAGTCTAGCCAACAATTTAATCATAATGTCCTAAGCATTTTAATAAAACCTTAATCGTCTAACCCTTAATTACTCGAAGGTGCCAAAACAAAAGTAAGACAACCTAACCTTATTAATTAAGTTTATAATGATTAAGACGCTTAAGACAACTCTTGAAAAATTAAACCCCAAATTAAGCATAGGGTTAACCGTAATGTAAGGTATCATAAAAAGTGTAATTGACAAGAGTTAACTCATGGGTAATTAAGCCAATTAAGTTAAGTTATATTTAAATAATTCTAATAACACTTAGAGATAAAAGTTCTTCCATGCATATGCCCTAGAAAGACACACCAAGGAGGAGCAACATCTCACCCTTCATTCAATCTCTTTAATCCTATACCATTAGATCAAAGGCCAAGACTAGGATCCTTGTCATCCACCATTAGATCTTGACACTTGGATGAGTCTTAGACAAGCAACCAAATCCTAAGAGGGGTACTCCCCTTTAACCCCTAGAGAAAAGCTTAAAATGGACATTAGAATGCCTCCAAGACTAAAGGAAAAACAACTCACCCTTTTGCTCCAAGGTTTTTCCACTCTCTTGCTTGTGTAAGAAGCCAAAGTCACCTCACCTTTCCTCCCTCAAACTCGCCACCCATCAACCCTCCTCTCTCCTCATTTTCATTCTTTCACTCCTCTCCCAAACACACACACAAAGATCTCTTCTCTCTCCTCAATTTCAAATTCTCCTCCTTCTCTCTAAACTCTCCAACTTCTCTCTAGAATCCTCCCACTTCTCTCATCCTTTCCTCTCCTCATCCCACTCACAAACTCTTCAAGAGCCACCATTTCTTGCTCTTGGAGAATCAAAGACACTCACATATCAAGCCTCTTCCAAGATCCAAGAGGAGGAGCACCACCACCACCATCATCTTTTTCCATCACAAGTTCCTTCGAAGAAAGCTTCTTAGTAGTGACTCTAAACCCTTTTTCTCTCTTGTTTTTCAAGCTTTAGAACTCCTATGCTCTCCATAGCTAGGTGGTTTTAAAGATTGATTATGGGCATCATAGCCATTCTTGTCATAAAATGAGATGTTGTTGCTAGTATGGTTGGTTGTTGAAAACATGTTTTTCGGTTTGGTGTGATGCATGGCTGAACTCAATATTTTTGAACTCCAACATGTTAGTTTTTCACTGATCTTTCATGGTATATGAGTGTTTTATAACTTGAGAATGTTTTCTTGAAAGTGAGGTTGAGTGTTTTGGAAAAAACATGAGAAAAAGCAAAACGTGAAACCTGGATTTTCTGACAGTCTGTAAACCGAACGGTATAACTTTTTCCAGAAAACTCAGAAATTAGTGGAACCAATTTTATATGAAAATAGACTCAGATAGCTTTCCATACATATAAAATATATAAGATTCGGAGTTAAAATGAGTGAGATATGATTTTTCAAAGTGGACTGTTCTCGGATTGGTTTCTGTCTGGGCAGTCTACACTAAAATGTGTATAACTCGAGCTACAAAAATGATTTTTGAGTGAGACCAAGTTTAAATGAAAGCTAAGACATAGGGGAACAAACCCCTAAAACAGTTTTCTCAGATTCCTTCTGAGAAATTATAATGAGAGGTCACAATCCACTGTACCGGGAGTGAACCTAGAAACTGAACAAGTCAGAATAAAATATGCATAACTGGAGTTAGAAAATGAATTTTTGAGTGGGACTTCTTTTGTTAAAAACTAGACTCAGAACCCTATAAGCGTATAAAATTTCGCATTAAAATGATAAAATACCAAATTATGGTGAATTTTTAAAGTTACTGCCTAGGGTAAAAGTAAAACTGTCAAAACTTAACCTTAAGTAAGACTATGCATAAATGACTTAAAAAGGTAAAGGGTCTTAGCCTAAAGTAATGAAACTTCATAAATTACTTAATGAGGACTAGATAAAATAAAATACTAAGCTCACCTAATCCTTAACAAAAGAAGCGAATAAAACGAAAAATCGAATGTAAATGTAGTTAAGGTACTAGATTAAGTTCATAAGATTCTAATCAACTATAATGCAAAACCTAAACTATAAATCTTCCAAATTAAAATATGAGAATCATATAAGTCAAGTTAGAATAATTGAGAAGAAGGAATCAATAAAACGAAAGCCAATGTAAAAGGTTGCACCTGATTTACTAAGCTAAGCTCATAAGACTTTGCTTGAGAATATGCCTATGTTTAGGTTGCAAGCATAATGTGATGATGATGTGATTATGATGCCATGATAATGATGATATGATATGATGATATGATGATGATGATATGATATGATGCTGTGATACTGGTATTCTGTCTAGCAAAATTTTGGGAAGCTGCGGTATAGCCGTTATGCTGCCGAAATTTTGTAGAAACTGTGGACTTAGAAATATTTTGCATCATAAGTTAATAAGAAAAGATTTGATAAAGTGTGATCCTTCAAAAGGGAAGGTGACCTAAGTTAAGTTTCCCCTCACCCACGACTCACATGAGGCATGGCATGACCCAGCTAGTGTGAGTATAGGGGATAGGGCTTACATGAGGCATGGCATGACCCAGCTAGTGTAAGTACCGAAATTTTATGGTGGCGACGGCCACGGTATGAGCTCATTACCACTTATGTTTAGTGGGTGGAAAGAAAGGACTTAAGATAAGTCAAGTTAAGGAAAGAAAGGGACTTCGGTCCAACCCAAGTAAAGAACATAACTCTCAATCTGTTTATGTATGTTATGACTAGTCGTATGAGCTTTCATGTATGCCATGGGGTTGTTAATACAACGAGGATAAGTACTAAAAATGGAATCCACTTCGGATAGTAACGTTTTCGAAAATCAAATAATTGAACCTATTGTATGTCCACAGTTTTCATTTAAAAATCGGAGTGGCTGGGACGATGACGATGACACCAGTGTGTCAGGGTCGAGTCCTACTAAGAAATCTTATTTCTCATCCTAGTTGTTTTCAGCCTCGTCGTCACCAGATACTCATGGAGCCTCACGTGACGTGGAGCATGGAGCCTCCCCACCATGAGTGGGCCTATGTTGAGGACGCCCACGCTATCGTGGCCACGACCACCACGATAGTTCGTACATACTTCTATCCGGGTCGAGTTTTTGAGCACGAGGAGCCAGAGATCCCGCCAGCCCCTGTGGACGTATCTTCATCACGCCTTGGACAGCCGTTGGGTCCTTGGGATTTCCCACCCGAGCCATTGCCCGCGATCAAGATGGAGCCTATGTCTCCCGGTCTACCCGTAGCCGAGCCTATGCCGCCGCCAGAGGTTCCCGTGGTCGATGTGAGTTCGACGGCCACCCCTAGGGCCGCAGCAGCTTCGCCGCCACTCCCCGAGTACCGGCCTGTTGCATCTGAGGAGGATCCCTCCGAGGCACGTTCTTCGGTGGGCAGCTATGTTCCCGGCCGTCGCATCCGTCGTGTCGAGGTGATTAGCAGGCACCCCCGCATCATTCGCACTCCGCGCGTTCCCCGAGGCCGAGCAGCATGGGGGACTAGACATTCAAGGACCTGAGACCGCTTGATGGAAGGGCATGGAAGGGGCAGAGAAGTCAGCATATGTTTACGTGGGCTTATTTTGATTTGCGCTCCTTAACGCTTGTATTTCATTTTGTATTGGATTTTATCAGACTTGTGTACCTTTGATATTTGGGGCCATGGCATGACCATGAGTTTCCCTTTATGTATTTGTTGAATATTATGAGATTAATTATAATTATGTGGTTGATGTTGTAATTTGAATGTATGATATTATGATTTATCTCTTGTCCTTTCCATTTATATCGAAATCTCTGCGATACGCTTATTTACTGCTATCTTCTCGCGCAAGGCTTTACTTTTTAAAAGCAACGACATATTTCAAAAAGAAAAATTTTACTGTATTTTCCGCGTAACTTAATTTTAAGTGAAGTTTAGTTTTCCCACGAGCATAAGTAACAACTAATAAAACGCCGTAATACGACTTAAGCGTAATATGGATTTATTAGGGTGTTACAAAGCTCGTCTCAAAAAGGAATATGCAAAGATGCAGAGTGACGGTCGCTATAAGTCCTAAAATAGCTTCGTCTGGCGTCCCATGTCGTATGTTTGCTCACAGTGTGGGGGATCCATGCTCCACTCCACCGGATGCACCATTGGATTCTGGTGACGATGAGGAAAAGTAACTAGAGTGAGAAATAAGATTTCTCAGTAGGACTCAAACACGACACGAAGGTGTCATCGTCATCGTCCCAGCCACTTCGGTTTTACAATGAAAACAATGAGCATGCATAAGGTCCAATTCTTAGAATTTCGAAGACATAACTATCCGAAGTGGATTCAATTTTAAGTACATATTCTCGTTATAATAACAACATCATGGTATACATAAAAGCTTACATGACAGTTCATAACATGCATGAACATATTGAAAGTTTCATTCTTTACTTGGGTCGGACCGAAGTCTCTTTCTTTTCTTAACTTGACTTTCTCTTAAGTCCTTTCTTTCCTTAACTTGACTCATCTTAAGTCCTTTTCTTTTCACCCACTAGGCATAAGTGGTAATGAGCTCATACCATGGTCGTCGCCACTATAAATTTTCGGTACATACACTAGCTGGGTTATGCCATGCCTCATGTAAGCCCTATCCCCTATACTCACACTAGCTGGGTCATGCTATGCCTCATGTGAGTCGTGGGTGAGGGGAACTTACTTTGGGTCACCTTCCCTTTTGAAGGATCATACCCTTAGTTCATTATCTTCTTATTAAAGCTTATGAGGCAAAATTATTCTGATTCTTTTCCACATTTAGGCGTTACGTATCGCCGTCTCCAAATGTGATTCCTTTAATGTATATCATTAAGTATCATATCATCAATATATCATATTTATATCATCATCATTCATTTTCATATCGTCATCATATCATTATCTTCCCGATCATCATCATATCACTATCATAATCATCATGTCATCTCATCATTATCATTATCATACCATCATCATCATGATCATCATCACATCATATCATATCACCATCATCATGATCATCATCACATCATATTATCATCATCATATGATATCATCATCATCATGATCATCATCATATCATTGTCATCATATTGACACATAGAGGCATACATATCACACAAAGCCTTATGAGCTTAGCTTAGCAAATTTGGTACAAGCTTTTAATTGAGGCTGCCTCTTGTATAAATTCTTTTATTAGGCCTAGGGCCAATCTTGTCTATTATCCTCTTTGAAACTTTTTATGTTGAATTATGAAGGTTTTCCAATGCTTAATGTAAGGGTCTTAATGTCTTAAAGCTTATTTCTCCTTAACCTTTGAAACTTAACCATAACCAGTTTTACTTTTACAGTGGGGCAGTAACTTCAAAAATTCACCGTAATTTCATCTTTTACTCTTTTGCTTCGAATTTTGGTATGAATATACTTCTCTGACTCTATTTTTAAATAAAACACCCCACTCAAAAATTCATTTTGTAACTTGAGATATACACATTTTATTCTGACTGCTCAGCTTTTAAGTTTATTCTCAGTACAGTGACTTTTAAACATTACTGCGAGCTCCTCACAAGGAATCTGCCAAAACTGTTTTATGGGAATGTTCCTCCATGTCTTAGCTTTCTAAAATACTTCGTTCCACTCAAAAATGTTCTGTATAACTCAAGTTATTAAGATTTTATTAGATATTGCCCGAACAGAAACACATCTGAGAATAGTCCACTTTGAAAATTCATATCTCTCTCATTTTAAGGTCAAATTTCACATATTTTATATGTATGAAAAGCTCTATGAGTCTATTTTCATCTAAAATTAGTTTCATTACATTTGGAGCTATATCGAAAGAATTATTAGTCGTGCCATACAGACTGCCAGAATTTTTCCAGTTTCCACAGTTTTGGTTTCAATGAGTTTTCTTGTAAAAACATGAAGTCTTTTCTTCAAGTGACCACTTTACATTTCCAAACCACTTTTATACTTTGAGATCTTGGTAAAAGTCAATATTTTGAGCTCTAAAAAGTTGGGTTCAACATAAAACAAAATACACAACCAAAGTCATTTCCAAGAAAAGAGCAAAAATCACAAACAACTTCATATGATGAAAGCATGGCCATGAGGCCTTTAGTGCAAGTTCTAAACCACCTAGCTATGAAGAGCTTAGGAGTTATAGAGCTTGAAAAACATAGAAAAAAAAGGGGTTAGAGTCACTTCCAAAGAGAGCTTCTTGAAGAGTTGAAGTGTGGAGAAAGTTGGAGAGAGCCTCCCTCTTTGAAAGCTTGGAAATGGAGCTTGTATGTGTGTTATCTTGTTTTTCCAAAGACCAAAAATGGTGATCCTTGAAGGGACTATGAAGGTGGTGATGGAAATGGGGTGGGAGGTAGCGAGGAGATTAGAAGAAGAACAAAAAGGGTTGAAAGAACAAGAGAGTGAGGATGAGACTTGGAGAAAGGAGAGAGCTTTATGTGTCTTGAGAGGGGAAATGAAAAATGAAATGAGGGGGAGAGAGAGGGGCTGATTGGCACACAAAGGGGAGGGAGAGAGTGATGTGATTTTTCTTTTTTTGCAAGCAAGGAGGCTAGGAACCATGGGGTAAAAGGGTGGGTTGTGTTTTCCTTGAGTCTTGGTGCATGCTATGGACTATTTTGTATTTTCTCAAGTGGACAAAAGTAAGGACCCCTCTTGGGATTGGCTTGATTGAATGAAATCACTCCAAGTGGCATAATCCTAAGGAAGGAAGGTAATTCTCTTGCCTTGACTAAAGAGATGCTACTAACCTAGACTCTTAGTCTAATGGTGCATGATGAGAAAGCAAATGGATGGTTGGATTTTGCTCTTGTCCTTGGCCGAAATTTGGTGCATCAATTAGGAGAAATTTTTTTTTAAATCTTCAAAGCTATTAGAATTACCTAAGTTTGAGGTTCAATTTTGTTAGTTAAATTGCTCTTTGATCAATTTCGGTTAATTACACTTTTAAGACATTTTTCCTTTAAAAGAATTGACCTTATGAATTATGTAATTAGGGTGTAAGAATTAACCTATCTCAAGTCATTAGGGTAAAACAATTGTCTTGTGGTTAATTAATAAGATTGGATTAGCTTAATTATATTTCTAAGTTACGAATTAATGGGGTTTGAATAATTAGGTTTTAACTAAAACATTTAGTGCGTTATGATTCAATTATTGACTTGACTCAATTTACTAAACTCTTACTCATCGAGATTAACCGATTAGTCATCAGTTAATCGTTAACCTCTCTAATTAGCTAGGATCACTGAACTAATTAGCTTGGACAAAAATTGGGGATGTTACATTCTTCCTCACCACCACCATAGCCATGAACTTCAAGCTCATGGTTGATGGCCTTCTTAGCCTCAAAACACCTTGCTCTTTTTATGAAAAGTAATCCCTACCTTCCTTTCTATTAAACCCCTCTATCAAGCATCAAGTGGAGTTTCCCCACCTCCATACATGTTGCGGCTATGAGAGAAAAGGAAGGCTAGGAGTTGTTCTTGGCTTCTTGCTTCCATGGCTTCATGAATCTTGAGATAAGTAGCTCAAATCTCAGGTTATTTTCCTTTAATCTTTTGTGCTCTATGTCCTGCCCAAAACCTAGGCTTCCAACCAAAATCTTATGTTGGTTGGTGGGATCATGGTGTTGATTATGTGATTATGTGATGGTATGCCTTGAAATATTGATTTAAGTTTGATCTTATACTTAGTTGTTGATGGTTTTATGTTCATGTGTTTCTACCTTCATAAGAAAATAAATAAATGTTTAGTTAACCTCATGAGGTCCTTAAGGAAGAGGAAAGTTGAGAAGCGTTCATAAGAATTGGGTTAAGAAGCTTTGAGGTAACTATATGTCAAAGGAGGGTGATTGAGCTACTATCCTGAATACCCTGTACCAAAAAATTATTTTTAGAGCTACAGATGTTAGATGTAAGTGAAACTTATTTTATTTGAAATTTAGCACATAGGACTACCTTTAGTTAAAATTTGGTGGAAATCTAACAAAAAATGTATTTTTAGGAATTTATACAATTAGCTGCCGAAAATGAGAGTCTAAAACAAAACAGTGGAGATGTTTAGAAAAATTGCACTAACTAGAAAATCTTATGAGGTTAAGGTCATTTTTCCCTATTTGTATAAGAAGAATAGTGTAACATTCCAAATTTCAGTATGTATAATTAGCATTATCAATTAATTGAAAATTAGACACACTGTAGATATATACATAGACAATAAAGAAATATTAATTTGAGGGTAATAACATTACAAATCTTCTTGTAGAAAAGAAAACAGTATGTTTTGTTAGCGGAAAAAGATTATCTATTAACGGTGCATCTAATAGCACTATTAATTATTTTATTCCATTTCATTAGAAAAATAGGAGTATTAGGGTTAAATTATAAATGTTAAAAGAAAAGAAAATAGAGGTTGTTATGAAGAAAATCTAAGAAGATTATTAACAATATTTCGCAAGCTTGAAGATATCGGTAAACTTTCAGTATTTTATACTACAAGAACTGAATTAGCATAATTTTAGGTTGTGAGCCCTACAGTGGATGGCTAAGAATTCAACCACCTTCACCCGCTTATTGACACCATCATCAACCACAAAAAAATGGGAAGATTAGCTAGATCCTCACCACCCAAAACCTCCACCAATTGAAACTCACATCCTTACTAACCACTATAATCAATAACTCACAAATTTCCCCCTTTCCCCTCTTCTAATTTTGGCCCTAGCACAACTGCACATCCTTCTCCATTTCTTGTTCCATTTCACCTTCGTCTTCTTCTATCTTCAACCATCATCAACTTGCTCCCTCAAGAACTTAAGTATAGCTAGCCTATACATCAAAACTAAGGTAGGATTCATGGTTTTCTTCTCCTAGTTATGAATCATTAACTAATTGAGATGTTTGCTTCATTCATTCAATTTCTAGTGTATGTTTGTATATGAGTTTTTGTGGCTAAATTAATGTGTACAAGTTGGGTCTTGGTTGGGAAATTGAGAGAAAAATCAAGAGAGTAGCAAAATAGATTCTGCCCAAATTGAAAATTCTCAACTGTCCATACTACGAAGTGTACAACTTCATTTAAAGACATTAGAATTTTATGAACCTAATTTTGAATGAAACTAGAAATTTAGAGCTTTCCAACCATATAAATTATAAGGCCATTAAATTTGTATTAAGTGAGATATGAATTTTTTTATCTTAATCTTAGATTTCTAACTCTAGTTCTAACTAGACTAGGTTGTGTATAACATAACTTGCCCTATATAACTTCAAATTTAGTGCAACTAATTTTTTTAGAAAGATAATATATAGATGTTTATGCCACAAAAATTTTAGATTCAAACCTTAAGTAGTTTGCTCCTAGTAATTTACCAAAGTTGCCCTATGTCCTGATTAGGTCAAAACAGGGTAAGCCAATTCAACCAGCTTTGAGACTTATAACTTGAGCTCTGCCTATCAAATGAAATTAAACCTATTTAAAATTAAAGGTGGCTCTCTTAGCTTTAAAATTATATAAGTTTCAATCAAATCCAATAAGAGTTGTATTTTTAACGAATTTCCATATTTTAGACCTTAATTCTGCCTAGCAACAAAGCAACTTAGGTTAATCTCCAATAACTTAAGTTATACTTATCAAAATTTAGTGGCATCAAAAAGGTTAAAAATAGACAAACAATGCTACATCATATCCAAAATTTAGACTCAAATGAATTAATATGGAATTATGGTATATTTTAGAAAATAGCGCAGAGTTGAGGAGCTTAGGTGAAGTTGCTAAACTGAGTGCTTGGGCACTCTAATGTGTATATAAGCTTTATTTGCAAGTAAATGTTATGATTAATGTGTTATGTTGATTTTGATACCTTGATTCACTATTTGAATTAAAGAGCACTATTCATGGGGAAATAGATCTAATCAATTATGCTGCCAAAATTTCAGCAGACTTTATGTACATGATGTATTATGCATGTAAAGACATATGCCACCTAATTTGAATTGACCATAACTATATAAGTTACGAAAGACAAGATGAGATACCTCCATTTAGAGGTAGTTATTTGGGTCTCTCTCAATGAAGGCAGCTAAAACTATTGGGTCCCTCTATACTGGAGACAGTTGGCCAACTGAGTCCCTTCAATCTAGAGGCACGTAGGTCCCCTTGCGGGTTGGTATTATGTGACGATAGTCACGAGTTGAGTTTACTCTTAGATCAGACTACCCAAGGACAGTAAAGATTAAAGACAAAGACATGTACATGCAAACACCCTAAGGATGGCAACACATAATGCCTAGGTGTATCAAGTAAAGAAAGCAAAGGAAGCATAAAAGCATATGCATGATGAGTTTATGAGGAGCATTCACATATGCACAAGTTATGTCTTGTTATTATTATTATGACATTGCAAGTCATATTATTATTATTATTATTATGAAATTGCTCTCAATTTGCTATACTTATGCTGTGATTCTTACTTTGTTTATTAAGTGCATGAATAAAATGAACTCTTCTTCAGACACTACGTTTTCAAACTCTAAAACTGAGGAGTTTATATAATATGTTCACCTTTTTATAATAAATTAAAGCAACTGGAGATAATAACGATGACATAATATGTAGTATCCTAGGGAATTCTACTGAGAATTTATAATTCTTACTCCTATTTGTATTTCCATGTTATCTCCAGATATCGCAAGAGAGCTAGAGGATAGCCATACTGGGTAGAGTTAGGAAGATTGAAGATGGCCAAAGAGTGCTGTCATATAAGGTCCATTTAAGTAATAGTAACAATCCTCAGGTGTGATCCTATAACTTAAGCATAGTATTGTACCTGGGAGAATATTACAAATAGAGTATATAAACCAAAAATCTCAATCATCCAAGCCCAAATGAATTAGATCTAAATTTTAGAGTAAAGCAAGATAGAATTTGAGTTCAACTCGTGACCTTTTCCTTTTAGCTCAAAACCTAGAACTTGGGGGGATGAGGAAGAAGTAACCCCTCTCCCTTAAGCTCCTTAAACTCAGAAACTAGAGGGGAACAAGGAGGAAGTCAATCTTCTCTCTCTGGATTGGAATCCAGAACCTTATTAATCAAGATCGTAATCTAGAACCTTAAGTAACCAGTAAAACCAGAACTCAGAACCTTGGAGGAACTAGGAAACCTCTTCCTTGAGGTTGGAACTCATAGTCTAAGAGGATCTGGCAACCCTTTTATCAAACTTAGAACTTGGGAGGATCTAGGAGCCCCTGTCCCGAACTTGAAATTTGGAGGATCTAGGAACCCTTTTACAGAATGTCGAGACTTGGAAGATTTGGGGGACAAAGAGTAACCTTGAAACTCGAAACTCATGAGAAGATAAACTAGGATAGCTTTGGTTAAAAAGGACATAACTCAAGTTACCTTTCAATAAACCATATGGGACCAAGAAAGTTAAGTAGAGGGTATGATAAGGAATGTTCCCATAAAATGTAAAGGTCAGATGATTAGAAATAGATTTATGATGAATTTCTAGAGTAAGAGCAGATTTCCAGTGGCTTATAACCAAAATGTTGAGCAAGACCTAGAATTGAGTTAGGTCATGATAATCCTTAGGCTAATGTGCCACTAACTACATTTGAATTTAGTTTATAATTGGTTTATAATCCTTAGGGTTAATGATAAGGAATTTTTTTTTATATTTCTACTTTTGAATTTAGTTTATAATTGGTTAATGTGTAAAAGTGGAGTTTGGTAAATTATGTACCTATAATTCATTCTTGTTTTAATACCTAGTTGGTTATTTTTTGAAACACAAAAATTAATTTTTTAATGATAGTTAAGCTTTCTTATAGTTGAATTCTTATCTGATCACTTTCTTATATTATGAAAAACTATTCTTAAAATGTTTACGGTACAGTTAAAATTCTATTACCGACAAAATTTTAACTATATTGCATTATCACTTTTATTATTTTACATTCTCCCCTCTATTTATAGTGTTAATTATACCCATAATTAAATTGGGGCATTACAATTACTCTATTTTCTTGGAGTTTATTTGTATTTTGGAGTTTTAACTATTTTGCATTATGTGATTAGTTGTAAGGAACTTAATTGTAACAATCTTTTTTGTGGTTACCTTATGCTTTTTATAATCAACCTTTGCTAATAAAGATCTAATACGTGATTATCCTTATTCAGCAAATGGTTTCTCGATACAAATTCTTTGTTTAGGATCTGATCATAGTTCTTATACAATGGTTTTTCTAGTGTATTTAGTGGGATAGGTAGTCCACTGTTCAATACATCCATTATTCCAATGGTACTTGGGGATTGCAATTCTGCTTTCTAGGACACAATTTCTTCAATTTCAACATCACAATTCAGTAATTTAAAATTCTGTATTAATTTCAAGATGCTTTTTCTCATGACATTGGATTATGTGTCACACCCTCTATCATATAAGCCATGCTCAAGTCATGGACTTATATTAAAAAGTTATCACTATGCTAAGAAATCTTTAAAATGTGGAAAATATAATACATGGCTCTTTAACTGCACACTTTATTACTAACTAATAGTTCATAAGCTTCGTCGTCTCTGATACATAGATGATAAAATAACTTCAATTTACAAGAAATTGTGACTAACATGATACATAGAACTTGCTTTCGCCTAGTCGCTAGCTAACTTCAATAGTCCTTTTCAATAGTGGCTTGGTCTAGTTTGCGCCTTGAGTCTTGAAAGAAAATGTCCCGATACTCTACCTCGCACTTGATTTCCGACTTAGGTGCTTGAATGTTTATGGAAAAGAAAAACATACAAGTAGGCAGTGAGAACCTAAGGTTCTCAGTAGGGAAACATGAACTATTACTCATACAGTGCCATCATAAACATTCCAGCTGCTTCGCTTTATTATGAAAATATGAGCACATATATACAAACAGTGGTTCAATTTTAAATGGAAAACATCTTTCTCGAAGCGAGTTATATTTTAACAACCACTTGCCATATTATATGACAAACATAGAAATACAGATAGTGTAATATGCTTCAGCAAGAATCATCATAACATTATGACATAATGTGATAATTGAAGATGCACATATAGATGCTTATACTTGACTGTATGCAAGTGCACTTGACTTAATTCATCTCTTACTTTAACTTACAACTTGATCTTGCTCCTTTCTGTACTTGGTCCCCCGGAGGTGAATGGCCTCTGTCACCCCTAGGTAATAGCCTACTTCTCAAGCCCAAGCTCGTACCTATACATGAGTAACGGGTTTACTTTCACTCACCCACACACTGGTCTATTCCCCTTAAATCTAGTCGAGGGCCGGCCCAAGTCTTAGACAGTACCGCTCTGGCCCACACTAGCTGGGTCTATGTTATGCCTCGCATGGTAGTTTGGTACGTCCTTCTTGCAAGTTCTTATTATCTTTTCCTTTCCATATCTTATCATGCATGTAGATGTTTTGAGCATTCATAGATATGTCTCATACCTTACTTCTCATATCATATTCTAATTATGCTTGCATGCATGACGTACATAAACATGACATGTAAATGTAAATGCATTCAAAGCATATTCACCCACAGCATAAGTTCTTATAAATTCCTACCACAAATTTGGCAGCATAACGGATCATATCCACTTCCCTATGAATAGTGCCAGACGACCAGGAAATTTTAATCAAACAACAAACCCAATGTAGCATATCATATTCATATGAAGAATATAACAATATCAATAAGTGTAAGATTTAGAATCTTAAGCATCAATCTATTTCGCAAGCTTTTAATTTCTAATGAGGCTCCTGAGTTTGGCTACCAAGTTAAATGAATTCCGAGTTTTGAGTTTATATAATTTCCGACTTTCTAGGTTATGTTCGATCTCCGAGATTATATAATTCCCGACTTCCAGGGTTATGTTCGATCTCCTAGATTATATAATTCCCTACTTCTGGGGTTACGTTTGATCTTCTAGATTATATAATTCCGTACTTCTGGGGTTATGTTTGATTTCCTAGATTATATGATTTCCGACTTCCAGGTTATGTTCGATCTCTGAGATTGATTCTGGGTCGAGTTTTGAAATTTCATGTATAAGGGTTTTGCGTGCCTATGGTCCCGATCTCTGACCTGAACACAAAATTGGTCTTTTCCAAAGCTTTATGAGTGTTTCCTAAATTCTAAGTCTCCGATTTTGACTATATTCGATTGTAATTTCCTATTCACTAAGTTTCGAGTACAACCTTAAGCACACTCTTTTGAGTTCAACCTTAAGTAATACCTTTCGAGTTCAACCTTAAGTATTCCTGGCCGAACTTTCTATTTTACTAAGTCCCGAATTCAACCTCAAAGATTCCCGACCTAGTCCCTTATTTACTAAGTTTAGAGTTCAATTTTAAGTGTACCGACCTAGCTTTCTGTTTACTAAGTCCCAACTTCCGACATTAACTCAAGTTGTTTGTGTCTTCTCCCAAACTTGTCCTACTTCTAGCCAGAATTGCACTCTTATAAGGAAAAATTCACTAAAAATAGAAATCTAGGTGAAATTATGCAAAATTTATATCCATGTATCCATGTAAAGCTAACAGAACAAGCTTTCTAGTGAAATTAGTTGCATATCATTTGAATGAATACAACTCGAGATATAAGCCCTGAAACTTGACCTTCTTGAACTACCCTGTTCCAGCCTGGGTTAAACTTAAGTCAACTTCATTGATGTGCTGGGAATAATTGACAATGGTTATGACTTGAAAATTTTTATGGGCAGTTATCCTATGTGTAAGCTTTCTAACAAAGTTAGTTTCACTTAATTTGGAGTTGTATAGGGTGAGTTACACCCTTCCCAACTTATACTGCCCAGATGAAGGTCCTAATTTCTAGGTCAAACTTCAAAAATTCATATCTACCTCTATACTAATCCAATGGCCTTATATTATATATGTATGGAAAGCCGTGAATGTCTAGTTTCATATAAAAATAGATTTATGGAGTTTAAACAGCTGTAGGTAGAGCCATATACTCCACCATACGGACTGTTGAGGATGAATCTTAAGAGCTTCTTGAGTTTTCTCTTCTCTCCAAGTCCTTTCATACAAATTCCAATTCTAATCATGACACATGTAACACCCTTTATTATATAAGCCATGCTCGAGTCATGGAGTTATATTAAAAGATTGTCACAGTGTTAAGAAAGCTTTAAAATGTGGAAAATATAATACATGGTCTTTTAAGTGCACACTTTATTACTAACTAATAGTTCATAAGTTTCATCATCTTTGATATATAGATAATAAAATATCTACATTTTGAAAGAAATTATGACTAACATAATACACAGAACTTGTTTTCGACTAATCACTAGCTAGCTCCAATAGTCGATTGGTCTGGTCTGCGCCCGAGTCCTGCTCAGAAAATGTCCTAGTACTTTGTCTCGCACTTGATTTCCAACTTAGGTGCTGGAATCTTTACGAAAAAGAAAAACATACAAGCAGGCAGTAAGAACCTAAGGTTCTTAGTAGGTAAACATGAACTATTCTCATACAATGCCATCATAAACATTTCAGCTACTTCAGTTTATTATGAAAATATGAGCACATATACGCAAACAGTGGTTCATTTTTAAGTGGAAAACATCTTTCTCGAAGCGGGTTATGTTTTAACAACCACTTGCCATATTATATGACAAACATAGAAATATGAACAATGCAATATGCTTCAACAAGAATCTTAATAACATTATGACTTAATGGGATAATTGAAGATGCATATAAAGATGCTTGTACTTGTCTGTATACAAGTGCACTTGACTTAATTCGTATCTTTGTTTAACTTGCAACTTGATCTTGCTCTTTTCTGTACTTGGTCCCCCAGAGGTGAATGGCCTCTCTCACCCCTGGGTAATAGCCTGCTTTTCAGATCCGAGCTCGTATCTATACATGAGTGATGGGTTTACTTTTCCTGACCCTCACACCGGTTTATTCCCCTTAAATCTGGTCGAGAGCTGGCCCAAGTCTTAGATAGTACCACTCTGGCCCATGCTAGCTGGGTCTATGCCATGCCTCACGTGGTAGCTTGGAATGTCCCTCTTGCAAGTTCTTATTATCCTTTTCTTTCTATATCTTATCATGCATGCGGATGCTTTGAGCATTCATGGATATGTCTCTTATCTTACTTCTCATATCATATTCTAATTATGCTTGCATGCATGATGTATATGAACATAACATATAAATATCAATATATTCAAGGCATAATCACCCATAGCATAAGTTCTCATAAATTCCTGCCGAAAATTCGACAGTATAACGGATCGAGTCTGCTTCCCTGTGAATAGTGCCAGGCTACCAATACAATCAATTAAGTATGCAATTCACTGTAAAACAGTAAGTTACAGCAACATTGTTGATCATATGGTATGATAAAATCAATAGAAATATCAATAGAGTTTTCTGCTCACTCTACCCTCTTTTGCCCAAATTTTGTAAAGTCCACCCTTACTCCTATTCAACTTATTTAGACCTATATTTTAGATATGTCATAGCTCTATGTGTCTAGTTTCCAACCTTTTTGGTCTCATCTCATTTTTGATTTATATAACTAAAGTTATTTAAGTTTTCCCTTAGCCTGCCCTGTTGCTGGCCAGAATTACACACTTAAAATTTAAAATTCACTAAAAATCGAAAACCAGTCCAAATCATATGAAATTGGTAGTACATTAAAATTAAAGGACAAGCTTTCATATGAAATAAGTTGCATATCATTTTCATGTGTATATTTCGAGATATGAGCCCCGTAACTTGATCTACTGGACTACCCTGTTCCTACTCGATTTGAGCTTAAACTGAATTCATTGATGTACTGGGAATAATTGGAAATGAATCTGACTTTGAAATTTTTATGGGATGTTCCCTCATATGTGAGCTTTCAAACAACATTGGGTTCACTCAATTTAGAGTTGTGTAGGGTGAGTTACACCCCTCCCAACTTATACTGCCCAGATGAGAATCTAGATTTCTAGGTCAAAATTCAAAAATTCATACCTAATCCCATACTAATCCAATGGCCTTGTATTTTATATGTATGGAAAGCCCTGGATGTCTAGCTTCATATAAAATTAGATTCATCAAATTTAAACAGCTGTAGACGGAGCCGTACATTCTGCCGTACGAACCGTCGAGAGAAAAACTCTACTAGCTTCTTGAATTCTTCTTGGATTCATGTTTTCCTTAAATCTCTTCATCCAATCTTCAATTCAAACTCACATATACACCTTACACCAACTTAATTCATCATCCCCATCCATCACAACATCAGAATCATGGATGAATAAGGGACCCTAGGCAACCCTAATTCAAAGAAAAGAAGGAGAAAGTTGAGATTCCTACCTTGGTGATGTGAAATCTTGATGGAACTTAATCTTGAAGTGAAGTTGATGGTTGGGGCTTGAGCTTGGGGATGAGAGGAAGCGGAAGAAGATGAAGGAAAGTGGAAAATGAGGGCTAGTCTGCACCTCTTATGGGGAGGCCGAAAATATAATGGGGGAAGGAAGAAAAAAATGAAAACTTATGAAGGAAGTTGGATTTTGATTGGTGGACTTCAATCTTCATTCAAACTTGGCTTGGCTTCCCTCTTTTATAGCTGATTGAGGCGCCACTTGTAGAGATGTTTTGGCTAAATCTTGGTCCTCCATCATAGGGCTCTCATAGTATAATTTCTATTGTCCGGTTCCAACGGTTTAAAATACCGAAATTCTACCGATTTCCTTCAAATCAGTAAAATGGTTTTAGAAAAGTCCTATGAGGTTTCTTGTGGTTCTAATCTGATTCCATCTAGTCTAATCTTCCTAGATCATATTTAATTGGCTTTAAGTAAATGCTTAATCGAATCCTAATTAATCCCAATTATTCGATGAAAATCGGATAACTAGGTGAAAAACGATAAAAATCCGATGGAGGTGAGGCCAAGTTTCTCCACTATCCTGAGCAACACTTGGCGCCACTCATATGTGGTAGGGGTGGCTGAATTTTTAGCCACATAAATGAGGGTTTCCAGTAGAAAATTCTACTGGTTTGGTCCTGGCGATTTAAAATACTGAATCTTTGCCGATTTTCTTCAAATAGTACTGAGACTTTTACTAAATAACTCTGAGAGAATTTCTATATCTCTATTCTAATTGTTCCTAAGTCTAATCCCCCTAATTAACATCTAATCAACTTCTAATTAACCCTACTTAGTCAATAAGATCAAATAAATTACTTGTTAACGTGAAATAATCGTTCTTGCAAATTTAGAGCTTTTCTATTTTCTATTTTCTGGGGCTAATGGCATATCTGTAATTTTGAGCAAGTCCAGGGGCACCCTACGTTATTTCACACCAGACTGCCTCCATAGCCCAATTGGCAGAGATTTAAACTTTTACGGTTTCACCACGTGATTCTACTTCGTTTAAAACCTTATTCTGCTAATTCTACTGACGTGGGGATATATATGTCATTTTATGACAAGTTTTAGGGTTATTGTGGAAATATCCACTTGGGGCTAAAGTACAATTTCTAAAATTTTTGGGCAAGATTACAGTTAACAAAAGTTGACAGGGACACTTTTGTCATTTCCTAATTTTTAGCATATGGCAGTGACATATTTTTAATGGTAGTGTTATGCTACCCTATATTTTTGAGCGTAAGGATTTTTAGGGTATACCACTACCTGAGAAATTCCCACATTGCCTAAGAGAAATAATTCGAAGTTTTTATTATACTCCACTTAAGAAAATGGGGGATGTTACAACACATGCAAAATCAACCATAAACCATCATCATCATTTCACATAACATCAGTATATCACGGTATACAAAACCCACACACAACTCCAAACCAAGGAAAATAAGAAGAGAAGTAGGATTCCTACCTCTTCTAGGTGTTGTTATGCTATCTTGATGCCATGGATTAAAGGAATCTTGATGAAGCTTGAGGAGTAGATGGAGATGGAGTGAAGATGAGTTGAGATCGAAGAGAAATAATGAGGGCTCAGCAAGTTATGAAATTCGAAAATAATCAAGGGAGTTGGAAGGAAATAATTGGAAACTTTTAGAGCAAGATTACATGTGATTGGTGGATGTGTTTTCGTTCTCCAAATTAATTTGGCTGCCTTCTTGAAGACTGATTGTGGCGCCACTTGTAGGGTGTGTTGGCTAAATCTTGGCCATCCATCCTAGGGTTCTCACAGTATAATTTCTATTGGTTCGGTTCCGACAGTTTAAAATACCGAACCTTAGCCGAATTTCTTCAAATCGGTAAAAATTTACTAAATGCCTCTGGGAGAATTTCTATATCTCTATTCTAATTATTTCTAAGCCTAATCCCTCTAATTAACATCTAATTAACTTCTAATTAGCCTTATTTAGTCAATAAGATCGAATAAATTGCTTGTTAACGTGAAATAATTGTTTTTGTAAATTCGAAACTTTTCTATTTTTCTACTTTTCATGGCTAATGGCATTTTCGTAATATTGAGCAAGTCTAGGGACACTCCCCATCATTTCACACTTGGCTATCTTTGTGGCATAATCAGTAGAGATTTAAACTTCTACGGTTTATCACGTGATTTTGCTTCGTTTAAAATCTCATTTTGTTAATTCTACAAATATGGGGACATAAAGGTCATTTTATAAAAAGTTCTAGGGTTATTATGGAAATAATTCTTTGAGGTCAAAATAAAATTTCTAAAAATTTCAGACATCACTGCAATTAACAAAAGTTTACAAGGGCACTTTTGTTATTTTCCAATTTTTAACCTATGGTAGTGCCATATTTTCAACAACAGTGTTACGCTACCCTATATTTCTGAGTGTGAAGATCGTTATGGCATAATGCTGCCTGAGAAATTCACACTGCCTAAGGGAAATAATTCAAAGTTTCCCCTATGTTCTGTTTGCAAAAGTGGGGATGTTACATTATGTGCTTTGTAAGGCAACGGTCATCAAGGCGATTAGATGTAACACCCGATTTAAAAGAAAACATAGCTTTAAATAAAACATTGGTGACAAAAAAAAATTTTAAAATTTTTTTAAATTTCAAATTAAGGTTTATATAGAGGGGGATAAAATTTTAATTAAAAGAAGAGTATGTAGAAAGGAAAAGGACGAAAAAAAAGAAAAGAAAAAGAAGCTTAGACCACCAACACCTTAAGTGATGTGAACCATCATAAGCCACTCCCATTATCTTCTTTTTCTTTGCATGGTATTCTTTCCTTCCCCGTCCTTACTGTTCTTCTTTCTTTCTTCTCCGTCACCCATTATCCCTTTCTACCTCTCTCAATCCTCTCGTTCATCTCTCTCGCTACTCTTTTTGATTTTTCCTTTCTCAGATCTCTTTTCCCCTACCGTCCCGAATCTCTTCCTCAACTCGTCTATCTCTATCTCACCGTCGCTCCACTGCGACCCTTTCTTCACTATTGTGCTCTCCCTCGCATCCCTTCCTTCTCAATCACGCTTGCCTTTGCCACCAGCTCTCTTTCTACCACATCCTTCTTCCTGTGGTGGCTAGGCCTAGTTCGAGTCTTCCAAAATCAACCCATAGCCTTAATTAAATGTCGGTGCATGCACGGTGCCTCTTAACTAGTTAGGGCATAGGATCTTCCATTAACCCCACATGTAACATCCCCAATTCTATCTAAACTAATTAGCTCAATGTTACTGACTAATTAGAAAGGTTGATGATTAGTCAAGGACTAATCAACTAATCTCAAGAGCAAAAGCTTGGTAATTAGGAAAAAGTCAACAAGACAACTAAAAGTCAATGATCAACAAGAAAAGTCAAAAATTGAGCAATGACACACTAAATGATTTAATTAAGGCCTAATCATCCTAATCTTACTAATTCGTGACTAAGAACATAATTAAGGTGTTATAATCTTATTAATTAAGCACTTGACAAATGTTCTACCTTAATTAAATGTGATAAATTAATCCTTACACACTAAGCATATATTAGTAAGACTTATTCCTTTTAAGGAAAAAGTCTTAAAAGTGTATTAAACCAAAATTGTTTAAAAAGTGATTGAATTAATCTAATTCATTAACACCTAGATAATTATTATAACAAAGAAAAATCAAAACTTTCCCCCATTATTCAAAAGCAAATTTCGGCCACTCACTTCATCGTCCATTATTCATTTGCTTCTAAATCTTACACTATAAGATTAAAGCTTAATGTGGTTAATTAACTTAAAGGCCCTTCCTACCAAACCCCTAAGAAACCTGTTTTTGAAAACTTAGATAACAGAGATAAAAGTTCAAGACACTAATCGAATATCACATTCTTTCAACTCATGATGCAACAAGTAAAGCAAATTACTCATCTCACTTGAAACACAAAGAGAGAAGATTCTGTATCATACAGAGCCAAAATGAGAAAAACTTCACAATTGTATTGATAGTAAAAACTCTTTGAACTCTCTCTTATCTATAGGCCAAGTTGCCTATTTATACTAGGATATCCTAAAATTAATAAAAACATAAATTATCTAATCCTTTCCAAAAGATTTAATTTGTAACTGAAATTAAAAAAAAAAAATTAAAGATATAATTTTATTCTAAAAGATATACTCCAAACTAATTTAAATCAAATTTGATTTAAATTTTAAAAGATAAAATGATTTTATTCAAATCTAAGCAAATCTAGACTAAATAAAAAAAACAAACCAAAACAAATCTAGACATAACCTAAATGTATCCCATCACATATTGGACTAGATAGTAGAGCCTCCAACATGATCAAATTACTTGCTTTCTAAGTAACTTTAATTAAGCTTGATTCCTTGATCTCTAAGTAATTGGAAATAAGCTTAATTCCTTTGGCTCCAAGTTAATGCCATTGCACTTGAAATAAGCTCTTGGGTTGCTTGATCTCCAAGTTATTACCAACAAACTCTTTCCCAATATTGGAATGACCAAATTACCCTTCTAAGCTCATATCATCAGAACCTTAAGATTTCTACAAACAAGCTAAGAAAATAAAATCTTGGGATGCTAAAATTTTGGCAATCTATATGGTCAGAGTAATAACTTATTTTATACAATACAAAACATAATGGGACTAATTTTATGTTAAAATAGTCTCACAAAGCTTTCCATACATATAAAATATGTGAACATTAGACTTAAAATGAGGAAGTTATGAATTTTGTAAGTGGGTTGTACTTAGTAGAGTTTCTATCTAGACAATCTACACTAAAATCTTTATACCTCAAGTTATATAAAACATTTTTAAGTGGGACCAAATTTGTCAGAAAGCTAAGACATAAAAGAACACCTACATAAAATATCTTGGGTAGATTCTATTTATGGAACTCCTAGTAAATTCACCAATTTACTACTGCCTGGGTAAACTTAAAAAATGAACAACAATAATGTTTAGTAAATAACTCAAATTAAACTCTAAACTTTTGAGTGGGGTTTTTTCTTTAAAAAAGGGCTCAGAGGAGTATAATCCTACAAAAAATCAAGCCAAAATAGCAAAAGACTAAATTATGGTGAATTTCCTAAGTTATTGCCCCATAGTGAAAACATACATTCAGTTGAGGCTAACTCCAAAGCAAAGTGAAAAACAAACTTGAAAACTCCAAAACTTTCAACTTAAAACATTGAAACTTTATACTTCAACTTAAAAGATTTAAAAAGAAAAGTGGAAGAAACTTGCCTCCAAAGATGATAAAGAAAATTTAATAAGATGAAACTCTGAAAACTTACACCTAATCTACTAAGCTAAACTCATAAGACTTTTTTGTGATATATGTCTCTATATGCAAGTATGATGATGATGATGATTATGATGAATGTGCTGTTTTGAGATGCATAATGATGATTGATGATTGAAATTCTCTATTTGGCAAATTTTAGGGAAGTTCCGGTCTAGCCGTTATGCTATTGGATTTCTATAAAAATCAAGAACTTAGCAGAATTTTTATTATCTTATGCATTAATCAAGAAAAGATAAAACTAAAGGCGTGATATTGCAAAAGGAAGGTGACCTTCAAAGACAAGGTAAAAGGATGTGACCCTTCGGTTAAGGAAGGTGATCCTTAAACTTTAGGCAATCCTTCGATAAGGGAAGGTGAACCCATTTTTTCCCCCTTCTCCCTCCAAGGTTTCGAGAATTTATGGTGGCGATGGCCATGATATGAACTCATTACCATTTAAGTTAAAAGGGTGGTAAATAAAAGATTTATGATAAAGTTAAGTTTAATGAAAAGAAGGACTTCGATACAACCCAAGAAAATAAAGAAAAATCATAAGATGTTTATGCATGATTCATCTATTTATATTTTGTCTATATGCTTATACCAATGTGCTTGTCATGATAATAATGTATGCATAAAAGGAAACCCACTTCGGATAATTATATTTTCGAAAAACCTAAAAATTGAACCATGTGCATGCCACTAATTCTTTCGAGCAAAAAATCAAAGTGGCTAGGACGATAATGAAAACACTTTCATGTTGAGTTAGAGGCCTATTGAAAAAATTTATTTCTTATGTCCATTTTTTTGTGTCGTCACCAAATTCTGATGGTGTCTCCAGTGGAGTAGATCCCGAATCCACCCGAGTATGAGTGGTATTACGATACTGAGGAAGATGCTATCTTAGCGACAACCACCACAGTCATACACACTTACTTCTATCTTGGTTGTATGCATGAAGTAGTAGAGCCAGACACTCCACCAGCCCCTATGATCATTCTTGAGGCACCCTACATGCAACTACTAGCACCCTAGGATTTTCCACTATCACCATTGCCAGATATTGAGATGGAACCCATGTCTCCTAGGCTATCTTTTGTCAAGATACTGCCCCTGCCTACCATTCCAGTTATCGAGTTAAGCTCCACTGTCACCTTGGTTCTAATGGCTATCTCACCTCCGATCCTCGAGTACCATCCGGGCGCCAAGCCCACATATGAGGAGGACTCTTCAACGGAGACATCCACAGCTATGCGTTGTGTTCCAGACATTGTTGAGCCTAGCCTTGCCCACCGTGTGGAGGTGCTCAGTAGGGAGCCATGCATCATTCGCACACCCTTTGTCCCCCAAAGGCGAGGAGCTAGGGGACACAACCGCTCAAGATCTCTACACTCTTAGTGCGGTGGGATGTGATAGTGGATGTTGGTTGCCATGTTTATGATCTATGTTAGGCTGGTGGTTTTGTTCAGTTTCTGTCACACTATGCATTCTATTTTGTCTTCTATTGTCATTTGGGACTTTGCTATATGTAGCTGTTTGAATATTTTAGACCATGGTATAGCCATGTGTCTTGTAATATAACCTATGATATTATGACTTATGTGATATGATGTGTTTATCCAAACTTTGCTATGTATTAATATTCTTTTCTTACTGCCCTTATGCTTTATTGCTTTGCGGTGAGATTCACAGGCACTATGTTTACGTGACATTCCTTTCACGCTCAAGGCTCAAGTCTTAAAATGCTACATGTAACACCCTCTATTATATAGACCATGCTCAAGTCACGGAGTATATCAAGAGGTTGTTACTGTGCTAAGAGAATCTTTAAAATGTGGAAAATATAATACGTGGCCCTTCAACTATACACTTTATTACTGAAAATTAGTTCATAAATTTCGTTGTCTCCGACATTTAGAGAATAAAATAATTACAATTTAAATTTGTGACTAACGTGCCACATAAAACTTGCTCCCACTGGTCATCAACTAGCTTCCGTAGTCTCTTGATTTAGTTTGCTTCCGAGTGTTGCTCTGTGAACATCCCAATCCTCCACCTCCCACTTGATTTTCAACTTAGGTGCTGAAATGTTTACAGAAAAGAACAACATACAAACAGACAGTGAGAACCTATGGTTCTCAGTAGATAAATTCAAGCCATGCAGTGTTATCATAAACATTCCAGCCGCTTCGGTTTCTCATAAAAAAATGTGAGCATATATATATACAACCAGTGATTCAATTTTAAGTTGAAAACATCTTTCTCGAAGCGGGTTGTATTTTAACAATCACTTGCCATGTCATATGACAGTCATAAAAGTATGGATAGTAAAATATGCTTCAACGAGAAACATAATAACATTATGACTTAACAAGATAATTGAAAATGCACATAAAATGCTTATACTTGACTGTATGCAAGTATACTTAACTTAATTTGTATCTTTCTTTAACTTGCAACTTGATCTTAATAAACTTTTCCATTACTTGGTCCCCTGGGAGTTCTTGGCTACTTTAGACTCCTGGGTAATAGTCTGCTTTTTAGGATCGAGCTCGTTGCTATACACGAATGCCGGGTTTACTTTCCCCGACCTCCCCACTGATCTATTCCCCTTAACTTTAATCCGGGGCTAGCTCAAGTATCATGGAACTTTTATCATCACATATTTCTTATGTTCATCATAACATAACTTTCATAACTTTCTTGAAAATGCATATGTATCAACATGTATATCATAACTCATGCATAGATCTTATCGAAATTTCGGCAGCATAACGGAATGTGTCCGCTTCCCCATGAATAGTACCAGTACTCAAAACACCAATTTCTCATAGAAGTCACAATTTTGTATTCATAATTCAACATTGAACTCATAGAAGCATTAGTCCCATTAAGATAGAGTTACTGCCTCAGCACAATCATTCAACCTGATTTCTGTAAATCAAGCCATAATTTCTATTTAAGTCAACTAAACCTTAATTTTGGATATGTTAAAGTATTATGTGTCTATTTTCTAACCTCTTTGATCCCACCTAATTTTGATAAGTATAGCTCAAGTTATTTAGGTTTTATCCCGGCCTGCCCTGTAGCTGGCCAGAATCAGACACTTAAAAGTAAAAATCTACTAAAAATCAAAAATTGATTCAAATCATGCAAAATTGGTCTCAATTTAAAGCTAACAGAACAAATTTTCATTTAAGTTCCATTCCATTTAGCTTAGTAGGGCTCGAGTTATAAGCCTAGAAATTTGACCTCCCTGAACTGCCCTGTTTTGGCTCGGTTTGGACATAGGGCAAATTTCTTAAATCACTAAGAACAAACGGGACCTTATCTAACTTTGAAATTTTTATGGGATATTCTCCTATGTGTAATCTTTCTAACAAAGTTGGCTTCATTCATTTGCAAGTAGCATAGGGCGAGTTTTTCCCTGAACAACCCAGTCTACCTAGAATCAAAGTCAAAAACCTAGGTCCAAATTCAAAAATTCATATCTCTCTCAATACTAATCCAATGGCCTTATATGATATATGTATGGAAAGCCTTAAATGTCTAGTTTCATATAAAAATGGTTTCATCAAATATAAATGGCGGTAGATGGAGCTGTATACTCCGCAGTATAGACTGCCGAGGGATTCTAGGTTTCCAACTTCTCATATTTTCATTCTTTCACATTTCCTTACCTCCTAACCGAACTTAACATCAACAACGACCAACAAACCAGCCAAATATCATCATAATCATTCAATTATCTCATCAAGAATTGAGAAAATAAACCACCACCAGCCACCCACAACTAGAAAACCAAGATAGGAATTAAACCTCTACATCTTGTTATGAGTGATTTGGCTTGATTTTGGAGTTTGGGCTATCAAAACCTTGTTGAGCTTGAAGTTTTGATGGAGCTGGGTGAGTAGAGAAGAGAAAAAGAGAGTTGAAACAAGGGAGAAGGGTGGCGCAGAAATTGGTTGAAGGAAAGAAAAGAATTGTGTTGTAAAAGCTTGAGGAGGTAGTTAGAATGAAGGATTTTGATTGGTTGAAGCACATATGGCTGAAATTCAGCCAACCTTCCTTATTTTTGTGGCCAAAGTGGCGCCACTTTCAGGTGTTAAGTGGTTGAGTTCTCAGCCACTTAAAGTAGGGTTGATGAGTTGAAATCCTATTAGTTTGGTTCCAATAATTTAAAATACCATAATCCTACCGATTTATTTTAAATCGGTAAATCGATTTCAAGAAAATTTTTATGAAATCTTCTATACTTCTAACTCAATTCCCTCATATCTAAACTCAATTAATTACTAATCAATTGATCCTAAATAATTATTTAGTCGAATTTTAATTACTCTTAATTACTCGATAAAACCGAACAATTAGGCCAAAAATGATAAGAAAATTTTGGTGGATGTTACATTACCACCCTCCTAAAAAAAAATTTTGTCCTCAAAATTTAGTACCTGAGAATAATTCAGGTTACTCTTTCTTCATGTCTGATTCTAATTCCCATGTGTAGTCTTCAACATCTCCTTTTCCCCATGATACCCTTACTAATTGCACGGTTTTGTTTCGAAGTTGCCTGCTACTTTGTCTATGATCTGTGCTGGTTGTATGCGAAAGGTCAAGTCTTCTTTTAACTGTATTGATTCGGGTTCTAGGAAGTGTGTAGGGTCAGGTTGATATCTTCTGAGTTGGGAAATATGGAAAACATCATGAAGGTTTGATAAATGCGGAGGCAAAGCGATTCGGTATGCAACTGATCCGATTCACTCCAAGATTTGGAAGGGACCGATAAAACAAGGACTCAGCTTCTTGACCTTAACTGCTCCACCTACCCCTATTGTAGGAGTAACCTTCAGAAATACGTGGTCTCCTTCTTGAAATTCTAAAGGTTTCCTCCTGATATCCGCGTAATTCTTCTAACGGCTTTGAGCGGCAAGCATCTTACTTCGAATCTTCGTGATCTATTCAATGGTTTGCTCAACTAGATCAGGCCCTATTAGAGTTTATTCTCCTGTTTCATACCAACACAGGGGAGATTGGCACTTCTGTCCATACAATGCTTCGTAAGGAGCCATGCTGATGCTAGCGTGATAGCTATTGTTATATGCGAATTCGGCCAACGGTAAGTATCGATCCCAATTCCCATGTTGCTCTAGTATATAGGCTCGTAACATATCTTCCAAGGTTTGAATTGTCCTTTCTGTTTGGCCATCCGTTTGCGGGTGATATGCAGTGCTTAGGCACAACTTAGCACCGAACACTTTTTGTAAAGCTCCCCAAAACTGTGAAGTGAACCTTGGGTCTCGATCAAAGATGATAGTTGAAGGGGTCCCATGTAACCTGATAATTTCTTGGATATATAATTGCGCCAATTTCTCCAACGGATAATTTGCTCAGATAGGTAGAAAGTGAGCAGATTTGGTTAATCTATCCACAATGATCCATATGGTATCATATCCTATTAACGTTCTTGGTAACCCCATTACAAAATCTATAGAAATACTTTCCCATTTCCACTCAGGGATTTCCAAAGGTTGTAACATCTTGGAGGGTTTTTGATGTTCTGCTTTCACCTTCTGACAGGTCAAGCACTTGTTCACGAAGTTAACCACATCTGACTTCATGCCTGGCCACGAAGACATTCTCTTGAGGTCTTGATACATTTTAGTAATGCCGGGATGTATTGCGAATTCACCTTTATGTGCTTCTTCTAAGATTTTTCTTTGGAGATCATTCCTTTCAGGTACACACACCCTATCATGGTATTGCCATATGCCTTCTTTAGCCTAATAAAACTTGTTAATTTCTTGGATTACATAAGATTGATGGTACGCTGAAAACTAGCATCCTGCTGCTATGCCTGCCGAGTTTGCTCCTTAAAACTACAAGTTAACTTAACTTGGTGTAACTAAATAGTCTTAGGAGTCATAAGAATTTCCAAATTAAGATTTTGGAAGCTCCTAATAAGCTCTATCTCTTTTACCATCATCCAAGTTATAGCCAACACTTTTCTGTTTACAACATCTGCCACAATATTCGCCTTGCCTGGGTGGTATTTTAATTCGAATTCATAGTCTTTAAGAAGTTCCATCCATTTCCGCCGCCTCATGTTTAATTCCTTCTGATCAAAGCGGTACTTCAAACTCTTATGATCAGAAAAGACCTCGAACCTCACTCCATATAGATGATGTCTCCATATCTTTAAGGCAAATACTACTGCAGCTAATTCAAGATCGTGCGTAGGATAATTCCTTTCATGTGGCTTTAATTGGCTGGAGGCATATGCGACCATGTTTCTGGTTTGCATCAACACGCATCCTAACCCTTGTTTGGAGGCGTCATAATAGACCTCAAATAGTCCACGAGGGTCTGGCAAGGCTAACACTGGTGTCGTAGTCAACTTCCTCTTCAAGTCTTGAAAACTCTATTCACACTCCGGCGTCCACTCAAACAGAACATTCTTCCTGGTTAGCTTGGTCAAGGGCAAGGCTATTCGAGGAAAATCCTTAACGAATCGCCTGTAATTTCCAGCTAAGCCCAGAAAACTCTTGACTTCAGTGACTGTGGTCGGCCTTTCCCAATTTAGAACTGCTTCTACTTTGCTGGTGTCTACAGAGATTCCTCCATAGGACACTACATGGCCAAGAAATTTTACTTCTTTCATCCAAAATTCACATTTGGATAACTTAGCATAGGGTTTTCTTTCTCTTAAAATTTGTAGAACTAGCCATAAGTGTTCCATATGCTCTTGCTCCGTCTTCGAGTAGACAAGTATGCCATCGATGAAAACCACTACAAATTTGTCCAGATCTGAGCGGAATATTCGATTCATGTAACCCATGAACACTGCTGGTGCGTTTGTCAGTCCAAACGACATCATAGTATACTCAGTGTTTGTAATGAGTTTGAAAGGCTATCTTAGGGATATCCTGTTCCTGAACTCGAATTTGATTATATCCAAAACACAGATCGATTTTTGGAAAATACCGTTGCACCTTGTAGCTGGTCCATGAGATCATCAATCCTTGGCAGTGGATATTTATTCTTAATCATCACTTTATTCAATTGTCTATAATCTATGCATAGGCGCATGCTCCCATCTTTCTTTTTGACCAACAAGACTAGAGCTTCCCATGGTGGTGCACTTGGCCATATGAATCCTTTTTCCAAAAGCACTTTGATCTTCCTTTTTAGTTCTGTCAACTCCAAAGGTGATATTCGATACGGAGCTATAGATATTGATCTCGCACCTGGAACCAACTCAATGGTGAACTCAATTTCTCTGTCAGAAGGGAATTCAAAAATATCTTCTGGAAAAACATCAAGATATTCCTTAACAACTGGGATCTCCTCTAGTCTTTGTTCAACTTCTGTCACGTTAGCTGACAAGAGGATGTATCCTTGATTCTTTGACCTGCTATAGTTTACTAATAAAAAGTTCAGATAAAAGTGTATTGAGGCTTAGGTTTCAGAAAACAAGACAGTGGGGAATACCACTGTCTTATCGGAACAATTAAGCATGACTCGATTGGTAGAAAGCCAATCCATGCCCAGAATTACATCAAGTCCAGACAAAGGGAGACAAATCAAATTGGCTGCAAAGGTCCTACCCCCAATTTGAAGAGGAACATTAATGCAAATTTGACTAGTTTTAACTGGTTCATTAGTAGGAGTAGAAACCAGTAGATCATAAGACAATTCAGAAATTGGTAATCGCATAACAGCCACACAATCATGAGAAATAAATGAGTGGGAGGCACCCGAATCATAAAATACAGTTAGAGTCTCACTGTCCACTTCATAGGTATCTCAGATTAGTCCTTCGAACTTGTTATCTTTTTCTGCATTCATTATAAAGGCTCGTCCTTAACGTTGAGGTCTAGATGATTAAGGTCACTATAGTGTCGATTTTAATTATTCTTGAGGAAAAATCTACTCCATTCTCTAGACATGGACTTACAAAAGGCTCCCATATACCTAACCGAAATTTCTGCCCTTAGCTTCTTTTACTGATGCTCTGCTCCATCTGTCCACTCTACAAATTTTCTTAATGGAGGATCAAGTCTTTATAATGTGGTATTACCACAATCCAAAGTAAAAACTATTAATTGAATTTTGCTGATAAGGTACCTTTAGGGTAGTTCTATTCATGAAGGAAGTAAGAGTACCATTCATGCCGCATGAAATGACCTTATCAGCGGGTAATAATCTTCCTCTTGTCGAGTATTAAAGCTACAAAACTGGGCAAAAGAATCCCCTAGATTCAATCTAGAAAAGATGGGCCGGATCAGATAATTGCAATAAAGCTTGAAACAAGCCCCGTCACGGTCGTTTCCAACTAAAATTCTGCCCTTGATGATAAAAAGTCTTCAACCACCCAGCAGCACCTTGCAAACAACCTCCTTGATATAACTAGGTTTACTATGTCCATAGCCAACCGTCTGACATAATTCCTTTGAGTGATTCCCCAATTCTCTGTACTTCTCACATTGCTCTATTGTGTGCCCCTTTATGCCATCGCTACTTTCTAAGAGTCTTATCCCTAATAATTATGTATAGAAAGTGCCTAATAAGCCTATTGGGTGTTTTAGGCTTCTATTTACACAAAACCTTATATTAAGGTGATCAAGCTCAACATTCAGTCGAGTGCAACAGGTAGTCCATAACACTCACAACAAGGCTACCATGCATAATATCTCTATGTCTTCTTCACGTGAGGACCTAAAGCATGGTTTATCTAGATTCTCAGAGTATGCCTCAGAAGCATAATCAGTCCATCCACGGGCCTATACAGGACGAACTGCTCTGATACCATAATGTAACACCCTCTATTATCTAAGCCATGCTCGAGTCACGGAGTATATCAAGAGGTTGTTACTGTGCTAAGAGAATCTTTAAAATGCGGAAAATATAATTCATGGCCCTTCAACTGTACACTTTATTACTAAAAATTAGTTTATAAATTTCGTTGTCTCCGACATTTAGAGAATAAAATAATTACAATTTAAATTTGTGACTAACATGTCACATAGAACTTGCTCCCGCTGGTCATCAACTAGCTTCCATAGTCTATTGATTTAGTTTGCTTTCGAGTCTTGCTCTGTGAACGTCCCAGTCTTCAACCTCACACTTGATTTTCAACTTAGGTGCTGGAATGTTTACAGAAAAGAACAACATACAAGCAGACAGTGAGAACCTATGGTTCTCAGTAGATAAATTCAAGCCATGCGGTGTCATCATAAACATTCCAGCCGCTTCAGTTTCTTATAAAAAAAGGTGAGCATATATATATATATATATAACCAGTGATTCAATTTTAAGTTGAAAACATCTTTCTTGAAGCGAGTTGCATTTTAACAATCACTTGCCATGTCATATGACAGTCATAAAAATATGGATAGTAAAATATGCTTCAACGAGAAACATAATAACATTATAACTTAACAAGATAATTGAAAATGCACATAAAATGCTTATACTTGACTGTATGTAAGTGCACTTGACTTAATTCGTATCTTTTTTTAACTTGCAACTTGATCTTCATAAACTTTTCCATTACTTGGTCCCCTGCGAGTTCTTGGCCACTTTAGACTCCAGGGTAATAATTTGCTTTTCAGAATTGAGCTCATTCCTATACATGAATACCGGTTTTACTTTCCCCATCCTCCCCATCAATCTATTCCCCTTAACTTTAATTCGGGGCTGGCCCAAGTATCATGGAACTTTTATCATCACATATTTCTTATGTTCATCATAACATAACTTTCATAGCTTTCTTAAAAATGCATATGTATCAACGTGTATATCATAACTCATGCATAGATCTTACTGAAATTTCGGCGGCATAACGGAACGTGTTCGCTTCCCCATGAATAGTGCCAGTACTCAAAACACCAATTTCTCATAGAAGTCACAATTTTGTATTCATAATTCAACATTGAACTCATAGAAGCATTAGTCCCATTAAGACAGAGTTACTGCCTCAACACAATCATTCAACCTTTTTTTTGTAAATCAAGCCATAATTTCTATTTAACTCGTCTGAACCTCAATTTTGGATATGTTAAAGTGTTATGTGTCTATTTTCTAATCTCTTTGATTCCATCTAATTTTGATAAGTATAGCTTAAGTTATTTAGGTTTTATCTCGATCTGCCCTATAGCTGGCCAGAATCAGATACTTAATAGTAAAAATCCACTAAAAATCAAAAACTGATTCAAATCATGTGAAATTGGTCTCAATTTAAAGCTAACAGGATAAATTTTCATTTAAGTTCCATTCCATTTGGCTTAGTACGGCTTGAGTTATAAGCCCCGAAATTTGACCTTCCTGAACTGCCCTGTTTTGGCCTGGTTTGAACATAGGGCAAATTTCTTGAATCACTGAGAACAAACAGGACCTTATCTAACTTTGAAATTTTTATGGGATATTCTCTGATGTGTAATCTTTCTAACAAAGTTGGCTTCATTCATTTCCAAGTAGTATAGGGCGAGTTTTACCCTGAACAACCCAGTTTGCCCAGAATCAAAGTCAAAAACCTAGGTCCAAATTCAAAAATTCATATCTATCTCAATACTAATCCAATGGCCTTATATGATATATGTATGGAAAGCCTTAGATGTTTAGTTTCATATAAAAATAGTTTCATCAAATTTAAATGGCAGTAGGCGGAGCTGTACACTCCGCCATACAGACTACCGAGGGATTCTAGGTTTCCAACTTCTCACATCTTCATTCTTTCACCTTTCCGTACCTCCTACCCGAATTTAACATCAACAACAACCAACAAACTAGCCAAATATCATCATAATCATTCAATTATCTCATCAAGAATTGAGAAAATAAACCACCACCAGCCACCCACAACCAGAGAACCAAGACAAGAATTAAACCTCTACCTCTTGTTATGAGTGATTTGGCTTGATTTTGGAGTTTGGGCTATCAAAACCTTGTTGAGCTTGAAGCTTTGATGGAGTTGGGTCAGTGGAAAAAAGAAGAAGAGAGTTGAAACAAGGGAGAAGGGTGGCACAGAAATTGGCTGAAGGAAAGAAAGGAATTGTGTTATAAAAGCTTGAGGAGGTAGTTCGAATGAAGGATTTTGATTGGTTGAAGCACATATGGCTGAAATTCAGCCAACCTTCCTTATTTTTGTGGCCAAAGTGGCGCCACTTTTAGGTGTTAAGTGGCTGAGCCACTTAAAGTAGGGTTAATGAGTTGAAATCCTGTTGGTTCAATTCTGACAGTTTAAAATACCGTAATCTTACTGATTTCTTTTAAATCGGTAAATCGGTTTCAAGAAAATTTTTATGAAATCTTCTATACTTCTAACCCAATCTCTCATATCTAAACTCAATTAATTACTATTCAATTGATCCTAAATAATTATTTAGTCGAATTTTAATTGCTCTCAATTACTCGATAAAACCGAACAATTAGGCGAAAAACGATAAGAAAATTTTGGTGGATGTTACACTCCAAAAGCGATGATGTATTTAAAAAAAAAAAAATTACCCTACTTTCCCCATAATGTATTTTCTAAAAGAGTTTAAGTTTCCACAAGCATAAGTAATAACTAATAATCGGGTATAAGACGACTTAAGCGTAGTATGGAATTACTAAGGTGTTACACCACACACTCGTCTATGCAAGCTAGGAAAGTTGTTATATGATAGTATTGTCAGTATTCGTTATCAATTTGCATATGTTTATGTATCTAAATCTTTAGCTACGCTCCATAAATCTACAAGCAGAGTCTAGCTTGTGGTGTTTATGTATTTGTAATAGATTTAGTTTAAGTAGGTATATCAATATGCTTGTACATATAGGTTTTGCATGTTTGAATATGGTTGATCTATGGTTTTGTGGTGGGCTGTATATTCTAGTTTGGGACAAGAACCACCTGTATGTTGGGAATGTCCGATTTTTAGTAGGAGGCTAGCTCCTCCTATGCACCAATTGTGGTCTGCATTGGGTCGTGACATTAGATGGGTTTCGTGCTTTACATAGCAAAGCATTTTACAGTTTGCTATCAATCCCTAAACTTTTGTTACATGGGGTGGCAAAAATGTAACAAGTTTAAACAGCAAAGTACTAAAGGCGTAGTGCAAACAACTAAGTTATTTTTTTATTCGATCATGAGCACGATGTCTATCCTTTTCTGTTACTCATATAATAGTGTTGTAGTTGACGTTCGCAAGGCATTTTATTATGGATATACTTATAAACTGCATACTCTAATAAAATTCCAGTTGTATTAGTGAATAAATTGGCCTCAGTCGCTTTGCAAAGTCTGATTTGTAGTCAACCTATAATTAGTATAGGAAGTAATATGACCTCTCAGTCCTATTGCTGTATAGAAATAAGAGTACATAACATTCATTTTATTTAACTTCAAAATATTAGAGTTTAAAAGGAATATCGTGGCTTGAAATATAAGGATTTTCTTCTATAAAAAAATATAAGGATTTTTTAATGGAAAATTGGTGAGACAATAAAATTTTCGTTACATAAAATTTTAACATTTCACGAGTCATTAAAGCTGTAACTATTGGACTAAAAAGGGGAAAAAAAAAAAAAACTGACATATGTCACTTGATTTCTACAAATATAACCTAAAATTGTGGACAAGTACATAAACAAAGAAAACGAGGAAAATCGTATGGAGTGAAAATGACCAAAATATAGTTATATGTCAAAAAAGAATAAAAATAAGAAGATTTACATTACTTTTAGAATGTGTTTGGATGAGGAATTTTAATGAAGTAATGTATTTGTTCGAGGAAATTCAAATGATTTAAGATAAAATAACTCATTTGGATATTAAAAGTGGGAATTTTGAAAATGATCAGTATTTTAATTGAGTATTTTTCTAATGCAAAACAAAGAATTTGAAATCCCTCCTCCGCATATGGAATTTCATAAACCCATTGTATTTGTATCTCTTTATCATCTTGAAGTGGATCCAAATTATTTCCATTCCTATTTCCTTTCTATTTCCAATACATATCTCTTTGCTCTCATTGACTCTTTCCTTCTCACACTAGCGGTGATGATGGAGATGATTTTCAAAACAATGCCAATAATGGTATTGATAATAGTGCATAGAGTTTGCAAAATATAATAATTTATTATTATTTTATATGTTGAAAGAAGATTTTAATTATCCAAAATAAATATCCAAACAAGATATTTTACAATTGAATGAAATTGAATCGTATAAATTGAATTTTTTTGTAATTTTAAATTGACTCATCCGAAAATTCTCTTAGTGTAGAAAAATAATTTTACATAAATAAATGCAATCTATAAATTTAAATTTAAATTAAATGAATGACGTGTTGAAAATAGTTGGTAGCTGGCAAACATATTAATATTCATAGCTTTCTAGTTGTTTATGTAAATATGTATTCTTGTGCAACAAAGATATAATGAGTTGCTATATAAAATGATTCTATAGAATTTAAAAAAAAAAAATAACTTTTCTAGAAAATAGAAGAAAATGGAGGGAGAAGGAGAGAGAAATAAAATGAATTTTTTCTTTTTTTCTTATTCCATCATCACTTAAAAATAGAAAGTAACTATATTTATAAAATAAATTTCACTTACAAAAGATTACTATATGGAATGAATTTATAGAATTTTTCTTTGAAACCACATATTCCGTTCAGTGATACATTTAAAACCATACATTTTTTATAGTCATTTTATTATTGATTATTAAATTTATTTTATATAATCGTTTCTTAATATGAATATGAACTTTATAGTTATTTTTGAATAGCTTTATTCAAATAAAAGTTTTTTATCCCAAAGAATTAAATGTTCTATTCTAATAAAATTTTAAGTCATTTATCATCATTAATTCTATAACCCATTTATTTTTTAAAAATTTAAATCAAATTTCGAGATATTACAAGTCACATTTATTTATTGTAGTTGTTTAATTTTTTTAGTCAAAATCTAATTTATTAACTTCTAATTTCTTTTTTTTATTATTTATAACATTGGACTTGCATAATGTATTTTGATGATATTTTTAATTTTATTTTATTGGATTTGTATCATGTATTTTAATTTTAATTTTTATTTGGTATTTTTATTTTTAATTTGAATTGTGTTATGTTAGTAATATTATAATAGTTTATGAATATTTGTCATACTTTATTTAAGTTTAAGAGTGTCTTTTAAGAATTTTTCATTTTTTTTGGATTTTTCATAATTTTATTTGTATAAAGCATGGGATATCCGTAAGGATTTGGATCTGCATGATAAATAGAGAATGAGGACCCGTGACAATTTTATAGGGCAGGAGTCGAGAATAAATTTCTAAATGGGAATGGGAGCTAGGGGTATATCTCCGCCTGATGGATACCCATTGTCATCCGTTATGATTACTAAGAATTAAGGCTAATCTATCCATAACAACAAAAAATGTAGTTTGCTTAAAGATCTTTCAAAACAGTTGAAATACATGTAACTCATTTTAATTATATCATTCTAATTTTCATTTTGAGTTTCTTACACTATTTTTTAAATTCAATTATTAAATAAATTATTTCACCATTATTGATATTTTGTTTATTTCAATGCAACATCATACACAAAGCATGCTTTGTATTATTTACCATCAATATTTTTGTATTATTTACACTCATTATTTGTATTAGATACCATTTAATATTTTAATTTCCTTAAATTTATTATTAGTTTTAAGATCAAGTAGTATCGTTTTCATTACATCATCTCTTACTAAATTATCTTTTAATTGATTTAATTTAATATATATTTATTTTTTCCCCTATATATAGGCACACACTATTAGCTAATAAATTGAGTTACATTCCAATATGTCAATTTATTTTTTGTATTTGTCAATTTATTAAGATAAAAAATAAATAAAAATTTATTTTGAAAATAAAATTATAATCGTATATAACAAAAACAGATATTTGAAAATAGTGTTTAATTAAAATATGATTATCATAGTTTTTTTTTTGGTCTAAAACACCAGTAGAATTCCTAGGGAGCTGGCTTGGCAAAAACTGGATCATGGGTGGGTGAAGCTCAACTCGAATGACAGTGCTCTGACAGTGCTATGGGCCTTCCTTGGCAAGCAGCTTTTCGGCAGTGTGTTGAGGAATGCTCAAGGGGTGTGGTTACATGGTTTTTCGGGCTTCTTGGGCAATGAAGACATTTTATTTGTGGAGCTCAATGGCGTTTGGGTTGGTTAATCAACAACTTGGGATATGGGATTTATGAAGATTTGTTGTGAGACTGATTCTCTAGAGGCTTGGCTGCTCATGTCTATGGTTGAAGATCGATCACATTTTTCATGAAGCAAATTGGAATGCTGACGCGATGGCTAAATTAGGAGCTAACCTCGAGGTTGTGCTCATGTTATGGCCAAATCCTCCTCTTGAAGTTTAGAGCTGCTTGTTTACCGCTCTATTAACTAACTATTATATTACCATTTATTTTATTCTTATAATAATTAATTGGTAAAATATTACTAACTTAGTACCATAAGTCACTCTATTAACAATGACTTATGATCACACTGCTAATATATATGACATAATGTTACATGATCCTAGTATAACTTCTCCAAATCACATTAGCTACTTTACTGGCCTTATTCTAAAACTACCAACAGGAACTTGATCATTCTTTGACTAATTACTTGTAACTACCACCACTGCCTCATTTATATACACACACATTTAAGCATGTTTCTCTCTTGTATGTAGCATGTGTATATACTATTATCCACAATTTGCATTGTGTTACCAACAATTATTGCTTCTTAAACATTGTTGATGATAAAAAAAACACAATCATGGCAAACCTTTTGGGCGTCCTCTATAATTGTGTCATACTGATAATTTTCTTCGCTACCACCAATAATACTTCTATAGTTCTATCATATTTAATATGTGGCGTCTTCAACATATGTGGTTGTTATGTATGTTAACGAAATAGACGTGATTTACTTATCAAGCAATTTCATCAACTTATGCATTTGGTTAATTGAAAAATTAAATTTTAAAAAAAGTGGCATGGCTTCCATTTCCACATCATGATGTGATTTTTAAACATAAAATGCGTAAGTAAAGGTTTGTTGTGCTTGGGATAATGTAATTTTGCTATATTGTCACTTTCGAAATTTAATTTCAAAATTTTGAGATAATATAATCTTTAAATTTTTTCCCACTTAAAGAGTGAATCATACCTCTAATTAAATAATTTATAGATTATTCAAAATTTCAAAAAATTTGTGTTAACGCTAATTGTCGCAAACAGAATCACGACAGGACTAGAAAAAAAGAAATTAGATTTATTGAAGAGATAAATCAATGAAGTTGTTACCAATTTTATTTATATTAAAGAAAATTGGAAAACCTTTTTAGTTAAGAAAACTGTAAAAGACACAATATAAAATGATTTTTGCTCTAGAATGGAAATGAAAATGTAACACTCTTTTTTTTTTTTCTTTTTTCCAGATGTGAACAAACTACGCAAGGATGTCATGAAGTTTCTACCCTTCTTTTTAAACATTTATATATGATTCAAATGAAAGTATTTTAATTACTTTTTTTATTTTTTGCTTTGTTTAAACCAAAAAATTCATGCAAATGAGGGAGAAGAATGCGTCAAGTCACTATACATGCGTCCAGTAATCGATTACAATTCTATGTAATTGATTACCAGACGGTTGGCTACCTGTTTTAGACAATTGTAATCGATTATAATTACGAAAAACACTTTAACAGGACAGACTCATAGCTTGCGGACATGAGCATCATATACTAAATAACGGAATACTCCTTATTTGGATTCAATAAAAATATCAAAAAATTCAAAATCTTTAGAAATCATAATCCAACTTTTGGATTTCAGTTCAATTTTTCAAAAACTCGCATTTTTATAAACTTGTGGTTTGAAAATAACAGGGGTTGCTCTTTTCCTAAAATTCGTTAAAAATTCTTCTTATACTCATTAATATCTAGGGAACTATTACATGGATTTTTAATCTTTAGAAAATGTCTCAATCCTATAGCCCTCCAAGAAGGCATAGGGCTCAGACTTAGAATTTTTTAAATTTTGATATCAACAAGTAAGTGCAACTCATGCTGAGAAATTACAAAACATGTTAATAAAAACCCAACTTCAGGAAATACTCCATGAAGATCAACCTTCAAAATCCAAGCAATCCTGAATTAAAACACAAAATCATAAACCAATTTAAGCAAGAGTGGATTTTTTCTTTTTTTTTTTTTTTGAAAAAATAATCTTGTGATATAGAGATAATGAATTAAGTTTTGTTTTAAAGCATGAGCTACCCATAATTCTATTTATTAAAACTCATGAAGAAAAAGAGACTAAAACTTATTTTTTTTTAAAAAAAATTATATATAATAAAAGAGATATTTGAAAGAGATAAGAGAGAGATGATTAGATAAAAGCTTCTCATAAAAGCTTAAGAAGAAACTTCTCTAATAAGCATTTAAGAATCACTTTACTTCTCCAAAATATGAGTTAATTTAAATTAATTTTAAAAAATTTTAAAAGGAGACATGAAAGACAGACATAGGAAAACGCAACCAACAAATCCAATTCCAACATATGACATAATAAACACGGATAGGAGAAGCTTCTTAGATAAGATCAATAAAAGAAAAAAAAAAAAAAAACTATAATTGTTTGAGTGGAATGGCTGAAATTTTGGGCAAGAAAATGGATTCACCACATCCTGCCACCTCGTCAAATCCACTGACAGAAAATCCTATTTTATAAAAATAGTCAGGTAGATGTCTTCTCTTTCTTTTTTCTTTCCTTTTTATTTTTCGATAAATACAATATCTTTTCTTCTATTTTCAACAAATACCACAAAATATAAAGAGTAAACATCCAAAATGGTCCATATCGATTTTTGACAAATTAGTATCCAATAAAAATAGACTAACAAATTAGCCCTTTAGCCTTTTAAAATATCAAATAAATTAATTTTTAACAAAAATAAATTGATAAATTGATCCTTAACTTTTTAAATTGTCACATAATTTAGTCCTTTTATCAACTCTTTTCATTAAATATTATGATACACCCTGTTAAATAATTGACTTGATATTATTATCTTTCATTCTATCATTCAAATTACTTTCATTTATTAAAATGATGTCATTTTTGTAAAATTTCTCTTGTTTGCATATTAGATTGGAACATAAAATTCAACATATTATTTTGAGCATATGTCAAAAATAATGTTGTTTTAATAAATTGGAGTAACTAGAGCAACAAAATAGGAAATAACAATATTGTGTCAGTTATTTAATGGGATATATCATAGTATTTAATAAAAAAATATGATGGAAGGATTAAATTATTTAATATTTTTATTAACAATTAATTTATTTGATATTTTAAAAGGTTAGAGATGAATTTATTATTTTATTTTTATTAAATGTTAATTTGTCAGAATTAAAAATTGTTTGAGAGTACTTTGAGGTTAACAAATATAAAATATGTGGGTCCCCTTTACATAATGCAATCTGAAAATGGGAGGGAAGCCGAAAACAACATAGAACACGGGAGTTACGCAGAGTCGCATATGCAGCATGGGGCGGTTGAGGAAACTACAAAAATGGAGAAAGAGAGATTGCAATGAACGAATGAACTAGATCGAATATGACGTCGGCTGTTGCTCCTCTTCCTGAGGACCGTCCTGTTCGAGTCTACGCCGATGGCATTTACGATCTCTTCCACTTCGGCCACGCTCGTTCCCTCGAGCAAGCCAAGAAATCGTTAAGTCTCTCATAATATTCACATCTTTTCAAAGCTATTCTTACTCTTTACTTTTTACACACATTCTTATTTTATTTTTACTGCATAAGATTCCTTCTTGGAGTTGCAGATTTTCGAACACATACCTTCTGGTTGGATGCTGCAGCGATGCCGTGACCCACAAGTACAAAGGCAAAACCGTTATGACTGAGGATGAACGTTATGAATCCCTCCGCCATTGCAAGTACGGTTATTAATTATTAATATATCGTTATTAGCATGATGATCATTATGCTGCTGCTTCCTAGTATATTTATTTTATATTAAGATCAATATTAGATGGAAATGAGAAATTCTTTCGCTTTGAGCAGATGGGTGGATGAAGTCATTCCCGATGCACCTTGGGTTATTAATCGAGAGTTTCTTGACAAGCACGAAATTGACTTTGTCGCTCATGACTCTCTGCCGTAAGATTCAATAACTTTCCCCCAATTCGTACCTTTATTTATTTATTTATTTTGTGTCAAGCCGTCAGGAATTATTGTCAAATATATCCATTAGTTGTGGTTTATATTTGATAAACTGAAAAAAAAAAAAAAAAAAGCTTAGGGGGTGTTTGGTTTGGGTATTTTCTGTTTTTATTTCCATTGAAAACAAGAAATAAAGGTGAAAATGTGTTTGGTTTGATTTTATTAAAAATATTTTATGAAAACATTTTCTAAAATGACAGAAAATATGAAAACAACAAATAATCGTTTTCAACCTTTCCTACAAAAACTAAAAACAAAATCTGGAAACAAGGCGGTGGTATTTTTGTAATAATGTGAAACATCATAATATCATCTTTCTTTCTCCCAAAGCCAACAGCCACGCTCTGAACCCCCTCGCTCACCATTCCAACGCTACTTCTCTCTTTTGCTCCTTCCTCTTGTTCCCTCTTGGCTTCTTCCTTCATCAGATGGGATATGCTCCTTGTTTATTTAGGATAAAAGAATTGGGTTGCTGCCTCCGTCCACCTTCGTCGTGACCTCCTGTCCACCGTGGGTTACTGCTTCCACTGCCCCAAGAAGCATCGCCATTTGCATCTCCACCATTGATGGTGTCTCGCCGGCCATCGCTTGCTTGAGGACCTTCACCGTCGTTCAGTCTTCCCTGACCACCGGCAACAAAGCAATTGGAGCCTCACCATAGATCGACATTGGGCATCGTGGGTCTGCCACTAATGTTGTCGATCCTTCTTTGTTCGGAGCATCGCTGTTGTGTCATTCTCCACCGCAGGTTGTTGTCACCATCACAAGGGTATTCGTCGTGGCCACTGCCACCGCCATGTTGAGCTTTGTTGCAATTTCTACCATCACCATGAAAGGGAAAATCATGGTCTTTAATTTTTGATTTGTGATGTTTATTTCTTGTTGGAATGGTACAATCTTTGATACCCTTTGCCCACGCACCTCCTTGTCTGAATCTAAAAGTAGTGGTTCTTGATTTTTAGAAGCACAAAAATGCAATTCTGGCTTTGTTGTTGTTGTTGATTTGCTTTGTTGTTTTGATTCTTGAACTATTGTCCTTGAATGTATTGACTTCCTGGTGTGTATTTCATGAATTTGTTAGGAAACATTTCTTTGATTTGAATTGCCCTCTGAAAAGCCAAATAATTTGAGTTTGCTTCTAAATAGTATTAGTTATTTTATTCACTTATGTTTTTTTCAGTATGATTAAATTTATTCACAAATTAAATATATTATAAGTATATTTTCTCATTATAAATAATTTTTGTAGTTAAAATTTTTTTATAATATTTAATTATATATTATCATATATTGCATATGTAATATATATCTATTATTTATCACTTTAAAGCAAGAATTTTTAGCAATTTTTTAAATAAGTAATAAAATAATACTAACTATAGTATTTAAATATTTATTTGTGTAATAATAATGATGATAATAATAATAATAATAAGTAAATAATTTATTTTATTCTTAATTTTAATATTTTATAGAATTATTTATTATTCTAATAAATACTTTTAGTAGATGAACAAAATATACAAAATAAATATATATATATATATATTATTTTCATTATTTAATAATAAATATAATTTTATTATCTCAAATTTCATTTTGAAAATTATTGAAAACAAACAAACCAAACATATTTTCATTATTTTCACTTTCTGGAAATAGAATCTACTTTTGTAAACCAAACGTATTTCTTAAATTCAGAAAATTTGAAAATAAAAATCCTTTTCAAGAAGTGAAAACAGAAAATGAAAATAGGAAATATTTTCACAAACCAAACGCACCCTTAGCAATTCATTCTGGTTCAGTTTATAAGGGTACCATTGTATCTCCCCTTCTTTCAAAGTCTGTTGTCTTACTTATTTGACTCTGTTGAGATCGTAATTACTTTTTTTTAAGTTCGACCTTATGCCTATATTGAATGCTTGATACATTGTTTTCTATGAATTCTCTACAGGTATGCTGATGCCAGTGGTGCTGCAAATGATGTTTATGAATTTGTATGTACGAAAACATTTCCTTTCATTATTACCTTTTAATTTCGTTATGACTTTCATCTGTGAGAAGTATAACGTGTCAAGTGATTTTCTATGCAGGTTAAGTCCCTTGGGAAGTTTAAGGAAACGAAACGGACTGAAGGGATATCTACATCAGACATCATAATGAGGATTGTCAAAGATTATAACCAATATGTGCTGCGGAATTTGGATCGTGGGTACTCGAGGAAAGAGCTCGGTGTGAGCTATGTGAAGGTACGATTTTGGTTCATTTTTATATTATAAGTGAATGACTCATTCTTGAATTGACCTCAATCTTGTCTACCATTTGGTGAAGGATCTTATTTCCTGTGGCTGTGATTGTCTGATATAAACAGGAAAAGCGATTGAGGGTGAATAGGAGGTTGAAAAACTTGCAAGAGAAAGTAAAAGAACAACAAGAAAAGGTTGGTGAAATTTACTATGATGCCATATAATTAACTAAGCTGAACTAATTCTTTAGTCCAAATCATTTACCCAAACCAACCGCGTATTGTACATTATTATTTCTAAACTTGCAAACTCTGCATCTGCCTATGTTGTCATAAGATTTTTTGGCCAACTTTATATAGCTGGTAGGCTTGCTAGCTAAATCTCTATTGGATTTTATATGACATGGATCAGCCCCAAAAATTATAGTTATCTCACCATAACTAGTGGGTAATGTTCGGTTGTTTTTGAACGAATTACAATTTTTTTGTATACGTTAATGAAAGTGGCCTTAGGAACCACTATGTTGCAGTGTCTACGGTGATTATGTTAGTGAAATTTTTGCTTGTGCATGAATTTGGGGATGGGACAGGAGACGAGGTAGTGGAGTAAGAGTAGAGTATAGAGGTGAAACAAGAAAAGAGCCTTAGAATCGTAGCTCTGCCTGAAGCAGAAAAGTGATAGTGAATTACTTATGCACTTCGCTGTTTTTTTCCCCTAAATAGTACTTTAAACGCGCAATAGTGCTTCCATTATCACGTTCTGTCACTTTTCCTGTCATAAATCATACATTTTTCGTTTTTGCTTGGAATGACTGTTTACAAAAGCAGTTGACACGAAAATACTTTAATGGTTAGTCATGATCATTTGTTAATCTTTTTCCACCCGTAAGTTGTATGGTTGTGTCGGGTCAATAAACAAATAAATAAAAGAGTAGGTAAATAACTCAACGGCTATAGAAGTGGAGACACTCACTTAGGGTGGAGAATGATTAGGCTACATATAGATCTTGGTAAGAGGGAGAAGAATCGGTACTCCTTTATGTCAGCCATAGTTCTCATTTCATATAGCAGTATTGATGAATGCAAAGTTTAAGGAAAGGGTTGCAATCATGTGGATTCTTCTTCAAGGAATTGGAATGTCAAAGCATAAGGATGTCACATAATTTAAGGGAAGAAAAAAAAAAAAATCATTGCTGTGGACATTCATTCACATTTATACTTTATAGTAGCATACATTTTAAAATTGCTTGCAGTGAATTGGAATTGTGATGGACATACACATGTTTGTTGTTCATGCAGATTCAAACTGTTGCAAAGAATGCTGGCATGCATCGCAATGAGTGGGTGGAAAATGCTGATCGTTTGGTTGCTGGATTTCTAGAAATTTTTGAAGAAGGTTGCCATAAGATGGTGAGCTAATTTATGCAGAAACAATATGTAACTGTTATTATGCATCAAAAGTTTTAGTCAGCTTATCACCCTTCTTCCTTTTCTCATTTTCTTTCACTGCTTGTGTATATATATCAGGGGACAGCGATTATAGATCAAATTCAAGAGAGATTAATGGGTCCACAGTCGACCCCATTTCGTTTGGAAAGTGGCATGGGTGATAAGAACGATGATGGCGAAGAGTTTTATGATGACAATGAGGATGATAGTGATGAAGGATATTTTGAAGAATATTTTGATGACAATGAGCTTAATCCCCACAACAATGGGAGGGATTAGAACAAAACGTAGGCATACTTCAATGGAGTTGTTCGGTTCTTGTCAGAGTGTGCATAGAAACGTTCCATTAGACTTTTGCAAAATTCTATGTTTTGTCTTGGATCATGGAACATGCTTCGGGGTTACAGAAGCGAACTTCGATTTTGCTGGAGTGGTCAAAATTTTCAGCACTTGTCGTGCTGGTATACATGAAATTTTTGTGTATATGGTTGATAATAGAAGCCAACCTGAACTTTTGTTTCTGATTAGCCTCATGTAAGTGACTTATGAGACGTTGAAAATATTAACATAGTCTCCTTTTCATTTATTGTTTAATTTTTGGACTTCAAATCATCATTCTCTTTTCACTTCTGCTTCCAATTCCATAGAAACTTGCTTTCAGTTTCATAGGGGTGAGAGTACTTGCATTCCCTTGTTGTATGATGCCGACCACATTACAAGTTAGGTGGCAAATTTTGCTAAAAGTGTGTTTTGTGTTGTCTGTATTAAATTTGATTGCGGTAGAATAACAAGGGTGTGTTCGGTTTAGCAGTAACAAATAGAGGTAACATTAATCAAGGGAGTAAATTTTTATGCAAAACGAGATGTTAACAGCAGAGAGGGACAAGGACTCTTGATGCATGGCTTCTCACTGGCATTTGTCACTTGCTAACAGCAGAGCAGCGCAATGGCGATGGTGACAAGAATGATGCCAGTGATGATGGGGAACTATCTGGTACTTACTCTTTCTCTTTTTGACTTCCCCTATCTATCTTTTCTCTGTGCAGTGTTATGGAAATCCATTATTTCGTTGTGTTTAAATGCTTATAGTAGTTTAGAATCTATTTTGTATCTGATTGGATGGAGCTGGATATATTCTCTTAGAGCTGTGTTATTTGGACGTGCAAAATTGGACGCATTCAATGCATTGCCAACTTTTTATTTCAGTTACCAACTTTTTAAACTAAAGTTAATAACTTATTCGACTGAATTATCAACTAGTTGCAGTATAACATTACAGGATATTTTGCATGCAACTAGCTATTTGCATGCAATTAGTTGGTAACTCAGTCAAATAAGTTGGTAATTTTAGTTTAAAAAGTTGGCAATTGAGAAAAAAAGTTGATATTTACACACTGCAACTGGTTAATAATTCAATTTAAAAAATTGGTAATTTTAATTCAAAAAATTGCTAACTGGAAAAAAAAAAAAAAAAAAGTTGGTAACCCGTCGTAAATTCGTCCCGTCTGCATATACAAATAGACTTTCTCATTCTCTTATGCTGTAGAAAGGATTTTATTTCTGTATTTGTGTTGATATTTGTGATTTAATTTTGAACTCTAAAAGCTTAAGTTGGGATCGACATGTCATTTCCATGGGTCTTCTTTTGAATAAGATGGATTTTAGGTCAATTGTTGCACTGTACAGATTGTACGGGAGGAATGCATTATTGAGATCTTGTTGTCAAAGGGTCGGTCATTTTCGGTTGAATTTGTGTGCGATATGAATGAGTATTTGTTTTCTACTATCTTTTAGTATCTAACCTATGTTTGAGATGTACTCTTTCTTCTATTAGATTTGAATTCCTATTCTGGTTCTGTTTTTGGGTTGAGAGATGAGTTGTGCATTGTGGAATTGTGAGTATTACCCGCACAATAGGTGCATGATGAAATGTTTAAAAATCCTCCCTTTTGCATGTTGCTTGTGGCTCATAATTTACCTGTCGTATAGGTTCTCACACAGCAAGAGAAGTTGTATCCAAAATTTTCAGTCGGAAGCATCTCAAGTAAAACAGAGTCACGAACTTCACGATAAGTTCGTTGTACGTGTCCCTTGGAGTGCTGAAAAGTAAGTGCTTTCTTGCTGGATAAATGGATTTGCTCGTGCTTGGAAATGTCTTTGTGCTCAATTGGTATATTTCTAAGCCCATGTATGTGGCATTCTGTTAGACTGGTACAGAGAATTAAAGAAAAGAGAGGTAAACTTGTGCATTATTATGGAGCTCTTAGACCAGAGTTGCTTAAGAATACAGAGAAACAAGATAATGGGGGAAAATTTGAGAGTTCCCACTAGCTCTCCTCACCACTGCTTCCCTCACAAGCTAACTAATTTTCCTCTCTCCACTCCTCTCCCATTTATTCTCCTGTTTCTCACTCTCCTAACTCTCTAATAGATTCCTATATTCACGCATCGCACACATCACAACCTGATGGTGCCCCATGCATTGCTACATACAATGTTGGGCCTTAAGCAGAGCCAATTCCACTACCAGTGTCCCTATGCCGACGCCTGACATAAACTTGCCTTATCATTGGCCTATCACATTCCAACTTTGCATTTCTAGGTACTTCTTAAAGTGGATAATAAAATTTACAATGCGGGTTATGCGTCACCGTGAGGGAGTCTGGGTAAAAGAGCGTCTAATAAAACTAGATACCCTGTAGGTATAGCTATGGGTTGGAATCAAATAAGATTGGAGCAAATAGAGGTTCTCATGTCCTTCTTTCAACATAGTTTCAGGCTTTGGTTTTTCTTTCCAGAAATGACTGTTACTTGGTGTAGCCATTTGTTATGATGTGAATGTTCGTAATTCTTTATTATAATTTTTTAATTCAGAAATGTTTGCTTGATTACCCATCTAGAAAGATGAATGTTCAGACAGATTTCTCCCTGGGTATTCCAAGAAACTTAAAGATAGCTCCAGCTCGGAAAAATGTAAGTGGAATTTTGACATTGGTTTCACATTTGTGATTGGAGGTTTTGGATGGATGTACAACTGATTTTTCAAAAAAATGATCTTCTTCTGAGTATCAAGAGCATATTTAGTTTCTTTCTGCATAAACCCTAAACCCTAAAACACCAAGACTACGTGTGGAATGCAACAGTAGATGAAGCATTAGATACAAAAAGCCTGAAATGTATAATGCATAGATAGATTTGAATTATTAAAAAGTTACAAGAAACAGGGTGGAATAAAATGTTCTACGTGGGAATGTATAGAAGTGAGGAATTGTTGAGTTTGTGTAACTATCAGTACAATATCAAAATTCATTGCATTCTTTCCATGTGCTCTGAGAACAGCAATGCATTTGATACACACTTACATTGATACTGCTTGAGGGAAGTTTGATGAAACAATATTGAAAATAAACTACAGAAATAATTCCTCAGTTCAAACGAAGAATCCAAGAACAAGAGTATAAGTCTCAAGATAAAGGAAATAACAGTAGAAATAGAGGCAGTGTATGAGTAAATTGAGAATGGAACAGATCAATCTCCACTTGATAAGCATCAATGGACCTGGACCAAGAAGAAGAGTGATATCAGAATAGGAAGAGAGAAGAAAGGGAATCAGAGGGAAGAAGAATCATCAGAAGGAGGATAAATGGATGATGCCACAATAGTCATGATGATTTCCCATGCTTTGTTCTCTTTTTTAATACCCTTGGTATGTATCCAAAACAGTCCTTCGCCAGTTGGGCCCAAGGGGCTAGTTATAGTTGTTACATTTGATTGCAAGCTCTTTGCTAATAGTTTCGGAAATATGATAAATGTCAATAAAAAATCCATTAGTTATCCACAGTAACATTTTCTTCAAGACTTGAGGTCGTAAGCACTGCATGTGGTCTTCTAGCATGCTTTAAGGACTTACGGTTTTGCTGTATGATTGACTAACAGTTACCTCTGTCGGTTTGAATGGGATGTTGTGTATTGGTGATATTACGTGTTAGAGGTTCCAATCATGCTTGCTGGAAGATATGAGGTGGATTCTTGATATAAGTTTTTGGTACATCTAAATGCCATTAGGCATAAGTGAAAGTCTCGATATCAAAAGAAAATATTGGTTGGATACACGAAACTATGATTTGATGGATTTCTTTTTATATAAATATATCATATTTTATAGATATAACAGAGATGTAAATTGATATTCTCATGTGTGAAAAAAGAATATTAAAAAAAAATGACTTGTATGTTGGAGTTTGGAATAAGCCTTTCCACGTGGAGAAATGGAATAGCAAATTATTCCTATGGAGCCTGTAGGAACCGGAGATTTTAGTCATAAATATCAACAAATTCTTATGAAGTACGAACCAAAAAAATATGGAAAACAAAATGAAAAGAAAAAGGATCCAATATTCGAATTTCATCTCTATTGAATTTGAATATCAGAAATAGTAGATGTAGTTATGATTCAATGGGTTAGGTTCATTTACTTCTTTTTTTTTTTTTTTAATCTTTCCCTTTTTTTTCTATTGGAATAATCGAAAATAGCAATATCTTATGAATGGAGTTTTCTTTCTCGTAAAAAAAAAAAATTATGTCATTCCTGATTTGTTTTGCCTTTTCTAAAATTTTATTTAACTTTCCTTAATATCTTCTCCTTCATTACAATTTTGGTACCCAATGTTCGACATGAACTAAGAAAGTTTTAAAATAAAAAGCGAGAAAAAAAATGAACAAGGAAAATGAACATTGAAAAATGAACACACAAAAAACAACTAGTAGTAACTAGCAACGATGAACGTTTCGCGATCCTCTCCCAAACATGATCGTTCTTCAACAAATTCTTGTTATCATGCCAATGAAACTATATTAATTTTTCACCTTCTAAACAAAAACTGTTAAAAACCCTAAATGCAGTACTTTTTAAATTTATTTTGAATCAATGATACCTTTTGAGAGATGCTTATATTATACAATCCTCCCATCTATTTTTAAAATATACATTTTACTCTAAAATTAATTTGCAAATTTACTAAACTACCCATTATAAAAATACTTTATCAATTAGCATAAATTTTTCCTATAGAATGTTTATTATTATTTTAATTATAAATTATTTAACATTATCAAATTATTTCGTCTCTGTAAATTCTTGAGAATTGATATTGGTCGTTATAATTTAACCCAATTTTTAATTAGATTCCTATAATTTTAAATTTTTTTTATCGGGTCCCTGCATTAAATAAGTTTTTGTAATCGTGTCCTTGAAGCAAATCACTACTAAAGTTATTTAATTTTTTTAGATTGAAGAAAATTTTGGGTTAAGTTTACAAAATCAAGTGAGAACATATTAAATTATATATTATATATAAATTTAAAACTTTTTTCTAACAGTGGGTTGCTCCAAAGATTTGATTACAAAAATTTATTTAATGTAGAAAGCTCATTAAAAACTTTTAAATTATAGGAACCTAATTGAAAATTAGGTCAAATTATAGGAAGCTGCTTATTAATTAATTAAACCTAATATCAACAATACAATATTTCTTAAGACTATTTAATCCTTATTTAATGATTATAAAAGAATATAAAATTGACATTTTAAATCTGTTTCAATAAACTAATAAAAAATTGTTAACTAGAACATATTAACATTAACTATAACAAATTATAGTCTAAAAAAATTACAAAAAATTGAAACAAATATGTAATTCTTATTTTTTAAAATAACAATCACAGATTGTGATTATTGTTAATAATTTGTTCTCATAATTTAATAGTTTAAAAATTTTAACAAAATAAAATTAATATATATAAGTATATTAATACCTTTATATTATTATTAGTCACATATCTTTTATTTTATAAAAACTTAAAATATGAATAATTGTTAATAAAGAGTATTTTAGTGAAAAAAAAAAAGATAATAAACATAAGATAACATAGATTTTATGGAAAACATAAAAATTGATTAAAGTTTCGTACATTTTTATCTTTTAGGAGAGAGGAGTATATATTTTGGAGAGAAGAGTTGTATATTAAGAACATCTCTTAAGCGAGGAGAATGTAATTACTCTTTTTTTTTTTTTTTTTTCATGAGATAGTTATGCCATTTTGGCAAACCCTATGAATGGTTAAGAAAAGAATGAAGCATTTGTTTGAGTACAAAAAATTTTTATGGCAAACTAATTAAAAGACTGCAAATTTATTATTAATAATTTAGCATCTTAGTTTCCACAGAAGTTACTAATAAAAAGCTTGCAAAAAAAATAAATGTCATATGACCTAAATCTTTGTTTCAATTATTAAATGGATTAAATTTTAATGTATTGTTAATATAAAAATTTATAATAATAAAATTTAGGCCTTTAATTGGTTATTTTACCAAAGTTAATAATGTTCTTATACAGCCATTTTGGTTTTGGAAACTAAGTCTATTGTAAAGCCTTACAAGACATTTTAGTGAGTTAGCATTATGATCTGGAAAAAGTTTCTAAAAGGGAATATTTCCAAAAGGGGCATTCAAATGATTGTCAAGCAAGGATTTGAAAAGCAGACCGGGTATTAAAATAGACAAAACATTGGTTCAAAGGTTGATTGGTTCAATCAATTCAGTTGGGAGTTTAATCAATATATATATATGGAGCGTATCACATGAGAGGAGTGGTTTATTATGAGAGTGAAAGAAGCAAATCTGGGCTGTATAATCATATATGGAGAGTCAAGATTTAAAGTTGTTTAAATATCACATAATCACTTAAAAAAGTCATGTGACTTTATATTTTAGTCTTGACTATTTATATAAGATCCAATGGTCAAAATTTGCACTTTTCACTCTTATAATAAATTACTCTTTTCATGTGATATGCTCCCATATATATATATATATATATATATATACATATATTGCTATGAAATAAATAAAAATTATTAAATAATACAAATAAAGAATAAAATAAAATTTTAACATGAAAAATAAGTTTTAGAAAGCAAAAATAATATATTAAGTCATTAACATAGCCAATATAAGTAGAGCATTAAGTCCCACACTATTTAGATTTTGAATATTTTACTTTTACGAATACTATAAAGCACTAAAAAAGTCTCACATTGCATAGACGAAGAGCCTTTTACTCATAAGACTTCTATAGATATCCATGTATAACATTGTTTTATACTTATCTCAGCTTTTTTAAAAAGAGTAAAGGTCTAGACCAACAATTAGTTACTTCAAGTGGTTCGACACTTGTTCCTTTTTAACAATGTCTTGACCTTGAGTATTTTTGATAAACAAACTAGTGCCAGGAGAGCTATACCCTATAGTGAGTTGACCCACTTAACCCAGAAAACTATGATGATTTAGACCAAGGAAAAAAAAGTAAGAGATTTAGTAGTTCTTGACTTTGCCAATCAAGATGTATTTTTGACCATTTTTCATTATAATTAAATTGTTAACTTCATTATTGATGATTAAATAATTTTACTTTATTTTTCCAAAATAATGTCATTTTGTATTTTCATTTTTTTTTAAAGGACAATCGATAAATTTGATTTGATTTGGTTAGTTTGCTGGTTCTTGACGAATTTTTGAAGTGGCAAGGTTTTTCTGAGCATGACTGGACTAGAAACTAGCTGGTTCCTAGTCGAACTAGTTAAATAAATGGTGTATTTGTTTCAGTTTTTTAAAAAAATAATTTTAAAGTTTAAGTTTTATATATAGATAAAAAAATTGAAAATTAATTTTTTTTCAGAAGCTATCTTTTCTAATTTCTACAAAAAAACTGAAAATAGATTTTTTTTTGGGAATCTAATTATTTTTAAAAAATTATCCAAACATAAGAAAACTAATTTTTCGATAAAAAATAATTTTTTGCTAAAAAAAATCACAAAACAAACACACTCAAACTAGTCCAAACTGATTTCCAGAGCCAAGTTGTCAAGACTAAAGATGCGAGAATAGGTTAAGTGGTCAATCAAGAATCATGACCAACATGCCCCCCCACCCCGGGGGGCTTTTTTTTATCTACTTTAACTTGGTTTTAGTAAATAAGTCAAATTTAAAATTTCAAAAGATATGTTCAGTTAAATATGTCAAAACCTAAGTATTTAAAACCATCCTATTGCTGCACTATTTTATAATTGGTTAAACTATCGTCAACCTTTCTTTTGACAAAACAGGCTTGAGTTTTATTTAGCTAACATCTACACTAATCAATGAAATGCTGCCATCGTATATTGTGATTTATTTAAATCTTGACTATCGTACACTGTTTTTGTTATATTAAATAACCTAATGAAAAAATATTTTGTTATATGTGTTAGGAAAATTGGTCCATATGTATATCTTAATTTGAATATAGTTGATTTTATTTATGTATATGTTTTAGATGTATATACTTAGGAATATTTAAATTAAGGATACGGTAGAATCCTAAATGGAAAAAATATCTGAAAATTTAATTTGTTAAGATGACAAATTAATTTACCAAGATATGAAAAGCTATTAGGATATAAAAAATTTGTAGGATTTGAAAAATCTATTAGGACTCGAAAATTTTGGTAGGATATTTCTTGAGACTAAGGACTTTTGGTTATAAATAAAATTAATAGCTTAAGTGTGTAAGATAAAGATAGAGAGAACATGTGAAAGAAGGGTAATCTAGGCTATGAGAGAGGGTATACAAGAAGTTTTGAGTATGGAAATAGAGTGATATTCTTGTATTAATTTTTTTCTCACATTGAAAAATGTTTGTGACGTAGGCATAAGATTTGCTGAATGACGTATATTCTAATATCTCTGCACTCATTATCATCTTGTTAATTTTTTTCCATTGATATTTTGTATTTATATTTGATCTATTGAATTTCGTATGGGAGTGTTGGTGGAACTTATTCTACTATGCATTCCCCAACAATATGCTCCCCACAATCAAAATTATGACTTACAATTGCTGGGTACAATAGTAAGCTAGCTATACTCCCAAGGAGAAAACTACTATTCAGAGAAGACAAATCTTGGGAGGGCCTCTTGGGCTTGATAGCGTCCAAAGGATTAATCTCATATTAATATATGTAAAAGCACCTTAAAAACAAAAAAAAAAAAGAAAAAATACAAAAGTAAGATATATGTAAAAGTAAAGCTACTAGGAGTGGATAAATGATGAAAGATTTAGATAATTTACACGAGGTCATAAGATTAAACTTCATTACTGCTGATGTACCAAATAAACGATATATGTAAAAGTCAAAAACAGTTTGAATATCCTCATAAATACTTTAATTCCAATGTAAATAACTTACTTTTAAGAAGACCACAAAATTGTATTACTTAAAATTCATATAAAACTGATTAGTACATCACCTATACGCATTGCTAAAAAATATTCCTAATGTAGCGAGTATCTGACTTCATAATTTGTCCTTTTTTCCTCTATTTAAGCTACAATAATTTTTCTGACATTATTATTTTCTAAATTTTAGACTTACACAATTGAAATCCCCATTTATTTAATCTTCCATTACAATGTATAAATAATAATACTGTTAACATTTTTTTTTTTTTTTGATAATTGAAACAAGCTCACAACGCCATAGAAGAGAGCTGCAATATACAGTACATAAGAAAAACAAACAACTTAAACACCAAGGAAAAAACGAGCAATTTCAAACTATTGGACAACAACCTATCACAGCTATGTATATCCAGCCCCCACTAACTAAATTCTTAAACACACCACACCCATTCAACTTCATATCAGTTTGACCTCATTAGAACACTTGAGAAGAAGCCCAACCAAGATTAGCCATAGAAAGAATAATAAACCAAAAATCAATCACGCCAAGAGATTACTTCCCATGATCTTATAAGAGAGTTTGTTCAAAACTCCCCTTTCAACCTTCATTCCTGACAACTCCACATTTCCATGTAGCCCATGTCATGAAGTTTCAAAACAATATTCGTTAAAGCAATCCATGAAGACAAAGATTCTTATATATCGTGATCCACCTTCCACCTCACAGAGAAACACCACAACACCTACATCCATATCCCCTCAAAAGGCATTTTCCAACTCCAAGCACTCGTATGGACTAAAACACCAAAAACAATAGCTGCTACAAAGCCCACACCCCTATTAAGATTTTAAACACCCACAAACTTCCATCAACACCTCATTTATCGCAACCACTACAATACCACACCGAAAATTTTGCCAACCACGTTGCAAAAGATCAATCAATGAAATACCCCATATTACGCAAGAATCTACAGCCCCATGATTGCAACTGATATTCTACCACTCTAAAAAATCAAATATAAACCATCATCATTTCCAATCAACACCAAAAACCCTTCCCGTCTTAGCCCTCCAAAGAATCAGTAAATGAAATTATAGGATCAAACATGTATATATCAACATCCCATTCTCCTTTATTATTTTATTAACGTTGCACCTTTCCCCTTCCCACCTAATTCTCTAACATTCCAGCTTCTTAATTTCATAAGGATAAACGAAACTCACCTGATTCTGGTCGGATTATTACTTTTCTCCTTCTTTCTTTCTTTGACCGCCCCTTGGTCCTCTTCTTTCACTCTGTCTTTGTACCTCCATTGTGCTTAGAGGACTTTAGAGCTTTGATAATCTCCTCTTCCATGGAGGCATATAAGCCCACAGCTTGTCCCACTCTCCACGTTGCCAAAGCTTCATTGTCATTCCCTCCTGTTCATTGCTATTATCATCTACGTTCGGTCCTTCCCCTTTATGTTGCAATGCAGGGCTTTGGACCTCACCCACATGCACTGAAAAATTGCATTTCATTTTGTGCGTCATTTGCAGTCCTTCTTGCGCTAAAGGCTGTTGGAGCAGATGGAGAAGTGGAATTAGCTCCATTTGGCCCACTAACATCCTCGTTCAATCTTGCGCCATTAGCTTCAATATTGGGCCCATAATGGTTTTCTCTTTTACTCCAATAGTTCCCACCAAGCCCATTTCCCCAATGAAGACTTCTTGTTGCATTATCACTGCCATCATCGATTTCAATTGGCCTTTCCATTACATCCTCTTTAATATTTTCTTAGAATGTTAGCCCACGATCAATATGTTTTTCCTCTTCCAAGACATCTTCATTATTCTCATCCCCTTCCAAAATTACATCTAACCTTTGATATCTCAGTTCCTTCTTCCGCCATTGGACTATTATTCTGCAAATTCTTGTTGCTCCAGGAAGTATCCAAATTTGCCGAATCAGATACATCACTAACAACCTTAGTTTGAAAGTTGTAATTAAAGCAAGACCGACTGTAAACCTCACAGCCAACTTCTTTAACAAATATATCATGGCCAGCATTATTAAATTTAAACACAATCCATCCTTGAATCGATGTCCACATGCATGTGTCAAATAGGACCTTTGCTACACTCAAAGACTTCTTCTCCTCTTTATACTTATCCAAGTAAACAACTGTCCCCCAAACTTCTGCTAACTTTTTGATGTTCTCCTTTGTCCACGTCCGTGAAGGGATCCCATGACACTCAACCCAAGTTCTGCAGGCTTGGCACCATTCCTCCTCCAACCAAGGTCGAACTTCAATGCAATATTTCTGCAGCAACTCCAGACCAGTCTTCATTGCTTAATCTCTGTCCTCGTTAGTCTCAAAAGTAACTAGTGTTTTATATGTGTCACAACATGCGCCGGCAACAAAACAAATATTTTAAAAAAAATATTTAATGGTGCTGCCATTAATTTTTATTTAAGGAAAAAAAATCAGAAAAGCCTTCTTAATTAAACAAAGTTGGTCCTTTAAAAATGAGATTGGATCTAAGAGTCTAATTATGCCTAGAGAAGGTTGAAAATTTAGTTCCATTGCACCCCTAATACATCCATCTTAAGATGACTATCTTAGAGCTTGTTATGCAAATTAATTGATAACTATAATAATATTTATTTTTCCCTTTTAAACAGTTTATAACAATTATTTACAAAATAACACAAATTATTTACAAGAAATATAAAATAGAAGAAGAAATAAAAATTAAGAAAATTTAATTTTGGGCTTGATAGGGAGTGTCCGCTTCTACGTATCCTCTGGTGCAACGAGGAATTCAAAGCCCTCATCGTTCTTTTAGAAAACATTTATGTGTTGGGTTTATTTTATTTACAAAAAATAGAATAAAATAAAATAAAAATAAAAATAGAAGAAAGAATAAGAAAAAATTAATCCACTCTTGCACAGAATTTAGGATAATATGAGGTATACAATAAACCCTTATAATTCTCATAACCCTTGAGAATGGCCAAGCCATACATCAATGTTAGAGATTCTTGCATTGACTTAAAATATTAAAAGAAATTGCTCTTATTATTTTAAAAAAATTATTTTGTATATTAAAAAATAAAAAATAAAAAAAATCAAAAAGACAAAAAAAAAGAAGAAAAGCCCAACGTTAGCAACGAAATAAACAAAAAAAAAAAGAAAGTTAACTACAATAGAAAAACGAAGGAACACAAAGGTCTGTCATGATGCGAAGTACCATAGGCAACACCCTTAGCCCAGAAAGTGGCAAGCTGCAACCATTGATTCTGAGGATTGTTATCAATTTTGGTGATGCTATGCGATCAGTGGCGGAACTTGGAATGATAGTTTACAATGACAACATCGACCTCAATGTCAAGACTACAATCATGCGCTTCGATGGGTGTTAATTGATGGTGGTGGTGAATAAAAATATGTTGTTGTATTGAGTGAAAACCACACCAAACAATTCGCAGTGAAGAGTTGAATCAAGAGGTGCAGAGTGACGCATGAGAAGAAGAGATAGTGTGTACGTGTGCAACAAAAAAGGAAAAAAAAAAAAAATGAAGGGTTAAATGAGCTATACCAGATGGATCTCATGTCGACTTTTAGCAGTAATTTTCCTTGAAAGCACACTCTTGCAATTGCTTCTAATTCTACCATGATCTTCCCTTTTTACGTCACCAAAAAAATCCCTTTTGCAAGTGGTAGAGTTGGGTTTATATAGAGAAGGGAGGGAGAAACTTTTTGCTAACAAACTAATAAGATCTTCTAAAAAGTAATTGAGAAATTTGAGGAAGAATGAGATAAAATTTGAAAAGTAGTTAAAAACTTGAGATAAGATGAGATGAAAATTTTGAAAAATAGTTGAAACTCTAAGATGGCATGTGATTCTAGAATCTAAAAAAATAAATAATAAAAATAAAAATAAAAATATTTTATTAACAGAGAGGATAAAATATAGTGTTCACAGTTGTCCCTCTTTACTTATTACCTTCTAAAATATATAGAACTGTAGATTTTGATATTTTCGTAGTAAAGAACTAGTAAAGATATGAACACATACTTTTATCCAAATAGAGAAAGTAATGGGAGTAGATGCTTTACGAAAATGAAATGCAATCATTTAAATGAAATGTAGTCTTGCAAATGTAATGCGACCTTGTAATTGTGTGAATGAAATGAAATGTAGCTTTGTGAATGAAATGCGGCTTTACAAATGAAATACAATCTTTGAAATTGGAAGGTGCAGTTTTGAAACAAAAAATACAGCTTTGCAGAATTGAAATAAATTTGAAGTTACAAAATTAAAATAGATTTGAAATTAAATTTGAAAACATTGCATAATTGAAATAAATTTGAAATTGAAATTAAAAATGCAGCTTTGCAGAATTGAAATAGATTTAAAAATTGTAGAATTGAAATAGATTTGAAATTGAACTTTACAGAAATGAAATAGATTTGAAATTGTAGAATTGAAATAGATTTTGAAATTGCAAAATTGAAATAGATTTGAAATTGAACTTTGCATAAATGAAATAGATTTGAAATTACAGAATTGAAATAGATTTTAAAATGAACTTTACACAGATGAAATAGATTTGAAATTACAGACTTGGAATCAAAATTTACAAAATTAAAAATGCTGATAGTGATAATCCAACAGGTGAATGATATGATAACGATTATGTGTATTGACCTAAATGATATTAAGAAGACAGAAAGGAAAAGAAAAGAAAAATTTGCCCCAATTTGTAGTTTCCAAATATTGCTCTTCTGGGAAATTCTTCGTCTAATCCAAAATGAGCCTTCTAGTTTCATGAGCTACTACATGAGCCTTTACTGGAAAATTGCCTGTGCTATCTACCTTTATTTTTTTTTCCATCCTAATATCTATCTTCAAAGCTTCTAACTTTTACTCTAATTTTTGCCTAGACTGCCATATCTGGTTTTCAATCTAGCGAGCTTCTTCTATTTTCATACTCTAATTTTTACCTAGACCGCCACTTCTAGTTTTCAGTCTAGTGAGCTCTTTTTTTTTTTTTTTTTCATAACTTTCCTTGTTGCTCTGCTATTTTTGAATCCGATATTGAATTGAATTTGTCTTGTCGTGTTTGAGTCCCGTCTATATATATATCCCTTTCATTGTATTTCAAAATAATGTTATGATTATGCATGGCTTAAAAAAGAACAGAAATGAAATGTACTCTTCGATGATAGGGAAAATACGGGAATAGAAGCAAGAATCAAAGAGAAAAGAAATAATGGAAAAATGATGGAACCAGACAAATTTATTAGAGCATAGCTATGAAGAAATAGATGAGGTACAAAAGGTTAGAAAGATTGCAATGCAAATTTCATATGATTAACCCATTTTACTAATTCTTTGGCTGTATTGGACTTGAATTTCCAGGCCAAGAACATAATCCCTTACTATATGCCAACAAATGTGCCTCAATCCGCTGACTCTTCCTCATTCATTTGCTCTATTAAATTGCCCCAGTTTATTGTCATTTCCTGGCTTCATATTCTTTACCTTGATTTCAAACTGATACCTTGTTGCTCAGGTTGCCCTTTCGGGTTTTCAACCTAACGAACATTCTGTTGCTCTAACTTTTGTCTAGATCGCCTTTTTGTATTTTCGATCTAGCGAAATTTTTTTTTTTATACCCTAATTTTTGCTAGACTGCTCATTTAGGTTTTCGATCTAGCGAACTCTTTTTTTCTTTTCTTTTCTTTTCTTTTCTTTTCTTTTCTTTTCTTCTTCAACTGTGAACATTTTATTTTGTCCTCTCTGTTAATAAAATATTTTTATTTTATTTTATTTTTATTATTTATTTTTTTAACTTCTAGAATCACATACCATCTTAGAGTTTCAACTGCTTTTCAAAATTTTCATCTCATCTTATCTTAAGCTTTTAACTGCTTTTCAAATTTATCTCATCCTACTTCAAATTTTTCAACTGCTTTTTGGAAGATCTTAAGCGAAAATTTCTTCCTTTCTTCTCTATATAAACCTAACTCTACCACTTGGAAAAGGGATTTTTTTGGTGACGTAAAAAGGGAAGATCACGGTAGAATTAGAAGCAATTGCAAGAGTGTGCTTTCAAGGAAAATTACTGCTAAAGGTCGATGTGAGATTCATCTAGTATAGCTCATTTAACTCTTCATTTTTTTTTTTTTAACTTTTTTGTTGCACACGTACACACCATCTCTTCTTCTCAATCGTCACTCTGCACCTCTTGGTTCAACTCTTCACTGCACATTGTTTAGTTTGGTGTTCACTCAATACAACAACATACTTTTATTCACCACCACCATCAGTTAACGCCCATCGAAGTGCATGATTGTAGTCTCGACATTGAGGTCGATGTTGTCATTGTACACTATCATTCCAAGTTCTGCCACTGGTTGCATAGCATCACCAAAATTGATAACAATCCTTAGAATCAATTGTTGCAGGTTGTCACTTTTTGGGCTAAGGGTGTTGCCTATGGTGCTTTGCCATGCTAGACCTTTGTGTTCCTTCGTTTTTTTATTGTTGTTAACTTTCTTTTTTTTTTTTTTGTTTATTTCACTGTTGACGTTGGGCTTTTCTTCTTTTTTCTTTTGTCTTTTTGTTTTGTTTTTATTTTTATTTTTTAATATACAAAATAATTTATTTTAAAATAAGAACGACAATTTCTTTTAATATTTAAAGTCTATGCAACAATCTCTAATATTGTTGTGTGGCTTGCCCATCCTCAAAGGTTATGAGAATTATAAGGGTTTATTGTATAACTCATGCTATCCTGAACCCTGTGCAAGAGTGAATTAATTTTTTCTTATTCTTTCTTCTATTTTTATTTTTATTTTATTCTATTTTTTGTAAATAAAATAAACCCAACACATAAATGTTTTCTACAAGAATGATGAGGGCTTTAAATTCCTCATTGCACCATAGAGCGGGCACTCCTGTCAAGCCCAAAATTAAATTTTCTTCATTTTTGTTTCTTCTTCTATTTTATATTTCTTGTAAATAATTTGTTTTATTTTGTAAATAATTGTTATAAATTGTTTAAAAGGGAAAAATAAATAGTATTATAGTTATCAATTAATTTGCATAACAAGATCTAGGATAGCCATCTTAAGATGGATGTATTAGGTGTAACATCCACCGTTTTTCGCCTAATTATTCGGTTTTATCGAATAATTGAAAATAAATAGATTTCGGTTAAACCATTATTTAGAATCAATTGATTAACAATTACTTGAGTTTAGATAAGAGAGAATTAAGTTAGAATATAGGAGATTTCATAAACTTTTTTATTGAAAATCGATTTCCTGATTTAAAGCAAATCGGTAACTTTACGGTATTTTAAACTGTCGGAACCGAGCCAATACAATTTTAACTCATCAACCCTACCTTGAGTGGCTGATAACTCAGCCACTTAATCCCTCAAGTTGGCGCCACTTTGGCGACAAGAAAGGAGGCAAGCTTGGCTGAATTTCAGCTATGCAAAGCCAACCAATCAAATACCAAAGAAAAAGCCAACTAAGCACCCTTTATGTCATCAGATTTTTCAGCCCCATTATCACATATTCTGACCCACACTTCTACGCCACTTTCTTCTCCTCTTTCAGCTCTCTTCTCCTCTCTTCTACTCACATAACTCCAGCCAATATCAAACCAACATCAAGCTTTGCTCATCCAAGCCTTCAAAATCCAGCAAAATCACCTAGAACAAAGGTAGGAGTTCTGATTTCTTGCATCAAATCCATGCACTTGGCTGGCTGGGCTTGAATTATTTTCACCTTATTTGATGTGTTAAATGAATGTTTATGATGATATGTGATTGGTTTTGGGCTGTTTGATTGATTAAAACCGAAGTGGAAGCAAGAAGCCATGAAAATGGAAAGAGCTGATGGGTTAGAGAACCAAAACCCCTCGGCTGTCCGTATGGCGAAGTGTACGACTCCGCCTACAATCGATCAAAGTGGATGAAACTATTTTTATATGAAACTAGGCATCTAGGGCTTTCCATAGATATATCATATAAGGCTTTTGGATTAGAATTGAGGGAGATATGAATTTTTGAATTTCGACCTAGGGTTTTGACTCTGGCTCTAGGCAGATCAGGTTTTTTAGGGTAGAACTCGACCTATACTACTCGAAAATGAGTGAAACTAACTTTGTTAGAAAGCTTACACATAGGAGAATATCCCATAAAAATTTCAGAATTTAATAAGGTTCTAGTTGCTCCCAGTTCTCCACGAAATTCGCCCCATGTCCACACCGGGCTAGAACAGGGCAGTGTAGGAAGGTACGAATTCGGGGCTTGTAACTCGAGCTCTACTAAGCCAAATTGAGTGGAAATTTTTCTAAATGAAACTTTGTTCTGTCAGATTTAATATGAGACCAATTTCGTATGATTTGAGTCAGTTTTCGATTTTTAGTGAATTTTTACTTTTAGTTGCCTGATTCTGGCTAGCCAATGGGCAGGCCGAGATAAAATTGAGATATCTTGAGTTATAGATACCAAAATTAGGTGGGACTAAAGAGGTTAGAAAATAGACACATAACACTTTAATATACTCAAATTTGAGGTCCAAATGAGTTAAAATGAAATTATGGCTTGAATTATAAAAATCGGGTTGGTTGGATATGCTGAGGCAGGAATTCTGCCTTAATGAATTTGATGTTGATTTGAGTTTTATGTTGGAATATAAATGTGAAGTTGTGTTCCTTGTGATGAATTGATATACTAGTTGGCTGGCATTATTCATGGGGAAGCGGACACGTTCTGTTATGCTGCCGAAATTTCGGTAGAACCCATGTACAAGTTATGAATTACATGTTAGTGTATATGCATTCTTAAGAAAGCTATGAATGTTATGAAAAGGATTATGTTATTATGCAAGTTCCATACTACTTGGGCCAGCCCCAGATAAGAAGTTAAGGGGAATAGATCGGTGGGAAGGTCGGAGAAAGTAAACCTGGCATTCTTGTATAGGAACGAGCTCGATCCTGATAAGCAGACTATTACCCAGGAGTCTAAATGGCCAAGAACTCCCAGGGGACCAAGAGATGGAAAATGATGAAAAGTAATGGAAAAAGCTTTTGAAGGAAGAATCAAGAATGAGCATGCATGATTATATGAATACATGATTACATGGAATGGTTATGTTAAGATGTTTACAGTTATTCATCATGTTTATTCACTGCCATTTATTCATTTATACTGTTCATTATAATTTGTTCTGTTTCTTATGTCAACTAAAGTAAAACTGAATCTTGCCTCGGACCAGACTTTTCCTTGAACTCATTAAAGCGGATAGCCTTGGTTGTACACATGTTTTTGTAATTAAATAAAAACCGAGGCAACTGAAAATGAATGTGACGTCAGAAGAACGTTATATATAGACCCTACTGAGAATTTCTTGAAATTGTCACCCCGTATTGTATTTCTGCACCATTCTCAGACGCAGGCGAAGGGCTCAACGGCCACTCTTTACATTGAGATCCCAGTCTTGCAGCTTCGCCATGACTCCGAGTTGGACTCGTTGGACACAGCCGGCTCCTACTAGTCTGTCTCTGCTTTTTTAGTAATAGGAATTTTGCTGTTCCTTTATTTCGTCTGCTTTTAACATATATATGTATATATATATATATATATATATATATATATATATATATATATATATATATATATGTATAGATATATAGACTAAAGGGTTGGCTTCATTAGACATATATACGTATCTGATTGATAATGTATCACTTATTCGTACCTTTTCTGTTATGTTGTATTAGACTTTATTATGTCTTATAACGTTATTCACGTCTATTATGTAACAGCGCGCCGCTTCAACGATTCAGTGATAATAATCACGAGGTTTAAATAGAACGTTAACATGGTAACACAGACTACCTAATTTAATGCTATGACTTAAGCATAACATCAAATTAGTAGGGTGTTACATTAGGGGTACAGTGGAATTAAATTTTCACCTTTTCCTAGCATAATTAGACTCCCGAATCCAATCTCATTTTCAAAGGACCAGCTTTGTCCAATTAAGAAGCTTTTTCTGATTTTTTTTCCTTAAATAAAAATTAGTGGCAGCTCAAATGAATATTTTTTTAAAATATTTTTTTTGTTGTCTCTTGTCACGGCGCCTCCGGGCATGTTGTGACAGTTTGGTGACTCCACTGAGGATGGTTAGAGAGTCAAGCCTATTAGAGTTAATTATGCAAATAATATTAACTAAGATAATATTTATTTTTCCCCTTTCTGTTGCTTTTATTTTTATTTTTGTAAATAATTATTTGATTTTGTTTGTAATTATTTGTCATTCAAACCATAGGATAGTAAACTTCATTTTATTGAACTTTAGGATAGCAAATTTTTTATTATTATTTTTATATTGAACCTTAGGATAATCGATTTTTGTATATCATTTTGAATATTTTTTTGCAAGATTGTGTATAGTTTTAGGATTGTGAGGTTTGTATGCTCTCTTCACACACATCACTAATCACCTACCTCACACACTATTTGGGCTCTATACCCGAGCCTTGGAAACCCATAGGAACAGAAGGGGCTTTGACGAGGTTATCGTGAGGCTTATGCTTCCCTGACAATTGTTGACTCTCCCGCTCAGATGGTTACTACTAGAATTGTGAGCTACCATATTGTGACTTCTATGTCCCTGTATGCTCACAAAACTAGGTCCTTATCTTCTGGATACGGGCAATCTAGGAACCTTGACTTATAGGGGTCTAGATCCATCCAAAGAAACCATTCACAATAGAACAGACTAGTGGACTACCTAAATTAAGGTTATGGCCTTAGAAATATCCAACCACTAGGTCCCACCAAATTTGGACAAAAGGGAGCGTACTTCTTTTCTTTAACTTATATCATGCACATCATACATCACATTTTCCTTTTCTAGTATCTAGCATTACATCATCATGTATCTTTGTAACTTGTCCTCATGCACATAAACATTATCATGCATTTCCATATCTTTTATTCAAGTACTGCACATCATCTAGCATATAATCATGATATGTCATGCATCTAAGATTATGTTGGGCATTCTCACATCATGCATTGGCATACATTTTCTTTTCTCTACTTCAATCATGGCACATCATGCATTGCATTTTCTCTCATTTAGCATTACATTGGACATCTTTACATTTTTTCTTCTTTCTCTTTGTTAACTTATTTCTTTCAAAATTCAAAACAAAAAAAAAAAAAAGAGAAGGGGCAGGTATTAGTAACACCATATTTGATAGCAAATGATGGAAGAAACGAGACACAATAGCAACATCATTGGAATGAAGAAGAAATGCAATGTGACTCTAAATATCAGCTCATTAGAGAACCTGAGGCGACTGAGTCAGTCACTTCCTTCTGAAGACAAGAAGGCTTTCACCAATGGACTTGCTTTTTATACCAGTCGACACTTTTGCTCTCAATGTCCTGGCCCAATATTGGAGCTCAACCTTGAGTTGCTTTGAGTTACCAAACCTCGATATCACACCCACCATTGAAGAATATGCTTGCATGTTAAGGCTACCAATGAGAAAAGACTCTGTCATATACTTCCACTTGGAAGAACATTTGTCTGAGACAAAGATAGCCGAGCAGTCTGGAGAGCTACTAGAGGTACCCATGGCCCAAATCAGACTGATGGGCCATACAGATTCACGAAGATTGAGTAGAGCATTTGTAGAAGCACATTTGAGAGAATTAATGCAATTATGGAAGTGGGGAGTCTTTGCAAGAGTGCTAGCACTTGCTATTTATGGCCTGGTACTATTTCATTTGCTCCTGACATGGTGGATCAAGCTGCCATGGATGTTTTCTTTATGGTGGAGAAGAAGAAAAGGAACCCAGTACCTGCAATATTGGCTGAGACATTCTTGACCTTAAATTTTTACCAAAAAAAGACAAAAGGGAAACTTCGATGCTGCGTACATCTTTTATATGTTTGGATCATCACACACATGTATGTAGGAAATCATATCAAGAGTGCATCAGAGCCATTAAGAAGTTTTCACCGGATCCCTGCAAAGTCACAGGATGATTGTGAATAGAGGAAAGAGTTTGATAACATGGATGCAAGGTCATTCAAATGGTTATGCCCATTGTATGGGCGTGAACGAGGAGACATCATCTACAATTGCGGAAACTTCCCTAATGTCCTTCTCATGGGTCCAAGGGGATGTGTAGCTTACACACCAGCAATAGTACTTAAACAGCTTTACTGGACGCAAAGGAAGCCATGAGAATAATGATTGGGAGGATTGTGGTTTTGATATAAAGATGGAAAGCATACTCAGCTGCTATCAAGAGACATTAAAGAACCATGGAGAGACATTCGAATGGCAGGCAGGATAGAATTGGGAAAACCATTAGTGATTGACACCTCCGAGTATGTCGCATGGATGGAAACAAGAAGGGCATCCTAAACCATTTCCAAAGAAGCTTCTAGAAAATAGGACAACTCTCAACCAGTATTACAAATGGTTGAACAATTGGAAGTTATGAAAGCACAAATGCAAGTTTTGGAGCAACAAAAACAGGCTGCTGAGTTAGAAGCTATTATAGTCCCAAATCAATGTGCGAAGAAGGCAAGGTTAGTTGAACGACTAAAAGATGAGCTTGCTGATGTTTTAGGCAAAGAAAGAGAAAATGTTATTGCAGCAATGGAGGAAAAAGTTCAAAACCTTGAAAGGGACATGCGACTCCTAGAAAGAGTAAGAAATGAACTAATTGAAGAAACCAAGCGGCGAGAAATAATCAATGAGGAGTTAGCAATCGAAGTCAACTGGGAAAGGCAAGAGAAAGAAAGAATGATAATAGAAGCACACAAGTAGAAACAAGAGAAGAAAGAGTTAGCACATAGGGTGGAAGAATTGACCACTTTATTAGCACAAACTAAAGGTGATCATGACCATGCAAGGGTTGTATCTATGCAATACTGAGACTCACTCATTCAAGTAGCAAGCATTAGAAAATTTTGGAGGGCCTAAGCGCTAGAACAAGAAGCACAAATGGGAAATTTGAAGGAAAAGCATGCAAGAATGATTGGGGAATTGAACTATTACATCCCAAACTTTATCTATTGTTTTGAGAAGGCAGAAGAAGAAATTTGTTCCAACCCTATGCTCTATCTACCCCGTGAAGTAGAGGATTTCATGAAGATGAGTAAGAGTGTCACAAAGGGTTTTAAGAGAAAAAGAACAAAACTTTTGATGTAATTTATGGTTTTATATTCCACAAGTTGCGATGTATTGGCAATTCAAGTGAATTTTTTAAATGAACTTGATTTTCTATTATGCATACAAGATTCTTCCCTACTATTTGACATTATTATTCACCTTATAGGATATTTTTTCCTTCTGTGCAAAATGAAAATTGTGATATTGCTAGTGTGTCATCAAAGAGTATATTGTGGAGGAAACCTTCCCCTATACTTTTCATCAACCTTGGACTTTATCTTATGGGCAATATGGTCTCTGAATAGAGCATGGTTCACAATCATTGCTATCAAATAGGGGTGTTATATGCCTTGCTAAAGAAAAAAAAAGCTTATTTTTCTTTTATCTCACTTTGTATTGCTATGATAAATAGGAATTTCCAAACATTGCTCCTCAAAAGAAGACTTCGTCTCAACCCAGTAACTCGTACGGGTTATAGTCCAAAGGCCCTCTAGAAAGCATGGAAAACAAAAAAAACTTAAGCCAAGAGATCGACAATTTGAAGACCATGATGATTGAACAAGGAGCCGAGTTCAAAAAGATTCTCGAGGCTATAAGCAACGCCAAAGGAGTTCCTGAGAATAGCAACCTTCATGATCAGCCGGGATATGAATAAGAGAATGACAATATGGCTGAGGTCGAAAAGGAGATAGAGTGGCTGAAATTGAAGGAAGAATTGGAAGAAAAGATACAAGAACACTTTCGAATGCTGCGAGGGCCTAATCCATATGGCCCTGTAAGCATCAATGATCTCTATTTGGCACCAATTGTCACTATCCCTATAGACTTCAAAATGCCCGAGTTCATCAAGTTCGATGGTAGTACAAATCCTATACTGCACCTAAGGATGTCTTGCATTAAGATGGGGATGTGGTCTAAGGATAAAAACTTCATGATCAACTTTTTCCCTGAGAGCCTAGGTGGAGCCGTATGGGAATGGTATATCCAGTTAGACCGGATCCAAATCAGATGTTGGGAGGACCTTGCCACAGCCTTTACTAATCAATACAAGTTTAATATGAATGCTGCACCTACTAGAGACCAGTTAAAGAACCTAAGAAAGAAAGAAAAGGAGTCATTCAAAGAATATGCACAAAGGTGGAGGTTGATAGCAACTAGGGTTATTCCCCCCATGTTAGAGCAAGAAATATGCTCTTATTTTATTCGCACCCTGGAGGGTCCATTCTTCAAGAATATGTTAGGCACTCATATCAGAGAATTTGTTGACGTAGCAAAGATTGGAGAGAGAATTCAGACTAATATCCAAGAAGGTAAAGTGGAGCTAGCAACAGGTGAAGTAAGTGAATTCTAGTTCAAAAAAGGACAACCTCATAAGAAAAAGGAAAATGCCGTCAATATCATACAATCACAACCACCCCAACCTTACCAAGTCTCTTTTCAACTAGCTCACCGTCGATATTAACCTTCATACTTTCCATCTCCTACATCTTATCTACCTACCATGCCTTATCCCCTTCAACCATACCAAGTCAACAATGTTTCATACCCCCGACCTTATACACCAAACATGTTCACACCTTACCAAATGACTTCCCCAAAAAACCAAACAACTAATCTTTCCATAATCCCTTTACAATTGCCACCCAGAATTAACAATGCCTTTAACCCACCAGCAAAAAGATCGTCCTCTTCCTAACTTTCACATGAGTAATCTTGAGTTATTCGAATGCTTGTATGGATAGAGTTTGCTAGCACCCCACCCTGGGAGGACCCTTATAGCACCATACCCTTGTTGGTATGATCCAAATCTTTCATGCGAATATCACTCCAATACCCCAAGACATTCAATTGAGAATTGTTATGCCTTTAAACATGCTGTATGGTGCCTAATTGATACTAAAGCTATTCAATTAGAAGAAACTGAAGGGCCCAATGTGAGGAATAATCCATTCCCAAATCATGATGGAAAGCAGGTGAATGTTATCTATTTTGATGGCTGCGAAGGTGGAGATTTGGGGGACATCAAAATCTCAATGAAAGATGTTTTAAAAGGGTTGAGGGCAGCAGGATATGAGATGATTGTTAAAAGAAAAGAGGGAAAAAGAGTACTAAAAGGTGATGAAGAAGGATTATTCTGTGAGTGCTTTGGAGTGGAAAGGAGACAACATATTGAAGACTGTGCTGAGCTTAAACTCTTCATCAAGAGGATGATTAAATTGGGTGTGCTTGAAATACCCAAGAGCATTAGAGAACAGAATGTTAATGTGGTTTACCCAACACCTCTATCTTTAAGGTCTCTTATCAAAGGCCAACACTTGTTTTCAAAGTACCTAAACCATTCCCTTACAAAAGTAACCATGCATTCCTGTGGATATATGAGACAATCGTAGAATCTAACACTGGAGCAAATCATAGCCCTGCAATGATTCTCGCTCAAAAATCAGCATCGATTTTCCAAGTTTCAAGGCAATCTCCTTCCCATACTGATCCTGCTTTCCCTGGGAGGCATGGAACGATTATGGAATCCAACACTGGTATAAATCATGACCCTTTAATATTTGAAACAATAACAAATGTTGGTGGAGAGTTGACTCATAGCGGCAAATGTTATATTCCTAAGAAACTTCAAAAAGATGCAAAAATAATAAAATCGTTGGAGGGTTCCAAAGAGAAAGGCCAAGAGGATGATGGAGAAGAATTTTTGAAGATAATGAAGCAAAGTGAATATGATGTAGTGGAATAGCTAAAGAAGACGCCAACAAAAATCTCTTTGTTTTCTCTAATAGTGAATTTTGAAGCCTATCGTAATGCTCTCAAGAGAGTGTTAGATCAATCTTATGTGTATAAGGACATAACTCCTAAAAGAGTTGAAGGCATTGTGAATGCAATCAGGGCCAGCAACTCGATCACTTTTACAGAGAATGAGATAGCCCTTAATATGTCAGGCCACCCAAAGGCTCTATATATCACTTTAAAATGCCAAGGCTATGTCATTGGAAAAGTGTTGATAGATGGAGGATCAGCTTTTAATGTGCTCCCATGCTCCACCTTGCAATAATTGCTTGTTGATCTAGCTACAATTGAGCTGAATTGCGTGATTGTGAAGGCATTTGATGGGTCGCAAAGAGAAATCATGGGGGACATCGATTTGTACTTGGAGATAGGGTCGACCACTTTTGTGACCGAATTCCAAGTAATGAACATTGAGTCAGGATATACAATGTTATTGGGAAGGCCATGGATACATGAAGTAGGAGCTATTTTGTCCACCTTGCATTAAAGGGTGAAATTCATAACCAAAGGAAAACTTATCACCATTAAAGGGGAAGAAGAGTTGTTGATGTCAAAGTCAGTTTCAATACCCTACAATGATTGCGCTAAAGACTCTTTAGGAGCCTCATTCGAAAACCTTAAGGTGGAGGAATTAAAAAAATAGACAAATAGCATGAATCAAGTGATTGCTCAGATAATGCACAAGAATGGTTTTCAAAAAGGAAAAGGACTGGGAAGTTAACTGCAAGGAATCAAACATCCCATTTCCTTACCTGAAAACCCAAAAAAATTCAGTCTCGGGTATGAAAATATGGGAAAAGAACAATTGATGTTGCTTGATGAGAAGATGATTCCACATATCAAAGAAACATTCCCAGCTCCAATTGAAGTTGTGGTGCTAGAGCAAGTTGAAGTTGTTAATGCTCTAGAGAATGCTAAGAAGATGTCACTGCTGATCTATCCAAGCTGCAAGACAGAGGAATTAAACAATTGGGAATCCGAATCTTTAGATAGTTTATTGTATTTTGAGTAATGGATGCTTTTATTACTTCCATTTGTATTTCGAATTTTATAATGAAGTGATTATGCATGGTTTTCTTTTCTTTTCTTCTTTCATCTTCTCCTTCTATTTGCAATTTATTTTGTTAAATTTATCGGCTCCCTTTCAAATTTATTTATTCTAGCCTCATCTTAATTCCAGGGATTCCTTCTCTTTGGGATCTCCTTCCCAAGCAGATGATTATGAAAACCCATTAATTAATTCTTGTGTTGCAATGGACTTGAATGAAAATGAACAAGATGAAAATCCTGAGCTATGCTAACAATTTGCCAAAATAATAAACTTAATAGAAAATGGGATAAATCCACATTATGAAATTGTTGAGACAATAAATCTGGGAACTGATAAAGAAGAGAAAGAATTAAAAATAGTTGCCAATCCAGAGAGGGAGAAAATGATTGCACTTTTTAAAGAGTACATGGATATATTTGCCTGGTCCTATAAAGATATGCCTGGCTTGGTGTAACATCCTCAAATTCTTATCGTACTAAATTACTCAGTAACCTTGAGTAATTAGGCACTTAATGAGAAATTATGAGATTAAAACTTAATTAAGGGATTAACGAAGAGTTTATTAGTTAACTCTGATGAGAAAAGTTAAGAGAATACTTAATCGAGATTAGATAATCTCTAATTAAGCAAGTCAGAGCCTTAATAGCTTAATCAAGCACTAATCACCTTTAATTAGATTAACCAAGTTTAATTAAGGATAATTAAGCTGAATCTCAAGATTAATTTTTGTTAACGATGTTCTTGTGTGTTAATTACTAATCTTTGCTTAATCATGTTAATTAAGTTGCAAGAGCACTTAATCACATCATTAAATTCAAATTTAGTCAACTAGACAATAAAGTAAAAGGTGATGTTATTAAAGCATAAAGCATTAGACAAGAGTGCTTTATATAAGAGTTGACTTTGTCTTTGTCCCCCCATCATCCACTTTGTCCCCTTAATCACAAGATAACACAAAATTAAGCAAAATATCTCCCTCCCTCCCTTGATGTAGTTGACGCCACAACACATACACACACACACACACACACACTCACATTTTCATTTTGTGTCTTCCTATTCTGTCTCTCTAACCCTCATATCCTTTCACTTCTCTCTAAAACCGTATTCTTCTTCATCATTTTCTTTTTCCTTTCTCCACCTCCATAACCAGACCTTCTTCACTTAGCCCTTCAAAGACCACATCTTCTGGTCTTTGAAGAAGAGATCTAAACACTACCATCATTATTTTCAAGAGATCTTAAGAGTTCTCTCACCTTCCAAGATCAAATCGCCACCATCTTCAAGGAAGGAATCACCATAATCTTCTTCTTCTTTTCTTATTGTAGCGCCATTTTCAAGTGAAGATAGCCATCTTCACTCTTTTATTTTGTTTACTCAAGAAAGTTTGAAGCTTGGTTCTTCTCATGACCAAGATTTTTAAGTGAAAAATTGAGAAGATCTTTTATGCTCTTCATGAGCAAAAGTTTCTACTTTTCGATAAATATTTCTTGTTCTTCTTCAAGTGTTCTTGATGTTTCTACTTTTGGATAAATATGTTCTTGTTCTTCTTCAAGTGTTCTTGATGTTTTCACTTTTGAAAAAAATATGTTCTTGTTCTTCTTCAAGTGTTCTTGATATTTCTACTTTTGGAAAAATATGTTCATATTCTTATTCTTAATGTTCTTGATGTTCTTGGTGGTATTTTTCTTAAAGTTGCTCTTTTTCTTATGATAAGTTTATGATTAGAAAAGTTTTATCTTTACATATTTTTCATGATTTGATAAGACTATGAACATCCTAAAAGCTTAAAGCTTTAAAAAGTTTGCTTCTTGATGCATAAAAAGAGGCATAAGTTTGGTAACTTCATAAAAGTCTTATATTGTTTTGTTTTGAGGATAAGACTACATGTAAGAGTTTAAGCTTTTTGGAATATTAAGCCTCTTTGAGTTATAAAAATGGTATTTTGTCACTTTATGTTGTAAAGATTGATTCTTGGATGTAAATCCTTTCATAAAGTTTTAAACTTTAATCAAGAAGGTGACTTTAACTCATAAAGTTATAAGCTTGCACACTAAGTCTTATAAAGGTGGAGCCTTGAGATGAATATTTTAGTAAAGTTCCAAGCTTTAAGCAAAAATAGCACTTTTGAGTCATAAAAGTGTTAACTTTATAAAGATCAAAACTTTATAATTCTAAATTTAATGTTTTATATCACTAGTCCATAAAGTAGGAATCTTTTAGATTTTAAGAGAACTTTAAATCATAAAGTTAAGACTTTGATGGTCTTAAAATAAATAAAAGTGCTAACTTTCATAAAGAATAAGACTTTTTAATTCAAAAGATAGTATTTTGTATTATATTTCATAAAGATTCCATCTTTAAGGCAAGAATATAATTTTAGAGGCACTTACTTTCATAAAGGATAAAACTTTATGACTACCTTATAAAGAATGATAACTTTTATAATATTTAAGGTAAGATCTTGTTATGTTAGTGATAAAAGCTTGAAACTTTGTAACTTGGTTAAGTTAAAAATCACCATTGGTTATTAGTGAATTGTTGGGTTCATGAGTGTGGTTATGCGTTGTCATGACCCAAGGATTAGAGGGATCTCGAAGTCTTTGGGAATAGAAGTATGATTAGGGCCTCTGAGCATACCATGAACCTAGGAGTCACTAAGTGTACTATCTCAAGGAAAGGAAACAATCATTTAACTTAATTAATTTGAACAAGTGTTCCATAAGACATATACTCAAGTAAAAAGTAATTTCATGCAAGAACTAAGTAACTAAAAGACTACATACATATATTTTAACTAAGTGATTCTCTTATGGGTAACCATAGGAAATTAAATCATGATTCATAAGATTCTTCACAAAGAATAACACAACTATAAACCCCCTTAGGGTATGAATATGTGATGCCATTCAGCATGATGAATGACAAGTTTGATTGAGCTTTGTCTTATGATTTAATGATTAGTGTGATGATATGATATAGATATAATGGACTGTTGATTGAAAGTTTTATGATTGGCATTTTGGGGAAGCTCCGATCTAGCCATTATGCTGCCGGATTTCCGTCAAAATTATGGACTTAGTCATATCATTGCATGTGTCTAGTTAAAGAAGTATCATGCATGTAAAGTATAATGATAAGAAAAGAAATAATGGGATATGACCTCTCGATCACTTCAGGGAATTGAGAGACGGTGATCTACAAAGACTCAAGGATCCTCTTTGGGAGAGGGAAGGGTGACATGGAGGACCTTCCAACTTAGAGGTAACTAATATCAGCTTAGTCTGATTTGGTTAGTACTACGTGACGACGGTCATGGAATGGGCTTATGTTCAAAAGCAATCTATTTCAAAGGAAAGTAAAGAATGTTAAGCACATGCTAAATATGAAAGTAAAGTTAAAGCAAGACTCTGGTCTAGTCTAAGAATTTACATAAATGTGTATGCATCTTCATTCTCTCATTTGTATAGTCATGAATGTTTATACTATGCTCTCACATGTATATCTCTCATATTGTAGCTTCCAGTTGCTTTATGTTATGTTATATGAGAAAGATTAAAAGAAATCCACTTCTGGAACCTATGTTTTCAAACCCTATAAAAATGGAGTTTATACATGCTCACTATTTTCATAATTAAACCCGAAGTGGCTGGGACGACAACGATGACACATTAATGGTCTAGTCAGGATCCTCCTGAGAAATCCAGTATTTCTCACTCCTACGTTTCCGTGTTGTCTTTAGACGGAGCTGATGGCATCCTTGGCAGCACTTTCGGTGGTACCTGACGTGATGAGACGAAGAATTGCCATGTTTCTTTACCTAGCTAAGGAGGATCGAGATAGTAGCATAGTATTTTCACTTTCTTAAGAGTCCTAGTCGGGCAGTTTATGTATAATTAAGAGCATATGGGAAGTCATGCTACTTAATTTGACCGATTATATATGTGATAATTATTAAGTGTAATGATGACTTTTGATTATCTATGATTACATTCTAGGCCTAAGGTATTGTGTTATACTATTTCAATTTTGTCACACGTCTTATTAGTAACTCAATAATATGAAGAACAACATCCACATGTATATGAGTAAGTAAGCGCTTAAAGGCTTTTACGAAAAAAATTATATGCTCCTTTCATATATTATGCTAATTTCAATAATAAGAACTTCCGCTAGTTAAGAGTAACAACTAGTGATGCCATAAAATGACTTAAGAATATTATGGTATTATTAGGGTGTTACATTATGGTATCAGAGTGGTTCGTTCTTGTAGAGCCTAGGGATGGACTGACTATGCTTCTAAGCATACTTTCTCATGTGATAGAAATCATGCCATGGATCTTACCACAAGGGTAAGTTATAAGAATTAGGTAGGCATGACTGTCTGGTTGTGAATGTAATTAGCTATTGCCACACTTAGCTCGGTATTGAGCCTGAACAACTCAATATCTTTGCTTGTGTGTACAGGAACTGATGACTTCCGATGGGTAGAATAGGTTGCGAGGTGAATCTGCCACCTTAGGTATGGCAGATGTGACGAATGTTTCTCCTACACTGGTCTCAACTATGAGGGGGCAGGTTACTATAACTAATTGAGCCTTAGGAGGAATAGCAGGAGTTGAGGCTAACCCAGAATACTTGAAGTTTGCTAAGTTTATGAAGATCCACTAGTTTTCCATGGAGACTTTAGGCCTAAGGAAGTTGAGGGATGGATTGAGGCACGGGACATTCTTGGTGTTAGGTTGCACAGGGCGACAGAAAATAACATTTGCTACCTACATGCTGGAGGCTGATGCTAAAGCCTAGTGGGCCGGTACTAGAAGGATGATTGAGGACTCCCAGAACCCCATTACTTAGAAAATGTTCAAAGCTGCACTCTATAGTAAGTGCACTATGCCAAAGAAAGATGCTTATGGGAAAAGGACAGTTCCTTAACACCAAGGGACTAGGTACAACCCGTACTACAAGAGACAACCACAGTTTGGAAGGGGCACGAGTGGTCGGTTACGAAAGCAAATGGTGACTCATTGGTGCCCCAAGTGTGGCAAGAATCATGGAAGATGACCCTGCTTAGCAAGACAAAATGTTTGTTTCCGATGTAGAAAGCCTGGACATATGGCTAGGGATTGCACTATCAAGCTATTGCCCCCTGCCAACAAGCCCCAATACCAAGGAAAGGTCTTTGCCCTTAATATTGAGGAGGTCACTTAGTCTGACGATCTGATCCAAGGTAAGTGCGAGGTTAATGGTGGAGCCTTAACTGTACTATATGATTCTAGAGCTATACACTCCTTTATTTCTCATGATTGTGTAGATAGATTGGGATTGTCTGTATCTGAATTCCCTTACATGTTAATTGTTTCTACTCTTGCTGGGAAACTAGTTAAGACTTGTCATTACTATTTAAATTGTCATTTCCAAATTAATAGCAGATCTTTTGTAGTAAATTGATTCATTTGCCTTTGTTTGGTTTGGATTTGATTCTAGGCATGGATTCGCTTTTGGCTAACCGTGCTATGATAAATTATTCTGAGAAATCTATTGTGCTTCCCCCTATACCTGTGAAACTTGTTAAACCTATTTGTTTGTTCATGAACTCTATCAAAATAGGGAGTAGTGAGTCTGATAATCAGGAATATGTTCTCCTTATGGCTAGTAAAATGAAACTCGAGCAGGAATTGTAACACCCTTATAATACCATACTATGCTTAAGTCATTTTATGGCATTACAAGTTGTTACTCTTAACTAGCAGAAGTTCTTATCGTTGAAATTAGCGTAATACATGAAAATAGCATGTATTTTTTTTTTGTAAAACCTTTATGCTTGAAAATTGAGCCTTTAAGTATTTACTTACTCATGTACACATGGACGTTGTTCCTCATATCGATGAGTTACTAATAAGACGTATGATAAAATTGAAACAACATAAAATAATACCATAAGCCAAGAATGTAATCATAGATACTCAAGAGTCATCATTACACTTAATAAGTATAACATATGTAATAGGTCAAATTAAGCAGCATGACTTCCTACATGCTCTTAATTACACATAAACTGCCCAACTAGGGCTCTTAAGAAAATGAAAATACTATGCTACTATCTCGATCCTCCTTAGCTAGGTGAAGAAACATGGCAGCTCTTCATCTTATCCAGTTAGGTACTAATGGGAGTGCTATCGAGGATGCCATCAGCTCTGTTTGAAGACGACACAGAAACGTAGGAGTGAGAAATACAATATTTCTCAGTAGGATCCCGACTAGATCACTAATGTGTCATTGTCATCGTCCCAGCCACTTCGGGTTTAATTATGAAAATACTGAGCATGCATAAGTTCTATTTTTAAAGGGTTTGAAAACATAGGTTCCTGAAGCGGGTTTCTTTTAATCTTTCCCATATAAACATAATATAAAGAAACTCAAAGCTACCATATAAGAGCACATACATGTGAAAGCATGGTATAAACATTCATAATACGCATGAGAAATATAGAAACATACATGACTATGCAACTCATCAATTTGACCATGGTTCTACTTTGACTTTACTTTTATTTTTAGCACATGCTTAACATTATTTACTTTTCCTTTGAAATAGACTGCTTTTGGACATGAGTTCATTCTGTAACTGTCATCATGTAGTACTAACCAAATTAAACTAAGCCGATATTGGTTACCTCTAAGTTGGAGGGTCCTCTATGTCATCCATGCCTCCCTCAAAGAGGCACCTTAAGTCTTTGTGGATCACCGTCTCTCACTTCTCTAAAGTGATCGAGGGGTCATATCCCATTATTTCTTTTCTTATTATTATATTTTACATGCATAATACTTTTTTGACTAGACACATGCAATGATATGACTAAGTCCATAATTTTGACGGAAATTTGGCAGCATAACGGCTAGATCGGAGCTTCCCCAAAATGCCAATCATAAAACTTCCAATTAATAGTTTATCATATCACAATAATGAATCAATCATGAGATAAAGCTCAATCAAACTTATTATTCATCATGCTGGATGGCATTACGCATTCATACCCTAATTATGAAGAATCTTATGAATCATCATTTGATTTCCCATGGTTACCTATGATAGAATCGCTTAGTTGAAATATATGTATCTGGTCTATTAGTTACATAGTTCTCATATGAAATTATTCTTTACTTGAGTTCGTGTCTTATGAAACACTTGTTCAAATTAATTAAGTTAAATGATTGTTTCCTTTCCTTGAGATAGTGCATTTAGTGATTCCTAGGTTCATGGTCTGCCAAGAGGCCCTAATCATATTTCTGTTCCCAAGGAGTTCGAGATCCCTCTAATCCTTGGGTCATGACAACGCATAATCACATCATGAATCCAGCAACACCATTTTCACTAAACACTAAGAATGATTTTTAACTTAATCATGTTACAAAGATTCAAGCTTTTATCACGAACATACATGGTCTTACCTTAAGTATTATAAAAACTATCATTCTTTATAAAGTAGTCATAAAGTTTTATTCTTTATGGAAGTAGATGCCTCTAAAATTATATTCTTGACTTAAAGATTAGATCTTTATGAAAGTTGACACTTTTATTTACTCTAAGACCATCAAGGTCTCAACTTTATGATTTAAAGTTGTCTTAAAATCTAAAAGATTCCTACTTTATGAACTAGTGATATAAGACATTAGCTTTAAAGTTATAAAGTCTTTGATCTTTATAAAAGTTAACACCTTTAAGCATTATTTTGATTAAAGATTTAAACTTTATGAATTAAATGTTACAAAACAACATTTTTATGACTTAAAGGTTTCATTCTTGACTAAAGTTTGAAACTTTATAAAAGGTCTTGGCTTTAAGGTTTGATTTCTAAGATATAAAGTGACAAGATATCATTTTATAACTTAAAAAGGCTTATTATTCAAAAAAGCTTAGACTTTTACATGTAGTCTTGTCTTCAAAACAAAACAAAATAAGACTTTATGAAAGCTTAATGTAACACCCTTTATTATATAAGCCATGCTCGAGTCATGGAGTTATATTAAAAGGTTGTCACTGTGCTAAGAAATCTTTAAAATATGGAAACATAATACATGGCCCTTTAATTACTCACTTTATTACTGACTGATTATCTTTGATACATAGAGAATAAAATAATTACACTTTTAAAGAAATTGTAACTGACATAGTACATAGCATTTGCATCCGACTAGTTATTAGCTAGCTTCAATAGTTTCTTGGTCTGGCTTACGCGCGATCCTTGCTCAATGAAAGGCCCAGTACTCCACCTCACACTTGATTTCCAACTTGGATGCTGGAATGTTTACGGAAAAGAAAAACATACAAGTAAGCAGTGAGAACCTAAGGCTCTCAGTAGGTAAATTCAAACCAATCTTACAGCGTCATCATAAATATTCCAGCCACTTCAGTTTATTATGAAAATATGAGTACATATAAACAAATATTGGTTCAATTTTAAGTTGAAAACACCTTACTCGAAGCGGGATATATTTTAACAGCCACTTGCCATTTCATATGACAGACATAGAAACACGAATAATATAATATGCTTTAACAAGAATCATAATAGCATTATGGCATAATGAGATAAGTAGAAATGCACATATTGATGTTTGTACTTGATTGTATGCAAGTGCACTTGACTTAATTTGTATCTTTCTTTAACTTGCAACTTGATCTTGCTCTTCTGTACTTGGTCCCCCGGAGGTGAATGGCCTCTCTCACCCCTGGGTAATAGCCTGCTTTTCAGGTCTGAGCTCATACCTATACATGAGTGACGGGTTTACTTTCCCTGACCCTTACATCGGTTTATTCCCCTTAAATCTGGTCGAGGCCTGGCCCAAGTCTTAGACAGTACTGCTCTGGCGCACGCTAGTTGGGTCTATGCCATGCCTCACATGGTAGCTCGGTACATCCCTCTTGCAAGTTCTTATTATCCTTTCCTTTCCATATCTTATCATGCATGCGGATACTTTGAGCATTCATCCTGAATGTCTAGTTTCATATAAACATAGATTTATCAAATTTAAACGGCTATAGGCAGAGCTATACACTCTGTCGTACGGACTATCGAGGGGAAAACCCTAACAGCTTCTTGAGTTCTTCTTGAATTCATGTCTTCCTGAAATCAATCCATCCAATCTTCAATTCAAACTCACATATACAACTTAAACCAGCCTTAATTCATCATCATCACTCAAGATAACATCAGAATCATACAAGAAAGAGGGAAGAAAGTGGAGTTCCAATCAGCCCAATTCAAAGAAAATAAGAAAAGAAGTTGGAATTCCTACCTTGGTGGTGTGAAATCTTGGTGGAACTTGATTTGGGAGTGAAGTTGATGGTTGAAGCTTGAGTTTGGAGATGAGAGGAAGTGGAAGAAGATGAAGGAAAGTGGGAAAATGAGGCTGGTTGTGGGGAGGCTGAAATTTAAAGGGAGAAGGAAGAGAAAAGTGAAAACTTTTGAAGCAAGTTTCATTTGATTGGTGGATGTATGTTGGTAGTTCAACTTGGTTTGTGGCTGCCTTCTATGGGTTGATGTAGCGCCACATATGGAGATGTTTTGGCTAAATCTTAGCCATCCATCCTAGGGTACTCATAGCATAATCTCTATTGGTCCGGTTCCGCCAGTTTAAAATACCAAAATCTTACCGATTTCTTTTAAATCGGTAAACCGGTTTTAGAAAAATCCTGTGAGGTTTCCTATGGTTCTAATCTAATTCCATCAAGTCTAATCATTCTAAATCACACTTAATTGGCTTCAAGTGAATGCTTTATCGAATTCTAATTAATCTCAAGTAGTTGATAAAATCGAATAGCTTGCTAAACAAAAACGATAGAATATTTTTGGACGTTATACTAAATAATGTCTCATAGTATTCTACATAACAATCTAAATTTTCTTTAGCTCCAATATTAAAATTCATCCTTACTTATCCTAATTTTTCTGATAAGTTGATTAGTAGTGCAAATCAATCGCACCATTTCTTTGAACTGTTATATTTTTGCTTTTTCATAAATCCTTTAGCATTTTCTATTTGGTTTTTAGAACCAATGGTATTTTCGTAATTTTGAGCAAGTCCAGGGGCACCCCACGTCATTTCACACCAGACTGCCTTCATGGCCCAATCGGTAGAGATTTAAACTTTTACGGTTTTACCACGTGATTCTGCTTCGTTTAAAACCCCATTCTGCTAATTCTACCGATGTGGGGATATAAATGTCATTTTATGAAAAGTTCTAGGGTTATTGTGGAAATATTCACTTGGGGTTAAAGTACAATTTCTAAAACTTTTGGGCAAGATTGCAGTTAACAAAAGTTGACAGGGGCACTTTTGTTATTTCCTAATTTTTTGCATATGGCAGTGCCATATTTTTAACGGTAGTGTTATGCTACCCTATATTTCTGAGTGTGAGGATTTTCGGGGTATACCACTGCCTAAGAAATCCCCACACTGCCTAAGAGAAATAATTCAAAATTTTTATTATACTCCACTTAACAAAATGGGGGATGTTACACTTAAAAGTTGCACCACTTTTAAGGAATCAAGAAGCAAACTTTTTAGAGCTTTAAACTTTTAGGATGTTCATAGTCTTATCAAATCATGAAAAATATGTAAAAATGAAACTTTTCTAATCATAAACTCATCATAGGAAAAGAACAACTTTGAGCAAAATACCACCAAGAACATTCAAGAATAAGAACATGAATATATTTTTCCAAAAATAGAAACATCAAGAACACTTGAAGAAGAATAAGAACATATTTTTCCAAAAGTAGAAACATCAAGAACACTTGAAGAACAACAAGAACACATTTTTCCAAAAATAGAAACTTTTGCTCATGAAGAGCATGAAGGATCTTCTCAAGTTTTCACTTAAAGATCTTGGTCATGAAAAGAACCAAGCTTCAACCTTTCTTGATCAAACAAAATAAAAAGATGAAGATCACTACCTTTCTTGAAGATGGCGCAAAAACAAGAGAAGAGGAAGAAGAAAATGATGGCTCCTCTTGATAATGATGGTGGTGGTTTTGCAAGAAGGAAGGAGAAGCTCTTGAGATCTTGTGAAAATGGAAGTTGTCGTGTTTAGATCTTGTCTCCAAAGACCCAAAGATGAGGTCCTTGAAGGGCTAAGTGAGAGGTTTTGGGTGGTGGTAGGGGAAAAAGGAAAAAGAAGATGAAGAAGAAGATGAGAGAGTTTTGAGAGAGGTTGGAGGATTTGGTTTTGAAGAGAGAGAATAAGATGAATGAAAATGAAAATATGAGTGTGTGTGTGTGTGTATGAGTGTGGCGTCCAACATAAAGGAAAGGAAGGAGATATTTTTGTGTTATTTTGTGTTAATTAAGGTTTAGGGGGACAAATTAGATGATGGGGAGATAAAACATGGTCAAATTCTTACGTAAAGCACGCTTGTCTTATGCTTTATACTTTAATGACATCACTTTTTACTTTATCGTCTAGTTGATTAAATTTGAATTTAATCATGTGATTAAGTGCTCTTGCAACTTAATTAAGATGATTAAGCAAGGATTAGTGATTAACACACAAGAACATCACTAACAAAAATTAATCTTGCAATTAAACTTAATTATCCTTAATTAAACTTGATTAAGTTAATTAAGGGTGATTAGTGCTTAATTAAGCTATAAAGGCTCTGACTTGCTTAATTAGAGATTATCTAATCTTGATTAAGCATTCCCTTGACTTTTCTCATCCAAGTTAACTTATGATCTCTTCATTAACCCCTTAAGCCTTAATCTCATAATTTCTCATTAAGTGCCTAATTACTCAAGGTTACTGAGGTAATTTAGCATGATGTGAAATTGAAGATGTTACAAGTATTGGATGAGATGCCCGTAGTCAGGAAATACCCAGATGTGTTTCCTGATGATATACTCTAGTTTTCCCTGGAAAGAAAAATCAAGTTTTCCATAGAGTTGGTACCGGGAACAAGGCCGATCTCTATAGCACCCTATAGGATGTCCCCAATGGAGTTGTCGGAGTTGAAGGGACAATTGGAAGAGTTGTTAGAAAAGAAGTTTGTAAGACCTAGTGCCTCACCTTGGGGAGCCCCGATTTTGTTTGTGAAACAAAGATGGGAGCATGAGGCTATGTGTGGATTATAGGCAATTGAACAAAGTGATTGTTAAGAACAAGTATCCTTTGCCTACGATAGATGACCTCATGGACCAACTGCGAGATGCAGCTGTGTTCTCTAAGATTGATCTGAGATCCGAATATCATCAGATAAGGGTGAAAAAGGAGTTTCTTGGGTTTAACCAGTTACTATCGTAGGTTTATAAAGGGATTTTCCCAGATATCTTTGCCCTTAACCAAGTTGACAAGGAAGGATACCCCATTTGTGTGGACTATGGATTGTGAGAAAAGTTTTCAAGAGTTAAAGGAAATGTTAACCTCAACCCCAGTATTAGTTTTGCTTGACCCAAGTAGACTATTTGAGGTTTATTGTGTGCCTCTGGGAGAGGTCTAGGTTATGTCTTGATGCAGAATAGGAACGTGGTGGCTTATGCCTCTAGGCAGCTGAAGCCTCATGAAGTAAACTACCCAACCCATGACTTGGAGTTAGCAATGTTTGCTCTGAAGATATGGAGGCATTATTTGTATGGAGTGTGGTTTGAGGTGTTTTCTAATTATAAGAGTTTGAAGTATCTCTTTGATCAAGAGGAGTTGAATATGAGGCAAAGGAGATGGATGAAGTTTTTGAAGGATTATGTAATGTCCGAAAAATTTTATCATTGACAACTGAGTTGTTCGGTTTTATCGAATAAGTGAAGTTAATCAGAATTTGATTAAACGTTTACTTAAAGCCAATTAAGTGTGATTTAAAAGGATTAGACTTAATGGAATTAGATTAGGAGCATAGAAAAGCCCACAGAAAGTTTTCAAACCAATTTACCGATTTAAGGGAAATCGGTAAGATTTCGGTATTTCAAACTGTCGGAACCGGACCCATAGAAATTATGCTATGAGTGCCCTAGGATCAATGGCTAAGATTTAGCCAAATAACCCCCTCAAGTAGTGCCTTGGGCAGCCCTTGATGATAGGAAGCCAAACTAAAATTGAGAGCATGATGGAGTCCACCAACCATCATGCAACTTGCCTCAAAAAAAAAAAAAATCTTTACTTTTTCTTTCCTTCTCTTATCCAAATTTCGACCATCCCCTCTCTAGTTGCTGGAGCTCTTCTCTTTCTCTCCTCTTTACTCTCATTTCCAATCCATTCTCATCCATTTTCAAGCCTCATCACAAGTTGCTTTCATCAAAGGCACGAAATCAACACAAATTGAATTAGACAAGGTAGGAAATCCTACTTCTTTTCTTGTTTTCTCTAATTTGGGGCTACATGGTGATCATGTATAACCTGAGATATTGATGTTATATAGAATGATGATGATGGTTTATGACTAATTTTGCATGTATGTTGTGATTAAAATTGGAATTGAGAGCAAATAACTTGAAGGAAGGACACAAATCTAGAAGCTGTTAGGGTTTTTCTCGGCGGTCCATATGGCGGAGTGTGCGGCTCCGCCTACCGCCATTTAAATTTGATGGAACTATTTTTATATGAGACTAGACATCTATGGCTTTCCATAAATATATCATATAAGGCCATTGGATTAGTATAGAATTAGTTATGAATTTTTGAAGTTTAACCTAGAAATCTAAATCCTTATCCAGGCAATATAAGTTGAGAAGGGTATATCTCACCCTATACAACTCCAAATTTAGTGAACCCAAGGTTGTTTGAAAGATAACATGTAAAGGAATATTCCATAAAAATTTCAGAACCAGATTCATATCCATTTGCTCCCAGTGCACCAAGGAAGTTGACTTAAGTCTAAACTGGGGTGAATCAGGGTAGTCTAGTAGGGTCAAGTTTCGGGATCCATAACTCAAAATATACTTATGAAAATGACATGAAACTTAATTCATTTGAAAGCTTATTTTATTAGCTTTAGTTTGATATAAATTTCTTATGAATTCACCTAGTTTTCTATTTTTAGTGAATTTTTACTTATAAGAACTCAATTTTAGCTAAGAACAGGGCAGTCTGAGGTAAATTATTTATATCTTGAGTTATACAAATCAAAATGAGGTGGGACCAAAAGGACTAGAAACTAGACATATGAGGCTATGATATATCCAAAAATTAGATTTAAATAAGTTGAATTGGATGAGAAGTGGGGCATACCAAACTCAGGTAGAATAGGGGAGAATAAACTGAAACCCTATTGATGCTTGAATTGAAAGTCTTGAATGATGCTATGAATGCATATATATATATATATATATATATATATATATATATATATATATATATATATATATATTTGCTAGTCCATATTGAATTTGCAAGTTGTACAATGGTATTGGTTGTCTGGCACTATTCATGGGGAAGCGGACTCGATCCGTTATGCTGTCGAAATTTCGGTAAGAAATCCATATGTTGTGTAATTTACAATAGCATGAATGCATGATATTTGAAGAATCAAGTTAGATGTGCATTCATTTCATGATAACATAAAGGATTCCATATCACTTGGGCCAGCCCCGGAATAAATTAAGGGGAATAGATTAGTGGAAAGGTCAGGGAAAGTAAGCCCAGCAATCCTGTATAGGAACGAGCTCGGTCCTGAAAAGCAGACTATTACCCAGGAGTAGATGGCCAATGACTCCCAGGGGACCAAGGATGGAAATAAGTTCTAATAGGCGGAAGCCTTCAAGGATAAGATGCATTTTCTAATTGCACATTCATATGTACAGTGTAATGTTTCTTAATTGATTGTTCTAGATCCCTGTTTATTATTCTTAATATGCTATTGCTCCACTATAATTACCGTTTGAGTGCATTAGTGTATCTGTTAACTAAAATTGAGTTTGTTTCAGTATATATTTTACAAACAAGTATTTAAGTTAAATATTATCATTGCACCGTACTATTTGAAAACTATTGCACGACCGAAACAATTAAGAATGATAGTGATGACAGATGTGTAGAAACTAGGAATTCCTACTGAGAAATATTTATTTCTCACCCTATTGTATGTTCTGCGTCATTCTCGGACCATGGAGAACGCAGCTACCGGAGTGCTGTTCATTGAGTTCCCCGAGCTACATATACCTTGACCCGCTCCTGGACTCTGTATATATATCTGGTAGATGTCAGTTCCGTCTCTATTTCTTTTTCCAGAGAGATTTCGCCCTCCCGCTTATGCACCCTCTTTTTGATCCCGCTGTCCCCTATATTACCATATCCCTACACATGGTCTATCCATTTCCACCACCACCAGCAGTGGCAGTAGCTCCAGTTCCTGTGGCCCCTCTTGCTTGACCATTGCAACAGATGCTATCAGCCTCGATGTCAGAGGAGGATCTGTCCGAGGCGGCGAGTTCTTTTTCCTCGTCTTCTGCTTCTAGCGTGGGCCACCCTCCCGCAGACGCCACCATGGAGAATGGGTTCCTTTCTTTAGATTCTGTTTAGATAGTGTGCATACTGTAGCAGTAGTAGATGTATAGAATGGCCCTCTTTCGCTTGTCTGGGTCATGGACAGATTGGTAGATGTTAGGAGATGTACATGAAATGTCCCATGGGGACCATTTGGGGTAATGTTCATAGCGACTGGCCATTTTGTTTTGTATTAGCGGCCTCATTTTGTTACCTTATATTGTTTAGACAAATTTTAAAATCAGATGTCTATGTATATATTTATGATGCATTTTGCAGTAGTTCTGTCTTTATTGTATTTTTATTTATGTTACATTATTTACAGTATACCGATTAACTAGTACCTATCCCGCCGTCAAGCAGAAAATTTTGTTACGCGAATAGGCATCCTTATGTGGGTAACTAATAATGATACAGAAAATAGAATTTAGCCAGTATTACATCTAATCACTTATCAGATAATTTATTATGACTTAAGCATAGTATTTTGTCTGGTAAGGTGTTACATTTTTGGTATCAGAGCGGTTCATCCTAATATAGGCCAGAGGATTGGACTGCCTATGCTTTGCATATGCTCTGAATTCCCTAGATCTTATTATGTTCTGAGTCTTGTCCATATGGATAGGATATATGTGAAGGAGTTTGCCTAACTGTATGCTATTATTTACTGGCACACCGAACTTAGTATTGAGCCTGAACAACTCAATCACTCTTGTTTTGTGTGTTTAGAACTTAATGGCTTCTAGAAGGCGAGGTAGACCACGAGCTTCCTTAGCCCAAGAGGAATCCATGAAGTTCCTGGACGCAATGCGAGAGATGGCGCACGCTATGCATGAGCAGGCAGCTACGGCGACTCAAATGATGGGCCAACTAGGAAGGCAATCAGAGGTAGATCATGGGCAAAATCATAATGGCTCTAGAATAGATATGGAATACCTCAAATTTGCTGAATTCTGGAAGGCTAACCCACCCAGCTTCAGGGAGCCTTTAAGTCAGATAAGGCAGATGAATGGGTTAAAGCTATTGAAAAGATTTTCCTCGTGTTAGATTGCATAGGCCGTCAGAAGGTGACTTTTGCCACCTATGTAACACCCTTCCAAGTACGGTACTATGCTTGAGTCCAAATATCTCCTCTGGGAGTTGTTACTATCACTTGATCGGACCTTGTCTGGCAGCAACCTTCGACCACCTTCAATTTTACTAGTCGACTCTGCCTTGAAGGGCTTTATTCGGAACTTCCGAGCTATCTAGAGATAACACGGAAATAAATATGGGAGTGAGAATTATAAATTCTCAATAGGGTTCTGTTATTGTCATACAAAATGTCATCATTGTCATCTCCAGTTGCTTCGGTTTATTATGAAAAAGGTGAACATACTATATAAGCTGCTTAATTTCACAGTTCGAAAACATACTTTTTGAAGCAAAGTTCATTTTATTCATACACTTTTAGATTAGGCAAGCCAATGCAAGATCAATTCATGAATTATGCTATGAACAATAACTGGAACATGTTAACTTATAATAACACCGATATACTGAAAACTTAAAATCTGCATATGCCTTTACTTGTACTTGAATTTATGCATATACACATAATTTCCTTTTCTTTCTTTGTCTTCCTTTACTTGTTATATATATTCCAGCATACAATCGCCATGTCATACTCCATCGGGGTGTGATCACCATGTCACACTCCTTAGGGATAAGTCCATCCTGCCACGTCCCAGAGTATGATCACCATGTCATACTCCATCAGGATGTGATCGCCATGTCACATTCCTTAGGGTGTGGAATCATCATGCCACATTTCAGAGTATGATCGTCATGTCATACCCCATCAGAGCGTGATCGCCATGTCATGATCCTTAGGAATATGGGACCTTCATCATATCCTTTTCGGTACCTACACTAGCTGGGTCATGCCATGCCTCATGTAAGCCCTATTCCATATACTTACACTAGTTGGGTCGATGCCATGCCTCATGTGAGTAGGATGCTTGCATATGCTTCATCATTTACTTTCATATATCCTTGTGTATAGAATTTCATATTCATACCATGAATATTCATAACAGAAACTATTATAATCTCATTAATATACTTTACGTCATACTTAGTCATTCTTATATATATGAGTCTTATGAGCATAATACATAAATGTTTATCACATTCATATAATTCACATATTTCTGCCGAAATTTCGGCAGCATAACGGATCGAGTCCACTTCCCTGTGAATAGTGCCAGCATACCAGAACATCAATTTATCACAAGAACACAACATCACATTCATATTCCAACATTGAACTCATATCAACATCAAATTCATTAAGGCAGAGTTCCTGCTCCTGCATAGTCAACCAACCCGGTTTTTATAATTCAAGCCGTAATTTCTAATTGACTCATTTGGACCTCAAATTTGGGTATGTTAAAGTGTTATCTGTCTATTTTCTAACCTCTTTGGTCTCATCTAATTTTGATATCTATAGCTTAAGATATTTAGATTTTATCTCGGCCTGCCCATTGGCTAGCCAGAATCATGCAACTAAAAGTAAAAATACATTAAAAATCGAAAACTGACTCAAATTACACGAAATTAGACTCATATTAAAGCTAACAGGGTAAATTTTCATTTGTAAAAAGTTCCATTCCATTTGGCTTAGTAGGGCTCGAGTTACAAGCCCCGAATTCTTGTCCTCCTAAACTGCCCTGTTTTGGCGTGGTTTGGACATAAGGCAACTTTCTTGAATCACTGGGAGCGACTGGAACCTTATCTAATTCTAAAATTTTTATGGGACATTTGTCTATGTGTAAGCTTTCTAAAAATGCTAGTTTCACTCATTTTCAAGTAGTATAGGGTGAGTTCTACCTTAAACACCCCAGTCTGCCCAGAATCAGAGCCAGAATCCTAGGTCGAAATTCAAAAATTCATAACTCCCTCAATACTAATCCAAAAGTCTTATATGATATATGTATGGAAAGCCCTGGATGTCTACTTTCATATAAAATCCAGTTTAATCAGCTGTAGGCTGAGCCGTATACTCCGCCGTACGGACTGCCGAGGGGTTTTGGTTCTCCAGCCCCTTAGCTCTTCCTATTTCTATTCTTTCTTGCCTCAAATTCGACTTCAACCAAACAAACAGCCCAAAAACAATCACATATCATCATAATCATTCATTTAACACATCAAAGATCATGAAAATAATCCAAGCTCAGCCAGCCAAGGCCACAGAATTGATGCAAGAATCAGAGCTCCTACCTTTGTTACGTTGTGATTTGGCTTGATCGTAGAACTTGGATGACCAAAACTTGATTTGGCTTGATGGTTGGCTAGAGTTATGTGAGTAAAGAAGAGAAGAAGAGGGCTGAAAGGAGACGAGGAGAAGGCATAATTTGAATGAGTGAAAAAGGGAGAGAAAAATCTGATTGAAGTAGTATATGTAGGTGGACTTCTTGGCTTGTGAGTGGTGGCTTCTTGTATGGCTGAAATTCAGCCAAGTCTCTTCCCTTTTGTGTGGCTTTGTTTGCGCCATTTTGGGGGATTAAGTGGCTGAGTTCTCAGCCACTTAAAGTAGGGTTAATGGGTTGAAATTCTATTGGTTCGGTTCCGACAATTTAAAATACCGTAATCTTACCGATTTCCTTCAAATCGGTAAAACGGTTTTGAAGAAATTTGTGAAGTTTTATATGCTTCTATTCTAATTATTTCAAAGTTTAATATCTCTAATCTAACATTTAATTAACTCTTAATCAACCTTTAATTAGGTTCTAATTAATCTTAAGGATTCAATAAAATCGAATAAATCGATTAACAGTGTAAATTAAACGTTTTACAAGTTGTAGGCCTTTCTGGTTTTCGTTGTTAATAGCTAATGGCATTTTCGTAATTATGGATAAGTCTAGGGACACCCCATGTCATTTCACATATGGATACCTCCGTGGCTCAATCGGCCGAGGTTTAGGTTTCTACGTTTTCGCTATGTGATTCTGCTTCGTTTAAAACCTTATTTTACTAATCCGGTTGATATCGAGACCTAAATGTCATTTTCTAAAATGTTCAGGGGTAAGGCTATAAATAATATATAAGGACCTAAAGGTCATTTTCTTAAAAGTTTGGGGGCAAAGTTGTAAATAATGAAAGTTTGCCCAAGGACATTTTCATTATTTCCTATAACGTTATATGGGGATGTTACAAGCTATATGTTAGAAGCCGATGCAGAATTCTGGTGGAATGGTGCACGGCGATTATTAGAGGGATCTCGGACAGAAATTACTTAGGACATATTCAAAGATGTATTCTACCAGAAGTATTTCCCTGCATCTGTCTGCAATGCCAAGGAGTTAGAGTTCATGCACCTCCGTCAAGGAAATAGTAGCGTGTCAGAGTACATTGCTAAATTTGAGGACTTGTGCAAATTTTCCACCATTTATCAACGAAACCTCGATGAAGCATGGAAATGTATGAAATTTGAAGGTGGACTAAGAGAGGACATCCTTGCTACCATAGGACCAATAGAGATCAGAGACTTCCCTACCTTAATGAACAAGTGCCGCTTAGTGGAGGACTGTAATAAGAAGTTAGTTGCTGCTAGGTCATCCGGCAATAACTTTAAGAAGGGGTTAGCTCCACAAGGCCCAAGGTTCAAGCCTAACTTACAACAGTAGAGAAAATTTCAGCGGATGAGCAACAAAGGCAAGCAACCTCAAAGGCCTTTTGGGAACCAGACTTGCAGCCAATGCGGTAGGAATCATGGCGACCGCCCTCGCTATGTGTCAAAATGTTCGCTTTGGATATGGCGCACTGTGCCACGATCTATGAATGCCTTGCCAGAAACCCTCAACCGACTCCTAAGCCGCAGCGCCAAGGGAGAGTTTTCACTATGGATGGACAAGAGGTCAACCAGTCGGAAGACTTGATCTAAGATACGTGTGAAGTGAATGGTAAGACCTTAACCATTTTATACGATTCAGGTGCATCTCACACTTTCATCTCTCATGATTGCATGACAGCCCTGCGGCTACCTATTTCTGAATTACCCTATAATTTGCTAGTTTCTACTCTTACAAATGAGCCCGTTAGGACCAACTATATTTGTATGAATGTCCACTGTCATATAAGAGGTCGAATCTTTCCGGCTAATTTAATTTGTCTTTCCTTGTTCGGACTTGACATTATTTTGGGTATGGACTGGCTCTGTGCCAACCAAGCCCTGTTAAATTGCTCCGATAAATCCATTATACTTCCCCCTGTTTCATCTTCCAAATCAGTAATCCCTATAAGTCTTTATTTAAGTTCCTTAACGATGCACCACCGTGGGGATGGAAGTCAAGGGTATATTTTCTTATCAACTAGTATAGCAGAGGTTGATCAGGAGTTAAACAATATTTCAGTTGTTAGGGAATATCCTGATGTGCTCCCCGAAGATATCGCTAAGTTCCCTCCCGAGAGAGAGATTGAGTTTACCATCGAATTAGTGCCAGGAGTTGGATCAATATCTTTAGCACCATACCGCATATCACCCTTGGAACTGGCCGAAATTAATAGGCAGATTGAAGAACTCCTGGAAAAGAAATTCATTAGGCCAAGTGCATCACCATGGAGAGCCCCAGTCTTGTTAGTTAAGAAGAAAGATGGAGGCATGCGACTATGTGTAGATTACAGGCAGTTGAATAAGGTGACAATCAAGAACAAGTATCCATTACCAAGGATTGATGATCTTATGGATCAACTACAAGGGGCTACTATATTTTTCAAGATTGATCTACGGTCTGGATATCACCAGATTCGGGTTTGAGAAGAAGATATTCCGAAGACAGCGTTTTAGACTCGTTATGGACATTATGAATATACTGTGATGTCCATTGGATTGACGAATGCACCAGCAATATTCATGGATTACATGAATCGAATATTCAGGCCATATCTTGATAAATTCGTGGTGGTGTTCATTGATGACATACTTGTCTACTCGAAGACGGAATAGGAGCACACGGAACATTTGCGAATAGTTTTGCAGATTCTAAGAGAGAAAAAACTTTATGCTAAGCTATCCAAATATGAATTTTGGATGAAAGAAGTAAAATTTCTTGGCCATGTGTATCCCATGGGGGAATTTCAGTGGATCCCAGTAAGGTAAAAGCAAAGATTAAACCTGAACGACCAGCAACGACATTACTAAGTCAGGAGCTTCTTAGGGTTGGCAGGATACTATATGAGATTTGTTAAAAACTTTTCTCAAATAGCTCTATCCTTAACAAAATTAACTAGAAAGAACGCCCCATTTGAATGGGCAGCCGAGTGCGAGCAGAGTTTCCAAGAATTAAAGGAAAAGTTGACAACAGTCCCAATACTTATTTTGCCGGATCCTCATGGACCGTTCGAAGTGTATTGTGATGCTTCTAAGAAAGGATTGGGGTGTGTGTTAATGCAGAACAGAAACGTCGTAGCATATGCTTCCAAGCAATTGAAAACTCATGAAAAAACTATCCAACACATGACCTCGAGCTGGCAGCAATAGTGTTTGCCTTGAAGATGTGGAGATCTATGGAGTGAAGTTTGAAGTATTTTCTGAGCACAAAAGCTTGAAATACCTTTTTGATCAGAAGAAATTGAACATGAGGCAGCGAAGGTGGATGGAGTTTCTTAAAGATTACGAGTTCGACCTTAAGTACCATCCAGGCAAGGCAAACATGGTAGCAGACGCCCTAAGTAGAAAATCCTTGGCAGTGCCACGGATGATGATCAAAGAAGTGGAACTTATAGAAAGTTTCCAAACCCTCAACTTGGGAATCTCTGTAACCCCCGGTGCCATTCAATTACACCAACTTAAGATAACTAGTACTTTTAAAGACCAAATCCAGCAAGCACAACAAAGAAATGATGACTTCCAGTATACAGTGTGACTGGTACAATCTGGCAAGTTAACAGGATTTTCTCAGGATGCAGGAGGAATATGGCGATATCATAGGAGGATATGTGTACCTAAGGAGGACAACCTCAGGAAGAAGATCTTGGAGGAAGCCCATAAAAGTGAGTTTACTATACATCCTAGCATTAACAAAATGTATCAAGATCTCAAGAAGATGTTTTGGTGGCCAGGCCTTAAAACAGATATGGCCAATTTTATGAATAAATGTCTAACTTGCCAGAAGGTGAAAATAGAGCATCAGAAGCCGGCAGGGACATTACAACCCTTGGAGATTTCGGAATGGAAATGGGAGAGCATTTCTATGGATTTTGTGATGGGCTTACCAAGAACCCCCTCAAGATATGATGCTATATGGGTCATAGTGGATAGACTAACCAAATCTGCTCACTTCTTATCCATTCAAGCGAATTCTCCTCTAGAGAAGTTGGCTCAAATATTCAAGAAGTGGTACGGTTACATGGTATTCCTTCAACAATCATTTTAGATCGAGATCCAAGGTTCACCTCACGATTTTGGGGAGCGCTCCAGAAGGCATTCGGTACTAGGCTATGTCTAAGTACTGCATATCATCTGCAATCGGATGGTCAAACAAAACGAACAATTCAAACTTTGGAAGATATGTTGCGGGCATACATTCTAGAGCAACGGGGGAATTGGGATCGATACTTACTGTTAGCCGAGTTTGCATACAACAATAGTTACCATGCTAGCATCGGCATGGCTCCATATGAGGCTTTATATGGTCGAAAGTGTCAATCTCCCCTATGTTGGTATGAACTAGGAGAATAGAGTCTATTGGGTCCCGAACTAGTTAGACAAATTATAGAGCAAATCAAAAGAATACTAGCAAAATACTTGCAGCTCAGAGCCGTCAAAAAAGCTACGTGGATGTCAAGAAGAAACCCTTGGAGTTTCAAGAAGGAGACCACATGTTTCTAAAAATCACACCCACAACTAGGGTAGGTAGAGCCATTAAAGTCAAAAAGCTAAGCCCTTGCTTTATAGGCCCCTTTCAAATTTTAAAGCGAATTGGGCCAGTTGTGTAACAACCTCTATCATATAAGCCATGCTCGAGTCATGGAGTTATGTAAAAAGGTTATCACTGTGCTAAAAAATCTTTAAAAATTGGAAAATATAATACATGACCCTTTAACTAATCACTTTGTTACTAACTAATAATCTTTGATACATAAAGAATAAAATAATTACACTTTTAAAGAAATTATACTTGACATAGTAAACAGCGTTTACATCCGACTAGTCGTTAGCTAACTTCAATAGTTTCTTGGTCTGGTTTACGCCCGATCCTTGCTCAATGAAAGGCCCAATACTCCACTTCGCACTTGATTTCTAACTTGGGTGCTGGAATGTTTACGAAAAAGAAAAACATACAAGCAGGCAGTGAGAACCTAAGGTTATCGGTAACTAAACTCAAACCAATCTCACAGCATCATCTTAAACATTCTAGCCGCTTCAATTTATTATGAAAATATGAGCACATATAAACAAATAGTGGTTCAATTTTAAGTTGAAAACACCTTACTCGAAGCGGGATATATTTTAACAGTCACTTGCCATTTCATGCAATAGACATAGAAATACGAATAGTATAATATGCTTCAACAAGAATCATAAAAGCATTATGACTTTATGGGATAATTGAAGATGCACATAAAGATGCTTGTACTTATCTGTATGTAAGTGCACTTGACTTAATTCATATCTTTCTTTAACTTGCAACTTGATCTTACTCTTTTCTGTACTTGGTCCTCCGGAGGTGAATGGCCTCTCTCACCCCTGGGTAATAGCTTGCTATTCAGGTCCAAGCTCCTACTTATACATGAGTGACGGGTTTACTTTCCTAGACCCTCAAACTGATTATTTCCCTTAAATCTGGTCAAGGGTTGGCCCAAGTCTTAGATAGTACCGCTTGGCCCACGCTAGCTGGGTCTATGCCATGCTCCACGTGGTAACTTGGTACGTCCTGCTTGCAAGTTCTTATTATCTTTTCCTTTCCATATCTTATCATGCATGCGGATACTTTGTGCATTCATGGATATGTCTCATACCTTATTTCTCATATCATATTCTAATTATGTTTGCATGCATGATGTACATGAACATGACATGTAAATGTACATATATTCAAAGCATAATCACCCATAGCATAAGTTCTCATAAATTCCTGCCGAAAATTCGGCAGCATAACGGATTGAGTTCGCTTCCCCATGAATAGTGCCAGACAACCAGTACAATCTTTCAAACTTGCAATTCAATATGGATCAGCAATTATATAGATATTCATAGCATCATTCATCAAGTTCAATTCAAGTATCCATTGGGTTTTCGGTTTATTCCCTCCTATTTTGCCCGATTTTGGTATAATCCACCCTTTGCCCAATTCAACTCATCTAAGTCGAAATTTTGGATATGTCATAGCCTTATGTGTCTAGTTTCCAACCCTTTTAGTCCCATCTCATTTTGATTTGTATAACTCAAGTTATAAGTATTTTTCCTCAAGTTGCCCAGTTCTTGGCCAGAATTGTGCTCTCATAAGTGAAAATTCACTAAAAATAGAAATCTAGGTGAAATCATATGAAATTTATCAAATGAAAGCTAGCAGAACAAGCTTTTAAATGAATTAAGGTTCATGTCATTTGCATGAGTATATTTTGAGTTATGAGTCCTGAAACTTGACCATATTGGACTACTTAGTTTCAGCTTGGTTTAAACTTAAGTCAATTTCATTGGTGTGCTGGGAATAGATGGTAATGAATCCGGTTCTAAAATTTTTATGAGATGTTCCCTTACATGTTAGCTTTCAAAAAACCTTAGATTTACTCAATTTGAAATTGTGTAATGTGAGTTATACCCTTCTCAACTCATACTACCCGGATAAGAATCCAGATTTCTAGGTTAAACTTCAAAAATTCATAACTAATTCTATACTAATCCAATGGCCCTATATTTTATATGTATGGAAATCTTTGAATGTGTAGTTTCATATAAAAATAGATTTATCAACTTCAAATGGCTGTAGGCAGAGCCGTACACTCCGCCGTACAGACTGTCGAGGGGAAAACCCTAATAGCTTCTTGAATTCTTCTTGAATTCATATTGTCCTTAAATCAATCCATCCAATCTTCAATTCAAACTCACATATACAAGTTAACCCAGCCTTAATTCATCATCATCACTCAAGATAACATCAAAATCATTTAAGAAAGAGGGAAGAAAGTGGAGTTCCAATCTGCCCAATTCAAAGAAAACAAGAAAAGAAGTTGGAATTCCCACTTTGGTGGTGTGAAATCTTGGTGGAACTTGATCTTGGAGTGAAGTTGATGGTTGGAGCTTGAGTTTGGGGATGAGAGGAAGTGGAAGAAGATGAAGGAAAGCAGGAAAATGAGGCTGGTTGTGGGGAGGCCGAAATTTAAAGGGAAAAGGAAGAGAAAAATGAAAACTTTTGAAGCAAGTTTCATTTGATTGGTGGATGTGTGTTGGTAGTTCAACTTGGTTTGTGGCTGCCTTCTATGGGCTGATGTAGCACCACTTATGGAGGTGTTTTGGCTAAATCTTAGCCATCCATCCTAGGGTACTCATTGCATAATTTCTATTTGTAACACCTTAATAAACCCATACTACGCTTAAGTTGTATTACGACGTTTTATTAGTTGTTACTTATGCTCGTGGAAAATTAAACTTCACTTGAAATTAAATTACGTGGAAAATACGGTAAGATTTTTTTTTCTCTTTGAAATACATCGTCGCTTTGCAGCGTTTTGAAAAGTAACCTTGAGCGAGAAGTCAGATAAAGAAAGAGCATGTCGCATAAGATACATAACCCAATCTCATAAAACAAGAGAAAGATAAATAAATAGTAATTCACAAATACATTGCATTACATAACCAATCATTACATCCATGTAGGTTTATAATATTTATATACATACATATATATATAACAGCGTTCCATCGAAGGAAGCTCATGGTCGTGCCATGACCCAAGTACTAGGTACTAACTATAGACTTCAATGACAAAGCTCCTCTCAAAAAGAATATGCGAAGATGTAGAGTGACGGTTGCTCTGAGTCCCAAAATAGCTTTGTCTGGCATCCCACGTCGTACGTCCGCTCGTAGTGCGGTGGCTCCAGGCTCTACTCCATTGGATGTGCCAACAAAATCTGGTGACGATGCAGAAAAGTAACTAGAGTGAGAAATAAGATTTCTCATTAGGACTCGAACCCGACACGGAGGTGTCATCATCCTAGCCACTTCGGTTTTATAATGAAAACAGTGAGCATGCATAAGGTCCAATTCTTAGATTTTCGAAGACATAGCTATCCGAAGTGGATTCAATTTTAAGTACATATTCTTGTTATGATAACAACATCATGGTATACATAAAAACTTATATGACAATTCATAATATGCATGAACATATTGAGAGTTTCATTCTTTACTTGGGTCGGACCGAAGTCCCTTTCTTTTCTTAACTTGACTTCCTCTTAAATCCTTTTCTTTCGTTAACTTGACTAATCTTAAGTCCTTTTCTTTTCACCCACTAAACATAAGTGGTAATGAGCTCATACCGTGGCCGTCGCCACCATAAAATTTCAGTACTTACACTAGCTGGGTCATGCCATGCCTCAGGTAAGCCCTATCTCCTATACTCACACTAGTTGGGTCATGCCATGCCTCATGTGAGACATGGGTGGGGGGAAACTTAAATAAGGTCACCTTCCCTTTTGAAGGATCATACCCTTAGTGCATTATCTTCTTATTAAAGCTTATGATGCAAAGTTAGTCTGACTCTTTTTCCACATTTAGGCGTTACGTATCGCCATCCCCAAATATGGTTTCTTTATCAATCACCTCTGGGCGTTACGTATCGCCGTCCTCAGGGTGTTCATATCTATTAATCCTTTCATGTATGTCAGTACGCATCATATTATCAACATATTATGTTCGTATCAACATCATTCACTATCATATCGTCATCATATTATTATCATTCTTATCATCATCGCACCACTATCATAATCATCATCATATCATATCATATCATATCATCATCATCATCATCAACATCATATCATATCATCATCATCATGTCATTTGTCATCATATTAACACATAGAGGCATACATATCACACAAAGTCTTATGAGCTTAGCTTAGTAAACTTGGGTACAAGCTTTTAGTTGATTTGCTTCTTGCATAAATGCTTTTATTAGGCCTAGGGCCAATCTTGTCTATTATCCTCTTTGAAACTTCTTAAGTTGAATTATGAAGGTTTTCTAATACTTAGTGTAAGGGTATTAATGTCTTAAAGCTTATTCTTCATTAACCTTTAACTTTTACCCTAACCAGTTTTACTTTTACAGTGGGGTAGTAACTTCAAAAATTCACCATAATTTCATCTTTTACTCTTTTATTTCGAATTTTGGCATACTTATACTTCTCTGAGTCTATTTTTAAACAAAATAAACCCCACTCAAAAATTCATTTTGTAGCTTGAGTTATGCATATTTTATTCTGACTGTTCAGAATTGAAAGTTCATCTCGGGTCAGTGACTTTTAAACATTGCTGTGAACTCCTCACAAGGAATCTGCAAAAACTGTTTTGTGGAGATGTTCCACTATGTCTCAGCTTTCTAACAAACTTAGTTCCACTCAAAAATGTTCTGTATAGCTTGAGTTATGCATGTTTTATTACCTACTGCCCGGACAGAAACCCATCCAGAAACAGCAAACTTTGAAAATTCATATCTCTCTCATTTTAAGGCCAAATCTCACATATTTTATATGTATAAAAAGCTCTTTGAGTCTAATTTCACAGAAAATTATTTTTATTACATTATGAGTTTTGTAGAATGAGTTATAAAGTACGAATTACAGGCTGCCAGAATTTTCCAGCTTCCATGGTTTTGGTTTCAATGAGTTTTCTTGTAAAAACATTAAGTCTTTTCCTCCAGTGACCACTTTTCTCTTCCAAACCACTTTTATGCTTTGAGATCTTGGTATTGAATCGATGTTTTAACTTCTAAAAATTTGGTTCAATAGCAATAGACATACCAACCGAAAATCTCATGCCAAAGAGAAAGATACAACACATAAAAACTCATCATATCAACAAGCATAGCCATAAGGCCTAGGGAACAAGTCCTAGAACCACCTAGCTATGGAGAGCTTAGGAGTTAAAGGGCTTGAAGAACACATAAAAGAAGAAGGTTATAGTCACTACCAAATGAGTTTCTTGAGGAGTTGAAAGAGTTGATGGGTTGGAGATGACCTCCTCCTTCTTGAGCTTGATGATGGGGCCAAGTAAGTGTTTGTTTTTGTTTCTTCAAGAACCATAGAGGGTAGTCCTTGAAGCGCTTGTGAGAATGGTGATAGGAAAGAGAGTTGGATAAGGTGAGGAAGAGAGAAGAGGAACAAGAAAGGTTGGAAGAATAAAAGAGCTAGAATGAAGTTTAGAGAGAGGTGGGAGCTTGGGCTTGTAGTGAGAGGATGAAAATCACAAATAAGGGAGTGGGGGAGGGGCTAGTGGCACAAAATGGGTGAGGGGAGGGCTGATTGGTTTTGCTTCTTCAACAAGCAAAGGGAAGTAGGTGAGTTTAACTTCTTTTTCAAGCAAGAAAACTAGGGACCTTGGGGTAAAAGGGTGAGTTGTATTTTCTTTGAGTCTTGGCACTTGGGTAAGGACCATTTTGTGTTTCTCAAGTGGTTAAGAGTATGACCACTCTTGGGATTGGCTTGGGTGGATATGATCATTCCAAGTGTTATCATCTTGAGGGAGGGGAGTACAACTCTTGTCATGACTTAAAGAATACTACTAACATAGACTCTTGATCTAGGGGTGTATGATAAGAAGGCAAATGGATGGTTGGATATGACTCTTGCCTTGACCAAATTTTCAAACAATAATTAAAGGGAAGTTTCTAAATTTTTATAATTGTTTCAATTCTCTAAATGTTAATTAATTCCGTTGATTCAATTGCACCTTAACACCTTTTTATTGAAAATGATTTTTCCTCATTAATTATGTAAAGAAGATGTGAGGGTTAATTTTCATATGATTAGGATATGATGCTTGACATGCACTTAGTTAATAAGGTTAGGTCACCTTGATTGTATATTCTAAATCATGGATTAATAAGGATTGGGCAATTAGGTTCTTAATTGTAACCTTTAGTGCATTATGTTTCAATTGTTGAATTTTCTAATTATTCGTTGACTTGCACTTATCTTATTGACTTGTGTAACACCCTAATAAACCCATACTACGCTTAAGTCGTATTACGACATTTTATTAGTTGTTACTTATGCTCGTGGAAAATTAAACTTCACTTGAAATTAAAGTACATGGAAAATACAGTAGGATTTTTTTTTGGAAATGCATCATCGCTTTGGAAAGTAAAGCCTTGAGCGAGAAGGTAGGTAGAGAAAGAGCGTGTCACATAAAATAAATACCCAAATATCATAAAACAAGAGAAAGGTAAATAAATAGAAATTCACAAATACCTTGCATTAATTAACTAATCATTACATCCATATGAGTTCATAATATATATATATATATATATATATATATATATATATATATATTACATCGAAGAAAGCTCATGGTCGTGCCATGATCCAAATACAAGATACTAAGTACAAACTCCAAGGACAAGGCTCATCTCAAAAAGGAATATACGAAGATGCAAAGTGACGATCGCTATTCGTCTGTCCGCTCACAGTGTAAGGGATCCATGCTCTACTCCATCGGATGTGCCATCGGATTCTGGTGACGATGCGGAAAAGTAACTAGAGTGAGAAATAAGATTTCTCAGTAGGACTCGAATCCGACACGGAGGTGTCATCGTCATCGTCCCAGCCACTTTGGTTTTATAATGAAAACAGTGAGCATGCATAGGGTTCAGTTCTTAGGTTTTCGAAAACATGAATATCTGAAGTGGATTCAATTTTAACATACTCTCTAATCATTTATATCATAACATACATGGGCATAAGTATAATCACATGAAATATGCATGACTGTACTATAAGCTTCTCTTAACTTTTTCTCTTTAAGGGTTTGGATCGAAGTCCCTTTTCTTTTCTTAACTTGACTTATCTTAAGTCCTTTTCTTTCCACCCACTGAACATAAGTGATAATGAGCTCATACTGTGGCCGTCGCCACCATAAAATTTTGGTACTTACACTAGCTGGGTCATGCCATGCCTCATGTAAGCCCTATCCCCTATACTCACACTAGCTGGGTCATGCCATGCCTCATGTGAGTCGTGGGTGAGGGGAAACTTAAATTAGTTCACCTTTCCTTTTGAAGGATCATACCCTTAGTTCATTATCTTCTTATTAAAGCTTATGATGCAAAGTTAGTCTGATTCTTTTTCCACATTTGGGCGTTACGTATCGCCGTCCCCAGGGTGTTCATATTTATTAATCCTTTCATGTATATCGTTAAGCATCATATCATCAACAGATCATATTCATATCATTATCATTCATCATCACATTGCCATCATATCATTGTCATTCTTATCATCATAAAATTATCATAATCATCATCATCATAATTATCATCATATCATATCGTCATCATCATAATCATCATCATATCATATCATATCATCATCATTATCATATCATCATCATATCATCGTCATCATAATGACACATAAAGGCATACATATCACACAAAGTCTTATAAGCTAAGCTTAGTAAATATGGTGCAAACTTTTAATTGAGGTTGCCTCTTGAATAAATTCTTTTATTAGGCATAGGGCCATTTTCATCCATTATCCTTTTTGAAACTTTTAAGTTGAATTATGAAGGTTTTCGAATACTTAATATAAGGGTATTAATGTCTTAAACTTATTCTTCATTAACCTTTAACTTTTACCCTAACCAGTTTTTCTTTTACAGTGGGGCAGTAACTTCAAAAATTCACCATAATTTCATCTTTTATTTTTTTATTTCGAATTTTGAAATGCTTACACTTCTCTGAGTCTATTTTCAAACAAAAGAAACCCCACTCAAAAATTCATTTTGTAGCTTGAGTTATGCATATTTTATTCTGACTGTTCAGATTTGAAAGTTCATCTCGGGTCTGTGACTTTTAACATTTACTGTGAACACTTCACAAAGAATCTGACAAAACTGTTTTATGGGGATGTTCCTCTATGTCTTGGATTTCTAACAAAATTGGTCCCACTCAAAAATGTTATGTATAGCTTGAGTTATGCACATTTTATTACCTACTGCCCGGACAGAAACCCATCCAGGAACAGCAGACTTTAAAAATTCATATCTCTCTCATTTTAAGGCCAAATCTCGCATATTTTATATGTATGAAAAGCTCTTTGAGTCTACTTTCATTAAAATTATTTTCGTTCCGTTTGGAGTTATATTGAAAGAGTTATTGGTCGCGCCATACAGACTGCCAGAATTTTCCAGTTTCCACGGTTTTGTTTTTAATGAGTTTTCTTGTAAAAATATCAAGTCTTTTCTTCAAGTGACCATTTTACATTTCCAAACCATCTTTAAACTTTGAGATCTTGGTAAAAATCAATATTTTGAGTTCTAAAAAGTTGGGTTCAACATAAAACAAAATGCACAGCCAAAGTCATTTCCAAGAAAAGAGCAACAATCACAAACAACTTATAACAAGAGCATAGTCATGAGGCCTTTAAAGCAAGTCCTAAAACCACCTAGCTATGGAGAGCTTAGGAGTTTTAGAGCTTGAAAAACATGGAGGAGAAAGGGGTTAGAGTCACTACCAAAGAGAGCTTCTCTTGAAAGCTTGAAGGATGAAAATGGTTGGAGATGGCCTCCTCCTCCTTGAGCTTGATGATGGGGCTAAGTAAGTATTTGTTTTGCTTCCTCAAGAATCAAAGAGGGTGGTCCTTGAAGGGCTTGTGATGGTGGTAAAAGGAATAAGAGTTGGATGGGGTGTGAAAGTGGGAAGAAGAACAAGAGGAATTAGAAGAGTAGAAGAGTTAGAATGAGGCTTAGAGAGAAGTGAGAGCTTAGGCTTGTAGTGAGAGGATGAAAGTCACAAAAGAGAGAGTGGGAGGGCTAGTTTGGTGCGCAAAAATGGATGAGGGGGCTGATGGCTTTTGCCTCTCCAACAAGCAAGAGTGAGTAGGTGAGGTTTACTTCTTTTTCAAGCAAAAGGGCTAGGGAGCTTGGGGTAAAAGGGTGAGTTGTTTTTCTCTTGAGTTTTGGCACTTGGGTAAAGACCTTGTTGTGTTTCTTTTCAAGTGGTTAAAAGCATGATCTATCTTAGGATTGGCATTGGATGATTGTGATCACTCCAAGTGTCACAATCTTGATGGAGGAGAGTACAACTCTTGTCATGACTTAAGGGTTCTACTAACATGGGCTCTTGATCTAGTGGTGTATGATGAGAAGGCAATTGAATGGTTGGATTTTGCTCTTGTCCTTGGCCAAGATTTGGTGCATCAATTAGGAGAAATTTTTAAATCTTCAAAGCTATTAGAATCACCTAAGTTGTTAATTCAATTTAATTAGTTAAATTGCTCTTTGATCGATTTCGGTTAATCACACTTTTAAGACTTTTTCCTCCAAAAGAATTGACCTTATGAATTATGTAATTAGGGTGTAAGGATTAATCTATCTCAATCGATTAAGGTAAAACAATTGTCTTGTACTTAATTAATAGGGTTGGATTAACTTAATTATATTTCTAAATTACGAATTAATGAGGTTCGAATAATTATGTTTTAATTAAAACATTTAGTGCGTTATGATTCAATTATTGACTCGACCCAATTTACTAAGCTCTTGCTCATCGAGATTAGCCGATTAGTTTTCAATTAATCGTTAACCTCTCTAATTAGCCAGGATCATGGAGCTAATTAGCTTAGACAAAAATTGGGGATGTTACAACTTGCCTCAATTTACTAAGCTCTTGCTCATCGAGATTAGCCGATTAGTTTTCAATTAATCGTTAACGTCTCTAATTAGCCAGGATCACGGAGCTAATTAGCTTAGACAAAAATTGGGGATGTTACAATCTCCATTCCTAAAAAGAATTTTGACCACAAAATTCGTTACCTGTAAACAGGTCGGGGGCAGTCATGCCCTAGATGCAGTACTTTGCAAAATGCTCAGGCCGTCCACATTTGAAGCAGACATTTTGTCCAGCATAGCAAATCCCTTTGTGTTGTCTCTTACACTTTGGGCAGGTGGGATTCATCGCAGGCTTCATCAGCTGGTCGGCGAGTCTTGGAGGGTTGGCGAAGGGCTCTTGTGGCTAGTTGCCCTTGGATCCTTCACCGTAGTAGGGCTTCTTTTGCAAGGGCTCCTTCAGGTGTTGCTCTTAAGATGGCTGTCTCCTCTTATGGGTCTCTGATCTCTGAATTGCCAGCTTCCAATTACATTCTTCTACTACACGGCTCTTATTAACAAGCCGCATAGTTCCTTATCTCCAATGGGGCCACTGATGCTAGAATGTCAGCCCGTAATCCTCCCTCATACTTCATGCATTTCCAATGCTCATCCGGGTTTCGCTGATATAGCATGGAAAACTTACACAACTCCTCAAACTTCGCTGTGTATTCGGCAATGCTCATACCTCCTTGGTAGAGCCTCAAGAACTCCATCTCCTTTGCATTCCTTACGGACATCGAGAAGTACTTCTCATAAAAGCCACCTTGAAGGCATCCCATGTGATCTCCCTCTGATCACTTTCCATCAAGCTTTTTGCTCCTCTCCACCAGAACTCGGCATCCACCTTCAACATGTAAGTGGCAAAGGCCACCTTTTGGGTCTCTGAGCAAGCTAGCACAAAGTAGATCTTCTCAATCTCTTTGATCCATCCGTCGGCTTCGTTAGGGTTGAAAGCCCCCTTGAAACTGGGTGGGTTCGCCTTTCGAAACTTTGAGAACTTCTGATACTCGGCATCAGCTCCATTTCCACCAACAGACTCTTCGGACCTTCGGTTCAGTTGGTCCATCATATGCTCAGCAGCTGTAGCTTGAGCTTGCATTGCATTTGCTATCTGTTGGAAAGTCCTCATGAACTCGGCGAGGTTCGCGCTGTCGCTATTCTCTTGGAGGTACGTCTGCAAGTTGCCATTAGTTCCTGAACACACCATACAAAGATATCGAGTTGATCAGGCCCAATATTAAGCATATGCATGGCAGCAACTAAAGGCAATCTCACATGACGGTCATGCATTCTAAGTCCTACATCCCATCATACAGACAGGATCCACAGCATGACTTAACATAGTGCACGTAGAGTTATGCTTGAAAGCATAGTCAGTCTAACCTCAGGCTTTAATAGGATGAACTGCTCTGATACCATAATATAACACCCTAATAAACCCATACTACGCTTAAGTCGTATTACGGCGTTTTATTAGTTGTTACTTATGCTCGTGGAAAATTAAACTTCACTTGAAATTAAATTACACGGAAAATACGGTAAGATTTTTTATTTTTTCTTTGAAATACGTCGTCGCTTTGCAACGTTTTGAAAAGTAAAGCCTTGAGCGAGAAGTCAGATAAAGAAAGAGCATGTCGCATAAGATACATAACCCAATCTCATAAAACAAGAGAAAGATAAATAAATAGTAATTCACAAATACATTGCATTACATAACCAATCAGTACATCCATGTAGGTTCATAATATTTATATACATACATATATATATAACAGCATTACATCGAAGGAAGCTCATGGTCGTGCCATGACCCAAGTACTAGGTACTAACTACAGACTTCAATGACAAAGCTCCTCTCAAAAAGAATATGTGAAGATGTAGAGCGACGGTCGCTCTGAGTCCCAAAATAGCTTCGTCTGGCATCCCACGTCGTACGTCCGCTCGTAGTGCGGTGGCTCCAGGCTCCACTCCATTAGATGTGCTAACAAAATCTGGTGGCGATGCGAAAAAGTAACTAGAGTGAGAAATAAGATTTCTCAGTAGGACTCGAACTCGACACGGAGGTGTCATCATCATCGTCCCAGCCACTTCGGTTTTATAATGAAAACAGTGAGCATGCATAAGGTACAATTCTTAGATTTTCGAAGACATAGCTATCCGAAGTGGATTCAATTTTAAGTACATATTCTTGTTATGATAACAACATCATGATATACATAAAAACTTATATGACAATTCATAATATGCATGAACATGTTGAGAGTTTCATTCTTTACTTGGGTCGGACCGAAGTCCCTTTCTTTTCTTAACTTGACTTTCTCTTAAATCCTTTTCTTTCCTTAACTTGACTCATCTTAAGTCCTTTTCTTTTCACCCACTAAACATAAGTGGTAATGAGCTCATACCATGGCCGTCGCCATCATAAAATTTCGGTACTTATACTAGCTGGGTCATGCCATGCCTCATGTAAGCCCTATCCCCTATACTCACACTAGCTGGGTCATGCCATGCCTCATGTGAGTCGTGGGTTAGGGGAAACTTAAATTAGGTCACCTTCCCTTTTGAAGGATTATACCCTTAGTTCATTATCTTCTTATTAAAGCTTATGATGCAAAGTTAGTCTGACTTTTTTTCCACATTTAGGCGTTACGTATCGCCGTCCCCAAATATGGTTTCTTTATCAATCACCTCTGGGCGTTACGTATCGCCATCCCCAGGGTGTTCATATCTATTAATCCTTTCATGTATGTCAGTATGCATCATATTATCAACATATCATGTTCGTATCAACATCATTCACTATCATATCGTCATCATATTATTATCATTCTTATCATCATCGCACCACTATCATAATCATCATCATATCATATCATATCATATCATATTATCATCATCATCATCATCATCAACATATCATATCATCATCATCATGTCATTTGTCATAATATTGACACATAGAGGCATACATATCACACAATGTCTTATGAGCTTAGCTTAATAAACTTGGGTACAAGCTTTTAGCTGATTTGCTTCTTGCATAAATGCTTTTATTAGGCCTAGGGCCAATCTTATCTATTATCCTCTTTGAAACTTCTTAAGTTGAATTATGAAGGTTTTCTAATAATACTTAGTGTAAGGGTATTAATGTCTTAAAGCTTATTCTTCATTAACTTTTAACTTTTACCCTAACCAGTTTTACTTTTACAGTGGGGCAGTAAATTCAAAAATTCACCATAATTTCATCTTTTATTCTTTTATTTTTAATTTTGGTATACTTATACTTCTCTGAGTATATTTTTAAACAAAAGAAACCCCACTCAAAAATTTATTTTGTAGCTTGAGTTATGCATATTTTATTCTGACTGTTCAGAATTGAAAGTTCATCTCGGGTTAGTGACTTTTAAACATTACTGTGAACTCTTCACATGGAATCTGCAAAAACCATTTTGTGGAGATGTTCCTCTATGTCTTAGCTTTCTAACAAACTTGGTTCCACTCGAAAATGTTCTGCATAGCTTGAGTTATGCACGTTTTATTACCTACTGCCCGGACAGAAACCCATCCAGAAACAGCAAATTTTGAAAATTCATATCTCTCTCGTTTTAAGGCGAAATCTCACATATTTTATATGTATGAAAAGGTCTTTGAGTCTACTTTCAAGAAAATTAGTTTCATTACATTCTGAGTTTTGTAGAATGAGTTATAAAGTATGCATTACAGGCTGCCAGAATTTTCCAGCTTCCACGATTTTGGTTTCAATGAGTTTTCTTGTAAAAACATTAAGTCTTTTCCTCAAGTGACCACTTTTCTCTTCCAAACCACTTTTATGCTTTGAGATCTTGGTATTGAATCGATGTTTTAACTTCTAAAAATTTGGTTCAATAGCAATAGACATACCAACCGAAAATCTCATGCCAAAGAGAAAGATACAACACATAAAAACTCATCATATCAACAAGCATAGCCATGAGGCCTTGGGAACAAGTCCTAGAGCCACCTAGCTATGGAGAACTTAGGAGTTAAAGGGCTTGAAGAACACATAAAAGAAGAAGGTTATAGTCACTACCAAATGAGTTTCTTGAGGAGTTGAAAGAGTTTATGGGTTGGAGATGACCTCCTCCTTCTTGAGCTTGATGATGGGGCCAAGTAAGTGTTTGTTTTTGTTTCTTCAAGAACCAAAGAGGGTAGTCCTTGAAGGGCTTATGAGAATGGTGATAGGAAAGAGAGTTGGATAAGGTGAGAAAGAGAGAAGAGGAACAAGAAAGGTTGGAAGAATAAAAGAGCTAGAATGAAGTTTAGAGAGAGGTGGGAGCTTGCGCTTGTAGTGAGAGGATGAAAATCACAAATGAAGGAGTGGGGGAGGGGCTAGTGGCGCAAAATGGGTGAGGGGAGGGCTGATTGGTTTTGCTTCTCCAACAAGCAAAGGGAAGTAGGTGAGTTTAACTTCTTTTTCAAGCAAGAAAGCTAGGGACCTTGGGGTAAAAGGGTGAGTTGTGTTTTCTTTGAGTCTTGGCACTTGGGTAAGGACCATTTTGTGTTTTCTCAAGTGGTTAAGAGCATGACCACTCTTGGGATTGGCTTGGGTGGATATGATCATTCCAAGTGTCATCATCTTGAGGGAGGGGAGTACAACTCTTGTCATGACTTAAAGAATACTACTAACATAGACTCTTGATCTAGGGGTGTATGATGAGAAGGCAAATGGATGGTTAGATATGACTCTTGCCTTAACCAAACTTTCAAACAATAATTAAAGGGAAGTTTCTAAATTTTTATAATTGTTTCAATTCTCTAAATGTTAATTAATTCCATTGATTCAATTGCACCTTAACACCTTTTTATTGAAAATGATTTTTCCTCATTAATTATGTAAAGAAGATGTGAGGGTTAATTTTCATGTGATTAGGATATGATGCTTGACATGCACTTAGTTAATAAGGTTAGGTCACCTTGATTGAATGTTCTAAATCATGGATTAATAAGGATTGGGCAATTAGGTTCTTAATTGTAACCTTTAGTGCATTATGTTTCAATTGTTGAATTGTCTAATTATTCGTTGACTTGCACTTATCTTATTGACTTACGTCAATTTACTAAGCTCTTGCTCATCGTGATTAGCCGATTAGTTTTCAATTAATCGTTAACCTCTCTAATTAGCCAGGATCACGGAGCTAATTAGCTTAGACAAAAATTGGGGATGTTACACTATTGGTCCAGTTCCAGCAGTTTAAAATACCGAAATCTTACTGATTTATTTTAAATCGGTAAACCGGTTTTAGAAAAATCCTATGAGGTTTCCTATGATTTTAATATAATTTTATCAAGTCTAATCCGTCTAAATCACACTTAATTGGCTTTAAGTGAATGCTTAATCGAATTCTAATTAATCTCAAGTAGTTGATAAAACCGAATAGCTTGCTAAACAAAAACGATAGAATATTTTTGGACGTTATACTAAACAACTTCTCATAGTATTTTACATAACAATCTAAATTTTCTTTAGCTCTAATATTTATAATTCATCCTTACTTATCCTTATTTTTTTGATAAGTTGATTAGCAGTGCAAATCAATCACACTATTTCTTTGAACTGTTATATTTTCGCTTTTTCATAAATCCTTTAGCATTTTCTATTTGGTTTTCATAACTAATGGCATTTTCGTAATTTTGAGCAGGTCTAGGGGCACCCCATATAATTTAACACCAGACTGTCTCCATGGCCCAATCGGCGGAGACTTAAACTTCTACAGTTTCACCATGTGATTTTGCTCCGCTTAAAACCTCATTCTGCTAATTCTATAGATGTGAGGACATAAAAGTCATGTTATGAAAAATTCTAGGGTTATTGTGGAAATAATTCTTTAGGGTCAAAAATATAATTTCTAAAAATCCTAGGCATTTTGTAATTAACAAAAGTTTATTGGGGCACTTTTGTTATTTCCGAATTTTTAACGTACGGTGGTGCCGTATTTTCAACGGCAGTGTTACACTACCCTATAATTCAAAGTGTGAGGATCGTCATGGCATAGCGCTGCCTGAGAAATTCTCACTCTGCCTAAGGGGAATAATTCAAAGTTTCCATTAGGTTTCGTTTACTAAAGTGGGGATGTTACATTCTACCCACCTTAAAAGAATTTTGTCCTCAAAATTCTAGGATTAAGAAGGGTCAAGTAAAAATTCCTTTTAACTTATAGAGATATTCCTCTTTTTGAGTTTGCATCTTGTCTTGAGATCACTTGCCGATAGTTATGAGGTAATGCCTTAATACGTACAAAGGATCTATAAGGGTTATGTTGGTATCCGAGCTGGCCTTGTCCCTATGATGCTTTGAATCATTGTTCAGCTTATTGGAGATTCGTACTTATCTCCCTTGCTCTATACCCCACTAGTCTTGCTTTGTGGTAGTTGCTAAATCTTCTGCCACTTGTATATGAGATCCCAGATATTCAACTCATGAAGATTTGCAATTGCAAAGATTAGCAGTTATCATAGTAATTGATGTCAATATGTAGTAATGATAATGCCTATGTCAAGGAAGTCCGTATATTCTTTTCCAAGATTCTTATTCACTCAGCTACCCTTAGTTCAATAATAAATTCGCCTCCGATACGGTTCTTTAGAAACATAGGCTTAGGCCTTTTCTCAAAATTATAACTAGGAGCTTTATCTTAAAACTCATTCTTCTTAGTAAAATTTGCCTCGTGCCTAACGCCTGTAGGAAAATTTTAGGTCACTCCCACTATACGGATTAAGTTCTAAGACTCATGACTCTTTCTATTAGTCTGATATCCTCCTTGATTCTTGATTATTGAGATACAGGCAGTTTAATGTGAAAACCAAGGTTAAAAGTCAAATCCTTTCATCAAAGCTATAAAGTTTTCCTTAACATATTGTCTTACAAGATGACTTTCTAATATCTAAGCAGAGAGTTGTCGTGGATTATATGGGTGCCAAAATATACTTTGTTTCGCTGACGTTCTGATCCATCATTGAATTCATCGAGTAAATTCCTCATCCTCCTTGGCATGTGTCTGACTACTTATGCTTTATGTTCTCCGATAAACTTTCTAATACTTGTGCCTTGGGTCCCAAATACCAACTGAAGAAGTTCTTGCCATTATGAAAACTATCAGCTACAACAGCAATCAACTTTAACAAATACTAGCCATAATGGCTTCCCTAAAGTTTTTCAAGAAACTGACCAGGCCATATCCAAATTCTCGCCTACCTGATCCTCTTCGATCAGTGATGAATCCCCCTTCCGTTAGGTTTTAGGTGTAATGCTAGAGCTTCCTCCTAAATATATCTATAGTCCTTGCTTCGAAATCTCTCCTTCTTTTGCTGAACTTACTCCATTTCTCATTATTCGCTAATTGGATCTTGTGTGGTTTTTGTTGAACTTCTCAATGATTGTTGCGATACTTGCTCCCTCAAAATATGATCAGCTTCACATAAGGAAAGGATTGTGGGACAGCAGAAGTTCCTACCATTTTTCTACTTTCTTCAATTCGTTAGCATGGAGATTCCTCGACTATTGTGTTGATGTCTACCTCTCACTTTTGTGGGTACCTTAACTGCTAAACCTTCTGGCTATTCTTCATAATATCTTGCTCCTAAGGTGTAATCCATTTGCTGTGGGAGATGGGAATGATGGTCTTGCTTTCCTGTGAAGTTACAATATGAGGACTTCCCAGAAGGTCACCCATCATAATATTACTCTCGTCTGAGGACGCTTAACTACGGAACTCTGAACTCTGATAGAACCTAGTGCATTAGTGATGATCGCATTTAATTTGGCCTAAGGTATAAGACTCTTTTGATTGCCTCTAATTCCAACATCGTAACCTTGCCCCTCATGGGGCACGTTTCCAAATCCTTTTTGATCTTATATTGGTGCATCATTCGGTCTTGCTTAGGATGCATTAGGTCTGTTGTACTTATGACCAGTGCTAAGGCAACCCTACTTGGTATTTCGTACACAATCTTGTCTGCACCATAATCTTATACTAGGTAGCTTTTCTCTCTTTAGTGGGCCAGCTAGAAATCCAAACTTCTTCTGTTCCTACCTCATTCCTACCGTGTTCTATTGTTACTGTAGAAACTTGTCTGTTTTTATTTGTCAGAACCTACTTTGTTGTTGTTCTCTTGGTCTATCGGGATTAGTTGCTTACTTTAAATCTTCATTACTCTTGCCTGAATTCAAATACATTCCTTATTTAGTTACTCCACCCATAGCATATATAATGGTACCTAAAAGCAATTGTTAGACTTTGCCTTTCTTCTCTGAATAGCCTCATTCCTCTACTAATAACATATTGAAGATGATTCCATTATCCAGTTCCTATGGTGGCTGAGGTCGATAGAATTTGAACATGACTAAATTTTCTAACATTTCCTTTATCCATGAAAGGTAGGAAAATTACACTTGATTCGTATGCCATCTCTAGTCTGAAAGTGTTTCTACTTTAAGTTAGTAGGAGATATATTGTCTCTCTCGCTTGTTACACTTATAATTTTATCTGCTTTTCATACAGTGTATAGCCGTATCTCCATCTTGATTTAATGTATAGTTTGTTGGGTCTTTTTATAGTTTGCTCAACTGTTGCCCTTTCAAAGCCAAGATTCCGGTTAATACTCTTCCAATTTGTAATCGCTGCAAGGTTAGTTCCCTGTACCCTTGAGGGAGACATCACTCTATTTCTCTGGACGGGGACTTAAAAAGGTTTCTAGTGTACCTAACCGAAGCTTCTGCCCTTAGCTTCTTTCACTGATCCTCTGCTTTATTCGTTCACTCTACAAGTTTCTTAATGAAGGATCAGGTCTTTATAATATGGTATTATCATAATCCAAAATAAAAACCATTAACCGAATTTGTTGGCGAGGTACCTCCAGGGTAATCTCATTTATGAAGAAAATAAGGACACTATCCATGCCACATAGGATAACCTCATCGGCGGGTAATCACCTTACTCCTGTCGAGTAGGTAGAAGAATCCTCTAGGTTCAAACTAGAGAAGATAGTCTGGATTGGGTAATTGTAATAAAGCTGGAAACAAGCTCTATCAGAGTGAAGAGGATTTTTACTTAACTCGTCTCCAGCTAAAATCCTGCCCTTGATGATGGAAAATCTTCGACTACCCGACAACACTTTACAAATAACCTTTTTCGGTATAACTAGGTTTATTATGTCTATAGAAACCATCCAACATGATTCCCTTGATTGAATCCCCAATTCTCTGCACTCCTTGACTTGCTCAATTGTCTACCCCTTTATGCCATCACTACTTCCTAGGAGTTTTATCTTTAATAATTTTGTACAAAAGGTCCCTAATAAGCCTGTTGGCTGTTTCCGGCTTCTGTTTACACAAAACCCTATACTAAGGTGATCAAGCTCTCAAGTGCAACAGGTAGCCCACAACACTCACAACAAGGCCACCATGCATAATATTTCTATGCCCTCTTCACGCGAAGGACTAAAGCATGGTGCATCTAGATTCTCAGAGTATGCATTAGAAGCATAATCAGTCCATCCACGGGCCTTTACAGGACGAATTGCTCTGATACCAAAAATGTAACAACATCTATCATATAAGCCATGCTCAAGTCATGGAGTTGTATAAAAAGGTTGTTATTGTGCTAAGAAATCTTTAAAATATGGAAAATATAATACATGGCCCTTTAACTAATCACTTTGTTACTAACTAATAATCTTTGATACATAAAGAATAAAATAATTACACTTTTAAAGAAATTATAACTGACATAGTACACAACGTTTATATCCGACTAGTCATTAGCTAGCTTTAATAGTTTCTTGGTCTGGTTTATGCCCGATCCTTGCTCAATGAAAGGCCCAGTACTTCACTTCGCACTTGACTTCTAACTTGGGTGCTAGAATGTTTACGGAAAAGAAAAACATACAAGCAGGTAGTGAGAACCTAAGGTTCTCAGTAGGTAACCTCAAACCAATCTTACAGCATCATCATAAACATTCCAACCGCTTTGGTTTATTATGAAAATATGAGCACATATAAACAAATAGTGGTTCAATTTTAAGTTGAAAACACCTTACTTGAAGCGGGATACATTTTAACAGTCACTTGTCATTTCATATAACAGACATAAAAATACGAATAATATAATATGCTTCAACAAGAATCATAAAAGCATTATGACTTTATGGGATAATTGAAGATGCATATAAAGATGCTTGTACTTATCTGTATACAAGTGCACTTGACTTAATTCATATCTTTCTTTAACTTGCAACTTGATCTTGCTCTTTTCTGTACTTGGTCCCCCGAAGGTGAATGGCCTATCTCACCCCTAGGTAATAGCCTGCTTTTCAGGTCTGAGCTCGTACCTATACATGAGTGATGGGTTTACTTTCCCCAACTTTCACACCAATCTATTCCCCTTAAATTTGGTCGAGGGCTGGCCCAAGTCTTAGACAGTATGACTCTAGCCCACACTAGCTGGGTCTATGCCATGCCCCACGTGGTAGCTTGGTACGTCCCGCTTGCAAGTTCTTATTATCTTTTCCTTTCCATATCTTATCATGCATGCGGATAATTTGTGCATTCATGGATATGTCTCATACCTTATTTCTCATATCATATTCTAATTATGCTTGCATGCATGATGTACATGAACATGACATGTAAATGTAAATATATTCAAAGCATAAACACCCATAGCATAAGTTCTCATAAATTCCTGCCGAAAATTCGGCAGCATAACGGATCGAGTCCGCTTCCCCATGAATAGTGCCAGACAACCAGTACAATCTTTCAAACTTGCAATTTAATATGGATCAACAATTATATAGATATTTACAGCATCATTCATCAAGTTCACTTCAAGTATCTATTGGGTTTTCGATTTATTCCCTCCTATTCTGCCCGATTTTGGTATAATCCACCCTTCGCTCAATTCAACTCATCTAAGTCTAAATTTTGGATATGTCATAGCTTATGTGTCTAGTTTCCAACCCTTTTAGTCCCATCTCATTTTGATTTGTATAACTCAAGTTATAAGTATTTTTCCTCAGGCTACCCTGTTCTTAGCAAGAATTGTGCTCTTATAAGTGAAAATTCACTAAAAATAGAAATCTAGGTGAAATCATATGAAATTTATATAAAATAAAAGCTAACAGAGCATGCTTTTAAATGAATTAAGTTTCATGTCATTTGAATGAGTATATTTTGAGTTATGAGTCCCGAAACTTGACCCTACTAGGCTACCCTATTTTAGCCCGGTTTAAACTTAAGTCAATTTCATTGGTGTGCTGGAAACAGATGGAAATGAATCTGGTTCTAAAATTTTTATTGGATGTTCCCTTATATGGTAGCTTTCAAAAAACTTTGGGTTCACTAAATTTGAAATTGTGTAGGGTGAGTTATACCCTTCTTAACTCATACTGCCCGGATAAGAATCTAGATTTCTAGGTCAAATTTAAAAAATTCATAACTAATTCTATACTAATCCAATGGCCTTATATTTTATATGTGTAGAAAGCCTTGAATGTCTAGTTTCATATAAAAATAGATTCATCAACTTCAAACTGCTGTAGGCAGAGCCGTACACTTCGCCGTATGGACCGTTGAGGGAAAAACCCTAACAGTTTCTTGAATTCTTCTTGCATTCATATTTTCCTTAAATCAATCCATCCAATCTTCAATTCAAACTTATATATACAACTTAAACCAGCCTTAACTCATCATCATCACTCACGATAACATCAGAATCACACAAGAAAGAGGGAAGAAAGTGGAGTTCCAATCAGCCCAATTCAAAGAAAACAAGAAAAGAAGTTGGAATTCCTACCTTGGTGGTGTGAAATCTTGGTGGAATTTGATCTTGAAGTGAAGTTGATGGTTGGAGCTTGAGTTTGGGGATGAGAGGAAGTGGAAGAAGATGAAGGAAAGCGGGAAAATGAGGCTGGTTGTGGGGAGGCCGAAATTTAAAGGAGAAAGAAGAGAAAAATGAAAACTTTTGAAGCAAGTTTCATTTGATTGGTGGATGTGTGTTAGTAGTTCAACTTGGTTTGTGGCTGCCTTCTATGGGTTGATGTAGCGCCACATATGGGGTGTTTTGGCTAAATCTTAGCCATCCATCCTAGGGTACTCATAGCATAATTTCTATTGGTGCAGTTGCAGCGGTTTAAAATACAGAAATCTAGGAATTTCTTTTAAATCGGTAAACTAATTTTAGAAAAATCCTATGAGGTTTCCTATGGTTCTAATCTAATTTCATCAAGTCTAATCCTTCTAAATCACACTTAATTGGCTTTAAGTGAATGCTTAATCGAATTCTAATTAATCTCAAGTAGTTGATAAAACCGAATAGCTTGCTAAACAAAAACGATAGAATATTTTCGTGACGTTATACTAAACAACTTGTCATAGTATTTTACACAACAATCTAAATTTTCTTTAGCTCTAATGTTTATAATTCATCTTTACTTATCCTTATTTTTTTGATAAGTTGATTAGCAGTGCAAATCAATCACACTATTTCTTTGAACTGTTATATTTTCGCTTTTTCATAAATCCTTTAGCATTTTCTATTTGGTTTTCATAACCAATGGCATTTTCGTAATTTTGAGCAAGTCCAAGGGCACCCCACATAATTTAACACCAGACTGTCTCCATGGCCTAATCGACAGAGACTTAAACTTCTACGGTTTCGCCATGTGATTCTGCTCCGCTTAAAACCCCATTCTGCTAATTCTATAGATGTGAGGACATAAAAGTCATTTTATAAAAATTTCTAGGGTTATTGTGGAAATAATTCTTTAGGGTCAAAAATATAATTTCTAAAAATCCTGGGCATTTTTGTAATTAATAAAAGTTTATAGGGGCACTTTTGTCATTTCCTAATTTTTAATATACGGCAGTGTCGTATTTTCAACGGTAGTGTTACACTACCCTATAATTCCAAGTATGAGGATTGTCATGGCATAGCGCTGCTTGAGAAATTCTCATACTGCCTAAGGGGAATAATTCAAAGTTTCCATTAGGTTCCATATACTGAAGTGGGGATGTTACAAGTTGCATATCGAGTTGCCTTACCTCCGCAACTATCAAATCTTCATGATGTTTTCCATGTTTCCCAACTCAGAAGACACCAGCCTGATCCTGCTCACTTTTTGGAACCGGAATCAATCCAGTTAAGGGATGCCTTAACTTTTCATGTACCCCCAACACGGATAGTGGATAGTGTAACATCCCCACTTTAGTAAATCGAACGTAATGAAAACTTAGAATTAATTCCCTTAGGCAGTGTGAGAATTTCTTAGGCAGCGCTATGCCATGACGATCCTCACATTTGGAATTATAGGGTAGTGTAACACTGCCATTGGAAATATGGCACTGCCATATGTTATAAATTAGGAAATGATAAAAGTGCCCCCATAAACTTTTGTTAATTACAGGAATGCCCAAGATTTTTAGAAATTATATTTTTGACCCTAAAGAATTATTTCCATAATAACCTTAGAACTTTTCATAAAATAACTTTTATATCCCCACATTTGTAGAATTAGCAGCATGGGGTTTTAAGCAGAGCAGAATCACGTGGCGAAACTGTAGAAGTTTAAGTTTCTGCCGATTGGGCCATGGAGGCAATCTAGTGTTAAATTACATGGGGCGCCCCTGGACTTGCTTAAAATTACGAAAATGCCATTAGTTACATAAAATAGGAAACAAAAGGCTTCGAATTTACAAAAATGTCTAATTTATGTCGTTAGATCACTTATTCGGTCTGAATAGTTATGTAAGGGCAATTAGGGGTTCATTAAATATTAATCAAGAGCTAATTAGATATTAGTTAGAGAGATTAGGCTTAAGATAAATTAAAATGAACATGTAGGTATTTTAAACTATTAAGTGACGTTTGATCGTTTTGAAGGAAATCGGTAAATATTCGATGTTCTAAACTACCAGAGCCGAATTAATAGAATTCTACACTGATAACCTTAGGTTGAATGGCTGAAATTCAGCCACCTCCACCATCATAGATGGCGCCAAGTGTTGCTCAAGATAGTGAAAAACAAAAACTTGGCTTTACCTTCATCAGATTTTTATCGTTTTCGCCTAATTGTTCGATTTTATCAACTACTTAAGATTAATTAGCATTCGATTAAACTTTTACTTAGAGCCAATTAAGTATCATTTAGAGAAATTGGATATGAGAGAATTAGATTGAAAACATAGGAAACTTCATAGGGTTTTTCCAAAAACCAATTTACTGATTTAAGGGAAATCGGTAAGATTTCGATACTTTGAATTATCGTAACCAAACCAATAGAAATTATACTATGAAAACCCTAGGATGAATGGCTAAGATTTAGCCAAGCAATCTCCTCAAGTGGCACCTTGATCAGCCCTTGATGATGGGAAACCAAGCTAAATTGGAGAAGGGAGTGAAATCCACCAATCACATGCATCTAGCTTCCAAATATCTCTACCTTTTCCTTCCTTCCCTTATCATCATTTTCAGCCTCCCCACAACCAGCTTCATTTTCCCACTTTCCTTCATCTTCTTCCACTTCCTCTCATCCCCAAACTCAAGCTCCAACCATCAACTTCACTCCAAGATCAAGTTCCACCAAGATTTCACACCACCAAGGTAGGAATTTCAACTTTCTCCTTATTTTCTTTGATTTGGGGCTGCCTAGGGTCCCTTATTCATCTATGATTCTGATATTATCTTGAGTGATGATGATGAATTAAGTTTGGTTTAAGGTGTATATGTGAGTTTGAATTAAAGATTGGATGGTTTGATTTAAGGAAAACATGAATTCAAGAAGCTATTAGGGTTTTTCCCTCAATGGTCCGTACTGCAGAGTGTACAACTCCACCTACAGTTGTTTAAATTTGATGAATCTATTTTTATCTAAAACTATACATTTAGGGCTTTCCATACATATAAAATATAAGGCCATTGGATTAGTATAGAATTAGTTGTGAATTTTTGAAGTTTAACCTAGAAATCTAGACTCTTATCCAGGTAGTATGAGTTGAGAAGGGTATAACTCACCCTACACAACTCCCAATTGAGTGAACCTAAGGTTGTTTGAAAGCTAACATGTAAGGAAACATCCTATAAAAATTTCAGAATAGATTCATTGCTATTTGTTCCCAGCACACCAATGAAGTTGACTTAAGTTCAAACCGGGCTGAAGCAGGGTAGTCCAATAGGGTCAAGTTTCGGGACTCATAACTCAAAATATACTCATGCAAATGACATGAAACTTAATTCATTTAAAATCTTGTTCTGTTAGCTTTCATTTGATATAAAATTCGTATGATGTCACCTAGATTCCTATTTTTAGTGAATTTTCACTTATAAGAGCACAATTCTAACTAAGAGCAGGACAACCTGAGGAAAAATACTTATATCTTGATTTATACAAATCAAAATGAGATGGGACTAAAAGGATTGGAAACTAGACACATAAAGCTATGAAATATCCAAAATTTAGAGTTAGATGAGTCAAATTGGGCAAAGGATGGATTATCACAAAACCAAGCAGAATAGGAGGGAGTAAACCGCAAACCCTATAGATGCTTGAATTGAACTTGATAAGTGATGCTATGAATATATGTATAATTTTTGATTCATGTTGAATTGCAAGTTTGAAAGAATGTACTGGTTGTCTGGTACTATTCATGGGGAAGCGTACTCGATCCGTTATGCTGCCAAATTTTTGGCAGGGATTTATGAGAACTTATGCTATAGATGATTATACTTTGAATATATTTACATTTACATGTCATATTCATGTACATCATGCATGCAAGTATATACTTAGAACATGATATGATATATAAGGTATGAGACATACTCATGAATGCACCAAGCTTTCGCATGCATGACAAAACATGAAAAGGAAAAGATAATAAGAACTTGCAAGAAAGACGTACCAAGCTACCACGTGAGGCATGACATAGACCCAGCTAGTGTAGGCCAGAGCGGTACTGTCTAAGACTTGGGCCAGCCCTCAACCAGATTTAAAGGGAATAGATTGGTGTGAGGGTCGGGGAAAGTAAACCCGTCACTCACGTATAGATACGAGCTCGGACCTAAAAAGCGGGCTATTACCCAAGGGTGAGAGAGGCCGTTCACCTCCGGGGGACCAAGTACATAAAAGAGTAAGATCAAGTTGCAAGTTAAAGAAAGAGATAAATTAAGTGCACTTACATACAATCAAGTACAAGCATCTACATGTGCATTTCTAATTATCTTATTATGTAATGATATTATTATGATTCTTATTGAAGTGTATTACTTTGTTCATGTTTCTATGTCTGTCATATGAAATGGCAAGTGGCTGTTAAAATATATCCCGCTTCTAGTAAGGTGTTTTCAACTTAAAATTGAACTACTATTTGTTTATATATGCTCACATTTTCATAATAAATCGAAGCGGATGGAATGTTTATGATGATACTGTAAGATTGATTTGAGTTTACCTACTGAGAACCTTAGGTTCTCCTTTGCTGCTAATGCGTTTTCTTTTCCGTAAACATTCCAGCACCCAAGTTGGAAATCAAGTGCGAGGTGGAGTATTGGGCCTTTTATTGAGCAAGGATCGGGCGTAAGCCAAACCAAGAAACTATTGAAGCTAGCTAACGACTAGTCGGATGTAAACGCTGTGTACTATGTCAGTTACAATTTCTTTAAAAGTGTAATTATTTTATTCTTATGTATCAAAGATTATCAGTCAGCAATAAAGTAAGTAGTTAAAGGGCCATGTATTATATTTTTCATATTTTAAAGATTTCTTAGTACAGTGACAACCTTTTAATATAACTTCATGACTCGAGCATGGCTTATATAATAAAGGGTGTTACAATAGGAGCATCAAACACCTTCGGAACAAAGCTGTACAGCTGGTGAAAGTAGCATGCGGGCATGAAGACTCAGCGGACTGTACGTGGGAGTTAGAATTTGATATAAGGAGGGAACATTCCGAATTATTCTCAGGTACTAAATTTTGAGGACAAAATTTTTTTTTAGGAGGGTGGAAATGTAATGTCCGAAAAATTTTATCGTTAACAACTGAGTTGTTCAGTTTTATTAAATAAGTGAGGTTAATCAGAATTTGATTAAACATTTACTAAAAGCCAATTAAGTGTGATTTAAAAGGATTAGACTTGATGGAATTAGATTAGGAGCATAGAAAACCCCATAGAAAGTTTTCAAACCAGTTTACCGATTTAAGGGAAATCAGTAAGATTTTGGTATTTCAGACTGTCGAAACCGGACCCATAGAAATTATGCTATGAGTGCCCTAGGATCAATGGCTAAGATTTAGCCAAATAACCCCCTCAAATGGTGCCTTGGGTAGCCCTTGATGATGGGAAGCCAAACTAAAATTGAGAGCATGATGGAGTCCACCAATCATCATACACCTTGCCTTAAAAAAAAAAAAAAATCTTTACTTTTTCTTTCCTCTCTTATCCAAATTTCGGCCATCCCCTCTCTGGTTGCTGAAGCTCTTCTCTTTCTTTCCTCTTTACTCTCATTTCCACTCTATTCTCATCCATTTTCAAGTCTCATCACAAGTTGCTTTCATCAAAGACACGAAATCAACACAAATTAAATTAGACAAGGTAGGAAATCCTACTTCTTTTCTTGTTTGCTCTAATTTGGGCTGCATGGTGATCATGTATAACCTGAGATATTGATGTTATGTAGAGTGATGATGATGGTTTATGACTAATTTTGCATGTATGCTGTGATTAAAATTGGAATTGAGAGCAAATAGCTTGAAGGAGGGACACAAATCTAGAAGCTGTTAAGGTTTCCTCGGTGGTCCGTACGGTGGAGTGTATGCTTCGTCTATCGCCATTTAAATTTGATGGAACCATTTTTATATGACCATATATAGATCTAGGACTTTCCACACATATATCATATAAGACCATTGGATTAGTATAGAATTAGTTATGAATTTTTGAAATTTAACCTAAAAATCTAAATCCTTATCTGGGAAGTATGAGTTGAGAAGGGTATAACTCACCCTATACAACTTCAAATTGAGTGAACCTAATGTTTTTTGAAAGCTAACATGTAAAGGAATATCCCATAAAAATTTTAGAACCAGATTCGTAGCCATTTGCTGCCAGTGCACCAAGGAAGTTGACTTAAGTCTAAATTAGGCTGAATTAGGGTAGTCTAGTAGGGTCAAGTTTCAGGATCCATAACTCAAAATATACTTATGCAAATGACATGAAACTTAATTCATTTGAAAGCTTATTCTGTTAGCTTTAATTTATATAAATTCTATATGAATTCACCTAGTTTCTATTTTTAGTGAATTTTTAATTATAAGAACCCAATTTTGTCTAAGAACAGGGTAGTCTGAGGTAAGTTATTTATATCTTGAGTTATACAAATCAAAATGAGGTAGGACTAAAAGGATTAGATACTAGACATATGAGGCTATAACATCCAAAAATTAGATTTAAATGGGTTGAATTGGATGAGAAGTGGGGCATACCAATCTTAGGCAGAACAGGGGAGAATAAACTGAATCCCTATTGATGCTTGAATTGAAACTCTTGAATGATGCTATGAATGCATATATACATTTGCTGGTCCATATTGAATTTGCAAGTTGTACAATGGTACTGGTTGTCTGGCACTATTCATGGGGAGGCGGACTTGATCTGTTATGCTGCCGAAATTTCGGTAAGAAATCCATATGTTGTGTAATTTACAATAGCATGAATGCATGATATTTGAAGAATCAAGTTAGATGTGCATTTATTTCATGATAACATAAAGGATTCCATATCACTTGGGCTAGCCTCGGAATAAATTAAAGGGAATAGATCAATGAGAAGGTTAGGGAAAGTAAACCCGGCAATCTTGTATAGGAACGAGCTCGGTCCTGAAAAGCGGACTATTACCCAGGAGTATGTGGCCAATGACTCCCAGGGGATCGTGGATGGAAATAAGTTCTAATAGGTGAAAGCCTTCTAGGATAAGATGCATTTTCTAATTGCACATTCATATGTATAGTGTAATGTTTCTTAATTGATTATTCTAGATCCTTGTTTATTATTCTTAATATGCTATTGCTCCACTATAATTACTGTTTGAGTGCATTAGTGTATCTGTTAACTAAAATCGAGTTTGTTTCGGTGTATGTTTTACAAACAAGTATTTAAGTTAAATATTATCATTGTACCGTACTATTTGAAAACTATTGCACGACCAAAACAACTGGGAATGACAGTGATGACAGATGTGTAGAAACTAGGAATTCCTACTGAGAAATATTTATTTCTCACCCTACTGTATGATACGCGTCATTCTCAGACCATGGAGAATGCAGTGACCGGAGTACTGTTCATTGAGTTCCCCGAGCTACATATACACCTTGACCTGTTCCTGGACTCTGGATATATATTTGGCAGATATTAGTTCCGTCTCTATTTCTTTTTCTAGAGAGATTTTGCCGTCCCATTTTTGCACCTTCTTTTTGATCCCGCTGTCCCCTATATTGCCATACCCCTCTCCACATGGCCCATCCATTTCCACCACCACCACCAGCAGCACTAGCAGCGGCAGCAGCTCCAGTTCCTATGGCCCCTCCTGCTTCACCACCGCAACAGATGCTATCAGCCTTGATGTCAGAGGAGGATCCGTCTAAGGTGGCGAGTTCTTCTTCCTCGCCTTCTGCTTCTAGCGTGGGCCACCCTCCTACAGACACCACCATGGAGAACGGGTTCCTTTCTTCGGATTCCGTTTAGATAGTGTGCATGCTGCAGCAGTAGTAGATGTACAGAATGGCCCTCTTTTGGCTGTCTGGGTCATGGATAGATCGGTAGATGTTAGGAGATATACATGAAATATCCCATGGGGACCATTTCATAGAGACTGGCCGTTTTGTTTTGTATTAGCTGCCTCATTTTGTTACCCTGTATCGTTTTGACAAACTTTAAAATCAAATGTCTATGTATGTATCTATGATGCATTTTGCAGTAGTTCTATTTTTATTGTATTTTTATTTATGTTACATTATTTACAGTATGCCGATTAACTAGTACTTATCCTGCCATCAAGCAGAAAATTTTGTTAGCGAATAGGCATCCTTATGTGGGTAACTAATAATGATACAGAAAATAGAATTTAACCAGTACTACACGTAATCACTTATCAGATAATTTATTATGACTTAAGCATAGTACTTTGTCTGGTAAGGTGTTACAGATTATGAGTTGGGTTTAACTATCATCCTAGGAAGGCCAATGTGGTGGCTGACACCCTGAGTCGGAAATCTTTGCTTATGTCATGGATGATAGTCAAGGAGGATGAGCTAGTAAGGAGCTTTAGAGAGCTTAACCTCCTCGTAGCTTAAGATTGAATCAACTTAGGGTGACGAACGATTTCAAGAATCAGATTGCTCAAGCCCAAAGTAAGGAAAAGGATTTCCTGAAAACCCTAGCGTTGGTGGAAGAAGGAAAGTTGAGGGATTTTGTTAGAGGTATAGATGGACTGTGGAGGTTTGAAAGAAGAGTTTGTGTATCCGCAAGTGGTGACCTGCGAAGAAGGATTTTGGAGGAGGTTCACAAGAGCCATTTCACCATACACCCTTGTGTGACCAAGATGCATCAAGATGTTCAGAAGATGTTTTGGTGGCTGGGATTGAAAAGGGACATTGCGGAGTTGGTGAGCAAGTGTTTAGTCTGCCAAAAGGTGAAGATTGAACACCAAAAACCCTCTCATATGTTGCAACCATTGGAGATCCTAGAATGGAAATGGAAGGTATCTCTATGGACTTTGTGATGGGTCTACCCAAAATGCAAGCTGGTTTTGATGCGATATGGGTAATTGTCGATAGATTGACCAAGTCTACTCACTTTTTGCCCATTCGAGCTACTTATCCTTTCGAAAAGTTAGCTCATCTGTATGTTTAAGAGATAGTAAGGTTGCATGGTATACTTTCAACCATAATCTCGGATACGGACCCAAGGTTTACCTCTAGATTCTGGGGAGCCTTGCAAAAGACATTTGGGATGAGGCTTTGTTTAAGTACAGCTTATCACCCCCAAATGGATAGATAGTCAAAGGGGACTATCCAAACTTTAGATGACACATTGAGAGCTTGTGTGTTGGATGATCGAGGAAGTTGGGATAGATACTTACCTTTGATTGAGTTTGCCTATAACAATAGTCATCATGCAAGTATTGATATGGCACCCTATGAAGTTTTGTACAAAAGGAAGTGTCAATCTCCTTTGTGTTGGTTTGAACTAGGTGAGCAAAGTCTATTAGGACCTGATCTTGTGAGGTAGACCACAGAGCAAGTCAGAAGGATTAGGGACAAAATCCTTACGGCCTAGAGCCATGAAAAGGGTTATGCAGATAAAGGGAGAAAGCCTCTAGATTTCTAAGAAGGAGAGCATGGGTTCCTGAAAATCACTCCTACGATTGGTATAGGTAGAGCCATGAAAGTCAAAAAGTTAAGCCCCCGTTTTCTTAGCCCCTTTCAAATTCTAAAACATGTCGGGTCAATTGCTTACCAAATGGCTTTACCTCTAAACTTGTCAAACCTTCCTGATGTCTTTTATGTGTCTCAATTGAAAAAAAAAATAAATTCCAATCCTAGTCATCTACTTGAACCCAAAAGTGTACAGTTAAGGGAGGACTTAACTTTCAATCTGCTGCTGTCTCAGATTGTGGATCATCGGTAAAATAGCTGAGGAATAAGACAGTACCCTTGGTCAAGGTGGCTTGGGCTAGAGGAAATATGGAGGAGTATACATGGGAGTTAGAGTCCGATATAAAGAACAAGTATCCCGATCTATTTACAAGTAACAAATTTTGAGGGCAAAATTTGTTTTAAAGGTCAGGAGAAATATAACATCCTCAAATTCTTGTCATGCTAAATTACCTTAGTAACCCTGAGTAATTAGGCACTTAATAAGAAATTATGAGATTAAAGCTTAATTAAGGGATTAACGAAGAGTTTATGAGTTAACTCTGATGAGAAATGTAACATCCCCCTTTGTACCGTACTATGCTTAAGTCATAGTACCACACTCAGAGTTGTTACTGTTACCTGAGCGGACCTTAACTGACAGCAAGTTCAGCTGTCTTTGTAACTTCTCGAACTATCTGGAGATAACACGGAAATAGGAGTGAGAATTTTAAATTCTCAGTAGGATTTTTTAACTATTATACATAATGTCATCGTTGTCATCTCTAGTTGCTTCGGTTTATTATGAAAAAGGTGAACATGTTATACAAATTGTTTGGTTTTATAAATTCGAAAATATACTGTCCGAAGCAAAGTTCATTTTATTCATACACCTGTTATTTAGGTGAGCCAACGCAAAATCAATTCATGAATTATGTAATGAATAATAACTGAAATGTATCAAAATATAATAGCACCAATATACTGAAGACATAAAACTTGCACATTCCTTTACTTGCACTTGAATTTATTCAAATACACATAGTCCCTTTTTCTCCCTTTATCTTCCTTTACTTGTCACACATATTCCAGAGTATGATCGCTATGTCATACTCCATTGGGATGTGATCACCATGTCACACTCCTTAGGAATATATTCATCCTACCATGTCCCAGAGTATGATTGCCATGTCATACTCCATCAGGATGTGATCGCCATATCACATTCCTTAGGGTGTAGGATCATTATACCATATTCCAGAATATAATCGCCATGTCATTCCCCATCAGAGCATGATTGCCATGTCATGTTCCTTAGGAATATGGAACCTTCATCATATATTTTTTTAACTGCCTTCACAGTAAAGGGATCTGCATTTAATATATTCATATTCTTTTATTCTCATACATATACTTCATCATTTACTTTCATATATCCTTGTATATGGAGTTTTCACATACATATTCATAACATATAACTGCTCGTAACCTCATTACTTTTCTACCAAAAATTCAACAGCATAACGGATCATGTCTGCTTCCCCATGAATAGTGCCAGTAACCAAGAAACTTTAAATCAAACAGCAACCTCAATATAGAACATTATAATCATACCAAGAATATAACAATACCAATAGGTGCGAGTTTTAAACTCTTAAGTCTTAATCTATCTTGCAAGCTTATAACTTCTAATGATGTTCCCGAGTTCGAGCTTAGTACCAACTTCCGAGTTTTGGGATCATGTAAGTTATGTACGTAAGGTCAATGACTTGATTCCCGACTTCCAGAATTATGAATATCTTGATTACCGACTTTCGGGATCATGTTTAGAATCGATCTCTGAGATTGATTCTGGATCGAGCTTTGGAACTACGTGTATAAGAGTTTAAAGCATCTATTTACCGACTTCCGATATGCAAGTATAAGGTTCTATATTCTGGTACCAACTTCCAATTTCCGACATTAAGCCACAATTGGCTTTCCAAGACTTTCATAAATATGTTTCCTATGTTCCGAGTTCTGACATTAAGTAAACTTTACCTAGTATTCATACATGTCTCTAGCTAGAATTGCACTCTTATAAGAGAAAATTCACCAAAAAATAGAAATCTAGGTGAAATCATTCAAAATTTATATCAATCTAGAGTTAACAGAACAAGCTTTCAAATAAACGAAGTTGCATATCATTTGCATGAGTATAATTTGAGATAAAAGCCCCGAAACTTGACCTTCCTGAACTACCCTATTCCAGCCTAGGTTGAACTTAAGTCAATTTCATTGATATACTGGGGATAATCGAGAATGGATATAACTTGAAAATTTTTATGGGATGCTCTGCTATGTGTAAGCTTTCCAACAAACTTAGTTTCATTCAATTCCATGTTGTATAGGCGAGTTTTGCTCTAAATAACCTAGTCTACCCAGAATCAAACTCAAAAACCTAGGTCAAATTTCCAAAATTCATATCTCTCTCAATACTAATCCAATGGCTTATATGATATATGTATGGAAAGACCTGAATGTCTAGTTTCATATAAAAATAGATTCATGAAATTTAAACCGCTGTAGGCAGAGCTGTACACTTCGTTGTACGGACTGCCATGGGATTTCTCACCTAAACAGCATCCTATTTCTCCATTTCTTTTAGTTTTCTCCTTCTAACTTTAATTTCAACTCAAGATTTCATGTTAATCCAACCATAAACCATCAAATACATCCTATATATCATCAAATAAATGAAGAAGAGTGAAATTTCATGCAGCCACAGTTCAGAGAAATTAAGAACAGAAATTGAATCCTACTTCCTTTAGGTGTGATCTTGCTGAATTTGAGTTTGGATTGATGGAACCTTGACAAAGCTTGAAGGTTTGATGGAGTTGGTTAAGAGGAGAAGAGAAGAAGAAGACTGGAAGGGAAGAGGGAAACACAATCAGTATGAAAATGAGAAGAGGAAATCTGATTCAAGTATAAAGAGAGTAGTTGGCTAGGTAGGTTGTGATTGGATGATGGTTTGCAACCAATTTTTCAGCCAAGTCTCCCTCTCTTTGTGGCTCTTGTGGCACCACCAAGCGATGAGCAAGTGGCTGAGTAATCAGCCCTAACACAATAGAATTTGGGTGTGCAATTCTATTGATTCGGTTCCGACAGTTTAAAATACTGTAATCTTACCGATTTCTTTTAATTCAGTAAATCGATTTTGAGAAATTTCTATGAACTCTCCTATGCTTCTAACCTAATTCCCTCATATCTAAACTCAATTGATTGCTAATTAATTGATCCCAAATAAGTATTTAGTCGAATTCTAATTAATCTCAATTATTCGATAAAAATTGAATAACTAGGTGAAAACGATAAGAAAAATCCGGTGGATGTTACAAGAAAAGTCAAGAGAATGCTTAATCAAGATTAGATAATCTCTAACTAAGCAAGTCAGAGCCTTAATAGCTTAATTAAGCACTAATCACCCTTAATTAAATTAATCGAGTTTAATTAAGGATAATTAAGCTTAATCTCAAGATTAATTTTTGGTAACCACGTTCTTGTGTGTTAATCACTAATCCTTGCTTAATCATGTTAATTAAGTTGCAAGAGCACTTTAATTGCATCGTTAAATTCAAATTTAGTCAACTAGACAATAAATTAAAAAGTGATGCCATTAAAGCATAAAGCATTAGATAAGAGTGCTTTGTGTAAGAGTTGAATTTGTCTTTGTCTCCCCATCATCCACTTTGTCCCCTTAATCACAAGATAACACAAAATTAAGCAGAATATCTTCCTCCCTCCCTTGATGTAGTTGACGCCACAACACACACACACACACACTCTTTAATTTTGTGTCTTCTTATTCTCTCTTTCTAACCCTCGTATTCTCTCACTTCTCTCTAAAACCCTCTTCCTCTTCATCATCTTCTTCTTCCTTTCTCTACCTCCATAACCAAACTTTTTTCACTTAGCCCTTCAAAGACCACATCTTTGGGTCTTTGAAGAAAAGATCTAAACATTACCATCATTATTTTCAAGAGATCTCAAGAGTTCTCTCATCTTCCAAGATCAAACCGCCACCATCTTCAAGGAAGAAATCACCATCATCTTCTTCTCCTTCTCTTGTTGTAGCGCCATTTTCAAGTAAAGGTAGTGATCTTCACTCTTTTATTTTGTTTACTCAAGAAAGCTTGAAGCTTGGTTCTTCTCATGACCAAGATTTTTAAGTGAAAACTTGAGAAAATCTTTCATGCTCTTCATGAGCAAAAGTTTCTACTTTTGGATAAATATGTTCTTGTTTTTCTTCAAGTGTTCTTGATGTTTTCACTTTTGGAAAAATATGTTCATGTTGTTGTTCTTGAATGTTCTTGATGTTCTTGGTGATATTTTGCTTAAAGTTGTTCTTTTTCTTATGATGAGTTCATGATTAGAAAAGTTTCACCTTTATATGTTTTTCATGATTTGATAAGACTATGAACATCATAAAAGCTAAAAGCTTTAAAAAGTTTGCTTCTTGATGCATAAAAAGTGGCACAAGTTTGGTGCCTTCATCAAAGTCTTATTTTGTTTTGTTTTAAGGCAAGACTATATGTAAAAGTTTAAGCTTTTTGGAATATTAAGCCTCTTTGAGTTAAAAAAATGGTATTTTGTCACTTTATATTGTAAAGATTGATTCTTGGATGTAAATCCTTTCATAAAGTTTTAAATTTTATCAAGAAGGTGACTTTAAGTCATAAAGTTATAAGCTTGCACACTAAATCTTGTAAAGGTGGAACCTTGAGATGAATATATTAGTAAAATTCCAAGCTTTAAGCAAAAATAGCATTTTTGAGTCATAAAAGTGTTAACTTTTATAAAGATCAAGACTTTATTATTCTAGATTTAATGTTTTATATCATTAGTCCATAAAGTAGGAATCTTTTAGACTTTTAGAAAACTTTAAATCATAAAGTTGAGAACTTTCATAAAGTGCCAACTTTCATAAAGAACAAGACTTTAATTTAAAAGCTAGTATCTTGTATCATTATTTCATAAAGATTCAATCTTTAAAGCAAGAGCATAATTTTAGAGGCATTTACTTTCATAAAGGAAAAAACTTTATGACTATCTTATAAAAAATGATAACTTTTATAATACTTAAGGGAAGATCTTGTTATGTTAGTGATAAAAGCATGAAACTTTGTATTGGTTAAGTTAAAAATCACCGTTGGTGATTAGTGAACATGGTGTTGTTGGGTTTATGAGTGTAGTTATGCGTTGTGTAACACCTTACCAGACAAAGTACTATGCTTAAGTCATAATAAATTATCTGATAAGTGATTATGTGTAATACTGGTTAAATTCTATTTTCTGTATTAGTATGAATTACTCGCATAAAAATGCTCAATTGCGTAGCAAAATTTTCTGCGTGATGGCGGAATAGATGTTAGTTAATCGGCAATACTGTAAATAATGTAACATTACTAAAAATACAATAAAGACAGAACTACTGCAAAAGAAATCATAAATATATACATAGACATCTGATTTTAAAGTTTGTCAAAATGACACAGGGTAACAAAATGAGGCCGCTAATACAAAATAAAACGGCCAGTTTCTATGAACAACACTCAAAGTGGTCCGCATGGGACATTTCATGTATATTCCTAACATCTACCCATCCACCCGTGACCCAGACTGCCAAAAGAGGGTCATTCTGTACGTCTAACCCTACTACAGCATGCACGCTATCTAAACAGAATTTGAAGAAAAGAACCCGTTCACCATGGCGGCGTCCGCTGGAGGGTGACCGACACTAGGAACAGAGGATGATGAAGAAGAACTCACCGCCTCGGACTGATCCTTCTTCGAGATCGAGGCTGACGACATCGGCTGCGGTGGTGAAGTAGGAGAGGCCATGGGAACTGGAGCTGCTGGTGCTGCTGGTGGCGGTAGTGGTGGAAATGGATGGGCCATGTGGAGGGGTATGGCTACGTAGGGGACAGTAGGATCAAAGAGAGGATGCAAAAGCAGGACGGTGAAGTCCCTCTGGAAAAAAAGGTAGAGGCGGAACTGACATCGGCCGGATGTAACATCCCCATTTTCACCTAAGTTAATTAGCTCGGTGTTCCCGGCTAATTAGAGGGGTTAGCGATTAATCAAGAATTAATCAATTAATCTCGAGAGCAAGAGCTTAGTAAATTAAAGGCAAGTCAACAATTGAAATATAATGCATTAAAGGTTAAAATTAAGAACCTAATTGCCCAATCCTTATTAACCCAAGATTTAGAACGTAAAAATCAAGGTGACCTAATCTTATTAACTATGAGCATGACAAGCATCACACCCTCTTTACATAATTAATGAGGAAAAACCCTTTTCAATAAAAATGTGTTCAGGAATAATTGAATCAATCAAATTAATTAACATTTAGATAATGGTAACAATTATAAAGATGTAAAAACTTCCCTTTAATTATTGTTTGAAAGTTTGGTCAAGGCAAGAGTCATATCCAACCATCCATTTGCCTTCTCATCATACACCCCTAGATCAATAGTCCATGCTAGTAGTGTTCCTTAAGTCAAGACAAGAAATGTAGTTTCCTCCATCAAGATGGTGACACTTGGAGTGATCATAGCCATCTAAGTCAAATCCTAAGAGAGCTCATGCTTTTAATCACTTGACAAAAACATTACATGGTCTTTACCGAAGTGCCAAGACTCAAAGGAAACACAATACTCTCTTTTGCCCCAAGGTTTTTCCCACTCCCTAGCTTGTGTAAGAAGCAAAAATCACATCACCCTCCCAGCTCATTATGCGCCACCTTCAGCCACTCTCTCTCCCCCTCATTTTATTTTCCATTCCTCTCACTAAAACATAAAAAGCTCTCTCCTCTCTCCAAGTCTCGTCCTACTCTTTTGTTCTTCTCATCTTTCTTGTTCTTCTTCAAACCTTCTTACTATTTCCTACCTCATCTCTATCACCATTCTCACAAGCCCTTCAAGGACCACCCTGTTACCAAGTGGCCTCACGAACTTAAGAGGGGGGTGAATTAAGTTCTTAAGTTTATCTTAATTCTTTTGCCAAAAATCCCTTTCTTTTAAATCTTATTAAAAAATAAGTGATTAAGTGATTAACTATTTGAAAATTAATGCAAGTTTCAAATTACCTCAACAATAAACTGTATGAATTTAACTTGCAATTAAGTAAAAAGATAAGAGTAGAGAAGAGCAAACTCAGATTTATCCTGGTTTGGTCACCCTTTGTGGCCTACGTCCAGTCCCCAAGCAATCAACTCAGGATTTCTCACTATGTCAAATTCTTCAAGGTTTTAAAACCTTTACAATACTTGAGTACTCACACTTTTGGGATCCCTCACCCTAGTGTTTGAGTTTCTCAAAATCAAAGAGGGATACCTCACCCTTTTCTTTCTTGAGGGATGCCTCACCCTCTCTCAATTTGATACAGAATAAAGGAAATTGATCACTCTCTCAAAGAGAAAATAATACAACTTGAAGCACTATGAAGCTTTTCAATAGCAACTCTCAATGGCCACAAGAACTGAGTTAGAAATCAAGGAATGGAAAGAGTTGATTAAGAGTTTCTTTAATTCTTCAGTCATATTGAAAATGTGTTATAAATGACTATTTATAGGCTTCAGATTTTCGTTCTAGCCGTTTGAGAAAAATAGCCAACGAACATGACTTTTCAGAACTAGCCGTTTTTTGCCGTTAGAGCTCGTGGTAATCGATTACATGTCTTTGGTAATCGATTACCGTCGCAAAATAACTAATTTTTGGGCAAGTCTTTGAATGTGGTAATCGATTACACTTTGTGGTAATCGATTACAAATGAACCTGAATGGTAATCGACATAATATGATGGTAATCGATTACAGCTTTAAAAAACGCGGTTGTAACGACATTTTGAAAATTCTAACGAACGTAATCGATTGAAAACATTATGTAATTGATTATACCTTACTAAATCAAGTTTTTACTTAATTTAAAAACACATGTTCCATAAACTATCTTTAAAACTAATTATTTAGAAACTTATAATATGTTTTGAAAAAGCTTGGCCATGAGAATTAATAACAGAAAAGCTTTTAACACAAAGAACCTATGGTTATACCTTGCTAACTATGCTTGAACCCGTTTGTCTTCAAGGATCTTCATGCTCTTTGATTGCAGCCGTTTATCACCCTTTTGGCATCATCAAAATCTATAGTTATAAGTCTATACATTCTCCCCCTTTTTGATGATGACAAACTTCTTATGTGAGGATACAATAACAAATATAGAGATGACAGTATTGAATAAGATACACAATCAAGTATACCACACATGGGCACAATCAAATATGAACTCCCCCTAAATATGTGCATATCATAATATAATGACACCTCACCAATGTCCAATTCTCCCCCTTTTGGCATAATCAAAAAGACTAGAAAGTGAAAACAAACATAAAGAGCACAGGTCCAGAAGCATAACAAAAGTGCATAGACAGACGAAAAATAAAACAAAACAAACAACAAAAAGAAACAACACAGTGAAGGGCATCCTATCATGAACTAAGTCTCATCAAAGTCGCCATCATCCTCAAGATCATCAGTCGCCGTAGCATCAGAGTCATCGGAAGTATCAGAATCATCCGAAGCACCAGGCTGAAGGATAGTGCGACCTGTAGGAGGGAGTAAATTAGAGGGGTCAGTAGTATCACGACTACCCAAGGTTTGACAATCCTCAGAAGCTGTAGGAAAGGGACGATGAGACGCATGAGAAGTCGGAGTAAAGTGAGCCGGAGAAGGAGGTGGTGGAGTAGCAAAGTCGGAAGGGATAAAATGCTGACGTAGGGCATGAAGATCAGTCTCCATACTATCCATCCGAGTCCCATAACCAACTAAGGTATTCTCATAGTGGTCCAAACGAGTCTCAAGGCGATCAAGGCGTTCTCCAACATAGGTGCGAAGACCTCGGAACTCCTCAAGCATCACCGCCATATAATCCGAGGAAGGTGGAGGAATAGAGGTAGAGGCGGAAGGTGACCAGGAGCGTAAGGAGGAGGAGGGATGTTATCTGGGGCCTATTAGGAATGTACCACCGCCAAAGATAGTTCTTGAAGCCCATTTTGGTCAGTGTCCCTTCATTAATGGGATAATGAGGAGTCTCGTCTAAGGTGATCTCACCACTGAGAGGAATGCGAAAATGCTGAAGAAAACGAGTAATGAGCATCCCATAAGGTAAAGCACACCTAGCCTTCTTCTTAACCTTTAACATGTGCTGAATGATATAGTATCCCCAGTTTATGGGTCGCCAAGAGTCATAGCCCACATAACCAAAACATCATCAGAAGAGATCTGAGCATAATTACCAGCTCTAGGGATTAAGACACGCACAAGGATATAATGAAGAATACGATCATCTAAGGAAAGCCTACCCACTAAAGTTCTCTTATTGGTTGTGTCACCTTCTCCTATAAACTGTGCTAAAGCCAAATCATGATTATAATCTTCTTTCCATTCATCAGGAGCAGTGCCCTTCCCAGGTAAAGTTTCTCCATCAAAAGACAGACCAGTGAATTGATAAAATAGTCCCCTATCAATGACTATCTGGACATGCTTCACTTCAGAAAATAAGCAGGCATCCTTGTACTTCAAATTTGAATAGAAAACTTTAACCAATTCAGGATATATCTTATCTTTCATAGTGAGGAACTTAACCAACTCCCATCTATTCAGAAGAGCAAACACTCCTGAACTGTGTTGATTGAAGAAATCAGAATCTAAATACCTTGGTGTGACAAGGTCACGAGTCTGGAAATGAGCAATGTAGGAGTCCATTTGCTTTTTGGATGAGAAGAAGCGCGACAAGTCCACAGAAGGAAGAGAGGGAGTGGTAGGTTCGGCGTTCTTGGCGGAGGCTTTCCTCTTCCTAAGAGCTCTAGATGACTCAGCCATGGAATCGTGGATTTACGGGACAGAAAGTATATGGGTTTTGTGGAGAGGAAGAAAAGAAGCAGTTTGGTGAAGATCTGGAGTGATTTGATGCAGAAATGAGGGAGTAATGGTAGAGAGAAGGGAGAGTTCGACAATGGCATTTTTGGGAGAAAGAGAGAGAGGGAGCACGAGGAGAGAGAAGTTTTAGTGTGAAATGAGGAGAGAGAATGGGGACGCGGAGGCTTTAGACCCGTCTTGTAATCGACACAAATTGGTGTAATCGACACGCTATCCAAATTTCGTAATCGATTACCAAAGACATGTAATCGATTACTATAGTGTTATTTTTCCAGAACCAGTAATCGATTGCTAACTAGTGTAATCGATTACACTAAAATTAAAATTGAACTCGGGGGTAGCAAAGACGGATGTAATCGATTACCATGCGTATCGTAATCGATTACCAAACCTTAAACAGCATAGACCTTCAAGGTATTTCAGATTATGAGCCGTAAGGATCTTAACAATGACAGAGTTCCTGCAAAATAATTTTAGTGAAATCTCTAATGCTTAAGTTAATGATTTGAAAAATAATAAAAAAAACTATATATGTGAAGAAGCAATTATTCCTAATTCTCTTCGTATATTGAAGAAACTTTCCCTAGCTAAAGGTTTAGTAAATATGTCTGCTAGTTGTTTACTTGTCTCAACAAATTCTAAGATGCAATCACCCTTTCTGCACATGATCGCGTAGAAAATGATGTCTAATTTCAATATGTTTGGTTCTAGAGTGCAAAATAGGATTTTTAGATAGATTTATGGCACTTGTGTTATCACATCTTATAGGTATATGGTCAAGGTGTAATCCATAGTCTGAAAGTTATTGCTTCATCCAAAGAATTTGAGCACAACAACTTCCAGTTGCTATGTATTCCGTCTCTGCAGTAGACAATGCCACACTATTTTGTTTCTTGCTATGCCAAGAGACTAAAGCACTACCAATTAATTGACATGTTCCACTGGTGCTTTTCCTATCCAATTTACAGCCAGCAAAATCTGAATTAGAGTAGCCAATTAAACTGCATGAGGTTCCCTTAGGATACCATAAACCTATATTCACTGTTCTAATAAGATATCTCATAATTCTTTTTACTGCAGTTAAATGAGATTCTTTAAGATTAGCTTGATATCTAGCACACATACATACACTGAACATTATATCAGGTCTACTAGCAGTAAGATAAAGAAGAGAGCCAATCATACCTCTATATTTTGTTACTTCTACAGGCTTACCTTCATCATCCTTATCTAAGTAACAGGAAGTGCTCATAGGAGTAGTAATTTCCTTTGCATTATCCATTCCAAACCTTTTGAGCAATTCCTTGCAATATTTTGATTGATTTATGAATATTCCATCCTTTGCTTGCTTAATTTGGAGTCCAAGAAAGTAATTAAGTTGCCCCATCATGGACATATCAAATTCATTCTGCATTATCTTGGAAAATTCTTGACATAAAGAATCATTAGTAGCACCAAAGATAATATCATCCACATATATTCGTACCAATAGTATATCATGCTCCTTATTTTTAATAAATAGTGTAGTGTCAACTTTTCCTCTTGAGAAATCATTTTCTAAGAGATATTTACTTAATCTATCATACCAAGCTCTAGGAGCTTGTTTTAGCCTATAAAGAGCCTTTTTCAATTTGAAAACATGATTGGGTAAGTCAAAACTTTCAAAACCAGGAGGTTGATCAACATACACTTCTTCTTGTATATAACCATTTAGAAATGCACTTTTTACATCCATTTGATAAAGTTTGAAATCCATGATAGATGCAAATGCTAGTAATATTCTAATGGCTTCTAATCTAGCTCCAGGAGCATATGTTTCTTCATAATCTATTCCTTCTTCTTGATTATATCCTTTAGCTACTAATCTAGCTTTATTCCTTATGATGACACTATTTTCATCAAGTTTGTTCCTAAAGACCCATTTGGTGCCTATGATAGGATGATCACTAGGTCTTGGCACAAGTTCCCAAACTTGATTTCTTTCAAATTGATTTAATTCTTCTTGCATGGCTAACATCCAATGTTCATCAATAATGGCTTCTTCTATATTTTTAGGTTCAACTTGAGAGACAAATGCCATGTGATTACATGTATTTCTAAGAGAGTTTCGAGTTGTTACCCCTTTGGTGATATCACCTATAAAATTGTCAAGTGAATGGTGTTTAGAAGTCTTCCACTCTTTTGGGAGATAATTTGTCCTTGTTTGCTCTTGTGGTGGAGTTTCTTTCTCACCTTCTTCCTTTTTCTTTTGCTCCTTTTCTTTTTCACTGGTGTGAGAGTTTTCCAAAGCTTCTACAACATCATCAATAATATCCTTTCTTGGACCAAATAGGTTAGTCTCATCAAAAGCAACATGAACAGACTCTTCTATAGTCATAGTTCGCTTATTATAGATTCCATAAGCTTTACTATGCAATGAGTATCCAAGAAATATTCCTTCATCAGCTTTAGCATCAAATTTACCTAAATTATCCTTTCCATTATTTAAAACAAAATATTTACAACCAAAAATGTGAAGATGGGATATATTTGGTTTCCTTCCTTTGTATAGTTCATAGGGGTTTTTCTTTAAAATAGGTCTAATTAAGGCTTTATTCATTACATAACAAGCGGTACTAACCGCATCTGCCCAAAAATAGTTAGGAAGATTTGATTCATTTAGCATAGTTCTTGCCATTTCTTCTAAAGAACGATTTTTTCTTTCAACTACTCCATTTTGTTGTGGAGTTCTTGGTGCAGAAAAATTATGTTCAATGCCATGCTCATCACAAAAGTTTTCAAAGGACTCATTTTCAAATTCCCCTCCATGATCACTTCTTATAGATGCAATGTTGAGATTTTTCTCATTTTGAATAATCCTAGCGAGTTTTCTAAATGCTCTAAATGCTTCACTTTTATGAGATAAAAATAATGTCCATGTAAATCTAGAGTAATCATCCACAATTACCAAAGCATAATAGTTTCCTCCAAAACTCATAGTTCTAGAAGGGCCAAAGAGATCCATGTGTAATAATTGCAAGGGTCTTGAAGTTGAAACAATATTCTTTGATTTAAAGGATACCTTTACTTGTTTACCTTTTTGACAGGCATCACAAAGCTTGTCTTTTTCAAATCTAAGTTTTGGTAGTCCAATTACTAATTCTTTCTTAACTAGCCTATTTAAGTGATCCATGTGAATGTGTGCAATTCTTCTATGCCATAACCATGAATTATCTTCCTTACTCATGAGACAATGAATATTATTTGATGGAATATTATCTAGGCTAATCACATATATGTTGTCTGCTCTGTGTCCAACAAATTTAACCTTTTTATCACTAATTCCTTCAATAATGCAACAGTTTGAATCAAAGATTACTCTATTTCCTTTATCACATAATTGACTAATGCTAAGTAAATTATGCTTAAGGCCATCAACAAATAAGACATTTTCTATAGAAGTAGAAGGAGTGTTACCAATTTTACCAACTCCAAGTATTTTTCCTTTATTGTTGTCTCCATAGGTCACATGTCCATGCTTCTTAGGAGTTAATTGTGAAAACTTTGATACATCTCCTGTCATGTGCTTGGAGCATCCACTATCAAGGTACCAATTTGAGCTCGTGATCTTTAAGCATACCTGCATCACAAGTTCAATTTTTGGATTTAGGTACCCAAATTCTCTTGGGTCCTTAATTGTCAGTCTTGGGTGATATTTCCTTTGGAACCCATATCATTTTTCCACTTACATGTCCATTCTTTCTAATATAACATGTTGAAGCACTATGCCCTTTCTTACCACAATAAAAACATGTTATAAAAGGAGAGCTAGAGGTAGATGATAATGAAAAGAAGTTTTTATAATACTTTTGTTGTTTCTTTGGATTATAACCTAATCCAGCTTTACCAAACATACATCTTTGTTTTCCCAATAATATGTCTAGGTTATTTCTACCTAATGTGAACTTAGCAAGCACATTTTTCAAATCAATAATTTCTTTTTCAAAATTCTTACATGATGAACATGAAATTGATGTAGTTGTATTTTCATATGATAGACATTTAGAGCAAGTGGATTTTGTATCAATTAATTCAAGTGTTTCATTTTCAATTTTTAGTTCCTCTAATTTTTTGTTCAGCCTAGTAATTTCTTCTTCCAAAGATAAAATTATTTTCTTAGAGGAAGCAACAATTTTAGTAAGTCTTAAAGACTCTTCATGCAAATCATTAAAAGCATCTTGTAATTCATCAAAAGAAGGAGAAAGATCAGTATTTGAAGTTGTTACCTCTTCATCACCTTCGCCATCTATCGCCATGAGACTAAGGTTAGCAACTTCATTCTCAGAGTCACTAGATGATTCAGTGTCATTTTCCTCCCAAGTTATATATGCTTTCTTGCCTTTCTTTTCTTTGTTTGATTTCTTCCCAAATTTCTCTAATTTCTTCAAATAGATTGGACACTCCATCTTTATATGGCCAGGTTGACCACATTCATAACATTTTGGAATGGATGAAGTATCTTCGCCTTTGTTGATATTCTTCTTTGGGATAAAGGGGATTTTTCTTTGTTTTCCTTTCTTTCTAAGGAATCTCCCAAATTTCTTCACAAGGAGACTAAAGTTTTCATCATCTGCTTCTACTTCTTCCAAATTGACTTTTTCATCTTCATCACTTCTTTCATGAGTGGAAGAGGTAGCTTTCAAGGCTATTCCTTTCTTCTTTTTGTCACTTTCCTCATGTTGATTAAGCCTGTTGAGTTCCAACGCATGCTCTTGAAGTTTTCCAAAGAGGGTAGCAAGAGTCATTGTAGCCAAGTTCCTTGATTTTGATATTGTTGTTACTTTTGGTTGCCATTGCCTGTTCAAGCATCTTAAAACCTTGTTAATTAAGTCTTCATTTGGAAATGTCTTTCCCAATGAAGCAAGATGATTAACAATATGTGTAAATCTCTTTTGCATATCTTGAATGCTTTCATTTTGACTCATTCTAAATAATTCATATTCATGTGTTAGAGTGTTAATCCTAGCCCTTTTAACTTCACTAGTTCCTTCATGAGTAACTTGTAAAGTATCCCACATTTCTTGGGCTGTTTTACAATTAGACACACGAAAGAATTCATCATGTTCTAAAGTAGAAGTAATGATATTTTTTGCTTTCAAATTATATTGAACCTTCTTTTTATCCTCATCAGTCCATTCATTTCTAATCTTTTCAACTATTTTTCCTTCAACCAGTTTTGTTGGAACAAAAGGTCCTTTCTCCACTGCATCCCAAACATCTAAGTCTATGGCTTCAATAAAGATTCTCATATGAGTTTTCCAATATGAATATCCATCCCCATTAAAAACAGGTGGCCTATTTATGGAAGTACCTTCAGACAAAAAAGAGTTTGATGAGGCCATTACTCTTGAAGCGGTTAAGCCTTTACAAGAATTGGGCTCTGATACCACTTGTTACCAAGTGGCCTCATGAACTTAAGAGGGGGGTGAATTAAGTTCTTAAGTTTATCTTAATTCTTTTGCCAAAAATCTCTTTCTTTTAAATCTTATTAAAAAATAGGTGATTAAGTGATTAACTATTTGAAAATTAATGCAAGTTTCAAATTACCTCAACAATAAACTGTATGAATTTAACTTGCAATTAAGTAAAAAGATAAGAGTAGAGAAGAGCAAACTCAGATTTATCCTGGTTCGGTCACCCTTTGTGGCCTACATCCAGTCCCCAAGCAATCAACTCAGGATTTCTCACTACGTCAAATTCTTCAAGGTTTTAAAACCTTTACAATACTTGAGTACTCACACTTTTGGGATCCCTCACCCTAGTGTTTGAGTTTCTCAAAATCAAAGAGGGATATCTCACCCTTTTCTTTCTTGAGGGATGCCTTACCGTCTCTCAATTTGATACAGAATAAAGGAAATTGATAACTCTCTCAAAGAGAAAATAATACAACTTGAAGCACTATGAAGCTTTTCAATAGCAACTCTCAATGGCCACAAGAACTGAGTTAGAAATCAAGGAATGGAAAGAGTTGATTAAGAGTTTCTTTAATTCTTCAGTCATATTGAAAATGTGTTATAAATGACTATTTATAGGCTTCAAATTTTCGTTCTAGCCATTTGAGAAAAATAGCTAACGAACATGACTTTTCAGAACTAGCCGTTTTTTGCCGTTAGAGCTCGTGGTAATCAATTACATGTCTTTGGTAATCGATTACCGTCGCAAAATAACTAATTTCTGGGCAAGTCTTTGAATGTGGTAATCGATTACAAATGAACCCAGAATGGTAATCGATTACAATATGATGGTAATCAATTACAGCTTTAAAAAACGCGGTTGTAACGACTTTTTGAAAATTCTAACGAACGTAATCGATTGAAAACATTATGTAATCAATTATACCTTACTAAATCAAGCTTTTACTTAATTTAAAAACACATGTTCCATAAACTATCTTTAAAACTAATTATTTAGAAACTTATAATATGTTTTGAAAAAGCTTGGCCATGAGAATTAATAATGTAATGTTTTTTTAACACAAAGAACCTATGGTTATACCTTGCTAACTATGCTTGAACCCGTTTGTCTTCAAGGATCTTCATGCTCTTTGATTGCAGCCGTTTATCACCCTTTTGGCATCATCAAAATCTATAGTTATAAGTCTATACACCCCCTCTTTGGTTCTTGGAGAAGCAAAACAAACACTCACCTAGCCTCAATATCAAGCTCAAGGAGAAGGAGCCTATCTCCAACCATCTTCATCCTTCAAGCCTTCAAGAGAAAATTTTTGGTGGTGACTCTTATCCTTCTTCTCCATGTATTTTTTTTCAAGTTCTAAAATCCCTAAGCTCTTCATAGCTAGGTGGTTTTAAAGCTTGCTTCAAGGTCTCATGACCACATTTTACTCTATGAGTTTTCTTGCCTTGATGAAAATGTTGTTTTGAAATGAAATTTTGTGGTATGATGATTTTATGTGTCTTGCTTTATTTTGTTTTAAAACACTGATTTGGTAACTAAAACATTGAATATGATGGTGAGATAAAACATGAAAATGGTGATTTGAAACGATATAACAATTTCTCCATAAGCTTGAAGTGAAAAATGTAAAAGCTAGTTAAGCTGGATTTCTGGCAGTCTGTAATACATATAGTATAACTCATTCTACAAAACTCAAAATGTAATGAAACTAATTTTCTATGAAAGTATACTCAAAGATCTTTTCATACATTAAAATATGCGAGTTTTGGCCTTAAAACGAGAGAGATATGAATTGTCAAAATTTGCTGATCCTGGATGGATTTCTATCCGGGCAGTAGGTAATAAAACGAGCATAACTCAAGTTATACAGAAAATTTTTAAGTGGGACCAAGTTTTTTGGAAAGCTAAGACATAAAGGAACATCCCCATAAAACAGTTTTGGCAGATTCCTTGTGAGGAGTTCACAGTAATGTTTAAAATTCACTGACCCAAGATGAACTTTCAAGTCTGAATAGTCAGAATAAAATGTGCATAACTCAAGCTACAAAATGAATTTTTGAGTGGGGTTTCTTTTGTTTAAAAATAGACTCAGAGAAGTATAAGCATACCAAAATTCGAAATAAAAGAGTAAAATATGAAATTACGGTGAATTTTTGAAGTTACTGCCCTACTGTAAAAGTAAAACTGGTTAGGGTAAAAGTTAAAAGTTAATGAAAAATAAGTTTTAAGACATAAATACCCTTACATTAAGTATTAGAAAACCTTCATAATTCAACTTAAAAAGGATCAAAAAGGAAATTAGATAAAATTGGCCCTACAACTAACAAAAGAGGATACACAAGATGCACTCTCAATTAAAAGCTTGCACCCAATTTACTAAGAGAATAGGCTTATCTTTATGTGCAAGTATGATGTTATGATAATGATGGTATGATAATGATGATATGATAATGATGATAATGATGACATGATATGATGCTTAATGATACTGTGATTTTGGTTTCTCTGTTTGGCAAAATTTTGGGAAGCTTCGGTTTAGCCGTTATGTACCGAAATTTTGTAGAAATTGAGGACTTAGAAATATTTTGCATCATAAGCTTTAATAAGAAGAAATTCAATAAAGTGTGTGATCCTTCAAAAGGAAAGGTGACCTAATTTAAGTTTCCCTCACCCACGACTCACATGAGGTATGGCATGACCCAGCTAGTGTGAGTATAAGGGATAGGGCTTACATGAGGCATGGCATGACCTAGCTAGTGTAAGTACTGAAATTTTATGGTGGCGACGGCCACGGTATGAGCTCATTACCACTTATGTTTAGTGGGTGAAAAGAAAAAGACTTAAGATAAGTCAAGTTAAGAAAAGAAAGGGACCTCGATCCGACCCAAGTAAAGAATGAAACTCATAAGATGTGCATGCATGATACAAATTGTCATACAAGTTCTTATGTATACCATGATGTTAGCATATGAGAAATGCGTACTTAAATTGGAACCCACTTCGAATATTGATATTTTCGAAAACCTAAGAATTGAACCTATTGAATGCTCACTGTTTTCATTTATAAAATCGAAGTGGCTGGGACGATGACGATGACACTTATGTGTTAGGGTCGAGTCCTACTGAGAAATCTTATTTCTCACCCTAATTGTTTTTCCGTCTCGTCATCAGATACTCATGGCACACCCCGTGGAGTGGAGCATGGACCCTCCCCACTATGAGTGGGCCTACGATGGGGATACTCACGCTATTGTGGCCACGACCACCACAGTAGTTCGCACGTATTTCTACTTGGGTCGAATTTTTGAGCAAGAGAAGCCAGAAGTCCCGCCAGCCCCCATAGACGTTTCATCAGCTCACCTTGGACCGCCGCTGGATCCTTGGGATTTCCCGCCTGGGCCATTGCCAGAAATCAAGATGGACCCAATGTCTCCGGGTCTACCTGCAGCCGAGCCCGTGCCACCGCCAGAGGTCCCTGTGATCGATGTGAGTTCGACGGCCACTCCTAGGGCCGCAGCCGCTTCGCCGCCGCTCCCCGAGTATCACCTTGCCGCGTCTGAGGAGGATCCCTCCGAGGAACGTTCTTTGGTGGCCAGCTATACTCCTGGCCGTCGCATTCGTCACGTTGAGGTGATCAGTCGGCACCCTCGTATCATCCGTACTCCTCACGTTCCCCGAGGCCGAGGAGCGAGGGGAACCAAGCACTCGAGAACCTGAGTCCATTCGATTGAAGGGCATGGAAGGGGGCAGAGAAGACAGCATACGTCTACGTGGGCCTATTCCATTATTGCTCCTTATCTTTTGTATTTCATTTTGTATCGGACCTTGTCAGACTTGTGTACCTTTGATATTTTGGGGCCATGGCATGACCATGAGTTTCCCTTTTATGTATTTGTTGGATATTATGAGACTAATTATAATTATATGGTTGTTGTAGTAATTTGAATGCATGGTATTATGATCTATCTCTTGTTCCTTCAATTTATACTGAAATCTTTGCGGTACGCTCGTTTATTCCTATCTTCTCGCACAAGGCTTTACTTTCCAAAAGTGACGACGTATTTCAAAAAAAATTGTACCGTATTTTCCGCATAATTTAATTTCAAGTGAAGTTTAGTTTTCCACGAGCATAAGTAACAACTAATAAAACGCCGTAATATGACTTAAGCGTAGTATGGATTTATTAGGGTGTTACACTGGAGATATATACAAAATCCAAGAATGGGTCAAGGTGTATATGTAGCTCAGGGAACTCGATGAATAGCACCCGGGTCGCTGCGTGTTCCATGGTCTGAGAATGGCACAGAACATACAATAAGGTGAGAAATGAATATTTCTCAATAGTAATTCCTAGCTTCTATACATCTGTCATCGCTGTCATTCCCAGTTGTTTTGGTCGTGCAATATTTTTCAAATAGTACGGTAAAATGATAATATTCAAATTAAATACTTGTTTGTAAAGCAAACACTGAAACAAGCTCAATTTTAGTTAACAGATACACTAATGTACTCAAACAGTAATCATGGTGGAACAATAGCATATTAAGAATAATAAACAGGGATCTAGAACAATCAATAAAAAAGCATTACACTATACATATGCATGTGCAATTAGAAAATGCATTTTATTCGTGGAGGCTTTCGCCTAATAGAACTTATTTCCATCCTTGGTCTCCTGGGAGTCATTGGCCATATACTCCTAGGTAATAGCCCGCTTTTCAGGACAGAGCTCGTTCCTATACAGGATGACCGGGTTTACTTTCCCAGACCTTCCTACTGATCTATTCCCCTTAATTTATTTCGGGGCTAGCCCAAGTGATATGGTATCCTTTATAATATCATGAAATGAATGCACTTCTAGCTTGATTCTTTAAGTATAATGATTTCAAGCTATCATAAATTCTCACAACATATGAACTTCTTACCAAAATTTCGGCAGCATAACCGATTGAGTCTGCTTCCCCATGAATAGTGCCAGACAACCAATACAATTGCACAACTTGTAATTTCAGCATAGACCAGCAAATATGTATATATATTCATAGCATCATTTAACAATTCCAAATCAAGCATCAATAAGGTTTCAGTTTATTCTTCCCTGTTCTGCCAGAGTTTGGCATGCCCCAATTTTTTTTCAAGTCAACTCATTTAGATCTAATTTTTGGATATGTCACAGCCTTATATGTCTAGTTTTTAATCCTTTTAGTCACATCTCATTTTGATGTGTATAACTCTAGATATAAACAATTTACCTTAGACTGCCCTGTTCTCAGCTAGAATTGGGTACTGATAAGTAAAAATTCACTAAACATAGAAAACTAAGTGAATTCATATAAAATTTATATCAAATTAAAGCTATCAGAATAAGCTTTCAAATGAATTAAGTTTCATGTCATTTGAATAAACATGTTTTGACTTATGAATCCCAAAACTTGGCCCTACTAAACTATCCTGGTTCAGCTTGGTTTAGACTTAAGCCAACTTCCTTGGTGCACTGGGAGCAAACAGCTATGAATTTGGTTCTGAAATTTTTATGTGATATTCCTTTACATGTTATCTTTCAAAAAAACTTGGGTTCACTCAATTTGAAGTTGTATAGAGTGAGTTATACCCTTCTCAACTCATACTGCCCGGATTAGAATCCAGATTTCTAGGTTAAACTTCCAAAATTCATAACTAATTCTATACTAATCCAATGGCGTTATATGTATACATTTATGGAAATTCGCAGATGTATAGTTTCATATAAAAATGGTTCATCCAATTTAAACGGCAGTAGGTGGAGCCGTACACTCTGCCGTATGAACCGCCGAGGAAAACCCTAACAGCTTCTAGATTTGTCTTCCTCTTTCAAGCTATTTGCCCTCAATTCCAATTTTAATCACAACATACATGTAAAACCAGTCATAAAACATCATCATCACTCAACAAAACATCCATATCTCAGATTATGCATGCTCACCATGCAGGCCCAAATCAGAAAAAACAAGAGGAGAAGTAGGATTTCCTACCTTGTCTTATGCAATTTGTGTTGATTTTGTGTCTTTGATGGTGGTGACTTGGGATAAGGCTTGACAATGGATGAGAATGGAGTGGAAATGAGAGTAGAGAGGAGAGAAAGAGAAGAGCTTCAGCAGATGGAAGGTGGCCAAAATTTTGATGAGGAGAAAAGGAGAAAAAGGTGAAGATATTTGGAGGTTACATGATTTTGATTGGTGGATTCCAACTTGGTCATAAAATTTGGTTAACCTCCCATCATCAAGGGCTGTCAAGGCACCACTTGAGGGAGTTATTTGGCTAAATCTTAGCTGTTGATTCTAGGGCACTCATAGAAATATTCTACTGGTCCAGTTCCGACAGTTTAAAATTTCGAAATCTCACCGATTGCTCTTAAATCGGCAAATCAATTGAAATTTTTCTGTGAGGTTTTCTACGCTCCTAATCTAATTCCATCAAGTCTAATCTTCTCAAATAACCCTTAATTGGCTTTAAGTAAGTGTCTAATCAGATTCTGATTAAACTCACTTCTTCGATAAAACTGAACAACTCAGTTGTTAACGATAAAAATTTTTTTCGGACGTTACATAGCTACCCTCCTAAAAAAAATTTTGTCCTCAAAATTTAGTACCTGAGAATAATTCGGGATGTTCTCTCCTCATATCAGATTCTAATTCCCACGTACAATCCGCTGAGTCTTCATGTCCCCATGCTACCTTTACCAATTGTACAGCTTTGTTTTGAAGGTATTTGATGCTCCTATCCACTATCTGTGCTGGGGGTACATGAAAAGTCAAGTCATCCCTTAATTGGATTGATTCAGGTTCCAACAAGTGAGCAGGATCCGGCTGGTATCTTCTGAGTTACGAAATGTGGAAAACATCATGAAGATTAGATAGATACGGAGGAAAGGCAACTCAATAAGCAACTGGCCCAATTCGCTTTAAAATTTGAAAGGGACCTATAAAGCGAGGGCTTTGCTTTTTGACTTTAATGGCTCTACCTACCCCAGTTGTGGGTGTGATTTTTAGAAACACATGGTCTCCTTCTTGAAACTCCAAGGGTTTCCTCCTGACATCCGCGTAGTTCTTTTGACGGCTCTGAGCTGCAAGTATTTTGCTATGGATTCTTTTGCTTTGCTCTGTAGTTTGTTTGACTAGTTTTGGACCTAACAGACTCTGTTCTCCTAGTTCATACCAACATAGGGGAGATTGACACTTTCATCCATATAAAGCCTCATATGGAGCCATGCCGATGCTAGCATGGTAACTGTTGTTGTAGGCAAACTCGACTAATGATAAGTATCGATCCCAATTCCCCCGTTGTTCCAGAATGTATGCCTGCAACATATCTTCCAAAGTCTGAATCGTCCGCTCTGTTTGGCCATCCGATTGCCGATGATATGCAGTACTTAGACATAATTTAGTACCGAATGCCTTCTGGAGCGCTCCCCAAAACCGTGAGGTGAACCTTGGATCTCGATCGGAAATGATTGTTGAAGGAATACCATGTAACCGTACCACTTCTTGGATATATAGTTAAGCCAACTTTTCTAGAGGAGAATTCTCTCGAATGGGTAAAAAGTGAGCAGACTTGGTTAGTTTATCCACTATGACCGATATGGCATCATATCCTGGGGGGGTTCTTGGTAAACCCATCACGAAATCCATGGAAATGCTCTCCCATTTCCATTCTGGAATCTCTAAGGGTTGTAATGTCTCTGCCGGCTTCTGATGCTCTATTTTCACCTTTTGGCAAGTTAAACATTTATTCACAAAATTGGCCACATCTGTTTTAAGGCCTAGCCACCAAAACATCTTCTTGAGGTCTTGGTACATCTTGTTAATGCCAGGATGTATAGTAAACTCACTCTTATGGGCTTCCTCCGAGACCTTCCTCCTGAGATTGTCCTCCTTAGGTACACATATCCTCCCATGATATCGCCATATTTTGTCTGCATCTTGGGAAAATCCTGTTAGCTTGCCAGATTGTACCAGTCGCACTGTATGCTGGAAGTCATCACTCCCTTGTTGTGCTTGCTGGATTTGATCTTTAAAAGTGCTAGTTATCTTAAGTTGGTGCAATTGAATGGCGTTGGGTGTTACAGAGATCCCCAAGTCGAGGGTTTGGAAACTCTCTATAAGTTACGCTTCTTTGATCATCATCCATGCCACTATCAAGGATTTTCTACTTAGGGCATCTGCTATCACGTTTGCCTTGCCTAGATGGTACTTCAAGTTGAAATAATAATCTTTAAGAAACTCCATCCACCTTTGCTGCCTAATGTTTAATTCTTTCTGATCAAAAAGGTATTTCAAGCTTTTGTGATCAGAAAATACTTCAAACTTCACTCCATAGAGATAATGTCTCCACATCTTCAAGGCTAACACTATCGCTGCCAGCTCGAGGTCATGCGTTGGATAGTTTCTTTCATGAGTTTTCAATTGCTGGGAAGCATATGCCATGACATTTCTGTTCTGCATTAAGACACACCCCAATCCTTTCTTAAAGCATCATAGTACACTTCGAACGGTCCATGAGGATCCGGTAAAATAAGTATTAGGGCTGTTGTCAACCATTCCTTTAATTCTTGGAAGCTCTGCTCACACTCGGTTGTCCATTCAAATGAGGCGTTCTTTATGGTTAATTTGGTTAAAGGTAGAGCTATTTGAGAGAAGTTCTTAACAAATCTTCTATAGTATCCTGCCAATCCTAAGAAGCTCCTGACTTTCATAACTGTTGTTGGTCATTCCCAGTTTAATACTGTTTCTACCATACTGGGATCCATCGAAATTCCCCCATGGGATACCACGTGGCTAAGAAATTTTACTTCCTTCATCCAAAATTTACATTTGGATAGCTTGGCATAAAGTTTCTTCTCCCTTAGAATCTGCAGAACTACTCGCAAATGTTTCGCGTGCTCTTGTTCCGTCTTCGAGTGGACAAGTATATCGTCAATGAACACCACCAAAAATTTATCAAGGTATGGCCTGAATATTCGGTTCATGTAATCAATGAATATTGCCGGTGCATTCGTCAATCCGAAGGACATCACAGTTGTAACATCCCCATTTTCACCTAAGTTAATTAGCTTGGTGTTCTCGGCTAATTAGAGGGGTTAGCGATTAATTGAGAACAAATTGGCTAATCTCAAGAGCAAGGGCTTAGTAAATTAAAGGCAAGTCAACAATTGAAACAATATGCATTAAAAGTTACAATTAAAGGCCTAATTGCCCAATCCTTATTAATTCATGACTGAGAATATCAAGGTGATCTAACCTAATTAACCGAGAGCACATAAGCATCACATCTTAATCACATGAAAATTAACCCTCGTATCTTCTTTACATAATTAACGAGGAAAAATCCTTTTCGATAAAAATGTGTTAATGGCATAATTGAACCAATCAAATTAATTAACATTTAGATAATTGTAACAATTATAAAGATGTAGAAACTTCCCTTTAATTATTGTTTGAAAGTTTGGTCAAAGCAAGAGCCAAATCCAACCATTCAATTGCCTTCTCATCATACACCACTAGATCAAGAGTCCATGTTAGTAGATTCCTTAAGTCATGACAAGAGATGTACTCTCCTTCATCAAGATTGTGACACTTGGAGTGATTACAATCATCCAATGCCAATCCTAAGATAGCTCATGCTTTTAACCATTTGACAAAAAACACTACAAAGCCTTTACCCAAGTGCCAAGACTCAAAGGAAACACAACACCCCCTTTTGCCCTATGGTTTTTCCCACTCCCTAGCTTGTGTAAGAAGCAAAAATCACATCACCTTTACCCCTCTAATTGCACCACCTTCAGCCCATTCTCTCTCCCTTATTTCATTTTCCATTCCTCTCACTAAAACACAAAAGCTCTCACCTCTCTCTAAACCTTTCTTCATTCTTCCTACTCTCCTTCTTGTTCTTCTTGTTTTCCTACTCTAAGTCATCACTTTTCCACCACCATCACCCTCATCTTCTATCACCCCCCTCACTAACTTATCAAGGATCACATTCTTTGCTCCTTGGTAGAGCAAAACAAACACTCATTTAGCCCCATTTGCTAGCTCAAGAGAAAGGAGGCCACCTCTAACCACTTCATCTTCCAAGCTTCCAAGAGAAACTCATTTGGTAGTCACTCTATCCTTCTTCTCCATGTAATTTTTTTCAAGTTTTAGAACCCCTAATCTCTTCATAGTTAGGTGGTTTTAAAGCTTGCTCCAAGGTCTCATGACCATATTTTTTCCCTATAGGTTTTCTTATCTTGTTGAAAGTGTTGTTTTGAAATGAGATTATGTGGCATGATGGTTTTATGTATCTTGCTCTATTTTGTGGTAAAATACTGATTTGGTGACTAAAACTTTGGATATGGTGATAAGTTAAAACATAAAAATGGTGATTTGAAGTGGTATAGCAACATCTCCACAAGTTTGATATGTAAAACTTAAAAATGAGTTAATCTGAAATTCTGGCAGCCTGTAAAGCGTGCAGTATAACTCACTCCACAAAACTCAAAATGTGATGAAATTAATTTTCTGTGAAAGTATACTCAAAGAGATTTTCATACATATAAAATATATGAGATTTGGCCTTAAAATAAGAGAGATACGAATTTTTAAAGTCTTCTATTCCTGGATGGGTTTCTGTCCAGGCAGTAGGTAATAAAACGTGCATAACTCAAGCTATACAAAACATATTTTAGTGGGACCAAGTTTTTTAGAAATCTAAGACATAGAGGAACATCGCCATAAAACAGTTTTGTCAGATTCCTTGTGAAGAGTTCACAGTAATGTTTAAAAGTCACTGACCTAAGATGAACTTTCAAGTCTGAATAGTCAGTATAAAATATGCATAACTCAAGCTACAAAATGAATTTTTGAGTGGGGTTTCTTTTGTTTAAAAATAGACTCAGAGAGGTACAAGCATACTAAAATTAGAAACAAAAGAGTAAAAGATGAAATTATGGTGAATTTTTGAAATTACTGCCCCACTATAAAAGTAAAAATGGTTACGGTGAAAGTTAAAGATTAATGAAGAATAATTTTTAAGACATTAATACCCTTAAATTAAGTATTAGAAAACCCTCATAACTCAACTTAAAAAGTATCAAAAAGGACATTAGAAAAAATTGGCCTTACAACTAATAAAAGAAGACACACAAGAGGTAACCTCAATTAAAAACTTGCACCAAATTTACTAAGCTAAGCTCATAAAACTTTGCTTGATAATATGCCTATGTTTATGTGCAAGCATGATGTTATGATGATGATGATGTGATGATGATGATATGATAATGATGATATGATGATGATATGATATGACGCTTAATGATAATGTGATATTGGTTTCTCTATTTGGCAAAATTTTGGAAAGCTTCGGTCTAGCCGTTATGCTGCCGAAATTTTGTAAAAATTGTGGACTTCGAAATATTTTGCATCATAAGTTTTAATAAGAAAAGATTCAATAAAGTATGTGATCCTTCAAAAGGAAAGGTGACCTAATTTAAGTTTCCCCTCACCCACGACTCACATGAGGCATGGCATGACCCAGCTAGTGTGAGTATAGGGGATAGGGCTTATATGAGGCATGGCATGACCCAGCTTAAGTACCGAAATTTTTATGGTGGCGACGGCCACAGTATGAGCTCATTACCGCTTATGTTTAGTGGGTGGAAAGAAAGGACTTAAGATAAGTCAAGTTAAGGAAAGAAAGGGACTCGGTCAGACCCAAGTAAAGAGCGTAACTCTCAACATGTTCATGTATGTTATGAATAGTCATATAAGCCTTTAGGTATGCCATGATATTGTTACTACAATGAGAATAAGTACTAAAAGTTGAATCCACTTCAGGTAATAATATTTTCGAAAATCAAATAATTGAACCTATTGAATGCTTACAGTTTTCATTTATAAAATTGAAGTGGCTGGGACGATGACGATGACACTTAGGTGTCAGGGTCGAGTCCTACTGAGAAATCTTATTTCTCACCCTAGTTGTTTGTCCGTCTCGTCACCAGATACTCATGGGACACCACGTGGAGTGGAGCATGGAGCCTCCCCACCATGAGTGGGCATATGACGCAGATACTCATGCTATTGTGGCTACGACCACCACAATAGTATGTACACACTTTTATCTGGGTCGGACTTTTGAAGGAGAGGAGCCAGAGATCCCGCCTGCCCCCGTAGACGTATCATCGGCGCACTTTGGACAGCCGTTGGGTCCTTGGGATTTCCCGCTTGAGCCCTTGCCTGAGATCAAGATGGAGCCAATGTCTCTGGGTCTACCTATAGTCGAGCCCGTGCCACTGCCGGAGGTCCCTGTGATCGAGGTGAGTTCGACGGCCACCCCTAGGGCCGCAGCAGCTTCGCCACCGCTCCCTGTGTATCACCCCGACGCATCTGAGGAGGATCCCTCCGAGGCCCATTCTTCTGTGGCCAGCTACACCCCTGGCCATCGCATCCGTCGTGTTGACGTGAGTAGCCGGCGCCCTCGTATTATTCATACTCCTTTCGTCCCCCGAGGCCGAGGAGCGAGGGGGACTAGGCATTCGAGGACTTGTGCCCACTCAATCAAAGGCATGGAAAGGGCAGAGAAGCCAGCAGACGTCTACATGGGCCTATTTTTATTTGTGTTCCTTATCCTATGTATTTCATTTTGTAATGAACCTTGTCAGACTTATGTACCGTTGATGTTTTGGGGCCATGGCATGACCATGAGTTCCCTTTTATGTATTTGTTGGATATTATGAGATTAATTATAATTATATGGTTGTTGTTGTAATTTGAATGCATGGTATTATGATTTATTCCTTGTTCCTTCAAGTTATACCGAAATCTTTGCGATACGCTCGTTTACCGCTACCTTCTCGCGCAAGGCTTTACTTTCCAAAAGCGACGACATATTTCAAAAAAAAAAAAATTTACTGTATTTTCCACGTAATTTAATTTCAAGTGAAGTTTAGTTTTCCACGAGCATAAGTAACAACTAATAAAACGCCGTAATACGACTTAAGTGCAATTTGGATTTATTAGGGTGTTATATTATGGTATCAGAGAAGTTCATCCTGTTAAAGCCTAAGGTTGGATTGACTATGCTTCCAAGCATAATTCTACTTGCGCTATGTTAAGTCGTGCTAAGAATCCTGTCTATATGATGGGATGTAGGACTTAGAATGCATGACCGTCGTGTGAGATTGCCTTTAGTTGCTGCCATGCTTATGCTTGATATTGGGCCTGATCAACTCGATATTTTTGTTTTGGTGTGTTCAGGTACTGATGGCAACTCGTAGGCGTACCGCCAACGAGCCCAGTGATAGCACGAACATCGCTGATTTCATGAGGACCTTTCAACAGATGGCGAACGCCATGTAAGCTCAAGCTACGGCAGCTGAACACATGATGGATCAGCTAAACCGAAGGTCTGAAGAGTCCGTCGGCGGAAATGGAGCAAGTACTGAATATCAGAAGTTCTCGGAGTTCCACAAGGCTAACCCGCCCAGTTTCAAGGGGGCCTTCAACCCTGAAGAAGCTGACGAATGGATTAAGGAGATCGAGAAGATCTACTCTGTGCTGACTTGCTCGGAGACCCAAAAGGTAGCCTTTGCTACTTATATGCCGAAGGCGGATGCTGAATTCTGGTGGAAAGGAGCGAAGAGCTTGATGGAGAGCGACCAAAGGGAAATCACTTGGGACGTCTTCAAGACAGCTTTCTACGAGAAGTATTTCCCGATGTCTGTGAGGAACGCAAAGGAGATGGAGTTCCTGAGGCTCTACCAGGGAGGTATGAGCGTTGCTGATTACACAGCGAAGTTTGAGGAGCTGTGTAAGTTCTCCACGCTTTATCAGCAAAACACCGATGAGCACTGGAAGTGCATGAAATACGAAGAAGGTTTGAGGGCTGACATCCTAGCGTCTGTGGCCCCACTAGAGATTCGGAACTATGCGGCCCTTGTCAACAAGAGTCGCGTAGTGGAGGATCAGAATCGCAAGTCGGGCAATCCGCAGGCTGAAGCCCATAAGAGAAGGTAGGCATCTCAAGGGCAACACCAGAAGCAGCCCCCATAAAAGAAGCTCTACCATGGTGAAGGTTCTAGAGGCAAGCAGCCACAGAGATCCTCTGCCAATCCTCGAAGACTCGCCGGCCAGCCTCCGAAGCCTGCGACGAATTCTGTCTGCCCTAAGTGTGGAAAGCAACACAAGGGGGTTTGTTATGCCGGACAAAACGTTTGCTACAGATGTGGACAGCCCGGCCATTTTGCCAAGAATTGCACCAAGGACACGCTTGCCCCTAAACTGCAACGCTAAGGGAGGGTTTTCACCATGAATGCCGAGGAGACCATGGAGTCTGATGATCTCATTCGAGGTACATGCGAAGTGAACGGTAACATCTTAACTGTACTATATGACTCTGGCGCTACGCATTCTTTTATTTCCCATGATTGCGTAAGTAGATTGGGGTTGTCTGTTTCTGAAATGCCTTATATGTTGCTTGTTTCTACTCCTACTGGGAAACCAGTTAGAACCTGTCTATGTTGTTTAAAATGTCAAATTCATATTGATGGAAGGACTTATGAGTCTAATTTAATCTGCCTTCCTTTATCTGGTTTAGATCTAATCTTAGGCATGGATTGGCTCTCAGCCAACTATGTTATGTTAGATTGTGCTGCCAAAACAATCGTATTCCCTTCCTTACCTTCTAAACCTGTTAGTTTGAGCTTGAAACCTGTCGTGTTATACTGTTGTAAGACTGAGAATCAAGAATACGTTCTCCTATCGACTAGTGAGGTTGAACTAGAGCAAGCTCTTGATGAGATTCCTGTGGCGAATGAGTACCCTGAAGTCTTCCTTGAGGATTTCCCTAAGTTTCCCCCTGAGAGAGAGATAGAGTTTTCCATAGAATTGGTGCCAGGGACTAAACCAATATCTATTACACCTTACCGAATGTCCCCTTTAGAGCTGGAAGAGCTGAAGACCCAATTGGAGGAGTTGTTGGAAAAGAAGTTTGTAAGACCAAGTGCCTCACCTTGGGGAACCCCGGTGTTATTTGTCAAGAAGAAGGATGGAAGCATGAGGCTGTGCGTGGATTATCGGCAGTTGAACAAGGTCACAATGGAAAACAAGTACTCCTTACCAAGGATAGACGACTTGATGGATCAACTCAGAGGAGCTGTGGTGTTTTCAAATATAGATCTAAGGTCGGGATACCATCAAATTAGAGTGAAGGAGGAAGATATTCCCAAGACTGCCTTTAGGACTAGATATGGGCATTATGAGTTTAGATTAATGTCATTTGGATTGACCAATGCCCCGGCTGTATTTATGGATTATATGAACACGATCTTTAGGCCATATTTGGATAAGTTTGTGGTGGTCTTTATAGATGACATCCTCATCTATTCAAAGACGAAGGAGGAACACGAAGAGCATCTTAGGATTGTGTTGGAAATCTTGAGGGATAAGAAGCTTTATGCGAAGTTGTCGAAGTGTGAGTTTTGGCTAGAAGAAGTGAAGTTCTTGGGTCACGTCGTGACTAAGGGAGGGATATCTATAGATCCGAGCAAGGTGGAAGCTGTAATGAACTGGGAGAGACCGACGATAGTGACGGAGATTCGGAGTTTTCTCGACCTAGCCGGATATTATCGGAGATTTATAAAGGGATTTTCTCAGATATCCCTACCTTTGACTAAGCTCACTAGGAAGAATGCTGCTTTTGTGTGGACTGAAGAGTGTGAGAGAAGTTTCCAAGAGTTAAAGGCGAAGTTGACTTCCACACCTGTACTAGTCCTGCCTGACCCTAAGGGAGCCTTTGAGGTTTACTGTGATGCCTCTGGAAGAGGGTTAGGTTGTGTTCTGATGCAAAATCGTAGTGTGGTAGCGTACGCCTCTAGGCAACTGAAACCTCATGAAGTTAACTATCCAACCCATGACCTGGAATTAGCGGCCGTGGTGTTTGCCTTGAAGATATGGAGGCACCATCTATATGGAGTTAGGTTTGAGGTATTCTCGGATCACAAGAGTCTGAAGTACTTGTTTGATCAGAAGGAGCTTAACATGAGGCAGAGGCGGTGGATGGAATTCTTGAAGGACTACGATTTCGGGTTGAACTACCACCCTGGTAAGGCCAATGTGGTGGCGGATGCACTGAGCCGCAAGTCATTGCATGTGTCGTGGATGATGGTCAAGAAAGCGGAGTTGATTGAGAGCTTTAGAGACTTGAACCTCGGAGTTACCCTGACCCCTCGTAGCATAAGGTTGAGTCTGATCAAGGTGACGAGTGAGTTCAGGGGACAAATTATGCGGGCTCAGGAAGAGGATGAAGAGTTCAAGAGGATTGTAGCACAGGTGAAGGAGGGAAAGCTGAAAGAATTTACTCAAGGCATTGATGGCATGTGGAGGTACCAAGGGAGGATATGCGTACCTGCTAAGGATGACTTGAGGAGGATGATTGTAGAAGAGGCTCACAAAGGTCATTTCACCATGCATCCTGGCATAACGAAGATGTATCAAGACCTCAAGAGGATGTTTTGTAGCCAAGCATGAAACGAGACATAGCAGATGTGGTGGATAAGTGCTTAGTTTGTCAAAAGGTGAAAATTGAGCACCAAAAACCCTCAAGCATGCTGCAACCATTGGAGATCCCTGAATGGAAATGGGATGGAATCTCTATGGATTTCGTGATGGGTTTGCCCCGAACACAAGCTGGATTCGATGCCATATGGGTTGTTGTGGATAGGTTGACAAAGTCTGCCCACTTCTTACCCATAAGAGCGAATTATCCTTTGGATAAGCTAGCCCAGCTATACATTCAAGAGATCGTAAGGCTGCACGGAGTACCTGCAACCATTGTGTCTGATAGAGACCCAAGGTTTACCTCTAGGTTCTGGGGAGCCTTGCAAAAGGCATTTGGGACAAAACTTTGTTTAAGTACAGCCTACCACCCCCAGACTGATGGACAATCAGAAAGAACCATACAAACCCTAGAGGATATGTTGAGGGCATGTGTAATGGATCGACCCAGAAGTTGGGACAAACACCTACCCCTCGTCGAGTTCGCCTACAACAATAGTTTTCATGCTAGCATTGGGATGGCGCCTTATGAAGCCCTGTATGGCAGGAAGTGCCAACCTCCACTTTGTTGGTATGAACCGGGTGAGCAAAGCCTCTTAGGGCCTGATCTGGTTAGAGAAACCACCGAGCAAATTAAGAGGATAAGGGAAAGGATTCTCACAGCACAAAGTCGTCAGAAGAGCTATGCGGATAAGAGGAGAAAGCCAATCGAGTTCCAAGAGGGAGAACACGTATTCTTGAAAATCACTCCTACAACAGGCATAAGTAGAGCCCTTAGAGTAAAAAAGTTGAGCCCTCGTTTTCTTGGCCCTTTTGAAATCTTGAAACGAGTAGGAACAGTTGCCTACCAAATAGCATTACCACCCCATTTGTCAAACCTTCACAATGTTTTCCATGTCTCCCAACTAAGAAAGTACAACCCCGACCCCAATCATTTTCTTGAGCCAGAAAGTGTACAGTTAAGGGAAGACCTAACCTTCGACCTACCACCTATGAGAATCATAGATAGGAAGGTCAAGCAGCTGAGGAACAAGTCTGTGCCCCTAGCGAAAGTGGCCTGGGGTAGAGGACACTTGGAAGAGCACACGTGGGAACTCGAGACAGAGATGCAAAGAGATTACCCCCACCTGTTTTCAGGTAACGAATTTTGAGGGCAAAATTCTTTTTAAGGAGGGGAGAAATGTATCATCCCCATTTTCACCTAAGTTAATTAGCTCGATGTTCTCGGCTAATTAGAGGGGTTAGCGATTAATTGAAAACTAATCGGCTAATCTCAAGAGCAAGGGCTTAGTAAATTAAAGGCAAGTCAACAATTGAAACAATATGCATTAAAAGTTACAATTAAAAGCCTAATTGCCCAATCCTTATTAATTCATGACTTAGAACATAAAATCAAGGTGATCTAACCTAATTAACCAAGAGCACATAAGCATCACATCTTAATCACATGAAAATTAACCCTCATATCTTCTTTACATAATTAACGAGGAAAAATCCTTTTCGATAAAAATGTGTTAATGGCATAATTGAACCAATCAAATTAATTAACATTTAGATAATTGTAACAATTATAAAGATGTAGAAACTTCCCTTTAATTATTGTTTGAAAGTTTGGTCAAAGAAAGAGCCAAATCCAACCATTTAATTGCCTTCTCATCATACACCACTAGATCAAGAGTCCATGTTAGTAGATTCCTTAAGTCATGACAAGAGATGTACTCTCCTTCATCAAGATTGTGACACTTGGAGTGATCACAATCATCCAATGCCAATCCTAAGATAGCTCATGCTTTTAACTATTTGACAAAAAACACTACAAAGCCTTTATCCAAGTGCCAAGACTCAAAGGAAACACAACACCCCCTTTTGCCTTATGGTTTTTCCCACTCCCTAGCTTGTGTAAGAAGCAAAAATCACATCACCTTTCCCCCTCTAATTGCGCCACCTTCAGCCCATTCTCTCTCCCTCATTTCATTTTCCATTCCTCTCACTAAAACACAAAAGCTCTCACCTCTCTCTAAACCTTTCTTCATTCTTCTTACTCTCCTTCTTGTTCTTCCTGTTTTCCTACTCTAAGTCATCACTTTTCCACCACCATCACTCTCATCTTCTATCACCCCCCTCACTAACGTATCAAGGATCACATTCTTTGGTCCTTGGTAGAGCAAAACAAACACTCATTTAGCCCCATTTGCTAGCTCAAGAGGAAGGAGGCCACCTCCAACCACTTCATCTTCCAAGCTTCCAAGAGAAACTCATTTGGTAGTGACTCTATCCTTCTTCTCCATGTAATTTTTTTCAAGTTTTAGAACCCCTAATCTCTTCATAGTTAGGTGGTTTTAAAGCTTGCTCCAAGGTCTCATGACCATCTTTTTTTCCTATCGGTTTTCTTATCTTGTTGAAAGTGTTGTTTTGAAATGAGATTATGTGGCAAGATGGTTTTATGTATCTTGCTCTATTTTGTGGTAAAATACTGATTTGGTGACTAAAACTTTGGATATGGTGATGAGTTAAAACATAAAAATGGTGATTTGAAGTGGTATAGCAACATCTCCACAAGTTTGGTATGTAAAACTTAAAAATGAGTTAATCTGAAATTCTGGCAGCCTGTAAAGCATGCTGTATAACTCACTCCACAAAACTCAAAATGTGATGAAACTAATTTTCTGTGAAAGTAGACTCAAATAGATTTTCATACATATAAAATATGCGAGATTTGGCCTTAAAATGAGAGAGATAGGAATTTTAAATTCTGCTGTTCCTGGATGGGTTTCTGTCCGGGCAGTAGGTAATAAAACGTGCATAACTCAAGCTATACAGAACATTTTTGAGTGGGACCAAGTTTGCTAGAAAGCTAAGACATATAGTAACATCCCCATAAAATATTTTTGTCAGATTCCTTGTGAAGAGTTCACAGTAATGTTTAAAAGTCACTGACCCGAGATGAACTTTCAAGTCTGAACAGTCAGAATAAAATATGCATAACTCAAGCTACAAAATGAATTTTTGAGTGGGGTTTCTTTTGTTTAAAAATAGACTCAGAGAAGTGCAAGAATACCAAAATTAGAAACAAAAGAGTAAAATATGAAATGATGGTGAATTTTTGAAATTACTGCCCCACTATAAAAGTAAAACTAGTTAGGGTGAAAGTCAAAGGTTAATGAAGAATAAGCTTTAAGACATTAATACCCTTAAATTAAGTATTAGAAAACCCTCATAACTCAACTTAAAAAGTATCAAAAAGGACATTAGACAAAATTGGCCCTACAACTAATAAAAGAAGACACACAAGAGGTAACCTCAATTAAAAGCTTGCACCAAATTTACTAAGCTAAGCTCATAAAACTTTGCTTGAGAATATGCCTATGTTTATGTGCAAACATGATGTTATGATGATGATGTGATGATGATGATATGATGATGATGATATGATAATGATGATATGATGATGATTATATGATATGATGATATGATATGACGCTTAATGATAATGTGATATTGGTTTCTCTGTTTGGCAAAATTTTGGGAAGCTTCGGTCTAGCCGTTATGCTGCCGAAATTTTGTAGAAATTGTGGACTTAGAAATATTTTGCATCATAAGTTTTAATAAGAAAAGATTCAATAAAGTATGTGATCCTTCAAAAGGAAAGGTGACCTAATTTAAGTTTCCCCTCACCCACGACTCACATGAGGCATGGCATGACCCAGCTAGTGTGAGTATAGGGGATAGGGCTTACATGAGGCATGGCATGACCCAGCTAGTGTAAGTACCGAAATTTTATGGTGGCGACGGCCACGGTATGAGCTCATTACCACTTATGTTTAGTGGGTGGAAAGAAAGGACTTAAGATAAGTCAAGTTAAGGAAAGAAAGGGACTTCGGTCTGACCCAAGTAAAGAGCGTAACTCTCAACATGTTCATGTATGTTATGAATAGTCATATAAGCCTTTAGGTATGCCATGATATTGTTACTACAACGAGAATAAGTACTAAAAGTTGAATCCACTTCGGGTAGTAATGTTTTCGAAAATCAAATAATTGAACCTATTGAATGCTCACCGTTTTCATTTATAAAACCGAAGTGGCTGGGACGATGACGATGACACTTAGGTGTCAGGGTCGAGTCCTACTGAGAAATCTTATTTCTCACCCTAGTTGTTTGTCCATCTCGTCACCAGATACTCATGGGACACCACGTGGAGTGGAGCATGGAGCCTCCCCACCATGAGTGGGCATATGGCCTAGATACTCATGCTATTGTGGCTACGACCACCACAATAGTACGTACACACTCTTATCTGGGTCGGATTTTTGAAGGAGAGGAGCCAGAGATCCCGCCTGCCCCCGTAGACGTATCATCGGCGCACTTCGGACAGCCGCTGGGTCCCTGGGATTTCCCGCTTGAGCCCTTGCCCGAGATCGAGATGGAGCCAATGTCTCCGGGTCTACCTGTAGTCGAGCCCGTGCCACTGCCGGAGGTCCCTGTGATCGAGGTGAGTTCGACGGCCACCCCTAGGGCCGCAGCAGCTTCGCCACCGCTCCCTGTGTATCACCCCGACGCATCTGAGGAGGATCCCTCCGAGGCCCATTCTTCTGTGGCCAGCTACACCCCTGGCCATCGCATCCGTCGCGTCGACGTGAGCAGCCGGCGCCCTCGTATTATCCATACTCCTTTCGTCCCCCGAGGCCATGGAGCGAGGGGGACTAGGCATTCGAGGACTTGAGCCCACTCAATCAAAGGCACGGAAAGGGCAGAGAAGCCAGCAGACGTCTACATGGGCCTATTTTTATTTGTGTTCCTTATCCTATGTATTTCATTTTGTAATGAACCTTGTCAGACTTATGTACCATTGATGTTTTGGGGCCATGGCATGACCATGAGTTCCCTTTTATGTATTTGTTGGATATTATGAGATTAATTATAATTATATGGTTGTTGTTGTAATTTGAATGCATGGTATTATGATTTATTCCTTGTTCCTTCAAGTTATACCGAAATCTTTACCGCTACCTTCTCGCGCAAGGCTTTACTTTCCAAAAGCGACGACATATTTCAAAAAAAAAAAAAAATTTACTGTATTTTCCGCGTAATTTAATTTCAAGTGAAGTTTAGTTTTCCATGAGCATAAGTAACAACTAATAAAACGCCGTAATATGACTTAAGCTCAATATGGATTTATTAGGGTGTTACAACAGTATATTCATAATGTCCATAACGAGTCCGAAACGCCGTCTTCGGAATATCTTCTTCTTGAACCCAAATTTGGTGATATCCAGACCGTAGGTCAATCTTGGAAAATATAGTAGCCCCTTGTAGTTGATCCATAAGATCATCAATCCTTGGTAACGGATACTTGTTTTTGATTGTTACCTTATTCAACTGCTTGTAATCTACACAGAGTCGCATGCCTCCATCTTTCTTCTTAACTAACAAGACCGGGGCTCCCCACGGTGAAGCACTTGGCCTAATAAATTTCTTTTCCAGGAGTTCTTCAATCTACCCGTTAAGTTCAGCCGGTTCCAAGGGTGACATGTGGTATGGTGCTAGAGATATTGGTCCAACTCCTGGCACTAATTCGATGGTAAACTCAATCTCTCTCTTGGGAGGGAACTCAGGGATATCTTCGGGGAACACATCAGGATATTCCCTAACAACTGGAATATTGTTTAACTCCTGATCAACCTTTGTTATGCTGGTTGATAAGAAAATATACCCTTGACTTCCATTCCCATAAGGGTGCATAGTTAAGGAACTTAAATAAAGACTTACAGGGATTACTGATTCAGAAGATGAAACAGAAGGGAATATAATGGATTTATCGTAGCAATTTAGCAGGGCTTGGTTGGCAGAGAGCCAATCCATACCCAAAATAATGTCAAGCCCGAACAAGGGAAGACAAATTAAATTAGCCAAAAAGATTCGACCTCTTATTTGACAGGGGACATTCATACAAATATGGTTGGTTTTAACGGGCTCATTTGTAGGAGTAGAAACTAGCAAGTCATAGGGTAATTCAGAAATAGGTAGCTGCAGGGCTATCATGCAATCATGAGAGATGAAAGAGTAAGATGCACTTGAATCGTATAAAATGGTTAAGGTCTTACCATTTACTTCACACGTATCTTGGACAAAATCTTCTGACTTTTTGACCTCCTATGCATCCATAGTGAAAACTCTCCCTTGGCATTGCGGCTTAGGATTCGGTTGAGAATTTCTGGCTGGGCATTCATAGATTCTGTGGCTTGGTTTGCCATATCCAAAGCAAACATTTTGACCTGCCAAGCAGGGGCGGTCGCCATGATTCCTGCCGCATTGGCTGCAAATCTGGTTCCCAAAAGGCCTTTGAGGTTGCTTGCCTTTGTTACTCGCCGGCTGGAACTTCCTCCGCTGTTGTAAGTTAGGCTTGAACCTCGGATCTTGTGGAGCCAACCCCTTCTTAAAGTTGTTGCTAGATGCTCTAGCAGCAACTAACTTTTTGTTACAGTTCTCCACTAAGCGGCACTTGTTTACCAAAGTAGGGAAGTCTCTGATCTTCATTGGTCCTATGGTGGCAAAAATGTCCTCTCTTAGTCCGCCTTCAAATTTCATACATTTCCATGCTTCATCGGGGTTCCGTTGATAAATAGGGGAAAATTTGCACAACTCCTCAAATTTAGTATTGTACTCTGACACATTACTATTTCCTTGACGGAGGTGCATAAACTCTAACTCCTTGGCATTGCAGACAGATGCAGGGAAGTACTTCTGGTAGAGTACATCTTTGAATACATTCTAAGTAATTTCTTTCTGGGATCCTTCTAATAATCGCTGTGTACCGTTCTACCAGAATTCTGCGTCAGCTTCTAACATATAAGTGGCAAAAGTCACCTTCTGATGGCCTGAGCAATCTAACACGGAGAAAATCTTTTCCATAGCTTTAACCCATTCATCTGCTTTATCTGGGTCAAAGGCCCCCTTGAAGCTGGGTGGATTAGCCTTCCGAAACTTGGCAAATTTGAGGTATTCCAGATCCATCCCAGGGCCATTATGATTTCCCCCATGATCTACCTCTGACTGCCTTCCTAATTGGCCAATCATTTGAGTTGTCGCAGCTGCCTGTTCGTGCATAGTATGCGCCATCTCTCGCATTGCGTCCAGGAACTCCGTGGATTCCCCTTGGGCTGGGAAAGTTCGCGGTGTACCTCACCTTTCAGAAGCCATTAAGTTCTGAACACACAAAACAAGAGTAATTGAATTGATCAGGCTCAATACTAAGTTCGGTGTGCTAGTAAATAATAGCATATAGTGAGGCAAACTCCTTCACGTACATCTTATCCATATGGACAAGACTAAAACATAATAAGATCTAGGGAATACAAAGCATATGCGAAGCATAGTCAGCCCAATCCTCAGGTCTATATTAGGATGAACTGCTCTGATACCAAAAATGTAACACCTTACTAGACAAAGTACTATACTTAAGTCATAATAAATTATCTGATAAGTGATTATGTGTAATGCTGGTTAAATTCTATTTTTTGTATTAGTATGAATTACTCGCATAAAAATGCTCAATTGCGTAGCAAAATTTTCTGCGTGACGGCGGAATAGATGTTAGTTAATCGGCAATACTGTAAATAATGTAACATTACTAAAAATACAATAAAGACAGAACTACTACAAAAGGCATCATAAATATATACATAGACATCTGATTTTAAAGTTTGTCAAAATGATACAGGGTAATAAAATGAGGCCGCTAATACAAAACAAAACGTCCAGTTTCTATTAACAGCACCCCAAGTGGTCCCTAGGGGACATTTCATGTACATTCCTAACATCTACCCATCCACACATGACCTAGACTGCCAAAAGAGGGTCATTTTGTACATCTAACCCTACTATAGCATGCACGCTATCTAAACAGAATCTGAAGAAAGGAACCCATTCGCCATGGTGGCGTTCACTGGAAGGTGACCAACACTAGGAGCAGAGGATGATGAAGAAGAACTCGCCGCCTCGGACGGATCCTCCTCCGAGATCGAGGCTGACGACATCAGCTGCAGTGGTGAAGCAAGAGGGGCCATGGGAATTGGAGCTACTGGTGCGGCTGGTGCTGCTGCTGGTGGTGGTGGAAATGGATAGGCCATGTAGAGGGGTATGGCTATGTAGGGGACAGCAGGATCAAAGAGAGGATGTATAAGCGGGACGGTGAAGTCCCTCTGGAGAAAAAAGTAGAGGCGGAACTGACATCGGTTGGAGATATATACAGAATCCAAGAATGGGTCAAGGTGTATATGTAGCTCAGGGAACTCGATGAATAGCACCCTGGTCGTTGCGTGCTCCATGTTCTGAGAATGACGCGGAACATACAATAGGGTGAGAAATGAATATTTCTCAGTAGAAATTCCTAGCTTCTATACATCTGTCATCGCTGTCATTCCCAGTTGTTTCGGTCATGCAATATTTTTCAAATAGTACGGAAAAATGATAATATTCAAATTAAATACTTGTTTGTAAAGCAAACACCGAAACAAGCTCAATTTTAGTTAACAGATACACAAATATACTCAAACAGTAATCATGATGGAACAATAGCATATTAAGAATAATAAATAGGGATCTAGAACAATCAATAAAGAAGCATTACACTATACATATGCATGTGCAATTAGAAAATGCATCTTATTCTTGGAGGCTTTTGCTTATTAGAACTTATTTCCACCCTTGGTCCCCTAGGAGTCATTGGCTATATACTCCTGGGTAATAGTCCGCTTTTCAAGACCGAGCTCGTTCCTATACAGGATGGCCAAGTTTACTTTCCCCGACCTTCCTACTAATCTATTCCCCTTAATTTATTCTGGGGCTGGCCCAAGTGATATGGAATCCTTAATAATATCATGAAATGAATGCACATCTAGCTTGATTCTTTAAGTATAATGATTTCAAGCTATCATAGATTCTCACAACATATGAACTTCTTACCGAAATTTCGGTAGCATAACGGATCGACTACGCTTCCCCATGAATAGTGCCAGACAACCAGTACAATTCCACAACTTGTAATTTCAGTATAGACCAGCAAATATGTATATACATTCATAGCATCATTTAACAATTCCAAATCAAGCATCAATAAGGTTTCGGTTTATTCTTCCCTGTTTTGCCTGAGTTTGGCATGCCCCAATTTTTATTCAATTCAACTCATTTAAATCTAATTTTTGGATATGTCACAGTCTTATATGTCTAGTTTCTAATCCTTTTGGTCCAATCTCATTTTGATGTGTATAACTCTAGATATAAACAATTTACCTTAGACTGCCCTGTTCTCAGCCATAATTGGGTACTTATAAGTAAAAATTCACTAAAAATAGAAAACTAAGTGAATTCATATAAAATTTATATCAAATTAAATCTATTAGAATAAGCTTTCAAATGAATTAAGTTTCATGTCATTTGCATAAATATATTTTGACTTATGAGTCCCAAAACTTGGCCCTACTAAACTATCCTAGTTCAGCTCAATTTAGACTTAAGCCAAATTCCTTGGTGCACTGGGAGCAAACGGCTATGAATTTGGTTCTGAAATTTTTATGGGATATTCCTTTACATGTTACCTTCAAATGATCTTGGGTTCACTCAATTTGAAGTTGTATAGGGTGAGTTATACCTTTCTCAACTCATACTGCCCGGATTGGAATCCAGATTTCTAGGTTAAATTTCAAAAATTCATAACTAATTCTATACTAATCCAATGGCCTTATATGATTTATGTATGGAAAGCCCTAGATGTCTAGTTTCATATAAAAATGGTTTTATCCAATTTAAATGGCAGTAGGTGGAGCCATACACTCCACCATACGGACTGCCGAGGAAAACCCTAATAGCTTCTAGATTTGTCTTCCTCCTTCAAGCTATTTGCCCTCAATTCCAATTTTAATCACAACATACATCCAAAACCAGTCATAAAACATCATCATCACTCTACAAAACATCCATATCTCAGATTATGCATGCTCACTATGCAACCCCAAATCACAGAAAACAAGAGGAGAAGTAGGATTTCCTACCTTGTCTTATGCAATTTGTGTTGATTTTGTGTCTTTGATGGTGGTGACTTGGGATGAGACTTGAAGATGGATGAGAATGGAGTGAAAATGAGAGTAGAGAGGAGAGAAAGAGAAAAGCTTCAGCAGATGGAAGGTGGCCAAAATTTTGATGAGGAGAAAAGGAGAAAAAGGTGAAGATATTTGGAGATTACTTGATTTTGGTTGGTGGACTCCAACTTGGTCATAAAATCTGGTTAACCTCCCATCATCAAGGGCTGTCAAGGCGCCACTTGAGGGACTTATTTGGCTAAATCTTAGCCGTTGATTCTAGGGCACTCATAGAAAAATTCTACTAGTCCGATTCTGACAGTTTAAAATTTCGAAATCTCACTGATTGCTCTTAAATCGGCAAATTGGTTGAAATTTTTCTGTGAGGTTTTCTACGCCCCTAATCTAATTCCATCAAGCCTAATCTTCTCAAATCACCCTTAATTGGCTTTAAGTAAGTGTCTATTTAGATTCTGATTAAACTCACTTATTCAATAAAACCGAACAACTCAGTTGTTAGCGATAAATTTTTTTTTCGGACGTTACACGTTGTCATGCCCTAAGGATTAGAGGGATCTTGAACTCCTTTGGAATAGAAGTATGATTAGGGCCTCTGAGTATACATTATACCTAGGAATCACTAAGTGCACTATCTCAAGAAAAGAAAACAATTATTTAACTTAATTAATTTGAACTAGTGTTCCATAAGACATATACTCAAGTAAAGAGTAATTTCACGTAAGAACTAAGTAACTAAAAGACTACATACATATATTTTAACTAAGTGATTCTTTCATGGATAACCATAGGAAATCAAATGATGATTCATAAGATTCTTCACAAAGAATAACACAACTATAAACCATCTTAGGGTATGAATGTGTGATGCCATTCGGCATGATGAATGACAAATCTGATTGAGCTTTGTCTCATTATTGAATGATTAGTATGATGATATGATATAGATATAATGGACTCTTGATTGAAAGTTTTATGATTGGCATTTTGGGGAAGCTCTAGTCTAGCTGTTATGCTGCCGAATTTCCATCAAAATTATGGACTTAGTCATATCATTGCATGTGTCTAGTTAAAGAAGCATCATGCATGTAAAGTATAATGATAAGAAAAGAAATAATGGGATATAACCCCTCGATCAATTCAGGGAAGTGAGAGACTGTAATCTACAAAGACTCAAGGAACCTCTTTGGGGGAGGCAAGGGTGACATGGAGGACCCTCCAACTTAGAGAAAATCAATATTGGCTTAGTCTTATTTGGTTAGTATTGCGTGATGACGGTCACAGAATGAGCTCATGTCGAAAAACAGTCTATTTGAAAGGAAAGTAAAGAATGCTAAGCACGTGCTAAATATGAAAGTAAAGTTAAAGAAAGACTCGGTCTAGTCTAAGAAGTTACATAAATGTGCATGCATCTTCATTCTTTCATGTGCATAGTCATGAATGTTTATACTATGCTCTCACATGTATATGTCTTATATTGTAGCTTCCAGTTTCTTTATATTATATTATATGAGAAAGATTAAAAGAAACCTGCTTCGGGAACCTATGTTTTCAAACCCCATAAAAATGGTGTTTATGCATGCTCACTATTTTCATAATTAAACCCGAAGTGGCTAAGATGACGACGATGACACATTGATGGTCTAGTCAGGATCCTATTGAGAAATCTTGTATTTTTCACTCCTACATTTCCGTGTCGTCTTTAGACAGAGCTGATGGCATCCTCAGCAGCACTTCCGGTGGTAGCTGACTGGATGAGACGAAGAACTGCCATGTTTCTTCACCTAGCTAAGGATGATCGAGATAGTATCATAGCATTTTCACTTTCTAAAGAGCTCTAGTTGGGCAATTTATGTGTAATTAAGAGCATGAAGGAAGTCATGCTACTTAATTTGATTGATTATATATGTGATAATTATTAAGTGTAATGATGACTCTTGATTATCTATGATTACATTCTTGGCCTAAGGTATATTGTGTTATACTGTTTCAATTTTGTCGCATGTCTTATTAGTAACTCAGTGATATGAAGAACAACATCCATATGGAGACGAGTAAGTAAGCGCTTAAAGGCTCAGTTTTCAAGCTTAAAGGTTTTACAAAAAAAAAGTTACATGCTATTTTCGTATATTAAACTAATTTCAATGATAAGAACTTCTGCTAATTTAGAGTAACAACTAGTGATGCCATAAAATGACTTAAGCATAGTATTTTATTATTAGGGTGTTACACTTGGTCCCAAACATAGTGGCCCATAGAATCCCACTACTTGAGGGAATGGAACCTAAGCAACAAAGGTTACAGAGGATGAGCCCAAAGATGTCACTTAAAATCAAAGATGAGGTCACTAAACAACTCAACACTGGCTTTTTGGAATTAACACTTTATCCAAAGTGGATAGCAAACATAGTATCTGTGCCCAAGAGAGATGGAAGAGTCAAGATGTGTGTGGACTATCGAGATTTGAACAAAGCAAGCCCGAAAGACAATTTCCCTCTACCCCACATAGATGTTCTGGTTGATAGCACGGCAAGGAGTCACCGATTCTCCTTTATGGACAGTTATTCAGGCTACAATCAAATCCTCACGGCTGAAGAAGACAAGGAGAAAACATCTTTTATCACTCAATGGGGGGTATTTTGTTATAGGGTAATGCCTTTTGGATTAAAAAATGCTGGGGCAACCTATCAGCGAGCAATGGTAACACTCTTCCATGATATGATCTACAAAGAGCTTGAGGTCTATTTTGATGACATCGTGGCAAAGTCATAAGAGGGAGACAATCATGTTGCCATGCTCAATATGTTATTTGAAAGGTTAAGGGCATACAAACTAAGATTGAATCCGGCAAAGTGCACCTTTGGAGCATCTACTGGAAAGTTATTAGGGTTCATTGTTAGTAGGAAGGGTATTGAAGTTGACCCAGATAAGGTCAAGGCCATCCAAAATATGCCAGTGCCCAAAACAGAGAAGGAGGTACGAGGTTTCTTAGGACATTTGAATTATATAGCAAGATTCATTTCCAACTTGACCGACACATGTGAACCAACATTCAAGTTGTTGAGAAAAGACAGTCCGGGTAAATGGAATGATCAATGTCAAAAAGCCTTTGATAAAATCAAGAATTACTTGATGAATCGTTCTCTTTTGGTCCCACCAACACCGTGGCGACCACTCATCCTATACCTCACAGTGCTGCATGGATCTATGGCGGCAATGTTAGGCCAGCATGATGAAGCTGATAAGAACGAACAAGCTATTTTCTATTTGAGCAAGAAATTCAATGACTGCGAATCTCGATATATAGCTATTGAGAAAACTGTTGCGCGCTAGTATGGACTGCAAAAAGATTACGGTAATACATGTTATACTACATAACTTGGCTCATATCTCAGATAAACCCCGTAAAGTATATCTTTGATAGTCCACACATTTCTATGAGGATGTCCAAATGGCAAGCGGCTTTGGTAGAATTTGACATCAAGTATGTGACCAAAAAAGCAATAAAAGGAAGTGTGATAACACATCACTTGGCTGAGAATCTACTAGAGGAATACCAACCAATGAAGGTCAAATTAGCTGATGAAGAACTCTTAGCAGTCATTGAAGATGAGAACGATGAAGAAGGAGATTAGATATGGAAAATATTATGTAATAGGGCTATCAATATTCATGGAATTGGGGTTGGCGCAGTTTTGGTATCTCCAAGTGGGAACCAATTTCCAATTACTGTTAAATTGGCATTTGATTGCACCAACAATATGGCTGAATATGAAGCATACATAACTGGTCTAAAAGCAGCAATATCTTTGGATGTAAAGTTCCTAGAAGTCTATGGGGATTCAGCTCTCATTATTTATCAAATCAATGGAGAATGGCGGGTAAAAGAACACAGACTACTTTCATACTATGAGTACTTAGTTTGACAAAAGAATTTGGGAAAATCAACTTCAATTATTTGGTTCGTGACAAGAATCAATATGCAGATGCATTAGCCACCTTAGCTGTCATGACCAAACTAGACCTAGAGGTGGAGGTGCAACCCTTGCAAGTCACTATTAGAAAAGAACCAGCATACTTCTCGAACATTGAAGAAGAACTTGATGGTCGACCATGGTTCCATGACATAAAATAGCTCATAAAGGCAAGAGAGTATCTTGTAGAAGCAGATGAGAATGATAAGAAGACATTCTGACGGTTATTGACGTCATTTTTCCTCACAGGTGGTGTGATTATACAAAAGAAACTATGACGGAGTTTTGTTAAGGTGTGTTGACTTAATAGAAGCTAACTCGATCATATCAAAAGTCCATAAGGGTATTTGTTAATAGTCACACACTAACCCGATAGATCTTAAGGCACAGGTACTATTGGCTCACAATGGAAAAAGATTGCACAAAGTTTGTTAGAAAGTGCCATAAGTGTCAAATCTACGCTGATCGCATCAATTCTCCACTAGTCCCGCTACATACCCTTACATCGCCATGGCCATTTGCAATGTGGGGCATCAACGTTATTGGCCCGATTAATCTTAAGGCTTCTAATGGGCATTGATTCATCCTAGTGGCCATTGACTACTTCACTAAATGGGTGAAAGCTGCTTCCTATGCTAATGTGACACAAAAGACGGTAGCAAAGCTCCTGAAAACTAACATCATTTATAGATATGGGTTGCCAGAAAGGATCATTACAGATAATGCTACCAATTTCAATAGTACAGACATACGAACATTTTGTGAGCGATTTAAGATCAAGCACCACAACTCGGCATCTTATCGACCAAAGATGAACAGGGCAGTAGAAGCAGCAAATAAAAATATCAAGAAGATCTTGGGTAAAATGGTGATCATATACAAGGATTGGAGCGACATGCTTCCTTATGCATTACATGCATATCGTACTGCAGTTAGATTCTCAACCGGGGCAACTCCGTATTTGCTGGTATATGGGATGGGGGCGGTGACACCAATAGAGGTAGAAATCCCATCATTGAGTTTTAATGGAAGCAAAACTAGAAGAAGCTAAGTAGGTTAAAATGAGGTACGAATAGTTGAATTTGATTGAGGAAAAGCGTCTAAAAGTAGTTTATCATGGACAATTATACCAAAAGAGGATGGCTAGAGCCTTTAATAAAAATGTTTGACCCAGAACATTTCAGTCAAGTGATCTTGTTTTAAAAAGAATTTGCCAAATTAGAAAGATAGCAGGGGCAAATGGTCACCCACATATGAAGGCCCATGTATTGTTGAAGATGCATTCTCTGAAGAGTATTGATCTTAACTGACATGGAAGGTCTAGTGCTTCCTAAACCAATCAACTCAGATGCTATGAAAAAGTGTTTTGTCTAAAGAAAAGCTTGCTAGATAAAAAAAAAAAAAAAAGAGTTTGCTAAATCAAAAACCTAAAAGGGCACTCCAGGCAAAAATTAGAGTACAAAAAAAAAAATGCTTGCCAGATCAAAAATACAAAAGGGTGATCTAGGCAAAAGTTAGAGCAATAGAATGTTCATTAGGTTGAAAACCCGAAAGGGCAACCTGAGCAACAAGGTATCAATTTGAAATCAAGGCAAAGGATATGAAGCCAGGAAATGACAGTAAACTGGGGCAATTTAATGGAGCAAATGAATGATGAAGAGTCAGCAGATTTAGGCACACTTGTTGGCATATAGCAAGGGATTATGTTCTTGGCCTGGAAATTCAAGTTCGGTATAGCCAAAGAATTAGTAAAATGGGTTAATCATATGAAATTTGCATTGCAATCTTTCTGAACTTTTGTACCTCATCTATTTCGTCATAGCTATGCTCTAATAAATTTGTCTACTTCCATCATTTTTCCATTATTTGTTTTCTCTTTGATTCTTGCTTCTGTTCCCGAATTTTCCCTATCATCAAAGGGTACATTTCATTTCTGTTCTCTTTTAAGCCATGCATAATCATAACATTATTTTGAAATACAATGAAATATATATATATATATATATATATATATATATATATATTTCAAAAGCAACAGTGCAAAAAGGAAAGTTATGCCTAAAAAAAAAAAAAAGCTCGTTAGACTAAAAACTAGAGATGGCGGTCTAGGCAAAAATTAGAGCATGAAAATAGAAGAAGCTCACTAAATTGAAAACCAGATATGGCAGTTTAGGCAAAAATTAGAGCAAAAGTTAGATGCTTCAAAGATAGAGATCAGGATAGAAAAAAAATATAAAGGCAGATAGCACAGACAATTTTTGAGTAAAGGCTCGTACAGTAGCTCATGAAACTAGAGGGCTCATTTTGGATTAGACGAAGAATTTCTAAGAAGAGCAATATTTGGAAACTACAAACTGGGGCAAATTTTTCTTCTCTTTTCCTTTCTGTCTTCTCAATATCATTTAGGTCAATACACATAATCATCATCATATCTTTCACCTATTGCATTATCACCATCAGCATTTTTAATTTCGTACATTTCAATTCCAAGTCTGCAATTTCAAATCTATTTCATTTATGCAAAGTTCAGTTGCAAATTTATTTCAATTTTGTAATTTCAAATTTATTTCAATTCTACAATTTCAAATCTATTTCATTTCTGCAATTTCAAATCTATTTCATTTCTGCAAAAGTTTAGTTTTAAATCTATTTCAATTCTGCAAAGCTACATTGTTTTTTCAAGATTGCATCTTCCAATTTCAAAGATTGCATTTCATTTGTAAGGCCGCATTCCATTCACATGGTTGCATTTCATTCACAAAGCTATATTTCATTTCATTCACACGATTACAAGGTTGCATTACATTTGCAAGGCTACATTTCATTTACATGATTGCATTTCATTTTCGTAAAGCATCTACTCCCATCATTTTCTCTATGTGTTCATATCTTTAGTTCCTTACTACAAAAATATCAAAATCTGCGGTTCTATATTTTCTTGAAGGTAACAAGTAAAGAGGAGGCAACTGTGAACACTATATTTTGTCCTCTCTATTAATAAAATATTTTTATTTTTTATTTTTATTTTTATTATTTATGTTTTTAGCTTCTAGAATCACATGCCATCTTAGAGTTTCAACTGCTTTTCAAAATTTCTATCTCATCTTATTTTAAGCTTTTAACTACTTTTCAAATTTTGTCTCATCCTACCTCAAATTTCTCAATTGCTTTTTGGAAGATCTTATCAATTTGTCAGCAAAAATCTCTTGCTCTCTTCTCTATATAAACTGAACTCTACCACTTGGAAAAGGGATTTTTTTGGTGACGTAAAAAGGGAAGATTACGGTAGAACTAGAAGCAATTGCAAGAGTGTGCTTTCAAGGAAAATTACTGCTAAAGGTCGACGTGAGATCCATCTAGTATAGCTCATTTAACCCTTCATTTTTTTTTCTTTTTTGTTGCACACATACACACCATCTCTTCTTCTCTCTTCTTCTCATTCGTCACTCTGCACCTCTTGATTCAACTCTTCACTATGCATTGTTTGGTTTGGTTTTCACTCAATACAACAGCATACTTTTATTCGCCACCACCATCAATTAACACCCATCGAAGCGCATGATTGTAGTCTCGACATTGAGGTCGATGGTGTCATTATACACTATCATTCCAAGTTCTGCCACTGATTGCATAGCATCACCAAAATTGATAACAATCCTCAGAATCAATGGTTGCAGTTTGTCACTTTCTGGGGTAAAGGTGTTGCCTATGGTGCTTCACCATCATGCTAGACCTTTGTGTTCCTTCATTTTTTTATTGTTGTTAACTTTCATTTTTTTTTTTTTTGTTTATTTCGTTGTTGACGTTGGGCTTTTCTTCCTTTTTTTTTTTTGTCTTTTTGTTTTATTTTTATTTTTTATTTTTTAATATACAAAATAATTTTTTATAAAATAATAAGAGCAATTTCTTTTAATATTTAAAGTCCATGCAACAATATCTAATATTGATGTATGGTTTGGCCATCCTCAAAGGTTATGAGAATTGTAAGAGTTTATTATATAGCTCATGCTATCCTGAACCCTGTGCAGGAGTGGATTAATTTTTTCTTATTCTTTCTTCTATTTTTATTTTTATTTTATTTTATTCTATTTTTTTTAAATAAAATAAACCCAGCACATAAATGTTTTTTGCAAGAACGACGAGGGCTTTGCATTTCTTATTGCACCAGAGGATACATAGGAGTAGGCACTCCCTGTTAAGCCCAAAATTAAATTTTCTTAATTTATGTTTCTTCTTCTATTTTATATTTCTTGTGAATAATTTGTTTTATTTTGTAAATAGTTGTTATAAATTGTTTAAAAGGGAAAAATAAATATTATTATAGTTATTAATTAATTTGCATAACAAACTCTAGGGTAGTCATCTTAAGATGGATGTATTAAGGGTGCAGTGTAATTAAATTTTCACCCTTCCCTAGGCATAAGTAGACTACCGGATCTAATTTCATTTTCAAGGAACCAGCTTTGTCCAATTAAGAAGGTTTTTTTGATTTTTTTCCTTAAATAAAAATTAGTGGCAGTTCCGTTGAATATTTTTTTTAAAATATTTTTTTGTTGCCTCTTGTCGCGGCACCCTCTGGGTACGTTGTGACAATATGTATAACAACCTCTATCATATAAGCCATGCTCGAGTCATGGAGTTATATTAAAAGGTTGTCACTATGCTAGGAAATCTTTAAAATATGGAAAATATAATACGTAGCCCTTTAACTACTCACTTTATTATTGACTAATAATCTTTGATACATAGAGAATAAAATAATTACATTTTTAAAGAAATTGTAACTGACACAGTACACAACGTCTACATCCGACTAGTTGTTAGCTAGCTTCAATAGTTTCTTGGTAAAATTTGGCTCATGCCTAATGCCTGTAGGAAAATTTCAGGTCACTCCCACTATATGGATTAAGTTCTACGACTTGTGACTCTTCCTTTTAGTCTAATATCCTCCTTGATTCCTGGTTATTGAGATACAGGCAGTTTAATGTGAAAACCAAGGTTAAAAGTCAGATCCTTTCATCGAAGCTGCAAAGTTTTCCTTACCATATTGTCTTACAAGATGACTTTCTAATATCTAAGCAGAGAGTTGTCATAGATTATATGGGTACCCAAAATATACTTTGTTTCGCTGACATTCTGATCCATCATCAAATTCATCGAGTAAATTCCTCATCCTCCATGTCATGTGTCTAACTACTTGTACGCTATGTTTTTCAGTAAACTTGCTAATACTTGTAACTTGGGTCCCAAATACCAACTGAAGAAGTTCTTACCATTATGAAAGTTATCAGCTATAGCAGCAATCAACTTTGACAAATACGAGCCATAATGGCTTCACTGAAGTTTTCTGAGAAACTGATTAGGCCATATTCAAACTCTTGCCTACCTGATCCTCTTCGATCAGTGATGAATCCCCTTTCCGTTAGGTTTTAGGTGTAATGCTAGAGCTTCATTCTAAATATATCTATAGTCCTTGCTTTGAAATTTCTCCTTCTCTTGCAAACCTTACTCCGTTTCTCATTATTTGCTAATAGGGTCTCGTGTCATTTTTGTTGAACTTTTCAATGATTGTTGCGATACTTGCTCTCTCCAAATATGATCAGCTTCCCGTAAGGAAAGGATTGTGGGATAGCAGAAGTTCCTGCCACTTTTCTACTTTCTTTAATTGGTTAGCATCAAGATTCCTCGACTATTGTGTTGATGTCCACCTCTCACTTTTGTGGGTACCCTAACTACTAAACCTTTTGGCTATTCTTTATAATATCTTGTTCCTAAGGTGTAATCCACTTGTTGTGGGAGATGGGAATGATGGTCTTGCTTTTCTGTTGAAGTTACAATATGAAGACTTCCTAGAAGGTCACCCATTATAATATTACTCTCGTCTGAGCACGCTTAACTAGGGAACTCTGATGGAACCTAGCGCATTAGTGATGATTGCATTTAATTCAGCCCAAGTTATAGAGACTCTTCTAACTACCTCTAATTCCGACATTGTAACCTTGCCCCTCATGGGGCATGCTTCCAAATCCTGTTTGATCTTATATTGGTACATCACCCGGTCTCGCTTAGAGTGCATTAGGTCTATTGCACTTATGATCAGTACCAAGGCAACCCTACTTGGTATTTTGTACACAATCTTGTCTGCACCGTAATCTCATACTAGGTAGCTTTTCTATCTTTAGTGGGTCAGCCATAAATCTAAACTTCCTCTTTTCCTACCTTCTTCCTATTGTGTTCTATTGTTAATGCAGAAACTTGTCTGTTTTCATTCGTTAGAACCTACCTTACCGTTGTTCCCTCAGTCTATCGGGATTTGTTGCATACTTTAAATCTTCATTACTCTCGCCTAAATCTGAATACATTCTTGATCGAGTTACTCCATCCATAACATATATAATGGTACCTAAAGGCGATTGTTCGACTTTGCCTTTCTTCTCTGCATAGCCTCATTCCTCTACTAAAAACATATTGAAGATGATTCCATCATCCAGTTCTTGTGGTGGCTGAGGTTGATAGAATTTGAACATGACTAAATTTTCTAACATTTCCTTTATCCCTGAAAGGCAGGAAAATTACACTTGATTCGTAAGTCATCTCTAGTCTGAAAGTGTTTCTACTTAAGTTAGTAGGAGGTATATTGTCTCTCTCTCTCTTGTTACACTTATAATTTTATCTGCTTTACATACAGTGTATAGCCGTATCTCCATCTTGATTCAATGTACGATTAGTTGGGTCTCTTTACAGTTTGCTCAACTGTTTCCCTTTCGAAGCCAAGATTCCACTTAGTACTCTTCCAATTTGCAATCGTTACAAGGTTAATTCCCTGTACCCTTGAGGGAGACGTCACCCTATTCTCTGGACGGGGACTTAAAAAAGTTTCCTGTGTACCTAACCGAAGCTTTTGCCCTTAGCTTCTTTTATTGATTCTCTGCTTCATTTGTCCATTCTACAAGTTTCTTAATGAAGAATTAGGTTTTTATAATGTGGTATTATCACATTCCAAAACAAAAACCATTAACTGAATTTGTTGACAAGGTACCTCCGGGGTAATCTCATTTATGAAGAAAATAAGGACACTATCCATGCCACATAGGATAACCTCATTAGCGGGTAATCACCTTACTCCTATCGAGTAGGTAGAAGAATCCCCCAAGTTCAAGCTAGAGAAGATAGTTTGGATTGGGTAATCGCAATAAAGCTGGAAACAAGCCCCATCAGGGTGAAGAAGATTCTTGCTCAACTCGTCTTCAACTAAGATCCTACCCTTGATGATGGAAAATCTTCGGCTATCCAGCAACACTTTACAAACAATCTTTTTCGGTATAACTAGGCTTACTATGTCTATAGCAAACCATCCAACACGATTCCCTTGATTGAATCCCCAATTCTCTGCACTCCTTGACTTGCTCAATTGTCTATCCCCTTGTGCCATCACTACTTTCTAGGAGTTTTATCTCTAATAATTATGTATAAAAGGTTCCTAATAAGCCTGTTGGGTGTTTCAGGCTTTTGTTTACACAAAACCTTATATTGAGGTGATCAAGCTCAACATTTAGTCAAGTGCAATAGGTAGTCCACAACACTCACAATAAGGCTACCATGCATAATATTTCTATGCCCTCTTCATGCGAGTACCTAAAGCATGGTGCATCTAGATTCTCAGAGTATGCATTAGAAGCATAATTAGTCCATCCATGGGCCTATATAGGACGAACTGCTCTAATACCAAAAATGTAACAACCTCTATCATATAAGCCATGCTCGAGTCATGGAGTTATATTAAAAGGTTGTCACTATGCTGAGAAATCTTCAAAATATGGAAAATATAATACATGGTTCTTTAACTACTCACTTTATTACTGACTAATAATCTTTGATACATAGAGAATAAAATAATTACACTTTTAAAGAAATTGTAACTGACACAGTACACAATGTCTACAACCGACTAGTCATTGGCAAGCTTCAATAGTTTCTTGGTTTGGCTTACGCCCGATCCTTGCTCAATGAAAGGCCTAGTACTCCACTTCGCACTTGATTTCCAACTTAGATGCTGGAATATTTATGGAAAAGAAAAACATACAAGCAGGCAGTGAGAACCTAAGGGTCTCAGTAGGTAAACTCAAACCAATCTTATAGCGTCATCATAAATATTCCAGCCGCTTCAGTTTATTATGAAAATATGAGCACATATGAACAAAGAGTGGTTCAATTTTAAGTTGAAAATACCTTACTCGAAGCGGGATATATTTTAACAGCCACTTACCATTTAATATGACAGACATAGAAATACAAATAGTATAATATACTTTAACAAGAACCGTAAAAGCATTATGACTTAATGGGATAATTGAAGATGCACATAAAAATGCTTGTACTTGTCTGTATGCAAGTGCACTTGACTTAATTTGTATCTTTCTTTAACTTGCAACTTGATTTTGCTCTTTTCTGTACTTGGTCCCCCGAAAGTGAATGACCTCTCTCACCCCTGGGTAATAACTTGCTTTTCAGGTCCGAGCTCGTACCTATACATGAGTGACGGGTTTACTTTTCCTGACCCTTACACCGGTCTATTTCCCTTAAATCTGGTCGAGGGTTGGCCCAAGTTTTAGACAGTATCGCTCTGGCCTATACTAGCTGGGTCTATGCCATGCCTCATGTGATAGCTTGGTACGTCCCGCTTGCAAGTTCTTATTATCTTTTCCTTTCCATATCTTATCATGCATGCGGATACTTTATGCATTCATAGATATGTCTCATACTCTATTGATCATATCATATTCTAATTATACTTGCATGCATGATGTACATGAGCATGACATGTAAATGTAAATATATTCAAAGCATAATCATCCATAGCATAAGTTCTCATAAATTCCTACTGAAAATTCGGCAGCATAACGGATCGAGTCTGCTTCCCCATGAATAGTGCCAGACAACCAGTACAATCTTTCAAACTTGCAATTCAATATGGATCAGCAATTATACATATATTCATAGCATCATTCATCAAGTTCAATTCAAGCATCTATAGGGTTTTCGGTTTACTCCCTCCTATTTTGCCTGATTTTGTTATAATCCACCCTTTGCTCAATTCGGCTCATCTAAGTCTAAATTTTGGATATGTCATTGCTTATGTGTCTAGTTTCCAATTCTTTTAGTTCCATCTCATTTTGATATGTCTTGCTCAAGATATTTAAATTTTGCCTCAGCCTATTTGGTCACTAGCCAGAATTACACTCCTAGAAGTAAAAATTTACTAAAAATAGGAATCTAAGTGAAACCATACAAAACCTATACCAAATTAAAGATAAAAGGACAAGCTTTTACTTCCAATAAGTTGCATATCATTTGCATGAGTATATTTTGAGTTATGAGTCCCGAAACTTGACCTTACTGGGCTACCCTGCTTCAGCCCAACTTGAACTTAAGTGAACTTCATTAGTGTGCTGGGAACAAATGGCAATGAATCTGGTTCTGAAATTTTTATGGAGTGTTCCCTTACATGTTAGCTTTCAAACAATCTTGTGTTTAGTCAATTTGGAGTTGTGTAGGGTGAGTTATGCCCTTCTCAACTCATACTGGCCGGATAAGAATCCAGATTTCTAGGTTAAACTTCAACAATTCATAACTAATTCTATACTAATTCAATGGCCTTATATTTTATATGTATGGAAAGCTCTGAATGTCTAGTTTAATTAAAAATAGATTCATCAACTTCAAATGGCTGTAGGCGGAGCCGGACACTCCACTGTACGGACCATCGAGAGGAAAACCCTAACAGCTTCTTGAATTTTTCTTGAATTCATGTTTTCCTTAAATCAATCCACCCAATCTTCAATTCAAACACACATATACAACTTAAACCAGCCTTAATTCATCACCACCACTCAAGATAACATCAGAATCATACAAGAAGGAGGGAAGAATGTGGAGTCCCAATCAGCCCAATTCAAGGAAAACAAGAAAAGAAGTTGAAATTCCTACCTTGGTGGTGTGAAATCTTGGTGGAACTTGATCTTGGAGTGAAGTTGATGGTTGGAGCTTGAGTTTGAGGATGAGAGGAAGTGGATGAAGATGAAAGAAAGTAGGAAAATGAGGCTGGTTGTGGGGAGGCCGAAATTTAAAGGGAGAAGGAAGAGAAAAATGAAACCTTTTGAAGCAAGTTTTCATTTGATTGGTGGATGTAACTCCATCATAGAATTTGGTTTAGCTTCCCTCCCTCAATGGCTGATCAAGGTGCCACATGAGGGAGTGGTTTGGCTAAGTCCTAGCCATTGATTCTAGGGTTTTCATAATATAATTTCTATTGGTTTGGTTCTGATAATTCAAAGTACCGAAATCTTACCGGTTTCCCTTAAATCGGTAAATTGGTTTTAGAAAAATTCTATGAAGTTTCCTATGCTTTCAATCTAATTCTCTCATATCTAATTTCTCTAAATGATACTTAATTGGCTCTAAGTAAAATTTAATCGAATGCTAATTAATCTTAAGTAGTTGATAAAATCGAACAACTAGGCGAAAACGATAAAAATTTGATGAAGGTAAAGCCAAGTTTTTGGACTATCTTGTGCAACACTTGGCCCCACTCATATGTGGTAGGAGTGGCTGAATTTCAACCACTTAAGTGAGGGATTCTAGCAGATAATTCTACTGGTTCGGTTCTGGTGGTTTAAAATACCGAATCTTCGCCGATTTTCTTCAAATCGGCAAAACTTTATTAAATGATTCTGAGAAAAATTCTATATCTCTGTTCTAATTGTTCCTAAGCCTAATCCCTCTAATTAACATCTATTAACTTCTAATTAACCCTACTTAGTCAATAAGATTGAATAAATTGCTGGTTAACGTGAAATAATCGTTCTTGCAAATTTGGAACTTTTTTTTTTCTATTTTCTATTTTCCGTGGCTAATGGCATATCCGAAATTTTGAGCAAGTCCAGGGGCACCCCACGTCATTTAACACTAAACTACCTCCATGGCCCAATCGGCAGAGATTTAAACTTCTACTGTTTCACCATGTGATTCTGCTCTGCTTAAAATCCCATTCTGCTAATCTTATAGATGTAGGGACATAAAGGTCATTTCATGAAAAGTTCTAGGGTTATTGTGGAAATATTCACTTGGGGTTAAAGTACAATTTCTAAAACTTTTGGGCAAGAGTGAAATTAACAAAAGTTGATAGAGGCACTTTTGTCATTTCTTAATTTTTAACATATGGCAGTGCCGTATTTTCAACTGTAGTGTTACACTACCCTATAATTCCAAGTGAGAGGATCATCATGGCATAGCGCTGTCTAAGAAATTCTCACATTGCCTAAGGGGAATAATTCAAAGTTTCTATTATGTTCCGTTTACTAAAATGGGGATGTTACAAAACATGCCACCAGAAGGATCACAGTTTATTCAGAGGGATGACTTTAGTGTCATTGGAAAACATGCCCCTGATTTGTACTATTAACCAATTTATTCAATGTCATTGGAAAAATAAGAATAATTAGAAATAAATTATATAGAGATTTGGATTAGGAGAAATTGGAATAATCATGTAGGAAATATGAGAAGAATGCTAGCAATGTTTCGCAAGTTTAAAGGACATCGATAAAGATTTGGTATTTTATACTGCAAGAACTGAATTAGTAGAATTTTACACTGTAAAGACCTAAATTAGGTCACTAAAATTCAGCTACCCCCACCCCATATATGGATGCCATGTGGTGCCCACAATGGGAGGAAAACATGGCCAAACATCAACTACCCATGCCTCCACCAATCATGTGCTTCATGTCCTTTTCCTATAAGTTATAAAACTTAACAATTTTCTTCTAAATCCCCTCATTTTCATCCTCTCCTTTGAACAGACCCCCCTTCCTTCTCTCTTATCTTGTTTCACTCTACCTTCCTTCCATCTCCAAGCTCCACCCACTTCCTTCACCAAAAATTCAAATCTAACTAGTTTCTACCTCAATTTGAGGTATGATTCAATACTTTTCATGGTTTATCTGATTTTGTGGTTGATGAGGGTTTTAGTTTCACTTTCTTGTTTGATGATATATTGTGTTTATGTGATGTTTTATGGCTAGATTAACATGGAATTATTGGGTTAGGATTGATATTTGAATGAAAAGCTAGAAGAGAAGTTAATTAGAATCTGATTTAGTTGAAGAACCCTAAGGCTATATGTATTTCGAAGTCTACGGCTTTGCCTATAGACATCAAAATTTAAAGAAACTAATTTGATATGAAGTAGACATATAGAGCTTTCTAAGCATATCAATTATAAGACAGTTGGATTTGTATTGAGCAATATATGAATTCTTGAAGTTAACCTTAGATTTTTGCCTCTAGTCTAACTAGACTAGGTTGTGCAGGGCATAACTCGCCCTATAGAATATCAAATTGAGTGAAAAAGAATTTTGTTAGAAAGTTAACACATAATATTTTAGATTCAAACCCTAAGTGGTTTTCTCCCCATAATTCACCAAATTTTCCCTATGTCCTAACTAGATTGAGATAAGGTAAACAATGGCCTATGCTCCCTCATCATACGTCTACTCATAGTGTGGTGGATCCATGCTCCACTCCACCGGATGCGCCATTGGGATTTTGTGACGATACAGAAAAATAGCTAAGGTGAGAAATAATATTTCTCAATAGGACTGAAACTTGAGATGAAAGTGTCATCATCATCCCAGCCACTTCGGTTTTATTAATAAAAATAATGAGCATTCATAAGATCCAATTATTGGATTTTCAAAACATGAGTATCTGCAGTGGATTCAATTTTAAGTACGTATTCTCATCATAAAAATAACATCACAGTAGACATAGAAGCCTATATAACTAATCATATCATGCATGAACATCTTAAGAGTTTCATTCTTACCTTGGGTTAAACCAAAGTCCCTTTCTTTCAATAGAATTGACTCTATGATAAGTCTTTTACTTACCACCCACTAAACATAGTTGGTAATGAGCTCATACCATAGTCGTCACCACCATAAGTTCTTGGTACTTACACTAGCTGGGTCCTTTGCCATACCTCATGTAAGCCCTTCCCTGATACTGACACAAGCTAGGCCCATTGTTATGCCTCATGCAAGTCCATGGGTGGAGGGGGAGTTTCTTATTATGGGCCTCCTTTCCTTTCAAAAGATCACACCCTTAGTCCAATCTCTTCTTATTAAGGCTTATGATGCAAAATTATTCTAAGTCCATAACTTTTGCGGAATTCCGGTAGCATGACAGCTAGACCGGAGCTTCCCCAAAATTGGCAAATAGCTAGTTCAATCTCACATATCATTAAGCATCATTATCATTATCATGCCATCATCATCATATCATCATTATCATGTCATCATCATCATATCTTCATTATCATGTTGGCACATAGAGGCATACATAACACACAAAGTCTTATGAGCTTAACTTAGTAAATTTGGTGTAAGCTTTTAATTGGGTTGCATCTCATTCGATTATTTTATTAGGCATAGGGCAAGTTTCATCTATTATCCCTTTTAAACCTTTTAAGTGGGATTATGAAGTGTTAATGTCTTAATTTGAGGGTCTTAATGTCTTCAACCTTGGTTCTCATTAGCATTTAAACTTAACCATAACCATATTTACTTTTTAAGGTAAAGCAGTAATTTCAAAAATTCACCATAATTTCATCTTTTATTATTTTGACTTGATTTTTTGTATGATTATACTTCTCTGAGTCTATTTTTAAACAAAATAAGCCCCACTTAAAAATTCATTCTGTAACTTGAGATATGTATGTTTTAATCTGATTGCTCAGTCTTCTAGTTTTATTTCGGAATAGTGACTTGTTAACCCTATTGGATCTCCTTAGGGGCGTTCCTCTATGTCTTAGCTTTCGAACAAACTTTGTACCACTCAAAAATGTTTGTATAGCTCGAGTTCTTAAGCTTTTTGTATAGACTACACAGACAGAAACACATCTGGTGACAGCCTAGTTTAAAAATTTGTATCTCCCTCATTTTAAGGCCAAAATTTGCGTATTTTATATGTATAAAAAGATGTACAAGTCTATTTTCATTTAAAATTAGTTTCATTACATTTTGAGTTGTATTGAATGAGTTATTGGTCGCACAATTTAGACTTTTGGAATTTTCGGCTTCAACAGTTTTTGTGTTCATTAGTTTTCTTGTAAAAACATTTAGTCTTTTCCTCAAGTGATCACTTTTTTCTTCCAGACCACTTTTATACTTTGAAATCTTGATGATAAATCAATATTTTCGGTTCTAAAAAGTTGGGATCAAGCAAAGGATGTGCATAACTAGCAACATATTACAAGAAAAGATCCATAACACAAGAAAACATTTCATAACAAGGAGCATGGCCATGAAGCCTTAGAGCAAGTCCTAGAACCACCTAGCTATGGAGAGCTTACGAGTTCTAGAGCTTGAGAACACATAAAAAGAAAAGGATTAGAGTCACTACTACAAAGGCTTCTTGGAGAGCTTGAATGGTGAAAAGTGTTAGAGATGGCCTCCCTCCTTAGAGCTTGGAAAAATGGGGCTAGTGTGTATTTGCTTTCTTTCTCCAAAGACCAAAGAAAGTGGTCCTTGATGGGCTTGTGAGGGTGGTGAAAGGATAGAGGGTTGAATGTGGCAAGAAAGTGGAAAGAAGAACTAGGGAAATTGGAAGAGCAAGAGAGATAGAATGAAGCTTAGAGAAAGGTAAGAACTTTTACGTTGAAGTGAGAGGATGAAAGCTTGCAAATAGTGCCAAATGAGGCAAAAAGGGGATGCCACTTTTGGCTAGGCAGGCTGCTTGCTTTGCTTCTTAAACAAGCAAGAGGGTTAAGAACCTTAGGATAAAAGGGGTGATTGTTTTTTGTTTGAATCTTAGTGCATGGTAAGGACCATTTTGTGCTTTTGCAAGGGGTTAAAGGCAATCATCACTCTTGGGATTTGCTTGATAGAGTATCACTTACCCATATGACATGATCCAAGTGGTGGATAGCCTTTCTTTTGGTCTTACCTAAGGTGATGCTATTAATAGAATCTTGGTGGAGGGTTGGATTTGGCTCTTCCTTGGCCGAAATATTTAGCCATATACATGGGAAAACTTTTGAATTTTCAATGCTACTAGAGTTATCTAAGTGCTAATTAATTTAGCTAATTTAATTGCTTTTTAGTTAATTTCGGTTAATTACACTTTTGAGACATTTTTCTCCAAAAAGAATTGTTATTATTAATCGCATATTGATGTGTAAGGATTTAATTTTTGTAAAATTGTTTAAGGTGGACTGTTTGTCATGTACTTAATTAATGAGATTATATTAGCTTAATTATGTTTCTAAATCACGGATTAATGAGGTTTGAATGATTAAGCTTTAAGTAAAATGGTTTGTGTGTTATGATTGAATTGTTGACTTTTCTTATTGATCATTAACTTTTAGTTGACTTGTCTTCTAATTTACTAAGCTCTTACTCATCGGGATTAGCCGATTAGTTGTTAGTTAATCACTAACCCCTCTGATTAGCTAGGGACATTGAGCTAATTAGTTTAAACAAAATTGGGAATGTTACATTTCTCCCATCCTTAAAAAGAATTTTGCCCTAAAAAGTCGTTACCTATAAACAGGTCGAGATAATCTCTTTTCATCTCTGACTCGAGCTCCGAAGTGTACTCCTCCAAGCTTCCTCTTCCCCAGGCCACTTTTACCAAGGGTACAGACTTGCTTCTAAGTTGTTTGACTTTCCTATCGATGATTCTCATAGGTGGTAGGTCAAAGGTTCGTTCTTCCCTTAACTGTACACTTTCTGGCTCAAGAATGTGACTAAGGTCGGAGTTGTATTTTCTCAATTGGGAGACATGGAAGACATTGTGAAGATCCGACAATGGGGGTGGTAAGGCTATTTAGTTGGCAACTGTCCTTATATGTTTCAAAATTTGGAAAGGATCAAGAAAACGGAAGCTCACTCTAAGGGCTCTACCTATACCAGTTGTAGGAGTGATTTTCAAGAGTGCATGTTTTCCTTCTTGGAACTCGATTGATTTTCTCCTCTTGTCAGCATAACTCTTTTGATGGCTTTGAGCAGTGACAATCTTTTCTCTTATTTTCTTTATTTGCTCAGTGGTTTGCCTAACCAGATCAGGTCCTAAGAGGTTTTGCTCTCCAAGTTCATACCAACAAAGTGAAGATTGGCACTTTCTACCATACAAGGCTTCATAAGGAGCCATTCGGATGCTAACGTGGAAACTGTTATTGTAGGCAAACTCTATGAGGGGTAGGTGTTTGTCCTAACCTCCAGGTCAATCCATTACGTATGCTCTAAGCATGTCCTCTAGAGTTTGTATGGTTCTCTCTAATTGTCCATTAGTCTAAGGGTGGTATGCTGTGCTTAAACAAAGTCTCGTCCCAAATGCCTTTTACAAGTCTCCCCAGATCTAAAGTTAAACCTTGGGTCTCTATTAAGAGAGTGTTTGTGATGAATTGCTTGAGGACAAAACTCCTCAGCCATAGAATTATATATTACTAAAATCAAATCTTTGCACATAATTACAATCTCTAATAAAGGAAACAATCTACCCTAATTGATATTTACAAATATTTACATATCCCTAATTGATGTTTGTATTATAAACAAATCTGGCACAATCTCAACACTTCCCCTCAAGCTGGAGTATATAAATCATATGCACCAAGCTTGCCACAAATATAATCACTTCGAAGACCTCTGAGAGACTTTGTGAAAATATCAATTAATTGATCACTAGAGTTAACAAACTCAGTGACTATCTCCTTGGATATAACCTTCTCTCTGATGAAATGACAATTGACTTCTATGTGTTTAGTTCTCTCATGGAACACTGGATTGGAAGCAATATGAAATGCTGCTTGATTGTCATGATACAATTTCATTTGTGCAATCATCCTAAACTTTAACTCTAGAAGTAATTGTTTAATCCATATTAGTGCACAGGTGGCTACTGCCATGGACTGGTACTCTGCCTTTGCACTAGATCGAGCAATAACATGCTATTTCTTGCTCTCCCAAGATACAAGATTTCCACCAATAAAGACACAATACCCAAAGGTAGACTGCCTATCAACGGGGGACCCAGCCCAATCTGCATCACAATACCCAATGACCTGTGTATTCCCTTTATCTTCATACAACAATCCTTGACCAGGTGCTTTCTTGATATATCTCAAAATTTGCATCACTGCATCCCAATGATCATTACATGGGGACTACATAAATTGACTCATTACACTAATAGAATATGAGATATCAGGTCTAGTAATAGTGAGATAGTTTAGCTTCCCTAAAAGTCTCCGATATCTACCTGGATCAGGATATGACTCTCCTTGATCTAGCAATCCATAGGACTATCAACAGGTTTGCAATTTACCATTCCTGTCTCTTCCAATATATCAAGAGCATACTTCCTTTGTGTTATAGCAACACCACTCTTGGACTGAGCTACCTCAATACGAAGAAAGTACTTGAGCTTGCCCAAATCCTTAGTTTGAAAATGATGAAACAAATGTTTCTTCAGCCGAGATATTCCCTCATGATTACTACCAGTAATGACTATGTCACCCATATAAATTACCAAGTAAATGCATTGACTAGGTGAAGTATGCTGATAAAACATTGAATGATCAGCTTCACTTCGTTTCAGGCCGAACTCTTGAACAATAGCACTGAATTTGCTAAACCAAGATCTTAGGGATTGTTTTAGCCTATAAAGTGAACGTTGTAGTCTGCAAACAAATCTTGCCTCCCCCTGCGCAACAAACCCAGGTGGTTGCTCCATGTATATTTCTTCATCAAGGTCCCCATGAAGGAAGGCATTTTTAATATCTAGTTGAAAAAGCGGCCAATGACTCATGGTTGCCATGGAAAGAAAAATGCGGACAGAAGCAATTTTAGCCATAGGATAAAAAGTATCACTATAATCATGACCATAAGTCTAAGTGTAACCCTTACCAGCCAACCGGGCTTTGAGGCAGTCAATATTACCATCAGGGCCAACTTTATTAGCATACACCCATCGACATCCAACAACAGTTTTCCCAGGAGGAAGCAAAACCAAGTCCTATGTACCACAATGCTCAAGAGCAAGCATCTCATCAATCATAGCTTGTCGCCATCCTGGATGAGAGAGTGCCTCACTGACACACTTAGGAATGGAAATAGAAGACAAGGTGGAAACCAAAGCATAGTAGGGTGAAGATAAGCAATGAAAATTCAAGAAATTATAGATTGAATGAGGATTTCTAATGGAATGGGTACCTTTGCAAAAAGCAATAGGACGGTCATCAACAGGTATTGATAATTCCATAGTAGGAGACTCCAACGTAGTAGGATATAGGTCACTAGAATACTCTGCCACCTCATGCCCTGTGTCTGCCCGTGACCGACGGTGATAGGTGATCCAAGGTCGTTCTGGTGGGCTATGAGAAATGGTATCAGGTAAGACAACTGAGGACTCTGTGGTTCCTACTGATAGTTCTTGCAAGGATAACATGGGTTGACCAAAACATGGAACAGGAAGGACTTCAGAGACAATATTAGACTCAACTGGAAAGGTGAAGAATGGTGTGTCTTCAAAGAAAGTAACATCAGTAGAAATATACCGATGATGAGTAATAGGAGAATAACATTGATACCCTTTTGTAGTCTAGAATACCCAAGAAAAACGCATTTGACAGCCCTAGCAAACAACTTTTCTTGACCAGGAAAAAGGTCATGAACGAAGCAAATACACCCAAACACACGAGGGGAACTTGATACAAAGGACCCTTAGGAAATAAAAGTGAATGAGGCGCTTGATTATTCAAAGCAGAAGAAGGCATACGATTAATTAAATAACAAGCAGTTAAGATTGCATTCCCCCAAAAGTGCAAAGGCATATTAGCATGCAATAATAAAGTATGTGCAGTTTCAATGAGGTGTCTATTCTTCCTTTCCGCAACTCCATTTTGTTGGGATGTATGAGGACAAGTAGATTGATGCAAAATGCCATGAGATGTCATAAATGAAGAAAAAGTAGCTGTGAAATATTCTTTGGCATTATCACTATGTAGAATCTTAATAGTTTTGCCAAATTGAGTTTGAATTTCAGTGAAAAAGATGTGAAGATAGAAAAAAGTTTAGACCATTCTTTCATTAAGAATAACCAAGTACATTGAACAAAATCATCAATAAATGTAACAAAATACCTAAGACCTGAAGAAGCAGTGACACGACTAGGTCCCCATATATCAAAATGAATAAGAAAAAAAGGAGATGACTCAATTTGACCCCTATCACGACTCTTGAAAGAAGACCTAACATGCTTTCCAAGTTGACATGACTCACAACTCAAAGACTCTAACTTGGCACAACTAGGCACCATCTTCTGAAGCTTCGACAAACTAGGATGACCTAAGTAGTTATGGAGAAGACCAGGAGACTCAATAGCTGCACAAATCATGGGTGGAGGTGACTTGAGATAGTAAAGTCCTTGTGACTCATGCCCTATGCCAATTGTCTGTCCCGTACCACGGTCCTATATAATAAAGGAATTAGAATCAAAGGTGGCAAAACAATTAAGAGAACGAGTAAGCTAACTAAGAGAAATTAAATTAAAAGGATATTCTGGTATAAATAAAACAGATTTTAAAGGCATAGACTCAGTAAGTGAAACATGACCGACCCCTTTGGCAAGGATTTAGAACCATCTGCCAAAGTGATAAATTTAGGGAGGACAAGTGTAGAAAAAGAGGTAAAAAGGGAACTGTTACTAGCTACATGGTCAGAGGCACCCAAATCAATTATCCAAGGACTTGGACTATTACCAGAATGAGAGATACAAACTATGGGATTACCCATGTGAGCAATTGTGGCAATGGAAGCTTGATTTTGCTTGGCTGCCTTCAATTGAAGGTACTCCTATAATTCTGTTTCTAAAATAGCAATGGGTTGTTTGCCTAACAAAAATGAGCCATTTTCTCTTCCTCTTGACTAGGCTCAAGCTGAACAATATTGACTGATTTCTTAGGGAATCCGTGAAGTGAATAACAAGTATCTTGGGTATGCCCTTGCCATTTGCAGTAAGTACAGTAGGGACAACCTCCATGTCCCCCTCGACCTCCTCTTCCTCCTTGTCCTCCACGTCCACCATGAGATCCTGACGCAATCACTATAGCAGACACTTCAGTTATATTTGAACATAAGTTGGAGGCTTTCAGTGGAGGGACCCTCAAAAGTCGAGTAATTAGATCGTCCATAGTAGGAACCATTTGACCAGTTAGGATCTAATCACAAATATGCTCAAAATCAAGATGCATTGCATGGAGAACCAACACCATATGTAGATTATCCAACTTTGTCTTCAAAGCCTCATGGGATTCAGCTTGCAAAACATTTTTAACTCTTCTACAGCTGCTTGTGCCCGAGTAACAAACTCTATCATATCATGATTTGACTCTTTAAGAGATGCCAATTTTGGAGCTGAATCATATATGTTGGATATCATTAGCAAACAGGCTTTGAGTCTTCTTCTAAAAGGAAGAACATGTTTTAAAGGACCTCAGATTGACTAGAATTATAGGCTCCACTAATTGCCATAATAAGGCACACAACTAATAATCAAACCTTTCCCACTAACTTCTGTTTTCTTAAGGAACATCAAAGGCAGATGCAGTGAGATGATCAAAAAGCCCTTGTCCTAAGAACCATAATTCAATTGAGGCTGACCAAGCTAAAAAATTCTTCCCATTCAATTTCTCTGATGTGATTGTGGGAGTTCCTAGGAAATGTGATGGGGACATTACCGAAAGGCTTTCTATGCTAGAGGGGTGACTTTAACTTCTGTATTATTTGAAGTGGATGGGGACAACATTCTCTATGCACAGAAATAGGACCCGAGAACAGAGGAAAAGGGTAGAGCTATGCGACCAGGAAGGAGTGACAGAAATTGACCACCGACCCTCAAAACGGAACCAGAGGAAGCTGAAGCGTCGAATGGCATTAGAAGCGGTGCAAACGGAGGCCGGGAAGGTGGCACGTGGCTCTCACGCACCGACAAGCTTATCTGATTGTGGTGGCACATGGCAGTGGCATTGGTGACAGCCTTCTGTGGACAGGTCGATCTGGAGGTTCTGAGATGGATTCTAGCCTTACTTTGACGATTGGGTAGTTGGTGGTGAATGGGTCTAATAGACAGTGGCGGCTGGACAAGGGAGAAAGAAATCCTAGCCGAACAATGGCAGCTAGACTTAGACACGAGAGAACCTGGCTCTCGATACCATGTTAAGAGAGTGTTTGTGATGAATTGCTTGAGGACAAAACTCCTCAGCCACAAAATTATATATTGCTAATAATCAAATCTTTGCACATAATTACAATCTCTAATAAGGAAACAGTCTACCCTAATTGATATTTATAGTTATTTACATATCCCTAATTGATGTTTGTATTATAAACAAATTTGGCACAATCTCAACAGTCTCTATCGAATATAATGGTTGCAGGTACTCCATGTAGTAGTACAATCTCTTGGATGTAGAGCTGGGCTAGGTTATCCAAAGGATAATTCACTCTTATAAGTAAAAAGTGAGCAGACTTTATCAATCTATCCACGATGACCCATATGGCATCAAACCCAGCTTGTGTACGGGGTAAACCCATCACAAAATCCATGGAGATTCTATCCCACTCCCATTTAGGGATCTCCAAAGGCTACAACATGCCCGAAGGCTTTTGGTGGTCAATTTTCACCTTTTGACTAACTAAGCACTTATTCACCATATCTGCCATATCCCTTTTCATGCCTGGCCACGAAAACATACTTTTGAGGTGTTAGTACATCTTCGTCATGCCAGGATGCATGGTGACATAACCCTTGTAAGCTTCTTCTACAACCATGTTCCTCAGGTTATGCCTAGCAGGCACACAGATTCTCCCTTGATATCTTCACATCCCTTCAGCGTCTAGGCAAACCCTTTGAGTTTTCCTTCCTTGACTCAGGCTATTATTCATAAAAATTCTTCATTTTCCCTCTGGCTTGGAGCAATTTGGTTCTTGAAATTGCTCATCACTTTTATTTGGTTCAACCTTATGCTATGTGGTGTTAGGGTGACTCCGAGATTAAGGTCTCTAAAACTTTCAACTAGCTCGGCCTCCTTAACCATCATCCATGACACGTTGATGCAGCTTCGGCAAGTATAACGGGTTGTACAAGTAATAAAGTAATAAGTATAGTATCGTTCCTACGAGGATTGATCAAATACTGGATAGTTTAATGGAATAACTATTTGGATAGAATGAATTTATAGATGCTTAAAATTAAATAAAAATAAATAAGGAAAATAGTAATGTAAACGAATGCTAATTGTGTGGGCAAATGCAATGGAATGGATGTCAGGGCCAATTAATTTCACTTATTGTAGGCGAATTTACTATGAATTTCTGTTAATCTGTTTCTATCCTAATTGACTCACGGTCAGTTTCCCTTAATTTATTTCTATCCTTTCTCGAGGTTAAACAATACTCTTTATCCTAAACTGATTGCCTGATCTCTTAGCACAAACTGCTCTAGGAAAAGGTTGAAGCTCTATGGGTTCCTATGTTGACTGCATGAACTGCGTTTGTCTATCTCTAGTTTTCGCTCAGCTCATGGTGTTTATATTAAGAGGCTTTATTCACAAACCCTCTCTCGAGTTATTGTAAATCCCCAAATCAATTAATTGGTGATCAAGCAATTAAAGGCATTAAGCACAAACAAAAACACTAAGAATTGAGATAGAAATAAGATTGACATTAATTCTTAAGTAAAATTGTCATACATTATTGCACTAGCAAAAGAAATTTAGCTCATGACTAAGAAAAAGAAAATAACAAAAGAGTATGAGGATAAGAAGACAAAAGAACAAAAAGCCATAAAGAAATCAGGCCAGAGACAAGAAATTCGGAATTATGTGGATCTCTCCATATTGAAGTTGAGCTCGGGAATCCTTGAATCTTTGCTTTCAATCTCTTAGAAGAAGTCTTCTACCTTGGGAAAGGTGTAGAAGTGTCAAGGGATCTATTTTCTGACCTTAAGTGATGCCTTTTATAGTCTGCAAATCCCTTTTATCGAAATTCAGCCCCAGCCCACTAATTTTGCAAACGAGGTAGCGCTATAGCGCAAAGGGTTGTGCTATAGCACAACACTCAAAATTTGGTGTGATTGGCGAAACAAAAGCGCGCTATAGCATGCTTGCCTGACAGTGTTGACCGCTTTTACACACTTCCAAACTCTGTAACAGTCAAAATAATTGGAATTTGCCCTCGAAGGTGGAAATAGAAATTGTAGGTATTTGAGTAAGAATTCTAACGCAATGAGAATCACCTAAATTGGAGTTTTTTAGCCCAAAATATGAGTGAAATAGTGATGAAAGATCAGACTTGATAGCATCAGAGATAAGATGAAGCTTCAATCTTATTTCACCTTTTTTCTCCTAGAAGACTTGAGAAGTGGAAAAAGTGTCCAACATCAAAGTTAAACACCTTCTTTTCTTCTTTCTAAAGAATCTTGAATTATCATTGTGGGGGAGTTTCTTTATCAAACAAAAATGCAACTATTTAAAATGGAAGTGAATAGAAATTGGAACTCCAATCCAAGAACCAAAAAAAATAGTGGCTAATCTATCATTGGATTCTAAAAATAATCATTCAAACCAAATCAGTGACTGACATCAAACCCGAAAGAAACCTCTGTTCGGATACGACATTGCACAAGAAAACCTTAATGCATTCAATTAACAGATAAATGATTAAATTCAGAAACCTCTAGAACCTAACCAATTCATGTTAATTTTCAAGCGCCAATGTAATCAATCTCAAATTCAGACCTGAAAATGATTCTACTCACGCAATTGCATTACAACATTAATCAATCAAGCAATATGCAAGCAAGTAAGCAATCAATTATAATCAACCACAATTCCGAATCAAAAACCTTCAAACCCGAAATTGGATTAATAACAATGAAAGAAAAAGGAGTAGAAAACCGATTTGAATTGATGAAGTTTGGTTGCGCAAATTCTCAAGATATCCAATGCTTCTTTGAATCCTTGGATTAGATAGAAGCTTACTCCTCCATGAATGGAGGAAAACAAATTGTAAGGTTGGGGGGTGAGAGAAGAGAGGAAGAAGAAGTCAAAAATCGAAAATTTCTTATCCAAAAAAAAAATCTGTCCAATATGTTACAAGTTTGACCTCCTCCAAAAACCGGCCAAAATCATAATCAAAACCGCCTAGAATTATTAAATTGTAATTACTATATTAATCCTCTCTCTCTCTTCTTTGAGTCTGGACATCTTATTTGCTAAACTTCGAATTATAGAAAGAAAGTTACACTAAAAACATGAAATAATTATAACTAATTCCGTGAGTAACGTTATTCTACCGTTTTGGCTATCAAAATGATTCTGTTTGGATTTCCACTCTGAAGAAGAATTGTAGCCTTGGAATGTCAGCTTCAAAATGCCACTGGAATGGGCTCAATCGGACATCTGTGGACAGAGATATGGCCCAAATACCACACCCGCCGTAATCCACGGCTGCACCACTTCAGTTCACTTCTAGGCCAAATTTCATCTTCTTAACACCAGAATTAGCCTCTAACCTCTTCATATAACTTGTGGGCTTATCTCTCAACTTTTCTACAAATCAAGAATCACAATAAAATGAGCTCTACAACTCAAGATATAACCCAAAAACCAAAACGGTGTCAGAATTCGCCTAATGCTGAAAAATTTAACTCAAACCCAAACAAAATCCAAACAATACAAAATGGTCCAATTCAAAACAATTAGGCACAAAAGAGAATTAATGAGCTAGGAATGAGGGAAAATAAGTATATAAAAATCCAATTGATCAATCATAATTTGACTTCTGGAAAGCTAGATATCATATTTCTAATGCTGAAAGATCCTGACTTCATGCAAGATAAGCTCGCTCATGGCTCTAAATTCTAACTTGAGTGCTTGTGTCTAATGACAATCAGACAAATACAAAAATAAGTATCTAAAATATAAGAAAATAATAGAAAATAAAAGTACCACCTAATCTAAACTACTTAACGAAAATAAAACAAAATATTAACTAAACTAAACAACTACATCCAAAATTAAATAAAAACTAACCAAAAATGTAACTCACTAAAGGGAGTCATCACACGAGCAATGATTTGCGACTCAACACTTCAGCAACCACATTGGCCTCACCAGGGTGATAGTTCAAACTGAAATCATAGTCCTTCAAGAACTCCATCCACCTTCACTACCTCATATTTAGCTCCTTTTGATCAAACAGGTATTTCAAACTCTTATGATCCGAGAATACCTCAAACCTAACTCCATGTAAATGATGTCTCCATATCTTTAATGTAAACACCACGGCTACCAGTTCCAAGTCATGGATTGGGTAATTTACTTCATGAGATTTCAGCTGCCTAGAGGCATAGGCTACCACATTGTGGTCTTGCATCAATATACAGCCTAAACCTCTCCCAGAGGCATCACAGTAAACCTCAAAGGCTCCCTAAGGGTTGGGTAAAACTAGTACGGGTGTTAAGGTCAACTTCTCTTTTAACTCTCAAAAACTCTTTTCACACTCCGCAGTCCATACAAAAGCAACATTCTTCCTAGTTAGTTTGGTCAAAGGTAGTGATATTTGAGAAAAATCCCTTTATAAACCTTTGATAATATCCGGCTAAACCAAGAAAACTCCTGACTTCTGTCGCTGTCATCGATCTCTTCAAATTCATCACTGCCTTTACCTTACTTAGATCCATGGAAATTCCTCCTCTTGACACCACGTAGCCCAAAAACTTCACTTCCTCCATCCAAAACTCGCACTTTGATAAATTAGCATAAAGTTTTTTGTCTCTTAGAATTTCCAATATCATTTTAAGGTGCTCTTCATGTTCCTTCTTTGTCTTTGAATAGATAAGGATGCCATCTATGAAGACAACTACAAACTTATCCAAATACAGCCTAAAGATTCTATTCATATAATCCATAAACACAGCCGGGGTATTAGTCAATCCAAATGACATAACCCTAAACGCATAATGCCGATGCCTTGTCCTAAAGGTCGTCTTAGGAATATCTTCCTCCTTTATTCTAATCTGATGGTATCTGAACCTCAGGTCTATCTTTGAAAACACCTTTGCCCCTCTCAGTTAGTCCATCAGGTCATCTATCCTAGGCAAGAGGTATTTATTCTTCACTATGACCTTCTTTAACTGACAATAATCAACACACAGTCTCAAGCTTCCATCTTTCTTCTTGACAAACAACATAGGAACTCCCCAGGGCGAGGCACTAGGTCTTACAAACTTCTCCAGTAGCTCTTCCAATTAAGTCTTTAGCTCTATTAGCTCCAATGGGTACATTCTATAGGGCACTGCGGATAGGGGTCCCGTTCTCGGGATCAACTTTATGGACAACTCTATCTCCCTCTCAGGGGGAAACTCAGGGATATCCTCGGGAAAGACTTTCAGGGTAATCCTTAACTATAGGAATCTCACTCAAAGTTTGCTTGAGGTCAACCTCGCTAGCCGATAGGAGAACGTATTCTGGATTCTCAGTCTTACAATAGTACAACACAACAGGTTTCAAACTTAAACTAAGGGGTTTAACAGGTGCAGAAGGAAACATGACAGATTTTGTAGCACAGTCTAACATAGCACGATTGGCCGAAAGCTAATCCATGCCTAAGATTAAGTCCAAACTAGATAAAGGAAGCTAGATTAAATCAGACTCATAGGTTTTATCATCAATATGAATTGACATTTTAAACAACACAAGAAAGTTCTAACTGGCTTCCCAGTAGGAGTAGAAACAAGTAGCATATAAGGCATTTCAGAGATAGACAATCCTAGCTTACTTTTACAATCATGGGAAATAAAAGAGTGCATAGCACCAAAGTCGTACAGTACAGTTAAGATGTTACCATTTACTTCGCACGTTCCTCGAATAAGATCATCAGACTCCATGGTCTCCTCTGCATTCATGGTGAAGACTCTCCCTTGGCATTGTGGCTTGGAGGCAGGCGTGTCCTTGGTGCAATTCTTGGCATAATGCCCAAGCTGTCCATATCTGAAGTAAACATTTTGTCCAACATAGCAAACCCCTTTGTGTTGCTTCCCACACTTTGGGTAGGCAGAATTTGTTGTAGGCTTCAAGGGATAGGCAGTGGGTATTGGAGAATTTTGTAGAGGGCTTTTGTGCCTGTTTGCCCTTAGAACCTTTACCAAGGTAGGGCTTTTTTTGCGGGGGTTGCTTTGGGTGTTGCCCTTGAGACACTCATTGTAAGCCCCTGATCTTTGGATGGCCAGCTTCCGATTACATTCTTCTACTACGCAACTCTTATTAACAAGTGTCGTATAGTTCCTTATCTCCATCAAGGCCACTGAAGCCAGGATATCAGCTCGCAATCCTCCCTCATACTTCATGCATTTCCAGTGCTTATCAGGGTTTCACTGGTAGAGCGTGGAAAACTTACACAACTCCTCAAACTTTGCCGTGCATTTAGCAATGCTCATACCTCCTTGGTAGAGCCTTAGGAACTCCATTTACTTTGCATTCCTCATAGACATCGGAAAATACTTCTCATAGAAAGCAACCTTGAAGGAATCCCAAGTAATTTCTCTTTGGTCACTCTCCATCAAGCTCTTCGCTCCCTTCCACCAGAACTCGGCATCCGACTTCAACATGTAAGTGGCAAAAGCCACTTTTTGGGTCTTTGAGCAAGCTAGCACGGAGTAGATCTTCTCAATCTCTTTGATCTAGTCGTTGGACTTATTGGGGTCAAAAGCCCCCTTGAAACTGGTCGGGTTTGCCTTTCGAAATTTCGAGAACTTCTGGTACTCGGCATCTAATCCATTTCCGCCAACGGACTCTTCGGACCTTGGATTCAGCTGGTCCATCATGTGCTCAGTAGCTATAGCTTGAGCTTGAATTGCGTTTGCTGGAACATCCTTAATTTCATACCGTGCTAATTACCTCAGTAACCTTGAGTAATTAGGTACTTAATGAGAAATTGTGAGATTAAGGCTTAATTAAGGGGTTACTCGGATGAGAAAAGTCAAGAAAATGCTTAATCGGGATTAGATAATCTCTAATTAAGTAAGTTAGAGCCCCTATAGCTTAATTAAGCACTAATCGCCCTTAATTAGCCTAATCGAGTTTAATTAAGGTTAATTAAGCTTAATCGCAAGATTAATTTTTGTTAATCGTGTTCTTGTGTATTAATCACTAATCCTTGCTTAATCATCTTAATTAAGTTGCATGAGCACTTAATCACATGATTAAATTCAAATTTAGTCAACTAGACAATAAAGTAAAGAGTGATGTCATAAAAGCATAAAGCATGAGATAAGACTACTTTATGTAAGAGTTTGACCATGTTTTGTCTTCCTATCATCCCATTTGTCCCCTTAATCACTAATTAACACAAGATAACACAAAGTAAAGAAAAAATATCTCATTCTCCTTCCTTTATGTGGATGCCACTTTCACACACACATATATACTCACATTTTAATTTTCACTCATCCTATTCTCTCTCATCAAACTAAATCCTCCTACTTTTCTCTAAAACTCTCTTCATTTTCTTCATCTTCTTCTTCCTTTCTCCACCACCACCACCTAAACCACTCACTTAGCCCTTCAAAGACCTCATCTTTGGGTCTTTGGAGACAAGATCTAAACACTACAAGGCTCATTTTCAAGAGAACTCAAGAGTTCTCTCCTTACTCATTCAAAACCGCCACCATCATCAACAAGAGGAGTCATCATCTTCTTCTTCCACTTCTCTTATTTTTGCACCATCTTCAAGAAAGGTAGTGATCTTCATCTTCTTCATTTTGTTTGCTCAAGAAAGCTTGGAGCTTGGTTCTTTCATGACCAAGATCTCTAAGTGGAAACTTGAGAAAATCCTTCATGCTCTTCAAGAGCAAAAGTTTCTACTTTTAGTAAAATATGTTCTTGATGTTCCTCAAGTGTTCTTAAGTTTCGACTTTTACAAAAATGTGTTCTTGATGTTCTTCAAGTGTTCTTAAGCTTCTACTTTTGGCAAAATATGTTCTTGATGTTCTTGATGGTATCTTGCTTAAAGTTGTTCCTTTTCTTATGATGAGTTGATGATTAGAAAAGCTTCATCTTTTTATGTTTCCATGATTTGATAAGACTTTGAACATTCTAAAAGCTTAAAACTTTAAAAAGTTTGCTTCTTGACACACAAAAATTGGCGCAAGTTTTAGTGCCATCATAAAGTCTTCTTTTGTTTTGTTTTGAAGACAAGAATACATGTGAAAGTCTAAGTTTTTTGGTATAATAAGCCTTTTTAAGTTAGAGGAATGGTATTTTGTCACTAATGTCTTAAAAATCACACCTTAAAGAAAAGACCTTTCATAAAGTTTCAAACTTTAATTAAGAGTGAAACCTTTAAGTCATAAAATTGTTGTTTTGTAACATTTAATTCATAAAGTTTAAATCTTGAACCAAAACAATGCAAAAAGGTGTTAAATTTTGTAAAGATCAAGACTTTTTAGTTAAAAAGCTAGTGACTTGTACCATTATTTCATAAAGATCTAATCTTTAAGATAAAAGCTTGAAGCTTTGTAACTTGATTACGTTAAATCACCCTTAGCGTTTAGTGAACATGGTGTTGTTGGGTTTATGATGTGATTATGCATTGTCATGACCCAAGGATTAGAGGGATCTCGAACTCCTTAGGAACAGAAGTATGATTAGGATCTCTAAGCATACCATGAACCTAGGAATCACTAAGTGCACTATCTCAAGGAAAGGAAATAATCACATAACTTAATTAATTTGAATAAGTGTTCCATAAGACATGAACTAAAGTAAAGAATAATTTCATATGAGAATCAAGTAACTAAAAGACCATGTACACACATCTTAACTATGTGATTCTCTCATGGGTAACCATAGGAAATCATATGATGATTCATAATATTCTTCACAAAGAATAATGCAACTATAAACCCCTTCAGGGTATGAAGGTGTGATGCCATTTGGTATGATGAATGATGAGTTTGATTGAACTTTGTCTCATGATTGAATGATAAGTATGATGATATGACATAGATATGATGAACTGTTGGTTAAAAGTTGATGATTGGCATTTTGGGGAAGCTCCAGTTTAGCCGTTATGCTGCCGAATTTCCGTCAAAATTATGGACTTAGTCATGTCATTGCATGTGTCTAGTCAAGAAGTATTATGCATGTAAAGTATAATGATAAGAAAAGAAACCATGGGATATGACCCCTCGATCACTTCCGGGAAGTGAAAGACGGTGATCCATAAGGGACCTCTATGAGGGAGGCAAGGGTGACATGGAGGAACCTCCAACTTAGAGGTAACCAATATCGGCTTAGTCTGATTTGGTTAGTACTGCGTGACGATGGTCACGGAATGAGCTCATATCCAAAAGCAGTCTATTTCAAAGGAAAGTAAAGAATGTTAGGCACGTGCTAAAAAAATGCAAGTAAAGCCAAAGTATAACCATGGTTAAGTTTATGATGATGCATGGCTTTGCATATAATTACATTGTCCATTTGCATCATGAATGTTCTTTCTATGTTTCAGTATATATGTTAGTTATGATGATGTAGTTATGATGTAAGTTTAAAAGCAGCCCGCTTCGGAGTTTAAGTTTTCGAAACCATTAAAATTGAACTTATATCTGTCCACTGCTTTTACAATTAACCCGAAGTGGCTGGGATGATGACGATGACGATGACGATGACACTATATTTGTCTAGTCATGATCCAACTGAGAAATTTAGTATTTCTCACTCCTACGTTTCCATGTCATCTTTAGAGGATGCCGGTGTCGAGCACGGTGATGATTTTCATTGAGTTTTCGATGATGCATTGGCACTTCGACCGAGTGCTAAATGCATCTGTGCTGACTGCTCAGGCAGCGATGCGGTTCTACATGTTCCATAGCTGCCAGTTCCGTGCATCTGTGATGAGCCCGTTTTTCCACCCTCATAAGCCATTCGAGGACATCACTATGGATGACGTTCGCCCGCCTTTCCATCCTCTGAGGTACCCCACTGATGGAGATTCTGATTCGGACACTCGTCTGGCACCAACAGTTTCATTGGATTCCAATCTTTCGGAGCTGTCTTATCCGAGCTATCATGTGGAGACGGACCCGTCTGAGCCTTCCTACCCGTCTGTGATCCATCTATCATCCGATTCATCTTCTTCTTCTGCAGCCCCTCGTCACACACCACCCCCGGTTCGTGGTCGTGGGTTCATTTGCACCCTTACCGTGCCTCGTGGGCGTGGCTGTGCTCGAGGTGGGGGACGTGGTGATGTTACTCCCGATGGATTCGGGACTGGTTTCCTCCCTCCAAATGAGTGAGGTGTTGATATGTATGTGGAGCTGAGCATGAGGATAGCCCCTTTTTGGTTGTAGCGAGGGTTATCATTTTCATTTGGCATGCATGGGTAGATTAGGATTTCCTATGTATTTCCTCTTATCATGTATTTTGTTAGGGTACTCTGTAGGGATGACAGTAGGTATCGGACCCATTATTATCTTCATGTATGACTTCTGCTATCACTACTATTATATTAACTATGGAATGGCTATGGAATGAATGTTATCTTTATCTAGATTGTGGTTATTCTCATTGCTTCTATTTATGTTAAATGTGATGTATGAATGATATAGCGACGTTTGTATTGCACGTTCACGATGCGCTCATGGCTCTTGGTTTTCAAAACAGCTTACTTATTATTATTCAAAAAAAATTTACCCCTATTTTCGTTAAAAGTAATTTCTAAAAGATAATGTTAGTTTCGCAAGCAAAGTTAACAACTAATGATTCCACAATATGACTTAAGCATAAAATGGAACAATTAGGGTGTTACATTTGCCATTTGCTAGAAGGTTCTCATGAATTTAGTGAGGTTCGTGTTCTCGCTACTCTCGTTGGAGGTATGTCTGCGAGTTACCAGTAGTTCCTGAACACACCAAACAAAGATATCGAGTTGATTAGGCTCAATATTAAGCATAAGCATGGTGGCAACTAAAGGCAATCTCACATGACGGTCATGCATTCTAAATCCTACATCCTATCATATAGACAAGATCTAAAGCATGACTTAACATAGCATATGTAGAGTTATGCTTGGAAGCATAGTCAGTCCAACCTCCAGCTCTATCAGGATGAACTACTCTGATACCATAATGTAACACTCTAATAAATCCATACCATGCATAAGTCGTGTTACTACATATTACTAGTTGTTACTTATACTCAAGGAAAAACTAAAACTTCGCTTGTAAATTAAGTTACATGGAAAATAAGGTAAATTTTTTTTTTTTTTTTTTGGAAATACATCGTCGCTTTGAAGCATTTTGAAAAGTGAAGCCTTGAGCGTGAATATAGATGTCAAGAGAGCGTGTCGTATATAATTCATATCACAATATTATAAAACATGAGGATGATAAATAAATAGTAATAACAATGCATCGCATTACACAGCTAGTCATTCAATCCAAATGGGTTCAAAATATAAAAAGAAATACATAGAGGGGGCTCATGGTCATGCCACGGCCCAAATACTAAATACCAAATACAAACTTAAATGACCAAGGTCGTCACAAAAGGAATACATAAAGATGTAGAGCGACAATAACTACAAGCCCAAAACAACATATCCTGGCGTCCATGCTCTGGTTCCACCCCCCAGTCCTATGGAATCAAGCCTCGAGTATCTATTTCTCCTCGCTCCTTGGCTTGAGGGTACAGAAGAAGTGCGAAAGATGCGGGGATGCCTACTGAGTACCTTGATACAGTGAATGCGGTGACCCGGCTCTACCTGATAAGGAGAATAGTTGGTCGCGGAAGACTGCTCTTCAGAAGGATCCTCCTCGAACGTCGAAGCAACCTTCGGATAATACTCAGGGTAAAGCGGGGAGGCAGTTGTGGTCCCACGAGAAGTCGTAGAGCTTCGCTCGATCACTAGAATCATTGGCTGGGGCGGGGACTCGGCTGCATGTAACCAAGGGGAGATTGGCTCCATCCCGATGTTTGGCAAGGGTTCAGGTGAAAAATCCCATGGACCTAGTGGCTGTCCTAGAAATGCTGCAGGAACATTAGCCGAGGTAGGCGGAACGTCAGCCTCCACTCCTTCATGTATCCGACCGAGGTAAAAGTAGGTGTGAACCACCGTGGTGGCTGTCGCCACAATGGCCTGTGCTCCCTCATCATATGTCCACTCACAGTGTGGTGGATTCATGCTTCACTCCACTGGATGCGCCATCAGGATTTGGTGACGATACGGAAAAATAGCCAAGGTGAGAAATAATATTTCTTAGTAGGACTCGAACCCGACATGAAAGTGTCATCATCATCATCATCATCTCAGCCACTTCGGTTTTATTAATAAAAATAGTGAGCATTCATAAGGTCCAATTATTGGATTTTTGAAACATGAGGATCCGAAGTGGATTCAATTTTAAGTATGTATTCTCATCGTAACAATAACATCATGGTAGACATAGAAGCTTATATAACTAATTGTATCATGTATGAACATCTTAAGAGTTTCATCCTTTACTTGGGTTGGACCAAAGTCCCTTTCTTTCATTAAACTTGACTTTATCATAAGTCTTTTACTTATCATCCACTAACCATAGTTGTTAATAAGCTCATACCATGGCTGTCGCAAACATAAGTTCTTGATGCTTACACTAGCTAGGTCCTTTGTCATGCCTCATGAAAGCCCTTTCCTGATACTCATACTAGCTGGGTCCATTGTCATGCCTTATGCGAGTCAGTGGGTAGAGGGGGAGTTTCTTATTATAGGCCACCTTCCCTTTCGAAAGATCGCATATAACGTTCAAAAAATTTTATCGTTAACAACTGAGTTGTTCGGTTTTATCAAATAAGTGAGTTTAATCAGAATTTGATTAGATATTTACTTAAAGCCAATTAAGTGTGATTTAGAAGGATTAGGCTTGATGGAATTAGATTAGGAGCATAGAAAACCCCACAGAAAATTTTCAAGCCAGTTTACTGATTTAAGGGAAATCGGTAAGATTTCGGTATCTCAAACTGTCGGAATCGGACCAATAGAAATTTTTCTGTGAGCGCCCTAGAATCAACAACTAAGATTTAGCCAAATAACTCCCTCAAGTGGCACCTTGGCAACCCTTGATGATGGGAAGCTCAACCAAAATTGAGAGCATGATGAAGTCCACTAATCATCATGCACCTTGCCTCAAAAATCTTTGCTTTTTCTTTCCTTCCCTCATCCAAAATTTCGGCCACCCTTCAAGCTACTAAAGCTCTTCTCTTTCTCTCCTCTTTACTCTCATTTCCACTCCATTCTCCTCCATTTTCAAGTCTCATCACAAGTTGCTCTCATCAAAGGCACAAAATCAACACAAATTGAATTAGACAAGGTAGGAAATCCTACTTCTCTTCTTGTTTTCTCTGATTTGGGGCTACATTGTGAGTATGTACAATCTGAAATATTGATGTTATATAGAGTGATGATGAAGGTGGTATAACTTACCCTATATAACTCCAAATTGAGTGAACCCAAGTTTTTTTGAAAGATAACATGTAAAGAAATATCCCATAAAAATTTCAAAACCAGATTCATAGCCGTTTGCTCCCAGTGCACCAAGGAAGTTGGCTTAAGTCTAAACCAGGCTGAACTAGGGTAGTTTAGTAGGGCCAAGTTTTGGGACTCATAAGTCAAAATATACTTATGCAAATGACATGAAACTTAATTCATTTGAAAGCTTGTTCTGATAGCTTTAATTTGATATAAATTTTGTATGAATTCACCTAGTTTTCTAGTTTTAGTGAATTTTTACTTATAAGAACCCAATTTTGGCTAAGAACAGGGCAGTCTGGGGTAAATTGTTTATATCTTGAGTTATACAAATCAAAATGAGATGGGACAAAAAGGATTAGAAACTAGACATGTAATGCTATGACATATCCAAAAATTAGATTTAAATGAGTTGAATTGAATAAAAATTGGGGCATACCAAACTCAGGCAGAACAGGGAAGAATAAGCTGAAACCCTATTGATGCTTGAATTGAAATTGTTGAATGATGCTATGAATGTATATATATATATATATATATATATATATATATATATATATATATATATATATATATATATATATATGTATATATATTTGCTAGTCCATACTGAATTTGCAAGTTGTACAATTGTACTGGTTGCTTGGCACTATTCATGGGGAAGCGGATTCGATCCGTTATGATACCGAAATTTCGATAAGAAGTTCATATGTTGTGAAATTTATAATAGCATGAATACATTATATTTGAAGAATCAAGTTAGATGTGCATTCATTTCATGATATTACAAAGGATTCCATATCACTTGGGCCAGCCCCAGAATAAATTAAGGGGAATAGATCAGTGGGAAGGTCGGGGAAAGTAAACCCAGCCATCCTGTATAGGAACGAGCTCGGTCCTAAAAAGCGGACTATTGCCCAGGAGTATATGGCCAATGACTCCCAAAGGACCAAGGATGGAAATAAGTTCTAATAGGCGAAAGCCTTCAAGGATAAGATACATTTTCTAATTGCACATTCATATATACAGTGTAATGCTTCTTAATTAATTGTTTTAGATCTCTGTTTATTATTCTTAATATGCTATTGCTCCACTATGATTACTGCTTGAGTGCATTAGTGTATCTATTAACTAAAATTGAATTTGTTTCGGTGTATGCTTTACAAACAAGTATTTGAGTTAAATATTATCATTGTACCGTACTATTTGAAAACTATTGCACAACCGAAACAACTGGGAATGACAGCGATGACAGATGTATAGATACTAGGAATTCCTACTGAGAAATATTTATTTCTCACCCTATTGTACATTTTGCGTCATTCTCAGACCATGGAGCACGCAATGACTGGAATGCTATTCATTGAGTTCCTTGAGCTACATATACACCTTGACCCGTTCTTGGATTCTGTATATATTCGACTGATGTCAGTTCTGCTTCTATTTCTTTTTCCAGAAAGATTTTGCCGTCCCGCTTATGCACCCTCTTTTCGATCCTGCTGTCCCCTACATTACCATACCTCTTCACATGGCCCATCCATTTCCACCGCCACCAGTAGCAACACCAATAGCTCCTATTCCTATGGCCCCTCCTGCTTCACAACAGCAGCCAATGTTATCAGCCTCGATCTCGGAGGAGGATCCGTTCGAGCTGGTGAGTTCTTCTTCCTCGTCCTCTGCTCCTACTGTGGGTCACCCTCCAGCAGATGCCACCATGGCAAACGGGTTCCTTTCTTTAGATTCCGCTTAGATAGCATGCATGCTGCAGCAGTAGTAGATGTATAGAATGGCCCTCTTTTGGCAATCTGGGTCATAGATAGATGGGTAGATGTTAGGAGATGTACATGAAATGTCCCTTGGGGACCATTTCGGGTACTGTTCATAGAGACTGGCTGTTTTGTTTTATATTAGCGGTCTCATTTTGTTACCCTGTATCATTTTGACAAACTTTAAAATCAGATGTCTATGCATATATTTATGATGCCTTTTGCAGTAGTTCTGTCCTTATTGTATTTTTAGTTATGTTACATTATTTACAGTATACTGATTAACTAACATTTATCTCGCCATCACGTAGAAAATTTTGTTATGCGATTGAGCATTTTTATGTGGGTAACTAATAATAATACAGAAAATAGAATTTAACCAGTACTACACGTAATCAATTATCAGATAATTTATTATGACTTAAGCATAGTACTTCGTCTGGTAAGGTGTTACATCGCACCCTTAATTCAATCTCTTCTTATTAAGGCTTATGAGGCGAAGTTATTCTAAGTCCATAACTTTTGCAAAATTCTAGCAGCATGACGGCTAGACTAGAGCTTCCCCAAAATTACCAAACAGAGAGTTCAGTCTCACATATCATTAAGCATCATTATCATCATCATGTCATCATCATTATCATCATCATCATTATCATGTTGGCACATAGAAGCATACGTAACATGCAAAGTCTTATGAGATTAGCTTAGTAAATTTGGTGTAAGCTTTTAATTGGGTTGCAGCTCATTCAATTTTTAAATTAGGCATTTCATCTATTATCCTTTTTAGACCTTTTAAGTGGGATTATGAAGTGTTAATGTCTTAATTTAAGGGTCTTAATGTAACATCCTCAATTTCTTATCATGCTAAATTATCTTAGTAACCCTAAGTAATTAGGCATTTAATGAGAAATTATGAGATCAAGGCTTAATTAAGGGGTTAACAAAGAATTTGAGTTAACTCGAATGAGAAAAGTCAAGAGGATACTTAATTGAGATTAGATAATCTCTAATTAAGCAAGTGAGAACCCTCAACAGCTTAATTAAGCACTAATCGCCCTTAACTAGCTTAATCGAGGTTAATTAAAGTTAATTAAGCTTAATCATAAGATTAATTTTTGTTAATCATGTTCTTGTATGTTAATCACTAATCCTTTCTTAATCATCTTAATTAAGTTGCAAAAGCACTTAATCACATGATTAAATTCAAATTTAGTCAACTAGACAATAAAGTGAAGAGTGATGTCACTAAAGCATGAAGCATTAGACAATAGTGCTTTATGTAAGAGTTAGTACTTGCTTTGTTCCCCCATCATCCATTTTATCCCCCTAAACCTTAATTAGCACAAAATTAAGAAAATATCTCCCTTTTTCCCTTTATGTTTGGATGCCACTTTTTCTCTGCCCACCTTCATCCATTTTCATTTTCGCTCATCTTATTCTCTCTCTTGAAACAAAATCTTCCAACTTCTCTTTAAACACTTCTTCATCTTCTTTATCTTCTTCTTCTTCCTTTCTTTACCACCACCACCAAAACCTCTCACTTAGCTCTTCAACGACTTCATCTTTGGGTCTTTGAAGACAAGATCTAAACACTATCACCATCATTTTCAAGAGAACTCAAGAGCTTCTCTTTCCTTCTTGCAAAACTGCTACCGTCATCATTAAGAGGAGCCATCATCTTCTTTTTCCTCTTCTCTTGTTTTTGTGCCATCTTCAAGAAAAAGTAGTGATCTTCATCTTTTTCTTCTGTTTACTCAAGAAAGCTTGAAGCTTAGTTCTTCCCATGACCAAGATCTTTAAGTGAAAACTTGAGAAAATGTTTCATGCTCTTCATAAGCAAAAGTTTCCCTTTTTGGCAAAATATGTTCATATTCTTCTTAAAGTGTTCTTGATGTTTCCACTTTTGGTGAAATATGTTCATATTCTTCTTCAAGTGTTTTTGATGTTTCTACGTGCTCATATTATTCTTCAAGTGTTCTTGATGTTTTTACTTTTGGAAAAATATATTCTTGTTCTTCTTCAAGTGCTCTTGATGTTTCTATTTTTGGTAAAATATGTTCATGTCCTTATTCTTGAATGTTCTTGATGTTCTTGATGGTATTTTGCTTAAAGTTGTTCTTTTTCTTATGATGAGTTTATGATTAGAAAAGTTTCATCTTTACATGTTTTTCAAGATTTGATAAGACAATGAACATCCTAAAAGTTTAAAGCTTTAAAAAGTTTGCTTATTGATGCATAGAAAGTGGTGCAAGTTTGGTGTCTTCATAAAAGCCTTATTTTGTTTTGTTTTGAAGACAAAACTACATGTAAAAATTTAAGCTTTTTTGAAATATTAATCCTTTTGAGTTATAAAAATGATATTTTGTCACTTTATATTGTAAAGATTGATTCTTGGATGTAAATCCTTTCATAAAGTTTTAAACTTCAATCAAGAAGGTGACTTTAAGTCATAAAGTTATAAGCTTGCATACTAAGTCTTGTTAAGGTGGAATCTTGAGATAAATATATTAGTAAAGTTCCAAGCTTTAAGCAAAAATAGCATTTTTGAATCATAAAGGTGTTAACTTTTATATAGATTAAGTAAGACTTTATAACTTTAAAGCTAATGTCTTATATCACTAGTTGATAAAGTAGGAACCCTTTTAATGTAGAGACAACTTTAAATCATAAAGTTGAGACCTTGATGGTTTTAGAATAATTAAAAGAGTTAACTTTTATAAAGAACAAGATTTTTTAGTTAAAAAGCTAGTAACTTGTATCATCATTTCATGGAGATCTAATCCTTAAGATAAGAGCTTAATTTTAAGGCATTTACTTTCATAAAGAATAAAACTTTATGACTACTTTATAAAGAATGATAACTTTTATAATACTTAAGGTAAGATCTTGTTATGTTAGTGATAAAAGCTTGAAATTTTGTAACTTGGTTAAGTTAAAAATCACCCTTGGTGTTTAGTGAACATGGTGTTGTTGGGTTCATGATATGGTTATCCATTGTCATGACCCAGTTATGCATTGTCATAGCCCAAGGATTAGAGGGATCTCAACCTTACTGGGAACAGAGGTATGATTAGGGCCTTTAAGCATACCATGAACCTAGGAATCAGTAAGTGTACTATCTCAAGGAAAGGAAATAATCATTTAACTTAATTAATTTGAATAAGTGTTCCATAAGACATGAACTCAAGTGAAGAATAATTTCATGTGAGAACTAAGTAATTAAAAGACCACACTTACCTATGTGATTCTATCATGGATAACCACGAGAAATCATGTGACGATTCATAAGATTCTTCACAGAGAATAACACAACTATGAACCCCCTTAAGGTATGAATGTGTGATGCCATTTGGCATGATGAATGATGAGTTCAATTGAGCTTTGTCTCATGATTGTTTGATTATTGTATATGATAAACTGTTGGTTGAAAGCTTATGATTGGCATTTTGGGGGAAGCTCTGATCTAGCCGTTAGGCTACTAGATTTCTGTCAAAATTATAGAATTAGTCATATCATTGCATGTGTCTAGTCAAGGAGTACTATGCATGTAAAGTATAATGATAAGAAAAGAAATAATGGGATATGACCTTTCAATCACTTCAGTAAAGGAACTGAGAGACGGTGATCCACAAAGACTTAAGGAACCTCTATAAGAGAGGCAAAGGTGACATGGAGGACCCTCCAACTTTGGGATAACCACTATCGGCATAGTCTAATTTAGTTTAGTACTACGTGACGACGGTCACGGAATGAGCTCATGTCCAAAAGTAGTCTATTTCAAAGGAAAGTAAAGAATGTTAAGCACGTGCTAAAAATGAAAGTAAGGTCAAAGTATAACCATGGTTTCTATGATGATGCATGTCTTTGTGTGTATTTATATTGTCCATTTGCATTATGAATGTTTATTTTATGCTTTAGTATGTATGTTAGTTATGATGATCTAGTTATGATGTTAAGTTTAAAAGCAACCCGCTTCAGGGTTTAAGTTTTCAAAATCATTAAAATTGAATTTATATTTATCCACTATTTTTCTAATTAAACCCGAAGTGGCTAGGACATGATGATGACACAGTATTTGTCTAGTCGCGATCCTACTAGGAAATCTAGTATTTCTCACTCATATATTCCCATGTCGTCTTCAGAGGATATCGATGTCGGGCACAGTGGTGATCTTCATTGAGTTCCCAGTATGGCGTTGGCACTTTGACTCGTGCTAAATGCATCTATGCTAACTGCTCAAGCAGTAATGCGGGTCTACATGTTCCATAGCTGCCATTTTCGTGCACCTATGATGAGTCCATTTTTTCGCCCTCATGAGCCATTTGAGGACATTATCATGGATGACGTCCACCTGCATTTTCATCCTCCGAGATAGCTGATAGATGAGGACTCTAACTCTGACACTCGATTGTCACCAACTGCTTCCATAGAGACGAATCCTTCTAAGTCATCATAGCGACTTATTCCGTGGAATCCTACCATTTGGAGCTGTCTTAGCCTTCGATGATTTGCTTATCTTCCGATTCTTCTGATTTATCTGCTGGCCCAACTCTACCCCCGATTCGTAGTCGTGGGTTTATCCATACTCGTGCTGTGCCTCGTGGGCATGGGCGTGCCCGAGGAGGAGGACGTGGTGATGTTGCTCCTGGTGGATTCGGGAATGGTTTCCTCCCGCCTAATAAGTGATGAGATGTTTGCATGTAGAGTTAAGCACAAGGATTAGCCCTTTTTGGTTGTAGCTAGGGCTATCATTTTCTTTTGGCATGTATGGGTGGATGTAATTTCATATGTATTTCTTTTACTAATGTATTTGTTAGGCTTCTTTTGTAGTGCCGACAGTAGATATCGGGCCCATTAGTATCTCTATGTATGACTCTTAGTATTATTATTATATCGATCATGAGTGGCTATGGAATGAATGTTATTATTATCCTTATTGCTTCTGTTTATTATTATTCGCACGGTATATATGAGATAGCGTTGTTTAGTATATGCGTTCATGATGCGCTCATGGCTCTTGGTTTTCAAAATAGTTTACTCGTTATTGTTCAAAAAAAAAATTACCCTTATTTTCGTATAAAAGTATTTTCCAATGGTAATGTTACTTCCGTGAGCAAAAGTAACAATTAATAATTCCATAATATGACTTAAGCATAGTATGGGATTATTAGGATGTTATACTTAATGTCTTCAAGCTTGTTTCTTATTAGCATTTAAACTTAACCATAATCAGATTTACTTTTTATAGTAGACTAGTAACTTCAAAACTTCAACATAATTTCATCTTTTACTATTTTGACTTGATTTTTTGTATGATTATACTTCTCTGAGTCTACTTTTAAACAAAATAAGCCCCACTCAAAAATTCATTATGTAACTTGAGATATGCATGTTTTAATCTGACTGCTTAGTCTTCTAGTTTTATTTTGGAATAGTGATTTATTAACCCTATTGGGAGCTCCTCACAAAGAATCTGCCAAAACTATTCATAAGGGCGTTCCTCTATTTCTTAGCTTTCAAACAAACTTGGTCCCACTCAAAAATGTTTTGTATAGCTCGAGTTCTTAAGCTTTTTGTACAGACTGCCTAGACAAAATACATCTAGTGATAGCCCATTTTAAAAATTTCTATCTCCCTCGTTTTAAGGCCAAAATTCAATTATTTTCTATATATAAAAATGTCTATGAGTCTATTTTCATTTAAAATTAGTTTCATTACATTTTGAGTTGTATTGAATGAGTTATAGGTCGAGCAATTCAGACTGCCAGAATTTCCAGCTTCAACAGTTTTTGTTTTCATTAGTTTTATTGTAAAAACATTAAGTATTTTCCTCAAGTGACCACATTTCTCTTCCAAACCACTTTTACACTTTGAGATCTTGATGACAAATCAATATTTTGAGTTCTAAAAAGTTGGACTAAAAAAAAATATGTGTATAACTAGCAACATATTACAAGAAAAAAGCCATAACACAAGAAAACACTTCATAACAAGGAGCATGGCCATGAAGCCTTAGAGCAAGTCCTAGAACCACCTAGCTATGGAGACCTTAGGAGTTCTAGAGCTTGAAAATACATAAAAAGAAAAGGATTAGAGTCACTACCACAAAGGCTTCTCGGAGAGCTTGAAGGGTGAAAAGTGTTGGAGATGGCCTCCCTCCTTAGAGCTTGGAAAAATGAGGCTAGTGTGTGTTTGCTTTCTTTTTCCAAATACCAAAGAAGGTGGTCCTGGAAGGGCTTGTGGGGGTGGTAAAAGGAAAGAGGGTTGAATGTGGCAAGAAAGTGGAAAGAAGAACTAGGGAAATTGGAAAAGCAAGATAGCTAGAATGAGGCTTAGAGAAAGATGAGAGCTTTTTACCTTGAAGTGAGAGGATGAAAGCTTGCAAATGGTGCGAAATGAGGCAAAAAGGGATGCCACTTTTAACTAGGGGGCTGGTTGCTTTGCTTCTTCAACAAGTAAGAAGATTAAGAACCCTAGGTTAAAAGGGGTGGTTGTGTTTCCTTTGAGCATTGGTGCATGGTAAGGACTGTTTTGTGTTTACTCAAGGGGTTAAAGGCAATCACCACTCTTGGGATTTGCTTGATGGAGTATAACTTACCCATGTGGCATGATCCAAGTGGTGGATAGCCTTTCTTTTGGTTTTGCATAAGGTGATGCTACTAACACAAGCTTAGATCCAAGGGTGCAAAATTTATGAGACAAATGAAGGGTTGAATTTGACTCTTCTTTGGCCGAAATTTCTAGCCATATACATGGGGAAATTTTAGAATTTTCAATGTTATTAGAATTATCTAAGTGCTAATTAATTTAGTTAATTTAATTTATCTTTAGTCAATTTCGGTTAATTATACTTTTGAGACATTTTTCTCTGAAAAGAATTATGATTATTAATCACGTGTTGAATGTATGAGGATTTAATTTTTCTAAAATTGTTTAATGTGGAATGTTTGTCATACACTTAGTTAATGAGATTATATTAGCTTAATTATGTTTCTAAATCACAGATTAATGAGGTTTGAATGATTAGGCTTTAATTAAAATGGTTAGTGTATTATGATTGAATTGTTGACTTTTCTTATTGATAATTGACTTTCAGTTGACTTATCTTCTAATTTACTAAGCTCTTACTTGTCGGGATTAGCCGATTAGTCCTCAGTTAATCACTAACCCCTCTAATTTGCCAAGGATATTGAGCTAATTAGCTTAGACGAAATTGGGGATGTTACATTGGGCCATGGATATCATAGGCCAAATAAATCCTTCTTCGTCGAAATGCCATAAATTTATCGTAGTTGCTGTTGATTATTTTTTAAAGGGGTTGAAGCCAAGGCTTTGAAAGAAATAACCCAGAATGAAATTATCGACTTTGCCAAAAAGTAAATTTTGCAAAGATTTGGAAATCCAGAAACTATAACTACAGATTAAGGAACAATGTTTATTGGGAGAAGGTTTGTCAAGTATGCTAGTTTGAGAAGAATTAGGTTGATAAGTTCTTCAACCTTCCAATTCTCAAACTCTCTCTTACCCAATTGTAGAAAACTTCAAGCTCCTAAACCATCCTTGTTTCTTCATCTTTTCCAAACCTTTTCTTTCAAAAGATTTCACATTTTTCATTTCCAACACTTTAATCGGGTCAAAATAAGCTCTTCCTCACCTAAAATGATGCATCATTAGTATCCAATTCTTCCTCACTGTGTCAAAATCTCAACTATGACCTTCCGTCAAACTTGATGCCGAGCACCAAATGTTGGAGACTGATCAAGTACTCATTGCTTCACTAGGATGATTTAACTCTAAGGTGTTTATGTCCTATTACAGCATTGTCTAGGGTTGTTGAATACGAGTCTTTCTTTCCCAACCTTATAGACACCACCCCCAAATCTGATGAAGATCCCTCTCCTAAAACCAATAAAACCATAATCATGTTTAGAGAGAAGACAGGCCTACTAACTATTTTACAAAGAAACATAGACTCTTTAGAGCTTACCCTTTTTGTCCAACCACTAACTACCTGGGATAGCTTGACAAAATTCATGCTATCAAGGGTGATTTTTTGGAGAGGGATGGAGATTTTCGACTTAATTCAATTAAGCCAAGCCATAATTCATTACAACACCACCTTGCTCTAGGCCATTCTTTATATTTGGAACAAGATCACCAAAAACTTCCACTTGAGGTATGGGATAACAAGTCCCACCCTCTTCGAACTGGTTGTCATGATAGGCCTTCGACCAACTAGTTCCCACCACTGCTCTGAATGGCAAATATACCATTTTCTATAATAACCTGCCATATAATAATTTCATCAAAAACAGCTTCAATGATTGGACCACCAAAGTGTCCCTATTGGAACATATCTCTTTTCCACTTTTTGGCTCAATGCCTTTATTTTCTGTGCTCGCTCTTTGGAAATTCATAAAGTTTTCAAACCTCTTGTTGGTTTGATTCATGTGGGACCTGAGTTTTCCCTCAACAACTTCTCCTTGCACACTTTTATGATTCGATAGCTGATGATATCGAATCACTTCAAGCTATCAAAGAAAATGCCAACCTTGGAGGTCCTTTTTGGATACTCTAAATCTGGCTAAACTCTGTCTTGGAACCTCGAATGGTTTACAAGACTTGCAATGCATTCCACTAACTCCTTCACCATTAAGGCATTCAATCGAGCTGCCTGACATTTCTGTCACTGCACAAAAATTATGCTTACTTGGAAGAGTTGACTTTCTTCCTAAAATTCTTTTACAACTTGTCCCTTGACACAGTGTGTATTAGGGTTTTTTGCTATGCATCCTGACAATTTGGTCACTCTTGGTTGACTTGACCCTTGGTCTCTAACAGTGAAAAGGAACAAGCAAAGATCGACAAGATTTGGTGTCATCTTGTCTTCCAAGTCTTTATTAAGGAGGCCCCAAGACACACATCTCTTGGCTTATTAGTACATCTCCTTAACATTATATCTCAACAAATGGGCTTTGTCCATGGCATTCCACTTGACATCTCTACTAAAGCATTGAGATAGTACTATGATGTTTGTATGTCAAATGTTCTATCTTACACAGTACTTGAGCTAAAAAATGCTCAACTTATGTAAAAGTATCAAGCTTGTGATTGCACTCCTAGTATCTCAACCACATCAGCATTTGACCAATAATGGTCAAAGTATTATGATTCCATTTCCATTCCTTAGGAAACCATTTTGTCAAGAATGACTGACAAGCTTGCTCTTTTGCAAAGGCAGAAGAGAATGCAACATAAAGGCAAAGGCAAATGTTTTTCCTTATCTTATTAATGAATTCCTTATTATCCTCTTTGACTGTTATAACTAACCTCCTATTTTGACATCCTTTTTGCAAGAAAAACACTAACAAAGAAGGGGAAGGCTAAGGAACCCATCGATGTGGAGACTAACAACCAACAAGAAACTGCCGCTTCCATCAAAGAGCCTGAGAATGCTAAGGAACTCGAAAGAAAAAAGGGTAAAGGAAAAGCCAAGGCCGAGGACTCTAGGGATCCTCCTAATCTTACCAAGAGCCAAAAGACTACTTGTATTGCTGGAGCCAAGCATTCCACTCCTTTAGTCACCACAAAGACTTCAACAAAGTCTAAAAAGTCAAAACATGTCAAGGTATTCACCCTTTAATAACTTCTTCAGTATTACTTTTATCTTTGATTGACCTTAAGTTTCTCCTTTACTCACTTTGACATTTTATTTGCTTTGACATTATTTTTTCTTCAACTTGTCACCTTTGTTCTGAAGGTGGACATAGCACGAGAAAGGGGGGTTGAATTATACCTTTAAAATTTTGAAACTTGAAAACTTTTAAACAAATTTTCACAATAGCTTTGTTAGATAGCAAAAAGAATAAGTATATAGAACTATACAAAATGATAATGAAAACAATAAATGAGAGATAAAGTTAGAAGATCACTCAAGAAGGTTTATACCAATTTGGCCAAACCACTTGCCTATGTCTAGTCCTCAATAAACTAGTTAAGATTTTTATATCAATGAGTATTCTTGTTCAAACTTCTCCAAGCTTACAATAGAACAATCTTTTCCTAGCCTCTCCAAGCTAATCAACTTGAGTAGTATTATCCTAACCTCTCTAAGCTAACAACAACCACTATCGGGTCAAGTTACAATAAAGGATTTTAAGGTATGTGTTTGACAAACACATCACAGTAGAGCACCTAATGTGTATAGATCTATTAGGCACAATTTGGTGTAACTTCTCATAAGTATCATTAAGAGAGTGTTTGTTATTACAATGCATTGAAAAGATTTTTCTCTTGAGAAGCTACAGAAAGGAACTACAAAATGTAACTTTCTGGTTGTTCAAAAGTTTGAGAAAGACGCAAGCATTTTAGATTTTGAAATAATAGCGTTCCAACTACTTCTTTTTCATCTTCAAGACTTATATAGGCTTCAACATCTAACCATTGTGATTTCAGACCTTGAGCTCAAAGCTTTAGATTAAATGGCCTTAAACTGGAAATAAAAGTAGTTTGCTTTCTTTCTCAGCAAGCAAGTACATCATCGACGAAGAAAACTAACTATTTGAGTCAACTAGCTTTTCAGAGTGCCAAAGCTTCTTTTGGAGCTTTGTTTTGTTATGTTTGACCTTTGGAAAATATCTATAAATCATACAGGACAAGTTTTGAAAGTAAGGTCTTCTTCACTTAGACCAATATTCTAGAGATTACCTTCCTGGACAGATCATCCTTTTAATGTGCTTGTGTACCTTCCAGTGACTTGGTGTGCTTTTGATGATATAGAAATATCCTTATGATGCTTCTAAAATGCTTTTTATGAGAGATAGAATTTTTAAAGTGCAGTTTCTTTTGCCAAAAGCTCTTTCCTTTTAGATCTCTTACAAAATAGGAAAGAAACTTCTAATCTTCTCCTTATTGATATTGTGATTGATTCTCATGATATGATTGAGTTTCCACAAACTACTGAACCGATTGAGCAAATTCTCTTGGGTTAATGCTCATGTTAATAGCATGTTAATCATTCTCCATTGATAATATTATTGATTCTTTTGCCATGATTGAGTTTCCATAATCTACTAAGCAAGCTGAGCAAGTTCTCTTGAGGAAATACATGTCTTTTAAGTTTGTTAATATTAAGACTTCCTATAATCCTAATGATACCTAAATTAGGAAGAAGATGATTAATTACACAATGAAATTTTCTTCGAAATTTAGGGAATGAGATATGTTGTTATACATTTTATCCCATTTGATATTTCTTTTATCAATGAATTTTCTTTAATTTTGGTAGTGTTATTTCTCAAAATCCAAAAGTTTAAAATTATGAGTTATTGCCAATTTTTTTGTTGAAGTTGTGTTGCTTATGAAAGTTAGGCCACAAGTTATGTTGGATCTTGACATCAACAAGAGGATTATGACTTTAGTCATTATTTGATGTTAAGATTTGCAATAAAATAATTTCTTAAAATATTTGATTGAATTATATGGTTTAGAAGTTCACAACATTGAGATACTTTGGACATTAAAGAGTTTTACAGAAATTTATATGTTCTTTTCTTGCTCTATATGTTTAAGATTTTGTTGTATCTTACAAAGATGGATTCAGTGAACAAATGAATATTTCTAGCTAGCAAATCTCTTAAATAGTGTCTTAACCTCATGGTGTTTAAAAGATGTATTGTAAATGTGGGCAGGTGGGTTTTTTTGGTATGCTTGATTAGTGGCAGTTTGTAAACTTATATTGTTGTGTTGCACCTTGATTTTGAACACTTTTTGGTGTTTGATTGAATGCACTATTTATTTTCAACAACTGATAAAATGATAATTTTTGTTATTCATTTGGTTATATTAGTATACCATTTGCAAAATCATGGAACTTGGTGTTTTCAAGACCACTATGCTTGTGGTTGACACCAGATTGGAGTTTGAGCATGATAACATTTTTTAGAACATGATGTCGTTAAGACCATTGTGCTTGTGGTTGACACTAGATTGGAGTTTGAGGCATAATGATAATTTTAAACTCAGTGTCATTAAGACCACTACATCGGTGGTTAGTGTAACATCCACAACTCTAGGGATAGCTCGGTATAGAGGGGTACCAGTCCCGAGGTAGGGGCAAAAAAGAAAATACTTGGATTATAGTGACAAGTGGCAAAACTGTAAATAATAGATTATATTGTCAAAAGGGGCATTAGAAGAAAAATCCCGATTCTAGGAATATGTGGACCCCACAACAATAGTAGATAATCATAATACATATAATAACTTTATAACTAGTATTTTCTACGCACAATTTTAAAGAAAAGTATGAGATTTGCTCACATAATACATAATATCTTGGGTAACTCCAAGCACCTGAATTGATAGCCAGATATCTTGAATTAATCCTCAAGGGTCCCATATTGTCTTTGGGTATGGCAAATCTAGGAAAATAATCCTATAGATACTAGATAGACATATCATGAGAGAAACCAGAGTAAGCCACATGACCAAAATACACAGTTTAACATGGGCCGCACACCTAGCATGGTGAGTCACCATTGCTTCTTGATAAATATCTTTGCACCACCCAAAATATCATCATCTTCTTCTTTTTCCCTTCCAAAACTACCAGCCTATTCCTCTTCTCTACCTCCATTTTTGCTTCCTTCCTTCTCAAAATTTGTTCTATTACTTATTTTTTTAGTTAACCACTCAAAGCCTAAGCACCACCATCATCACTAATACCAAAAATAAGCTAAAAACATTCCTTCTTTGGTGATAGTAGTTGCTGCTATCTAGAAAAAGGAAAGGTTGTTAATGATGTTTTGCTTGGTTTAAGGGAGTTTCGAGTCCAAAAGAGCAAGTCTTGAAGGGTTCGTAAGCTTGGAAGTGAGGTAGGCTCCTAGAACTTGTTTGTATATTAGGGTTTCTTATGAGCTAGGGTTTTCTTGATTCACTTGGTTTCCTTTATTTTGAGGCTGGTATGATGTTAAAAGACTTGTTCTAGTGACCTAAGGCTATTAAAACTTGATTGATATTGAGACATAGGCTAGAAAATCAAGATACCCCCAAAACAAAAAATTGCCATAAGGGAATCCAGGAACAGTATTTACCATGAAAAACATATCTCAAGTTATAAAACTTAAATTGAGATGAAACTAATTTTATACAAAACCTAACTCGAATAGCAATCAACCACATAAAATATAGATCTAATGGACTTAGGATGGAGGAGTTGTGATTTTTAGAAGTATGTTGTTGGTTAACCCCCTTTATCCTGACCAGTGTGTGATTTAATGGATATAATTGGCCCTATATAACTTCAATTTGAATGCGACCACTTCTATTAGAAAGCTAACACATAAATCATCATGTCCATAAAATTTTAGAATGAGATCCCTAGTAAATTATTCGCAATAAATCCATGAAATTTCCCTATGCTCTATTCAGGTTGAAATAATGTAGCCCTAATCTGGAGCTCATAACTAAGCTCTACTTACTCAAATAGAGTGAAACTTGTTGGATTTGAAAGAGGGTTTAGATACGTATATCCTGTAGAATTTTGGAGCAAGATATGTAAGATGAATTTTTAGTGATTTTCTAATTTTACATATGTAAATATATCCTAAAATAAAGTAGCCTTGAGTAAGACTTTAATAACTTAAACTATATATCTCGAAATTTAGTGAAACTAAAGAGGTTTAAAATGAGATTAGCAGGACTACCTTCTGATTAAAATAAATTAAAATCAAATTTTAGTACAATTTAGAAGTTCTAGTCATATTTTTAGAAATGTAAAATAGCTTGAGAATTTCATGGCGTAGAAGTCCCAAAGATTATATGGGACTAAATAGGTTCAACATTACGCAAATACATACAAAAATGACGCCATGTTGGCATATTATTTATGATGGTCATACTTGAACTCTTATTGGTATCATGTTTGAGATCATGATTCCTGTGAGTAGCAGGTTGTTATTATTGTTCTCTATTTTGGAAACCTTTATAATTGAGTTATCACGCTGTCAGATTGTCAACACAAGTATATGAATAATATAGCATGATCATAAGCATATCAAGCATATTTTGAAAGCAAGGGTATGAAGGACATGTAATGATTTATGTAGTATCTTTTTGCATAACCATGTACAAGAAATGAATGTGAGCCTATGAATCATGAATGTAAATGAACAGACAAGATTGAGTTCCTTTATTTGAAGGCAGTTGTACAATGAGTCCCTCTACATAAAGGCAACCAAGATCCCTTTACTTTGGAGGCGGTTAGCCAAATGAGTCCCTCCAATTTAAAGGCATGTAAGTCCCCATGAAGGTCAGTACTATGTGTAATATTCCTATATAATGTTATAAGAAATAATGAAAACGTCCTTGGGCAAACTTTTATTATTTACAGCCTTGCCCCTAAATATTTTTGAAAATGATGTTTAGGTCCCTATATCAATAAAATTAGCAGAATAAGGTTTTAAACGAAACAGAACCACGTAGCGGAAACGTAGAAACTCAATTCTTAGCCAATTGGGCCATGGAGGTGTCCACATGTAAAATGACGTGGGATGCCCCAGACTTGCTTAAAATTATGAAAATGCCAGTACCCATGGAAAACAGAAAACAGAAGGCCCTAAATTTGCAAAACATTTAAGTTACACAGTTAATTGATTTATTCGAGTTTATTGAGTTTGTAAAGTTAATTAAAAGTTAATTAAAGGTTAACTAGGAGTTGATTAGAAGTTAACTAGAGAGATTAGGATTAAGAAGAATTAGAATAGATACATAGAAACTTTCACAAAAAGTTTTCCAAACTATTTTGCCAATTTGAAGGAAATTGATAAAGATTCGGTATTTTAAACTATTAGAACCGAATCAATATAATTGCACGCTCTAAACCCTATGTTAAGTGGCTGAAAATTCAGCCACATGGCCACTTAAAGGTGGCGCAAATCAGCCTCAAAAAGGGAGGCCTTGTTGGCTCATTTGTAAGCTACTTGAAGAGCCAACCAATGGGAGGCCAATCCTGCAATAACCATCATAATTAACATTAGATTTTTCCTTCTTTCTCCCCCTATTTTTCATGCTCCCTTCAGTAGCCCTCTTTCTCTCCCTTTTTCTTCTTCTTCTTCATCTCCTCATCCTCATTTCTTCACCCCACTTCCATGCCTTCACCAAACTTTGCTTCCTTTCCACTACAACCCAAGTTTTGAGGTAGGATTCAACTTCTTTAACTAATTTCTTGTGAGTTAGTGGATATTATGTTGGCTTTATGTGATTGCCCATGGCTGGATTATTGGGTTTTTATTGAGCTTTGATTGGTTAATTAATGAAAGGATCAAGAATGGAAGCAACTAGAGTGAGGTTAACCAAGAAACCCTACGGCAGTCTATATGGTAGAGTATACGGCTCTGCCTACAGCCATTTAAATTTAATGAAATATTTTTACATGAAACTAGACATCTAGAACTTTCCAACCATATAAATTATGAGGCCATTGGATTAGTACTGAGAGAGATATGAATTTTTTAAAATTTACTCTAGGATTGTGACCTTGATTCTGAGCAGACTGGATTTTGAGGGGCATATCTCGCCCTATACTCCTTCAAATTGAGTGCAACCAATTTTTTTAGAAATTTAAGACATATATTAACATTCCATAAAAATTTTAGAACTAAATTCAGTCCCAATTATTCCCAGTAATTCCTTGAATTTTCCTTAAGTCCAAACCGGGCTAAAATATGGCAGTCCAGAGAGGTCAAATTTCAGAGCTTACAACTCAAGCTCTACTCAAGCAAATGAAATAGTACTTCTTGAAAATGAAATCTTGTCCTGCTAGCTTTAATATGATATAAATTTCGTACGATTTCAACTAGCTTTTGATTTTTAGTGAATTCATATTTTTAAGTGTGTAATTCTGGCCAGCTACAGGGCAAGCCAAGATAGAGCCCTAATAACTTGAGCTACATTTATCAAAATTAGATCGGACTAAACAGGTTCGAAAATAGACACACCCCAACATATGCAAAATTTAGGTCTAAATGAGTTAAATAGAAATTATGGCTTATTTTACAAAAATCGAGTAGAGTGAAGGTGCTAAGATAGCAACTATACTTCAAATACAACTAATATTTTCATGAGTTTGATGTTGAATTGTGAATGAAATGTTGTGGTTTTTCTATAAAATTGATTGTTTGAGTACTGGTGCTATTCACAGGGAAGTGGACTTGATTCGTTATGCTGCCGAATTTTCGGTAAAAGTCTATGAAATCATGAGTGTTTATTTTACAAGAAATTTATGATATGAGCAACTATACAATTATGAATATGTTATGGGGATATGATCATGAATTATTCTTGTGAGAGCATGCATATTTGCATATGAATGAAGGAAGAATATATGAGATCCCTTCACTTGGAGGCAGTTGCATATTGGGTCCCTCCCTATAAAGATAGCTAAAACTTTTGGATCCCTCTATTTTGGAGGCAGTTAGCCAACTGAGTCCCTCCAACCTAGAGGCATGTGGGTCCCCTTATGGGTTAGTACTGTGTGACGACGATCACAAGTTGAGCTCACTCCTAGATTAGGCTATCCAAGGGTAGTAAAGATTAAAGAAAGGCAAGATACAAGTAAAAGATGCACTTGAGGATGGCGATACGTAACGCTCAAGTGTAAACCCCAATAAGCACCCTAGGGATGGTGATACGTAACATCTAGGTGTGCCAAGTAACGAAAGTAGAGAAAGTTAATAGGAGAAATAATCACTTGCATCAAATGTATTGTTGCACTCATAAATGCATATTATTTAGTTGTTCTTTGATCTGCTATGCTTATGCTTCAATTCTTTTCCTTGCTTATTAAGAGACTAATTGTATTTATATGCAGACATTAATTATTGTGCTGCATTTATGTTTAGATTCTTTCTTTGATTAACAAGTGTATGAATAAAATGAACTCCGCTTCGGATAATACATTTTTGAGCCATAAAACTGAAAAAGTCGATTAACATGTTCACCTTTTTCATAATAAACCGAAGCAGCTAAAGATAATAATAATGACACAGTATGTGATAGTTAATGGAATCCTACTGAGAATTTATAATTCTCACTATATTTCCATATTATCTCCAAATAGTTCAAGAAATATTGGGGATAGCTAGAGGTTGCTATCAGACAAGGTCCATTCAGGTAATAGTAACAACTTCTGAGTGTGGTGCTATGATTTAAGTATAGTACTATACTTGAAAGGGTGTTACACTATGTGACAATGATCGCGAGCTGAGCTTACTCCCAGATCAGGCTACTCAAGAGCAATAAAGATTAAAGATATATGTAAATACTCTAGGGACAGCGATATGTAATGCCTAAGTATGTCAAATAAGGAAAGTAAAGAAAGTTAAGGAAAGACAAGTGCACTTGCATAATTATTGAGGTGCATCTGTATATACATAAATTATATTCTTTTTGTACTATTATGAATCTGCTCTCTTAATTGTCAAGTGTATGAATAAAATTAACCTGATTTGGAAGGATATTTTTGAACTTTTTAAGATGAAACCTGTCATTGATGTGGCATGATAACTTTTTATAATAAACTGAAGCAGCTGAGATGATAACAATGATATTAATTGTTCGTTAGTTTAGGACACGTACTAAGGATTTATAATTCTCATCCTATGCGTGTTCTCATATCATCTCCAGATAGTTCAAGAGAATTTGAAGATAACTATCCTAGATCAAGACTGGTTTGACAGTCAAAGGCTGCTATCAATGTCTCCCATACTAAACAAGGTTTGTTTATTTATTAGTAATAACTCCTAAATGTAATACTCTAACTTAAGCATAGTATTGTACTTAAGAAGGTGTTACAGTTAGCACTATTTTGGAGTTGAGGCAATGATTGTTCATAGATCATACAATTTCTTTAGCTTCAAAAGCTTTAAGAGAAAATTGAGTACCTACAATAAAAATAGCAATATGATTGTTGAATCACATTGGTATGTTCTTTTCTTCCTACACTCCACACTAATGACTAGTCAACAGAGTTAGTGACATTTGTAACTATGGATTGGTTATATATCAATAAAGGGTGTGACGACTACCATGATTTTATGTTGCCTGCTTTTAGCTGGATAAGGTCATATTCAGATGTCGTATTGTGGATTATATGTTTTCTTAAATGTGGCCACATTAAAAAAAAAGAAGTTATTAGCCCGAAAATCATTTTTAAAATAAATATTTTCAATTTATTTATTTATTAATTTACTTATTTATTTTTTAAAATTAAAACCACTCAATTGATTTTGCCCTAGTGAGAGAATGTCAGAATTATCTAATAATTCTTATGAGCTACAATCAATTGAGATATTTTAGTTTTGATAAAAACGAGTTAATATGTGATCTGTGTTAGGATGCAGTCATGAAGGCCAATTTAACTTTAAGTGATTTGCTTGTTTTGGGCTTTGACATCTATAACTGACTAGTGTGGGTAATAGTGTAGACCTTAACCTAGTAGGATTTTTATGGAAAGATCCATTAGATTTTTAGTTTATATATAGGCTAGTTACCCTCTGCACTTTACAATCCTAGCATATTTTTACACCATGGCTCGCCCCATTGATGGAAATTATGAGGAAGAGTGGAAGTTGTTGAGAAAGATCTTGCCTTTTAGCCTTGCATATTATCACATTTGGGATTGGTGATTGGGGACTTATATGGTTATGGCTTCAACTGGTAACATTGTTTGATGCTCTAAATTTCTAGTGTTGATTCATCAAAATTTCTTACAAAACTGGCATGAAAATCCTAGTGACATAAATTATGTGATTTTAGGATGAATTGATATAAATGCTTTATATTCAAAATCTCTAATTTTTATCATTATACAAAGTTATTCAGAGCTCCAAGTTGTTTATTTTTGAAAAACTTAGAATTGAATTCCTTTGTAACAAATTTTCTTCACAGAAGAATTATGTCTAACTATTTCATAAGTGCCTGGTAAATCCATCGTAATTCGTTAGTTGCAAGTATTTAATGAGTAAATCCCTTTTTTTTCCATTGAAAAGGAATATTATCTGAAAAAAAAAAACAAGAAACAAGTCTTTTTAGGGAACCATCGTAAGTGTTGACAAAATTTCTTTAACTCAACAATTTGAACTTTCTTTGAATTTTCTCATCATTTCTTGGTGTCATATACTTGGACCTTCTCATTGTATTTTATGCTAAAATATAACCTTCCAAACCAAGCAAAAGTTGTGAAATGTTTCACAAAGTTTCAAGTATTCAAAGAAAAGGAGGTACCAAAATCAACCCCCACCCCGGCGGGTGCCCCGCGGCGCTGGGGGATTTCTTATGTCTTTACCACGTTATATGCATCTGTTGACTTTGCTTTTAAAACTGGTTCTAAAGAGTTCTTCTCGTTACAAAGGTACAATTGGCTAACTTTCTTTGGCAACTTGGCTGCTTACTTCCTAAAGGAAGAATCCCACTAATAAATCTTTAATATGGCATTGCCAATCCCTTCTAGGATGATACATGCTAATTTCAATAGCTTCCTTGATTTCCTGCCATGGGTGGCAGATTTCTTGTACTACATGATTGTATGGTTTTGTGGATAGTCTAGTCAAAAGAGCTTAGAACTTGCTCTACAGCTAAATAATGTCTTCCATTTGTAGTCTCTTAGGGGTATGGGGTAGGGGGCATTCCATTTTGTAGTTGCTATGAAAACTATATTTTGTCTAGATACTTTAAATTAAAAAAAAGTAAAAAACAAATAAAATAAAAAAAGAAAAAAGGAAAAGACAATAAGAGGCCCAATTGTTAGTCCAATCCCATGACTCTGGTGGGACCAAATAAAAAAATAAAAAAAAAGAAGAAAAATAAACTAAGAAATTATAAAGGGATCAAATCAAGAATAAAGATGTTAAAAAAAGAAGATTTCATCATAATCATGAGCTACATTTTAACAGCCAATTGAATCACAATCAAGAGTCAATTAGAGGTAAATTTCACTAATCATTGGCAATTAAATTAATCAAGAATCATATGACATTATTTTGTGATTAATAGTAAAGGTGCATAAATAAGGATTGGTCTCTCGATATATGACATCGAAAAATTCTCAGAAAAAAGAAGAAGAAGAAGAAGAAATAGCTATAAAGACTGAAAATAAGGCTGCTGAGTCTTCCTGGGGTTGGGTTTGTTGTGTTAGAGTAAAGAGTTGGTGCGTCTTGTTCGTTCCGAATGTATACTCATCAAGCCTAACATTATTACTTATGCACAAGACAATTTTTCCATGATGCTTGCATGATGTTTGAAACCAAATTTTGCACTATCTGCTTATGCTCTAAATATGCTTTTTATGATGTTTGTGTGATCCATGAATCTTTGGGTTGATAATGTAGTCCTTGATAGCACCCTTTTTTCTTTCTTCACACACTGAGGCACATTATATTACACCATTTGCATGTAAAACACCATAGCTGAAAACAAGCCCCCACACCATCAACTTCACCAAACAGCTCGCATAACCACCATCATAATCCCCGAGCACCCTCATCAAACTAGCTACTCCCACCACCACAAATCACCACCATCATCCTTCAACCCAACCATCAAACAAGCCACCGCACAGGCCCATACTCACCAAACCATGACCTCGACCCTTTAACCTCAGCCTCTACCACGCCAACTCACCCTCACCACCGCTTCACTCTCTCCGAGCCATAGCAACCACAACCACCTTCACTATCAAACACCACCAACAAGCCACTCCTTACCTTCCAAATGCCGTGCCCGGTCATGCTAACCACTGTCCAACACAGCCACACCTCTCACATTGATGTCGACGCCGACATCAACATTGCGTGCCACTGCCACTGCAAGCCCCTCCTATTATCATCGCTGCTGCAAACTTGTCTTGCCGCCGCTGCTGTCGTCACGTTGAGACGCACCTTCTCTATAACATCCCCACTTTACTAAACCGAACGTAATGGAAACTTTGAATTAATTACGTTAGGCAGTGTGAGAATTTCTCAAGCAGCACTATGCTATGATGATCCTCACACTTGGAATTATAAGATAGTGTAACACTGCCATTGAAAATATGGCACTGCCATATGTTAAGAATTAAGAAATGACAAAAGTGTCCCTATCAACTTTTGTTAATTTCACTCTTGCCCAAAAGTTTTAGAAATTGTACTTTAACCCCAAGTGAATATTTCTACAATAACCCTAGAACTTTTCATAAAATGACATTTACGTCCCCACATCGGTAGAATTAGCAGAATGGGATTTTAACCGGAGCAGAATTACGTGGTGAAACCGTAGAAGTTTAAATCTCTACCGATTGGGCCATGGAGGCAGTCTGGTGTGAAATGACATGGGGTGCCCCTGGACTTGCTCAAAATTATGAAAATGCCATTAGTTACAGAAAATAGGAAACCGGAAGGCTCCGGATTTACGAAAATGTCTAATTTACTCCGTTAATTCGCTTATTCGATTTCAATAGTTATGTAAAGGAAATTAGAGGTTAATTAAATATTTATCAAGAGTCAATTAGATATTAGTTAGAGAGATTAGGCTTAAGATAAACTAAATTGAACATGTAGATATCTTAAACTATTAAGTAACGTTTGACCGGTTTGGAGGAAATCGATAAATATTCGGTGTTCTAAACTGCCAGAGCTGAATCAGTAGAATTCTACACTGATAACCTTAGGTTGAATGGCTGAAATTCAGCCACTCTTACCACATATGAGTGGCGCCAAGTGTTGCTCAAGATAGTGGAGAAACTTGGCCTCACCTCCACCGAATTTTTATTGTTTTCGTCTAGTTGTTCGGTTTTATCAACTACTTAAAATTAATTAGCATTCAACTAAATTTTTACTTAGAGCCAATTAAGTATCATTTAGAGAAATTAGATATGAGAGAAGTAGATTGAAAGTATAGGAAAATTTATAGAATTTTTCCAAAACCGATTTACCGATTTAAAGGCAATTAGTAAGATTTCGGTACTTTGAACTATCGGAACCGAACTAATAAAAATTATACTGTGAGAGCCCTAGGATGGATGGCCAATATTCAGCCAACACACCCTACAAGTGGTGCCTCAATCAGCCTTCAAGAAGGCAACCAAATCAGATTGGAGAAGGAAAACACATCCACCAATCACATGCAATCTTGCTCCAAAAGTCTTCAATTATTTCCTTCCAACTCCCTTGATTATTTTCGGATTTATAACCTACTGAACTCTCATTATTTCTCTCCTATCTTAACTCATCTTCACTCCATCTCCATCTACTCTTCAAGCTTCATCAAGATTCCTTCAATCCAAGGCACCAATCTAGCACAACAACACCTAGAAGAGGTAGGAATTCCAACTTCTTTCTTGTTTTCTTTGAATTGGGCTGATTGGGACTCCACTTTCTTCCCAATTTCTTGCAAGATTCTAATGTTATCTTGAGTGATGATAATGAACTAAGGTTGGGTTAGGGTGTATATTTGAGTTTGAATTGAAGATTGGATGGATTGATTAGAGAAAAACATGAATCCAAGAAGAATTCAAGAAGTTGTTAGGGTTTTTCCCTCGATGGTCCGTACGGCGGAGCGTACGGCTCAGCCTGCAGTCGATTAAATTTGATGAAACTATTTTTATATGAAACTAGACATTCAGAGCTTTCCATACATATAAAATATAAGGCCATTGGATTAGTATAGAATTAGTTATGAATTTTTGAAGTTTGACCTAGAAATCTGGATTCTCATCTGGGCGGTATGAGTTGAGAAGGGTATAACTCACCCTAAACAACTCCAAAGTGAGTGAAACTAACGCTGTTTGAAAGCTAACATATAAGCAAACATCCCATAAAAATTTCAGGGTCATATTTTTTGCCATTTGTTCCTAGTATATCAATGAAATTGACTTAAGTTCAAACCTGGCTGGAACAGGGTAGTCTAGTAGGGTCAAGTTTCGGAGCTCATATCTCAAAATATACTTATGCAAATGAGATGAAACTTATTTCATTAGAAAGATTGTCCTGTTAGCTTTAATTTGATATAAATTTAGTGAATTTTTACTTCTAAGAGTGCAATTCTGGTTAGTTGTAGGACAGACAGAAGTAAACTTTGAATAACTTGAGATACATAAATCAAAATGAGATGGGACCAAAAGGGTTGGAAACTAGACACATAGACCTATAACATATTCAAAATTTAGGTCCAAATGAATTGAATAGAAATTATGGTGAATTTTACAAAATCGGGCAAAATTGAGTAGAATGAGCAGATAAAAAAACTTTAGTTATGTATTTATGTTGACATGATATATGATTGATATTATTGTTAGAAAACTTGATACCCTATGTTGGTTTTGCTGCTTGATTGATCCTTCTGGTAGTCTGGCACTATTCATGGGGAAGCGGACTCGATCCGTTATGCTGCCAAAATTCCGGTAGAAGTATGTGAATTATATGAATGATATACATTTATGTGTTATGCTCATGAGATTCATATATGCAAGAATGACTAAAGTATGATATGAAGTATATGAATGATTGCATGTAGCATATGCATGTATAATCATGTCCAAAGAAGAATAAGATTTATGAGAACTTGCAAGAAAGACGTACCAAGCTACCATGTGAGGTATGGCATAGACCCAGCTAGCGTGGGCCAGAGCGGCACTATCTAAGACTTGGGCCAGCCCTCGACCAGATTTAAGGGGAATAGACCGGTGTGAGGGTCGGGGAAAGTAAACCCATCACTCATGTATAGGTACGAGCTCGGACCTGAAAAGTAGGCTATTACCCAAGGGTGAGAGAGGCCATTCACCTCCGGGGGACCAAGTACAAAATGGCAAGGTTAAGTTGCAAGTTGAAGAAGAGATAAATTAAGTCAAGTGCACTCGCATACATTCAAGTATACGCATTTCTATGTGCATCTTCAATTATCTAGTTAAGTCATAATACTATTATGATCCTTGTTGAAGCATATTATACTATCCATATTTCTATGTCTGTCATATGATGTGGCAAGTGGTTGTTAAAATATAACCAGCTTCGAAAAAGGTGTTTTCAACTTAAAATTGAACCACTGTTTATTTATATGTGTTCATATTTTTATAATAAACTAAAGCGGCTGGAATGTTTATAATGGCACTGTATGAGTAATAATTTGAGTTTACCTACTAAGAACCTTAGGTTCTCACTACCTACTTGTATATTTCTCTTTTCCGTAAATATTCCAGCACCCAAGTTTGGAAATCAAGTGTAAAGCAGAGTACAGAGCCATTCATTGAGCAAGAATCGGGCTTAAGCTAGACCAAGAGACTATCGAAGCTAGCTAACGACTAGTCAGATGTAAACGCTGTGTACTATATCAATTATAGTTTTTTTAAAAGTGTAGTTATTTTATTATCTATGTATTAGAGATTATTAGTCAGCAATAAAATGAGTAGTTCAAGGGCCATGTAAATATTTTTAAAATTTTAAAGATTTTTCTTAGCATAGTGACAACCTTTTAATATAACTCCATGACTCGAGCATGGCTTATATGATAGAGGTTGTTACATTCTCCGCTCTTGGTTTGTGCCACCTAACCCCTCACTTGTGTCACATACCAACTTTTACGTTTCTTTAATGTGTCTTTCCTTTACTATTTTCTCTTTCTTTTTATTTTTACATTGTGAAATTTTTTTTCGTTGATTGATTTTGTCTATTGTGGGTTGTCCCGGTTTTCAAGCATAGTTATTAAATTCGGACCGGTGATCAACTGAGCCAAGGTGCTAGATCACTAGATCACTGGGTCACTAGTTCAACCAGTGGGTCATTAATTGAACTAGATTCAATTAAATAAATATATAAAAATATAATATAATTTAAATAAATAAATAATATATATTATTGTTAGCATATTATAACACAAGTTATCTAGCTTAGTGGTGGTGAGTGCGTCATCCATTGTCCATGGATAGGGTTTAAATCCCACTGGCCACAATTTTCTAGTTTTAATAACTGTGTTTTCAAGTAAGTTGGTTTTCTTTTCTTGGTTCATCGTCTTATGTAGTCTTCACTTTGAGTCAAACATTTCAATATGCCCAAAAAATAGAAAAAGAAAGAAAAAAATGATAAAATGAAAATAGCAAAAAATATTTGAATTGTTTAGATGTATGAGCCTAATTGTCTACTGTCTTTTAATGTTGAAATATTTCCTTATTATTTTCTATTAATTTCGTAATCATTTCCTGATTCTTTTTATTAAAAAAATTGTTTTTCTAAAAGTAAAATTCCTCTTTTTTTTTATCCATGTAATGATCATTGAGGATAATTAAGTAGTTGATGCTACCTTTGCCACTTTTTGAATCATAAGGGTTCATTGAATAGTCTAGTGCTAATTTGAATCCTGTGCAAGACAAGATTCTGTTTCAAATAAAATTATTTTTCACAAATCTAGCAAAATCTTTCATAAATATGATTCATTAATTCACAACTAGCTTCTTCACTACAAGAAAACAAGTGGATTAGCGAGGGATTATTTCTCTCGCTAATTCCTCACTACTAGTGAGAAAATAGTGATGGAACAACGAGGGACAATAAAGTACTTGCCAAAATTCATAAAATGAGGGGTGAGAAGTTCAACAAGTAATTAATGAGGTATTAGCAGGAAAAAAAAATCTCTTGCAAAAGAAATTTTGAACCTAATATACTTAGCGAGGGGCAAATCCTCGCTGATTGCTCGAAAACATTTAAAAGATGTGTAGCAACGGATAGATTTCTCGCTAATCCCTCGCAAAATTTTAAAGATATGTAGCAAGGGTTAAATCCCTCGCTAATCCCTTGCAAATGTTTGAATATGTGTAGCGATGGATACATCCCTTACTAATTCCTCGCAAAAATTTAAAGATGTCTAGCAAGGGAACAATCCCTCGCTAATCCCTCACAAGTTGCAAATGTTTAAAGATGTGTGGCGATTGATACATCCCTCACCATACTTCACTTATTTTTTTTCCACACGATCACTGTAACGTCCGAAAAATTTTATTATTTTTAACCGAGTTATTCGATCTTTAGCGAATCATTGGGATTAATTGGAATTCAATTAAGTATTTATCCAATGCCAATTAAGTAACATTTAGAAGAATTAACTTTGATGCAATTAGATTAGGAACATAGGAAACCTCATAGAATTTTTCTAAAATCGGTTAACCGATTTAAGAGAAATCGATAAGATTTCGGTATTTTAAACTGTTGGAATCGGACCAATAGAAATTATACTATGATAACCCTAGGATGGATGGCTAAGATTTAGCCAACTCATCCATGCATGTGGCACCACTAATTAGCCCAAAAGTGGGTAGCTATAGTGAATTGAAAGATGAGAAAGAATCCACCAATCATATGAAACTTGCTTCAACACTTTTTTTTTTCTTTCCTACTCCCTTGAAAATTCGGCCATATGCTGCTAAGCTATCTTCATCCTTCTTCTTCCTCATCTCATCTCATTTCATCTCCATCTCCAATAACTCTTCAAGCTTCACCAAAATTTCATCAACCCAAAGCACAACTCTAGCAAGATCACACCTAGGAGAGGTAGGAATTCAACTTTTCTTCTTATCTTCCTTGGTTTGGGGCTATATGGGACTTCTGTTTCTCTAATGATTCTGATGTGATTTTGAGTGATGATGATGAATTAGAGTTGATTTTACATGTATGTTGTGATTGAAATTGAAATTGGAATGAAAGGACTTGAAGATAGGAAGAACCAAGGAGCTGTTGGGTGAAAACCCTATGGCGTCCGTACGTCCATCCTATACGGATGAAAATATAGCCATTAAAACTTGATGAGTCTATTTTTATATTAAACTAGACATCTAGACTTTCCAATTAAAATATAAGGCCATTGGATTAGTATAGAAGTAGTTATGAATTTTTGAAGTTTGACCTAGAAATCTGGATTCTCATTTGGGCAGTATGAGTTGAGAAGGGTATAACTCACACTATACAATTCTAAATTGAGTGCAACTAATGTTGTTTGAAAGCTATCATATAAGGAAACATCCCATAAAATTTTTAGAGTGAGATTCGTTGCCATTTATTCCTAGCACATTAATGAATTTGCCTTAAATTCAAATCGGGTTGGTATAGGGTAGTCCAGTAGGGTCAATTTATGCGGCTTATATCTCAAGATATACTTATGCAAATGATATGAAACTTCTTTCATTTAAAAGCTTGTTCTGCTAGCTTTAATTTGGTATAAATTTATGATTTCACCTAGATTCCTATTTTTAGTGAATTTTTACTTATAAGGGTGCAATCCTAGCTATATGTAGGACAGTCTAAGGTAAACTACAAATAACTTGAGCTATAAAAATCAAAATGAGATAGGACTAAAAAGGTTGGAAACTAGACACATAGATCCATAACATCTCCAAAATCCAAGTTTAAAGGAGTTGAATAGAAGAAATGGTGAATTTTACAAAACTCGGGCAGAAGGGGCTAGAGTAAGTAGAAAACTCTGTTGATATTTGTATTGACTTTGACACATCATATGATTTATATTGTTGCTATAATAGGCTTTCTATATTTATTGGAATGTTTGATTGATTGTACTAGTAGTCTGGCACTATTCATGAGGAAGCGGACTCGATCCGTTATGCTGCCGAAATTTCAGCAACAAATTCATATACCTTATGAAATATTTGTATGAATATATGATGTTCAAGTAAAATAATGTTAGTTGTGCATGCAACTTAGGAAAGATATAAAGGATTCCATATTACTTGGGCTAGCCCCTGAATAAGTTTAAGGGGAATAGATCAGTGGGAAAGTCGGGGAAAATAAACCTGGCAATCCTATATAATAGCGAGCTCGGTCCTAAAAAACAGACTATTATCCAGGCATATATGACCAATGACTCCCAGCGGACCAATGATGGAAAATATAAGTTTTAGAAAGTGAAAACCCTCAAAGATAAGATGCATTTTCCAGTTTGTAGATTCACTGTATGATAATTCTTAATTCATTGTTATAGTTACCTATTTATTTCTCATGATATGTTACTGATGATTTACGGTTACTATCTTAGTTATATTAGCATATCTGTTTAACTATATTTTCATTGCTCCAATTTAAAATTTAGTTTGTTTAGTTTATGTTTTCTATAATAAAAATTTAAGTTAAATATTATCATTATGTCGTACTATTTAAAATTAAGAAAAACCGAAACAACTGGGAATGCGACGATGACAGATGTGTATAGGATTAGGATTCTTACTGAGAAATTTTTATTTCTCACCCTATTGTATGTTTCCGCGTCATTCTCAAATCATGACAAATGTGGCGACTGGCATCCTCTATATTGAGTTCCCTGAGCTGCATATCCTCCTGGACCTATATATATATATATATCCGGTAGATGTCAGTTTCGTTTTTACTTCTTCTTCCGTAGAGATTTTGCTGTCCCTTTGACTCGCTTACTCTTCAACCCCACCGCACTATATATTGCTATCCCGCTATACATGGCACATCCTTTTCCACCACCACCAGTAGCAGCAGTAGTAGCCACAGCTCCAGCCTCACCTCCCGCGGCATCTCCTTAGCAGGCCCCGTCCATTTCACTTTCCAAGGAGGAAGACCCATCGAAGGCCGAAAGCTCGTCCTCTTCATCTTTGGCGGCCAATGATGGCTATGCTCCGGTCGACACCGGCATAGCTAATGGATTCCTCTCTTCGAAGTCCATTTAGGGGGTCTTTAGTGTAGTAGAAGTAGGTGTACAGAGTGGCCCTCTTTTGGCAGTCTAGGCCATGGGCAAATGTATAGTGGTTAGGGGTTGTACATGAAATGTGTCGTGGGGACCTTATAGGGTTGGTTACATAGTGGTAGGTCAGTTTATTTTGTTCTAGCGGCCTCATTTTATACCCTGTACTGTTTATGTAACTTTTTGACAAACTTTGGAAACAAACATCTATGTACAAATATATGATGCAATCAGATAGTTCTATTTATTCCGTAGATTTTATTTATTTATTTATTTATTTATTTTATTATATTGTTTCTGTTCAACGTTTATCCATTCATTATTCTACAATCGAAGGAAATAAAAAAAATAAAAATAAAAATGAACAGTTAACCCTTTGTGGTTAATTAACATTGAAGTAAAAATGAAATTTAATTAGACAGTGACACGTAATAACTTATCAGGTAATATATTATGACTTAAGCATAGCATTTTGTCTGACAAGGTATTACAATCACACTTAATCCCTTATGATATGTTTGGTAGCCATATTATACATAATAAAATATGTTAATATAATAGCGAGAAACTCTTAGATAGGTATAGCCTACCACATTAATATTTTGGCACTCTATTCATATTTTGACATGTGCAAAAATAGTGTCTGTCTCCATCTTCATTAATACTATACAATTTATTAATATTTATTATATTCATTAATAGTAATATCACAATGTAAAAATTATCATTTTTAAAATATTCATTTTAAAATTACTTGGTCAATAATTTATTTTTTTAAAATTATCTTTATTTAATTAACGTTAAAAAAATTATGTATTATTGAAGAACAATATATTTTTTATTTCTTTTTTATTTTACTTTTTATTTCTTTTTTACTTTTGATAATTAAATTAATATAATATCTCCTATTCATATATGTATCTTTAATTAAAGAAGATGTATATCTAATTTTAGTTTATATTTCTTATATGCGTCTTTAAATTTTTAAAAAACTATTTTTTAATAATAATAATAATTTAAAAATAAATGTTCAGAAAGTGCCAAGCTTTTCATATAATTTTTTAAAATCTTTAATCATTATCAAAAACCGTAAAAAATGTTAAATCATTTAGCCAAGAGAATCTTTCATAAAAACTGTGAAACTTAAAATATTCAGAAAAAAAGGAATTCAAATATTTAACCTGAAATAATATTCATTAAAAGTGCAAGAAAATAATTACTGAAAGAAATTTGATAAAATGATGACAATTTTAATTGACAGCGAAGTAGAAAAACATGTATAATTCTTAAGATTTATATAAATCATTGTTATAATATGTAAACTTCTTAAATTTAATTTTAAAAAAAAAAGACAATTTTTGAAAAATAAATTATTCGGTAAGTAATTTAAAAAAATAATTTAAAAATTGTAATTCTTATATCGTGATATTATTATTAATTGATATAATAAATAGATATTAATAAACTGTATAGTATTGATGAGGATGAAGATATGTGGGGAACTATTTTTACCCTTGTCAAAATATAAATGGAGTGTCAAAATGTTGATATGGTAGACAATGCCTACCTAAGAATTTTTCAAGGGAGATAGATCCCTTTTTTATGGGATTTTATTCATATACTTGCAATCATATGGGATTTTGTATATATTTACCAAATAGAAAATGCTAATCCTCCTAATTAGCGTGTTTAAAAAACTTCCTAATTCAAAATCTCACTCACATGTATTAAATATATTAAATAGTCCTTAGATATCATATAAATCATAACTTATGTTATTGTGAGTAGAATTTTGAATTAGGAGATTTTTCAGGTTAATTATTAGGAGGATATATCAATATTCATTTACCAAAATATGAGATTCTATGTAGAATCTACACCATATTTGGCAGATTGCACCCTCTTTTCTCTTTTCGCTTCTTGATCCTCTCTCCTCTTTTCTTTCTCCTTTTTCTTGTCTCATACAAGAATATCTCCACCACATTTTTTTTTTTTTATATTCTGACTTAAGAATCTTGCTATTTTCATATAAAGTTATGAAGTTAGATGACTTTTTATATGTTTTGGCCTAATTCACATTTAGAACCAAACTAATGCATTATTCTTCAATTTCTTACTATTTTACATTATGGGTTTGCATGTGTTAAAATTGACTCACATGAGAATTCATGCATAATCATATGCTTGTGGCAAGAATGTATGTGATCTAATCTTCATGTGATGTGTAAGGCATGAATAATTGATACATGAGCCTATGTATGAAATGCATGACATGTAATAAAGGTCCAAAGGCATAGCATGGTGAACGCATGGACATGTATACATAAATAAAGTTTTATGAAAAGTTATGGTGAATGTCTTGGCCCCATTTTGAAGTGGACAAGCAGGACATTCACTGCTCTATATGGAGTGGATCACTACAAGAATTAAGGCTATATGCAGCAAAAGTTTCATGGTGGTTAGGCAAAGACGCTGTCAATTTTGATTTAAGTGAGTATACGAAGGCGGTCAAAAAAACCCTGCTAGTAGCAACCAAACAACGGCAGTTTTGTGGTATTTGGGGGCAATTTCCCCTTTCACTTGTACATTTCACTTTGGCACTGTATCTATCCCTCATGCGGGCTTACCTCTTTAGCGTCCTATCAGTAGAAATCCTATAAGTGTTTTCTTGTTCCCACCCCCTAAAAAAAAACCCATTTGAGACTACAATTTCTCTTTGTCTTGCCCCTATCTGTCAAAGCCCTAATGCCATTTGTGACCCAACTTGCACTTTGGCCATGCTAATGTCTCTAAGAGATTGAGGTTCCCTAACAATTTAGTGAGCTTTGCAGTCCCCTTCAAGCGTGGTTCATTGTCTTCTTTGTTTTTATTGTTGCCCTCACAAGTTTCTTAATTCAATCCATTTTTTTTATTTCATTTATTTATTTATCTTTGTTTAATCAAATTACTGAGAGTGAACAATGTTGCTTTCTATTGTAGGATGTTCGTATTATAGGCTATCTATGCACTCCAACATCTACCAATTGTAAATGCAGTCATTGATGAGGTAGCTGTTAGAAAACATAAGTGATAAACGCAGTAGAATGATCAAACAAAATTTTAATCACATGAGCACATTCATATAGGATCAAATAACACTCGTGAAATCATACCTCATAAATTTGGAATCACCTCGTATTATTTAAACAACGTAAATACCTGAAAATATAAAAGGATTGTATGAGACATTTTCCTCTTGAAGCGATGTCCTGTAGAAACTTGATGTTCGTCTCACAAACACACAGTCGCACAGTCACAATCCGCCAAGGAACTCCTCTTCTCAATCTAAGATCCGTTCCTTGTTGCCCTCTTGAAGAACAAGAATCTCATATGACTTTGGAGTGGGTGGTGGTGTCAGAGAGTTTTTCAACAAAAGAGAGAGTCTTTTTTTTACATTTCTGTCTCCTCATTTTGGCCCTCAGCTTTCTCTCTCTATTTATTGCAAACAATAGTGGCCTTTCCTTTTCTTTCCTCTAGGGTTACACTTTTGCAAAATATGGGTTGATATTTATGCCATAATCAATTCCTAATTGATTCCAATAATAAACAAATAAACCATTTTAAAATAGAATTAATTCTCAAATAATTCTTATTTTAAATAGGCCAATTAATATATAAGTCATCTCATGTCATACATTAACCCAAAATTGGAAAAGACCAAAAAACCCCTTGACATGAGTTTCTAAAATATGGACCTTCCATTTTATAGAAACTTTCCTTATGAGGATCCACATTCACCCTGGACTTGACTTCGGGATGTGCTAGCAACCCTGTAATCAAATTGCAAGTCTAATCCAATAATTAAATTCTAATTAACTATTTTAATTAAAATTAATTCATTCTTGGCGAGTACATGTCCTATTGTGTGTGACTAATTAGGTTCATCTCTAATTGGCAATGAGATTATAAAACCAACCTTTTGATTTTATCGGAAACTTATTTCCGTAACTAAAGTAAAATTTCCAAAATACCCTCGGCTCTCATAAGTCATGGGTAACACCTAGTACAGCATGCCATGACCACCCAAATAGGGATAAATATATCAATTAGAATATTCTGATGAACTAGCGATCATATTTACCATGCACTCAAATCCCTTCATTATAGCATACCGATCCAGCCAAGGTCATGGATAATGTCAAACCTTATAGCTTAGAGCATATGGACTTTCTAGGTTTCTATTCTTTGATCAATAGGACATGAAATAGAAACTCTTTTCATTTAAGTCCAACTACCTTGACCAAGGATTTCATGATTAAGAATAACCTTATATCCATATGACCTATCCTTACACCCACAAACTGCCTAATGCTAAAACATAACATAAGTATATAAGCAGTAGCAAACTATAATTACCTATTTACAAGATAACCATGCCATCTTAGGTCAAAGGATTATATGCACTAATATGATCTAGATAATGTTTCATTGACATTAGTAAAATACCATGTACACGTTATCTATAGGTCACATTCGACCCACTTATCATATAAGTGTCCACATATTTGTTTTGACATATAATGTTATATAGCATGAGACTCACTATTCCATCTTCATTAGTACGTTCTACTAATCATTGAAACAGATAGAGGTGACAATCTTCTAGAATAATAATGCCTAGTTAATATTCCTATGATAGTGAACTATTTTAAAGATCTTGTACTAGACTATTCCGTCACTCATATTCTCAACTCTTGAGAATGAAGTATCTAACAAGTATCTAATGGACTTATTCTAATAAACACACACAAATTATGAATAAAAGAATAATATATTACCATTAATAGGAATTGTTTATACATATATCAACTCTAAGGCATACAACTAATAATCTCCCACTTGCACTAGAGCCATTCAATACAGTATTTAAGACCCATCTTTTCAAGATGTTTGTCCAGTTGCTGTTGCGTCATAGCTTTTGTGAGTGGATCAGCAACATTGTCTGCTGAAGCTACCTTCTGCATGGCTATATCACCTCGCCCAACTATTTCTCGGATAATATGAAATCTTCTTTCAATATGTTTGGATTTCTGGTGTGCTCTAGGTTCCTTTGCCTGAGCTATGGCTCCACTATTGTCACAATGGAGAGCAAGTGGTGACGATATGGAAGGAACTACACCAAGTTCTGTTACAAACTTTCTAATCCAAACTGCCTCAGATGCAGCAATATATTTAGCCTTTGTAGTGGAGTCTGCAGTTGTTGACTATTTGGAACTTTTCCAACTAACTGCTTCTCCATTACAAATGAATTTATACCCCGAGATAGACTTTCTATCATCTACATCTGATTGGAAATTAGAGTCAATAAAATCATCCAGTTTTAAGTCATCTCCTACATATACCAAGACCTAGTCCTTGGTCCTTCTCAAGTATTTAAGGACGTTCTTGACAGTTACCCAATGTTCCAGTCCTAGGTCGGACTAAAATCTGTAACATCCGCGATTTCCGAATTCCGATCCCCTCTATTGTTGATATTTCCGATTTCCGAGTTGCCTTACATTCCGCTTCCAACCACCATATTAGCTACGACTTCCGACTTTGTTTCAAGGCTTACAAGGGACTTCTTACGATTTCCGACCTTGTAAGCGTGTATAAATGTTGACCTCCTCGGTATGAATTCCGATTTTCGATTTCGTGAGCTGAAATGAGGTGACTGATGCTTCTAACTTACGAGTTCGTTTTCGACTTCAGCACACTTTACGACTTCCGACCTTATCAATCAAAGAGTAAAATGTTCGATTTTTAAACCTTAATCTCTAGGGCTCAAATAAACCGATCAGTATTCAACTCCGACATTATGATTCACAAATGTACGAGATCCGATCTCGAGTTTAATATTAGTAGCTCTCATTTCTTTATCTTTTCGAGTTCCGGAATAGAAATTTTATAATTCCCGAGTTCCGACTTTAAGTGTTTGGCTTCACACCAGGCTCTGCTTTCAAGTTTCAACTAGACTGTATGTTTTCGAAGTTCTGATTTCATATACAGGAAGTTCACGAGTTCCGACTTTATAGAGCCTACGAGTTCTGATTTCGTTTCCAGAATATGCTAGAAACTACTCCCACTTTAGGCAACGTGGAGAGTGATTCTACCACACAAAGAGGGCAACCAATCACAACCTTCCAAGTTAACTCCCACTCATGCTTATATAACACACCTCCTCCTCTGATTCAGACCATTATTCACGTTGCATTCCTCTTCTCCTTCAGCTCTCTTCCTCTCTTGCTCACACCCCCAAAACTCAAGTTAAGTTCCAGCCTTGTTCACCCAATCTCCAAGAACTCAGCCCAACACACTTAAATCAAAGGTAGGGGTTTTTAATTTCTTGCATCAAATTCATGCACTTGGCTGGCTGGGCTGAATCATTATCACCTTAATTGATGTGTGAATTAAGTAATTATGCTTGGATTAATAGAAGATTTTGAGTTAGAAGTAGAATTAGAGAAGAAAACTAAGAGAACTAAATGGATAAGGGTGCTGTCTTGGTGGAGAGTCCACGGCAGTTCATAGGGCGGAGCATACGGCGCCGCCTACGATCGGTCAAATCCAATGAAACTATTTTTAGATGAAACTTGACATCTAGGGCTTTCCATAGACATATCATATAAGTATTTTGGATCAGGAATGAGGGAGATATGAATTTTTGAATCTCGACCTAGGGTTTTGACTCTAGCTCTAGGCAGATTAGGTTATTTAGGGTAGAACTCGACTTATACTACATGAAAATGAGTGAAACCAACTTTGTTGGAAAGCTTACACACAGGGGAACACGCCAATATAATATTTCGTGTTTGTTATCAACTCAGTTGTTCCCAGTGATTTGAATAAATTACCCTATGTCCAAACCAGGCCAACACAGGGCAGTTCAGAAAGGCTAAGTTTCGGGGCTTGTAACTCGAGCCCTACTAAGGCAATTGAAATGGAAATTTTTGTATATGAAAGGTTACCCTGTTAGCTTTAATATGAGTCCAATTTCGTCTGATTTGAGTGAGTTTTCGATATTTAGCGAATTTCTACTTTTAGTTGCCTAATTCTGGCTAGCCAATGGGCAGGCCGAGATAAAGTTTAGATATCTTGAGTTATAGAGACCGAAATTAGATGAGACTAAAGAGGTTAGAAAATAGACACATAACACTGTAACATACTCAAATTTGAGGTCCAAATGAGTTAAAATGAAATTGTGGTATGTATTACAAAAATCGGGTTGGTTGAATCAGCTGAGGCAGGATTTTAGTTTTAATGGAATTGATATGGATTTGAGTTCTATGTTGAAATATAAATGTGAATTTGTGTTCTTGTGATACATTGATGTATTGATTGGCTGACACTATTCATGGGGAAGCGGACACATTCCGTTATGCTGCCGAAATTCCGGTAGAACCCATGTACAAGTTATGAATTACATGTGAATGCATATACATTCTTAAGAAAGCCATGAAAGTTATGAAAAGAATTGTGTTATTATGCAAGTTCCATACTACTGGCCAGCCGGATAGAAAGTTAATGGGAATAGATCGGTGCAGAAGGTCGGGGGAAAGTAAACCGGCATTTCTGGATAGGAACGAGCTCGGTCGATAAGTGGAACTATTACCCAGGAGTCTAAATGGCCAAGAACTCCCAGGGGACCAAGAGATGGAAAAATGATGGAAAGAAATGAAAAAGTTTATGAAAAAAAGTTCAAGAATAAGTCTACATGGTTACATGAATGCATGCATACTTGAAATAGTTACATCAAAATGTTTACAAGTATATGTTATAATTGCTCACTGCTATGCATTTATTTATTTCGATTACCATTCTATGTACCCGTATTAGTAATCTATGTGGTTTCTTATGTCAATGTAAAGTAAAAGCAACCTTGCCTCGGACCAGACATTTTCTTAAACTCATGAAAATGGACTTTTCAGCTTGAACACATGTTTTATAATTAAATAAAACCCGAGGCAACTGAGAATGCATGTGACGTCGGTCAAGATATAGCTTGAACCCTACTGAGAATTTTCTTGAAATTCTCACCCCGTTTTGTGTCTCCGGCATCATTCTGAGACATTGGCGATGGACTCACAAACCCTCTTTATTGAGATTCCTGCATTACGTTCCACCATGACTGGAGTTGGACTCGTTATACATAGCTGGTTCTTGCAACTTTGCTTGTACCTCTTCGACAGAAACTTTGATGTTCCTTTACACCATCCCCTATTCGGACCGCTACCCCATATATTGCCATCCCTCTACATATGGCGCACCCCATCCTCGCACTCTGCACTTTCGCAAAGACCGCGACCCCGCCCCTGAGTCACCCCCGCAGATCCCGGAAACATCCCGGGTTGAGTTTTGAGAGTGACCCTCCGAGGCCACCGCCATCGCCAGCCTCTTCCTCCACTCGGGACCTAGCGCAGACACCTCGGCCGAGCCTGGCATGGCTAACCCCTGGCCAGATAGTGTGGCGGGGATGTTGTACAGTATGACCCTCTTTTGGACAGCATGTAGCTTTGGGTCATGAGTTTGTCTGTAGAGTTAGTAGTAGATTACGAAATGTCCTTTGAGGACCATAGGGTATCTAGGCAGATGAGGATATTATGGTCTTTTGATACACCAAATTTCATATGTGTTTCTACTTTAGGACTTTGTACATAAACCGAGGCAGTGGTTTCTGATATATATATATATGTATTTGCGATGCAATAACATTATTGTACTATGCTTATCTTGATGATATTTTATTCTGGATTCGTTCCATTTTTTTTTATATAACGATTCGCCATTTCATAAATGATAGAAGATTTAAAGACAATAAAGTATCAACACGGTAACACAACCTGACTAGTTTCATGCCATGACTTAAGCATAACATAAAATTAGTAGGGTGTTACAAAATCTGCTACTTATACTAACAGCATATGTGATATCCAGCCTAGTACACAACATTGGATACATAAGGCTATCGATGGCAGAAGCATAGGGTACTTTAGCCATTTTCTTACTCGCTTCAGGTGTCTTAGGTGACATTGCTTTAGAGAGGTGAATACCATGTCTCATAGGGAGTAAACCTCTCTTGGAATCAAGCATATTGAACCTTTTCAATACCTTGTCCAAGTAAACACTTTGGGAAAGGCCTATCAATCTCTTCAATCTATCTCTATAGATCCGAATCCCTAGAATATAGGTTGCTTCTCCCAAATCTTTCATGGAGAAAGTCTTTGACAACCAGACTTTTACAGTTGTAAGCATACCAACATCATTCCCAATTAGTAGAATGTCATCCACATATAATACAAGAAAGATGATCTTGCTTCTACTGACCTTTTTGTACACACATGGTTCATCTTCATTCTTGATGAAATCAAAGGACTTAATGGCCTCATCAAAATGAAGATTCCAGCTCCTCGAAGCTTGCTTAAGACCATAAATGGATCTCTTAAGCTTGCACACCTTAGACCTATCCTCAAATTCAAAACCCTTGGGTTGATCCATGAATATATGTTCCTTAGTGTATCCATTAAGGAAAGCGGTTTTGACATCCATTTGCCAAACCTCATAATCATGGTATGTTGCAATGGCTAGCAATATTCTAATGGATTTAACCATGGCTTCAGGTGAGAAAGTCTCCTCATAGTCAACTCCCTCACTTTGCCAATACCCTTTTGCCACTAGTCTTGCCTTAAAGGTCTCTACCTTTCCATCTGGACTAATCTTTCTCTTGTAGATCCATTTGTTCCCAATAGGTACTATACCTTCAGGTGGATCAACCAAATCCCAGATTTGATTTGAGTACATGGAATCCATTTCAGACTTCATGGCCTCTAGCCATTTTGAAGAATCTATATCAGATATAGCTTCCTCATAAGTAGTAGGATCATCTCTATTATCATTATCTCCATGTATGAACAACTCTTGCACATTTTCATGAAGAACAAGTATCTCGCGGCAGTACGAATTACCCTACTTGACCTTTGAGGTTCTGTGACATTCTCATTCTGAATGAACTCTTTCACTAGTTGATCAATATCCATTGGTTCAAACACTTGATCAATTTGTTGGGCCGATGACTCTTCATTTAGCTTTATTTCCCTTCCCATGCCTTCTTCTTGAACAAACTCTTTTCTAAGAAAAATAGCATCTCTATTGATAACAACTCTTTGTTCAATAGGAAGATAGAAATAATATCCAAAGCTATCATTTGGATACCCAACAAATCTGCCTTTTAGGGACCGAGTTTCTAATTTGTCAGTGTTCAACTTCTTAATGAATGCTGGACAGCCCCAAATCTTAACATGTTTAAGACTAGGCTTCCTACCCTTCCATAGTAAGGACTGACTTAGGTTGAATTCTATTAAGAATATAGCAAGCAGTATACAATGCATATCCCTAAAACGAGATGGGAAGATCTGTATAACTCATCATAGACCGCACCATGTTTAATAAGGTACGGTTTCTCCTTTCAGAAACATCATTTTATTGTGGTGTTCCTGAAGGAGTGCATTGCGAAATAATGCCATGTAATTTCAGAAATTCATCAAATTCAGTACTTAAGTACTCTCCTTCTCGATCGAATCGAAGAACTTTGATGTTCTTTCCTTTTTGTTTCTCTACTTTTGATTTGAATTCCTTAAACTTTTCAAAGGATTCATGTTTATTCTTTGTAAGATAAACATACCCATACCTAGACAAATCATCAGTAAAGGTTATGAAGTAATGATATCCACCTCTAGCCATTGCACTGAATGGGCCACACACATCACTATGCACAAGCTCTAAAACTTCCTTGGCCTTTTACATTTGTCCTGCAAATGGAGATCGAGTCATTTTAACTCGAAGACATGATTCAAAAGTTGGAGTAGGTTAAGAACCCAAAGGAATTAATAATCCCATTTCCTCCAACTCTTTTATCCTATCCTCTAAACATGACCTAATCTTAAGTGCCAAATTTGTTTTAGACTAGGGGTTGAATTAGTTATAGCATTCATTTCGGCAATCCTAGGAGATGCTTTGTTTTTGGTGTTTAAGTAATAAAGCCCATCATGCAAGTAGCCAACGCCAACAACATTATTTCCAAAATAAATATTGCAAACATTATCCTTAAAATCAAAATAATAACCAACTTTAGTCAAACTAGGAATTGAGATAATGTTTCGATAAGCACTTGGTAAAACCAATACATGATCCAAAAACATAACATGATTATTCATTAATAATAATGAACTTGAACCCACAACTTTGGCTGCAACACTTGCTTCATTGCCTATCTTCAAGGTCACTTTATTGCTCTTGAGGACCCTACTACTTACTAGTTCCTGCATAGAGGTACAAATGTAAGAACTTGCGCCCTATCAAGAACCCATCTAGTATATGAGCTATATGGACTATTAGAATTAAAACTGCAAGAAATAGACATACCTTCTGAAGGCACACCCTTCCCTTGCTTGCCTTCAATTCCTCTAAGTATTGAGGGAAATTTCCCTTCCAATGCCCATCTTTGCCATGATGGAAACATTTTCCTTTGTCAGCAACTTGTTTCTTCTTGCCCTTTTTCTTGGACACCCCAACTGATGACTTGGGAACATAATTCTTCTTATTCTTCTTGTTCTTCTTAGTCTTACCAGAAGTAGAAGCTACAATAAGCTTTTCCTTCCTTTTGCTGGTCATCGCCTTTTGGGCCATGACCAACATGTTGTGAAAGTTAGCAAGCGTACATTCTATCTTGTTCATATGAAAATTCACAATGAACTGAGAGAATGATTCTGGGAGTGACTGAAGGATCAAATCCAAATGGAGGTTAATCCATGTAGAACTCAAGATTCTCAGGTTACTCAATCAACCTGATCATCCTTTGCACATGAGCTCCTACATCAGACCCTTCCGGCATTTTAGCCTGGAATAACTACTTAGATATCTCATATCTGGCAGACCTGCTTTGCTCACCATATAACTCTTTAAGGTGAAGCAAAACCTCACTTGCAGTTTTCATGTTTTCATGTTGCTTCTACAACTCATTTGTCATAAAAGCTAGCATGTAACATTGTGCTTGCAGGCCATCAGCATGCCATTTATTATAAGCATCTTTTTCTTGTTCCATGGCTTCTTCCACCAATGGACAGGCTGTGGAGTGTCTAGAACGTATCCAATACGTTCCGAATTCAGGACAATTTTCAAGTTACGAAACTAGTCCACAAAATTAGCCCCAATAAGCCTATTCATATCGAGTATGCTAGCGAGGGGGTTCAAAGATTTCATATTTGATAATACTGCATAAAATAAAAAAAATTAAATTAGTGTAACGATATATGTATTTATCATAATGATCATGGTCTTATAATCAAAATGTTCTCCCACTAATTTTTCGAATCCCACACTTCCAAATAAAGAAACAAGAATCTTTGTCAGGTTTGATTCCTAGTAGATGATTGAATTCGTATAAAATACTAACGCTCCTCAGGTATGTCCATTCTTGGAGAATTAATATCCTATAAGTGAACAACCCTTGTTCAGTCCATCTTATGTATGACTCAATCTTATTTGGCTCCTAGTACTTTGGACCGTAGGTACATCCATTCTTGGCCCATTATACATAGTTAAGTCCAACCCACTAAACCTTAGATATCAATTATCTCAAGTACATCCATTCTTGGTAATTGACTATCTATAAACATCTCATGTTTCAACATTAACTCAGAAATATATTAGTCAATATTTGTGCTCCTATGTTACCATAGGCAATGACGGAATCAGTTAAAATCCTTGATTAATGTTTTAGTGGAGAGCCTAGACATAGTTTCCAAAACTATACCATTTTGGACTTAATATTTTATTTGGAAGATTTTCTACGAACAACCTAATTACTATTTTGGTTTCACTTTTCACATGCATCCGTATTCAATATATTATACATCACATGCATCTATCAAAATGGAAATGTAAAAGGCATGGTCATAAACTTTCTATGGGCCTAATCCTAGGCACAAGGATTGGATAGGGCTATTGGGGTAATATTGAAATTAAATAGTCTTCAAGCTTCCATTGGGCTCCATCTCCGTGGACTTCCTTCATGGGCTTTGGGCCTCCACCGCTTTTATCTCTTCTTTGATATCTTGTATATTACAAGAAATTATCCTTGGCATACCAAGGCGAGAATAGTAAAATAAAAAAAGGGGGGGCTTTCCAAAAGGCCTCTTAACTCAAATTTATAAAATTACATCCCAATGAATAAAAATAATAATAATTAAAATAAATTACAACCCATTGCAAAATTAATTACATCCCATAAAATAAAAACCAATCACATCGGTTTCCTAGAGTCCGTGATCAGCCTCATGCAATAAAATCGAATAAGGAATCAAATAGTAAATAAGGAAATATCGATTTTATGCCTTCAATATGATTGTTTCAATTATCACATAATTAAAACTTGCCTTTGATGTAATCTGTAACTGTTACAGAATTTATCAAATATTCATATTTAACTCTTGCGTTTTTAATTTTTGAAACTGTCCAAATCCCATTCAAGACCTTTCCAATTTCAAAATAAACCGTATCTCATCATGACTTGACCAATTTTTTTTTTTTTTAAAAATAAGAAACCAAATATCGCATATCTCGCGATTAGAATATCACATATTCCGTAATTAGAATATCACATATTCATTATGTCAATTTCAAAATTCCGTATTATGAAATATATCCATATAAAATAATTGCCTATTTTGAAACAAACAAAATATCACATATTAAGTTATCAATTTCAAAAAACCACATTCTGCCAATAATGTCACCAATCAAAATGGCATCCTTTCATAATTCCTAAACATCTAATATTTAGTAATCATGGAATCCAAGTCTCACGGACAGAATATTTAAAAGAAGCTTCCGAGAATCAAATTTTCGAAAACATGGCAAGCATCATATATGGCATTCTTTCATAATATTCTAAACATCAAATATTTAGATATCATTAAATCCAATTTCACGATTTTAAGATTGATCAGAAAATTGTTTTTCAAAATTGGTAGCAAATGACATGATAAGATTATCATCACTTTCGAAACAGATTTTTCAAAGTATGGCAAGTATCATATATGGCATCTCTTCGTGATTGACCAAATATCCAATATTTAGTATGCCGTAAAATCAAATTCTACTGATGATGGTTTGATAAGAAAATTATTTTGAAAAACTAGAAAAGCTATGAACAGAGGCGACCTCCATCTTGAGCTTTTACCAGTTTATCGAACTCTCAAAAAAAAAAAAAAAATTTCTCATCAAGCTAATGGCATAAATAACGTATCTAAATAATCATGAGGTGGCTCTGATACCACTGTTAGAAAACATAAGAGATAAATGCAGCGGAATGATCAAACAAAATTTTAATCACGTGAATACATTCATATAGGATCAAATAATACTCATGAAATCATATCTCATGAGTTTGGTATCACTTCGTATTATTTAAATGACGTAATCACCAGAAAATATAAAAGGATCGTATGAGACATTTATCTCTTGAAGCGATGCCCCGTAGAGATTTGATGTTCGTCTCATGAGCATGATACACCAAGGAACTCCTCTTCTCAATCCAAGATTCATTCCTTGTTGCCTTCTTAAAGAACAAGAATTTGAGATGACTTTGGAGTGGGTGGTGGTGTCAGAGAGTTTTTCAACAAAAGAGAGATTTTTTTTATGTTTCTGTCTACTCATTCTACCCCTCAGCCTTGTCTCTCTATTTATTGTAATCAATAGTGGCCTTTCCTTTTCTTTTCTCTAGGGTTACACTTTTGCAAAATATGGGTTGACATTTATGTTATAATCAATTCCTAATTGATTCCCATAATAAACAAATAAACCATTTTAAAATAGAATTAATTCTTAAATAATTCTTATTTTAAATAGGCCAATTAATATATAAGTCATCTCATGTCTTACATTAACCCAAAATTAGAAAAAACCAAAAAACCCCTTGACATGAGTTTCTAAAATATGGACCTTCCATTTTATAAAAACTTTCCTTATGAGGATCCACCTTCACCTTGGACTTGACTTCAAGATGTGCTAGCAACCTTGCAATCAAATTGCAAGTCTAATCCAATAATTAAATTCTAATTAACTATTTTAATTAAAATTAATTCATTCTTGGCGAGTACATGTACTATTGTGTATGACTAACTAGTTCATCTCTAATTGGTAATGAGATTATAAAACTAACCTTTTGATTTTACCGGAAACTTATTTCCATACCTAAAGTAAAATTTCCAAAATACCCTCGACTCTCATAAGTCATGGGTAACACCTAGCACAGCATGCCATGACCACCCAAATAGGGACGAATATATTAATTAGAACATGCTGATGAACCAACGATCATATTTATCATGCACTTGAATCCTTTCATTACAGCATCCTGATCCAGCTAGAGTCATGGATAATGTCAAACCCTAGAGCCTAGACCATATGGACTTTCTAGATTTCTATTCTTTGATCAATAGGATATGAAATAGAAACTCTTTTCATTTAAGTCCAACTACCTTGGCCAAGGATTTGATGATCAAGAATAACCTTATATCCATAGGACCTATCCTTGCTTACTTAAGGTAATGAATTCCTTCTTGACTATTCTCTTATCTCCATACATAACAAACTATAGCCACAAACTGCCTAATGCTAATAAATAACATAAGTATATAAGCAGTAGCAAACTATAGTTACCTATGTACAAGATAACCGTGCCATCTCAGGTCAAAGGATTATATGCACTAATATGATCTAGATAGTGTTTCATTGACATTAGTAAAATACCATGTAAACATTATCTATACGTCACGTTCAACCCACTTATCACATAAGCATCCACCTATTTATTTTGACATCTAATGTTATATACCATGAGACTCACTATTCCATCTTTATTAGTACGTTCTACTAATCATGGAAACAGATAGAGGTGACAATCTTTTAGAATAATAATGCCCAGTTAATATTCCTATGATATTGAACTATTTTAAAGATCTTGTACTAGACTACTCCGCCACTTATATTCTCAACTCTTGAGAATGAAGTATCTAACAAGTAGCTAATGGACTTATTCTAACAAACATACACAAATTACGAATAAAAGAATAATAAACTACCATTAATAGGAATTGTTTATACAGATATCAGCTCTAGGGCATACAACTAATAGTAGCTAAGATGTGAAATCATTAGAACCTTTATTCTGCTTTTAACCAAGCTCTCCATATTACCTTGTATACTAATCCATGGTAGGTGTCATCATCATTATTAACATTTATGTATGTCTTTTACGTTATCCAATATATATGTAGATACATACTCACCAAAAAAAAAAAAAAAATCCGATTACCCTTCAGCATACTTGTTATTATCAATTATAATTGTTTCAAATTATAGCGCTAGTTGGAGCCATTTTTGGCCACAAAAAATGTTGTTTGAAGGTGTTTTGGCTACTTTTTTTTTTATTTTTTCCCCTTATATGAAGCTAACATTATCCACATTCTAGCGCTTATTCAATACTTTTAAAATATAAATTATGTATAATACTATTATAAGATGCTATTATGGTTTAATGGTTATTTAGTCTTTCTTTCACATTAAAAAATTAATTCCTACTTGGTGTAGGCCGAAATGTGTGTAACCACACCATAATCCTGTATTTATGCAAATTTTATTTGTAGCATTGTGGTGTCTTTGAAAATTCAAGAATGTGATAATTTCTTCAAATAAAGCAGTTGCGATGGCAGATACAATTCAAATGATGAAGACTTTGATATAGTTGTGGTCAGTTGCCAAAGAACATTAAAGCTTGGAATAAATCTCTATGATATAGGGGTCAACTTCGCATGCTTCAGCATTATGGAAGCACAACTGGAAGAAATTATGGCGTAGGAAGGTTTGAGCAGCTTTGTTTGTTTGCTCTTATAGACGTGGGTGTTTGTTATGGTTTGGTTAGAGTAGCTTTGATTGTTTGTTTTTAGCATTGTGTTTGTTTCTTATGTTTTTGGTGATATTCTATTATACTTATTCCTCACTATAACACTCTACCAAATATAATACTATGCTTAAGTCATAATATTTTACCTGGTAGTTTGTTATGTGTGAATAACACTTAAATTTATTCTAACTCTAATTCCTTGACTAGGTCGAGTAAATTTTCATATTGGAATGCAACGTACTGATTTGATGTTATTTTACCTATGTGATACATGTGTATTTAGGATGGCGTGGCACAATAAAAGAAAATGAAATGAATTAGGCGAAAATATCATCATAACATTTCTCAAACATATATATATATATGTATACATATATATATATATATATATATATATATATATATATATATATATATATATATATATATGTGTGTATAAACATATATATGTATATGTATATATACATATATATGTATATGTATATATATGTATGTATGTATACATACATATATATATATAGATATATATATATATATATACATACATATATATATATATACATATACATACATACATATATATATATATGTTTATACATACACACACACACACAAACACACACACACACATATATATATATATATATATATATATATATATATATATATATATATATATATATATATATATGTTTATACATATACATGTATATATGTACATATATGTATATGTATAAGCATACATATGTATATATATGTACATATATATACATATGTATGTATACATATATATGTATGTACATAGTATTGTATTATATATATATATATATATATAACTAGAGTTCTCATACGTACATGTACATATAGAAGTAGTGCGTACAAAAAGTTGGACTGTCAAACAAAAATAAACCGATCCATACTCATGAGGTATATCCCTATGTAGTCCTCAAAGGACATTTCGTCTGGTGTCACTCCATGTAAAACACAAAAGAAAAACTAAGCCTTTGGCCCAAGGTCATAAAAGTACCAAAAAAAGGCCACATTGTACATTGTAATTAGCTGACTAGAGACTCCTCTAAGTGGACTCCAAAGAAAGGAACCCAATCGCCATGCTAGGGTATGCTAGAACGTCGTCATTGCTAGGTGCAGAGGATGAAGAGGATGAGGCTTTCTCCTCCAAGGGGTCACTCTCCGAGGGGAGGGAGGGAACTACCTAGGAAGGTGAGGCAGGTGGTGATGTGGCTGCTGCTTATGGTGGTGCGGCTGTTGGTGCGACTAGATAAGCCATACGTAAAGGAATGACTAAGAACAGAGCGGTAGGGTTAAATAAATGGTTGAAACTAAGTACAACAAAGGCATGACGGAAGAATATGTACAATCGAACACGGCAGGTGGCGGTAATATATACAGCGTCTAACATGGGGTCAAAGTGCAGCTACAGGTTTGGTAGTTTAGCAAAGAGGACGGCCATCATTGCCATATCCATGATTTGAGAATAACGTAAACCCATAATAGGATGAGAATTTTGAAAATTGTCAGTAGGATTCTCAACTATGCTATAATGACCTCGCAATCATTCTTAGTTGCTTTGGTTTTTGTTTATAAAAAAAGTGAATACAATAACCCCATTTTTCATCGTTTGAAAATATAAACCGAAGCAAAGTTCAATTTTACTCAAGATAGTGTGAGACAGAATAAATATCAAACAAAATATCGTACAAGATGAAACATAGTGCAATTAAATGATAGCAGTCATAAAGGGATGCATACATATTATGCAATTAAACCACAATCATTCATCAAATCTTCATAAATGCTTTAATGCATGGAAATGGAACGCACTTTATACCCACTGGTCCTTTAACTTGGACGTCATAATTTCCATACTTGGTCTCTTAGGAGTTTTAGGACATATAACTTCTAGGTAATAGTCTACTTTTTAGGATCAAGTTCATTCCTATACAGGATAACTGGGTTTATTTTCCCTTATTCTCCCATTGATCTACTCCCCTTAATTTCAATTTCGGGCTGGCCTAAGTAATATGGAACTCATATGACATTCATGACTTATATAATCATATTTAAATAAACTTGGATAGCATATATCTTTACATGGATAACACATTATATACATGAATTATGTCGGAATTTCGGCAATATAACGAATTGGATCTGCTTCCCCATGAATAGTGCTCTTTAATTCAGATAGTCACCCAAGGCATCAAAATCAACATAATACATTAACCCTCTAGCATTAACATAAAATTGCAACATTCAATTGTAAATAAAGCTTATTCACACATTAGAGTGCCCAAGCACTCAATTAGCAACTTTATCTAAGTCCCTCAATCCTGCCCCATTTTCTAAAATGCACCATAATTCCATCTTAATTCATTTCAATCTAAATTTTGGATATCATGCAGCATTGTTTGTCTATTTTTAAATCTCTTTAGTCCCATGAAGTTTTGATAAGTATAGCTTGAGTTATTGAAGTTTAACCTAGGTCTATCCCGCTGTTAGCCAGAATTAGGGTCCAAAATTTGAAATTTTGCCAAAAATAAAAATATTTGACACTTATGTTATTTTAAATTTAACATAACCATTTTTAATTCTCCATAAGTTTCATTTCATTTTAGTGGGTAGCGCTCAAGTTATAAGCTCTCAAAGTTGGTTGAATTGGCCTACTCTATTTCAGTCAAGTTAGGACATAGGGAAACTTTGGTGAATTATTGGGGGCAAAGACTTAGGGTTTGATTCTAAAATTTTAATGAAACACACATTTATGTGTTAGCATTCTAAAAAAAATTAGTTTCATTCAATTTGAAGTTGTATAGGGCAAGTTATGCCCTTCATAACCTGTACTGGTCAGAATAATGAACAGAATTTTAGGGTTAACTTTAAAAATTTATATCTCACTCATCTCAAAACCAATGGCCTTATAATTTATATATTTGGAAAGCTTTAGATGTATAGTTTCATAAAAAATCGGTTTCATAAATTTTGATGGTCGTAGATGAAGCTGTACACTTCGCAGTAGGAATAGTTTAGGGTTTTCAACTGAATCAGATTCTGGTTAACCTCCCTTCTAACTTTTCATTCAAATTTCAATACTAATCCAATAATTTCATGTTAATTTAGCCATAAATCATCACATAAACATAATATATCACCAAGTAAGAGAGTAGAACTAAAACCCTCATGAACCACAAAGTAAGAAAAACTATGAAATACAATGAATCCTGCCTCCAATTTGATGTAGAAACTAGTTAGATTAAAGTTTGGGGTGCAAGGAGTTGATAGGAGTTGAAGATGAAGTCAGGATGAAGTGAGATAGAAGAAGAATGAGGAGAGAATTCTACATGTTGATTGCCGAACAAAATAAAGGGAGTTGGAGGGGATTTTTGAAGTTTTATAACATGGTAATTGCTTGTGATTGATAGAGGCATGAGTAGAGCAAAGTTAGGGCAAGTCTCCCCTTTAAAATGGGCTACAAGTGGCATTGTTTTGAAAGGTGGAGGTGGCTGAATTTTCAGCCACTCAACTTAGGGTTTTCAGCATAAAATTCCACTGATTTGATTTTGACAATATAAAATACCGAATTTTAACCGATTTCCTTCAAACCGGCAAAATATTGCTAGTAATATTTTGAAATTTTCTGCCTATTGATTTTAATTTCTCCTAATCCTAATCTCTTCAATTAACCTCTAGTTAATCTGTAATTAACTTTTAATTAACTTTACCTATCTAGTAAAATCGAATAAATTGATTAACAGCACAGATTAAACGTTTTTAAAAAATTCAGGACATTACACTCACTCTCTTTAAGAGGGCTGAGTTGCTATGATATATATTGAAAAAAAAAAGGAATGAATTAAGCAAGACAAGGCACTAAGTTATTTTTTGAGTGTTTTGGTGTTAGTATGTGTTAATAGAAAGGGATTTGGTTGTGTACATATGCAGGGTTTTTCTTGTTGTTTTGAGCTAGGGTTAGCACTAATTACCTAAGAAATAAGTATCTAGTGCTACCGTTGGGAATTCCTTTGAGACTTGGGATGATTTATGCATAACCATCATTATTTCATGTCATAGAGCAAAGTTTGTTTTGAATCTCTATTGTAGGGGCTATTTGATATGCCTAGAAGTTTGATTTAAAATTTGAAATTATGTAATTCCCATGATAAAAGATTGGAGGTGTTGGCTCCTAAACTTTGCATGAAGACTTATGATAACAAGATTGAGTAAAGACATATTTTACTTATTCTTTATGGTTCTTCTTGGTCTCACTCTAATAGATTTTGTTTTATTTTCAATTTAGATTGTAGACTTGGAATCACCGGTGCAGGGAAGGCCGTCTTCTTATGCTAGCCATGAACCTCAAGACAATGGATCATCTAACACTTAGTTATATTCTTTACTTTAGGCCTTCTTCTACTTAATTCAATATTAGGATATGAAACTTGGGTTTATATGTTATTGCATGATGCCTAAGGCTTGCATATTTTGTAATTTCCTTTTTATGACTTTGGAGGATTATTAAATATGTAAGACTTGAAAGATACACTTTATATTATGCAATATTTTGATATACTTATGTAATTTTAATTAAGTAACGAATGTTTGGTATTTTTATATTTATGTATATATAATACCTTAAAATTTTCAATTGATGCAAATTTATTAACACAAGAATTGAGATTAAAAATATATATCAGAAAAAGGCAATTAACTGTTATAGGAGAAAATAAATTTTCCAATTAGATTTGTCGTGGCAGTTTTGAAATCTCCGTAATTCTTTTAATGAAATTTACACTATGTTTATATATTTTTTTTTCTCATTTTTAGAATTCGGTTTTTTGCAGGGGCTCAACAATCACCGCTATGTTTTTTCATGTTTTTTAAATTTGTTTTTTCAAGGCAATTCATAAACCATTGCTACATTTTTTTTCTCATTTTATAAACTTTGCTTTTTGCGGTGATTTTTGGGCAATTCGCGGCAATTGTTCCAGTGGTTTACCAAAACCGTCGTGAAAATGTGTAACATCCGACTTTGTTTTCAAGTTTCGAATAGAACAGACAAGATTTTCGATCTCCGATTTAATCTCTAAGTTTCAAAGAGATGGGCACGAGTTCCGACTTTAAGCAAAATCGAGACGAGTTCCAATTTAAGATACAAGGGAAGCGAGTCCACTTTTAGGCAATGTAGAGAATAATATAGCCACAAAAAAGGGGAACATGGATGAACGTTACCCACACGAAATTCAGCCAATCAACACTCACAATTTCAACTACCCTCATTATATTTAAGTCAGATTTTCCTTCTCACTTCTTGCTGACTTGCGCCTCCTTCTCCCTCTTATTCCAGCCTTCTTCTTTATTCCCCTCTCAACCTACTCCATCAAATCTTCAAGCTTTATCAAGGTTCCATCAATCCAAACTCAAATTCAGCAAGATCACACCTAAGGGAGGTAGGATTCAATTTCTGTTCTTAATTTTCTTTAACTGTGGCTATATGAACTATCACTCTTCTTCACTTATTTGATGATATGTTGGATGTATTTGATGGTTTATGGTTGGATTAATATGAAATCTTGAGTTGGAATTAAAGTTAGAAGGGGAAAACTAGAAGAAGTGGAGATTTAGGATACTGTCCAGGTGAGGAACCCCACGGCAGTCAGTATGTCGGAGTGTACAACTCTATCTACAGCCATTCAAAATTCAATGAAACTATTTTTAAATGAAAGTAGACATTCAGGGCTTTCCATACATATGTCATATAAAGCCATTGGATTAGTATTGAGAGAGATATGAATTTTAGAAATTTGACCTAAATTCTTGAGGATGATTCTAGCAGACTGGGTTTTTCAGGGCAAAGCTTGCTCTACACAACTTGGATTTGGATGAAACTAACTTTGTTAGAAAGATTACACATAGAAAATATTTTATAACAATTTTCTACTTAGATATTGTTCTGTTTGATCCCAACATTTCGATGAAGTTGCCCTATGTCCAAATCGAGCCAAAACAGAATAGTTCAGGAAGGTCAAATTTCGGGACTTATAACTCGAGCTCTACTAAATCAAATGAAATGGAACTTATTGCAAATGAAAGCTTGTCCTGTTAGCTTTAATATGATACAATTTTATATAATTTGAGCTGGTTTTTGATTTTTAGTGGATTTTTACTTTTAAGTGTGTAATTCTGGTTAGCTGCAGGGCAGGTCAGGATAAAACTTAAATAACTTGAGTTAAACTTATCAAAATTAGATAGGACCAAGGAGGTTAGAAAATAGACACATAACACTCTAACATATCAAAAATTTAGGTCCAGATGAGTTAAATAGAAATTATGGCCTGATTTACAAGAATTGGGCTGAGTGAAAGTGTTAAGACAACAACTATGCTTTAAATGCAACTAATGTTCCTATGAAATTGATGTTGAATTCTGAATGAAGTATTGTGAATTTTCTATAAAATTGATTGTTTGAGTACTAGCACTATTCATAGGGAAGCGGACATATTCTGTTATGCTGCCAAATTTTCGGTAGGATTGTAAGGAAGTTATGAGCATTTATATGTTATGAATATATATGTCGAAATTCCATATGCAAGGATATATGAAAGCAAATGATGAAGCATATATATGTGTGCATTCAGCATGTCTATACATGATTATGTATGAGAATAAGAGAGTATCCTTTCACTTGGAGGCAGTTGCACATTGAATCCCTCCCTGTGAAGGCAGTATAAAACTATAAGATTCCTCTACCTTGGAGGCACATGGTCAGATGAGATCCCTCTATATTGAAGGCAAGTCGTCAGCTGAGATCCCCCTATTTTTGAAGCACGTGACTAAAAGAGATCCCTTCAATTTAGAGGCATGTGGCCAAAATGAGATCCCTCCAAGACTAGAAGCATGTGAATCCCTTTGTAGGTTGGTTTGTATGACAATGGTCACAAGTTGAGCTGACGAGCTCACTTCTAGATCAGACTACCCAAGGGCAGTAAAGACTAAAGATTAAGACATATGCAAGCACCCTAGGGATGATGATACGTAATGCCTAGGTGTGCCAAGAAAAGAAAGCAAAGAAAGTTAAAGAAAAATACCAGTGCATTTGCATGGATTCAAATATGAGTATTTGCATAATTATATACCATGTCTTACTGATGCAGAGCCTGTTCTATTTATTTATGCCATGATGAGTCCATATTCCTAAGGAACATGACATGACGATCACACTTTGATGGGGTATGACATGGCGATCATACTCTGGAATATGGCATGATGATCCCACACCCTAAGGAATGTGACATGGCAATCATACTCTGGGAGGTGGCAGAAAGAACATATTCCTAAGGAATGTGACATTGTGATCACACCCCGAAAAGTATGACATGGCGATCGTACTCTGGAATATGTGTAACAAGTGTAACACATTACTAGACAAAATACTATGCTTAAGTCATAATATATTACCTGATAAGTTATTACGTGTGATGAACTTAATAGTTAACTTTTCACTTTAATCAATTTTGGTTTCGATAATTTAAATTACCGAAGTCTTACCAATTTCTCTTAAATCGGTAAACCGGTTTTACAAAAATTCTGTGAGATTTCCTATGTTCCTAATCTAATTCCATCAAGCCTAATCACACTTAATTGGCTTTAATTAAATGCTTAATCAAATTCCAATTAAACCCACTTATTCAATGAAAATCGAATAACTCAGTTATTAAAGATAAAATTTTCTTTCGGACGTTACAACAAGTAAAGGAAGATAAAGGAAGGAAAGAAAATTATGTGTATCTGCATAAATTCAAGTACAAGTAAAGGCGTGTGTAGATTTTATGTTTCAGTATATTGGTGCCCTTGTATTTTAATACGTTTCAGTTATTATTCATAGTGTAATTCATGAATTGATTTTATTGCCAAAGTGACTTAAGTGCATGAGATAAAATGAATTCTGCTTTGGACTATATGTTTTCAAACTATAAAATAGAACAGTTTGTATAATGTATTCACTTTGTAATAAATTGAAGCAGCTGGAGATAATAACGATGACACGATATGAAGTTTCTTAATGAATTCTACTGAGAATTTAAAGTTCTCACTCCTATGTTTATTTCCGTGTTATCTCCAGATAGTTCAAAAGATTCGAAGAAGGCCCTCCGAGGCGAAGGTGGCCGAAGGTTGCTGCCAGACAAGGTTTGCTTAAGTAATAGTAGCAACTCTTAGGTGAGGTATTATGACTTTAGCATAGTACTGTACTTAGAAGGATGTTACAAAATAACCTCCCAACACTTTCCATTATGATGCTTAATAAACTGCAATGATTGGCATTTTGTAACATCCTCAATTCTGTGTCATGCTATATTACCTCAGTAACCTTGAGTAATTTGGAACTTAATGAGAAATTATGAGATTAAGGCTTAATAAAGGGGTTAACGAAGAATTTATGAGTTAACTCGGATGAGAAAAGTCAAGAGAATGCTTAATCGAGATTAGATAATCTCAAATTTAGCAAGCCAGAGCCTTTATAGCTTAATTAAGCACTAATCGCCCTTAATTAGCTTAATCGAGTTTAATTAAGGTTAATTGTAAGATTAATTTTGTTAATCATGTTCTTGTGTGTTAATCATTAATCCTTGCTTAATCATCTTAATTAAGTTGCAAGAGCACTTAATCACATGATTTAATTCAAATTTAGTCAACTAGACAATAAAGTAAAAAGTGATGTTATTAAAGCATAAAGCATTAGACATGAGTGCTTTATGTAAGAAATTGTATATGCTTTGTTCCCCCATCATCTAATTTATCTCCCTAAATCTTAATTAACACAAAATAACACAAAAATATCTCCCCCCATCCACTTGAAACCTACGGCCACTATTCACTCATGCACACACTTTCACTTTTCATTTTCACATTTTCATTCTCTCTCTAAGTTTTCTACTCCTCCAACTTCTCTCTAAAATTCTCTCTTCTTCTTCTTCTTCTTCATCTTCTTCTTCTTTTCTTCACCACCACCACCAAAACCTCTCACTTAGCCCTTCAAGGACCTCATCTTTGGGTCTTTGAAGACAAGATCTAAACACTATAACCTCCATTTTCATAAGAGCTCAAGAGCTTCTCCTTCCTTCTTGCAAAACCGCCATCATCATCATCAAGAGGAGCCATCATCTTCTTCTTCCTCTTCTCTTGTTTTGCGCCATCTTCAAGAAGAGGTAGGGATCTTCATCTTTTTATTTTATTTACTCAAAAAACTTTAAACTTGGTTCTTTTCATGACCAAGATCTTTAAGTGAAAACTTGAGAAAATCTTTCATACTCTTCATGAGAAAAAGTTTCCCTTTTTGGCAAAATATGTTCTTGTTCTTCTTCAAGTGTTCTTGATGTTTCTACTTTTGGAAAAATATGTTCATGTTATTATTCTTGAATGTTCTTAATAGTCTTGGTGGTATCTTGCTTAAAGTTGTTCTTTCTCTTATGATGAGTTTATAATTAGAAAAGTTTCATCTTTACATATTTTTCATGATTTGATAAGACTATGAACATCCTAAAAGCTTAAAGCTTTAAAATTTTTGCTTCTCGATTCCTTTAAAGTGGCGCAACTTTTAAGCTTCCATAAAGTTTTGTTTGTTTTGTCTTGAAGGCAAGAATACATGTAAAAGTCTAGCTTTTTGGAATAATAAGCCTTTTTAAGATAGAAAAATGATATCTTGTCACTTTATGTTTCAAAGATTGATCCTTGGAAGCAAACCCTTTCATAAAGTTTGAAACTTGAAATCAACAAGGTCACTTTTGGATCATAGAAATGCTAACTTTTAAAAAGATCAAAACTTTATAACTTTAAAGTTAATGTCTTATATCACTAGTTAATAAAGTAAGAACCTTTTTAATATAGAGACAACTTTAAATCATAAAGTTGAGACCTTAATGGTCTTAGAATAATTAAAAGAGTTAACTTTTGTAAAGAACAAGACTTTTTAGTTAAAAACTTTGTAACTTGTATCATTATTTTATGAGGATCTAATCTTTAAGATAAGAGCTTAATTTTAAAGGCACTTACTTTCATAAAGAATGAAATTTTATGACTACTTTATAAAGAATAATAACTTTTATAATACTTAAGGTAAGATCTTGTCATATGAGTGATAAAAGCTTGAAGCTTTGTAACTTGGTTAAGTTAAAAATCACCCTTGGTGTTTAGTGAACATGGTGTTGTTGGGTTCATCATGTGGTTATGCATTGTCATGACCCAAGGATTAGAAGGATTTTGAACTCTTTGGGAACAGAAGTATGATTAGGGCCTCTGAGCATACTATAAACCTAGGAATCACTAAGGGCACTATCTCAAGGTAAGGAAACAATCACTTAACTTGATTAATTTGAACAAGTGTTCCATGAGACATGAAATCAAGTAAAGAATAATTTTATATGAGAACTAAGCAACTAAAAGATCACGTACATATATCTTAACTATGCGATTCTCTCATGGGTAACCACGAGAAATCATGTGATGATTCGTAAGCCTTTTCATAAAGAATAACACAACTATAAACCCCCTTTAGGGTATGAATGTATGATGCCATTTAGCATGATAAATAATGAGTTTGATTGAGCTTTGTCTCATGATTGATTGATATTATGATATGATAAACTGTTGGTTGAAAACTTATGATTGCCATTGTGGGGGAAGCTCTGGTCTAGCCATTATGCTGCCGTATTTCTGTCAAAATTATTGACTGAGTCATATCATTGCATGTGTCTAGTCAAAGAAGCATTGTGCATGTAAAGTATAGTGATAAGAAAAGAATTAATGGGACATGACCTTTCAATCACTTCGATAAAGGAAATGAGAGACAGCGATCCACAAAGACTCAAGGAACCTCTTTGAGGGAGGCAAGGGTGACATGGAGGACCCTCCAACTTAGGGGTAACCAATATTGACTTAGTCCAATTTGGTTTAGTACTGCGTGACGACGGTCACAGAATGGCTCATGTCCAAAAGCAATCTATTTCAAAGGAAAGTAAAGAATGTTAAGCATGTGCTAAAACTGAAAGTAAGGTCAAAGTATAACCATGGTTAAGTCTATAATGATGCATGTCTTTGCATGTATTTATATTATCCATTTGCATTATGAATGCTTATTCTATGTTTTAGTATGTATGTCTAGTTGTGATGATGTAGTTGTAACATCCCCATTTTCACCTAAGTTAATTAGCTCGGTGTTCCCGGCTAATTAGAGGGGTTAGCGATTAATTGAGAACTAATCGGCTAATCTCAAGAGCAAGGGCTTAGTAAATTAAAGGCAAGTCAACAATTGAAACAATATGCATTAAAAGTTACAATTAAAAGCCTAATTACCCAATCCTTATTAATTCATGACTTAGAACATAAAATCAAGGTGATCTAACCTAATTAACCAAGAGCACATAAGCATCACATCTTAATCACATGAAAATTAACCCTCATATCTTCTTTACATAATTAACGAGGAAAAATCCTTTTCGATAAAAATGTGTTAATGGCATAATTGAACCAATCAAATTAATTAACATTTAGATAACTGTAACAATTATAAAGATGTAGAAACTTCCCTTTAATTATTGTTTGAAAGTTTGGTCAAAGCAAGAGCCAAATCCAACCATTCAATTGCCTTCCCATCACACACCACTAGATCAAAAGTCCATGTTAGTAGATTCCTTAAGTCATGACAAGAGATGTACTCTCCTTCATCAAGATTGTGACACTTGGAGTGATCACAATCATCCAATGCCAATCCTAAGATATCTCATGCTTTTAACCATTTGACAAAAAACACTACAAAGCCTTTACCCAAGTGCCAAGACTCAAAGGAAACACAACACCCCCTTTTGCTCTATGGTTTTTCCCACTCCCTAGCTTGTGTAAGAAGCAAAAATCACATCACCTTTCCCCCTCTAATTGTGCCACCTTCAGCCCATTCTCTCTCCCTCATTTCATTTTCCATTCCTCTCACTAAAACACAAAAGCTCTCACCTCTCTCTAAACCTTTCTTCATTCTTCCTACTCTCCTTCTTGTTCTTCTTGTTTCCCTACTCTAAGTCATCACTTTTCCACCACCATCACCCTCATCTTCTATCACCCCCCTCACTAACTTATCAAGGATCACATTCTTTGGTCCTTGGTAGAGCAAAACAAACACTCATTTAGCCCCATTTGCTAGCTCAAGAGGAAGGAGGCCACCTCCAACCACTTCATCTTCCAAGCTTCCAAGAGAAACTCATTTGGTAGTGACTCTATCCTTCTTCTCCATGTAATTTTTTTCAAGTTTTAGAACCCCTAATCTCTTCATAGTTAGGTGGTTTTAAAGCTTGCTCCAAGGTCTCATGACCATATTTTTTCCCTATGGGTTTTCTTATCTTGTTGAAAGTGTTGTTTTGAAATGAGATTATGTGGCATGATGGTTTTATGTATCTTGCTCTATTTTGTGGCAAAATACTGATTTGCTGACTAAAACTTTGGATATGGTGATGAGTTAAAACATAAAAATAGTGATTTGAAGTGGTATAGCAACATCTCCACAAGTTTGATATGTAAAACTTAAAAATGAGTTAATTTGGAATTCTGGCAGCCTGTAAAGCGTGCGGTATAACTCACTCCACAAAACTCAAAATGCAACGAAACTAATTTTCTGTGAAAGTAGACTCAAAGATCTTTTCATACATATAAAATATGTGAGATTTGGCCTTAAAATGAGAGAGATACGAATTTTTAAAGTCTGCTGTTCCTGGATGGGTTTCTGTCCGGGTAGTAGGTAATAAAACGTGCATAACTCAAGCTATACAGAACATTTTTGAGTGGGACCAAGTTTGTTAGAAATCTAATACATAGAGGAACATCCCCATAAAAATTTTTGTCAGATTCCTTGTGAGGAGTTCACAGCAATATTGAAAAGTCACTGACCTGAGATGAACTTTCAAGTCTGAACAGTCAGAATAAAATATGCGTAACTCAAGCTACAAAATGAATTTTTGAGTGGGGTTTCTTTTTTTTAAAAATAGACTCAGAGAAGTGCAAGCATACCAAAATTCGAAATAAAAGAGTAAAAGATGAAATTATGGTGAATTTTTGAAATTACTGTCCACCTGTAAAAGTAAAACTGGTTAGGGTAAAAGTTAAAGGTTAATGAAGAATAATCTTTAAGACATTAATACCCTTAAATTAAGTATTAGAAAACCCTCATAACTCAACTTAAAAAGTATCAAAAAGGACATTAGACAAAATTGGCCCTACAACTAATAAAAGAAGACACACAAGAGGTAACCTCAATTAAAAGCTTGCACCAAATTTACTAAGCTAAGCTCATAAAACTTTGCTTGAGAATATGCCTATGTTTATGTGCAAACATGATGTTATGATGATGATGTGATGATGATGATATGATAATGATGATATGATGATGATGATATGATATGACGCTTAATGATAATGTGATATTGGTTTCTCTGTTTAGCAAAATTTTGGGAAGCTTCAGTCTAGCCGTTATGCTGCCGAAATTTTGTAGAAATTGTGGACTTAGAAATATTTTGCATCATAAGTTTTAATAAGAAAAGATTCAATAAAGTATGTGATCCTTCAAAAGGGAAGGTGACCTAATTTAAGTTTCCCCTCACCCACGACTCACATGAGGCATGGCATGACCCAGCTAGTGTGAGTATAGGGGCTAAGGCTTACATGAGGTATGGCATGACCCAGCTAGTGTAAGTACTGAAATTTTATGATGACGACGGCCACGGTATGAGCTCATTACCACTTATGTTTAGTGGGTGGAAAGAAAGGACTTAAGTCAAGTTAAGGAAAGAAAGGGACTTCGGTCTGACCCAAGTAAAGAGCGTAACTCTCAACATGTTCATGTATGTTATGAATAATCATATAAGCCTTTAGGTATGCCATGATATTGTTACTACAACGAGAATAAGTACTAAAAGTTGAATCCACTTTGGGTAGTAATGTTTTCGAAAATCAAATAATTGAACCTATTGAATGCTCACCATTTTCATTTATAAAACCGAAGTGGCTGGGACGATGACGATGACACTTAGCTGTCAGGGTTGAGTCCTACTGAGAAATCTTATTTCTCACCCTAGTTGTTTGTCCATCTCATCACCAGATACTCATGGGACACCACGTGGAGTGGAGCATGGAGCCTCCCCAACATGAGTGGGCATATGACGTAGATACTCATGCTATTGTGGCTACGACCACCACAATAGTACGTACACACTTTTATCTGGGTCGGATTTTGAAGGAGAGGAGCAAGAGATGTAACATCCCCATTTCTACCTAAGCTAATTAGCTCGGTGTCCCCGGCTAATTAGAGGGATTAGCGATTAATTGAGAACTAATCGATTAATCCCGAGAGCAAGAGCTTAGTAAATTAAGTCTAGCCAACAATTTAATCATAATGTCCTAAGCGTTTTAATAAAACCTTAATCGTCTAATCCTTAATTACTCGAAGGTGCCAAAACAAAAGTAAGCCAATCTAACCTTACTAATTAAGTTTATAATGATTTAGACACTTAAGACAACTCTTGAAAAATTAAACCCCAAATTAAGCATATGCTTAACCGTAATGCAAGACATCATAAAAAGTGTAATTGACAAGAGTTAACTCATGGGTAATTAAGCCAATTAAGTTAAGTTACATTTAAATAATTCTAATAACATTTAGAGATAAAAGTTCTTCCATGCACATGCCCTAGAAAGACATACCAAGGAGAAGCAACATCTCACCCTTCATTCAAACTCTTTAATCCTACACCATTAGATCAAAAGCCAAGACTAGGATCCTTGTCATCCACCATTAGATCTTGACACTTGGATGAGTCTTAGACAAGCAACCAAATCCTAAGAGGGGTACTCCTCTTTAACCCCTAGAGAAAAGCATAAAATGGACATTAGAATGCCTCCAAGACTCAAGGAAAAACAACTCACCCTTTTACCCCAAGGTTTTTCCACTCTCTTGCTTGTTGTAAGAAGCAAAGTCCCATCACCTTTCCCTCCCTCTTTTGCGCCACCCATCAGCCATATCTCTCTCCTCATTTCATTCTTTCACTCCTCTCCCAAACACACACAAAGCTCTCTTCTCTCTCCTCAATTTCAAATTCTCCTCCTTCTCTCTAAACTCTCCAACTTCTCTCTAGAATCCTCCCACTTCTCTCATCCTTTCCTCTCCTCATCCCACTCACAAACTCTTCAAGAGCCACCATCTATTGCTCTTGGAGAATCAAAGACACTCACATATCAAGCCTCTTCCAAGATCCAAGAGGAGGAGCACCACCACTACCATCATCTTTTTCCATCACAAGTTCCTTCAAAGAAAGCTTCTTGGTAGTGACTCTAAACCCTTTTTCTCTCTTGGTTTTCAAGCTTTAGAACTCCTATGCTGTCCATAGCTAGGTAGTTTTAAAGATTGATTATGGGCATCATAGCCATTCTTGTTATAAAATGAGATGTTGTTGCTAGTATGGTTGTTTGTTGAAAACATGTTTTCGGTTTGGTGTGATGCATGGCTGAACCCACTATTTTTGAACTCCAACATGTTAGTTTTTCACTGATCTTTCATGGTATATGGGTGTTTTATAACTTGAGAATGTTTTCTTGAAAGTGAGGTTGAGTGTTTTGGAGAAAACATAAGAAAAAGCAAAACGTGAAATCTGATTTTCTGACAGCCTGTAAACTGAACGGTATAACTTTTTCCAGAAAACTCAGAAATTAGTGGAAGCAATTTTATATAAAAATAGACTCAGAGAGCTTTCCATACATATAAAATATATAAGATTTGGAGTTAAAATGAGTGAGATATGATTTTTCAAAGTGGACTGTTCTCGGATCGGTTTCTGTCTGGGCAGTCTACACTAAAATGTGTATAACTCGAGCTACAAAAATGATTTTTGAGTGAGACCAAGTTTAAATGAAAGCTAAGACATAGAGGAACAAACCCCTAAAACATTTTTCTCAGATTCCTTCTGAGCAATTATAATGAGAAGTGACAATCCACTGTACCGGGAGTGAACTTGGAAACTGAACAAGTCAGAATAAAATATGCATAACTGGAGTTAGAAAATGAATTTTTGAGTGGGACTTATTTTGTTAAAAACTAGACTCAGAACCCTAAAAGCATATAAAATTTCACATTAAAATGATAAATTACCAATTTATGGTGAATTTTTAAAGTTACTGCTTAGGGTAAAAGTAAAACTGTCAAAACTTAACCTTAAGTAAGACTTTGCATAAATGACTTAAAAAGGTAAAAGACCTTAGCTCAAAGTAATGAAACTTCATAATTTACTTAATGAAGACTAGATGGAATAAAATACCAAGCTTGCCTAATCCTTAACAAAAGAAGCAAATAAAACGAAAAACCGAATGTAAATGTAGTTAGTGTACTAGATTAAGTTCATAAGATTTTAATCAAACTATAATGCAAAACCTAAACCATAAATCTTCCAAATTTAAAATATGAAAATCATATAAGTCAAGTTAGAATAATTGAGAAGAAGGAATCAATAAAACGAAAGCCAAGGTAAAAGCTTGCACCTAATTTACTAAGCTAAGCTCATAAGACTTTGCTTGAGAATATGCCTATGTTTGGGTTGCAAGCATGATGTGATGATGATGTGATTATGATGCCATGATAATGATGATATGATGATGATGAGATGATGATGATGATGATATGATATGATGTTGTGATACTGGTTTTCTGTTTGGCAAAATTTTGGGAAGCTGCGGTCTAGCCGTTATGTCAGAAATTTTGTAGAAATTATGGACTTAGAAATATTTAGCATCATAAGTGTAATAAGGAAATATTCAATAAAGTGTGTGATCCTTCAAAAGGGAATATGACCTAAGTTAAGTCTCCCCTCACCCACGACTCACATGAGGCATGGCATGACCCAGCTAGTGTGAGTATAGGGGATAGGGCTTACATGAGGCATGGCATGACCCAGCTAGTGTAAGTACCGAAATTCTATGGTGGCGACGGCCACGGTATGAGCTCATTACCACTTATGTTTAGTGGGTGGAAAGAAAGGACTTAAGATAAGTCAAGTTAAGGAAAGAAAGGGACTTCGGTCCAACCCAAGTAAAGAACATAACTCTCAACTTGTTTATGTATGTTATGAATAGTCATGTAAGCTTTCATGTATGCCATGATGATGTTAATACAACGAGGATAAGTAATAAAATGGGATCCACTTCGGATAGTAACGTTTTCGAAAATCCAAGAATTGAACCTATTGTATGCCCACAGTTTTCACTTAAAAACCGAAGTGGCTGGGGCGATGACGATGACACCAGTGTGTCAGGGTCGAGTCCTACTGAGAAATGTTATTTCTCATTCTAGTTGTTTTTAGTCTCGTCACCGGATACTCATGGAGCCTCGGCGTGGAATGGAGCATGGAGCCTCCCCACCATGAGTGGGCCTACGATGAGGATGCCCACGCTATCGTGGCCACGACCACCACGATAGTTCGCACCTACTTCTATCCGGTCGAGTTTTTGAACAAGAGGAGCAGAGATCCCGCCACCCAGTGGGCGTATCATCATCCCGCCTTGGACGACGCCTGGGTCCTTGGGATTTTCCGCCCGAGCCATTGCCGAGATCGAGATGGAGCCTATGTCTCCGGTCTACCCATAGCCGAGCTCTGCGTGCCGGAAGGTTCCCGTGGTCAATGTGAGTTCGTCGGCCACCCCTAGGGCCGCAGCAGCTTCGCCGCCACTCCCCGAGTATCGCCCTGTCGCATCTGGGGAGGGTCCCTCCGTGGCACGGTCTTCGATGGGTAGCTATGTTCCGACCGTCGCATCCGTCGTGTCGAGGTGATTAGCGAGCACCCATCAAGATCACTCGCGCTGCTCTCGAGGCCGAGCAGCATCGGGCACTAGACACTCGAGGACCTGAGACCGCTTGATGGAAGGGCATGGAAGGGGTAGAGAAGTCAGCATATGTCTACATGGGCTTATTTTGATTTGCGCTCCCTATCTCTTGTATTTCATTTTGTATTGTATCTCATCAGACTTGTGTACCTTTGATATTTGGGGCCATGGCATGACCATGAGTTTCCTTTATATGTATTTGTTTGGATATTATGAGATTAAGTATATTATGTAATTGATGTTATAATTTGAATGTATGACTTTATGATTTATCTCATTTTCCTCGAAATCTCTGCGATACGCTCTTCGCTATCTTCGCGCAAGGCTTTACTTTTCAAAAGCAACGACATATTTCAAAAAAAAAATTTCAGATTTTCCAGCGTAATTTAATTTTAAGTGAAGTTTAGTTTTCCACGAGCATAAGTAACAACTAATAAAACGCCGTAATACGACTTAAGCGTAATATGGATTTATTAGGGTGTTACAAGAGATCCCGCCTGCCCCCGTAGACGTATCATCGACGCACTTCGAACAGCCGCTGGGTCCCTGGGATTTCTCGCTTGAGCCCTTGCCCGAGATCGAGATGGAGCCAATGTCTCCGGGTCTACCTGTAGTCGAGCCCATGCCACTGCCGGAGGTCCCTATGATCGAGGTGAGTTCGACGGCCACCCCTAGGGCCGCAGCAGCTTCGCCACCGCTCCCTGTGTATCACCCCGACGCATCTGAGGAGGATCCCTCCGAGGCCCATTCTTCTGTGGCCAGCTACACCCCTGGCCATCGCATCCGTCGCGTCGACGTGAGCAGCCGGCGCCCTCGTATTATCCGTACTCCTTTCGTCCCCCGAGGCCGATGAGCGAGGGGGACTAGGCATTCGAGGACTTGAGCCCACTAGATCAAAGGCACGGAAAGGGTAGAGAAGCCAGCAGACGTCTACATGGGCCTATTTTTATTTGTGTTCCTTATCCTATGTATTTCATTTTGTAATGAACCTTGTCAGACTTATGTACCGTTGATGTTTTGGGGCCATGGCATGACCATGAGTTCCCTTTTATGTATTTGTTGGATATTATGAGATTAATTATAATTATATGGTTGTTGTTGTAATTTGAATGCATGGTATTATGATTTATTCCTTGTTCCTTCAAGTTATACCGAAATCTTTGCGATACGCTCGTTTACCGCTAGCTTCTCGCACAAGGCTTTACTTTCCAAAAGCGACGACATATTTCAAAAAAAAAAATTTACTGTATTTTCCGCGTAATTTAATTTCAAGTGAAGTTTAGTTTTCCACGAGCATAAGTAACAACTAATAAAACGCCGTAATACGACTTAAGCGCAATATGGATTTATTAGGGTGTTACAGTAGTCATGATGTTAAATTTAAAAGCAACCTGCTTTGGGCTTTAAGTTTTCGAAATCATTAAAATTGAACTTATATCTATCCACTATTTTTATAATTTAATCCGAAGTGACTGGGACAATGACCATGACACAGTATTTGTCTAGTCACGATCCTACTAAGAAATCTAGTATTTCTCACTTCTACATTTTCGTGTCGTCTTCAAAGGATGTGGATATTGGGCACAGTGGTGATCTTCATTGAGTTCCTAGTATGGCGTTGGTGCTTCGACCTGATGTTGAATACCTTAGTGATGTTTGGGAGCATAGCAATGAGGGTCTACATATTCCATAACTATTCGTTTCAGACTCCTGTGATGAGCCCATTTTTCGGAACACATCAGCCATTTGGCAAGGTTACCTTAGATGACATCCGTCCTTACTTTCAGCCGCCGAAGTACCCCACTGATGATGAGACCGACTCTGATACCTGTCTGACTCTGATTGTTTCCTTGGATTCCTACCCTTCAGAGCCTTCCCATCCAAGCTATTATGTGGAGACTAACCCATCTGAGCTCTCCTATCTACCTGCGATATGACTGACATCTGACTCATCTTCTTCTTTAGCAATTCCTCGTCACATCCACCCCTAGTTCACGATCGCGAGTTCATTCGTACTTGTGCTATACCTCGAGGGCGTGGGCGTGCTCGAGGAGAGGGACATGGTGATATTACTCCCGGTGGATTCTGGAATGGTTTCCTCCCGCCTGATGAGTGATGTGGTGATTGCATGTAGTTATGAGGTTATCATTTTACTATATGGCATGCTTAGGCTGTAGGGATCTCTGATGTATTTTCTTTTATCATGTATCTGGTAGGTTTTATATGTAGGGCCGACAGTAGGTATCGAACCCATTATTATCTATATGTGTGACCTTTAGTAACACTGTTAGCATTATATTAGCTATGAATGGCCATGGAATGAATGTTATGATTATCTAAGTTATTATTATCCTTATTGCTTCTGTTTATTATTATTCACACGGTATGCATGAGATGGCGTTGTTTATTATATGTGTTCATGATGCGCTCATAGCTCTTAGTTTTCAAATAGTTTATTTGTTATTGTTCAAAAAAAAATTATCCTTATTTTCGTATAAAAGTATTTTCCAATGGTAATGTTTGTTCCGTGAGCAAAAGAAATAACTAGTAATTCCATAATATGAATTAAGTATAGTATGGGAGTATTAGGGCGTTACACATTTAGCGGCAGTTTGGACGTAAAAATCACCACCACTTACCTTATTTCTTGTAGTGGATGGTTCAACTCAGGCATGGGGTTAGTGTCCGTGGTTTGATTTGGGATCAGGGGACGTCCTAATTGAGAGCTCTCGGTAGGAATGAATAGAGGTTACTGGCTTCCCTCCTATTGAGCAAAGGAAAGGAAAAAGGAAAGATCAGTAAATTAAAGTAAAGTATATTAGCATGCATTACACATCCTAGTGGATGTCGTTGCCACCCTGATGGATGCCTATTCATCATTGCTGACAGTGTATGGGCCCATCGACTTTGATGCTGGATATCCATTAGCCATGATAGGAGGATTTGCCTCATACTATTCCCACTCATGATATTATGATTGACTCATGCATTCATTCAATTATCTCAGGTACTCAGCACGATAGTGAGCTTGGGTTCATTGGAATTCTCAACATTTGTAGAATAGTACAAAAAGTTCTTTGATGTATTTTCATCAGTGGGCATGACCACAGAGTTGTACATATATGTCTTAATCAACACAGTAATTGTCCAATTGGACTGTATATATTAATTTGTATGATAGTAGTCACTCTTAATTTGATTAGTCAAAGAGTGGAGCAATGGATTTAGTATCCTCATTATTAATTTAGGAAAAGAAAAGTAAAATTCATAAAAATGAATTTTGTATATTAGTGGGAAAAGTAATTAGTTTGTAACACACTATAGTTACTCAAAAATTCAATAGTTAAAAAGGAAAATTATTGTGACACATATTAGATTAGTTATTAATTGTAATTGATGATAATTAGATTGATAATTAAACTAGTAGGGGGTTATATTTTATTGTATCAGAGCAATGTCCTAAGAAACTAGCTGTGGGTAGGAATAGGAAAAGTCATACTTTCTATGGTCTTTAGGAATACAAGCAGGCATGTCTTTAATGTATCTGGCCAATGCATTACTCTGCTCATGAGAGATGTTAGGTAATATTGAGACTAATCACCTCAATATTCATATGATGATGTCACCCTAGGTAGAGAGTTGCCATCCTTGTATGTAAAGGTAGGAATGCATATCAAGAGATAGATACACTTTTAGAAGGAATGTGTACCAGGAGATAGATGCGCTTTTAGATTTATGTGCCATATGATTGCCTGTGTGCCTTATATCTTTGATGCCTCTATGCCCTGCTTGAATTTTTACATTGAATTTTGGAAGTAATGACTAGTTGTTTGACCATGATTTTGGGTAATGTTTATGATGACTATTGTTTGAATCTCAATAAATAAAGAAATTGAATCAAAACTCTTGTTACTCCAATTAAGATGGTACAGCAGCCTAAGGAAAAGACATAAAAAAAAAAAAAAGAAGAATGCAAGTAATGGTATTAAGCTACTATAAAATGCCAAAGTATTACAATTCTTATCTTAATATTGAATTCCTTAAACCTTTGTGGCCTCTTTGCATGATCTTGTTTGCTTCATATTGCTTATAGTGTAATTTCAATATTATATGATAATTGATTGTTTTAAATGCTTCAATTTAGTCAATTGGACATTGGAATTTGTCTTTTGTGCGGCTAGAAATTTTTGTTCAAATTTAAGAAAATTTGGGAAGTTTTTAATGGAATGTAACACCCCAGCATGAGTTGCGGTTGTAACACCCTCTATTATATAAGTCATGCTTGAGTCACGGAGTTATATTAAGAGGTTGTCACTATGTTAAGAGAATCTTTAAAATGTGGAAAATATAATACATAGTCCTTCGACTGGACACTTTATTACTGAATAATAGTTCATAAATTTCATCATCTCTGATACATAGAGAATAAAATAATTACAATTTAAAAGAAATTGTGACTAACATAATACATAGAACTTGCTTCCGACTAGTCATCAACTAGCTTCAGTAGTCTCTTGGTCTAGTTCGTACCCAAGTCTTGTTCAATGAATGTCCCAGTACTCCACCTTACATTTAATTTCCAACTTAGTGCTGGAATGTTTATAGAAAAGAAAAACATACAAGCAAGTAGTGAGAACCTAAGGTTCTTAGTAGGTAAACTCAAACCATTACTCTTATAATGTCATCATAAACATTCCAGCCACTTCTGTTTATTATGAAAATATGAGCATATATACGTAAATAGTAGATCTATTTTAAGTTGAAAATACATTTCTCGAAACGGGTTATATTTTAACAACCACTTGCCATATCATATGATAGACATAGAAATATGAATAGTATAATATGCTTCAATACGAATCATAATAACATTATAACTTAATGAGATAATTGAGGATGCACAGATAGATGCTTATACTTGACTGTATGCAAGTACACTTGACTTAATTCGTCTCTTTCTTTAACTTGCAGTTTGATCTTGCTTTTCTATACTTGGTCCCCCGAGGTGAATGGCCTCTCTCACCCCAAGGTGATAGCCTTCTTTTCAAGTCTGAGCTCATACCTATACATGAGTGACAGGTTTACTTTCCCTAACCCTCACACCGGTCTATTCCTATCAAATCTGATCAAGGGCTAGTCCAAGTCTTAGATAGTACCACTCTGGCCCACGCTAGCTGGGTCTATGCCATGCCTCACGTGGTAGCTTAATATGTCCCTTTTGCAAGTTTTTATTATCTTTTTCTTTCCATATCTTATAATGCATGCAGATGTTTTGTGCATTCATGGATATGTCTCACGTCTTACTTTTCATATCATATTCTAATTATGCTTGCATGCATGACATACATGAACATGACATGTAAACGTAAATATATCCAAAGTATAATCACTCATAACATAAGTTCTCATAAATTTCTGCCGAAAATTCGGCAGCAAAACGGATAAAGTCCGCTTCCTTGTGAATAGTGCCAGGCTACCAATACAATCAATTAAGTATGCAATTCAATGCAAAACAACAAGTTATAGCAACATTATTAATCATATGGTATGTCAAAATTAATAGAAATATCAACAGAGTTTTCTGCTCACTCTACTCTCTTCTGCCCAAATTTTGTAAAGTCCACTCTTACCCCTATTCAACCCATTTAGACCTGAATTTTGGATATGTCATAGTTCTATGTGTCTAGTTTCCAGCGCTTTTAGTCCCATCTCATTTTGATTTATATAACTCAAGTTATTAGTATTTTATCTCTGACTGCCCTGTACTTAGCCGAAAGTGTACCCTTATAAGTAAAAATTCACTAAAACTAGAAATCTAGGTGAAATCATACGAAATTTATATCAATTTAAATCTAATAGAACAAGCTTTCAAATGAAAGAGTTTCATATCATTTGTATGAGTATATTTCGAGATATAAGCCCCGTAACTTGACCCTACTGGACTACCCTATTCCAGCCCGATTTGAACTTAAGTCAACTTCATTGATGTGCTGGGAACAAATGGCAATGAATTTGACTCTGAAATTTTATGGGATGTTTTCTTACATGTTACTTTCAAATAGCATTTGTTGCACTCAATTTAGAGTTGTGTGGGGTGAGTTACGCTTTTCTCACTCATACTGCCCAGATGAGAATCCAAATTTCTAGGTCAAACTTTAGAAATTCATAAATAATTCTATACTAACCCAATGACCTTATATTTCATATCTATGAAAAGCCCTGAATGTCTAGTTTCATATAAAAATAGATTCATCAAATTTAAACAACTCTAGGTGGAACTGTACACTCCGCAGGTACAGATGCTATAGGGTTTTCTCACAAAACAGATTTCTACTTAGCTCCATTTTGAGTTTTTGATAAATTCTTCAACTTAAACTAAATATCCTCATCTCAAATCACTAGAAAAACATCAAAATACCATCATGCAAGCATGGCATAAGAGGAACCAGCAGCCACATAGTCACATGATACATCAAATAACTAAGGATTTGAGCTACCTACCTCAAAATCCTTGAAACTATGAAAGTAAGGAAGCCAAGAACCAACTCCTAGCCTTCTTCCTTCACCATGCCAGCAGCTCATATGAATGTGGAAAGGCTCTATTTGATGTTTAATTATGAAATTGCTAGAGGGGTTTTGTAAAGAAGGCGATGAGGATCAATATTCATAAAAGGAGCAAGAGGATTTGAGGTCAAGAAAGCTTCCAATCTTGAGCTTGAAGCTCTTGGTCATGGAGGAAAGGAAAGAAAGGAAGAAGAAGAAGAAGAAATGGAAGGAGGCTGCAGCTGGTGGAGGGCAAAAATGAGGAAAAGTTAGGAGAAAATCTTTTTAATTTTATAACTCAAAGGATAGGGATAGAAAGCTTGTGATTGGTGGAGGCTTTGGTGGTCATGATTTGGCCAAATCTCCTCATCATAGGGCTACAATATGGCACCATCTATGGTGGTGGAGGTGGCTGAATTTCAGCCATTCAACCTAAGGTTATCAGTGTGAAATTCTACTGATTCAGTTCTTGCAGTACAATTTTTCGAATCTTTACCGATTTCCTCCAAATTGGCAAAACGTTACTAAAAATCCAATAAGATTTCTTATATCTCTATTCTACCCTTATCTCTCTAATTAATATCTAATTAACTCCTAATTATCCTTTAATTAATTACTAATTAACCTTACCTAATCAACAAAATCGAATAAATCGATTAATAGTGTAGATTAAACGTTTCACAAATTCAGAGCCTTTTTATTTTCTATTTTCCATAGCCAATGGCATATCCGTTATTTTGAGCAAATCCAAGGACACCCCACGTCATTTCACACCCGACTGCCTCCATGGCCCAATCGGCAGAGATTTAAACTTCTACGGTTTCACCACGTGATTCTGCTTCGTTTAAAATCCTATTCTGCTAATTCTACAGATGTGGGGACATAAAGGTTATTTTATGAAAAGTTTTAGGGTCATTGTGGAAATAATTCTTTAGGGTCAAAATATAATTTCTAAAAATTCTGGGCATCACAGCAATTACCAAAAGTTTATAGGGGCATCTTTATCATTTCTTAATTTTTAACATATGGCAGTGCCATATTTTCAACAGCAATGTTACACTACCCTATAATTCTGAGTGTGAAGATTGTTATGGCATAACGCTGCTTGAGAAATTCTCACACCGCCTAAGAGAAATAATTCAAAGTTTGTATTACGTTCTGTTTACGAAAGTGGGGATGTTACAGCGGTTACCTGTCGATACTGGAACCTGAGAAATTCTGAGTCTGAACCCTGTGCCTCCCTGGAGGGTAATCGGATTGAGGCATTTTCTTAAGATCAAAAGTCCTGGTAATGGTTCCTTGGGCACTAATGAGTTAAATAGGGATTTTTAACGAATTTTAAGGAATGGATAACCCCTTCGTTTTCAACCCTTAAGTTTACAAAAATGCAAGTTTTTGGAGAATTGAACTAGAATTCAAAAGTTGGATTCTGATTCCTAAGGATTTTGAATTTTTAGATATTTTTAATGAATCCAAATAGGGCGGTATTCCCTTATTTACATTTATGTTTTAAAGTTAGTAGAGAGTAAAGTTAAAGAGGACATGTGCAATATCCTGGACTTGGGAAAGGACTACAGAAGGAGGGAACCAGGTTATTTGAAGTTGGTAATCGATTACCAGCTTTTTGTCTGTGGTAATCGATTGATAGAATTGGTAATCGATTACCAGTTCTTCGTGGTAATTGATTACCAACATTGGTAATCGATTACCACAGGTCAATATATATAGTGGGACGTGTCTCCACCCCTCATTTCCATGTTTTCTTTCTCTTTCTACCCCTCAAAACTCTCCTCCTTCTCTCTAAAACATCTCCCCCTTTATTCTTAACCTAATCCTTCAAATCTTTCTATCAAATTACACCATTTCCACCTACTTAATCTCAATTTCTTTCTTTAATCTCAAATCATATCTTCATCCAAAAATCACCACCATTGGTCTTGGAGCTTAGAGAAAGTGACACCAAGGCTCCCAAAGCTTTCTTCCCCCCTTTTCCCATCAAAAGGTAATATTTAAACTCCTTTCCTCTTCCTTTTTTATGAAATATGGATTATTTCTCCAATAGTGAGTTCTTGGAGAACCATAGGTCAGAATGTAACATCCACCAGATTTTTATCATTTTTCGTCTAGTTGTTCGATTTTTATCAAATAATTGAGGTTAATGAAATCTGACTAAATATTTATTTAGGGTCAATTAATAAGCAATTAGAGAGATTAGACGTAAGGGAATTAGATTAGAAGCATAGAAGATTTCATAGAAATTTTCCTAAATTGATTTACCGATTTAAAGGAAATCGGCAAGATTTCGGTATTTTAAACTGTCAGAACTGAATCAATAGGATTATGCATCCAAATCCTATGACTCAATGGCTAATACTCAGCCACTTTTTCCTCCATTAGTGGCGCAAGAAAGGCCACAAAATGAAGAGAGTTGGCTGAAATTTAGCCACTAGCTCTCAACCAATCAAAATCCAAGTTGCCAACTATTTCATTAAAGCCTTAGTGACATATTTCTTTCCTTTTCCCTTCAATAGAAATATGCCCCCCTTCTCTCCCCTTCAAGCCTCCTTCATCTCTTCTCCCTTCAATCTACTCCATTAACCTTCAAGTTTTGACAAGATTCCATCTACCTAAACTCCAAAATCTAGCAAGATCATATATAAGGAGGTAGGAATCCAACTTCTCTTATTATTTTCCTTGATTTAGGGCTGTGTGGGGATCTTATTTTTCTCATAATACTGATGTGATTTGGAGTAATGATGATGGATTATGGTTGATTTTGCATGTATGTTGTAATTAGGATTGGAATTGGTATAAAAGAACTTAAAGAATAGAGAGAATTCAAGAAGCTATTAAGGTTTTCACTCGATGGTCCGTATGGTAGAGTGTACGGCTCTGCCTACAGCCGTTTAAATTTGATAAATCCATTTTTATATAAAATAAACATTTAGGATTTTCCATACATATAAAATATAAGGCCATTGGATTAGTATAGAATTAGTTATCAATTTTTAAAGTTTGACCTAGAATCCTAGATTCCCATTTGGGCAGTATGAGTTGAGAGGAGTGTAACTCACTCTACACAACTCTAAATTGAGTGAAACTAACGCTGTTTGAAAGCTAACATATAAAGGAATATCCCATAAAAATTTTAGAGTCAAATTCGTTGCCAATTATTCTCAGAACATCAATGAATTTTGTAACACCCTAATAAATCCATATTACGCTTAAGTCATATTACGGCGTTTTATTAGTTGTTACTTATGCTCGTGGAACACTAAACTTTACTTGAAATTAAATTACGCGGAAAATACAGTAAAAATTTTTTTTGAAATATGTCGTTGCGTTGGAAAAATAAAACCTTGCGCGAGAAGATAGCAATAAACGAGCGTATCACAGAGATTTCGATATAAATGGAAGGAACATGAGATAAATCACAAAGTCATACATTCAAATTATAACATCAACTACATAATATACTTAATCTCACAATATCCAACGAATACATATAAGGGCAACTCATGGACATGCCATGGCCCCAAATATCAAAGGTACACAAGTCTGATGAGATACAATACTAAATAAAATACAAGAGTTAGGGAGCACAAATCAAAATAAGCCCTCGTAGACATACGCTGTCTTCTCTGCCCCTTCCATGCCCTTGCATCGAACTCAGGTCCTCGAATGTCGAGTCCCCCATGCTGCTCGGCCTCGGGGAACGCGCGGAGTGCGAATGATGCGGGGGTGCCTGCTGATCACCTCTATACGACGGACGCGACGGCCGGGAACATAGCTGCCCACCGAGGAACGTGCCTCGGAGGGATCCTCCTCAGACGCGACAGGCCGATACTCGGGGAGTGGCGGCGAAGCTGCTACGGCCCTGGGGGTGGCCGTCGAACTCACCTCGACCACGGGAACCTCTGGCGGCGGCATAGGCTCGGCTACGGGTAGACCGGGAGACATAGGCTCCATCTCGATCTCGGGCAATGGCTCGGCGGAAATCCCAAGGACCCAATGGCTGTCCAAGGCGGGACGAAGATACGTCCATGGGGGCTGGCGGAATCTCTGGCTCCTCTTGTTCAAAAACTCGACCCGGAAAGAAGTAGGTGCGAACTACGTGGTGGTCGTGGGCCACGATAGCGTGGGCGTCCTCATCATAAACCCACTCATGGTGGGAGGCTCCATGCTCCACGTCACGTGAGGCTCCATGAGTATCTGGTGACGAGACGGAAAAACAACTAGGATGAGAAATAAGATTTCTCAGTAGGACTCGACCCTGACACACCGGTGTCATCGTCATGGTGCCAGCACGCCGGTTTTGAAAGCAGCTGTGGGCATACAATAGGTTCAATTATTTGATTTTCGAAAGCGTTACTATCCGGTGGATCCCATTTTTAGTATTTATCCTCGTTGTATTAACATCATCAGGGCATACATGAAAGCTTATATGACTATTCATAACATATATAACCAGATCGAGAGTTATGTTCTTTACTTGGGTTGGACCAAGTCCCTTTCTTTCCTTAACTTGACTCATCTTGAGTCCTTCTCTTTCACCCACTAAACATAGGTGGTAATGAGCTCATACCGTGGCCGCCGCCACCATATAATTCGGTGCTTACACTAGCCGGGTCATGCCATGCCTCATGTAAGCCCTATCCCCTATACTCACACTAGTCGGGTCATGCCATGCCTCATGTGAGTCGTGGGTGAGGGGAAACTTAACTTAGGTCACCTTCCTTTTGAAGGATCATACTTTATCAAATCTCTTCTTATTAACTTATGATGCAAAATGTTTCTAAGACCACAGTTTCTACAAAATTTCGGCAAAGATAATCGGCTATATACCGCGGCTTCCCAAAATTTTGCCAGATGTAATACCAAGATCACAAAGATCATATCATATCATCATATCATATCATCATTATCATGGCATCATAATCACATCATCATCACATCATGCTTGCAACCTAAACATAAGCATATTCTCAAACAAAGTCTTATGAGCTTAGCTTAGTAAATTAGGTGCAAGCTTTTACATTGGCTTTCATTTTATTGATTTCTTCTTCTCACTTATTCTAACTTGACTTATATGATTTTCATATTTTAAATTTGGAAGATTTATGTTTTAGGTTTTGCAATATAGTTTGATTAAAATCTTATGAACTTAATCTAGTACACTAACTACATTTACATTCGGTTTTTCGATTTATTTGCTTCTTTTGTTAAGGATTAGGCAAGCTTGGTATTTTATTCCATCTAGTCTTCATTAAGTAAATTATGAAGTTTCATTACTTTGAGCTAAGGTCTTTTACCTTTTTAAGTCATTTATGCAAAGTCTTACTTAAGGTTAAGTTTTGACAGTTTTACTTTTACCCTAAGCAGTAACTTTAAAAATTCACCATAAATTGTTATTTTATCATTTTAATGCGAAATTTTATATGCTTTTATGGTTCTGAGTCTAGTTTTTAACAAAAGAAGTCCCACTCAAAAATACATTTTCTAACTCCCGTTATGCATATTTTATTCTGACTTGTTCAGTTTCCAAGTTCACTCCCGGTACAGTGGATTGTCACTTCTCATTATAATTGCTCAGAAGGAATCTGAGAAAACTGTTTTAGGTATTTGTTCCTCTATGTCTTAGCTTTCATTTAAACTTGGTCTCACTCAAAAATCATTTTTGTAGCTCGAGTTATACACATTTTAGTGTAGACTGCCCAGACCGAAACCGATCCGAGAACAGTCCACTTTGAAAAATCATATCTCACTCATTTTAACTCCGAATCTTATATATTTTATATGTATGGAAAGCTCTCTGAGTCTATTTTCATATAAAATTGGTTCCACTAATTTCTGAGTTTTCTGGAAAAAGTTATACCGTTCGGTTTACAGGCTGTCAGAAAATCCAGATTTCACGTTTTTGCTTTTTCTCATGTTTTCTCCAAAACACTCAACCTCACTTTCAAGAAACCATTCTCAAGTTATAAAACACTCATATACCATGAAAGATTAGTGAAAAACTATCATGTTGGAGTTCAAAAATAATGGATTCAGCCATGCATCACACCAAACCGAAAACATGTTTTCAACAAACCACCATACAAGCAACAACATCTCATTTTATGACAAGAATGGCTATGATGCCCAAATCAACCCTTAAAACCACCTAGCTATGGAGAGCATAGAGTTCTAAAGCTTGAAAAACAAGAGAGGAAAAAGGGTTTAGAGTCACTACCAAGAAGCTTTCTTTGAAGGAACTTGGGATGGAAAAAGAGATGATGGTGGTGGTGGTGCTCCTCCTCTTGGATCTTGGAAGAGGCTTGATATGTGAGGGTCTTTGATTCTCCAAGAGCAAGAAATGGTGGCTCTTGAAGAGTTTGTGAGTAGGATGAGAAGAGGAAAGGATGAGAGAAGTGGGAGAATTCTAGAGAGAAGTTGGAGAGTTTAGAGAGAAGGAGGAGAATTTGAAATTGAAGAGAGAGAAGAGAGCTTTGGGTGTGTGTTTGGGAGAGGAGTGAAAGAATGAAATGAGGGGAAAGAGAGGTGGGCTGATGGCGCACAAAGGGGAGGAAAAGAGTGATGTGACTTTGCTTCTTACAACAAGCAAGAGAGTGGAAAAACCTTGGGGTAAAGGGTGAGTTGTTTTCCTTGAGTCTTGGAGGCATTCTAATGCCCATTTTAAGCTTTTCTCTAGGGGTTAAAGGAGTACCCTCTTAGGATTTGGTTGCTTGTCTAAGACTCATCCAAGTGTCAAGATCTAATGGTGGATGACAAGGATCCTAGTCTTGGCTTTTGATCTAATGGTGTAGGATTAAAGAGTTTGAATGAAGGGTGAGATGTTGCTCCTCCTTGGTAGGTCTTTCTAGGGCATATGCATGGAAGAACTTTTATCTCTAAATGTTATTAGAATTATTTAAATGTAGTTTAACTTAATTGGCTTAATTACCCATGAGTTAACTCTTGTCAATTACACCTTTTTTGATGTCTTGCATTACGGTTAAGCATATGCTTAATTTGGGGTTTAATTTTTCAAGAGTTGCCTTAATCATTATAAACTTAATTAGCAAGGTTAAATTGTCTTACTTTTGTTTTGGCACCTTCGAGTAATTAAGGATTAGATGATTAAGGTTTTATTAAAACGCTTAGGACATTATGATTAAATTGTTGGCTAGACTTAATTTACTAAGCTCTTGCTCTCGGGATTAATCGATTGGTTCTCAATTAATCGCTAATCCCTCTAATTAGCCAGGAACACTAAGCTAATTAGCTTAGGTAGAAATGGGGATGTTACAAATTTACCTTAGGTTCAAACTGGGCTGGAACAGGGTAGTCCAGTAGGGTTAAGTTACGGGGCTTGTATCTCACAATATACTCGTGCAAATGGCATGAAACTTATTTCATGTGAAAGCTTGTTCTGTTAGCTTTAATTTCACCTAGATTTCTATTTTTTAGTGAATTTTCACTTATAAGGGTGCATTTATGGTTAAGTACAAAGCAGTCTGAGGTAAAATACTAATAACTTGAGTTATACAAATCAAAATGAGATGGGACTAAAAGGGCTGCAAACTAGACACATAGAGCTACAATTAGGTCTAAATGAGTTAAATAGAAATTATGGCTTATTTTACAAAAATCAGGTTCGATGAAAGTGCTAAGACAACAACTATGCTTTAACTACAACTAATGCTCCTATGAAATTGATGATTGAATTGTGAATAAAGTGTTGTGATTTCTTTGTAAAATTGGTTGTCTGAGTATTAGCACTATTCACAGGGAAGCGGACTCGACCCGTTATGCTGCCGAATTTTTGGCAAAAGTCTATGAAATCATGAGTGTTTATTTTATGAGAAATTTATGATATGAGTAGCTATACAATTATAAATATGTTACAGTGATATCATCATGAATTATTCTTATGAGAGCATGAATATTTGCATATAAATGAAGGAAGAATATATGAGATCCCTTCACTTGGAGGCAGTTATTTGGGTCCCTTCAGGTGAAGGCAGTTAAAAGATAAAGATGTGGGTCCCTTCACTCGGAGGCAGTTGCACATTGGGTTCCTCCCTGTGAAGACAGCTAAAACTTTTGGGTCCCTCTATGTTGGAGGCATTTGGCCAACTGAGTCCCTCCGACCTAGAGGCATATGGGTCCCCTTACGGGTCAGTACTATGTGATGATGGTCACAAGTTGAGCTCACTTCTATATCAGACTACCCAATGGTGTAACACCCTAATAATACCATACTATGCTTAAGTCATTTTATGGCATCACTAGTTGTTACTCTTAACTAGCAGAAGTTCTTATCTTTGAAATTAGCGTAATATACGAAAATAGCATATAAGTTTTTTTTTGTAAAACCTTTACGCTTGAAAACTGAGCCTTTAAGCGCTTACTTACTCGTATACATATGAACGTTGTTCTTCATATCGCTGAATTACTAATAAGACGTAAGGCAAAATGGGAACAGCATAACAGAATACCTTAAGCCAAGAATGTAATCATAGATAATTAAAAGTCATCATTACACTTAATAATTATCACATATATAATTGGTCAAATTAAGTAGCATGACTTCCCACATGCTCTCAATTACACATAGACTACCCAACTAGGGCTCTAAAAAAATGAAAACACTATGCTACTATCTCGATCCTCCTTAGCTAGGTGAAGAAACATGGCAACCCCTCATCTTATCCAGTCAGGTATCGTCAGAAGTGCTACCATGGATGCCATCAACTCTATCTAAAGACGACACAGAAACATAGGAGTGAGAAATACAAGATTTCTCAGTAGGATCGCGACCAGACAAATATTGTGTCATCGTCATCGTCCCAGCCACTTCGGGTTTAATTATAAAAATAGTGGACAGATATCGGTTCAATTTAAATAGTTTCAGAAAAAATAAATCCGGAAGCGGGTTACTTCTAAATCAATCATCATATCCGTAACGTCATATATAGGCATACATGCTAATATATATAATAAACATTCACAATGCCATAAGGAATGGGATAACATACATGACTATGCAATGCATCAACTTGACCATGGTCCTACTTTGACTTTCATTTTTAGGATGTGCTCAACATTCTTTTACTTTTCCATTGAAATAGACTACTTTTGGACATGAGCTCATTCCGTGACCGTCGTCACGTAGTACTAACCAAATCAGACTAAGCCGATATTGGTTACCTCTAAGTTGGAGGGTCCTCCAAAACACCCTTGCCTCCCTCATAGAGGTTCCTTGTGGATCGCCGTCTCTCACTTCCCGGAAGTGATCAAGGGGCATGTCCCATTCTTTTGTTTCTTATCATTATACTTTACATGCATAATACTTCTTTGACTAGACACATGCAATGATATGACTAAGTCCCTAATTTTGACGGAAATCCGGCAGCATAACGGCTAGACCGGAGCTTCCCCAAAATGCCAATCATAAACTTTCAACCGACAGTTCATCATATCTACATTATATCATCACACTCATCATTCAATCATGAGACAAAGCTCAATCAAGCTCATCATTCATCATGCCAAATGGCATCACACATTCATACCCTAGAGGGGTTTATAGTTGTGTTATTCTTTGTGAAGAATATTATGAATCATCATATGATTTCTCATGGTTACCCATGAGAGAATCACATAGTCAAGATATGTGTATATGATCTTTTAGTTACTTAGCTCTCATATGAAATTATTCTTTACATGAGTTCATGTCTTATGGAACACTTGTTCAAATTAATTAAGTTGAGTGATTGTTTCCTTTCCTTGAGATAGTGCACTTAGTGATTCCTAGGCTCATGGTATGCTCAGAGGCCCTAATCATACTTCTGTTCCCAAGGAGTTAGAGATCCCTCTAATCCTTGGGTCATGACAATGCATAACCACATCATGAACCCAACAACACCATGTTCACTAAACACCAAGGGTGATTTTAACTTAATCAAGTTACAAAGCTTTGAGCTTTTATCTTAAAGATTAAATCTTTATGAAATAATGGCTTAAGTTACTAGCTTTTTAACTAAAAAGTCTTGTTCTTTATGAAGGTTGACTCATTTAATTATTTTAAGACCATCAAGGTCTCAACTTTATGACTTAAAGTTGTCTCTACATTGAAAAGATTCCTACTTTATCAAATAGTGATGTGAAATATTAACTCTAAGGTTAAAAAGTCTTAATCTTTATAAAAGCTAACATCTTTTAGCATTGTTTTGGTTCAAGATCTAAACTTTATGAATGAAATATTATAAAACAACATTTTTATGACTTAAAGGTCTCATTATTGATTAAAATTTGAAACTTTGTGAAAGGTTTTTTCTTTAAGGTTTGATTTCTAAGGCCTAAAGTGACAAGATATCATTTTTTCTAACTGAAGAAAGCTTATTATACCAAAAAGCTTAGACTTTCACGTGTATTCTTGTCTTCAAAACAAAACAAAATAAAACTTTATGGAAGCTTAAAAGTTGCGCCACTTTGAAGGAATCAAGAAGCAAACTTTTTAAAGTTTAAGGCTTTTAGAATGTTTATAGTCTTATCAAAACATGAAAAACATAAAAAGATAAGGCTTTTCCAATCATCAACTCATCATAGGAAAAGAAAGGACTTCAAACAAGATACCATCAAGAACACTCAACAATAAGAACATACTTTCCAAAAGTAGAAATGTAAGAACATTTGAAAAACATCAAGAATATATTTTTCTAAAAGTAAAAACATCAAGAACACTTGAAGAACACTTGAAGAACATCAAGAACATATTTTTCTAAAAGTAGAAACTTAAGAACACTTAAAGAACATATTTTTCCACAAATGGAAACTTTTTCTCTTGAAGAGCATGAAGGATTTTCTCAAGTTTTCACTTAGAGATCTTGGTCATAAAAGAACCAAGCTCCAAGCTTTCTTGAGCAAACAAAATAAAAAAGATGAAGATCACTACCTCTTCTTGAAGATGGCGCAAAAACAATAGAAGAAGAAAAAGAAGATGATGGCTCCTCATGATGATGATGGTGGCGGTTTTTACAAGAAGGAAGGAGAAGCTCTTGAGACCTTGTGGAAATGGAGGTTGTAGTGATTAGATCTTGTCTCTAAAGACCAAAAGATGTGATCTTTGAAGGGCTAAGTGAGTGGTTTTGGGTAGTGGTGGTGAGGAAAGGAAGAAGAAGATGAAGAAGAAGATGAGAAAGTTTAGAGAGAAGTAGGAGGATTTGGTTTGATGAGAGAGAATAGGATGAGTAAAAATGAAAATGGATGAGGGACAGAGAGAGAAAGTGGCGTCAATACATCAAGGGAGGGAGGGAGATATTTTGCTTAATTTTGTGTTATCTTGTGATTAAGGAGAAAAAGTGGATGATGGTGGAACAAAGCATAGTCAAACTCTTACATAAAGCACTCTTGTCTAATGCTTTATGCTTTTATAACATCACTTTTTACTTTATTATCTAGTTGACTAAATTTGAATTTAATCATGTGATTAAGTGCGCATACAACTTAATTAAGATGATTAAGCAAGGATTATTGATTAACACACAAGAACATGATTAACAAAAATTAATCTTGCGATTAAGCTTAATTAACTTTAATTCAACTCGATTAAGCTAATTAAGGGCGATTAGTGCTTAATTAAGCTGTAAAGGCCCTGACTTGCTTAATTAGAGATCATCTAATCTCGATTAAGCATTCTTTTGACTTTTCTTATCCGAGTTAACTCATAAACTCTTCGCTAACCCCTTAATTAAGCCTTAACCTCATAATTTCTCATTAAGTGCCTAATCACTCAAGGTTACAGAGGTAATTTAGCACGACATGAAATTGAGGATGTTACAAAGGGCAGTAAAGATTAAAGGCAAGGACATATGTATGCAGACACCCTAGGGATGACAATATGTAACACCTAGGTGTGTCAAGTAAAAAAAGCAAAGGAAGCACAAAATCATATGCATGATCTTATGATGAACAATGCATACACACAAATAATGTTTATTATTATCATCATTATGACATTGCAAGTAGGCTTTTGCTATTAACATTATTATTATGAAATTTGCTATATTCATGCTTGAAATTCTTACTATATTTAACAAGTGCATGAATTAAATTAACTCTGCTTTAGACTATATGTTTTCAAACTATAAAATGGAACAGTTTGTATAACATGTCAACCTTTTTCTATATATAAATCGAAGTAGTTGGACATAATAACGATGACACCGTATGAAATTTCTTAGTGAATCCTACTATGAATTTAAAATTCTCACTCCTATTTTCGTGTTATCTCCAGATAGCTCGAGGAGTTTCGAAGACGGCCGAAGTTGCTGTCAGATAAAGTCCGCTCAAGTAACAGCAACAACTCTAGAGTATGGTACTATGACTTAAGCATAGTACTGTATAGAGGAGGACGTTACATAGAAGAATTGGGGATTTTCATATTTAAGAGTACTTTAGGTTAATCCTTAGTCTAAGTGACTAATGTTGAATTAAATTGCCATATTATTGATAGTAGATACCACTGGAGGACTGGCTTTGGCTCTATGAGTTCATGGGATTAGGATTCCGCTATTGGCATTAAGTCTATGAGTAGATAGTCTATCCCTAGCTTATTTATTAGTTTATTTATTTAGTATATGTGTAAATAAGTTAGTATATCTTGGATTTATAATTTTGGTCCTAGTAGCATGTTATTTCAAAAATTTACCACGAGACAATGACTGGATTTCCGAAAAGTATAGTAATTGTTGTTATATTGATTTCTTGCATTAGAAATTATTGTCATTTGAAACTCAATGTTTTTGAGTAACTTGAGATGTTTAAAGATTTTCTATAGAATGGAAGTTACTATGATTTTCGAAAGGATGCTCTCACTGTAATATTACTGAAAATATACTTTTCACCAATTGAATTTTTATTCCTTGAACAATGATATTTGATATATTGAAACTGTATTTAGATTTGCATAAAGCTTTATTTTCTTTGAAGATATGAATTTATGTTTTATATAAGATGTAATGGCATGTTTTATAAGAATCATTATTAAATGTTATCTGTAATGGAAAGAAAAGACTTGGGAAAGTCTAAGCCAGGATCAGTAGGCTAACGGCAGTAGGTGTTAGCCTTGGGTGCACCTAGGATGAGGTATTACACAGCCACTTAAGAGAGTGGTGCGTGATGGGCATTACACGGCCATACACATAGTGTGGTGCGTGAGAAAATTTCACGGCCACTGAAAGAGTGGTGCATGCCTGATTACGGGATTCACATGAAGGAAGGACCACCTAAGTGTGATTCCTGCCTAATTATCCTCGAATAAATGGACTTTATGTTTTTGGAAAAGAAAATTTGGATAATGTTTAATTAAGATTTCTATTTTGGTTTTATTATACATATTATTGTATTACCTTAATGCCTATAAGTTTGTACATTGTCTCATATGGGTTAGGCACACTCTATCTCTCACTGAGTTTCATAAAGTCACCCCATTGTTTCTTGCCTTTTTCAGTTTCAGGAGATAGTTGGCATCTGGTCATTTTATTCCTCTGAGGTGAATTCTGAATTCCTTGGATGAGCCTTCTCTACGAGGGCATTTTGTAAATTGCTTAAATTTGAGAATTCTTAGATTTTGTTGCTCCATAGTACTACAGGCAGGGTCTGGCCTTGACCTGATTATATTGATTTTGTTGTATTTTATTTATTTATACTATATTGTTGGATTTCCTAAAGGATTTGGTTTTGTAAATAATTTATGTATTTTGGATGAATACTTGTAAATATATATATTTCTCTGGTACACTGTGTGCTATTGGGTGTATTCAGAGAATGCCTGGATCCCCAATGGTTTGTATGTTTGTGTTTTCTGTGCAGGTAGAGGATCCATATTTGGGAATAGTCTTGAATACAAAGGAGACTCTATCCAATATTTTAAGAAAATTTTGCTTGGTGTAGGCTTACTATGGGACTCGTCCCCTATGCACTGGTCACGACTCGGGTTGGGTCGTGACATGGAATTTCAATCTTGAGTATTGCCAATAATAACAAGTTAACTTCCTTGAGTAGGATGAGGTGCATTTTGGCCACTATTCCAAAGTGCATTGAATGGATTTGCTTCTAATATTTTGCAGATACTTTGAAATTTTTGAGATGGCCTAATGGTTGACTAAAAAAACACAAAAGATCGGATGATGATTCTTGCTTGCGCCTTCAGCTTAAGATATCTTGTCTGCACAAATCTCTTTTGGTGCCATAAACTAAAATTTGCAAGGCTAGGACAGTTGTTGTTATATTTTGTTTAGTGAGTGTACAATGATGTTAGATGTGTCATATGAGTTCTATATGCTTTAGATAAGAAGTCCTAGCATTAGATCCATTCTAGCGACACAACCTCATTAATAAGTTGCTCGGACACAAAATTCTGCATTATGACGAACTGGAGGGGTGCTTCATTTTCTAGTTTTGGTAGCTGAAAACTGCGGTTTTTAGGGCCGGTTTAGTACATGTTTGAATGGTTACGACTTACTTACTATTGTTTTATAGTTTGAATGTGTAACCTTGTGTGTATGCCTTGTATCCCAAATTGCGAAAGTGGGACATTAGGTGCTATATTGCGGTGATTAACTTCTGAGGCTAAATGAGTGTTAAGCAATTGAATTACAATGTAAAATTAAGGAGGTCTAAACTGTGTATTTAAGAATGATTGGAAGAGGCCAAGTTGCCAAGTGCCCTTTTTATATTTTAGCATTCACATACGTAGGCAGAGCAGATCTGGTTGCTGCAAATTTGCTGAGTTTTAGTTCAGTTTTTGGGTTGAGTCTAGTCTGAGCCAAGTAAGGAGTCAATATTTAGTGTTAGTTTTGATGAATCCTTTAAGATTTAGATAATTTAGGCATTCAAACTTTCATTCTTAAGCCTAAATAAAATTCTAGTTGAAGAATACAACAATCATAAATTCCATTTGAGTGAACTTTGGATGATATGCTTTTGTGGTTGATATGACGCTCAATTGAAAGTTTATGTATAACCTAACATTGGCTTTACTTAAGTCTTTAAAACTAACACGATTAAGGTAGGCCAACCTTACTGAATGTTAGAAATTTCAAAACAGCAGCTAGCAAATTTAGTTAGCAACTTAACAAAGATGCATATTATTTTTAAAATGTCAGAACTACTAGTTACTGGGATAGGAAGCATATTTAACAGGTGCCAAACTATGGGTGCTTAAAGTATACCTCTAGGAATCAAATTGAGTAAGATAAATCTTTTTCTAACTAGTATATACTATAACAAAGACTGAATTATAGTTGTTCAATTGCATGGAATTAGAATGTATCATGATCTTTATGTTATCATCATAATCACATAATGGCTTGTAATGCAATTTAATGTTTTAGCAAGACTGTATTAATATATAGTGAAACCGGAGTTCAAAGTTGATATTTAAGTCAACTGCGTGCCGTTGGCTTTTAGTTACATTGATTTATGCAATATGTGTTGAGGTCATGCTTAACGTTACTATACTTATTCTTTCCCGAACGTTAGTATATGAATACATCGCATTGTTCCTTGTAAGTCTCAGCGTTATTCTTGATGACCTTTCTTTATCATGACTAGTTAATTTCACATTGTATGATATATTTTATTTTATTTGCATATTAATGTTTAATTAGTAGTCATGATATTAATGTTTAATATTAGCTCGTAAGGGCTAAATTCTAAGGCATGTTAGCTTTTAAGGATTAATTGTATGAATATTAGCAACGGGACAAAGAATGTTCCGTTGGAAACTAAGGTGGGACAATAAGAGCGATTACCCACAAGCAAATAGAAAACAAAAGCAAAGGAATGATGAAGTCAAAGATTAACTAAATTTCGGGTATGAAATTTCTTGAAGGGTGGGAGTAATGTAACATATTGCCAATCATACACTAACACAAAATTAATTTGAGATAACCTAAAATAATAATAATAATAATTGTAAAGTATCTTAGGCTAATTAGTCCCTTAATGAAACTTAACAGTAATTCTAAAAAGAGGAATAAATTCTAAAATTTACCCAAAAAAAAAAAAAAGATCCCAGATAGGTTTTAACAATAAACTTTCTTGCCATTTGACTTGATGTCCGACTTCCAGACTTATTGATCGACTTCTGCCTTCCAGATTCATTGTCCCGGCTTCTGCCTTACCCACTTTCGACTTCCAAATTTATTGGCCGGCTTCTGCCTTCTAGGCTCATTGACCCAACTTCTGCTTTCCAACCTTGTTGGCCGACTTCCAACTTCCAGGAATCAGCTTGGACCAACGTAAAAAGATTAGAGAACAGAAGCAAAGCAATGATACCAGCGTTAACAAGTGAAACACTATAGAATCCACTATAGAAATCAAAGTGGGGTGGGGCTACAGTGGTGTGAAGCAAAACGTGAAGAATGGAAGAAAAATAATAATAATAATAATAATAAACTAAACAAATATCCTAACTACTTGTCCTAGAAGTTGCCCCTCAAAAACCCCCCACATAAGAGTAAAACGCTCATTTCCTTTCCCATTGAGAGAAAACTATGAATAGGAGAGAAAGAGCGACACCGAGGGACTTTTCATCTTCTTCTTAAGAAAAGAGAGCTAAATCAATCTTTCTAGAGTGTGATTCTTGCATCAAGTCTCAAGTTCTTCCTTCAAGGAGCATCAGCATCACCACCACCTTCATCTCACCACCACCACCACCACCATCAACATCTTCTCCATCATCTTCTTCATCACACAAAGTAAGGGTTCCTATATCTTCTACCTCCTGCTAAACCATCCCATGGTTTTGTTTGATTTTGGTTGATATTTATGATGTATTGATGTTTATACTTTTTGATTCCTCTATGTGCTAAAGTGCTGTGATTTTGTTCTGGATGCTGGGCAACCTTATTGTGCAATTTTCTAATTTACCAAACCTTGTTATTTTGGCATGAAATTTTTATGTGTTGAAGTTAACATTTAATCTACTTACCTGTAAATTTTCATGATTTTTCGTGGTGATTTTCTGTTTTTAATAATTATGGAAAAACTTGCCCTGTTATGTATTTGTGACTAGTTTACTGTAGCATCTAAGTTCTTCTATTTTTGTTGCCCAAGTAAATCTGTGAATTTTGGCTTGATTTTTGGATATCATGTTAATAACATTTTAAAATATGACTAGGAATTTTTGTGGGACTTTCAGAACGATTTTACTATTTTTAATAAATTAAAGAAATTGAAACTAACCCGTTGAAAATGAATCCTGGACTATCTGAATTGTTTGAATTTTTTAACTCTAACTATTCTTTGAATTTTGACCCAAATTTTGGATATGTTAACCTGGCAATCTAAAAGACTTACTAGTAAATTTTCATAAATTTTGGGAGTGGATTGCTATTTTTAATGATTTATGCAGCAATTTGCTCTGATTATGAATCTTGTAGTTTTCATATAAAGGTATGAAGTTAGATGTCTTTTTATATGTTTTGGTCCAATTTACTTTTAGAACCAAACTAATGTATTATTTTTCAGTGCCTTGCTATATATTACATTATGGGTTTGCATGTATTAAAATTGACTCACATGAGAATTCATGCATAATCATATGCTTGTGGCAAGAATATATGTGATCTTATCTTCATATGATGTGTGACGCATGAATTATTGAGGCATGAGCAAATGTATGAAATGGATGACATGTAATAAAGGTCCAAAGGCACAGCATGGTGAATGTGTTGATATATGTGCGTAAATAAAGTTTTTTATGAAAAGCTATGGTGAATGTCTTGGCCCCATCTTAAAGTGGACAAGTGGAAATTCACTGCTCTGTATGGAGTGGATGATTTAGCTTGGGCATGGGGCTAGTATTTATGGTTTGATCTAGGATCAGAGGACGCGTTGGTTAAGAGCTTTTGGTAGTAGTGAGTAAAGGCCATTAGCTTCCCTCCTACTGGGCAAAGGAAAAGGAAAAAGGAAAGATCAGTACTCTAAAGTAAAGTACATTAGCATGCAATGTAGGTTTCGATGGATGTGGTTGCCACCCTAATGAGTGCTTGTTCATCAATTCTGATGGTATATGCGTGCATTAGCTTTGATGCTAGATGTCTGTAACATCCCCATAAAATGTAATAGGAAATAATAAAAATAAATTTTTATTATTCACAACCTTGCCCCTAAACTTTTTAGAAAATGACTTTTAAGTCCTTATATATTATTTACAGTCTTGCCCCTAAACATTTTAGAAAATGACATTTAGGTCTCTATATCAACAGGATCAATAAAATAAGGTTTTAAACGAAGCAGAATCGCGTAGCGAAAACGTAGAAACCTAAATCTCGGCCGATTGAGCCACGGAGGTATCCATATGTGAAATGACATGGGATGCCCCTAGACTTATCCATAATTACGAAAATGCCATTAGCTATTAATAACGAAAACTAGAAAGGCCCACAACTTGCAAAACGTTTAATTTACACTGTTAATCGATTTATTCGATTTTATTGAATCCTTAAGATTAATTAGAACTTAATTAAAGGTTGATTAAGAGTTAATTAGATGTTAGATTAGAGAGATTAGACTTTGAAATAATTAGAATAGAAACATATAAAACTTCATAAATTTCTTCAAAACCGATTTACCGATTTAAAGGAAATCAGTAAGATTACGGTGTTTTAAACTGTCGGAACCAAACCAATAGAATTCCAACCCATTAACCCTACTTTAAGTGGCTGAGAACTCAGCCACTTAATCCCCCAAAATGGCGCAAACAAAGCCACACAAAAGGGAAGAGACTTGGCTGAATTTCAGCCATAAAAGAAGCCACCAATCACAAGTCAAGAAGTCCACCTACATATACTACTTCAATCAGATTTTTCTCCTTCTCCACTCATATTTTCGAGCACCCTTTCCAGCAGTCCTCCTCTCCTCTTTTTCTTCATCCTCTTCATCTCTTTCCTCCTCTTTCAGCCTCCATCAAACCACTTGCATCCATATCTTCCATTGAAACTCAAGATTAGCTAGTTATTACATCCAAATAAAGGTGGGATTCCAATTCTTATCTTGTTATTCTGATTATGGGTGATTGTTGGTGACTCTATTTACTCAATTCTTCATGAGGTAATTGAGTGATTATGATGTTATTTGGCTGGTTTGTTGGCTGTTGTTGGGTTTAAATTCATTTAGGAGGTAAGAAAAGGTGAAAGGATGAAGATGTGAGAAGCTGGAAACCTAGAATCCCTCGGCAGTCCGTACGGCGGAGTGTACGGCTCCGTCTACGGCCGATTAAATTTGATGAAACTATTTTTATATGAAACTAGACATCCAGGGCTTTCCATAAATATATCATATAAGGCTTTTGGATTAGTATTGAGAGAGTTATGAATTTTTGAATTTCGACCTATGTTCTTGGCCCTGACTCTGGGCAGACTGAGTTGTTCAGGGTAGAACTCGCCCTATACTACTTAAAAATGAATGAAACTAACTTTGTTAGAAAGCTTACACATAGAAGAATGTCCCATACAAATTTCAGAATTAGATAAGGTCCCAGTTGCTCCCAGTGATCCAAGAAAGTTGCCCTATGTCCAAACCGGGCCAGAACAGAGCAGTTCAGGAAGGTCAGCTTGCGGGGCTTATAACTCGAGCCCTACTAAGTTAAATGGAATGAATGGTAAATGAAACTTTGTTCTTTTAGCTTTAATATGAGACCAATTTCGTATAATTTGAGTCAGTTTTCGATTTATAGAGGATTTTTACTTTTAGGTATCTAATTCTGGCTAGCCACTGGGTAGGCCGGGATAAAACATAAATATCTCAAGCTATGGATATCAAAATGAGATGGGAGCAAAAGGGTTAGAAACTAGACACATAAGGCTACAACATATCCAAAATTGAGGTCCAAATGAGTTAAAATGAATTTAGGGCTTCATTTCTAAAAATCGGGCAAAATTGATATAATGAGCAGGATTGAATATGATATATGAGGGTTCAATCCCTACATGATTGACATTGTTGTGATATGTTTGCTACTCTATGTTGAACTTTTGCCTGATTGGTTTTACTGGCACTATTCATGGGGAAGCGGACTTGATCCGTTATGCTGCCGAATTTTCGGCAGAACTGTAAGAAGGTTATAGGCATCTATATGTTATGAATATGTATGTGGAAATCACGTATGCAAGAATATGTGAAAGTAAATGATGAACCATAAGTATGAATGCACTCAGCATGACTATGTATGATTATGTATAAAAATGAAAGCATATGAACATATTGAATATGGGTTCCTTCACCTGGAGGCAGTTATGAGGTCCCTCCTTGTGAAGGCAGTTAAATAAGAAAAGATATGAATCCCTTCCCTTGGAGGCAGTTGCATTTTGAATCCCTCCTTGTGAAGGCAGTTACCCTCTACCTTGGAGGCACGTGGTCAGAAGAGATCTCTCAATTAGAGACATGTGACCAAAATGAGATCCCTCCAGGACTAGAGGCACGTGAATCCCCTTGTGGGTGAGTCGGTGTGACGACGGTCACGAGTCGAGCTGACGAGCTCACTCCAAGACCAGGCTACCCAAGGGCAGTAAAGGCTAAAGACTAAAGACTCAAGACTAAAGATTAAAGCATATGCAAGCACCCCACTTACATGAGGCATGGCATGACCCAGCTAGTGTAAGTACCCAATGAAGGTCTCATATTCCTAAGGAACGTGACATGGCGATCATACTCTGGGATGTGGCATGTAAAGAATTTATGATGAAAAGGAAGCAAAAGAAAGAAAAGTAAACTTTATGTATATGCATGAATTTAAGTACAAGTAAAGTTATGTGCAGATGTTATGTCCCTAGTATATTGATGCTAGTGTATTTTATTATGTTTCAGTTACTACTCCTAATATAATTCATGAAATTTGTTTCGTATGGGCTCTCCCAAATTGCCAAGTGTATGAGTAAAAGGAACTTTGCTTCGAAAAGTATATTTTTGAAGTATAAAATTAAACAGTTTGTATGGCATGTTCACCTTTTTCACAATAAACCGAAGCAAACTGGAGATGATAACGATGACACAGTATATCATTGTTTAATGAATCCTACTGAGAATTTATAATTCTCACCCCTATGTTTATTTCCGTGTTGTCTCCAGATAGTTCAGAAGTCTCGAAGAAGGTCCTCCAAGGTAGAGTTGACTAATAAGATCGAGGGTGACCGAATGTTGCTGCCAGACAAGGTTCGATTAAGTAACAGTAACAACTCCTAGGTGAGGTATTATGACTTAAGCATAATATCGTACTCGGGAGGGTGTTACACTGTCCATCAGCGCTGATGGGAGAATTTGCCTCATACATTGCTATTTACTGTTCCCACTCATGATATTATGACTGACTCAAGCATTCATTTAATTATCTCACTTCCATTATCAAACTGCCTAATGTATTTATATGTTGCTACTCCCTATATGCCCTCTAGGTGTTTTCCAAACTTCAATTATGTGAATGTGGCTTAATTGTGATGTTTTAGCTACTTATATAATATGTATATATACGAAACACCACCCCTATTGATATTAGTATCTCACCCTATTTTCTTAGTGTTTCTAGGTACCTGGCAGGATAGTGAGGTTCGGGTTCATTGGGATACTTGATGTCTGTAGAATAGTATGGAAAGTTCTTTGATGTATTTTGATTAATGGGCATAGCCACAAAGTTGTACATATGTATCTTAGTCAGCATAGTAACCATACAATTGGACTATATATATTAACTAGTATGATAGTCGTCACTCTTTGTTTGATTAGTCAAAGATTTATGCAATGGATTTAGTATCCTCATTATTAATTTTGGAAAAGAAAAGTAAAATTCATAACAATGAATTTTTTATATTAGCGGGAAAAGTAATGTGTTTGTAACATACTCGAGTTACTCAAAATTTCAATAATTAAAAAGGATAATTATCGTGACAAGTACGAGATCAGTTATTAATCGTAATTAGTAATAATTAGATTAATAATTAAACTAATAGAGTGTTACATTTTATACTTCTCAAGATATTGGTAATTCATAAACAACAAAGAATAAATAATAATTATGTCTACATAATTGTTAGGCACATGCAATTCAATATATATCCAAGTAATCCTAGTTACAAGTGTTTTGAAATCTCCGTGTAGCCTATCCGCCAATGTCGCTATCACCTGTGCTATCTGGAGATGACACGAGAATAACATAGGAGTGAGAATTATAAATTCTCAGTAGGACATCCTTGACTACCACATATAGTGTCATTGTCACCATCCCCAACTGCTTCGATTTGTTTTCAAAAACATCATGTTCTTAACAGATAAGAGAGTAAAGGTTTATTTGCTGAATTTCTTAAAGTTTTTATCTGAAGTAAGTTCATTTTATTCAGACATTTGAAATTAAGGAGCAGTCTATGACATTGATAGTAGTATAGTAAAATAATGGAGTATAAATACCTTATGCAAATGAAATGGCTATGCAAGTGCACTTGTCCTTCTAGTTCTTTCTTTGACTTGTAACCAGAATACCTGTACTTGGTCTCCTAGAAGTGGATGATGGTAATAATCTGCTTTTCAAGGTCGAGCTCGTTCCTATACGTGATTGTTGGATTTATTTTTTCTGACACTCATACTGATCTATTCTTCTTAATCTGTTCAAGGGCTTGCCCAAGTAATCTCTTGTGATGATATTGCCTATTGTTGTGTCGTGCTCTAAGATTACATAAGCTAGTGTTTATGCTTAGAATGTCCTAGCCCCTCATATAGAGGGAGGGAATATATATATAATGCTTGGTGTCATTATGATTAGGGGAAAGGTGTAATACCCTAATAAACACATACTACACTTAAGTCGTATTACGATGTTTTATTAGTTGTTACTTATGCTCGCGGAAAAACTGAACTTCATTTATAAATTAAGTTACAAGAAAAATACGGTAAATTTTTTTTTTGAAATACGCCATCGCTTTGCAGCGTCTTGAAAAGTAAATCCTTGAGCGAGAATATAGATATAGAGAGAGAACATGCTATAGACAATTCATACCACACATCATAAAACATGAGGAGATAAATAAATAGAAATCGCAATTACATTGCACTACATAGCTAGTCATAGATAGGTTCATAACATTCAAAAGTACATAAAAGGAAACTCACAGTTGTGCCACGGCCCCAAAATATCAAATACAAGCTATAGTGACAGAGTTCGTCTCAAAATAAAATACATGAGATATGAAGCAACAATAACAATAAGGACAATAGACATTTACAAACATTCATGCTTCGATCGCGTATCTCGATCAAGTGGAGTCAAGTCCACAAGTGTCTGGTTCCCCTTGCCCCTCAACCTCTGGGGACGTGAGGCATACGGATGATGAGGGGGTGCCTATTGACCACCTTAATGCGACAAACATGGCGACTCAGCCCGGCCTAGTCCGGAGCACAGCTGGCTACTGAGGACTTTTCCTCGGAAGCATCCTTCTCTGAAGTATCCAGATGATACTCTAGATATGGTGGCGAGATGGCTGTAGCCCTAGGAGTGGCAGTGGAACTCAGATCAATCACAGGAATCGTCGACTGTGGCAGGGGCTCGGCTGCAGGCAACTCTAGAGACATCGGCTCCATCTCGATGACTGGCAATGGCTCGGGATTGGAATCTAGGATAGGCTGCAGGAATGTGTACTGGGCAGGCAGAACATCGGGCCCCACTCCTTCATGTATACGACCAGGATAAAAATAGGTGTGTACCACCGTGGTGGTTCTTGCCACGATGGCCTGAGCATCCTCATCGTATGTCCACTCATAATAGGGCGGATCCATGCTCCACTCCACTAGGTGTGCCATCGAGATCTGGTGACGATACGGAAGAATAACTAGGGTGAGAAATAAGATTTCTCAGTATGACTTGAACCTAACACAGAAGTGTCATTGTCATCGTCTCAGCCACTTCAGTTTTATTAATGAAAATAGTGAGCATTAATAAGGTCCAATTATTAGATTTTCGAAACATGAATATCCGAAGTGGATTCAATTGTTAACATACACTCTAATTCATGGGAATTATATCATAACATGCATGGGAATGAGTATAATTAAATATGGCATACATGGATGTGTATTAGGCTTCTCTTAACATCTTCACTTCAAGGGTTTTGGACCGAGGTCCTTTTTCTTTTCTTAGCTTGACTTTATCTTAAGTCTTTTTCACCCACTAAACATAGGTGATAATGAGCTCATACCGTGGCCATCGCCACCATAACTTTTCAGGACTTACACTAGCTGGGTCAATGCCATGCCTCATGTAAGCCTTATCCCCTACACTCACCCTAGCTAGGTCTATGGCATGCCTCATGTGTAACATCCCCATTTTCACCTAAGTTAATTAGCTCGGTGTTCCCGGCTAATTAGAGGGATTAGCGATCAATTGAGAATTAATCAATTAATCTCGAGAATAAGGGCTTAGTTAATTAAAGGTAAGTCAACAATTAAAATATAATGCATTAAAGGTTAAAATTAAGAACCTAATTTCCCAATCCTTATTAACCCATGATTTAGAACATAAAAATCAAGGTGACCTAACCTTATTAACTAAATGCATGTCAAAACACCACATCCTAATCACTCAAAAATTAATCCTCACACCCTCTTCACATAATTAAGGAGGAAAAACCCTTTTCAATAAAAATGTGTTGAGGTATAACTGAACCAATCAAATTAATTAACATTTAGATAATTGTAACAATTATAAAGATGTAGAAACTTCCCTTTAATTATTGTTTGAAAGTTTGGCCAAGGCAAGAGTCATATCCAACCATCCATTTGCCTTCTCATCATATATCCCTAGATCAAGAGTCTATGCTAGTAGTATTCCTTAAGTCAAGACAAGAAATGTACTCTCCTCCATCAAAATGGTGACACTTGGAGTGATCATAGCCATCCAAGCCAAATCTTAAGAGAGCTCATGCTTTTAACCACTTGAAAAACACTACATGGTCTTTACCCAAATTGCCAAGACTCAAAGGAAACATAGCTCTCTCTTTTGCCCTAAGGTTTTTCCACTCTCTTGCTTGTTGTAAGAAGCAAAGTCACCTCACTCCCTCCCTCATTTTGTGCGCCACCTTCAGCCCCCTCTCTCTCCTCATTCCATTTTTCATTTCCTCTCTCAAGACACACCAAGCTCTCTCCTCTCTCCAAGTCTCATACTGACTCTCTTCTTCTTCCAAGCTTCATTGTTCTCCTCCTAACCTTCTTACTACTTCCTACCTCATCTCCATCACCACACTCACAATCCTTTCAAGGACTACCATTTTTGGTCCTTGGAGAAACAAAGCCACTCATACACAAGCCTGATTTTCAAGCTTTCAAGAAGGAAGGCTCTCTTCAACTTTCTCCTCATCCCAAATCCTTCAAGAAAGCTCTTTTTTCGTAGTGACTCTTACCTTTCTTCTCCCAAATCCCAAATCCTCTTGCCTTGATGCAAATGTTGTCTTAAAATGACATTTTGTGATATGATGATTTTTATGTGTCTTGCTTTATTTTGTTTTAAAATACTGATTTGATGACTAAAACATTGAATATGATGGTGAGATAAAACATGAAAATGGTGATTTGAGGTGATATAACAATTTCCCCATAAGCTTGAAGTGAAAAACATAAAAGCTAGTTAAGCTGGATTTCTAGCAGTCTGTAATGCATATAGTATAACTCATTCTATAAAACTCAAAATATCGTGAAACTACTTTTATGTGAAACTAGACTCAAAGAGCTTTCCACACATATAAAATATGTGAGATTTGGCCTTAAAACGAGAGAGATATGAATTTTCAAAACCTGTTGTTCCCGGATGGGTTTCTGTTCGGGTAGTAGGTGATAAAACGTGCATAGCTCAAGTTATACAGAACATTTTTGAGTGGGACCAAGTTTTTTAGAAAGCTAAGACATAGAGAAACGTCTCCATAAAACAGTTTTAGCAGATTCCTTGTGAGGAGTTCACAATGATGTTTAAAAGTCACTGACCCGAGATGAACTTTCAAGTCTTAACAGTCAGAATAAAATGTGTATAACTCAAGCTACAAAATAAATTTTTGTGTGGGGTTTCTTTTGTTTAACAATAGACTCATAGAAGTATATCATACCAAAATTCAAAATAAAAGAGTAAAAGATGAAATTATGGTGAATTTTTGAAGTTACTGCCCCACTATAAAAGTAAAAATGGTTATGGTAAAAGTTAAACGTTAATAAGGAACAAACTTTAAGACATTAAAACCCTTACATTAAGTATTAGAAAACCTTCACCACTTAACTTAAAAGTTTTAAAAGAGATAATAGATAAATTGGCCCTATGCCTAATAAAAGAGTTTACACAAAAGACAACCTCAATTAAAAGCTTACACCAAATTTACTAAGCTAAGCTCAAAAAACTTTGCTTGAGAATATGCCTATGTTTATGTGCAAGCATGATGTTATGATAATGATCATGATGATGATGATATGATATGATGCTTAATGATATGTGATATTGGTTTCTCTGTTTGGCACAATTTTGGGAAGTTTCGGTCTAGCCGTTATGCTGCTGAAATTTTGTAAAAATTGTGGATTTAGAAATATTTTGCATCATAAGCTTTAATAAGAAGAGATTTAATAAAGTGAGTGGTCCTTCAAAAGGGAAGATGACCTAATTTAAGCTCCCCTCACCCACGACTCACATGAGGTATGGCATGACCCAGCTAGTGTGAGTATAGGGGATAGGGCTTACATGAGGCATGGCATGACCCAGCTAGTGTAAGTATCGAAATTCTATGGTGGTGATGGCCACGGTATGAGCTCATTACCACTTATGTTTAGTGGGTGAAAGTAGAAAAAGAAAAGACCTAAGATAGAGGTTATGAGAAGAAGAGGAAAGGACCTCGGTTCGACCCAAGTAAAGAATGAAACTCATAAGATGTGCATGCATGATATAGATTGTCATACAAGTTCTTATGTACACCATGATGTCAGCATATGAGAAATACGTACTTAAAATGGAACCCACTTCGGACATTGATATTTTCGAAAACCTAAGAATTGAACCTATTGAATGCTCACTGTTTTCATTTATAAAACCAAAGTGGCTGGGACGATGACGATGACACTTATGTGTCAGGTTCGAGTCCCACTGAGAAATCTTATTTCTTACCCTAGTTGTTTTTCCGTCTTGTCACCAGATACCTAAGGCACACCCCGTGGAGTGGAGCATGGACCTTCCCCACCATGAATGGGCCTACGATGGGGATACTCATGCTATTGTGGCCACGACCACTACAGTAGTTCGCACATATTTTTACTTGGGTCGAATTTTTGAGGAAGAGGAGCCAGAAGTCCCGCCAATCCCTGTAGATGTTTTGTCGGCTCACCTTAGACCGCTGCTGGGTCCTTGGGATTTCCCGCTTGAGCCGTTGCCAAACATCGAGATGGAACCGATGTCTCCGGGTCTGCCCACAGCCGATCCCGTGCCACCACCGGAGATACTTGTGATTGATGTGAATTCGACGGCCACTCCTAGGGCCGCAGCCGCTTCGCCGCCGCTCCCCGAGTATGACCCCACCGCGTCTGAGGAGGCTCCCTTCGAGGAACGTTCTTCGGTGGCCAGCTATACTCCTGGTCGTCACATCCGTCGTGTTGAGGTGATCAGCAGGCACCCTCGTATCATCCATACTCCTCATGTTCCCCGAGGCCGAGGAGCGAGGGGGACCAGGCACTCGAGAACCTGAGTCCATCCGATTGAAGGGCGCGGAAGGAGGCAGAGAAGCCAACACATGTCTACCCGGGCCTATTCCATTACTACTCCTTATCCTTTGTATTTCATTTTGTATCAAACCTTGTCAAACATGTGTACGTTTGATATTTTGGGGCCATGGCATGACCATGAGTTCCCTTTTTATGTATTTGTTGGATGTTGTGAAACTAATTATATTTATATGGTTGTTGTAGCAATTTGAATACATGGTATTTTGATTTATCCCTTGTTCCTTTAATTTATACTGAAATCTTGGCGATACGCTCGTTTATTGCTATCTTCTCGCACAAGGCTTTACTTTCCAAAGTGACGACATATTTCAAAAAAAAAAAAATTTACCGTATTTTCCACGTAATTTAATTTCAAGCAAAGTTTACTTTTCCACGAGCATAAGTAACAACTAATAAAATGCCGTAATACGACTTAAGCGTAGTATAGATTTATTAGGGTGTTACATTATGGTATCGGAGCAGTTCATCCTGTTAAAGCCTAAGGTTGGACTGATTATGCTTCTAAGCATAACTCTACGTGCGCTATGTTAATTCATGCTGTGAATCCTATCTGTATGATAGGATGTAGGACTTAGAATGCATGATTATCGTGTGGGATTGCCTTTAGTTGCTGTCATGCTTATGCTTGATATTGGGCCTGATCAACTCGATATTTTTGTTTTGGTGTTCAGGAACTAATGGCAACTCAAAGACGTACCGCCAACGAGCCCAGCGACAGCACGAACATCGTTGATTTCATGAGAACGTTTCAGCAAATGGCGAACGCCATGCAAGCTCAAGCTACAGCCACTGAACACATGATGGATCAGCTAAACTGAAGGTCGAAAGAGTCCGTTGGCGGAAACGGAGCAAGTGCTGAGTATCAAAAGTTCTCAGAGTTTCGCAAGGCCAACCCGGCCAGTTTCAAAGGGGCTTTCAACCCTGAAGAAGCTGATGAATGGATTAAGGAGATCGAGAAGATCTACTCTGTGTTGACTTGCTCGAAGACCCAAAAGGTAGCGTTTGCTACTTATATGCTGAAAGCGGATGCCGAATTCTGGTGGAAGGGAATGAAGAGCTTGATGGAGAGCGACCAAAGAGAAATCACTTGGGATGTCTTCAAGACAGCTTTCTATGAGAAGTACTTCCTGTAACACCCTAATAAATCCATATTACGCTTAAGTCGTATTACGGCGTTTTATTAGTTGTTACTTATGCTCGTGGAACACTAAACTTTACTTGAAATTAAATTACGCGGAAAATATAGTAAATTTTTTTTTTTGAAATATGTCGTTGCGTTGGAAAAATAAAGCCTTGCGCGAGAAGATAGCAATAAACAAGCGTATCGCAGAGATTTCGATATAAATGGAAGGAACATGAGATAAATCACAAAGTCATACATTCAAATTATAACATCAACTACATAATATACTTAATCTCACAATATCCAACAAATACATGTAAAGGCAACTCATGGACATGCGATGGCCCCAAATATCAAAGGTACACAAGTCTGATGAGATACAATACTAAATGAAATACAAGAGTTAGGGAGCACAAATCAAAATAAGCCCTCGTAGACATATCTTGTCTTCTCTCGCTTCCATGCCCCCTTGCATCGAACTCAGGTCCTCGAATGTCGAGTCCTCCATCTTGCTCGGCCTCGGGAACGCAGAGTGCGAATGATGCGGTGCTGCCGATCACCTCTATACGACGGACGCGACGTGGGAACATAGCTGCCCACCGAGCGTGCCTCGGAGGGATCCTCCTCGACGCGACAGTCGATACTCGGAGTGGCGGCGGTTGCCACGACCCTAGGGGTGGCCGTCGAACTCACCTCGACCACGGGAACCTCACTGGCGGCGACATAGGCTCCGCCACTGGGTAGGACCAGGGAGACATAGGCTCCATCTCGATCTCGGGCAATGGCTCGGGCGGAAATCCCAAGGACCCAACTATTGTCCAGGCGTGACGAAGATACGTCCATAGGGGTCAAGCGGAATCTCTGGCTCCTCTAGTTCAAAAACTCGACCCGGATAGAAGTAGGTGCGAACTATCGTGGTGGTCGTGGCCCACGATAGCGCATGCGTCCTCATCATAAGCCCACTCATGGTGGGGAGGCTCCATGCTCCACGCCACGTGAGGCTCCATGAGTATCCGGGTGACGAGACCGAAAAATAACTAGTATGAGAAATAAAATTTCTCAGTAGGACTCGACCCTGACACACCGGAGTGATCGTCATCGTCCCAGCCACTTCGCTTTTAAATGAAAATCGTGGGCATACAATAGGCTCAATTCTTGGATTTTCGAAAACGTTACTATCCGAAGTGGATCCCATTTTAGTACTTATCCTCGTTGTATTAACAACATCATGGCATACAGAAAGCTCATACGACTAGTCATAACACACATAAGCAGTTGAGAGTTATGTTCTTTACTTGGGTTGGACCGAAGTCCCTTTCTTTCCTTAACTTGACTTATCTTAAGTCCTTTCTTTCCTTAACTTGACTCATCTTGAGTCCTTCTCTTTTCACCCACTAAACATAAGTGGTAATGAGCTCATACCGTGGCCGTCGCCGCCATATAATTTCGGTGCTTACACTAGCCGGGTCATACCATGCCTCATGTAAGCCCTATCCCCTATACTCACACTAGCTGGGTCATGCCATGCCTCATGTGAGTCGTGGGTGAGGGGAAACTTAAATTAGGTCACCTTCCCTTTTGAAGGATCATACTTTATCCAATCTTTCCTTATTAAACTTATGATGCAAAATATTTCTAAGTCCATAATTTCTACAAAATTTCTAAGATAACTGCTTGAACCAATGACTTCCCAAAATTTTGCCAGACAAGATACCAAGATCACAAAGATCATATCATATCATCATCATCATATCATCACATCATATCATCATATCATGGCATCATAATCACATCATCATCACATCATGCTTGCAACCTAAACATAGGCATATTCTCAAGCAAAGTCTTATGAGCTTAGCTTAGTAAATTAGATGCAAGCTTTTACATTGGCTTTCATTTTATTGATTCCTCCTTCTCAATTATTCTAACTTGACTTATATGATTTTCATATTTTAATTTGGAAGATTTATAGATTAGGTTTTGCATTATAATTTGATTAAAATCTTATGAACTTAATCTAGTACACTAACTACATTTACATTCGATTTTTCGTTTTATTTGCTTCTTTTGTTAAGGATTAGGCAAGTTTGGTATTTTATTTCATCTAGTCCTCATTAAGTGAATTATGAAGTTTCATTACTTTAGGCTAAGGCCTTTTACCTCTTTTAGTCATTAATGCATAGTCTTACTTAAGGTTAAGTTTTGACAGTTTTACTTTTACCCTAGGCAGTAAGTTTAAAAATTCACCATAAATTGGTATTTTATCATTTTAATGCGAAATTTTATATTCTTATAGGGTTCTGAGTCTAGTTTTTAACAAAAGAAGTCCCACTCAAAAATTCATTTTCTAACTCCAGTTATGCATATTTTATTCTGACTTGTTCAGTTTCTAGGTTCACTCCCGGTACAGTGGATTGTGACCTCTCATTATAATTGCTCAGAAGGAATCTGAGAAAACTGTTTTAGGGGTTTGTTCCTCTATGTCGTAGCTTTCATTTAAACTTGGTCTCACTCAAAAATCATTTTTGTAGCTCGAGTTATACACATTTTAGTGTAGACTGCCCAGACAGAAACCGATCCGAGAACAGTCCACTTTGAAAAATCATATCTCACTCATTTTAACTCCGAATCTTATATATTTTATATGTATGGAAAGCTCTCTGAGTCTATTTTCATATAAAATGAGTTCCACTAATTTCTGAGTTTTCTAAAAAAAGTTATACCGTTCGGTTTACAGGCTGTCAGAAAATCCAGATTTCACGTTTTGCTTTTTCTCATGTTTTCTCCAAAACACTCAACCTCACTTTCAAGAAACCATTCTCAAGTTATAAAACACTCATATACCATGAAAGATTAGTGAAAAACTATCATGTTGGAGTTCAAAAATAATGGATTCAGCCATGCATCACACCAAACCGAAAACATGTTTTCAACAAACCACCATACAAGCAATAACATCTCATTTTATGACAAGAATGGCTATGATGCCCAAATCAATCCTTAAAACCACCTAGCTATGGAGAGCATAGGAGTTCTAAAGCTTGAAAAACAAGAGAGGAAAAGGGTTTAGAGTCACTACCAAGAAGCTTTCTTTGAAGGAACTTGTGATGGAAAAAGATGATGGTGGTGGTGGTGGTGCTCCTTCTCTTGGATCTTGGAAGAGGCTTGATATGTGAGTGTCTTTGATTCTCCAAGAGCAAGAAATGGTGGCTCTTGAAGAGTTTGTGAGTGGGATGAGGAGAGGAAAGGATGAGAGAAGTGGGAGGATTCTAGAGAGAAGTTGGAGAGTTTAGAGAGAAGGAGGAGAATTTGAAATTGAAGAGAGAGAAGAGAGCTTTGTGTGTGTGTTTGGGAGAGGAGTGAAAGAATGAAATGAGGGGGAAAGAAAGGTGGGCTGATGGCGCACAACGGAAGGCAAAAGAGTGATGTGACTTTGCTTCTTACAACAAGCAAGAGAGTGGAAAAACCTTGGGGTAAAAGGGTGAGTTGTTTTTCCTTGAGTCTTGGAGGCATTCTAATGCCCATTTTAAGCTTTTCTCTAGGGGTTAAAGGGGAGTACCCCTCTTAGGATTTGGTTGCTTGTCTAAGACTCATCCAAGTGTCAAGATCTAATGGTGGATGACAAGGATCCTAGTCTTGGCTTTTGATCTAATGGTGTAGGATTAAAGAGTTTGAATGAAGGGTGAGATGTTGCTCCTCCTTGGTAGGTCTTTCTAGGGCATATGCATGGAAGAACCTTTATCTCTAAATGTTATTAGAATTATTTAAATGTAGTTTAACTTAATTGGCTTAATTACCCATGAGTTAACTCTTGTCAATTACACCTTTTATGATGTCTTGCATTACGGTTAAGCATATGCTTAATTTGGGGTTTAATTTTTCAAGAGTTGTCTTAATCATTATAAACTTAATTAGTAAGGTTAGATTGTCTTACTTTTGTTTTGGCACCTTCGAGTAATTAAGGATTAGACGATTAAGGTTTTATTAAAACGCTTAGGGCATTATGATTAAATTGTTGGCTAGACTTAATTTACTAAGCTCTTGCTCTCGGGATTAATCGATTAGTTCCCAATTAATCGCTAATCCCTCTAATTAGCCGGGAACACTGGGCTAATTAGCTTAGGTAGAAATGGGGATGTTACATTTCTCCCCTCCTTAAAAAGAATTTTGCCCTCAAAATTCGTTACCTGTAAACAGGTGGGGAAAATCTCTTTGCATCTCTGCCTCGAGTTCCCACGTGTGCTCTTCCAAGTTTCCTCTTCCCCAGGCCACTTTCACTAGGGGAACAGACTTGTTCCTCAGCTGCTTGACCTTCCTATCTATGATTCTCATAGGCGGTAGGTCGAAGGTCAGGTCTTCCCTTAACTATACACTTTCTGGCTCAAGAAGGTGATTGGGGTCGGAGTTGTACTTTCTTACCTGGGAGACATGGAAGACATCGTGAAGGTTTGACAAATGAGGTGGTAACGCTATTTGGTAGGCAACTGTTCCTACTCGTTTCAAGATTTCAAAAGGGCCAAGAAAACGAGGACTCAACTTTTTGACTCTAAGGGCTCTACCTATGCCTGTTGTAGGAGTGATTTTCAAGAATACGTGTTCTCCCTCTTGGAACTCGATTGGCTTCCTCCTCTTATCTGCATAGCTCTTCTGACGGCTTTGTCTTTGTGAGAATCCTTTCCCTTATCCTCTTAATTTGCTCGGTGGTTTCTCTAACCAGAACAGGCCCTAAGAGGCTTTGCTCACCCGGTTCATACCAACAAAGCGGAGATCGGCACTTCCTACCATACAGAGCTTCATAAGGCGCCATCCCAATACTAGCATGAAAACTATTGTTGTAGGCGAACTCGATGAGGGGTAGGTGCTTGTCCCAACTTCCGGGTCGATCCATTACGCATGCCCTTAACATATCCTCTAGGGTTTGTATGGTTCTTTCGATTGTCCATCGATCTGGGGTGGTAGGCAGTACTTAAACAAAGTTTAGTCCCAAATGCCTTTTGCAAGGCTCCCGTAACCTAGAGGTAAACCTTGGGTCTCTATCAGGCACAATGGTTGCAGGCACTCCGTGCAATCTCACGATCTCTTGGATGTATAGTGGGCTAGCTTATCCAAAGGATAATTCGCCCTTATGGGTAAGAAGTGGGCAGACTTTGTCAATCTATCCACAACGACCCATATGGCATCAAGTCCACCTTGGGTTCGGGGTAAACCCATCACGAAGTCCATAGAGATTCCATCCCATTTCCATTCAGGGATCTCCAATGGTTGCAGCATGCCTGAGGGTTTTTGGTGCTCAATCTTCACCTTTTGACAAACTAAGCACTTATCCACCACATCTGCTATGTCTCGTCTCATGCTTGGCCACCAAAACATCCTCTTGAGGTCTTGGTACATCTTCGTTATACCAGGATGCATGGTGAAATGACCTTTGTGGGCTTCTTCTACAATTGTCCTTCTCAAGTCATCCTTAGCAAGCACGCATATCCTCCCTTGATACCTCCACACGCCATCAATGCCTTGAGTAAATTCTTTCAGCTTTCCTCCTCCACCTGAGCTACAATCTTCAAGAACTCTTCAACCTCTTCCTGAGCACGTATAATTTGCCCTCTGAACTCACTTGTCACCTTGATGAGACTCAACCTTATGCTACGAGGGGTCAGGGTAACTCCGAGATTTAAGTCTCTAAAGCTCTCAATCAATTCCGCTTCCTTGACCATCAACCACGACACATGCAATGATTTGCGGCTCAGTGCATCCGCCACCACATTGGCCTTACCAGGGTGGTAGTTCAACCCGAAATCGTAGTCCTTCAAGAATCCCATCCACCGCCTCTGCCTCATGTTAAGCTCCTTACGATCAAACAAGTACTTGCACTCTTGTGATCCGAAAATACCTCAAACCTAACTCCATATAGATGGTGCCTCCATATCTTCAAGGCAAATACCACGGCCGCTAACTCCGGGTCATGGGTCGGGTAGTTAACTTCATGAGGTTTCAGTTGCCTAGAGGCGTACGCTACCACATTACGATTTTGCATCAAGACACAACCTAAACCTCTTCCAGAGGCATCACAGTAAACCTCAAAGGCTCCCTTAGGGTCGAGCAGATCGATGCAGTGTAGAAGTCAACTTCGCCTTCAACTCTTGAAAACTTTTTCACACTCTTGAGTCCACACACAAAGCCGCATTCTTCCTAGTGAGCTTAGTCAAAGGTAGGGATATCTGAGAAAATCCCTTTATAAACCTCCGATAATATCCTGGCTAGGTAGAAAACTCGAATCTCCGCCACCGCCGTCGGTCTCTCCGATTCATCACAGCTTCCACCTTGCTCGGATCTACGGATATCCCTCCTTTACTCACGATGTGACCCAAGAACTTCACTTCTTCTAGCCAAAACTCACACTTTCGGCACCTTTGCATAGAGCTTCTTATCCCTCAAGATTCCCAACACAATCCGAAAGATGCTCTTCGTGTTCCTCCTTCGCCTTGAATAGATGAGGATATCATCTATAAAGACCACCACAAACTTATCCAAATACGGCCTAAAGATCCTGTTCATATAATCCATGAACACAGTAGGGCATTGGTCAATCCAAGCGACATTACTCTAAACTCATAATGCCCATATCTAGTCCTAAAGGCCGTCTTGGGAATATCTTCCTCCTTTACTCTAATTTGATGGTATCCGAGCCTCAGATCTATCTTTGAAAACACCACTGCTCCTTTGAGTTGATCCATCAAGTCGTCTATCCTTGGTAAGGGTACTTGTTCTTCACTTGTGACCTTGTTCAACTGCCAGATAATCCACGCCACCTCATGCTTCCATCCTTCTTTCTTGACAACAAAGACCTGGGCTCCCCAAGGTGAGACACTCGATCGCACAAAACTTCTTCTCCAGCAACTCCTCCAATTGGGTCTTGACTCTTCCAACTCCAAAGGGACATTCGGTAGGGTGCAATAGATATTGGTCAGTCCACGGCACCAATTCTATGGAAAATTCTATCTCTCTCAGGGAAACTCGAATATCCTCAGAAAGACTTCAGTGGTACTCATTCGCCACAGAATCTCCTCAAGAGCTTGCTCTAGTTCAACCTCACTAGCCGATAGGAGAACGTATTCTTGATTCTCGATCTTTACAACAAAGATAACACCACAGGTTTCAAGCTTAAACTAATAGGTTTAGAAGGTAAGGAAGGGAATACGATTGTTTTGGCTGCACAATCTAACAGAACATGGTTGGCTGAGAGCCAGTCCATGCCTAAGATTAGATCTAAACCAGACAAAGGAAGGCAGATTAAATCGGACTCATAAGTCCTACCCTCAATATGAATTTGACACTTCAAACAACACAGACAAGTTCTAATTGGTTTCCCAGTGGGAGTAGAAACAAGCAACATATAAGGTAGTTCAGAAACAGACAACCCCAATCTACTTATGCAATCATGAGAAATAAAAGAATGAGTAGCGCCAGAGTCATATAGTACAGTTAAGATGTTACCATTTACTTCGCACTTACCTCAAATGAGATCACCAGACTCCGTGGTCTCCTCGGCATTCATGGTGAAGACCTTCCCTTGGCGTTGCGGTTTGGGGGCAGATGTGTCCTTGGTGCGATTCTTGGCAAAATGGCCGGTCTCATTCATCCGGGAAGGCAGACGCTCGTCTCAGGGTAGAGCAAACCCCTTTGTGTTGCTTCCCACACTTAGGCAAACGGAATTGGTTTGCGAGGCCGAGGTGGTGGCAGGTCTTGGAGGATTGGCGGAGGATCTCTGCTGTGTTTGCCTCTAGAACCGTCGCCCGCAGTGAAGGGCTTCTTTGTGGTGTCTCTGGTGTTGCCCTTGAGATGCCTACCTTCTCTTATGGGCTTCCGACCTCTGGATTGCCAGCTTGCGATTACAGTCCTCCACCACGCGACTCTTATTGACAAGGGCCGCATAGTTCCGAATCTCCAGCGGGGCCACGGACGCTAGGATGTCAGCCCTTAACCCTCCTTCATACTTCATGCACTTCCAGTGCTCATCGGGGTTTCGCTGATAAAGCGTGGAGAACTTACACAGCTCCTCAAACTTTGCTGTGTAATCAGCAACGCTCATACCTCCCTGGTAGAGCCTCAGGAACTCCATCTCCTTTGCGTTCCTTACCGACATCGGGAAATACTTCTCGTAGAAAGCTGTCTTGAAGACGTCCCAAGTGATTTCCCTTTGGTCACTTTCCATCAAGCTCTTCGCCCCCTTCCACCAGAATTCAGCATCAGCCTTCAGCATATAGGTAGCAAAGGCTACCTTTTGGGTCTCCGAGCAAGTCAGCACTGAGTAGATCTTCTCGATCTCTTTAATCCACTCATCAGCTTCCTCAGGGTTGAAGGCCCCCTTGAAACTGGGCGGGTTAGCCTTGCGGAACTCCGCGAACTTCTGATATTCCGTGCTTGCCCCATTTCCGCCGACGGACTCTTCCGACCTCCGATTTAGCTGATCCATCATGTGTTCAGCTGCCGTAGCTTGAGCTTGCATGGCATTCGCCATCTATTGAAAGGTCCTCATGAAATCAGCGATGTTCGTGTTGTCGCTGGGCTCAGGGGCGGTGCGTCTGCGAGTTGCCATTAGTTCCTGAACACACCAAAACAAAAATATCGAGTTGATCAGGCCCAATACCAAGCATAAGCATGGCAGCAACTAAAGGCAATCTCACATGACGGTCATGCATTCTAAGTCCTACATCCCATCATACAGATAGGATCCATAGCACGACTTAACATAGCGCGCGTAGAATTATGCTTGGAAGCATAGTCAGTCCAACCCCAGGCTTTAACAGGATGAACTGCTCTGATACCATAATGTAACACCCTAATAAATCCATATTACGCTTAAGTCGTATTACGACGTTTTATTAGTTGTTACTTATGCTCGTGGAACACTAAACTTTACTTGAAATTAAATTACGCGGAAAATACAGTAAATTTTTTTTTTGAAATATGTCGTTGCGTTGGAAAAATAAAGCCTTGCGCGAGAAGATAGCAATAAACAAGCGTATCGCAGAGATTTCGATATAAATGGAAGGAACATGAGATAAATCACAAAGTCATACATTCAAATTATAACATCAACTACATAATATACTTAATCTCACAATATCCAACAAATACTTGTAAAGGCAACTCAGGGACATGCCATGGCCCCAAATATCAAAGGTACACAAGTCTGATGAGATACAATACTAAATGAAATACAAGAGTTAGGGAGCACAAATCAAAATAAGCCCTCGTAGACATATGCGTCGCCTTCTCTCTCGCCCTTCCATGCCCTTGCATCGAACTCAGGTCCTCGAATGTCGAGTCCTCCATGCTTTGCTCGGCCTCGGGAGCAGCGGAGTGCGAATGATGCGGGGGTGCCTGCTGATCACCTCTATACGACGGACGCGACGGCCGGGAACATAGCTGCCCACCGAGGAACGTGCCTCGGAGGGATCCTCCTCAGACGCGACAGGTCGATACTCGAGGAGTGGCGGCGAAGCTGCTACGGCCCTAGGGGTGGCCATCGAACTCACCTCGACCACGGGAACCTCTGGCGGCGGCATAGGCTCGGCTACGGGGAGACCCAGACATAGGCTCCATCTCGATCTCGGGCAATGGCTCGGGCGGGAAATCCCAAGGACCCAACGGCTATCCAAGGCGTGACGAAGATACGTCCATAGGGGCTGGCAGAATCTCTGGCTCCTCTAGTTCAAAAACTCGACCCGGATAGAAGTAGGTGCGAACTATCGTGGTGGTCGTGGCCACGATAGCGTGGGCGTCCTCATCATAAGCCCACTCATGGTGGGGAGGCTCCATGCTCCACGTCACGTGAGGCTCCATGAGTATCTGGTGACGAGACGGAAAAATAACTAGAATGAGAAATAAAATTTCTCAGTAGGACTCGACCCTGACACACCGGTGTCATCGTCATCGTCCCAGCCACTTCGGTTTTTAAATGAAAACTGTGGGCATACAATAGGTTCAATTCTTGGATTTTCGAAAACGTTACTATCCGAAGTGGATCCCATTTTAGTACTTATCCTCGTTGTATTAACAACATCATGGCATACAGGAAAGCTCATACGACTAGTCATAACACACATAAACAGATTGAGAGTTATGTTCTTTACTTGGGTTGGACCGAAGTCCCTTTCTTTCCTTAACTTGACTTATCTTAAGTCCTTTCTTTCCTTAACTTGACTCATCTTGAGTCCTTCTCTTTTCACCCACTAAACATAAGTGGTAATGAGCTCATACCGTGGCCGTCGCCACCATATAATTTCTCGGTACTTACACTAGCTGGGTCATGCCATGCCTCATGTAAGCCCTATCCCCTATACTCACACTAGCTGGGTCATGCCATGCCTCATGTGAGTCGTGGGTGAGGGGAAACTTAAATTAGGTCACCTTCCCTTTTGAAGGATCATACTTTATCCAATCTTTCCTTATTAAACTTATGATGCAAAATATTTCTAAGTCCATAATTTCTACAAAATTTCGGCAGCATAACGGCTAGACATGACTTCCCAAAATTTTGCCAGACAAGATACCAAGATCACAAAGATCATATCATATCATCATCATCATATCATCACATCATATCATCATATCATGGCATCATAATCACATCATCATCACATCATGCTTGCAACCTAAACATAGGCATATTCTCAAGCAAAGTCTTATGAGCTTAGCTTAGTAAATTAGATGCAAGCTTTTACATTGGCTTTCATTTTATTGATTCCTCCTTCTCAATTATTCTAACTTGACTTATATGATTTTCATATTTTAATTTGGAAGATTTATAGATTAGGTTTTGCATTATAATTTGATTAAAATCTTATGAACTTAATCTAGTACACTAACTACATTTACATTCGGTTTTTCGTTTTATTTGCTTCTTTTGTTAAGGATTAGGCAAGTTTGGTATTTTATTTCATCTAGTCCTCATTAAGTGAATTATGAAGTTTCATTACTTTAGGCTAAGGCCTTTTACCTCTTTTAGTCATTAATGCATAGTCTTACTTAAGGTTAAGTTTTGACAGTTTTACTTTTACCCTAGGCAGTAAGTTTAAAAATTCACCATAAATTGGTATTTTATCATTTTAATGCGAAATTTTATATTCTTATAGGGTTCTGAGTCTAGTTTTAAACAAAAGAAGTCCCACTCAAAAATTCATTTTCTAACTCCAGTTATGCATATTTTATTCTGACTTGTTCAGTTTCTAGGTTCACTCCCGGTACAGTGGATTGTGACCTCTCATTATAATTGCTCAGAAGGAATCTGAGAAAACTGTTTTAGGGGTTTGTTCCTCTATGTCTTAGCTTTCATTTAAACTTGGTCTCACTCAAAAATCATTTTTATAGCTCGAGTTATACACATTTTAGTGTAGACTGCCCAGACAGAAACCGATCCGAGAACAGTCCACTTTGAAAAATCATATCTCACTCATTTTAACTCCGAATCTTATATATTTTATATGTATGGAAAGCTCTCTGAGTCTATTTTCATATAAAATTGGTTCCACTAATTTCTGAGTTTTCTGGAAAAAGTTATACCGTTCGGTTTACAGGCTGTCAGAAAATCCAGATTTCACGTTTTGCTTTTTCTCATGTTTTCTCCAAAACACTCAACCTCACTTTCAAGAAACCATTCTCAAGTTATAAAACACTCATATACCATGAAAGATTAGTGAAAAACTATCATGTTGGAGTTCAAAAATAATGGATTCAGCCATGCATCACACCAAACCGAAAACATGTTTTCAACAAACCACCATACAAGCAACAACATCTCATTTTATGACAAGAATGGCTATGATGCCCAAATCAATCCTTAAAACCACCTAGCTATGGAGAGCATAGGAGTTCTAAAGCTTGAAAAACAAGAGAGGAAAAGGGTTTAGAGTCACTACCAAGAAGCTTTCTTTGAAGGAACTTGTGATGGAAAAAGATGATGGTGGTGGTGGTGGTGCTCCTCCTCTTGGATCTTGGAAGAGGCTTGATATGTGAGTGTCTTTGATTCTCCAAGAGCAAGAAATGGTGGCTCTTGAAGAGTTTGTGAGTGGGATGAGGAGAGGAAAGGATGAGAGAAGTGGGAGGATTCTAGAGAGAAGTTGGAGAGTTTAGAGAGAAGGAGGAGAATTTGAAATTGAAGGGAGAGAAGAGAGCTTTGTGTGTGTGTTTGGGAGAGGAGTGAAAGAATGAAATGAGGGGGAAAGAAAGGTGGGCTGATGGCGCACAAAGGGGAGGGAAAAGAGTGATGTGACTTTGCTTCTTACAACAAGCAAGAGAGTGGAAAAACCTTGGGGTAAAAAGGTGAGTTGTTTTTCCTTGAGTCTTGGAGGCATTCTAATGCCCATTTTAAGCTTTTCTCTAGGGGTTAAAGGGAGTACCTCTTAGGATTTGGTTGCTTGTCTAAGACTCATCCAAGTGTCAAGATCTAATGGTGGATGACAAGGATCCTAGTCTTGGCTTTTGATCTATTGGTGTAGGATTAAAGAGTTTGAATGAAGAGTGAGATGTTGCTCCTCCTTGGTAGGTCTTTCTAGGGCATATGCATGGAAGAACCTTTATCTCTAAATGTTATTAGAATTATTTAAATGTAGTTTAACTTAATTGGCTTAATTACCCATGAGTTAACTCTTGTCAATTACACCTTTTATGATGTCTTGCATTACGGTTAAGCATATGCTTAATTTGGGGTTTAATTTTTCAAGAGTTGTCTTAATCATTATAAACTTAATTAGTAAGGTTAGATTGTCTTACTTTTGTTTTGGCACCTTCGAGTAATTAAGGATTAGACGATTAAGGTTTTATTAAAACGCTTAGGGCATTATGATTAAATTGTTGGCTAGACTTAATTTACTAAGCTCTTGCTCTCGGGATTAATCGATTAGTTCCCAATTAATCGCTAATCCCTCTAATTAGCCGGGAACACTGGGCTAATTAGCTTAGGTAGAAATGGGGATGTTACACTTCCCAATGTCTGTGAGAAATGCAAAGGAGATGGAGTTCCTGAGGCTCTACCAGGGAGGAATGAGCGTTGCTGATTACACAGCGAAGTTTGAGGAGCTGTGTAAGTTCTCCACACTTTATTAGTGAAACCTCGACGAGCACTGGAAGTGCATGAAATATGAAGGAGGTTTGAGGGCCGACATCCTGGCATCTGTGGCCCCGTTGGAAATTCGAAACTATGCGGCCCTTGTCAATAAGAGTCGCATAGTGGAGGAATGCAACCGTAAGCTGGCAATCTAGAGGTCGGAGGCCCATAAGAAAAGGCAGGCATCTCAAGGGTAACACCCGAAGCAGCCCCCGCAAAAGAAGCCCTACCATGGCGAAGAATCTAGAGGCAAGCAGCCACAGAGGTCCTCCGCCAATCCTCCAAGACCGCCGCCGACCTCAAGCTTTGCAACAAATTCCGTCTGCCCTAAATGTGGGAAGCAACACAAAGGGGTTTGCTATGCCGAACAAAACGTTTGCTTCAAGTGTGGACAGCCCGGGCATTTCGCCAAGAACTGCACCAAGGACACACTTGCCCTTAAACCGCAACTCCAAGGGAGGGTTTTCACCATGAATGTCGAGGAGACCACGGAGTCTGATGATCTCATTCAAGGTATATGCGAAGTGAATGGTAACATCTTAACTGTACTATATGACTCTGGTGCTATGCATTCTTTTATTTCCCATGATTGCGTAAGTAGATTGGGCTGTCTGTTTCTGAAATGCCTTATATGTTGCTTGTTTCTACTCCCACTAGGAAACTAGTTAGAACTTGTCTGTGTTGTTTGAAATGTCAAATTCACATTCATGGTAGAACCTATGAGTCTGATTTAATCTGCCTTCCTTTATTTGGTTTAGATCTAATCTTAGGCATGGATTGGCTCTCAGCCAACCATGTTATGTTAGATTGTACTACCAAGTCAATCGTATTCCCTTCTTTACCTTCTAAACCTGTTAGTTTAAGCTTGAAACCTGTTGTGTTATATTGTTGTAAGACTGAGAATCAAGAATATGTTCTCCTATCGACTAGTGAGGTTGAACTAGAGCAAGCTCTTGATGAGATTCCTATGGTGAATGAGTACCCTGAAGTCTTTCCTGAGGATATCCCTGAGTTTCCCCCTGAGAGAGAGATAGAGTTTTCCATATAATTGGTGCCAAGAACTGGACCAATATCTATTGCACCCTACCGAATGTCCCCTTTGGAGTTAGAGGAGCTGAAGACCCAATTGGAGGAGTTGCTGGAAAAGAAGTTTGTGAGACCAAGTGCCTCACCTTGGGGAGCCCTGGTGTTGTTTGTCAAGAAGAAGGATGGAAGCATGAGGCTATGCATGGATTATCGGCAATTGAACAAGGTCACAGTGAAAAACAAGTACCCCTTACCAAGGATAGATGACCTGATGGATCAACTCGAAGGAGCAGTGGTGTTTTCAAAGCTAGATTTGAGGTCGGGATACCATCAAATTAGAGTGAAGGAGGAAGATATTCCCAAGATGGCCTTTAGGACCAGATATGGGCATTATGAGTTTAGAGTAATGTCGTTTGGATTGACCAATGCCCTGGCTGTGTTTATGGATTATATGAATAGGATATTTAGGCCATATCTGGATAAGTTTGTGGTCATCTTTATAGATGACATCCTCATCTATTCAAAGATGAAGGAGGAACATGAAGAGCATCTTAGGATTGTGTTGGAAATCTTGAGGGATAAAAAGCTTTATGAGAAGTTCTCGAAGTGTGAGTTTTGGCTAGAAGAAATGAAGTTCTTGGGTCACGTCGTGACTAAGGGAGGGATATCCGTAGATCCAAGCAAAGTGGAAGCTGTAATGAACTGGGAGAGACCTACGACGGTAACGGAGATTCGAAGTTTTCTCGGCCTAGCCGGATATTATCGGAGGTTGATAAAGGGATTTTCTCAGATATCCCTACCTTTGACTAAGCTCACTAGGAAGAATGCTGCTTTTGTGTGGACTGAAGAGTGTGAGAAAAGTTTTCAAGAGTTGAAGGCGAAGTTGACTTCCACATCTATACTAGTTCTACCCGACCCTAAGGGAGCCTTTGAGGTTTATTGTGATGCCTCTAGAAGAGGTTTAGGTTGTGTTCTGATGCAAGATCGTAGTGTGGTAGCGTACGCCTCTAGGCAACTGAAACCTCATGAAGTTAATTACCCAACCCATGACCTGGAATTAGCGGCTGTGGTGTTTGCCTTCCAGATATAGAGGCACCATCTATATGGAGTTAGGTTTGAGGTATTCTCGGATCACAAGAGTCTGAAGTACTTGTTTAATCAGAAGGAGCTTAACATGAGGCAGAGGAGGTGGATGGAATTCTTGAAAGACTATGATTTCGGGTTGAACTACCACTCTAGTAAGCCTAATGTGGTGGCAGATGCACTGAGCCGCAGGTCATTGCATGTGTCGTAGATGATGGTCAAGGAAGCGAAGTTGATTGAGAGCTTTAGAGACTTGAACCTCGGAGTTACCCTGACCCCTCGTAGCATAAGGTTGAATCTGATCAAGGTGACGTGCGAGTTCAAAGGACAAATTATGCAGGCTCAAGAAGAGGATGAAGAGTTCTTGAGGATAGTAGCCCAAGTGAAGGAGGGAAAGCTGAAAGAATTTACTCAAGGCGTCGATGGCGTGTGGAGGTATCAAGGGAGGATATGTGTACCTGCAAAGAATGACTTGAGGAGGATGATTATAGAAGAAGCTCACAAAGGTCATTTCACCATGCATCCTAGCATGACGAAGATGTATCAAGACCTCAAAAGGATGTTTTGGTGGCTAGGCATGAAACGAGACGTAGCAGATGTGGTGGGTAAGTGCTTAGTTTGTCAAAAAGTGAAAATTGAGCACCAAAAACCCTCAGGCATGTTGCAGCCATTAGAGATCCCTGAATTGAAATGGGATGGAATCTCTATGGATTTCGTGATGGGTTTACCCCGAACACAAGCGGGATTTGATGCCATATATGTTGTTGTGGATAGGTTGACAAAGTTTGCCCACTTCTTACCCATAAGAGCGAATTATCCTTTGGATAAGCTAGCCCAACTATACATCCAAGAGATTGTAAGACTGCACGGAGTCCCTGCAACCATTGTGTCTAAAGAGACCCAAGGTTTACCTCTAGGTTTTGGGGAGCCTTGCAAAAGGCATTTGGGACGAAACTTTGTTTAAGTACAGCTTACCACCCCCAGACTGATAGACAATCAGAAAGAACCATACAAACCTTAGAGGATATGTTGAGAGCATGTGTAATGGACCGACCCGGAAGTTGGGACAAACACCTACCCCTCATCGAGTTCGCCTACAACAATAGTTTCCATGCTAGCATTGGGATGGCACCTTATGAAGCCCTGTATGGTAGAAAGTGTCAATCTCTGCTTTGTTGGTATGAACCGGGTGAGCAAAGCCTCTTAGGGCCTGATCTGGTTAGACAAACTACCGAACAAGTTAAGAAGATAAGGGAAAGGATTCTCACTACACAAAGTCGTCAGAAGAGCTATGCGGATAAGAGGAGAATGCCAATCAAGTTCCAAGAGGGAGAAAACGTATTCTTGAAAATCACTCCTACAACAGGCATTGGTATAGCCCTTAGAGCAAAAAGTTGGGCCCTCGTTTTCTTGGCCCTTTTGAAATCTTGAAACGAGTAGGGACAGTTGCCTATCAAATAGCATTACCACCCCATTTGTCAAACCTTCACAATGTTTTCCATGTCTCCCAACTGAGAAAGTACAATTCCGACCCCAATCATCTTCTTAAGCCAGAAAGTGTACAGTTAAGGGAAGACCTAACCTTCGACCTACCACCTATGAGAATCATAGATAGGAAGGTCAAGCAACTGAGGAACAAGTCTATGCCCTTGGTAAAAGTGGCCTGGGGAAGAGGAAACTTGGAAGAGCACACGTGGGAACTCGAGGCAAAGATGCAAAGAGATTTTTCCCACCTGTTTTCAGGTAATGAATTTTGAGGGCAAAATTCTTTTCAAGGAGGGGAGAAATGTAACATCCTCATTTTCACCTAAGTTAATTAGCTCAGTGTTCCTGGCTAATTAGAGGGATTAGCGATTAATTGAGAATTAATCGATTAATCTCGAGAGCAGGGGCTTAGTAAATTAAAAGTAAGTTAACAATTAAAATATAATGCATTAAAGGTTAAAATTAAGAACCTAATTTCCCAATCCTTATTAACCCATGATTTAGAACATAAAAATCAGGGTGACCTAACTTTATTAACTAAATGCATGTCAAAACACCACATCCTAATCACTCAAAAATTAATCCTCACACCTTCTTCACATAATTAAGGAGGAAAAACCCTTTTCAATAAAAATGTGTTGAGGTATAACTGAACCAATCAAATTAATTAACATTTAGATAATTGTAACAATTATAAAGATGTAGAAACTTCCCTTTAATTATTTTTTGAAAGTTTGGCTAAGGCAAGAGTCATATCCAACCATCCATTTGCCTTCTCATCATACACCCCTAGATCAAGAGTCTATGCTAGTAGTATTCCTTAAGTCAAGACAAGAAATGTACTCTCCTCCATCAAGATGGTGACACTTGGAGTGATCATAGCCATCCAAGCCAAATTCTAAGAGAGCTCATGCTTTTAACCACTTGAAAAACACTACATGGTCTTTACCCAAATTGCCAAGACTCAAAGGAAACACAACTCTCTCTTTTGCCCTAAGGTTTTCCACTCTCTTGCTTGTTGTAAGAAGCAAAGTCACCTCACTCCCTCCCTCATTTTGTGCGCCACCTTCAGCCCCCTCTCTCTCCTCATTCCATTTTTCATTTCCTCTCTCAAGACACACCAAGCTCTCTCCTCTCTCCAAGTCTCATACTCACTCTCTTCTTCTTCCAAGCTTCATTGTTCTCCTCCTAACCTTCTTACTACTTCCTACCTCATCTCCATCACCACACTCACAATCCCTTCAAGGACTACCATTTTTGGTCCTTGGAGAAACAAAAGCAACTCATACACAAGCCCCATTTTCAAGCTTTCAAGAAGGAAGGCTCTCTTCAACTTTCTCCTCATCCCAAATCCTTCAAGAAAGCTCTTTTTGGTAGTGACTCTTACCTTTCTTCTCCATGTATTTTTCAAGCTCTAGAACCCCTAAGCTCTTCATAGCTAGGTGGTTTTAAGACTTGTTCAAGGTCTCATGACCATATCTTGCTCTATGATTATTCATGCGTTGATGCAAATGTTGTCTTAAAATGAAATTTTGTGATATGATGGTTTTTATGTGTCTTGCTTTATTTTGTTTTAAAATACTGATTTGATGACTAAAATATTGAATATGATGGTGAGATAAAACATGAAAATGGTGATTTGAAGTGATATAATAATTTCCCCATAAGCTTGAAGTGAAAAACATAAAAGCTAGTTAAGCTGGATTCTGGCAGTCTGTAATTCGTATAGTATAACTCATTCTATAAAACTCGAAATATGGTGAAACTAATTTTCTGTGAAACTAGACTCAAATAGCTTTCCACACATATAAAATATGTGAGATTTGGCCTTAACACGAGAGAGATATGAATTTTCAAAGCCTGCTGTTCCCAGATGGATTTCTGTTCGGGCAGTAGGTGATAAAACGTGCATAAATCAAGTTATACAAAACATTTTTGAGTGGGACCAAGTTTGTTAGGAAGCTAAGACATAGATGAACATCCCCATAAAACTGTTTTGGCAGATTTCTTGTGAGGAGTTCATAATAATGTTTAAAAGTCACTGACCCGAGATGAACTTTCAAGTCTAAACAGTCAGAATAAAATGTGCATAACTCAAGCTACAAAATGAATTTTTGAGTGGGGTCTCTTTTGTTTAAAAATAGACTCATAGAAGTATAATCATACCAAAATTAGAGATAAAAGAGTGAAAGATGAAATTATGGTGAATTTTTGAAGTTACTGCCCTACTGTAAAAGTAAAATTGGTTATGGTAAAAGTTAAAGGTTAATGAGGAATAAGCTTTAAGACATTAAAACCCTTACATTAAGTATTAGAAAACCTACACCACTTAACTTAAAAGTTTTAAAAGAGATAATAGATAAATTGGCCCTATGCCTAATAAAAGAGTTTACACAAGAGACAATCTTAATTAAAAGCTTGCACCAAATTTACTAAGCTAAGCTCATAAAACTTTGCTTGAGAATATGCCTATGTTTATGTGCAAGCATGATGTTATGATGATGATCATGATGATGATGATATGATATGATGCTTAATGATATGTGATATTGGTTTCTCTGTTTGGCAAAATTTTGGGAAGCTTCGGTCTAGCCGTTATGCTGCCGAAATTTTGTAAAAATTGTGGACTTAGAAATATTTTGCATCATAAGCTTTAATAAGAAGAGATTTAATAAAATGAGTGGTCCTTCAAAAGGGAAGATGACCTAATTTAAGCTCCCCTCACCCGCGACTCACATGAGGCATGACATGACCTAGCTAGTATGAGTATAGGGGATAGGGCTTACATGAGGCATGGCATGACCCAACTAGTGTAAGTACCGAAATTCTATGGTGGCGACGGCCACGGTATGAGCTCATTACCACTTATGTTTAGTGGGTGAAAAGAGAAAAAGAAAAGACCTAAGATAGAGGTTATGAGAAGAAGAGGAAAGGACCTCGGTCCAACCCAAGTAAAGAATGAAACTCATAAGATGTGCATGCATGATACAGATTGTCATACAAGTTCTTATGTACACCATGATGTTAGCATATGAGAAATACGTACTTAAAATGGAACCCACTTCGGACATTGATATTTTCAAAAACCTAAGAATTGAATCTATTGAATGCTCACTATTTTCATTTATAAAGCCGAAGTGGCTGGGACGATGACGATGACACTTATGTGTCAGGTTGGAGTCCTACTGAGAAATTTTATTTCACACCCTAGTTGTTTTTCCGTCTCGTCACCAGATACCTATGGCGTACCCTGTGGAGTGGAGCATGGACCCTCCCCACCATGAGTGGGTCTACGATGGGATACTCATGCTATTGTGGCCATGACCACCATAGTAGTTTGCACATATTTTTACCTGAGTCAAATTTTTGAGGAAGAGGTGCTGAAGTCCCGCCAGTCCCTGTAGATATTTCGTCGACTCACCTTGGACCGCCGCTGGGTCCTTGGGATTTCCCGCCTGAGCTGTTGCCAGACATCGAGATGGAACCGATGTCTCCGGGTCTGCCCGCAGCCAATCCCGTGCCACCACCGGAGATACCTGTGATCGATGTGAGTTCGACAGCCACTCCTAGGGTCGTAGCCTCTTCGCCGTCGCTCCCCGAGTGTCACCCCGCCGCGTCTAAGGAGGATCCCTCCGAGGAACGTTCTTCGGTGGCCAGCTATACTCCTGGTCGTCGCATCCGTCGCGTTGAGGTGATTAGCAGGCACCCTCATATCATCCGTACTCCTCATGTTCCCCGAGGTTGAGGAGCGAGGGGGACCAGGCACTCGAGAACCTAAGTCCATCCGATTGAAGGGCGCGGAAGGAGGCAGAGAAGCCAGCACATGTCTACCTGGGCCTATTCTATTACTGCTCCTTATCCTTTGTATTTCATTTTGTATCGAACCTTGTCAGACTTGTGTACATTTGATATTTTGGGGCCATGGCATGACCATAATACGACTTAAGCGTAGTATGGATTTATTAGGGTGTTACATCATGGGAGTCGTGGGTGGAGGGGTGTTCTTATTACAGGCCACCTTCCTTTTCAAAAGATCATACCCTTAGTTCAAACTCTTTTTATTATGGCTTATGATACTGAAATTATTCTAAGTCCATAAATTTTAAAGAATTCCGGCAGCATGACGGCTAGACTGGAGCTTCTTCACAATTGCCAAACAGAGAAAAATCCAGTCACAAGTCATCATTATATGTTATTCAACATCACATACATCATACTCATCATTAATCTATTCATCATATCAATTATCATCATCATCATCATCATATCATCATATCACCATACTTGCACATAGACATAGATATATCACAAAGTTTTATGAGCATGGCTTTGTAAATTAGGTGCAAGCTTTTAATTAAATTTGCCTCTTGTGTCAATTCTTTTATTAGGCATAGGGCCAATCTCTTCTATTATCCTTTTTAAAGCTTTTTAAATTCAATTATGAATTTTTTTTCCCATATCTTAATTTGAGGGTCTTAATGTCTTCAAGCTTATTTCTCATTAATCTTTAAATTTAACCATAACTAGTTTTACTTTTACAGTGGGGTAGTAACTTCAAAAATTTTCCATAATTTCATCTTTTATAATTTTGACTTGAGTTTTGGTATGGTTATACTTCTCTAAGCGTATTTTTAAATCAAACAAACCCCACCCAAAAATTCATTTTGTAACTTGAGATATGCATGTTTTACTCTGACTATTCTATCTCTTAGATTCATTCTGCAATAGTGACTTGTAAACTTTATTGGGAGCTCCTCACAAGGAATCTACCAAAACTATTTTATAAGGATGTTCCTATATGTCTTATATTTTTAAAAAACTTGGTTCCACTAAAAAATGTTTTATATAGCTAGAGTTATTAAGATTTTTGCACAGACTGCCCGAATAGAAACACATCCAAGGATAGCCCAATTTGGAAATTCATATCTCCCTCATTTTAAGGCCAAATTTCACGTAAATTATATGTATAAAAATCCCTACAAGTAATTTTCAATTAAAATTAGTTTCATTGTATTTCTAGTATTGAATGAGTTATTGGTCGCGTAAAACTAACTACCAGAATTTCCAACTTCAATAGTTTTTGTTTCAATTAATTTTCTTGTAAATACATTAAGTCTTTTCTTCAAGGGACCACTTTTCTCTTCTAAACCACTTTATGGTTTGAGCTCTTGATGATAAATCAATATTTTGACTTCTAAAAAGTTGGGTTCAAAATAAGATAAATGCACAACCAAAATCATTCTTCTAAGAGAAGTGCAACAACCACAAGTAAATTTCTCATAATAAGAGTATGGCCATGCGGCCTTTAGAGTAAATTCTAGAACTAACTAGTTATGGAGAGCTTAGGAATTCTAGAGCTTGAAAACATATGAGAAGAAAGGGTTATAGTTACTACCACGAAGATTTTCTTGAAAGCTTGATGGGAAAGAAAAGTGATGGAGATGGTCTTCTTCTTCTTAAACTTGCTAATGGGGTTAAGTAAGTGTTTGTTTTACTTCTTTGAGAACCAAAGACATTGGTCCTTGATGAGTTTGTAAGGGTGGTAATAGAAGATGAGGTTGGTGATAATGGAAAAGTAAGAAAAACAAGAAGGGGAATAAGAAGAACAAGGAGAGATTGAGAGGGAGAGAAGTGACAACTTTGTGTCTTTGAGAAAAGATGAAAATTTACAAATGAGAAAGTGAAGGGGGGCTGATGGGTTTTGCTTCCTCCAACAAGTAACAAGGAGTAGGTGAGTTTTGCTTCTTTTACAAGCAAGAAGGCTAGGAACCTTGGGATAAAAAGGTTGGTTGTGTTTTCTTTGAGTCTTGGTTCATGCTATGGATTATTTTGTGTTTTCTCAAGTAGGCAAAGGCAAGATCTACTTACTCGTGTAACAGTAAAGACTAGCTCTTCCTTAGATTAGGTTTGACTAGGGATTAATGCCAAAATAGGGTTGATCTAAATGTGTAAGATTAGGAAGCAATGGATGGTTGGATATTGCTCTTGTCTTGGCTGAAATTTTCATGCAACAATTAGGAGAAATTTTGAATTTTCAAAGCTATTAGAATTACCTAAGTTCTTAGTTGACTTGCTTAGTTTAATTGTTCATTAGTCAAAAGATGTTCTTCCTCTACAGAATTATTCTCATGATTTATGTATTTAGGGTGGAAGAATTAATTTATCTCAATTGATTAAGGTAAAATATTTGTCATATATTTAATTAATAAGATTATCTTAGCTTGATTATCTTTCTAAATTATGAATTAATGAGGTTTGAGTGATTAGACTTTAATTAAAACATTTAGTATGTTATGATTCAATTGTTGACTTGACTCGATTTACTAAGCTCTTGCTCATCGAGATTAGCTAATTAATCCTTAATTAATCGCTAGTCCCTCTAATTAGCTAGGGACACTGAGCTAATTAGCTTAGACAAAATTGGAGATATTACAAAAGGGCCTAGGAAAGGAATCTCTAAAGGATTAGAATCCCAAATGGATTGGGGTAGAGGAAAGAATGTCATTAATGATGTAAATATAAGTAAATGCAATAATGTATGTCCCCTTGTGGTAGGGCCTACAAGGATTAGTCGGTCAAATGGACCGTTGTATCAGCACATGTAAGGGTTAGAGATTAGAAACTAGGGAGAGCGATAGTGAGCTAGGTCGGATGGGAAAATCGACTGGCCCATAAGCCTCTCAACCTCAAGCTTGTGAGAGTGAAGAGGTTTATAAGCGGAAGCTGGTGAAGTTGATAAAGGGGGGTAAGTTGGACAGGAAGATTGAATTGCCTGCAAACCCTTTAACCTTGAGCTTATAAGAGTAAAGAGGTTTACAAGAAGGAGCCGATGAATTTGATATGGTAAGGTAGGTTGGACCGAAAGATCGACCAGCCTACAAGCCTTTCAACCTTGGGTTTGTAAGAATGAAGAGGTTTATAAGTAGAAGCTAATGAAGTTGATACAGTGAGGCAGGTCGGACCTCTAGCTCGGCATAGTGACCATGGGGAAGTTACTTTCTCGAGTGTAAGGCAGTTATGTGTGCGTCTTTAGAGTTTTCGAGGCAACCAAAGTGCGCCACATGTCCTATTCTGTTGGTTGGCATGTTTTCATGTCATTTCTAGAATACCCGTCATTGGATTATCTGTGGAATTATTTGATCATGTCCGCTGATCACAAATAGCCTTTTATCTCCACTGCTAGATTTATTGTGTAGAGTGAGCAGGTATTTATTTGCTTTCTTTCCCTCTTTTCCTATTTTGTTTATTTTTCTTCTTTATTCCCTGTGTTAGCATTGAATACATCACTGTGCTCATGCTACAAAAGGAGTCTATGGTGTAGCCTTTGCCTTTGAGAGGTTTTTTTGCTACTAATCTCCAATGAGTGCCCTTCTAGTTTTGGGTTTTTGTTTGTGCCAAATTTCCAATTTGCTATTTAGTTTTATTTTTTCGATATAGATGCTATTTTTGCATAGTGAATATGTGATAATGTTGATTGCATGAGTTTAATACTTGTTTTGGGTTTTATTATTTGGTGCATATAGACTATTTTGGGCTTTCGTAGTTTGCAATTTGTACTAGAGGGTATGTTGTTTTCTATTTGCTATTTTGAATTTTAATGATTAGGGAAGATGATGGTAGCAAGAAAAACAATGTTAAGGGTGGGATTCCAAGGGTTAAGTCTAACAATAATAGGCTAGATCTTGAGGTGCGCTGTCAGCGAAAAAGAACCGGGGGTAAGGTATATTATGGGTCAGGCTTACCTAAACTAGCCTAGATGGAATATTAGGTTCGGTTCAAGTCATTCATGATAAGGACGAGAGTCGTTCATGATCAATTATAGTTATATGGTCCCTCATCCCTTTCTTCTTCTAACGAGTGGAATGGTGTAAGTAGCTCCAGTTCTTCAGAGTTTATTGCTGACCAATCATCTAAGGAGGTGACTTCACAATCATCTCATGAAAGCAAATGGAGTTGGATAGATTATCTCAACCTTTTGATCTACCCAGGATTTGGAGCGTATCCATCCCTCTTTGCATCTCCCTGGCTCTTCAAAGGACTATGAGTTGGTTGCTTATAGCTCTTTAGATCAAGTAACTAAGGATCCGTAGGTTGTTTTTTCCTATTCGAGACTGTTCTCACCCGAGTAAAACTTGAGCTCCCTTTTCCAGTATTAAATTGAAGGGTACTTTCCATCCTTTATGCAGTGCCTATTCAAATACATCTGAATGGATGGACTTTCATCAGTGCTTTCACTTTCTGTGTTAGTTGCTCAGTTTTGATGCCACACCTCAGATATTTTTCTAGTTTTTTTCGCATTTCAAATAGTAAAGAGTCTAGAGATAGCCTACATTCTTTTGCTGGCATCCGGGGTAAAAGGTTGCTGTTTGCTTTTAAGTCATCCTATAAGAATACATACCAAAACATGTTCTTCAAGTTGAAGCCTGAGGGGTCAACAGTCTCACATTTTTTTCATCCCTTAGGCATAACATATTTTCCTTTTAAGTGGTCGCCTTTCATCATCCCATCCCTCCGAGTAACGGTTAGTGACTTCTCCACTGAGGAAAAAGGTCATGTAAGTGTGCTTAACAAGTTATCTTTAGACATTATTGCACTGAATTTGGAGGTTATCGGATGTACCAAGATAATTTGATATATTGAGGACCTAGTCGCCTTTCAACAACATTTTAGTTAATTCTTTGCCTAATGATTCTATTTTCACTCACTTAGCTTACAAATGTTGGTAACTTCATTTGTTTTTTGTGCAGTTTCTATCTTTTAGAACATTGACAATCAAATGGCCGATCATCAAACCGAGCCTCATTTTGACATAACCATGATTTGGAAGAGGAAAAAGTCCAAAAGGGTAAAGGTGCCCAACGAGGACGGGGCTATCAACTCAGAAGGCTTGGGAAGCCCTACACATGAAACCCTTGCTCCTTTGAGCTCGCCTAAGCATCTGCGAGTAGAGGGTTGGCCGGTTGCTGAAGAAACTTAGTTCGAGGTCATTCCAATTCTCGACTCGCCCGAAATTCCCGAGGCTACGTTACCATTGATTGAAAGCTCTACTCATTTGCCTCCACCTCCAGGTTTGGTATCTTCTGTTGATCCCAACCCTCTACTGAAGGATGCTAACCTCTTTATAATGGAGTTTGATGGCTATGCAAGGATGCCTGTCACCTCCGTTTATGACCAGTGTTTCCTGAATGAGGTTTTTATAGATTGGAACCTTACCATGTCCACTAATAAGGAGAAATATCAAAAGGTCGAGCTTCTGGGGTTAGTACGTGCTCAGCAAGCCTTGCTATTGAGGAGTGCCTACATCTCATGCCATATTGAGAAGAAGGCGCAGGCGATAGCTATTAGGCTTGCCATTTCGAAGACTCGCCATAAGGAGGTTTTGACGAAACTCAAGGACGACCATGCGACGGATATGGGTCAGCTGAAAGAGGAAATAAAGAGGTTGGAGCCCTTTGAATCCAAGGCAAAGGTGATGGAAAAAGAAGCAACTAAATTGATGGACAAACTAAGGGTATCCAAGCATAAAATTGTGGATGCCGAGTCAAAGGAGAAGGATGCCAAAGCCACCCAAAAAGAAGTTGAAGATTAGATTGGGCAAAGGGAAAAAGAGATAACAGAAGAGAAGCTGGCTATCAAGGATGATCTTCCTTGATAATTTGAAGCTGGGTTTAAGAAGGCTAAGCTTTTTTTTGGTCACCTATTTACTGATCATGGGTTGGATTTTGATCAGGTCGGCTCCTGGTACAAGTTAGAAAATGGGATCCTACTTCCTCCTTCCGATGATGAAGGTGAGGATCATGCTATAACCGAAGATTAACTAGCAGTGGACTGAAGATTGGGCTATGCCCTAAAATATATCTATTTTGATTGGTCGGGGAATGCCCCATAAGACTGTATGTACTTTAATAAGAGAATTCCCCTTCAAATTGGGTGCTTCTTGTATGGTCATGCTTGTCTCGCCTTTCATGTGCTATTATGCTAATTTATGGTTATTATCACATATGTTTAATTACACTTATGTACATACTATTAGAATAAATGGCAAAACCATAATCTCTGAAAAATATGAAGCATTAGTACTATAATCAACATCTAATTTATTCATGCTTTGATTAGCATTCTTTATTATTTGGAGCATCTTAAATTTAGAAACATGAGTACAATTATTAGATTGTTTGCCCATAGTTTGTAGTCGATTATTCCTTCATCTGATTAGTTACCATTATCTTTCCAAAAATAGTTTGCTCAATATTAATATAACTTGGTTATTATACAGTTTCTATTTCCAGTTTTGTTGTTATAGTTATAAGGAAGAAAAAGGAGATAACGCCTATCCTAACATGTCCTAATGGTCTGGTCGACAAAGCCCGACCACACCGGCATAATCTCCAAACCCATCCATCATTGGTACTCACTAAGCCTGGCCATGCTAACATGATCTCCAAAGACACAGCCATCGGTGTACTTCCCAAACTTGGCCATGCCGGCATGATATCCAAAACCCAGTCATTGCTGGTACTTGCCAAGCCTGGCCACACCAGCACGATCTCCAAAAACATAGCCATCGTTGGTACTCGCCAAGCCCGCCCACGCCAATGCTTAATAAAACTTGGAATTCACCGGTACTCAAGTAAACTCGATTTTTATTGGTACTCAACAAAGCCTGATTTTCCTTGGCATAGTTTGAAAGCCCAATATCCATGACACTATCTGAAGCCAGCAAACTTGACATTGTTTGAACTAATAAGCCAACACATCAAAGACATATGACATTAACATTACATAATAGAAAAGTCTCATTAAGCAAGAAAGTTTTGCTACCAAAGTCACAAAAGGGCCACATATAACCACTTTGCCAAGTCACCATGTCCAAAGAGAGAGAGAGAGAAAGAGAAAGATGACCTAGATAGTAGCTTGATCAACAGACCAAGAATACAAATTAACTCAAACAAAGCAGAGGACTGAGCTATCGAAAGTTTTACCCATGTCGAATCCATAGCCAAAACTAAAATTGAACTAATCAACCACAACTCCTAGCTTTACCCCGTACTCTTTACCTAATTAGCATGATCAACCGAGAAACCGAGATATAACCCTTAGTGCTCTTACTATTCACTTATCAAGCAAAAACTTACATTGAAAACCAAATAAGTGCACTATCTTGATTTCAGCCAAGCAAAGACTGTAACGTTCGAAAAATTTTATCGTAAATAACTGAGTTGTTCGATTTTTATCGAATAAGTGGGTTTAATTAGAATTTGATTAAGCATTTAATTAAAGCCAATTAAGTGTGATTTAGAAGTGAGTAGGCTTAATGGAATTAGATTAGCAACATTGGAAACCCCAAAGAATTTTTTTGAAACCAGTGTACCAATTTAAGATAAATCGGCAAGATTTTGGTAATTTAAACTGTTGGAACCGGATCAATAGAAATTATACTGTGAGAACCCTAGGATGAATGGCTAAGATTTAGCCAACTTACCCATGCAAGTGGAGCCATCTCAAGCCTCCATATGGGCTGCCAAACCAAGTTGAATAACCTACTCAAATCCACCAATCACATGTAACTTGCTTTAGAAGTTTTTAAATTTTTCCTTTTCTGCCCTTGCAAAATTTTGGCCCATATTTGCTGACCCTTCTCCATTTTTTATCCTTAATCTCATCTCATCTCAGCTCATAACATCTTCATTTCCCACAAACCTTCAAGCCATAACAAAATTTCTTCAACTCCAACCACAAATCTAACAAGAATCATACCTAGGAAATGTAGGAATCCAACTTCTCTTCTTATTTTTATTGAATTGGAGCTGTGTGGAGATCTTATTTTCCTCATGATATTGATGTGATTCAGAGTGATGATGATGGTTTATGATTGAATTTGCATGTGTGTTGTGATTAGAATTGGAATTGGTATGAAAGAACTTGAAGAAAAGAGAAAACTCAAGAAGCTGTTAGGGTCTTTCCTCGGCAGTCCATATAGCGGAGTGTACAACTCCACCTACAGCTATTTAAATTTCATAAATCTATTTTTATATGAAACTAGACATTCAAGGCTTTCTATACATATATAATATAAGATCATTGGATCAGTATAGAGGTAGTTATGAATTTTTGAAGTTTGACCTAGGAATCAGGACTTTCATTCGGGCAGTGTAAATTAAGAAAGGTGTAACTCACCCTACATAGCTTCAATTTGAGTGAATCCAACGTTTTTTGAAAGCTAACATATGAGAAAACATCTCATTAAAATTTCAGAGTTAGATTTGTTGCCAACTATCCCCAGTACATAAATGAATTCACCTTAAGGTCAATCCAGGCTGGAACAAGGTAGTTTAGTAGGGTCAAGTTTTGGGGCTTATATCTCGAATTATACTCATTCAAATGATATGCAACTTAGCATATGAAAGCTTGCTCTGTTAACTCTATATTGATATAAAATTTACATGATTTCACCTAGATTTCTATTTTTGGTGAATTTTGTCTTATAAGAGTGCTATTTTGGCTAGAAATAGGGTAGTCTGGAATAAAACACAAATAATTTGAGTTAATATCGGAACTCGGAACTTGGCAAACAATGAGCTAGATCAGGTATACTTAATGTTGAACTCGGAACCTAGTGAATAGAAAACTAGATAGGGTATAGTTAATGTCAGAAACTTGGAGCTAAGCGAATAGAAAAATAGACTGGTAAAAATAATGTCAGATACATGGAACTTAGGGAACAATCATGAAAGTCTTGGAAGACCAATCAGGGATTAATGTCGGAAATTAGAATCACTTAGCACATAAAATACTTAAACTCGAAAGTCAGTACCAGAATACAAAACTTATACCCGAATCCCGAAAGTCGAGAAAACTAGGATGCTTTAAAAACTCTTATATACGTAGTTCCAAAACTCGATCCAGAATCAATCTCGGAGATCGAACATAACCCCGGAAGTCGGAACTCATATAACCTCGGAACTCGAACCTAATCCAATCTTGGAAGTCGAACTCGGGAACATCAATAAAAGTTAAAAGCTTGCAAGATAGATTAAGACTTAAGACTTAAGACTTTAAAACTTATACCTAACTACCTAAGTTTTGCTCATAAGACTTTATTGTATGTGACAACTAATGGAGATATGATGTCCTATATTTGATTTGTTGTTTGATTAAAATTTCCTGGTTGTCTGGCACTATTCATAGGGAAGCAGACATGATCCATTATGCTACTGAAAATTTGGCAGAGATTTCAATTATTATGAATCTGCAAGTTATGCATGCTTTGGTCAAAGTATTAGATAAGCAATGCTACCTTTATAAGAATGAGGAACGATTTCTGTGTGACTTAGGCCAGCCCCTGAATAAAGTTAAGGGGAATAGATCAGTGGGGAAGTCGGGGAAAGTAAACTCGGCAACCTGTATAGGAACGAGCTCGATCCTAAAAAGCACACTATTAGCCAGGAGTTTTATGGCCAACAGACTCCCAGGGGACCAAGTATGGAAAAGTATGAGTTAAGGTCAAGTGCATTACTTATGATGCATATCCCCAATTTCTATTATCATGCATATCCCCAATTTCTGTTATCATGCATTATGTTAATTGCACCATTGGATGTCATATACATATCATTGTTCACTTTATGGCTGTCACTCAACTATGCCAAAGACACAGGTCTGGTTGTTTAATTATCTGTTTAATTTCCTTTATCTCCTTAAGTAAAACCAAACTGTGTTTTGGGCTATGATTTCTATAACTAATTAAGTAGAATATCCTGTTGATACAACATTTTCTTTTAATTAACCAAAATTCGAAACAACCGAGAATGACAGTGATAATAGATATGCATAAATCTAGGATTCCTATTGAGAAATCCTTATTTCTCACCCTACCATATGTTTCCACGTCATTCTCAGATCATGAAGAACACAGCAACCGGTGTCCTTTTCATCGAGTTTCCTGAGCTCTACATCCATCTCGATCCATTCATAGATTCCGTGTATATATCCGATAGATGTCAGTTTCGCCTTTACTTCTTCTTCCAGAGAGAGTTTGCAGTACCACTCATGCATCCGCTATTCGACCTTGCCATCCCTTTTATAGCCATCCCTCTCCACATGGCACACCTATTCCCTCCTCCACCAGTAGCAGCAGCAGTGGTTGCAGTTCCCATGGCTCCACCAGCCTCACCACCAGTGTCCGGCCCCTCTACCTCTATGTCTGAGGAGGATCCGTCGGAGGCAGTGAGTTCTTCTTCCTCATATTCTACCCCGAGTATAGACTATACTCCTGCTAATGCCGGTATGGCGAATGGATTCGTTTCCTCGGAATCCACCTAGAGTGTCTATGTAGTGCAATAGTAGGATATGTATAGAATGGCCCTTTTTTGGCATTTTGGGCCATAGGCGGTAGTTTAGTGGATGTTATATGTAGATAGCTAATACATGAAATGTCCTATGAGGACCAATTAGGGTTCTGATTTTAGTGACAGATTGATTTGTTTTGTCTTAGTGACCTCATTGTATTACCCTATACTGTTTTATGTACCTTTTGATAATTTTGAAAACAGATATTTATGTACCTATGTATATAACACAGTTTCATAAATTCCGACTATTCCGCAGTTTTATTTATGTTACTTTACTTCTGGTACAATGATTATCTAGTATTTATTTCGTTACCAAATAGAAATTTGGCAAAGCAAGCTGTAGCTCGACAAGGATAAGAAATAATGAAACATGAAATGGAGTTTAGTCAGCTAGCCGCACGTAATAACTTATCAGGTACTATATTATGACTTAAGCATGGTATTTTATCTGGTAAAGTATTACATTTTTGGTATTAGAGCAGCTCATCCTAATAAAGACCTAAGGATTGGACTGACTATGCTTCATTATCATGCATTAAGTCTTGTCCATATGGATAGGATGTATGTAAAGGGATTGCCTAACTGTATGTTGTTATTTACTGGCAGACTGAACTTAGTATTGACCCTGATCAACTCAATTACTCTTTTTTTGTGTGTTCAGAACTTGATGGCTTCTAGAAGGCGAGGTAGGTTGCGAACTTCCCCAGCCTAGGAGGAATCTACTGAGTTCCTAGACACAATGCGAGAAATGGCGCACGCTGTGCACAAGCAGGTAGCTGCAGCAACTCAAATGATGGGCCAATTAGGAATCCAGCTAGAGGTAGGTCTTGGAGGGAATCATAATGGCCCTGGAGTGGATCTGGAATACCTTAAATTTGCTAAGTTCTTGAAGGCCAACCCACCCAGCTTCAGGGGAGCCTTTAACCCAGATAAGGCAAATGAGTAGGTTAAAGCTATGGAGAAGGTCTTCTCCATATACAGACTGTCAGAATGTGACCTTTGCCACTTATATGCTAGAAACAGATGCAGAGTTCTGGTAGAATGGTGCACGATAGTTATTAGAGGGATCCCAAACAGATATTATTTGGAATGTATTCAAAGACACGTTATATCAAAAGTGCTTCCCTACCTTTGTCTGCAATGCCAAAGAGTTGGAATTCATGAACCTCCGTCAAGGGAACAGTAGCATATCGAAATATATTACTAAATTTGAGGAGTTGTGCAAATTTTCCACAATTTATCAAAGGAACCCCGACGAAGCATGGAAATGCATGAAGTTCGAAGATGGGCTAAGAGAAGGCATCCTCACCACCATAGGACCAATGGAGATCAAAGACTTCCCTACTTTGGTGAACAAGTGCCGCCTAGTAGAGGATTGTAATAAGAAGTTGGTTGCTGCTAGGTCGACTGACAGTAACTTTAAGAAGGAGTTAGCTCTGCAAGGCCCAAGATTCAAGCCCAACTTTTAGCAGCAGAAGAAGTTTCAACCTATGGGCACCAAAGACAAGCAACCTCAGAGGCCTTTTGGAAATCAGACTTGCAGTCAGTGTGACAGGAATCATGGCAACCGCCCCTACTTGGTAGGACAAAATGTCTGTTTTGGATGTGGCAAGCCAGGCCACAAAATCTATGAATGTCCTGCCAGAAACCCTTAACCGACTCCCAAGCCACAACGTCAAGGAAGAGTTTTCACTATGGATGCACAGGAGGTCAACAAGTTGGAAGATTTGATTTAAGACACGTGTGAAGTAAATGGTAAGACCTTAACTGTTTTATACGATTCAGGTGCATCTCATTCTTTCATCTCTCGTGATTGCATGTTAGCCTTGCAGTTACCTATTTCTAAATTACCCTATGACTTGCTAGTTTCTACTTCTACAAGTGAGCCCGTTAAGACCAATCATATTTGTATGAATGTTCCCTGTCAGATAGGAGGTCGAACTTTTTCAGCTAATTTAATTTGTCTTCCCTTATCCGGCCTTGACATCATTTTGGGGATGGATTAGCTCTCTGCTAACCAAGCCCTATTAAATTGCTCTGATAAATCCATTGTGCTTCCCTCTGCTTTACCTTCTGAATCAGTAATCCCTGTCAATCTTTATTTAAGTTCTTTAATAGTGCACTATTGTGAGAATAGGGGTCAAGGGTACATTCTGTTATCAACCAATGTCACAGAGGTTAATTAGAAGCTAGATGAGATTCCGGTTGTTAGGGAATATCCCGATGTATTCCTTGAGGATATCCCAAATTTTCCTCCTGAGAGGGAAATTGAGTTCACTATTGAATTGGTACCAAGAGCGGGAATGATATCCATAGTGCCGTACCGAATGTCACCCTTGGAGCTGGCTGAACTCAAGAAGCAAATTGAAGAACTCCTGGAAAAGAAATTTATTAGGCCAAGTGCATCACCATGGGGAGCCCTAGTTCTGTTATGTAACATCCACCGGATTATTTTTATCGCTTTTCGCCTAATTGATCGGATTTTAATCACGTAATCGAAGTTAATAAAAATTCAACTTAGGATTAATTTTTAGGATTAATTAATTAGCAACTAAGTGAGTGCTTCATAGGAATTTTCTTAAACTGATTCGAGTTCTAATCTCCGAGTTCGTTCCCAAGAGCCTTTCATTTCTATTTGCGTTCCCGAGTTTGAGCTTAGGACTGGCTTCCGATACTTCCGAGTTCCGGGTATAAGTTCTGATTCCCAGCAAATATGGTTAATGTACAGATACCCAACTTCCAGGGTTGTGTCTGTCTTGACTCCCAACTTCCGTAGTCATGGTTATAATAGTCCTCCGAGATCGATTCTTCATCGACTTCCGAAGTTACGGCTTACTAAGGTGCTGAGTTTAGGAATTCTGGGTATGAATTTGAGCATCGTAGTTTCCTGACTTCGGGGATGCGGGTACAATGTTTTCATATTCTGATCCCACTTCCGATTTATGATATTATGCCATAATCTTCCAAAGCTTTTGTGTTTCCTAGGTTCCGAGTTCCATATTAAGTATGAAATGTACATTATTACCTACTTCCGACTTCATCTAAGTTTCCAATAAAATGGTGTGATTCCCGATATCCGACTTTACTTCAATCGAAATGAATCTGATCTCCGACTTATTCCTAATCTCCGAATTTAGGTTCCAAACGTACACGAGTTCCGAGCTCATCATTTATTTCCAAGTTTCAAATAAGATAAACGCAAGCCCCGACCTCAAAATTGATCTCCCAGTTCAAACAAAATGGACATGAGTTTCGACTTTAAGCAGGATGGAGACGAGTTCCGATTTCAGGCAGAATGAAAATGAGATTCAATTTTAGCCACAAAAGAGGGAGACATGGCTGAACTTTACCCACAAGAAATTTAGCCAATCAATACTCACAATGCCAACTACCCTCTTTATGTTTAAATCAGATTTTTCCTTCCCATTTCATGCTGATTATGCCTCCCTCTTCCATTCTAGCCTTTTTCATCTTTCTCCCTTCTCCCTTCACTTTACTCCCTTCTCCCTTCACTTTACTCCAACAACCTTCAAGTCTTGACAAGGTCCCATCAAATCCAAACTCCAAGACCTAGCGAAATCACATACAAAGAGGTAGAATTTGTAACATCCCCACTTTAGTAAATGGAATGTAATGGAAACTTTGAATTATTCCCCTTAGGCAGCGTGAGAATTTCTCAGATAACACTATGCCATGACGATCCTCACACTTGGAATTATAAGGTAGTGTAACACTGCCGTTGAAAATACAGCACTACCATATGTTAAAAATTAGGAAGTGACAAAAGTGCCCCTATGAACTTTTGTTAATTTCACTCTTGCCCAAAAGTTTTAGAAATTGTACTTTAATCCCAAGTGAATATTTCCACAATAACCCTCGAACTTTTCATAAATGACATTTATGTCCCCACGTCGGTAGAATTAGCAGAATGAGATTTTAAAAGAAGCAGAATCACGTGGTGAGACCGTAAGAGTTTAAATCTCTACCATCTGGGCTATGAAGGCAGTCTGGTATGAAATGACATGGGGTGCCCCTGGACTTGCTCAAAATTACGGATATGCCATTAACCACGGAAAATAGAAAACAGAAAAGCTCTAAATTTGCAAGAACGATTATTTCACATTAACAAACAATTTATTCGATCTTATTGACTAAGTAAGGTTAATTAGGAGTTAATTAGATGTTAATTAGGGGGATTAGGCATAGGAACAATTAGAATAGAGATATAAAATTTCTCTCAGAATCATTTAGTAAAGTTTTGCTGATTTGAAGAAAATCAATGAAGATTCGGTATTTTAAACCACCAGAACCGAACCAATAGAATTTTCTATTGGAATCCCTCACTCAAGTGGCTGAAATTCAGCCACCCTTACCACATACGAGTGGCGCCAAGTGTTGCTCAAGATAGTGGAAAAACTTGGCCTTACCTTCATCAGATTTTTATCATTTTCGCCTAGTTGTTCGGTTTTATCAACTACTTAAGATTAATTAGCATTCGATTAAATTTTTACTTAGAGTCAATTAAGTATCATTTAGAGAAATTAGATATGAAAGAATTAGATTGAAAGCATAGGAAACTTCATAGGATTTTTCCAAAACCGACTTACCGATTTAAAGGAAATCGGTAAGATTTCGGTATTTTGAACTGTCGGAACCGAACCAATAGAAATTATACTGTGAGGACCCTAGGATGGATGGCCAAGATTCAGCCAAAACACCCAACAAGTGGCACCACAATCAGCCTTCAAGAAGGCAGCCAAATCAGATTGGAGAAGGAAAACACATCCACCAATCACAATCTAACTTCCTTCAAAAGTCTTGAAATAATTCCCTTCTCCTCCCCTTCAATTTTCATCCATAGAAGCTGTTGAACTCTCATCCTTTTCCTTTTATTCACACTCCCCTTAACTCCATCTTCAACCCCTCTTCAAGTCTCATCAAGAGTTTCTTCAATCTAGGACATCAAACCAACAAGATTTCAACTAGACAAGGTAGGAATTCCAACTTCTTTTCTTGTTTTCTTTGAATTGGGCTAATTGGAACTCCACTTTCTTCCCACTTTCTTATATGATTCTGATGTTATCTTGAGTGATGATGATGGATTAAGGCTGGTTTAAGTTGTATATGTGAGTTTGAATTGAAGATTGGATGGATTGAATTTAGGAAAACATGAATTCAAGAAGGATTCAATAAGCTGTTAGGGTTTTCCCCTTGACAGTCCATACGGAAGAATGTACGGCTCACCTACAACCATTTGAAGTTCATGAATATATTTTTATATGAAACTAGACATTCAGGGCTTTCCATACATATAAAATATAAGGCCATTGGATTAGTATAGAATTACTTATTAATTTTTGAAATTCAACCTAGAAATCTGGATTCTTATCCGGGTAGTATGAGCTGAGAAGAGTATAACTCATCCTACACAACTTCAAATTGAGTGAACCCAACGTTTTTTGAAAGCTAACATGTAAGGGAACTGCCCATAAAAATTTTATAACCAGATTCATTGCCATCTGTTTCCAGCACACCAATGAAATTGACTTAAGTTTAAACTGGGTTAAGACAATGTAGTCCAGTAAGGTCAAGTTTCGGGACTCATAACTCAAAATATACTCATGCAAATGCCATGAAAATTAATTCATTCAAAATCTTGTTCTGTTAGCTTTCATTTGACATAAATTTTGAATGATTTCACCCAGATTTCTATTTTTAGTGAATTTTCACTTATAAGAGCATAATTCTGGCTAAGAACAGGACAGCCTGAGGAAAAATACTTATATCTTGAGTTATACAAATCAAAATGAGATGGGACCAAAAGGGTTGGAAACTAAACACATAAGGCTATGACATATCCAAAATTTAGACTTAGATGAGTTGAATTGAGCAAAGAATGGATTATAGCAAAATCAGGCAGAATAGGAGAGAGTAAACTAAAAACCCCATAGATGCTTGAATTGAACTTGATAAATGATGCTATGAATATCTATATAATGGCTGATCCATATTGAATTGAAAGTTTGAAAGATTGTACTGGTTGTCTAGCACTATTCATGGGGAAGCGGACTCGATCCGTTATGCTGCCAAATTTTCGGCAAGAATTTATGAGAACTTATGCTATGGGTGATTATACTTTGAATATATTTACATTTACATGTCATGTTTATGTACATCATGCATGCAAGCATAATTAGAATATGATATGAGAAATAAGGTATGAGACATATTCATGAATGCACCAAGCGTCCACATGCATGACAAAATATGAAAAGGAAAAGATAATAAGAACTTGCAAGAAAGACGTACCAAGCTACCAGGTGAGGTATGGCATAGACCCAGCTAGCGTGGGTCAGAGCGGTACTGTTTAAGACTTGGGCCAGCCCTCGACCAGATTTAAGGGGAATAGACCGGTGTAAAGGTCAGGGAAAGTAAACCCATCACTCATATCTAAGTACGAGCTCAGACCTGAAAAGCAAGCTCTTACCCAGGGATGAGAGAGGCCATTCACCTCCAGGGGACCAAGTACAGAGAAGCAAGATCAAGTTGCAAGTTAAAGAAAGATATGAATTAAGTCAAGTGCACTTGCATACAGACAAGTACAAACATCTTTATGTGTATCTTCAATTATCGCATTAAGTCATAACGCTTTTATGGTTCTTGTTGAAGCATATTATACTATTCGTATTTATATGTTTGTCATATGAAATGGCAAGTGGCTATTAAAATATATCCCACTTCGAGAAAGGTGTTTTCAACCTAAAATTGAACCACTATTTGTTTATATGTACACATATTTTCATAATAAACCGAAGCGGCTGGAATGTTTATGATGACGTTGTATGATTGGTTTGAGTTTACCTACTGAGAACCTTAGGTTCTCACTGCCTGCTTGTATGTTTTTCTTTTCAGTAAACATTCCAGCATCCAAGTTAGCAATTAAGTGTGAGGTGAAGTACTGAACCTTTCATTGAGCAAGGATCGGGTGTAAACCGGGTCAAGAAACTATTGAAGCTAGCTAACGACTAGTCGGATGTAAACGCTATGTACTATGTCAGTTACAATTTTTTTTTTTAGTGTAGTTATTTTATTATCTATGTATCAAAAATTATTAGTCAGCAATAAAATGAGTAGTTCAAGGGCCATATATTATATTCTCCATATTCTAATGATTTTTCTTAGCACAGTGACAATCTTTTAATATAACTCCATGACTCGAGCATGACTTATATAATACAGGTTGTTACAGGATTCACTTCTGTCCTTAATTTCTCTAAATTATGGTTGCATGAAAGTTTATTCTTCTTCATGTATTTGATAATATATTGGATATATATATGATGGATTATGATTGAATTAACATGAAATTTTATGTTGGAATTAAGGATTAGAAGGAGAAAATTAGAAGAAGTGGAGACTTGGAATGCTGTCTAAGTGAGGAAACCCACGACAATCCGTATGGCTGAGTGTATGGTTCTGCCTATAGCCATCTAATGAAACTATTTTTTTATAAAACTAGACCTCTAGGGCTTTCCATACATATATCATATAAAGTCATTGGATTAGTATTGAGAAAGATATGAATTTTTGAAATTTGACCTAGGAATTAGGACTTTCATCTGGGCAGTGTGACTCAAGAAGGGTGTAACTCACTCTACACAACTCCAAATTGAGTGAAACGAAGTTTTTTAGAAAGATTACACATAGGAGAACATTCCATAAGAATTTTCGAGTTTGTGGTGGTCCCTTTTGCTCCCAATAGTTCAAAGAACTTGTCCTATGTCCAAACTAGGCCAAAACAAGACAGTTCAAGAAGGTCAAATTTCGGGACTTATAACTCAAGCTTTACTAAAGCAAATGAAATGGAACTTCATGCAAATGAAATTTTGTCCTGTTAGCTTTAATATGATACCAATTTCATATGATTTTATCTGCTTTTCAATTTTTAATGGATTTTTACTTTTAAATGTGTAATTCTGGCTAGCTGTAGGGCAAGCCGGAATAAAGCTTAAATATCTTGAACTATACTTATCAAAATTAGATGGGACCAAAGAGATTAGAAAATAGACACATAACATTCTAACATATCGAAAATTTAGGTCCATATGAGTTAAATAGGAATTATGGCCTGTGTTACAAAACCCGGGCTAAGTGAGAGTGCTAAGACAGCAACTATGTTTCAAATGTAACTAATGCTCCTATGAAATTGATGTTGAATTGTGAATGAAGTATTGCGAATTTTCTGTAAAACTGATTGGCTGAGTACTGGCACTATTTATGGGGAAACGGATCTAATCCGTTATGCTACCGAACTTTTGTTAGAATTGTAAAGAAGGTTATGAGTATTTATATGTTATGGATATGTATGTGGAAATCATATAAGCAATCATGTATGCAAGGATATATGAACGCAAATGATGAAGTATATGTATAAGTGCACTCAACATGGCTATGCATGATTATGTATGAAAATGAAAGCATATGAATATATTGAATGTGGGTCCCTTCACTGGGAGGCAATTGCACTTTGAATCCCTCCCTGTGAAGGCAGCTAAAACTATGAGATCTCTCTACCTTGGAGGCACGTGGTCAACTGAGATCCCTCTACATTGAAGGCATGTCGTCAGCTGAGATCCTCTATTGAGACATGTGACCAGAAAAGATCCTTTCAATTTAGAGGCATGTGACCAAAATGAGATCCCTCCAAGACTAGAGGCACGTGGGTCCCCTTGTGGGACAGTCTATGTGACGATGGTCACGAGTTGAGCTGACGAGCTTACTCCTAGATCAGACTACCCAAGGGCAGTAAAGACTAAAGATTCAAATATATGCAAGCACCCCACTCACATGAGGCATAGCATCGACCCAACTAGTATGAGTATAGGGGATAGGGCTTACATGAGGCATGGCATGACCCAGCTAGTGTAAGTACCGAAAATTTATAGTGGCAACGTCCATGGCATTAGCTCACTACCATTTATGTTTAGTGGGTGAAAGAAGGCAAAGAAAGTTAAATGAAAGCATCAGTGCATTTGCATGAATTCAACAATGAGAATTTGGATAATGATATCCCATGTTTTATTGATGCTGAAGCTGTTCTATCTACTTGCGTAGTGATTTTATCCTAAATATGAAATATTGCCAATGTGACTTAAGTGCATGAGATAAAATGAATTCTACTTCGGACTATTTGTTTTCAAACTATAAAATAGAATAGTTTGTAATATGAATTCACCTTTTTATAATAAACCGAAGCAGCTGGAGATAATAACGATGACACGGTATGAAGCTTCTTAATGAATCCTATTGAGAATTTGCAATTCTCACCCTTATGTTTATTTCCATGTTATCTCCAGATAGTTCAAAAGATTCGAAGGAGGCCCCCCAAGGCGAAGGTGGCTGAAGGTTGCTGCCAGACAAGGTCCGATTAAGTAACAGTAACAACTCCCAGGTGAGGTAGTATGACTTAAGCATAGTACTGTACTTGAAAAGATGTTACATGTTAGTTAAGAAGAAAGATGGAGGCATGGGACTATGTGTGGATTACAGGCAGTTGAATAAGGCTACGATCAAGAATAAGTATCCGTTGCCAAGGATTGATGATCTCATGGATCAACTACAAGGGGCTACTGTATTTTCCAAAATTGATCTACGATCTAGATATCACCAGATTCGTGCTCGAGAAGAAGATATTTGGAAGATAGTGTTTCAGACTCGTTATGGACATTATGAATACACTGTGATGTCCTTCGAGTTGACGAATGGCACCAGCCATATTCATGGATTATATGAATCGGATATTCCAACCCTATCTTGACAAATTTGTGGTGGTATTCATTGATGACATACTTGTTTACTCGAAGACGGAATAGGAGCACGCAGAACATTTGTGACTGGTTTTGCAAATTCTAATAGAGAAAAAACTTTATGCCAAGCTATCCAAATGTGAATTTTGGATGAAAGAAGTAAAATTTCTTGGCCATGTGGTATCTCATGGGGGAATTTCTGTGGATCCTAGTAAGGTGGAAGCAATATTAAGTTGGGAACGGCCAACGACAATCACGGAAGTCAGGAGTTTCTTAGGTCTGGTAGGATACTACAGGAGGTTTGTCAAGAACTTCTCTCAAATAGCCCTGTCCCTAACAAAGTTATCCAGGAAGAATGTCCCATTCGAATGGACACCTGAGTGTGGACAGAATTTCCAAGAATTAAAGGAAAAGTTGATGACAGCCCTACTACTTACTCTGCTGAATCCTCATGGACCATTCGAAGTCTAATGTGATGCTTCTAAGAAATGATTAGGGTGTATGTTAATGCAGGACAGGAACATCATGCGTATGCTCCCAGACAATTGAAAACTCATGAAAGAAATTATCTAACACATGACCTCGAGTTAGCAGCGATAGTTTTTGCCTTGAAGTTATAGAGACACGACCCCTACGGAGTGAAGTTTAAAGTATTTTTTGATCACAAAAGCTTGAAACACCTTTTTGATTAGAAAGAATTGAACATGAGGTAGCGAAGGTGGATGGAGTTTCTCAAAGATTACGAGTTTGAGCTAAAGTACCACCTTGGCAAAGCAAACATAGTGGCAGACGCCCTGAATAGGAAGTCTTTAACTATGGCATGGATGATAATCAAGGAAATAGAACTCATAGAGAGTTTTTGAGACCTTAACTTGGGAATCTTTATGACTTCCAGTGCCATTCAGTTAAATCAACTTAAGATAACCAGTGATTTCAAAGACCAAATTCAGCAAGCACAACAAAAGAATGATGACTTCCAGCATACCATGCAACTAGTGCAATTTGGCAAGCTAACAGGATTTACTCAGGATGTAGAAGAAATATGGCGATATTAGGGGAGGATATGCGTACCTGAGGAGGATAATCTCAGGAAGAAGATCTTGGAGGAAGCCTATAAGAGCGAGTTTACTATACATCCTGGCATTAACAAAATGTATCAAGATCTCAAGAAGATGTTCTGGTGGCTAGGCCTCAAGAAGGATGTGGTGGATCTTGTGAATAAATGTCTAACCTGTCAAAAAGTAAAAATAAAGCATCCGAAACTAGCAGGGACACTACAACCCTTAGAGATTCTGGAATGGAAGTGGGAGAGCATTTCTATGGATTTCATGGTAGGCTTACCAAGAACGCCCTTAGGATATGACGCTATATGGGTCATAGTGGATAGGCTAACCAAGTCCACTCACTTTTTACCCATTTGAGCGAATTATCCTCTAGAGAACTTGCCTGAATTGTACATTCAAGAAGTGGTATAGCTACATGGTATTCCTTCAACAATCATTTTAGATCGAGATCCAAGGTTCACCTCACAATTTTGGGGAGCGCTCTAGAAGGCATTCGGCACTAGACTATGTCTAAGTACTGCATATTATCTGCAAATGGATTGTCAAACGGAACGAATGATTTAGACCTTAGAAGATATGTTGCGAGCGTACATTCTAGAACAACGTGGAAGCTGGGATCGATACTTACCATTGGCCGAATTTGCATATAATAATATTTACCATGCAAGCATTGGCATGGCCCTGTACGAAGTGTTATACAGACGGAAATGCCAATCCCCACTGTGTTAGTATGAATCAGGAGAACAAACTCTGTTAGGACCGGAACTAGTCAGACAAACTACAGAGCAGATCAAAAGAATCCATAGTGTCACACCTTACCAGACAAAAAATTATGCTTAAGTCATAATATATTATCTGATAAGTTATTACGTGTGGTGAACTAGGAGTTAACTATTTACTTTAATTAATCTCTATTTGGCAATGAAATACACACTAAACAGTCCTTGTACCGGAAGTAAAATAACACAAATAAAAATATGAAAGAAACAGAACTTACTGAAACTGTATCATATATATATACATACGTATACAATTGTTTTCAAAGTTGTCAAAAGATATGTAAGACAGTACAGGGTAATAAAAAAAAAATGAGGCCACTGACACAAAACAAATCGGCTTGTCTATATGAACAACCCTCTAACTGGTCCCCACAGGACATTTAATGTACAATTACTATCTTCTACCCATATGCTCATGACCTAAACTACCAAAAGAGAGTCATCCTGTACACCTGCTGTTGCTACGGCGGGTACTCTAACTAGAGGGATTCCGAAGAAAGGAATCCATTCGTTATGCCGGCATCTGCAAGGGTGTAATCCACACTCGGAGTAGGGGATGAAGAAGATGAACTCTCAGCCTCAGATGGATCCTCCTCAGACATCGAGGCAGAAATTTTCTTTGTAGTGGTGAAATTTGGCGGAGCCAATGGAAGGCTGCTTTGCTATTGTCGGTCTTTCTTTGCAACATGTGGAGGTGGGAAGGGATGAGCCATATGGAGAGGGATGGCTATGTAAGAGACGGCGGGATCAAAAAGCAGGTGCATGAGTGGTACTGCAAAATCTATCTGTAAGAAGAAATATAGGCAAAACTGACATCTACAGGATATGTACACGGAGTCTATGAACGGATTAAGATAGATGTGGAGCTCAGGAAACTCAATAAACAAGATGCCGGTTGCTGCATTCTCCATGCTTTGAGAATGACATGGAAATGTATAGTAGGGTGAGAAATAAAGATTTGTCAATAGGAATCCTACGTATATATATTTGTCATCGCCGCTATTCTCAGGTGTTTCGGATTTTAATTAAAAGAAAACGTTATATTAACAGGATGTTTTACTCAATTGATTATAGAAATCATAGCCCGAAACACAACTTGGTTTTACTTCAAGAGATAAAGGAAAATAAGACAGAAAAATAAGCAACAAGACATATATTTTGACATAATTAAGTGGCAACTGTAAAGCAAACAAAAATACATATATAGCAAATAATAGTGCAATTAACTCAAAACATGGTAACAGAAACTATAGATATGCAAAAATGATTATGCACTTGACTTTAACTGATAATTTTTCCACACTCGGTCCCCTGAGAGTATATTGGCCATAAGACTCCTGAGTAATAGTTTGCTTTTCAAGATCGAGCTCGTTCCTATACAGGGTTGCTAGATTTACTTTCCCTGACTTCTCCACTGATCTATTTCCCTTAACTTTGTTCAGGGGCTGGCCTAAGTCACATGGAAATTTTTCCTCATTCTTATAAGGGTAGCATTACTTGTCTCATGCTTTGACCAATGCATGCATAACTTGTAAATTCATATTAATTGAAATTTTTGCCGAAATTTCGGCTATATGACAAATCATGTCCACTTCTCCATGAATAGTGCCAAGAAATCAGGAAAATTTAATCACACAGCAAACTCAATATATAATATTATAGTCATAGCAAGAATATAACAATATCGATAGGTATAAGCTTTAAAACCTTAATGTCTTAATTTATCTTGCAAGCTTCTAGCTTCTATTCCCGAGTTTGAATTGTGCCCGAGTTCCGAGATTACCTAAGTTTCGACTTCCTGGGTTATGTTCAATCTCCAAGATTATATAATTTTTGACTTCCGGGGTTATGTTCGATCTCTTAGATTGATTCTGGATTGATCCTGATCTCCGACCTTAGTCTACATTTGATCTTCCAAGCCTTTTATGAGGGTGTTTCCTGAATTCCAAGTTTTGACATTAATTGTACCCGATCTAATTTACTATTCACTAAGTTTTGAGTTCACCCTTAAGTATACCCGTTCCAAGTTCAACCTTAAGTATACCTTTTCGAGTTCAACCTTAAGTATACCCTTCCAAGTTCAACCTTAGCATACCCGATCGAGCTCTATTGCTAGCCAAAATTACACTCTTATAAGAGAAAATTCACCAAAAATAGAAATCTGGGTGAAATCATACGAAATTTATGTCAATGTAAAACTAACAGAGCAAGCTTTCAAATGAAATAAGTTGCACATCATTTGACTGAGTATAACTCAAGATATAAGCTTTGAAACTTAACCCTACTGGACTACCCTGTTCCAGCTGGGGTTGAACTTTAGATGAATTCATTGATGTACTAGGGATGGATGGTAACAAATCTAAATCTGAAATTTTTATGGGATGTTCCCTCATATGTTAGCTTTCAAAACTCAATTTGGAGTTGTGCAAGGTGAGTTACACTCTTCCCAACTCATACTGCCCGGATAAAGGTTCTTATTTCTAGGTTAAACTTCAAAAATTCATAACTACCTCTATACTAATCCAATGGCCTTATATTATATATGTATGGAAAAACCTGAATGTCTAGTTTTATGTAAAAATAGGTTCACCAACTTTAAATGGCTGTAGGCAGAGCCATACACTTCGTCGTACAGACCATCGAGGGAGAACCCTAATAGCTTCTTGAGTTTTCCTTTTTCTTTAAGTTCTTTCATACCAACTCCAATTCTAATCACAACATACATGCATAATCAATTATAATTCATCATCATCACTTCAAATCTCATCGATATCACAGAATACCCAAGGCCCCCACACAATCCCAAACCATGGAAAGTAAGAAGAGGAGTAGGATCCTTACCTTATCTAGTTGAAATTTAGTTCATTTGGTGCCTTAGATAGAAGTTACTCTTGATAAGACTTGAAGAGAAGTTGAATATGGAATAGAAAGGAGTGTGAATAGAAAAGAAATGAAGGGGAGTCAGTCCCTTATCTTGATCGAAATTCACAAGGGCAAGGAAGGAATTGAACACAAACTTATGGAGCAAGGAGTTGTGTGATTGGTGGATTTGAGTAGGTTATTCAAGTTGGTTTTTGTGGCTGCTTCTTGGCTGAAAATAGCATCACCTATGGGAATGTTGTGGCTGAATCCTAGCCATTCATTCTAGGGTCCTCACAATGATTCTTTAATTGGTCTAGTTCCAATAGTTTAAAATTATCGAAATCTTACTGATTTTTCTTAAATCGGTAAACCGATTTTAGAAAAATTCTGTGAGATTTCCTATGTTCCTAATCTAATTCCATCAAACCTAATCACTTCTAAATCACACTTAATTGGCTTTAATTATATGCTTAAACAAATTTTGATTAAACTCATTTATTCGATAAAAAAAAAAACCGAACAACTCGGTTATTAACGATAAAATTTTCTTTTGGACGTTACACATAGCAAGATACTTGCAGCTCAGAGTTGTCAGAAGAGCTACGCGGATGTCAAGAGAAAGCCATTGGAGTTCCAAGAAGGAGACCATGTGTTTCTAAAGATCACACCCACAACTAGAGTAGGTAGAGCCATTAAAATTAGAAAGCTAAGCCCTCGCTTTAAAGGTCCTTTTCAAATTTTAAAACGAATCGGGCCAGTAGCGTATCAAGTCACCTTACCTCCAGATCTGTCAAATCTTCATGATGTTTTCCATGTTTTCCAACTTAGAAAATACCAGCCTGACCCAACTCATTTCTTGGAACATGAATCAATCTAGTTAAGGGATGACTTAACTTTTCATGTACCCCCAGCTCGGATAGTGGACAGGATTATCAAGCACCTTCGGAACAAAGCCATACAGTTAGTGAAAGTGGCATGGGGACACGAAGACTTAGCAGACTGTACGTGGGAATTAGAATTCAAGATGAGGAAGGAAAATCCTGAATTATTCTCAGGTACTAAATTTTGAGGACAAAATTTTTTTTAGGAGGGTAGAAATGTAACGTCCGAAAAATTTTATCGTAAATAACCGAGTTGTTTGGTTTGTATCGAATAAGTGGATTTAATCGGAATTAGATTAAGCATTTAATTAAAGCTAATTAAGTGTGATTTTGATATGTCGTTAAACTACCAAATTAAAAACCTTTGCTTGGTTTAGGAAAAATTAGTTTAGTAATGAGCAAAGGGTCGATCCACAAGGAATTGAATTAATCTAATTATTTAGCTTATTTTAGATTCTGATTCTAATAAACTCAAAAAAAAAAACACAAAGTAACACAAAATGGGGGGGGTTTGTTGTTTCTATAATTCAAACAAAAATTATATAAAAAATTACACGAAAATAAAAAAAAATAAACAAGTGCAAATGATGTTGGTTTGTTGTTTGTTGAAATCAATTAAAACTGGTTATGGGATCCCTTTTCCCCACCAAATTATATCATGCAATTAGTTCTCAATTTCAGCCTCCAATTCTCCTTTTATAGTTACCAATCTTAGGCAATGAAACATTCTATTACCTACCTTCTTTTAAATAGATTAAGGAACATCCATTAACCTATTCTAATCACTAATTGACATAGGGAACATCCACTAAGTTCAATTAACAATTGCAACTAGAAGGACAGATTGATCTAAGTTTTGGTCTCTAACATAGGACTAAGTGACTTAGGTTATATTCTCCCTTGCATACAATCAAAACTTGACCATTAAGTTTGCACACAAGTTACTACATATGGATAAAGGATAATGAACATCATAATCCTAAATCTAGCAATCAGCCATAACATGAAATAGAAGGGTGGCCAATCCAAACATGTCACATTACTACCATAATCATGAAGTGAGTAGGATAATATAATCAACTCTCAAGAAAATAGAGGCCTGAAAATCAATTTAATTACATGATAATTTAGGGTTCAAAGTTCACCCATAACCACAAAAGTAACTTAGCCTAACATTCTAAAGAAAACCATATCACAAATTGAAGAATACATGACATGAGTTAAGAAAGAAAGAAAACATGTGCAGACTAAAGGGTGAAAGCAAAGTTGCCCAAACTCTAATCTTCAGGACGTATCCGTTCTTCTTGTCCTCAATTAAATCCTTAAAGAGCAGCGTGAAAGTGATGTCCACTACAAGCTTGATGAAAATGTCACTTCTCCCACTCCAATATTGTAACTATGGTTTCTAAGGATGAGTGGCTGAAACCTCTTTCTCTCTCCACGAAAATTTCTCTCTCTAGAAAGAGAAAAAATGCTCAATTCTGACTCCTCTCCTCCTCAAGTTGTTTGGTCCCTTGCCAAAATGTAACCTCGACCATCCAAATTGTAATCGCTCCAAGTGTAACTCCACATTAAACTAGCTTCATAGGTTACATTCTCACAAAGAATTGGTGATTATCAGAAATAATTCTGATAATTAAGTTTTAACAACCTATAATCAGACAATGAAAACCCACAAATGAATTGAACTCAATTGGCCCACCATTCATTGATTAAAATTGACAGTTTCGGTTTTTTCTGGCAGCTCTGCTTCACACGCAAATTTCATTGACCAAATGGACTTGGATGAGAGTAATTCGACCACCATTGAAAAGTTAACATCTTGGGCTTCATTTTTGGCTCTGGAATCATCCCATTTGGGCTTATATCAAGGGAGAACTAAATTGAGCAAAACTGCATTGAATGCAGTGACGGGTCAGCGTGAGGCCCAACTTTGGCAGCTTCAATCTTTCTGGTCCGTTGGACTTTTTGAGTGGTCTTGGTGTCAAATTAAAGCTCTGGATGTCTACTTTCATCTCCAAGTGGAATCATGTCATTTTGACTTCGGAGGAAAAAGTTATGCCCTTGGAAAGACATACTGCTCAAGCTGTCCAACACTCAATTCTTAACATTTTCTTGAATTAGCTCCAAATTGATTCATTTTACTCTTGTTCAGCTCAAAAATCATCCTTACGCTTTATTTTCCTACAAAACACAAATAGTAAAATAAAAACATAATATTTACATGATTAAAGCTATGAACAAGCATAGAAAAGAAAATAAAATAAGTGAATAAAATGCACTTATCAGATTTAGAAGTAATTAGGCTTGATGGAATTAGATTAGAAACATAAAAAACCTCACAGAATTTTTCTGAAGCCGGTGTACTGATTTAAGAGAAATCGGCAAGATTTCGGTAATTTAAACTGTCAGAACCGGATCAATAGAAATTATACTGTGAGGACCCTAGGATGAATGGCCAAGATTTAGCCAACTTACCCATGCAAGTGGCACCATCTTAGCCTCCATATGGGCTGCCAAACCAAGTTGAATAACCTACTCAAATCCACCAATCACATGTAACTTACTTTAGAAGTTTTTAAATTTTTTCTTTTCTGCCCTTGCAAAATTTCAGCCCATATATGCTGACCCCTCTCCATTTTTTTCTCCTTTATCTCATCTCATCTCAGCTCATATCATCTTCATTTCCCACAAACCTTCAAGCCACAACAAGATTTCTTTAACTCCAACCACAAATCTAACAAGAATCACACCTAGGAAAGGTAGGAATCCAACTTCTCTTCTTATTTTTATTAAATTGGGGATCTTGTTTTCCTCATGATATTGATGTGATTTGAAGTGATGATGATGGCTTATGATTGAATTTGCATGTGTGTTGTTGTTAAAATTGAAAGAACTTGAAGAAAAGAGAAAACTCAAGAAGAGGTTAAGGTCTTTTCTCGGCGGTCCGTACGGCACAGTGTATGGCTCTACCTATAGCCATTTAAATTTCATAAATCTATTTTTATATGAAACTAGACATTCAGGGCTTTCCATACATATATAATATAAGGTCATTGGATCAGTATAGAGGTAGTTATGAATTTTTGAAATTTGATCTAGGAATCAAGACTTTTATCCGAGCAATGTGAGTTAAGAAGGGTGTAACTCACCCTACACAACTTAAATTTGAGTCAATCCAATGTTGTTTGAAAGCTAACATATGAAGAAATATTCTATAAAAATTTCAGAGTTAGATTTGTTGCCAACTCTCCCCAGTACATAAATGAATTCACCTTAAGGTCAATCTAGGCTGGAATAGGGTAGTTTAGTAGGGTCAAGTTTCGGGGCTTATATCTCGAATTATACTCATTCAAATGATATGCAACTTCTTTCATCTGAACGCTTGCTCTATTAGCTTTATATGGATATAAAATTCATATGATTTCACCTAGATTTCTATTTTTGGTGAATTTTCTCTTATAAGAGTGTTATTCTAGCTAGAAATAGGGCAGTCTAGAATAAAACACAAATAATTTGAGTTAATATCGGAACTTGAAACTTGGCAAACAATGAGCTAGATCGGGTATACTAAATATTGAACTCGGAACCTAGTGAATAGAAAACTAGACCAGATATAATTAATATCAGAAACTTGGATCTAAGCAAATAGAAAACTAGACTGGTAAAAATAATGTCGGATACATGGAACTTAGGGAACAATCATGAAAATATTAGAAGACCAATCAGGGATTAATATCAAAAATCGGAATCACTTAGCACATAAAATACTTAAACTCGGAAGTCGAGGATTTTCAATATAAACTCGGAAGTCGGTACCAGAATATGAAACCTTATACCCGAGTCCCGGAAGTCAAGAAAACTAGGATGCTTTAAAAACTCTTATATATATAGTTCCAAAACTCGATCCAAAATCAATCTCAGAGATCGAACATAACCCCGGAAGTCGGAACTTATATAACCTTGGAACTCGGACCCAATCCAATCTTGGAAGTTGAACTCGGGAACATCAATAAAAGTTAAAAGTTTGCAAGATAGATTAAGACTTAAGACTTTAAAACTTATACCTAACTACCTAAGCTTTGCGCAAAAGACTTTGTTGTGTGTGACAACTAATGGAGATATGATATTCTATATTAGATTTGTTGTTTCATTAAATTTTCCTGGTTGTCTGACACTATTCATGGGGAAGCGGACATGATCCGTTATGCTGCCGAAAATTAAGCAGAGATTTCAATTATTATGAAACTGCAAGTTATGCATGTATTGGTCAAAGTATTAGATAAGCAATGCTACCTTTATAAGAATAAGAAAGGATTTCCATGTGACTTGGGACAGCCCCTGAATAAAGTTAAGGGGAATAGATCAGTGGAAAAGTCAGGGAAAGTAAACCCGGTAACCCTATATAGGAACGAGCTCAATCCTAAAAAGCGGATTATTACCCAGAAGTTTTATGGCCAACAGACTCCCAGGGGACCAAGTATAGAAAAATATGAGTCAAGGTCAAGTGCATTATTTATTATGTATATCCCCAATTTCTGTTATCATGCATTGTGTTAATTGCACCATTGGATGTTATATACATATCATTTTTCACGTTACGGCTGTCACTTAACTATGCCAAAGACAGAGGTCTAGTTGTTTAACTCTCTGTTTAATTTCCTTTATCTCCTTAAGTAAAACCGAGTTGTGTTTCGGGCTATGATTTCTATAACTAATTAAGTAGAATATCCTGTTGATATAACATTTTTTAATTAACCAAAATCCGAAACAGTTGAGAATGACAGTGATGACAAATATATATAAATCTAGGATTCCTACTAAGAAATCATTATTTCTCACCCTACCATATGTTTTCGCGTCATTCTCAGATCATCGAGATCCCGGCAATCGGTGTCCTTTTCATTGAGTTTCCTGAGCCTCACATCCATCTCGATCCGTTCATAGATTCCGTGTACATATCCGGTAGATGTCAGTTTTGCCTTTACTTCTTCTTCTAGAGAGACTTTGCAATACCACTCGTGCATCTGCTATTCGGCCCTGCCGCCCCTTATATAGTTATCCCTCTCCACATGGTACACCCTTTCCTTCCTCTACCAAAGAAGAAGAAGAATAAGGAAGACCAAAGATGGCCGTAGCTCCCATGGTTCGCCACCACCACCGTAGCAGATCCCCTCTGCCTCTATGTTTGAGGAGGATCTATCGGAGGCAGCAAGTTCTTCTTCCTCATCTTCTGTCCCGAGTATAGACTATACTCCTGCTGATGCCGGTATGGCGAATGGATTCCTTTCCTCGGAATCCATCTAGAGTGTTTGTGCAGTGCAGTGGTAGGACATGTATAGAATGGCCTTCTTTTAGCATTTTGGGCCATGGGCAGTAGTTTAGTGGATGTTATATATTGATAGCTGATACATGAAATGTCCCATGGGGACCAATTAGGGTTCTGATTTTTGTGACGAGTCGATTTATTTTGTCTTATTGGTCTCATTGTATTACCCTGTACTATTTCATGTACCTTTTGATAATTTTGAAAATAGATGTTTATGTGCCTATGTATATAATGCAGTTTCATAAATTCCAACTATTCTGCAGTTTTATTTATGTTACTTTACTTCCAGTATAACGATTATCTAGCATTTATTTTGTCACCAAACATAAATTTGGAAAAGCAAGCAATAGCTCTGCAAGGATAAGAAATAATGGAAAATGAAATGGAATTTAGTCAACTAGTTGCATGTAATAACTTATCAGATATTATATTATGACTTAAGCATAGTATTTTGTCTGGCAAAGTATTACAAAGACACAATCAATCAAGAAACCGGTTAGCAAAACACCAAGTTATTTACCAGGATAAAATAGTAAACTGAGTGATTGAACAAGCCCAATTTAACAAAGTGACCGAGGAACAACTCTCACAAGTTAGATAGTTGATCCATACATGCATATGGTACTAAGATGCTTCAGCCACCTTCGATCACGCAGTACTTCCATTCGTTGGCAAGATTTTGAATTGCTCGGATACATATAAGTACAATTGTCCTTTTCTAGTCTAATACTTTTCTTAGCCTCTTTGCTTTTTTAATGCTCAAAGCTAAGAAGCTTGTGATTCGTCTGGTCTCCTAGTCTCTCTATTACCCGACCTTCCTCACCTGACCTTTGTTAGCCTCTTCACTCTTTTAGAACTTGAAGCTAGGGGGCTTATGATCCGTATGGTCTTTCAGTCCTTCAGTTCCTCAACCTTTTTTAGTCTTTTTGCTCTTTTAGAGCTTGAGGTTGGGGGCTTGTGATTCGTCTGAATTTCCTATCCACCTGGTCTAAATCCATCTTACCACTAACATAGGAGAAATTATCTTATCTATGTCTTGATACGCATCCCACATTAATAGCGGATACCACCCTCATCCCCTATGAATACCCTAGCGAAAGGAGGAGGTTAAGCAGTTTCATCTCAACTAATTATATATCAACCCCTCATTCTCTCTACCTCTAGTGAAGACAACAATATTAACAAAATATCCAACTAATGTGTTGTGCTATTCATCTACGATCTAAATAGTGTACCTATCATGATAGACATGAATGCTACATGAAACCAAGCCAACAAGTGGTTTGGAGCATTAGAAAAGGTCGCACTACTAGCCCTTTGTTCTAATTTTCTTTCAGGGGAAAAAAATAGCGCAGAGAAAAACAAAAGGAACAAGTACACAAATACTTGAATAATAATTAAAAAAAAAAAGAAAATAATAAGTAAAAGTGTTGGCAACGCCAACCAAGGGTTCTAGAAGCCGAGCCCAATTCCATTCAAGAAAACCCCAAAATTACAAAACTAAAAAAATAATAATAATAAAAAATAAGACCTAAAGTGGAAGTTTACTATAACTATATTTTACATTGGTTGGTCAACAATTCTCCCCAAGTTAGCACCTAATTGTCTGCTTTATGTCGCTCTCAACAGCAGAAGCAAAGAAAACCGCTACCCGTGTTCCTATTGGAAGAAAGAGAGACTTTTGAATGGGTGCGGTTTCTCTACAGGGTCTAATCAAGAAGAAGAAGTACTTGGGAAGAAACGTCCTCCGTGGCCATGATCCATCAAAACCGCAGGATCATGATCGGAGGGTCTTGCTGGGTTGCTTAGTCTCTGAAAAAACGTGTTGTCTCCTGATCCACCTTGCGTGCTGCCACTGTACATGTACTGTTGGTTTTGCTGCTGAAAGAGTTGCTGGTGCTGCTGCTGGAGAAGGTAGCCAGCTGGAGGCGAAACCAAGAGCGTGGAAGGGTTCAGGGGAGGGACAGGACGTGACCCGAACCCAAAACCCACCAGATTTGGCAAACCTGACGAAGCTGGTGATGCGGTTGGTGCAAAAGGTGCACTTGGGCCTCCTGTGAATTGTTGCACCATGGCACGGAAATTTGTGGTGTCTGTGTTGAGCAAAGTGGTGGGAGTTCGCCGTGAGGCCCGGGATCGGCGCCGTGTGGGCTTCGCGACACGGCCCTCCGGGCTTAAATGTTGGGAGGATGATGGTGGTGGTGAGCCTGAAAGTGAATTCATCATCATCCCCAGTGGAGGGCTGGTGGTGGCGATAGTGGGGGTGGTGGTGGTGGTAGAGTTGGGAATTGAAGGTGTAAGGCCTTGAGTAGGGAAATTTTGGTTGTAGAATTGGAGCCAGTCATTTGGGCCAGACATGGTTTAGGGCATGGCCAATGGCCATATATATCGAAGGAGAAGGAAACACTGAACAAGAAAGAGAGTAAGGAAGAATGAGAAATTTGGTAAGAGGGAAGGAAACTTATGTGCTGTGGTGGGTATTTATGGTGGTCGCATTTTCTTTTTTATTTTTTGGGACAATTTATTTTTAATGGTGGCTTCTATTTAGTGTTGAGTCAAAAGTGTGAACGTAGTGCAAGGTCCTGACTCCGGATTTGGGGAAAACAGTAGATTCGAAAGGCGGCAGCCTGTGACATGACACGTGAGAATACTTTAGACTATAAAAAGTTATATATATATATTATTACATAATTTTTTTCAAATATTTTCAATACACATGTTTTTGAAGTTTTGATATTTATTTGAATTGAGGTTAGTTCTATGGTGCATCTCACGCTAAATTGATCAACGAACAGGATGTTATGGCATATCCATACACCAACAACCACCTATGATACAAACTGGAAACTTAAACCCTCTCTCTTCCGCCCACCTTATTTCTAGCGACTCTCCCTCTCTCCCCTTCATCCAACTCCACCTATTCAGGCAATGATGCGAGGGAGGCTGTTACCTGACAAGGCTACACTCCGGCGAGTCTCGCTCCACTATGGCGGTGCCACCTCCACGACAGATGCTGCTGGCTGAACTCCAGGCCCCCCACACGCGACTCATCCTCATGCTCCAAGACCATGATACATGGACCCACGACTGACCCTCAAGCACTCCATGCCCAACCAGCCTCGCGCTCCATGGCAAAGACGTCGAGCAGTGTGGGCGCAAGCAAGGGAGAAAATCAAACCAATAAAGCCAGAATCGAGGAGTTAATACATCGCCTAGGCGCAGACATCATGGGAGGACGGTGATGTGAAGATGGAAATGGTATTATTAGAGTGATATTAGCAAATGGGTGTATAGGTGCACCTATGTCTCTTGTCAGCCATTGACATCCAAGTGAAAGGCTTAGATCAATTTGGTGTGTGATGCACCATAGTTAATCCGGTGGACCATAGAACTGGCCTTGAATTGATTTATCTTGATTTAAAATTATCGTACAATTAAAAATGACTTTAATTGATATGCCCTGGTAGTGCAAAATAATTTTACATTGTCAACTAATAGAAATAAAGAAAAATGAGAAATCATAATAAGTCTCTCATTATAATAGGTGGTTATTTGTATCAGTTGGCACTTTTTACTATTTCCATTTACTAATAGTATAAAACTGTTTTTCATTATTAATGTATTTAAATTAAATTCATTAAAAAATTTTTGAGATAAATTTTTTAAAAGGTGATTATATAGCAGTAACTATGCTTGTATTTTTTATATTCTATAACGCTCTTAACTTTTATCAATTATTAACATTTTATATTTCACTTTTAAGTATACTTTTTCGTTTAGAGAATTCCATTTCATTTATAATAAAAATAAACTTTTGAAGAATGAATAAAATTAGTCAACATATACAAAAGAGTGATGAGATGTAAATTTTATTTTAATCATATATATTAACTTTATGACAAAATAAATAAATATAAATTTAATTTAAATATATTAATAGTATAAAATAATTTTATATTATTAACTAATAGGAATAATAAAAAATATCAATTTTTATAAATAATCATCTATTATAATAAAAAATTTACTATAATTTTATATTTTTTAATATTTTAATTGATTGATAGTATAAAATTATTTTATATTATTAATACATATCAATTAAACTTATAAATATTTCATGTAGAATGTGTAAATATTATCTGTGTATAAAAAGAAAACGTTTGGTCTAAAAAACGTTTGAGTTTGACTGATACGTTTGAGCGTCAGCTTCTGGAAGTGTTGGATAAATTGACGTTAACAGCGTCGTTTAATTGGGAGGTTACCTATCTAATCTAAAGTTAGTGCCTCGTGCCGTGCGGGTTCGTGGAAGCAGCGCCCCCCAGCCCCCCAAGACGCCTTCTCCGTCACAGTGACATCATCCTCTAAGTGGCACAACTCACTGATATATGACTTGTTTGTGGTGGTAGGTGATTCCGCTGACTAGGTCTTGTCGAGGAAGAACCTGCGAAGCATCTTCCAACACCGAAAAATGATGCTTAGGTAAAAGCATCCCAAAGTCCTCATTATTCAATAGAGATGGCTAAACGGATCAATCCAATCGCACCCCACCCTGACCTGCTGTCAATCCATTTAAAACAGAATAGGATGGGCCAATATGGTTTAGGAATATAGGATGCTCATATCAACCCACCTGATTTTTAATTAAGTGGGTTGGTCTGCTAAATTTCTTTTTTTTTTTTTAAAAAAGGTTTATTTTCATATTTTAAATGTGTTAACTTGTATAAAAATTTCTTGAAGTTCTTTTAAAAAAATTAATAAAATTTTCACTTAAATACAATGTGATATTTCTTCCATTTCAAAATAATTGTCAAAAAACAAAAAACACATAAATTAAGAAAATTAATAAATTGATTTTGGTAATGGTACAATATTATATAAATGGACAAAATTATCCCTATTTAAAACAAAAGTAAATAAATGCATATAAGTAATAGTTATTTAATCATCACAAATATATTTAGAGTATTATTGGAAAAAAAAGTTAATGCCACGAAGATATTAAAAATGGATAGATATTTTGAAACCCTAAAATATCAAAATCTTAACAAATATATTAAAACGGAGGAAGTAATATCATATAAACTTCAAAAAACAAAAAATTAATTTACACAATTTTGCATTCAAATTCAAATACAATAGGTTAATAATTCAAATCAATCACAACAAAGCAATGAGTCATTAACAAATCTATATTAACCAAAATAGACTAATAAGAAGTCCTCATAAGTTAACCATAATAAACTAATCAAAAAGTATGCAAGCATACCCATCTCATGTCCACCTCGCCTGTGCCACAACCCATGGGTTAGACAAGGCATGTTAGGCGAGGTAAAAAAAAATTGGCGGGTTGGAAATAGCAACTTAACCTGCCTTTTTTTGTGGGTTAGACGAGTCAACTCAATGGGTTGAACTCATTTTGCTATCTTTATCATTCAAAGCCATTACAAAAAGAACATCTATAACTATTATGGGATAAATTTTGATGCATTGATAGTATAAAATTTTTTTTGCACTATTATCCAATCACATATGTTTATTTGAAAGATGTTTAAGGTAGTGGGTGCTTGAGTTAGACACTTTTATTAACGTGGTAATATATGATTAGATATTTGTATAAAACTTTTTTAACACTGATAGTGTATCAAAATTAAATTTTACTACTACTACTACTACTACTACTACTATTATTCATCATCTCCAAAATCAGAAAATGTACTTCTTAATCATAAGAAACATTCTATTTACCATAATTCTGAAATCAACACAGACAAGTTGATTCGATGAATTGGATTGGGAGTTAGTCCCAAGTCCGGTTATAAAAACCAAAATTTGAAAAATAGGTGGGTCTAACTAGTATCAATTCACATCATTTGATCAACTAAGTCAATTTTTTTTTTCAATTCAAAATGACATTAGGATGTTATTTGGTCACCAATGTGAGGTTAAACAAACCTACTATAGTGAAAGATAACCAAAGATATACATTAATTAATCAAAATAAGGACTATTAAATCTCCTTTTTGAAAAGAGTCTAGAGAAAATAAGCATAAAGTAATGTCACACATAGGTATTTATAGTTGTCTTACAAATAAAAAATTTCTTGTCTAAGTTTGTTGGACTTGAGTGTTCTACATTCCAACTCTTCATTTGTATTATCTACCTATTAATTCCTTTTATTTAATAGCATATAATTGTTATACATACATACCTATATATATATATATATATATATATGGAGAGGATCCAGTGAGAGGAGTGATTAATGTTAGCTCCAATGCCCTTCAGAAACCGTTCTGTGGTTGTAAAACAGAATAAGCATTAAGGTTTTGATGAATACCAAATCAAAGTTTAAGTTAATCTTACTATATATATGAACGAATTATTTTTAGAAGTGTTTCTTTGTAAATCATGTGCATTATATACTTAAGAATCAACAAAGTCATGTTATCCATTGGTACTTTAAATTGAATACACTTGATATAGAATATATGCCTTGTATACTTCTTGAGTTATCATAAAAGAAACAAGAAAGAGGGTTCAGAAGGTTGAAACTACAACATCAGAAGGGAAAATGGTGCCTCAGAAAGATGTCTTTGTCCAAAAGAGAAAATCTCCAGCGAAATGCTTTTCATGAAGTGTTATACCTTCAAAGCTTCCTCTGCATGCTCCAATAGACACATTCAAAAAAGTCAAAAAGGTGATTTGATAAGATGTAGAAGAGGCATTGACAAATTTGAATAGTTTGCAAACTAACAAATGGCTACTTTTCTACTTCTGTGTAAGTTTTGAAGAATGAAAAAAAAGGAAGGTTATTTCTTCTTTATCCAATTGTAGACTAGTAGACCAAAAGGATCACAAGGATCAAGGTCTACAAGGTTCAACGGTCATATTTCAAAGTCTATATAAGGTTGAAAATCGAAGAAACAATAGTTAGACTATTTTCTATGTAAGAAGAGCTTCATTTCTTCATCTTTCTCAAGTTTCTAGAGCACCAAAAAGTTACTTATCGTAACTTTAGGATATAATAAAATCTTTTCTTCTGGTCTGTAATAGACAATATTCTCTCTTTGAGAAGTTAGAGAAGTCTTACACAAAGTACTTCATCGTCCATTCTCTGTTGAGAAAGTTAGTGTGTGTTCAAACAAAACATTTTATTCGCATAATTTGTGTCTGGACCCAATAATGGTTAGTAAGAAGCTTAGAGAGGCTAGAAAAATACTACTCGATTGTAAAGCTTGGAGAGGCTTGGAAAAAGACTACTCGCTTGTAAGAAGCTTGGAGAAGCTTGGAGAAAGAATACTTGAAGTAAAAAATCTCAATAAAGAGTTGGGGATTGGAAGTAGGCAAGTGGTTTGGCTGAACCAGTATAAAAATCTCTTGTGTGATGATCTTGATCCTTGATCTTGTTATTTGAATTTATCACATAGATTCAACTCTGTTTAAACTCTATCTGAAACAAAGTTTATTTCTATTTTACATATAACTAAACTAACATAATTGCTTTCGCAATCCAAGTTTGAACTTAAGATAAATCTTTTTGACAAAAGTTTTTAGATATTAAAGTCTCTTGAAAGCACAATTCAACCCCTTCTTCTCATGCTATCCCATCCAACAGTTAATTGTGAGAGTGAGAAGAGAAAATATTAACCATTAGATCTTACATTGATAGTCAAGATCAAAACATAAAGTAATATGACTTTTTAAAATGATCATATGATATTTAAAATAACTTTAAATCTTGACCATCCATATATGGTTATACAGTGTAGATTTGGTACTTTCACTCTCATAATAAACCACTTCTTTCATGTGATATGCCTCTCTCTCTCTTTCTCTTTCTCTCTCTCTCTCTCTCTCTCTCTCTATATATATATATATATATATATATATATACAATTTCAAAAAAATTAATCATAAGCATGTGTGTGTGTGTGTGTGTGTATTATGCCTCAGTTGAATCAATGAACCTTTGAATGAGTACTTTGTCGGATTTGATGCCTAGTTCGATTTTCAAAACCTTGCTATTTACTAATTACCCAGGTGACTTTTCTAACAAATGTTAAAAAGAAAATTAATTTAATATATAAAAAAAGTTTTTCTCTTCCTTTATCTTTATTTGTCTTTTCACAATACTTCACTATAATTTTTTTTTGTAATTTGATCCTTTATGTTTCAAATTCACTATTAATGTACTCCTAAGTCACATTTCCATCATAAACTACCATATAATGTTGACATGACACAAATAGTGTTGAACTAGTGCATATATGGATGCAATGCTACTTGTGTCATGTCAGAATTTGTCATATTGTTTCACGCCAAGAATGTAACTAAGGGCCATAAGGTAAACAATTTATAAAAAAGAGGATCAAATTGAAAAAACAAATTAAAGAAAATGGATCGAATTAAAAGAACAAATATGATGGGGCTTAAAAAACCTGTTAATCATATTTAAATATCATGCTTTCCTTTAAATTTTTACATAACCAAAATTCTAAGTTTGATAAAATGTCACGACCCAACCCAGGCTGTGACTAGGTCGTAGTGACACATCTCTAGCAAGCCTACTTAGACTTTATTCTGATAGAAAATCGGACAGACTCTCCTTTGTATTTAGTACTATTCCCAAATAAGGATCATCGCCCTGCATAAAACATACAAACATGCAAACTCATTAGGGATCCATGTATTTTCCGAATGCACCTCACAGCACACAATATGAGATTTAAAACATAATAGTTATGAAAATGTATTTACATAACTATTCAAGAAGCTTTAATCCATAATCATTGAGATTTAAACTAATTACACTCCAAAACACAATATATATATTACAACATATGACCTAACACAGGGAAGACCCTGCCTATAGGTTATTGGAGCACTTGATTTTACACTTAAGCTTAAATGCTGAAACTTCTAGTTAGCTGCGGAAGCTTAAGCACAATCTCGCACCTATCTAACAATATGGAGAGAAAGAAAAAGTGAGTCATACAGAGTCAGTGAGGGATAATATACCTATAACAAGAGTGGAACAAGCTTAAACATAATCTTTTAGTAACATATAACCTATAGGCTTCTTCAAACTCATATAATTTCTTAAGTAAAATACTTTATCTATACGTTAATATACTATAAAATTTCCAGTAAAACATGCCTCGAGTATAATTTGTCCTTTATTCACCCTTTTTAATTTGACTGGATAAAAACTTCTTCATAATCATACATATATATAAGCATAATACTTTTGAAACCAACTGTAATAAATCATATACAATAAGTATATAAAAAGTAGGCTTAAAGATAGAATTACTCTCTTTGAACATGAAAAGTAAACACTTCTTTCAAAATCATAATAAAACTTAAGGGAGGATCCTATTCAGCATCTATATTCTAATTCTTTCCAGATCTGGGCGTTACGTATCACCATCCCTAGGTTGTTCATATTTATTTCAAACATGTCGGCCAAACATGCTAGACTAGCAACCACCCTGCTAGCTAGATTTTTCAAGGTGCACCAGGGCTAATATTAACTGCCATTAGCAAGCAGTATCCAATATAGTATCCTCTCTCTTGGAAACCTTTGCTCATTTCTAGGTCATTGTCATGAAGATTCCTTAAATAACTTTACTCTAGACATCAAGTTTGGGATTTTAAATACATTGCTTAAGCTCTTAAAGCATTAAAATTTCGTAGTTCTCAGCATATCAAGCTCTAAAATCCAAACATCAATTTGGAAATAATGCATAAGAATCAATATTAAACTTACTTCATAGAAAGCTATAATTCCTAAACATCATATCAATTTCAAGCCTTTACATAGTTAAATTTCTAATAACTTGAAACCATATCTTTCTCTATCGAATTGATTAATTAAGTATGGAAAATCACTTCTAAGCTACTTGCTCTACACACATACATAATCACACACACACACACACACACACACACACACACACACACATATATATATATATATATATATATATATATATATATATATATATATCTATATATGTATGTATTGGGAAGAATAATATCTTTTGGCTTTCAAGAATTCACTAAGATCATACATTAAAATGCTTTTTCAATTTCTTTGTCCTTTAATAACTCAAACCACAAATATAACATTTATGAAATTATGGATATACTTAAAACAAACTAGCTATAGATATGTTATCAACTAGCCATGCTAATCCAAGGGAAAGAGTAGCCTTAGCATGTTGTGCCACGGAGCTATGGTCACCACGCAAGTTATCTAGCACCAAAAACATCATTATCCAAACACTAATTAGCCTATAGAACCAAAAATTAACTTTTAATACATTCCAAGGTATAAAATCCCCATTATGAAACCCTAGGTTCCCAATCTCAACCTTAAACTCAAATCTTTAATAAAATCCTTCCATACCAATGAAATAGAGGAAGATTAGAGCTTGGAGACTTACCAAAAGAAAGAAGAAACTTGATAGAGAACTTGTGTAACACCCTAATAAACCCATACTATGCTTAAGTCGTATTACGGTGTTTTATTAGTTGTTACTTATGCTCGTGAAAAACTAAACTTCACTTGAAATTAAGTTACGTGGAAAATATGTTAAATTTTTTTTTTTAAAATACGTCATCGCTTTGCAGTGTTTTGGAAAGTAAAGCCTTGAGCAAGAAGACGGATAGAGAAAGAGCGTGATGTACAAGAGTCCGATTCACAAGTGGAATAAAGGCCATACGAGATACATAATACATACAAATTCTTACATACCCATACCACATAAATATAATTCATAATATCCATCATTACATAAAGGTACTCATAATTAAGTCATCATATAGAATGCAATTTAACACAGCAAGCTTTTAAGCAATAGAGATACACAAGGAAACAGGAATCTTAGAAGTCTACATGCCTTGGCTCCAAATCAAATCCCAAGATCAGTCTTCAACCATGCATCCTCCGATGTACTAGTGTCGTGGTCCAGAGACCCGAATCCTCCTAGCTCCTCGCCCTCGGGGGATGTAACACGTTACCGGATAAAGTACTATGCTTAAGTCATAATAGATTATCTGATAAGTGATTACGTATGATACTGGTTAAATTCTATTTCCTGTATTCGTAATAATTACTTGCATAATAATACTTAAATGCGTAACAAAATTTTCTGCGTGACAGCGGAATAAATATTGATTAATCGGTATACTATAATTAACGTAACATAAATTAAAAACATGGTAAGGACAGAACAACTGCAAAATGCATCATAAATATGTACATATATATCTGATTTTCAAGTTGTCAAAATGATACAAGGTAACAAAATGAGGCCGCTGATACAAAACGAAACGGCCAATTTCTATGAACAGTACCCTAAGTGGTCCCCATGGGACATTGTATGTACATTCCTAACATCTATCTATCTATCCATGACCTAGACTGCCAAAAGAGGGCCATTCTATACATCTACTACCACTACTGTAAGCCCACTATTTAGCCGAAATCTGAAGAAAGAAATCCATTCGCCATGGGTGCATCTGCCGGAGGGTGGCCCGCACTGGGAGCGGAGGACAAGGAGGAGCTTGCTGCCTCAGATGGGTCCTCCTCTGATGTCGAGGCGGATAGCATCGGCTATGGTGGTGAAGCAGGAGGGGCCATAGGAGTGGGGACTGCTGCTGCCGCTAGAGCTGTTGCTACTGCTGGAGGAGGTGGGAATGGATGGGCCATATGAAAGGGAATGGTAATATACGGGACAGCGGGGTCAAACAGTGGGTGCATCAATGGTACGGCGAAGTCTCTTTGGAAAAAGAAATACAAACGAAACTGGCACCTGCCAGTTATATATACAAAATCTAGAAACGGGTCGAGGTGGATGTGAAGTTCAGGGAACTCAATAAATAGGACTCCTGTCGCTGCATGCTCCATCGTCTGAGAATGACACGATAATATGCAGTAGGGTGAGAAATAGAAATTTCTCAGTAGGAATTCCTAGTTCTATACATATGTCATCGCTGTCATTCCCAGTTGTTTCGGTTGTGCAATAATTTTCAAATAGTACGATAAAATGATAATATTTAACTTAAATACTTGTTTGTAAAGTATACACCGAAACAAATTCAGTTTTAGTTAACAAATACACTGATATAATCAAACAGTAGTCATGGCGGAATAATAGCATGTTAAGAATAATAAACATGGATCTAAAACAATCAATAGAAAAGTATTACACTATACATATGCATATGCAATAAGAAGATGCATCTTATTCTTGGAGACTTTCGCTTATTAGAACTTATTTCCATCCTTGGTCCCCTGAGAGTTATTGGCCATATACTCTTGGGTAATAGTCCGCTTTTCAGGACCGAGCTCATTCCTATACAGGATGGCCGAGTTTACTTTCCCCGACCTTCCCACTGATCTATTCCCCTTAATTTATTCCGGGGTTAGCCCAAGTGATGTGGAATTCTTTATAATGTCATGAAATGAATGCACATCTAGCTTGTCTCTTTACATATGATGTACTCAAGTTGTCATAAATCTCATAACATATGAACTTCTTACCGAAATTTCGGCAGCATAACGGATCAAATCCGCTTCCCCATGAATAGTGCCAGACAACCAGTACATTTATACAACTTACAATTTCAGTATAGAGCAGCAATTATCCATGTACATTCATAACATCAATCAATAATTTCAATTTAAACATCAATAGAGTTTCAGTTTAACCACCTCTGTTCTGCCTAAATTTGGTGTGCCTCATTTCTCATCCAATTCAAATCATTTAAATCTAATTTTTGGATATATCATAGCCTCATATGTCTAGATTCTAGCTCTTTTAGTCCCATCTCATTTTGATGTGCATAACTCTAGATATAGACAATTTACCTTAGACTGCCCTATTCTCAGCCAGAATTGGGTCCTTATAAGTAAAAATTCACTAAAAATAGAAAACTAGATGAATTTATACGAAATTTATATCAAATTAAACCTATCAAAATAATATTTCAAATGAACTAAGTTATATGTCATTTGCATAAGTATATGTTGACTTATGAGTCTCAAAACTTGGCTTTACTAAACCATCCTAGTTCAATCTGGTTTAGACTTAAGCCAACTTCCTTGGTGCACTGGGAGCAAACGGCTAAGAGTTTGGTTCTGAAATTTTAATGAGATATTTCTTTACATGTTATCTTTGAAACAAGCTTAGGTTCACTCAATTTGAAGTTGTATAGGGTGAGTTATACCCTCTCAACTCCTACTACCCGGATAGGAATCCAGATTTCTAGGGTAAACTTCAAAAATTCATAACTAATTCTATACTAATCCAATGGCCTCATATGATATATGTGTGGAAAGCCCTAGATGTCTAGTTTCATAAAAAAATGGTTTCATCCATTTTAAAGAGCTGTAAGAGGATCTGTGAACTCTGCCGTACAGATTACCGAGGGAAAACCCTAATAGCTTCTAGATTTGTCTTCCTTCTTCAAGCTATTTGCCCTCAAATCCAATTTTAATCATCACTCTATAAAACATCCAAATCTCAGATTATGTATGCTCCTCATACAGCCCCAAATCAGAGAAAATAAGAGAAGAAGTAGGATTTCCTACCTTGTCTTATGTAGTTTAGGCTAATTTTGTGCCTTTGATGGTGGTGGCTTGAGGTGAGACTTGAAGATGGATGAGAATGGGGTAGAAATGAGAGCAAGGAGGAGAGAAAGAGAAGAGCTTTAGCACTAGAAAAGGCTGGTTGGCTGGTCGAATTTTCTGATGGAAAAAAGAGAGAAAAAGTGAGATATTTTAAGGTGGAATGCATGTGATTGGTGGATCCAACTTTAGTCTTGATTTTGGTTGAGCTTCCCATCATTAAGGGCTGCCTTAGGCGCCACTTGGGTGGGTTGTTTGGCTAAATCTTAGTTGTTGATTCTAGGGCACTCATAGAAAAATTCTATTGGTCCGGTTCCGACAGTTTGAAATACCGAAATCTTACCGATCTCCCTTAAATCGGTAAATTGGCTTGAAAATTTTCGGTGGGGTTTTCTATGCTCCTAATTTAATTCCATCAAACCTAATCTTCTCAAATCACCCTTAATTAGCTTTAAGTAAATGGGTAATCAAGTTTTGATTAGACCCACTTATTCGATAAAACCGAACAACTCAGTTGTTAACGATAAAATTTTTTCGGACGTTACATTTCTACCTTCCTAAAAAAAAATTTTTGCCCTCAAAATTTAGTACCTGAGAATAATTCGGGATGTTCCCTCGTCATATCAGATTCTAATTCCCATGTACAATCCGTTGAGTCTTCACGTCCCCATGCTACCTTCACCAATTGTACCGCTTTGTTCCGAAGGTGTTTGATATTCCTGTCCACTATCCGTGCTGGGGGCACATGAAAAGTCAAGTCATCCCTCAATCGGATTGATTCAGGTTCCAACAAGTGAGCAGGATCCGGCTGGTATCTTCTGAGTTGCGAAATGTGGAAAACATCATGAAGGTTAGATAGATGCGGAGGTAAGGCAACTTGGTATGCAATTGGCCCGATTCGCTTTAAAATTTGAAAGGGACCTATAAAGCGAGGGCTTAGCTTTTTGACTTTAATGGCTCTACCTACCCCCGTTGTGGGTGTGACTTTTAGAAACACATAGTCTCCTTCTTAAAACTCCAAGGGTTTCCTCCGGACATCCGCATAGCTCTTTTGATGACTCTGAGTTGCAAGTATTTTGCTACAGATTCTTTTGATTTGTTCTGTAGTTTGTCTGACTAGTTCTAGGCCCAATAGACTTTGTTCTCCTGGTTCATACCAACATAGGGGAGATTGACACTTTCGCCCATATAAAGCCTCACATGGAGCCATGCCAATGCCAGCATGGTAACTGTTGTTGTAGGCAAACTCAGCTAACGGTAAGTATCAATCCCAATTCCCCCATTGTTCTAGAGTGTATGCGCCCGCAACATATCTTCCAAAGTCTGAATCATTCGCTCTATTTGGCCATCCGATTGCGGATGATATGCAGTACTTAAACATAGTTTAGTACCGAATGCCTTTTGGAGCGCTCCCCAAAACCGTGAGGTAAACCTTGGATCTCGATCGAAAATGATTGTTGAAGGAACACCATGTAACCGTATCACTTCTTGGATATATAATTGAGCCAGCTTTTCTAGAGGAGAATTCGCTCGAATGGGTAAAAAGTGAGCAGACTTGGTTAGTCTATCCACTATGACCTATACGGCGTCATATCCTGAAGGGGTTCTTGGCAAACCCATCACGAAATCCATGGAAATGCTCTCCCACTTCCATTCTGGAATTTCTAAGGGTTGTAATGTCCCTGCCGGCTTCTGATGCTCTATTTTCACTTTCTGGCATATTAAACATTTATTCACAAAATTAGCCACATCTGTCTTAAGGCCTGGCCACCAAAACATCTTTTTGAGGTCTTGGTACATCTTGTTAATGCCAGGATGTATAGTGAACTCACTCTTATGGGCTTCCTCCAAGACCTTCCTCCTAAGGTTGTCCTCCTTAGGTACGCATATCCTCCCATGATATCGCCATATTCCATCCGCGTCTTGGGAAAATCCTGGTAGCTTGCCAGATTATACCAGTCGCAGTGTATGCTGGAAGTCATCACTCCCTTGCTGTGCTTGTTGGATTTGATCTTTAAAAGTACTAGTTATCTTAAGTTGGTGCAATTGGATAGCACTGGGGGTTACAGAGATCCCCAAGTTAAGGGTTTGGAAACTCTCTATAAGTTCTGCTTCCTTGATCATCATCCATGCCACTATCAAGGATTTTCTGCTTAGGGCGTCTGCTACCACGTTTGCCTTGCCTGCATGGTACTTTAGGTCGAACTCATAATCTTTAAGAAACTCCATCCACCTTCGCTGCCTCATGTTTAATTCCTTCTAATCAAAAATGTATTTCAAGCTTTTGTGATTAGAAAATACTTCAAACTTCACTCCGTAAAGATAATGTCTCCACATCTTCAAGGCAAACACTATCGCTGCTAGCTCGAGGTCATGTGTTGGATAGTTTCTTTCATGAGTTTTCAATTGCCAGGAAGCATATGCCACAACGTTTCTGTTCTACAGTAGCACACACCCTAATCCTTTCTTAGAAGCATCACAGTACACTTCGAACAGTCCATGAGGATCCGGTAAAATAAGTACTGGGGCTGTTGTCAACTTTTCCTTTAATTCTTGGAAGCTCTGCTCGCACTCGGGTGTCCATTCAAATGGGGCGTTCTTTCTGGTTAATCTGGTTAAAGGTAGAGCTATTTGAGAGAAATTCTTAACAAATCTTCTGTAGTATCCTACCAGCCCTAAGAAGCTCTTGACTTCCGTGACGGTCGTTGGTCGTTCCCAATTTAATACTGCTTCCACCTTACTAGGATCTATTGAAATTCCCCTATGGGATACCACGTGGCCAAGAAATTTTACTTCCTTCATCCAAAATTCATATTTGGATAACTTAGCATAAAGTTTCTTCTCTCTTAGAATCTGCAGAACTACTTGCAAATGCTCCGCATGCTCCTGTTCCGTCTTTGAGTAGACAAGTATGTCGTCAATGAACACCACTACAAATTTATCAAGGTATGGCCTGAATATTCGGTTCATGTAATCCATGAATACTGCCGGTGCATTCGTCAATCTGAAGGACATCACAGTATATTCATAATGTCTATAACAAGTCCGAAATGCTGTCTTCGGAATATATTCTTCTCGGACCTAAATCTGGTGATATCCAGACCATAGATCAATCTTGGAAAATACAGTAGCCCCTTATAGTTGATCCATAAGATCATCAATCCTTGGTAATGGATACTTGTTCTTGATTGTCACCTTATTCAACTGCCTGTAATCGACACATAGTCACATGCCTCCATCTTTCTTCTTAACTAACAAGACTGGGGCTCCCCACGGTGATGCACTTGGCTTAATGAATTTCTTTTCCAAAATTTCTTCAATCTGCCCCTTAAGTTTAGCCAGTTCCAAGGGTGACATGCAGTATGGTGCTAGAGATATTGGTCCAACTCCTGGCACTAATTCGATGGTAAACTTAATCTCTCTCTCGGGAGGAAACTCAGGGATATCTTCGGGGAACACATCAGGGTATTCCCTAACAACTGGAATGTTATTTAACTCCTGATCAACCTCTGTTATGTTGGTTGATAAGAAAATATACCCTTGACTTCTATTCCCACAAGGGTGCACTGTTAAGGAATTTAAATAAAGACTTACAAGGATTACTGATTCAGAAGATGAAACAGGGGGGAGTATAATGGATTTATTGGAGCAATTTAGCAGGGCTTGGTTGGCAGAGAGCTAGTCTATACCCAAAATAATGTCAAGTCTGGTCAAGGGAAGACAAATTAAATTAGCCGGAAAGGTTCGACTTCCTATTTGACAGGGGACATTCATACAAATATGGTTGGTTCTAACGGGCTCATTTGTAGGAGTAGAAACTAGCAAGTCATAGGGTAATTCAGAAATAGGTAGCTGTAGGGCTATCATGCAATCATGAGAGATGAAAGAGTGAGATGCACCTGAATCATATAAAATGGTTAAGGTCTTACCATTTACTTCACACGTGCCTTGGATCAAATCTTCTGACTTTTTGACTTCTTGTGCATCCATGGTGAAAACTCTCCCTTGGCGTTGCGGCCTAGGAGTCGGTTGAGAATTTTTGGCAGGGCATTCATAGATTTTGTGGCCTGATTTGCCATATCCAAAGCAAACATTTTGACCTGCCAAGCAGGGGCGGTTGCCATGATTCTTGCCGCACTGGCTGCAAATCTGGTTCCCAAAAGGCCTTTGAGGCTGCTTGCCTTTGTTACTCGCCGACTCGAACTTCCTTCGTTGTTGTAAGTTGGGCTTGAACCTCGAACCTTGTGGAGGTAACCCCCTCTTGAAGTTGTTGCTAGATGTTCCAGCAGCAACTAACTTCTTGTTACAGTCCTCCACTAAGCGGCACTTGTTTACCAACATAGGGAAGTCTCTGATCTCCATGGGTCCTATAGTGGCAAGAATGTCCTCTCTTAGTCCACCCTCAAATTTCATACATTTTCATGCTTCATCGGGGTTTCGTTGATAAATAGTGGAAAATTTGCACAATTGGCAATGTATTCCGACACGCTGCTATTTCCTTGACGGAGGTGCATGAATTCCAGTTCCTTGGCATTACGGACAGACGCAGGGAAGTACTTCTGGTAAAATGCATCTTTGAATACATCCCAAGTAATTTATGTCTGGGATCCTTCTAATAATCGCCGTGCACCACTCTACCAGAATTCTACATCAGCTTCTAACATATAGGTGGCAAAATTCACCTTTTGACGGCCTGTGCAATCTAACACGGAGAAAATCTTTTCCATAGCCTTAACCCATTCATCTGCTTTATCTGGGTCAAAGGCTCCCCTGAAGTTGGGTGGATTAGCCATCCGAAACTCAGCAAATTTGAGGTATTCCAAATCCATCCCAGGGCCATTATGATTTCCCCCACGATCTGTCTCTGACTGCCTTCCTAATTGACCCATCATTTGAGTTGCTGCAGCTACTTGTTCACGCATAGCCTGCACCATCTCTCGCATTGCGTCCAGGAACTCCGTGAGTTCTTCTTGGGCTGGGGAAGTTCGCGGTCTACCTCGCCTTCCAGAAGCCATTAAGGTCTAAACACACAAAACAAGAGTAATTGAGTTGATCAGGCTCAGTACTAAGTTTGGTGTGCTAGTAAATAATAGCATACAGTTAGGCAAACTCCTTCATGTACATCCTATCCATATGGACAACACTCAAAACATAATAAGATCTAGAGAATACAGAGCATATGCGAAGCATAGTCAGTCTAATCTTCAAGCCTATATTAGGATGAACTGCTCTGATACCAAAAATATAACACCTTACCAGACAAAGTACTATGCTTAAGTCATAATAGATTATCTGATAAGTGATTACGTATGATACTGGTTAAATTCTATTTCCTGTATTTGTAATCATTACTTGCATAATAATACTTAAATGTGTAACAAAATTTTCTGCGTGACAGCGGAATAAATATTGATTAATCGGTATACTATAATTAACGTAATATAAATTAAAAACACGGTAAGGACAGAACAACTGCAAAATGCATCATAAATATGTACATATATATATATATATATATATATATCTCTGATTTTCAAGTTGTCAAAATGATACAAGATAACAAAATGAGGCAGCTGATACAAAATGAAACGGCTAGTTTCTATGAACAGTACCCCAAGTGGTCCCTATGGGACATTGTATGTACATTCCTAACATCTATCCATCTATCCATGACCCAGACTGCCAAAAAAGGGCCGTTCTGTACATCTACTACCACTACTGTAAGCCCACTATTTAGCCGAAATATGAAGAAAGAAACCCATTCGCCATGGGTGCATCTGCCGGAGGGTGGCCCACGCGGGGAGCGAAGGACGAGGAGGAAATCGCTGCCTCAGATGGGTCCTCCTCTGACGTCGAGGCGGATAGCATCGGCTGTGGTGGTGAAGCAGGAGGAGCCATAGGAGCGGGGGCTGCTGCTGCCACGGGAGTTGCTACTGCCACTGGAGCTGCTGCTGCTGCTGCTGCTGGAGGAGGTAGGAATGGATAGGCCATATGAAGGGGAATGGCAATATACGGGACAGCAGGGTCAAATAGTGGGTGCATCAGTGGTACGACAAAGTCTCTCTGGAAGAAAAAATACAAACAAAACTAGCACCTGCCAGTTATATATACATAATCTAGAAACGGGTCGAAGTGGATGTGAAGCTCGGGGAACTCAATGAATAGGACTCCTGTCGCTGCATGCTCCATAGTCTGAGAATGACGCGGTAATATACAATAGCGTGAGAAATAGAAATTTCTCAGTAGGAATTCCTAGTTCTATACATATGTCATCGTTGTCATTCCCAGTTGTTTCGGTCGTGCAATAATTTTCAAATAGTACGATAAAATGATAATATTTAACTTAAATACTTGTTTGTAAAGTATACACCGAAACAAATTCAGTTTTAGTTAACAGATACACTGATATAATCAAACAGTAGTCATGGTGGAATAATAGCATGTTAAGAATAATAAACAGGGACCTAGAACAATCAACAGAAAAGTATTACACTGTACATACGCATGTGCAATGAGAAGATGCATCTTATTCATGGAGGCTTTCGCCTATTAGAACTTATTTCCATCCTTGGTCCCTTGGGAGTCATTGGCCATATAATCCTGGGTAATAGTCCACTTTTCAGGACCGAGCTCGTTCTTATACAGGATGGTCAGGGTTACTTTCGCCGACCTTCCCACTGATCTATTCCCCTTAATTTATTCCGGGGCTGGCCCAAGTGATGTGGAATTCTTTATAATGTCATGAAATGAATGCACATCTAGCTTGTCTCTTTACATATGATGTACTCAAGTTGTCATAAATCTCATAACATATGAACTTCTTACCGAAATTTCGGCAGCATAACGGATCGAGTCTGCTTCCCCATGAATAGTGCCAGACAACCAGTACATTTATACAACTTACAATTTCAGTATAGAGCAGCAATTATCCATGTACATTCATAACATCAATTAATAATTTCAATTTAAACATCAATAGAGTTTTAGTTTAACTCCCTCTGTTCTGCCCGAATTTGGTGTGCCTCATTTCTCATTCAATTCAACTTATTTAAATCTAATTTTTGGATATGTCATAGCCTCATATGTCTAGATTCTAGCCCTTTTGGTCCCATCTCATGTTGATGTGCATAACTCTAGATATAGAAAATTTACCTCAGACTGCCCTGGCTGTTCTCAGCCAGAATTAGGTCCTTATAAGTAAAAATTCACTAAAGATAGAAAACTAGATGAATTTATACGAAATTTATATCAAATTAAAGCTATCAGAATAAGCTTTCAAATGAACTAAGTTTTATGTCATTTGCATAAGTATATGTTGACTTATGAGTCTCGAAACTTGGCCTTACTAAACCACCTTGGTTCGACCCGGTTTAGACTTAAGCCAACTTCCTTGGTGCACTGGGAGCAAACGGCTAGGAGTTTGGTTCTAAACTTTTTATGGAATATTCCTTTACATGTTAGCTTTGAAAAACTTAGGTTCACTTAATTTGATGTTGTATAAGATGAGTTATACCCTTCTCAACTCCTACTGCCCGGATAGGAATCCAGATTTCTGGGGTAAAATTCAAAAATTCATAACTAATTCCATACTAATCCAATGGCCTTATATGATATATGTGTGGAAAGCCCTAGATGTCTAGTTTCATATAAAAATGGTTTCATCCATTTTAAACGGCTGTAGGAGGAGTCGTACACTCCACCGTACAGACCACTGAGGGAAAACCCTAACAGCTTCTAGATTTGTCTTCCTTCTTCAAGCTATTAGCTCTCAAATCCAATTTTAATCATAACAAACATGCAAAACTAGTCATAAAACATCATCATCACTCTATAAAACATCCAAATCTCAGATTATGCATGCTCCTCATACAGCCCCAAATCAGAGAAAATAAGAGAAGAAGTAGGATTTCCTACCTTGTCTTGTGTAGTTTAGGCTGATTTTGTGCCTTTGATGGTGGTGGCTTGAGGTGAGACTTGAAGATGGATGAGAATGGGGTAGAAATGAGGCAAGGAGGAGAGAAAGAGAAGAGCTTCAACACTAGAAAAGGCTGGTTGGCTGGTCGAATTTTCTGATGGAAAAAAGAGAGAAAAAGTGAGATATTTGAAGGTGGAATGCATGTGATTGGTGGATCCAACTTTAGTCTTGATTTTGGTTGAGCTTCCCATCATCAAGGGCTGCCTTAGACGCCACTTGGGTGGGTTGTTTGGCTAAATCTTAGCTGTTGATTCTAGGGCACTCATAGAAAAATTCTATTAGTCCGGTTCCGACAGTTTGAAATACCGAAATCTTACCGATCTCCCTTAAATCGATAAATTGGCTTGAAAATTTTCGGTGGGGTTTTCTATGCTCCTAATTTAATTCCATCAAACCTAATCTTCTCAAATCACCCTTAATTAGCTTTAAGTAAATGGGTAATCAAGTTTTGATTAAACCCACTTATTCGATAAAACCAAACAGCTCAGTTGTTAACGATAAAATTTTTCGGACGTTACAGGGGACATGAGGGGTACGTATGATGAGGGGGTGCCTACGAATCACTTCAATTCGATGGATGCGGCGACTCAGGTCGGCCTGATTCGGGTCATATTTGGTTGCTGAAGACCGCTCCTCGGAAGGATCCTTCTTCGAAGTATCAGGACGATACTCAAGGTACAGTAGTGAGGCGACTGCGGCCCTAGGGGTGGCCGTGGAGCTCAGCTCAATCACAGGAATCGCTGGCTGTGGCAAGGGCTCCGCTATAGTAGCTACGCAGACATCGGCTTCATCTCAATGTCTGGCAACGGCTAGGGCAGAAAATCCCAAGGACCTAACGGCTGTCCAGGGTAGGCGGGACATCGGGCCCCACATCCTCATGTAGGTGGCCAGGGTTAAAACAAGTGTGCACCACCGTAGTGGTCGTCACCACGATGGCCTGAGCATCATTATCAAAAGTCCACTCATGATGGGGCGGCTCCATGCTCCACTCGACAGGGTACGCCATCGAGATCTAGTGATGATACGAAAGGATAACTAGGGTGAGAATAAGATTTCTCAGTAGGACTCGAACTCGACACGGAAGTGTCATCGTCATCGTCCCAGCCACTTCGATTTTATAATGAAAACAGTGAGCATGCATAAGGTCCAATTCTTAAATTTTCGAAAACATAGCCATCCGAAGCGGATTCAATTTTAACATGTCCTCCGATCATTTATATCGTAACATACATGGGCGCAAGTATAATTACATAAAATATGCATGGTTATGCTATAAGCTTTTCTTAACTGCTTCCCTTCAAGAGCTTGGACTGAAGTCCCTTTTCTTTTCTTAACTTGACTTTATCTTAAGTCCTTTTCTTTTCACCCACTAAACATAAGTGATAATGAGCTCATACCGTGGCCGTCGTCACCATAAATTTTTGATACTTATACTAGCTGGGTCATGCTATGCTTCATGTAAGCCTTATCCCCTGTACTCACACTAGCTGGGTCATGTCATGCCTCATGTGAGTCGTGGATGAGGGGAGCTTACTTTGGGTCACCTTCCTTTTTGAAGGATTACACCCTTAGTTGATTATCTTCTTATTAAGGCTTATGATGCAAAATTATTCTAATTCGTTTCCAAATTTATGCGTTATGTATCGCCGTCCCCAAATGTGATTCTTTTAATGTATATCATTAATATATCATATTCATATCATCATCATTCATTATCATATCATCATCATCCTTATCATCATCATATCACTATCATAATCATCATGTCATATCATCATTATCATTATCATACCATCATCATCATGATCATCATTATATCATATCATCATCATCATATCATTGTCATCATATTGACACATAGAGGTATACATATCACACAAAGTCTTATGAGCTTAGCTTAGTAAATTTAGTGCAAGCTTTTAATTGAGGTTGCCTCTTGTATAAATTCTTTTATTAGGCATAGGGTCAATTTCGTCCGTTATTCTTTTTAAACTTTTAAGTTGAATTATGGAGGTTTTCCAATACTTAATGTAAGGGTCTTAATGTCTTAAAGCTTATTTCTCATTAACCTTTAAAACTTAACCATAGCCAGTTTTACTTTTACAGTGGGGTAATAATTTCAAAAATTCACCATAATTTCATCTTTTACTCTTTTGCTTCGAATTTTGGTATGATTATACTTCTCTGAGTCTATTTTTAAACAAAATAAACCCCACTCAAAAATTCATTTTATAACTTGAGATGTACACATTTTATTCTAACTGTTTAGCTTTTAAGTTTATTCTCAGTATAGTGAATTTTAAACTTTACTACGAGCTCCCCATAAGGAATCTACCAAAACTATTTATGGGAATGTTCCTCTATGTCTTAGCTTTCTAACAAACTTGGTCCCACTCAAAAATGTTCTGTATAACTTGAGTTATTAAGATTTTATTACATACTGCCCGAACAAAAATATATCTGGGGATAGCATATTTGGAAAATTCATATCTCTCTCCTTTAAGGCCAAATTTCATGTATTTTATATCTATAAAAATCTCTATGAGTCTATTTTCATCTAAAAGTAGTTTCGTTCCATTTGAAGTTATATTGAAAGAGTTAATAGCCACACCATATAGACTGCTAGAATCTTCTAGCTTCAACAGTTTTGGTTTCAATGAGTTTTCTTGTAAAAACATTAAGTCTTTTCTTCAAGTGACCAATTTACATTTCCAAACCACTTTTATACTTTGAGATCTTGGTAAAAATCAATATTTTGAGTTCTAAAAAGTTTGGCTCAAAATAAGAATAAATGCACAACAAGTCATTTCCCAAGAAAAGAGCAAAAAACACAAACAACCTCATATAATGAAAGCATGGCCATGAGGCCTTTAGAGCAAGTCCTAAAAGCACCTAGCTATGGAGAGCTTAGGAGTTCTAAAGCTTTAAAAACATGGAAGAAAGAGGGGTTAGAGTCATTACCAAAGAGAGCTCCTTGAAGAGTTTGGAGTATGGAGAAAGTTGAAGAGAGCCTCCCTCCTTAAAAGCTTGGAAATGGAGCTTGTGTATGGGTTGTCTTATTTCTTCGAAGACCAAAAATGGTGGTCCTTAAAGGGATTGTGAGGGTGGTGATGGAAATGAGGTAGGAAGTAGTAAGGAGATTGGAAGAAGAACAAAGAGGGTTGGATGAACAAGAGGGTAGGGATGAGACTTGGAAAGATGAGAGAGCTTTGTGTCTTGAGAGAGGAAATGAAAAATGAAATAAGGGGGAGAGAGATGGGGCTGGTTGGCGCAAATGGAGGGGGAGGAGTGATGTGATTTTGCTTCTTCCAACAAGCAAGAGAGTGGGGGAACCTTGGGATAAAAGAGTGGGTTATGTTTTCCTTGAGTCTTGATGCATGCTATGGACTATTTTGTGTTTTCTCAAGTGGACAAAAGCAAGGACCCCTCTTGGGATTGGTTTGATTGAATGAGATCACTCCAAGTGGCATAATCCTAGGGAAGAAAAGTACTTCTCTTGTCTTGACTAGAGAGATACTACTAACATGGACTCTTGATCTAAGAGTACATGATGAGAAGGCAAATGGATAGTTGGATTTTGCTCTTGTCCTTGGCCAAAATTTGGTGCATCAATTAGGAGAAATTTTTTAAATCTTCAAAACTATTAGAATTACCTAAGTTGTTAATCAATTTGATTAGTTAAATTGCTCTTTAACCGATTTCGATTAATTACACTTTTAAGGCATTTCTCTCTAAAAGAATTGCTCTTATGAATTATGTAATTAAGGTGTAAGAATTAATCTATCTCAATTGGTAAGGTAGAATAATTGTCTTGTACTTAATTAATAAGATTGGATTTGCTTAATTATATTTCTAAGTTACGAATTAATAAGGTTCGAATAATTAGGTTTCAATTAAAACATTTAGTGTGTTATGATTCAATTATTGACTTGACTTAATTTACTAAGTTCTTGCTCATCAAGATCAACCAATTAGTCCTCAGTTAATCGTTAACCTCTCTAATTAGCCAGGATCATTGAGCTAATTAGCTTAGACAAAAATTGGGGATGTTACAACTTGGGTCTCCTCGCACCTTGGTTTCTTTCTTTAAAGAGAAGAGAGAGAGAGCTTCAAGAGAGAATCAAGCCAAAATGATGATGATGATGATGGAAGAAGATGGATTAGTGGTGCATTTGAGTAGAAATGGTGAAGGATTGACAAGATATATGTGGGGAAGAGAAGGATGAGAGATAGACTTGGAGAAGAATAGGGGAGAAAGTTTGTGCTTTTTCTTTTAATTCCGCCCAACGGGCACTAGGCGTCGCAAATTGGCCGCCCGTCCACATGCAAGCCACTAATTCAATAGCGCAGCCAGTGCCTTGGCGCCTAGCCCCTTTTTTTTTGTCTTCCAAACACTTCTCAAATATCATCATATACTTATTTACATTTCTTTAAAACATAAATGTGAATAAGGGAATACCCCCCATTTGAATCTAATAAAAGTATTGGAAAAATCAAACTCCTTAAGAATCAAAATCCAACTTTTGGATTTTCGTATAAAATTTCGAAAACTTACATTCTCTTAAACTTCCGGGCTAAAAATGGAAAGGTTAATGACTTCTTAAAATTCATTAAAAATCACTCTTCAATTCTTGGATATCTAAGGAACAATTACCAGGACTTTTAATCCTATGAAAATGTTCCAAACATATAGCCCTCCAAGGAGGCATAGAGTCCAAACTTAGAGCTTTCACAGGATTCGACAAGATTAAGTGTCATAATACGTGTGACTCTCAACCTGGGCATTACATAATGTGTGAAGGTTATTTTAGGCAATCAACAGCAACATAAACTTTTTTTCAAATCATTATGAATAGATTAGCAATGTGAGTGTTAATATTAGGTTGTTACCTATAAGTAGTGTGTTGTATGGCTCAAATACAATGTCAAGTTAATGAGTACGACCTGGGTGTTGTTAAAAATATGTATGGTTTCTTGTATTTTTATGAAAGGATGCGGGTAAAAGTTAATTCACAAGAGTAGAATTCATTTTGGAAGTTAGAATGCAAACACACTTATAGTAAAATCAATGAAAATAATAGACAGATTAGGAGGATGTTAATTTTATGTGCAAGAAACTAAGTGGGTAAGAGAAAAGGCAAAGGAATTGGACACTTCAGGTTTAATCTTTAGTTCACTAGTAAGGCAAAATCTAGAAATGGAGGAGGTATGATAGTAGATAAGTACTAAAACAATGATGTTTTAGATGTAAAAAGGTTAAGGGATAGGATAATATATAGCTCTTAAGTTTGTAGTAAAATGAGACATTTTCAATGTTGCAATGTACATATACCATAGGTGAGGTTAGAAGAGCACTACAAGAAAGAATGCTAGGAGGATTTAAAAGGTTTAATTTAGGAAATACCTATATGAGAAAAGATTTTTTTAAGAAGGGGTTTAATGGTCATGTGAGGAGTGAATCTAGGGAATACAAAGGTTTGCATGGGGAATGTGGTCTAGAGAAATCGAATGTAGAGGGTAAAAATATTTTTTATTTTTTGTTAGCTTTCATTTATACAATAACTAACACTTATTTTAGAAAGCAAGAAGAGCATCTTATCATGTACAAGGGTAGGGTAGCATGTTCTCAAATTGATTTCTTTTATAGGAAAATCATGTAGAAACTTTGCATCGATTGCAAAGTTATGCTTGGAAAGAGCTTGACTATCCAACAAGTTCTTAAGTATGAATGTGCAAGTTATGATGAGAGAAAAGGGAAATGACCATGATAAAGTTTAAGGATCAAATAATGGCAATTGAAGGGTGAAAAACAAAGGAGCTATAATGGATGGATTTTGGAAGATCATATTCGAGAGGCACAAGGAAAAAAGCTAACAATATGTGAGATGAGATGGCCAAAATGATTACTAATGTAGCAAAATAGACACTCGGTGAATGAAGATACTTTGAGCCTATAAGTAAAGAATCTTGGTGATTGGAGCACAAGTGTGCAAGATTAAGGTTAAAAGGGAGTGTTTTAAAGCACGCTCCTTGTGTAAAATTGTTAAAAATTGGGAAAAAAAATATAACGTGGCTAAGAGAGATACTAATTAAGAAAGGAGTGAACAAAGTGAGATCTAGAGCATTTGAAGCATTATACCAATCCTTAGCCATTAAAGATGGGGAAAGAAGCATATATTGGCTCGCTAAAAATAAGCAAAGAAATACAAGAGACTTGAACCAGGTGAAGTGCATCAAGAATGAGTTTTAGTTACATTACAAATAAAGAAAAGATTGAAGAAATTCTTTTGCAAGCTATTTGATGAAGGGCACAATACTTTTTCACTCTAATAAGCTAAACACCAAAGAAGAAGACTGAAAATTATAAATTTTATTGTAGAATTTGAGAGTTTGAGGTAAAAGAAACATTGAAAAGGATGGGTAAGGGCAAAGTAGCTAGATATGGTAATATACCTATTGAGATATGGAAATGTCTAGGAAAGGAAGACATTAGTTGGCTTAGAAAGTTATTTAATGAGATTATGAGGTTTAAGAAAATGTCATATGACTGGAGGAGCAATACTTCAATCCATATTTACAAGAACAAATTAGACATACAAAATTGTAAAAATTACAAAGGGATTAAACTCATAAGTTGTATTATGAAGTTATGAGATAGGGCAATTTAGTATATATTAAAACATGAAACTTGTATTATGGAGAATCAAATGCCTTTATACCCCAGGGGTCTACCATTGAAATGAGATACTTGCTATGAAAATCGATGAAGAGTATTGGAGAAATAAAAGAGATTTATGCATAGTTTTCATTGATTTGGAGATCACATATGTTAGGGTTCCAATAAAGATATTGTGCAAGGCTCTAGAGAAGAAAGGATTACAAATTGCGCAAATCTAAGCAATTATAGATATTATAGCCAAGTCACAACTAGTAAGATAACACAAGGTGGTGCCACAAAAGATTTTCTAAAAATATACAGCTGCACCAAGGGTCAACTTTGGGTTAACTTATTATACATATTCAAATGTCAGTACCATGATGCATGCTTTTTGCAGATGATATATTCTTAGTTGAAGAGTCGAAATAGGAAATAAATGGGATTTAGAGTTCTAGAGATAAGCTTTGGAAAAGTGTGATTTTCATTTAAATAGAAATAAGGTGGAGTATATAAAATATAAGTTTAGTAGGAGGCACTATTTCTAGTTTAGAGGTGAAAATTGGAGACCATACCAAATCAAAATTAGTCATATAGCTTCATCATACAAAATGTCAAGGAAATAGAGGAAGATGTAAACCATATGATTTAAGCTAGGTGAATAAAATGAATGAGTGCATTTGGTCTTGTTTATGGTATAAAATTATCACTCAAGCTTAAGAAAAATTTTTACAGCACAACTATAAGATCTGCCATGTTATTTGGGACATAATGTAAGGCAGTGAAAAGCAAACAATAGAATAAACTCAATGTTCCAAAGAATATCGCATTTGATGAATGGACACACACTAGACAAGATAAGATTGGGATTAAATGCACTAGAAAGAAAGATAGGGTGACACCTATTATGGAAAAGGTGGTTAAGTCTTGCCTCATATAGTTTGGTCTTGTGTGGAAAAAAACTTGTACAAATCGGAATTAGGAGATAAATTTGATAGAAGGAGACTGGGAACAACTATAGGTGGAACTACTAAGAAAGATTTGGATTTTAATGGTTTTATCTACAGACATGGTTTACAATAACACACTATAATATCTTCTAATCTATTTTGTTGATTCTATCTAATAGGACAATACTTGATTGTTATTATTATATTAAATATTAAGTTAAACTGCATATTAAAATTAAATTATAATCTTAAACATGTTGTAAAATTATTTACCAAAGACTTATATTTTTTTTTTTTTAAAAGTTGTCTATTGTAATTTGGGATAAAAAATTTTGCATGAAATACAATTAAATTTAAAAGAATTTCCTTGGTTGGAGGGAGAAGGTTTGAGTTTTCACAAAAGAATTTCTAATTATATATATATATATATATATATATATATATATATATATATATATGTATATGTACTTTTAGTTAGCTCTAGACTTGTTACTCTAAGACAAAGAAGAAGGGAATGATTAAGTACATCTTATTAAAGTTAATTATATTTATGGATCTATACATTCCTATTTGTAACCCCCTTGGTGTAGTTTCAAGTTTTTCTATGTTAATCCTGTTTGATCGATGTGTTTAATCCATTTATGATGGAATTTACTTGGTATGTGATGATTTTGGGTGTTGGATGTCATTTGGAATCAAGGAACCAAATTTTGGGATGTTGTAATCGATTATCGTGTGGCTGGTAATCGATTATGGGGCTTTCTGTATGCCCACAGGTTAAACATTTTCGCGTTGTATTCAATTACAAAATATGGTAATCGATTACCAATTATAGGTTCGTGGCAATCGATTACCAGACTTAGTAATCAATTACCAGCCATTTGTTCGTGGTAATCAATTACTAGAAATAGTAATCGATTACCAGTTCTTCATGGTAATTGATTACCAACCAGTGGTAATTGATTACTAACTAGTGATAATTGATTACCGCAGACCAATATATATATATGAAAATGCATCCTACGCCCTCATTTTCGAATTTTCTTTCTCTCTCTAACTCAAACTCTCTCCCTTCTCTCAAGAATTCCTTCTTCCACCATTCCTTACATTGACTAACTCCATTCCATCATTTTGAACTAAATCAACAACAATAACAACAACACAATATTCATTCCATTAAACACAATCATCCATGCAATATGTTCCTCTTTCATTTTCCTTGCTTGGGTAGATTTGAAGCTGGAGAGCTCACCTCTATCCATATCCTCCTTATTCCAATTCTAGCGGTAATCCTCACTTCTCATTTCTTCTTTTCCAAGAATCTTCAATTCTTTGATTTTTAGAAGGATTCTTGAAACCTTAGGATCATAAGATTAGAGAACTTGTGGTATGGAGATTGTTAGTGATCAATAATTGATTCAATGTCATATTGTGGTGTTAGATTATTCCAAGGAATTCCCCTCCAGCTTTGTGGCTCCGGAGAATTAAGATTTTCCTGTGATCGGTGATTTGTGAGTAGATAAAATGCTTTTGAATTAATTGTTTTAATTTATAATTATTTATTTACTTTAAGAATGCTACTCATGAGTCAATGACGAAAGAAATTCGAATGTGATATGAGATTGATGATTCATGAATATGATAGAATAGGAAAGTCTGTAATAGGATCTGTTTGCTAACGGCTACCCTGGTGCACCTTGGATTATGATATTACACGGCCACCCAAGGGGGTGGTGCGTAATGGACATTTCATGGCCATACATATTGTGTGGTGTGTGCCTGAACTTCACAGCCTCTCAAAGGGGGGTGTGTGCCTGATTTCGGGATTCACATGAAGGAATGATCACCTAAGTATGAATTCTGCCTATTTATCCTGTTAGATATTTCAGCTGTTTTCCTTAATTGAATGAAATCGTTTTATACTTATATATACATTGACTCATGAGGTTCAAAAGTATCCTGTCTTTCACTGAGTTCTCAAACTTACCCCGTCGTTATTATATTCTTTTCAGATACAGGGTCAGACTTGGGAGTCGACCCTTCCGCTCAGCATCAGTAGATTCCTATCTTGGTGAGCCTTTAATAGTAAGGGCCCTGATTTGTATTATGTTTTGTTCTGTAATATATTAGTTGTAGCTTCATAGTACTACAGGCAGGGTCCGACCCTTGCTGGTGTGTTAAGTTTATGTTCAGAGATTATTTAGACTAAGTTGGATTAACTATTGTATATTAAATTTGATGAATGGATTATGTTGGATTTGATTATGAATTGAGCTTGGAAATATATATATATATATATGATTTGGATGAATGATTCTGATTATAATTGTGTTGTGTGCTGAGGGGTGCATTCTGAGAATGCCTGGATCCCCGATGCAAGTGTGTGCTTGTTGAATTACAGGATAAGTACTCGTATTTGGGAAATATCCTAAATATAGAGGAAACTCTGGCCAAATTTTGTGAAATCTTGATGTGCAAGGCTTGCTAGGGAACGTGCTCTCTAAGCGCCGGTCACGGCCTAGGTTGGGTCGTGACAAAGTTGGTATTAGAGCTTAGGTTTTCCTGTATACTATGAAGCAAGTGTCCTTTAGTAGGATCATGATTTTGCAAATGGAAGCCAGCCCATTTTCACAAAGCATGATGCTACTAGATGCCTTTAGGATTATCCTTCATGTGTCTATCCTTCATGTTTTGTGCAGTTCAAGTGTTTTCTTGTCTTGAACTCCAATTTGGTCATAACCTTGATAAACTCTTTCCTTAGGTGAAATGCCCCCCAGAACTCGCACTCGTGTTGCAAGGACAGAAGCCCATGAGGCTTCTGATGCTGAATCTGAAAGGCCCCCTCTCTTCCTAGAGGGAGAGGCCGTGGTCGAAGAGGAGGCCGTTGAAGACCAGCCAGGCAACCAGAAGAGGCCACTCCTGAAGAAGAGCCAATCAATTTGGCAATTGAAATAAGAAGGGTTCACCAGACTCTCAATACTCTAGTGGAACTCCTAGCTCATCAAAGGAGGAATGAACCTCAACCTCTTGCGAAACCAACTCCACCTGTCCGTGAGCCTCATCATCGGCGAGAAGGGGCCAAAGTGTCAATCATATCCTTTCTCAGATTGAATCCACCAAGTTTCTCTGGAAATCCCTTGACGGATGACCCTCAATAATTTCTTAACCACACTAACAAGGTCCTTAGGGTTCTTAGATGCTCAAGTGAGAGGGCGGTGGAGCTGGTAGCTTATAATCTGAATGGGCCTGTAAAATAGTGGTATGCCACACTCATAGGAGGCAGGATGCCTCTAGTTTACCTCCCTTCACCTGGGAAGAATTTACTGAGGTTTTCTTGATAAAATTCCTTCTGGTCAACAAAAGGGAGAAGTATGTTGCTAATTTTGAAAAGTTAAGGCAAACCCTAGGGATGTCTATAGCAGAATATGAGGAGCAATTCACCAAATTGTCCGATTATGCCTATCACCTGGTATTTGATGATACAATGAGAGCTAGGAGGTTTGTCCGAGGCCTACTTGACCCTTCATTCTCTAACTTACTTCTTATGGTTGGGAGAATGTCTTATACTGAAATTGTGGATGCGGCTTATGGTCTCGAGATTAGGAGAGAAGAACGGAGAGCGGCCAAGGAGGCAAGCAAGAAACAGAAAATGAAGGGAAATTTTTCTTGGGGATCTAGTTCTAGGGGAACTTAGAATTTCCAGGGCCGATGTCAGCACCCTCAGGAGAGGCTACTTCTTCAGGGCCTGTTCTTATGAGTGTGTCTGGCTCAGGGGCCCAAGCTGGCAATGCATCTCAGCTTGGCATGCAAGTAATGGGGCAGTTAGCTTTCTCCAGGCCTCCATGTCAATCTTGTGGGAATTACCACTCGAGGCAGTGACATACAGCCACTGGAGCTTGTTTTGGACGTGGCTAGACAGGACATCTCAAGAAGGAGTGTCCGTATTCAAAAGGGGCTTTTGATCCAAACTTTGCACGTCTTGCCGTGCCAACACTGTCCTACTCAGCTTTATCTCTAGGAGTTCTCATGGACCCTCCAGAATGGGCCCAGGCAAGGGAGCAGGTAGCAGAGGTCCTGGTGGTAGAAGGGCAGGCAGAGGCCAGCCGCGAGTTTTCACCTTGACAAGGCAAGATGCTCAGGCTTCGAATGCTGTGGTGGTAGGTACCTTATATGTTAATTCTTTTGAAGTATATGTGTTGTTTGACCCGGGCTCTACCCACTCCTATGTATCTCCATATTTTGCTTCTCGTTTCAATCAGCAACCGGTATTATTGGATAACCCATTTTGGGTTGGGACCCCCATGGGAGAATCCTTAATGGTTCATTTAATGTTTCCCTCCTATATAGTTAATATCAAGGGAGTGGATACTCTGGCCAACTTGTTGTTATTGGAGATGATGGACTTCGATGTCATCCTAGGTATGGACTGGTTGTCCTCATGCTATGCCACTGTGGATTGCCATTCTATGGTAGTGAAGTTTGAGATGGCCGACAGTTCATCTTTTATATTCTGGGGAGATAGCTGCTTAACCCCCACTAACCTAATTTCTTCTATGACGGCGATGCGATTGATGGATAAAGGAAATTAAGGCTATCTTGCGGTGGTTCACGACATAGAAATGACGATGCCTAGTCTTGATTAAGTTCATGTGGTAAGAGAATTTCTAGATGTGTTCCCTGAGGAGTTGCTAGGAATGCCTCCCGATAGGGAGATTGAATTTTGTATTGAATTGGCTCCGGATGTTTGATCCGTTCTATTCCTCCTTATCGCATGGCTCCAGCAGAACTGCGGGAGTTAAAAGTTCAGTTGCAAGACATGCTGGAAAAAGGCTTTATTTGTCCTAGCACATCCCCATGGGGTGCTCCTGTGCTTTTCGTGAAGAAGAAGGATGGTCCCATATGGTTATGTGTGGACTATAGACAACTCAATCGGCTAACAGTTTGTAATAAATATCCCTTACCCAGGATTGATGACCTATTTGATCAGCTTCAAGGGGCATTGTGCTTTTCTAAAATTTATCTTCGATCCAGATACCATCAGTTGAGAATTCAGGAGGAAGATATTCCTAAGACTGCTTTTCGAACCCGTTATGGATATTACGAATTCTTAGTAATGTCTTTTGGTTGAACCAATACCCAGCTACTTTCATGGACTTGATGAATAGAGTGTTCAGACCCTTCTTGGATCACTTTGTAATCGTCTTTATTGACGATATCTTGGTTTACGCAAGGAGTAAGGAAGAGCATGAGTGCCATTTGTGGATCATTCTGCAAACTCTAAGGGATGACCAACTCTATGCTAAATTTTCCAAATGTGAGTTTTGGTTGGATCAAGTGACCTTTTTGGGTCATGCAGTATCAAAGGAAGGAATTATGGTGGATCCTAGGAAGATTGAAGCTATCCAAAAATGGCCACGGCCGACAACTATGACAGAAATTCAGAGTTTCTTAGGATTGGTAGGCTATTATCGAAGATTTGTGAAAGACTTCTCCAAGATCTCGGCTTCCTTGTCTAAGCTAACTGAAAAAGGTGTACCTTTTCAATGGTCTGATGATTGTGAAGAGAGCTTCCAAAGGCTTAAAGCTTGTCTAACTTCAGCCCCCGTGCTGGTTTTGCCCTCAGGATTTGGAAGGTATTCAATTTATTGTGATGCCTCTCGGGTAGGGCTCGGATGTGTTCTTATGCAACATGGACGACTCATTCTCGTGCCTTAAGACAATTAAAGAGACATGAGCAAAACTAACCCACCCATGATCTAGAAATGGCAGTCATGGTGTTTGTGTAACATCCCCATTTCTACCTAAGCTAATTAGCTCAGTGTTCCCGGCTAATTAGAGGGATTAGCGATTAATTGAGAACTAATCGATTAATCCCGAGAGCAAGAGCTTAGTAAATTAAGTCTAGCCAACAATTTAATCATAATGCCCTAAGCGTTTTAATAAAACCTTAATCATCTAATCCTTAATTACTCGAAGGTGCCAAAACAAAAGTAAGACACTTAAGACAACTCTTGAAAAATTAAACCCCAAATTAAGCATATGCTTAACCATAATGCAAGGCATCATAAAAAGTGTAATTGACAAGAGTTAACTCATGGGTAATTAAGCCAATTAAGTTAAGTTACATTTAAATAATTCTAATAACATTTAGAGATAAAAGTTCTTCCATGCATATGCCCTAGAAAGACCTACCAAGGAGGAGCAACATCTCACCCTTCATTCAAACTCTTTAATCCTACACCATTAGATCAAAAGCCAAGACTAGGATCCTTGTCATCCACCATTAGATCTTGACACTTGGATGAGTCTTAGACAAGCAACCAAATCCTAAGAGGGGTACTCCCCTTTAACCCCTAGAGAAAAGCTTAAAATGGGCATTAGAATGCCTCCAAGACTCAAGGAAAAACAACTCACCCTTTTGCCCCAAGGTTTTTCCACTCTCTTGCTTGTTGTAAGAAGCAAAGTCCCATCACCTTTCCCTCCCTCTTTTGCGCCACCCATCAGCCATATCTCTCTCCTCATTTCATTCTTTCACTCCTCTCCCAAACACACACAAAGCTCTCTTCTCTCTCCTCAATTTCAAATTCTCCTCCTTCTCTCTAAACTCTCCAACTTCTCTCTAGAATCCTCCCACTTCTCTCATCCTTTCCTCTCCTCATCCCACTCACAAACTCTTCAAGAGCCACCATCTCTTGCTCTTGGAGAATCAAAGACTATCACATATCAAGCCTCTTTCAAGATCCAAGAGGAGCACCACCACTACCATCATCTTTTTCCATCACAAGTTCCTTCAAAGAAAGCTTCTTGGTAGTGACTCTAAACCCTTTTTCTCTCTTGTTTTTCAAGCTTTAGAACTCCTATGCTCTCCATAGCTAGGTGGTTTTAAAGATTGATTATGGGCATCATAGCCATTCTTGTCATAAAATGAGATGTTGTTGCTAGTATGGTTGTTTGTGAAAATATGTTTTCGGTTTGGTGTGATGCATGGCTGAATCCACTATTTTTGAACTCCAACATGTTAGTTTTTCACTAATCTTTCATGGTATATGAGTGTTTTATAACTTGAGAATGGTTTCTTGAAAGTGAGGTTGAGTGTTTTGGAGAAAACATGAGAAAGATCAAAACGTGAAGTCTGGATTTTCTGGCAGTCTGTAAACCGAAAGGTATAACTTTTTCCAGAAAACTCAGAAATTAGTTAAACCAATTTTATATGAAAATAGACTCAGAGAGCTTTCCATACATATAAAATATATAAGATTCGGAGTTAAAATGAGTGAGATATGATTTTTCAAAGTGGACTGTTCTCGGATCGGTTTCTGTCTGGGCAGTCTACACTAAAATGTGTATAACTCGAGCTACAAAAATGATTTTTGAGTGAGACCAAGTTTAAATGAAAGCTAAGACATAGAGGAACAAACCCCTAAAACAGTTTTCTCAGATTCCTTCTGAGCAATTATAATGAGAGGTCACAATCCACTGTACCGGGAGTGAACCTAGAAACTGAACAAGTCAGAATAAAATATGCATAACTGGAGTTAGAAAATGAATTTTTGAGTGGGACTTGTTTTGTTAAAAACTAGACTCAGAACCCTATAAGAATATAAAATTTCGCATTAAAATGATAAAATACCAATTTATGGTGAATTTTTAAAGTTACTGCCTAGGGTAAAAGTAAAACTGTCAAAACTTAACCTTAAGTAAGACTATGCATAAATGACTAAAAGGGGTAAAAGGCCTTAGCCTAAACTAATGAAACTTCATAATTCACTTAATGAGGACTAGATGAAATAAAATACTAAACTTGCCTAATCCTTAACAAAAGAAGCAAATAAAACGAAAAACCGAATGTAAATGTAGTTAGTGTACTAGATTAAGTTCAAAAGATTTTAATCAAATTATAATGCAAAACCTATTCTATAAATCTTCCAAATTAAAATATGAAAATCATATAAGTCAAGTTAGAATAATTGAGAAGGAGGAATCAATAAAATGAAAGCCAATGTAAAAGCTTGCATCTAATTTACTAAGCTAAGCTCATAAGACTTTGCTTGAGAATATGCCTATGTTTAGGTTGCAAGCATGATGTGATGATGATGTGATTATGATGCCATGATATGATGATATGATGTGATGATATGATGATGATGATATGATATGATGCTGTGATACTGGTATACTGTCTGGCAAAATTTTGGGAAGCTGCGGTCTAGCCGTTATGCTGCCGAAATTTTGTAGAAATTATGGACTTAGAAATATTTTGCATCATAAGTTTAATAAGGAAAGATTGGATAAAGTATGATCCTTCAAAAGGGAAGGTGACCTAATTTAAGTTTCCCCTCACCCACGACTCACATGAGGCATGGCATGACCCAGCTAGTGTGAGTATAGGGGATAGGGCTTACATGAGGCATGGCATGACCCAGCTAGTGTAAGTACCGAACTTATATGGTGGCGACAGCCACGGTATGAGCTCATTACCACTTATGTTTAGTAGGTGAAAAGAGAAGGACTCAAGATGAGTCAAGTTAAGAAAAGAAAGGACTTAAGATAAGTCAAGTTAGGGAAAGAAGGGGACTTTGGTCCAACCCAAGTAAAGGACATAACTCTCAATCTGTTTATGTATGTTATGACTAGTCGTATGAGCTTTTATGTATGCCATGATGTTGTTAATACAACGAGGATAAGTGCTAAAAATGGGATCCACTTTGGATAGTAACGTTTTCGAAAATCAGATAATTGAACCAATTGTTTGGCCACAATCTTCATATAAAAACCAGGTGGGACGATGACGATGACACCGGTGTGTCAGGGTCGAGTCCTACTGAGAAATCTTATTTCTCATCCTAGTTGTTTTTCCGTCTCGTCACCAGATACTCATGGAGTCTCACGTGACGTGGAGCATGGAGCCTCCCCACCATGAGTGGGCTTATGATGAGGACGCCCACGCTATCGTGGCCACGACCACCACGATAGTTCGCACCTACTTCTATCCGGGTTGAGTTTTTGAACTAGAGGAGCCAGAGATTCCGCCAGCCCCTATGGACGTATCTTCGTCACGCCTTGGACAGCCGTTGGGTCCTTGGCATTTCCGCGCGAGCCATTGCCCGAGATCGAGATGGAGCCTATGTCTCCCGGTCTACCCGTAGCCGAGCCTATGCCGCCGCCAGAGGTTCCCGTGGTCGAGGTGAGTTCGACGGCCACCCCTAGGGCCGTAGCAGCTTCGCCGCCACTCCCCGAGTATCGACCTGTCGCGTCTGAGGAGGATCCCTCCGAGGCACGTTCCTCGGTGGGCAGCTATGTTCCCGGCCGTCGCGTCCGTCGGATAGAGGTGATCAGCACGCACCCCGCATCATTCGCACTCGCTGCGTTCCCGAGGCCGAGCATGGAGGACTCGACATTCGAGGACCTGAGTTCGATGCAAGGGCATGGAAGGGGCAGAGAAGACAGCATATGTCTACGAGGGCTTATTTTGATTTGTGCTCCCTAACTCTTGTATTTCATTTAGTATTGTATCTCATCAGACTTGTGTACCTTTGATATTTGGGGCCATGGCATGTCCATGAGTTGCCTTTATATGTATTTGTTGGATATTGTGAGATTAAGTATATTATGTAGTTGATGTTATAATTTGAATGTATGACTTTGTGATTTATCTCATGTTCCTTCCATTTATATCGAAATCTCTGCGATACGCTCGTTTATTGCTATCTTCTCGCGCAAGGCTTTATTTTTCCAACGCAACGACATATTTCAAAAAAAAAATTTACTGTATTTTCCGCGTAATTTAATTTCAAGTAAAGTTTAGTGTTCCACGAGCATAAGTAACAACTAATAAAACGCCGTAATACGACTTAAGCGTAATATGGATTTATTAGGGTGTTACAGTTTGCACTAATGATTTGGAGACATTATCTTTATAGGGAGACATGTGAGATCTACACCAATCATAAGAGCCTGAAGTATATTTTCCAACAAAGGGATCTGAACTTGGGACAATGTAGGTGGATGGAGTTGCTCAAGGACTATGATTGCACTATTTTATATCATCCGGGCAAGGCAAATGTAGTGGCTGCCGATGCATTAAGCAGGAAATCCATGGGTAGTCTTGCACATATAGTACCAGTGAGAAGGCCCATAGTGGAAGAGATCCACAAGTTAGAAGCAGAGGGTATTCGCTTTGAACTTGGAGGGTCTAGGCCACTTTTGGCCCATGTTTAGGCGCGATCTTCCTTATTAAGCAAATCAAAACTGCCCAATATGAGGATACTCAATATAACTTGCGGGAGGAGGTTCGCAGTGGGAAGAAACCTGAATTCTCCCTTGATCAAGCTGCAGCCTTAGGACGCAGGAATCGCTTGTATGTGCCAGATGTAGGCAATCTAAGGAGGACTCTTTCGGAAGAAGCCCACAATTCTGGATACATGATTCATCTGGGTTTTGGTGGGAAGGCATGAAGAGGGATATAGGGGACTTTGTATCACGATGTTAAGTATGTCAGCAAGTCAAAGCCGAACATCAAAGACCTTACAATAGGTTGAAATACCTAAGTGGAAATGGAGAGAATTACCATGGATTTTGTGACCAGATTGCCCCGGAGCTTTAGGGGTTTTGATTCTATTTGGGTGATAGTAGATAGATTAACCAAGTCGGCTCATTTCCTCCCAGTCAAGACTACCTATAAAGCTTCTCGTTATGCCAAACTCTATGTTGATGAGGTTGTTCGACTTCACGGAGTTGTAACATCCATTATCTCGGATCGTGGACCTCAATTCACTTCTCATTTTTGGAAGGCCTTACAAAAGGCCTTAGGGACCCGACAAGATTTGAGTATGGCATTCTACCCTCAAACCGATGGGCAATTTGAAAGAACAATCCAAATCCTTGAAGATATGTGGAGGTCCTGCATTTTGGACTTTGGCGGGAACTGGGATAGTTACATGACCCTAGTTGAATTCTCTTACAGTAATAGTTATCAAGTCAGTATCTAGATGGCACCATTTTAAGCCTTGTATGGAAGACGCTGTAGGTCTCCCATTGGATGGTTTGAGGTGGGTGAGGCTAAAATCTTGGGGCCAGACTTAGTGCAAGACTCTTGGGAGAAGGTTCGGTTGACTAGAGAATGGTTGCTAGCAGCCCAAAGTCAGCAGAAGGCCTATACTGATCATTGTAAGCGAGACCTAGAATTCTCCATAGGTGACCTAGTGTTCCTTCGTGTGTCCCCTATGAAGGGTGTGATGAGGTTTGGAAGAAAGGGCAAGCTCAGCCCTCGTTACATTGGCCCTTTTGAGATTTTGGATAGAATTGGCCCGGTGGCATACCATTTGGCTTTACCACCTGGCTTATCCATGATTCATCCAGTATTCGATGTATCAATGTTACGAAAGTATCTCTCCACCCCTTCTCATGTGCATACTCTACATACCGTCCAGTTAGAGGAAGATTTAACTTATGAAGAAGAGCCTGTGGCTATAATTGATTGTCAAGTGAAAAAGTTGCGCTCAAAGGAGGTGGCCCTTGTAAAGGTAATATGGAAGAACCATTTAGGAGAAAAAGCAACTTGGGAGACTAAAGAAGCTATGCAAACAAAATACCCCTGCCTATTCGATTGAGGTGATTGTTGTTTTATTCAGAATTTGGGGATGAATTCTTTTTGAGGGGGGAGTATGTAACACCCTTGGTGTAGTTTCAAGTTTTTCTGCATTAATCCTGTTTGATCGATGTGTTTAATCCGTTTATGATGGAATTTAGTTGGTTTGTGATGATTTTGAGTGTTGGATGTCATTTGGAATCAAGGAACCAAGTTTTGGGACATTATAATCGATTACCGTGTGGCTAGTAATCGATTATGGGGCTCTCTGTATGCGCACAAGTTAAAAATTTTCGAGTTGTAATCGATCATCAGTTCTGGGTTTGTAGTAATCGATTACCAGTTCTTCATGGTAATCGATTACCAGCCAGAGGTAATCGATTATCACAGGCCAATATATATACAAAGACGCATCCCACGCCCTCATTTTCGAATTCTCTTTCTCTCTCTAACTCAAACTCTCTCCCTTCTCTCTAGAATTCCTTCTTCCACCATTCCTTACATCTATCAACTCCATTCCATCATTTCGAACTAAATCAACAATAGCAACAACACAATATTCATTCTATTAAACACAATCATCCATGTCATCTGTTCCTCTTTCATTTTCCTTGCTTAGGTGGATTTGAAGCTGGAGAGCTCACCTCTATCCATATCCTCCTCATTCCAATTCTAATGGTAATCCTCACTTCTCATTTCTTCTTTTTCCTAGAATCTTCAATTCTTTGATTTTTAGAAGGATTCTTGAAACCCTAGGATCATAATATTAGAGAACTTATGGTATGGAGATTGTTAGTGATCAATAATTGATTCAATGTCATATTGTGGTGTTAGATTATTCCAGGGAAGTCCCTTCTAGCTTTGTGGCTTCCGAGAATTAAGATTTTTCTGTGACTGGTGATCTATGAGTAGATAGAATACTTTTGAATTAATTCTGTTTTAATTTATAATTGTTTATTTACTTTAAGAATGCTACTCATGAGTCAATGACGAAAGAAATTCGAATGTGATATGAGATTGATGATTCATGAATATGATAGAATAGGAAAGTCTGTAACAGGATATGTTTGCTAACAGCAGTAGACATTAGTCCTGGTGCACCTTGGATTATGATATTACACGGCCATCCAAGGGGGTGGTGCATGACCGACATTTCATAGCCATACATATAGTGTGGTGCATGCCTGAACTTCATGGCCTCTCAAAGGGGGGTGCGTGCTTGATTTCGGAATTCACACAAAGGAACGACCACCTAAGTGTGAATCCTGCCTATTTATCCTGTTAGATATTTCAGCTGTTTTCCTTAATTGAAAGAAATCATTTTATACTTATATACATATATATATTGACTCATAAGGTTCTGAAGTATCTTGTCTCTCACTGAGTTTCTCAAACTTACCTCGTCATTATTATATTCTTTTCAGATACAGGGACAGACTTGGGAGTCGACCCTTTTGCTCAGCATCAGTAGATTCCTATCTTGGTGAGCCTTTAATAGTAAGGGCCCTGATTTGTGTTCTATTTTGTTCTGTAATATATTAGTTGTAGCTCCATGGTACTACAGGCAGTGTCCAACCCTTGCTAGTGTGTTAAGTTTATGCTTAGAGATTGTTTAGACTGAGTTGGATTGACTATTGTATATTAAATTTGATGACTGTTGGATTTGATTATGAATTGAACTTGGAAATGTATCTACGTGTGTGTGTGTGTGTGCATATATATATATATATGATTTGGATGAATGATTCTAATTATAATTGTGTTGTGTGCTGAGGGGTGCATTCTGAGAATGCCTGGATCCCTGATGGAAGAGTATGCTTATTGAATTGCAGGATAAGTACTTGTATTTGGGAAATATCCTAAATTTAGAGGAAGCTCCACCTAAATTTTGTGAATTCTTGATGTGTAAGGCTTCCTAGGGAGTGTGCTCTCTAAGCGCCGATCACGGCCTAGGTTGGGTCATGACACTATTATTTTGAAAATTTTATGTTATTTAATGCGAAGTTTCAACCACTATTTGTTACTTAAGAAGAAAATGGGAAAGCAAGGGAGAAAGTGCTGGATTTATGTTTGTTTTGTTAATAAATTTTCACTAATACATTTTAAGATTATCCCATAAAAATGAATTACTGTATAAATACATACATTTATTCAATTTGCATTTTTTCCATTGTTTTGAATACAAATTTTTTGTCATTTTTCTTCTTCCAAGAAAGAGGGACGGGCAGCGCGATAGTTTTCTTTTCTATTTTTTATTCATAAGTTCTTAATAAAACCTTTCAATGATATCCCACTTGAGTAAATTATGGAGATTTGTTATGTTTATATTATATAGTGTAACACCCTACTAGTTAACTATTACTTTATCACTTATTTTAATTTACTAATAATTAATCCGTAGAATATTACTAACTTCATACCTTATTTTTTTGAGGTAATTTTTTTTAAATTTATTCATCTTTAACTTAATTATTTTATGCAGCAAAAGTAAATATATAGCATACTAGTGGTATAATCCATAGATAAGGCAACCATAGCATACAGGAACATGCCTCATGCATACTGTAGCATTGTAGTAGATACATGAGTTCTAGATACATAGTATATGTCCAAAATATGAAAAAAAAAAAAGGGACGCCCTAAACTATAATTCATCCCCACTTGACCTAAGTATAGTGCCAAAAAGTAAAATTACAAAGAAAATTTGTCAGACGGAAATGCCAACCCCATATTACATCAAGATATCATAGTCTAATCATTAATAATAGTAATAGTAAGGACTCTGTCTAGAATAACTATATTGACTGTATTAGTAATAAAGTTGTATTCAAGGGCTACGTCCATCTTGATCGTTGCCATGATTTGAGCAATCTAGAAACACCGAGAAAAATAGGGTGAGACAAGTCTCCTAATAGGGTGGGGATTCCTGTAACACCTTAATAATACCACACTATGTTTAAGTCATTTTATGGCATTACTAGTTGTTACTCTTAACTAGAGGATTTTTTTTTTTTTTTGTAATTGAAATTAGCAAAATACATGAAAATAGAATATAAATTTTTTCTTCTTAACACTCGTATGTACATAAAATCATTTATTCTTAAAAATTGAGCCTTTAAGTGCTTACTTACTTATATAAATACAGACATTGTTTCTCGTATCGCTGCATTACTATTAGGCATATGACGGAATAGAAATAACATAACAACCAACTGCAATACAAATACATAACCATAGATGGATCAGGAATCATAGTTATACATAATATTAATCAAATATGTAATAGGTCAAATTAAGTACCAAGACTTCTAACATGCTCTTAATTACACATAAATTGCCCAACTAGGGCTCCTAAGAAAATAAAAATACTATAGTACTATCTTGATCCTCCTTAGCTAAAGAGTTGTAACATGACAACTCCTTATCACGTCCAGTTAGGTGCCACCGAAAGCACTGTTGTGGATGCCATTAACTCATCTGAAGATGACACGAAAAGTACAGGTAAGATATATAATTTCTCAGTAGGGCTCTAACTGGGTAAGTAAGTATCATCATTATTGTCCCCAATTATTTCGAGTTTCTCATAGAAAGGTGAATATGTGTAAGATTCAATTTTAATAAGTTTGCAATCGTTCTTTAGCCGAAATGGGTTACTTTTAATCATTCATTCTTGGCATAGTGAACATAAATGAGTAAAATAGGCATGATCATAACACATAAACACTCATAAGCAAGAACATAGTGAATCACATAAGCATGAGTGTCTTAGGGATTTCTTTATTTCCCTTGACTTTAGTTTGATTTTGACTTAGACTTAGTCATTTAGCATATGCTTTAACATTTATACTAGCCTCAAAACTTAACTTTCTTTTAGGACATGAGCTCATACCTGTAATGACCATTATCATCCATTACACCAAACTTAAATTGGCTGGCAAGAAGGGGTTCCTTTGCAGGTCACCTTCCCTTATCGAAGGATACACCCAAGTGTCTTCTTAATTATGGAATTAAGTCTGATGCCATTAGTGCCTTAAAGTAAGGACTTAATCTTTCATTTTCCCTTAACACAAGTTACCATCATTACACGTGACAATTATTTCTATATCCATGAATTTGGTGAAAATCTAGCTGCATAACAGCTAGATCGAGAGATTCCCCAAAATTGCAAACACATGGAACAACCAATCAACAACCAATAATAGCATTTACATCATAATTGAACATCCATGAATAGTCAATCACATGCAAAGATCATGATTCTTGAGAATTTCTCCTCAAGAATCCTAGCACTCAATTCTAGTACAATTAGATAAAACATATCAAGAATACTTCATCATATCACAAGTCAAGAGAAAAGCACATAGGTAAACTCAAAAGTCTTATGAGCATAATTACGTTTTTAGGTGCAAATTTTTAACTTATATCTTTTCCTTTAAGTCTTAATTAATCTTTTTGCTTGGTTTATTCTTGAAGTTAAAGTGATGACTTGATTGACCTTTTATTGCTTAGAATTTCTCTTTAAGTTCAATTAAGCTATTAAAACATGTTTTCCTCTTAATTTTTAGGCCTTGGCCAAATTGTCATCAAGGGTTCTCTAAGCCTTTTATTTTGTTTTTTTTCAAGTGAATTAGTTAAGGATTATGGAACTTAAACTCATCAACTACTGTGGGGGAGACCATACATATTTGTTTCAAAGGGAAGATGAAGGATACAGACCAGAATGCTTGTGACTTTGAACAAAACATGGAAAATTTTGTCTCTAAATAATGATTCTCAGAGTCAACAATCCCTTCAAATAGCCACAAGAGAGAACAATGATAATGTAACTACCAATTCTAAACCCTTCTACCCTCAGCATGTTTCTAATGATATACCAAAAGATTCAGAAGGATCACCTATTAAGAGAAGATACACTGGTGCAAGAGATTTGAGAGATGTCTCTCAAAATTTAATCATTGTTGAACCATCTCAAGGAATCAGGACCAAATCCTCTTTTAGGATGAAATCAAACATGGCCTTGCTTTCAGAAATACAACTTGAATGTATTGATGAAGCACTTCAAGATCAAAGCTGGATAGGAGCCATGCAAGATGAGCTGAATTAGTTTGAAAAGAGCAAAGTTTGGACTTTGGTTCCATTGCCTTAAGGATATTCTATCATTGGCACAAGATGGGTATTCAGAAACAAGCTCAATGAAAGTGGAAAGGTGATCAGAAACAAGGCAAGGCTAGTGGCTCAAGTATACAATCAGCAAGAATGAATTGACTATAATGAGACATTTGCTCTTGTTGCAAGATTGGAAGCCATCCAAATGTTGCTTGCTTTTGCAGCATATAAAGGTTTTGTTCTATATCAAATGGATGTTAAATATGCATATTTAAATGCTTTTAGTTCTAAAGAAGTATATGTTAAAGAACCTCCTGGTTTTGAAAATAAAACATTTCCTTATTATGTTTTTAAGCTATCAAAAGCTTTATGTGGTTTGAAATAAGCTCCAAGAGCTTCATATAAAAGGCTTAGCTCTTTTCTGCTTAAAAATGGCTTTAAAAGAGGAAATTGTTTTTTATCGTGCATAAGAAAGATGATTTTCCTATTGTTCAAATTAATGTAGATGATATCATTTTTGGTGCTACTAATCAAAATCTTTGCAAGAGCTTTTCTTAGCTTATGCAAGGAAAATTTGAGATGAGCATGATGGGAGACCTCAAATACTTTTTGGGCTTGCAAAATAAAGTAACAAAAAGATGGGATCCTTATTCACTAAAAAAAATATGCTAAGGATCTGCTGAAAAGATTTGACATGGATAAAACTAAGAGCATTACCACTCCCATGCACCCTTCTCAAGCTCTAAAAGCTAAGATGATGGGGATAAAGTTTCTGACAAACTTTATTGAGGTATGATTGGATCATTACTTTATCTTACAGCTAGTAAATCTGACATACAATTAAGTGTGTGTATTTGTGCTAGATTTCAATCTAACCCAAAGCAATCACACTTAAATGCTGTCAAGAGGATTCTGAGATACTTAAATGCTGTCAAGAGGATTCTGAGATATTTAGTAGATACTACTAATCTTGGTCTCTAGTACAAGAAAGGTACTCTTTGTGATGTTATAGGTTACTATGATGCTAACTTTGCTGGAGACAGAATTGAAAGAAAAAAAAAACAAGTGGCTACTATTGTTTTCTTTGAAAATCAGTGATAACTTGGTCAAGTAAGAAGCAAAACACAATTACTCTTTCAATTACTGAAATTGAATATGTATCTGCAGCAAATTGTTGTGCTCAGATTCTATGGATTAAGCATCAGCTGGAAGATTTCAACTTGAAGGATACCAAAATCCCTATTCTGTATGATAATACCAATGCTATTAATCTCGCTAAAAATCCCATTCAGCATTCCAGATCAAAGCATATAAACATTAAGCATTATTTCATAAGAGATCATGCTCAGAAAGAAGATATTGAGCTAAATACAGAAGATCAAATAGTTGATGTATTTACAAAACCACTAGCTAGAGATCAATTTTCTTACATTAAAAACCTTCTAAATATGATCAGTTTTTGAGCTCGCATTCATAACACATGAATCCTATTCCCCCAAGCTTTTATAAGAGCTCAAATCTGAGATTGCTATATCCAAGTTTGTTTCCTTTCTAAAGAAGACTTCTCAAAAATAATTCAGAAAGATCAATTTAGAATGGTATTTAGAATATGTTCAGTAAGATCAGCTCAAAGCGATCTACAAATATGATTCAGAAAGATTATTTAGATCAGTATTCAGAGTGTGCTTTGAAAGGTGTGTTGCGAATGTTATTTCAAAAGGGTAAATTAGAAAGGTGCTTCAAGTTTCGACTTTACAAAAAAGATTTCCATCAAAAAGATAATTCAAGCTTCTAATAAAAAATTTGAATATGAAAAGTCAAGGCTGGTTTTGGAATGTGGAATGATTTCGTAACTCTTCACTATGCCATGTTGCCATAACTCATTAAAGCGGGAAAGCCAAAAGCTCTTCTCACACAAAAATGTCATCGTTTTGATCACGAAATTTTTCACATTACCTTAACCTTTGGTCATTTTTCATCGAACCCATTTACTCTCTTTGAAAATCTTTTTCTCTCCTAAGTTATTGAAACCCATCACTGTTCATCTTCCCTCTCAAGATGCATACTTCCACCACACTGTACTTTCACCTGTAACTTCAATCCAAACACATTTCCTACTTCTTCAAGCTCCTATCTTATCTGCTTAGATAAGATATAGGGAATTAGACATGCATGACCGCCTAACTGTGAATGTTATTAGTTGCTATCACACTTAACTTATTGTTGAGCCTGATCAACTCAATGTTTTGTTGTGTGTGATTACGAACTAATGACTTCCAGAGGGCGTGGTAGGCCACGAACTGTACCCACTCCAGAAGATCCTACTAATTTTATGGACACGATGCATGAAATGGCTCATGCAATGCGGGAACAGGCTGCTGCAACACACCAAATGATGGACCAACTGGGAAGACAACCTTGAGTTGGCCACGGTGGAAACTCAAATGGCCTAGGATTGGACTTGGAATACCTCAAGTTCGCAGAATTTTGAAAGGCGAACCCACCTAGTTTTAGAGGAGCTTTTCATCCTGATAAGGCAAATGAGTGGATTAAAATAATGGAAAAGGTCTTCTCTATTCTAGACTACACTGACCACCAAAAAGTGGCCTTCGCCACTTCTATGCTTGAAGCAGATGCAGAGTTCTAGTGGAATGGTGTGAGGCAGCTATTAGAAGAATCCCAGACAGCGATCACCTGGATCGTGTTCAAAGATGCTTTCTACCAGAAATACTTTCCTTCATCAGTTCGAAATACCAAGGAGTTGGAATTTATGCAACTCTGCCAGGCAAGTAGCAACATGTCAGAGTACATCCCTGAGTTTAAGGAGCTATGTAAGTTTTTCACAATCTATCAGCGGAATCCAAATAAGGCATGGAAGTGTGTCAAATTCGAAGGCGGATTAAGGGAAGATATCCTCACAGCAATAGGCCCTATGGAGATCAGGGATTTCCCTACCTTGGTAAACAAGTGCAGACTTGTGGAAGACTATAATAAGAAGTTGGAAATTTCCCAGTCTGATGCTCATGGAAAGAGACCGGCACCTAAAGACCAGGAATTCGAATACGCTTCACCACCAAAGAAGCAACTTCACCTTAGCAAATACGAGGGCAAGCAGCTGCAAGAATCGATGGTCAAGCAACAATGTCCAAAGTATGGGAAGAATCATGGAAATAAGCCTTGCCTAATTAAACAATATGTGTGCTTCAGATGTGGCAAGCTAGGACATATGATCAGAGAATGCCCTAAGAACCAACCATCGACTCCTAAAACTGCAACATTTGGTAAGAGTTTTTACGACAAATGCGGAAGGGACTACACCCCGGAGCTAGAACGAGAATGAGGGATAAACTAGAATAAGGAATTGGCTAACTTAGTTTTAGTCGATCCTATTATGCTAAGTGGTTTGACATCTGTTATGTCCTTATGTATAAACTTTATTTAAACTGTTATGATTTTATTTACTTAGTTTCATAATCAAATTTTGAGGACCAAATTTTCTTTCAGGAAGGTAGTAACGTAACGCCCGAAAAATTTTAATCGTTTTTAACCGAGTTGCTCGGTTTTTAGTAAATAATTGGGATTAATTAGAATTGATTAAGCACTTAATTAAAGTCAATTAAGTGTGATTTAGAAGTGATAAGGGTTGATGGAATTAGATTAGGAATATAGGAAACCTCACAGAATTTCTCTAAGACTGGTTTACCGATTTAAGAGAAATCGATAAGATTTCGGTATTTTAAACTGTCGGAACCGGATCAATAGAACTTATGCTATGAGTGCCGACTCGAGTGCCGAGCTCGGTCAAATTACAATAAAAACCGAATTGTACTAAACTCGTAGCAAGGGTGCAACCCGGGTCGTTTTCCAGTGATGACAATGTTATATGATCGGGAATTTGGAGGGGAGGGGTTTGTTTATCAAACCAAAAATGCAACTATTTAAAATGGAAGTGAACAGAAATTGGAACTCTAATCCAAGAACCAAGAAAGACAATGGCTAATCTATCATCAGATTCTAAAAATAATCATTCAAACCAAATCAGTGACTGACATCAAACCCGAAAGAAACCTCTATTCGGATACGACATTGCACACGAAAACCTTCATGCATTCAATTAACAGATAAATGATTAAATTCAGAAACCTCTAGAACCTAACCAATTCATGTTAATTTCCAAGCACCAATGTAATCAATCTCAAATTCAAACCTGAAAATGATTCTACTCACGCAATTGCATTACAACATTAATCAATCGAGCAATATGCAAGCAAGTAAGCAATCAATTATAATCAACTACAATTCCGAATCAAAAACCTTCAAACCCAAAATTGGATTAATAACAACGAAAGAAAAGGGAGTAGAAAACCGATTTGAATTGATGAAGTTTGGTTGCGCCAATCCTCAAGATAGCCAATGCTTCTTTGAATCCTTGGATTAGATAGAAGCTTACTCCTCCATGAATGGAGGAAAATGAATTGTAAGGTGGGGGGGGGGGCGTGAGAGAAGAGAGGAAGAAGAAGTCAAAAATTGAAAATTGCCTATCCAAAAATCTATCCCATCTGTTACAAGTCTGGCCTCCTTAAAAAATCGGCCAAAATCATAATCAAAACTGCCTAAAATTATTAAATTGTAATTACTACATTAATCCTCTCTCTCTCCTTTGAATCTGGACATCTTATTTGCTAAAATCCGAGTTATAGAAAGAAAGTTATACTAAAAACATGAAATCATTATAACTAATTCCGTGAGTAACGTTCTTCTACCATTTTGGTTATCAAAACGATTCCGTTTGGATTTCCACTCTGAAGAAGATTTGTAGTCTTCGATGTCAGCTTCAAAATTCCACTGGAATGGGCTCAATCGGACATCTGTGGACCGAGATATGGCCCAAATACCACACCCTGCTCAGAATCCGTGGTTGTACCACTTCAGTTCATTTCTAGGCCCAATTTCAGCTTCTTAGCACCAGAATTGGCCTCTAATCTCTTCATATAACTTGTAGGCTTATCTCTCAGCTTTTCTACGAATCAAGAATCACAATAAAATGAGCTCTACAACTCAAGATATAACCCAAAAACCAAAATAGTGTCAGAATTCGCCTAATGCTGGAAAATTTAACTCAAACCCAAACAAAATCCAAACAATACAAAATGGTCCAATTCAAAACAATTAGGCACAAAAGAGACTTAATGAGCTAGGAATGAGGGAAAATAAGTATATAAAAATCCAATTGATCAAATTCCCCCACATTTAACTCTTGCATGTCCTCATGCAAGATTCAGCTAAGGACATAAAAACATGCAACTTAAAAATCATGGAATAACCCAAAATGAACAAGCAAATTCTCCAATGAATCATCAAAAGTGCCAAGCTTATGAACATAAGAGCATACAAGGCATCAAGAGTTTCCAACAGTTAAATCATTCAACACCCCATCTCTCAAAAATGCAAGTTAAGCAATATCCTTCAAAATGCAAATAGATCAAGCATGAAAAGGTTAATAAGATGGTGTTTAAATCTCTCAACTTTCAAGTGTATGGGCAAAAGTGTTTCACTCAAGTCGCGTCAATAGACAATGTATTACCATAAGCTTGTTAATCTTCTACTTCTCCACTACTCACAATCATATGCAAACACAAATCAAGAGGACTTTATTCAAGGTTGTAATGGGGCTAAGGTAAAGGTATGAAAATGAGGATATGACAAGATACAACCTAAGAGAATAGAAGTGACATTGGTCATTAGACAAATCAAGCCATCACACATATACTCTCTTTGAACTTTCTTTTCCCTTTATCAAGATTTCCTATTTTATTTTTTTCTTCTTTTTTTTCTTTTTCTTTTTCTCCTTTTTTTTTCGCTTTCCTTGCATCCTTTCAAACCCCCACACTTGATCCCAAATACAACAATAATGATGAAACCAATGCACTCCCTGTTCCCTAAGGTTGGGTATAACACGGTTTTCCACTTAAAGCTTATAATGTGCTAGAAACCAAAGAATGATCAATAAGGCTCAAAAGGGCTAAACAAGGGGCAAAATGCAAGGTAGGCTATATGGCCAAGTGGCTAAAATGAAATAAATGCCTCTATCATGTTCATGAATGCTTATGAAAAATGTAGCCTCAAAGAAGAATCAAAGCAAGTTCTAGAATAACAAAATCTATGAGGGAAAACACACAATATGGAAGAGAATGGCATGAAACATAACCATCCAAAATAAGGCTCAAAAGCTCACAAGGGTAAAGTCCAACATACTCAATCATTGCAAATTACGATCAATCACCCAACTTACACATATCAAGAGGGGAAAGAAAAATGAAATCATGTTGGAACTCTATCCTCCCTAAAGCCTAATGCCTTAACTCAACAACTTTCAACTCAATAATGGAGTACAAAAGCAAAACAAAGCAAAACAAAGCAAAAAAAAAATTTTTTAAGAAGAAATGAAGTAAAAGCAACCATGAAACAAATCTATAATGCAAGACTAATTACCAAACAACCTGTGTATAAACTATCCCCCTACACTTCAACTTTACATTGTCCTCAATGTAATGCAGAATGGAAATGCAAGTAAAATGAAGTAAGGAAGGAGAAAGAGAAACTCCCCTATCAAGTGTAAGTGGCCGCTAGCAAGCGGACCTCCTCAATGGTCTCCAAGGGTGTGTCCTCATGAAATGGCTTCAAGCGGTGGCCATTCACTGTGATTACTCTATCCGTTCTAGGCTCCAAAATCTGCATAGCACCATATGGAAAAATCTTAGTCACTATATAAGGACCAAGCCACCTAGAATGAAGCTTACCAGAAAAAAGCTTGAGGCGAGAATTGTAGAGAAGCACTTTCTGGCCAATAGAGAACTCCTTCTGCAGCAACTTCTTATCATGAATGAGTTTTGTCTTCTCCTTGTACATGCGGGAGTTCTCATAGGCTTCCAACCGGATCTCTTCCAACTCCTGAAGCTGGAGCTTCCTATGAAGTCCGGAGTAGCTCATATCAAGGTTGCAGTTCTTGACTGCTTAATAGGCTTTGTGCTCAATTTCCACGGAAAGGTGACATGCCTTGCCAAAGACAATCTTATTGGGAGACATCCCCAAAGGAGTCTTGTAGGCAATGCGGTAAGCCCATAATGCATCCTCAAGCCTCTTACTCCAATCCTTCCTGCTAGGCTGCACTATTTTCTCCAAAATCTGCTTCAACTCCCTATTTGATACCTTCGCCTATCCATTAGTCTGCGGATCGTATGGAGTTGAGACCTTGTGGGTGATACCATATTTCTTCAGCAGAGTTGCCATGTTCCTGCTACAGAAATGGCTCCCCTGATCACTAATGATTGCTCTAAGCACTCCAAACCTGCAAAAAATATGTGATCTGCAAAATCTACAACAACATGAGAATCATCAGTTCGGGTGGCCTTGGCCTCCACCCACTTGGAGACATAATCAACAGCCAGCAGAATATAAACAAAACCAAATGAGATAGGAAATGGACCCATAAAGTCAATACCCCAAACATCAAATATCTCACAAAACAATAATGGTTGTTGAGGCATCTCATTCCTACGGGATATAATACCTGTCTTTTGACATTGTTCATAATTCTTACAATAAGTGTAAGAATCGCGAAACAATGTGGGCCAATATAAACATGCATCTAAGACCTTCCTAGCAGTGCGTTGTGGTCCAAAGTGACCACCACAAGCAAGTGTGTGACAGAAATGCAAAATGGAAGGAATCTCAAGCTCATGCACACAGCGCCTAATAATCTGATCACTACATATGCGCCACAAATAAGGATCATCCCAGACATAATATTTAGCCTCACTTTTAAGTTTGTCTATCTGATGCTTTTTAAAGTAGGCAGGCAATTCAAAAGCAACTAGATAGTTAACCAAATCAGCATACCATAGATCCTTACCTCGCGACTCTAAAAGTTGCTCATCTGGAAAGGTCTTACGAATAGGTAGAGGCTCCAAGGTCTGTGAAATGCGACTCAAGTGGTCTGCTACTAGGTTCTTAGCTCCACTCTTGTCTCTGATCTTAATGTCAAATTCTTGCAACAGCAACATCCACCTGATAAGTCTAGGCTTTGCATCTGGCTTTTTTAGTAAGAACTTCAAGGTTGCATGATCAGAAAAAATAGTTACTTTAGTTCCTAACAGATAAGCATGGAATTTATCTAAAGCAAAAATAATGGCTAAAAGCTCCTTCTCCGTGGTAGTGTAATTAGCCTATGCAGAGTCTAGGGTCCGGGAAGCATATGCTATGACATGAGGAATCTTCCCAACCCTCTAGGAAAGAACAGCTCCAACTGCAAGGTTCAATGCATCACACATGAGGTCAAACGAGTATTCCCAGTCCTGCGGCTGATGAACAGGAGCAGAAATCAGGTGCCGCTTCAACTGGTCAAAAGCTCTCCTACAGTTATCATCAAACTGGAAGTCTATATCCTTCTATAGCAGCTTGAAAAGTGGAAGGGCAATTTTGCTGAAGTCCTGGATAAATTGCCTGTAAAAACCTGCATGTCCAAGAAAAGAACGTACTTCTCGCACACATGTGGGGTAAGGTAAAAAAGCAATAACACTCTTGGACCTATCAACAGCAATACCCTCACTAAAAATCACATGTCCTAAGACTACACCTTGCCTAACCATAAAATGACATTTCTCATAATTCAAAACAAGGTGAGACTCAACACATCTATGTAATACCCTGGCTAGGCTATCCAAGCATGCATCAAATGAAGTGCCATAAACAGTAAAATCATCCATAAAGACTTCCATACAATTTTCTAGAAAATCAGAAAAAATACTCACCATGCACCTCTGAAATGTACCTGGGGTGTTGCACAAACCGAAAGGCAACCTCCGATATGCAAATGTGCCAAATGGGCATGTAAAGGTGGTCTTCTCCTAATCTTCTGGTGCAATATGGATCTGAAAATAACCAGAAAATCCATCAAGAAAACAGTAGTGTGACTGACCTGCCAATCTCTCCAGCATCTGATCAATGAAGGGTAATGGGAAGTGGTCCTTCCTGGTGACCTGGTTCAGTTTCCTATAATCTATGCAGACTCTCCAGCTGTTCTGCACTCTTGTAGGCACCAACTCCCCCTTTGAGTTCTTCACCACTATTATTCCAGTCTTCTTTGGAACCACTTGCACCGTGCTCACCCACTTGCTGTCTGAAATTGGATAAATAATTCCTATAGCTAGCAACTTGCTCACTTCTTTCTTCACCACATCCAAGATAAGCGGGTTGAGCCTTCTTTGAGGTTGCCTCACTGGTTTCACTCCCTCCTCTAACTGAATTCTGTGCATGCATGTAGAGGGGCTAATCCCAGGTATGTCTGCCAATGTCTAGCCTATAGCCTTCATGTTCTGCCTCAGGATATTCAGCAACTTCTCTTCATGCTCTTGTTGCAGATCTTTGGCTATGGTGATTGGTAGCTTCTCATTTGGTGCCAGAAATGCATACTTCAAATTTTCTGGCAGTGGCTTCAATTCCAAGGTGGGTGGCTCTATGATAGAAGGTGCTAATCTTGGAATTGCTTCTGATGGTTTAGGTTCAGCACCTGCAATCTATGAAAAATTCTGCACAACAACATCATCATATCATATGGAAGCTAAAACAGATTCAGCAGAGTTAAAGTGATGTACAGAATTCAAAATCACAGAATCTGAAAATTTAGAATTTAAAATTTGCACATCAACATTAGAATCTACAGAAACAGAATTTGCAGAAATAGACTCATCAATAGTAGAAATTTCTGTAAATTTAGAATTTATGCAACCAGAAACTGGAGTAGCAGAATGTACAGAAATAGATGCTATAGCAGAATTTAAATCATTGGAAACAGAATTTTTTGCAATAGAAAATAATGTGACAGTAGCACCTTCAGAATTTTCAGCTTCAAAAATAAAACCAAAATTTTCAAATTTGCAAATAATAGCAGAAACAGAAACAAATTTGTCAGAAAAATTTGGAACAATGAGAAAAATAGGAACAAAGCAGCAGAGACCAGACAATTAAAAATAGAATTTTCAGCAAAAATAGCAAAAATAGAATTTACAATATTTTCAAAATGTGCAGAAATTAAACAGAATCTGCAGAAATAGTAGAAACAGCAGAAATAGCAGATTCAGCAGATTCAGCAAATTTAGAAACAACAAATTCAGAGACAGTAGAAATAGCATTTTCAGCTTGAAAGCATGCAGCAAATTCAGCATAAATAGCACAAACAACACATAAGTCATTACTACTATCACAATCACAATCAACAGAATATAATTCAGTGAACATGTTCTCATGCACTTCATCAACCAATGAATCAATAATGTCTATATGAAAAATAGAATGCTTTTCTAGTGGGTATCTCATGGCATCAAACAAATTAAGTTGCACTTTACTATCTCCAAATTCCATGGATAATGTACCAGAATGCACATCAATCTTAGTCTTAGCAGTTTTCAAAAATGGCCCACCTAAGATTAATGTTGGTTGATTAGCATGCAATTCATCCTCCATATTTAGCACATAGAAATCAATAAGAAAAATAAAGTCATTTACTCTTACCAATACATCTTCTAAAACTCCCTCAGGATGAGTTGTATTTCGATTGGCAAGTTGGATGACCACTCCTGTTGGCTTGAGCTCTCCAATGCACAAAGACTGGTAAATTGATTTTGGCATGACATTTATTAAAGCTCCAAGATCCAACATAGCTTGACTGAACTACTTACTTCCTATGATGCACGAAATGGTGAAAGTCCCTGGATCCTTGCATTTTGGATGAATATTTGGCTGAATGATTGCAGAAACATTGCTGCCCATGCTTACCTTCTCATTTCCCTTCAGCCTCCTTCTATGAGTGCACAAATCCTTGAGAAATTTGGTATACTTTGGAATCTGTTTGATGGCTTCTAGGAGTGGAATATTGACCTCCACTTTTCTGAATGTGTCCATGATCTCCTTATCCAATTCAGCTTTTGCCGCTTCGTGTTTTGTGTCACTCTGTTGGGGAAAGGTAGTGGAACACTTTGTTCAGGTTGCTTGCTGTTGCTACTGCTTGGTTCTGCCCTATTTGTCTTTATTGCTGCAGAATCAAATTTTTCTGCTACCTCTAGTTGTTTTGCAAAATCTACAATATCAGGAACCTTAAGCTACTTGCTACTTCTCAAAGTGATGGAACTGACATTCTTTGGGTTGCTCACAGATTAGGAGGGAAGGTTGCCAGAACCTTGAGACTTCATCTCATTTACTGTTGTAGCCAACTGACCAATCTATGTTTGCAGATTCTAGATGCTGGCTTCTGTTCTCTGCTGAAACTGAACACTACTGGTTGCCATCTGCTTCACCAATTCTACCAAGCTTGGTTCTGAGCTGCTTTGTGGTTTATTTTGCTGAGCTTGGTTCTAATATTGTCCTGAACTTGGTCCAGCAGAATTCTGCTTAAACTGAGGCTGTTGAAACTGATTGAAGTTGTTGCCATACCTCAGATTCGGGTAATCTCTCCAGCCAGGATTGTATGTGTTGGAAAATGGATCATAACTCTTCTGCTGCTGCTGATGCTGATGCTGATAAGGCCTACCAAGAAAAATTCCTGCAATAGTTTCATTGCTCTCCTGCAGATGTGATGCGGAACCCCATGGATATAAAGATCCAGAAACCCCAGGCACACACTTTGATAGAAAACAAGACGTAGAATAAAAACCCTCCCTACTAAACCCCCAAGAAACCTGTCCTTGGAAACGTAGATAACAGGGAAAATAATAGAAGATTCTGCATCACACAGAACAACATGAGGAAAAACCTCACAACTATCTCGGTAGTCAAACCATGATATAAAAATATAATCAAAATTCTTTATTGTCTATAGGACAAGTTGCCTATTTATACATAAATTCTAAAACTAGAAATTATTTAATCCTATCTAAAAGATTTGATTTGAAGCTAAAATTTAAAAATTAAAGATACGATTCTATTCTAAAAGATTTATTCATATCTAATTTTAAATCAGATTTGATCTTTATAGATTAGATCAGATTTGATTTAAATCCTAAAAGATAAAGTGAAGCAATTTAAATCTAAACAAATCTAGATTAAGTCAAAACAAATCAAAAAAGAATCTAGTCACAATCTAAACATATCTCCAACATGATTAGATTGCTTGCTCTTCAAGTTACTTTAATTATGCTTGATTCCTTGATTTCCAAGTAACTTGAAATAAGCTCTTGGTTTGCTTGATCTCCAAGGCAGAACCAACTTGTTAGAAACAAGCTCTTTTCCAGTGTTGGAATAACCAAAATACCCTCCTGAGCACGTATCATTCTCCCCCTCTTCAAAAAAGATTCGTCCTCGAATCTTGCCTTTGTAATCTTCAAAGTCATCTCCGCCGTTGCCTTTCCTCCATGAAGCCATTTAAGAACCTACAATTGAAGAATCTCACTAAGACTCTCTCTTCTCTTTTTTTTTTCTTTTTTTTTTTTCTCTCTCTTTTTTTTCTTTTTTTTCCTCTCTTTTTTTTCTTTTTTTCGCTTTTTTTTCTCCTCTTTTTTTTTTTCTATGTTTTTTTGCTTTTTAACTGAAAATACCTCAAATACAAAAAAAAAAAATGTGGACAAAGTAGACACAGCGATTAAGGAAACGAGACTCAAAACATAAGGAAAAAAAACTAGGGAAATAAAATTAACAAAGTGGAAACGAAATAGAACAAAGGATAGTAAACATAGGGTTTTCCTACTAGACCTCTAAGAAACACATTCTTAGCAACCTAGGTCACCGGAAATGGATTTTCCTACTAGACCTCTATGAAACCTGTCCATAGCAACCTAGATCAAACGAAAGAATTTCCCTACTAAACCCCCAAGAAAGCTGTCCTTGGAAACGTGATATGTCAGGAAAAAAATTATGCTTATAATCCTCACCTTTTCTAATTTCTTCTCCTTCTTTTTTTCTTTTTTTTTTTTTGATCTGAACTAGCAACTAAAAAAAATGCAAAACAAAGAAGAAGCATAGAGATAGACAGAGATGTGACAGCAACACAAGAGGATAGAATGAAAAAAAAAAGGACAAAGACAAAGGAAACGGACAAGGAAAGAAGACAAAAGATAAACGTAAAAGACAAAGATAGATGAATAGGAATTTATCTAGACCTTGCTCTGATACCAAATGATGCGGAACCCCATGGATATAAAGATCCAGAAACCCCAGGCACACACTTTGATAGAAAACAAGACGTAGAATAAAAACCCTCCCTACTAAACCCCCAAGAAACCCTCGTTGAACGAGATAACAGGGAAAATAATAGAAGATTCTGCATCACACAGAACAACATGAGGAAAAACCTCACAACTATCTCGGTAGTCAAACCATGATATAAAAATATAATCAAAATTCTTTATTGTCTATAGGCCAAGTTGCCTATTTATACATAAATTCTAAAACTAGAAATTATTTAATCCTATCTAAAAGATTTGATTTGAAGCTAAAATTTAAAAATTAAAGATACGATTCTATTCTAAAAGATTTATTCATATCTAATTTTAAATCAGATTTGATCTTTATAGATTAGATCAGATTTGATTTAAATCCTAAAAGATAAAGTGAAGCAATTTAAATCTAAACAAATCTAGATTAAGTCAAAACAAATCAAAAAAGAATCTAGCTACAATCTAAACATATCTCCAACATGATTAGATTGCTTGCTCTTCAAGTTACTTTAATTATGCTTGATTCCTTGATTTCCAAGTAACTTGAAATAAGCTCTTGGTTTGCTTGATCTCCAAGGCAGAACCAACTTGTTAGAAACAAGCTCTTTTCCAGTGTTGGAATAACCAAAATACCCTCCTGAGCACGTATCAAGATGTGGACACTGATCTATTGGATGTCCTGGTATAGAGCAAATGCCACAAATCATAGCTACTGGTTGCTAGGGCTACTGGGCAAGTGCCAATTGCCTCACCAAGGTTGTCAACTCATCTATTCGGTTCTCTATCCTCTGCTAGTTTGTATCAGAGGTTTGCACTTCATTTACTCTACTTGTTGACATTATGGCTTGGGTACTAAATTGTTGTGCATTGGCAGCCATGTTTGCAATTAACTCACAAGCTGCAGCAAGTGTTTTATCTACCAAAGCCCCTCCAAAAGCAGCATCAACCATACTTCTGTCCATTGATATAAGACCTTCATAAAAATACTGATGAGAAGCTGGTCATTAATCTGATGGTGTGGATAGCTTGCACACAACTTCTTGAACCTCTCCCAATACTCATGCAATGTCTCTCCACTAATCTGCCTTATGCCACAAATTTCTTTTCTGATGGAAGTAGCTCTTGAGGCAGGGAAGAATTTCTCCAAGAACATCCTCTTCATGTCTTGCCAGCTCGTGATGGAACCTGGATGCAAGTAGTACAACCAATCCTTGGCAGATCCATCTAGGGAAAAGGGAAATGCCCTCAGCTTGATGTGATCTTCCTCCACTCCATGCGGTTTCATGGTTGAGCACACTACATGGAACTCCTTCAAGTGCTTGTGAGGGTCTTCTCCAGCTAAACCATGAAACTTGGGCAACAGATGTATCAGTCCTGATTTTAGCTCGAAGTCTACATCCAAATTCGGGTACTGGATAGCCAAAGCTTGATAGTTGACATCAGGTGCTGCAAGTTCCTTCAAAGGTTCTATTAGCCATGCTTCCTGAAAAATCAGAATTGTCAACAAAGTTAGGAATAGAATCAGAAACAGAATTACTAGCAGAACTAGTCTCAAACAACCTCCTCTTAGCTCTTCTAATTTGTCTAAGAGTCCTCTCTAATTCAGGATCAAATTCGACTAAATTAGGAGTTGGATCAGATCTAGTCATGCACTAACAAAATAGCAAACAGAACCATATGCACAAAGCACTAAAACATGCACACAAACCTCAAAATAATCAAAATAAATATAAAAGCACTACCAAAAAATTTTTTAAAAATTATTGGACAGCCACACCTAAAAAATTTTACCTCAAGGAGTGAAAAAATACAAAGAAAAATCTAAAATTAAAAAAGTGGTCTAAATAAAGGAATTTGGCTTAAAAATAAAGAGTCAATAGCTTTGCTTTGATCCTGATCAGAAAGCCATTTTCCTTCAACTGACCAATTTTCAAGTCAATTAGAGCACAAAATCTTTTACAAACATACCCATTACGTCCCTAAAAAATACCGAAAAGATCAAAAAACCTCTAAAAACCTATCTAAACAATGGAATTTGACAAAAACAGGGGGGGCTCAATCCTTAAAGGATTGAGTCTTTCTCAGAATGATGTTTTGCTATTGAATCAAGTCCCTTGAAATCAACTGAAATGAGTTAGTTATCAAAAACTGTAAAACCGAACTGTAACTATGAATTAAAACTAACAACTTAACCAGGCACACATCAAGATTGAATATGCAATGATATAAACACATATTAACATGACCAAATAACATCAATCATCCCCGACAGTGCTCCCAAATTTGACTCGAGTGCCAAGCTTGGTCAAATTACAATAAAAACCGAATTATACTAAACTCGTAGCAAGGGTGCAACTCGGGTCGTTTCCCAGTGATAACAATGTTATATGATCAGGAATTTGGGGAGGGGGGTTTGTTTATCAAACCAAAAATGCAACTATTTAAAATGGAAGTGAACAGAAATTGGAACTCCAATCCAAGAACCAAGAAAGACAGTGGCTAATCTATCATCGGATTCTAAAAATAATCATTCAAACCAAATCAGTGGCTGACATCAAACCCGAAAGAAACCTCTGTTCGGATATGACATTGCACATGAAAACCTTCATGCATTCAATTAATAGATAAATGATTAAATTCAGAAACCTCTAGAACCTAACCAATTCATGTTAATTTCCAAGCACCAATGTAATCAATCTCAAATTCAAACCTGAAAATGATTCTACTGATGCAATTGCATTACAATATTAATCACTCGAGCAATATGCAAGTAAGCAATCAATTATAATCAACCACAATTCCGAATCAAAAACCTTCAAACCCGAAATTGGATTAATAACAATGAAAGAAAAGGGAGTAGAAAACTGATTTGAATTGATGAAGTTTGGTTGCGCCAATCCTCAAGATAGCCAATGCTTCTTTCAATCCTTGGATTAGATAGAAGCTTACTCCTCCATGAATGGAGGAAAACGAATTGTAAGGTGGGGGGCATGAGAGAATAGAGGAAGAAGAATTCAAAAATCGAAAATTGCCTATCCAAAAATCTATCCCATCTGTTACAAGTCTAGCCTCCTTCAAAAATCGGCCAAAATCATAATCAAAACAGCCTAAAATTATTAAATTGTAATTACTACATTAATCCTCTCTCTCTCCTTTGAATCTGGATATCTTATTTGCTAAAATCCGAGTTATAGAAAGAAAGTTATACTAAAAACATGAAATCATTATAACTGATTCCATGAGCAACGTTCTTCTACCATTTTGGCTATCAAAATGATCTGTTTGGATTTCCACTCTAAAGAAGAATTGTAGCCTTGGATATCAGCTTCAAAATGCCACTGGAATGGGCTCAATGGGACATCTGTGGACCGAGATATAGCCCAAATATCACACCCTGCTCAGAATCTGCGGCTGCACCACTTCAGTTCACTTCTAGGCCCAATTTCAGCTTCTTAACGCCAGAATTGGCCTCTGACCTCTTCATATAACTTGTAGGCTTATCTCTCAGCTTTTCTACAAATCAAGAATCACAAAATGAGCTCTATAACTCAAGATATAACCCAAAAACCAAAATAGTGTCAGAATTCGCCTAATGTTGGAAAATTTAACTCAAACCCAAACAAGCTCCAAACAATACAAAATGGTCTAATTCAAAACAATTAGGCACAAAAGAGACTTAATGAGCTAGGAATGAGGGAAATTAAGTTTATAAAAATCCAATTGATAGTGCCCTAGGATGGATGGCTAAGATTTAGCCAAACCACCCCCTTATGTGGCGCCTTGATCAGCCATGAAGATGGGAAGCCAAATCAAATTTGAAGGCAAGATGAAATCCACCAATCACACAACTCCTTGCCCTACAAGTTATGTGCAATCCCTTCCTTGCCCTTGTGGAATTCATTCAAGATAAGGGGCTGACTCCCCTTCACTTCTCTTCCATTCATACTCTTCTCTACTCCATCTCCAATCTCTCTTCAAGTCTCGTCAAGAGTTGCTTCCATCTAAGACACCAAATCAACCAAGTTTCAACTAGGCAAGGTAGGATTCTTCAACTTCCTCTATTATTCATGTTATTGTGGCTGAGTAGAATTCCTATTCTTTCCATTAGTTTGATGATACATGGTGTTTATATGGATTCTTATGGTTGGATAAATGTATAAATGTTGAGTTTAGATAAGAACTTTGGTGGAAATTCAAAGAAGGATACAAAATTGGAGCTGGAACCTTGAAAATCTTACGGCATCCATAATGGCGGAGTGTACAGCTCTGCCTACGGCCACCAAAACCTGGTGAAATTATTTTTATATGAAACTAGACATTCAGGGCTTTCCATACATATATAATATAAGGCCATTGGATCAGTATAGAGGTAGATATGAATTTTTGAAGTTTAACCTAGAAATCATGACCTTCAACTGGGCAGTATGTGTTGAGAAGGGTGTAACTCATCCTATACAACTCCAAATTGAGTGAAACTAACTTTATTAGAAAGCTTACACATAGGAGAATATGCCATAAAAGGTTTTGAATTAGATAAAGTCCCATTTCTCCCCAGTAAGTCTAGATATTTGCCCTATGTCCAATCTAGGCTAGAACAGGGTAGTCCAGTAGGGTCAAGTTTCAAAACTTATATCTCGAATTATATTTACTCAAATGATATGAAACTTATTTCATTTGAAAGTTTGTTATGTTAGCTTTATATGGATATGAATTTCATATGATTTCACCCAGATTTCTATTTGTAGTGAATTTTTTCTTACAAGAGTACAATTTTGGGTAGAAGTAGGACAAGTCTGGGACAAGAGATGACAACTTGAGTTAATGTTGGAAGTCAGGACTTAGTAAATAGAGAGCTTGGTCAGTACACTTAAGAATTGAACTCTAAACTTAGTAAATAGGGTTGAATTCGGGAGAAATGCACTTAAAGTTGAACTCAGGAGAGTATACTTAAGGTTGAACTCGGGGGAGGTTACTTAGGATTGAACTCAGAAAATACACTTAAGGTTTAACTCAGGGGTCATACTTAAGATTGAACTCGGAAGGTATACTTAAGGCTAAGCTCGAAACTTAGCGAATAGAAAATTACATCGAATGTAGTCCAGGTCGGGAACTTAGAATTTAGGAAATACTCAAAAGTCTTGAAAGACCAAATTGTGGGTTCAGGTCGGAGGTCGAGATCATAGGTACACAAAACCCTTATACATGTAATTCCAAGACTCGACCTAGAACCAATCTCGGGAGATTAAACATAACCCCGGAAGTCGTGAATCATATAATCTCGGAAGGTTGAACATAATCCCGGATGTCAGGAATCAAGTCATTGACCTGACATACATAACTTAGATGATATCGAAACTTGGAAGTCGGTTAATAAGCATCGAACTCGGGAATATCATTGGAAGTTGAAAGCTTGCAAGATAGATTAAGACTCAAGAGTTAAAAACTTGCACTTATTGTTATTGTTATATTCTTGGTATAAATATAATGTTATATATTGAGGTTGCTGTTTGATCAAAGTTTCTTGATTACTGGCACTATTCATGGGAAGCGGACATGATCCGCTATGCTGCCGAATTTTCGGTAGATAGTAGAATATGTATGTAGAAATTCCATATGCAAGGGTATGAACATATTAAATATGGGTCCCTTCACTCGGAGGTAGTTAATTGGGTCCCTCCGTGTGAAGGCAGTTAAGAGATATGATGATGGGTCCATATTCCTAAGGAACGTGACATGGCAATTACGCTCTGATAGGAGTATGACATGGCGATCATACTCTGGAATATGACATAATGATCCTACACCCTAAGAAATGTGACATGGCGATCACATCCTGATGGAATATGACATGACGATCATACTCTGGGACGTGCCAGGAAGGATATATTCCTAAGGAGTGTGACATGGTGATCACACCTCGATGGAGTATGACATGGCGATCATACTCTAGAATATATGTGATAAGTAAAAGCATTTGCAGATTTTATATGTTCAGTATATTCATAATTTTACATTTTAATACGTTTCAGATATTATTCATAGTGTAATTCTTGATTTGATTCTGTATTAGCTCACCCAAATGACAAGTGCGTGAATAAAATGAACCTTGCTTCGGACAGTATGTTTTCGAACTATAAAACCAAATAGTTTGTATAACATGTTCACCTTTTTCATAATAAACCGAAGCAACTGGAGATGACAACAATCACATTATATATAATAGTTAAAGATTCCTACTGAGAATTTAAAATTCTCACTCCTATTTCCGTGTTATCCCCAGACAGGTCAAGAAGTTGCAAAGACGGCTGAAGTTGTTGTCGCTAAGGTTCTGCAGTAATGATAACAACTCCTGAGTGTGGTACTATGACTCAAGCATAGTACTATACAGAGGAGGACGTTACAGTTGGAAGCTTCAAGTTGTAGGTCTTACCCTCTAATATCACTAAGATTACCAACATCCCTAGCAATGGCCTCCTGTGCTATGATGGAGACAAATGGTGGGAAGAATTCGGTGTCGCAAAGGAAGAAGTCGTTTAGATTCTCACAGGGAAGCGTAATATGTGAGTAAAAGATATTCACACCTCCTATTTGCTAGTTCCTGTTAGAGCTGAATATTCCATGATCCAACACACTATGCTATCGAGGAGTGGTAACATAAATGTTACGATCGAGGTAGGCTAAATGGGGTAGTTTTGCCTCATGACAAGAAGAAAAATTACCTTGGTTAGGTTGATTTTGGACTTCATCCTTACTGCTGTTAATGACAAGAGGGGAAGGCATGCCACCCTACCATACGTTTCCTACTACGATTTTTATCAAGTCTTAGTTGCCACTGGATGGGCACAAGGCTAATAACAAGATACCTACGACAATGATGAAAATCTTCTCAACTTTGGGATTGAAACCCTAAGCTCAAGAAAAGAAGAAGAAGAAAAGGAACAAGGACAAGAAGAAGAAAGATTCTACTATTGAGGAGGCCAATACCAGAAAAGGAAAATCCAAGCCTTTCTGAAGAGGGCAAGGAAAAGAAGAAAAGAAAAGAAATAAGCCTTTTTCCAAATCTTGAAGAGAGAAAGAAAAGCAAGAGGCAAATAATGAGACTTGCTGAAGAGTCCTCTTCTTCCTCAAGAACTGAAGATGAGGTCCTTGCATTTAGTGTAGACATTACTGCAACACTTGCTGCCTGACTTGCTTCTCAAGCTACTAGACTAGCTCAAAGAGGAATCATGATAAAGGAACACGTACCTCAACAAGAGCAAACACAAATAGAGGTTGCATAAGGAACGGGGAAGAAAAAATTAAAGAAAGCCCCTATTGTTCTTTCTCGAGATTCCACACCCTCTCCTCTTTGAAAAGCAAGAAGAGAAACAGAGAAGAATAACTAAGACAAAAGGCATGGCTCCAGATGCAAAGAAACAAATCCACTCGAGTTAGAACATCCAATCCTAGCAGCTCTTCTATCTCTCAAGAGGTAGAACAACATTTTGTGGTGATTGACGACACAAATGCTTTTTGAGATGAGAAAGGTAGTTATACCCTCTATACAACAAGTTAAACATGCAGGACAAACTGAAATTCAACCTTATAACTTACAATTGGTCCTTACCACTCCAGAAAGAACCATGGTTGAGAGGACTGAGACTGCAACTAAGGCACCCGCAACAAAAAATAATGAAACAGAAAGGATTCAAATTCTGGTGCTAGAAAGCTCAAGATGATGTTGCCTCTTTATCTAAGGTTGCGCTCATCTCCACTTTATTACTAAATCCTGCCATGACAACTGCATCTCAAGACCATCCTGTCACCCCATCTATTGCCAAAACTCTACTGTTGTTGACTACAGGCCCAAGATTTGATAGAATAGCAACTAAAGCTAGTTTTGAATCTAGAAAGTCTTCTGTTGAACATATTGAGAAATTGTCTTGTGAAGAACCATCCACTACAGATGTCCGCCCAAATGTTGTCGAAGTTCAAATAGACCTAATTTTGGCTAATCAACACACTATTATGGCCAATTAGCATGCACTTGATAGAAGAATGGACAAGAAGGAAAGTCTGATGCTACAAATATTAAAGGTTGTTTAGAAAGGAAACCAGAAAAGCAATCAGTGGTGGCCAATCTTCTATGATCCCTACTCATCTTTTACTGATGTCAAAAAGGGGAGAAGAGGAGAAAAGTTTTGATTGAAGGGGAGTAGGAGCTACACAACACTACATCTCAAATTTAGTTTTTAGCATAATTTTTAATTTTTTTAGTTATACAATTGTGGCATTTGCAGAATAATTTCATTTAGGAATATTACATTTCAGATTATGATCCTTCATCATTATTTTGATCTGACATTATAATTATTCTACTCTGAAAATTTATGCAAATTTATTGCTCTGATACTTATCATAGAATATTTTATGCTTTCTGCTCTGATATTTATCTTAGAATATTCTCTATAATTTATGCTTTGATAATTTAATATTCTAACATATGTGATATCTATTTTTGAAACTTCTACTCTAATAGTTATCGCAGTGTTGTTGATCACTCTATCGCTCTAATTATGTATATTATGTTCTTTGTGAAGTTATAATCTTCATATCTATAATGTTTTCAATTGCTCTGATTATACATATACCATGCTCTGATATGCTATAATCTTTTTGTACTTCACTTTTCGCTATAATTAATCATGAACCTTTTTGAGCTACTGTGAAGTGATGATTTGACTTATCCTTCTTTAATATTTCATAACATTCAAAACAGTCTTGAATGGCAAACAATTTTCTTTACATTTGATCGATTACCTATACTTGTTTAAGTTTTTAGTTAACATGATTATTTGTTATCAACTTTAGAAAGTATATTTTCAAATCAAAAAAATTGAATTTAACAAGTTGTATGCCTATATGCTTACATGTCTTTTTATAAAACAAAAGCTTTTCTTAAGTATTGGTTTGCCATCATAAAAACGAGGAGATTGTAAGTTCCAATACTCTTCAAAAGCCAAGTGGTCTAAGCTATATTAAGCTAAGAGTTTTGATGAACAACAAATCAATTCTTAATAAAATATTTTGTGTGCACTAATGGTTTGTTCAAGTGTTTGTTATCATTTGCACTAAAATCGCAATTATGCACGTTGATGAGATTGGAATCATATGAATTCAAAAGTTCTTATATATCTCGCATATATAATCCAAAGAAAAAGAACTTTTCTAAAGTCTCTCCTTCAAGAAAATGTATCAGAAGGACTAGAAGGATGTATATATGTCATTAGAAGGATAATCTATCCAAAAGGCTTTGATCAGAAGGATGATCTCGAGAAAGTTGATCTTCATGAAGTACTTCACTCTCAAATCTTGCTCAGCATGATTCATGGATCATTCCTAAAGGTTAAACTTAAAATGACAAGATCTAAAAGAAACGCTGCTAACTTTAAAAATCTGGTGGACCCAAACAGCTAGTTTTTATCTCTGATGATGTACTTGCTTGCTAAGAAAGAAAGCAACCCATTTCTCTTTTTAGTCTTAGACCAGTAGATTGGAAAGCTCTAGGTCAAGCTCTGAAGTCTCAACAACTAGTTTTTGAAGTCCATATAAACCTAGAAGATGATGAAGAAGTTGTTAGAACTCTGTACATTTGAATATCTATCAAGCTTTCTTATTTCTCAACCTTGTATATATCCAGAAAGTTACTCATTGTAACTTCCCAAAAGAAAATCTTGTCATCTACTCTGTATTAGCTAATACTCTCTCTATTAGATTATTGAGAAGTCACTACACATTGAATTTGATTGTATCATACACCTCTAAGTGATTTAGTATGAGTGTTATCCAAACACAAACCTTTTAAACTCAATATTATAACCTAGTCGGGTAATGGTCACTGTGAGCTTGGAAAGGCTAGGAAGAACTACTCGGTTGTAAAATCTTGGAGAAGCTTGCACAAAAAGTACTCCAGTTTACAAAATCTCAACTAATTTGTTGGGGACTGAATGTAGGCAAGTGGTTTGACTAAACCAATATAAAAACCTCTTTGTGTGATATTCTATCCTTATCATGCTTTGCAGTTTTTATATTTTGTGAATTATTCTATGAGCCTATTTTATTTGTTACTTAACAAAGTTATTGCGAAAACATGAGAAAGTTGTTCAAAGTTTTCAAGAACTCAAATTTTTAAAGGCACAATTCAAGCTCCCTTCTCGTGCTACTTCCAACTTCAAAGAGTGAGCAGACTTGGTTAGTTTGTCAACTACCACCTATACTGAGCCATGCATTGCTGGAGTTCTAGGTAATTCCATCACAAAGTCCATGGAGATACTCTCCCACTTCCATTTAGAAATCTCTAAAGTTTGCAACATACCCGACGGTTTCTAGTGCTCTATTTTTACCTTCTGACAAACTAAGCATCTGTTTACCATGTCAGCTATGTCTGTCTTTATCCCTGGCCACTATAACATATCTTTTGGTCCTAGTACATCTTAGTCATTCTTGGGTGCATGGTGAAATTACTCTTGTGGACTTCCATCTAGATCCTATTTCTGAGGCCATCACTAGCAGGCAAACTGACTCTCCTTTGGTAATTCCACAATCCCTCCATTCCTTGAGCAAACCCTTTAATTTTCTTTCTTGGGCCAAGGTTATGGCTTTTAGGAAATCCAGATCGCCCTATTGGGCTTGCATGATTTGATTATTAAAACTAGCAAGGGGTCACAAAGACTCCCAAGTTAAGATCTCTAAAGCTCGCTATCAACTCTTTCTTCTTAACCATCATCCATGACACATGCAAAGACTTCCTACTTAGAGCGTCAACTACAATGTTAGCTTTTCCTAGATGGTATTTCAACTCAAGTCATAATCCTTAATAAACTCTATCGATTTTCTTTGCCTTATATGTAGGGTCTTTTGATTAAAGAGATGATTTAAACTGTTATGATCAAAAAACACCTCGAATCTAACTCCATAGAGATGATATCTCCAAATTTTCAAAGCAAAAACCATTGCTACCGATTGTAAATCATGGGTTAGGTAATTTACCTCGTGAAGCCATAGTAGGTAATTACACCTTGACCCTACATCAATGCACACCGTAACCCTTTTCTCGAGGCACTACAATATACCTTCAGTGATCCACAAAGATCTGGTAATACTAACACTGGTGTAATGGTTAACTTTTGTTTCAACTCTTGGAAACTCTACTCACATTCAAAAGTCCAAACAAAGGGTCCAAACAAAGGGGGCATATTCCTAGTCAACTTCGTTATGGATAAGGCTATTTAGGAGAATCCTTTAATAAACCTTTGCTAATACCCTACCAAACCTATGAAACTCCTAATCTTTGTTACTGAGGTTTATCTTTCCTAGCTTATCACTGCCTCAAATTTATTAGAGCCTATAGAAATCCCACCTTGTGACACCACGTGTCTTAATAGCTTGGCCTCCATCCAAAATTCACACTTGGATAACTTGGCATAAAGTTTCTTTTCCATCAAAATCCAAACACAATCCTAAGTTGTTCTGCATACTCCCCTTTTATTCTTGAATAAATGAGAATATCATCTATAAAGAAAACAATGAATTTGTCTAGATAAGGTCTAATCATCCTGTTCATATAATCATGAATACTGCGGAGGAATTGGTCAATCCAAAAGACATCATAATGTGCTCATAATGCTAATAATGAGTTCTGAAGGCTATCTTAGGGATAGCTTCTTTTTTTTAGCTTAATCTGATGGTATCCTGATCTCAAGTCAATCTTAGAGAATACCACTACTCCTCGTAATTAAACCATAAGGTCATTTATCCTTAGCCGAGAGTATTTGTTCTTAATTGTTATTTTATTCAATTGCCTACAATCGAAACAACTTCGTACTTTCATCTTACTTTTTCACTAACAAGATAGGAGCTTTCCATGGTGAAACACTTGGTCTAATAAAGTATTTCTCCAAAAGTTTGTTAATCTGCCTCGCTAGCTTAGACTGTTCTAAGGGTGACATCCTATATGGTGCTCTAGATATTGGTCTCATTCCCAATACCACATCAATAGAGAACTTTCTTTCTTTTTCGGGGAAATTTTGGTATATCCTCAGTAAATACATCTGGATATTCCCTAATTACAGGTATCTCACCTAAAGCTTGATCAAGCTTAATCACATTTGCTGAGAGGAGAATGAATCCCTAATTTTCAATCTTATAACAATCCGACTCTAGGGAATTTATATACATGCACATGGATGTTACAGGTTCAACAGGCAAAGTAGAAGAAAACACAACAGACTTATCTTAGCAGTTCAACATAACATGATTAGCCGAGAGCCAATCCATGCCTAAGATTATATCCATTCTACACATAGGAAAGCAAATTAAATTAGCTACAAAGCATTTATTATCAATTTGAAAAGGGTATTTTATGCAAACCTGACTAGTCCTAATAGATTTACTAGTGGGAGTTGAAACAAGCAAATCATAAGGCAATTTAGGCATAGACAACCCCAGTCTAGCTACACAAGCATGAGATACAAAGGAATATGTAGCACTTGAATTGTACAATATAGTAAAGGTCCTACTATTAACTTCACACTTAGCTCATATTAGATCCTTGTTCTAAGTTATCTCGTCAGCATCAAGGGTGAAATCCCTACCTTGGCATTACGGCTTAAGGGTGAGTGGCTAGTTCTTACTTGGGCATTCTTCGCTCATATGCCCCAGCTCCCCATATATGAAGCACACGTTCTGTTCAACTAAACAAGGTCTATACCTAGCAGTTTGAAGCTGCTTCTTTGGTGGCAAGGCGTGCTTGAATCTTTGATCTTTGGGTGCTAAGCATCGCCTATGGACTTAGCAGCAACAAGCATGTTGTTATTTTCCTCTACCAATCTGTTCTTGTTCACCAATGCAGCATATTCTCGAATCTCCATTGTTCCTACCGATATCATGATGTCTTCCTTCAAGCCACCCTCAAACTTGATGCATTTCCAACCTTCGTCAAGGTTGCGTTGGTAGAAGGAAGAAAACTTGCAAAGCTCCTAAAACTTGGGAGTGCATTCCAACACACTCATATTTCCTAGTTGAAGCCTCATAAACTCCAACTCCGTTGCGCTCCTCATAGAAACGTGGAAGTATTTTTCATAGAACGCATTTATGAAAACTTCCTAAGTAATGAGAATTTTGGAGCCTTCAAACAATCTCTTAGTACTAATCCACTAAAACTTCACGTCAGCCTCCAGCATGTAGGTAGCAAAGCCCACCTTCTGCTACTCAATACAAGTCAGCACGGACAATATTTTTTTGATTGCCTTTATCCATTCTTTAACTCGATCAGGATTGAAACAGAAATTCGGTGGATTAGCTTTATCTAAACTCAGAAAATTTCAAGTACTCCAAATCAGTTTCTGTTCCTCTACTGAATCAGGTATTTCCAATGAAATTCTCTTCGGATTGCCTCTCCATCCTCTTTACAATTTGGTTAGCTCCAGCAGCTTGTTCCCTCATGGCAAAAGCCATCTTGTAAAAAGTGTCCATTATCTCTACCTCATTTTTTAGGGGTAGGTTCGCTTTGCGGCCTGCCTCTCCTGTCGGTACCCATTAGTTCCAAGTCACACAAAATAAAAGATATTGAGTTGATTAGGCTCAACACTAGGCTAAATGTGGCAGCAACTAATTGCATTCACAACAAGGCAGTCATTAAAATCAATGTGAGAAATGTGATTTCTTAGTAGGCAATTCTAAGCTAACATAAATTAGTGCCATTGTTATTGTCTTAGCTACTTCAATTTATTAAAAAAATAAAAAGTGATCATAGCATATTAGAGAATAAGATTCATTAAATAAGTTTTTGAAACATATCCCCCCAAACAAAGCAAGTTCCTTTTACCAAATACTTATCTCAAATATCTCATCATTTAATAAACCACAAAATTCATTATCTAAAATAAGGTAACATGCACATAATGTATGGTAATGACTTTATTGACATGCATGTCTTTTCTTTTACTAATTTCTTTACTTTAGAATGTGCTCTTAGTTTAACATGCCCTTGACACTTGTGGACTTGCCAACCTTAGGGTAATAAATTGCTTTTCAAGATTGAACTCATTCTTATACATGGCTATCATCACACAATACTATTCTCTAACTCAAGGTAGGGGATCTAACATGGCATCATCTTAACTGTTGAAGAATCATTTCCAAATATCTTTCTTGATTATGAAATTTGTGCATTATCTTCTTATACATCATACATCCTTTATAATGCAACAATTATTTCTTACAACTTGACACAATTTCATCATGCAAACATAGCTTAAATAATAAAACACCATAAATCAAGAATCAACCCAGTGGAATTCCAACATCATAACGACTATATAGTAAAGGGTCCCATAAGCTAGAAAACAATAACAATCCAACCAACAGCCTAGTTATAATCACGAATACAATTCAACATGAGTTTTTGGTGATCCAACCCATATTCACAGTCATAAACAAAATCACAAATCACAAATCACCAGTAGTTCTCTACCCCATCAGTCAGTTAAAGCGTTATGCCAATGGCCCATTATAAGAGCAAGAAATTAACATCATAGTTATCAATTTAAAAACAAGGCATTCCCTTCAAAAATCAAATCGCCATTCGGCCATAATATGACAACCTCATCAAATTATTTTGCTAGCAAATGCCTCATTCATATAAGCTTTGGATTTAAATTAAATTATCCTGTTCTACAGTTTAGGCCTTTCGGCCATAAGGTAACATCCTTATGTCATATTCTCTAATTTCAAGACCGTATGGTGTTAATAACTTGCTAAGATTTTCCCATACACTTTAATTCTGTGAATAATATTATCATCACCCAAGCCAAATTAATAACAGGCCCACTAATATGATCAAAACTTTTCTTAATTACTCATAATGGCTGAAATTGTATCCTAGTGAAAGTAGCAATTATTTCTCTCGGGTCGTTTATAGGTTAAGTGTTATCTAACTAAACATAATTTTAGAAAAACATATCTCTTAGAATTATTATTGTATCAAGCTTTTACCTAATTTACTACAATAATTACTAATTATGTCAACTCCCTCAAATTACCCGCTTTTCTTGAAATATAAATTACTACCAACAAATTAAATTTTTTTCATTGTCTTTCTTTACCAATAAAATCGATTATTATCAACTACAACTTAGAGAACATTGATTTAAGTGTTGGCACTCCAATGCTCTTATCCTAATTTTGTTACTAACTCTACATTATGGACACTTCACTGAATAACCCTTCCCCTGAGTTTCTGATTAACCCACACATTTCACATTCATATTCAACTGACCAATAAGAGAACCATAACCTTAAACACCCATGTAATGTTGAGCTTAAGAAACCCTAGAATAGTGCTTGGATATGGTGTTCAAGAAGCAAAAACAAGAGAGCTTAAACTTCTACCTCAACTCCAGGATTTTGAATAACTTTAACCCTTATGAAAGCTTGATTTTGAAGCTCCAAACCAACCCAAAATCACACAAATAACTCCCTCTTCTTCCTTTATGACCCAACTACAATATTAAAATTTTTTCTGCAATATTAAAATTTTATTATTTTATTACAGATGAAACTTTAACTGTATTATTATGCTTTTTATCTAACTTTTGGGTACTTGGTAATCTATTTTAAATGCACTATTCACAACAGTAAAGGAATTAATATAATTAAGATTATTAATTTTCTTTTATAATTTCTTAATTTAATGATTTAAAGGAAATAAATATCTCTTATTATTTAGCTATTAGTGATACTGAGTTATAGGCACAGCAAAACTGGGGATGTTACAAATGGGGAGGGGATGATTTTTTTTTTTTTTCCATCATTTGTTACTCAACGTTTGTTTCAATAATTGATTTTCGTCATTTCATACCAATATATTTGAATAATATTATTTACTTTATTAATCTTTGTTAAAAAAATTATTTTACATATATAATCTTATATATTAGTACACGATTAAGTCCCATGCATCACACGGGTTCCACACTAATTAATGTGCATGACACTATTTTAATCAAGGACGGATTTCGAGAACTTATTTATTAGTTGAGTTCTGATATATAAAATCCCAACTTCCTGTATAACAGCTATCAGCTTAATGTGTTATTTTATTTATGAACTGGTAACAGAGAACTAGAAAAGTGAACGCGAACTAACAACGTACAAAAAGAAAGAAGTGACAATCAACAAATGATCACATAAAAATGCCTTACAGAAGAAAATGTCAAGAAAATTTTGCTAAATAAAACAGTTTTCACAAATTTTGAATCCAGGAAAAAAAATGCAATATTCAGATTTTTTCTATAATTTTTCTGAACCTTCTATAAAGCAAAAAAAAAAAAAAAAAAAGAAGGCATACCTTCTTGATGATAGGGTGGCAAGCACTCTTAATTCTTCGAGACATTGGCCTCACAAGGGTAGCTAAGGATGTTCATAATCATTAAATCGAATTTTGACCCATGCATTGGAGTCGATTCAAATCATAATGAGTTGGCATAATCAGCGTGAAGTTACAATTTTTTTGAAAGTGTATATATTTTTTAAAAGATTAGCAGTGAAATATAAATATTTTAGACTTCAATTAATACATTTTACATAATATAATATTATTTTAGTATCTTTTCAATTTAATTTAAAATATGCATCATAAAATATTTCTTAAATTTTTTTTTTCAAAAATTTTATAATTACAGTATTATCTAAATGTTGGAATGACCAATATGACCCGATTATTAGTTGAACCATTATTGAATCAAATCATGATCTGGTCCACCCAAACCCTTCCCACTAATGTTCTACACTAGTTTATGAGAATATGATCAGGGAATTCTACTTGAGAGTTATGAGAAACTAAATCCATCTATTCACTGTGTTCAAAATTTAGGCTCTACAAAGGGAATCCCACAGGTAGGCAGCTATATGACAATATTCTCGACATAATGCCCACTCCGAAAGAAAAGAGATTTAAGAACGGCTAGCCATTGATGTCAGACAACACAAGCAATTACATGAAACACAAATCAGTTACAATTGAAAAATCATGCTCTTTTTTCAACTATTCTACTACATTTTGAATCGAAGGTGCCAAAAATTTCCATATTGTGCCTGACATTCCATAGAGACATATGAGTTGCTGGAAATTGGAATGGCTTCCAGATCTACCGTTTAGACTTTGTTTTAGTTAGAGCTTCAAGAAGTCTGTACATCCAGCGGTCCAGCATCCCTGTCCATGCAAATGAATTTTAAATGAGAGCGAATTAATTAAAATGAACGGTGCAAAAACTTTAATTCATAAGGACTCCATAAAACTATATCAAGAGAACTCAGTTGTCTATGCCATAAGTTTACAGTCCCTACAGCTGGAATTATTCGTCTTAATTAGCTTGAATTCTTGCTGAAATGCTAAACCACCTTTAAATCATCTAAATTATGTAGTCCAACTTCAAATATTCTGGAGTCCAATATAAGAGTTTCATACATAAGAAATAATTCAATTCTCAAAAACTTCTCCATTTTTTTTTTTTTTCCTGTGGAGTATGAGGCTGAGAACATAAGTCAATCTTTGCATGGCAAAATGTACCTCAACTTTAGAGAAAATGATATGTAACATACATGGTGCACAATTGATAGTTAAGGCAAAAACCTGTTACAGCAAAGGTTCCACCTAGCACTGCACAAAGCCTAGTAATGAAATGGAGAAAACTGCGGCGCTCTTCCTTGATTGTGACAGTAATAGGGGACAGGTCATACAAAAAGTAGACAGCTGCAGAGAGAAAAACATATGGGAAACAATAATCAAAACCTACACTCAGAAATGAACAAAACCAACTTCAAACATAAAACCAACCTGGCCAGGTCCGATCAAACTCATTCATCGGAGAAAAATATTCGGTAACTGAGAACTGATTTGTCGGCAAAACTTCTTTGGAGATATATCTATATTCAGTTGGAACAACCTGCTCCACAAATGCAGTTTACGAATTTTACCAAAGAAAAATTCGTTGACATAACAAAAACAATCACTAAAATGTACTTCAGATTAATGACTGCTCTAGGAGACTAGGATTATGAACAGTTCCCTCAATACTAACTACATGAGTTGCTTGTTTTTTCAGCAGATTCATGTGAGAAATTAGGCATTCAGAATAAAGTTCATTTAATTATAGGTGGTCAAGAAAGAAGTTTGACAAATACTATATATTGAGGACATAAAAGCTAGACTTTATCCAAGGGTGTGATAGCATTTTGCAATCAAGAAATAACAATTTTGCTAGCCAAAAATCATAAACTGATCATTATTTTCTGCCTCAAATTACCCTAAACAATATACAGTTTTTGATACAATTTAGATCCCTATGCTAAATTTAGAACTAATATAAGACCCAACTTAGAAGACAGGAAATCAAGATTTAAATGCTTCCAAAAAATATATTTTTTCCCCGGAAAAAAAAATCTGCATTAAAATTGTACATTTCACAAACAAGAAGCATCAAACCAGGTTCCAAAAATAAGCAAGAAAACATGCTTTTCAACCTGAAGTGGGCTCCCCAGCCAAACTGCAATGGCCTATTGAAAGCCAAACAATCAAATGCAAGTCAAACATGCTGTTTACCACAAGCTGCCCTTAAAGACTTTTAGTATATCATTTTCAGTTTAGGTGTCTGCCTCAGGCAAGATAGCAGCATTCATAAGCATTGTGTGAACTATCTCACTATAGAAGTGAACTATCTCACTATGGAAGGTTACAAGGAATGTCTCGAATACATTGACAAATAGTATTAGTGCGTGTTTGGGAGCCCGTTTGGGCTCTCTCTACAATTGATTCTAGAACCCCAGAATTTATTCTGGTGATTTTGATGATGTTTGGTTGTCCACTCTTAGAATCAATTCTGGTCTCTAGAACTGATTTTGGAAGAAGTGAAAATTTTTTACTTTCTATTAGAATCACTTTTAGAGGAACTACCGAATATAAATTACTTTATCTCAAAATCAATTCCAACTAAATCAATTCTATCTAGAATTAATTCTACAAAAGCAGAATCAAACACACACTTAGAGAATAACATTATGTCATTGTATTAATTCATTATGTTATGGAACAATGCTTGTACTAGTTGTAATATGCTTGAATTTGACCTGAAATATTAATATATAGCACTGTAAGTCAGTGATATGTATTACTGAGGATTCAGTAATACAATATGTCTTTCTCTATGTCACATCTCCTGTAATTTCACTCTCTCTCTCTCTCTCTCTCTCTCTCTCTCTCTCTCTCTAAAATCCTCTTCTTTAAGGGCAGGCATCATAGTGGTACTATGAAATTCCCAAATTATGGAACTCCCCCTTGTATTGTTTTCATTGCTTCCTCTCATTTGCCACTGTCACAACCAGCCCCCCCCCCCTCTTTCCACTGTTTCCAGGTATTATTAACTGCTGTCAATGCTGTTAGGAGAATCATCAACATTGTGGCTCAGTTTCATTTTAGGTGTCTCTTGGAGTTGGATCAAAAAAGTGACTACAACAGAAGAATCAGAGGGCTTTGATTTGTCCTCCGGCATCTCCATTGCTAAGGCAGCCAGAATCTCACTGATTTCACACTGGAAAAATCCTCCTGATATGTTGCTGACTAATCTATGCTCATTTCTATTCTAGATTGTGGTAGCAGCTGTAGCACATAGCATGCTGTCCTTTGACATTCTTGGGCTTGGTCTTAATAGATGGAGACCAGTTTATAACTCTCTTATTAACTAGTTTTCATTAAACTAATTGTTTATTGTTTAGAACTTTGGTCCTGCAATTATGGTTTGGTCTTTTAGGCCTGCTTTTTGGTATGCCCTTGGATACACAACGTAGGTGGACTTGATTGTGTTAGTACACGGGCCTGATTAATGGGCATTTGTGGTTTGAAATTAGATTGCAGTTAGAATTATTTAGTCATTAAATGTATATAAGAGGATATTAGAGAAGTAGAGGGTATCAGTTTAGTAGAATGGAATTCAGATAGGTTTCGGGGAGGAAAGGGGTCTCACGAATACCGCTTAGCACTTGTATTCATTCTGTCTACCCTTAGGTTACACTGATCTAAGGGGAAACCATTGGAATATCATCAGCTTTCTGTCTTTCTTGCATCGTTTCCACCTTTCTTTACTATAATACTGTTCTAGTTCTATCTACTGGTATCAAAGCCCCAGTTTAGGGCCTGTGTGCATGCTGAAATGGATACTCCAGTATTCGATGGAGATAACATGTATGGATGGTTGATCGAGGCGGAGCAGTACTTTGAAAGGTCGTGCTCTCATCTGGTACCAGTCTTGGAAGTGGCACAACCCAAATGCTAGATGGTGGGAATTTGTGAAGGTGATGCCCGAACAATTTGACCAGAGTACGACCCAAATCAACCAGTTTGGGTCCCTTGTGAGGAAGAAGAATCTGAGGAGTCAAGCATGCTAGGAGAGCCAAAGAACATTATAAGAGAGAACGTGGCAATATGTTCTTGGGCTTCCATCAAAACCCAAGAGCCATTTGTTCTTGACTGACGCTTCTGATCAAGATCAAGAAACTTCCTGGGCTTTGTGACTGAGAAATTGGGAACAGATTTGGGGGAAAAAATGGTACTTCAGAGGGAAACAAAGGAAGAATGTCCCAAAAAGATGGATAGGACTAAGGAGACTGAGAACTAAGAAGAACCATGGAAGGAAATAGAGCTTGGGGAGGAAGACACCCTTTGGCCCATGCAGGGGAGGGACACATGCAACTGCATCCATGGGGATGCACGGTGGACAAGCAGAAGGAGAAGAGGTGTGCAATGGTCACAGAAACCCAACATTGCAGTAGCCCAGCAACTCAACCGCTGCCACAACCACTAGGATACATTCAATGGCGACCCAGGCAAAGGCGAGAGACACAACACAATCTTCCATGAGAGGCACCTTCAATAGGAAGGAGAAGGAAGAAGGGAAGGGATCAATTTACGGAAATTGGGACATTGGTTTGACCTAATGCACGCTGTGATCTGGCCCAAAAGAGTTTGAGTTTGACTGTCTTGCTGCCTTGAGAGTGGCTGATTGAAGATTTCAGACACTAGTAAGGGAATTTAGAGTTAATAGGTGGTATGAGACCATGGAGACCAGCATGGAAGTCGAGGGGACCACCAAAGAGAAAGGCCAAAGACTTCTAAAACTGTCATGTTTGAGATTTGTGCCAATGAGATGCTAGGGGAAGGTTAAGGGGGCCACACAGGAGAAAGGTCAAATTGTCTAGAAGCTCTCTTCCAAGGACTTTGTGTTGTTATTTGGAGGGAGTGTCACTTGCCACTGTATATTTGGAAATGGGTTGAGTTATTTTTTATCTAGGTGTTTTCTTTGTTTCACATAGATGGGTTTTCTAATTAAGAAGCTACCAGCTTGAGAAGAAGCATTAGAGTAGAAAGTAAAATATTGGATTGATAGTGTCACTGGACACCTGCATTTGACCAAGATTAGTATAGATAGGGGTCAGTGTTCTAATAATTTTGTAGTGAAACATTCCAGAGTTTAACTTTGATGCACTGTCAATATAAAAAAATTTTACACAGACATCCAATCATATATTGTCATATCAGCAAAAATGTTTGATTCATTCACCCATTATCTTAAAAGTCTTACAAAAAGAACCATTCAATTGAATAGCAATATAAAACTTTTACACTGACAGATCATCAAAATTAATCTCAACATTCCAAGTAATCAGTACTATACCATTCCTTATTTTGACTCACATCTACAGTGTCTTCCCTGTCTTTCTCTATCTAAAACCGTCTTCTTTTCAATAGAGGGAGGAAATTGGCAATATTTTCCATTCCAACAAATAAATAAAACCAAATAACCGCAATTCAACAGTTAATTACAAATTCTGGCTTCACATAACTACTTTACAAGTGTTGAATTACTTCAACCTTCCTAACCACATTCAAGACAGACACAGAGATAGAGAGAGAGAGAACAACTAAATATTTTGAAAGTTCTAAAAACAGATTAATTTGGTTAGTGTGTTGTTTCCCAGGAGTTGTCTTTTGTATACATGAAGAACTGAGACAAGAGCCAAGAGGTAAGCCATATCTTAATTTTGTTTTCAGGTGAAAGACCATAAACTCAATAACTATGAAGACGCAACAAATTTTTAACAGTCTATCTAATAAGCAGGTTGTCGACAATCAACTTAGGTAATGGCAAAAGATGAGAAAAAAGCAAATTGGCATTATACAAACTATCAGAAAGGAGAAAGAAGGAATACGACATAGCAAACTATGCTGTTACATAAGCCAGGTTCATAGATTATCCGAGAAAGAGCCCAATATGCAAACCTTTATATAATATTTGAATGTTCCACTTGTATCATGTAGAATCCTTATTGTCCCATCAAGCGGGTTGTGAAGTCCAGGATATTTGGGGCCAAATGACAAATCATGGATAACGTGACTTACGTTCACATTCTTTGCTCCGTCAAAGATCTGCAGAAACAATGAAGACTAAATTAGGAATCTGACCTAAAACAAGCCATGACATCATTGTAATAGTAGACAGAACGGTCAAATATAAGCTACTAATAGTCAGATTGCAACCAATTAATCTGTATATTCATAATGAAGACTAGAAAATGATATTATGTAAAATTCATCCCCGTATAAATCCACAGCATCTTGTTCCTTTACAATTTTCCACGGCCACACTTTGAAAAGATCTCAAATCACATTATCACAGCACAGTAGCAGATAATACCTGAAGTTCTGGAAGTTCTGTGTTTCAAATTTTATCTACACATCAGTCATTTACAATAAATAGAAGTGCATGCTTGCAATGTGCAACTATTTCCTATATACATGAATCTACATAATTATTAATTTCTAATACTATTTCCAACACTCCTCCTCAAACTGGAGCATATATGTCATATGCATCCACCTTGTTACATATATATGAGACCCCTAGAACCAAAAGAGAAATAGTGAAGAAATCCGCTAGTTGATTATTAGAATTCACGGAAGAGGTAATGATTTCTTTACACAGAATCTTTTCATGAATGAAAGGTCCTCTAGTAAAAGACTACATTGGAGGCAATATGTAGTGCAGCTTGATTACCACGAGTAAGTTTCATAGACCAAATCTCACAAAACTTTAATTCTTCAAGTAGTTGTTTCAACCAAAGAAGCTCACATGTCAAAGTAGCTAGGATCGTGATTTATCCTGTAAGATTGCGCGATTTTATGCTCTTGCATAGCATCTCCAATCCCGATTCTACATTGAAGATTGGATTTTTGGGATCGCATGGGATTACCAGCACAATCGTAAACTCGCTAAAATCGTGCGAGTTGGGTAAGTCCCGATTCGCATGTGAACTGGGCATCTTCAACCGACAACCCCTCATGCAGGCCCACCCCAACCTTAAACACCCCAAACCACACTGTTTTGCTTCTGCATCTGCCTGCCTTTCTCAATCTCCCCCTCATCTCTGTTTCAGGCTTTTGTTTCACTGTTCAAAAATTCAAGAATTGTTCTTCAAGGTGGTATAGAATGAGTTTGATGTGGAAGCCAAGATACTAAACTGAGCAGATTAGAGACAAAATAAGGTTGCTATGAAACAAAACTGAGCTAGACAGTGAGGTTGTAAATGTCAAGATAGCACTGGAAACAAGGTGACAAAAAACAGCAGCGTGGCTAGGGTCAGACTAGGCAAACGACCTCCAGAAGAGGAAGGAGGCCCCAACAAGTCAACTGGAAGTGGCAGTGTGAGAAACAGACTGGGAAGACAGTGGACAGTGCGAGCCACATTCACCGACAAAGCAAATCTGAAGTTGGGGCGTGTGACTGCGAGTAACTGTGTGATGGCAATTTCGGCGACAACACTGGGGTAGGTGGCCAATCGGTGACTTTTAGACAAATTGAACCCTCACTTGGATGCATACTCCCCATGTGGAGCTCTTTCCTATGTAAATGAATCTGCATGACTATTTATTTCTAATGCTATTTCCAACAGAAGTTAAAAACTCATTCAATTCTATTAAAAATGCCTAGATGCCTGTGCTTTTAACTTTACAAAATTTATAAAAATTACAATATACATATTTTAATACACTAAATGAGGTAAGATTAATGAAGAATGAAAAATATCTTACCCTTTGTGCCACATATATATTTAGTCCATGCACTGAAATATGAAAATTTCCAGCAACCCTTTGAACATCTAAAACGCCATACACCTATATTAGCATTAAACAAAATGTTAAGATTTTTCAAGGTTAAACAAAAATACCACAAAAATAATTAATGATATAGTAACTGTAGAATTTATACCCTGCATCCTTCCCCATTTTTTAGTGCTTCCTTCACCTTCTTGATAGTATTTTCAGTAGATTCATCAAAGCCTTGTAAATGAGCCTTTTGTTCTGAATGCTCATGATGATCTTTACCATCATCTGGTCACAGTTTTTGTAAGGCTGTAATTGTTAATAAAATAACTTTGAAAAATGTAAGTGTAAGACAAACTGTGAGCTTTACACTAGTTAAGATAACTTTGTTCAACAGTTAATGCTAACCTAGTTATCTATAATAGGAATTTTCATTTTTCAAACAAGAAAAATATATATGATATATGCATGGCACATGAACAAAAATAAGATTTTTGTATGGTTAAAGAAATTTTACTAGAGAGAGAGAGAGAGAGAGAGAGATAACAGATGTAGAGAACAAGAAAAAAACAATCAAAGAGACAGTGAAATGCCTAATCTCTAGACAAATCTGAAATTGCAACTCGCATCAAACAACCATTACCACAACACCAATGAGAGGCCTTACACAAAATCCTATACCATAAGTCAGACACTTGTAAAAATACAAGCATTCTGCACCAAATGCCCCAAAGGACTGCATGAACTGCACAATCGCACAATTTTTTATTTCTCCCTTTTGAGAAGCCTTTATAACAAACAGAAACTGCTTAAGATAGGACACTGATAGGAATTAAGTTTTACTTATACAGAAATGGGAGACTAGCTCTTGCAGGAGATTTCTGGAATTCTTGGAAAACAAGAACAAACAGAAATGAATAAAACAATACAAGAGAGACTCCCAGCCTTGGGAACGGCCAACTCCACCCAATACCAACCTGCACAATTCTGCCTGCCCTCCCTCTCCTCCCACTTTCTGCTTTAAAGCACTCTTTAACAGAAAGCACACTTTCCTCACTCCTCTCTCCATGTTGCCATGTGTCTAGGCAATTACAAGAATATTCCTAATGCATTACATGCCTATCAGGTATGTCCCATTGATTGGGTTCATTCAGATAACCCCACCCTCCTTTGTTGTTATCCTTTCCAAAGATGGGCTACCCGCCAATCCACAAGCAGTACTTTTCCCTTTGTTGAAGTTCTGTATTTTGTTGCTATATTTTGTTTATCTGTGTCTGTTCCACTAGTTGTGCTGCATCGTTTTGGCTTCATTTCTTTTGTGGATACTACCAGTCCAGTCCCAGCCATTGGGTGTGACTCCGTATAATTATTTTCCTTGTAAACCTTTATAATTTAATTGTCAGCAATAATAATATGATAATCATGTACTTAGTCATCGTTAAGAGTAGTGTATTATGCACGTTTGATTGTATTCAAGTCCTTAGTACTATTCTTTAATCTATTGTATTGCTGGCTTATTTAATTCTATATAAATTCGTGAACTGCATCCACATTGGGTATAGTCTTCTATTATTCTCACATGGTATCAAGAGCTCTCTACATTTTTTTTTCCTTCTCCATATTTTTCTTCTAAAAGAAAAACACAGCAGCAGCATCATGGCCTAGATCAGGCTTCTCTTAAGGGCAACTATCACTGTGCATCACTTAACTTTTCAGGAACTGGCAGGTAGTCACCAATGACAGACCAATCCAGTGCCAGGAGGAGGGCCGATGGGACCATTGACAGCTGACAATGTCATCATCATTCATTAGTTTTTAGGCATGTTTGAGGTACAGGGGCAGTTTTTCAGGTACCCAGACTGGTTTCATGGCCAATGACCCAAGAATCCAGTATAGACCAGTGCACATGGAGATCAGGCAGACTCACTGGTGACTACAGTTCCAGCCACTGCTCCGACAAAGCGGCTTTGCTACTCTTGGTGCATTTTGGAGAAATCTGACACAATTTTTGCTCCTATTTGGCATGCTTTTGGCATTTCTTTCCCTCCTTCTTAGCTACTATTCTTTGTTTTCTGGATCTGCTTTACGATTTGCGAGTATGGGTGATGAAACTTCTGGAATCGAGGTGATTCCTCCATGGGAAAAAAGGTGGGTCCTAAGACACTACCTTGACTCAAGTTTTGGTTAACATCATCCTCTCAAACACCAAAATTACTTATCGGGAATTGGACTGCAATGGTGTTAACTATCCTCAGTTGAAAAAGACCATCGAGATGTCTCGAAGGACCATGGAAAGGAGATCATCTTACAATCGGTGCTCAGAAGGATATGGCAACTAAGGATGTGCTGATTTAAGAGGATACGCAACTGCATTCACTGACTAGTGAACCTTAGACTGTCGAGTGGATGACATTACTACTCATTGCAACACCATCAAGAAACTATGGGAATGCCTCCACTCTCTCTTTCAAGGGGCCCATGACTACCTTTGCTTTACAATAAGAGCAAGGATCTCTATTGTGCAAATAGAAGGAGTAACCACTAAATGATTATTACATAGGTGTCTGAACCATTTCACCCAAAAGCTTAAGCTGTATCATGAATCATCTCTCCCAAAAGCTTAAGTTGTTAGGTAAAGGCACCTGAATGGTTTTTATATCTAACACACCCCTTCATGCAAGAGTCCATTGGACTTGAAGCATGGACAATGTGCAGGTTCACCTCACGTTGTGTTGAAATTTGACTTTTATTTAGTAGCATAAGGACAACAAGGATTAAACTCTAGACCACTTAGCCAAAGAAGCTCCGATACCATGCCATGATCCATCTCTCTTAAAAGCGTAAGTTGTTAGATAAAGGCACATCAATGGTTTTTATATCCAGCATATGGTCTAAATAGCATTTATAATAGCTTAGGCTATCCTCCCCCCATGAGCTACTTTTAGGGTGGAGTTAGCCATAATCTTAGGATGGTATCAAAACCTATCATGTGATTAATATTGGACCACTCATAGACGTCCAATCGTACAAATTTCACACTCCAAATGTCAGATCTCAATTGTGAGGGGGTGTGTTAAGTCCCACATTGATTAAGGATATGGCCAAGATAGCTTATAGGCGATCCTCCCCCAATGAGCTAGCTTTTGGGGTGAAGTTAAGCCCATAATCTTAAGAAGCTGCTAGGTAGAGGTACATGAATGGGTTACATTTGACATGTGCCCTCATGCAAAAGCCCTTTGGACTTGAAATATGGACATGCACAAGTCCACCTACCTTGTGCTAAAATTCAACTTAGTTTAATTTAGAAGAATAGGGTACAATGAGAATCAAACTCTAGACCACTTGATCATAAAGACTATGACACTATGTCATGAATCATCTCTCCAAAAAGTTTAACCTATAGGTAGAGGACACATGAGTGGTTCTATATCTAAGGGTCCAACTGACTATTTGAGGAGTGAAATACTTTGCTACCTATCAATTCTAATGTAAAGGCAATCCAGGCCCAACAGGAGTTTAGTTTTGGGCTTACATGGCGAGTTAGTGTTGCTCATTCTCAAATTTTGAACCTTGAAGGAGATCTATTCTCGTCTACTTTGGGTTGCTCACAAGCAAGTCCGCCCCTATGGCTTTGAGTGAAGCATCTGCTTTGGTGAGTTCTAGTTTTAGAGGAGAGAGTTCCCATGGGTTTCATGTTAATACTAACTGAGGAGGGAATGGAGGTCAGGGTGGAGACCATGGGGAACCTCTCATCTGTCACTATTGTAAAGAACCTAGGCATATGGTTGGAAGCTTCATAAGAAGAATTAGTCAAAACCACAGCACCTTCCTCATGTCACTACTGATGAAGTTACCAACAGTAGTAGCCCTTTGTCAAACTAGTTATGACCACAACAGAAGAATTTGCTCAATATACCTGATTCCAAGACTCATGCACGACCCCACCATCTTCCTCTGTAGCCTTCGTTGCTTATGTAGGTGATCCTACTGCATGTCTGTCCTTCCTTTTTCACAACTGGATCATGGATTCAAGGGCATCCGTTGGCATGATTAACATCATCACAAAAGCACTTAACGGAGGTAGGGTTAACTCCTGTAACAAGTTGGGCATGATTAATATGATGACCCAACTACAGGAGGAGTGAGAGTTAGTGTATTAAGCATGTGTCTCCTCTGTAGCCTTCGTTGCTTATGCAGGTGATCCTACTGCATGTCTGTCCTCCCTTTTTCACAACTGGATCATGGATTCAAGGGGATCCGTTGGCATGATTAACATCATCACAAAAGCACTTAACGGAGGTAGGGTTAACTCCTGTAACAAGTTGGGCATGATTAATATGATGGCCCAACTACAGGGGGAGTGAGAGTAGTGTATTAAGCATGTGTAAATTTGTGATTTAGGGTATTTAAGTCCTTTGTACTACATTGTACTGCTATACCCACACTAGGCATGGTCTTCTATTATCCTTCAAGTCATAATAATAGTCTTAATTGCATTATTATGCCCAACTCAAGTCAAGATACAGGAACCAACATTTCCAAGATAAATACACAGACATCTTTTATTCAAAATGAGGTTCAGTCGTTCAAGTTTCAACCCTTTACATTTCACCCTGCTGTTTATTATTGACGTGGATTGCCAGAAGCCAGACTGAACTAATTGGGCATAACCATGGGGCATAACTGTTGGTGTTAAGTCTCACTTTTTTGGCATTTATTTTCTTACCTTGTTACAAAGTTTTCCCACTTAGGGTTAGCCACCTTTAATTCTTTAAATACATTGTGTTCAAACCATATCCAGCATTCCATTTTGAATAAATTTATAAAGTTTCTTCAACCTTTGTGTTGTTTGTCCTCATGCTTAACACGCTGCATTAGTTGGCACTAAAGCAAGTTCGATCACAGGTGGCACAGACAGCTCCCACAATAGTGATCAAGGAGTTGAGACCTCAAGATCCCACCTAGATCAAGACGGGGAACAATGATTCAATATTTGAGCGTCTAGAATTGCACTTTGATGAAATCCTAGGTCAACTCGCTATTCTGACCATAAATGCAACAGTGTTCAAAAAGTCGGTAAGGTGAATACTCAAGATGACACCGCTTGCAAACAACCCTTCAATAGATCTATGCAACAGCGTATCTTTGATGAGTAAAAAGAAACAATTTTGATGAAGAGCTTATAGGGAACAATAAATGTCACTATGGTGACTGAGCCAACAATGAATTGTGGTCGAAGGTAGGTATCTCCTAATTTTTAATGGCAGCTTACCTGATGAAGAAATTCTAGACTAGATTGCAGAGGTTAACAGATTCTTCAAATGTATGGGGAAAGTTACATGGTTAATAAAATTTGACACCTAAGTAGGAATTACATACCCAGCATCATCAGCTATTTCGAACTCAATGCATTATCATTAATTAGTTGTTTACTGTTGTCAAGAACTAACTCCATCAAAAACTTAAGCTATTGGAACAGAGGCATAGGAATGTTTTTTATATCCAAGGTAGTTAAAATCGAGATCCTACATAGGATCGGAAGGGGGATATAAAATCGTAAATCGTGGGATTGTAACACTTCCTACCAAAAATAAATAATTATATTCATAAAAATATATTAGCATAGAACATATCATAAATAAGCAAAATAACCACATTTAACATAATTAAACTTCAAATAAAAATGGACAAAGTTGCATAACCCATAATCCAAGTATTACATAACCACAAGAAGTCTATAAGACCACAAATCATAACACAAAATATAATAGCCACAAGTTTTTGACATAACAAAAACTAAATCATTGAAAGGAAACATCCCACTCCTAAATCATTGAAGTTACTAGGCAACTACTAGAAATAGAAGAACATCTAAAGCAAATCATTCAGGCCATGGTCATCATATTCTTCATCTTCTATATGATCTATATCTTCATTGCCATCCCTCTGAATGAGTTCATCAAAATCATCATCATCAAGATCAAGAATTTGCCAAATCATCTTTAGGGGCAACACTTCCACTACCACCTCCTTGGGCCACAAAATCATTTGGAATGTCCAAATCTTCCAAATTTTCTAACACATCTTCTTCTTCATCAACAATCCACTCTTCATCAAAATCCAACTCATCAAGGCTACACTCAAAATCATGAGGCTTTCTTTCTTGTTTCTTCTTGGCCAATCTTGAGTTGGCCATCACAAACACAACATCATTCATTGTTTTTTGCTTCAAACGATTTCTCCTCTTTGTTTGGACCTTAAAAAAATTATAGAAGCAATCATCAACCAATTGGCAACTAATTCTAAAAGTAAAATACAAATCATATTAAACATTTACCATCTCAAAGGCACTCCAGTTGCGCTCACATCCAGATGAGCTACATGTCAAACTCAACACACGAATTGCAAATTTTTTAAGCTCTGGATGCTCATCCCCATAAGAATCCCACCACTGAGCTGGGGTTTTGGTATTAAGGGCCTTCTTGGATACTTCTCTACCAAAAAACTTTACTTGATTCTTGAAATCCTCAAGTTGAGCATCAATTTTAGTAATCTCCTCTGTGTCTCCCACAATCCTTTCCATACAATCAGAAAGTCCTCTTTTGACTTCATAATCAATCTTGAACCCAGGGGCATAATGCAATTGAGGGTTCAAGTAATAGCCCGCAGCATGCAAGGGCCTATGAAGTTGATTATCCCATCTTTCATCAATAATGTCCCATAAAGGCTTATAACTAAAAAATTTAAAACAAAATTTGGATTAGCTACTAAACAAACACTATAATATTTTAATTTAAACTAAATGTAATTATGCATAATACATTAACGATAAACAATAGTTTACCTCTTCTACACACCTTGAAAGGCACTTTGAATTTTCTCCTTTGCACGATTCATCTCTTCATAAATATACCCCATGGCTGGCTTCTAATCCGGATCAACCATATGAAGCACATGAAGAAGAGGATAAGCACCTCTCAAGCATATCACAATATCTCTCCAAAACATCCTATCCAACACCACATTTTCAATCATCTTCCCATCTGTTGTCTTTGCAAACTTACTAGACTTCCATTGATCGGAAGTGAACATTCTTATCAATGCCCCTTTTTTCTCGTGAAGGCAACCAAAAGTAAGATAAGATGTTACAAAATGAGTCATGCCCGGTCTCACCAAATTTTTTCCTTTGGTGTGGTGTTGCAATAAGGAAATAAGAGATGTCCTAGAATAGATGTAAGCAGTAATTTTTCTTCCTTTATAAATTGTGTCTTTGCAAAGATCCAGTTTTTTCTCAAAGTCCTCCAATATTAAATCAATACAATGTACTGTACAAGGGGTCCAATAGAGCTTCTTCCTTTTTTCCATCAACATCTCTCCAGCAGTTTTGTAGTTAGCTACATTATCCGTGACAACCTGGACAACATTCTCCTCACCAACCTCCTCAACCACATCATCTATCGCCTTAAATATCTTATCAGCTGTTTTAGAAATATGGGAGGCATCAATAGACTTAAAAAAAAAAGTCTCCTTAGGACTATTAACTAAGAAATTCATTATGGTTCGCCTTCTTTTATCCGTCCAACCATCTGTCATAATTGTATATCCCGTTTTCTTCCAATAAGCTCTATGCTCCTCCAATGATTCCATGGTCAAATCTACCTTTTGCTTCAAATATTTCACTCTCAATTCATGGTAGAATGGTGGCTTAAATCCTAATCCATGCTTCGCAACCTTTTCAAACATCCTAGTATACTCTTCACTTCTGGAGACATTGAAGGAAATGGCATGCTGTAAAAGAAAGAAGCAATTTCTTGACATGCTTCTTCCCTCAAATTCTTCTTAAACATGTTGTTAATGGTTGCTTGAGAGCTAACACACCTTTTCTTGAAAATATTTCCCGGTGTCTCCACTTCTTTTTCCTTTCTTTTTTCACTATCTTCACTAGTTGGTGCTCTTTCTTCAACTTTCTTGATCAGATTTTGTTGCAAACCAACAACAATATTCCACATTCCATTCTTAACTGCCTCACTAACAGCCAAACAAGGCCCAACATCTTTTTGTGTTCCAGTCAAGTGATGCTTCAATCTATAAACTCCCCCTATTATGATTTTTTCACAATATTTACATTTTATTTTTCTTGGATCTCCATCAACAGAAATTCCATTGCTCCATCCCAAATCACTTCTATTTTCAGCCGCATTCTTAGCTTGTTTTTTCTTACCTCCACTTTGACTCCTAGGCCCAACAATGCTACCACTTTTAGATTGGGAAGGAGTCCTACTATTACCTTCACTAGCAGCTCCACTTGACTCCATTTTTCTATCAGCAATCAGAGACCAATAGCAACAAGGCAACAAACACAAACACTAGAACCAAAAAAGGACAGTACCAACAAAAGAGAAAGATCGAAGCACAGAACCAACAAAAGAGAGAGGAAGAACCTCAAGGCCAGAGAAGCACTGGCGACGATGTGCGCAATCGCGTAACCGGCGACAACGTGCGCAAGCACTAGTGGTGAGCGAACAACCAACAACCAAGCGCTGCCTTACTTGAACGAGAGAGAGAGAGAGAGAGAGAGAGAGAGAGAAAGATAGACTGTTCGAGAGAGATGGAGAGTTCAAACTTCAAACAGAACAAACAGAGAGATCGAAGGAGAGGAGGAGGTTTTAAAGAATCAGAATAGAGAGGGGGAGCCAAGATATCAGAATAGAGAATCGAAGGATCGAAGTACCTCATCAGAGTTTAAGGCTGCGAATGAAAATGGGCCGGGTTGGAATGAAATGGGTCGAGCTGCCATCCGCTACAGGGAGGATCGGTCGGATCACAAAAACCGCCGATCCCACCGATTTCACGAGGTTGCGTGGCGATCCTGCTGCGATCCGAGCTGAATGCGTTCCAGGGTGAGATCAGGATCAAAGAGGGGTAGTAAGATTGTGAAATTGTGCGATCTTACGATTTGGATCGCGATTTTAACTACCATGTTTATATCTGAACATGCCCCTCACACAAGAGTTGTTTGGACTTAAAACGTGGAAAATACACAAACCCGCCTATGTTGCGCTAAAATTCAACTTTTTTACTTGAAAGCCTAGATGTGGCAAGGATTGAACTCTCGAGAACTTGATTATAGCAGCTTTTAACATTACGTTATAAACCAACTTTCCCAAAATATTAAGACTCAGGAGAAGGCACATAAATGGCTTCTGTTGAGATAAAAAGAGAGGAGAGAGACTTCTGGAATCCATATGTTTCAACAACACGGCAGAGACTAGAATATATAGATATTGTGAAATAAATACAAAGATATGGAGAATATACAATTACTCTAAATCATAGTTGTCAATAGCACACGATAGTGGCAAGAGCATCGTGTTTTGTCATCACAGCCGTTGCGGCCGCTATGGCTTTCAACGAACCAAAAGCCAATAATACCCCTAGTTTTTTACCGTTTTGGGCAGTCTGAGGGGGCTGAAGGTCATTTTGACCCTTCCCCTCTCTTCTTCCACCAGACCAAGAACTTAGGGTTCACTTTCTCCCCTATTCTCTTCTTCTCTCCCGATCAGTCTCTCTCCCCTCACCCCTCTCACTCTTCGGCGACAATGAGATCAATAGCGGTGGCGGCATGAGTTTCCAGCGGCAATTGGTCTTTCCTCCCCTATCTTGTTTCCTTCTTCTCCTCTTCTATCTTCTTCTGCCTTTGTTCTTTCCTTTCCATTCACTATTTTGTCCTTCTGTTTTTTTTTTCTCCCTATTTTAGCAATGGCAACATCATCAACTCCCTATTTTGCTAGTTTTAGAGAGTAGAGACTTAGGTTTAATTAGGATTTGATGTTGTCTTCTATGTTTTCCTGCCCTTATGCTACTTGAGGGTGCTTTTTTTTTTTTTTTTACTGCCCTTAGGACTTGATGTTCATGTATTGGATTAATAGTGATTGCATGTTTTTAAAGTATGGAATGGATTATGAATTTTCATCATTGAGGTGAATGAGTTTAATTGTGGATGATTTCTTATTTTTAAACATTTATATATGTTATATGAATTGCATAATAATTATCTATTTTTTATCAAATAGCAGTCAGAACGCTATCTGCTATCCCACTATAGCATTTTTGGAGCCGGCTGCTACATACTGCTATCCACATTTGACAACTGTGCTCCAAATAAATTATTCTAACTCCTAATTAACCGAATTACATAATATTTATAGATTCTAACACTCCCCCTTAAGCTGGAGCATATAAATCATATACACCGAACTTGTTACATTCATAACTTATTCGAGGACCTCGTATGGATTTGGTGAAGATATCCGCCAATTGATCATTTGAGTTGACAAACCTCCTGGTGATATCACCAATGAAATCTTCTCCCCAATGAAGACACAATCAACCTCAATATGTTTAGTCCTCTCCTGCAAAACTAGGTTGGAGGAATGTGTAATGCAGCTTGATTGTCATAAATAAGTGTCATATGCCAAATCCCCCAAATTGAATGAACTCCTTAAGAAGTTGCTTAAGCCAGATGAGTTCGCACACTGTGCATGCCATGGCACGATTCTCAACCTTAGCACTAGACCTTGCAACTATAATCTACTTACTCTTCCAGGAAATGAGATTGCATCAAATAAGTATGCAATATCCGGAAGTGGAACGTCTATCCACAAGAAATCCTGCCCAATCAGCATCTAAATACCCAACTGTATCAATATGCCATTTATCTTCATAAATACCTTTTTTCTAGAACTCCTTTGACGTACTTCAGAATGCGAATCACAGCATCCCAATGACCTTCACATAGTGAGTTTAGGAACTGACTAACCACACTGACTGCAAAGGAAATGTCTGGACGAGTAATTATGAGGTAGTTCACTTTTCCAACCAATCTTCTGTATCTCCCTGAATCAGATAGGGCCTCCCCCTGATTTGGTAGGAGCTTGACCTTAGATCCATAAGAGTATCAACCTTGCCCCAAATAAGCCTGTTTCCTCTAGGATGTCCATAACATACTTTCTCTGTGAGAGAACTATGTTGTCCTTAGCCTGTGCCACCTCAATGCCCAAGAAATAACAGAGTTTGCCAATGTCTTTGGTATGAAAGTGATGGCATAGATGTTGTTTGACCTAAGTTATGCCCTCACTATCATTGCCAATAATGACAATATCATCGATATACACAATCAAATAGATGCAGCCTCATGGAGTATGGTGGTAAAACACAGAGTGATCAGCTTCACTCCACATCATTCTAAACTGCTGAACCATAGTAGAGAATCTACCAAACCAAACTTGCGGATTGCTTGAGACCATAAAAAGATTTACAAAAACAACAAACAAGGCCAGAAGACTCCCCCTGAGCAACAAATCCTGGAAGTTGCTCCATATAGACTTCTTCTTCGAGATCGCCATGGAGGAAGGCATTCTTGATGTCCAACTGATGAAATGGCCAATGCCGCATAGCAGCCATAAATAGAAAGAGACGAACAAAGGCCATCTTAGCAACAGGAGAGAAAGTGTCAATATAGTCCAAACAAAAGATCTGAGCGTACCCTTTGGCAATGAGATGAGCCTTGAGAAGATCAATAGCACCATTTGAACCCACCTTCACAATATAAATCCACCGACAACCAACCACCGATTTTCCTGGAGGAAGAGAGACTAGTTCTCAAGTACCACAATTTTGAAGTGCACACATTTCATCAATCATAACTTGTCTCCACCTAGGATGAGATAAAGCTTCACTTGGAGATTTAGAGATAGACATAGAAGACAATGCAAAGAAGATAAATGGTGGTAACTCAAAGCAACGTAAAGAGATGGCTTACATCTAAAATGCATACTTTTACGAAGTGCAATGGGAAGGTCAAACTCAGGAGGCAGGGCCGGAGTTGATGTAGGAGTGGATGCTAGAGGAGAGGACACGGTAGCCGGAACAAGCTCTGAAGGTAGTAATGGCTCTGGGGGTGGTTGGGGGGCAGGGTCGAGCAATGACTGGGCATTTGGCTCGGATGATGGCTGGGGCATGACTCGACAACGATAAACTTGCACTAGGATAGCCAAGGTAAAAGGGTTGAGGACAAGAGAAGGTAATGGATAGTGGGCATTGGGTACATGGGTAAGGGAAGAAGCGGCAAGACCTCATACATAGGTGAAGGGGATAAAGTGGGTGACTCAGAGTAGAAGAAAAACTATGATAACCCTTCTGCAACCTAGTGCACCTAAGGAAAACGCATTTGATGGACCAGGCGGAAAGTTTGTCAAGGTTAGGGGCAAGGTTGTGGACAAAAAAAGTGGACCCAAAAACATATGGAGGAAGGGAATACAGGGGTTCATGGGAAATAACAAAGAGTGAGGACTTCAGTTACCCAAAACAGAAGACAACATGCGATTAATTAAGTAACAAGCACCAAGAACAGCATCCCCACAAAAACGAAAAGGAACATGACCGTGACAAAGAGGAGTGCGAGTTGTTTCAATCAGATGGCAATTTTTGTGCTCAGCAACCCCATTTTGCTGAGGAGTATGAGCACAAGAAGTTTGGTGAAGAATGCCATGAGAAGCCGTAAAATTTTGCAATTTGCAAGACAAGTATTCCTTAGCATTATCACTACGTAAAGTACGAATAGGAATACCAAATTGAGTTTTGATTTCTTGATCAAAGTTTTTTAAAGATAGAAAACACCTCAAATCTGTTGGACATCAAAATATCCAAGTGCAACGTGAATAATCATCAATAAAAGTAACAAAATATGATGACCCCAAAGTGGATACAGTACGACTCGGACCCCAAATACATAGTAGTCAAACACAGATAGCAGCGCGTAGTGGCCGGCCCCAAAAACACTATAACGGGATAACGGATAGCGTTTTGGCCACTATTTGATAAAAATGTATATAATTATTATGCAAATTATATAACATGTACATAAATATTCAAAAATAAGAAATCATTCATAATAAAACACCAATAATAAAAATTCATAATCTATTCCATGGTTTACAAACATACAGTCACCATCAATCAAATGTATAAACATCAAGTTTTAAGGGCAACAAAACCAAAAAAGACCACCATTAAGTAGTATAAGGCCAACAAAATATAAAAAGCAATAACAAATCCTATTTAAACCTAAGTTTCTACTCTCTAAAACTAATAAAACATTCTACAAATCATTCATCATCATCATCATCAACCTCCTCCTCCTCCTCCTCCATATTGTTCTATTCATCACTCTCTTCACTACTAGATTTATAGATCTCTTCTTGCCCCTCCTCTGAGTCTTCCTCATCATCAAATTCTTCTTCCTCTTGAATAGGCTTCTTCCCTCTTCTTGAAATAGAATGCCTTGATACTTTCTTCTGCAATCTAGTAGCAAGCCTAGTGCGTCTTAGAGGCTCCTCAACCCCAATTGCAGTAGAAACATCTCCCCAAGTCAATCTATCATCACCAAAAATGAATTCTTCTTGAACATCTTCCGTGTTAACACCCATTTCTCCCAGCAACCACTCATTGCTATCATCAACACCATTTAGGAGAATAGGATCAATCTCATCTTGGCTAACAAAGCGCTCTTTTAAGCGTTCGATTATGCTTGATGAATATTAGGTCTTGCAACTTTTGATGCTCGAGCTTACTCCTTTTCACAGAATGAATCCATGATATTCATATCATAAATTAGACAAAATGTTCATTAAATAGAAGCATGAAATTATGCAAAGAAAAATTATTTGCATTTGCTTACATGCTCAAAAGTGCTCCAATTGCGCTCACATGCCGTTGAACTACAAGTTAGGCTCAACACTTTGACTGCAAATTGTTGCAAGTTGGAAGTGGATGCTCCATACTTCCTCCACCATTCAGCTATGATTCAATAATCAAGAAATCACCATAACTAAGAAACATCATAAAACTAAATTTATCAACAATTAAGTACACATTTCTCAATTCTTACCAAGAGCCACTATGTTCCTTTGTTTTATTGCCATCCTATTTCCAAATATGCCACCAGCCCTTTTAAATATTTCAACCTCATTTGTAACCTTTTCGGCCAAGTCTTGAAAAGTGAAACAAAAATAAAGACAGAATTCGGGGATGAAAACTTTTTACCCGTGGGTTTGGGCGCCGCTCTACAGCCCATCTTACAAAAATAGTATGTTGTTTCTTTCTGTCTACCACATTTTGGGGTCCATCCATTACTTCATGATCACTCAATCTTTATTGCATTGAGATAGTAAAACTCAGGACTCAAGAAATAGCCGACTGCATGCAATGGATGATGAAGTTGTGAGTCCCACCTACTATCAATAATAACAAAAACATTCTTGCACTTGGCTTCATTATTTTTGAACGACTTTTGAATGGCTTCCTTAGCCCTATCCACTGCTTCATAAACGTATCCCATTGCAGGCTTTTTCTCATTATCAACAAGCTTAAGGACATGCACAAGAGGCCCCATAAGTTTAATAACATACACAATATCATTCCAAAATGTTGTGTTGAGCACAATATCACCTGCCTTTTTCCCCTTAGGTTCTTTAGCCATCTTGAAGCTCAACCACTCATATGAAACGAACATCCTTCTAAGATTGTTCTTTTGTTTGTACAACCTTTGCAGTGTAAGGAAGGTTGTAGCAAACCTTGTCACTCCATACCTAACCAAATCCATCTTGTTGCTAAATTTTCTCATTGTGTTCAATGCCAAAGTGTGGTTGTAGATAAAGCCCACAAGAGTAATGCCTCTTTGTATTGTCTTCTTAACTCAAGGAAGCTTTTCAAAATCCTCCAACATCAAGTCTACACAATGTGTAGCACACGGAGTCCAAAAGAGATCATTTCTCTTAGCTTAAAGTAGTTTGTCTAAGAAGAGCCAAATTAAATAAAATTAAATGAATAGCCAAATATTACATGAAATAATAGGAAATTTGAGCAATTCATAGTTTCTTACCAGTCAAGTCATAATTACTTCCATTGTCAGTCACCACTTGAACAACATTTTGTTCTCCAATCTCCTCTACAAAATTATCCAATAGCTCATATACTTTCTCCCCCGTTTTCATGTATGCAAAAGCATCAACACTCTTCACAAATATTGTCCCAGCTAGACAATTTACCATGAAATTTATCAATGTCCTATTCTTTCTATCCGTCCAACCATCCAACATTATTGAGCATCCATATTTCACCCTTTCCTCCTTATGACCCTTCAACATATCCTTTGTTAGCTCTAACTCCTTTTTAAGGAGTGGAACCCTCAATTCATTATAACTTGGAGCTTTTATGTGTGGACCATAATTTCCAATAGCTTCAAGCATCAACTTAAAATTTTTTGATCTAACAACATTGAAAGCAATCCCATTCATATAAAAAAATCAGGCTATGTATTGAATGGTTCTAGCCCTTGCTTCTTTATCACAAGCATCATTAATACTTGTTTGCCGGTGAGGCTTTCCAAATTTAATGGTAGCTTCAGGATCTTTTAAAAACATCAAATCCAAAGGACCTTTTATACTTTTTCCTTCCTTGGCTTGCTTTATAATAGTTGAAGGAATAGAGCTACTCCCACTTGATGTTGATGGAGGTCTTTTCCCTCTTCTAATTTGTAGAATTTCTTCTAAATCTTCTTGCTCATCATCATCTTCTCCAATTGCACCAAAGTTTGATTCCTTCTCTGCATTTTTCTTGTCAAGAGCTTCCTTGAGAAGTTGCTTAACTTCAAGTGGGACTCTTTTACAAGCTTTTGTATCTCCAATCACACCCATTTGGTGTCTTTTTGCTCTAATTATTCCATCATTGATTGTTTTGCCACAAAAATCACAAGTCACACTCTTCCTATTATTGATATCTTTTAAACTATTCCATTGCCATGCCATATCTATGTTGTCACCAGTGGGCTTCACCAAACTAATAGAAGAGGGAGCAACACTAGAAGCTTGAGTTGATGATGTTGCCATTGCTAAAGCAACCAAACCAAAAAAATGAAAAGAAAAAAAAATGAAAAACAGAAGGGAAAAATAGTGAATAGAGGAAGGGGGAAAAAAAACAAAGGGTGGAAGAAAGAGAGATAAAGGAAGCAGAACAAAGAGAGAGAGAGGAAGAAGGAGGTCCAACCGGAGGAACAAGGCGGAAGAAGAAGAAAGGACAACAGGGACACGCTCTTACTTCAGCTAAAATGGAACTAGGAAGATGCAGCTCGGTTGCTGCCGATCTTGAAGCAGCCGGTATCACCGCCGCATAGGTGGAAGGGTCGCCAAAGAGAAGGACCGATTGAGAGAGGAGGTAGAACAAAGGTCAAAGTGCAGACAGAAGGTTGAAGAAAATCCCTAAACATCGAGGGCAAAATGAAGAACTGGTTTGGGGGTGGGGGACATGACCGGCCGACCCCTTCAAAAAGTGGTGAATGGTCCAAAAACAGGGTTAAAATCATCCTTTCAGCGATGACGTAAATCGTGGCCGCGACATCCGTGACGCCAAAACGCAACGTGACGTTAGCTCTGTGGCGGTCAACTGCCGCTCTGCATCGTGATGGCGCTATAGCAGCTCGATCACCCGCTATTAACTACTATGCCCGAATATCATAACGAACTAAGTAAAAGGAGACGCAACATGACTACTGACTCTGTCAGGAAATGGACTACAAATGTGTTTCTCAAGTTGACACAACTCACAAGACAAAGCAGACAGCTTGGATAAGTTTGGCACCATTTTCTGTAATTTGGAGGATGACACAATTGGGCATGGAGGGTGAGACTGTCGGTGGTGAGGGAGCAAACATGAGTTGGGTGGGAAAGCCAATAGAGGCCATTGCACTCACATCCTGCACCAATCATCCGTCCCAAGCTTTGGTCTTGCAGATAAACGGAGTCCTTAGTAAACGAAATGATACAATCAAGAGAGTAGGTAAACGACTAAGGGAAAGGAGATCAAATGGAGACATAGGAACATAAAGGACAGAATCAACTGACAGTGAAGGCAAGGGATGGGTAGTGCCAACCCCTAGAGATAGCATTTTAGAACCATTAGCTAAGGTGACAGTAGGTAAATAACCAGAAATAGAGAGACTAGAAAGTAAAGCCATATTACCAAAGATATGGTCAATGGCAGCAAAATCAAGGACCCAAGGACTCAGGGAAGTACATTGAGAGACATAAGCAAAAGAATTACCAATGTGCACAACAAAAGTAGTGGAACCGGAGTTCTGATGGTGCTCATACCATTTCAGGAAATCGACATAGTCAGCTAGAGATGGTTCATGTTGATCAAGTTTGCCAATGCAAAGAGGCACACAAACAAAACTAGGAAACGCAGGATGCTCAGTCTTTAGGATAGCCACAGAAACACTTAGAGAGTCACCAGCAGCCATGGGTTACAAAGCAGGGGCAAAACAGAAATTTAAGACAACCTGACATGGCACAATGGCTGGATTGAGAAGGTCAGTATAGATCCGAAATGAGAATGCCAAGACAAGTATGGCGGTGGGTCGCCGGACATGCCTGCACGCGCAGTGGACAATGGTGGCGTGTGGTCGAGCAGCGACGGATAGAAGGCTCACGTAAGGGCATGTTGAAGCTCACATGAGGACGAACGGGCAGGGATGGACCGCACAAGAGAAGACAAGGCTGGTGGTGGGGTCCGGGGTCCGAAACAACGGCGAAAGGCTATTAACTGTGATGAAACAGTGCTGATAACGATAGAACAATGCTGCCGAAGAGGGTGACACAACAAAGGAGGTTCCGAAAACCAAAAAGGCACACGGTTTGCCAGAAAAAATTTTCACCGAAGGACAGTGGATCCCCATGACAGCACAGTTTAGGGTTGCCTTTCTCTCTAGGCTCTAGATACCATGTTGAGATAAAAAGAGAGGAGAGAAAGACTTATGAAATCCATGTGTTTCAACTATACAGCAGAGGCTAGAATATATAGACACTGTGAAATAAATACAAAGATATGGAAAATATACAGTTACTCTAAATATATGTTTCTAACTCCTAATTAACCTAATTACATAATATCTACAAATTCTAACAGCTTTTATATCTAACAATTGTCATAATCAAAATGGAAAATAAGAGAATATCATTGCAAAAGCATTGAGATTCATGCGACTCTGGTCACAAGATGATACTCCACGCGATATTTATCAATTGGTTAAGATTGAAGACTATGCAATCCTAACTACCAAGCCCTAAACAAAAAGAGGAAGTTCTATAAGGTGGCACACTTCATCAACTACAAGAAGACTTCATATGCAAATGGAAAAACCAAATTGTTTTTCAAGGATATTTTTCATTTGCATTGTCTGCTAAAAGACATTATATCAGATCAAGCAAGCAAATTAAAATAAGTATGAAAAACTGAATTGTCCTTTGACTTAGCACTACTGCAGAGATTCGACTAACCAGCGTCAAGATGTTCGAGCGGAGGTGAAATGCATGTTAGAGCAGGCTAATGCTATAAAAGAAGGCAATAGACCAACATTGTAGAAAGCGTGTTTTTAAAGTTGAAGATCAACTGATGGTGTTTATGCAAAGAGTTATTTCCTGTTGGGACTTTCAGAAAATTGCAGCCTCGGAAGTAGCCATACCATATTGCATATAATATCAATGATTATGCCGGTATTATGGGATTACAATCCCACATGCAATGGGTATAACCAAAACATCTAATGTGGCAAATACTTACCATTTTCACTCCTCAAATGAACCACTACTCGGATGTCTCAAGGAACACGAGGTTGAATTTTCCCCAAGTGGTGAGGACTGATGAGGATCACCAGAAGCCCAAACCTTGTCCCAACTTTAATTGGGTACAACCATGGGGCACAACTGTTAGTATCAAATCTTTTTTTTAATTAATTTTCACATTAATTTATACTTTGCTGTTTTTCCACCTATAATTAGCTTTAGCCACATTTGAATATGTTGTAGCCAGACTATTTTCAGTATTTCAGTCTGAATAAAAATTACAGAGTTCCTTCAAACTTTGTGTTGTTTGTTGTCACACTTAACTCGCTGCGTCAATTATCCATCCAAACAAGATCAAGAAGAGAAATAGAATTCTATGCTTAGAATCTCTTTGATCTACCACTCTTCCTATCCAGCAACCTAAAAGTTTTAATTCAACTTCATGCATTACCAATTGCTTGAAATAGAAAATGCTAAAGTGGGGTTTGGTTTGTTTACTTTTTTTCATTTTGTTTAAATTAATAATTATATAAATACTGCTTTATTTTTATTTTGTTTCCTTTTTCAAAGTTTTGTGAAGGAAATGTTGGAAACAAGAAAAAGTTGCATTCATCATTTCCTTTACAAAACTTTGAAAACAGGAAACAAAATGAAAAAAATAGTATTCTTGTATTTATTAGTGAAAATATACAAAGTGAAAATGAAAACAGCAAACAAACCAAAAATGTTTTCGATTGACAACAGTCTGATGTATAATGAAACAAGAAAACTCAGAAGAATGCTTCTAATGAGTAATATGGATCACTTGTGTTCTCAATTGGCAAGATCACTTCCAGGATTTAATCCTCCATCTACCACCCTATTCTTCCTCAAAATTCAATAACTATCTTACTATCAGCAGTTTACTCTGTTGACAGAATTTATTAAGCATCATGAACCAGCTAGATTAACAAGAAATAGTTTCCAATAACCAAATAGTTTATTATATGACTAATTATTGAAAAGCAAATAGGAAAGACTTGTAAGAGAAGAGGATCCCACTTTCATCCAAAAAACAGAAAAATGGAAATAAGCCTAACATTCAATAAATGAATAGAACCCAATCAAATACAATCCATGGAATTTTAAACTAGAATTCTGAAATTATATGCAAAATGCAACAAAATATTACCATGCTTGTGAGTGGCATGCTCCTTTTCGACAAGATCAGATAAATATTCAGTGCCAATTATATGGCCATAACTGTTCAATCGAAGCTGCAGCAAGTCCAAACAAATAGAACAAATAATGATCAATGAAAAGAGGATTAGAAATAACAAAACGGTTAGATAAATTTACTTGACACAACTTCATGGCTTCTAAACAATAATCATTGTGCACAGTTAACAAAGTTTATGTTTTTAACAAATATAAAACAAGACATATTCAAAGTGCAGAAAAGAAGTACAAAAGACCTATCAAAACAACTACAAAATGAACAAAACAAACAACGCAAAGGAAATTGGTTAGCTCCACATAGCTCTTTGATTCCTCTTTAATGCCATTAAAGAACTCCCCCCCTCACTTCCAAAGAAAACAATGTAGAAGATATCATGGTCTGGACTCAAATACTAAGAGCACATTACATGCACTGGGATGATGATTCCATTTCTGCCTTAACTGGTGCCAAAAATGACATGGAATGACCATTCAGAGCCTTGACTTCACAAAGACTTGATTGAACATCGCCCCTAGAGGAGTAGAAATAGTGATTTTTGGCAGTAAAGCACAAGTGAAATTCTTTTTTTCTCCTCTTATATATAATCATTTTTTGGGTAAATAACCTTTTTGGTCCTAAAATTTTATACATCAATTCAGTCCTAAAATAATTTTCGACATCAATTTAGTCCTCACATTCAAAAATTTGACAACAATTTAGTTTAACTGTCAAATTTTACTAACACCATTAATGATCATTCTATCTGAATTACACACTTATCCCTCTTCAACTCTACGTCATCAAAATTACAAAAATCAAAGAATCAAAAAACTAATTTCCCTAATTCCCCATCCCGTTCTTCCTCGCTCATAAATGCCCCTCATCTCCGCCCAACTTCTTTCCTTGTTCTTTCTCCTTCAAACACCTCATTGAAAACATGAATGAAATACTTGTCGAAAGACAGCCTATACCGGAGCTTACACACTGTTTTGCACCTAAATAGGGGCTTCACAAGCAACCCAGCAAGAATCTGAATAACCACTTCATCAGGGAAAATCCCTTCCCCTCGTGCATCATACCAGAAAAAACCTCAAAACTACACAAACAGATTTCGAACAACAGACAATTTGGAGGTAAATTTTCGAACTTTGCTTACTGGAACAAAAAAAAACCAAAAAAAATTAAAAACTGGGATATCCAACGATGATAGAAATCAGAAATGGAGAGAGAGGATTTAGCTTTTCAGCGGTGATGGGTTTGCAATGATTGAAGAACAAGGACTAGAAAAATGGGGTTTTCAATGGCATTTTTTTTTCCCTCATGTTTCAATGTTGCTTGAATCGAATACAGCTAATACCTCAAAGTAACTTAAATAGGATAGAAACCAAACTCTGCCAAAAATGAAGACAAATAAAAGCATATCCCCTTTCACGGAACAAATGTTCACTTAAAGCGCTTAGCTTCCAAACGAGGCTATCCCTCAAACGGCTCATGATCTTCAATAATTTGATTGACATGCTACTTTTGAGATTCATCAGATATGTCAACCGTAGTCCATTCATAAAGCTCCATGTCAGAGCATTCATCAATCACAAACTGTGGGATTTCTTGCCCATGGAAAAGCCACAACCCCTTCACCATAAACAGTGGCTCTGATCCAATCACAGCATCTTTCCAAATGCATACAAAAGAAGGAATATGAATATCAAAGTGCATAAGAAAGAACAGGGAAAGAGGATGCTTGGCTATGAGTGGCGTTCATAAACAGGGAAGAACAGGATTGGGAATTAGGGAAATTAGCTTTTATTTAAAATAAAAAATTGTAATATGTAGAGTTTAAGGAGGATAAATATATAATTTAGATAGAATGATCATTAATGGTGTTAGATGAATCTGATAATCAGACTAAACTAATGTCAAATTTTAAAATATAAGGATTAAATTGATGTAAAAAATTATTTCAAGACTAAATTGATGTCAACTATAAAATCTTGGGACCAAAAAGGTTATTTACTCATCATTTCTTATAATTATGATGATATCATTGTATATTATTTGAATGCCATGAAACCCCAATTATGATGATATCATTGTATATTATTTGTATCCCGTGAAACCCCAAGAAAAGAAAAACAACAGCAATGATGAAATGCAATGCAATACGATTCATATAAGAACAAAGAACTATAACAAAAATGATCACTCCATTCCAAATTTTCAATTCATTCCACTCCCATTCTAATTTTGAGCAAAAGGTGTTTTTTTTTTTTTTGGGCCTGCCACCCCACCCCCTCTCCTTCCTTGTACTTAATTCTTTTGTTGAAAAGAACAACATAATATTTGAATATGGAATGGAAAATGTTCTCCTCTCTCTCCTCTTTTTTTTATTTTTTAAATTCAAATGTCCTTGTCTCTGTAAGAACTGGCATCAGTAGATATGGAATAAGAGAAATATGTCACTGAATATGAAGGAATAGAACACGTACTAGCGTAGTATCTAGCTCTTTCCCTTGCTGTGTATTCACAATACTGAAAAGGAAATGTATACGCTCACTGGGTATTCAAGAGACCTAGTTCTCTTCCAAGAGTTAATTCCAACAATTCTGAGATACTCCCCTCAAGGCCCCTCCCTTACCCTATATTCCTATCCTCCCTTTCCATAATTGAATTCTGATATTCTCTCTCCTCACTAGCTTTGCCTAACTGGCAGAGTTAGTTACATAACCTACCTTTTTGTTTCTTCTCATATACACATTGGCATAAGGTGTTACAGTATTACCCAGGGTAAAGTTACAAATGAATCAATGTTACCATCATTTGGGGTCCTAACAGTCTTGCCACCTTCTCTGTTGGCCATCCTTGGTGCCATTAGAGCTACACCCATCAGCCAGCGACTGGGGGCCGAACTTACCATCACCCGACCGACTGATCACAAGAGGCGCGTCGCAGGAAAACGGGTCAGGCGATTTCACACGCTATTTCTTTCTTCAACTTCTCTGACCACATGCCACACATGGGGGCACATCCAATGCTGTCTTGTTCCACCATCTTCTGCTCTTCTTCGCCAGCATATTTCCAACAACTTCCACGGCGCTTTTGTAGATTTTTGAGCAGATTTTTTTAGGACACCTATAGCTTGTTTCTCTCTATTTCTGGGTCAAAGGTGCTTCTCCCCAAAAACAATTCTTTCCAGTAGTCTTTTGAGCAAGCCCTTGGTTGGTTTTTATTGTCCTGGCCTCTCCTCTCACTAGCTCTTCTAGAGCCTCCTTCAATCCAACTTGGAAGGCGATGGAAGGTGCTAGGCTTTTGGCTATAAAAGCCAAGTGCTTTGACTTGCTGCTACATGATGAAGGAAAGTTCTTTTGACTTCAAATCATAGAGAGAGGGAAAGGCTTTATTTAAGTCTCTGATTTTGGACAAAATCGCTTCCTTTTGGTTGCTGTCTACTCTTGAAGGTGATGGCAAAGTTTTTGTTGTTTTTCGAGGTCGCAACAATAGAGGGAGGTTCGTTATGATCATAAAGTTCTTTGGTTTGGGTAGGAGGAGCACGGTTATCATTCCAGAGAACTGTTTTGGAGCTTGTTGGAATCTTTTTAGAAAGGTTTTTTCTAACTGCTGATATCTACTCCTATGATTGCTGATGTAAAGCAGCACAAAGATCATTCCCCACCTTCTTCACATGTAGTGTTTGGGGAGAAGTCTTTCTCTAATGTTGTCAGAAGTAGTGGTGGTCATGTTGATCATCGTAAAGAGCAAGCTGTTGAGGGAAATTCTTTGAGTTGGACAATCCATGTTAACGTCTCTCTTGGGAAAAAAAAAAAAAGGTGTCCTTGGTTCAAGATGGAAAGAAGCCAGGTAACATTAACCAAAATATTTCCTTTCTTGATCAAGAGAAACCTAAACTCAATGTCTTTTCTAGGTTGGAGTATCCCAAAGGCAACGGTTTCTCTAGATTGGAGCCTTCTACATCTAGAGAATATCCTAGTCTAAACCATGATCCACCTAAAAAGATCCTTATACAAGTCTAGGTGCCAAAGAAGAATCCCATCCTTGGTAAGAGCCCTCTTGTTACGAAGAGAGTGATCTTTCCCTATCTTTACAAGCATCAAAGAACCATCTATCCAATGCAAATTTCGATCCTGTCATTGCTGGCCCTTCTTGCTTTGGTGTCCAGGAGGAAAGGAACGTAGCAGCACTTGATGATAATGTTGAAGGTGACCTACTTAGTAGTTCTACTAGTTCAATAGTAGATTCAGATTCTATGCATCTTTGGGAAAAGGATGAAGTTGTGTCCCTTTTTGAAGAAGAAGAAGGTTTGTTGACTAAGTCTCTTCAAGAAAAAAAACCTAAAACTAAGGCGCAAGCTTTGAATTCTGAGAAGGAAACCTAGGGTTCACATCTTTATTTGAAGAGGACAATCACTCAAGAGGAACTTCCTTAGTCCTTTGTGCCTCGGCCGACAATTCTGAAGTTGATTTTATTTCTATGAATGCAGTTGAAAACCATATTTTGGATTTGCCTAACAAGGAGTAGTTCTACTTATCTTCCTTCTTCGTCCCTCTTGTCCTCCTTTGTCCCTTCTTCTTTACTTGTTTCACCTCCTCAATTAAACAATGTTGTTCCTTTTCCAAGTGGCCAAAATGAGTTGCCAAGTCAAGCTGCTAAAGGCATTCTTCCCTTGCTTGTCCATGTCCATACTTCTTCTGGTTTAACTAATGGATGTCCTTTGTCACAGCCTAAGGAAAATGTCATAGCCATTGATCGTCTTGGTGATGAGAGAGGCTTACAAGACCCAAACTCTTTGTTGAGAGATATGGGGGTTAGGTTGGTGACTTCCAAGGGCGAAGAGGTTACTCTAGTCAATTCTCCAAAGACCTATGCTTTTGTGTTTTTTTGTTTTTGTTTTTTTTTTGGGGGGGGGGGGAAGAAGAAACTATGTAAAGAGCTTTAGAGACTAGCTACCTTCGTTAATTACGAAGGAGTGAAAGGAAAGCAAGTAAAAGAAGTAAATTTATGAAGATTCTTAGTTGGAACCTTACAGGGTTAGTGACCCTTGTGAGCGGGGAAAGGTTAAGGAAATCATTTTGAAGGTTGGTCCTAAGATAGTTATGCTCCAAGACACTAAATTAGAATCTTTTGAAGATATGCATTTGAGAGAAGTTTGGGGTTCCAAACATAAGGATTATGTCTTTCTTCCTTCTTCCGGAGCTTCAGGAGGCATGGTTTTGATTTGGGACACAAGTTGCTAAGAAAGTGGATGCTCAAAGTGGCTCTTTCTCTCGCTCAATTCTTTGAGAGTCGTCTAGTAAGCGTAAGTGGTGGTGTACCTCTTTTATGGCTTAAATAAACGAAGCAGCAGTTCTCTTTTTTGGGAGGAGCTAAGTTATGTTTGTGGTTTTTGTGCTCCTTGTTGGTGTATGGGAGGTGATTTTAATGCAGTGAGATTCCCTAGTGCAAAGTTAGGTGGAGAAAGGGTTACGTCAAGTATGTGAGGTTTTAATGCTTTCATCCAAGATTGTGGTTTAAAGCACCCACCTCTTTCTAATGCTAAGTTCACTTGGTCAATCAATAGAAGCCATACAGTGTCTTCTCACTTAGATAGGTTTCTTTTTACTAATGAGTGGGAGGACATTTTCCCTGATCTAGTATAGGAGATCTTCTTTCGGCCTATTTTGGACCATTTTCCTATTAGTTTTTAATCCTCCTAGATCAAATGGGGCCTAACACCATTTAGATTCAAGAATATGTGGCTATCTCATAGTGCTTTTATTCCTTTTGTGAAAGAAGTTTGTGATAATGCTACGGTTCAAGGTTGGGAAGGGTTCAAGTTCATGAGAAAGCTAAAAAGCCTTAAAGATAAGTTGAAGGTTTGGTATCAGAAAGTGTTCGGTGATATTCGAATGAAAAAAAAATGAAATTCTCAAAAAAATTGAGACCTTGGATAGATTGGATATGGAAGGTCTTATTTCTAGTGAAGATTGCGACAAGAAGGTCTCTTTGTTAAATGATTTTGAGGAGCTCTTGCTGAAAGAAAAATTAGTCGGAGACAAAAGGCCAAGATTCAATGGGCCAAGGAAGGGGATGTGAATTCTAAGCTTGTTCATAAGGTGGCAACCGGGAGAAAGATGAGAAATTTAATTAAGGAGTTGAAATTTGGAGAAGGCCAGCTTGCTAGAGATAGTGGCGCTATTGCCGAAGAGATTACAAGATTCTACAAGACTCTTTACTTGAAGGAAAGCCAATCTAGACCTTTCCTTGAAGGCTTACATTGGTGTGCTATTTCCCATGAAAAGGCTGCCTTTTTGGAGAGACCTTGCAAAGAAGAAGAAATAAGGAGGGCAATTTAGTGTATGGATAATGATAAGGCACCTGGTCCTTACGGTTTTATTGCTGGTCTTTTTCAACGCTGTTGGGACGTCATTAAAGCTGATCTTATGAAGGTGTTTGAGGAATTTCATAGGAATTGTAAGATTGGTGTTCTTATTAATTCCACTTTTATCACCTTAGTTCCTAAGAAGGATAGCTCAATTAGTGTTAAAGATTACAAACCAATTAGCCTTGTTACCAGCTTGTATAAAATCATTACAAAGGTCCTTTCTATCCGCTTGAGTGTGGTTTTAGGAGATACTATTTCGGAGAATCAGAGTGCTTTTGTTGCCGGAAGGCAAATCTTACATGCTGCTTTGACTTTGACTGCTAATAAAGTGGTAGATGATATGAGGAAATGGTCAAAACAATGTCTAGTGTTCAAGTTAGACTTTGAGAAAGTCTATGATAGGGTTAGTTGGAGTCTTTTGGACAAGGTGTTAGCGAAAAAGGGGTTTGGTTCTGGGTGGAGAAGTTAGATTTCAGGCTGTCTTGCAACCAGTACCTTTTCAGTGATTGTTAATGGAGAGCCAAAATCTCGGTTTCATGGTAAAATGGGTGTGAGCAAGGAGATCCTTTATCCCCCCTTCTTTTCACTTTAGTGGTGGATGTTCTTAGTCACTTGATCTCTAAGATAGTGGCGAGTGGCTTAATTAGAGGTGTTAAAGTGAGATCCGAAGGGATTGTGGTTTCTTATTTGCAATTTGTTGATGACACCATTCTAATCCTAGATAATGATAAGGACAATTTTTTGAACACTCTCTCTATTTTTCAGATTTTTGAGTTATCTTCTGGGTTGAAGATTAATCTGTCCCAAAGCAACTTAGCTCATATTAATATAGATTTTCAAGAGTTTTCTTATAGAGCTTCTCTAGTTGGTTGTTAGATTTTAGAATGGCCTCTTGTGTACTTGGGTGTTCCTTTGGGTGGTAATCCTAGATCTGTTTCATTTTGGAATCCTCTTGTGGAAAAGATTTCTAAATATCTTGGAAATTAGAAAGGGGCTTATTTTTCTTTAGGTGGTCAAATCAATCTTATTCAGGCTTGTCTCTCTAGTATTCCTCTTTACTTCTTATCTCTATTTCGTATCCCAGTGGGCAAGGTTGTCAGGATCGAGTTTTTGCACGCAGGATCGCACGATCCTACGCTCCGGGAAGCAGTGAGCGTGCTCGATCCTGGTCTTCAAAGACGCTAAGTGTAGGAACGCACACGAGCGCTGCGGCAGCGGGCGGGATCGCAGGATCGTGGCGATCCTAACGACTTCGCCGCCCAACTTGACCTACGTAAACAAAACCTCTATCCTCTCGCGAACACTCTCTCTCACTCTCATCGAAGCTCGCCTCTCTCACCTCTCTGCTATTCTCACATCAACTCACGCTCGATCTCACAAAGACCGCCATCAGCCGGCCACCACGCCTTCTCTCACGGCGCCGACATTCACCACGCCCTCTAGCCACCTCATCCCTACCGATCTCGTTCGTCCCCATCCGCATCTGCCTTCCTCGATGGTGCTCTTCACGCGGGTGCTCTTTCGCCGCTAGTTGGCTTCTAGTTGGTCGCCGCTTCGCTTCATCTGGTTGGTCGGTTCTTCGGCCGCTAGTTGGTCGCCGCTTCGCTTCACCGCCGGTTGGTCAGCCGGGTGCTCTTCGGGCCGTCGGGTGGTCTTCGGGGGTGGGTGTATCTTCACCTCTTCGACAGCTACAGTGGCCCGTGGGTCGCTTCAGCTTTCTTTTCCTCTTGACGGTGGCCCCTACTTCTTCCGCTTCGCTTTTGGTGAGTGATTGAGTGCGTGGGTCAGGTGATTTTTGTTGATTTTCTGCTTGAGAAAAAATGTCATCAAGTGGTGGAGCTAATGAAGGTAATAGAGGCATGGAAATTCGTAACTGGGTCCGGGAGCAGGCTGAGGGAAGTGGAAGTAGAAAAATTAGTAAGAATGCTCCTGGAAATAAGAGTGATGTTGCTTGGAGTCATGGGACTTGTGTTGATGGAAATGCAAGAAAAAATAAAAATGCAATTACCGTGAGAAGGTGATAACCGGGAGTGTTTATAGATTGAAGCATCATTTGGCCGAACACAAAAAGATGTTGGAGCTTGTAAAGGCGCCTCACAAGAGGTGAAGAAACAAATGCGGATATTGTTGTTGGTTTGCAACAAAATTTGATTAAAAACAAGAGATGTTGAAGTTAAGGAGGAGCAACCAATGATGATGGTGATGATTGTTCTATTGGTGAAAAAGGAAAGTGGAAGTGGAGACATCTAGTAATCTTTTCAAAGAAGGGCATTAGCACTCAAAGCACCATGAGTAGCATATTTAAGAAGAATTTGGAGGAAGAAGCATGCCAAGAAATTGCTTCTTTCTTCTACAACAATGCCATTCCTTTTAATGTGGCAAAGAGTGAAGAATACATTAAAATGTTTGAAAAGGTTGCCAGACATGGTTTAGGATTCAAACCTCCTTCTTACCATGAATTAAGAGTTAAATACTTGAAGCAAAAGGTAGATATTACTATGGAATCATTGGAGGAACATAAAGCTTATTGGAAGAAAACAGGATGCACTATTATGACTGATGGTTGGACGGATAAGAGAATAACTATATTAAATTTCTTGGTGAATAGCCTAAGGGGACTGTTTTTGAAGTCTATTGATGCCTCCCATATTTCCAAATCTCCCGATAGGATATTTAAGATGATAGATGATGTTGTTGAAGAGGTTGGTGAAGAGAATGTAGTCCAGTTGTCACATAATGCGCAACAACTATAAAGCCGGGCTGGAGAGATGTTGATGGAAAAAAGGAAGAAGCTTTATTGGACACCTTGCTACGCTTTCATTGCATTGACTTAATGTTGAGGATTTTGAAAAGAAGTTGGAGCTTCACAAGGAGACAATTTCTAAGGGTAGAAAAATTACAACTTATATCTATTCAAGAAGTCTTCTCATTTCCTTATTGCAACATCACACCAAAGGAAAAGATTTGGTGAGATCCTGGCATGACTAGCTTTTGCTACATCTTACCTCACCAGGTTGCCTTTATGAGAAGAAAGGTGCATTATTGAGAATGTTTACTTCTGATGAATGGAAATCAAGCAAGTTTGTGAAGACAAAGGATGGAAAGTTCATTGAAAATGTTGTTTTGGATAAGATATTTTGGAGAGACATTGTTATTTGCTTGAGGGTGCTTATCCTCTTTCTCCATGTGCTTCGCTTAGTGGATTGAGAAGAGAAGCCAGCCATGGGGTATATCTATGAGGAAATGGATCGCCATAGGAAAATACAAAAGGCCTTTCTAAGGTGTCCAAAAGAGGTGAGATATTTAATAGTCAAGTTCAGGTTTAAATTGAAATATTTTGATGTTTGTTTAGTAGCTAATCTTAGTTTCCTATTCTTTAGTTATATGCCTTTGTGGATTATTGATGAAAGATGGGACAATCAACTCCATAGGCCCTTGCATGCTACAAAGCTACTACTTGAATCCTCGCTGCACTATAGTCCCTGGATTTAAGATTGATTATGAAGTTAAGAAAGGACTTTATGATTGTATGGAAAGAATTGTGGGAGATAAGGAGGAAATAAACCAAAATTGATGCTCAACTTGAAGATTTCAAGAGCAGATCAAATTTTTTGGAAGAGTAGCTAAGGCTGCTTAAAAACCAAAACTCAAAGACACATTGGTGGGATTCTTATGGGGATGAGCATCCAGTAGCTCCAAAGATTTGCTATTCGTGTTGAGCTTGACATGTAGCTCATCAGATGTGAGCGTAATCGAGTGCATTTGAGATGGTAAATTCTAAATTTATATTTCAATTTTTAGAATTAGTTGCCAATTCATATATGTTAATTGATTTAATATTTGTTTAGGTCCACACAAAGAGAGAAACCGCTTGAAACAAAAAGACAATGAATGATGTAGTGTTTAGATATGGCTAATTCTAGATTGACCAAGAAGAAGCAATCTAGAAAACCTCGTTGAGTATAATCTTGATGATTTGGATTCTGATGAAGAATGGATTGTGGAAAATGATGATGAGTTTGAAGGTTTAGAGGATTTGGAAATTCCTGATGATCTTGACTTGCTCCCTCAAGAAGGTGGTGGTGGAGTTGGCGGTCCTTCAGATGATTTGGAAATTCCTGCCATTGATGATGATGATTTTGATGAACTTCAAAGAGATGGCAATGAAGATGGAGGAGATCCTATTGAAGATGATGAATATGATGCTCAGGGCCTTAATGATTTGCTTTAGATTTCATTCTAGTTCTAATAGTTGGGTTGTTTTTAATGTTTTAATATTAAGTGATGTCAAAAACTTGTGGGTTGTTGTGGCTTTTATGCTTTCAATTATGAATTATGACATATGCACTTGATATAGTTATGTGTAGTTATGTGATCTTTAAATTTGAAGTGATTTATGACTTTGTTTACTTATTTGTGTTATGTTATATGCATATATACATAATTTTCTATTCTGGTAGGATCTTACGTTCCGTGCTACGATCCTACGTTTTACGCTCTTGTATCCCCCTCCCGTTCCTATGTAGGATCTCGATCCTGACAACCTTGCCAGTGGGGCTAGCTAAATCTATTGAGAAGATTATGAGAGACTTTCTTTAGTCAGGTATTTCAGAAACAAATTGGGACCATTTGGTGAGTTGGGAGGTGTGTTGTCGTCCTAGGAAGGAAGGAGGCTTGGGTCTTGTCAATTTGGTGTCTAAAATCATTTCCTTAGCAGCTAAATGACTATGGCATTTTCCTTTAGAGCCTCATTCTTTATGGCATCATGTTATCTAGAGTAAGTATGGCTTGGACAAGAACGGGTGGGATGCTAATACTGCTACATAGGCTACTCATCTTAGCCCCTGGAAATTTATTGCTCAAGATTATACTACGTTTGAACCTTTGCTCTCCTTGCAGGTAGGTAATGGTTCTCGTTTTAACTTTTGGGAGGACCATTGTTCGAGACTCCTCCTTTAATCTAGCCTTCCCTCGCCTTTATCATCTATCTTCTTTACATAACTCTCCTATCTAGAATTTCTACAGTGTGCAAGAATCTACTCATTCTTGGGACATCCACTTTTTTCAAAACCTTAATGATAGAAAGTCCTTTGAATTAGTAGTCCTTTTGGGTATACTTAATTCTATTCATTTGTCTTTTAGCCCAGATAAAAGGTTGTGGTCTCTTGATTCTTTTGGATTGTTTACTTGCAAATCTTTTTTCCAGTTTCAAACTCATTCCTCAAACACAACTTCTTTCGTCCTTGATAAAACCTATTTGGAAGTCCAAAGCTCCCTCTAAGATCAAATCCCTTATTTGGATAGCTATGCTTAACAAAATCAATACCAATGACGTTTTGCAAGTTCAAAGACCACATAAGGCTATTTCCCCTTAAGTGTGTGTGTTATGTGTGGGATGAATTCAAAATTAGTATCACACTTGTTTTTGCATTGTCCTATGGCTTTTTTTTTATGGAATACTTTGTTTGGCGTCTTTGGTGAATGTTGGGTGTGTCCTACAACCTAAGATCAACTCTTGTTAACTAGTTTTGCTGGGTTTGAGAGAAGGAAGGAGGCCAAATCGTTGTGGCAATGTGCCATGTATGCCACTATTTGGAGTATTTGGCTAAAGCGTAATTCTCACATCTTCAATAATAGATTTTCATACAACCAAGTTTTGTGGGATAGAGTTAGGTGTTTTGCCTCAATTTGTTGTAAAGCGCATGATCTTTTTAGAGGAATTTCCCTCTCAGACATGTTGAGAGATTGGAAAGCTATGCTTCATTGATATTTTTTATTTTGTTTGTTTTTGGTCTTGTAAGGAGGATCTCTTGTCCTCTCATCTCCTTCAATCATTCTTCTCTTCTTAATAACATTCTTCTTCTTTTATCAAAAAAACAAAAATAATATTTGATATATTCAATTTACGGAGGCATAACATCCCAGTTCTATAAGTCATAACAAGAAATGGAGCAGTCAAAAAAAAGTTAACAAAAGCATTCACCTTTTACAGAGAATTCTCCAAGTACTTCTCCATTTCATGTAACCAGACTCTACTGGATACATCCTCATCATCTCATCTAAGGGCTTGCTTGTTTGAGTATTTTTTAAAGGAAAGAGTGTCTCCTTAATTAAAGATTATGTTTAAGAAAATTTAAGATAGATAAATTTTTCAAACAATAAATAAATAAATAAACAAAACTCGGGGAAAAAACTGTCTTAGTGCTTTTTTCACAAGATAGAAAGAGTAGCTTCTGAAAAAAAGATCTAACAAAAAGCTGCATCTTAAAAGCACATTGTTAAGCTAAAACAAATGCATCCTAAGTTGATCTCTAGTATCTCTACAGGATCTCCAGCCCCACTATTAAACCAATTATCATCCTTTTTGACTTGCATTTGCTAATCTAACATCCATAAATTTGGCCATAGCTTTTACGGTTCAAGGCAACATGACATTGACATCTCTCAATAATCTTGGAGTTAGCCCCAATTCTTTATTATACACGAAGACTAAATACTGCTGTGAATATGACCTATCACCAATCAAATCAAACAGAATTCAAGGCTGACCCATAATGGAAAGAGCACAAATGAAACACAGATCTAAATCTAACAATATAAATAATAAGTTTAAAAATCTTAATGAGAAGGTTAAATGATGTTGAATGATGAGCTTGTCAATATATCTTGAAAAGGTTAAAGTATTTTTCTTTTACAATAACGTCACATGCCAGCATACATTGAAAAGTAGAATGCGAAGACCAATTCAGCTAAAATGTGCATAAACATAATAACAAGTGATTATTGTGAGATACAAGAAACGCATTTTATTGTATCTCTCTCTCTCTCTCTCTCTCACACACACACACACACCTTATCTCTCACATTGTTCTTCTGGAAGAAAATTTGAACAACTTTGATGAATGTTGGGTGTTCCCTGAAACCTTAGATTAGCTCTTTTCACAAGTTTTACAAGTTTTGGAAAAAGAAAGGAAGCCAAATCTTTGTGGTAATGTGCTGTCAATACTACTGTTTGGTATATTTAGCTGGAGCAAAATTATTGCACTTTTAATAGGAGATTTTAGACAAATAAGTTTTGTAGGATAAGGTTAGATGTATGGCCTTTATTTGGTGTAAAGCACATGGTCTTTTTAGAGGAATTTCCCTCTCAAATATGTTGAGAGATTAGAAATCTCAACTTGAGGCATCCTCCAAAAAAAAAACAAAACACCACCCAAATAACCAAAATAACGAATGCATGTTAATCCCCTTGTATGTCAGATAACAACATTCCATGAAATAAACTATGAGTAGAGCACCAAAGGGAAGCCAAAAAGGCAATCCTATCCTAAACAAAGTCTACAATTGAAAAGGAATCATCACAAATTTTAGCATTCCTTTCCAACCAAATATACCAAAGCACACCATAAAATTAGGACTGCCACAAGATCTTTGCATGTTTACTAGAGCCAAAACCTCTGAATTTAGAAAGGAGAAAATGATGCAAATCCATTGGGCAAACCCACAATTCTCCAAAGAAACCAAAAAACTTGTTCCAAAGCGACCTCACTATAGGGCAATGCAAAAAAAGATGAGCCCCCAATTTGGAATACTAAATTGATAGTTTTTTATCTTGTTTGTTCTTGTAAAGAGGATCTCTTGTCCTCCTATCTATTTGTATTCTTCTTCCCCTCATCTTAACAAAATTCATCTTTTATCAAAAAAAAAAAAACAAAAAGAAAGACGATGAAGAAGAAGAAGCATTTGGTTTAACTTTGACAGCATATGACATGCAATGGGTCCATGTTTGTTCACAGTAGAAGGACTCAAGGCTTTAAGAACATATGCCAAATTACACAAAAATACACATTTCTATAACTTCTAGATGCATCAAAGAGTTATATTATGGACTAGACTGGCTTACTTTCCATATGTTTGTATCAAGATCCACCTCATGCTTGCCTGACATATCAATGGCATCTACACTTAAAACTGCCCACGAATACAAAGAAACATGTTTAGAATCTTTTCTTTTTCATTTTTTTTTCTTTTTTTTTTCTTTTTTTTTGTTGGACAAAAACAAATGTTTTAGAATCTTCATCATGATAGATTGGAGAATAGCAGCTCTGAATACATATCTAAACCAAAAAGAAACTTGCAGCAACTTCAAGTAGATGAAAGACAGTACTAACCATCACAAGGTAAAGAAGGAAATGTCATATTTATATGAATTGGAAGTGTTTCTCCACGCTTCAAGTCTACTGACATCTGCAAAATATGAGTATAAATGAAAATTATATGCAAATATAGCTTATTCTAATCTTAATCTAATCTTAATCTACAAAGTATAGCTCTTCTCATTGACATTAAACCATGAAAGAAAGTATATGCAAATATAGCTTATGCTAAACTACAAAGTATAGTACTCCTCGTTGACACTACCATGAAGAAAGAAGAGGTTATACAACCAGACATTTTGTTTATTCCAAAATAAGAAATTTAGAAAGAGGCAGGAAATGTAGTTTCGTGGATTGAAGTTGAAGTCATAAATCCTAGTATAAGTCAACAATATATGAGTTTCACACCCTGCAGTTGATTTGTCCTTTCAAGAAAACCTTCTCACTAGAATATATTACCACTTTCTAGGTTTAACCAATCAAAATATCCATTCATCAAAAAACAAAAGAAAAAAATATGAACTAAAACAAAATAGAGAATCTGCATAGGTTATTCACTTGAACAGTAACAGTACTTTGGCAGTGTGCTATGTGCATTGTTATTTGGTACCTAATGTTGGAGAGAAATGCCAGAATTTTAAAGGATAATTTCTTTGTAACCCTTTTATGGGATAACATGCTCTCCTAAGTTCTTACATTCTATCCAGGGCCAGAATAGTGGCTACTTAGATGAGTTTCTATGTCAGAAATGATGGAATATTGCCATACTTTGCTCACTTGATGTGGTTTTTCACTTCTTTTCTCTTTTCTTTTTTTTTTTCTTCAGGAGGATATCTTATCCTGCTTTCCTCTACTTCTCTATACCAAGAACCAAATATTCTAAGAGACCATTTAGGTCAAGGTCTTTTTCAATGGCTTTGCTTAGTTTTTTCTCCCTTGGTTTCCCTCTTTCTCTGTTTCTTGGACCACTTCATATAATCAATTCTTCTTACTAGGATCTCTGTTCGTCTTTTCCTCACATGACCAGACCATTTTAGGCAAGATTATGTCCTCTTTCCCTAAATATATGCTACTCCAACTTGCTTTTGATCTTATATGTTAGCTCCAACTCATTGTTGAGTGAAAAAAAAAAAAAAAGGGGTATAAACAACGAAAATAAAAGTGATGTAAGTTGACCAAACCTCATGGACAGTGTAAGTTGTAAGATAATAACCCAGCTCGTGCAGAAACAATGTTGCCATTATAATTAAACCAATAATGGAAACTGCAAAAACCAAAGAAACAAAAAGATGATGCAACATTAAAGAAAGACGTATCAAAAAAATATTCGTGAGAAGAGTATGGAATGTTAGAATGGCAGGAAATTAGTGGGAAAGGCTGGGGAGGTACTGAGCTCCTCAAATTGCTTAGAGACTTTTTCTTTTCTCTTTTTCCCCCCTTTATACAACAGGCTAATCCCCACTGGACTGGCCCTGATTATTAGTAATACGCAAGCTCCTTCTTTCAATTCCATCGTCTCATTGTTAGTTTCCTAGCACATGTTTGTAGAGAAGTCATTCACACCTAAATCTTTGTTAATGTAAAGTCTATAGTTTTTTATTTAGTCTCCATCTACCTCTAACTATTAAACTACTTTCTATCTGATCTACTCTTCTTACTAGGATTTCTACACATCTTCTCCTCACATGACTAAACCACCTAAATCGAGATTATACCATTTTTTTCACAATAGGTGCTAGCTCAACTCTTTCACTAATGCATTCATTCCTAATCCTACCTTGTCAAATGCGTCTTTTCATGGCAAATTGAATAAATAACCTGATTCCCTATAACTGGAAAAAAAAAAAAAAAAAGTTCCAGAATTCTATCCCATGGTGATGATTAGACGTCCAGCAGTCACGTATGATAGAGAAAGAGATATCAGTGCTACAAACATAATGTAATATAGAATACAAACTATAGATAGTAATGCAATTCAGACATCATTCTCAAATTACAGAAACTGGGAATCGGACTCAGAAATTACAGAAAAATGATACGAGAATGACAGATACTAAATGATAAAGTAGGTCATTCGAGAGACTTGTAACCTCCCATCCAATCCCACACTCAATTCTTGCTTGTACCCTTCTCCTCTCTTCTCATTCCTTTTTCACTACCCAATTTTGCAAACCCCCCCCCCCCCGGGGGGTGCGACATAACCGTAAAAATTTGTAACACAATGGAAAGGCACAGAGTAATACAAATGTAACCTTAGATTATCCAGAAAGTAATAACATGCAGTTAATTTGCTAGGAGAGTAATAAAAAATTAAAAAATAAAAAGACAGTTGCGTGGTCATTCATTGCACATTTTAATCATTTTGGAGAGACTACACACACAAATGGCTAAAGAAAAGCAAGATTACCAAGAGCCCCAGACTGAGTCTTCTGTAACAAGTGCTCTTCTGCGCGAGGAAACGCGTCCAGGTTCTTAATGACATGTTTCATGCCCATCTTTTAACCTTCTTGTTCAATCCTGTCACACCCATTCATAACGAACACATAAGCCGATTTTCTATTGTTATTATTACTTTGATACGGGAAGAAAACAAAGAAGACCCGATTCAGAAAGCATGTGTTTTAAATAAATCACCAGAAATATCAAATGAAAAGAGAGTAAGCCAAAAACGAAACAATTTCCATCACCGGGAACATAAAGAAGTTAATTAATGAATCAAAGCGTGAAAAATTTCCATCAGAAGGAGAATGAATCAAAAAAAGAAGATAACCAACCGGCCGGGAATGGTGCGTTTCAGGAACCCCCGTTCCCACCCGGTCTCTTCTGATTTGTGTTTTGAAGCTAGGTCCTCAACCTGCAACCAGCACAAACAATGCAAATAGCTTAAAGCTAGACCATTGTAAACGAAAATTAATAAACTATTATTTAGGTCCTTATATTATTAAAAATTTTATTTTGGAATAATTTGAATGCACCATCAATAGAAAATATTTTTATATTATTATTCAAGAATTTAATTGATATATATTGATAGTATAAAATTATTTTATATTATCAATCAATAAAAATATTAAAAAATAAAAAATTATGATAGATTTCTTATTATAATAGATAATTATTTGTATGAATTGGCACTTTCTACTATTTCTATTAGTTGACAATATGTCAGTATATTTAAATTAAATTCATTATTCAATCATATCTTATCATATCAGTAAATATAATTAAATTTTATATTCAATATTTAAATGATCATACAAATAAAAAGATATAATTAATCCACTATATAAAAAAATTTATACTATTAATGTATTCAAATTAAACTCTTTAATCTTTATTTTATTAGATAAATTCTTATATTCTCAAAGTTTTATAATGTGACCAGGAATGGATGAGTGATTGAGTTCATATGATACACTTTTTTTTCTAAATAAGTAAAGTCTCAATTTCAATTCTTGTGGATAATAATAATAATAATAATAATAATAATAATAAGATTGAGAAAACTTTACCTTTCAATAGCGACCCAGCTCTATACCTGTCTTTTTTTTTATTTTATCTGAGTGAATCTAATCTATTCATACCTTTTTTAAAGTGAGAAAAAATAACTACAAGTGTGTTTATTATTTAATTAATAGTATATTTATAGTTTAATTAGCGGTTTGACAAGCATAACGATGCCTATCAACCTGCATTTTTCATTTTTTAGGATTTTGGTATAAAATTATGTTGCCATATATAAAATTTGTTTAAATAAATTAAGTTGAAAAGAACAAAATTTACAAACATGCATAATAATCATCATGTTTGTCAAATCACAAATAAAAATGAAATACTTACAAATGCTATTTACAAATGGATTATTTTCAAAAATCATTGAGTTGTCCTTTCTTATCCATGGCTTTAATTGGGAGGTCAAAAGGTGAACTTAAAGTTGAAGCATTTTTCATTTCCTTGTATATTGTCTAAAGAAATTGTTATGGTTAATATTTTTTAAAAATTAGTCATAATAAGAATTTAAAAGAAAAGTTCTCAAATTTACAAATACATACCTAGTAAGAATTCTTCTTAATCCTTCATACATCTCATCATCAATGAATTCTCGAGTTTTGAAAAACTACAAAATAACTTATTTTTTAGAAATTGATATAAAGTTAATGTCGGCTTTACAAACTAATAATAATATATGATAATAAAATCTATAATATGCAGATACCTTGTTTTGCCTGAAATTTCTTGTTTGTTGACAAAAAAAAAATTTGACTGATTAAATTCATTATTATTATCAACTAATAATAAGCCTTATAATCTTGTTAAAAAATAGAACCAACTGAATAATAACTACCTACAATCCTCGATATCTCCACCATTAGGTAATGCTACACCTTCATGTTTCCTGCTTCTAAAGAATAAATGAAGTTCTTTATTTTTATCACTACTAGTCAACAGCACGCATGATAATCAATTATACATAATTGGATAGACATATTGAATTAACGTTTATTCTTTTTTGTGACAATAACTCTTTTTTTATCATCTTCTAAAATTTAGTTTTTGCCACTACTACTGTGACTTCCCAACTAAAGGAATAAATTTTGAGACATGAACCCATTACAAAAAAAAGTTAAGATTCGTAAAATAGAATATTAAAGAATACAATGTTAATATTTGATTATATCATTTAAATTTACCTTGTTGTCAATTGCATTAATTAATGCGAGTGACTATTCATATTTTCAAGTATTCCAGAGATTTTCAAATTCGTTATTTAAACAACTTTTTAAAAGAACTTAAAAAAATGGAAATATAAATTAGCACTTATCTAACACCCTCCATTATATAAGTCATGTTCGAGCCATGGAGTTATATTTAGAGGTTACTATGATGTTATGGAGACTTATAACTTGACAAAAATATAATATGTGGCCTTGACAATATCATATTTTATTATTGAATAAGGATTTACAATTTTAAGTATTTGAAAAATACATCTATAATTATAAAATATAATACCATGCAAGACATAAACACCATTTTACATAGAATAGGTCTCACTCTACATCCTTCACTTTACACGAGTTAGAGTTCTTGGTTCTAAACTCAAGTAATCCACACTTTACAGTTTGTAGAAGACTCAAAACTCTGCTACCACTTAAAGCCTATTCTTTGTACTGGAATATTCACAAGAACACACAAAGAAGTAGTGAGAATCTAAAATTCTCAATAGGTACACTCAATCCACTAAGTATATAAGTGTCATCTTAAGTATTCTAGCCATTTTGATTTATTATGAAAAGATGGACAAATACACATGTGTTCAATTTTAAGTTTGAAAACATATTTCTCAAAGCAGGTTACTTTTAGCAATCACTTGGCATTTTCTAGAACAAGCACAAGAGCAATAATAATAAAATTTCTAATCATAATATTGGTAGTTATGTAGCACAATAATATAATGAAATATGCATATGCAAATGCACATAAACTAATCATACAATTGCAATTTGTAAGCTCTAATGCCTTTCCAAAACCATCTCACGGTTCAAATTGTATTGATCTTTAAGGTTTTGATGAACAACAAATCAAGCTTTAAGTAAAATTCTTTGTCATCTGACGATTTGTGATGGTAAATGCATTCTTTTGTGAGTAAGATTATTCATTTCAAACTGAAACAATTTTTGAATAGAACAAATCATTTTATTCCTTCGTATTTTTTCTAAACATGCATTTCTGGGAATAAATACTTTTTGGAATATGTGATCTCTCACTTAAGAAACAAATTAAAAAGTTCAGAATGATGGATTTACACCATCAGAAGGGAAAACAAGCCTCAGAAAGGAGCATAGACCATTTAGAAGGTTGACACATCCAGAAGACTCTACCTAGAAAGGTGACCATCAAAAAGATACTTCGTATAAAGTACCTCACCTTCAAAGCTTCTTCAACATAACTCAAGGATCAGATTCAAAAAGCCAAATGTGATGTGAGAAGATCCAAAAGAAACACTGACAAGTTTGAAAAGTTGGTGAACCATCAAATGACTACTTTTCCACTGTGATATTTGCAAAGGCTAAGAAAGGAAAGCAACTTCTTCTCTATCCAGTCTTAGACCAATGGATCAAAGAAGCTCAAGGCTTAAGATCTGCACACTTCAATAGTAAAATTTTTTAAGTCTATAAAAGCTAGAAGAACAATGAAGAAGTGGTTAGACAATTGAACATTTTGCATGCTCTGAAAAGCCTTCATTCTTCTCAACTTTCTGAACTACCAAAAAGTTACTCGTTGTAACTTCTAATTAAGAAATCTTCTCTTGTGTTTTGTCTTAGCTAATATTCCCATTTCAAGAAAGTAAGATAAGTCACATGCAATGTACTTCATTGATCATATCTATCAAGAAATTTAGTGAGAGTGTTTAAACACAAACTCAAAATATTGGATATTGTAACCTGATCCATTGAGGTCATTGTAAGCTTGGAGAGGCTAGGATCAAACACTACTCCATTTAGCTTGGAGATCGAGGCTTAGTAAATACTACTCATTGAAAAGCTTGGAAAGGCTTGAGAAATACTATTTTGCTGTAAAAGCTTGGAGAGGCTTGGACAAAGAATACTCGTTATATATAAATCTCAACAAAGTATTGGTGGCCGGACATAGGCAAGTGGTTGGCTAAATTAGTATAAAACCTTACTGTGTGGTCTTTCTATCCCTTATGCTTTTTGTTGATTTACTTCACCACGTAATTAAATCTGTATGCTAAGTATCATACTACTAGAACAAACTTTCTGAAAGAAAAACTATTTATAGTTCTAACTAAATCGCTTCCACATTTCAAGTCTCAGACTTGAGAAAGTTATTTTACAAGAGTTTTCAAGTTATAAATTTCATTTGAAGCACGATTCAACCCCCCTCCTCGTGCTACTTTAACCTACACACTTGTCTTTGCTTGTCTTTCTTTAGCTTTCTTTAATCTTTACTACCTTTAGATAGTCTAATAGTGACTTCAACTTGTAACTGTCGTCACACAACACTAACCCATAAGGGGATCCATGTGCCTCTATATTAGAGGGATCTTATTTTGGCCAACTGCCTCTAAGATAGAGAGATTTAATAGTTTTAACTATCTTCATAGGGAAGGACCCAATAATTGCCTCCAAGTAAAAGGACCCACATCTTATCTGTTTAACTACTTTCATAAGGAAGGACCCAATAACTACCTCCAAGTGAAGAGATCTCATCTTGTCTATTCATATTCTTCATGGTTCACATGCTTTCATATTCATGTATGAATATGCTAGAGAGACTTATGTACATACTTCATATCTTACTTTCAAATATTCTTGCATTCATGAATTTTATGTGCATAACACATAAACAATCATAACATCCATATACTTCTGTCGGAAATTCAGTAGCATAATAGTTGAAACATGGAGAGTCCCAAAATGGATAACATATCAAATCAACATCTAGCCATAGCAATCATATTCATCATGGATAATATACCAATATGACATCATATTAGTTATGCCTTTATCCTTAAATTTGTCCTTTTCTTCTAAATTGAACCAAAATTCTAGTTTAATTCATTTTAATCTAGAAATCTTATTGATTGTAGCCTTGTTAGTCTATTTTTAAATCTCTTTAGTTTCACTAAATTTTGAGATGTATAACTTGAGATATTAAGGTTTTACTCAAGGCTACCCTGTTTTAGGATAAACTCGAATACTTAAATTTAGAAAATCGCTAAAAATCCACCTTTCATCGTTTTAATCTGAAATTTATACCAATGTGTAGCTAATTGGATCGTCTTTCAATCCCAATAAGTTCTACTTCAATTGGGTAAGTAAAGCTCAAGTTATGAGCACCTCAAGTGGGCTATCTTGTTTCAATTTGAACAGAGCATGAGTCAGTTTAAAGAATTGCTGGGGAAGATCCACTTAGGTTCTAATTCTAAAATTTTAATGGTATAATAATCTATGTATTATCTTTCTAACAAAATTAGTTTCACTTAATTTGAAGTTATATAGAACGAGTTATACCCCTCATATCACACTCTGGTTAGGATAAAGGGTGAAATTCAACAGCCAACTTCAAAAATTAATAACTAATTCATTTTGAATCCAATGATCTTATAATTTATATGGTTGGATTGATCTTGAAGTTTAGTTTCACTCAAATTTGAGCCCTACAATTCAATTTATGAGCTTTACTGTACGGATGGTGTATTAAGACTCTATCTCATAGCTTCTCTATTTTGTGTTCCTGTTGTTCTTTTAATCTAATCTTCAATCTAAACCAATATTTTTTTATCTTAAATCACTAGAAGAAAGTCATAACACTACCATACAATCATAAACCATGGATATCATGTAACATTGCAAAGAAATGGTGCTTCCGATTTGCACTGTTGACTGAATTATTTTGTTTTATTAAAGATATACACTTAATTAGGATTGAAATATAAACATTAGGCTTAGAAAAAGTTGAGTTTGTTATGTGGAAAAATTAAGAAAATCATGGGCAATATTTTGAGAATTTAAGAGAAATTAGTAAAGGTTTTGATATTGTATAATATAGGAAGTAGACTAGTAGAAACTAACACTGTTAGACCCTAATTTGGATGGCCATGATTGAGCCAAACTCACACCTTCATGACAACATCTAGACCATCCAAATGGGCAGCCAGGCTAAATTAAAACATGCCTTGAGTTCCACCAATGAGTGCCCATAAGTCCTTTTCATCATTTATGACTCAAAACACCAACAATTTTTCCGATTCTTTCCCTAACTTTCATGTAATCGCCATCAACCCACTCTCTCTACAACATCCTCAATTTCTTGTCGTGTTAAATTACCTCAGTACCCCTGAGTAATTAGGCACTTAATGAAAAATTATGAGATTAAGGCTTAATTAAGGGGTTAACGAAGAGTTTATGAGTTAACTCGGATGAGAAAAGTTAAGAGAATGCTTAATCGAGATTAGATAATCTCTAATTAAGCAAGTCAGAGCCTTTATAGCTTAATTAAGCACTAATCGCCCTTAGTTAGCTTAATCAAGTTTGATTAAGATTAATTAAGCTTAATCGCAATATTAATTTTTGTTAATCATGTTCTTGTGTGTTAATCACTAATCCTTGTTTAATCATCTTAATTAAGTTGTATGAAGACTTAATCATATGATTAAATTCAAATTTAGTCAACTAGACAATAAAGTAAAAAGTAATGTCATAAAAGCATAAAGCATAAGACAAGAGTACTTTATGTAAGAGTTAGTACATGCTTTGTTCCCCTATCATCCATTTTGTCCCCCTAAACCTTAATTAACACAAAATTAAGAAAATATCTCCCTCCTTCCCTTTATGATGAGGACACCACTTTCTCTTTCTTTTACCCTATCCATTTTCATTTTTACTCATCCTATTCTCTCTCTTCAAATCAAATCCTCCCACTTTTCTCTAAACTTTCTCATCTTCTTCTTCATCTTCTTCTTCCTTTCTCTACCACCACCACCCTTCTCCTTCCTCCTTGTAAGACTGCCACCATCATCACCAAGAGGAGCCATCATCTTCTTGTTCTCCTTCCTTGTTGTAGCGCCATTTTGATAAGGAGGTAGTGATCTTCATCTTTTTCATTGTGTTTGCTCAAGAAAGCTTGTGTAACACCCTCTATTATATAAGCCATGCTCGAGTCACGGAGTTATATTAAGAGGTTATCACTGGGCCAAGGACTCTTTAAATTATGGAAAATATAATACATGGCCCTTTAACTGTACACTTTATTATTGACAAATAGTTCATAAATTTCATCGTCTCTGATACATAGAAAATAAAATGATTACAATTTAAAAGAAATTATGACTAACATAATACACAGCATTTGCTTTCGGCTAATCGTTTGCTAGCTTCAATAGTCTCTTGATTTGGTTTGTGCCCGAGTCTTGCTCAGTGAATGTCCCAGTACTCTGCCTCGCACTTGATTTCCAACTTGGATGCTGGAATGTTTACAAAAAAGAAAAATATACAAACAGGCAGTGAGAACCTAAGGTTCTCAGTAGGTAAACTCGAACTATCACTCTTACAGTGTCATTATAAACATTCCAGCTACTTCGGTTTATTATGAAAATATGAGCACATATACGCAAATAATAGTTCAATTTTAAGTTGAAAACACCTTTCTGGAAGCGGGTTATATTTTAACAACCACTTGCCATATTGTAACACTCTAATAAACCCATACTACGCTTAAGTCGTATTACGGCGTTTTATTAGTTGTTACTTATGCTCGTGGAAAATTAAACTTCACTTGAAATTAAATTACGCGGAAAATACGGTAAGATTTTTCTTTTTGTGAAATACGTCATCACTTTGGAAAGTAAAGCCTTGAGCGAGAAGGTAGATAGAGAAAGAGCATGTCGCATAAAATAAATACCCAAATATCATAAGACAAGAGAAAGGTAAATAAATAGAAATTCACAAATACATTTCATTAATTAACTAATCATTACATCCATATGAGTTCATAATATACATATATATATATATATATATATATGTATATATATATAAACATTACATCGAAGAAAGCTCATGGTCATGCCATGACCTAAGTACTAGGTACTACTACACTTCAATGACAAAGCTCCTCTCAAAAGAATATGCGAAGATGTAGAGTGACTACGTCGCTATGAGTCCCAAAATAGCTTTGCCCTGGCATTCCACATCGCACGTCCGCCAGAGTGCGTGGCTCCAAGCTCCACCTCCATTGGGTGTGCCAACAAAAATCCGTGACGATGAAAGTAACCGGAGCGAAATAAGATTTCTCAAGAGATTCAAACCCGACATTGCAGGTGTCATCACATCGTCCCAGACCTACTTCGGTTTATAATGAAAACAAAGGGCATGCATAAGGTTCAGCTTCTTAGGTTTTCAAAATGTGAGTATCCAAGTGGATTCAATTTTAACATACTCTCTAATCATTTATATCATAACATACATGGGCATGTTGTAAGCACATAAAAACATGCATGACTGCATTCATGCTTCTCTTAACTTTTTCTCTTTAAAGGTTTGGACCAAAGTCCCCCTTCTTTTCTTTTCTTAACTTGACTTATCTTAAGTCCTTTTCTTTTCTTAACTTGACTCATCTTGAGTCCTTCTCTTTTCACCCACTAAACATAAGTGGTAATGAGCTCATACCGCGGGCCCGCCACCATAAAATTCTCTGCACTTACACTAGTCGGTCATGCCATGCCTCATGTAAGCTCCTATCCCCCTATACTCACACTAGCTGGGTCATGCCATGCCTCATGTGAGTCGTGGGTGAGGGGAACTTACTTTGGGTCACCTTCCCTTTTGAAGGATCACACCCTTAGTTTATCTTCTCTTCTTATTAAAGCTTATGATGCAAAATATTTCTAAGTCCACTTTACAAAATTTCATAGATAACTGCTAGACCGCAGCTTCTCCCAAAAATTTTGCCAAAACAATACCAAAGATCACAAAGATCATATCATATCATCATATCATATCATATCATCATCATCATATCATCATTATCATGGCATCATAATCACATCATCATCACATCATGCTTGCAACATAAACATAGGCATATTCTCAAGCAAAGTCTTATGAGCTTAGCTTAGTAAATTAGGTAAGCTTTTCATTGGCTTTCGCTTTATTGATTCCTTCTCCCATTATTCTAACTTGACTTATATGATTTTCATATTTTAATTTGGAAGATTTATAGTTTAGGTTTTGTATTATAGTTTGATTAGAATCTTATGAACTTAATCGAGTACATTAACTACATTTACATTCGGTTTTTCGTTTTATTCGCTTCTTTTGTTAAGGATTAGGTGAGCTTAGCATTTTATTCTATCTAGTCTTCATTAAGTAAATTATGAAGTTTCATTACTTTAGGCTAAGGCCTTTTTTTCCTTTTTAAGTCATTTATGCATAGTCTTACTTAAGGTTAAGTTTTGACAGTTTTATTTTTACCCTAGGCAGTAACTTTAAAAATTCACCATAATTTGGTATTTTATCATTTTAATGCGAAATTTTATATGCTTATAGGGTTCTGAGTCTAGTTTTTAACAAAAGAAGTCCCACTCAAAAATTCATTTTCTAATTCCAGTTATGCATATTTTATTCTAACTGGTTCAGTTTCTAAGTTCACTGCCGGTACAGAGGATTGTTACTTCTCATTATAATTGCTCAGAAGGAATCTAAGAAACTATTTTCTGGGTTTGTTCCTCTATGTCTTAGCTTTCATTGAAACTTGGTCTCACTCAAAAATCATTTTTGTAGCTCGAGTTATACACATTTTAGTGTAGACTGCCCTGCATGTAAACCAATCCAGAATAGTCCACTTTGAAAATCATATCTCACTCATTTTAACTCCGAATCTTATATATTTTATATGTATGGAAAGCTCTCTGAGTCTATTTTCATATAAAATTGGTTCCACTAATTTCTGAGTTTTTTGGAAAAAGTTATACTATTCGGTTTACAGACTGTCAGAAAATCCAGATTTCACATTTTGATATTTCTCATGTTTTCTCCAAAACACTCAACCTCACTTTCAAGAAAACATTCTCAAGTTATAAAACACTCATATACCATGAAAGATTAGTGAAAAACTAACATGTTGGAGTTCAAAAATATTGAGTTCAGCCATGCATCACACCAAACCGAAAGACATGTTTTCAACAAACAACCATACTAGCAACAACATCTCATTTTATGACAAGAATGGCTATGATGCCCATAATCAATCTTTAAAACCACCTAGCTATGGGAGAGCATAGGAGTTCTAAAGCTTGAAAAACAAGAGAGAAAAAGAGTTTAAAGCCACTACCAAGAAGCTTTCTTTGAAGGAACTTGTGATGGAAAAAGATGATGGTGGTGGTGCTCCTTCTCTTGGATCTTGAAAGAGGCTTGATATGTGATTGTCTTTGATTCTCCAAGAGCAAGAAATGGTGGCTCTTGAAGAGTTTGTGAGTGGGATGAGGAGAGAAAGGATGAGAGAAGTGGAAGGATTCTAGAGAGAAGTTGGAGAGTTTAGAGAGAAGGAGGAGAATTTTGAAATTGAGGAGAGAGAAGAGAGCTTTGTGTGTGTCTTTGGGAGAGGAAATGAAAAATGAATGGAGGAGAGAGAGATGGCTGAAGGTGGCGCATAAGGAGTGAGTGGAAGTGAGGTGACTTTTGCCTTACACAAGCCAAGGAGTGGGAAAACCATGGGGCAAAAGGGAGTGTTGTTTTTCCTTAGTCTTGGGAGCATTCTAATGCCCAATTTATGCTTTTCTCTAGGGGTTAAAGGAGTACCTCTTAGGATTTGGTTGCTTGTCTAAGACTCATCCAAGTGTCAAGATCTAATGGTGATGACAAAGATCCTAGTCTTGGCTTTTGATCTAATGGTGTAGCGTTAAAGAGATTGAATGAAGGGTGGGATGTTGCTCCTCCTTGGTATGTCTTTTTAGGGCATATGCATGGAAGAACTTTTATCTCTAAATGTTATTAGAATTATTTAAATGTAATTTAACTTAATTGGCTTAATTACCCATGAGTTAACTCTTGTCAATTACACTTTTTATGATACCTTGCATTACGGTTAACCATATGCTTAATTTGGGGTTTAATTTTTCAAGAGTTGTCTTAAGTGTCTTAATCATTATAAACTTAATTAGTAAGGTTAGGTTGTCTTACTTTTGTTTTGGCACCTTCGAGTAATTAAGGATTAGACGATTAAGGTTTTATTAAAACGCTTAGGACATTATGATTAAATTGTTGGCTAGACTTAATTTACTAAGCTCCTGCTCTTGCTCTTGAGATTAGCTGATTACTTCTCAATTAATCGCTAATCTCTCTCTAATTAGCCGGGAACACCGAGCTAATTAACTTAGGTAAAATGGGGATGTTACACATATCATATGACAGACATAGAAATATGAATAGTATAATATACTTCAACAAGAATAATAATAATATTATGACTTAACAAGATAATTGAAGATGCATATATAAATGCTTATACTTGACTGTATACAAGTGCACTTGACTTAATTTGTATCTTTCTTTAGCTTGCAACTTAACCTTGCTCTTCTATACTTGGTCTCCCAGAGATGAATGGCCTCTCTCACCCCTGGGTAATAGCCTGCTTTTCAAATCTGACCTCGTACCTATACATGAGTGACGGGTTTACTTTTCGCAACCCTCACACTAGTCTATTCCCCTTAAATCTGGTTGAGGGTTGGCTCAAGTCTTAGATAGTACCGCTCTAGCCCATGCTAGCTAGGTCTATACCATGCCTCACGTGGTAGCTTAGTACGTCCCTCATACAAGTTCTTATTATCTTTTTCCTTTCCATATCTTATCATGCATGCGAATGCTTTGTGCGTTCATAGATATGTCTTACACCTTACTCCTCATATCATATTCTAATTATGCTTGCATGCACGATGTACATGAACCTGACATGTAAATGTAAATATATCCAAAGCATAACACCCATAGCATAAGCTCTCATAACTTCATAAACTTCTGTTGAAAATTTGGCAGTATAACAGATCCAGTCCATTTCCCCGTGAATAGTGCCGGACTACCAGTAAAATCATTCAAACATGTAAATCAATATGGAATAACGATTATATATTCACAATATCAATCATCAAATTCAATACAAACAGCAATAGAGTTTTCTGCTTACTTCATCCTATTCTGCCTGAATTTTGTATAATCCACCTTTAGTACAATTCAACTCATTTAAACCTAAATTTTGGATATATCATAGCTTTATATGTTAGTTTTCAACCCTTTTAGTCCCATTTCATTTTGCTTTGTATAACTCAAGTTATTAGTATTTTACCTCAGACTGCCCTATACTTAGCCAGAAATGCACCCTTATAAGTGAAAATTCACTAAAAATAGAAGTCTGGGTGAAATTATACAAAATTTATATCAATTTAAAGCTAACAGAACAAGCTTTCAGATGAAATAAGTTGCATATCATTTGCATGAGTGTATTTTGAGATATAAGCCCTGCAACTTGACTCTGCTGGACTATCCTGCTCCAGCCTAGTTTGAACTTAAGGTAAATTCATTGATGCGTTGGAAATAATTGGCAATGAATCTGACTCTAAAATTTTTATGGGATGTTCCCTTATATGTTAGCTTTCAAACAACATTTGTTTCACTAAATTTAGAGTTGTGTAGGGTGAGTTATACCTTTCTCAACTCATACTACCCAGTTGAGAATCCAAATTTCTAGGTCAAACTTCAAAAATTTATAACTAATTCTATACTAATCCAATGGTCTTATAATTTATATGTGTGGAAAGCCCTAAATGTCTAGTTTCATATAAAAATATATTCATCAAATTTAAAGGGCTGTAGGCAAAGCCATACACCCTGCCATATGGACTGTCGAGGGGAAAACCCTAACAGCTTCTTGAATTCTTCTTGAAGTCATGTTTTCCTTAAATCAATCCATCCAATCTTCAATTCAAACTCACATATACACCTCAAACCAGCCTTAATTCATCATCCCCACCCATCATAACATCAGAATCATGGATAAACAAGGGACCCTAGCCATCCTTAATTCAAAGAAAAGAAGGAGAAAGTTGAGATTCCTACCTTGGTAGTGTGAAATCTTGGTGGAACTTGATCTTGGAGTGAAGTTGATGGTTGGAGCTTGAGCTTGGGGATGAGAGGAAATGGAAGAAGATGAAGGAAAGTGGGAAAATGAGGCTGGTCTGCACCTATTGTGGGGTGGCCAAAAATTTAGGGGAGAAGAAAGAAAAAAAATGAAAACTTATGAAAGAAGCTAGCTTTTTGGTGGACTTCAATCCTCATTCAAACTTGGCTTGGCTTCCCTCTTCATGGCTGTTGGTGGCACCACTTGTGAGGGTGTTGGCTGAATCTTGGCCATCCATCCTAGGGTTCTCACAGTATAATTTCTATTGGTTCGGTTCTGGCAGTTTAAAATACCGAATCTTCACCGATTTTCTTCAAATTGGCAAAACTTTACTAAATGACTTTGAGAGAATTTCTATATCTCTATTCTAATTGTTCCTAAGCCTAATCTCTCTAATTAACATCTAATTAACTTCTAATTAATATTTAATTAACTTCTATTTGCCCTTACATAACTATTGAAACTGAATAAATAGATTAATGGCGTAAATTAGACATTTTCACAAATTTGGAGCCTTTTTGTTTTCTGTTTTCTATAACTAATGGCATCTCCATAATTTTGAGCAAGTCCAGGGAAACCCTAAGTTATTTCACACCAGACTGCCTCCATTGCCTAATCGACAAAGATTTAAACTTCTACGGTTTCACTACATGATTCTGATCTGTTTAAAATCCCATCCTGCAAATTCTACAGATGTGGGGACATAAAGGTTATTTCATGAAAAGTTCTAGGATTATTGTGGAAATAAGTCTTTGGGGTCAAAATATAATTTCTAAAAATTCTAGGCATCATTGCAATTAACAAAAGTTTATAGGGGCACTTTTGTTATTTCCTAATTTTTAACATATAGCAGTGCCATATTTTCAACGGCAGTGTAACACTACCCTATAATTCTGAAGGTGAAGATCGTTATAACATAATGCTGCCTGATAAATTCTCATACTGCCTAAGGGAAATAATTTGAAGTTTCCATCACGTTTTGTTTACGAAAGTGGGGATGTTACAGCTTGGAGCTTGGTTCTTTCATGACCAAGATTTCTAAGTGAAAACTTGAGAAAATCCTTCGTGCTCTTTAAGAGCAAAAGTTTCCATTTTTGGCAAAATATGTTCATGTTCTTCTTAAAGTGTTCTTGATGCTTCTATTTTTGGTGAAATATGTTTATGTTCTTCTTAAAATGTTCTTGATATTTCTATTTTTGGCAAAACATGTTCATCTGCTTCTTAAAGTGTTCTTGATGTTTCCATTTTTGGTAAACTATGTTCATATTCTTCTTAAAGTGTTCTTAGTGTTTCCATTCTTAGTAAAGTATGTCCATGCTCTTCTTCACAAGTGTTCTTGACCCTTGAAAGTTTCTCACTGTAAATGCTTTAAAGTTCCCATTTTTTTTGATGCGTGAGATCTTGATGTTCTTGGTTGTATTCAGTTGAAAGTTGTCTTCTTTATCATTTTCTATTAATTTGACATGACTACAAACATTCTTAATGCTTAAAGCTTCAAAAAGTTTGCTTCTTGATACACAAAAAGTGGCCCAAGTTTTAGTGCTATCATAAAGTCTTCTTTTGTTTTGTTTTGAAGACAAGAATACATGTAAAAGTCTAAGCTTTTTAGAATAACAAGCCTTTTTGAGTTATAAAATGATATCTTGTCACTATATATCTTAAAAATCAAACCTTAAAGACAAAACCTTTCATAAAGTTTCAAACTTTAATCAAGAATGAGACCTTTAAGTCATAAAAGTGTTGTTTTGTAACATTTAATTTATAAAGTTTAGATCTTAAACCAAAACAATGCTAAAAGGTGTTAACTTTTATAAAGATCAAGACTTTTTAACCTAAAAGTTAATGTTTCATACCACTAATTGATAAAGTAGGAATCTTTTTAATGTAGAGACAATTTTAAGTCATAAAGTTGAGATCTTGATGGTCTTAGAATAATTAAATGAGTCAACTTTCATAAAGAACAAGACTTTTTGGTTAAAAGCTAGTAACTTGTATCATTATTATATAAAGAACTAATTTTTAAGATAAGAACTTAATTTTAGAGGCACTTACTTTCATAAAGAATAAAACTTTATGACTATTTTATAAAGAATGATAACTTTAATAATGTTTAAGGTAAAACCTTCATATGTTAATAATGAAAGCTTGAAACTCTATAAGTTGAATAAGTTAAAAATCACCGTTAGTGATTAGTGAACATGGTGTTGTTGGGTTCATGATATGGTTATGCATTGTCATGACCCAAGAATTAAAGGGATCTCGAACTCCTTGGGAATAGAAGTATGATTAGGGCCTCTGAGCATACCATGAATCTAGGAATCACTAAGTACAGGGTCTCAAGGAAAGGAAACAAACCACCTAACTTAACTAATTTGAACAAGTATTCCATAGGACATGTACTTAAGTAAAGAGTAAGATCACATGAGAACTAAGTAACTAAAAGACTATATGTACATATATCTTAACTATGTGATTCTCTCATGAGTAACTACAGGAAATCATACGATGATTAATAAGATTCTTCACAAAGAGTAACACAATTATGAACCCCTCTATGCTATGAATGTATGATGCTATTCGGCATGATGAATGACAAGTTTGATGGAGCTTTGTCTCATGATTAAATGATATGAATGTGATGGACTATTGGTTGAAAGTTGTGATTGGCATTTTGGAAAAACTCCAGTTTAGCCGTTATGCTGCCGGATTTCCATCAAAATTATGGGCTTAGTCATACCATTTCATGTGTCTAGTCAAAGAAGTATTATGCATGTAAAGTATAATGATAAGAAATGAAAGAATAGGACATGACCCCTCGATCACTTCCGGGAAGTGAAAGACAGTGATCCACAAGGAACCTCTATGAAGGAGGCAAGGGTGACATGGAGGACCCTCCAACTTAGAGGTAACCACTATCGGCTTAGTCTGATTTGGTTAGGACAGCGTGACGACGGTCACGGAATGAGCTCATGTCCAAAAGTAGTCTACTTCAAAGGAAAAGTAAAAGAATGTTAAGCACGTGCTAAAAATGAAAGTAAAAGTAGGACCATCGTCAAGTTGATGAATTGCATAGTCATGCATGTTATCACATTCCTTATGGCATTGTGAATGTTTATTATATATATTAGCATGTATGCCTATGTATGACGTTACAGATATGATGATTAATTTAAAAGCAACCCGCTTCAGGCGTTACGTTTACTTAAACTATTAAAATTGAACCGATATCTCTCCACTGTTTTCATATTAAACCCGAAGTGGCTAGGACGACGACGATGACACTGTGTTTGTCTAGTCGCGATCCTACTGAGAAATTTAGTATTTCTCACTCCTACGTTTCCGTGTTGTCTTCAGAGGATGCCGGTTTCGGGCACGGTGGTGATTTTCATTGAGTTTCTATTAATGCATTAGCACTTTGACCTAGTGTTAAATGCATTTGTGATGACTGCTCAGGTAGTGATGCAGGTCTACATGTTCCATAGCCACCAGTTCCATGCACCTGTGATGAGTCTGTTTTTCCGCCCTCATGAGTCATTCAAGGACATCACTATGGATGATGTTCGCTCGCCTTTCCATCCTTTGAGGTATCGTACTGATGGAGATTCTGACTCGGACACCCGCCTGACACCGATAGTTTCGTTGGATTCCAATCTTTTGGAACCGTCCAATCTGAGCTACCACATGGAGACGGACCCATCTGAGCCTTCCTTCCTGTCCATGATTTGCCTATCATTCGATTCATCTTCTTCTTCAACAGCCCCTCATCATATTCCACCTAGGTTTGCGGTCGTGGGTTTATTCGCACTCATGTCGTGCCTCGTGGGTGTGGCCGTGCTCGAGGAAGAGGATGTGGTGATGTTTCTCCTAATGGATTCAGGAATGACTACCTCCCGCTAGATAGGTGAGGTATTGATTGGCATGCGGAGCTGACCATGAGGATAACCCCTTTTTGGTTGTAGCAAGGGTTATCATTTTCATTTGGCATGTATGGGCGGATTGGGATTGCTTATGTATTTCCTTTTTTCATGTATTTTACTAGGGTATTTTGTAGGGCCGATAGTAGGTATCGGATCCATTATTATCTTTGTGTATGACTTCTGCTATTACTACTATTATATTAACTATGGGATGACTATGAAATGAATGTTATCTTTGTAACACCCTCCCAAGTACGGTACTATGCTTAAGTCATAGTACCTTACCTAGAAGTTGTTATTGTCACTTGATCGGATCTTGTCTGGCAGCACCCTTTGACCACCTTCAATCTTACTAGTCAACTCCACCTTGGAGGACCTTCTTCGAAACTGTTGAACTATCTGGAGATAACACAGAAATAAACATAGGAGTGAGAATTATAAATTATCAGTAGGATTTATTAAACTAACATAAGTTGTGTCATCATTATCATCTCCAGTTTGCTTCGGTTTATTATGAAAGGGGTGAACATGCTATACAAACTATTCAATTTTAAAGTTCGAAAATATAATGTCTGAAGCAAAGTTCATTTTACTCACACACTTGGCAATTTGGGAGAGCCCATACGAAACAAACTTCATAAATTATATTAGGAATAGTAGCTGAAACATAATAAAATACAATAGCATCAATATACTGGGGATATAACATCTGCACATAACTTTACTTGTACTTTATTCATGCATATACATAAAAGTTTACTTTTCTTTCTTTTCCTTCCTTTTCATCATAAAATCTTTACATGCCACATTCTAAAGTATGATCGCCATGTCATACCTCATCAAAGCATGATCGCCATGTCACGTTCCTTAGGAATATGGGACCTTCATTCGGTACTTACATTAGCTGGGTCATGCCATGCCTCATGTAAGTCCTAGCCCCTATACTCACACTAGCTGGGTCGATGCCATGCCTCATGTGAGCGGGGTGCTTGCATATACTTTAATCTTTAGTCTTGAGTCTTTAGTCTTTAACCTTTACTGCCCTTGGGTAGCCTGGCCTTGGAGTGAGCTCGTCAGCTCGACTCGTGACCATCGTCACACCGACTCACCCACAAGGGGATTCACGTGCCTCCAGTCCTGGAGGGATCTCATTTTGGTCACGTGCCTCTAATTAAGGGATCTCTTCTGACCACGTGCCTCCAAGGTAGAGGGTAGCCGCCTTCACAAGGAGGGATTTAAAGTGCAATTTCCTCCAAGTGAAGGGATTCATATCTTATCATATTTAACTGCCTTCACTAGGAGGGATCTCGTAATTGCCTCCAGATGAAGGGACCCACATTCAATATATTCATATTGTACTTAAATCATCCTTGCATATATGAATCTTATAAGCATAACACATAAATGTTTATCACATTCATATAATTCACATATTTCTGCCGAAATTTCGGCAGCATAACGGATCAAGTCCGCTTCCCTGTGAATAGTGCCAGTACACCAGAACATCAATTTATCACAAAGGTCACAATATTGCATATATATTTCAACATGGAACTCATAATAACAATAATCTCATTAAGGCAAAGTTTCTGCCTCAGCATAATCAACCAACCAGGTTCTTCTAAATCAAGCCATAATTTCTGTTTAACTCATTTGGATCTCAATTTTGGGTATGTTAAAGTGTTATGTGTCTATTTTCTAACCCCTTTAGTCCCATCTAATTTTGATATCTATAGCTCAAGATATTTAGGTTTTGTCCCGGCCTGCCCAGTGGCTGGCTAGAATCAGACACCTACAAGTAAAAATCCACTAAAAATCGAAAACTGACTCAAATTACATGAAATTTGACTCATATTAAAGATAACAGGGTAAAGTTTCATTTGCAAAAAGTTCCATTCCATTTGACTTAGTAGGGCTTGAGTTATAAGCCTCGAAATTTGACCTTCTTGAACTGCCCTGTTTTAGCCCGGTTTGGACATAGGGCAAATTCCTTGGATCACTGGGAGCAAACGGGACTTTATCTAATTCCGAAATTTTTATGAGACATTCTGCTATGTGTAAGCTTTCTAAAAAAGTTGGTTTCATCCATTTCCAAGTAGTATAGGGTTAGTTCTACCCCGAACAATCCATTCTACCCATAATCAAAGTCAAAAACCTAGGTTGAAATTCAAAAATTCATAGCTCTCTCAATACTAATCCAAATGCCTTATATGATATATGTATGAAAGCTTTAGATGTCTAATTTCATATAAAGATAGTTTCATTGAATTTAATCAGTATTAGGTGGAGCCGTACACTCCGCCGTATGGATTGCCAAGGGTTTTTGGTTCTCCAGCCCTTCAGCTCTTACTATTTTCATTCTTTCTTGCTTCCAATTCGAATTTAACCTCACAAACAGCCACTAAACCAGCCATATATCATCATAATCATTCAATTATCTCATCAAGAATTGAGTAAATAGAATCACCAACAGTCACCCATAATCAGAAAATCAAGACAAGAATTGGAATCCTACCTTTGTTGTATGTGATTTTGCTTGATTTTAGGGCTTGGATGAGCAAGACTTGATTAGGCTTGATGGTTTGATGGAGTTAGGTGAGTGAGGAAGAGGAGAAGAGAGCTGAAAGGAGGGGAGAAGTGGCGCAGAAAAATGGTTGAATGAAGAGAAGGAGTTGTGTTTATAAAGGCATGCAGGTAGCTAGGATGAAGGGTGGTGATTGGTTGGAACTCATATGGCTGAAATTCAGCCACCCTTCCTCTCTTTTTGTGGCTGTGTTTGTGCCATTTTGAGGGATTAAGTGGCTGAGTTCTCAGCCACTTAAAGTAAGGTTGATGAGTTGAAATTCTATTGATTCGGTTCCGACAGTTTAAAATACCGTAATCTTACCGATTTCCTTTAAATCGGTAAATCAGTTTTGAAGAAATTTGTGAAGTTTTATATGTTTCTATTCTACTTATCTCTAATCTAACATCTAATTAACTCTTGATCAACCTTTAATTAATTCCTAATCAAGCTTGACGATTTAGTAAAATCGAATAAATCGATTAACAGTGTAAATTAAACATTTTGCAAGTTGAAGGCCTTTCTGGTTTTTGTTGTTAATGGCTAATGGCATTTTCGTAATTATGGATAAGTCTAGGGGCATCCATGTCATTTCACATATGGATACCTCCGTGGCTCAATCAGCTGAGGTTTAGGTTTCTACATTTTTGCTACGCAATTCTGCTTCATTTAAAATCTTGTTTTACTAATCCTGTTGATATAGGGACCTAAATGTTATTTTTTAAAATATTCAGGGGCAAGGCTGTAAATAATATATAAGGACCTAAAGGTCATTTTTTAAAAAGTTTAGAGGTAAGATTGTGAATAATAAAAGTTTATTTTTTATTATTTCCTATTACGTTATATGGGGATGTTACAATCTTTATCTAAGATTGTGGTTATTCTCATTGCTTCTATTTATGTTAAATGCGATGTATGAATGAGATAGCGACGTTTGTATTACATGTTCACGATGCGCTCATGGTTCTTGATTTCAAAAATGGTTTACTCGTTATTGTTCAAAAAAATTTACCACTATTTTCGTTTGAAAGTAATTTCTAAAAGGTAATGTTAGTTTCGCGAGCAAAAGTAACAACTAGTAATTCCATAATATGGCTTATGCATAGAATGGAACTATTAGGGTGTTACACTCTCTCCCATTTTCTTCTTCTTCTTGACCTTTTCACCTCATTTCTTCACCTCACCTCTATACCTTTACCCAAACTTGCTTCTTTTGGGCTTCAACTCAAGATTTGAAGTAGAGTTTTTGAGATTTTACTTGATAATTGGAGTTATGTGACTGATTAATTTCTTTTGTGTTCCTCTTAGTATGATGTTATATAATGATTTTATGACTTATCTCGATTGATTGGGCATGGAATTCTTGGTTGAGTTGCAAAATCTATCAAGAAGCTCAAAAGGAACTCAAATAGAGATGTTAGAAATGAAAACCATAGGACATGTCAGTATTGTGTACTATACGACTCAACCTATAGAGGCCAAAATTTAATGAAACTATTGTTAAATGAAACTAGACATTCAAAGCTTTCCAACCATATAAATTATGAAAGGATTGGATCAGAAATGAGAGAGTTATGAGTTTGTGAAGTTTCCCCTTGAGTCTTGTCCAAGATTCTGACCAGTATGGGGTTTGAAGGATATAACTCACCCTATACAACTTCAAATTGAGTGCAACAATTTTTTTTAGGAAGCTAATACATAGGGTAAGATGCCATAAAAATTTTAGAGCTGTATCTTTTCTCGATTATTCCCATAAATTCTCTAAAGTTGTCTTATTTCCTATATGGACTGGAACTGGGCAAACTATTCTAGCAAAATTTGAGAGCTTATAACTTAAGCTTTGCTCACCTAAACGAAGTGAAACTTGTGCAAAATAAAAGATGGTTCAATTAACTTTAACTAGATATAAATTTTAGGTAAATCTAATGAAAATTATATTTTTAGTGAATTTTTACGTTTCAGCTCTCAATTCTGCCCAACAGTAGGGCAGCCTTGGGTTAAATTTCAATAACTTAATTTATACTTATCAAAACTTAATGGAACCAAAGAGAACAAACAATACTACACCGTATCAAAATTTCATATTCAAATGAGTTAAAATAGAATTATGACACATTTTCTAAAACAGGCCTAGATTAGTAGGTTGGGGTGCAAATTGCTAAGTTAAAGAACATGGACACTTTTAGTTCATCAATAATCTTTTATTTAATTTAAATGATGAAACTTCCTATTTTATTGCTAAATTATTAGTATGATGTTATATTGATTTTGATGTCTTGACTGGTCAGCTGAATATATGACTGTTGCATTTTTGGGGAAGCCTATCTTAAGTAGTTATGCTTCCAAAATTTCGGTAGAAACATATGAAAGTTATGATGTCTATATGTTATGTGCAAGAATATCAGACAAGAATGAATATTTGAAAGTAAGGTATGGTATGAAGCAAGTGCATTTATGATTCTATGATTAAAGATATAAGGATGGTTCTATATTCCTAAGGAGAGCAACACAGCAATCACACCACAATAGGGTATGACATGGCGATCATACTCTAGAACATGTATGACAAGTAAAGGATATGTATATACATGTTGTGTCCATAAAGAGCATACATGCAAATATGATTAAGATATGATATGAGACATATGCATGAGTGTCGAGCATTCGCACGCATGATCATATATGAAAAGGAAAAGATGATAATAACTTGCAAAGGGACACATCGAGCCTTCACCTTGTAATAGGCCAAGGTGGTATTGTCTAAGACTTGAGCCAGCCCTTGAGTAAATTTAAGGAGAATAGACCGATGTGAAGGTCAGGGAAAGTAAACCCGTTACTCATATATAAGTACGAGCTCGGACTTGAGAAGTAAGCTATTACTCAGGGGTGAGAGAGACCATTCATCTCTAGAGGACCAAATACAGATAAACAAGATGCAAGTAAAGGAAATATAAGTAAAGAATGCACCCTAGGGATGATGATATATAGTGCCTAAGTGTGCCAAGAAGAGAAAATAAAGATAGTCCAAGAGAGATAGGTGCATTTGCATCAAGAGTCCAATTGCATTCCTATATACATATTATTTAAATTGCTCTTTAGTTTGCTATACTTATTTTAGATCTGATCTCTGTTTATCAAGTGAATGAATAAAATGAACTCTACTTCGGACAATATGATTTCAAACTATAAAACTGAAATAGTTATATAATATGTTCACCTTTTTCATAATAAATTGAAGCAGCTAATAATGATGACACGGTGTGCGATAGCTTAGGAAATCTTACAGAGAATTTATAATTATCACCCCTATGTATGTTTCCATGTTATCTCTACATAGTTCTAAAGATATTGAAGGTGTTCACCGTAGATGGAGTTGGCTACGAAGATCGAAGACGATCGAAGAGTGCTGTCATACAGGGTCCGTATAAGTACTAGTAACACTCCTGAGTGTGGTACCATGACTTAAGCATGGTAGCATGCTTAGGAGGGTGTTACATATCACAAGAGAATCACATCAACTACATAACCACACAAGACATCAAATAGCTAAAGATTTTAGCTACCTACCTCAAAATTCTTGAAATTATGGAAGCAAGAAAGACAAAAACAACATCCTAGCCTTCCATCCTCACCATGTTAGCAACTCATATGGAGGTGGAGAGACTCCATTTGATACTTGCTCATCAAATTGTTATAGGTATTTTGTAGAGAAGAGCATGAAGATCAATTTTCATGAAAGAAGTAAGTGGATTTGAGGTCAAGAAAGACTTCAACTTTGAGTTTTAAGCTCATAACCATGGAGGTGGCAAAAAAGAGATAAAGATGGAGAAGAAAAATGGAGATGAGTATATGGGAGGGGGTGGCCAAATTATGGAGGGTAAAAAGGGAAAGAATGATGGCTTGTTTACTAAGTTGAATTGGCTTGCTTTAGAAGCTTTGTAGGTTAAATTTTGTTAGTGGGTTTGGATAAAATTTAAATTCACTTAAGCTTAAGCTTTTGGTGGCTCTGATCTATCCACCTAGAGTGCTGGTGTAGCTCGTGTCTAGCCACATGCTCTGGCTATTCCTTTGAGAGGTCTATCTAGTTCCCGAGAGATTATTTCCCTAGGTTTGTCATACCCAAAGACAACATAGGACCCTTGAGGATTAATTCAAGGCGTCTGGGTATTAATTTTGGGTACATTGAGTAATCCGACATAATATACATACAGTGTGAGTGATATTACACTTTTATTTAAAGTCAAGTGTAGAAAACACCAATTATAAAGCTATTACTTATATTTGCCTACATAATCCCAAAATTAGGGTTTTTCTGCTATTGTTGCTACTGATAACTGTAAACCCTTATTTATAGCTTTGCTATTATAATATTAAAATTACAAATTTGCCCTTCCTTTTTCTATGACCTCCTGTTTACAATTTTGCCCTTGCCTTAGACCCAAGTTTCCTTCTATCCCAGCCTACCCTTAGAGCTCGGGATGTTACAACTTACTTGTCTATCAAAGTACATCTCTATATTCTTTTCTCTTAGCTTTTGATGTAATTGGAAGAGTTTCTTGAATTTCAATTTGTTTGCACATGAAGATAATATATAAGTTTGCAATCAATTTAAGATTAATAATATAAGAATGTGCTATTATTTAAAATTTAGACTAATAAGTTAAGCCTATATGTATTATAAAAAAATATTACATGAGAATAATGTAAGAATGCACTATTCTTCACTAATTATAATTAAATTAAGGTGTGTATAGAAAATACATTACCTGAGATTGAGATAACAAAATTTCTTTAAACACAACATTCCTAGTGAATTATCCATCCTCTCTTTCAACTTTTCCTTCTCTGATTAGAATTTTTGTGATACGTTGAGAAACACCTCTAGATATAGCAACGTATAATTGTCCATGGCCAAAAACATGTTTTGGAAGATAAATCCTGACATTGGGAATTGTCTACACTTGTGACTTATTTATCATTACTGCAAAACTAAGTTTTATAGGAAATTGCTTTCTAATAAGCACAAAAGGTGGTACTGCACTCTCTACTATCTTATGTTTGATCCTAGGCAAAAAAAAAAAAAAAAACTCTTTATCTAGAGTGGTGGCCAGTTAAAATTTCCACATCCAACATGTTCAAAAAGTTTCCATAATATAATAATCTTATATAGACCAACTTTAGGGTCTATATTTCATAAAAGCATCAAAGGAGCACCTTTTTTATCTTGAGAATATGCAAAAGCAAACCACCAAAGGAAAGGGAGTTTAGGTATTCCTGTTGATATAAGTTATTTACATCTCCTTCTGTCTCATCAAATAAAACCAAATTGCGCTCTTCTCTTAGGAAACAACTAATAATTAGGTCATTGATTTTTTGCACATCGTGATTTTTCAAAGTATAGCTTTTCAAACATATAAGATGCATCCCATCCATGGGCTTCTAAATTTGGAAACATTTTGTCCATTAGTTTTTGTATTACACATTTTCCATCCCATGGTATTGCCATTTGGGGGGGGACCTATATCATATCATTTTCTAAGATAGCTTTAGTACCATCTCCAATGCACATAAGATATTGTGCAAATTCATGATCTTCTAATGATTGCATATTTTGGTGCAAATATAAGACTTTTGTATAAGCCGACAAATGAGACTTGGCAATACATACTGCTATCATTTGTGACTTACACCCTTTGGTAACAACAGGAAATACTTGGACCAAGAACTCTTCTTGTATAACTCTTGGCATTAAATTGTCTTCAGCAATATCCAATGTTAAAACTGACAAATCATAATTTGAAATTTGCGTTCTATGTTGAATCAAAATGTCATTCAAATCTCGTAACAACATATTAGTCAAGTTTGATCTTGTGCTAGTACTTGTTAATGGATAATTGTCTACCATGTGGGTGAAAAACTCATTCCATAGGCTTCTAACATTAGTTGGTTCACAAAACGTTAATATGATTGCAAATAACCTTCTTAAAGCACACAACATTTGTACGCTGGATGCTTCAACCAAGCATTCAGGAATACTATTCCCACTCTTTAATAAACCCCAATGCTTAGCTGATTGTTTGAATTTGGAGAAATGTCTACTGTTTGCTGTAAGTAAGTATTCTCAGCTGGATGGACCTCTGAGATTGGATAGTAGAATACACAGGTACAATTTCTCTCTTTCTAAAGGAGACATTGTATAAATTCACCCAATGACTTTCTTTCTTGATCATTGTCCATGCCATTCCTTATCACCTTGGTGCCAGTTATAGTGATTTGGAATTTCTTTGTACAAATAATGTCTAGCTTTTAGGTCTCTACAATTCGATACAAAGAATTCAGTGAGCATCGTTTTAGAGTAATAATCATCATTTAGTATGTCATGAATGGTTATAAAATTGCATTCGATATAGATTTGGCAAATGGATTTGTAACCCTTCAACAAATAGATAAATTCAACTTAAATCTAAACATTCTCCAATAGGCTTCTGGAGCACAAATCCATCTTACATCAACAAATTGTTGAATCTCATTAATATGCAAACCCCTATGAGCCTCCATTGATACTCGATCTAGACCTTTTGTAGTAATACTTGTATAGATATTTCATCCTCTTGATGCTACTACAAACTTCAATATTGATATGATAATCATACTTTAGTAGTGGCCAAAGGTTGTAAGGTGCTACCCATCTGTTATTAATTCTGACATTTTCACTAAGATGCACCGATTCCCTGAATTGTCTTCTATATAAGGGATATTAGTTATTACCTTGGCACATCTCAAGTGAGAATTCTTTTACGAAATTCTTTTAAATTCTCCATTCTTCATGCATGGAGATGTTTGATTAAGTCTACCACAAGATCCATGGATCATATATTTTAACACAGTAGCATGTAATTGTGGCTCCTCTTCCTTAGACGGTATCTTTGCTCTAAAAACACAATCGTATTGTTCTGGGCTTTATAACTTACCATTGTTTTCTAAGATTAGTAGCATATGTGTAACATCCCCACTTTCATAAGCAAAGCATAACGAAAACTTTGAATTATTTCCCTTAGGTAGTGTAAGAATTTCTTAGGCAGCGCTATGCCATGACGATCCTCACACTCAGAATTATAGGGTACTATAATACTGCTGTTGAAAATATGGCACTGCCATATGTTAAAAATTAGGAAATGACAAAAGTGCCATAGTAATCTTTTGTTGTTTGCAGTGATGCCCAGAATTTCTAGAAATTAAATTTTGACCCCAAAGAGATATTTCCACAATAACCTTAGAACTTTTCGTAAAATGACCTTCATATCTCTACATCCGTAGAATCAGCATAATGAGGTTTTAAGTGGAGCAAAATCACGTGGTGAAACTATAGAAATTTAAATCTTTGTCGATTGGGCTACGGGAGTAGTTAGGTATGAAATAACATGGGGTGCCCCTGGACTTACTCAAATTATGGAAATACCATTAGCTACCAAAAAAAAAAAATAGAAAGGAGAAAATACCATTAGCTACCAAGGGCTGGTAATCGATTACCACGAACCCAGAACTGATAATCGATTACCATATTTGGTAATCGATTACGGCGTGAAAATTTTTAACCCAAAGACACACAGAGAGCCCCGTAATCGATTACCAGCTTCACGGTAATCGATTACAACATCCCAAAATATGGTTCCTTGATTCCAACAGACATCCAACACCCAAAATCATCATAAACAAATTAAACGCATCAACCAAACATGATTAGCACAGACAAAAAATTTGAAATACACCACGGGTGTTACAATATTCCATAGTTTCTTGAATTGTCATTAGATTTCCAACATAGGTTTCCACTTTTATATCTATTCCACGTACCATTGGATCCATGTCTTCACCAATAAAAATTGTTGTAACTTGTGAAGCAGTTGGGAGATTATATTGTAGTTGATTAGTAGAATGCTCTGTAATGAATAGAGTACAATCATGAACATATGGTCGTAGTGCTAGTTGCCGAAATACATGTACAAACGGGTTATATCCAATGAAAAATTGGTTGCAATTTAAGAACTAACATTCCATGAAGGTCGAATTTTCCATCATCCTATTTTCCAACTCATGCTCTATGTCGTATATGTACAATTACAAGAAACATGGTCTGGAACCCTTACATGGATAGAATCATCCTATATTATGATATATTGCTCCCTGTGCACGAAAGCTATATAACCCATGGTCTGTTGTGGCTAGTTTTTCATCAATATGAATATCACATGAAATGAAGGAAAATATATGGTTGTAATTTCTAATATGTTTCCTAAAATGCTTTCGTTCTCCTAGAGAATTCCAAAAAATTTCAAGCAACTCCAGAGAAGGATTTACTTGTGGAATAGTGATTTTTCTAGCACAACAGCAAATGTCAAGTGATTCACGATAGAACAATCATGCATTGCAAAGAAAACATGCCCTTGGATTGGGCAAATCATAAATGATCATCGTAGCACTCTCTTGAAAATTTCTAGCACTGGTATGAGTTGCTCGAAAATTGCATCTTGCACGCTCTACAACGCGAATAAGTATACTTCCTATATTTTCAACAATACAATTTGTACTATCATTGCATGTATGGTTTCTAATAATATGTAATTAATATTTTTATGCATGATAATATTTTTATTTTGTAATATATAATCTTTAATAATTGAAACAATAAGACAATAAATAAATAATTGAAAGTTTTAATGTGATCAGTGAACCTTAAATAGAATATGGTGCAACATAATCAATATGGGGAGTACTTGCTTCATAATGTTGAGTTTCCTGAAACCTTGCTGATTTGAAATTATCATCTGTATGTTAATTTAATAGAAATAATAGTAAAAAATGGCAAAAATACTAAGTTGATAAAATACCAATTTTGTTATTATAGTAATAACAGTTTGTCTATGACAAAACATATGTATGTAGTATTTAAGGTATTGCCCAATTGCATGTTGTAGTACTTAAGATATTAGACAAATCATTGTTATTGTCATAAACATGGTGGTCCTGCTACATGGTCATGAGTTCCTTGGAACCTTGGTAAGGCAAAATTAAAGACTACAACTAAAAGTAACAATTAATTAACACATTAATCCCCTAAAGATGAAAATATATTAGTTGAAGCAAATCTAAGTAAATCATCAATTTAAGTTCCTAAAAGACTAAGTCATAAAGAAATGTTAAAGAAAATACTAGAAGAATGGATATTAGAAGAAATAATGCCCAGCCAAAAATCTACAACAGTCGAATGTGTGAAATAATTCAAGAAGGTACTAACATAAGGCTAAGAATGAATGATCTAAATTTGTACAAATAAGAGAGCCACAAAAATTATTCAGAGAAGAATCCTATAGAGCCTCCTTAGACGGTTCAACAATTAATATAGATCTTAAAGGACTAGATAATTCAATACCTAAAATATCTAAACCAGTATATGAAGAGTCCTATAATTCAGTATCTCCTCAATATTCTCCCACGACATCGCAAATATTAAATACCTTAACTAGGGAATAACCCTTTCAAATTGACAAAAATTAGATTAGGCAAGACTTTGAAGCAAAATATAATAAAGAAAAAAGGGACGGGAATTTCAAAACTTATAATAAAGAAGTGGTACATAAATTTAGAAAATTATTTTATCAATATATGGAAAAGAAAGAAATAAATTTATATTTCTTTGATTGGTTTTCAAGATATAGTAAAGAAAACAATTTAAACTACCCTTTTATTACAAAAAAATAAAATTAATCCCCTCAAAAAGAAAACAACCCCTTGGAAAACCCTCAATGACAAGATAGTAGAATCTGAATATCCCCCTTAAGATGGTTTAAAGCTACAATTATTTAAAGCTATAATTATCAAAAGATTTAGAAATTGAAGTAGTGCCATATAAAAAAGCTTATAATGAAGATAAATTAGTAGATAAAAAGGATATATAAAAGATCCATCAGTAGCTAAATTACTCTAACACGGTACTGAATACTATGGCCAAACAATTAACAAGAATAGAAAATCAATCTTTGATAGATAAATGCAGCTCTTCAAAACCAACTAAAATTCCAGAAAAACCCATCTATAAGTTAATAAATGTACCACAAAAGGAATTAGAAACGATAAGGTTTGCAAGTGACGCTAATAAAAATCTAAAGGAAATTAAATAAAAATTAGAAAAAATTACATATTGGAAAATCAACAATAAACAATATGGAAACAACCGAATTAGAAATAAATAAATTAAGATTTCAAAATAAAAACTATCCAAAGTTAAGAAACTATTATCCAAGACCTACATACCTAGATATACAATTTGAAGAAAGAGGAGAGTTAGTTCAAAATGCATTTATAGGGTCAAATATTGTAGAATGGAATCAAGATGGTTTAAGTGAGTAAGAAATATTAGATTTAACATGTCAAATGACTATGGCAGCCACAACCTACAAATCTAAAAGGCTATCGGAAAGGGATACTGCTATAACTTTAATTCAAGGGTTGACAATTAAAAGGATGGTGGGACAACTTATGCACTCAGGATGATAATGAATTAATACTCAATAGCATAAAAGTAAAAACTAATAAATCAAATGCTGTATCAACATTAATATACTCAATAATACAAAATTTTATAGGAGATCCTAATATATTTAAAGATAGAGCAGCAAGCCAACTAAATAATTTAAGATGTCCAACAATGTTTGATTATAGATGGTATAAAGATACATTTTTATCAAAAGTAACATTAAGAGAAAACAGATTTTCGAAGAAAGGTTCATCGTTGGACTTCCAAAACTCTTTGCAGAAAAAGTCTAAACTAATCTGCAACAATATTATGAAAACCTAAATTTAGACAAATTAACATATGGCCAAATACATAATATAATATTTACAACAGGAATGCAAGTTTGTACAAACTTTAATTTACAAAATAAAATGTGCCAAGAAAAACTAACCAATAAAAGAGAGGCAGGAACTTTTTGTCAATAATATGGAATGCAAACAATAAGAGCTCCTAGCATCTAGATAAAAAGGAAAACCAAATAGAGTCAAAAACCACATATGTATAAAAAGCCCTGCCGAAAACCATACAAGAAAAACCCAAACCTTGAATCTTCAAAACTATCCAAAAAACCCAAATATACAAAACTAAAAAAGAAAGATAATATATGTTGGAAATGTGGAACAATATGACACCATGCCAATCAATGCAAGGTTCAACAAAAAATCAATAATCTAGAAATAGACGAAAATCTAAAGAAAAGCCTTCTCAACATCTTAATCAATTCTGAACTTGAAGACACAACCTCTTCTAGTGATGAACAAAGGGAAACAAATAGTGGAGAAATTTATCAACTAGATTACACATCTTCGGATTGAGACCAAGAATCTGACTTAGGAGAATCTTGTCTAGAACGAGGATTATGTAATCGTCAAGATTGTAAAAACATAAATATGTTAACCAAAGATCAAACTAATACATTAATTTCCATAATTGATAAAACGGAAAGATCTCCTTTAAAATTTGAGTTTTTACATCAATTAAATGATCTAATTAAAAGATACGAAGAAAATAGAGTACATACCCCAATAAATATAAAGGAAATATATGATCGATTTAAAGCCCCAACTAAGCAAGTGACTTTAAAAGATTTGCAAAATGCGATAAAAAGTTTAAAATAAGAAATTCAAATATTAAAACAAAATGACATTTCATTAGAATACAAAATGTTAGAACTAGAAGGAAGGACAAATCATTAAAAATCAAACTAGGATATCACAAGAAGAAGATGAAGAAGAAAATACAAATAAAGAATTCTACATTAATTTATTGAATCTCATTACTACTCACAAGTGGCATTGTGAAATAACCTTAATTGTACGATCAAAAATTTAATATGATAGCTCTAATAGATTCAGGAGCTGATGTAAATTGAATTTAGGAAGGATAAATGCCTACAAAGTTCTATGAAAAAACTACAGAAGGAGTAACTAGCGCAAATGGATCAAAAATGAATATTCAATATAAGTTATCCAATGCTAAAATATGCAAAAATAAGATATGCTATACTACGTCATTTGTATTAATTAAAAATATGAATACTTAAGTAATACTAGGAATCCCCTTTTTAACTTTATTGTATCCTTTTCAAGTTATTGAAAAAGGGATAATATTAAAGGCATTAGAAAAAGAAATCTTATTTGAATTCATTATACCTCCTAGATTAAGAGAACTAAATGTACTACAAGAATTTTCAATAACTAAGATTAATTTAATAGAAAGAAAAAAAAACACGTTACTATGCTAAATAAAAAAATTCAATATAAAAGAATAGAAGAATAACTACAAACCCCTACTATGCAAAGAATAATTCAAGGTTTCAAGAAAAGATTGAAAAGGAGATCTGCGAAACAAATCCAACTGCCTTTCGGCATGGAAAAAAATACGAAATGTCATTACCTTTGTAACACCGTTAGTATAGTTTCAAGTTTTTCTATGTTAATCCTGTATGATTGATGTGTTTAATCCGTTTATGATGGAATTTAGTTGGTATATGATGATCTTGGATGTTGGATGCCTTTTGCAATCAAGGAACCATGTTTTGGGATGTTGTAATAGATTACCATGTGGCTGGTAATTGATTACGGGGCCCTCTGTATGCCCACGGGTTAAAAATTTTCGCGTCATAATGGATTACCGAATATGGTAATTGATTACCAATTTTGGGTTTGTGATAATCGATTAGACTTGGTAATCGATTACTAGCCATTCATTCGTGGTAATCAATTACCAGCCCATGGTAATTGATTACCACAGGCCAATATACATACGGAGACATGTCCCACGCTCTCATTTTCGAATTTTCTTTCTGATCTCAATAGTTTTATTGAAGTACAAAAGTAGTTCATATAGTTTTTTCACAAGTTACACTGAGAGAGATTTTAGATGCTCAATTGCCTTCTGCTGAGTTCAATTTCTTAGTAGCTATACATACAAGAGAAAAGTAGAAGTTATAATTATTGAGAATCTAAGAAGTAGTCTACTAAATCTTGAGCAAAGATTTGTTGTGTCCTTGATTACTATTAGGAGATACTGTCGACACTGCTTTTACTATTGAAGATGCCTTGTACTATTGGGAGATGCTGTCATCAGTTTCTTTTTCCTATTGAGAGTTTTGATTCTGGATTTGTTGCTTCTTTATGTCAATTAGTCTTGAATTATTGTCCTTTTGAGTCTATTAGTCCAATATTCCATGGCAGTCATCTTCATTACTCTAAAGATAATTGTTGGAACTAGATGTCTCTTCATCTCTGATATTTTGAGGTTGTAGGGCCCAAGCTGCTTTCAATCATTCCTCAAATTCTTCTTTTGATGTTGTAGTAGCTAGAGGGACCATTATTTTATTCTTTTTTGCTAAAAAGAGAGCTTCCTTATCTCCTTGCTTTTTGCTGGAGACACTTGTTGGACATTCTTGACCCATTCATTAATTTTTTTCTTTGCTAATTAAAGTAATGTTGAACTCTGTCCACTACTTAATCCATATGGATCGGACTAAGTGAATAATATCAATTTCATCTGAAAGTTTTGCTGTTGAATAATCCCAAGACATGATCCAACTTATCCCTTGATTGGCTACAAAAGAAATCGATCTGTATCCTTGCACAAAATTTGATTTTTCTTTAAAATATTGATAGATCTCTGAGACTTCTTATAGAAATATTGAGTTTGATGGTCCAAAGTCAAAGAACCATCTGATGAACCATTTTGGAAATTTGAGGGAATTCTCTCTTTTGACCAAGATAAACTAGGAATGTTGATAGGCTTTATAGTAAAATATGTTGTACCAAGCTTTTTTATAATCATAATAAGTATATATTTGTGGGGAAAATTGTCTTGAGAAAGGTTTTGGCTTATAGAAAGGCTGACTCCGATCATCTATTGAAAGGATCTTTAGGATTTTAACTCGAGAAAAGATTATGTTTTATCTTTGTCCATGTTGTGGCTTACTTCTATTGAGTTTGTACCTATCAAGATAAACCTGTAAAAGGTCTGATTTTTCTTGGGGCCATGTGGCATATATTGAAAGGAAAGAGGAAAAAGTTGTTGAGCTAGATCTTTGGGGGATATGTTTTTCCATTCTTTTTCTATAACTGTTATAGGGATAAGGTCAAGTTTTTCTTGATAAGGTGGCTCTTGATGAGATGGTGTAGAAGAAGAGGCTTTTTGAAGGTCAAAAGGTGTAAGTAGGGTATTTTGATAGTGAAAGGGGTGTATTTGTTTTGAACTGATACTAGAGGGTTTTGAGGCCTAGGTGGATTTTGAACAATTTGAGCTAAAGTTTTGGTTTTTGGACATTTGATACTATTGGTGGCATCATAGATGGCCTTATTGATCCAATAATTTGTATTGATCCAAGATTTTGTGAACCCAGTGGGGGTCCATTTGATCTTTAGTACTTGGTCGACCACTTTAGATCCCTGCAAAAATTCTGTTGTAAGGAAGTCAAGTAAAGCATTCTTTTCTCCTTTTATGTGAGTTATTTTAAAATCAAAACATGTTAATAAAGCTTGCCATTGGGCAAAAATATGTTTTGAAACCAGATTTTTAACATCCTTTTGTAAAACACTAGGAGCCGCTTTACAATCAGTTTTGATTAAAAAATGTTTATTGAAAAGATCATCTTGAAATTTTAAAATTCATAAAATTATTGATAAAATCTCCTTTTTAACAATGGAGTATTTTAATTGAGAAGAGTGCTAAATACCCGAATGATATTTGACCACTTGTTCTATGGATGAGTTAGGAAGGATTTGTTTAAGGATTCTGCTGTACTCTATGTCCGACGCATCTGTTTCAACAATAAGATTTGCGTCTGGATCTGGTATGCCTAGACATGGAAGAGTTTTGACAATTTTCTTTACTTGATGGACTATTTTGGTCTCATGAGTATCCCATGCTAAAGGACTCTTTTGAAGTCATTAATATAAAGGTTGACACATTATTCTAATATTGGGAATGAACTCACAGACATAATTAAGGCATCCTAAAAATCTTTGTAATTGAATTTTATCTTTTATTTCATCTAAGAATTTATCTACAAATTCGATTGATCTTTGGATGGGTGTAATGGTTCCTTGGTATATTTCAGATCCTAACAATTTGATTTTTGTTTGAAAAACTTTTATCTTCTTTGTTGAAACTACTAACCCATTTTCTTTTATAACTTCTATGAATTTATTAAGGTACTGAATGTGTTGATTAATGCCTTTTGAAAAGATTAATACATTGTCTCAATATACTATTGAGGATTCCATATATGGATAGAATATATCATTTATTATGTTTTGACATTCAGTCGGGCATTTTTCAAGCTCTGAGGCATTACATTCCACTTATAATGTCCAGAGGGAACAACAAAGGCGATCTTATACCTATCCTCCTCCCCTACCAAAATTTGGTACTAACCAGATTTTATATCAAACTTTGAGAAAATGCTTGCATTATATAATCTTTTAATGAGGTCTGATTTATTTGGTAAGGAACATCTAAACCATTTTAGTACCTTGTTGAAAAGTTTATAATTAATTACTAATTGTGGAGCACCTCTTTCTTGTTCAGAGGCATTCATGATGTAAAAACCTAAATAGCTCCAAGGGGATTTTGATGGTCTAATTAACCCTTTTTTTCTAAATATTCTTATATTTCCTTTTTACGATAAGTTAGATATTCTTGATTCATTTGTATTGGTCGTGCTTTTGTAGGGATATCTTTTTCATTAAATCCTTCAATATAAGGTAATGACACTTTGTATTTCTTTCTATGCCAAAAGGTAGTTGGATTTGTTTTGCATATCTCCTTTTCAATCTTTTCTTGAAAACCTTGAATTATTCTTTGCATATTAGGGGTTTGTAGTTGTTCTTCTATTCTTTTATATTGAATTTCTTTATTTAGCATAGTAATGTGTTTTTGTTTTCTTTTTATTAAGTTAATCTTAGTTATTGAAGATTATTGTAGTAAATTTAGTTCTCTTAATCTAGGAGGTATAATGAATTCAAATAAGATTTTTTTTTTCTAATGCCTTTGACATTATCCCTTTTTCAGTAACTTGAAAAGGATACAATAAAGTTAAAAAGGGGGTTCCTAGTATTAGTTGAGTATTCATATTTTTAATTAATATAAATGATGTAGTATAACATATCTTATTTTTGCTTATTTTAGCATTAGATAACTTATACTAATATTCATTTTTGATCCATTTGCACCAGTTACTCCTTCTGTAGTTTTTTCATAGAACTTTGTCGGTATTTATCCTTCTTGAATACAATTTACATCAGCTCCTAAACCTATCAAAGCTATCATATTAAATTTTTGATCTTGTACAATTAAGGTTATTTCACAATGCCACTTGTGTAGGATTCTTTATATTTATTTTCTTCTTTATCTTCTTCTTGTGATATTGTAGTTTGATTTTTAATGATTTGTCTTCCTTCTAGTTCTAACATTCTGTATTCTAATAAAATGTCATTTTGTTTTAATATTTGAATTTCTTGCTTTAAAATTTTTATCTCATTTTGCAAATCTTTTATACTTACTTGCTCAGATGGGGCTTTAAATCGATCATATATATTCTTTATATTTATTGGGGTAATTTGTACTCTACTTTCTTTGTATCTTCTAATTAGAACATTTAATTGATGTAAAAACTCAATTTTTGAAGGAGATTCCTGTATTTTATCAATTATGGAAACAATGTATTGGTTTGATCTTTGGTTAACATATTTGTGTTTTTACAATCTTGACAATTACATAATCTTGGTCCTAGCAAAGATTCTCCTAAGTCAAATTCTTGGTCTGAATTCGAAGATGTGCAATCTAGTTGATAAATTTCTCCATTGTCTGTTTCTCTTCGTTTATCACTAGAAGAGGTTGTCTTTTCATATTTAGAATTGATTAAGATGTTAAGAAGGCTTTTCTTTAGGTTTTCATCTATTTCTATATTATTGATTTTTTGTTCAACCTTGCATTGATCGACATAGTGTCCTAATCTTCCACATTTCCAACATATATTATCTTTCTTTTTTAGTTTTGTATATTTGGGTTTTTTGGATGGTTTTGAAGATTCAAGGTTTGGGTTTTTCTTGTATGATTTTCAGCAGGGCTTTTTATACATATGTGATTTTTTACTTTGTCTAGCTTTCTTTTTTATTTGGATGCTAGGAGCTCTTATTGGTTCTATTTCATATTGTTGACAAAAAGTTCCTACCTCTTTTTATAGGTTAGTTTTTCTTGGCACATTTTATTTTGCAATTTAAAGTTTGTACAAACTTGCATTCTTGTTGTAATTATTATAAGTATTTGGCCATATGTTAATTTTTCTGAATTTGGATTTTCATAATATTGTTGCAGATTAATTCAAACTTTTTCTGGAAAATATTTTGGAAATCCAGCAATAAACATTTCTTTCAAAATCCTGCAAATCTGTCTTCTTTTAATGTTACTTTTGAAAAAAATGTATCTTTATACCATTTGTAATCTGACATTGTTGGACATCTTAAATTATTTAATTGGTTTGCTACTTTATCTTTAAATATATCAGGATCTCCTATAAAATTTTGTATTATTAAGTATATTAATGTTGATAAAGCATCTGATTCATTAGTTTCTACTTTTATGCTATTGAGTATTTATTCTTTATCTTCCTGGGTGCATAAGTTGTCCCATTATCCTTTTAATTGTTCGGTAAACCCTTGAACTAAAGTTATAGCGGTATCCCTTTCAGATGATCGTTTAGATTTGTAGGTCATGGCTGCCATAGTCATTTGACATGTTAAATCTAATATTCCTTGCTCTCTTAAACCATTTAGACTCCATTCTACATTATCTAACCCTGTAAAAGCATTTTGAACTAACTCTTCCCTTTCTTCAAATTGTATATTTGGGTATGTAGGTCTTGGATAATAGTTTCCTAACTTTGGATAGTTTTTATTTTGAAATCTTAATTTATTTATTTCTAATTTGGTTGTTTCTATAGTGTTGATTGTTGATTTTCCAATATGTAATTTTTCTAATTTTTGTTTAATTTCTTCTAGATTTTTATTAGCATCGCTTGTAAACCTTATCACTTCTAATTCCTTTTGTGGTGCATTTATTAACTTATAGATGGGTTTTTTTGTTAGTTGGTTTTGAAGAGCTGGGTTTATTTATCAAAGATTAATTTCCTATTCTTGTTAACTGTTTGGCCATTGTATTGGGGTAATTTAGCTGCTAATGTATCTTTTATATATCCTTTTTATCTATTTGTTTATCTTCATTATAAGCTTTTTTATATTGCACTGCTTCAATTCCTAAATCTCTTGATAATTGTTGCTTTAAACCATCTTATGTAACATCCCCACTTTCTTAAACATAGCATAATTGAAACTTTGAATTGTTTCCCTTAGGGAGTGTAAGAATTTCTTAGGTAGTACTATGCCTTGACAATCCTTACACTTAGAACTATAGGGTAGCATAATATTGCCGCTAAAAATATGGTGCTGCCATATGTTAAAAATTGAGAAATTACAAAAATGTCCCTAGAAACTTTTGTTATTTGCAGGATCACCTTGAACTTTTTAAAAAATGACATTTATATCCCCATATCTGTAGAGTTAGCAGAATAGAGCCTGAAATGGAGCAAAACCACATGGCGAAATCGTAAAGGTCTAAATCCTAGTCGATTGAGCCACAGAGGTATCTATATGTGAAATGACGTAGGGTGCCCCTAGACTTGCTCATAATTACAGAAATGCCATTAGTTGCGGAAAATAGAAAATACAACAAAAACTCCGGCAGAAAATACTAAAAGAGGCCTCTAGAAGGTTAAAAGGAGTGTAACATCCCGAACCTTGAGGATAGGTCAGGATAGGAGGAAGTTCAAGCCTGATGCAAGGACAAAATAGTATTTAGGTAACCCATAGAGAAATCAAGGATGAGGTTGTCATCATTATTGGATTATAGTGGCAAGATCGTACTAAAGGCTTTACGGTTGTTAGGAAAGACAAGTGTAGAAAATTTCTATTTTCAGAGATTACATAGGATTCAAAATACGGGTAGGCAACTAAAATGCTCATACGAACTTTAGTTTAGGGTTTTCTAGCCATGGTTTAGACAAGAGTGTGAGAGTATTCACACTACATATAGGGTAACTCGGGTAACTCAGGATACTCAAATTTGATAGCCAGATACCTTGAATTAATCCTCAAGGGTCTGACATTATTTTTGAGCCAGACAAATCTAGAAGAAATAACTGCTATGGAGATTAGGTAGACATGCTCTGAGAGTAGCTAGAATATGGGGTCTAGAGCGGGCCACACTACTCAAATTACATGGTGCAATAGGAGCCACGCACCCAAACTACCAAGCCTCCCTTATTTTTCCCTAAATACTCTCAAGCCTTAGATTTTTTTTACACCCCATCCTCCCTCATTATTGCGCCATCAGCACCCCCTCTTCTCTTCTTCATTTTCTTCTCAACCTCTTCCATGGCAATGAGCTTCAAGCTCATAATTCATGGCCTTCTTGGCCTCAAATCCTCTTGCACCTTTTATGAAAATTAATCCTTATCCTCTTCTCTACAAAATCCTCTAACAATTTCATGATTAAACATCAAATGGAGCCTCCCTATATTCATATGAGTTGCTATCATGGTGAAGGAAGAAGGCTAGGAGTTGGTTCTTGCCTTCCTTGCTTCCATATTTCTAAGGATTTTGAGGTAGGTAACCCAAATTCTTAGTTATTTGGTGTCTTTTTTGATTATATGGTTGCTATGCTCTTCTTACGCTATGCTTGGTTCATGCTTGTATGATGGTGTTATAATGTTTTTCTAGTGATTTGTAATGGAGAAATTTAGTTTGGGTTAAGAAATTGAGTAAAAATCTAAAGGAAGTCCCAAACAGGTTTAGTATGGATTGAAAAACCTTACGATTGTCTGTATTGTGAACCGTACGGCTTCACCTACAGACATCAAACTTTAATGAAACCAATTTTAGATGAAACTAAACATTTAGAACTTTCCAACCATACAAATTATAAGGCCACTGGATCAGTATTGAGTAAGATATAATTTTTTGAAGTTTACTCTAGATTTCTGCCTCTAGATCTAACCAGAGTGGCTTGCATAAGGCATAACTCGCCCTATACAACTTTCAAATTGAGTGCAACCAATTTTGTTAGAAAGCTTAGACACAGAGCAACATCCCACAAAAAATTCAATGTCAAATTCGATACCTATTGCTCCTAGTAATTCAGCCAATTTGCCCATCTCCTAATTGGACAAAGATAGGGTCAACCAATTCCACTAATTTTGTGAGTTGATAACTTGAGCTCTATTTATCCAAATGCAATGAAACTTGTTGGAAATGAAAGCCAGTTCAATTAGCTTTAATATAGTATTGGTTTTGTACAAATCCAAGTTGATTCCTATTTTTGGTGAATTTTTACTTTTTAGTGTGTAAATCTGCCTGGCTACAGAACAGATCTAGATAAATCTACAATTTCTTGAGTTATACTCATCAAAATCTTACAGGACCAAAGAGATTAAAAACTAGACAACTTTAACATATTCAAATTTCATATTTAAATGAGTTAAGAAAAAATTATGGCATAATTTACAAAACTAGGCAAAACTAAATATAGTTAGCAGAATTCCCAATCTAAAGAATTTTATACCCTAATAGATAATGGACTTAACTCAAGTTTGAATGTTGTAGAATTTGTATCAATGTTTAAAAGATTGACACATTATATTGGTTATATTGCTGTGACTGATTTTCTGATTAAATGGCACTATTCATGGGGAAATGGACTTGATCCGTTATACTTCCGAAATTCCGGCAGAACTTATGTGATATGCATATAAATTTCTATGTCACTCAAGTTGAATTGATCATGGCATATAATCTATAAGGACTATGTGAACTCCATTTACTTAGTCATGAAAACTATAATAGCATCGTTTATGTCATGTGTATATGGAAACCATGCATGCAAGAAATGGATTTAGCATGATGTGAAGTATATGAGTAAATGAAATGCATATAGCATATGCATGCACGAGCATGTCCAATGAAAAGAATAAAAATTATAAGAACTTGCAAGAGAGATGTACCGAGTCTCGATCTTGCAGTGGGCTAGGCCAGTACTGTCTAAGGCTTGAGCCAGTCCCCAACTAGGTTTAAGGGAAATAGACTAGTGTAAGGGTCAGGAAACGTAAATCTGTCACTTATGTATAGGTATGAGTTCGAACCCGAGAAGCAGGCTATTACCTAGGGGTAAGAGAGGCCATTCACCTCTAGGGGACCAAGTACAAAGGAGCAAGATCAAGTTGCAAGTTAAAGAAAGAGATAAGTAAAGTCAAGTGCACTTGCATAAAGCCAAGTACAAGCATCTGCATATGCATCTTCAAATATCTCATTATGTTGTACTATTATTATGATTCTTATTGGAGTATATTATGTTATTCGTGTTACTATCTGCTATAGAACATGCCAAGTGATTGTTAAAATATAACCCACTTTGAGAAAGGTGTTTTCAACTTAAAATGGAACAACTGCTTATGTGTTTATACTCATGCCTCATAATAAATTGAAGCAGTTGGAATGTTTATAATGACACCCTATGTGAATTGTGATTTGAGTCTATTTGTTGAGATCCTTAAGTTCTCACTACCTACCTATATGTATTTCCGTAAACATTCCAATACTTAAGCTAGAGTTCAAGGGCGAAGCAGAGTACTGAGACATTCATTATGCAAGACCCGAGTGTGAGCTAGTCCAGGAGACTATTAAGGCCAACTAATGATCAGTGGAAACAACAACTGTGATTCTAAAACAACTTCTATGCATAGTATCAGTCACAATTACTTTTAAGTTGTGGTTATTTTATCTTATATGTACAGAGATATAAAATCTATGAACCATTATTCTGTAATAAAGTATACCATTAAAGGGACATATATTATATTTTCCTTATTCTAAACATTTCATAGTACAGTAGCAATCTTTTAGTATAACTCCATGACTCGAGTATGAAATACATGATAGAGGGTGTTACATCTTGAGGGGGATATTCGGATTCTACTATCTTATCATCGAGGGTTTTCCTAGGGGTTGTTTTCTTTTCGAGGGGATTAATTTTATATTTTGTAATAAAAGGGTACATTAAATTGTTTTCTTTACTATATCTTGAAGACCAATCAAAGAAATATTAATTTATTTCTTTCTTTTCCATATATTGTTAAAATAATTTTCTAAATTTATGTATCTCTTCTTTATTATAAGTTTTGAAATACTAGTCCCTTTTTTCTTTATTGTATTTTGCTTCAAAACCTTCCCTAATCCAATTTTTGTCAATTTGAAAGGGTTGTTCCCTAGTGAATGGATTTAATATTTGTGATATCATGGGGAAATATCAAGGAGATTCTGAAGTAGGTCTCTTGATAAAATGGTTTAGATATTTTAGGTATTGAATTATCTAGTCCTTTAAGATCTATATTAATAGTTGAACTGTCGACGGAGGCTTTAGAGGATTCTTCTTTGAATAATTTTTGAGGCTCTCTTATTTGTACATATTTAGATCTATTCATTCTTAGCCTTATGTTAGTACCATTATTTCATGCATTTGAGTGTTGTAGATTTTTGGCTGGGGCATTACTTCTTCTAATATCCATTCTTGTAGTGCTTTCTTTCATATTTCTTCATGACTTAGTCTTTTGGGAACTTGAATTGATAATTTACTTAGATTTGCTTAAACTAATATAGTTTCATCTTTAGGGGATGCTTTTAAAGCTTTAAAATTGTAATCAATTTTTGTAACTTTGTAATAATTCTATAAATTATTCTACAGGGTCTTAAGACTTCATCTACTATATTGTCTGGGGCTCTTATATATAATTTAATAGCTTAAGCTATTCTAGGATTATGAAGGTCCATTGAAAAGTTTGGAAAACAGTTAAAGAAAGCTGGCCCATTATGAAGGTTGCTTTCCATAACTGCAATTACATAATTTTTAAACTGTAGTAGTCTTATGTCTCTTAATAGCATCATTATTGGCATATTGATACCTGTAACACCCTACTAATTTTATGTTATGCTTAAGTCATAGCATGAAACTAGTCAGGTTGTGTTACCGTGTTGATACTTTTCTTACCTTTCTTGTTTATAATTTCCCTTTTAAATCGTCTCTGATGTGAAGCGGTACTACTATATTAAAGCTGAAACAAGCGAGAGAATATCACCAAGATAAGTATAGTATAACAATGTTCTTTGCATCTGCGTGTAAACATGTATATGTATCGAAGTCAACTTTTCAGCTTATGTACAAAGATTTAAAGTAGAAATACCTACATGGGCTAGTGTATCAAAAGACCATACTGTCCTCATCTATCAGCCTACCCTATGGTCCTCATAGGACATTTCATAATCTACTGCTAATTCTGATCCAAATCCATGACCCAAAGCTATATCTTGTCCAAAAGGGTCCATCTTGTACAACATCCTTTCGCTAAGCTACTCAGTCGGTGGCAGATTGGCATGCCAGGCTCGTGGGAGTATAGTCCCACGCTAGGTCCCAGGAGGAAGAGGCTGACGGCAATGGTGGCCTCGGAAGGGTCACTCTCGGAACTCGGCGGGACGATAGAGGCTGCTGCGGTGGTGACTCGGGAAGGCGGCGGGTGCTGTGAGTGCAGAGGTGCGAGGATGTGGGTGCATCATATGTAGAGGATAGCAATATAAGAGAACAGCGAGGTCAAATAGGGGATGGTGTAAAGGAACATCAAAGTTCACAATGTCGCTAAATAAGTACAAGCGAAAGTTACACAAACCGGCTATGTCTGAGAGTCCAACTCCGAGGTCATGGTGGAGCCGGAAGTCTGCGGGGATCTCAATAAAAAGGGTGGGTGTGGAATCCATCGCTTTGAATCTGAAATGATCACGGAATACACAAGGCGGGTGAGAATTTCGGAAAATTCTCGTTAGGATCCGATTATATTGGGGACTGACATCACATACATTCTGGATTACCTCGGGTTTTGCCTTAATTATTAAAATACGTGTGCAAGCGAAAAAGTCCATTTTCATGAGTTTAAAAACATATGCAGTCCAGGTAAGGTTCAATTTTACTTTAATTGGCATAAAAGCGAAATAAGTACTAATACTAATGCACGTGGAATGATAAATGGAATAAATCAATGAATAGCGTTGAGCAATTGTAGCAGAACAATTGTAAACATCTGATGCAACTACTCACGTATTTATGCATTCATGTAATCATGTAAACTCATTCTTGAACTTTCTTTCATAAACTCTTTCATTACTTTCTATCATTTTTCCATCTCTCTTGGTCCCTCAGGAGTTCTTGGCCATTTAGACTCCTGGGTAATAGTGCTTATCGGGATCGAGGCTTCGTTCTATCTGAAAGCAGGGTTTACTTTCCCGACGCTTTCCACGATCTATTCCCATTAACTTTCTATCCGGGCTGGCCCAAGTAGTATGGAACTTGCATAATAACATGCTTCTTTTCATGACTTTCATGACTTTCTTAAGAATGTATATGCATTCATATGTGATTCATAACTTGTACATGGGTTCTGCGAAACTTGACAGCATAACGGAGCGTGTCCGCTACATGAATAGTGCCAGCCAATCACTACAACAATATATCAGAAGAACCACAAACTCACATGTATACTCCAACATAAAACTCCAAGTCACATCAAATTGATTAAGACAGAAATACTGCCTTAGCATACAACCAACCCGGTTCTTGTAATTCCATGCCACAATTTCATTTTAACTCATTTGGACCTCAAATTTGAGTATGTTACAGGTTGTGTGTCTATTTTCTAACCTCTTTGGTCCCATCTAATTTCGGTATCTATAACTCTAGATATCTAAACTTTATCTCCAGTCTGCCCATTAGCTAGCCAGAATCAGGCAACTAAAAATAGAAATTCACCAAAAATCGAAAACTCACTCCAAATCAGACAGTGGTCTCATATTAAAGCTAACAGGACAACCTTTCATATAAAAAAGTTCCATTTCATTTGCCTTAGTAGGACTCGAGTTACAAGCCCCAGAAACTTAGCCTTTCTGAACTGCCCTGTGTTGGCCTGGTTTGGACATAGGGTAACTATCTTCAAATCACTGGGAACAACTGAGTGGATAACAAACTCCGGAATTTCTCTGGATGTTGTTCTCTACGTGTAGCTTTCCAACAAGGTTGGTTTCACTCATTTTCATGTAGTATGGGTCGAGATCTACCTAAATAACCCAATCTGCCCCAGAGCAGTCAAAACCCTAGGTCGAGATTCAGAAATTCATATCTTCCTCAATTCTGATCCAAAACCTTATATGATATGTCTATGGAAAGCCCTAGATGTCTAGTTTCATCTAAAAATAGGTTCATCGAATTTGACCGATCGTAGGCGGTGCCGTATTGCGCTCCGCCATATGGTCTGCGCCGCGGGCTCTCCACCAAGACAGCACCTCCGACCATCTAATCCTCTTAGTTTTCTTCTTCTAATTCTACTTCTAACTCAAAATCTTCTATTAATCCAAGTATAATTATTCAATTCACACATCCAATTAAGGTGAAACTAATTCAGTCCAGCCAGCCAAGTGCATGGATCTAATGCAAGAAATTAAAACCCCTACCTTTGATGTAAGTGTTTTGGTGCTGAGTTCTTGAAATTTGGATGAACAAGGCTGGAACTTTGCTTAAGTCTTGGATGTGTGAGCAAGAGAAAAAGAGAACTGATAGAGAAGAGGAAAAGCAAGCGTGAATAATGGTCTGATTCAAAGGAGGATAGTGTGTTATATAGGCATAGTGGGAGTTAACTTGGAAAGGTGTGATTGGTTGCCCTCTTTGTGTGGTAGAATCACTCTCCCGCGTCGCCTAAGTGGTAGGAGTTTCTAGCATATTAAGCAATGTCGGAACTCTGTGCGCTACATAAAGTGAACTCGTGAACCTCACAGTATGTGAAGTCGAACTCAGAAAACATCAGTCTAATTAAAACTTCAAAGTAGAGCTTTGGTGAGAAGCCAAGCACTTAAGGTCGGGAACTCATAAATCATGAACTTTCTATCCGGAACCTCGAAAGATATAGAGTGAGCTACTAATATTGAACTCAAGATCGGATCTCGTACTAGTTGTGAGTCATAATGTTGGAATTCGGAATACATTGATTCATCCCGAAGGCCTCAGAGGCAGTCGAAATCGAACATTTACTCTTTGGCGATAAGATCGGAGTCGTAAAAGTCTTTGAAGTCGACAACAGCGAACTTGCGTAAGTTGAAGCTTGTCGAGTCACCCTCATTTCATCTCCAGTGGAAGTCGAATTCATACCGAGGAGGTCAAAATGATTTACCGCAGCTTACAAGGTTGGAAATCGTAAGCTCCATCCATTAAATCCAGGCGTGGTAATTGCATGCACTGGTCGGAAATCGGAAGAAGTCCCTTGTAAGCCTTGAAACGAAGTCGGAAGTCGAAGCTAGTGTTGAGGTCGGAGGCCAAGTGTAAGGAAACTCGGAAATCGGAACTGTCAAAAATAATGGGGATCGGAAGTCGAAATTCGCGGATGTTACAATACCTTGTTGGTAATTTGGTTTTTGTAGCTACTTGAATTAATCCTAAGTGGATAAAGTTATAACCCTTTCTAGTATGTTGGTCTAACATATTTTGTTCTAATATAGTTATTGTCCTATTGTTTCTAGTGCTTAGATAGCTATATTCTAACATATGAATTTCTTCGTGAGAAGAATTCCAAAGTAAGTGTTGTTTGTAGACTTAACATTTTTTAACAAGAGGTATTGACCAATTTTATAAAGATTTTTCCATATCATCTATTTGTAACTTTACATGTTTTGACTCTTTATCCTTTTTGGTTATCAGAGGTCCTAGCCTAGTCTAGCTAACAGACTACTATCTTATTATTATTATTATTTTTTGAAGTTTAAGTTACTCAGCATTCTTAATAATTCTGCGATTTTCTTTCAGCCTTAGTGCTTTATGTTATGAGACCACTCTACGGAAGACTCCTAACTTGCTAAACCGATAGTCTTACTATGCCTTTTAGGCTTTACTGTTGGGACCACAGGATCAAAAGGCTAACCATTGTATACACACCTTCAGTGCTACACTTAACACTAAGAATGGAAGATAAAGAACAAAACTATTTTGAATAGTAAAATAACCCAAACAAAAGAAAAACATAAAACAATAGCCTAGTAAATCTAATAAGATTATGTAGAATCTTATATATATATATAATTGACAAGAATGAAATTTAAATAAAATCTTATTAGAATGGTTATTTTAAACTATTATTTGCATACCTCATTTTTATTAATTCTTTACTATATTTTCTAATATTATTTTGAATTGTAATTTCATACTTATCTATTGAAAACAAAAAAGAAAACCTATACTATCTTAAAATTTTTTTGTTTTGGAAAAATTGGAGTTAATGGTGCAAACATAGAAAAGTGCACAATCGATTATAGCAATGCAAATAAGATATTATGAATAACAAAACAAGGAGAGAGACTTACACATTTGAAGAACTTTGTCCAAGATTTTATTCAAATACAAAGCTTGCAAGATACGAGAATTTTATGGATTTTCACAATAAGAGAGTTGTTGTGTGCTTGATTGCCCTCTACCAAGTTCAATCTCTGAGCGGTTATTTATACAAGGAGAGGAGAGGAGATACAATTATTGAGAGCAGAAAAAATTTATACAAATCTTGAAAAGAGATTACATGTTTATCTGTTACTGTTGAAGGATTCTTGCCAACAATTCTTTTGACTATTGAGTTGTCCTTTGAGTACTATTGAGAGATACTAACAATGTTGGGAGATTCTTTGCCGACAATTGCTTTTTATTGTTGGTATTATGGATGCTACTGATAGTCCCGTTTCACTTTTGAGAGATGCTAATTCTTCAATTATTGCTCCTTTATATCATTCAATCTAATATGCCGTAGCATTCATCTCCATTACTTTCAAGATAATTGCTAGAACTAAACGCTTCCTCATCTTTGATATTTTGAGGTTGTGGGGTCCATGGTTCTCTCAACCTTTCTTCAACAACTAGACGATACCCATGAAAGAGTTTTTAAAATAATTATTTAATTTAAAGTTATTTAAAATTGTTTAATATTTTATTTTATAAGATATTAAATTATTTTTTATAATTTTATTTTTGAATATTTTTATCTTTATATATATTCGTTATTAGTTATTGCAAAATAAAAAACTGAATAATTAGACACCCCTCCCTTAAGAGGTATCTTTATTATATAACTCTTCCATTTTCTTTAATATATATACCATATGACTATGAGATGAATTTTGTTAATAAATTTAATTTTTTTAAAAAAATTTAGATAATCTATTTGACAATTTGAATAACTATATAATTTTTCAAAAACAATTGAATACTAATAAGACAATGAATTAGTTGAAATAATGTAACATATAAAAATATAAAGATTTTGAAATTAATTAAATTAAAATTTAGATATTATCTTTATTCGGTTAAATTTAACATAAATACATTGGCTATGATTTGGATGCAACTATTTTAAATTGTAATAATAATATTTATATATATTATGATTATTCAACAGTTATGCATAATTATTGCTTTAAGAATTTTGAAATTGATCAAGACAAATTATTAATATTGTGTTTATCATATTTAATTTAACATATATTGAACTAATATATAATATAACTATATTAAAATATTACAAATTATTATATAATATATATCTAAAAAAATAGTTGAAATGACTTTAATTGTCCTTAAGATTTTGATTTTTTCAAGTTTTATTTAACACATATAGCTACATTTTTTTTTATAAATTAAATTAAAGAATATCAATATATTGATTTTATTGAATAAGACACTCTCAAATATGGTTATAAAATTAATTTTTTTATGATGTTAAGTTAAAACAATGAAGGCAATTTATTTGATAATTTGATTAACTACATAATTTTTTAAAAAATAATAAAGATTTTGAATACTCAACAAAATAATAAATTAGTTGAAATAATATAATATATAAAGATATAAAGATTTAAATCTAATTAAATTAAAATTTAGATATTGCCTGCATCAGAATAAATTTAGATATTCCCATTTTTGTAAAATAAACAATAAGCGATATAAATATTTTAAAGAAAACATATACATGTTCTGTAATATGATTAAATTAGATTATATTAAAAGTTTAAAGTTATAATTATAAAGTCAAAATATAAAGCACTTAAAAGTAATAAAATATTGCATGAATAATATAGCAAAATTATATTTATTAAATATATTTATACATTACTAAAAGTAAAAAATATTTGATAATTTTATTAAATATACATATAAATAATGTTGGAATTAATGTATATGACTAAGGGTGTATTTGTTTCAACTTTTAAGAAGAGTTATTATAAATATGAACTTGTTATTTTCAATACACTATGCTCTATGATTATTAAAAATATATATATTTATTTCCTATTCACTATATATATGGTGTTGATGGGTGTTTAAATGAAGCACCTATTGAACTAAAACATTTTTCTTTGCATATAGTTATTTCATCTATACTCCTCCTCTTCTTTTATTTTCTTACAAATTCAACAAATATTTAAAATATGAATTCATAAATTTTTTTCGGCTGTGAATACATTAATTTTTTTTTAAAAAAATCACTCTTTGTTTTTTAATCAATACACTAAATATGAGAAATCTTTGCAAACATGTAGAAATTAATTGATTGAAAATATATTTGATTTTGTACCAAAAATAAAATAAGTTTGATTTTGTATAAAAAAACATATTTTGAAAAGGCATACATTAAAGGAAAATTGAAAATTTTGGGTTTTAGAAAAAAATAAAAAGCTATCAATAAATGGATGAAAAAGCCTAAATTTGGTATTGTAGGTATTTAATGCTAGTCTCGGAAAAAGATAAAAATAAAAAAATATTAAATTAAAAGTATTAATTGAAAGACTTTTGATATTCTAAATATGAAAAGTCATAATATTACTTTAAGATATAAGTATATAATATATGATACATGAAAGCAAGCTTTATTCTTGATTACGTATAGAAACACACCTACGTCCATCCACGATCTTTTCTTTCTTCTGTCACCGCATGCCATTTGGGCACTTGCAAGTCTTCAAGTAGCTGCTCCTCTCTTTGAGGTGTATGAAAAATATATTTGGTTTCGTTTTCTGAACCGAAAAGGTTGTTTGGTTTCAAAAATTATTTATAATTTGTATATATTAAATTTTGTATATAGTATAGATAGTTTAAAATAACCGTATATTATCATTTAATAAAAAATATTAATATAGTATATTTCTATTAAAAATAAAATAATTTAATATTATCAATATATAAAAATTAATTTCTAATTATATTGATATTTAAAAAGCCGCTAGTGTTATTAAAAATTATTTAGTATAAAATTATTTATAATTTGTATATATTAAATTTATATATAGTATAGATAGTTTAAAAAGGCCATATATTATCATTTAATAAAAAAATATTGGTATAGTATATTTCTATTAAAAAAATAATTTTATGTTATCAATATATAAAAATTAATTTCTAATTATATTGATATTTAAAAAAATAAAAAATGCGGCTTAACTGGCACAATAGTTCTTGTCAAGCCGCTTGTGTTATTAAAAATTATTTATTATAATATTAATTTTAAATTAATAGTTAAAAACTGAAAATTATAAAATTATAAAATAAAAATATATATAATATTAAAGATATAATGAATTTTACTAAAAATCCAAAAAAAAATGTGGCTTGGTACTTAAAACGAAATGAAATTACGGGACAAAAAAAAGTCGTTGCACAAATTCGGTGTCTACCTATAACCTCCCTTGAAAATTTTGAACACACCAAGTAGAATGATGCATTGAGGGAATATTTTGCTTTTGTAGTTTATACGACTATATTTTTCAATAATTGTCTTTGGCATTTCTTTCTTTTAACTTTTTTCGTCAAATCTTAATTAAAGTCATTAATTAATTGGTGTAAGCCCAATCATGTCTTCAATCATCTATTTTCAATTGCCACGTCATTTGAATCTGTAACGTAATTCTTAGTTTGTATCTTTTGAAAGGCATATTACCTCTTTCATTTGATGCATATGGTCATTTATAAGTAACGTCAAAAAATCAAGTTTATTAATGAAATAATTAAAACCCTTAATACTAGTCCATCTTTTGCAATACTAAGGTGTTTTTATTTGAGATTTTTTGGCAAAATTCATTCTTTTATCGAAAAAATTAAATTTTATATGTTTGGATAATTTTTTAAAAATAATCAAATTCTCAACAAAATCTGTTTTCAGCTATATGTAAAATTTAAGTTTCAAAATCACTAATTTTAAATGTCGAAACAAAAGTTACCCTAAGTCTGTACTTTCTTTTGCCATTGTTTGGATTTTTTTTTTTCCTTTCAATCTTCTATGGTATATTTGACTGATATTTTCAAGTAAATTCTTTACCACCTTACAAATTGAAGCAAAAGAAAAAAAGGTCCAAAAAAAAAAAGAAGGGGTCCAATATCTTAATTAATATTCATCAAAACACAAATTAATGTTCATTATAAATAAAATGTTGACAATCTTAATGGGATCTAAATCATATTTTTAAAAGTTGTGAAATAAAATTTGAGAGAGAGGAAAAGGATCATATAGGAGATATTATATGAAAAAGAACGCATAAAATATAACAGATGAACTAAGTAAAAGTCTATGGATGTTGTATACGTACGTGTCTTCTTAAATTGTTGGTGGAATGGTCAGAGCTGGCATTGCATTGATCACCCATTTGTTGTGAAAAGTGAACAAAGTAATTGCTGAAAATAGAAGGGAAGATATTTCGCAAAGTAAGAGGAATGAGACGTGAAAAAGAAACTAGGTGTAAACCGGTTTAAATGAAAAATAAATTTAAGTTGATTAAATTTAATTAAATTGGTTTGGTTTGGATTTTAAATTTTTTTTCAACAAATCCGAACCAAACCAATTTGATTAAAATTGGATTAATTTGGCTCAAATCATCTGATTGGAGTAAAAAATAAATAATTATATATTTTTAAAAAAATTATTTTTATAACAACTAATAATAATATAAAATTTGATTATGATATATTTAATAATGATATAAATAAATAAATTTCTAAATAAATATTAAAAAAGATAAAAAATGACTATATTATTAGAAATTTAAGTGCAAAATTTTAAAATATTAGAAATAAAAAATAATCAGCTAATCGAGTGATTGGGTCCTGGGTTTGAGTAATCGGTTTAAAAAATAATAAATTTGAAACCAAATCAATAATAATTGATTAGTTTGGTTATATCTTAAAAATAAACCAATTACTCAAATTGATCCAAACCAATTCTATTGATTTGATTTGATTTAGATATTTGAATTCATTCGATCAATCTAATTCGCCCAAACCGAAAAAAAAAAAACTATAATGAGAAATTGAAGATAAGATTACGAAGTGACGGTGTGAAATTGAGATGAATGAGAAAAAGGAATAGTGGAAAGCCACCTGTCCATCAATTTATAAGGTAAGTTAGTAAAATATTTTTGAAATACATAACTGGCAAAAGGAGAGTAAAAGATGTGGTTTATTTGGATAAAGATTACAATATTATCTTTATTTGAATTTCGATTGTTGAAATTTGGAATGGGGTGGCTAATAAAATTTAAATTAGAAAATGATTAAATAGAGCCATTCTTCACTGGAAAAAAAAAATTTGTAAATATTCCTCTAGAAAATTTGAAATTTAAAGTAACAATACGGCAAAATCACATTATCTAAGCACAACAAACCCTCGAATTAGGAGTTAAGTTTCATTTTAGTTCCTGAAATTGTATGTCACTTTAGTCCATGATATTTGAAAATTAACTCTTTAATCATTGAAAGTTGTATTCCGTCGGTTACGTTAGTCCCCGACTAATCATCCATTGGTCAACTATGACGGTTTTGCTGATGTGTCACGTTAAATGATATATCAATATGTGATGTCAACCTGCCACATGGCATGAAATTTGATATGACTTGCCATATGGCATGCTAAGGTAGCATTGATTATAAATTGGTTCAAATTAGTCCATGAATTTTTTAAAATATGTCAAAATAGTCCCTGAAATTTCTAAAATGTATCAAAATAGTTTATAATTCCAAAATTTCTCCTCTTCTCCTTCACAAACTCTAAATCTTTAATCTTTCTTAAAATCACTAATTTCTCTCCCATTGTTATACTCTACCTAGACTGGATCCTCTTTACATAGAATAATAGTCACAAGTTTTTTAATTAACAAATAAATAAATATCTTCAAACTATTTTGATAGAAAATATTGTAATTTATAAAAAAAATAAAAATAAAGATAAATAATGTTAGTCATTTCAAATGAGATTTTGGCCAACAAATGACAAAGTTATAAAAATGAAATTTATTTTTATTAGTTTATAATTAACAAATGCTAACATTTTTCAAACAACTTTTAATGTTTTGATTTAACGAAACAACATCGAATAAAACCAATCCAATGGATCTGAATACAGCTAACCCAAAAGCATGAAGAATTTCATAAAGCAAACAATAGGCAAACACATAAAAAAACATCTACATATATTAAAATTAAGAAATGAAGGAAATAAAACCAAAAGAAAGAGGAAAAACTAGGGAAGATGAAATAATTGAATAGCTGATAATAGTTGGGCTAATGGTTCCAATTTGTGAGTTGTCACGGGTGGTAGCCACACTTTACAGAAATATATAAGTGAGAAAGGAAAAAGGGAATGGAAGAAAGAAAAACGAAAAATAATAAGCTTAAGGCACAGTTTTGTTGTGTATACAAATAAATTATTGATCTATTTTAGACTATTTTTTCGACAAATTTGTTACATAACTTTGGGTCAAGAATAATGATTAATAAAAAATTTAAAGTGACGGTAATTTTGTAATTGAAATTATTAACATTGTGAGTAAAACTTGAGCACAGTCACAATTATTTCTACTATGATTAATGAAATATATTTTTCAGATCAAACTAATTCTTCAAAATTTAAAATTTTTTTAATTTATGACAAAAGTCTCAAAATGAAATTGATTTATTGCATCATATTTGAAATAATTTATATTTGATATATTTTGTTGTTTCACGTGATTTTCTTACCTACTTTTAAGTATAGACCTAAACTTTGTTTGAGGGTATTGAGCTTGCTTACCATTTGAGTTCACATGTATTGATATTTTGATATAAAAATAGATAATATAATTTATTTTCTAGATATAATTTTAATGGTGAAATTTTGATTGAGCATCAAAAGACATAATTTTCTTCCAAATTTGGTGATTAAAATGTAAACATCTTAGAAAAAAAATCAATTTTAATTTTCCAATCAAACTTCTATTATAATTGTTAGAAAAATAGAAAATATTTTTAAAGACAACTTTTAGCTAAATCCATTTGAGCTATTGAACATTAAAACAAAACATCACTGATTAATGAATAAATTGCACTTAGTATGCTTGATGTTGGTCATAATTGCATTTCACCCAAAAGTTCCAAAGAATAATGTCTAGGTCAAGTGTAAAAATGGAAGAGAAATTAATGCGATTAAGAAAAATTAAAGATTTAGAATTTGTGAAGGAGAAGATGAGAAATTTTAGAATTTTTGACTATTTTGACATATTTTAGAAATTTCAGGGGTTAATTTGAATCAATATATAATCCACACCACGTCAGCATGCCACATCAACGGACTCTGCCATGTGGCATGCCATGTCAAATTTCATGCCACATAGCATGCTGACGTATCACTTAACGTGACACATTAGTAAAACCATCATAGTTGACCAATGGTTGACTAGCCAAGGACTAACATGATTGATGGAATGCAACTTTAGGGACTAAAGTGATGCACGCAAACAATTTTAGGGACTAAAATGACACTTAACTCCTTCAACTTGGCTCCTCTAGCAAACATAAGATATTACTTGTGAGGGACTAGCGGGGGAAAGAATGCTTGTGTTTTTTTATACACGATCAAATGAACATGTTCATCAAGCAATTGTGCCGATCATCTTCCCTGAAAGGTAGGCAGCAAAAGTGATCTTTAACATGGATTTGGATCCTTTGAAGTTAGCACATCACTTTAAAGGCTAAAAGTTAATTTGAGGGCATTTTTTTTTTTCATATTGCATTTGATGTTCAAAAGTACTGGATTATGGGATTTCGAGAGATTATACTGGAATATGGGATTTTAGAGGAAATCGGAAATTCTGATTTTAGGTCTTTTTTTTTTTTATATGGCATTTGATGCTTAAAAGTACTAGATTATAAGATTTCGGGGGATTATACCGAAATATGCGATTTTAAAGAAAATCAAAAATTCCGATTTCACTTTGCAGAAAAATATTTTTTTATAAAATTCGGAAATAGTACAATTAAAATTTGGAATTTCCGAATTCAAAAAAAAATTATACTTTTTGTAAAGTGAAATCGAGAATTCTAATTTCACTACAGACAAATATTTTCCAACACATGAACTAAATAGAAAATTCAAACAAGTAATAAAAAATTGAAAACATAATTTTCAAATTCAAAAAATAGAATTTTTGAATTCATCATATTTCTACTATATAAGCAGCCTCCTCCTTACTTCAAACCGTTGAGAGTTGGTTACGGAATTGGAAGGGTCTGTGTCTCAAAAAACAAAGGAAGTGTTTGTTTCAAAAAAAAAAATAAGAAGAGAGTAAAAAAGAGAGAGAAAATGGAAAGGAGTGCAAATATTATTGTATATTTTAATAGTGATATTCTAAATATAATTGAGGGTGTGACATTTGTATGTGAGAGGCCAGCTTATTTTTCTATTTCATATACAATGTTGTTTGCTGAATTAGAGAATGGACTATGTCAATTCACAGATGCAGACACTCCGAAAACAGTGGAAAATGTAAGATACAGATGTCCAATATCTATTTTTGGCGGGTTTATTCAATATTAAGCTGTTCCAATAATTGACGACAACCGTATGCGACAAATGTTTAGGATATATCAACATTATCAGGAAAACATTGCTTGCATAGAACTGGATGTTGATTTCAGAGAAGTTGCTACTGCTATAGAGCCTGAGTCGAATACATTTCCTGAGAGAGACGTATAGTGGGAAGATCGCATCAGTGAAAGTGATGAATAGGAGTTCGAAGACAAATATGAAAGCGATGGCGAAGGTGCACTTGATGATGTGGATGATGATACAAATGACGAGCAAGTGGCTAGTCAACATCTATTCGTAGAGCCATCTTTCATGCGTGCTTTAGATTTTCAAGTAATGCATACACCAGAATTTCTAGAGTATGCAAATATGGGTATGTAACACATTACTAAAGTCTTAAACATAGGTTAGTTAATCTTTAAATATTGACCTAGTGGATATTAGTTAGTAGGATTTTAGATATTTTATACACTAATTAGTTAAATTATTTTTGCATGAAATAATTAGTAGATATATTAACCTTTGGTGTTTAGATATAAGTTCATAAAATATATGGATTAGTTTTAAAAATATTAGTTTTTAAAATTAATTTTATTATTGTTAAATTAAAAAATTTCATTAAATAATTTAGTAAGGACATTTGGAAATTTTGTAAAATATTTACATTAATAGCATTTATTGTTGAGATTAAGAAGTTAGAGTATGGAAGGAATCCTATTACATGCTTAAAACTTTACTCAATATATTCATCTCAAGATAAGACAAAATAAGACATTATAAGGGCAGAAAATTTGTGCCACTTTTAAGGTTGCAAGTAACAAATTTTTTGAAATGTCATGCAACAAGAATGTGTTTAGTCTTGTCAAATCAAAAGAAAATGATAAAGGTGACAACTTTTCCATTCATAAGCACCATCATAAGAAGATAAATAATTTCCAACCCAAACACTACCAAGAACATCAAGATCTCATGCATCAAGAATGGAAAATAGAAACTTTGAAGCACTTAAAGAAAGAAAATTTTCAAAAGAATCAAGAACAACTTATGAACAAGAGCATGAACCAAAAATAGAAACTTTTGCTCATGAAGAGCATGAAAGATTTTTTTCTCAAGCTTTCACTTGAAAATCTTGGTCATGAAAGGAACCAAGCTTCAAGCTTTCTTGAGTAAACAAAAGAGAAGAGTAGAGATCACTCCCTCGTGTTAAAAGTGGTGAGTTCTTGAAGGAGAAAATGAAGAAGATGATGCTTCCCAAGGTGGATGAAGGTGGGGATTTTGGAAGAACAAGGAGAGAGCTCTTGAGTTCTCTTGAAAATGAAGCTCGTAATGTTTAGATATTGTTTCCAAAGACCAAAGGATATGATCTTTGAAGGGCTAAGTGAGAGTTTTGGTTATGCTGGTGGTAGAGAAAGGAAGAAGAAGACAAAGAAGAAGAAGAAGAGTATAGAGAGAAGTTGGAGGATTTGGAAGCAAGAGAGAGAATGAGAGTTGAAAAATGAAAAGTGAATGAGTGTGTGTATGTTGTTGTTGGCCATAACATGTAGTGGGTGGGGGAAGAAAATATTTTCTTAATTTTGTGTTAATTAAGGTTTAGGTAGACAAATTGGATGATAAGGGGACAAATCATGTACTTACTCTTATATAAAGCACTCTTGTCTAATGCTTTATACTTTAGTTACATCATATTTACTTTATTGTCTAATTAACTAAATTTGAATTTAATCATGTGATTAAGTACTCTTGCAACTTAGTCAACATGATTAAGCAAGGATTAGTGATTAATACACAAGAACAAGATTAAGAAAATTAAACTTGTAATTAAACTCAAGTATCCTTAATTAAACTCAATTACGCTAATATTAAGGGTGATTAGTACTTAATTAAGCTATTAAGGATTTGACTTACTTAATTAGAGATTATCTAATCGTGATTAAGCATTCTCTTGACCTTCTTGTCAGAGCTAACTCATAAACACTTAGTTAATCCCTTAATTAAGCCTTAATCTCATAATTTCTCATTAATTGCCTAATTACTCAGGGTTACTAAAGTAATTTAGCACAACAAGAAATTGAGGATGTTACATTTCTTCTCACCTTTAAAAAGAATTTTGCCCTCAAAATTCATTACTTGTAAACAAATCAGGATACTCGTTCTTCATCTCAAACTCCAACTCTTACGTATATGCCTCCATATTTTCTCTACCCGAAGCCATCTTGACCAAGGGTACTATCTTATTCCTCAGCTATTTTACCCCACGATCCATGATCCGAGACGACGGTAGATTGAAGGTTAAGTCCTCCCTTAACTATACACTTTCAGGTTCAAGTAGATGACTAGGATCGGAATGGTATTTTCTTAACTGAGACACATGGAAAACATCATGGAGGTTTGACAAATTCGGAGGTAAGGCCATTTGATAAGCAACTGACCCAACATGTTTCAAAATTTGAAAGGGGCTAAGAAAATGGGGGCTTAACTTTTTAATCTTCATGGTTCTACCTATACCAGTCGTAGGAGTGATTTTCAAGAACACATGTTCTCCTTCTTAGAACTCTAAAGGCTTTCTCCTTTTATCTGCATAACTCTTTTGACGGCTTTGAGCCATAAGGATTCTATCCCTAATCTTTTTGATTTGCTCTGTGGTCTATCTCACAAGATCAGGTCCTATTAGGCTTTGCTCACTTGGTTCAAACCAATATATGGAAGATTGACACTTCCTTCCATACAAAGCTTCATAGGGTGCCATACCAATACTTGCATGATGACTATTGTTATAGGTAAACTCAATCAAATGTAAGTATCTATCCTAACTTCCTCAATTGTCCAACACACAAGCTCTCAACATGTCCTATAAAGTTTGGATAATTTTCTCTGATTGTCCATCCATTTGGGAGTGATAAGCTATATTTAGCCAAAGCGTTGTTCTAAATACCTTTTGCAAGGCTCCCTAGAATCTAGAGGTAAACCTCGGGTCCCTATCCGAGATTATGGTCGAAGGTATACCATGTAGTTTTACTATCTCTTGGACATACAACTGGGCTAACTTTTCTAAAGGACAAGTAGCTCTAATGGATAGAAAGTGAGCAGACTTGCTTAATCTGTCAACAATTACCCATATCGAATCAAAACCAGCTTGCATTTTGGGTAAACCTATTATGAAGTCCATAAAGATACTTTCCCATTTCCATTCTGGGATCTCCAATGGTTGCAACATACCAGAGGGTTTTTGGTTTACAATCTTTACCTTCTGAAAAACTAAACACTTGCTCACTAACTCTGTAATGTCCCTTTTCAATCCCGACCACCATAACATCTTCTTAACATCCTGATACATCTTCGTCACACTAGGGTGTATGGTGAAATGGCTCTTGTGAGCCTCCTCCAAGATCTTTTTTTGGAGGTCACCATTCGCAGGTACACCAATTCTCCCTTCGAACCTCCATAGTCTATCTGTACCTCGAGTAAAATCCTTCAACTTTCCTTTTTCCACCAAAGCTAGGTTTTTAGGAAATCCTCTTCCTCACTTTGGGCTTGAGCAATTTGACTCTTGAAATTGCTCGTCACCCTAAGTTGATTTAATCTTAAACTATGGGGGGTTAACACTACTCCAAGGTTAAGATCTCTAAAGCTTCTTATAAGCTCATCCTCCTTGACGATCATCTATGACGCAGGCAAAGATTTCCGATTTAGAGCGTCAGCCACTACATTGGCATTCCTAGGATGATAATTTAACCCAAACTCATAATTCGTCAAAAACTCCATCCATCTCCTTTGCCTCATATTCAACTCCTTTTGATCAAAGAGATACTTCAAACTCTTATGATCAGAAAACACCTCAAACCTCACACCATATAGATAATGCCTCCATATCTTCAGGGCAAACACTACAATTGCTAACTCTAGGTCATGGGTTGGGTAGTTTACTTCGTGAGGCTTCAACTGCCTAGAGGCATAAGTCACCATGTTCCTGTTTTGTATCAAGACACAACCCTACTCTCTTCCAAAGGCATCATAGTAAACCTCAAATGGTCTACTTGGGTCAGGCAATACTAATACTAGGGTTGAGATTAACTTTTCCTTTAGCTCTTGAAAGCTTTTTTCACAATCCATAGCCCACACGAATGGGGCATCCTTCCTTGTTAACTTGGTTAAGGGCAAAGATATCTACGAAAATCCTTTTATAAATCTACGATAGTAACTTGCTAAACCTAAGAAACTCTTTATCTTAGTTACCGAGATTGGTTTCTCCCAATTCATTACAACCTCAATCTTACTTGGATCCGCAATGATATCTCCTTGTGACACCACATGTCCTAAAAACTTTACTTCCTCTATCCAGAATTCACACTTAGACAACTTAGCATAAAGCTTCTTTTCCCTCAAGATTCCCAGCACCACCTTCAAATGTTCTTCATGCTCTTTCTTTGTTCTCGAATAGATGAGAATATCATCTACGAAAACAACTACAAACTTATCCAGGTAGAATCTAAAAATTCTAGTCATATAATCCATAAAAATAGTAGGGGCATTAGTCAAACCAAACGACATCACCGTAAACTCGTAATGCCCGTACCTTGTCCTAAAAGTTGTCTTGGGTATATCCTCCTCTTTCACTCTTATCTGATGATATCCAGATCTCAAATTAATCTTAGAGAACACAATTGCACCTCGTAGTTGTCCATGAGGTCATCTATTCTACGCAAAGGGTACTTGTTCTTAACAGTTACTTTGTTCAAATACCTATAATCCACACATAGCCTCATGTTCCTATCTTTCTTTTTCACAAGCAACATCGGGGCTCCCTAGGGTAAGGCGCTAGGTCTTACAAATCTCTTCTCTAACAACTCTTCCGATTGTCCCTTCAACTCCAATAACTCCATTGTGAACATCCTATAGGGTGCTATAGAGATTGGCCTTGTTCTCAGTACCAACTTTATAAAAAACTTGATTTCTCTCTCTGGGGGAAATTCAGGTATGTTGTCAGGAAACACATCTAGGTATTTCCTGACTAAGGGGATCTCTTCCAGTACCAGCTTGAGTTCCACTTCACTTGCTATAATGAGAATATATCCCTAACCACCAGACTCACTACTCCCATTTTAACAGAATTCAAGAACAAACTAACAGGTTTAACAGGCTAAACAGGTATAGGAGGAAGCACAATAGATTTCTCAAAACAATTTATGATAGCATAGTTAGCCGAAAGCCAATCCATCCCTAGAATCAAATCCAAACCAGACAAAGGCAAACAAATCAAATTTGCTACGAAAAACCTACCATCAATTTGGAATTGACAATTCAAACAATAATGACAAGTCTTAACTAGTTTCCGAGCAGGAGTAAATCAATATTTTTTAAAATACAACATCCACAACATAGCACACTCTCTCCCTTTCTTTCTTTTCTTTCAAAACCCACACAGACAAATCAAATACACTCAACATAGTACACACAGTCTCTCCCTTTCTTCCTTTCCGCGCACCTTGTAACACCCTCCCAAGCACAGTACTATGCTTAAGTCATAGTACCATACCTGAGTCATATCGCACTGCTCGAGCTGACTGTCTGGACAAAGAATCAAATGCTCTTCAAAACTTCTGAAATTATCTGGATACAACATGGAAATAGGAGTGAGAATTATAAAATTCTCAATAGGATTCTCTAATCTTCATACGTAGTGTCATCATGGTCGTCTCAGGTTTTGCTTCAGTTTATTTTGAAAATGATGAACATGCAAATAAGTCGCTTAATTTTACATTTAAAAGTGTATTATCCGCTAAAAGTTCATTTTTACTCATATACTGGTCCTTTGAGGAGATGGACACAAGATTAATTCATGAATAATACCAGGGATAATAACTTCAAGATATAAACGCACATAACATTAATCTCGGAAACATAACATCTGATTTCAACTTAACTTGCACTTGAATTCATACATATGCATAAAATTTTACTTTTCTTTCTTTAAGACACCTAGGCGTTCACGTATTCCTAGTGCTCGAACCGTCTACACTTGAGCGTTATGTATCGCTGCCTCAAGTGCAAAGATCATACCATGTCTCATATAAGTTCTATCCTGTACTCACACTAGCCGGGTCGATGCCATGCCTCATATGATTGGGGTGCTTGCATATACTTTAATCTTTAGTCTTTAGTCTTTTACTTGGCACACCTAGGCGCACGTGATCGTCCCTAGGGTGCATTTATCGCTCTTGAGTAGTTCCTGGCCTTGGAGTGAGCTCGTCAAGATCACCCGTGACTGTCGTCACACCGACTCACCCGCTAGTGGGATTCACGTGCCTCTAGTCTTGGAGGGATCGATTCGTCACGTGCCTCTAGTCAAGGATCGATCGTCACGCTCCTCAAAATTGAGGGATCTGCTCGACCACGTGCCTTCAACATAGAGGGATCTCATCGACCATGTGCGCCAAGGTGAGGATCTCATTGTCTTAACCGCCTTCACGGGAGGGATTCAAGTGCAACGCCTCCAAGTGAAGGGATTCATATCTTTATCACTTAACCGCTTCACAAGGAGGGATTTCAAGTGCAACGCCTCCAAGTGAAGGGATTCATATCTTTATCACTTAACCTGCTCACAAGGAGGGATTTCAATAATCGCCTTCCAAGTAAAGGGATTCACATTCAATACAATCACGCTCCTTCATTCTCAAACATATTCAAACATAGTTATATATATGCTACCTCACTTACTCTCATATACCTCATAACATACTATGTCATTTCTTAAATATAGGATTTCTATATACCCCTTTATATTTCAATCCATCCTTACATTTAAACATTCATGACTTCTTAGACTTCACAGAAATCCGGTAGCATAACGGATCAGGTCCGCTTTCTACATGAATAGTGCCAGCATTTCACGGACAAATTAGTCAAAGCAACATAATCAACTTAACACACATATAACAATGTCGTGGCAATCCTCAATTCAAACCTTCTATGTTCCACTAACACTTGTAAAATTATCATTTTGGCCATTCTGCCAATTCTATTCGGTTCTGCCCTGAATCTTGTATAATCCACCTTTATCTCTATTCAACTCATTTAAAGCTGAAATTTGGATATGTCATAGCCCTATATGTCTACTTCTAACCTTTTGGTCCCATGCCTTTCTGATTTATATAAATCAAGATATCCAGCTTTTACTTCAGCTTGTTCAGTCACTAGCCGAATTACATTCCTGGGAATATAAACTCACTAAAAATCGAAACTAAGCTCAAATCTTACGAAATTGGTCTCATATCAAAGCTAACAGGACAACCTTTCATTTGCCACAAGTTTCACTCCATTTGCTTAAAGTACATCTCGAGATATAAGTCCTGAAATTTGGCCTTCCTGAACTACTCTGTTTTGGTCTGGATTAGACATAGGACAACTTCCCCGAATCACTGGGAACAATTGGGACCATAACAAACTCGGAATCTTATATTGGGGTGTCCCTCTGTGTGTAAGCTTTCTAACAAACTGGTTTCACTCAATTTGGAGTTGTATAGGTGAGTTAGACCTCCTCAAGTCACCCTGCTCGGATGAAAGTTCTAAACCCTAGGTCAAACTTCAAAATTCATATCTCCTCAATACTAATCCAATAACCTTATATGATATATCTATGGAAAGCCCTGAATGTCTACTTTCATCTAAAAATGGTTTCATCGGATTTGACCGATCGTAGGCGGCGCCGTACACTCCGTCGTACGGACTGTATGGACTTCTCACTCAGGCAGCACCCTCATCCATCCATTTCTCTTAGTTCTTCTTCTTCTAATTCTAATTGCCACTCAGATATCATATTAATCCCATATTCATCCAATCATACACATCCACTATGTCATCAAATAATCATAAAAAGTAATCTTTCAAGCATCCTTAGTTTAGAGAAATTAAGATTAGATATTGAATCCTACCTCTTTGGAGCAAGATTTGGCTGGTCAAACTTGGAGCTTGAATGAACAAGGCTGGGACTTAGCTTGAGTTTTGGGGGTGTGTGAGCAAGAGAGAAGAGAGCTGATGGAGGAGAGGAAATGCAACGTGAATAATGGTCTGAATCAAAGGAGAAGGACGGGTTATATAGGCATGAGCTTGGGAGTTAACTTGGAGGGTTCCCGATTGGCTGAATTTCTTGTGGACAAAGTTTAGCTACGCCTCTCTTTCGTAACTTGTCGCCATCGCTTAAATCGGAACTCGCTCCAAATGCTTAAGTCTAACTAGTCCCTCTTATGCTTGATGTCGGAACTCGTGTCGTTTCTTACTGAGCGCTTGAGCTGAAGCATGATATCTAACTCGCACCATCTTGTTTGTGACTTGGGAAATCGGTTTATGTTGAGACTTGGAATCAAGGTCGGAGGTCGGACCTAGTGTATGACTGAATCAACCCAATGATTTGAACTCATATCCATGGAGTTCAACTCTAAGGACTAACTTGTAACATTCAACCGGAGTCCCAGTATTGTACCATTGTGTTAAATTATACTTGTGAAGTCCGAAACGCAAGACACCGCTTTTGAAGCATGGAGTATGAGATCTGAACTCGGAATTGAGTCATATTTCCAAACCCAGAACTTAAACTCCGGAAATCGTGGACTTATATACAGGTGCTTGGTGACATCTGGCTTGGTTATATTTTCCTCGAGACATGAAGTCGGATCTCATGGAATCAATGCTCATGTGTCAGGGTGAGAGATCCAAGCTCTAAGTCTAATCCATGCATCTCCATTCGAATGACTCAACTCGTGAAACCAATTTAGAGATCCGATCCTCATTCCCCGCTTGAAACAAAGTCGGATATCGATTTTTGTCCATTCGAGACTAATGCCTAAATCGTAAAAGGCATGAAGCCTCGGAAAATCCAAAGAAGACTAATTCTGAACTCGTAAGTAATTCCTTCTATCCCGAACTTCAAAGGTTAAGCCTAAATTGGCCAAATATGAACCTTTAACTCGAAAAATAGTCATCCCTGTTGAAATCTAAAGATAAGTCGAAATTGGAATTGATCAATCCCTGAGGGCCGTTTAACTAAATGGATGTTACACACCTTTCCCTCCCACTCTTTATTGCACTCATATACGCATCCTTTTTTTTGTTGAGTGTGTTAATACAATCAGTACATATTACACTATATGCATGTGAATTTTCATCTGCCAAAAAAGGACACGTGTCGCATCCTATGGAATTCAGAATTTCTGAATTACCTTTGAACAGGCCAGATTCCTTCGCACCCTACAGCACCATGTGTTGCTTGCCCAAGAATTTGAAATTTTCGAATTTTTACTGACACCGGAGAATCTACACTGTTCCTTCCCACGCCCAGCAATGCGTCATAGTTGGAGAATCTGGACTACTCCTTCCTTAATTTGAGATGTCCGAATTTATTAAAAGCCATAATCCGGTAAATACTATTGAAATGCCATATTAGTGTACATATTACACTGAAATCCCATATAAAAAATAATTCCCCTCCAATTTCACTTTGCGAAAATATTTTTTTTATAAAATTCAAAAATTTCGAATTTAGTACATTTAAAATTCAGAAATTCTGAATTTTCGAATTCAATAAAAAATTATACTTTTTGTAAAGTGAAATCAGGAATTCTAATTTCATTACAAACAAATATTTTCCAACCCGTGAACTAAATGGAAAGTTCAAAAAAGTAATAAAAAATTGAAAACATAATTTTTGAATTCAAAAAATGGAATTTCTGAATTCATTATATTTCTACTATATAAGTAGCCTCCTTTTCACTTCAAAATGTCGAGAGTTAGTTCCGAAATTGGAAGGGTCTGTGTGTCAAAAAACAAAGGAAGTGTTTGTTTCAAAAACCAAAAAAAAGAGAGTAAAAAAGAGAGAGAAAATGGAAAGGAGTGCAAATATTATTGTATATTTTAATAGTGATATTCTAAATACAAATGAGAGTGTGACATTTGCATGTGAGAAGCCAGCTTATTTTTCTATTCCATATACGATATCGTTTGCTAAATTAGAGAATGGACTCTATCAATTCATAGATGCAGACACTCCGAAGAGAGTGGAAAATATAAGATACAGATGTCCAATATCTATTTTTGACGGGTTTATTCAATATCAAGCTATTCCAATAATTGATGACAATCGTATGCAACAAATGTTTAGGACATCTCAACATTATCAAGAAAACATTGCTTGCATAGAATTGTATGTTAATTTCAGAGGAGTTGCTACTGCTATAGAGCCTGAGCTGAACACATTTCCTGAGAGAGACATACAGTGAGAAGATTGCATAAGCGAAAGTGATGAAAAGGAGTTCTAAGACGAATATGGAAGCAGTGGTGAAGGTGCACTTGATATGTGGATGATGATGCAGATGATGAGTAAGTGGCTAATCAACATCCATTCGGAGAGCTATCTTTCATGCGTGCTTTAGATCTTCAAGCAATGCATAATCAAAACTTCCAAAGTATGCAAATATGGGTATGTAACACATAACTAAAGTCTTAAACATAGGTTAGTTAATCTTTAAATATTGGCCTAGTGGATATTAGTTAGTAGGGTTTTAGATATTTTATACACTAATTAGTTAGATTATTTTTGTATGAAATAATTAGTGGATATATTAACCTTTGGTGTTTAGATATAAGTTCATAAAATATACGGATTAGCTATAAAAAATTAGTTTTTAAAATTAATTTTATTATCATTAAATTAAAAAATTTCATTAAATAATTTAGTAAGGACATTTTGAAATTTTGTAAAATATTTGCATTAATAGCATTTATTATTGAGATTAAGATGTTAGAGTACGAAAGGAATCCCATTACATGTTTATTATGATAGTTGGTTGATAACTCCTTATATTGAGTTATATTTTTAGTTAATTTTTATTTAATTTAGGATATAGTTGTTTAGTTTAGTTAATATTTTATTTTATTTTCATTAAGTAGTTTAGATTAGGTGGTATTTTTATTTTCTATTATTTTCTTATATTTTAGATACTTATTTTTGTTTTTGGTCTACTTGTTATTAGGTAGAAGCACTCAAGTTGGAATTTGCAGCCATGAAAGAGCTTATCTTGCATAAAATCAAGATCTTTCAGTATTGGAAATTCAATATCTAGCCCTCTAGAAGTCGGATTATGATAGTTCAAGATTCTTTGGAAAGAAGGGAAGAATATCTTCAACTTTGTTGTTGGACACCTTTTCCAATTCTCGAGTCTTCTAGGCAAAAAAGGTGAAACAAGATTGAAGCTTTATCTTATTTCTAATGCTGTCAAGTTTGACTTTTCATCACTCTTTCACTTGTATCTTGAGTTATGGAACTACGATTGAGGTGATTCTTATTGTGTTGGAAAGCTTGCTCAAAGATCTACAATCGCTATTTCTAACTCCAAGACCAAATTCCAACTATTCTAACTGCTACAGAGCTTGGAAATGTGTAAAAATGGTTAGCAACGTCAAGCAGGCGCGCTATAGCGCACTACCTTGTGTTATAGCACAACACCGTTTGCAGCAAGTTGCTGGTTCGGGCCAAAATTCGAGAAAAGGATCCGTAGACTATAGAAGGCAACACATAAGGTCAAAAAAAGGATCCCTAGACACTTCCAAACACCTCCCAAGATAGAAGACTTCTTCCTGAGAGATCGAAGGTGAAGATTCAAGGATTCTAGAGCTCAAATTCAATACGGAGAGATCCATATTCTTTCGAATCTCTTGTTTCTAGCTTCAATACTTTATGGCCTTTGTTTCTTCTATCTTCTCATCTTCATACTCTTTCATTGTTTTCTTTTCTTTAATTATGAACTAGTTTTCTTTTGCTAGGGCGTTAATGGACCTATTTTGTATGGTAAGTTTACTCATGGATTAATGTTAATCTTGTTTTCTATCTCTATTGCTTAGTGTTTTTGTTTGCTCTTAATGCTTTTAATTGCTTGATCACCAATTAATTGATTTGGGGATTTACAATAACTCGAGAAAGGGTTTGTGAATAGAGCCTCTTAACATAAACACTGTGAGCTGAGTGAAAACTAGAGATAGACAAACGCAGTTTGTGCAGTTAACATAGGAACTCATAGAGCTTCAACCTTTACCTAGATTAGTTTGTGCTAAGAGATTAGGCAATCAATTTAGGATAAAGAGTATTGCTTGATCTCGAGAGAGGCTAGGAACAAATTAAGGGGAACTGACCGTGAGTCAGTTAGGATAGGAACTGATTAACGAAAATTCATAGTAAATGTGTCTGCAATAGGTGAAATTAATTAGCCCTCGCATCCATCCTATTGCATTTATCCAAACTGTTAGAATTTTTTGCATTAGTATTTTTCTTATTTATTTTATTTTATTTAAATTTTAATTTCCTCATCAGTAATTCCATTCTGTCCAAATAGTTATTCCCTTAGACTATTTCGGTATTTGATTTATCCTCGTGGGAATGATACTTTACTTATGACTTTATTACTTGCATAATTCGATATACTTGTTGGAGTCGCATCATTGGTTGTGCACTTTGTAGTAATTTTTAAAAAAAATTCAAAAAAAATCTAAATTGGGTAAATTTTATTTAGCTTTACAAATTAGATCAAAAAGTATATGCTAAATAGTGAAAAATATTAGTTTTTAAAAGTAAAGATTTATTATCGCTAATGTGAATTTAATTTGTAAATTTAATTTATTTTTTGTTGGTACTTTCATAGGTGCTCCTGCTGCGGATGGTGAATTGTATGTTGGAATACAATTCAGTGATAGAGAGGCTGTTATACAAGTAATTAAAAGCTACAGTATATTTAGAGGAGTTGATTACATGGTGTATAAGTCAGAACTAATAACATTTTATTGTGAATGTGTCCTGTATGGCATAGACTGCAGATGGCTTGTTAGAGCCAGTTTTAGGAGGAATAAGTACTATTGGAAAATTAGGAAATACGATGGCCCACACACTTGCATTGGAGTGTGGATTTCCCAAGATCGTACAAAGTTCAGTTCAAACACAATTGCTAAATGTATAGAGCCTCTAGTAGATCCATCCTTTAACATAAAAGATGTTATTGCAGAGGTTCAGTCTCGGTTCGGATACATAATTAGATACTGAAAAGCCTGGATGGCAAAGCAAAAGGCAATAGAAAATGTTTATGGTGGTTGGCAAGCATCTTATGAAGCTTTATCGCGATGGTGTGCAGTAATGTGTGATGTTGTCCGAGGGTTAGTTGTTTAATTAGATGCTGCGAAGGCTTATCATGGTGATGTCCTAATTCTGGATGCTCGATTATTACATCAAGTATTTTGAACCTTCGGTCCCTGCATCAGAGCATTTAGACATTGGAAACCAACTGTACAAGTTGATGGGATGCATTTGTATGGGAAATACAAAGGAGCTTTGTTAGTTGCAATTGCACAGGATAGTAATCAAAATATATTAACAGTTGCTTTTGCAATTGTTGAGGGCAAGACTGCAAATGGATGACATTTTTTCCTGGACAATTTACGCAGGTCGTGACCGGGGATGGAGTTAGGATTATTTCTGGTCGCCACGAGTCCATTAATGTAGCAATAAGGCAAAGCAATGGTCAGTGGGAACCGCCAAGGGCTTTCCACATGTATTGCAGTAGGCATATTGCTGCTAATTTCTTGCGAAGATTCAAGGCATCCTACTTGCACAAACTTGTTGTCAGCATGGGTAATTTATTTATTTAATTTTTATATTTGTGAATGCAATTTTAAGAAAATAGTATGTAAACTATTTTATGCCTGTTATGCACGGTATTCGAGAATTAAGCGTGAATTTAATTGCTATTATGAGCGAATGCGCAAACATGGTCAAATATATACAGATTGGCTTGATGAAATCCCACGTGAGAAATGGGTTCAAGCATTCAGCGATGGGCATTGGTAGGGTCTCATGACCACAAACCTAATTGAGTGCATGAATTCTATGTTAAAAGGGGCTCGCAATCTTCCCATCATGGCACTGGTTGAGCAACTTATTTTCAGTTGGGTGAGTTATTCGCTTGGAAAGGTAGGGAGGCGCATGCATAGAAAAATGCAGGACAAGCTTTTCTAGAGCCTGTGACGACACGACCTCAGGCAAACGAGCAAGCACCTGGAAATTCCCACATCAGTCAATTTGATCGATGAAATAAGGCTTTTCATGTTCAAGAAATATCTAGTGGGGATGAATATAAAGTTGAGCTAAAGTAGAGATATTGTGACTGTGGGGATTTTTAGGCAGATCAATATCCATGTCGTCACATGATTGCTTGTTGCCCTAGCCAGAATATTGACCGACGACTTTCTGTGGATGATGTCTATAAGATCGACAAGGTCTGTGAAGTGTATAAGAAGGAGCTTGGGGTCATTGGAAATGAGAGTACATGCTGCCAGTATATAGGGCCCAAGCTTTATCCTAACCCTTCCTTGAACCGAACCATCAAAGGTCAGCCTAAATCAACCTGTTTTTTAAACAAAATGGGTATGTGCAAGATGCGGAGATCATGACACTATGGTATTTGTCGAGGGGAAGGACATAGTCGTAGCCGATGTCGAAATCTTCCTAGGTCAAGCTTGTAGTGTGTGTAATCATGTTTTTTTTTTTTTTTTTTTTTGCATGAACGAGTTTAATTTTAAATTTGCATCGTAGTCTAGTTCGAATTGATTTTCAATAAGTTTGTTTTTCTTATTTCATACAATACTATTGTATTGGTTTCAATTTATTATTATCGTACTTTGTTGCTATCGAGCTTATGTTTCTATTAGTCTGAAACTAATTATTATTAATTTCTTGATAGGTTGTTGTAATGCAAATAATTGTGATATTTTAAAATTTGTATGCTTTAGTATGTTAAAACTAAATTCTTGTTATTGTACTCTTATTTAAATAAAGAATGGAATGCTTGTGAAAATAATAATAATAATCAATTGCACTTTCAAAGATAAACAATATATATATTTTAGAAAGTTTTAAGTAACTAACTCTTTCATATTTTTTAAATAGTATGCATATTACATAAACTGATATATTTAAATACTATTTGTAATTTTTGGGGGTTTAAATAAATTAAAATCTTTGCTTAGCTAGTTCAAATAAATTCAACATATTTTAAATTGATACAATTCTTTCGTATCAACAATATTGCAAAATATTACTTAATTTAAAAATAATAAAGAATGATAAACTATGACTTTGAAGCTTGTGTAGATTAAAGTAAACAAATATACAGTACAATATTTGCATGAAAATTAAAAGAAATTAAAAAATAATACATACAATAGTAGCTGTTCGGAATTAGGAAATCGGATGAAGCTACTGTTGATCCTTCAGCCTAGTTGGTGGGGTATACCTGCAAGGACTGCGATGCTTAAATTAGCAGGGGTCAAGAGATATTAAATGAATAGGAAAGAAAGCATACCTGAATCATCTGTTTGGAAGGCTATTTATAGAGAAATTTGGGGGTTTGAATAGGAGAGATTATCTCCTCTTTTCATGGGATTCTCCTTCAAGAAGGATTCCTTGTAACTGCCTTGAGATCTCTCCTCTACTGATAAGATCGGACCCTTTAATGGATGTAGGGTATATATATGGGCCAATACTTCTGACTTAGGCCTTAGGTTCCATCATCTTATCTATGGCTGTTAGGCTTATAGGCTAGTCTGTAACAGAGCCCCCAACTCGGATTCGACGTTAAGACCTCAGATTACGAGTTCTAATGATATCAAGAGTCAAGTTGTTATTCGAACTTAAGCATAGCTAAATTCCGAGGTTAGGACCTTAGATTACAAGTTCCGATAATGTTAGTTGAGTTATCCAACAATAACTTGATTCCAAGGTCAAGGCCTTGAATTATATGTTTGAGAGTCGAATTGTTATCCGGACTCCAAACATAACTCAATAAGCTCCCAGCTTAGTCTTGAGGTTTAAGACCTCAGATTACGATGATTTCAGAAGTTGGATTCTTATTCAAACTCTAAGCATAAGTCAGTTCCAAAGTTAAAACCTCGAATTACAACCTTGCTGTACTTGTCTGTGAGGCATGCATTGAATCATCCAACATAAGTTGTGTTTATGTGGCCTTCAATGAGCATTCTAGCTTGCATGGTTAATTGGTGCCCCCAATCATTTGATCAACTCCACTGCTGAGATTAAGATAAGTCTGGCAGGAAGTCATGCTTATCCGTAGTCATGGACAATCATGCCAAAGCAAACGTAGTGTGTTTGCTAGCTCATGTCTATAGAGCTAGGTCATTGAGTTTTATCTCAAAGCCCCCATTATTTACTACTCCTAGGTCCATAATTGTTTTCCTTTTAGAGGAAAAGATATGAACTATCAGATTTGGAGCAATATGTAGGTCAGGAGCTAAGGTTCATATTCCTTTGATCCTCGCATGTTTTGAAGAGGGTTGTCAAGGAGAGCTTGATATAAGTTCTAAGCTTTGCTTCCATGGGGCTGCTCTGATGTAGTTTTTACTCAATAGCTACGCCTATTGAAGCTCCAAATTCTTTTACCTCGAGCTTTATGAGCCCATTAAGGTTTTTGTTGAGAGGCATTGAGCTCATTTTTTCAAGTTCATCTTTGTAGTCGAGCTCGTTGCCTTCAATCTTTCTTTATGTGTAGTCAAACACTTATGAGCACCTTCCTGTTGTGGAGTGGTCATGTTCATGCAAATCTATTTCTTGAATTTTGAAAGGATCAAGCTCATATTACTGATAAGCTCATTGGTTAGGATTGTAGTTCTTTCTTCACCTAGTCCTAACTTTTGGGATGGGAAAGTGAAATGTAAACATAAGATCCCTTAGAACTCATTTCTTTAATTACTCAATGTCGGTTCCTGGGCGATTTTCAACTTTAGCCTTTTGTAGGCAACCTTTTAGGCCCTTTGATGCATGGAGCCTTTTAACTAATATATAGTAATGCTCTCAGTTCGGTCTAGAGGTTACAACCTCCAGCTTTAAGCTCTTAGCAATGGACTTTAAGTAATTGACATTTCCCGATTTTCGAGTTTATTAATGAAACTGACATTGCCTATTGTATGTGCTTTTCTTTTCGCCTAAATTAAATAACTTGAAGGGAATATTAGTGACATTTCAATTGGCTTGTCAACTTGCTTAAAGAATAAATTGATTCAAGGTTATAGAGAAAACCTAGCTTTTCCAAACTAGTTATGACCAGATTGGATTTTTGAGTTAGTTGTAACTGAATTGGATTTTCCGAATTGGCTCTGATCGATTCGGACTTTCCGAATTGGTTCGGACTAAATTGGACTTTCCGAATTGGTTCTAACCAAATTGGATTTTTCGAATTGGTTCGGACTGAATTGGAATTTCCGAATTGGTTTGGATCGAATTAGACTTTCCGAATTCGTTTAGACCGAATTGGACTTTCTGAATTGGCTCTGATTGAATTGGATTTTCTGAGGTCTTTAATAACATGGTTTTAATTCCGCTTAAGTTTGAAACCTAAGGAAATTTAATTTTGCTTAAGTTAAAGTCAAGGGTTTAAATGGTCCGAGGTGAAAACCTGGACTTTCCAAGGTGGTAACAAACCTGGATTAAGTGTTTCGCTTAGGTAGACTACTTAAGGCTTGTACTATATTTATCCGAGTCTTTGACTAACTGGGATTTCAGATGTAGTAGTTCCTGAGGTGTTAGACCTATGTTCCATGTATCAAGACTAAGGGGTGATCAGTCCCTTAGGATTTATGATAACTTTATTCTTGGTCAAACATGATTTTCTTGACTAGGTTCTTGGTCAAGGTCCATGCTAAATTCGACTTCATTTTCAATTGCTATTTTCCAGCTTGCATTTGGTCTTTTAGTCCCCAATTTGGGCTTAGCCTCCAACTTTAGAATTTAGGAAGCCTTGGTGGCTTCCTTTGTATGATTCTTATAAATCACAAATATGAAGAAAGCTCCTCCTTCATAGAGGGTCTTTCGATTTCTGCTATCAACAAATCCAATCTACTGGTGGGTGGATAAGGTGTTGGGAACACCCTTCCTAGTGGTGAAGAATATCGCAAATCTCTTAGAGGTAGATATTAATCACAGCTTAAGGAGAAAAGGAAAAAAACAAGTATGCTATTAAAAATTCCGGCGATCCTTGTTGAATGTGCATGTATGATGCTCTTATTCGAGCATCTTAGGGTGCAAGTTCTGTTCTCCCCTTTCATTTGTAGTGAAACTTTGCACTTAAGTTAATTACCTCAAGGCTTTTGGAATCTCCACGCTTAAGACATTTATTTGAGAGATTTAATTTGAGGTCCATGTAAAAGAACTTGCTTTGCCTTTGCTGCCGATCTCATTATGGGTCGAAGGTTGTCTATGAGCTCTACCACTCCTTTACCGATCTCGTTTTGAGTCGGATGTAGACTTTGAACTTAGGTGTTAGCCAATCTTTTAGAGTCAAAGCTTGCATCTAGGTAAGGGTCAAGTATGGACTTTGCTTTGTTTTCAGCATGTTTTCGATGTAGGATAACAAGAGGCTTCATGAATGTCACTTTGTCTCTGCCATGTTTCCACTCAGGCTCCGATCTTGGCCTTGCTACACTTTTATCCAGAGTCAGTTTCTTTTGCAACCTTAATCCAGGCTAAATGACCTTATTTTTGGTCAACCAGTTGTGGCTTTCGTGCCAAATTGTCTTAAGTGTGACTCTCATAATAATGTTGTGCATGATAATAATATTTATATGCATAAATAACCAAAATTATTTAAATGGTAAAATATATCAAGTATGAGAGTGTGCAAATATGATATGCTTGAGAATATAATAAGCATACTAAATTATTTTTTTTTTTCAGCAAATCAAAGTTTGGGAAGTATCATGTATTTGAGATAAATACATATGGCACCTAATTGGCAATATTATTTAGAAATAGGTGGTGGAAAAAGGCCATGTACCATTTATTTGGCGTAGTGATGATCTGTCCTTTGTGGATTCTTGAGGTTGTGGGTTTGAATCTCGCTAGCATGTTGTCATGGTAATGAAATGTAGTGTGCATGTAACTGAGGTGACCCCAGCTCCAATCTCTCTTGCCACAATTTTCAGATTTTCCTTTCACCCGTATTTATTTAAATATACTGTGTGGTGTTGTTTTCATGCCATTACATTGTCGTGGTGGTGAAAAGCTGCTAGCACCTCCATGTTGTACTGGGCTCAAATCCCACAGATATATTTAACTATATTCCGCAAGGAGATTTGCAAGGGCCTTCTACTTGGTTGGCTGGTAGACTATTGCATCCGCGACTCCAAGGCCGTGGGTTCAAGCCCAACGTCCGCCAATTTCAGGATATTTATTCCCTTTCTACATTTTGTTTGACACGGCGGGAATTTCGATTACCATTGAGTGGATGTGTTGGCAACATGGTGTTGGCATGACTATAAGGGTATGATTTTGAATCCTGCGTCATACAAGGTTCTCTTTTTCAGCTCCTTTTTTTTTTTTCTTTTGAATTGGGCCTTAGTTGTTCTTGGCTTCTAATAGCCATGGGTGGCTGCCTTCCTACAATCTCTTTGCATACATGCAGCAGCCATTGATGGCATCTTTTCTCATTGGTGGATGACAACAGTTGAATAGCGACAACGCTTCTTTATCCACCATCTCTCTGGTTAAGTAGCGAGACTATGAACCTGGCGGCAAACCTGCCATCCGCATCCTTCAGTAGCACCAGATGGTGTGTCAAGCTTTGAAGGTGGTGGCGCACGAGAACTGGTGGCACAAAGGACCGAGCTTTTCCTTCTACCGCACCCAACAATATTCATGGAGCTTCGTGGCTGCCCTTCTACCTTGTTTCCTCAGACGAGAAAGTGAATGGAGGCTATGGAGAGAAATGCCCAATGACGATGTGTTGTACATAGATAGCGGGTGGCCACCAAAAATGGTGATAGTGACGGTGCAAAGGACCAGCACCCAATAAGCCTGAACTGCTTCTCCTTCCCTTCTTGTAAGACAGCTTCTCTATACCCATGGCAGCGCCGGCATAATAGGACGATGAGGGCCATCATCAACCATGACGCGAACCTAGGGCAACAACACGGTGTGTTGTGGTGGAGGCAATGCAAGCTTTCAGCTTCCGCAACAGTGATGGCGGCCGTCTGGCATCTTGCAAGGTGGGGGTGCAAGGACTATAGCACTAAGGGATGCTGATGACAAGGTCTCTTAAGCGAGCCATGTTACTTTCATATGTGTATCATCGTCATCGCGTTCGTTCAGCACATCCGTGTAGGCACGGATTGGTCCTCGCAAAAGACATCAATTTTGGAAAGAAGATGTAAATAATTGTTCATATATTTGTGTGTATTCATCAACTAAGAAGTGTTGATGGGGAAAATTGTATAATGCAAACTCCAAAACTATACTGCATTTTCTCAATCATAAGAAAACAAGTTTACGACATTAATGTGAGTAAGATTAGTAAAATCATACGAATTTCCTTGTAGAGTTTTCTTGGTGGTGCATGCCCTTTCCTTTTCCTTTGTTATTTTTTGTCCATGACTTGTTCTTCGATGCTGTCTCCATCCATAGTCGTTGGCAGATTTAGGGTATGGAGAAGAAAAGATTAATAGCAGTAGGAAATCGGATAGAGATTACCTGGTCTCTAGTGTAGGTAGGAAACACAAAGCTGCTGCTGGTCCTTCATCCCAGTTGGTGGGGTGTACCTGCAAGGACTCCAATGCTTAAGTTATCAAGGGTCAAGAGATACTAAATGAATAGGAAAAAGAGCATGCCTGAATCATCTATTTGGAAGGCTATTTATAGAGAGATTTGGGGGTTTAAATAGGAGAGATTATCTCCTCTTTTCATGGGATTCTCCTTCAGTTTGGAGTCCCTGTAACCACCTTAAGATCTCTCCTCTAATGATAAGATAGGACCCTTTAATAGATGTAGGGTATATATATGGACAAAGACTTCTGACTTAGGCCTTGGGTGCCGTTGTCTTATCTATGGCTGTTGGGCCTATAGGCTAGTCTGTAACAGTAGCATACAAAGTAAAAGATATTAAAAGGTAATACATATAATATTCCCATCAAAATTACAATAAATTAAAAAAATAATACATACAATATTTACATACGCATAAAAAGAAATTAAAAATAATAAATAAAAAGGTAAAAATCGTAAAAACCCAGCCATGCACTGCTTTCTTCTTCCTCTTCTGCCACCTTCACCCACCACAACCTCATCTCTACCAACCTAATCCTGATATGCTACACCTTCATCTGCAGCACTATTATCTCCAACACCCTGATCCCTCGCACCCTCATCCCCTACGACCTGACTAAATGCAAGTGCATCTTTTGTCATTGCCTACTGCATTAGGGATGCCATCCGTTGGTCATTGAAGGAAAATACTGACTGAGACATATTCAGAACTTCTGGTGTCATCATCTCAGGTCGGTACTCCAGTGGAGCCATATGTGGTCGATGCTCCTGTCTGACAATCTGGGGACGCTGCTCTAGCATTACCATTTGTGCTTGATACACGTCGTCTCATCTAGGAAGTGATAAGGACAATCATGTCGTTGGGAAGATTCAACAACATCTCCCGTAGCAGTGTTGGCAAATGCAACTCTAAAGTTTCCCCTAACTTCACTCTGTATTTGGATGCCACTACTACTATCAACAAACCATTTGTCTCGACTCCGACTACTCCTTCAACTAGGACGAATATCTCTTGCATCTAAGGACTTTCGCGATGGTTCCATGCGATTCAAATGCTGCAGCTGTGAGGGCTGTTGTGTCTGTGGATCTGAATACATTTACAATTGTGGGAGTTACTTTTGGGTAGGGTGCTGAGTCCAACGAAATTGTTGCTCTTGTAGATCCTAATAGAAATCCTCATTTGGTTGTAGTGAGGGAAGTGGCTGCCCTATATGGCCTTCCTGCTGCTGAGGGGGTGGCTCCATATGAGAGGACAACCGTAGAGGGGCAGCATGCTATAAATACCATGACCAGTACTCATTAGAGGGTTGGTAGTCTGCAGCTAGTTATCCTTGTAGGATGCGCTCATGTCATTGATCCCATAGTGTCACCCACTCAATATGCCTCGATCTGCAATCATTTTGTCCTTTTCCTCATAAGTCTATATTATGGGAACCTTGTAGACTATGAGGCTCGACAGGAACATGTTGAAAAAATCCGAACTGACACATTACGCAATCAGCTGGGTGCCACTCAATCACTTTGAAGCAAATTAGTGGTGCCACCATGGTCCAGATTAGCCACTGGACCCACATATCGTATGGAATAAGGCCATTAATTATAGGCTCACTGTATGATTGCCACACAAACTACATGAATAAAAAAATATGAGATATGCAAACTTTATTAGCTGCAATATTACAGGAATTTGTATAATATATTTTAAAAATTACCCCATTAGGTCCCATCCGATCTATAAGCATCCTTAAATTGGCAAGATCTTTCAAGTTATCTTGTCGTCGATACTGTGCATGACTCCATCTGTTAAATATTATACGGACTAGATATAATTTTCATTATATCAAACTAAAAATTTGTCATGCAAACAATTTTTATCTGGAAGCAATGGGAAAAGCAAAACGTTGAGTCGGCACAAGCGCCAAAAATGGGAGCCTGAGGTATGCCCACACTCGTAGAAGCACTAGGCTACCATAGATATTGTGTGTTGTTACACATGAAGCACGATTTAATGTCCGGTAAACAGCAAGGCATGCAGAACCCCAACTATATGTTCCAAATTGGTCCATATGCTCAAGCAAGTACAAGTACTCTCTGTGGACCAGTGAATCACTCTTGTCAAGCATTATGACGTAGCCTAACAAGGACAGTATATAAGTGCGGGCAATCCACTATACAACGATGTCACCATTACCCTCAAGCAATCTATAGGGCTTCATTAGCCACTGTAAGTTAATAAAGCTCCCATCTAAATTGCTCTCTTCAAGCCGAGCACCAAGAAAATACTCATATTGCTGCAAGAGTATTGCCGTACTGGGAGCAGTAACAGCAGTCACAGCAATACCATTCACACGAAGACCAAGTTGAATGGCGACATCTTCTAATGTCACCGTGCATTCTCCACAAGCAAAATGAAATGTGTAGGTCTCTGGTCTCCACCGTTCAACCAATGCACTTATCAAACTATGGTTTATATTCATGTGGCTGATCTGTGCAATGTGATATAAACCAACCTGCTGTAAGGTCCCATGAATCTCGAACCTTGATGTCTCGATTCAAATGATGAACCCGCAATATTCTTGTTGCCTGTTACAGATAAAAACCTTAATTAATTTCAAGAACTAATATTCTCAATTAATTAGCGTGCAGTTTATGAACTACTATGTAAAGACTAAATTTAATTAACCAATTTAGTTGACCTATTTTGAATTTACAAATTAATATTATTGCTATAGCTATTTGCAAATTAATTACTATATATTTCCCTATTATTTTTCCTAGTATATGAAAATTAGTTTTAAAAAATGCAATACATAACATAAGTCCACTTACGATATTTTTTACTAACAAATATCCACTACTCATAGTAAACCAAATATAAAGCTCAAATAATTTTAAGAACTAATGTTTTCAATAATTAGTGTGTAGTTTATGAACTAATATGTAAAGGCTAAATTTAATTAAGCAATTTAGTTGATATATTTTGAATTTACAAACTAATATTATTGCTATAGCGACTTATTATTTCATAAAAACTAATTTAAGTAATTAGTATATAAAATATACAAAACTGTACTAATTAATATCCACTATGCTAATATTTAAGTACTAACTACTATATAATTGAATAAATCAAGTCCTTAAATAATAACCAATTCGGTAGATATTTTGAATTTTAAAACTAATATTTGTAGTAAATTGTTTTTTACAAAATTATTACTATATATTTTTCAAAATATTTTCTCTACTATATCAAAATTATTTTAAAAAAATTCAACCATGATTTTACAAAAAACCAACAAAGAAAAGTCCAAATTCCAAATTACCATATATAATTAACCTTTCTATTTAATGTGGTTTATATGATAAAATAAATAGCAATAAATGTAGTTTTTTTAGATTGAATTTATATTAAAATAATTAGTATTAACATGTAACTTTTTATATTTTTATAAACAAATTTATCAATTTTAATGCAATTGAAATTCTAAAACATCTATAAGTAATTCCTATATATTCTAATAGAGTTAAAAAAAAAAGTAGTGCATCATTAACACTACCAATGATTTAATTTGAACAGTTAGCACACGCCCGTCAACTACAGTATCAGCAAATGTCAAGACTCATGACAGCCAAAAGGTCATATTCATGCCAGTATAAGTATCATCTACAACCACTAATTGCAATACATACATGCAAGCTAGAAGCTACAAAAAAAGTATATATAATTAAAATTTTTAATTAAATTACAATCTTATTAGTTAATAATAGCAAACTAATTTACAAATATTACACCCAAAAAAAAATTCAAATATATTATCGCTAATAACAAACTATTTTACACAATATCAGTAAACTTTTGAAAAATAAATATTATCACATAATAACAAATTAAATTTATCAAAAAAATAACTTACATTATGCGTAAGAATTTCCTCAGAAATATGTTGACATGGATCTATTATTGTATCCTGAGCCATTTTTACAAATAATCTATTTTTCTTAAATAAATTAATATTTTTTTAAATATAACTTCCCCAACACAACACACTCTCTCCCTTTCTTTCTTTTCTCTCAAAACCCACACAGACAAATCAAATACACTCAACATAGCACACACAGTCTCTCCTTTTCCTCCTTTCCTTGCACCCTTCCCTCCCACTCTTTGTTGCACTCATATACACATCCTTTTCTCTATTGAGTGTGTTTATACAATCAGTACATATTACACTGTATGCATGTGAATTTCTACCTGCCAAAAAATGACACATGTCGTGTCTTATGGTACTCGAAATTTCCGAATTACCTTTGAACGGGCTAGAGTCCCTCGCACCCTACAGCACCACATGTTGCATGCCCAAGAATTCGGAATTTCCAAATTTTTACTAACACAGGAGAATCTGCATTGTTCCTTCCCACACCCAGTAGTGTGCCATAGGTGGAGAATCTGCACCGCTCCTTCCTTAATTTGAGATGTCCGAATTTATTAAAAGCCATAATCTAGTAAATACTACTGAAATGCCATATTAGTGCACATATTACACTGAAATCCTGTATAAAAAATAATTCCTCTCCGATTTCACTTTGTGGAAAATATATATTTTATATAAAATTCAAAAATTCTGAATTTAATACAATTAAATTCGAAAATTTTGAATTTTAATTGTACTAAATTCGGAATTTCATAATTCAATAAAGAATTATACTTTTCATAAAGTGAAATCGGGAATTCTGATTTCACTACAGACAAATATTTTCGAACCTGTGAACTAAATAGAAATTTCAAAAAAGTAATAAAAAATTGAAAACATAATTTTTGAATTCAAAAAATGAAATTTCTGAATTCATCATATTTCTACTATATAAGCCTCCTCTTGCTCGGTTCAAACCATCGAGAGTTGGTTCCAAAATTGGAATGGTCTATGTGTCAAAAAACAAAGGAAGTGTTTGTTTCAAAAAAAAAAAAAAAGAGACCAAAAAAGAGAGAGAAAATGGAAAGAAGTGCAAATATTATTGTCTATTTTAATGGTGATATTCTAAATACAAATAAGGGTGTGACATTTGTATGTGAGAGGCCAGCTCATTTTTCTATTCCATATATGATGTCACGACTTAACGCTGGCGATGACCAGCCATAGAGGTGTTGCCTCTGGTGTAACATCCTAATAAACTCATACTACACTTAAGTCGTATTACGACATTTTATTAGTTGTTACTTATGCTCGTGGAAAATTAAACTTCACTTGAAATTAAGTTACGCAGAAAATACGGTAAATTTTTTTTTTCTAGAGATACGTCGTCACTTTGGAAAGTAAAGTCTTAAGCGGGAAGGTAGATAGAGAAAGAGCGTGTCGCATAAAATAAATACCCAAATATCATAAAATAAAAGAAAGGTAAATAAATAGAAATTCACAAATACATTGCATTAATTAACTAATCATTACATCGAAGAAAGCTCATGGTCGTGCCATGATCCAAATACAAGATACTAAATACAAACTCCAATGACAAAGCTCATCTCAAAAAGGAATATGCGAAGATACAGAACAACGATCGCTATAAGTCCCAAAACAGCTTTGTCTGGCACCCCACGTCATACATCCGCTCACAATGTGGGGAATCCATGCTCCACTCCACCGGATGCGCCATCGGATTCTGGTGACGATGCGGAAAAGTAACTAGAGTGAGAAATAAGATTTCTCAGTAGGACTTAAACCCGACACGGAGGTGTCATCGTCATCGTCCCAGCCACTTCGGTTTTATTAATGAAAACAATGACCATTCATAAGGTTCAGTTCTTAGGTTTTCGAAAACATGAATATCCGAAGTGGATTCAATTTTAACATACTCTCTAATCATTTATATCATAACATACATGGGCATAAATATAATCACATAACATATGCATGATTATGCTATGAGCTTCTCTTATCTTCTTCCCTTCAAGGGCTTGGACCGAAGTCCCTTTTTTTTCTTCACTTGACTTTATCTTGAGTCTTTTTCTTTTCACCCACTAAACATAAGTGGTAATGAGCTCATACCGTGGCCGTCGCCACCATAGAATTTCAGTACTTACACTAGCTGGGTCATGCCATGCCTCATGTAAGCCCTATCCCCTATACTCACACTAGTTGGGTCATGCCATGCCTCATGTGAGTCGTGGGTGAGGGGAACTTTAAATAGGGTCACCTTCCCTTTTGAAGGATCACACCTTTAGTTTACTTTCTCTTCTTATTAAAGCTTATGATACAAAATCATTATGATTCTTTTTCACATTTGGGCGTTACGTATCGCCGTCCCCAAATGTGATTCCCTTAATGTATATTATTAAGCATCATATCAACATATCATATTAATATCATTATCATTCATTTTCATATCATTTTCATACCATCATCATAATCATTATCATCATATTATCATAATCATCATCATCATATCATATCATCATCATCATCATCATGATCATCATCATACCACTATCATAATCATCATCATCATCATCATCATCATCATCATATCATTATCATATCAATGTCATCATGTGGGCACATAGAGGCATACATATCACACAAAGTCTTATGAGTTTAGCTTAGTAAATTTGGTGCAAGCTTTTACTTGAGGTTGTCTCTTGTGTAAACTCTTTTACTAGCCATAAGGCCAATTTCATCCATTATCCTTTTGAAACTTTTAAGTTAAATTATGAAGGTTATCCAATACTTAATGTGGGAGACTTAATGTCTTAAAGCTTATTTCTTATTAACCTTTAAATTTTTACCATAACTAGTTTTACTTTTACAGTGGGGCAGTAAATTCAAAAATTCACCATAATTTCATCTTTTACTCTTTTATTTCGAATTTTGGTATGATTATACTTCTCTGAGTCTATTTTTAAACAAAAGAAACCCCACTCAAAAATTCATTTTGTAGCTTTAGTTATGCACATTTTATTCTGACTGTTCAGAATTGAAAGTTCATCTCGAGTCAGTGACTTTTAAACCTTACTGTGGACTCCTCACAATGAATCTGCCAAAACTGTTGTATGGCGATATTCCTCTATGTCTTAGCTTTCTAACAAACTTGGTCCTACTCAAAAATGTTCTGTATAACTCGATTTATGCACGTTTTATTACCTACTGCCCGGACAGAAATCCTTCTAGGAATAGCAAACTTTGAAAATTCATATCTCCCTCGTTTTAAGGCCAAATCTCACATATTTTATATGCTTGGAAAGATCTTTGATTATACTTTCACAGAAAATTAGTTTCGTTCTATTTGGATCTATATTGAAAGATTTATTAGTCGCGCCATACAGACTGCCAGAATTTTCCAGTTTCCACGGTTTTAGTTTCAATAAGTTTTCATGTAAAAACCTTAAGTCTTTTCTTCAAGTGACCATTTTATATTTCCAAACCACTTTTATACTTTGAGATCTTGGTGAAAATCAATATTTTGAGTTCTAAAAAGTTGGGTTCAACATAAAACAAAATGCACAACCGAAGACATTTGCCAAGAAAAGAGCAAAAATCACAAACAACTTATAACAAGAGCATAGCCATGAGGCCTTTAAAGCAAGTCCTAAAACCACCTAGCTATGGAGAGCTTAGGAGTTCTAGAGCTTGAAAAACATAGAAGAGAAAGGGGTTAGAGTCACTACCGAAAAGAGTTTTCTTGAAGGATTTGGGATGAGGTGACGACTGAAGTGAGCCTTCCTTCTTGTAAGCTTGAAAATGAGACTTGTGTATGAGTGGCCTTGTTTCTCCAAGGACCAAAAATGGTAGTCCTTGAAGGGATTGTGAGTGTGGTGATGGAGATGAGGTAGGAAGTAGTAAGAAGGTTGGAAGAAAAACAATGAAGCTTGGAAGAAGAAGAGAGTATGAGACTTGGAGAAAGGAGAGAGCTTTGTGTGGGTCTTGAGAGAGGAAGTGAAAAAATGAAATGAGGGGGGAGAGAGGTGGGCTGATTGGCGCAAAAGGGGAGGGAAAAGAGTGATGTGATTTTGCTTCTTTTGCAAGCAAGGAGGCTAGGAACCATGGGATAAAAGGATGAGTTGTGTTTCTCTTGAGTCTTGGTGTTTGGGTAAAGACCATTTAGTGTTTTCTCAAGTGATTAAAGGCATGAGCTCTCTTAGGATTTGGCTTGGATGGCTAGGATCACTCCAAGTGTCACCATCTTAATGGAAGAGAGTACATTTCTTGTCTTGACTAAAGAGATGCTACTAACCTAGACTCTTAATCTAATGGTGTATGATGAGAAGGCAAATGGATGGTTAGATTTTGCTCTTGTCCTTGGCCAAGATTTGGTGCATCAATTAGGAGAAATTTTTAAATCTTCAAAACTATTAGAATTACCTAAGTTGTTAATTCAATTTGCTTAATTAAATTGCTCTTATGAATTATGTAATTAAGGTGTAAGAATTAATCTATCTCAATCGATTATGGTAGAACAATTGTCTTGTACTTAATAAGATTAGATTAACTTAATTATATTTCTAAGTTATGAATTAATGAGGTTCGAATAATTAGGTTTTAACTAAAATATTTGGTACATTATAATTCAATTATTAACTTGACTCAATTTACTAAGCTCTTGCTCATCGAGAATAGCCGATTAGTCCTGAATTAATCGTTAATCTCTCTAATTAGCCAGGATCACTGAGCTAATTAGCTTAGACAAAAATTAGGGATGTTACATCTGGGCAAGCCATTTATGGGAGATTTACAGAAAATGGATAGAATCTCCCCTACAAATCAAACATTCCCCAAAATACAATTAATTACTATTACAACAAGGGTGTACCATCCAGCCAGAGAATAGACAGATTAACAATATTTCAAAACACAAACTTGGAAACAATGAGCATTCTCAGAATGCTCTCCGAGTTCAAATCATGCCAAACTTACTTATACAAGCAATGATGTAACTACTTGAACTAACTCTACTGCAGTTATATAACATAACGGAAGCCAAGTCCTGCCTATGGTTCATGGAGCATATCTAAGAATACAAATAGCCCAGTATTGAGGTAAACACTAATCAAATACAATGACTACCTTAAGGCCACACGGACATATTTGTTGAGCTTGCCCAGCTTTAAACCTTTCATGACTAAAATAAACTGCTCACATACTTGCATTTAAACTTTGGCACAAGGGGAAAAGTAAAAAGTGAGTCAATACACTCGATGAGAGACAATGAGTCTATAACATATGAGGGCAAGCTCCAAAAGTAAGGTAAATCACACTTAAATATAGAATTAATAATATGAACCAAACATAAATAAGAATTCATCATTGTAAATAATATATACATAAAGAAGCATATTAGAAACTACGCATATATAAATATAGAGAGTAACCTTATTTCATAAATCTGAAAACATAGTTCTGAAAGATAATACCAAAGTAGGGAGGCTTCCAATTCTGAGAAGTTTCAAATAAGGGTAAATCCCTTCAGATTTGACTAAGTTGGTAGTGTGCGTTGGCCTTACACACACACACCGAGCTAGCAACACCCCTGCTAGCTAGGTTCGAACCAAGGTGCACCAAAGCTAGCGTCAGCGACCGCTAGCTACCGATAAACTGAGATTCCTCCCACCATGTGTACATAAAACCAAAGTAATATGTATCAAATAAAAGCTAGAGCAATAAAATCAATCAGTTTTTTGATGAATAGAAATACTCAGTAGAGTTCAAAAAGAATCTAAAACAAAATTTTCAGGAGCAAAAATACCAAGCAAGGTTTTCAAACTCAAACAAAATTCCCGAACAAGTCAGTTTAGTAATTTAAACAATTATTCAATGTCCTAACCTTCAGAAAATCCGTATTCTTTTTCAAAAAGCTTTCCGAATATTTAACTGTTGCATTCTAGCAAAAATTCCTGAAACCAAAACAAATATCCATGAATAAATAGATATATCAGACTGTAAAGCAATTGTATCACTAAACAGAATATTCTTAATTAACTAAATAAATAAAAATAAACTGTCAATATATATATTAAAATCAAACTAATACTAATTGTATAAAATAAAACCATATGCTATAAAAACATGTCCATTCATAGAATAAGAGAGGACGTAAAATCTATGTCCTAGAAGCCGTCAAACTCATAGGTCGATCATCAGGAGAATTCGTAATCAATACAAGATCAATTATTTTCAAGACGATTGTCAAACACTATCAAACTTCTCAACTTTGCATTCGTTGATTCCCTTACCAATTTCATCTTTCACATAAAAATCTAAATTTTTTATTGTTTACTAAAATTTGCTTGACTTTATATTTGTTATCTCCACCCTGTATGTAAGTCTAGGAGTACTTTGATCAATCCAAAGCTTAAGGATGACATCTAGATGTAGCTTCCTTATTTATTTTATGTTAACACATCTCTTACAACCTCATATATCTAAACTTAGTTAGACTTACTAGCTGTCACATTTAGCTTAAAGATTAGAAGAGAAATATGCTTCCAATTTTATTTTATTTTATTTCAGAAAAGATAACAAAATAGTTTCCAATCAATTCTCATCAACATTTAAATCATAGGAAAATTTAGATCTTAAACTAGTCAAACAATAAAAAACCATGCCAACTTGGAATCTAGATCTTGGTTTAAGAATAATCCCAAGAATAGAAGCGTCAACCTTCAAATTAGGATGACAACTCATACCCAAAATCAAAATATGTTTAACAACTTTAGACCAATAGTCCCAATGAACAAAATAATTTTTTTTAAGCTCAATTCGTCATCCAATTAAGATAATAAACCAATTATCGAAACAATTTCTAAACAACAGCCACCATAGCTATAACACAACATAATTTACAGCCCATACTTCTAAGAGTCATAATATATCAAGGGCTTACTACAAAGAGTTGAGTTAGCTTGGGATAGACAAGCCAATGTCCAGCCACCCAAAGGAAAGCAAAGCGGAGAGGGAAGACGGAAGCTTGCAAAAAGAAAGGGTTGAAACGCGGAGAAAAAAAGGGCAGAGATGTGGAGAGAGAGAGAGAGAGAGAGAGAGAGAGAGAGAGAGAGGGGGCAGAGATGGTTGGGAAGAGTTGGAACATCCCCATATAACGTTATAGGAAATAATGAAAACGTCCTTGGGCAAACTTTTATTATTTATGGCCTTGCCCCTAAACATATTTTAAAATGACATTTAGGTCCTTATATCAATTGAATTAGCAGAATAAGGTTTTAAACAAAACAGAACCACGTAGCGGAAACGTAGAAACCCAATTCTTGGCCAATTGGGCCACGGAGGTGTCCACATGTGAAATGAAGTGCGATGCCCCAGACTTGTTTAAAATTATAAAAATGTCATTAGCCATGGAAAACAAAAAACAAAAGGCCCTAAACTTGCAAAACATTTAAGTTACACTGTTAATCGATTTATTCAATTTTATTGGGTTTGTAAAGTTAATTAAAGGTTAACTACGAGTTAATTAGAAGTTAATTAGAGAAATTAGCATTAAGAAGAATTAAAATAGACATGTAGAAACTCTTACAAAACTATTTAGTAATGTTTTGCTGGTTTGAAGAAAATCGGTAGAGATTCGGTATTTTAAACTGCTGGAACCGAATTAATTGAATTTATTATACCAAAACCCTAAGTTTAGTGGCTAAAAATTTAGCCATTTCATCCCCTAAGGTTGGCGCCATGTCAACCACAAAGGGAGAGGAGAGATTTGTTCAACTCATCACCACTCACTTCTAACCAATGAGAACCAAGCCTTCCAACTACCCACATCATAACAACTTCATTTTTTCCTTTCTACTTCAAACCCAATTCTGCTTTCTCTCCTTTGCAGACCCCACCCCCATCATTTTCTCTCATCTTCCCTCTTCCTCACTTCACCTCTTTTCCGTTTCCAAGCTCCAAGCAAACCCAACATCAAACATCTCCATCTAGTCAAGCTATCCTTCAATCTAGAGGTAGGATTCACTCCCTTTATTTGGATTCTTGTTAATTGGTGGCTGTTGGAGACTCATTCATATTCATGTATTTGATGTTGTATTGAGCCTATGTATATGTTTATGGCTAGATTATTGGATGTTTAGTGGGTTTTGGGGATTGATTGATTAAAGAATCAAAGAGGGAGGCAACCAGAGTGAGTTAGCTAAGAGAAACCCTATGATAGTCTATACGGTGGAGTGTACAGCTCTACCTACAACAGTTTAAACTTAATAAAACTATTTTTATGTGAAATTAGACATCTAGAGCTTTCCAACCATATAAATTATAAGGCTATTGGATTAGTATTGAGGGAGATATGAATTTTCGGTAGACATGACCTAACTTTTTGAGTTGGATTCTGGGTAGACAAGGTTGATCAGGGCAAAACTTGCCCTACACAACTTGGAATTGAATGAAATCTAATGTTGTTAGAAAGCTTACATATAGAAAAACATCCCATAAAAATTTCAAGTTAGATTTGGTCTCAGTTGCTCCCAGTGATTCAAGGAAATCACCCTGAGTCCAAACTGGGCTAGAATAGGGCAACCCAGAAGGGCCAAACAAAAGAGCATATAACTCAAGCTCTACTCAAGCAAATGAAATGGGACTTGTTGCAAATGAAAGCTTGTCCTGTTAGCTTTAATATGACAACAATTTCGTATGATTTGAACTGACTTTCGATTTTTAGTGAATTTTTACTTTTAGGTGTGTAATCCTGGCCAAGGTAGAACCCTAATAACTTGAGCTACATTTAACAAAATTAGATGGGACCAAAGAGGTTAGAAATTAGATACATAACACTTCAACATATGTAAAATTCAAGTCTAAATGAGTTAAAATGAATTTATGGCCTAAGTTACAGAAATCGGGTAGAATCAAAATGAAGTAGCAGAAAACTAATTCAAGATCAAGGTTAAAAACCTTTGTTTGATTATTGGAGTATATATACCTTGCATTGATTTTTCTGTATGAATGACTGTCTAGTTGATTAGCACTATTAATGGGGAAGCAGACTTGATCCATTATGCTGCCAAATTTTTGGTAGAATTTTATGAAATTATGATAGTTTCTATTATGAATATTCATGATATGAACATGAAACTCTATATGCAAGGATATATGAAAGTGAATGATGAAGCATATGTATGAGTGCATTCAGCATATCTATGCATGATTATGTATGAGAACGAAAGGATATGAACATGTTAAATGTGGATCCCTTCACCTGGAGGTAGTTATGAGATTCCTCCTTGTGAAGGCAGTTAAATTAGATAAGATTGGGTCTCTTCACTTGGAGGCAGTTAATGGGGTCCTTCCCTGTGAAGGCAGTATAAAACTATGAGATTCCTCTACCTTGGAGGCACATGGTCAGATGAGATCCCTCTACTTTGAAGGCAAGTGGTCAACTGAGATCCCTCTATTCTTGAGGCACGTGACCAGGAGAGATCCCTTCAATTTAGAGGAGGTATGTGGCCAAAATGAGATCCCTCCAAGACTAGAGGCACGTGAGTCCCCTTGCGGGTCATTATTGTGTGCGACAATCATGAGTTGAGCTCACTCCTAGATCAGACTACCCAAGAGTAGTAAAGACTAAAGATTAAAACATGCAAGCTGTAACATCCACCAAAATTTTTATCATTTCGCCTAATTGTTCGGTTTTATCGAATAATTGAGATTAATTAAAATTCGGTTAAATAATTATTTAGGATCAATTGATTAGCAATTAATTGAGTTTAGGTATAAATTAATTAAGTCAGAAGTATAGAAGATTTCATAAAATTTTCTTGAGACCGATTTACCAATTTAAAAGAAATCGGTAAGATTACGGTATTTTAAACTGTCGGAACCGAACTAATAGAATTTCAACTCATCAACCCTACTTTAAGTGGCTGAGAACTCAGCCACTTAACTCAAGAAAGTGGTGCCACTTTGGCCACAAAAAGGGAGGAAGGTTGGCTGAATTTCAGCCTCTCATGCTTCAACCAATCAAAATCCTTCCTTCCAAATACCTCCTCAAGCCTTTATATACACAATTCCTTTCTTTCCTTCAGCCATTTTTGCGCCCTCTCTTCTCCCTTTGTTCCAACTCTCTTTTTCTCTTCTCCACTCACCCAACACCATCAAAGCTTCAAGCTCAACAAGGTTTTGATAGCCCAAACTCCAAAATCAAGCCAAATCACTCATAGCAAGAGGTAGAGGTTTAATTCTTGTATTGATTCTCTAATCTTGGATGGCTGGTGGTGTCTTATTTTCTCAACTTTTGATGTATTGATTGAATGATTATGATAATATATGGCTGGTTTATTGGCTGTTTGTGAGGTTAAAACCGAATTGGAAGCAAGAAAGGATGAAAATAGGAAGAGCTAAGGAGCTGGAAAACCTAAAACCCTCGGCAGTCCATACGGCGGAGTGTACGGCTCCATCTACCACTGTTTAAATTTGATGAAACCATTTTTATATGAAACTAAACATCTAGGGCTTTCCATACATATATCATATAAGGCCATTAGATTAGTATTGAGAGAGATATGAATTTTTGAATTTCAATCTAGGTTTTTGACTTTGATTCTGGGCAGACTAGGTTGTTCAGGTTAGAATACTACTTGGAATTTAATGAAACAAACTTTGTTAGAAAGCTTACATATAGGAGAATGTCTCATAAAAATTTCAGAATTAGATAAGGTCTCGTTTGCTCCTAGTAAACCAAGAAAGTTGCCCTATGCCTAAATTAGGCCAAAATAGGGCAGTTTAGGAAGGTCAAATTTCGGAGCTTATAACTCGAGCCCTACAAAGTCAAATGGAATGGAACTTTTTGTAAATGAAAGTTTTCCTGTTAGCTTTAATATGAGACCAATTTTGTATGATTTGAATCAGTTTTCGATTTCTAGTGGATTTTTACTTTTAAGTGTCTGATTCTGGCCAGCCACAGGGCAGGCCGGGATAAAACCTAAATAACTTGAACTATAGTTATCAAAATTAGATGGGACCAAAGAGGTTAGAAAATAGACACATAACACTTTAACATACCCAAAATTGAGGTCCAAATGAGTTAAATAGAAATTATGGCTTGATTTACAAAAATCGGGTTGAATGATTATGCTGAGGCAGTAACTCTGCCTTAATGAGACTAATGCTTCTATGAGTTCAATGTTGAATTATGAATGCAATATGGTGACCTCTATGAGAAATTGGTATTCTGACATACTGGCACTATTCATAGGGAAGTGGACACGTTCCGTTATGCTGCCGAAATTTTGGTAAAATCTATGCATGAATTATGAAATACATGTTGATACATGTGTATTTTCAAGAAAATTATGAAAGTTATGTTATGATGAACATAAGGAATATGTGATGATGAAAGTTCCATGATACTTGGGCCAGCCCTAGATTAAAGTTAAGGGGAATAGATCGGTAGAAAGTTCAGGGAAAGCAAACCCGGCATTCCTGTATAGGAACGAGCTCGATCTTGAAAAGCAGACTATTACCCAGGAGTCTAAATGGCCAAGAACTCCCAGGGGACCAAGCAATGGAAAAGTTTATGAAGAAAGATTCAAGAATGAGTTTGCATGATTACATGAATACATGATTATATGGAATGGTTATTTCAAGATGTTTACAGTTATTTGCTATATTTATTTACTGCTGTATGTTCGTTTATTCTGCTCAATGGTCTGAGTGTCACTATTTATTAAATTGTTCTATTTCTTATACCGTCTAAGGTAAAACTGAACCTTGCCTTGGACCATACTTTTTTTTTAACTCATTAAAATGGATAGTCCAGTTTGAGCACATGTTTTTATAATTAAATAAAAATCAAGGCAACTAAGAATAAATGTGATGTCAGTTCAACACCATACACGAACCCTACTGAGAATTTCCTTAAATTCTCACCTTGTTTTGTATTTCCGCATCATTCTCAGACACTGGCGATGGACTCCACGGCCACTCTCTTTATTGAGATTCCAGATCTGCAGCTTCACCACTATCCTATCCTAGATTCTCTGTATATAGCCGGCTCCTGCCATTTTCGTCTTTACCGATTTAGTAATAAGAACTTTGTCATCCCTCTATTTCATCCTGCTTTTGACCCTGCTACCCCATACGTTGCCATCCCACTGCACATGGCACACCTACCTCCAGCATCTCTTGCACCCATAACACCTGCAACTCCTGCTAACCGGGCACCAGAGTCACCCCTGTAGGTAGTTCCAGATATGCCGCTCAGCTTTGAGAGTGACCCTTCTGAGGCCACCGGCTCATTATCGCCTTCCTCCTCGGGACCCAGTGCAGACTACTCTCCAGTCGGGCCTAGCATGGCCAACGGCTATCTGGCTGAGTAGGTCAGCTATAGAAGACGTTGTACAGCATGACCCTCTTTTGACAGCATGCAACTTGCATCATAGACTTAGCAGCAGGTCTAACAGTAGGTTTGAAATGTCCTCTGAGGACCCATAGGATCATTTTGACTGATATGGACCTTATGTTTTTTTCGTACACTAGCCCCACTTATGTATCCTATTTTGAAATCTATACATAAACTAAAGCATTGGCTTCTGATCTATATATGCACATATACAGTTGATGTTATTTTACTTATTCTTATCTTTTGTGGTATTTTGTTAAATTTCATTACGCTAATCGTATAGCAGCGCGCCGTTTCATCTGTTTACAACAAAAAAAAAAATTAGTAGGGTGTTACACAAGCACCCTAGGGATGGCAATACGTAACGCCTAGGTGTGCCAAGAAAAGGAAGTCAAAGAAAGTTAAAGAAACACAAGTGCATTTTGCATGAACTCAAGTGAATGTATTTGCATATGCATGATCTGTTCTATTTCTTCATTATATTGGAATTAATATCTTTGAATATACAGCAACTATTATTTAAGTTATGAATTGTAAGTTTATTTAAAATAACTCTTATATCTTGAGTGTATGAATAAAAGGAACTTTGCTTCGGACAATATATTTTCAAACTATAAAACTGAACAATTTATTTGACATGATCACCTTTTTCATAATAAACCGAAGCAGCTGGAGATAATAATGATGACACTACATACGATAGTTTAGAGAATTTCACTGAAAATCTAAAATTCTCACTCTTATGTTTATTTTCGTGTTATTTCCAGATAGTTCAGAAGTTCTAAAGAAGGCCCTCCGAGGCGAAGTTGACTAGTAAAATTGAAGCTGGCCAAAAGAAGGTCCGATTAAGTGACAGTAACAACTCCTAGGTGAGGTATTATGACTTAAGCTTAGTACCATACTTGGAAAGATGTTACAAGAGCCGCAACTAGTGGTGGTATGGTGGAGGGAGGGCTAGCTGACGGTGGGAAGCCCGAGAGAAGGGAAGGAAACACGATGGGGAGAGAGAACGAATGAGAGAATGAGGGGGAGAAAATGGAAGAAAGAGATGTACAGAGAAGGAAAAGCCACGGTCCAAAAAATCAAGGAGGGGATAAGGATAAGGTAGAAGGATGACTTTAACATGGTCTATCAACAGTGGGGCTGTTAGGTAGTCTCAACTAATAGAATTTTATAGTGGAAAGTGTATCACTTCACATTAGGTACATTTCCCTATTGAAAATAGCATCCCGCCACATTTATTTCCATTTCCTCTATTATTGTAAAATTTACATAAATTTTTAAAGCTTCTCCTTGCCAACGTTTTATTTTAGACCAGATATTACAAACGATATCATTTGCGGAATTAGAGAATGGACTCTGTAAATTCATAGATGCAGATACTCCAAAGACAGTTGAAGATACAGATGTCCAATATCTATTTTTAGCGGGTTTATTCAATATCAAGCTATTCCAATAATTGACGACAACAGTATGCGACAAATGTTTAGGACATATCACCATCATTAGGAAAACATTGCTTGCATAGAACTGTTTGTTAATTTCAGAGAAGTTGCTACTGCTATAGAGCCTAAGTTGAACACATTTCCTGAGAGAGATGTACAATGGGAAGTTACATCAGCGAAAGTGATGAAAAGGAGTTCGAAGACGAATATGGAAGCGGTGGCAAAGGTGCACTTGATATGTGGATGATGTTGTAGATGATGAGCAAGTGGCTAGTCAACATCCATTCGGAGAGCCATCTTTCATGCGTGCTTTAGATCTTCAAGCAATGCATAATCAGAACTTCTAGAGTATGCAAATATAGGTATGTAACACATAACTAAAGTCTTAAACATAGGTTAGTTAATCTTTAAATATTGGCGTAGTGGATATTAGTTAGTAGGATTTTAGATATTTTATCCACTAATTAGTTAAATTATTTTTGTATGAAATAAGTAATTGATATATTAACCTTTGGTGTTTAGATATAAGTTCATAAAATATATGGATTAGTTACAAAAATATTAGTTTTTAAAATTAATTTTATTATCGTTAAATTAAAGAATTTCATTAAATAATTTAGTAAGGACTTTTTGAAATTTTGTAAAACATTGGCATTAATAGCATTTATTGTTGAGATTAAGATGTTAGAGTATGGAAGGAATCCTGTTACATGTTTATTATGATAGTTGGTTGTGCACTTTATAGTAATTTTTTTTAAAAAAATTCAAAATATCATCTAAATTGGGTAAATTTTATTTAGCTTTACAAATTAGATCAAAAAGTATATGCTAATTAGTGAAATATATAGTTTTTAAAAGTAAAGATTTATTATCGCTAATGCGAATTTAATTTGTAAATTTAATTTATTTTTTGTTGGTACTTTCGTAGGTGCTCTTGCTGTGGATGGTGAATTGAATGTTGGCATACAATTCAGTGATAGAGAGGCTGTTATACAAGCAATTAAAAGCTACAGTATATCTAGAGGAGTTGATTATAGGGTGTATGAGTCAGAACCAATGGCATTTTATTGTAAATATGTCCAGTATGGTGTAGATTGCGGATAGCTTGTTAGGGCCAATTTTAGGAAGCATAAGTTCTATTGGAAAATCAGGAAGTAAAATGGCCCACACACTTACATTGGGACAAGGATTTCCCAGGATTTCCCAAGATCATACAAAGTTGAGTTCAGACACAACTATTGAATATCTAGAGTCTCTAGTTAGATTCGACCCATCCTTTAAGGTAAAAGCTATTATTACAGAGGTTTAATCTCGGTTCGGATATACAATTTCATATCGAAAAGCTTGAATGCAAAGTAAAAAGGCAATAGAAAAAGTTTATGGTAGTTGGGAAGCATCTTATGAAGCTTTACCGTGATGGTGTGTAGCAATGTGTGATGTTGTCCGAGGGTTAGTTTTTCAATTAGATGCAATGAAGGCTTATCATGATGATGTCCTAATTTCGGATGCTCGACTATTACATGAGTATTTTGGACCTTCGGTCCCTGCATCAGAGCATTTAGACATTGGAAACCAGTTGTGTAGGTTGATGGGATGCATTTGTATAGGAAATATAAAGGAGCTCTATTGGTTGCAGTTGCACAGGATTATAATGAGAATTTATTACCAGTTGCTTTTGTGATTGTTGAGGGCGAGATTGTAGATGGATGGCATTTTTTCCTAGACAATTTATGCAGATATGTCATGACCAGGGATGGAGTTGGCATTATTTCTGATCGCCACGACTCCTTAATACAATGACTCGAGTGCTGAGCTCGATCAAATTACAATAAAACCGAATTACAAAAAAATATTTGCTGTAAAGGATGCAATCCGAGTCGCCTCCCATTGATGACAATGTTATATAATCAAGAATTTAGCGAGGTTTGTTTATAAAATAAAAACGCAACTATTTAAAATGAAAGTGAACAGAAATTGGAACTCCAATACAAGAACCAAGAAGAACAATTTTCAGTCAATCATCGGATTCTAGACATATATCAACATTTCAATTCGATGGTTAATCATAAATTTGAATGAAACCTCAATCCAAATTTAGCATTCACACACAAATACCTTCATGCATTTGATTAACACATTCAATCAGTGTTCAGAAACCTCTAAAACCTAATTGGATTGTGTTAATTTTAGTCACCAATGCATTAACCTTAGAACTCATACCCGAACTCTAAATCATATTATTTCAATCAATTGAATCAAACAATTAACAAATATATATGCCAACAATTGAATCCCTGGTTAAAATTCTAAAATGAAAACCTCCAGTTTCAAAACAAAAATCAAGAAAGAGAAGGTTAGATGAAACCGAATGAAGTGTTGATTTCGAATTAGCTAATCCTCACATGTGATAATGCTCCTTGAATTCTTGGATTAGATAGAGCTTACGCCTCCATGAATGGAGGAAAACGGAATTGTAGAGGTAAAAATGGGGGGCGTACAGAGAAAGTAAGAAGAGAGAAAAACAAAGGTTGTCTTCCAAAATATGTCGCAATGTTCCAAAAGTATTGGCCTTTATCTAAACTTGGCCAATTTAGAATCAAAACATCTAAATTAAATCTGTAACAACTTATTGCATTAATCCCTTGTCTTCAAGATAAATCTAGACACCTAATTTGTTTAATTCCGAATTATAGAAAGGAAGTTACACTAAAAACATGTAATCAAGTTTCTTGAATAATCAGTAATGTTCTGCTACAGTTTTGTCTATGAAGAAGCATCTGTTTGGATTTGCACTCTAAAAGTGAATTGAAGACCTGGATGATAGCTTCAAAACACCACTGGAATTGGCTTAATCGGGCTTCTATGGACCGAGATATGGCCTCAAGAGTCCACCTTGTTCAGAAACTGTACTACAAACTTTCACTCTATTTCTAGGCCCAATTCCAGCTCCTTAACATTAGAACTTGTGTCTAACCTCTTCATAAGAATTGTAGGCCTATCTCTCAGCTTTCTTACAAACTAAAGATCATGACCAAATGAGCTCTATAACTCAAGATATGGCACAAAAATCAAAATAGTGTCAGAATTAGCCTAATGTTGGAAAAACTAAATCAAGCCCAACTAAAACTCAATAAACACAAAATGGTCCAAATTAATCCAATTAAGCACAAAAGAAGATTAATGAACTAAATATGAGAGAAAATAAATATATAAAAATCTAATTAATCAAATTCTCCCACACTTAGTTCTTGCATGTCCTTAGGCAAGATTCAACTGAGGCTTAACTAAAAGAAAACACTAATAAAAACATGCAACCTCAGAATCAAGAAATAACCAAAACGATTAAACAAAATTCTCTAATGAATCATTGAAAGTGCTAAGCTTAGGGGCATAAGATAAAACAAGGCATCAAGAGCTTCCTAACAATCAAAGCATTCAACTTCGAACCTCTCAAAAGTGCAAGCCAAACAGTATCATTCAAAATGTATAGATTAAGTATGCAAGACCTCACAAGATGGTGCATGAAACTTTCAACTCTCAAGTGTATGGGTCAAAGTGTTTCACTCAAGTCACCTCAAAAGACAATGCATTACCATATGCTTGTTAATCTTCTTGATATGATTTAGCTTTGATTGAGTTGAATGGTTTTGAATCAACAACTAGCGTAAACCTAGATCGCCTTGCACTTTCAGGGTGGAAGTTTAGGGTTATGTTTGAGTTTTGTTTGTTTTTAATCAAAAATGGATATAGACGCCACACTTAGGAGAAGATGAGAAGGTGAGTGATAAGTCTTATTTTGATCACCACAAGTTGCCTTGATAAGATCTATAATTCTTTACCTAAGAACAAAAGGGAAGTTCTCACAATTAGGAGAAAACTCAAAAGAAGTCTATTCATGATCTGTCTTGTGTTTGTACATTGAGTTCCTATTTGTAATCTAAAGGGGACTGCACATTGAGTTGCAACCTCTATACATTCCACTAAGCATTAAAGTCCCATTAACATTGAATAAACAAGTAACTCACCCATTATCTATCATAATTGCCTAGGAACTCTTAAAATACTTGAAACTGACTTTGAAAACAACTAAAAAGCTTCTGAAATTGGAGACATGAAAAGTTGCATGAAAACTACAAGAAAATAAAACAAATCACACCTAATTAAAACTAATTATTCTAGCCCAATCTGTTTGCAACTTGATTACTTGAATTGGGCTTCATCTGGGGTCTTCAAGTGACTTCTTCATGTTGGACTTGGCTATTCTTCAAGCTGAATAAGATTGGTCCATTTTGGAAGCTCATGCTCAATTGGATTGCTCTTGTCTTTGCTTCCATGACTAGGCCTTACAAAGCTTCTTTTAGCCTTTTTGCTCTAGCTTTGGTCATTGGGCCGTCCATGCCTTGTAATTGATCTTGAACATTGTTGGCCTTGATTGAATTCTCATCATTCCCTCCCTCTTGAAAAGGATTCGTCCTCGAATCAAGCTCATCACCTACATCAAACAAGGATAGATCAGTTACATTGAAAGTAGCACTAACTTGATACTCACCTAGAAGATCAAGCTTGTAGGCACTGTCATTGATCTTTTCAATCACTTGGAAAGGTCCATTTCCTCTTGGTTGTAACTTGGAAGGCCTTTGGGCAAGAAACCTCTCCTTCCTCATGCGAACCCAAACCCAATCTCCTGGCTTAAAAGTCACCTTCTTGCGCCTTTTGTTGGCTTGATGAGCATACTGCCATGTTTTCTTCTCAATTTGTTATCTCACCTTCTCATGGAATTGCTTGACAAATTTAGCCTTCTTTTTGCCATCTAGATTACCTTGCTCTCTCATTGACAAAGGAATTAAATCTAATAGAGTCAAAGGATTAAAACTGTAGACCATTTCAAAAGGTGAGTGATTAGTAGTAGAGTGTGTTGCCCTATTGTAAGCAAATTCTACATGAGGCAAACATTCTTCCCAAGACTTTAGATTCTTACTAATCACAGCCCTTAACAAGGTGGAGAGGGTTCTATTCACTACCTCTGTTTGTCCATCAGTTTGTGGATGACAAATTGTAGAGAAAAGAAGCTTGGTTCCTAACTTGTTCCACAAAGTCTTCCAAAAGTGATTTAAGAACTTGGTATCATGGTCGGAGACAATGCTTCTTGGCATGCCATGCAATCTCACAACTTCTTTGAAAAACAATTCAGCAATTTGAATGGCATTGTCCGTTTTGTGGCAAGCTATGAAGTATGCTATCTTTGAAAACCTATCCACAACGACAAAAATAGAATCTTTGCCCCTCTTAGTTCGAGGCAAACCTAGTACAAAGTCCATAGACAAATCAACCCAAGGGAAATCAGGAATAGGTAACAGGGTATATAATCCATGAGGCATAACCTTGGATTTGGCCTTCTTGCAAGTAACACAATGACCACAAATTTTTTCTACCTGCTTTTTCATTTGAGGCCAAAAGAAATGTTCAACCAAGGTACTCAAAGTCTTACTAACCCCAAAATGACCCATCAAACCCCATCCATGAGCCTCTCTAACAAGCAATTCACACAAGGAACAATTAGGCACATAAAGTCTATTTCCCTTAAACAAATAACCATCATGCCTAAAGAAATCCTTTTCTGCCCCTTTTTCACAAGCAATGTACAATTGTGCAAAATCAGAATCATTTATGTACAAGTCTTTCAAATGCTCAAAACCAAGCAATTTTGCATCTAAGGTAGAAAGTAGTGCATACCTCCTAGAAAGTACATCAGCTACCACATTTTCTTTCCCTTGCTTGTATTTGATCACATAAAGGAATTGTTCCAGAAATTCAATCCACTTACCATGCCTTTTGTTTACCTTTCCTTGTCCTTTTAAATGTTTCAAGGATTCATGATCCGTGTATACCACAAATTCTTTCGGCAAAAGATAATGTTGCCAAACCTACAAAGTTCTCACCAAAGCATACAACTCTTTGTCATAAGTGGAGTAATTAAGTTTAGCTCTGCTCAATTTCTCACTAAAGTACGCAATAGGCCTACCTTCTTGCATCAAAACAGCCCCTATACCTATATCCGAGGTATCATACTCAATTTCAAAGGATTTAGAAAAATCGGGTAAGACAAGTAAAGATGCTCCACTCAATTTTTCTTTAAGGGTATTGAAAGCCATATCTTGCTCTTGTCCCGATTTGAAACCAATATTTTTCTTAACAACTTCAGTCAATGGTGCAGCTAATGTATTGAAATCCTTGACAAACCTCCTATAAAAACTAGCTAGCCCATGAAAACTCCTTACATCACTCAAACCCTTAGGTTTAGGCCATTCCCCAATTGCTTTCACTTTTTCTTCATCCATTTCTATCCCTCTAGAGCTAACAATGAATCCAAGAAAGTTTACTTGTTGAGTGCAAAAGGAACACTTTTTCAAATTAACATACAACCTCTCTTTTCTCAGTGCAAGTAAGACACACCTCAAATGCTCAAGATGTTCACCTAAGCTCTTGTTATAGATGAAGATATCATCAAAGTAAACAACCACAAATTTTCCAAGAAAAGCACGCAAAACATAATTCATGAGGGCATTAGTTAAACCAAAAGGCATAACTAACCATTCATACAACCCATATTTAGTTTTGAAAGCTGTTTTCCATTCATCCCCTTCTTTCATCCAAATTTGATGATAACCACTTTTCAAATCAATTTTGGAAAAATAGTAAGAACCATGCAATTCATCAAGCATATCATCTAATCTAGGAATTAGATGTCTATACTTTATAGTGATTTTGTTGATGGCTCTGCAATCCGTACACATCCTCCACGATCCATCTTTCTTTAGCACAAGAATAACAGGTACAACACAAGAACTCATGTTTTCCCTCACCCATCCTTTTTCAGTCAACTCTCCAACTTATTTTTGAAGTTCTTTTGCTTCCTCGAGATTAGTTCTATAGGCTGGCCTGTTAGGGAATACAGCACCAGGAATGAGATCAATTTGATGCTCGATTCCTCTAAAGGGTGGCAAGCCACTTGGAACTTCATCCGGGAACGCATCCTCAAAATCCTCAAAAGAGATACAAAAGAACTAGGCAACGAAGTTTGATCAATGTTAGAGTTTAAACAAGCCTCCTTGTACAAAAGTACAAGCATAGGTTGATGAGAAAAACACGCTCTCTTGATCTTACTTTCTTTTGCAATGATACTCATGTGTTTACTCTCTTTTTCTTGCTCAACACTCTCTTAGTGTTACCTTTCTTTTTTTCACTCAATAGTTTCTTTTCACTCTCTTTTTTATTGGATGCCTCGCGCTCTCTAGACTGCCTCATTTTTATTTGATCCTCAAAAACTTGTCTTGGAGACAAAGGTGCAACAGTGAATTTCTTCTTGTTGTGCACAAGTGAAAACCAATTGGTGTATCCATTGTGGATCACCTTGCAGTCAAATTGCCACGGTCTTCCAAGAAGTATGTGTGCAGCATCCATGGGGACTATATCACAAAGTACCCCATCCACATAATCTCCAATAGTGAATGGTACTAGAACTTGCTTGTCTACCTTCAATTCTCCATTATCACTAAGCCATTACAACCTATATGGCCTAGGATGCTTCGATGTGCTCAAATTCAATCTTTCCACCAAAGTTGTGCTGGCCACATTGGTGCAGCTCCCTCCATCAATGATCATGCTGCATACTTTTCCTTGAACAAGACATCTAGTATGGAAAATATTTTCCCTTTGTGCCTCATCTTCTTCTTTGGTCTGCACATTTAAAATCCTTCTAACAACCAGCAAATCACCATCATGAGGCCTAATTTCCTCACATTCACTTTCATGCTCTGGTGATGCATTAGACTCCTCCTCAGTCTCTACCTCTCCATTATCCTTCAAAATCATTGCTCTCTTGTTAGGACATTGAGAAGCAATGTGACCCCTTCCAAGACACTTAAAGCACTTTATGTCTTGGTTCTTTGAAATGCTTGTTGATGGTTGACTTTTCTTTGATTTAGCCTCTTTAGACTGAATTGCAATTGGTTGCTCCTTCTTTGGGTTGTTTCTCCAAGGACCTGAATTGGAACTAGAAGAATTTCTTCTGTTTCTCCTCTTTAATTGTTGCTCCACCTTGAATGCTTGATGCACCATCTCTTGAAGTTCCACATAGTGATACATCTCCACGGCATCAGCTATGTCTCAGTTAAGGCCATTGAGAAACCGAGCCATGGTTGTTTCTTGATCCTCCACAATGTTAGCTTGAATCATGGCCATCTCCATCTCCTTGTGATAATCATCCACACTCTTAGAAACTTGAGTGAGGCTCTGCAACTTGTTGTGGAATTCCCTATGGAAATATGAAGGCACAAATCTCCTTCTCATGATTGCCTTATTACCTTTAGAATATGTGTGATAAGAGAATATTTGCTCCACTCTCATTGCCCACTCCAAATAGGCTTGTGGATCAGACTTCCCTTGAAATGGAGGAATTTTTATGTTAATCCCTTTGAGTTCATCAGCAGAATTTCTTCTTCTCCTATTGTGCCTAACGATCCTTCTTCTCCTTGTGCTTTGATCACTTATCTCTTCCTCTTCAGATTGCTAATTTGTTTCATCTTGAGAAGCATGCTGACTACGAGGTGCATGGTTTTCCATCCTATCCATCCTCTCATGGAGCTCTTCAAATTTTGTATTGAATAGCCGTTTTAGATGGCCAATCAATGCTTGCATCTGTAAAGTAGACAATCCTTCATCTTGTGATGCATTTTTGTCTCCTGCCATGTTAGCTAATTGAAACTGAAAAATATAGGACCTCACAAACCTCACAAAGTGTTTACACTCTTGAAATATGACACTCACACTCATGTATGTCACTCAAAATTGGCTTTTGACTAGAATGTTCTCTCTAGCCTTTTTCCACTCAAACTTCCTCTTATGAGCTCTTAAGAAAAGAACCTTATCAATGATTTTTCTCAAGACAGCAAGTAGACAATCAAGTGAGCAAGCAACCAACAAGAAAATATCAATGGAACAAGGGACATAAATAGATAGAAAAGAAATTCAACAAAGATAAAGGAGAATGAAAGGAAAATATCTTCTTCTTTTTTTTTTGCCCAGAATTTTCGTTTTCTTTTTAATGAATTTTCATTTTTTTTTTCTTTCTGTTTTGAGTTTAGGACTCAAAATTAGTATGAGAACAAAAATGGGTGACAAATACAGATGGAGAATGAAAAGACACTAATGAGTTACTATGGATGAGAGATCAACAAAGATGAACTAAAACAAAATTGGAAAAAAAAAATTTCGTTTTAAATTGATAAAGAAAAAGCACACACCGGAAGATCAAGGAGCCAAAGCTCTAGATACCAAATGGTATGATTTAGCTTTGATTGAGTTGAATGGTTTTGAATCAACAACTAGCATAAACCTAGATCGCCTTGCACTTTCAGGGTGGAAGTTTAGGGTTGTGTTTGAGTTTTGTTTGTTTTTAATCATAAATTGATATAGATGCCACACTTAAGAGAAGATGAAAAGGTGAGTGATAAGTCTTATTTTGATCACCACAAGTTGCCTTGATAAGATCTATAGTTCTTTACCCAGGAACAAAAGGGAAGTTCTCACAATTAGGAGAAAACTCAAAAGAAGTCTATTCATGATCTGTCTTGTGTTTGTACAATGAGTTCCTATTTGTAATCTGAAGGGGATTGCACATTGAGTTGCAGCCTTTACATATTCCATTAAGCATTAAAGTCCCATTAGCATTGAATAAACAAGTAACTCACCCATTATTTATCATAATTGCCTAGAAACTCTTAAAATACTTGAAACTGACTTTGAAAACAACTAAAAGGCTTTTGAAATTGGAGACATGAAAAGGTGCAAGAAAACCACAAGAAAATAAAACAAATTACGCCTAATTAAAACTAATTATTCTAGCCCAATTTGTTTGCAACTTGATCACTCGAATTGGGCTTCATCTTGGGTCTTCAAGTGACTTCTTCATGTTGGACTTGGCTATTCTTCAAGCTGAATAAGATTGGTCCATTTTGGAAGCTCATGCTCAATTGGATTGCTCTTGCTCTTTGCTTCCATGACTAGGCCTTGCAAAACTTCTTTTAGCCTTTTTGCTCTAGCTCTGGTCATTAGGTCATCCATGCCTTGTAATTGATCTTGAACATTTTTGGCCTTGGTTGAATTCTCATCACTTCTACTTCTCCACTACTTACAATCATATGCAAACACAAATCAAGAGGACTTTATTGAAGGTTGTAATGGGGCCAAGGTAAGGGTAAGGAAATATGATGGTTTGACTAGCTCAAAGCTAAGAAAATTGGAATAGCATTGGTCAAATCAAGGTCACAAAAATGAAGGTTTCCCCAAATCATGGTATAACACACTTAACTCTTTTTTTTTTTTTTTCAAAACTTCCCATTTTATTCAATTTCCCTTTTTTTCTCTTTTTTTTCATTTTTTTTATCCTTGCATTGCACACCACCACACTTTATCCAAAGCACAACACTCATGATGAAACCAATGCATTCCCTATTCCTTAAGGTTAGATATAACATGATTTTTCACTTTTAGGCTTGCAATATGCTAGAAATTAAAGAATGGTCAATAAGGCTCAAAGAGACTAAACAAGGGAGAATGCAAGGTAGGCTATATGGACAAATGGCTAAAATGAAAGAAATGTGTCTGTCATGGTCATGAATACATATGAAAAATGTAGCCTCAAAGAAGAGCCAAAACAAGTTCTGAAATGACAAAATCTAAGGGGGAAAACACACAAGAAAGAAAAGAATGGCATGAAGTGCAATCGTCCAGAATAAGGTTTGAAAGCTCACAAAAGTAAAGTCCAACATACTCAATCATAGCAAATTAAAATCAATTACTAAACCCACAAATATCAAAAAGGGAAAGAAAAATGAAATCATGTTAGAACCCTATTCTCCCTAATGACTAATGCCTTAACTCAACAACTTTTAATTTAACAATGGAGAACAAGAGCAAAACAAAGCTAATAAATTTTTTTTTTTTAGCAAAATAAGGTAAAAACAACCATGAAACAAATCTATAATGCAAGAACCTAACTATGAAAAATGACCTATGACTAAACCATCCCTCCACACTTCAACTTTACATTGTCCTCAATGTAATGCAAAATGAAAATACAAGGCAAGTAAAATGAAAAGAAACTCTCCTATCAAGTGTAAGTGGCCGCTAGCAAGTGGACCTCCTCAATGGTCTCCAAGGGTGCATCCTCATGAAATGGCTTCAAACGATGGCCATTCACTGTAAAAGCTTTATCTGTTCTAGGTTCCAAAATCTACATAGCACCATATGGAAAAATCTTAGTCACTATGTAAGGACCAAGCCACCTAGAACGTAGCTTACCAGAAAAGAGCTTAAGGCGAGAATCGTATAAGAGCACTTTCTAGCCAATAGAAAACTCCTTCCGTAACAACATCTTATCATGGATGAGTTTGGTCTTTTCTTTCTTTGTACATGTGGGAGTTCTCATAGGCTTTTAACCAGATCTCCTCCAACTCTTGAAGCTAGAACTTTTTGTGAGGTCTAACCTAGCTCAAATCTAGGTTGCAGTTCTTGACTGCCCAATAAGCCCTGTGCTTAATCTCTACCGAGAGATGGCACGTCTTACCAAAGACAATCCTATAGGGAGATATGCCCAAAGGAGTCTTGTAGGCAATGCGGTAGGCCCATAATGTATCCTCCAGCCTCTTGCTCTAATCTTTCCTATTAGGCTGGACTATTTTCTCCATAATCTACTTCAACTCCCTGTTTGACACTTTTGCTTGACCATTAGCCTACAAAAGGCATGGAGTTGAAACCTTGTGGGTGACACCATATTTCTTCAGTAAGGCTACCATGTTTCTATTATAGAAATGGCTACCTTGATCACTGATGATGGCCCTAGGCACTCCGAACCTGCAAATGATGTGTGATCTAACAAAATCTACAACAACAAGAGAATCATCAGTCTTGGTGGCCTTAGCTTTTACCCACTTAGAGACATAATCAATAGCCGGCAGTATATAAATAAAACCAAAAGAAACAGGAAATTGACCCATAAAATCAATACCCCAAACATCAAATATCTCACAAAATAATAATGGTTTTTAAGGCATCTCATTCCTATAGAAAATGCTACCTGTCTTCTAGTATTGTTCACAATTCTTACAATAAGTGTAAGCATCATGAAACAATGTGGGCCAGTAGAATTCAGAATCTAACACTTTCCTACCAGTGCGTTGTGGACCAAAGTGGCCATCACAAGTAAGAGTATGAAAAAAATACAAAATAGAGGGAATCTCAAGCTCATGCACACAACATCTAATGATCTAATAACTACACATGCACCATAAGTACATGTAACATCCACCGTTTTTCACCTAATTATTCGATTTTACCGAATAATTGAGAATAATTAAAATTTGATTAAGCAATTAATTAGATTCAATTGATTAGTAATTACTTGAGTTTAGATAAGAGAGAATTAAGTTAGAGTATAGGAGATTTCATAAAAAATTTATTAAAAACCGATTTACCGATTTAAAGGAAATCGGTAACATTACGGTATTTTAAACTATCAGAACCGGACCAATAGAATTGCAAGCTTCAAACCCTATTTTTAGTGGCTGATAACTCAGCCACTTACCACCCAAAAGTGGCGCCACTTTGGCCATACAAAGGCAAGAGGGCTGGCTGATTTTCAACCATGGAAAGCCAACCAATCACAAGCCAAGGTAAGTCAACCACAACCACTCAAACATGATCAGATTTTTCACTCTTTTATCACCCACTTCAGACCATTCTTATGCCACTTTCTCTCTTCTCCTTCAGCTCTCTTTCTCTCTTCCTCACACACCCAAAAACTCAAGCCAATTCTAGCCTTATTCATCCAAGCTTCAAAAATCCAGCACAATCACTTGGAACAAAGGTAGGAGTTTAATAATTGCATCAAATTTGTGATATTGGCTGGCTAAGCTTGGATTATTTTTATGATTCTTGATGTGTTAAATGGAGGATTATGATGATAAGTGATTGGCTTTGGATTGTTGGTTTGGTTAAAATCGAATTTGAAGCAAGAAAGAATAGAAATAAGAAGAGCTGAGGGGCTGGAGAACCAAAACCCCTCGGCAGTCCGTACGGCGGAGTGTACGGTTCTTCCTACAACTGGTCAAATTGGATGAAACCATTTTTATATGAAACTAGACATCTAGGGCTTTCCATAGATATATCATATAAGGATTTTGGATTAGAATTGAGAGAGCTATGAATTTTTTAATTTCAACCTAGGGTTTTGACTCTGGCTCTGGGCAGATTAGGTTGTTTAGGGTAGAACTCGACCTATACTACTTGAAAATGAGTGAAACTGACGTTTTTAGAAAGATTACACATAGGATAATGTCCCATAAAAATTTCAGAATTAGATAAGGTCCCAGTTGTTCCCAGTGCTCCACGCAATTCTCCCTATGTCCACACCGGGCTAGAATAGGGCAGTTTAGGAAGGTCCGAATTCGGGGCTTGTAACTCGAGCCCTACTAAGCCAAATGGAATGGAAATTTTTCTAAATAAAACTTTGTTCTGTTAGCTTTAATATGAGATCAATTTTGTATGATTTGAGTCAGTTTTCGATCTTTAGTGGATTTTTACTTTTAGTTGCCTGATTCTGGCTAGCCAATGGGCAGGCCGAGATAAAATCTAAATATCTTAAGCTATAGATATCAAAATTAGATGGGACTAAAGAGGTTAGAAAATAGACACATAACAATTTAACATACTCAAATTTGAGCTCCAAATGAGTTAAATAGAAATTATGGCTTGAATTATAAAAACCGGGTTAGTTGAATATGCTGAGGCAGGAATTCTGCCTTAATGAATTTGATGTTAATATAAGTTTAATGTTAGAATATAAATGTGATGTTGTGTTCTTTGTGATAAATTGATGTACTGGTTGGCTGGCACTATTTACGGGGAAGCGGACATGTTCCGTTATGCCGCCAAAATTTCAGCAAAATCCATGCACAAGTTGTGAAATTCATGATAATACATGTGCATTTCAAGGAAAGTTATGAAAGTGTATTAAGAATCATGTTATTAAGAAAGTTCCATGCTACTTGGGCTAGCCCCGGATAAGAAGTTAAGGGGAATAGATCGGTGGGAAGGTCGGGGAAAATAAACCCAGCATTCCTGTATAGGAACGAGCTCGATCCTGAAAAGTAGACTATTACCCAGGAGTCTAAATGGCCAAGAACTCCTAGGGGACCAAGAGATGGAAAATGATGAAAAGTAATGGAAAAGTTTATAAAGAAAGAATCAAGAATGAGCATGAATGATTACATGAATGCATGATTATATGAAATGGTTATGTTAAGATATGTCCAGTTATTTATCATGTTTATTTACTGCCATTTGTTCATTTATACTGTTGATTATCCTGTGAATCACTATCAATAATCTGTTCTGTCTCTTATGCCAATTAAAGTAAAACTGAACCTTGCCTCGAACCAGACTTTTCCTTAAACTCATTAAAATGGATAGCCTAGTCCACACTCATGCTTTTCTTAATTAAATAAAAATCGAGGCAACTGGGAATGAATGTGACGTCAGATGAACGTCATACATAGACCCTACTGAGAATTTCTCGAAATTCTCACCCTGTTTGTATCTTCCGCATCATTCTCAGACGCTGGCATAGGGCTCAACGGCCACTCCTTTCACTAAGATCCCAAACCTGCAACTTCACTATGACTCCGAGTTGGACTCGTTGGACACAGTCTGCTCCTGCTATTTCTGCCTCTGCTTTGTAGCATTAGGAATCTTGTCATTCCCTTATTTCATCTGCTGTTAATATATATGTATAAACTGAAGCCTTGGCTTCCAAACTACATATGTACGTATACAGTTGGTAACATATTACTTGTCCGTATCTTTTCTATTATGTTATATTAGACTTTATTACGTTTTATAACGCTATTTACGTCTATTAAGTAACAGTGCGCCGCTTCAACGATTTAGTGATAATAATCACGAGGTTTAAGTAGAACGTTAACATGGCAACACAGACTACCTAATTTAATGCTATGACTTAAGCATAACATCAAATTAGTAAGATGTTACAGTATGGATCATTCCAGACATAATACTTAGCCTCACTCCTAAGTTTCTCTATCTGGTGCTTTTTAAAATAAACAAGAAACTTAGAAGCAACCAAATAATTCACCAAGTCAGCATACCATGGGTCCTTACCTCGCAGCTCTAAAAGCTACTCATTTGGAAAGGTCTTGTGGATGGGAAAAGGCTCCAAGGTTTTGTGGAATCCAACTCAGGTGGTCTGCTACCAGGTTCTCAGCTCCACTCATGTCCCTGATCTCAATGTCAAACTCTTGTAACAGCAACATCCACCTAATGAGCTTGGGCTTAGCATCTGGCTTCTTTAGCAAGAACTTCAATGCTGTATGATCAGAAAAAACAGTTACTTTAATTCCTAACAAATAAGCTCAAAATTTATCTAAAGCGAAAATAATGGCTAAAAGCTCCTTCTTAGTGGTGGTGTAATTAGCCTATGTAGAGTCTAGAGTCCGAGAGTCATATGCTATGACATAGGGTGTCTTCCCAACCCTCTGTGGAAGAACTACTCCAACTGTAAAGTTGGAGGCATCTCACATATACTCAAATAGGTGCTCCCAGTTCGGCGGTTAAAGCATAGGAGTAGAGATAAGATGCTGCTTCAACTAGTCAAATGCTCTTTTACAATCCTCATCTAACTGGAAATCAACCTCATTCTGCAATAGTCTAGATAACGAAAAGGCTACTCTGCTGAAATCCTTAATGAAACACTTGTAAAATCTTGCATGACCAAGAAAAGAGTGCACTTCCCGCATGCATGCAAGGTAAGGTAAAGAAGCAATCATATCTATCTTGGATTTATCAACAAAAATACCCTCACTAAATATAACATGTCCTAAGACTACACCTTGCCTAACCATAAAATGGCATTTTTCGAAATTTAGAACAAGGTGTAGCTCGATACATCTATCCAATACTCTAGCACGGTTATCCAAGCATGCATCAAATGACTATTTTGCACTCTTGTCAGTACTAGCTCATCCTTAGAGTTCTTCACCACCGTTATGCTAGTCTTCTTGCGAACTACTTGCACCGGGCTTACCTACTTGCTATCTGAAATTGGGTAGATGATTCCAGTAGCTAGCAACTTGCTGACTTCCTTCTTCACCACATCTAAAATGAAACGGTTTAGCCTCATTTGAGGTTGCCTTACTGGTTTCACTCCCTCCTCCCACTGTATTCTGTGCATGCATGTAGAGGGGCTAATTCCAGGAATATCTACTAATGTCCAGCCTGTAACCTTCATGTTCTACCTTAATATGTTCAACAGCTTCTCTTCTTGTTCATATTGCAAATCCTTGGCTATGATGACTGGCAACTTGTCATTTGGTGCCAAAAATGCATACTTCAAATTTTTTTGCAGTGGCTTAAGCTCAAATGTTGGTGGCTCTATCATGGATGGAGCTAATCTTGGTACTGCCTCTATTGGTTTTGCTTCATCTTCAACACCTGCAATCTGGAGAAAACTCTGCACAACAGCATCATCATATCCTATGGATGCTAAAACAGAATCAGCAAAATTAGAGTGATGTGTAGAATTTAAAATCATAGAATCTGAAATTGTAGAATGTAATCACTAGAAATAGAATTTGCAATATTTAAATTTGTAGAAACAAAATTAGTCATGACAGTGGTAGATTTAACTGAAATAGAAACTGTAGAATCAATTTTTACTATAGCAAAATTTTCAGGAATTAAAATTTTAGAATTTGCAGAAACAAAATTTCTAGAAAATGCAGAATTTGTACAACCAAAATATGCAGAATTTGCGCAACCAGAATAGACAGTAGCAGGATTGACCAAAATAGATGCTATAGAAATTAAATCAAAACCAGAATTCACAAAATTTAATCCAGCAGAATTAAAATTTTCAAAATCTAAACCATGTAAGCATGCATCAATTTTAGCACAAATAGCACACACATTATGAATTCCATCACAATCAGCACATTGAAATTCATCTCTAATGCCTACTATTTCATGGATATCATCCAACAAATTTTCATGCACATCATCAACCAAAGAATCAATAACATCAAAGTGAAAAATAGAATGTTCTTCTGGTGGATATCTCATGGCATCAAACAAATTGAAATGCACCTTGCTATCTCCAAACTCCATGGATAATGTACCAGAATACACATCAATCTTAGTTTTTATAGTTTTCAAAAATGGGCTACCTAAGATTAATGTTGGTTGATTAGCATGCACATCATCCTCCATATTTAATACATAAAAATCAGCAGGGAAAATAAGCTCATTTACTCTTACCAATACATCTTTTAAAACTCCCTCAGGATGAGTTGTACTTTGATTGGCAAGTTGGATCACCACTCCCATTGGCTTGAGCTCTCTAATGTGCAATGATTGGTATACTGATTTTGGCATGACATTTATTGAGGCTCCAAGATCCAACATAGCTTGACTGAATTGCTTGCTTCCTATGATGCATGGAATGGTGCAAGTTCCCGGATTCTTGCATTTTGAAGGAATGCTTGGCTGAATTATGGCAGAAACATTTATGCCTATGCTTACCTTCTCATTTTCGTCAACCTCCTTCTATGAGTGCACAAGTCTTTGAGAAACTTGGCATACTTTGGAATTTGCTTGATGGCTTCTAGGAGTGGAATATTGACTTCCACTTTCCTAAAAGTTTCCATGATCTCTTTGTCCAGTTCTACCTCTGCTATCTTCTTGTTTTGTGTCACTCTATTGGGAAAGGGCAGTGGGATGCTTGGTTCAGATTTCTTGATTTGGATTATTCTACATCTTTTCTTTCTATTTCTGCAGAATCTGATTTTTCTCAAGCTTTTTCTGCAGAATCATCTTCTTTTGGTTCAGAACCTGGTTTTGCAGCAAAATTTGAATTTTTGGTCTAGTTTTGGACATCAACTCCTTGCCACTTCTGAGGGTGATAGCACTCACACTCTTTGGAATGTTCACGATTTGGGAAGGAAGACTTCCAGAACCCTGTGACTTCAATTCATTAACAGTGTGGCTAACTGATCAATCTGCATTTGTAGATTTTGGATGCTAGTTTCGATTCTCTGCTGGAATTGAACACTACTAGTTGCCATTTGCTTCACCAATTCTGCCAAGCTTAGTTCTAAGCTGTTGCCATATCTTAGGTCGGGTTGTCTCTCCATCCAAGATTGTATGTGTTAGAGAATGGATCATAGTTCTTTTGCTGCTATTGGTGAGGTCTTCCAGGAAAAATTCCTGCAATAATTTCATTATTTTCTTGCAGTTGTGGACATTGATCTGTTGGATGTCCTGATATAGAACATATTCCACAAATGCTGGCTGCTAGTAGCATGACTTGCTGGGGTTGTTGCTGGCTAAGAGCCAATTGCCTCACCAAGGTTGTTAGCTCTTCAATTCGGCTCTCCATCCTCTGCTGGTTTGCATCTGAAGTCTACACTTCATTTACTTGGTTGGCATTGTAGCTTAGGTACCAAACTGTTCTGCATTAGCAGCCATATTAGCAATCAAGTCTTAGGCTGCAGTTGGTGTTTTGCCTACCAAAGCTCTTCCAAAAGTAGCATCAACCATACTTTTGTCCATTAGCAAGAGACCTTCATAAAAATACTGAATCAAAAGTTGGCCACTGATTTGGTGGTATGGACAGCTAGCACATAACTTCTTGAATCTCTTCCAATACTCATGCAATGTCTCACCACTAATTTATCTTATGCCACAAATATCTTTCCTGATGGCAATAGCTCTTGAGGCAGGAAAGAATTTCTCCAAGAACATTCTCTTCATGTCTTGCCAGCATGTGATAAAGCCTAGATGCAAATAGTATAGCCAGTCTTTGGTAGCTCCATCAACTGAGAAGAAGAAGCACTTAGCTTGATGTGGTCTTCATCAACTCCATCTGGTTTCATAGTTGAGCACACCACATGGAATTCCTTCAAGTGCTTGTGCGAATCCTTTCTAGCTAGGCCATGGAACTTGGGCAGCAAGTGTATCAGACAAGATTTTAGCTCAAAATTTGCATGCACGCCAGGATATTGGATGGCTAATGCTTGGTAATTCACATCAGGAGCTACAAGCTCCTTCAAAGTCCTATTTGTAACACCCTCTATCATATAAGCCATGCTCGAGTCATGGAGTTACATTAAAAGATTGTCACTGTGCTAAGAAATCTTTAAAATGTGGAAAATATGATACATGGCCCTTTAACTGCACACTTTATTGCTACCTAATAGTTCATAAACTTCGTCGTCTCTAATACATAGATGATAAAATAACTGCAATTTAAAAGAAATTGTGACTAACATAATACACAAAACTTGCTATCAACTAGTCGCTAGCTGGCTCCAATAGTTGCTTGGTTCGGTTTGTGCCCAAGTCTTGCTCAGAAAATGTCTCAGTACTCTGTCTCGCACTTGATTTCCAACTTAGGTGCTGGAATGTTTATGGAAAAGAAAAACATACAAGCAGGCAGTTAGAACCTAAGGTTCTCAGTAGGTAAACATGAACTATTCTCATACAGTGCCATCATAAACATTTCAGCCGCTTCGGTTTATTATGAAAATATGAGCACACATACACAAATAGTGGTTCAATTTTAAGTGGAAAACATCTTTCTCGAAGTAGGTTATGTTTTAACAACCACTTGCCATATTAATTGACAAACATAGAAATACAAATGGGGCAATATGCTTCAACAAGAATCTTAATAACATTATGAATTAATAGGATAATTGGAGATGCACATAAAGATGCTTGTACTTGACTGTATGCAAGTGCACTTGACTTAATTCGTATCTTTCTTTAACTTGTAACTTGATCTTGCTCTTTTCTGTACTTGGTCCTACAGAGGTGAATGGCCTCTCTCACCCTTGGGTAATAGCCTGTTTTTCAAGTCCGAGCTCGTACCTATACATAGCCTGTTTTTCAAGTCCGAGCTCGTACCTATACATGAGTGACGGGTTTACTTTCCCCGACCCTCACACCTATCTATTCCCCTTAAATCTGGTCGAGGGCTGCCCAAGTCTTAGATAGTACCACTCTGACCCACGCTAGCTGGGTCTATGCCATGCCTCATGTGGTAGCTTGGTACGTCCCTCTTGCAAGTTCTTATTATCCTTTCCTTTCCATGTTTCATCATGCATGCGGATGCTTTGTGCATTCATGAATACATCTCATACCTTACTTTTCACATCATATTTCTAATTATGCTTGCATGCATGATGTACATGAACATGGCATGTAAATGTACATATATTCAAAGCATAATCACCCATAGCATAAGTTCTCATAAATTCCTACTGAAAATTCGGCAGCATAACCGACCGAGTTCGCTTCCCCATGAATAGTGCCAAACAACTAGGAAATTTTAATCAAACAGCAAACCCAGTATAGAACATCATAGTCATAGCAAGAATATAACAATATCAATATATGTAAGCTTTAAAACCTTAATGTCTTAATTTATCTTGCAAGCTTCTAGCTTCTATTCCCGAGTTCGAATTATGCCCGACTTCCGAGATTACCTAAGTTCCAACTTCCTGGGTTATGTTCAATCTCCGAGATTATATAATTCCCGGCTTCTGGGGTTATGTTTGATCTCCTAGATTATATAATTCTCGACTTCTGAGGTTATGTTCAGTCTCCTAGATTATATAATTTCTGACTTCCAGGGTTATGTTCGATCTTCCAGATTATGTAATTCCCGACTTCTGGGGTTATATTCGGTCTCCTAGATTATATAATTTCCGACTTTCGGGGTTATGTTCGATCTCCTAGATTATATAATTCCAGACTTCCAAGGTTATGTTTGGTCTCCTAGATTATATAATTTTTGACTTCCGGGGTTATGTTCGATCTTCTAGATTATATAATTCTCGACCTCCAACCTTAGTCTACATTTGGTCTTCCAAGACTTTTATGAGGGTGTTTCCTAAATTCCGAGTTCTGATATTAACTATACCCGATCTAATTTGCTATTCACTAAGTTCTGAGTTAACCCTTAAGTATACCTATTTCGAGTTCAACCTTAAGTATACCCTTCCGAGTTCAATCTTAGTATACCCTATCTAGCTCTATTTCTAGCCAGAATTACACTCTTAAAAGAGAAAATTCACCAAAAATAGAAATCTGGGTGAAATTATACGAAATTTATATCAATGTAAAGCTAACAGAGCAAGCTTTCAAATGAAATAAGTTGCATATCATTTGAGTGAATATAATTCGAGATATAAGCTCTGAAACTTAACCCTACTGAACTACCCTGTTCCATCCTGGGTTGAACTTTAGATGAATTCATTGATGTACTGGGGATAGATGGCAACGAATCTGAATCTGAAATTTTGATGGGATGTTCCCTCATATGTTAACTTTCAAACAACGTTGGATTCACTCAATTTGGAGTTGTGTAAGGTGAGTTATACCCTTCTCAACTCACACTACCCAAATGAAGGTCCTTATTTCTAGGTCAAACTTCAAAAATTTATAACTACCTCTATACTAATCCAATGGCCTTACATTATATATGTATGGAAAGCCTTGTCTAGTTGCATATAAAAATAGGTTCATCAACTTTAAACGGCTGTAGGCAGAGCCGTACACTCTGCCGTATGGACCGCCGAGGAATAACCCTAACAACTTATTGAGTTTTCTCTTTTCTTCAAGTTCTTTCATACCAACTCCAATCCTAATCACAACATACATGCATAATCAATTATAATTCATCATCATCACTTCAAATCTCATCAGTATCACAAGATATCCAAGGCCCCCATATAGTCCCAAACTATGGAAAGTAAGAAGAGGAGTAGGATTCCTACCTTATTTAGTTGAATTCTTATCAATTGGATGTCTTAAATGGAAGCAACTCTTGATGAGACTTGAAAAAAGGTTAAAGATGGAGTGGAAATGAGTGTGTATGGAAGAGAAATGGAGAATGGTCAGCTCCTTATGTTGGCCGAAATTACTAAGGGAGAAGGAAGGAATTATCTCAAGATTTTTGAAGCAAGTTATTATATGATTGGTGGATTCCTACTCCTTCTTCAATTTGCAAGAGCTGTCCACTTTTGGCAGATTTTGTGGTGCCACATACATGGGTGAGGTGGCTAAATCTTGGTCATCCATTCTAGGGTTCTCACAGTACAATTTCTATTGATCCTGCTCCGACAATTTAAAGTACCGAAATTCTACCATTTCCTTCAAATTGGCAAAACGGTTTTGAAGGATTTTGTGAGGTTTTACATGTTTCTATTTTAATTCTTCTTAATTCCTAATCTCTCTAATTAACTTCTCATCAACTCCTAGTTAACCTCTAATTAACTGTTAATCAACTTTGCAAACTCAATAAAATCGAATAAATCGATTAACAGTGTAACTTAAACGTTTTACCAATTTAGACCCTTTTTTTATTCTATTTTCCATGGCTAATGGCATTTTCGTAATATTGAGCAAGTCTAAAGGCAACCCACGTCATTCCACACTCGATTACCTCCATAGGTCAATTAGCAGAGATTTAAACTCCTACGGTTTCACCACTTGATTCTACTCTATTTAAAACCCCATTCTGTTAATTCTACAAATGTGGGGATATAAAGGTCATTTTATGAAAAGTTCTGGATTAGTATGGAAATATCTACTTGGGGTTAAAGTACAATTTCTAAAACTTTTGGGCAAGATTGCAATTAATAAAAGTTGACAGGGGCACTTTTGTTATTTACTAATTTTTTAGCATATGGCAATGCCATATTTTTAACGGCAGTGTTATGCTACCCTATATTTCCAAGTGTGAGGATTGTCGGGGTATACCACTGCTTGAGAAATTCCTACACTGTCTAACAGAAATAATTTAAAGTTTCTATTATACTCCACTTAAGAAAGTGGGGGATGTTACACTATTAGCCATATTTTTTTGCAAAAATAGAATTGTTAGCAAAGTTAGGACTTGAATCAGAAACAAATGAATCAAAAACAGAATTGTTAGCAGAACTAGTCTCAAACAATCTCCTTCTAGACTTCCTAATTTGTCTAAAGGTCCTCTCTATTTCAGGATCAAATTCAATTAAATTAGGATTCGGGTTACAGCTAATCATACACTAACAAGGCAGCAAACAGAACCATATGCACAACTATGTCACCTCCTAACACAAAACACTGAAAATTGCAAACAAACACAAAAATAATCAAAATAAATTTAAAAACACTACCAAATGATTTTTAAAAATTTTGGGACCACCACAGCTCAAATATTTGAGCCTCAAGAAGTCCAAAAATACAAATAAAAAACTTAAAAAAATTAAAAAAGTGGTCTAAATGAAGGAATTTTGCTTTCAAATAAAAAGTTTTTGGCAAAGTACAAGAAAAGATCAAAAATTAGATCAAACAGAGCACAAGGAACTTTAGTAAAAATACCCATTATGTCCAAAAAGGACCAAAAAATCTCTAAAAACCTATCTAAATGATTGAATTTGCCAAAAACAGGGGGGCTCAATCCAAATAAGGATTGAGTCTTTCTCAGAATGGTGTTTTCCTATAGGATCAAGTCCCCTGAAATAAACTGAAAAGAGTTAGTGGTAAAAAAAAAAAAAACCCTCAAACCAAACTACCGACTACTAATGCACTAACTATCAACTAAAGCTAACAACTTAGGAAAAGACACACCAAAAACAAAATTAGCAATGATATTAACACACATTCACATGACCAAATAACATCAATCATCCCCAGCAATAGTGCCAAAATTTGACTCGAGTGCCGAGCTCGGTCAAATTACAATAAAACTGAATTACAAAAAGGTATTTGAAGTAAAGGATGCAATTCGAGTCATCTCCTAGTGATGACAATGTTATATGATCAGGAATTCGGGGGGTTTGTTCAATAAAAACGCAACTATTTAAAATGAAAGTGAACAAAAATTGGAACTCCAATCCAAGAACCAAGAAGAACAATTATCACTCAATCATCGGATTCGAGACATATATCACCATTTCAATTCGATGGTTAATCATAAATTTGAATGAAACCTCAATCCAAATTCAGCATTCACACCTGAAAACCTTCATGCATTTGATTAACACATATTCAATCAGTGTTCAGAAATCTCTAAAACCTAATTGGATTGTGTTAATTTTAGTCACCAATGCATTAACCTTAGAACTCAGAAAGGAATTCTAAATCATATTCTTTTAATCAATTGAATCAAACAATTAACCAATATGTATGACAACAAGTGAATCCTTGATTACAATTATAAAATGAAAACCTTCAGTTTCAAAACAGAAATCAGGAAGGAAAAAAGGTAGATGAAACCAAATGAAGTGTTGATTCTGAATTAGCCAATCCTCACACATGATAATGCTCCTTGAATTCTTGGATTAGATAGAGCTTATGCCTCCATGAATGGAGAACAACGGAATTGCAGAGGTAAAAAAAAGGGGGCATAAAGAGAAAGGAAGAAGAGAGAAAAACAAAGGTTATCTTCCAAAATCTATCTCAATGTTCCAAAAGTACTGGCCTTTGTCCCAACTTTGCCAATTTAGAATCACAACATCTAAATTAAATCTATAACAGCTTATTACATTAATCCACTGTCTCTAAGATAAATCTAGACACCTAATTTGTTTAATTCTGAGTTATAGAAAGGAAGTTACACTAAAAACATGAAATCATGTTCCATGAATAATCAATAACGTTCTGCTGTGGTTTTGGCTATGAAGACACATCCATTTGGATCTACACTTTGAAAGTGAATTGAAGTCCTAGATGCTAGCTTCAAAATGCCACTAGAACGGGCTCAATTAGGCTTCTGTGGACTGAGATATGGCCTCAAGAGTCTACCTTGTTTAGAAACTATGTTGCAGCCATTCATTCCATTTCTAGGCCCAATTGCAGCTCCTTAAGATCAGAACTTGTCTCTGACCTCTTCATAAGAATTGTACGCCTATCTCTCAGCTTTCCTACAAATCAAAGATCATGATCAAATGAGCTCTATAACTCAAGATGTGGCGCAAAATCAAAATAATGTCAGAATTAGCCTAATGCTGGAAAAACTAAATCAAGCCCAACCAAAACTCAATAAATGCAAAATGGTCCCAATTAATCCAATTAAGCACAAAAAAAGATTAATGAACTAAATATGAGAGAAAATAAATATATAAAAATCCAATAAATCATGTAGCAATAAGACAAAGCAATGGTCAGTAGGAACTGCTAAGGGCTTCCCACATGTATTGCATTAGGCATATTGCTACTAATTTCTTACAAAGATTCAAGGCACCCTACTTGCACAAACTTGTTGTCAACATGTGTAATTTATTTATTTAATTTTTATATTTGTGAATGCAATTTTAAGAAAATAGTGTGTAAACTATATTCTGCCTGTTATGCAGGGTAATCGATAATTGAGCGTGAATTTAATTGCCATTGTGAGCGAATGTGCGAACGCGGTCAAATATATACAGATTAGCTTAATGAAATCTCACGAGTCAAGCATTTGATGGTGGGCATCGGTGAGGTCACATGACCATAAACGTAGTTGAGTGCATGAATTCTATGTTAAAAGGGGCTCGCAATCTTCCCATCACGGCACTGGTTAGAGCAACTTATTTTTCGGTTAGATGAGTTATTTGCTCGGAAAGCTAGTAAGGCACATGCACAGAAAAATGCAGGACATGCTTTCTCAGAGGCTGTGATGACACGACTTCGGGCAAACGAACAAGCATCTGGAAATACTCGCGTCAGTCAATTTGATAGACGAAATGAGGCTTTTCATGTTCAAGAAATATCTAGTAAGGATGAATATAGAGCTGATCTAAAGCAAAGATATTGTGCCCATGGGGATTTTCAAACAGATCGATATCCATATCGTCATATGATTGCTTGTTGCTCTAGCCAGAATGTTGACTAGCGACTTTATGTGGACGATGTCTATAGGATTGATGAGGTCTGTAAAATGTATAAGAAGGAGCTTGGGGTTGTTGGAAATGAGAGTACATGGCACCAGTACGTAGGGCCAAAGCTTTATCCTGACCCTTCCTTAAAGCAAAAAGTCAAAGGTCGGCCCAAATCAATCTGTTTTCCGAGCAAAATAGATATGCACAAGATGGGGGGATCACGACGCTATGGTATGTATCGAGATGAAGCACATAGTTGCAATAGATGTCCAAATCTTCCTGGGTCAAGCTCAAATGTGTGTAATTGTAGTTTTTTTTTTTTTTTGAACGAGTTTAATTTTAAATTTGCATCGTAGTCTAGTTCGAATTGACTTTCATTGAGTTTATTCTTCTTATTTCATACTTGTATTGGTTTCAATTTATTATTATCATACTTTGCTGCTATCAAGCTTATATTTCTATTAGTCTGAAACTAATTATTATTGATTTCTTGATAGGTTGTTGTAATGCAAATAATTGTGACATTTTAAAATTTGTATGCTTTAGTATGTTAAAACTAAATTCTTATTATCATACTCTTATTTAAATAAAGAATGGAATGCTTGTGAAAATAATAATAATAATCAATTGCACTTTCAAAGATAAACAGTATATATGTTTTAGAAAGTTTTATGTAACTAATTCTTTCATATTTTTTAATAGTATGCACATTACATAAATTGATACATTTAAATACTATTTGTAATTTTTGGGTGGTTTAAATAAATTAAAATCTTTGCCTAGCTAGTTTGAATAAATTCAACGTATTTTAGATTGTTACAATTTTTTCGTGTCAACAATATTGCAAAGTATTACTTAGTTTAAAAACAATAAAGAATGATAACTATGACTTTGAAGCTTGTGTATATTAAAATAAACAAATATACAATACAATATTTGCATGAAAATTAAAAGAAATTAAAAAATAATACTTACAATAGTAGCATAAAAAGTAAAAGATATTAAAAGGTAATACATATAATATTCCCATCAAAATTATAATAAATTAAAAAATAATACATACAATATTTACATAAGCATAAAAAGAAATTAAAAAATAATAAATAAAAAAGGTAAAAATCGTAAAAACCCAGCCATGCGCTGCTTTCGTCTTCCTCTTCAACCATCTTCACCCACCACAACCGCATCTCTACCACCATGATCCTGATCTGTTACACCTTCGTCTGCAACACCATCGTCTCCAATACCTGATCCCTCGCGCCCTCATCCCCTGCGACCTGACCAGATGCAAGTGCATCTTCTGTCATCGCCCACTGCATCAAGGATGTCATCCACTGATCACTGGAGGAAAATACTGACTGAGACATATTCAGAACATATGGTGTCGTCATATTTATATTCATGTGTAGATCTCTGGTCTCCACCATTCAACCAATGCAATTATCAAACTATTGTTTATATTCATGTGGTTGATTTGTGTAATGTGATATAAACCAGCCTGCTATAAGATCCCATAAATCTCGAACCTTGGTGTCTCCAGATTCAAATGACAGAGTCACAATATTCTTATTGCTTGCTACAGATAAAAACCTCAATTAATTTCAAGAACTAATATTCTCAGCTAATTTGTGTGTAATTTATGAACTACTATGTAAAGGCTAAATTTAATTAACCAATTTTGTTGATCTATTTTGAATTAACAAATTAATATTATTGCTATAGCTACTAAATTGTTTTCGCAAATTAATTACTATATATTTCCCTATTATTTTTCCTAGTATATGAAAATTAGTTTTAAAAAATGCAATACATAACATAAGTCCACTTACGACATTTTTTACTAACAAATATCCACTACTTATAGTAAACTAAAAATAAAGCTCAAATAATTTTAACAACTAATATTTTTACTACTCAGTGAGTAGTTTATGAACTAATATGTAAAGGCTAAATTTAATTAACCAATTTAGTTGATATATTTTGAATTTACAAACCCATATTATTGCTATAGCTACTTATTATTTCATAAAAAGTAATTTAAGTAATTAGTATATAAAATATACAAAACCCTACTAACTAATATCCACTATGCTAATATTTAAGTACTAACTACTATATAATTGAATAAATCAAGTCCTCAAATAATAACCAATTTCCGTAGATATTTTGAATTTTAAAACTAATATTGGTAGTAAATTGTTTTTTACAAAATTATTACTATATATTTTTCAAACTATTTTCTCTACTATATCAAAATTATTTTAAAAAAATTCAACCATGATTTCACGAAAAACCAACAAAGAAAAGTCCAAATTCCAAATTACTATATATAATTAACCTTTCTATTCAATGTGGTTTATATGATAAAATAAATAGCAATAAATGTAGTTTTTTTAGACTGAATTTATATTAAAATAATTAGTATTAACATGTAACTTTTTATATTTTTATAAATAGATTTATCAATTTTAATGCAATTGAAATTCTGAAATATCTACAAGTAATTACCATATATTCTAATACAGTTAAAAAAGTAGTGCATCATTTACACTACCGATGATTTAATTCGAACAGTTAGCACGTGTACTTCAACTACACCATTAGCAAATGTCAAGACTCATGACAGCCAAAAGGTTATATTCATGCCAGTGTACGTATCATATACAATCACTAACAACAATACATGCATACAAACTAGAAACTACAAAAAAGTATATATAATTAAAATTTTTAATTAAATTATAATCTTATTATTTAGCAAACTAATTAACAAAATATTACACCGAAAAAAAATTCAAATATATTATCGCCAATAACAAACTATTTTACACAATATCAGTAAACTTTTGAATAAATAAATATTATCACATAATAACAAATTAAATTTATCAAAAAAATAACTTACATTATGCACAAGAATTTTCTCAAAAATATGTTAACGTGGATCCATTGTTGAATCCTGAGCCATTTTTACAGATAATCTATTTTTCTTAAATAAATCAATATTTTTTTAAATACAACTTCCACAACATAACACAATCTCTCTCTTTCTTTCTTTTCTTTCAAAGCCTACACCGACAAATTTAATACACCTAACACAACACACATAGTCTCTCCCTTTCTTTCTTTCCTCGCACCCTTCCCTCATAATCTTTATTGCGCTCATATATGCATCCTTTTCTATGTTGAGTGTGTTTATATAATTAGTACATATTACACTGTATGCGTGTGAATTTCTACCTGCCAAAAGAGGACACGTGTCGTGTCCTATAGGAATTCGGAATTTCCAAAGTACCTTTGAACAAGCCAGATTCCCTCGCACCCTGTAGCACCACGTGTTGCATGCCTAAGAATTCGGAATTTTCGAATTTTTATTGACACAGGAGAATCTGCACTGTTCCTTCCTTTATCAGGATGTTCGAATTTATTAAAAGCCATAATTCGATAAATACTACCGAAATGCCATATTAGTGTACAAATAATTCCCCTTAATATGAGCTATTAAATATTTAAATTATGAGGATTTGGCTAAATAAAAATATATTATTAAAATAAAAAAAAAAAAAAACCATCTTCGACCCCAGAGTATCTCACTGCGTGCCCTTCTTTCCCCTGATGATTGCCATCGCCGTCGATACTGTACTTGCTGCCACTGCTGGCATTTTCTCTGACATTTTCTCAAACCCAACTCCATTTTTGTTTTTGATTCGTCTTCTCTATTTCTCTTTCTAGATTATTATGGAGTGGAATTTGAGGGTTCGAGAGAAAACTGTTGAAGGAAGAGCAGTGGAGCAGTAGAATCATGAAGAACAAAGAGTCGGGCTATGCCGCGGGCTCGCAAGATGGCGACTTCTTGTTCTACAACCTTTTTGCTTTGATCAACATTATTGTTCTGAATCCAACCATCAAAATTCCATGCATTGCTTATTCAAGTGAACACTTGCTTGGATGCAAAACATTAAATATAAAAGAAAAAATAAATAAATGATTGATTCAACTGCTTTTACATTGTGCATTTGTGCTAGTCCCCTGTTCCCCTTATTGCTTGGATGCAATACATTAAACATAATAGTTATCTGGCTCTCCTCGTTCACTTACAAATTTACACCACCTAGATCCTTTTGCGCTAAGCTTGATAGAATTTTTTCAAGAAATCTATCTGCATGGAGACAAAAGCATTTATCACCACCACTATGTTTAATGCTTTCTTACTTATCTATCTTTTAGGGACTTTTGAAATGATGGGTTCAATCATCCTTCACTGATTTAGCGACGGAGAAGAAGATGTAGTTTGAATTATGAATTTTGGTGAGTCTTCCGTGCTTCAGTGTTTTGCTCCTAGTACTTCTTTTTAGTATTCTATTTGAGAAGATAAATTAGCTACCATTGTATTATGCTTAACTCCAATAAGTGGATGTGTTTCTGAGATACTTGTAATTTAATTCAAATTTTCAGTGGTATTCTACCTTTTAAAAGTTGAAATCTTAATAAGCATGAATCGAAGTATCGCATATGGTTTATCTACGTGCTTATGGTGTGATTTGTAATCAACGTTAACATTAGCTGTGTTGATGGCCCAACCCAACCCACTTACCCATCTTGGTCAAAAGCTTTAAGTTCAGGTTGTGAAATTTGACGCGTTGCATTTTTCAAATTGTGTTCGGGTTGGCCCAACCCGGTCTGAGATCAAATTTTTTTAAAAAAAGTTTTATTTTTTAAAAAAATTAGTAATAAATTGTAATATTTTTATACTTCAATCAATATATAATTTATATAACATAATATTATTTTTATCTAGATATAATTTATTTTGAAATATATGTTGTAAAATTTCACTTCAATTTTATATTTTACTTCTAAAATTTTATAACTTTACTATATAAAAGGACTAAATATTTATATAATATGTAAATACCAGGTCAACTCAATTATTAATCGGGTTATTATCGGGTCGGGTTTGTGTTCGAAGAATTGACCATATCACAAAATTAGGTCAAGTTCGAGTCTAATTTAACCTGACCGAATCTGTCTTTCATACATTCCGCCAGACACACAATACTCTATTCTCTCTCTTCCAAATCATGCAAAAGATGATAATAAAAATAAATACAAAAAGAAAAAAGGAACCAATATTTTAAACCACTTAACTCAACCATATAATTACCCGCAGATACAGTTGTTTTCCACGATGCCTACATTATCGAGGACAGACATAAACCTAAAAGAACCAAAATTAAAGCATAACAAAATAAATGGAAGAAACACATGTATATTCATGGTTCACATTTGTAGTGAGATGGAAAACACAAAGCACTAACCAAATATACGACTCCCATCAACCTATTCTCCTATCAACCTATTCTTCTAAACAATTTTATCTTGTATGTATAGAAAGGAAAAGGTTAGCAAAGAAAAGTATTTTAAAATAAGAAAAGTATAATAGGAGGGGGCCAAATTTGACTAAAGAAGAATTTAAGGTGCGCAGCCTCTTTATAGTATAGAAGATAGAAGATATAACACATTTTTTTTGTATTGATTCTCATTTTATCCTTTTTCTTTCCTTGTAAAAGTCGCTTACGACTTCTCTATCTTTATTGCTTATATATATTGAAAATTTTATTTATTTATTTTTTTCCATTATTGAAATAGACACAGCCACCCAATGACCCAAGCTAGATGGAAGCACTAATAGAGAACGAAACAAGCCACCAGGACAAAAAATAGTTCTAGACTTCAGACACAGGACACTTAGAGTAAATCATCACAACAGAACATGAAGAACAACACAAATCCTGGTGCAAGAGATAAAATCCCTGATGCAATACATATATAACGCCCAACAATTAGCTAGAGGACTCAGAAGACCACGAACAAAACATACTGCTGAAAGCAAACAACCTCAAACTAGAACTTACACCAAAATAAAGCCTTCAACACAGATAAACTATGATGCTACCCAAAGCTTAGATGCAAGATGCATACACCCATAATTGCCATCTTTGCCAAAACACTTCAATGCATCTTTCAACGCTGCAAGCATGATAATAAAAAATAATATTGTTTCGCACCTCCCACAGAGTCCAAAACACACCAAAGAAGCAACTGTGCCATTGTTTCTTCTGAAACTTGCTCACCTTTGTCTCCAGCCATGACTCAAAAGCACATCTCGAGTCTTCAGACATGACCAAAGCAACCTACAACCTGACTAGACAAGAAAACCAAATGTTCCATGTAAATGGACAATCTGTTTCTCCTATCTTTTATTTTTTTATTTGGGTTTTACATTTTGCATATTATTTTTTAATGCAAACTGTAACATTTCAAATCAAATTTAATTTCCTGAAATTTTTATGTCTCTTAATTCTATAATAATGATAGTATGACTAATTGATGGTTAAATTAGTAAAACTCTAAATCCACATCCAAAACTTGCTCTTCTATTCTAATATATCCCCAGTCTTTGCATATATAATTTTTGTGATTGTGAAGTTTGTGCTTGACCTGTGTGCTAGGAAGGAAGAATTTAGTGGTAGCATTAGGATTTTAAATGCATCTTTTCTCATTCTTTCAAGGCTCCAATTGGTCCCATCTGCATGATACACAAATGAAAATTAAATTAAAATATATTATATCAAATGCCAATAGGGACAAATTACTCAAAATCTAATGAGAGAGACTGATATATATGTAATACACAGGCTATAAATACTCCAGGGCCACAGATAATGTATGAAACATAAATTAACAGAGAATTTACCCACTCACATCTATGCCAAGGACTATATTGACATTGTCCATGTAAGAAAGATCACGACAATTTCCCTTATGGCAAAGTCATTAATGGGGGCCGCGCCCATCTAATGCACAAATAATTTCTATGGGTGCTTCTAACCGACTTACCAAACCATTGCAAGAAAAAACTATGTACATGTATTGGATGATGTTGGCAGTGTTGAGACGAGGGCAGAGACCACCACACGTAACAATGCATGCCCCTACATTATCTGAATCAAAATACACCTAAACATGATCATTATTAGAAAACCAAGTCAAATCAAAATTGTTCACATGCTCTTATTAATAATCATATCTATAGATTAAAAAACAAACAAAAATAACCTTTTGTCGAGGCCTACACGTCAAAAAATGCACACCTGTTGGACTATCCTTGTGAACAACAACCTACGGAAAGGGTCAACTAAAAGCTTAAACAGCAAACCTTGTTAACGCTGTTGAAAAAGAAACAAATGCATGCACTGCTTTTTGTTTTTTATCATTCTTTTGCAATGAGAAATAAAACAGTAAAGGTTCAAACACAAAACAAATTCAGCTTTTTCTCTCTATTATAGAGAATTAATCTATTAGAAAAGTAGGCGATAGATTAGATAAAGCAAAGCACTGCACAGTAGATGAAGAAAATCAATCAACAGCTAGAATGCAAAATTGAATCAAAGAAAAAGTGATAAAACCTTGAGGAACAACGTCATCCATGTGCACAAAATACTACTTGATCAATGCCAAAAACACAAATCACATAGAGAATTTATAATTCTCACTTTTGTGTGTTCCCATGTCATCTTCAGGCTTAGTTGGCCGTAGCAGTGATCTTTGTAACACCCTATCAGATATAATCCTATACTTAAGTCATAATATTTTACTCGATCGTTTGTTGCGTGTAGATATCTCTTAATTCATCAATCCTTAATTAAGTGACTAGGTCAAGTAAGTTTTTATCATGAAATGCGGTGATTGATTTGGCGTTAATTTACTTAGGTGATATATATGTTTCGTGGTACAATAAAAAAAAGATCAATAAATCAAGTAGAAACAACATCATATATATTTAGCTATGTATATATCTCATTAGAGTTTGCAAAAGTACAAGTGCATATACAGTAGAGGATACAAAAGTGGGGCCATCAAACAAAATAACCCGACCTGTATCCATGAAGTGTACTCCTAAGAGGTTCGTAAGGGACATCAAGACCAGTAGCAAGCACTCTCTGAGAAACACTAAGAGATACCAAACCTATGGCCCAAGGTTATAAGATATCCAAAAGAGGGCCACTATGTATACTACGTTAGCGGGGTGGATGCTATCTCTAATCGAATGCTAAAGATAGGAACCAATTAGCCATATCGGGCTCTGCTAGGTATAGTCGCCATTGGGTCTAGAGGACAACCCAAAGGATGACTGTGCTGCCTTTGAAGGATCATCATCATCAAGAGAGAGAGAGGGAACTAATTGAGGTGGTGAAGCGGGTGGTGTAGCTACTAGTGTTGCTGGAGGTGGGATGGGGCGTGCCATGTATAGTGGGATGACTATGAAGGGTGCAGCGGGGTTGAACAAAGGGTGAGAAAGAGGAGCAGCAAAATCTCTGCAGAAAAAAGAAATACAAATGGAAGCAGCAAGTTTCGCTGATATACGTGGAGTCTATCATCGGATCAAAGTGGAAATGCAGCTCAAGGAACTCAATAAAGAAGATGGCCATCATCGCCTAATCTATAGTCTAAGAATGACACAAACATATATAGTAGGGTGAGAATTTGTAAAAATTCTCAATATGATTCTTACAACTATGCTACGCTGACATCGCATTTATTTCCAGTTACTTCGATTTTTGTTTAATTGCATGAAAATGTGAATGATATCTAAATAGTTCCATTTTCTTATTGTTTGAAAATATCACCTAAAGCAAGGTTCAATTTTATTTAAGATAGGAAGAGACATAATAATCATCACACAAAGTATCATACGAAACAACACATAGTGTAAGTGAACAATAATAGTCATAAAAAAGGGGATATGATAGTAGTCATATGGAACTACATATATAAATAGCGCAATTGAAATCACTACCTATCATCACGTCTTCAAAATACATTAATGCATGGAAATGGAGTGCACTTCATCATCATGGGTCCTTAAACTTGTACTTCATAAGGTTTCCATACTTATTCCCCTAGGAGTTTTAGACTATATAACTCTTGGGTAATAGTCTACTTTTCAGGTTCGAGCTCATTCCTATACAGGATTGTTGGATTTACTTTCCCTGACTCTCCTATCAATCTATTCCCCTTAACTGTATTTCTGGGACTGGCCTAAGTAAATGGAATCCATATAGTCTTTATAGATCATAGGATTATAAGCAATTCAACTTGAAATGATATAAGAAATAGATTCATACATAAATTCTGCAGAAATTTTGACACCATAACAGATCAGGTCTGCTTCCTCATGAATAGTGCCAGCTTACATAGACATTCAGTCACAATAGTAGAGTTGACATCATATATCAATCTTTCAATAATATCATAGGTGTAACATCTTCAATTTCATGTTGTGCTAAATTACTTCAGTAACCCTAAGTAATTAAGCACTTAATGAGAAATTATGAAATTATGGCTTAATTAAGGGGTCAACGAAGGGTTTATGAGTTAACAAAGAGTTTATGAGTTAACTCGAATGAGAAAAGTCAAGAGAATGCTTAATCGAGATTAGATAATCTCTGATTAAGCAAGTCAGACTCTTGATAGCTTAATTAAGTATTAGTCGCCCTTAATTAGCTTAATCGAATTTGATTAAGGTTAATTAAACTTAATTGCAAGATTAATTTTTTTTGCTAATCATGTTCTTGTGTGTTAATCACTAATCCTTGCTTAATCATCTTAATTAAGTTGTATGAGCACTTAATCATATGATTAAATTCAAATTTAGTCAACTAGACGATAAAGTAAAGAGTGATATCATAAAAGCATAAAGTATGAGACAAGACTACTTTATGTAAGAGTTTGATTATGCTTTGTTCCCCCATCATCCAATTTGTCTTATTAAACCTTAATTAACACAAAATAACACAAAAATATCTCTCTTCCTTCCTTTAATGTGGACGCCACTTTCAAGAACACACACACACACGCTCACATTTTTATTTTCACATATCTTATTCTCTCTCTAAAACCTTCATCCTCTCACTTCTCTTTAAAAGTCTCATCTTCTTCTCCATCTTCTTCTTCCTTTCCTCACTACCACCACCCAAAACCACTCACTTAGCTCTTCAAATATCACATCTTTTGGTCTTTGGAGACAAGATCTAAATACTACAGGACTCATTTTCAAGAGAACTCAAAAGTTCTCTCCTTGCTCATTCAAAACTGCCACCATCATCAACCAAGGAGGAGTCTTCTTCATCTTCTTCTCCTTCCTCAAAGACACCATTTTCCAAGCTTAGGTAGTGATCTTCATCTTTTTATTTTGTTTACTCAAGAAAGCTTGAAACTTGGTTCTCTTCATGACCAAGATCTTTGAGTGAAAATTTGAAGAAATCTTTCATGCTTTTCATGAGCAAAAGTTTCTATTTTTGGTTAAGTATGTTCTTGATGTTCTTCAAGTGTTCTTAAGTTTCTATTTTTAGAAAAATATGTTCTTGATGTTCTTCAAGTGTTCTTCAGTTTCTACTTTTGAAAAGTATGTCCTTATTGTTGAGTGTTCTTGATGGTATCTTGTTTGAAGTTCTTCCTTTTCTTATGATGAGTTGATGATTGGAAAAGCCTTATCTTTTTATGTTTTTCATGATTTGATAAAGAATGTGAACATTCTAAAAGCCTTAAACTTTAAAAAGTTTGCTTCTTGATACACAAAAAGTGGCGCAAGTTTTAGTGTCATCATAAAGTTTTCTTTTGTTTTGTTTTGAAGACAATAATACATGTAAAAGTTTAAGCTTTTTGGCATAATAAGCCTTTTTGAGTTAGAAAATGATATCTTGTCATTTTATATCTTAGAAATCAAACCTCAAAGAAAAAGATCTTTTATAAAGTTTCAAACTTTAATCAAGAATGAGACCTTTAAGTCATAAAAGTATTGTTTTATAACATTTAATTCGTAAAGTTTAGATCTTAAATCAAAACAATGCTAAAAAGTGTTAGCTTTTATAAAGATTAAGACTTTTTAACCTTAAAGTTAATGTTTCATATTACTATTTGATAAAGTAGGAACCTTTTTAATGTAAAGACAACTTTAAGTCATAAAGTTGAGACCTTAATGGTCTTAGAAAAATTAAATGAGTCAACTTTCATAAAGAACAAGACTTTTTAGTTAAAATGCTAATAACTTGTACCATTATTTCATAAAGATTTATATCTTTAAGATAAAAGCTTGAAGCTTTGTAACTTGATTAAGTTAAAAATTACCCTTGATGTTTAGTGAACATGGTGTTGTTGGGCTCATGATGTGGTTATGCATTGTCATGACCCAAGGATTAGAGGGATCTCGAATTCCTTGGGAACAAAAGTATGATTAGGGCCTTTGAGCATACCATGAACCTAGGAATCACTAAGTGCACTATCTCAAGAAAAGGAAACAATCACTTAACTTAATTAATTTGAACAAGTGTTCCATAAGACATGAACTCAAGTAAAGAATAATTTCATATGAGAGCTAAATAACTAAAAGACCACATACACATATATTAACTATATGATTCTCTCATGGGTAACTATGAGAAATCATATGATAATTCATAATATTCTTCACGAAGAATAACACAACTATAAACCCCTTTAGGGTATGAATGTGTGATGTCATGCGGCATGATGAATGACGAGTTTGATTGAGCTTTGTCTCTTGATTGAATGATGAGTATGATGATATGATATAGATATGATGAACTGTTGGTTAAAAGTTGATGATTGGCATTTTGGGGAAGCTCCGGTTTAGCCGTTATACTGCCGGATTTCCATCAAAATTATGGACTTAGTCATATCATTGTATATGTCTAGTCAAAAAAAGAACTATGCATGTAAAGTAGAATGATAAGAAAAGAATTGATGGGACATGACCCTTCAATCACTTCGGTAAAGGAAGTGGGAGACGGCGATTCACAAAGGCTCAAGGAATCTCTATGAAGGAGGCAAGGGTGACATGGAGGACCCTCCAACTTAGAGGTAACCAATATTGACTTAGTTTGATTTGGTTAGTACTGCGTGACGATGGTTATGGAATAAGCTCATTTCCAAAAGCAGTCTATTTCAAAGGAAAAGTAAAAGAATGTTAAGCACGTGCTAAAAATGAAAGTCAAAGTAGGACCATAGTCAAGTTGATGAGTTACATAGTCATACATGTTATTATATTCCTTATGTGCATTATGAATGTTTATTATGTATATTAGAATGTATACCTATGTATGACACTATGGATATGATGATAAAGTTAAAAGTAACCGGCTTCGAGATTTATGTTTTCTGAAACTATTAAAATTGAACTGATATCTATCCACTATTTTTATATTAAACCCGAGGTGGCTAAGACGATGACGATGACAATGTGTTTGTCTAGTCGCGATCCTACTGAGAAATTTAATATTTCTCACTCCTGCATTTTTCGTATTGTCTTCAGAGGATGTCGTCGTCGGGCATGATGGTGATCTACTTTGAGTTCCCGGTATGGCGTTGGCGCTTTGACCCGGTGCTGAACGCTTCCGTGCTGTTGATGAGCGCAGTGATGAGGGTCTACATCTTCCACGACCGCCAGTTTCAGACTCCCGTGATGAGCCCATTTTTCCGACTGCATCACCCATTTGGCGAGGTTACTATAGATGACATACGCCCCTATTTTCAACCACCGAGATACCCTACCGATGATGACGAGACTGACTCGGATACCTGTTTGACTGGATTTCGATCCCTCGGAGCCGTCTTATCCGAGCTACCATGTGGAGATCGATCCGTCTGAGCCCTTCTATCCGATTCATTCTGGGGATCTCACCGTTCGGGTTCGTTGCAGCCCTCAGTGATTCGTTTATCTTCTAATTCTTCTGCTTCATTTGTTGGCCCAACTTCACCCCCGGTTCGCGGGCATGGGTTTATTCGTATCCGCGCTGTGCCGGGCGGGCGAGGACGTGCTCGAGGAGGGGGACGTGGTGGTGCTTCTCACGGTGGATATGGGAACGGTTTCCTCTCACCTGATGCTTGATGTGATGATTGCATGCGGAGCCAAGCACGAGGATAGCCCCTTTTAGTTGTAGTTATAGGGTTATCATTCTGTTGTATGACATGCTTGGGTAGTAGGGTTTTCTGATGTATTTCCTTTTATTATGTATTTGGCAGGTTTCTTGTGTAAGGCCGACGGTAGATATCGGACCCATTATTATCTTATGTATGGCTCTGGTATAACTATTATCATATTATTATGGATGGCCGTGAATGAATGTTATCTTTATCTAAGATTATAGTTATTCTTATGGTTTTTATGTATGTTAAATGTGATGTATGAATGAGATAGTGTTATTTGTTTTACACATTTATAATGGCTCATGACTCTCGATTTCAAAAACGGTTTACTTGTTTTGTTCAAAAAAAAAATTACCCCTATTTTCAGTAAAAAGTAATTTCTAAAAGATAATATTAGTTCTGCCAGCAAAAGTAACAACTAGTAATTCCACAATATGACTTAAGTATAAAATGGAACTATTAGAGTGTTATAATAGGTGTGCAATATTCAAGCTTCATTAGAACTTGCCCATGCATTAGAGTAGTTAAATGCTTAATTAACAATTATACTCATAGCACCCAAACCTACCCGTTTTTGTGTCTTATGCCATAATGTCTACTTAAGTTATTAAATTCTGAATTTTTTCTATGTTGAAGTGTTGTTTGTCTAGTTTTTAACTTCTTTAGTTTCATTCAATTTTGATAAGTATAATTTAAGATATAGAGAGTTTACTTAGATTTGCCCTGTGTTGGACAAATAGAGGCCTAAAATGTAAAAGTTTGCTAAAATTAGAAATCTTATTTGGTTTGAGTGAATCCTACATCATTGTAAAGGTAACTGAGCCAGCTTTCATGTCCAATAAGTTTCATTTCGTTTGAGTGGATAGAGCTCAAGTTATAAGCTCTCAAAATTGGTGAATTTGTCTTATCCTACTCTTGTCTAGTTAGGATATAAGGCAAATTTGATGAATTACTAGGAACAACAGAGATCAAATATGACTGAAATTTTTATGGAATGTTGTCCTATGTGTAAGATTTCTAACAAAATTAGTTGCATTTAAATTGAAGTTGTATAGGGCGAGTTATACCCGCACAATCTACTCTGGTCAGGTCTAGAGGTAGAAATCTAGAATAAACTTAAAAAAATCATATTTCACTTAATACTAATCCAATGACCTTATAATTTATATGGTTGGAAAGCTCTAAATATTTTGATGGCTGTGTACAAAGCCATACACTTCGTAAGAAGGGTTTTAACTTGATCCAGATTCCATTTTGCTACTCTTTTTATTTTTAATTCAAGTTTCAATCTAAACCCAATAAACACATGATAAATCAGCCATCAAAGATCATATAAACATAATACGTCATCAAAAGAAGAGTAGAACAAAATTTCTCATCAGCCTCTACATCACAAAAACATGTGAGATAAGTTAAATCCTACCTCAAATAAAGAAGATAGTGATGAGGACACAAAGGCCCAAGCCCAAGTTCAGACTCAAGTCCAAAAAGAAGCCCAAGATCCAATACAAGGCCTAGGAGGCCCCATGACAAGAGCTAGAGCAAAGAAGGTCCAAGAAGCTGTCAAATATGTGATTATTTCTTTGTTGGAAGCCCAAACACAATTTGAAGCCTAATATCCAAATGAAGCCTAACACCTGAATCTGAGAGTTTACACATGCGTAACCCACTTGAAGTGAGACGAAAAGAGCCCAAAGAGTCAATCTAAATTAGCAAGACTTTAGTTATTTATTTTATTTTTCTATTATTATGTAGTGATAAAAAAACATAAATTATTTGTAGCAGGATTAGAACCCAAGCACTTGAGGCTGAATATGTCTACTTAACCATTAGAACACATCAGTAATGCTTATATTAAGGGGTTTTACTTTTAGTTTTGTTAAGTCTCAGGGGCAAACTTATAAATTGATTTGTATTAAAATATTTGGAGATCAAAACAGACCAGAATACATATGTTGCACAAATTGTGAGTTTTTCTCCGCACGTATTAAAACATTTGTATATAAATTTAATTCAAATACAAATGTAAAAAACTAATTAGGATATATAAATAAGTTTATAAATAATAATTAACTATAAATTTATAACATAAAGTCTATAAAGTTCACAAATTAATAAAAGTACAATAACAACATAATTTATAATAAAAACATAATTTTTTTTAAAAAATACTCTTGCATCTAAAAAGAAAAAGAGACAAGACTGGCACGGCAAGCCAACCTGCCTGGCCCGCCAAAGCTCCCGAGTTAGAGGGACCAAAAATTTTTTGCGGGCTAAATATATGAACCCAACTTATTATTTTTGGCGGGTTTGGTAGATTTTACCATCTATGCTCCATGCATAACTTTTAGTTTTATAGCTTTGTATTATGGGCGCTATCTATAGTACTCTTTGCTAGTCAAGAACCATGGTACACCTTATAATCGATGGTGGAGATTATAAAATGCATCGATGTATCAATTACTTATGATATATTGTAGTAATATTTAATTTTAAAAAAATTTAAAAATAAAATTAAATATATTTTAAAAATTAATTATCATATAATAATATAATAAAATTATACTTGATAATATAAAATAATTTTATATTATTTACTAATAAAATTTTAAAAAAATTATGTTAATATAATTTTATATTATTCAAAAATTTTTTGTTAATATAATTTTACATTAATAATATAAAATAATTAATTTTTAAAAAATATTTAATTATTTTTAAATTTTTCTTAAATTAATATATTATTATATTATATTATAAATAATTAATAAATTAATACACGTCACAAATCTGCCCTATGATATGCGTTACAGATACAAGGTGCGTTTATGCACCGTTGACTGAGCATAGCAATCGAAGCCTTATGTTATTGCATTTAAAATTCAAATGAAACACACACAAACACACCCGCCACAACCCCAAGAATAAACCACCGCCACCACAACACAACCACTGCCACAAACCCCAGATCGCCTCATTGTGCCGCCGCTGCCAGACAACGCCAGACCGCGTCGCCGTGCCGGACGGAGCCAGGCCGCCACTTTCCAGTTGCCCCTCTCCGCTCCGGTCTCTCTTAACTCCTCACTTGCCGCCGCACACATTATCCGCTTTCATTTTGTGACCGCACACCCCACACCTATCAGCGACGGTTGGGTTTTATTTTTTTATTTTTTAACTTTTTGGAAATATATTTAATGATGATAATACATGGAGCGGGGTTGATTTATTTTCTGGTTTCATCAGACTTATAAATTCAACGACAGTACAACCCCTGTCTTTGCTTGCTTCGCGTCTTCAGCCAAATTCAAAGTTCTCAGCCAAAATCACCTCCGTCTCATTTCCGGTTCCACCCAAAATGGCTTCCCAGAACCAAGCGGATTCTGAGAACACAAAGCGCCAATGGTCACTCAACGACTTCGAGATCGGCAAACCTCTCGGGAAGGGCAAATTCGGTAGAGTATACGTCGCCAGAGAAATCAAGGTTTCTCTTTTTTCTCTTCGTTCATTATTTATCAAACATGCCCAATTCTAATTCTCCCTTTAATACGTCGCTTTCAAATGCTTGAAAAAAACAAATTGTTCACTCACCAATAAATTTACTAACAACATTGTAAAGCTTGATTTTTATTTTTTAAGTTGATTTACTTTGATTTTGATTTTCAGAGCAAGTATGTTGTGGCGTTGAACGTTTTCTTAACTTTTATTGAACAAATTGGGAATTTCTTGAAAAAGTCAAATTGTTTCCCTCTCAAATTGCTTTATGAACAATTGTGTACAGTTTATTTTTTTTTATTTGATATATTATTTAATTATGTTTGATGTTGATTTTTTCAGAGCAAGTATGTTGTCGCATTGAAGGTTATTTTTAAGGAGCAAATTGAGAAGTATAGGATTCATCATCAGCTAAGGAGGGAGATGGAGATACAAACCAGCCTCCACCACCCAAATATCCTGCGCCTCTATGGTTGGTTCCATGATGCTGAGCGTGTGTTCTTGATTCTTGAGTATGCTCATAATGGTGAGCTTTACAAGGAGCTAAGGAAAAGGGGTCATCTCAGTGAGAAGCATGCTGCGACGGTAATCATTTCTCTCTCTCTCTCTCTCTTTTCTGTGTGTTAAAGACTTGCTGGTTTCTGGGTGTGGGTTTTTTTTGACTAGAGTCGTGAATTATGTTATGAGGTTGTGAAGGTTGTGTTTCTGATGTAGGATAGAGTCTAGCTAGAATTCTAGCAAGCAATTGAGATGGTTTGAGAGAAAAATAGTAAACACAGCCAATGGCTGGTTTTCTGGTGTAGCAAACAGGGAAAGAAGGAAGGTCTTTGTAATTCTGAATTATTATTATGAAATAGCTGCCATACAGAGACTTAAGTCTAGCTTTTATATTGCAAACTAAGACCTATCACATTACAACTCTTAGGGAATTCAAATAAGTTAACTTCCTAGACGCAAGGTTACTAGAGATAAAGAAACAACTCCCAACATATAATTATTGACAGTTAATACTAACTGAAACCCATTATAATTCCTTGGGACTCAAACAAGACACTAGGAAACTTAATAATCAAACATATGACCCAATAATACTACCCATAAACAGCACCCACAAAAATTAACTAAAATATCTTAAAATTATAAAGATAAACTCATTCTAATTCTTATTCTTCTTATTATTGTACTGCTTCTGCTTGTACATCAATTCCCTCAAGGTGAAGAGAAACTTGGCTCTGACGAGAATATTTTGATGTACCGATCACACATAGAAGGATATCCTCTTGAGCTTTTCCTCTGAAATCCAAGTGCTTTAATTTGCAGTCTTTCCTACCATTTGATAAGGAATTTGTGATATTGATTTCCCCTTTCATGAACATGCTTCCTTCATATCAAGAACTTTATCAATCACTTTGCTAGGCCTTTTTGGAATCTGGGTAGTCCATCCTTTGTCAACTGATAGCCCTATGTTATCATCAAAGCCATGAAGTTCAATTAAATCAGAAACATTAAAGGTTGTACTAATTTGTAACTCTTTCAGCAACTCTACCACATAAGCATTAGAGCTTATTTTCTTCATAATTCTGCATGGTCCAATCTTCTGTGTGAAGCTAATTTATGGTAAGTACCCTTTGAAACCTTTCCCTTTTAAGATGTGTGAAAACCAGGTCACTTGCAAACTCTTTGGAACATCAGATGCTGATTGGCTGCCTCGTATTGCTCATTACTAGCTTCAATGGCAGCTCTTACTTCATCATCTATGCTATGGATATGATCAGCATATGCTGCTCCATCTTCACTAACTTTAGCCTCATCCGGTAATGGAACTCAATCCAAAACATTTTGAGGCTTGTGGCCATAAGCAGCCTCAAAGGAGTCTTCTTGGTTGTGCAATTGACAGAGTAATTGCAAACAAATTCAGCTTGAGGCAGAATCATGTCACATGTCTTAACATTCTCTCCAACTAGGCAATTTAGTAAATTTCCAAGGCTTCGATAACTACTTTCGTCTAGCCATCCATTTGTGGATGACACATGCTAGAGTACTGCAGCTGTGTTCCCATCTTTCTCCACCAAGTTTTCCAAAAAAACTTAACATCTCTGTTGGACACGGTGGAAGTAGAAACTCCATGTAAATGCACCACCTCTCAAGAAAATAAATTTGCCACATGATATGCATCAGCAGTCCTAGAACATCGAATGAAATGTGCCACTTTAGAAAAATGATCAACCATGACTAATACAGAATCAAACCCCTTAGATGTCTTTGCAAGTCCAAGCACAAAGTCCATACTAAGATGGACCCAAGGAGAAGAAGCAATTGGTAATGGAGTTCATAGGCCAGTATTTTGTGAGGTCCCTTTAGCATATTGGCAAACTCTGCACTGCTTCACTAGTCTTTCATCATGACTCATTCTTGGCCAATAATATCGCTCAACCACCATAGCCAAGGTCTTGTCTCTCCTAAAATGCCCTATTAAACCGCCACCATGCAATTTTCTCATAGTCTGCTCCTGAAGAGGAGATCCTTCAGGTATACATAGTTGATTCACATGAAATAAGAATCCCTCATGCACAAGAAATGGCTGGGACATTGCTCTTGTAGCTGAGCATTGTAACTCTTTAACTATTTGGCTGAAAAATGGATTGTTCTTGTACTGATCCTTCAATAGCTCAAAGCCAATTACTTCACTGTGCAAAGTTGACAATAAATAAGATCTTCTGCTTAGTGCATTTGCCACCCTGCTGGATTTGCCAGTTCTTTACTTAATAGAGAAGGTAAATTGCTGAAAAAATGAGCTCCATGGTGCATGCCTTGGCATCAACTTCTTTTGTGAATTGAGTATATGAGAGCTTCATGATCTGTATAGACAGCAAAATCCTGGTGCAGTAAATAATGCATCCAGTGGTGTGATGCATGAACCAAAGCATTATACTCTAGATCATAGGTGAATAGTGCTGTCTAGGTTCTGTGAGTTTCTCATTGAAGAAGGCTATAGGTCTGCCCTCTTAGCTGAGAACATCTCCTATTCCTGCGTGGGATGCATCACAATCAACAGCAAATAACTTGCTGAAATCTGGGAGAACAAGCACAGGAGCCTAGGTCATGGCTGTTTTAATATGCTCAAAAGCTTTCTCTGCATCATTTGTCCATGTGAATTCCATTCTCTTGAGACAGTCTGTTATTGGATTGGACTCATAATTGAACTGAAATTATGAATAAATTGCCTGTAAAAAGATGCCAGCCCATCTACACACCTCTCCAATTGATTGGGGTAAAGGCCAATCAACTATAGCTTTTATTTTTGTAGGATCAGGTTTTAAACCCTCAGCTGAAACGGTCAACGCAAAAAATACCACAGTCGCACAAGAATGAACACTTCTTCAAATTAACATAAAGCTTCTCATGCCGAAGGACCTCCATTACTTGTCACAAGTGGCTCAAATGATTAGATTTGTTAAGACTAAAGATGAGTACATCATCAAAACAAACAACAACAAAAGAGTTAAGGAAAGGTCTCAATACCTCTGTCATTACTCGCATAAATGTGCTAGCTACTCATATAACCCATCCGGTGTCTTAAATGCTGTCTTCCATTCATCCCACTATGAATCCCGATTTGATGGTATCCACTCCTTAATCTAGCTTTGAAAAGATAGTTGACCCACAAGAACATCTAGCATCTCTTCAAACTTTGGAGTCGGAAAGAGATATTTCATAGTAATTTTGTTAATGGCACGACTATCTATGCACATTCTCTGTGAAGCATCTTTCTTCGGTGTAAGTGGAGCTGGAACTGCACAAGGACTTGTACTTACTTGCACTAATTTTTTTGCAATCAGATCTTCCATTTGTCGCCTTATTTCCTCCCTTTGTTGCGGAGGCATATGGTATGCAGCCTGATTTGGTAATGCTGCTCCTGGAATCAGATCAATAGCATGCTGTACATCTTGCATAGGAGGCAATCCCTTTGGTAATGCTTCACTAACTAGCTCTTCAAAGTCAGCCAAAGGCAGCCTAAGTTCAGATGATAATGGGAGCTCTCCTTCTTTTCCACTTTCAGCAATTCTGCCGATTACCACAAGAGCCAATCCTCAATCCCTGCTTTCTTCTTCAAACCTGCCAGCCTCAACAAAACAGCTGGCCTTGTTATTGCTGATATTTTGACCAGCTAGTTCCTCCTTCAAAGGATGTAGTGCGAAAGTCTTTCCATCCTTTTGGAAGGTATATTTATTGGGAGTAGTAAAATGCTTCATATTCCTATCATACAGCCATGGTCTTCCCAATAGGATGTGGCGAACATCCATAGGGACAATGTCATGCCAAACGTCATCTTTGTAGTCATTGCCAATTTCGAATTGAACCAAGCAACTTGAAGTAACAGGTAGTTCAATGCCTTTTCAAAACCAAGCAAGCTTATAAGGGGATGCTTCTCTATAGGGAGCCTCAATTATTCCACTGCTTCCTTGGCAATTATGTTCTCGCTGCTGCCATTATCAACGATAACATTGCACACTTTTCCTCCATAATTGACTCTAGTTCGAAATATGCTGTGCCTCCTCCAATCTTCAATGCCTTCAGGCTTTGGTGTTGTCATCACACTCCTTGCAACCATCCACAGGCAATAAATCTATCCCTTCGCCATCTTCATTGAAGTATTCATCAAAATAGGTTCTGTCCCCCCTCTTCTACAAAATTAACACAATGATGGGGACATGAAAAGGATGTGTGACTGCTCACCACAAGAAAAACAGCAAATAGAAGAGTTGTTGCTTCTGCCAAAGGTACTTGATCTTATTGATTCCTTCCCCTTTTCATTCCTTCAGAATTCTACCATGGTTTTAGGAGCAATCTTGTTGCTAGAAGTTTTAACGAGTAATTTGTGTTGCTGGCTGATCATGCTTTTCTCGTTTGACACTTGTTGTAAACCTCAAATTAGTCCCAATATTCATCCAATGCCTTGGTCCCAAAAGGGCTATCCTTTCCACTGCTCCAAGAGCAAATTGATATGCATCTTCTAGGTTACATCTGTGAGCTTCAAGACTGATCTCATCCTAGACAGCAGAGTTTAAACCAAATAAGTAGCAGGCTGCCTGCTGGTTATTAGTTTCATTCATTCCAATCCTTATTGAAAGGTTGTGAAACTTTGCAATATATTCGTCCACACTGCAATTTTGTTGTTTTATCCCATAAAATCTCTTATATCAATCTGTCATATAATCAGCTGGAAGAGACTGCTTTCTCAGTTGCCTTCATTAGCTCCCAACTCCGGATCTTTGCCTTGCCTTGCCTTTCACTCTGCTTTTCTAACTGCATGAACCATTGGAGGGCAATTCCCTTCAGTTTTAGCTTCACAAACAGCACCTTCCTCTCTTCAGTCATGGATTTCCACTCAAAATGTTCCCAAGGAGGATTCCCAATCAAGAAAGTCTTCAGCATGTCTTCCCATGAAAATCATCAACTTGAACACGAACTCAAGAATTCGACTCGAGCTCTTGCCAACGACTCCTCAAGTTCCACCGTGCCTGGGTTGATTGTGATTTGCGGAATCATGGAAAGGGTTGACATACTCCTCTTCTTCCTCAGATTCTATTTGATTATTCTCTGGTGTCTTATTTTGAACTTCAGGTTGTTCTCTACTCAAGTTCTGCACCTCTTGCTTGAGTTGCCCAATCATTCTTTGGATCTCAGCCAAATCTTGTGCTTGGGTTGCCAAGAGACTCTTCCTCTGTGTGCTGCCATGCTAGGACAGAATTTGGCCCAGATCGAATTTGAGCACTGGTACCAAATGATGTAGGACAAAGAGCCTAGCTAGAATTCTGCCCAGTAATTGAGAAGGTTTGAAGGAAGAATGGTAAACACAGCCAATGGCTGGTCTTCCTAGTGTAGCAAACCAGGAAAGAAGAAAGGTCTTCTTTGTAATTCTGTATGAAATATCACATTACAAAGACTAAGGTCTAGCTTTTATAGTGCAAACTAAGACATATCACATTACAAGTCTTAGGGAATTCAAATTCAAATAACTCACCACAACATCCTAGACACAAGGTTACAAGAGATAAAGAAACAACTCCCAACATATAATTATTGACACTAAATAAGCACACATATGACCCAATAATACTACCCATAAACAGCACTCACGAAAAATTATAAAGATAAAACCATTTTAATTATTATGATTATTGTACTCCTCCACCTCCTGCGTCAGTTTCCTTTGTCACCTTTTCCTTGCTGAACTGTGCCCTTCCTGCTTCTTCTACTACTCCCATTATTACTAGCTGTAGGTTTTTTGAACAAAATTTTTTACTAGCTGTATTACTATTAATATCTAAGTATAATACAGCATTATCACTATATGTATTATTATTAATATTTGCTTTGATTGCCTTGTTTTGGACGAATTGTGTCTTTTAGTTGGAAAGTGAACATCTTCATTGGTTTTAGGCTATACTTCAGATTATTGGGTTTCGAACTCTAAGAAAAAAATGAGCATGAACAAAATGAAGCCATAATCTGTTTTGTTAGAAAATTGATCAAATACCTGAAGAGAATGAGTGGGCAAATCAGAAATCTTTAAGAAAATTAAATACATGTCAGATGTTTATGATGATTGCAAGAATTGAACTGATGATAATGACATGCTATGGTAGAGAAATTGGTCTAAAATAGGTTTGAAACTCAAAAAATGATATTAAAATATCCTTCATTTTGAAGTAAGTCTTTGCTTTCATGTTGAATCTAACTTTTGTTTATTTTGAAAATTGCAGTATATTTTGAGCCTTACAAAGGCATTGGCATATTGCCATGAGAAGCATGTTATTCATAGGGATATCAAGCCGGAAAATTTGTTACTTGACCATGAGGTATGCTAAAATATCCTTATAGTCCTTTCTCAGATTTTACCTGTGCTATACCTCCCTTGTTTTTTTTCCCTTATGCCAACAATGCATTTTTCTTCAATTTGTATTAACTTATGGCAACAAAGCCAGAAGAAATTGAGTAGGCATAAAACAATTTGCTGTTCATTTCAGTGGTGATTTCTGCACCACCCCCTTTTGCCCTCTAAGGACTTGTTATATTTCTTTGGAAAATTTACCTTCCTTTCTGAAGTTTTGTCATAGTTGTTTGGATGTACTTTTAGCTTTGTCTTTTTCTTGTTGCTTTTTCTTCTCCAATCTGCCTTGTGGTTTTGCTCCCCAGCCAAAAATAGAAGATGAAACAAATGCAATCTTAGATTAAAAATATTGCTTATTGTAGAGATATGTTGAGTCTGTTTGGTAAGTAATTGGAGCCAGTTAATTATATTTGGGCTTTAATGGCACTTTGACAACTAGTCTTATAATGGCTACTTGCAGGGTCGTCTTAAAATTGCAGACTTTGGTTGGTCTGTACAGTCTAGAAGCAAAAGACATACCATGTGTGGAACATTGGATTATTTAGCACCTGAAATGGTAGAAAACAAAGCTCATGACTATGCAGTTGATAACTGGACTCTAGGTGTCCTTTGTTATGAGTTCCTTTATGGTGTTCCTCCATTTGAGGCTGAGAGTCAAGCTGATACCTTTAGAAGGTACAACCATGCATCAGCTTTTTTATGTTTTAGTTGATAGAATAATTTTCATACACAGATATAGTGTAAAATAATTTTATACTATCAACTAATAGAAACCAAGGAAATTGGTATGTCATGTTGGATAATTACAAAGGCTTGATTTATATTGGTTGACATGATGACTCCCTTGTTTTATATTTGTTGATAGTATAAAATTATTTTACATTGTCAGTGCATGAAAATTATTCTCTCAAGTGAAATAGACATTGCTCTTTTCAAAGTGTATGTAATGTATTTAACTTGGTGTAGGATAATGAAGGTTGACCTAAGCTTTCCTTCTACACCGTCCATTTCTTCAGATGCCAGAAATCTAATTAGTCGGGTATGTTCCGATCTAAATATTCATATCCAAGCCATAGCAAACCCTTTCAGTGAATAGATTAGTTCTCATTTGAATACATAAATTGGTGCAGCTCCTGGTGAAAGATTCATCACGAAGGCTCTCTCTTCAGAAGATAATGGAGCATCCTTGGATAATCAAGAATGCAAATCCTATGGGTATCTGCAAGTAGTATCAACTATAGATCTTCAGCTATGGCCAAGATGGTTTAAGATTGAATTCTACATCTTTTGTTGTAAAGTGCAGGTAAAAATATAAGTGTTCTGCAGTGTTTAAGTCTATTATAAACTTGAATGGCACTTTACCCTCACTGTGAGGATTACGAAGGCTAATTAGAACTGTACATCTGCCTATTAGCAATTGTGTCGGAAAACGCATCCAAGCGGGACAAAACAATCCTTTTCGAAGTTCAAACAATAGTAATAGGTAAGAATTTTCAAAGTTGGAACATAATGGATAATGGATAAATTCTGGATAGCTTGTGAAGCGCTACTATAAACTCCCAGCAACTGTCAATACATTAACTTGAAAATGAATGATGCATTCTGTTTGCCTTTCTGAAAATTACACCCAATGCAAATATCAGGATCTAACGTACACGCATGTAGCATTCAGACATGAGTTGAGTGCTTGCATAAATTTCCTTTTTTTATTTTTTTATTTTTTTATTTCTTGGTCGAGAATAGATATTAGTGTTGATAGAATTTTCACATTTTGTTTTGATATTTTATGCTCTTGTTCACTCGATTTAGTAGGCTATAGCTTGTAAGATTAGGGCAAAAGCATTTTTCATTCACGTCTGAGTAAACTCTTTCGAAAACAACTACAGCATACAAATCACGTGATTTGTACATTTTGTATATGATGCAAGAAGACAGCTAGATGTGGTCGTAAATAGGTGCCTGTGATGAATGTTGGATTTCGTGGCAAATGGCAATACTTCATGAGAGAGATTGTCACTTGCATGGCTTCAATTAATAGAATTATATATTTAATAATCTTCTGTGTCTTCTTTAGCCTTTTTCTTTTCTCTTTCTCTTTTTTTTTTAAAAAAAAAACACTAAAGGACATGAACGTTCAGCGCATACGTACTCAGGACCCTAGGAGTCATCCCATGAATGTACCCATGGTGGTTTCCATATTAGTTCCGATGAGTGCTCCCATGATTGTTCTGATGCAAGAGCTTGACACAATTCTCATATTATTACCAAATTTAGGGGCTATGGATTGGACTAATTCATGGATCTTTAGCTCAGTCTAAGAATCTCCTGCACAAACCCTTCTAGAAGAGCCTATATCAAGCACTTTTGAGTGGAGCCAAAGAGGTTTAAAATTAGACAAATAAGACTACAATCTATTAAAATTCAAGATTAAAATTAATTAAAATAGAATTTTAGTGTAATATATAAGTTCAGGGCAGATTTGAGAACATAAGATAACTTGATAAGCTTCAAGGTTTAGAAGCTCCATAGACGATAATGAGTAAAAAAGCTGAATCATGTATGGAATTCTTATAAAAAATGATATGATATTGATATATTGATATGATGATTCTAATTACTATGACTGGCTAGCTGTAATTATATTGTCTGTATATTGAGAAGTCTTATGTTTCAGCTGTTATATTGCCGAATTTTTGGCATAAGTATATGAATGCTATGAGTAATTATATGTTATGTACATAGAAATCATGCATGCAAGAATATTTAAAAGTAAGATATGAAGTATGAGCATAAGTGCATATAGCATGTTCATGCATGACTATGTACAAGAATGAAAAGGATAATAAGAACTTGCAAAGATCGGGCCTCCAACTTGTAGTGGGCTAGGGCGGTATTATTTAAAAGAATCACTTGAGCTACCCCTTGAACAAATTTAAGGGAAATACGCCGGTGTGAGAGTCAAGGAAAGTAAACTCAACAATCATGTATAGAAATTAGTTTAGTCTTGAGAAGCAAGCTATTATCCAGAGGCAAGAGAGGCCATTCACCTCTAGGAGACCAAGTACAGAAGCATCGATTTGAAGTGCAAGTTAAATAAAGAGATAAGAAAGTCAAGTGTACTTGTATAAGTCAAGTATGTGTATTAACATATGCATATTCAAGTATTTTAATGTTATCGTGATTATGATTGAAATTTTATCCTCTTATTACTATATACTTATCATGAATTATGCCAAGTGATTGTTAAAATATAACCTACTTTGAAAAATATGTTTTCAAACTTAAAATTGAATTAGTGCCTATGTGTATGTGCTCACATTTTCATAATAAACCAAAGCAACTAGAATGTTTATGATGACCCTTTGTATAATGAGTGTATTGAGTATACTTACTGAGAACTTAAAGCTCTCATTACTTGTTTGTATGTTTTTCGTAAATATTCCAGTATATAGTGTAGACTTCAAGTCTATAGCAAATGTCTCGAGATATTTACAACATGTAAGACCTAGACTTGAGCCCAATTTAGGAAACTAAAGTGGGTGGTCGATGACCATGGAGTGACGATAGTAGGCCAAGACCAGTTCTGTACTCAATATTAGTCAAATTTCTTTTAAATTGTAGTCATTTTATCTATGTATTGAATACTTGGGATTTTAAATCCTTCAATAAAGAAATATGAAGTTTCAAGGGCCATATATTATATTTTTCTTATTTTAAAGTCTTTCATAGTACTTGTAACAACCTTTGAATATAACTTCATGACTTGAGCATGGCATATGTGTTCGGAGGGTGTTACGCCTTCCTTCGACTAAGCCCTCTGTTGAGGGAATTGTAGCTTTTGAAATACACTTTGCCGAGGTAGCTTAGATTGCCCCCCAGTCTCTATCCTCCTTTCAAGTTTAGGTTTCCACACTTTCCTTTCATTCTTCCTTAAGGCATCTTGACTCAAGGTTTTGGTATTTTCCTTGATTACTATCGACTTTGGTCTCTAAACTTGCTTAGAACGTTGCACAAATTAAGAGGATGAAGCCTCCTTCCTGGCACATTTGTTCTTGATTGAGATGGAAATTATATTGATAGTAGCTAAAGGAAAAGGAATTGTATCTATGGTCATAGTAGCCCCTTCTGTAATATCCTAATAAATCCATACTATGCTTAAGTCGTATTACGACATTTTATTAGTTGTTACTTATGCTTGTGGAAAACTAAACTTCACTTGAAATTAAGTTAAGCGGAAAATACAGTAAGATTTTTTTTTTGAAATAAATACATCGTCGCTTCGCAGTGTTTTGGAAAGTAAAGCCTTGAGCGAGAAGATAGATATAAAAGAGCATGTCACGAAAGAGTCCGAAACACAATATCATAAAATATGAGAAAGGTAAATAAATAATAATTCACAAATACGTTATATTACATAGCTAATCATTACATCCATATGGAATCATAATATATATATACATCGAGGGAGGCTCATGGATGTGCCATGACCTAAATACTAAATATAAACTTAAATTGACATCGTTCGTCACAAAAAGGAATATATGAAGATGCAGAGCTACGACAACTACAAGTCCAAATCAGCATTGTCTGGCATCCCATGTCATACGTCTACTCATAGTATAGGGGATCCATGCTTCACTCCACCGGATGCGCCATTGGATTCTGGTGACGATACAAAAAAGTAACTAGAGAGAGAAATAAGACTTCTCAGTAGTATTCGGACCCGACATTAAAGTGTCATCGTTATCGTCCCAGCTACTTCGGTTTTATAAATGAAAACAGTGAGCGTGTATAAGGTCCAATGCTTAGATTTTCGAAAATATAGCCATCCGAAGCGGATTCAATTTTAACATATCCTCTGATCATTTATATCATAACAAGCATAGGAACAACTATAATTACATAAAACATATATGGTTGTGCTATAAACTTCTCTTAACTTCCTTTCAAGGGTTTGGACTGAAGTCTCTTTTCTTTTCTTAACTTGACTTTATCTTAAGTTTTTTTCTATTCACCTACTAAACATAAGTGGTAATGAGCTCATACCGTGGTCGTCGCCACCATAACTTTTTAGTACTTATACTAGTTGGATCATACCATGCCTCATGTAAGCTCTATCCCCTATACTCACACTAGTTGGGTCGATGTTATGCCGCATGTGAGTTGTGGGTGAGGGGAGCTTACTTTGGGTCACCTTCCCTTTTGAAGGATCACACCCTTAGTTTATTCTTTTATTATTAAAGCTTATGATGCAAAATTATTCTAATTCTTTTCCACATTTGGGCATTACGTACCGCCATCCACAAATGTGATTCCTTTATCACATATCATGAAGCATCATATCATCAACATATACGTATCATAATCATATCACTATCAAAATCATCATCATCATGATCATCATCATATCATTGTCATCATATTGACACATAGAGGCGCATATATCACATAAAGTCTTATGAGTTTAGTTTAGTAAATTTGGTGCAAGCTTTTAATTGAGATTGCCTCTTGTGTAAATTCTTTTATTAGACATAGGGTCAATTTCGTCTATTATCCTTTTTGAAGCATTTTAAGTTGAATTATGAAGGTTTTTCAATATCTTAATTTGGGGATCTTAATGTCTTTAAACTTATTTCTTATTAATATTTAAACTTAACCATAACTAGTCTTTACTTTTACAGTGAGGCAGTAATTTTAAAAATTCGCCATAATTTTACCTTTTACTCTTTTGACTTAAAATTTGGTATGATTATACATCTCTGAGTCTATTTTTAAACAAAATAAACCCCACTCAAAAATTCATTTTGCAACTTGAGATATGCACATTTTAATCTGACTGCTCAGTTTTTAAGTTTATTCTTGGTATAGTGACTTGTAAACTTTATTGGGAGTTCTTCAAAAGTAATCTAATAAAACTGTGTCTTAACTTTCTAACAAACTTGGTCCCACTCAAAAATGTTATGTATATCTTGAGTTATGCATGTTTTAGTACAGACTACTCGAATAGAAACACATCTAGGAACAGCCCACTTTAAAAATTCATATCTCTCTCGTTTTAAGGCCAAAGTTTATGTATTTTAAACGTATAAAAAGCTCTATGAGTCTATTTTCATTTACAATTAGATTCGTCGCATTTGGAGTTATATTGAAGAGTTATTAGTCATGCCATACAGACTGCCAGAATTTTCCAACTTCCACGGTTTTGGTTTCAATGAGTCTTCTTGTAAAAATATTAAGTCTTTTCTTCAAGTGACCACTTTACATTTCCAAACCACTTCTGTACTTGAGATCTTGGTAAAAATCAATATTTTGAGTTTTAAAAAGTTGGGTTCAACATAAAACAAAATGCACAACCAAAGTCATTTTCCAAAAGAAGAGCAAAATGACAAACAACTTCTTATAATAAAAGCATGGCCATGAGACCTCTAGAGCAAGTTCTAAAACCACCTAGTTATGGAGAGCTTAGGAGATTTAGAGCTTGAAAAACATAGAAGAAAGACGGGTTAGAGTCACTACCAAATGAATTTCTTGAGGAGTAGGAAGAGTTGATGGGTTGGAGATAACCTTCCTCCTTTTTGAGCTTGACAATGGGGCTAAGTGTATGTTCAAGTATATCCTTCAAAGAGCAAAAGAGGTGGTCCTTGAAGAGCATGTAAGAATGATGGTGGAAATGAGATGAGTTAGAGTAGGAAAGCGAGAAGAACAAGAAGAAGATTAGGAAGAACAAAGAGGGGTTTAGAGAGAGGTGAGAGCTTAGGCTTGTAGTGAGATAATAAAAATCACAAATGAGGGAATGGGGGAGGGGCTAGTTGGCGCAAAAATGGGTGAGGAGAGGCTGATGTGTTTTGCTTCTTTAATAAGCAAGAGGAAGTAGGTGAGTTTAACTTTTTTTTCAAGTAAGAAAGCTAGGAACCTTGAGGTGGGTTGTGTTTTCCTTGAGTCTTGACACTTGGATAAAGACCATTTAGTGTTTTTCAAGTGTTCAAAGGCATGACCACTCTTGGGATTGGCTTGGATGAATACGATCACAATCACTTTAAGTGGCACAATCTTGATGGAGGAAAATGCTTCTCTTGTCTTGACTAAAGAGATACTATTATCCTAGATCCTTGATCTAAGAGTGCATGAGAAGGCAAATGGATGGTTGAATTTTTCTCTTGTCCTTGGCCTAAATTTGGTGCATCAATTGGGAGAAATTTTTAAATTTTTAAAACTATTAGAATTACCTAAGTTGTTAATCAATTTGGCTAGTTAAATTGCTCTTTAACCGACTTCGGTTAATTACACTTTTAAGACATTTTTCCTCTAAAAGAATTGATCTTATGAATTATGTAATTAGGGTGTAAGAATTAATCTATCTCAATTGATTAAGGTAAAACAATTGTCTTGTACTTAATTAATAAGATTGGATTAGTTTAATTATATTTCTAGGTTACGAATTAATGAGTTTCGAATAATTAGGTTTTAATTAAAACGTTTAGTATGTTATGATTCAATTATTGACTTGACTCAATTTACTAAGTTTTTGCTCATCGAGATTAGTCAATTAGTCCTCAGTTAATTGTTAACCTCTCTAATTAGTCAGGATCACTGAGCTAATTAACTTAGACAAAATTCGGGATGTTATACCTTTTCTATTTGCAAGTTTAAACCTTCCTTTTTTCAAGGCCTTCTGAATAACATTACAAAAAATGGCACAATTATTCATATAATGTGAATATGAATTGTGCCACTTGCAGTACTTCATGTTTTGAATTTGATCCGTTGGAGGTAGCTTATGTCCTTCTGGAAGCTTAATCTATTTGTCCTTGACTAAGAAGTCAAAGATCTAATTTGCTTTTGAAATATCAAATAGATATGCCTCATTCTCCTCAGTTTTGATCTTTTCCTTTTCTTTAGCAGGGGTAAGAGCGGGACAAGTATATGGCTTACCCTTAGCAACTCGGTGACCATAATCTCTCCCTGCATAGTCCTTTCCTCATCCATACTTCCTCTTTAGGTGAGTCGCATTCGACTGTGGCAACTAGTTGAAGCCTCTAAGCCCTGCTTTATTAGCCCTCCTTTGTTCCCTTTATACTATGAACTGTTCTACTCGAGATGCTTTCCAAGAGAATTGGGCCAAATCGCAATATTCTGAGACAATTAGCTTCTCCCTTAGTTGAGGATTCATATTATTCATGGCAATGGAGGCACATTTAGTCTTAGGTAATTGCACGCTATATATCCCTTTGACTTTTCTAAATCTTTTCAAAAATTCTATCAGAAGCTCTTTCGCTTGTTGCTTAGTACCCAACAACTCTACCATACAAGCCTCCGGCTAGGGCTTATAGAACCTATCATGGAATAGTCGTTCCATATTGGCTCAGCTTTGTATAAAATTTGGGGGTAATGATGAGTACCAGTGAACGCTGTCCCAATTAAAGACAAAAGGAAAAGTTATGGCCTCAGGAAATTATTCTAGCTAGCCTTAGCACACTGAGCTATAAACTAGCTGATGTGCTCTACTGTAAACTTCTCATCTTTTGCAAAAAATGTAGTAAAATCTGGAGTTCTGAAAGCTCTTGGGAATTGGAGCCCATCCATCCATTCTAGACACCATTTTCTATGTATTGGCCTCTCCAAAGGTCTTAATTATACACCAAAATGCATCCTTATAGCCTTAGCTATCATATTTGGGTCAATCAACTGGGGCATAGCGCCTCTTGGCTCAGCATACAACTAAGGTTGCATAGGTGCTGCCTACCGATTAGCCCCCTGTTTGATTCCTTGAGGCATCCTGTTCAGGGGTTGCATATAAGGTGGAGAATATATCGGTTGCTAGGGTGTATTCATCGGTTGTGAGACATAAATTGGTGGAGCTGCATACACAAGCTGAAATGGTCTTACAGCCTAAGCTGCATATCCCCCACTTGGCTGAGCATTGGCTCTTGAATTATTAATATTCGATTGCATAACTCCTTGAGGCCAACTCATTTGAACCACTCGATTAGTAGTTGGAATATGATTGGTATATGCAGATGGTTCCCAATTGTTATTAGAGCCACTCCAAGAAGCTATGTTGTTGAAGGGAGTCTTAAGTTCTCTGGTACATTGTGAGGTCTTCTGATCAACTGCACTTGGCCAAGCTAGGGCCCTTGATGCCCCCCCAGTGTACGTTGTTGCTTCACTCATAGCTTCAGGCCCATTCCCATGCATGGCCTTAGCTGAATAGTCTTGAGCTTCAGGCTCATTCCCATGCATGGCCTCAGCTGAATGGTCTTGAGCTTGTGACATTTCCCTCTGCTATTGTTGAACTAGTTGCATCTCATTTCATACAATTGGTTTCACTATCTCAGCTAGTTGCTTAGACACTTCATGCATCAGATCATTTACTCCTACTTCAATTTGCTGTTTGAAGAAAGACACAAACATCACTAACAACTGCCTCTTCTTGCGTCCAGTCTAAGTTGAGCTAGACACATCAGGAGATGTTGTTGAGGCCTTAGGAAATGGGGAGGTAGTAGCTGTGCTCGGGTGCTCTGAAGTCACCACTTTGGGTGTAGTCAAGGCAACTACGTATGTAGTTGGTTACCCCCCCGGCTTTCTGCTTTGAGGTTGGACCTTAATTTGCTGAACTATTGTTGACAACCTTCTTGGGTCTCAGATTCATATGCTAAGTATGATCTAGCCTTGAACTAGGAAATTTCACTGATCTGACCCTGGAGGTCCCACTGGGTGTGCAAAATTTTATGTTGGATAAAATTGTAATCGACTAATCTCTCTAAGAAAACTTATCTAAAACAAACTCTCAAAGATTACCAATGTTTAGGCGATTTAGGCTAAGAAGGGTACTCCATCCCTTAGTAAATGGACTCTTCAATTAACTCATGAGAGCAATTGAGCAACATTGATCAATGAAAATTAGGATAGGAATGGAATTTGCATTAATCAACATAAGAGTTCATACAAGCGTGATTCTCAATCATGAACACAAAGAAATAACATGGTGCTAAAAATAAAATGAACAAAGAGAAGTAAAAACTAATAATCAAAATGGCATGATGTACGGGTTGTTTGTGTGTCCTCTATTCTGTGTGCACGGGCTTTTATATCCTTCCTAAGTTTTCCCACTTGCATGTTCATGGTGCATGGTGTTCCTTGGCTTGATCCCACCCACCCATGTTCTGTGCTAGTGGTAACCGTCGCTCAAGTATAGCTCAAGTCTCTAACTATCTTTTTTCCTTCAACAATTGGGCTTAATCATTCCTTTTAGCCTATCATCCCCTTTTAGTTGATACATCATTTTTAAGCCCAAAAATACTTCTCAGCTAATGACTATCTGCCTTGGACTCAATCACTTCTTTTGGTCCATTCAACCTCCATCCAGGCCTAATTTTGGGTCATTTATTAGCCCATGATTAATCTTTAATTAATTATGGTGCTAAGAGAAGTAAAAAACATTGAAAAGATACAAACAATTAATAAATAATAATATCAATAAATAATTGATAATGATTAATATCGATAAATCATATCAGTTGGAGGCAGCTGTTTGCATACTTTTTTTTTTTTTCCCCTTAAGTTTCCACTATTTACAGTAATACATTAACAGACAGCTCAATATTTCTTTCTCCATCCAGCATTTAATAATAATTTCCCTAATTTAGTTCACATATATAACAATTTTATAGATAAATCACATTTGCAGTTTTGTACTTGTATTCAAAAAGTTTTGCAATTCCAAAACATGATACTTCCTCAAGTCAACGGGAGTCCAAAGTCTAACAAAATTACTGATAAAGGTAAATAAATAATTTCGAATAAGAATAAGCTATAATAAATCGTAATTAAAATCAATAAATCATATAAATTATAACTGATAGTGCTTAAGAACAATCATAAACAATATAAATAGTAATTGAAATTAATAAATTGTATCCATTATAATCAATGATATCTGGAAATGTAATGAGCTTTAGTCCTTTTTTCCAATTTTCTGTCAGAAATAATAGTTAATTTTTTTATTTTCAATAAAAAAAGGGCTAGCATTTGAAAATATTAAATTTTTTAATGGAACAATAATGGAAAAAAAAAATACTAAACAACACTTGTAAAATAAATCATGAAACACCAATTTATCGTAATAATTGGTCATTAAAGGAAATAAAATAAATAGCAATAAGTTTTCTTATTATTGTTGACAATTAATTGAAAATTAAAACTGCATCTATGCAAATTGAATTGTGAATACGTTAACGATCCTGTAAAAATAATTTATGCAATGAAATGATATAACTATCATAATAAATATGAGTAAAAGTTCAAATTGGTCCTTGAAAGAGATGTGAAATATTAATTTAGTCCCTAAAAGATTTATGACATTAATTTGATTCTTTAAAAATTTGTGGGATATCAAATTGGATCTCGAAACATTCTTGTGACATCAATTTAATTTTCGAAAGATTAACATTCATGCATTTTAACCTTTTGAGGATTAAATTGATATAAAAAATTTCTTAAATACTAAATTGATGTTTCACACCTATTTTCGAATACCAATTTGAGGTTTTTCTCTAAATATATCATAGCAAATTATATAAAAAGTATCAAATTATACCAACGCTTAATTGATTTAAATGGTTCAGTATTTATTCCCTTTAAGCAAATTTTGGGTTTGAGCCTTATGAATGAAGAAAAAAATAAAGTTAACGTTGAAAAAGCTTTACTCCTGTAGTTGGCCAACCTGGCTCGAACCAGATTAGTCGGAATCCAATGGGCTTTTGGATGCTAGTGGCCCATACCGGAAAAAAAATTAAAATTAAAAATAAAAATAAAAGTATCAAACCGTTGCCTATAGTATGGCAAATCAAATCATCAGTAAAATAGAATTCAAAATGAGATGTTAAAGGTAAAAAGTTGCACACAATAAGAATAAACTAAAACTTATTCATGTAGGCTTCAATAAATCAATAAAATATTTGTAAAAAAGGAAAGATCAAAATCATTTAGACTAATGTTTTGTGAAAAAAATGAAAACTGACAAAGACCAAGGTGAAAAAGGTGAATGAGACTAACTATAAAAATTCACAATTTTCGTGCCTGATCTCACGAAATATATCAGAAGAGAAATATTTTGCGATGATTCTGTTTCTACAACCAAATCGTAATAAATTTAATACATAAGCTAAAGGCATGATCAACGGATCAATTACTAGATCATGACTTTCGTTGTAGTGGGACAATTATACCATCACGGTGATGCTTGATGCCATAGACGTACTAGTGAAAGAAACCGAACCGTACGTCTAATGTCAAAAAGCTGAAGGTCTCGCGGACGGGCACAACCTGCAACACTAGCGCAAGATTATGAGCCTTGTTGTAGAGGCTTGGAACAGGAAGAGTTATAAAGTAATGTAAGGTATAACGTTAGTAAAGGAAATGAAAACAATATATTGGGATGGATTGGATTATTGAGATTGACTCCCTGTTGGAATCTATAGGCGAAGGAAAAATCTGGAATGTGTTGGTGAAGAAGAAATCTTCATGCCGAATTTTGCTACAAGTATAGATAATACAGGGGAATCGTTTTAGCGGTCCCTACAGACAGTGCCAGATGTTCCAGACAAAGTTCTAGAGAATCTAAACAGCCAGGTACTTAGCCAGACCGATTGATCTCTAGACTAAGAATAAACTATAGTTTCTTAGTGTAAGGGTGTCCAAACTAAGCTACGAACATGCTCTATCTAAGGGACTTGTATTCTCATGAGGACATCTACGCATAGATATTTTTGACATGTTAGGCATGTTCTATTTAGATGAATGTCTTGATATTGTAATGCTTAACAGAGGCTAGTCGATTCTATGTTCATTCCTAATATATGAGTGTCTTTCGAATCAACGGGGCCGTATCTTCTTGCCGCAAAAAAGTCAATGTCAATAGTCCTTAATATGTTCATGTACATGGCATGCATGAGATACATCGATCGGAATAGCAATACAAAAATGTTGCTTGTACTCTTTCTTATAACTTATTTTAGGGATTTATTAAGGTGTCCTTTAATCATTGATTTGAAAAAAAAAAAAAATGAAACCCACTTTCAACCAATAATTAAGGGATATCTCGATGAGTCTCTTAAAATGAGTTTATAAGAATGAATTCAAATAACACTATTCATAGCAATAATATAGGCATCTCTAGGCCCATCACATTTTGAGATCCCTTCAATAATATATAGTATTGTTCCAAATTAGACACTTTTCCGCTCACCTAAGTCAAAAAATTTTGACTTACAAGCGGGGGACTTAGGAACCATCCATACATGTATATGTTGATTAGTCTTTATGAGTATCTGTGACATCCGAAATTTTTTAAAACATCAAATTTACATTATTAATCGATTTATTCGATTCTATTACATAAACAAGGTTAATGAGAGTTTAATTAGAGATTTATTTGGAGTTAATTAGATGTTAGTTAAAATTAAAATAGACATATAGAAAATCTTACAAAGTTAGTTAGTAACATTTTGTCGACTTAGAAGAAATCAGTAAAGATTCGGTCTTTTGTACTGCCAAAATTGAATCAATAGAAATACATATTGAAAACCTTAGAATTGGTGGCCAATAACTCATTTACCTCCCCACCTAAATGACGCCATAAACAGCCACAAGAACCAGGGGGGGGATTGTCCAAATGACCATCACATAAATAACCACCAATCAAATGTCAAGCATCTAACTACCTAGCTTTATAAAAACTTGATTTTCCCCCGTAATGTCCCTCATTTGGTCGACCCAAACCAGCAGCACCCTCTCCATTTTCTCTTCTTCCATTTCATCTCCTTTCATCCCACCTTCAAGCCTTAATCCCTACCTCTATCAAAAGAGACCCAAATTTAGCTAGTTTTGCATCCAATTGGAGGTAGAATTCGTGATTCTTTTTTCATATTTGTGATTTTGTGGCTGATGAGGATTTTATTTCCACTCCCTTGTTTGAGGTTATATTATGTTCATATGATCTCTTATAGTTGGATTAACATGAAATTATTGGGTTTGGATTCAAACTTGATTGAAAAACTAAAAGAGAAGCTAACTAGAATTGATTGAGTTGAGAAACTCTACAGTGTCCATAATTGTAAAGTGTACAGCTTTGTCACATCCATCAAAATTTGATAAAACTAATATTTAATGAAACTAGATATTTAGAGCTTTTTAACATATAAATTATAAGGCCATTGTATTAGCATTGAGTGAGATATGATTTTTTGAAGTTTACCATAGATTTCTACCTCTTAACTTGACTTGAGTGGGTTGTGTAGGATATAACTCACCCTATACAACTTCAATTTAAGTGTAACTAATTTTGTTAGAAAGCTTACACATAGGATAACATTTCATAAAAATTTCAAATTCAAATTTGGTCTTTATTGGTTCCAGTAATTCATCAAAGTTGTCTTATGTCTTGACTAGACAGAGACATGGCAAACCAATTCCACCAACTTTGCGAACTTATAACTTGAGCTCTGCTCACTTAAATGAAATGAAGCTTTTTGGAAATGAAAGATGGTTTGTTAGATTTACAATAAGATTCACTCAAATCTAATAAAATTTTTATTTTTAGCGAATTTTTACATTTTAGACCCTTGTTCTTTCTAACATAAGGCAGACCTAGGTAAACTCCCAATATCTTAAGTTATACTTATCAAAATTGAATGGAACTAAAGAAGTTAAAAACTATACAAACACACTACAACATAGTAAAAATTCAGCATTTAATAACTTAAGTAGAAATTATGGCAAAAGGCACAAACAAAAGCAGATTTGAGTGATATAAGCAGAATTGCTAAATAAATAATTGGCTACCTTAATGCATGAGTAAGTTGCAATTAGTGTTAGATATTGCAAATCTATAACAATATTAAGATATTTATGTGTGATGTTGGCTCTACTATTGTGACTGATTTCCTAGTTGAACTGGTATTATTCATAGGGAAGCGGACTTGATCTATTATGCTGCTAAAATTCGGCAAGATTTATGCATTTTGTATATATTTCTCATGTCATTCAAGTTGAAATGCTTATAACCCTATGATTTATAAAAACTATATGGATTCCATTTACTTGGACCAGCCCCAAGAATGCAATTAAGGGGAATAAATCGGTAGAAAAGTCGGGGAAAGTAAACCCGACAATCCTATATAAGAATGAGCTCGATCTTAAAAAGTAGATTATTATCCAGGAATTATATGGCCTAAAACTCCTAAGGGATCAAGTATGGAAAGCTTATGAAATACAAGACTAAGGGCCCATGATGAAGAAATGCATTCCATTTTCATGCATTAATGCATTATGAAGATGTGATGATGGTTTGTGATTTAAGTTATGCTATTTATATATGTAGTTTTGTATGACTACTATCATATGCTCTTCTTTATGACTACTATTGTTCACTTGCATTATGTTTTGTTCCATATGATATTTTGTGTGATGATCATTCTATCTTTCTCTATCTTAAGTAAAATTGAACCTTGCTTCGAGCTATATTTTTCAAACAATGAGAAATGAAACTATTTAGATATCATTCATATTTTCATGAAATTAAATAAAAACTGAAGCAACTGGGAATGAATGCGATATCAGCCTAGCATAGTTGTAAGAATCCTGCTGAGAATTTTTCCAATTCTCAATAAGCTGTATTTATTCATGTCATTCTCAAACCATAGACCAATTAGCGGTGAGGAGCATCCTGTTTATCGAGTTCCTTGATTTGCAGTTCCACATCGACCTAGTGATGGACTCCGTATATATCACCGGTACTTGCTGCTTTCGTTTATATTTCTTTTTCCACAGAGATTTTGTCGTTCCTCTTTCTCACCCCTATTCAACCTCGCTGCACCCTTTTTAGCCATACCACTACATATGGCGCACCCCGCACCACCTTCAATACTACTAGTAGCTACACCACTTACCTCACCACCTTAGGTAGTTCCTTCTCTCTTCCTTGATGATGATGATCCCTCAGAGGCTTCAGGGTCATCCTTTGGCTTATCCCCTGGACCTAGTGATGGCTATACACCAACGAAGCCTGGTATGGCTAACAGGTTCCTATCTTCAGCATCCGACCAGAAGTAGCATCCACCCCACTGATGTAGTATACAAAGTAGCCCTCTTTTGGCACTTTTATGACCTTGGGCCATATGTTTAGTTATTTTTTGTGTTTCTCAGAGAGGTGGTAAACGAAATGTTCTTTGAGGACCATAGATGGTAGTACTTCATGATCGCGGACTGGGTTATTTTTGTTTGACGATCCTACCATTTTGTACCCACTGTTTTATATGTACATGTACTTCTGAAAACGTTGACTACATATATATGTATATAGACATGGTTCAGTGATGTTATGAGATTATTTTTGCCCAATTTATTGATCTTTCTTTTATTGTGCCACGAAACATACATACATACATACATACATACATACATACATACATATATATATACATACATACATACATATATATATATATATATATATATATATATATATATATATACATATATATATATACATATATATGTATGTATACGATAAAAACTTACTCGACTTAATCAGTTAGTTCATATCCGCACACAACAAACTATCAGGTAAAATATTACGACTTAAATATAGTATTATATCTAGTAGGGTGTTACAGTATCTGATCGAAAATCTCTTTATTTCTTTTACGACTGACTGCTCCTCCATAATGAGCAGCTGACACTCTTAATGGCTGGTCCATGCTTTTAAGTAGCTAGCATTCTTAACATTTGGTCAGTGCCTTTAAAGCAGTTAGCACTCCTAACAGTCAGTCGGTGCTTTTAAGTAACTTTATACTGAAATCATTCTATCAAATCATAGAAATGAATACCCTTAGCCTATAATCCGCTCGACCAGTCTTTTTCACTGGTTGATTGGACTCAATAACTTGCAAGAACGGGACATGTCAGGTAAATCCAACACCAATGGTCGTGCAAGTTTTAGTTTTTGAAGGCGGGGGACAAGATGTTACCACTTTTGTTATCTCAATTGCTACAGCTTTCAAGTACCCAAAGCTTATTGATAAACACTGAAGCTTGTTGAATGTATTGGGTGGTGTATTCAACATCTCAACAGGACACTTGAACTCATCATCCTTTGATGTTCTTTAACCTCAATTTCCTAAGATTGGGAAGCCCTAGTAGCTCCTCTATTTTCACATACAATAATGGAAGGTTCACCAATGTCTAAAAGTCTCTAAGGTGACTCAGCTTCAAGAATCCAAGCCGCTTGTACTTGAAATACATTGATCGTGGAAAATATAAGTGACGCAATTGGTGCATATTCTCAATAATATTTGGCACAGCACCCCCTTCTCTACTAAGATCAATGTGATCCAATTTTAATGTAAACAATAAGTCAACTTGCCCAAAGATGATGGCAAGTGTCCATAATGGTCCTATATCCAATAGCCTTAAATGAACTAAGTCACCAACTTGTTCAGTTCTTTTATTATTTACCATAACTGCTTGTAGATATAAGATTCTAAGGTACTTCAAATGCCTAACCATGGCAGCTAAGTGTGAGTCATCTATCAGGATAGCATGGTTCAGAACAGAGAACCAGGAAAGACTGCGTATGTGAGCATATCTGTCATAATGCAAATAGGGCTCTCGGCTTGAGCTTTTCATATAGAGGGCGAGCTGTTGAAATTTTCCTGTCGAGGTTTGCTAAATCACCGTAGAAGAAGATGATGCTTCATCATTTCCACCTTACTATACACGACATGAGAAAACTTCTCCTTCTTGGCCTCTTGGATGCATAAGTCCCTCATAAGATCATGAAGCCGGCAACTTTTAATCCTTCCAGTTGAACGCCATTTCTCTACTCCAATCATGCACATTGATACCAAATCTTCCAAGTATGTATATGCAATGTCTTCCACTTCAACTATTGCTTCTTCCCCCCTAATTCCCTTCAGTATTAAACGTTCGGCCACCCAATGTTGATGACAGTATTGGCAGGTATGATAAAACTCTCGTGCTAAAGTTTAGGAAACATGGTTTCAATTGATAAGGTAAATCACAGTAACTCAAGGCCAATAAACTTGTTAGTCCAAGCTCTGTCATTCCATTATCTATGCCACTCAAGTCTGCAAGCATATTATTATACAAAGTCTAGTCATGAAGTGATGACCTAGTCCATAGAATTCCTTTGAGAGTTTTGATGGCCGGTGGCAATCCACCACATCTAGTAACAATTTTTTTCCCCAACTCTTCGAAATATTCATTAAATGTGAATCCTGCAAATTGAAATATATAAAATGAAAACCAGAACTTGAACGGGCAACTTACTACATGTCATTAAGGGTGAAATATAGATTAATCCCTTTTAACTTCAATTGACCTACATTTTACCTCTTTAGATCTTAAAAGGTGTAGTTTACCTCTTAAAATTAATTATGAGAATATGAAACCCCTTTGCTTTAAATATCATTCAAATTACTTAATATGGTACTGTTATACCTTCCTCCCTGTGACGGATCGCAACACTTAGGGTGTGTGTGGTTGGAGTGACTTAGAAAGGGAAAAAAGGGGAGGAAGGAAATAGGAAGGAAAATGATATATTTCTTTTATTTGATTGGAAAAAAAAAGTTAGAGTAAAATAGTTGAATAGTGCACAAATTTTGATGGATCCACTCGAACAGTAATTTTCTTTTTTCCACTCGCTGATGGGCAAAAAAATCGAGGAGGTCGGGGTGTGTCTTCCTTTTTTACATTTTTGCCCTCTAATATGCTAGACTTGCGACAGAGAGATGGCGGACGTGATGATAATGAGGGAGAGGTTTTTAGGATACACAATATTACTGAAGGTGTTGCGTGAACCCTCACCTTTTTTTTATTTTTAAATTAACACTTCTAAAGATTTTATTTAAAATGATTTAAATTTTTCTATTACTACATTATTAAAAACAAATGCAAAAGTATTCAAAATAAAAGTTATGTAAAATTTTAAAATTTCTCTATTATTGATATTTTATTCTAAATAAATATTTTATTTTAAATAGGTAGTAAATAATAGTTAAATAATATGTTTAGTATTATTTAGTTGGTAAAAAATATTTTTAAGTAATATTTTTAAAATATTAGATTAACTAAAAAAATATTACTTTTATTTTAAATAATTTTGAATAATTTATTTTTATTAATGTTAGTTTAGTTTAATAAGTTTATATTATTTTTAACTGTTAAATTAAAAATAATAAAAAAATTTATTTAATATTAATTGATATAGTTGAAATACTTTTTATAATAATATAAGAATAAAATTGTCATTTAGCAGTATTAACTCTTTTCTACACAAAAAAACAAAAAAAAATCATTTTCCTTCCCTTTCATTTTCTTTTCTTCCAAATATATTTATGGAAAATAGAAATCTACTCTATTTCTTTTCACTCAACTTCTTTCCTCTCAACTTCCTTTCTTCCAATTTCTTTTCTCCATCCAAACATACTCTAAGGAGGTGTTTAGGATACTATATTATGCATGATAGGATAAGGTAATAAAATACATTATGACTTTATCCATTGTTTGGTGCAGTCAACGTATTGTATAAATTTATCTATCAAATCTCCTTTATATATTAAAATGATGAATAATTTAATCCAGTTTAAGAAGGTCGTATTAAGCTTGATTAACTTTTAATGTATAAGGATTCTTTCATTTTTTTTAATATATTTTATTAAAATAAAAATAATTATTAAATAAATAATAAAAATAAAAACCATATAAATAAAAAATAATATTATTTAATAAAAATATTTAATAATAAATAAATATTTTTAAAAAAAATTGTAAAATAAATATTCAAACTAATATAAAAATATAGGAATAAAAATTTATTATTAAAATATATAAATAATAATAAATAATATTTAATATAAAATTTAATTATATATAATAAAAAACAAAATCAAATATAGGAATGTGATATTAAGCCTACTTGGATTTCGATGTATAAAAACTCCCTCTCTATTTCTCTTTCTCTCTCTCTCTCTCATATTTTTTATATTTATGAAAAAATATTAAAAATAAATAAATAATTTTTAATAAAAAATTATTTTTATATATAATAAAAATTGCTAAAATAATTTAATAATTATTTAAATAATTATATTAATTTTTAATTTTTAAATTTAATATTTAAAAATTATATTAATTATAATATCTTATACAGTATCATATCAAATACTATATAATATTAAATTTTCATCACGTCTTATATAATCAGATCTTATATTATCCGTCCTTATCTTATCAGGTTTGTACTTATCAGGCATACCAAACGAGCCCTAAGAGATAGCTCCCAGCTTTGGGATTCATTCAAGCAATGTTTCTTCCCATATATTTCTTATTTGACACTATTGTGATACATATGCCCAATCAAAACATGTAAAATGGCTCCAAACTCTTCTATTGTGGCAAACCTTCTTTGCAAGAGCCATCTTTCCTATCCCACCCATGCCACATATGGAAACCACATATAGTACTATTTCATCGATCAATTGTGTGCTCTAAAGCATGGATGCTTAGTTTTTTTTGGAAAAGTACCCATAACAAGTTTGTTCCGAGTACGGGTATGCATTTGGCAAGCCTAGGTATAGACCAAATAATTTTTTTTTAAAAAAAATTGGGTACAGCAGGGCGTGGCTCAGGCACAACTAGGTGCAGCTGGGTGCGGCTCAAATATGCCGCTTACATGAAACAACATCATTTGGCTTTTTTTTTTTCTTTTTTATTTATTTTTTACTTTTCTTTCCCAATAACAGAACCCTACCCCCCTCTGATTCCTTTCATTCGCACAACACTCCCCCCTCCCTACTTCCAACTTTTTCATTCTCACCCACCACCACTAGCCCAATGGTGGCGGCCCTCCTCCAGTCCTAGCAGTGGCGGCTCCTCCCCAAGTCCCCAGTAGCGGCAGCAACGAGGAAGACACATAGCAATGGCATCGGCATCCCCTCTCCCATCTATAGCAATGGTAGTGGAGCAGTAGGTCGCTTCCCTGTCCTATGAGATCTTGTGACAGTGAGGTAGGTACTTATCTTCTTCTTCTTCTAGAGTTTTGTTTTTGATTTTGTTATGTGTAATCACTAATCAATAATGTTAATAAAATTTTTTTCTAGAATTATTGCTGAAAATTTTGTAAAGTTTTTTGCTGGAAATTTTCCAAAGTAATATAAAAATCTTGTAAAATTTTAGTTTTTATTTTATGAAAATTGTGAAATTTATATATTGACATACTCGTACCCCAATTTTTACAAAATTTTCGTACCCCATACCCATATCTGTGCAACATAGCTATTTTTTTGGCATCTTCTTCTTGTCCAATAACATTTTGCTCAGCTAGATGAGAGCAAGACCTTCTTTATAGTAGTTGCAGGTTTTTGGGCTCCACTACCTCCCACTTCTCTTATGTCATAGGTCTGTAGCCTCCTTCCTAGTTTGCTGCTCTTACTTGTAAATTCATCAATTTTTGAGGCAACTTTACAAGATTTGTGCATTCTATTGGGAAAAGCTATGTAGTGGACTAACCCAAACGATCATGAGCAGTTACTACAAAAAAATATAGCGCACAAAAAATGAAAAGAAAATTGCAAATGAACAGATGAGTACACATAGAGATTAGCAAGATTCGGCAAGTTCTTATGTCCACTAAGAGGAACCTATTTAATAATAAGAGAAAACAATTTAAACATACAAAAATATTGACAGTGTGTATGACATGCCATATTAGACATGATAGAATAAATTAAAATATACATTATGATCTTATCTATTATTTGATGTAGTTAATATATTGTATAAGTTTATCCATCATAGCTCTCTTATATATCAAAATAAAAGATAATTTAATCAAGTTTTGGGAGACCATACTAATAGACCTGATTAATTTTTTATGTATAAGAATTATTTCACTCTTTGTTCTTTTAATATATTTTTAAAAAATAAAAAAATTATTAAATAAACAATAAAAAATAAAGAAAAGTGAAGAAAAATATTATTTTCAATAAAAATATTTAATATAAAATTAACTATTAAAACTAATATAAAAATATATAAATAATAATTCATTATTAAAATATAAATTTAATTATGTACAACAAAAATAACTATATATGATATATATTTTATTCAAACAGCAATTGTTTATTAAATATTATATAAATAAAAATATTATTTAATAAAATGAGAAATAGTTAAAATAAAATTATTTTATTAATAAAATTTACTTTTTTATTATAATTTTTTATTAAATATTTACATTTGATTAAAATTATTATTTATGGTAAAACAATAATATTATCTTACAAAATACAACATCTTATGAATCTACAAGAAAATTCTTATGCTTGATATACCAAACACTGGATGGTATTAAAATTTTATCACACATTAACACTTTGTAGACGTTGGACATTGTCATTAACGCTTTGTAAGCAGCTTATTGCCTTTTCCATTAGCAGCTCCCCAAGCCTTACAAGCACAAAGGACACACTAGCCTCAGCTATTAGAAACTCTTTAACAAAATAAAGAGCAATATGGGCGAAAGGCCTCTCTGTTCTCTCGGATTTGTATGCTGATGGCTTCAAGGATTGCTTGAATCAACCACTTACACAAATCACTAAAAATATTAATTAATATAATAATATGATTACGCATTGATGAAAGCAATGGCTTTGTGTAAAATCATTGACTTCAGCCGCACAAGGGAAGGTGTCGCGAAGTTTACACTGATGGTATAATCTAATTGCCATGGATTAAAAATTAAGACAAAAAATCCATTTTGCCCTTAACAAAAATTTCGGAAGATGAATTAGTCTCTTAAAATTTAAAAATCTATAAGTAGTCCTTCACTATTTAAAGAAGGGGATATAATAATTCTTTCGTATAGATTTGTACCACAAAAAATTCTTAAAATTTGTGTATGAAGGGACTAATATGTCCCTTTTTTTAAATGATGAGAGACTAACTTGTCCTCTAAAATTTTTCTCAGGAATCAAAATAGGTATTTTGTCAAAAAATAAAATATGTTAGATGTAACGTTCAAAAAATTTTATCGTTTTTAACCAAGTTGTTCGTTTTTTATCGAATAATTGAGATTAATTAGAATTCGATTAAGCATTTACTTAAAGCCAATTAAGTATCATTTAGAGAGATTAGATTTGAAAAAACTAGATTAGAAACATAGGAGACCTCATAGAATTTTTCCAAAACTGATTTACCAATTTAAAAGAAATTGGTAAGATTTCAGTATTTTAAACTGTTAGAACCGAATCAATAAAAATTATACTGTGGAAATCCTAGGTTGGAAGACCAAGATTCAGCCAACCCACCCCTTTAAGTGGCACAACACTAGCCCTTAAAAGTGGGCAGCCACATCAAATTAGAATGAAGAAACACATCTACCAATCATACTCAACTTCCTCCAAAAGTTTTCAAAAATTTCCTTACAACTCCCTTGCAATTTTCGTTTTATTAAACCTGCAAACCCCTCTCTATTTTCTTTCCTTCTCATCTCATCTTCACTTCATCTTCATCAAGCCCTCAAGCTCCAACAAACTTTCTTCAATCCAAGACTTGAATCTAGCAAGTTTAACATATAGAAAAGGTAGGAATTCTAAATTATGTTCTTGCTTTCTATATAGATTGGTGCTACTTGGGATTACTCTTTCGCTCATTATTCTGATGCTATATTGGGTAGAGATGATGAATTAAAGTTGGTTTAATATGTATGTTTGAATTAGAATTGAAGTTGGGGTGGAAGAATTTGAGAATAGAAAGAAGTAGGATGCTATTTAGGTGAAAACTCTACAGCGTCCGTACATTCGTATTGTACAGACCAAAATCTAGCCATCAAAATCTAATGAATCTATTTTTATATGAAACTAGACATTTAGAGCTTTCCAACCATATAAAATATAAGGCGACTAGTATTGAATGAGTTATGAATTTTTAAAGTTTAATTTGAAATTCTGGGTTCTCTTTTGGGCAATATGAGTTGCGAGGGGTGTAACTCACCCTACAAAACTCTAAATTGAGTGCCATAAACTTTGTTAGAAAGCTTACATATAGGACAACATCCCATAAAAATTTTAAATTTATATTTGGTCCCAATTGCTCCCAGTAATTCAATGAAAATGCCTTAAGTCCAAACCGGAGTAAAACAGGGCTGTCTAGAAGGGTCAATTTACGGGGCTTACAACTCAAGCTATACTTATGCAAATGAGATGCAACTTATTGCAAATAAAAGCTTGTCCTATTAGCTTTAATTTGGTATAAGATTTGTATGATTTCACATAGTTTCCTATTTTTAGTGAATTTTTACTGCTAAGGGTGCAATTCTGGCTATTTGTAGGACAAATTGAGGTAAAATTCAAATAACTTGAGCTACATAATTCAAAATGAGATGGAACTAAAAGGATTGGAAACTAGACACATAGCACTATAACATATGCAAAATTGAAGTCTAAATGAATTGAATAGAAATTATGGTGGGATTTATGAAATTGGGCAGAATTAAGTAGAAGGAGTAGGAAACTTAATTTATGTTGGCATATTATATAATTGATTATATTGTTATAAACTTGATGCTCTCTGTTGATTTTACTGCTTGATTGAATTTTGTGGTAGCCTGGCACTATTCATAAAGAAGCGGACACGATCCGTCATGCTGCCGAAATTTCGGCAAGGCTTATGTATAAGTTATGAAATACACTTTGATGCATGTGCATACTTGCATGAGATTTATAAGAGTTATAAGAAAAGTTCTATAATACTTGGACCAGTCTCGGATTAAAGTTAAAGGGAATAGATTGGTGAGAAGGTCAAGAAAAGTAAACCCGATATTTCTATATAAGAACAAGCTAAATCCTGAGAAGTAGACTATTATCCAGGAGTGATATGACCAAAGACTCCCAGGGGACTAAGTATGGATAAGGATAAAAACAAGCACCCTAAGGATGGCAATACATAACATCTAGGTGTGCTAAGAAAGAAAAGTTAAAAAAAAAAGGGAAGCATCTATATCAAGAATTCCTATGGCATTCATATTTGCATATTATTCATTTTTCTTTTTAGATTACTATACTTAAGCTTCAATTCCTACTTTGTTTAAGAAGAGAATGAATAATCCCAATGTATTGGTATGAATTAAAACTTGTACATCTGCATATATGGCTATCTACAAGCTAGTCATTATTATTATTGATTTTACCTATTATTGTTTCATAATTACTCCTTTGATTAATCAGTATGTGAATAAAACAAACTCTGCTTCGAATAATATGTTTTCGAACTGGTAAATTGGGCATATTATATAGCATGTTCACTTTTTCTTAGTAAACTGAAATAGCTGGAGATAATAATGATGACATAGTACATTGTGAGTAAGGAATCCTACTGAGAATTTTCAATTCTCACTCCTATTTCCATATTATCTCCAAATAGTTCAAGGAATATTGAAGACAGCCAGAGATAGCTGTCAAATGAGGTCCGTCCAAGTAATAGTAACCACTTTCGAGTGTAGTATTATGACTTAAGCATAGTACCATATAAGAGAGGATGTTACATTAGACGGTCCACTTAGCAAACATTATTATATGCATTAGTCTATCCAATTAGGTAGTTGTAGAAGGGGATCCGCACATTGTGCAAATAGATAAAATATAGAAATTATTTAGTAAATATAGCAATAATTTGAAGTGACATAATTATGTAATGAAATTAAAATTTAATTTTTCAGGCTAAAGTGAAAGTTTGTTAATATAAATATAACAAAGGTCCATCTTTGTGTTTGTCCTAGATTGCACTTGCTTCAATATTTTTTATTTGAGTTGATTATAGCTCGTGTTTTCTTAAAACTTCAAATTAATATTAACTCTTTATTTGATGTGATATGTCTTTTATTTCCATAGATGTCTTGATTCTTCCTTTATCGATGATCTCTTCATCTAATAATGTTTCTTGTATTTGTTTGTACTTCTTTTTAGTTGAGCTTTATATATAGATATACGTCTTCTTCATCAGATGATATTGTCATTGGTATATGTGGTACCTGAATTATGTTAGCGATAAATGTTACAGTTTAAATTTGTTTACTTCATGTGAAGGAAATTATGTTTGCCATATATTATTGTCTAATTTTGTAATTTTGGAATAACAAAGATGTAAAAATAATAGTAGAGACATATTTAAAAAAGAAAATTCAATTTTGAAACTCCTTGCAATTTTGTAATTTTGAAACAATAAAGTAGAGTGTTGCTAGAAAAATATAAATTTTAATAAGCTATAATATCTATTTTTCAAGAGAAAAGAGTAGTGAAGACATGTTTAAGGGGGCATTTGTTTCAAGGTTTGGAAGTATATTCCTAGGACTCACATTACTGGAAATGTTATACTATGGAATGTTATTCTCGAGTACTTAAAAAAATTTATTTGGTTCATATTAAAAATTCCTAAGAATATTTTTTAAGACTTCCAGGAATAAGTTAAAACATGTTTGGTTTATGTTACAACGTGTCCGAAGGGTGCTATGATGAGAGGCAATAGAAAAATATTGAAAAAAAATAGTTTTAATAGAGTCGCCATCAATTTTTATTATGGAAAAAATTGAAAAAATATTTTAATTTTACAAAAATTGGTCTCTTAAAGAGATTGAATTTGGGAGTCTATTTATGCATAGAAAAGAGTGGAAACTTAACTCCACTGCACCCCTAACATATCCGTCTTGTAATAGTCACCCTAAAGCTTATTATTATGCAAATTAATTAATAAATTTTATAATATTTATTTTTCCCCTTAAAAATATAATAACTATTTACAAAAGAAAAATAAAGCTAGATTAGTATAACAATTATTTACAAAACAAAAAAATAAAATTAATTATTGACAAAAGAAAAGAGAAGCAAAATTAATATAACAATTTAAAAAAGAGAAAGAAAAGTAAAATTAATATGATGTTTACAAAAGGAAAGCATAATTTTTTTTTAAAAAAAAGTTAATTTTAGCTCGACTTGCACTCTTACGTATCCTCTGGTGCAATAAGGAATTCAAAACCACGAAGTTTTTATAGAAAATAATTGCACATTACATTGATATTACTTATGAAAAGATTTTTTTTTCTTTTTTTTAAAGAAAAAGACACAAATTCACTCTTGCCCAAGATTTAGGATAATGTCAACTATACAATAAACCCTTACAATTTTTATATCCCTTAAGAATGGTTAACTATACATCAATGTCGTAAGTTTATAGCGTGGATAAAAAAATTATGAAAAAAAGATTTTTTATATTTTATTTTATAAAAAAATGTTATTGCTAAGAATCATAAAATAATTCAAAACTCAAGTGTTTTATTTTTTGTATTTTTATCTTTTTCAGTCTTCTTATTACTTTTTGGCATACACACACAAAACAACTTCATTTTTTCAAAAAAAAAAAAAAATCCAACCAAACAAACCCATGCAAATGAAGAATTAACTAAAGAATTAAAAACATAAAAAGAGTTCAGCACACATGAAAAGAAAAAATTAGTCCTAAAAATTTATCATGCTAATACCAAGAAAAAAAATACAATACAACAAAAATAAGAATATTATGCAATAGCAGATGCTATGAACTTTATGGATTGTACCTTTTGATCTTTCTCTTTATGAATTGCATATAAATGCTATGAGAAGATGAGACATGATTGGTGATGACAGATAGATAAAAGTGATTGAATAACAAAATAAATGAATAAATAAGATAAAGAGCTACTAACCTTTGTGGCAAAAACCAAGTTATGGAGCAAGAGGTTTACTCTTGAGAGAATAAAGAAGATGACCAAGAATACTATAACAATATTTGCTATTCGATCAAGAATTCAAGTAGAGGACACTTATGATTTTTTTTCCTAATTATTGTTGCTAGTCCCCCTTATTGTTGATGCTTGATGCCTATTTATAGATATTTAGGAATAAATAGAATTAATAAAAAATAATTTAAATTGATGTTGATTGTGAGATTTGATTCGATTGACACTAATTAAAACCAATTAAAAGATGCTGATTGACACTAATTGATAAATTAAGATATGCTGATGGACACTAATTGACACTAAATGGATGTGATTTGATGCAATTCTAATTTTTATTATTTTTATATTTATTAATTTTTGGAGTAAATGCTACTTGGACTTGGGTCAAAATATAGAACTTTATTTTTTTTATTTTCTTATTTTTAAAAATGATTTAGATAAAATATAGTGTTCGTAGTTTATAATAATATTACTGGGAATAATGTAATAATTCTCAAAATATTCCTAACATAATTAATTATATTTATTATTATTATTACTATTATTATTATTATTATTATTAATTGAGAGACATTTTAGTATTTTTGTTTAATAATTTTTATTCCTATGTTAGGGGAATGTTTTATTCCCAACCCCTATGATGGAAATAAAAGGCTATCAAAATATGGAAATATAATTTTTCTAGGATTCATTAGCACCTAGGAATATTTTTTAAAAATTTGAAACAAATATAGGAATATATCATTTCCAAATAATGATTTCTAGGAATAATTTAACGTACATTGAAACAAACACCTCATAAAAGAATATTCAATCAAAGATTCATGTCAAAGCAATTGTTTTTATAATATGTTTTCACGATTGCTATTACTGAATTTTGGACATGAATGTGTAATACATTAGAATATAGAAATGACAATGATGTTATATTTTTTTTAATAATTTGAATTTTCTATAAAATAAATAGTAGTGATATTAAATATAATTAATAGCTCGCATATGTATATAATTTGTCGTTGTTTTTAGTTTTGTAGCCATCAGTTTTTATTTTAAATAAGCATAAATAATAGACATAATATTATATAACACCTATATATGAATTTCTCCGGATACCGCAACTTGAAGTTTAGAATTAATATATTATAAAAGGATTATTGTCAACCGTTGGAGTATTGCAATTGAAGTTTAGAAAATTAAGTATTTTTTTAATATTATTTATACTATTATAAATAGAGATATTTAGTTTAATTGTTTCTATTAAAAATTACATTATTTTGAATATATCTTTATTGTCTTTAAAAATTCATAAGGAATACTATTTATTTTAGTTTTTAATACTTTGCCACTCACATATACGGCACCCCCAAGAAAATAATTAACTGTACACGAGGAGTCCCCCGGCCAACAAAATCAGCGGAGAACCCGATAGAGAGACACAGGAATGTATGTTTTAAATGAAAATTTCATATGATTTTATTATGTTATGTATTAATTTTTATTATTAATTAGAAAGGTGAGGTTAAATATGATATCCATAAAAATATTTAATCAATAATAAAAATTAATATATAATAATATTATATGAATTTTTTACTTAAAAGAAATATTAAAAAAAAAGTAAGACTCACAAGTTGTAACATCCTACTAATTTAATATTATGCTTAAGTCATAGGATGAAATTAAGTAGATTGTGTTATGGTATTAACACTTTGTTTGCCTTTCATGATTCGTATCGCATCTCATTTTTTTTAAACAGACGAAACAGCGCGCTGCTATACCATGAGCATAATGAAACTTAACAAAATACCACAAAAGATGAGAAACAGTACAATAACATCAACTGTATACATGCATATATATATCAGAAGCCATTGCTTCAGTTTATGTACAGAGTTTCAAAATGGAATACTTAAGTGGGGTCGACGTACCAAAAAGACATAAGGCCCGTGTCGGTCAAAATGATCCTATGGGTCCTTAGAGGACATTTCAAACCTACTGCTAGTCCTGCTGCTAAGTCTATGACCCAAAGCTATGTCTTTGTCAAAGAGGTCATGTCAGACAACATCTCCTGCGGCTAACCTACTCCGTCAGGTAGCCGTTGGCCATGCCAAGCCTGCCTGGAGAGTAATCTGCACTGGGTCCCAAGGAGGGAGAGGGTGATGAGCCGGTGGCCTCAGAAGGGTCACTCTCTGAGCTGGATGGCATATCTGGAACCACCTACGGGGGTGACTCTGGTGCAGGGTCAGCAGGAGTTGCATGTGCTACGGGTGCAGGAGGAGCTGGAGGTGGGTGCACCATTTGTAGTGGGATGACAACGTATGGAGTAGCAGGATTGAAAGTAGGATGAAATAGAGGGATGACAAAGTTCCTATTACTAAATAGGTAAAGGCAGAAGTGGCAGGAACCAGCTATATACAGAGAATCTAGGACGAGATCGTGATAAAACTGTAAATCTGGGATCTCAATGAATAGGGTGGCCGTGGAATCCATCGCCAGCGTCTGAGAATGATGCAGAAATACAGAACGACGTGAGAATAAATTCTCAGTAGGGTTCGTGTATGGTATTTATCTGACGCCACATTCATTCTCAGTTGCCTCGATTTTTGTTTAATTATGAAAGCATGTGTTCAAACTAGGCTATCTGTTTTAATGAGTTTAAGGAAACGTCTTGTCCGAGGCAAGGTTCGGTTTTACTTTAGATGGCACAAGAAATAGAATAGATTACCAATAATGATTCACAGAATAATAAATAGAATAAATGAACAAACGATAGTCAGTAAACATAATAGACAACTGCAAACATCTTAACATAACTATTCCATGTAATCATGCATTCATGTAATCATGCATACTCATTCTTGATTCTTCCTTCATAAGTTTTTCCATTACTTTTTATCATTTTCTATCACTTGGTCCCCTAGGAGTTTTTGCCCATTTAGACTTCTGGATAATAGTTTACTTTTCAGGATCGAGCTCGTTCCAATATAGGAATGCCGAGTTTACTTTCCCTGATCTTCCCACCGATCTATTCCCCTTAACTCTTTATCCGGGGCTGCCCCAAGTAGCATGAAACTTTCATAATAATATAATTCTTATCATAACTTTCATAGTTTTCTTGAAAATGCACATGTATTAACATGTATATCATAACTTATGCATAGATTCTACTGAAATTTCGGCAGCATAACGGAATGTGTTCACTTCCCCATGAATAGTGCCAGTACATCAGAACATCAATTTCTCATAGAAGATACAATATTGCATTCATAATTTAACATTGAATTCACAGAAACATTGATCTCATTAAGGCAAAGTTTTTGCCTCAGCATAATCATTCAACCTGATTTTTGTAAATTAAATCATAATTTCTATTTAACTCATTTGGACCTCAATTTTGGATATGTTAAAGTGTTATGTGTCTATTTTCTAATCTCTTTAGTCCCATCTAATTTGGATAACTATAGCTCAAGTTATTTAGGTTTTATCCCGGCTTGCCCAGTGGCTAGCCAGAATCAAATACCTAAAAGTAAAAATTTACTAAAAATAGAAAACTGATTCAAATCATACAAAATTGGTCTCATATTAAAGCTAACAGGACAAAGTTTCATTTACAAAAAGTTCCATTCCATTTGACTTAGTAGGGCTCAAGTTATAAGCCCCGAATACTGACCTTCCTGAACTGCCCCGTTCTGGCCTGGTTTGGACATAGGGCAACTTTCTTGGAACACTGGAAGCAAACAAGACTTATCCAATTCTGAAATTTTTATGGGACATTATCCTATGTGTAAACTTTCTAACAAAGTTAGTTTCATTCATTTTCAAGTAGTATAGGGCGAGTTCTACCCTGAACAACCCAGTCTGCCCAGAATCAAAGTCAAAAACCTAGGTCGAAATTCAAAAATTCATAACTCTCTCAATACTAATCCAATGGCCTTATATGATATATGTATGAAAAGCCCTAGATGTCTAGTTTCATATAAAAATGGTTTCATTGAATTTAAAAGGCGGTAGGTGGATCCGTACACTCTGCCGTACGGACTGCCGAGGGTTTTAGGTTTTCCAGCTTCTCAGCTCTTCCTATTTTCATCCTTCATTGCTTCCAATTTGATTTTAACCTCACAGCAGCTAATAAACCAGCCATATATCATCATAATTATTCAATCAATACCTCAAAGATTGGGAAAATAATCCACCACCAGCCAGCCAAGAACAAAGAATCAATACAAAAATTAAACCTCTACCTCTTGTTATATGTGATTTGGCTTGATTTTTGGGGCTTGGATGAGCAAAACCTGGTTGAACTTGGTAGTTGATGGAGTTAAGTGAGTGAAGAAGAGAAGGAGAGAGCTGGGGCAGAGGAGAGGGGGCACAGGAAATGGCTGAATGAAGGAAAGGAATGGTGTATATAAAGACATGGAGGTAGTTAGAATGAAAAGTTGTAATTGGTTGAGCATGTATGGCTGAAATTCAGCCAAGCTTCTTCATGTATTGTGGCCAAATTGGTACCACTTTCTTGCATTAAGTGGCTGAGTTATCAACGACTCAAGGTAGGGTTAAAGAGTTGGAATTCTATTGGTTCGGTTCCGACAGTTTAAAATACCGTAATCTTACCCATTTCCTTTAAGTCGGTAAATCAGTTTTCAACAAAATTTTATGAAATCTCCTATACTTCTAACCTAATTCCCTCATATCTAAACTCAATTAATTACTAATCAATTGATTCTAAATAATTATTTAAACAAATTTTAATTATTCTCAATTATTTGATAAAACCGAATAATTAGGCGAAAAGCGATAAAAGAATTTTGGTGGATGTTACACAAGTAGCCTATAACCAAATATGACTAATTTATCTGCACATTTATTGGATATTTAGCGATCTTTCACTTATTTGACAACAATACGCAAATAATAAAAAGATGTAAATTAACAAACCTATTATTTATAAACTAAACATACCAAAAGTCCAAAACACTTTAAAGCATTGTCCTTTATGGATGAATAGAAGATCATTGATCTCTCTCTTGTTTTTTTTGTTTGGGGGGGCGGGGGGGAGGGTCAAGATCATTGCTTCTTTTAAAGGGACGAAAATTTCTGGATCACCTCACAACGCGTCGATGCATTGCGATATTTTCCGCAAAAATAGTATAAAGATCTAAATAATGAAATTACAAAGACAAATAATTCTAAATCACAAAATCCACCAACATTGACAAGAGAAAAGAAGAAAAAAATAGGCGATGAGTGGATAATCAAAATCAAAAAGTTTTTAATTAAAAATTATTAGATGAAAATATGATCGGCTAAATTTTCTCTAAGAAAACTTATTTGAAAAATAAACTCCAAAAAATTAGCAATGCTTAAACAATTTATGTTAAGAAACTAGGTATTTTGCCCATGCTAAGAAGGGTATTTTACCCTTTAGTAAAAAGGCTCCTGAAATTACTCATAAGAACAAATCTTTGAATAGAATCGATCAACAAAAATTAAAATGGAAACTCGGTTTCCATTAATGAACTAGAGTTCATAGAAGCACAAATATCAACAATGAAAGTAAAGAAATAACATAAGGCTAAAGGTAAATTGGACAAAGAGAAATAAAAGCTAGTGATTAGAATGGCATGGTGTGTGTGTGTGTGTGTGTGTTTTTTTTTTTTTTCATTCTTTGTGCATGAACTTTCTATATTCTTCCAAAATTCTCACCACTTGCTAATTATAAGCACGTAGTGGTTCTTAGCTTATCTCCATACGCCCATGCTCTTAATAGTGGTAATTGTTGCTCCATCATGGCTTTAGTCTCCAACTATTTTTCTTTATTCAACAATTGGGTTCACTCTTCTTGGCCCTATTATTCCCTTCGATTGATACATCCCCTTTCAAGCCCAAAAGTTATAAGCATTTGCCTTTGGCCTAATTTAGCTTTTATAACCAAGCTCAATTGCAGTTCACTTGCCGGCCCATAATTATCCACATTTTGTTTTCTAATTATGGTGTCAACAAAAATTTACTAGGGTTTTACAATCAAGTCTATCTATGCACACACAAAAAATGAAAAAAATATATCTTTTACATTTGATACAAATATTACAAAAAAAATTTTCTCTCAAAAATTGCTTTACATTTGATTTTTACAACAATAAAACTTAAAATGGTATATTTCATTTATTGTCACAACCCAACCTTAGGCCATGATCAATGCATAGGCTAGCAAGCTTAAGAATAGAATTTTATTCATATAAACTAAAAGCTTAATTATTAGGACTACTGAAAATTTGGTAGAATCCCTTAAAAACTGAACAACACAAATATCAAATTAACCTATTGTACAATAAATACAATATTCAAAATCAATAGTTAGAATATTCCCAAAGTATCAGTCATAAGCATCAAAAGATCAACTATACAAGAGGACATATAAAATCTTGCAGTCATATATATATATATATATATATATATATATATATATATATATATATTTCAAAACAACATATGCCCTATAACTACAAGATATTGGAGTCAACAAAACATAAGTTTCTTCTAGCAATGAAGTCCTACCAAAAGATAACTCCTGGGTAGAGGAAATCCTAGGAACCTACTATTCAATACCGTGTAAATCTAAATAAAGTGGATAGGAAGGAGAAACAAAGAGAAGCACAATCTTTTAAAATAAAAGGATACAACTTAACAATCATACAATTACTAAAAGAAATTGGTGAAAGCAACAATTCATCAACTTTATACCTTTTCAATATTTTTATGCATAGTTCTTATCAAAATAAAATTAAATCTTTCATCAATTAATTAAATACTCCATAGAGGTTACATAAGAAGAACTACATCTTGTGAGAAGAAATATCAATCCATCTAATAATCTTATCTTGATATACTATATGCACATAGGCCATTATATTTCTTCGCTAACGGCAAACAGTATCTCTTCTCTAATGGTGAGCAATATTGTAACTTAGAATCATCATAGTTTTCTCAACAGAAACTTGTGATAAAATATAATGCTCAACTTCAATAAAGCAACCTCTATAAGATTTGGTTCTTCCAAGTAATCAACTTGTATATCACCTTAACACAATGAAATAAGAAGCAATAACATCATGTGATTTTAAAATAATTACAGTGGGGCTAATCAAAACCTTAAATCAGTTATAAAAGTAAAAAATTTAATTATGATCATAGAAGGGAAAGGTAATTAGCAAAAATAACTATCCAAATGAATCAATAACATGACATAAAATTATTAGCTTTAAAAGGATAATTTCTCCTATGAAAATAAATTTTAAAATATTGCTGCTAAGTAAATATTCACTCATAACACTTAGAAATCGATTGAGTTGCTTCCAAACAGCTTCGGAAGGAGTAATTGACCTAGTCTCTAAAGAATCTAACTAACACAAACCAAATAATTTATTGAGGACAATTTAGTAGTTGATAAGTTTATTAAGTAAAACCCCCCATTTGAGAGATTAGGGTTCCTAAGGATCAGAGTGACATCAAAGTTAGACTTACTTACTGCAATCTATTAATGCTCAAACGTCTGCTCAAATGTCTAACTCACTAGATTTATACTCAAAACTCAAAATATTACTCACCCACTATTTTATTGCTACTCACTAGTTTGAGAAAAATTTAGAGTTTACCGATAAGAAGAATATTTGAGATTAAAAAAATGTCTCAATCTTTAGAAGCTATTGTATGCCGTCGTTGTGTGATAAAATAAAAGAAAAAGGATCTTGATGTTATTGGAGTAGATGAAGAAGTAGGGAAATGAGAGAGAAATGGGGGTGGGGGTGTCGAAAAAGAAAAAGAATGAGGAGGGTGGGTGGTGTCGAGAAATGTTAGGGGGACGCATTTTTCCTAACGCATATGCGATGCATACGACGTAAATAGTGAGTGAAACGCAAAAGCAGACAAAAACTATATATAAGTTACCAAACGAAAAAAGCAAGTAAAAAAATTTGAAGAACCAAAATAGAAACCCAAACCGCGCCAAAACTACCCTTCATCTAGCTCCCCCAACATCCTCTCCAAAACCAGCCATAGCAGCGATTTCTTACTTACCTTTGCCTTTTGTCCCCCTTGTACCCTTTCTTGCTTTTTCATCCTCTATTAGTAGCAACCCAATTTCCAGTCAGTTGGTAGCTACAGAGGGAGCCTCCACTCCTCAATCCCAGGTATGATAAGAGCAGCCTCTTTCTTTGCCTTTAACTCATTGTCTATGCTGAACTTGATATTGACTTTCGAATCTGAATTTTATTTTTTGTGGCGGATTTTGTAAAGGAAGGTATTAGAACTCATTATCTTCTCTTTGTCTTTAATAATTTTTTGAGTTTTGTTTTAGTGTTGTAGTGTAGGTGTTTGTGGTTATCTTCATATAAGTTTGGGGCTTGCAATGTTAATTGGGAAAAGAAATCATTAAAGAGTAGTACAATGCTTGATTTGGGAAGGCCGTTATTCTTTTTGAACTCCATCTCTACAACTTACAAGATTTTGAACATTTCATAACATGCAAGTAACTTGCTAGGAAATGCTAGTAAGTTCTAGCAAAACACTAGTAAGTATGTGCAATACACTGGTAACTTTGTCTAATTTAATAAAATATCAAAAAAAGAAAGTTACCAGCATTTTTATACAAACTTACTAGCATTTTCTAAGAATTTACCAGGGTTTTTGCACAAACTTACCAACATTTCCTAAGAATTTACCAGCGTTTCGAAGAATTTACTAGCGTTTTTGCACAAACTTACTAGCATTTCCTAAGAATTTACCAACGTTTTCTAAGAATTTACCAGCGTCTTATGCAATCTTGAAAATCTAATTTTATAAAGAATAATATTTAGTGATACACTAAGCTTATTCATGGAATAGCAAAATAGAGAAAATTACTAGGCTGTTTTGCTAAAACTTACCAGCGTTTCGCTAAAACTTACCAGCGCTTCCTAAGAATTTACCAGCATCATATGATATCTTTAAAATATAATTTTGTGTAGAATAATATCAAGTGATCTAATAAGTTTAACATATGATCCTATGATAACACATCAAGTGATATAATATCAAGTGATATAACATCATATGATCCTTAGTCAATAAGTTTAACATATCATTAAATCTTTTTCTTCATAAAATTAGATTTTAAAGATGTCATATGACTCTGACTCTAGCAAATTCTTTGCAAACGGTGGTTAATTTATTTCCAACATGCTAGTAAGTTTCTTTAGCTTGCTATTCATAAGAATATTTTTTTCTTTTTCAATTTTTTAATAGTTATTAAATAGCACCTAAATTTAAATTTAACATCTCCCAACATCTGATACATCATCAAATTTAGTTTAAATCTAAACATTGGTTAAGTGCCACTACTATCAATTCCAATAGGTTTAAGGACATTAAGTTATGTGCATATTTAGCTATAGTACTGATTAAAATTAAAAACTAGAAAATTTGAACCTAGCCGATACAGGATATCATGATTTAGCCTTAATGAACCTTTATTTTTTATTTCTCAGCCATGAGTCAGTTGATGCGGTAAAGTATAGCATGCAATCGTCTGCTAAAATATTATTCTCCTAATATGCTTATGCTTCTGCCAATGTTTTATTTTCTTAATATGCTTATGCTTCTGCTAATCTATTAGTGTTTTTTTGTCCCTCTTTTTTGTAGGTGTGGTAACCTTTTATTGTTGAGGTTGATGGAGGAATCAAGTAATCAAGGAATGCCTATTGATGTTGATCCCAACTGTGATGTTGATGGGTCAAATGTAAGCCCTATACTAGAGCCAATTGTAGGGATGGTATTTGATTCAGTAGAAGAAGTTAAATCATTTTACAAGTCATATGCTGTTAGGAAGGGTTTTCAGTGGAAGATAAGAAATTCGAAAACTGGACTTGATAGGCAACTGCATTATTTGGTTCTCGCTTGCACACGGGTAGGGAGTCATGCATTGAAAATATCATCAACAATAAAGACATTCCTAACTAGTGGTGCACAATGTGATGCAAAAATTATAGTAAGCAGGGGAGAAAGTGGAGTTTGGTACATCAAGAAAGTTATTCTTGATCACAGTCATGATCTCAGTCCTACAAAGTCAAGGTTTTTCAACATTAACAAGAGCATTAGCTTGCATATGAAGAGGACAATCCAAGTGAATGATGATGCAAGTGTGAGGATTAACAAAATATTTCAATCTCTTGCCGGAGTTGTAAGAGGGTACGAGAATTTGCCATTTGGTGAACGAGATATGAGGAATTATATTCATAAGGAAAAACGTGCAATTGGAAAGGAAGGAGATGCAAAAGCCTTGCTAAGCAACTTTCGTACTATGAAGAAACAGAATTGTAACTTTATGTACGACATAGACCTGGATGATGAGTTTCGGGTGAGACATGTGTTTTGAGCTGATGCTAGGAGTAGAGTAACATATGAAGCCTTTGGAGATGTTGTGAGTTTTGACACAACATATCTCACAAATAAGTACGATATGCCATTTGCTGCATTTGTTGGCATTAATCACCATGGACAAACATGTTTGCTAGGGTGTGGTCTACTCTCATAAGAAGATACTGAGTCATTTGTCCAGCTGTTTGAGTGTTGGGTGAGTTGCATGTCTGGAAAGGCACCTAGTGGCATTGTGATTGATCAATGTAGGGCTATGCAAAAGGCAATTAAAAAAGTTATGCCTAATACTTGTCATAGATGGTGCTTATGGCATATAATGAAAAAGATCCTGAAGAAGCTTATATCATATGAAGAATACAAGAAGATAAAGTCTGCATTTAAGGCAGCCATTTATGAAACCAAAATGGAGGAAGAATTTGAAGACAAATGATGTTCCTTACTAAAGGAATTTGAGCTTGAAGAAAATGAATGGTTGAGTGGACTGTACAAGGATTGGCATAGGTCGGTTCCAATTTATTTGAAGAAGAATTTTTGGGCAGGGATGTCAACAATGCAATGAAGTGAGAGTACACATGCATTCTTTGATGGGTATGTCAACTCAATAATGAGTTTGCAACAGTTTGTTAAGCAATATGACAATGTACTCAAAAGCAGGGCAGAAAAGGAATTTTTTAGTTAATGAATACTACAATTCCTTGTGGGTCAAAGTCCACCATTGAAAAGTAGTTCCATGCTAAGTATACTCATGCAAAATTTTGTGAAGTTCAAACAGAATTTAGAGAGAAAATGAATTGTGGTGTATCTCTTAAGAATGTAGATGGGATAATTACTATTTATCATGTGTTGGAGGAGATTGTCGTGGGAGACCGAGCAAAGGAGGCGACATATGAGGTCATATTTAATCATGATAGCTATGACTTTAGCTACCAATGCTTGCTATTTGAGTTTAGAGGTATTATTTGTAGGCATTCGCTTAGTGTGCTCACTCTTGAAAGAGTTAAGCAATTGCCATATAAGTACATTTTGGCAAGATGGAGCAAGAAGGTTAGACGAAAGCATTCTTACATAAAAGCCAGTTATGTTGTGACTGAGTTGAAATCGAGAATAGAGAGATTTGACAAGCTATGTAAGCATTTTTATGATGTTGCAGAAGTTGTTGCAGATTTTGAAGATGCAACTAGTGCCCTCCACCATACACTTGATGGACTTATGGCCAATTTCTAGGCTATGCCATCCTTGCTGCATCACAATTTCAGCGTGAGTCCTAGAGGTGAGGAGATTGTGAGCAACTTGGGTACCAATTGTGAATATCAAGTGAGTGAGATCCGAAGCCCCTTGCATGTGACACGGAAAGGGAGGCCACCTTCAAAGAGGAAATTAGGTCAAGTTGAAAAACTTGGCCGAAAATCTAAAAAACACAGTGCTCAAAGACTTGAAAATTTGGTTATTGAGATTTGTGTATACTTTATTGTGTTAATTTATGTGTTTCCTAGATTGGTACAAATGAAGACAAGAGGTGATCTCATTATTTGCTGTCTGAACATACAAGAGTCCATTGATTTCGATATTGGTCAGCACGGTGGAAAAGACTTTTGTGTTGAGTCTTCGATCGAGATTTAATGTACTAAAGAGATGAATAATGAAAGTTTCCTAATGTGTTTACACACCGAGCTTAATGTTAAATTTGTACAATTGTTCTAATTTAGTCATGGTGTAAGTTGCATGCCATGACTGCATTTTTTGTGTTAAGCACAGTTTTTATTTCAATTGTTGGGCTTTGAGGTTTGATTTATGGTATTTGAGGGTTAATCTGAATTACAAAACATTATGATAAATTGATGTTGAAGGTTTTTATGTTCTGGCTAAATTATTATCTATTATAGTTTACTTGCAGGATTTGCAAGGTGCTAGAAACTCATATAATGTAATTCGTGGGGCTTATAAACAATTATTAACTTTGATTGTTGTTGTTTGTTATTGAGCAACAATCAAGGGGTGTACATCTGAATCAAAATAATGTAGTGCCCAATTTAGAAGATTACTGTTTGGATGCAGATTTAGGCAACCTGCAGTCGGGTGGATTAGTCTCACTGCCTGAAGCCTTTAGTTAGGATGTTAACCCATGTGTACAGGCATGTAGACAATGATAAAATTTATCAATTTTGTTTGCTACTTTTACTGATTATACCATTTCATCCAGGTAGTAAAAGATTGTTCCTTCATAGACCTACTGATTAATAGGAACACAAAGAAATTCCCAATGGACTTCGGAGGACCCAATCAGACAACTGGAGATCTATGCCAACAATTTAGTCACACATGTTCATAGCATACTATTGTGATTGTTGGATTGGGAGAATGAAACTATTGCAGGTGTAATGATTATTAGATACACATTTGTCATTTATGTTGGGTTTGGTGGCTTATAATAGATTAAAACCTTTTCTTTTTTCAAGTTTTGGTTGTACATAATGATGGTTGCATGATTAGTGATATGTTAGATTTATCCATTCAGGTGCTCCCATGGTCAATATTTGCTACAAAATTTGAAAATATAAAAGAAAACCCCAAAAATAGCAAGCAAGAGAAAGTTACCAGCATTTTTCCACAATTTACCAGTGTTTCTGCAAAAGTTGCTAGCATATTCGAAGTATCTACTAGCGTTTGGCTAAAACTTACCAGCGTCGTATATAAACCCCATAAAATGATTTATTGGAAAATAATATTTAGTTATATGTTAGATTTTAGGTTCCCCTTGGTCAATATTGGTTAAAAAGTTAATGGAAAAAAAAATTGTTGACAATGACAATAAACAAAAACTTACTAGCGCCTTGGTCAAATTTACTAGCGTTTGTAAAGAAATTTACTAGCGTCCAAAGAAAGACTATGAAATATGATTTTCTTGGAGATTAATATTTAGTGATAGATATATGTTTGTTTGTCATCAGGTAACCCATGGTGTATATTGGATAGAAATTTAATAGTAAGAAGAAAAAAATATTAAAGTCATGAAAATATTAATAGACAAAAACTTACCAGCACCTTAGTAAAATTTACCAGCGTTTGCCTAAAACTTACTGGCATTTGTAAGAAAATTTACCAGCATCCAAAGAAAGACTATGAAATCTAATTTTCTTGGAGAATAGTATTTAGTGATAGATATATGTTTGTTTATCATTCAGGTGCCCCATGGTGTATATTGGATAGAAATTTAATAGCAAGAAGAAAAAAAAATTAGAGTCATGAAAATATCATTAGACAGAAACTTATCAGCATCTTAGTAAAATTTACCAGCGTTTGCCTAAAACTTACCATCGTTTGTAAGGAAATTTACCGACATCCAAAGAAAGACTATGAAATCTAATTTTTTTGAAGAATAATATTTAGTGATAAATATTTGTTTGTTTGTCATTCAGGTGCCCCATGGTGTATATTGGATAGAAATTTAATGGCAAGAAGAAAAAAAAATTAAAGTCATGAAAATATCAATAAACATAAACTTACCAGCGCATTTCCAATATTTACTAGCATTTGCCTTAAACATACCAGCTTTCCTAAAGAATTTTACCAGCGTCCAAAAAAACACTGTCATTACAAGATAAGGGTTATCATTTACATTTGTCAAATTTATTCTTGCATAATATTTTTAATACCACACAACCTTAACCTATAAGATGTTACTATTAGGCCACAACCAAATCCACTCAATTCAAGTAAAACTATAAAAGGCATTGCATTACATAAGCATCAATAAGTTTACGAGATAGAATCCAACGAATTTCCCTGCCATTCTTAGTCGCCTTCTTCAATCATAGGCCCTGCACCAGTCCCACTAGAGTATGATTTTCTATAGCCACCACTAGGACGACATCTGTAGCCCCTATTGGCATATCCCCACTAGCACCTTGGTATATCTTGGCAATGATTTGATTGAACAACCCCTCTAACTCCTTCTACTTGGCTTGTAGAGAGTTCTTGGCATCCACCTTCTTTTTTACATCCTAATCCGCTAGAGTTGGGGAACTTGGACACAAGCAACAAATATCAATACCAATTCAGGGATAGCCACCATTGTAAAAATAGCTTCTACACGTGTTGCAAAAAACATTTTTCAGAATCATAGAACATATTAAGTTGCTTAACATATCAGCATCCTAATAGATATTAATAAGCTAATTGGAAAATTGGTTTTTGAATCTAGTGATTTATATTTTGAAAAGAGGAAAATTTCTGAAAACTCACCAAGTACACAACTCTTCTACATAGACTCCAATATCTCTGATTCTACATAGACTCAAGTCAGGGCTATCCAACATTGACAGCAAAACCATCCATTTTCAAAAGCACCCTCCAAAAAAGGATGACATCCTATTTTTTCCTTCCCCTCACATGCCTTGCCATATATGGTGTTCTTCCATGTGGCCCAGTTCTCCGGTTTCTCGAAAAGGTCTTAATTCTGGTTGCAACATTTGACTTTGACTTGTGTAGGGTATTAGCTGTATGACCTTGATCTACAACTTCTGTGCCAGTGATGTCATAAAATTCAAATAATAGTATATTAATTCGTAATTATCTACATAAACAGCATTCGTTCATAAACTCATACGCAAACCTACAACAATAAGTTCATCAGCCTCTGGATTATCTTCGTCGGTGTCAGGATCCTCTACATTCGAAGTTTGAATGGACCGAGCAGGAGTCGAAAGCAGTACATCAACTTTTGCAACCTGTAACACTTCTGCCATTGCCTCATTTCTATCATCAAGGACCAACCGGTTAATAGCTCACGTCGAATGTGATCAACATCAGTCTGTGGAAATAATAAATGTGTTCTTACACAAGGTTATAGTAATTTAATATAATCACAAAATACTAATGAGAGTATAGAAAACTGACCTTGATCCAAGAAGGCATAGTAAGGCCTTCTTCATATGTTGTAACACCATCCTACATCTCTATATATTTGATAGTGTAGACACCACAGTCATTCCTTCACAAGAAACACGCAATGTAACATCCCCAATTTTTGTCTATGCTAATTAACTCTATGATCCTGGCTAATTAGAGAGGTTAACGATTAATTGAAAAATTAATCGATTAATCCCGAGAACAAGAGCTTAGTAAATTAAGTCTAGCCAACAATTTAATCATAATGTCCTAAGCGTTTTAATAAAACCTTAATCGTCTAATCCTTAATTACTCGAAGGTGCCAAAACAAAAGTAAGACAACCTAACCTTACTCATTAAGTTTATAATGATTAAGACACTTAAGACAACTCTTGAAAAATTAAACCCCAAATTAAGCATATGCTTAACCGTAATGCAAAACATCATAAAAAGTGTAATTGATAATAGTTAACTCATGGGTAATTAAGCCAATTAAGTTAAGTTACATTTAAATAATTCTAATAACATTTAGAGATAAAAGTTCTTCCATGCATATGCCCTAAAAAGACATACCAAGGAGGAGCAACATCTCACCCTTCATTCAATCTCTTTAATCCTACACCATTAGATCAAAAGCCAAGACTAGGATCCTTGTCATCCACCATTAGATCTTGACACTTGGATGAGTCTTAGACAAGCAACCAAATCCTAAGAGGGGTAATCCCCTTTAACCCCTAGAGAAAAACATAAATTGGACATTAGAATGCCTCCAAGACTCAAGGAAAATACAACCCTCTCTTTTATCCCAAAGTTCTTAGCCTTCAACCTAGCTAAACTCACCCACTCCCCTTGCTTGTTAGAGAAGCAAGGGCAATCAGCCCCCTCCCCCCATGTACGCCTCCCTCCCTCTCTCTTTCTCTCTTCATTTTCATTTCACTCATCCTCTTCTCTCTCCTCAATTCCAAAATTCTCCTCCTTCTCTCTAAACTCTCCAACTTCTCTCTAGAATCCTTCCACTTCTCTCATCCTTTCCTCTCCTCATCCCATTCACAAGCTCTTCAAGAGCCACCATTTTTTGTTCTTGGAGAATCAAAGACAATCACATACCAAGCCTCTTTCAAGATCCAAGAGGAGGAATACCACCACCATCACCTTCTTCCATCACAAATTCCTTCAAAGAAAGCTTCTTGGTAGTGGCTCTAAACTCTTTTTCTCTCTTGTTTTTCAAGCTTTAGAACTCCTATGCTCTCCATAGCTAGGTGATTTTAAAGATTGATTATGGGCATCATAGTCATTCTTGTCATAAAATGAGATGTTGTTGCTTGTATGGTTGTTTGTTGAAAACATGTTTTCGGTTTGGTGTGATGCATGGTTGAACTCAATATTTTTGAACTCCAACATGTTAGTTTTTCACTAATCTTTCATGGTATATGAGTGTTTTATAACTTGAGAATGTTTTCTTGAAAGTGAGGTTGAGTGTTTTGGAGAAAACATGAGAAAAATCAAAACATAAAATCTGGATTTTCTAGCAGTCTGTAAACCGAACGGTATAACTTTTTCCAGAAAACTCAGAAATTAGTGGAACCAATTTTATATGAAAATAGACTCAGAGAGCTTTCCATACATATAAAATACATAAGATTCGGAGTTAAAATGAGAGAGATATGAATTTTTAAAGTCTGCTATTCCTGGATGGGTTTCTGTCCGGGCAGTAGGTAACAAAATGTGTATAACTCAAGCTATACATAACATTTTTGAGTGGGACCAAGTTTGTTGGAAAGCTAAGACATAGAGGAACATCCCCATAAAACAGTTTTGTCAGATCCTTTGTGACGAGTTCACGGTAGATGTTAAAAGTCACTGACCCGAGATGAACTTTCAAATCTGAACAGTCAGAATAAAATGTGTATAACTCAAGCTACAAAATGAATTTTTGAGTGGGGTTTCTTTTGTTTAAAAATAGACTCAGAGAAGTACAAGCATACCAAAATTCGAAATATAAGAGTAAAAGATGAAATTATGGTGAATTTTTGAAGTTACTGCCCCACTGTAAAAGTAAAACTGGTTAGGGTAAAAGTTAAAGGTTAATGAAGAATAAGCTTTAAGACATTAATACCCTTACACTAAGTATTAGAAAACCCTCATAATTCAATTTAAAAAGTTTCAAAGAGGATAGTAGACAAGATTGGCCCTAGGCCTAATAAAAGAATTTATACCAGAGGCAACCCCAATTAAAAGCTTGCACCAAATTTACTAAGCTAAACTCATAAGACTTTGTGTGATGTGTATGCCTTCATGTATTAATATGATGACAATTATAGGATGATGATGATCATGATATGATGATAGCATGCTATGATGATGATGATGATGACATGATAATGATAACGACGATATGATATGATGATAGTATGCTATGATGATGATGATGGCATGATAATGATAATGATGATATGATATGATGCTGTGATACTGGTATTTTGTTTGGCAAAATTTTGGGAAGCTTCGGTCTAACCGTTATGCTGCCGAAATTTTGTAGAAATTATAGACTTAGAAATATTTTGCATCATAAGCTTTAATAAGAAAAGAAAGTAAACTAAGGGTGTGATCCTTCAAAAGGGAAGGTGACCCAAAATAAGTTCCCCTCACCCACGACTCACATGAGGCATGGCAAGACCCAGCTAGTGTGAGTATAGGGGATAGGGCTTACATGAGGCATGGCATGTAACATCCCGATTTCCGAGTTCGGCTTCGCCCTCAGGATTGATCCATTCTGATTTCCGACTTCATCTTTGAAACACAGATAAGGAGGATTATTTACGAATTCCGAGTTCGCGTTCGGATTCCACATAAATTCCAACTTCACATCCTGTCCGACTTCCGATTTTAATCTTCAATTTTGATTATGACCGATTTTCGACTTAGAGGTATATTGGGCATAAATTCTGACTTACGACTTCAAGTGACATAATTTGCTACTTCACGACTTTCGACCTCATGTCTTAAAGTATTTATACACGGTTTCCGAGTTTAAGTGCCTGGGTTTGGAAATGTGACTCGAATTCCAGAGTTCCGACCTTAGTGTTGAACTCACTTGGAATGGACACGAGTTCGGACCCTTGAGCAAATCCTCAGTCACACGAGTTCCGATTTTTACATCCAGCATTGGCATTCCCCGAGTTCAAATAGGGAGTTCCGAGATTATATGAATGGGAACTGTATGACTTCCGACCTACGACATTGCTACAAAGATTTCCCCAAGTCACAACCAAGTTGGTACGATTTCCGACATTAGTCTTCAGCTCCAAGCTCAAGTAAAAACGGCACGAGTTCCAACTTGAAGTAGAGTAAATGCGAGTTCCGATTTCAAACAGTATGGCGGCAAGTTACTCTGAAAGTGAGACGTAGTTAAATTCTGTCCACAAGAAAATTCAGCCAATCAAAACCCTCCAAGTTAACTCCCACTCATGCCTATATAACACATCCTTCTCCTTTGATTCAGACCATTATTCACGTTGCATTTCCTCTTCTCCATCAGCTCTCTTTCTCTCTTACTCACACACCCAAAACTCAAGCTAAGTTCCAGCCTTGTTCATCCAAACTCCAAGTTTCAGCACTTAGCCAAATCTTGCTCCAAAGAGGTAGGATTCTACTTTTTATTCTTGAATTACTTGCCCTATGGCTGTATGAACTTGTATTCGTCTTCATGTATTTGATGAGTTAATAGATGTATTATGATGGATCATGATTGAATTAACATGAAATATTGAGTTGGGATTAAGATTAGAAGAAGGAAACTAAGAGAAGTACATGGATGAGGGTGCTATCTTGGTGGAGAGTCCACGGCAGTCCGTATGGCGAAGCGTACGGCGCCGCCTAGAATCGGCCAAATCCGATGAAACCATTTTTAGATGAAAGTAGACATTTAGGGCTTTCCATAGATATATCATATAAGGTTATTGGATTAGTATTGAGAGAGATACGAATTTTTGAAGTTTGACCTAGGGTTCAGGATCTTCATCCGAGCAGGGTGACTTGAGGAGGGTATAACTCACCCTATACAACTCCGAATTGAGTGAAACTAAGTTTGTTAGAAAGCTTACACCCAGGGGAACACCCCAGTGTAAGATTCCGAGTTTGTTATGGTCCCAATTGTTCCCAGAGATTCGAGGAAGATGTCCTATGTCCAATCTAGGCCAAAACGGAGTAGTTCAGGAAGGTCGAATTTCAGGACTTATATCTCGAGGTGTACTTAAGCAAATGGAGTGAAACTTGTGGCAAATGAAAGGTTACCCTGTTAGCTTTGATATGAGACCAATTTCGTCTGATTTGAGTGAGTTTTCGATTTTTAGTGAATTTATATTCCCAGAAGTATAATTCGGGTTAGTGACTGAACAGGCTGAAGTAAAAGGTGAATATCTTGATTTATATAAATCAGAATGACATGGGACTAAAGAGGTTAGAAAGTAGACATATAGAGCTATGACATATCCAAATTTCAGATTTAAATGAGTTGAATAGAGATAAAGGTGGATTATACAAGATTCGGGCAGAACCGAATAGAATTGGCCGAATGGCCAAAATGATAATTGTACAAGTGTTAGTGGAACACATAAGGTTTGAGTTGAGGATTGCCAACCTGACATTGATATATATGTGATAAGTTGATTATGTTGCTATGACTGAATTGTCTGTGAGAGCTGGCACTATTCATGGGGAAACGGACCTGATCCGTTATACTGCCGGATTTACAGCAGGAGTCTAAGAAGTTATGAATGTATAGATGTAAGGATGAATTGAAATATAAATGGGTATATAGAAACCCTATATTCAAGAATGACATAATTATGTTATGAGGTATGTGAGGGTAAGTAATGTAGCACATGTATGACTATGCTTGAATATGTTTGAGAATGACAGAATGTGAATATATTGAATGTGAATCCCTTCACTTGGAGGCAGTTATTTGAAATCCCTCCCTGTGAAGGCAGTTAAATGGTAAAGATATGAAATCCCTTCACTTGGAGGCAGTTGCACTTGAATCCCTCCCTGTGAAGGCAGCTAAGACAATGAGATCCCTCTACCTTGGAGGCACGTGGTCAGATGAGATCCCTCTATGTTGAAGGCACGTGGTCAGATGAGATCCCTCAATTTTGAGGTACGTGACCAGAATCGATCCCTTCAACTAAAGGCACGTGACCAGAATCAATCCCTCCAAGACTAGAGGCATGTGAATCCCCTTGCGGGTGAGTCGGTGTGACGACGGTCACGAGTGATGCTGACGAGCTCACTCCAAGGCCAGGCTACCCAAGGGCAGTAAAAGCACCCTAGGGACGGCGATACGTAACGCCTAGGTGTGCCAAGTAAAAGACTAAAGACTAAAGATTAAAGTATATGCAAGCACCCCAATCACATGAGGCATGGCATCGACCCAGCTAGTGTGAGTACAGGGGACAGAACTTATATGAGGCATGACATGACCCAGCTAGTGTAGGTACCAAATGAAGGTCCTATATTCCTAAGGAATGTGACATGGCGATCACGCTCTGATGGGGGTATGACATGGCGATCATACTCTGGAATATGGTATGATGCTGCACTTGAGGACGGCGATACGTAACGCTCAAGTGTAGACAGATCCAAGCACCCTAGGGAAGGCGATACGTAACGCCTAGGTGTGCCGAATGAAAGAAAAGTAAAATTTTATGTATATATATGAATTCAAGTGCAAGTTAAGTTAGGTACAGATGTTATGTTTCCAGTAGATTCATGTTATGTGCGTTTTATATGTTGAAGTCATTATCCATGGTATTATTCATGAATTAATCTTGTGTACATTTCCCCAGAGGACCAGTATATGAGTCAAAATCAACTTTGCTTCGGATAAGACATTTTTCGAAATGTAAAATTAAACAATTTGTGCTGCATGTTCATCTATTTTCAAAATAAACCGAAGCAAACTGGAGACGACCATGATGACATTATGTATGAAGATTAGAGAATCTCTTGAGAATTTTATAATTCTCCCTCCTATTTCCATGTTGCCTCCAGATGATCTTAGAAGTATCCAAAGACGGCTGATGTTGCTGTCAGACGGGGTCCACTCTTAACAAGATATGACTCCAGGGTATAGTACTATGACTTAAGCATAGTACTGTGCTTAGGAGGGTGTTACATGGCATGACCTAGCTAGTGTAAGTACCGAAATTTTATGGTGGCGACGGCCACGGTATGAGCTCATTACCACTTATGTTTAGTGGGTGGAAAGAAAAGGGACTTAAGATAAGTCAAGTTAAGAAAAGAAACGAAAAGGGACTTCGGTCCAAACACTTAAAGAGAAAGGTTAAGAGAAGCTTATAGTACAGTCATGCATGTTTCATGTGATTATACTTATGCCCATGTATGTTATGATATAAATGATTAGAGAGTATGTTAAAATTGAATCCACTTCGAATATTCATGTTTTCGAAAACCTAAGAACTGAACCCTATGCATGCTCACTGTTTTCACTATAAAACCGAAGTGGCTGGGACGATGACGATGACACCTCCGTGTCAGGTTCGAGTCCTACTGAGAAATCTTATTTCTCACTCTAGTTACTTTTCCGCATCGTCACCAAATTTTTGTTGGCACACCCCAATGGAGTGGAGCTTGGAGCCACCGCACTACGAGCGGACGTACGACGTGGAATGCCAGACGAAGCTATTTTGGGACTCATAGCGACCGTCACTCTACATCTTCGCATATTCTTTTGAGAGGAGCTTTGTCATTGAAGTCTATAGTAGTACCTAGTACTTAGGTCATGGCATGACCATGAGCTTTCTTCGATGTAATGTTTATATATATATATATATATATATATTATGAACTCATATGGATGTAATGATTAGTTAATTAATGCAATGTATTTGTGAATTTCTATTTATTTACCTTTCTCTTGTCTTATGATATTTGGGTATTTATTCTATGCGACACGCCCTTTCTCTATCTACCTTCTCGCTCAAGGCTTTACTTTCCAAAACGATGACGTATTTCGAAAAAAAAAAAGAAAAGAAAATCTTACCGTATTTTCCGCGTAATTTAATTTCAAGTGAAGTTTAATTTTCCACGAGCATAAGTAACAACTAATAAAACGCCGTAATACGACTTAAGCGTAGTATGGGTTTATTAGGGTGTTACACGCAAAACCAAACATTGGCATTGATGAATATCAGAGAAGAATTCACAAACTCAATTACCACTTACCCATTATGTTATGATGGCACCTTGACATTCTCAATTTTTATCTCGTCGGCTGGGGGTTTGAATTTCGGATCCGTCATGGGCACTATAAGCTTAAATTGGTAAGCCTGCAATGTTTGAGAAAACAGTAACACTCAATGTACATCTGAATAGACAACAGAAACTAATTACTAAGCAATAAATTGAAGTCATAGCACCAACTGGTCAAGCTTAGTCTTATCAAACCTATGAGACTGTGGCAGAGAATCCAGCATGTACAATGTCCTTTTATCTCTGTTAAAGGCATAACACCACCAATGATCACTAAATATGGCCAGCACAAGGATCTGCAACAATAATAAAAGTTTTGTGTAAGTACATGACAATGCCATCCTTAAGAATATGTATGCGAGATATAGATTAAAGGGAAATAGAGGACCTCATTACAAGAGCCGACGTTAGTCTCGAATAGTGGAAAATGGTCCGGTATATGCAACAGTAGCTACAGTCACCCTTTCTTGAAGTCGTCCAGTTTTCTTACAAGCGCATCCTGCGATTAAAAAAAAAATTCTGGGCAACAATTAACAACACTAATATGGGCAACAATTTTAATTCCATTTTTGAACTTATGTAAGTTGAACTCACCATGAAAAATGAAGATAGACAATACGGAGACCTCGAACTTCGTACATTATCCTTATTAAAGATATAACTTGCAAAAGAAACAACCTAGGCATTACAAGAAAATATAAGGTCATGATGTTCAATTTGGGGTAATTATACAATTAATAGGAAAATGTTAGCATTACAAGATTGTTAATTCACTCTCTAGGTGCGAATGTTGCTGCCTCATAATGAGATAAAAATATGTCTTTGACCCCAAACAAGACCCTGAAAAGAAGCCAAAAGTATATAGTTAATAATCATTCATTTACGGTTAAGTGCTTGCAAATGAGTGGATTTTTTTAACGAAAGGCCCTACTTGGTTGGAGGACCAATTTGCATCCTAATGTAGTAGTCATCTAATTTTTTTATCAAATCTTCTTTGTCACCTCCCTTATTGGTCAGAACAGGTCCGTCATGGATAATGTCATTACCATTCTCATTTTCTTCATCTTCTTCCTCATCCATATTGGCTAGAACAAGCTCGTCATAGATAATGTCATTACCATTCTCATTTTGTTCTTCTTCATCCATAGTGGTATTCTCATCATCATCAGCATCCATGATGTTGTCTGATTTTCCTGACACTTGGAGTTTTGGGAAATGGTTGTTAAGGCATGCTTTGCTCTACATCAGACTTACCAGCCATGATACGATCATCTACTGACTTCCAAATCTTAACCATTTCCCGAACCTTTTCCTGCATGCACCACATATGCCGATTTATTTAAAACTAAGTTAGTTAGTTAGTTGCAAATAGACAAATGAATCCTATCATTCAAGTGCCCCAAGTACTTTGGTCTATACCTGACTCTTGTACACGGTATGTAGTTGAAGCTCCCCGAAAATGACTTCATCATCATCGTGGTTTAGTAATCCTTGTCAAATAACAATAATGTAAAGCTTGATTCTAGTATACTTGGTAATGGTGTAAATAGATAAATTTCCTAAATGCATATAAACATCAATCTTACACTTAATCTAAATGGTTCTAACCCTATTGTACCTGTGCACTTTCCTTTTCCTCCTGAATCAGCGAATGCACGCTCTTGTCATCCCAGTGTTTAAGCAATGGAAGATCCATACTCGTTTGGGCTATATCCAGTGGTTGAGCATGGAAATATAGGATCTGTGCAATGCCAAATCATTATTAAGATGTCTACATGAACAAGCCATACTCAATTCATCCAAAGAAGCCTTTGATCAACATACCATTAGGTAAAAGAGGCAGTTGCCAATGCTCTTTGTCTTCCCTTTCTTGGTCTTGTATGCTTTGATGTGCCTTACAAGCCAAGAAAAGACGAATTTTCTCCAGTTGTATTTGTGCGAATTCTGCACATCAACACTGGCCCCCAAAAACTTTGAACTAGGTGCCATCTCTAATTCCAGGCATAGGAAACATGACAAAGCATATAGGAGATATGCTCGTCTAAACTGGTCACCGGCATTCCCGTCAGTAATCATCTATTCTAGCTGACTGTATTTGATGCCATTGAAAGTTGTTAATAGTGTTTGTTGATTGTCATTGATAGACTTTGGAGTAGGTAACCCTATTACATGTAAAGTATTAGAATTGGCACATGAATAAATTTTAACTATTGACAAGTAAAATAAAACAATCATTTCATCAATATAGGAATAAATTCACCATAATACCCAAAAGTAAAAAAAAGGCATAGAGGTTTAATTGGTAGAAAAAAATTGCCCTTATTTGGTAGCCCTAAGGCCAAACTCACATCATGATAGGTTACGGGGATAGTTTAACAAACATCATTTGCTGCCGCAAGTCAAAAGACTTCACTAGCTCCAAGCATAAAACATGGTTGAGCGAACGACATCTAAGGTGCAACACACCTTCGAAATCCATGTCAACGACTACGCTGGCTTGCTTTTCAGTCAACTTTGCATGCAACCCACCATGCAATCGACTGAGCAAGCATTGACTGAGGAACATAGCCTACATTTCACAAACATTACAAACAATACATCAGTCCTCAAATATTACTATGGATGATATGGATGAAAGAGAACAAAAAGATTCTGATCAATAATTAGATAGAGAATTAAAATGTCAAAATTGCTTTTTGGACTTCTTATTCATACCGAAACAAAAGCACATAGCTAACTTAGTCATTCATTTCCAATGTACTAGTAACATTTAATTAGTTGTTACTCGGATACATACCTTCCTTGGTTTTTTCGTAGGCTTCTTTTTCTTGTGTCCTAAAAAATTGTCAACCGAAGAACTACCAAGATCAGTAGAATTACACATAGAATTAATCCCTAAACCAAAAGAAAAGGGCAACATGATTAATAAAATTCAACTATTACATAAATAAGCCACTCTCATCGTCCTTAACTTCAAGAACATGAAGCACTTCTTTTCCATGCGATTCTGTTATAGGTCAGCATCATCAACCTCGCTTACCAACATTTACTATACAAAAAAATAAATAAAAGAAAAAAATTGGTTATCATACTATAATATACCTTATCCTCGACTACGTTTCGTAGCATTCCTCTTCAGCATTTTGATTTGTAATACTTTATCACATCAAATTTAGGTTGCAATACCTACAAAGTACACAGATGAGATCATGTTTCATCTCTTTCTCAGTTTTCAAATGAATAAAAAGTGCACTCTCCAATGAAATTTAATTGAATATTTGAACTGTAACATGTATCCTTGCTTATGCCCATCACAATAACAGGCATAATATATACATTCATCAATCAAATCCAATACCATAGTAGAGTATTTGAAAGCTAATCAATATCTCCCCAATATACTATGAAGTACTCATATATCTCTTAACCTATGCAAAAATGAAACATTTTTTTAACTCATTTTGTCTTTCAATCAAAAATTAATACACTATGGTACTCATTTCCCCACATTTTCTAAGGAGTCAAAAGTATCCCCACCCCATAAAGCCAATTTCCATGGAAGTCAAAAACTTGAAAGAATACAAGCTCTTTGTTGTTAATACAATAATTAAGGAAAAAAAAATATACATCTTTTAGAAGTATCATTATTCTTAGTCCATCAAAGCATAAACCATAATGTAATAGCTAATTTCCTTTTCATTCGAGTAAACCTACAAGCTGACTAAGACTAAAGCATTCTCCAACTCTCATAGAATCAACTTTTAAAGAGTTCCAAAGATGCTGGTAAATTCCTTATAAACATTGGTAAGTTTTAACAAAATACTAGTAGTTTTTAACACAACGCTGGTAAATATCTCTACTTCGTAAAGTTTTTACTCCTTGTCAAATTTTGCAACAATTATTGACGATGGGGACTTAAATCAATAAGTTATCATATTTTAAAGAGTTCTTAAGATGCTGATAAGTTTTACAAGGGGGCTAGTAAGTTTTAGCCAAACGTTGGTAAGTTTTAACAAAATACTGGTAAGTTTCTCTACTTTGCTAAATTTATAACTCTTGTCAAATTTACCAACAATTATTGACTATGGGGACTTAAATCAATAAATTATCACATTTTAAAGAGTTCCTAAGACGATGGTAAGTTTCACAAGAGGGCTGGTAAGTATTAGCCAAATGCTCGTAAGTTCCTTATAAACGCTGGTAAGTTTTAACAAAATATTAGCAAGTTTATCTACTTCGCTAAATTTACAACTTTTGTCAAATTTACCAACAATTATTGACTATGGGGATTTAAATCAATAAGTTATCATATTTTAAAGAGTTCTTAAGACACTGATAAGTTTCACAAGGGGCTTGGTAAGTTTTAGCAAAACATTGGTTAGTTCCTTATAAATGCTAGTAAGTTTTAACAAAATGCTGCTAAGTTTTTCTATTTTGCTAAATTTATAATTCTTGTCAAATTTACCAACAATTATTGACTATGGGGACTTAAATTAATAAATTATCACATTTTAAAGAGTTCCTAAGATACTGGTAGGTTTCACATGAGGGCTGGTAAGTTTTAGCCAAACGCTGGTAAGTTTCTTATAAACATTGGTAAGTTTTATCAAATCACTGGTAAGTTCCTTACAAATGTTGGTAAGTTTCTTATAAATGCTGATAAGTTTTAACAAAATGCTGGTAAGTTTCTCTATTTTGCTATTTCTATATTTTTCTTTTTCTCTCCTTGTCAAATTTTGCAAAATTTATAGATTATGTGCACCTAAATCAATAAAAATTTAGAATATAATCTTATTCTTCGCAAAATCAGATTTTAAAGTGTTCCATAGATGCTTGTAAATTCTTTACGAATGTTGGTAAGAATGTGCCAATACGCTAGTAAATATATGGCAATATGCTGGTGTTCCGGACTATAACGTAGGAGCCCAACCCGGCCCAATGGCTGGGCCCAAATAGATAACGGATTTATAATCCGAGATTATCCCTGACCGTTCATCCGAGTTGGGGCCCAAACTTGGGCTAAACCCTTTATACCCTGGCATCGTAGAATGACCTTCCCTCGTACTGCCGGAAAACTAGGACCCATCCGATATCCCCAAAATAATGGACGTCCAGGGTTATCCCCTACAAAGGTGGGATCAAATCCCCCTTTCTTCTCAACTACTCATCAATATAAAAATAGGTCCAATTTCAAGCTACAAGTATCTTTTTCTGACCTACCTCTCACATATTCCTGCACTCACTGACTTGAGCGTTAGAGTTCTTGCAGGTACCCCCTTCACTGCCGTGGAAATGCTCCTTCAAGCAGCTTGAGATCCCATTCTTAGTTTGGAGACTTCTCAGGTAACCCACATTTGAACATTGGCACCATCTGTGGGGAACTTACACTACTCGCCACCATACCACGACTGTGATTGCAACAATGTCTTCGCTCCCAAGGAGAGAACGCATGGCAAGGTACGCCCCTATAAGCCACAACCAACCATTATTGGAAGGGCGAATTGCCTCTGACTCAGCTTTGCGTGCTAGAGAACGCCAGCACGAGCAGAACTCAGCGGCTACCCGCACCATCGTCCAGGCCGCGAGAAACGTGGTCGCCTCCAGGGTCGAAATTTGCCCTCAGTCCAACACCGACCTGCTCGTCGAAATGTTAACCCTAATGTGGGAGCAGGCCACCCGCATTCAAAGGCTAGAAGAAAACCTAGACCATATGAAGGACTCAGAACGAAGGCGACGTTGGGAACGACATAGGCGCCACCACGATAGGAGTCCGGATTATCATAGAGGCTGGAGTTCGAGAGAACGAAGTTGAAGCTCGGAACGTCATCATCATGGGGACTTGCCGCGTGGGAGTGCATCCCACTGTCGTAAAGAGCCTCGGGTGGGAAGTACCCGCCGCCACGATGAACATTTCGACATTCGACCTCTCCCTCAATACAATGACAAACAAGACGAGGACCCCGAAGACAGCGACGACACATCATTCTCCGACTTCATTATGAGAACGCTGCCTCCCAAGGGGTTCAAGCCCCCATCCGACATGGAACCATACGACGGGAGCACTGACCCCCAGGAACATATGGACACCTTCAAATCCAGAATGGCATTAGCCGGAGTTTCGGATCCCGTCAAATGCCGAGCCTTCCCAATAACTTTGAAGAAAGCCGCGTTGAAGTGGTTCAACTCTCTTCCTCCTAGGTCGATCAATCGATTTTCCGACCTTGCTTCAACTTTCTTGGCCCACTTCACTACCAAGAAGTTCAAGCTCAAGCTAGTCTCTAGCCTCCTCGGAATTCACCAACGGCAAAACGAGTCGCTCCGAGACTTTCTCGAGTGATACAATGTTGAATCTTTGCTTGTCAACGAGGTGCAGACTCAAGCGGCCATTCTGACGCTGCTAAACGGATTACGACCGGGACCGTTTAAAACTTCGCTGTCCAAAAGACTGCCAGAGTCCCCGGAAGAAATACAAACAAGGGCCGAGAAGTATATCTTTCTTGAATAAACTGAGAAGGCCACAGTCAACCCCACAAGGAACCAATTCGACAGGAAAATCGGTAGCCAAGATGAACACCTGAGGAAGGACGTACATTCCAGGGCCGGTAAGTACAATGACTACTGCCCCCTCAACGTATCCTATCCGAGTTGTTTCGAGAGATCAGCCAAGTCGAGAGGTTCCCCAAGCCAAAGGTCCTCAAGATGAGAGCCAACGCTAACAAGTCCTTGTTCTGCAAGTATCACAACAGTTTTGGACACAAAATCGAAGATTGCTACGACCTTCGAGATGCTGTTGAACAGTTGATAAGGGAAGGTAGATTGGCGAAGTACGTGGCTTCCCAAAGAAGTCCACGAAGAAGGCGAGCTCCCGATCATGGGGACGAAGAAAGAAGGAATTCAAGGAGCCGAAGAGCCTCGAAGCTGGAAGCAAGTCAAGGAAATGACGGGGAACAGATCACAAGGACTATCAACGTCATTGCTGGTGGCTTTGCAAGTGGCGGAACGACGAAGTCAGCCCGGAAGAAGCATTTGCAAGAAGTTCTTAACGTTTCTTCTGGAAAGATAAAAAAGCCAGCACCGACATCTCGGCCAATACTAGACATCGTCTTCTCAAGTTTCGATTTCGAGGGCGTGATCTCAGGACACAACGACCTAATGGTGATATCCGCAGTCATGGTCAATGCCGAGGTAAAAAGGGTATTCATCGATCAAGGAAGCTCGGCCGATATTCTATTCCGAGATGCATTTGATAAACTCGGATTATGTAATGCCGACCTCCAAACACACGTGGAGGAGCTGATCGGGTTTTCCAAAGAAAAAGTCCACCCTCAGGGTTATGTCACCCTCCACCTAACCTTGGGGTCTCGACCTAAAACTCGGATGATCAAAGTCAACTTCCTAGTTGTCAACTGCCTCTCGGCCTACAACGCCATACTTGGAAGACCGACATTGAACAAGATAAGCGCTATTATCTCAACGGCATCCCTGACCATGAAGTTCTTTATTGACCAAGGGGAAATTGCCACTGTGAAAGTCGAGCAGGCCATGGCTCGGCGATGCTATAATGCCAACTTGGAAATACAAAAGAGACAAAAAGTGGTGTCCCAGGCTAATGCCAGACCCCCTAGTTCTTTGAATGTCATGATAATAGACTTGGACGCAAGGAAAGTTGAAGGAGAGAGACCCAAGTCGGATGGCAAGTTAGAAGAAATCCAAATCGAGAAGGAAAACTGGAAAGTAACTCGGATTAACAAAAAACTTCCGATATCGCTGAAACAAGGCTTAATCAATCTCCTTAAGTCCAACGTAGACCTGTTCGCTTGGTCTGCCGTCGACATGCCAGGAATCAACCCAGAATTCGTCTCCCATCGACTTTCCATCTTCCCCAGCTCAAAATCGGTTACCCAGAAGAGGAGAAGAATGAGCCCAGATAGAGCCCTGGCAGTCCAAGAGCAAGTCTAGAGCCTCCTGGAAGTCGATTTCATACGCGAAATTGAGTATCTGACATGGTTGTCCAACGTCATTATAGTAAAAAAGTCCAATGGGAAATGGCAAATGTATGTTGACTACACCAACTTAAACAAAGCCTGCCCAAAGGACTCGTATCCCCTGCCAAGCATTGATGGATAAGTGGACGCTGCTTCCCGGGTTCAAACTGCTCACCTTCATGGACGCTTACTCGGGATATAACCAGATTTCGATGTTCGAACTCGACGAAGAAAAAATGGCATTCATAACCCCAACAGCTAATTATTGCTACAAGGTCATGCCCTTTGGATTAAAGAATGCTGGAGCAACATACCAGAGGCTTATGAATAAGGTGTTCGCAGAGTTTGTTGGGGATCTAATGGAAGTATACATCGACAACATGTTGGTCAAGTCTTGCCAAGAAGAAAATCTTTTACCCAACCTAAAAGTCGTATTTGATCAAGTCTAATAGCACAACATGAGACTCAACCCGCACAAGTGCGCTTTTGCAGTAGAAGCCGACAAATTTCTGGGATTCATGCTTACGCATCGGGGGATCGAGGCAAACCCCGACAAATGCCAAGCAATACTCGAAATGAAAAGTCCAACTACAATAAAAGAAGTACAATGCCTCATGGGAAGAATTGCCTCTCTTTTGAGGTTCATGGCTGCATCGGCCAGGAAAGCTATCCCCCTCTTTTCCCTCCTGAAAAAGGGCAATACTTTTGAGTGGACGCCAGAATGTGAAGCTGCCTTCACCAACTTCAAGGACTATCTATCTCGCCTGCCAATACTGAGTAAGCCGAAAGTTGGAAAACCCCTGTTCCTATATCTATCTGGTCGTGACACTGCCGTCACTGGGGCGCTGGTCCGGGAGGATTCCCGACAACAGCACCCAGCATACTTTACTAGCAAAGTGCTTCAGGGACCAGAGACTAGATATCGGAAGATTGAAAAGGTCGCCTTGGCCCTAGTCATTACAGCGCGAAAACTTCGCCAGTATTTCCAAGCCTACACCATCGTCGTCCGAACTGACCAGCCAATCCGGCAAATCCTACAAAAATCGGACTTGGTAGGAAGGATGGTATCATGGTCTGTGGAGCTTTGGGAGTTCGACATCAAATATGAACCAAGGACCGCCATTAAATCTCAAGCAATGGCAGACTTCTTAGTTGAAATGGTGGACGAGGCGGATACCCCGGAATCCGGTTGGACACTGCACGTGGACGGAGCCTCTAGCTCGAAGAGGAGCGGAGCTGGGGCTATTCTCGAAAAAGAAGGTGAAATAATCCTCGAGCTCTCCATTAAATTCAACTTCTCGGTTTCCAACAAGCAGGCCGAGTATGAAGCCCTCATCGCAAGCCTCAAGCTAGCAAGGGACGTCGGTGCATCCCGACTTCAGGTATGTAGTGACTCTTAAGTCGTGACTTCCTAAGTCACCGAGGCATATCAAGCCAAAGACGTTCTACAGTAGAAGTACCTGACAAAAGTGAAAGAACTTGTGGAAAAATTCCCACTGATAGAGTTCCGACATATTCCAAGGGAAGAGAATGTCAGGGCCGACATCCTCTCCAAGCTGGTGAGCACTAAGCTCGGAGGGAACAATCAGAGTTTGATCCAAGAGACCTTGAAGCTTCCCTCAATATTAGATACCCTCCCGACATTGTTCGTCGACGGAGTTCTGAACTGGATGACGCCGATCATTCAGTACTTGGGAAAAGGGGCATACAAACTCTCTACATTGTCCGGCACAGAGATTCCGAAGTCGTGGAACTCTTCCAACCTTCGGAAATTTTTTATCTGATGTATATACCACGTGAGATAGCCGTACTCTTTTCCCTACCTCGGGTTTTGTCCCATTGGGTTTTCCCGAGCAGGTTTTAACGAGGCCGGACTCCGTGGGCCAAGCAGTAGCTAGAAAATCCTTCTCGGTATTTGCCTTTAGTATTTGCTTTTACATGTTACTTTTATTTTGTTTGATCTAACATTACTTCATTATTTTTATGTCATCGGCTCTTTCTTTCATTTCCATTACTTCCATTATTCTGTTTCCATTATCTTTATTACACATCACGATTGACGATTTCAACCCGCCTTAATTCTCCTAAGGGATTGATCACCCCCTAGTCGAGAAAAAAGGACCCCGGTACGATAACTCTGACACGTAATCCCGAATACGATTAATGTCCGGAGTCAAACCTTGGGTCAATTTACACAGTGTTAACTTGAGCAAACAAAACCTTAAGTTCTAGCTAAATCCAACTCGGACAAAGTCCAATTTGGTAAAGCAATAAAGGTGCCGCCAATATTCCCTTCGAGGTTTAAGTTAGGCGAATAATCGGTGCATTAATTAACAATGTAGGCAACAAACAAAATAACATCATAACAACAAATTTCATTAAAGGTTCTGACATCGGACAAACATTTGAAAAGAGCCCCTAAACCTAACAGGGAAATACAATACAAACACATCTAAGGTCGGAAGTCTAGTCCTTGGGCTCAGCTTCAGGGTCATCAGCGCCATTGTTCTCTTCGAGAGCAACCACGATACAACCATCAACTACAATTTTGTCCAGGCCGACCTCGCTGAAATTAGTGTCAGGACAAATAACCTTGCACTACTCCAAGAGAGACACCTTAATCTCTTCGGCTGACCTAGCCCACGGCTGCTCCACCCAAACCACCTTGTCCTCCGCTCTTGCAGCAGCCTTAAAAAAATCGGCGCACTCCCTCTGGAGTTCTAGCACTCGAGAATGGGAATCCTCCAATTCCTGGTCCCTCGACTCAAGCGCCCCCATCAACCTATTGATCTCATCTTCCCTGGAATTCTCCAAAGCCGACTTCTTAGCTTGAAGAACGGAGAGTTGGGACTTCAAGACCTTTACCTCCTCCACAGCTCGGACACCTGAGGTTATGACTGATTCCGACTATTTGAGTAAGGCCGCCGACTTTAGCATGGCATGCCTCGCCCATTGGAATTTTGCAGCCAAGTTCTCATCATCACCCTACAAGCGCTCCAGAAGGGCAGGAACCATCAACTCCTTATCCATGAAGTCAGAATAAGGAAAATCCTTGTCCATCACATGGACATCGGACCGATCCTTCGACGATGGAAGGGTCTCAGGGTCGGCAACCACGGACTTCCCTTTGGCCGCTTTCTTCAACTTTGGTTTCTTGGAAGGCTGGGCCTCTACAGCCGCCTTATCAGGAACGAAGGCGAACACCGGTTCTTCGGACCCCACCGACCTTGGACTGTTAATCCCATCCCCTTCGTGTGACCTCTTCAATATCCTCTGGCGAAACTCGGCAAGGGCGGACTTCGGAGCCATCTCGTTTGCAAAAGAAACATCAACAGTAAGCACCCGATAAGGAGGGCATAAGATAATGCAATGACAAAAAGATGACAACCTAAATACTGCCTGGCCTCCCCAGGACCTATGCCGACTATGTTAAGTTCAGATGATTCTTCCCGAAGCATTCGAAAAGGAAGTTGACAACAGCTCTCTCCTCGGGCTTAAGGGAATTCTCTTCTATTCGGGGAGCGTTAAAATGTTTACACCAAAAACTGTTAAATCGAAGCTCCCCCTCCAAGGTCTCTCAAAAGGGGATCGAGTTCGGACACCCGAAAACCTTGAAGAAAACAGGCTTGAAATTATGGAAGGATTCCTCGTATAGAAGGAATATCTTTCGATTGGCGTGAGCTCGGAAAGATAGCCATCCCGGGTTTAATCCTCCACCGGTAGGTAGGGTTAGAGTGAACAGAAAAAAGAAGGCATCCGGAGATGGTGTCAATTCGAAATACTCGCAAATAATCTCGAAACCCCGAATCATCGCCCAACTATTTGAATGTAGTTGAGAAGGAGCGGCCTCAATTTGGTGTAGAATCTCCATTTGAAAGTGGGTAAACGGAATCCGAACTCCTAACTTGGAGATAAGGACATCGTAACACCACATCCACCGAGGCCCCCCTTCAAGGTTAAAGTCGCTCACCCTCTCGCTTGGACTCGGAAACTCCAAATAATACTCATCCTCGTACTCACCCTCCGGCGAGATAAGGTTCTCCTCTCTGAAATGAGTCAGGAATTCTGGGGTTACGACCGATTAAGTCCCCAGAACCTCGGGATTGACCCACCGGTAGATAAAGTTGATTTCAGAAGGAAAGGTTAAAGCCCTCTTTTTGGCCATTTTTCTCGATCCCAAACAACCTACATAGGAAATCACCACTACATCACAAACTCGGGAAAAGCCTAAGTTGGAAACCCCTAAAGACAAAATGGGAACTGAAAAGACAAGCTCCCTACGGTGGTTTCCTTCTACGAAAAGTCGCCGATGGGCGGCGAAAGCAAAAACTAAGCAAGCAAAGTAAACGCTGAAACCTCCCCAAAGTACGAATCAAAAAGAGATCAGTGGAAGTCAAACCGCCACTGATACACCATCCAACGAAACTATAAAAGTTACAGAAACAGAAATAAAAGGGGTAAAGCATACCTATCACTAGCAAGGCAATGGTGGTGCGAACGATTGTGTTTCTGCACCGCTCCTTCGTTTCTCCTTCAAGGTGAGTTTCTTTTGGGTAAGGCGAGAGAAATGGGTTGCGAAGACACGACACACCTCTTATAGGAACAAAAATGCCCTTTGCCGCGCATCCCAAACTTCACCAAGGGTGCGACTTATCTTTTCACGTAAAAGGAGTGGGGGCAGAAATGGAAAGAATGCCCCAGTTCAAATGATGAGGCGCTCTAAATGAAGCGCCAAAATAGCACATGTCTGCTCGGGGTTATCAGGTGCGACTTATGAGACGAAAGGACGTCACCAGTTCGCGAAGACTCAGGACATCGCCACAGGTAAATGTCAAATCACCTAAATGGCAATCCGAGGTCGAAATGCAGCATGTTAACTCGGAGGTTCACAAAGAACTCGGCATCCGAAGAATCCACCTCGGATACCGAGTTGGGGGCACTATTCTGGACTATAACGTAGGAGCCCAACTCAATCCAATGGCTGGGCCCAAATAGATAACGGATTTATAATCCAAGATTATCCCTGACCGTTCATCCGAGTTGGGGCCCTGATGCGGAACCCTGTGGATATAAAGATCCAGAAACCCCAGGCACACACTTTGATAGAAAACAAGATGTAGAATAAAGACCCTCCCTACTAAACCCCCAAGAAACTTGTCCTTGGAAACATAGATAACAGGGAAAAGATAGAATAGAAATTGATTGAATATCGCAAGGAATTTACCTTAGAATGAATTCTCTCAATTTCTTGATGCAACAAGCAAAGCAAATCACTCACCTCACTTACACACTAAAGCACTGTTTTCTTGAAAGAAAACAAAACAGAATTTCAATTAATCAAAAACTGATAAACAATGTGTTCCTTGAGGTATTTATAACCTCTTACACTAGGTTAAACACTTAAACTAAGCCCAAGCCCAATAAGAAGTGTTCTAATACTAAATAATATGAATTGGGCTGGATAAATCATAAAACATAAAATATGGGCTAAATAAAATAACTAAAAGTTTAGATGTCCTAAATACTTAAACTAACTAAACTAAACAAGACCAAAATAGGATAATGGCCCAACATGGCCAGTATAAACTTCTAAGCCCAATTAGCAGCAAATAACAAGATCTTGGGTTGTCCATTAGTATGTGTTGGCATCTTCTTGGCCCATTCTTGATACATGTCTTCTACAATTGCTTTAGCCAAGTTCCCAAAGCTTTCCTTCAGCATCTTTGCTCTTGCCCTTGTGATAGGTCCCACGGGCATGCTGAAATTCCCATCTTGCCCTTTAGTCTTTGGAGCGTCCAATTTGTCATTCGGAGCACGTATCATTCCCTCCCTCCTCAAAAAGATTCGTCCTCGAATCTACATCCATGTCAAAAGGAGAAAGGTCAGAAACATTAAAAGTAGTTGAAACATTGTACTCACCTGGTAGGTCAATCTTATATGCATTGTCATTGATCCTCTCTAGCACTTGAAATGGACCATCTCCCCTAGCATCAAGCTTGGATTTCCTTTGAGTAGGAAACCTCTCCTTTCGCAAATGAACCCAAACCCAATCACCAGGTTCAAACACAATTTGTTTACGGCCCTTATTCACTCTTTGGGCTGTCAACCTGCTTCTCTTCTCAATCATCTCACGTGCCTTCATGTGCATCTCTTTAACCCTTTCAGCCTTGCTTTCACCATCTAAACTAACAATATCACTCAAAGGCAAAGGCATTAAATCCAAAACAGTTAAAGGATTAAAACCATACACAAGCTCAAATGGAGAAAAACACAGTAGAAGAATGTATAGTCCTATTATAAGCAAACTCAATAAAAGGCAAACAATCTTCCCAAGTTTTCAAATTCTTACCAACAATTGCACGTAATAAAGTCCCTAAAGTTCTATTCACCACTTCAGTTTGACCATCAGTTTGTGGGTGACAAGTAGTAGAATAAAGCAATTTTGTTCCCAACTTACCCCACAACACTTTCCAAAAATGACTCAAAAACTTCACATCACGGTCAGAAACAACAGTTCTAGGAACACCATGCAAACGCACAACTTCTCTAAAGAACAAATCAGCAATATTTGTTGCATCATCAGTTTTATGGCATGCAATAAAGTGAGCCATTTTACTAAATCATCCACTACAACAAAAATGCTATCTCTACCCTTCCTAGTTCTAGGCAATCCAAGCACAAAATCCATGGATATGTCAATCCAAGGATGAGTAGGAATAGGTAAGGGCATATACAAACCATGTGGCATAGACTTAGATTTAGCCTGTTTACATGCAATGCATCTAGCACAAATTCTCTCAACATCTTTTCGCATGTGAGGCCAATAAAAATGTCCAAACAACACATCCAAAGTCTTATGCACACCAAAATGACCCATCAATCCACCACAATGTGATTCCCTAACAAGCAATTCTCTAGTTGAGCAAATAGGCACACAAATTCTATTGCCACGAAACAGAAAACCTTCATGCCTATAGAACTTGTTAAATGCACCCTTTTCACATGCAGCATATATATTAGCAAAATCAGAGTCAGTTGCATACAAATCTTTCAAGTGCTCAAATCCTAACAACTTAGAAGAAAGTGTAGTGATTAAAGCATATCTCCTAGATAAAGCATCAGCAACTACATTCTCTTTTCCTTGCTTATAAGCAATCACATATGGAAAGGTCTCAATGAATTCTACCCATTTGGCATGTCTTTTGTTCAACTTACATTGACCTTTTAGGTGCTTCAAAGACTCATGATCAGTGTGAATCACGAACTCTTTGGGCAGCAAATAATGTTGCCAAACCTCCAAAGCTCGAACCAAGGCATATAGCTCCTTGTCATAGGTAGAATACTTGAGTTGAGCTCCATTCAACTTCTCACTGAAGAATGCAATGGGACATTTTTCCTGCATCAAAATAGCACCTATACCAATCCCAGAAGCATCACATTCTACTTCAAAAGTCTTATCAAAATTAGGTAAAACAAGAATAGGAGCAGAACATAATTTTTCTTTCAAAGTGTTAAAAGCAAGTTCTTGTTCCTGTCCCCATTTAAACCCAACATCCTTTTTAACAATTTCAATTAAAGGAGCAGCAATGGTAGAGAAATTTTTCACAAATCTCCTATAAAACCCAGCTAAACCATGAAAACTCCTTACCTCAGAAACACTCTTAGGTGTTGGCCATTCTTGAATAGCCTTCACCTTCTCCTCATCAACCTCAATACCATGTGCACTCACAACAAAACCAAGAAACACAACTCTATCAATGCAAAATGTGCACTTCCTAAGGTTGGCATACAACTTCTCCTTCCTAAGAACTTCTAAAACAGCCTTAACATGCAATATGTGTTCATCCAAACAATTGCTATAAATTAAGATATCATCAAAATAAACAACCACAAACTTCCCCAAGAAATCCCTCAAAACATGGTTCATTAAGCGCATGAAAGTACTAGGTGCATTAGTTAACCCAAAAGGCATAACCAACCACTCATAAAGACCATATTTTGTTTTAAATGCAGTCTTCCATTCATCCCCTGGTTTCATTCTAATTTGGTGATACCCACTTTTCAAATCAATTTTAGTGAATATGCATGCACCATTTAACTCATCAAGCATGTCATCTAACCTAGGAATAGGATGGCGATACTTTACCGTTATCTTGTTGGTGCCACGACAATCCACACACATCCTCCAAGTGCCATCTTTCTTTGGAACCAACAAAACTGGAATAGCACATGGACTCATGCTTTCCCTCACATACCCTTTAGCCAAAGAATCATCCACTTCCCTTTGTAGCTCCTTTGTCTCCTCGGGATTACTTCTATAGGCTGGTCTATTTGGAATACTAGCTCCAGGCACAAATTCAATTTGGTGCTCAATTCCTCTCAATGGTGGTAATCCACTTAGCACCTCACTAGGGAACACATCTTCAAACTCCTGCAACAAAGAAAGAAAACAACTAGGCAAATTTGGGTTAAGTTCAGTTTCATAGAGTAAAACCTCCTTAAATCGAATCATAATCAAAGCTCTTTTGCCTAACAAAGCACTTTTTAAATCTCTCTTTTGCATAAAAACATTTCCTCTCACTCTCTTCATTTTTCTCACTCTTCTCTTTCTTTTCACTCTTTTCTTTCTTTGCATTTTTCTCACCTCTCTCTTTCTTTTCTTTATTTTCTCTCACCATTGGGCCTTGTTCTTTATTCTTTTCTCTCATGGCCTCTTTTCTCTCTTTTTTTTTCCTCACTTCCCAAATTCCCCATACAAGTTTGTTGAAGCTTCATTTGATCAAGATACACCTCCTTGGGCGATAATGGTGCAAGAGTGATCTTGCGGCCATTATACTCAAAGGAATACCTATTCTTGTACCCATCATGTAGCACACGCCTATCAAACTGCCATGGTCTCCCCAACAACAAATGACTAGCTTTGCATGGGTACTACATCACACATTACTTCATCACTATACTTCCCAATGGAGAATGCAACCACAACTTGTCTAGTAACTTTCACTTCCCCACTATTATTCAACCATTGCAACCTATATGGATTAGGATGCTTATCATGCTTCAATCCCAACTTCTCCACTAAGGTGGTACTAGCAACATTGGTGCAACTTCCACCATCAACAATCAAACTGCACACCTTTCCACCAACCAAACATCTAGTGTGAAAGATGTTCTCTCTTTGCTCTAGGCTATCCTCCTTAACTTGCATATTCAAAGCACGTCTAGCAACAAGAGACTCACCATGCACAACATATTCAACATTCTCATCATTATCAGAACAGTCCTCTAATGGTGGCATATCATCACTACCATCAGACTTACCATCATCATCAGATTCAGATACAACTTCACCTCCCCTAATGACCATTGTTCTCTTGTTCGGGCAATTATATGCATAATGGCCCAAGCCGTGGCACTTGAAGCATTTAACATCTCTATGTCTAGAAGTAGCAGTAGAAGAAGATGAATTAGAAGTACCATTCTTCTTGGCTATGTCCAGTCCCTTTTCCTTGGGATTTGAGTCCTTATTCTTCTTTGTGTCCTCATACTTAGACCATTTTGAACCCCACTTCGAGTTGGAATTCGAAAATGCCTTAGCTGCCCTTCTTTGATTTTGTTGTTTCTCCACCTTCATTGCCATGCTAACCAAATCCTCCATCTCCACATAATGGTGTAATTCTACCACATCTGCAATCACCTTATTTAAACCACCTATAAACCGAGCCATAGTTACTTCCATGTCCTCCTCAATGTTGGCTTTAATCATGAGCATTTCCATCTCCTTATGGTAATCTTCTCTTGACTTGGAGCCTTGAATGAGCCTATGCAATTTTGGTGCACTTCCTATAGTAGTGGGAAGGAACAAATCTCTTCTTCATTATCCTCTTCATCTCATCCCAAGTTTCTATGGGGTATTCCCCATTCCTCCTTCTGGACTTAACTAGCTCATCCCACCAAATTAGAGCATAATTAGAAAATTCCACAGCAGCTAATTTGACCTTCTTCTCTTCAGAGTAATTATGACAAGCAAAAATCATCTCCACCTTTCTTTCCCATTCTAAATAAGCTTCAGCATCATTCCTACCCTTGAATGGTGGTATCTGCATCTTGATAGCGTTAATGTTGCTATCCCAAGCTCTGTTTCCAGTTCTCCTATTTCTGGCTGAATCAACTTCATCAAACTCCTCCCCAGATAGCTCATGGCTGGAATCATGGTGACGTCGATTCCTCAGATCAACCCGTCTACTTCCTCTGGACATGCTTTGTGTCATCTCCTTTCTCCACTCATCCATCTCATCAAGTCTACTATTCAACTTCTGAAATTGACTAGTGAAAGCTTGGTACATGAGCTTCATGTCAAGTATCATACCAGGTTCCTCTTCATAATTTTCTTTTCCTTCCTTCCTTGAGTTGTTAGCCATTGAACAACCTGCAAAATGTTAATAAAAGAAAAGGACCTCACAAGCACTCTCTCACGTGTTTGCACTCAAAATTGGGTACACTCGTGTTTTCACTCAATTCTTGGCTTTTACCCTCTTTTGTGCTCACCACTCTTGCCTTTTACCACTCTTGATCACTTTAGAATGTTGCACTTTAGAAATTAAATGAAATCAAGTAAGGCAAATCCACAAGTAATATTACGATAAGAATTTGATGACAAGGACCAAGAGAAACTCAAGTTGAAGACTCAGAATGGATTACTTAATTTGCAAGGAAAAAAAATGCAAAAGACACACAACTAAGGATTACTTAGACTCCAAGGAACTCAAGATAACACAAAATCTGGTGTAAATCAACCAAATCTGATGTAAATCAAATTTAAAAATTAAAATTTAAATTCCAAGGAAAGACAAGATATGTAATCTGATTTGAATTAAAACTGAATCTAAACACAATCTTTTTAAATTTGAAACAAAGGATAATGTAATCTGATGTGAATCAAAACTAAATCTGAATATAATCCTTTCAATCTTTTCTAACTTCCCCTCCTTCTTCTCTTTTTTTTTTTCGTCCTTCTTTTTTTTGGCTTTTTTTCGTTTTTTTTTTCTACGCGTTCTTTTTTTTTTTTCAAATTTGAACTAGCAACAAAGATTGAAAGCAAATAGGAGAAACACAAAGATGGAACAAAGATATGACCGCAACACAAAGGATAGACAAAAAAATAAGAACGCAAACAGACAGAGAAAGAAGACAAAAGGTAAACGTAAAAGACAGATAAATAGGAATTTATCTAGACCTTGCTCTGATACCAAATGATGCGGAACCCTGTGGATATAAAGATCCAGAAACCCCAGGCACACACTTTGATAGAAAACAAGATGTAGAATAAAGACCCTCCCTACTAAACCCCCAAGAAACCTGTCCTTGGAAACGTAGATAACAGGGAAAAGATAGAATAGAAATTGATTGAATATCGCAAGGAATTTACCTTAGAATGAATTCTCTCAATTTCTTGATGCAACAAGCAAAGCAAATCACTCACCTCACTTGCACACTAAAGCACTGTTTTCTTGAAAGAAAACAAAACATAATTTCAATTAATCAAAATCTGATAAACAATGTGTTCCTTGAGGTATTTATAACCTCTTACACTAGGTTAAACACTTAAACTAAGCCCAAGCCCAATAAGAAGTGTTCTAATACTAAATAATATGAATTGGGCTGGATAAATCATAAAACATAAAATATGAGCTAAATAAAATAACTAAAAGTTTAGATGTCCTAAATACTTAAACTAACTAAACTAAACAAGACCAAAATAGGATAATGGCCCAACATGGCCAGTATAAGCTTCTAAGCCCAATTAGCAGCAAATAACAAGATCTTGGGTTGTCCATTAGTATGTGTTGGCATCTTCTTGGCCCATTCTTGATACATGTCTTCTACAATTGCTTTAGCCAAGTTCCCAAAGCTTTCCTTCAGCATCTTTGCTCTTGCCCTTGTAATAGGTCCCACGGGCATGCTGAAATTCCCATCTTGCCCTTTAGTGCTGGAACGTCCAATTTGTCCTTTGGAGCACGTATCAGGCCCAAACTTGGGCTAAACCCTTTGTGCCCTGGCATCGCGGAACGACCTTCCTTCGTACTGCTGGAAAACTTGGACCCATCCGATATCCCCAAGATAACGGACGTCCAAGGTTATCCCCTACAAAGGCGGGATCAAATCCCCCTTTCTTCTCAACTACTCATCAGTATAAAAATGGGTCCAATTTCGAGCTATAGGTATCTTTTTCTGACCTACCTTTCACATATTCCTGCACTCACTGACTTGAGCGTCGGAGTCCTTGTAGGTACACCCTTCACCACTGTGGAAACGCTCCTTCAAGCAGCTTGAGATCCCATTCTTAGTTCGGAGACTTCTCAGGTAACCCACATCCGAACAGCTGGTAAATTTTTTTTTCTCTAGTTTGACAACACGTGGCAAACACAGCAACTTGCCACCGTTTTAAATGTATTTACTAGCGTAATGATGCAAACTTACCAGTGTTTTCTAAAAATTTACCAGCATCCATAAACTCTTTAAGATCTGACTACTCTTTAATGAATTTTTTTCCTGCTTAACATTCCAAGTCTAAACTCACTTATAGAGCACAACTGCAAACACCTACACTACAACACTAAAACAAAACTCAATCTTGCTACTCATCATAGTTTCAAGACCTTTATTTACAAATGCCCCAAAAAATTAATTTCAGATTCAAAAGCCAATTTAGAGTTTGACATTGACAATGAGTTATATATTAAGAGAATGACTGTGGTTTTGTGATTGTACCTGGCATAGACAAATAGATGACGAGACAAAAATAGTATTGGCGTGGAATGAGTAGCCACTATAGGATGAAGAAATTCTCTCCTTGTAGAAGGGGAAGTAATTCAAGGGCAGGGAAAAGGTGCTTGGGGTGGACGAACATGGGGGGGTGGTCAAACGTGGGGGGTTCGAAGCAAGGGTTTGGTGCAACCATTTGAGATACTTTCTTCGATTTTTCAAAGTTTTTTACTATTAATTTATTTTCCCATCTCAGCATTTTACCTCGGAGTATGTTATGTTATGTTTATAAGGTTTTTGTCGTTTTGTAATTATTCTCCCGATTCCACTCACACATAAGGCCGTATGCGCTGTAGGGCGAGTCGCAAAAATACGTCCCCCTAACATTTCTCTTACAAAAATGCCATTGTCCCACCCTTTTGTTTCTCCACAATAGCATTACATTTATACAGGCATTAAATGTAATCATTTTAATATTAAAATTATGAAAATTAAAAAGATTTCTTTTAACGTAAAATATTTTTTCATAGTCATCCTATAATATGTGTATATAGGGCCACATTCATAAAAAAGGTATGATTTAATTGATTAACAGTGTAATATACTTTACACTAATAGTGGATCAAGATTAAACATAAAAAAATATAAACATATTAAAAAGATTTTTTTAGTGAATTTAAACATAATTTTATGAAATTAATTCATCTAATACTTTGAAGAAATGAGAACATTGTGTAAGATAATTATTGGACACATTGGCGCATTATCGTTTATATCATTTTCCATTTGCCGAAAAATTTTTATATCATTTTCCACTTACATCAGTAACTTCTCTACCATTTCTATCATTATCCACTTACATTAAAATTAATCTCTAAAAAAAGTACATGAACTCAAGTTTATTGTTTTGCTTTCATAGGGTAATCAAATGAATGGTAACTACCATATGAAAAATTAATGGTTCTACCATATAATATACGTGTTAAATTATTTTTATTTTCAATAAGAAATAATTAGTTTTGCCATATAAAATATAAGATACATTGCATCTATTTGTATTTTTTTTTCACTTTTAGGCATTAATATGAAATTATCATTTATATTAAATTATTATTTATTACATTATTATTCAAAAAAATATGTAAATATAGATTTATAAGTCCATTTAGTTATATTAATACCTAAAAAATAAAAAATGTGACTTGACAAGGATGACAGTGCTTGACAAGCTGCTAGTTATTATTATATAAGATAAAATTACACTATCATACATAGAATACCACTATTCTATTTACATTCAATTATATACTGTTATATAGGTAAAAATAGTTTTTTTTTTTTAGGTAATGGATATGAGAGTTAGCTACTTTTGCCTATATAATAGTACATGATTGAATATCGGTATAATTTTTTTTTTACACTAATAATATATAACAATTAAACTCAAATTGGTAATATGTACAACTCTTTTTGATTTTCGTGGTAATACACAATGTATCACTTATATACTATACTATTCAATCTGGATATTTTTTAAGGGTCTAATTAGGATATATTGATAGTATAAAATAATTTTATATTATCAGTCAATAAAAATATTAGAAAGTGAGAAATTATGGTGGATTTTTCATTGTAATGGGTGGTTATTTGTATAAGTTTACATTTTCTAACATTTCTATTGGCTGACAGTGTAAAATTATTTTATATTATCAGCATATTTAAATTAAATTCATTTTTAAATCATACTATTAATGAAGGAGATTTCATTTTTTAATTATTTTTAATAACTAAATTTTATTATTTTAAAATAGGATTTAATTTTGATATATTAATAATATAAATTTTTTTATACTATAATTCAATCAAATTCTCTTATATGTATGATTTTTGAATTAGTGAGTGTTAGAATCAAACATGCTTATTGATGTAACAATATATGAGAATATAATAGTGTAAAAAAATTGTATATGTATCAAAATTAAACTCTTTAAAATATATACAAGTTGGGTGTAGATGAGAAAAGTTAAAGAGTTAAAATGGCAACAAAAAAGTATAAAAATAAGTTTAAAGGGAGACATGAGAAATGACCTGATCAAGAAATAGGGCTTGGACATTTAATAATTTTAAAATTTTTGACTTTGTAAGAACAATTGTTCACTTCAGTTTTAATTTAATTTTTTAAAAAATTAATTTTTTTTATTTGGAGAAACAAAATAAAATTTTAAACTTACATTTAAAATTAAAAATAAGAAATATGGTTGGTGCCTGTCAATTTCAATCCATTAGTTTTGTATATTTTTACCAATCAGCCTGTATTAGACTAATTCAATCATGGGTACCAAATTTACACGCTTCGGAATCTGGCCGTTTCTATATTTGACCGTTGCAAGTCACTTTCCAAATTCCAACCAATCAGATTGTAGAAATAACAGTACTTTGCTCTTAGTGCTCATTTCAAATTTTTTTCTCTCTTCGTCTTCTTCTCTGTGAATGTCTCTTACTCACTCTTCTTCTCTCGGTCTTTGTTCTGCAACTGAAGGCTGGTGAAAATGCTTCTCGGTCAAAGTGAACGGGATACCTGCCATTCTTGGCACCAATTTTAGATTTCTGTGACACAGACACTCGTTCTAAGTTTTAACCCTCGCATGCCTGAGTTTTCGTTCTCTCAGGTAACGCAAATACAACCTTCTCCCATAAACTCTTTTTGTTTTCATTTCCTCCTTTTTGTTTTTCCTTAACTTTGTTGCTGCAATTTGAAGACTTTTCGAACAAATCAATGACAAAGTAGTTGAACATGTTTTTTAAGGTTTTGTTTTGTTTTACTTTTTTACTTCAGTTATCATGTTGAGTCCACTTGATACAAAGTAGTATCAGAGTGTCAAAAGAATAGAGTGAAACAGATGAAAATAGAGCTCAACAGAGAGAAAGAGACTTAGAATTCAGAGAGAAAAGTAGAATTAGCTAAAGGATAACAATTCACTTTTTTTACAAATGAAACTACTCACATATTTATATTAGTATTGTATCACCACTGCCCCAAAGAAGTGAAATTCGTTTCAGTCTTTTTTTTTTTTTTCCCACGAGTATACACAAAAGTTTCCATTTTTTGAAGAAAGAATATGAACTATGTACTTTTTAATCTCTAGTGTTTACCCTTTTGTGAATTTCATTCTGTTGTAATTTAATTTGTGGTGTTGAATGCTAATGTTTTTCTATTTGAAAACTGCGTGTGTTGTTTTCTTTCGTTACTTGTGAGAGTTTGAGCCCTTTATTCATTGCGTGTAGCATACTCTGTAAAATTCTAAATCTTTGATGATTTTAATCTGCATTTAATGTTTTTATACTATCCTATGGCTGCCCTTTAATCATTGTGCCACACCGCATGCTTTTGCTTTGAAAAATTTAGTTATTATGAAACACTGTAATCTCATTCACCATTTTGATACTATTTTGTGGGAAAGATTGATTCTATATGAAAGATGCGTTTGCATTGCAGGGAAAAACTTGTTGGCAAATGAATTTGCGGTTTCTTGCAGGCAAAAGGGTCCACCTCCTTGAGCTTTCTTGCAGGCAATGATTCTGTTATCATACCCTTTACTTTGATCTTTGTGTTCAAAATTTCTTGGTTCTTGCAGGCAGAGTTTTAAAAGAAATTTATACAAACAGATTGTATGAATTTATTTTTCAAAATATTTGCGTTTTCTTTGTTGTTCTTGCTCTGGTAGCCAATTAGCCAGTCACATATGGTGTTAATTTGGTCTCTGACAATTCCTTGGGCTTATACAGTTTGTTTATCAATTGATGAAGTTTTGTAACGTCTGTAATTTATGAACAACTTATAAATAATTTAAAAAACTTTGACTTGGTAAGAAAAGTTGATTCAGATGCATCCTTGTGGGGGGAGTGGATCCTCTCAATTAAAAATTTCCCATGACAAAGTCATGTGCTGATTTTCACCATTGATTAGTTGCTCTTGTAGGTCCCATACTTCACTCATGTTCTTAATTAATGATAAAAATCAACACAAGATCTTGTCATGTGAAATTTTCAGTTGAGAGGATCCATTTCCTATGATAATCTGTCATGCTAGTCAGACTTAAACATTGAACGTGTCGTGAACCCATCGGAATGGAGTGATCATGTAGTGGGTATCTGTTACTTATTATTATGATTAGCTTTTTCTAATTTTTATTACAAACCTGGAAATGTTCATAATAAATTGCTACTATTTTCCTGGTTTCTTTCCCTTATTATTTTACTATTCCAGATGTGTGCGATTTTTGGAGGGTGGGAAGGAAGGCATTATTGTATACATAATAATAACTAAATGTCAAACTGATTATTGTTTTCCTTTTATCTTGAAAACATGTTATTTGGCTGTTTGTCTTAGGAATGTTTACATGACGATGGCCACCTTTTTGCTTGCAATTTGATCATGTTTTCTTATTGGATAGGTTCCATTATTATTATAAGTTTGATTTATAGATACATGTTGCATTTACTCAGGAAAAATTAGCTCATGGATAGATGAAACCCTTAGGATAGATTCTGAAACTGTTCTGAAACAAGAGCTAGCTTTGTTGTCTTATCTCCATGTACATATATTTGTTGGTTTAATTTGAAATATCTGCATATAGTACTTGAATTATGAATGCTTGAACTTATATTAACCGGGAAGAAAGCATTTTATTTTCCTTTTCTTGATTTTTAAATTCTAACCGGATGCTACACGTCATATTCGTAGTTAATTAGAAAAATTGAAGTGTAATGATTTCAAGAGTTGTCTGATTAGGACCTTGACGTTAGGAAATTTATTTTGGGTGTAAGCTACCGAAGTACCCATTAAGAAATGATACATTTATGTGAATATATATTCTTTCACTTGATAATCCCTGTGAGTTATCCTTATCAAATCCATCTTGAAATTTAAAGAATACTTGACATCTGACAAAGAATCAAGGGAGTCAACCACTAACATCTGACTCTAATACTTCGATGTCTCTTTGGTATTTGACGCTTGAGTCAAGGTACCTCTATTACAGTTGTTGACTTTGCGGTCTGACCTATCCATGTTAAAGTCCCAGAAGAGTTATATGTTGTGTATTTGATTGGGTCAGAGTTGTGTATTTGACCTGTCCTGTGTTCGTATGAGTTACGTTGTCTATGTGTGTGTGTGTTTGTGTTTCATGTTTGTGTTTCATGGAAGCCGCATGCGTTCTTTTAATTTTAGTGTGCTGTAGGCTTGCCCTCTTCCGGCTCCTAAGGGACCTTCCTCTAGTAACTATATGCTAGGGGTGTATATTAATTAATTCTTACAAAACCAAAAGAACCTAAAGGTGCCACCGAGTTTTATGATCGATTCCCTATCCTTTTTGAATGTTCACATCACCGTTCACCATTCTTATACATATATATCTGTACCATGCAATAAAGTTGTGGCCTAGGATTCCATTTTTGCCTGATTATGGCTCTAATGCAAGCTCCATTCTTGTTGAGTAACAATGCTAAATCAAGTTGCAAAGAGGTCTTGCTTTCAAGCATGTATTACTGGGGTGGGTATCTATATAATATCGTTACTTTTTCTTATCTCTCTTCCCCTCTTGTGTGCAAATGCATACTTCTTCTTGAATGTGGACTACTTCTTTTTAATTGCTTTTTCTTCATGAAATGTAGTCTTTAGAATGAAATAACCCTTGTTGTAAAGTTGAAGCTTCCGATGACATTGGAGATATATTCATATGGTGTTTATCGATACTGTTTGTTGTTGATTTCACATCTCATAACTTTGCGGAGTTAAGGGGTAGAACATTGGTCATAAAGATTTAAGAATATATATGAAAGAGATTTGTTTTATTTTTTATTTTCAGTTTGCTGAGTTAGGGGTAGAACATTGGTCATGAAGATTTAAGAATATATGAAAGAGATTTGTTTAATTTTTTATTTTCAGTCGTCTTTCTTAGCCTTTTCCAGGCTGTGATTCTTAGGAAACATGGAATTTGTCTTGTCTACTCTATAAGTACCAGATATATTCAATTGTTGTTAGCACTTGATAATCTGTGAGTACTTTAGTATCCTTGATCCATCAGCCTTGATCTTTCAATCTTGTTCCTTGACTTTTTTTTCTCAACTTTCTCCATAATTGCACCAATTCTTTATTTATTTTCCTCAAGCAAACATTGGTCTTGTCATCAGTAGTGCCCTTCCTTCAGAGAACTCGTTCAAATGTTATAGCTTTGGGAGTCTGATATTGCAGCTCTATTACACAAAGATGTAAGGAAATCTTGTGATTTATAAAGTGTTTTTGTCAGATACCAGGGGGTGGGGGGCACTAGAGCTACTAACTCATTGGCAGTAAGCTACTAAATCTTGTAATATTTATGTTTTTATCTTATTCTTTTGTCAATTCCCATTTAAGTTTTGTGAGACTTTGTAAGATGAAGTCTTTCTACTGATAAATATTTTCAATTAGTTAATCCTGCAGAATACATACATCAGCAATCTTACAACCAGAATATGTTATTTATCTCTTTTTGTTTTAATTGGTTTTAAGGATAGTGAATTAGTGGATCATATATGGAATAAATGTTAGACTCAACTAGTTTTTTTTCCTTCTAAGTATTGAGTTTGTTTAAGATGTGCATATATCATTATTACCGGAAAAGAAGCGGCAACGATAATTTGATACTCTCTTCCTACAATAGGTAAGTTTCCTATTCATGTTTTAGTGATTTTTGTTCTAAATTTTGAATATCAATTTTTAAATTTGCAAGAATTTTTTCCTTTTTCATTTCATGCCTAGTTAGAATTGGTTTTGTTGGTGAGGAAGAGATGAAAAAGGATAGAGAAGGGGGTGAAGTAGAAAGAAAGGGGGGCATAAGGGGAGGGAGAGGGAGAATATTAGATCTAGAATTAGAAAGAACTAGAAAATACTAAGAAAACCTTTCTATCTTGATCAATATGATTAGTGACTCAAGAATAATATATAGGGTGAAGGGTTAGTTTGAGAGAACCTTCTAGCTTTCCAAAGTTTCACTTAATCTCTAGCTGATTAAATTTCCCCTCGTGTCAGCTAACTCTATTAACTGGGTATCCTATCTGGTCCATTGGTCCTCCACTCATTCATGACCCTTCTCCCCTCAAAGCCGACCTACCGTCCATGACTTAGCCTGGAAGCTTGACTGCACAATGGATGAGCATGGACCTCAACCTCGTTTGCCCATGTAAAGAATGCAATCCTCAGTATAGGCACGATCCCCTTAACCCACCCCCAATATACATCCTGTAATACCCTAATAAACCCATACTATATGCTTAAGTCGTATTATGACGTTCTATTTAGTTGTTACTTATTCTCGTGGAAAACTAAATTTCATTTAGAAATTAAGTTACGCAAAAAATACGGTAAAATTTTTCTTTTTGAAATACATCGTTGCTTTGCAGCATTTTTTGGAAAGTAAAGCCTTGCGCGAGACGATAGCAATAAACGAGCGTGTCGCATAAATTCCAGTCATAAATTAAAGGAACAATGGATAAATCGAAATATCACATGCATTCACATTACTAAAAACAACCATATAGATATAAATAGTCTCATAATATCCAACAATACATAAAAAGGAAACTCATGGTCACGCCATGGCCCCAAAATATCGAACGTAAGCAAATCTGACAATGTTCATTACAAAATGAAATACATACATAGGATAAGGAACATAAATAAAAATAGGCCCATGTAGATACATACTGGTTTCTCTGCCCCTTCCATGCCCCTCAATTGGATGGACTCAAGTCCTCGAGTGTTTGGTCCCCCTCGCTCCTCGGCCTCGGGGAACGTGAGGAGTACGGATAATGCAAGGGTGCCTGCTGATCACCTCAATGCGATGACCTGGAGTATAGCTGGCCACCGAAGACTATTCCTCGGAGGGATCCGAGGTGATACTTAGGGTGGGGGGCAGTGAAGACTATTACTAGGAGTGGCCGTGGAACTCACGTCAATCACGGGGATCTCGGCGATGGCACGGGCTTGGCTGTGGGCAAGCTCGGAGACGTCGGCTCCATCTCGATATCTGGCAACGGCTCAGGCGGAAAATCCCAGGGACTTAGCGGTGGTCCAAGGTGTAACACCCTAATAAATCCATATTACGCTTAAGTCGTATTACGGCGTTTTATTAGTTGTTACTTATGCTCGTGGAAAACTAAACTTCACTTGAAATTAAATTACGCGGAAAATACAGCAAAATTTTTTTTTTTTTGAAATATGTCGTCGCTTTTGGAAAGTAAAGCCTTGCGCGAGAAGATAGCATTAAACGAGCATATCGCAGAGATTTTCGATATAAAAGGAAGGAATAAGAGATAAATCATTAAGAGATAAATCATAATATCATGCATTCAAATTACAACATCAACCACATAATATAATTATCCACATAATATCCAACAAATACATAAAAGGGAACTCATGGTCATGCCATGGCCCCAAAATATTAAGAGTACAAGTCTGATAAGGTCTAATGCAAAATGAAATACAACAGATAAGGAGCAATATTGGGATAAGCCCACGTAGACATATACTGGCTTCTCTGCCCCTTCCACGCCCTTCCATCGAACGGACTCAGGTCCTCGAATGCCTAGTCCCCCACGCTGCTCGGCCTCGGGGAACGTGAGGAGTATGGATGATGCGAGGGTGCCGGCTGTTGACCTCTACGCGACGAATGCGACGGCCCGGAGTATAGCTACCCACCGAAGAATGTGCCTCGGAGGGATCCTCCTCAGATGCGACAGGATGGTACTCGGGGAGCGGCGGCGAAGCGGCTGCGGCTCTAGGGGTAGCGGTCGAACTCACGATCAGGACTCTAGCGGCCGACGGCTCGGCTACGGGTAGGCCTCGACACTTAGGCTCCATCTCGATCTCGGGCAATGGCACCGGCGGGAAAACCCAAGGTCCTAGCCGCTCTCCAAGGTGTGCCGATGATCGTCTGAGGCGGCAAAGGGATCTTTGGCTCCTCCTGCTCAAAAACTCGACCCGGGTAGAAGTATGTGCGGACTATCGTGGTGGTCGTGGCCACAATAGCGTATAGCGTGGGCGCCCTCATCATAGGCCCACTCATGGTGGGGAGGCTCCATGCTCCATGCCACGTGAGGCTCCATGAGTATCTGGTGACGAGATGGAAAAACAAATAGGATGAGAAATAAGATTTCTCAGTAGGACTCGACCTTGACACACAGGTGTCATCGTCATCGTCCCAGCCACTTCGGTTTTTGAATGAAAACAGTGGGCATTCAATAGGTTCAATTATTTGATTTTCGAAAACATTACTACCCGAAGTGGATTCCATTTTTAGTACTTATCCTCGTGGTACTAACAACATCATGGCATACATGAAAGCTTATATGACTATTCATAACATACATAAACATGTTGAGAGTTATACTCTTTACTGGGGTTGGACCGAAGTCCGTTTCCTTCCTTAACTTGACTTATTTTAAGTCCTTTCTTTCCACCCACTAAACATAAGTGGTAATGAGCTCATACCGTGGCCGTCGCCACCATAGAATTTCGGTACTTACACTAGCTGGGTCATGCCATGCCTCATGTAAGCCCTATCCCCTATACTCACACTAGCTGGGTCATGCCATGCCTCATATGAGTCGTGGGTGAGGGGAACTTACATTAGGTCACCTTCCCTTTTGAAGGATCACACTTTATTGAATCTTCTCTTATTAAACTTATGATGCAAAATATTTCTAAGTCCACAATTTCTACAAAATTTCGGCAGCATAACGGCTAGACCCAAGTTTCCCCAAAATTTTGCCAAACAGAAAACCAGTATCACAGCATCATATCATATCATCATCATCATATCATCATTATCATGGCATCATAATCATATCATCATCATAACATCATGCTTGCAACATAAGCATAGGCATATTCTCAAGCAAAGTTTTATGAGCTTAGCTTAGTAAATTTGGTGCAAGCTTTTAATTTTAGGTTACCTCTTGGATATCCTCTTTTAATTGTTGTAGGGCCACTTTTATCTAATATACTTTTTGATGCTTTTAAGTTGAGTTATGAAGGTTTTCTAATACTTAGTATAAGGGTATTAATGTCTTAAGGCTTATTCTTCATTAACCTTTAACTTTTACCCTAACCAGTTTTACTTTTACAGTGGGGCAGTAACTTTAAAAATTCACAATAATTTCATCTTTTACTCTTTTATTTTGAATTTTGGTATGGATGTACTTCTCTGAGTCTATTTTTAAACAAAAGAAGCCCCACTTAAAAATTCATTTTGTAGCTTGAGTTATACACATTTTATTCTGATTGGTCAGACTTGAAGGTTCATCTTGAGTTAGTGACTTTTAACATTTATTGTGAACTCCTCACAAGGAATCTGACAAAATTGTTTTATGGGGATATTCCTCTATGTCTTAGCTTTCCAACAAACTTGGTCCCACTCAAAAATATTATGTATAGCTTGACTTATACACGTTTTATTACCTCTTGCCTGATGTAAACCCATCCAGAAACAGCAGACTTTAAAAATTCATATCTCTCTCATTTTAAAACCAAATCTCGCATATTTTATATGTATGAAAAGCTCTTTGAGTTTACTTTCACAAAAAATTAGTTTCATTGCATTTTGAGTTTTGTAGCAATAAACATACCGCACGCTTTACAGGCTGCCAGAATTCAAGATTTACTAGTTTTTAAGTTTTTCACTTCAAGCTTATGGAGAAATTGTTATATCACTTTAAAACACCATTATCATGTTTTATCTCAACATTATCATCAATGTTTTAGTTACCAAATCAGTATTTTGAAACAAAATAGAGCAAGACACATAAAACCATCATGCCACAAGATTTTCTTTCAAAACAACACTTTTCAACAAGACAAGAAAGCTCATAGAACAAGGAATGGTCATGAGACCTTGAAGCAAGTTCTAAAACCACCTAGCTATGAAGAGCTTAGGGGTTCTAGTTCTTGAAAAATATATGGAGAGGAAGGGTTAGAGTCACTACCAAATGAGTTTTTTCTTGGAAGCTTGGAAGATGGAGTGGTTGGAGATGACCTTCTTTCTCTTGAGCTTGATATTGAGGCTTGTGTATGAGTAGTTTTGTTTCTCCAAGGACCAAAGATGGTAGTTCTTGAAAGGATGGTGAGTGTGGTGATAGGAGATGAGGGTGATGGTGCTAGAAAAATGAGGACTTAGGGTAGGAAAACAAGAAGAATAAGAAGAAGAGTAGGAAAGACAAAGAGAGATTTAGAGAGAGGTGAGAGCTTTGTGTGTATTCTTGAGAGAGGAAATGAAAAATGAATGGAGGAGAGAGGGAGGGAGGGCTACAGGTGGCGCAAAAGAGGGAGGAAAGGTGAGGTGACTTTGGCTTCTTACACAAGCTAAGGAGTGGGAAAAACTATGGGGCAAAAGGGGGTGTTGTGTTTCCTTTGAATCTTAGTACTTGGGTAAAAGGCTTTGTGTAATACCCCCATTTTACCTAAGTTAATTAGCTCGGTGTTCCCGGCTAATTAGAGAGATTAGCGATTAATTGAGAACTAATCGGCTAATCTCAAGAGCAAGAGCAAGAGCTTAGTAAATTAAGGCAAGTCAACAATTGAAGCTTAAGGCATTAAAAGTTACAATTAAAAGCCTAATTGCCCAATCCTTATTAATTCATGATTTAGATTATAAAATCAAGGTGATCTAATCTAATTAACTAAGAGCACATAAGTCTCAAAACTCAATCACATTAACCCTCACATCTTCTTATATAATTAAAGAGAAAAATCCTTCTTAATTAAAATGTGCTAATGAGTAATTTAAAACAATTGAATTAATTAGCATTTAGATAAGTATAACAATTATAAAGATATAGAAACTTCCCTTTAATTATTGTTTAAAAGTTTGGTTAAAGCAAGAGCCACATCTAACCACTCAATTGCCTTCTCATCATACACCACTAGATTAAGAGTCCATGTTAGCAGAACCCTTAAGTCATGACAAAAGTTGTACTCTCCTTCATCAAGATTGTGACACTTTTAATCATTCAATGCCAATCCAAAGATAGCTCATGCTTTTAACCATTTGACAAAAACACTACAAAGCCTTTTACCCAAGTGCCAAGACTCAAAGGAAACACAACACCCCCTTTTGCCCTATAGTTTTCCCACTCCCTAGCTTGTGTAAGAAGCAAAAATCACATCACCTTTCCTCCCTCTTTTACGCCACCTTCAGCCCTCCCTCTCTCCTCCATTCATTTTTCATTTCCTCTCTCAAAAATAGACACAAAGTTCTCTCCTCTCTCCAAGACCCATTCCTCTTCTCATGTTTTTCCAATCTTCCTCATTCTTCTTTCAATCTCCCTACTACTTCTCACCTCATTTCCATCACCACCATCACTATCCCTTCAAGGACAATCATTTTTGGTCCTCGGAGAAACAAAACTACTCATACACAAGCCTCAATATCAAGCTCAAGAGAAAGAAGGCCATCTCCAACCACTCCATCTTCCAAGCTTCCAAGAAAAAACTCATTTGGTAGTGACTCTAACCCTTCCTCTCTATATATTTTTGAAGAACTAGAACCCCTAAGCTCTTCATAGCTAGGTGGTTTTAGGACTTGCTTCAAGGTCTCATGACCATTCCTTGTTCTATGAGCTTTCTTGTCTTGTTGAAAAGTGTTGTTTTGAAAGAAAATCTTGTGGCATGATGATTTTATGTGTCTTACTTTATTTTGTTTCAAAATACTGATTTGGTAACTAAAACATTGATGATAATGTTGAGATAAAACATGAAAATGGTGTTTTAAAGTGATATAATAATTTCTCCATAAGCTTGAAGTGTTGTAAAGCATGCGGTATATTTATTGCTACAAAACTCAAAATGCAATAAAACTAATTTTCTGTGAAAGTAGACTCAAAGAGCTTTTCATACATATAAAATATGTGAGATTTGGTTTTAAAATGAGAGAGATATGAATTTTTAAAGTCTGCTGTTCCTGGATCGGTTTCTGTCCGGGCAGTAGGTAATAAAACGTGTATAACTCAAGCTATACATAACATTTTTGAGTGGGACCAAGTTTGTTAGAAAGCTAAGACATAGAGGAACATCCCCATAAAACAGTTTTGTCAGATTCTTTGTGAGGAGTTCACAGTAAACGTTAAAAGTCACTGACCCGAGATGAACTTTCAAATCTAAACAGTCAGAATAAAATATGCTTACTCAAGCTACAAAATGAATTTTTGAGTGGGGTTTCTTTTGTGTAAAAATAGACTCAGAGAAGTATAAGCATACCAAAATTCGAAACCAAAGACTAAAAGTTAAAGTTAAAGGTTAATGAAGTTAAAGGTTACTGCCCCACTGTAAAAGTAAAACTGGTTAGGGTAAAAGTTAAAGGTTAATGAAGAATAAGTTTTAAGACATTAATACCCTTATACTAAATATTAGAAAACCTTCATAACTCAACTTAAAAAGTATCAAAAAGTATATTAGATAAAATTGGCCCTACGACAATTAAAAGAGAACACCCAAGAGGTAACCTAAATTAAAAGTTTGCACCAAATTTACTAAGCTAAGCTCATAAAACTTTGCTTGAGAATATGCCTATGTTTATGTTGCAAGCATGATGTTATGATGATGATGTGATTATGATGCCATGATAATTATGATATGATGATGATGATATGATATGATGCTGTGATACTGGGTTTTCTGTTTGGCAAAATTTTGGGAAGTTTTGTCTAGTCAGTTATCTTTGCCAAAATTTTGTAGAAATTGTGGACTTAGAAATATTTTGCATCATAAGTTTAATAAGAGAAGATTCAATAAAGTGTGATCCTTCAAAAGGGAAGATGACTTAATTTAAGTTCCTCACCCACGACTCACATGAGGCATGGCATGACTCAGCTAGTGTGAGTATAGGGGATAGGGCTTACATGAGGCATGGCATGACCTAGCTAGTGTAAGTACCGAAATTCTATGGTGGCGACGGCCACGGTATGAGCTCATTACCACTAATGTTTAGTGGGTGGAAAGAAAGGACTTAAGATAAGTTAAGTTAAGGAAGGAAACGGACTTCGGTCCAACCCCAGTAAAGAGTATAACTCTCAACATGTTTATGTATGTTATGAATAGTCATATAAGCTTTCATGTATACCATGATGTTGTTAATACCACGAGGATAAGTACTAAAAATGGAATCCACTTCGGGTAGTAATGTTTTCGAAAATCAAATAATTGAACTATTGAATGCCCACTATTTTCATTCAAAAACCGAAGTGGCTGGGACGATGACGATGAGTGGCATGGAGCATGGAGCCTCCCCACCATGAGTGGGCCTATGATGAGGGCGCCCGCGTTATTGTGGCCACGACCACCACAATAGTCCGCACATACTTCTACCCGGGTCGAGTTTTTGAGCAGGAGGAGCCAGAGATCCCGCCTGCCCTTGTAGACGTATCATCGGCACACTTTGGACAGCCGCTAGGTCCTTGGGATTTCTCGCCCGAGCTATTGCCCGCGATCGAGATGGAGCCTATGTCTCCAAGTCTACCCGTAGTCGAGCCCGTGCCACTACCAGGAGTCCCTGTGATCGAAGTGAGTTCGACCGCTACCCCTAGAGCCGCAGCCGCTTCGCCGCCGCTCCCCGAGTACCATCCTATCGCATCTGAGGACGATCCCTCCGAGGCACGTTCTTCGGTGGGCAGTTATACTCCGGGCCGTCGCATTCGTCGCGTAGAGGTCAACAGCCAGCACCCTCGCATCATCCATACTCCTCATGTTCCCCGAGGCCGAGCAGCGTGGGGGACCAAGCATTCGAGGACCTGAGTCCATTCGATGGAAGGGCGTGGAAGGGGCAGAGAAGCCAGTATATGTCTACGTCGGTTTATCCCATTATTGCTCCTTATCTGTTGTATTTCATTTTGTATTAGATTTTGTCAGACTTGTACTTTTGATAGTTTGGGGCCATGGCATGACCATGAGTTCCCTTTTTATGTATTTGTTGGATATTATACGGATAATTATATTATGTGGTTGATGTTGAAATTTGAATGTATGACATTATGATTTATCTCATGTTCCTTCCATTTATATCGAAATTTCTGCGATCGCCGTTCTTTGTTATCTTCTCGTAGGCTTTACTTTCCAAAAGCGACGACATATTTCAAAAAAAAAAAAAATTTATTGTATTTTTTCGCGTAATTTAATTTCAAGTGAAGTTTAGTTTTCCACGAGCATAAATAACAACTAATAAAACGCTGTAATACGACTTAAGCGTAATATGGATTTATTAGGGTATTACACTTTGTGGTGTTTTTGTCAATTGGTTAAAAGCATGAGCTACCTTTGGATTGACATTGGATGATTGTGATTACTCCAAGTGTCACAATCTTGATGAAGGAGAGTACAACTCTTGTCATGACTTAAGGGTTCTACTAACATGGACTCTTGATCTAGTGGTGTATGATAAGAAGGCAATTGAATGGTTAGATGTGGCTCTTGCTTTGACCAAACTTTCAAATAATAATTAAAGGGAAGTTTCTACATCTTTATAATTGTTATACTTATCTAAATGCTAATTAATTCAATTGTTTTAAATTACTCGTTAGCACATTTTAATTAAGAAGGATTTTCCTCTTTAATTATGTAAAGAACATACGAGGATTAATTTGATTAGGATGTGATGCTTATATGCTTTTAGTTAATTAGGTTTGAGTCTTGAATTAATAAGGATTGGGCATTTAGGCTTTTAATTGTAACTTTTAATGCATTATGCTTCAATTGTTGTCTTACCTTTAATTTACTAAGCCCTTCTTGCTCTCAAGATTAGCCGATTAGTTCTCAATTAATCGCTAATCCCTCTAATTAGCCGGGAACACCGAGCTAATTAGCTTAGGTAAAAATGGGGATGTTACATTTCTCCCCTCCTTAAAAAGAATTTTGCCCTCAAAATTCATTACCTGAAAACAGGTGGGGGTAATCTCTTTGCATCTCTGTCTCGAGTTCCCACGTGTGCTCTTCCAAGTTTCCTCTTCCCCAGGCCACTTTAACTAAGGGCACAGACTTGTTCCTTAGCTGCTTGACCTTCCTATCTATGATTCTCATAGGCGGTAGGTCAAAGGTTAGGTCTTCCCTTAACTGTACACTTTCTGGCTCAAGAAGGTGATTGGGGTCAGAGTTGTACTTTCTTAGTTGGGAGACATGGAAGACATTGTAAAGGTTTGATAAATGAGGTGGTAATGCTATCTGGTAGGCAACTGTTCGTACTCGTTTCAACATTTCAAAAGGGCCAAGAAAACGAGGGCTCAACTTTCTGACTCTAAGGGCTCTACCAATGCCTGTTGTAGGAGTGATTTTCAAGAATACGTGTTCTCCCTCTTGGAACTCGATTGGCTTCCTCCTTTTGTCCGCATAGCTTTTTTGACGACTTTGTGCTGTGAGAATCTTTTCCCTTATCCTCTTAATTTGCTCGGTGGTTTCTCTAACCAGATCAGGCCCTAAGAGGCTTTGCTCACCCAGTTCATACCAACAAAGCGGAGATCGGCACTTTCTGTCATACAGGGCTTCATAAAGCGCCATCCCAATGCTAGCATGAAAACTATTTTTGTAGGCGAACTCAATGAGGGGTAGGTGTTTGTCCCAACTTCCGGATCGATCCATTACACATGCCCTCAACATGTCCTCTAGGGTTTATATGGTTCTCTCTGATTGTCCATCAGTCTGGGCGTGGTAAGCTATACTTAAACAAAGTTTCGTCCCAAATGCCTTTTGCAAGGCTCCTCAGAACTTAGAGGTAAACCTTGGATCTTTATCCGACACAATGGTTGCAGGTACCCCGTGCAGCCTTACGATCTCTTGGATGTATAGCTGGGCTAGCTTATCCAAAGAATAATTCGCCCTTATGGGTAAAAAGCGGGCAGACTTTGTCAATCTATCCACAACGACCCATATGGCATCAAATCCAGCTTGGGTTCGGGGTAAACCCATCACGAAATCCATAGAGATTCCATCCCATTTCCATTCAGGGATCTCCAATGGTTGCAGCATGCCTGAGGGTTTTTGGTGCTTAATTTTTACCTTTTGACAAACTAAGCACTTATCCACCACGTCTGCTATGTCTCGTTTCATGCTTGGCCACCAAAGCATTCTCTTGAGGTCTTGGTACATCTTCATTATGCCAAGATGTATGGTGAAATGACCTTTGTGGGCTTCTTCTACAATCATCCTCCTCAAGTCATCCTTAGCAGGCACGCATATCCTCCCTTGATACCTCCACACGCCATCAATGTCTTGAGTAAATTCTTTCAGCTTTCCCTCCTTCACCTGAGCTACAATCCTCAAGAACTCTTCATCCTCTTTCTGAGCCCGCATAATTTGTCCTCTGAACTCACTTGTCACCTTGATCAGACTCAACCTTATGCTACGAGGGGTCAGGGTAACTCCGAGGTTCAAGTCTCTAAAGCTCTCAATCAACTCCGCTTCCTTGACCATCATCCACGACACATGCAATGATTTGCGGCTCAGCGCGTCTGCCACCACATTGACCTTACCAAGGTGGTAGTTCAACCCGAAATCGTAGGCCTTCAAGAATTCCATCCACCGCCTCTGCCTCATGTTAAGCTCCTTCTGATCAAACAAGTACTTTAGGCTCTTGTGATCCGAAAATACCTCAAACCTAACTCCATATAGATGGTGCCTCCATATCTTCAAGGCAAACACCACGGCCGCTAATTCTAGGTCATGGGTCGGGTAGTTAACTTCATTAGGTTTCAGTTGCCTAGAGGCATACGCTACCACACTACGATTTTGCATCAGAACATAACCTAACCCTCTTCCAGAAGCATCACAGTAAACCTCGAAGGCTTCCTTAGGGTCGAGCGAGGACTAAATGCAGTGTGGAAGTCAGCTTCGCCTTCAACTCTTGAAAACTTCCCACACACTCTTCAGTCCACACGAAAGCAGCATTCTTCCTAGTGAGCTTAGTCAAAGGTAGGGATATCTGAGAAAATCCCTTTATAAACCTCTGATAATATCCGGCTAGGCCGAGAAAACTCCGAATCTCCATCACCGTCGTCGGCCTCTCCCAGTTCATTACAGCTTCCACCTTGCTCGGATCTACGGATATCCCTCCTTTAGTCACGACATGACCCAAGAACTTCACTTCTTCTAGCCAAAACTCACACTTCGACAACTTCGCATACAGCTTCTTATCCCTCAAGATTTCCAACACAATCCTAAGATGCTCTTCGTGTTCCTCCTTCGTCTTTGAATAGATGAGGATGCCATCTATAAAGACCACCACAAACTTATCCAAATACGGCCTAAAGATCCTGTTCATATAATCCATAAACACAGCCGGGGCATTGGTCAATCCAAACGACATTACTCTAAACTCATAATGCCCATATCTAGTCCTAAAGGCCGTCTTGGGAATATCTTCCTCCTTCACTCTAATTTGATGGTATCCCGACCTAAGATCTATCTTTGAAAACACCACTGCTCCTCTAAGTTGATCCATCAAGTCGTCTATCCTTGGCAAGGGGTACTTGTTTTTCACTGTGACCCTGTTCAACTGCCGATAATCCACGCATAGCCTCATGCTTCCATCCTTCTTCTTGATAAATAACACTGGGGCTCCCCAAGGTGAGGCGCTTGGTCGCACAAACTTCTTTTCCAGCAACTCCTCCAATTGGGTCTTCAGCTCTTCCAACTCTAAAGGGGACATTCGGTAGGGTGCAATAGATATTGGTCCAGTCCCTGGCACCAATTCTATGGAAAATTCTATCTCTCTCTCAGGGGGAAACTCCGGGATATCCTCAGGGAAGACTTCAGGGTACTCATTCGCCACAGGAATCTCATCGAGAGCTTGCTCTAGTTCAACCTCACTAGCCGATAGGAGAACGTATTCTTGATTCTCAGTCTTACAACAGTATAACACGATAGGTTTCAAGCTTAAACTAACAGGTTTAGAAGGTAAGGAAGGGAATACGATTGTTTTGGTCGCATAATCTAACATAACATGGTTGGTGAGAGCCAATCCATGCCTAAGATTAGATCTAAACCGGACAAAGGAAAGGCAGATTAAATCGGACTCACAAGTTCTACCCTCAATATGAATTTGACACTTCAAACAACACGCACAAGTTCTAACCGATTTTCCAAATGGGAGTAGAAACAAGCAACATATAAAGGCAAATCAAATAGACAACCCCAATCTACTTATGCAATCATGGGAAATAAAAGAATGCGTAGCGCCCAGAGTCATATAGTACGCTTAAGATGTTACCATTTACTTCGCACGCATTACCTCGAATAAGATCGCCAGACTCAGTGGTCTCCTCAAGATTCATGGTGAAGACCTCCCTTGGCGTTGCGGTTTGGGGGCGAGATGTGTCCTTCGTGCGCTTCTTGGCAAAATGGCCAGGTCAGTCCACATCTCGGCTGACGCTTTGTCCAAATGTAGCAAACCCTTTGTGTTGCTTTCCACACTTAGGCGCATTTAATTGGTTGCGTGCTTCGGAGGTCGGCTACGGGTCTTGGAGGATTGGCGAGGATCTCTGTGGTCGCTTGCCTCTAGAACCGCCGCCATGGTAAGGCTTCTTTTGTGGGGCGTCTGGTGTTGCCCTTGAGATGCTTGCCTTCTCTTATGGGCTTCCGACCGCCGGATAGCCGCCTTGCGTTGCAGTCCTCCACCACGCGACTCTTATTGACAAGGGCCGCATAGTTCCGAATCTCCAGCGGGGCCACGGACGCTAGGATGTCAGCTCTTAACCCTCCTTCATACTTCATGCACTTCCAGTGCTCATCTGGTTTCACGATAAAGCGTGGAGAACTTACACAGCTCCTCAAACTTTGTCATGTAATCGCAACGCCATACCTCCCTGGTAGAGCCTCAGGAACTCCATCTCCTTTATGCGTCATGCATGCATATAGGAAATACTTCTCGTAGAAAGCTATCTTGAAGGCGTCCCAAGTGATTTCCCTTTTGTCACTCTCCATCAAGCTCTTCGCCCCCTTCCACCAGAATTCAGCATCCGCCTTCAGCATATAGGTAGCAAAGGCTACTTTTTGGGTCTCCGAGCAAGTCAGCACTGAGTAGATCTTCTCGATCTCTTTAATCCATTCATCAGCTTCCTCAGGGTTGAAGGCCCCTTGAAACTGGGCGGGTTAGCCTTGCGGAACTCCGAGAACTTATGATATTCCGTACTTGCCCCATTTCCACCGACGGACTCTTCAGACCTTCGATTTAGCTGATCCATCATGTGTTCAGCTACCGTAGCTTGAGCTTGCATGGCGTTCGCCATCTGTTGAAAGGTCCTCATGAAATCAGCGATGTTCGTGCTGTCGCTGGGCTCAATGGCGGTACGTCTGCGAGTTGCCATTAGTTCCTAAAGGCAATCTCACACGACGGTCATGCATTCTAAGTCCTACATCCCATCATACAAACAGGGTTTTTAGCACGACTTAACATAGCGCACGTAGAATTATGCTTGGAAGCATAGTCAGTCCAACCTCAGGCTTTAACAGGATGAACTGCTCTGATACCATAATGTAACACCCTAATAAATCAATATTACGCTTAAGTCATATTACGGCGTTTTATTAGTCGTTACTTATGCTCGTAGAAAACTAAACTTCACTTGAAATTAAATTATGCGGAAAATACAGTAAAATTTTTTTTTTTTGAAATATGTCGTCGCTTTTGGAAAGTAAAGCCTTGCGCGAGAAGATAACAGTAAACGAGCGTATCGCAGAGATTTCGATATAAAAGGAAGGAATAAGAGATAAATCATAATATCATGTATTCAAATTACAACATCAACCACATAATATAATTATCCGCATAATATCCAACAAATACATAAAAGGGAACTCATGGTCATGCCATGGCCCCAAAATATCAAGAGTACAAGTCTGATAAGGTCTAATGCAAAATGAAATATAACAGATAAAGAGCAATATTGGGATAAGCCCACGTAGACATATATTAGCTTCTCTGCCCCTTCCATGCCCTTCCATCAAACGGACTCAGGTCCTCGAATGCCTGGTCCCCCACGCTGCTCGACCTCGGGGAACGTGAGGAGTATGGATGATGCGAGGATGCTGGCTGTTGACCTCTACGCGACGAATGCGACGGCTCGGAGTATAGCTGCCCACCGAAGAACGTGCCTCAGAGGGATCCTCCTCAGATGCGACAGGATGGTACTCGGGGAGCGGCGGCGAAGCGGCTGCGGCTCTAGGGGTAGCGGTCGAACTCACTTCGATCACAGGGACTCCTGGCAGCGGCACGGGCTCGGCTACGGGTAGACCCAGACATAGGCTCCATCTCAGGCATTGGATGATTGTGATCACTCCAAGTGTCACAATCTTGATGAAGGAGAGTACAACTCTTGTCATGACTTAAGGGTTCTACTAATATGGACTCTTGATCTAGTGGTGTATGATGAGAAGGCAATTGAATGGTTAGATGTGGCTCTTGCTTTGACCAAACTTTCAAACAATAATTAAAGGGAAGTTTCTATATCTTTATAATTGTTATACTTATCTAAATGCTAATTAATTCAATTATTTTAAATTACTCATTAGCACATTTTAATTAAGAAGGATTTTCCTCTTTAATTATGTAAAGAAGATATGAGGATTAATTTGATTAGGATGTGATGCTTATATGCTTTTAGTTAATTAGGTTTGATCACCTTGATTTTATATTCTAAGTCTTGAATTAATAAGGATTGAGCATTTAGGCTTTTAATTGTAACTTTTAATGCATTATGCTTCAATTGTTGTCTTGCCTTTAATTTACTAAGCCCTTGCTCTCGAGATTAGCCGATTAGTTCTCAATTAATCGCTAATCCCTCTAATTAGCCGGGAACACCGAGCTAATTAGCTTAGGTAAAAATGGGGATGTTACACAAGGTGAGCCGAAGAAACGTCTACGGGGGCTGGCGGGACATCTGGCTCCTCTCTCTCAAAAATATGACCTAGGTAAAAATGTGTACGAACTAGTGTGGTGGTCGTGGCCACAATAGCCTGAGCATTCGCGTCGTAGGCCCACTCATGGTGGGGAGGGTCCATGCTCACTCCACTGGATGTGCCATAGGTATTTAGTGACGAAACAGAAAGACAACTAGAGTGAGAAATAAAATTTCTCAATAGGACTCGAACCTGACACATAAGTGTCATCGTCATCGTTGCAGCTACTTCGGTTTTATAAATGAAAAACAGTGGGTATTCAATAGGTTCAATTCTTAAGTTTTCGAAAACATCAATGTCTGAAGTGGGTTCTATTTTAAATACGTATTTCTCGTATGCTAGCATCATATACATAAGAACTTATATGACAATTTGCATCATGCATGAACATCTTGAAAGTTTCATTCTTTGCTTGGGTCGGACCGAGGTCCTTCTCTTTTCTCCACATAACCTTTATCTTAAGTGGTAATGAGTTTATAGCGTATACCGTGGCCATCGCCACCATAGAATTTCGGTAGTTATACTAGCTGGGTCATGCCATGCCTCATGTAAGCCTTATCTCCTATACTCACACTAGCTGGGTCATGCCATGCCTCATGTGAGTCGTGAGTGAGGGGAGCTTAAATTAGGTCACCTTCCTTTTTTGAAAGATCACATGTAACATCCCTATTTTTATTTAAGCTAATTAGCTTGATGTCTCCGGCTAATTAGAGGGGTTAGCGATTAATTAAAAGATTAATCGACTAATCTCGAGAGCAAGGGCTTAGTAAATTAAAGGCAAGTCCACAAGATAAGTGAAAGTTAATGACTAATTAGAAAATTCAATAATTGAAACATAACGCATTAAAAGTTACACTTAAAAAAGCGTAATGGCCTAATCCTTGTTAATTCATGACGTAGAATATAAAATCAATGTGGTTACCTTATTAACTAAGAGCATGACAAGCATCACATCCGAATCACATAAAAAATTAACCCTCACACCCTCTTTACATAATTAATGAGAAAAATCCTTTTCAATAAAAATGTGTTAAGGTGTAATCACCAATCAAATTAATTAACATTTAAATAATTGTAGCAATTGTAAAAATGTTGAAACTTCCCTTTAATTATTGTTTAAAAGTTTGATCAAAGCAAGAATCTATATTAGTAGTATTCCTTGAGTTAAGACAAGAGATGTACTCTCCTCCATCAAGATTGTGACACTTGGAGTGATCATAGCCATCCACGCCAAATCCTAAGAGAGGTTATGCTTTTAACCACTTGAAAAAAATACTATATGGTCTTTGATTTTAAAAGAAACACAACTCCCTCTTTTGCCCCAAAGTTTTTCCCACTCTCTTGCATGTTGTAAGAAGCAAAATCACATCATTCCCTCCCCCTCATTTGCGCCATCAGCCTACTCTCGCCATCAGTCTCATACCCACGCTCTTGTTCTTCCAACCTTCCTTGTTCTTCTTCTAACCTTTTTATTACTTTCTACCTCATCTCTATCACCACACTCACAATCCCTTCAAAGGCCACCATTTTCGGTCTTTGGAGAAACAAGGCCACTCATACACAAGCCCTATTTCCAAGCTTTCAGGTAGGAAGGCTCTCTTCAACCTTCTCCTCATCCCAAATCATTTAAGAAAGCTCTCTTTGGTAGTGACTCTAACCTTTCTTTTTCATGTATTTTTCAAGCACTAGAACCCCTAAGCTCTTTATAGCTAAGTGGTGTTAGGACTTGCTCAAGGTCTCATGACCATATCTTACTCTATGAGTTTTCTTGCCTTATTGAAAATATTCTCTTAAAATGAGATTTTATGGTATAATGGTTCTTATATGTCTTGCATTATTTTTATTTTAAATACTGATTTGGTGACTAAAACTTTGAATATGATGGTGAGATAAAACATGAAAATGGTGATTTGAAGTGGTATAACAACTTCTCCATAAGTTTGATATGTAAAACACAAAAAACTAGTTAAGCTAAAATTTTGGCAGTCTGTAATGCGTATTGTATAAACTCAAAATGTAAGGAAACAAAATTTCGGTGAAAGTAGACTCAAAGAGCTTTTCAAGCATATAAAATACATTAAATTTGGATTTAAAATGAGGGATATATGATTTTTCAAAATGGGCTATTCCCAGATGGGTTTCTGTTTGGGCAGTTCGTACTAAAAACCTTATAAATGAAGCTACAAAAATTATTTTTGAGTGCGACCAAGTTTGTTAGAAAGCTAAGACATAGATGAACACCGCCATAAAATAGTTTTGTCAGATTCCATGTGAGGAACTCAGTGAAGTTAACAAGCCACTGATCCGAGATGAACTTTCAAGTCTGAACAGTCAGAATAAAATGTGCATATCTCAAGTTACAAAATGAATTTTTAAGTGGAATTTATTTTGTTTAAAAATAGACTTAGAGAAGTATAATCACCCCAAAATTCAAAGCAAAAAAGTAAAAGGTGAAATTATGGTGAATTTTTGAAGTTACTGCCCTATTGTATAAGTAAAACTGGTTATGGTAAAAGTTAAAGGTTAATGATAAATAAGCTCTAAGATATTAAGACCCTCACATTAAGTATTAGAAAATATTCATAGTCAAAAGTTTTCAAAGGGATAATAGATGAAATTGGCCCTATGCCTAATAAAAGAGTTACATAAGAGGTAATCTCAATTAAAAGTTTGCACCAAATTTATTAAGTTAAGCTCATAAAACTTTAGTTGAGAATATGCTTATGTTTATGTGCAAGCATGCTATTATGATGATGATGGATGATAATAATATGAGTATGATATGTTGATGATATGATGTTAACGATATGTGATATTGGTTTCTTTGTTTGGCAAAATTTTGGAAAGCTTTGGTCTAGCCGTTATCCTGCCGAAATTCTGTAAAAATTGTGGACTTAGAAATATTTTGCATCATAAGCTTTAATAAGAAGAGATTTAATGAAGTGTGTGATCCTTCAAAAAAGGAAGGTGACCTAATTTAAGCTTCCCTCACCCACTACTCACATAAGGCATGGCATGACCCAGCTAGTGCGAGTATAGGGCATAGGGCTTACATGAGGCATGGTATGACCCAGCTAGTGTAAGTACCGAAATTCTATGGTGGCGACAGCCATGGTATGAGCTCATTACCATTTATGTTTTAGTGGGTGGAAAAAAAAAAGAAAAAGACTTAAGATAAAGATTATATGGAGAAAAGAGAAGGACCTCATTCCGACTCAAGTAAAAAATGAAACTCTCAAGATGTTCATGCATGATACGAATTATCATATAAGTTCTTATATATACATGATGTTAGCATATGAAAAATACGTACTTAAAATGGAACCCGCTTTGGACATTGATGTTTTCGAAAACCTAAGAATTGAACCTATTGAATGCCCACTGTTTTCATTTATAAAACCAAAGCGGCTGGGACAATAGCGATGACATTTATGTGTCAGGTTCGAGTCCTACTGAGAAGTTTTATTTCTCACTCTAGTTGTCTTTCCATTTTGTCACCAGATACTTATGGCACATCTAGTGGAATGGAGCATGGACCCTCCCCACCATGAGTGGGCCTACGACGTGGATGCTCAGGCTATGTAGCCACGACCACTACAGTAGTTCAGTAGTTCGCACACATTTTTACCTAGGTCGTATTTTTGAGGGAGAGGAGCCAGATGTCTCGCCAGCCCCTGTAGATGTTTCGTCGGCTCACCTTGGACCGCTGCTGGGTCCTTGGGATTTTTCGCCTGAGCCGTTGCCAGATATCGAGCCCGTGCCACCACCGGAGATCCCCGTTATTGATGTGAGTTCCATGACCACTCCTAGGGCTACAGCCATTTCGCCACCGCTCCCTGAGTATCACCCCGCCACATCTGAGGAGGATTCCTCCGAGGAACAGTTTTCGGTGGCCAGCTATACTCTAGGTCATCACGTTCGTCGCATTGAGGTGATCAGTAGGCACCCTTGCATTATCCGTACTCCTCACGTCCTTCGAGACCGAGGAGCGAGGGGAACCAGGCACTCGAGGACTTGAGTCCATCCAATCGAGGGGCACGGAAGGGACAAAGAAACTAGCATGTGTCTACATGGCCTATTTTTATTTGTGTTCCTTATCCTATGTATTTCATTTTGTAACGAACCTTGTCAGATTTGCTTACGTTCGATATTTTGGGGCCATGGCATGACCATGAGTTTCCTTTTTCTGTATTGTTGGATATTATGAGACTATTTATATCTATATGGTTATTTTAGTAATGTGAATGCATGGTATTTCGATTTATCTATTATTCCTTTAATTTATGACTGGAATTTATGCGACACGCTTGTTTATTACTATCTTCTCACGTAAGGCTTTACTTTCCAAAGAACGCTGCAAAGCGACGATGTATTTCAAAAAGAAAAATTTTACCATATTTTTCGCGTAACTTAATTTCTAAATGAAGTTTAGTTTTCCACGAGCATAAGTGACAACTAATAGAACGCCGTAATATGACTTAAGCGTAGTATGGGTTTATTAGGGTGTTACATTATGGTAACAGAGCGGTTCATCCTGTTAAAGCCTGAGGTTGGACTGATTATACTTCTAAGCATAACTTTATGTGCGCTATGTTAATCATGCTGTGTATATCCTATCTGTATGATGGGATGTAGGGCTTAGAATACATGACCGTCTTATGAGATTGCCTTTAGTTGCTGTCATGCTTATGCTTGATATTGGGCCTGATCAACTCGATATTTTTGTTTTGGTATTCAGGAACTAATGGCAACTCGCAGACGTACCGCCAACGAGCTTAGCGACAGCACAAACATCACTGATTTCATGTCTGAAAAGTCCGTCGGCAGAAACGGAGCAAGTACTGAGTATCAAAAGTTCTCGGAGTTTCGCAAGGCCAACCTGCCCAATTTCAAAGGGGCTTTGAACCCTGAAGAAGCTGATGAATGAATTAAGGAGATCGAAAAGATCTACTCTGTTCTGACTTGCTTGGAGACCCAAAAGGTAGCCTTTGCTACTAATATGCTGAAGGCAGATGCCGAATTCTAGTGGAAGGGAGCGAAGAGCTTGATGGAGAGCGACCAAAGAGAGATCACTTGGGACGTCTTTAAGGCAGCTTTTTATGAGAAGTACTTCCTGATGTCTGTAAGGAATGCAAAGGAGATGAGGTTCCTGAGGCTCTACCAAGGAGGTATGAGCATTGCTGAATACATTGCGAAGTTTGAGGAGCTGTAAGTTCTCCACACTTTATCAGTGGAATCCCGATGAGCACTGGAAGTGCATGAAATATGAAGGAGGTTTAAGGGCGGACATCCTGGCATCCGTGGCCCCGTTGGAGATTCGGAACTATGCGGCCCTTGTCAATAAGAGTCGCGTAGTGGAGGAATGCAACCGTAAGCTGGCATTCCAGAGGTCGGAGGCCCATAAGAGAAGGTAGGCATCTCAAAGGCAACAACTGAAGCAGCCCCCACAAAAAAAGCCCTACCATGGTGAAGGTTCTAAGTAGGGGTGGAAATAGGCCAGGCGGCCTGCCAGGGGCCTGTGGCCTGGCCTGTATTTAGCCTGGCCTGGCCTGGCCTATTTAAAAATAGAATAATATTCAGGCCTGTTTTAAGGCCTATTTTTCTTATTAGGCCAGGCCCAGGCTCAATATAAAGACTATCAAGCCTGCCAGGCCGGCCTGGGCCTGTTAAGATTAGATACATATATATATATTATATAAATTATCAAAACATCCATTGCATGGTTCGAACCCATGCCTTCTCATATTAAAAATTTTATCAGACTCTACACTTACCACTACACCATCACTTTCTTTCAGTCATAATACACACATTTTATAACTTTATATTTTCATATTAACTCAATATCATTCAAAACAAACCCTATTCTTCCACTCCACTACATACGGTCATTATCCCTTCCTTCATTCTTCACTGCGCAGCGCAACTTCAATATTCTGCCGTGCTTCCATTTTCTGCTGCTGCACCACCGCACCGGCGTCGTCCTCCTCTGCAGCACCACCGCATCACGTCGTCCTCCTCTGCTGCGCGTTGCCTTGCTCTGCAACCGCGTCCTCCTGCTCTGCTTCCTGTCACCCTCCTCTGCAACTGCGTCTTCCTGCTGCTGCAAGGCTACAATCCGTCGTCGAAGCTACTGCAAGCCTGCAATCTCGTCTGCTTCGTGTCACCCTCCTCTGCAACTGCGTCTTCCTGCTGCTGCAAGGCTACAATCCGTCGTCGGAGCTGCTGCAAGGCTGCAATCTTGTCGCCGGAGCTGCTGCAAGCCTGCAACCACATCGCCGGAGCTGCTGCACTATCGGATCCTTGTTGTCTTGCTGGTTTTGCATCTGGTCTTGCTGGTTTTGCATCTGTTATAAATTACAGGCTTTGTAAACAGGCCGCAAGCCAGGTCAGGCTGTTGAACAGGCCAGGCTTAGGCCAAGAACAAAGCCTATAACAGGCCACAGGCCAGGCTCAGGCCATTTTGTTATTATACAGGCCTGGCCTGGCCTGGCCTGTTTCCATCCCTAGTTCTAAGGGCAAGCAACCACAGAGGTCCCCCGCCAGCCAGCCTCTGAAGTCTGAAACAAATTTCGTCTGCTCTAAGTGTGGGAAGCAACACAAAGGGGTTTGCTATGCCGGACAAAACATTTGCTTTAAGTATGGACAGCCCGGGCATTTCGTCAAGAACTGCACCAAGGACACATCTGCACCAAGAACCCTAGGGTGGCTGGAAAGGTGGAAGGGATCACAGGGGTAGTATAAAAGAGGGGAGGAGGCGGACTCCTACTTACATGCTATGCAGATGCAATGCAATAAATTAATTTACAAAAATTAAAAGAAAGCCAGAGCGCGGTAGTCCGTCGGGACTGGCTGAGGGAGAGAGAAATGCAGTAAAATAAATCAAAGGAAATAAAAGAAAGCCAGAACGCGGTAGTCCATTAGGACTGGCTGAGAGAGAGAGAGAGAGAAATGCAGAAAACAAGACAATTTTATTACATAAGGAAAGCTTACAGAAGTATCTCGGATTCTTACAAACTCTCCTCTGACTTGTTTTCAAAGTGTTTTCAAAGGATGCCCCCCGAAGGAGAATGAGCACTCCTATAAATAGAAACCTAGTTTGATTATTACAATAGTTCCGGTTACAAAACCTAAACAGTACAGGTTACAAACCGACACTATTATAATAGTAAAAGTTTGATCAGACACCAACAGTAACGAAGAGACCTCGGTGGCTGAGATTTTTGTCTGCTTTTGCCAAAAGCAAATTTCTTCTGCTTTTATTTTATGCGGAAGTAGAGTTGTTTGTTATTTTCTGCCGATAATGTTTTTTTTGGCGTTTTTGCCGACTTAACAGTCTTCACCCAAATCAATTCCGAAGCAATCATCTTCATTCTGGTAAAAACCAAATGATGATTCTGAGGAAGATGACGAAGGTGGTAAATCCTGTTTGGCTGATGACTCAGCTTCATTGGTTTGAAGTAGCTTTAGGATATCCTTTAGGTTTTGAGCAAATGACTCCTTGCTTGTGGATGTTCCGAAGGCTGCTAAAATTTGAGACCTCTGATTCAAAAATTTATAGCTTTCCGGATCAAAGACCGAGAGAAGTTTGGGATTCTTCTTGAACCAATCTTTAATTTTTTGAGGACTGATCCAGGAAGTATAAAATTCTGCCCACCACTTGACATAAGCCTGTCTCTGAGGAAAGGGAAGCAAATTTTTGTTTTCATGAACTCCAAAAACATATCGCCAAGAGAAAATCCAGGCTAATGAAAATTTGAAATAAAAATGGAGATCTATTGGGAAAGGATCTCCTGAAGATTGAACATTTTCGAAAAAGTTTGAAATCCTTCTAAGGCATTGCTAGGAAGGATTTGGTCAATTGGTTCAAAGAAATTCCGCCATTGGGAAAACCAATGTGGGAATTTGTATAAAGCATTCCTTTTAAAATAAATCAGCCATGAATGGCGGAAAGCTTTATTTTGGAGCCAGAATACGTTGGTCCAGGCTTGAACATAATCCCAGTAATTATATCCAATTGGATCAAAGTTTTGAGAAAACTTTTTAATATTGTTTGGATTTTTTCCAAAATCAGATGGTGTTAAAACCTTAAGAATTTGGAAAATTGAATGTGTAATGTTTGGAGGACTGGCTTTGTCCTTGTAGTGTTTGATGGACACTGAGTCAGAATCTATCAGGATAAATTCATAGTATTTTTGTGTCCTGTTTGGAGAAAGTGGTTTGAAATGAAAATCTTTCGGGGAAGATTTTTGAATGTATTTTGTTGGGATTTTTATCCCAAAATTCTGGTTCAATTTGAGTAACTGGCATAAATTTTTCTTTTGCCAGATATTGGGTTTGGGATTTTTTTGTGGTTGTTTGAGTAGTCGCCAATTGTTTGGACAACTCTTGTTTGGTAATTTGTTTGCTCAGATTTTGAATCATGAGGGATAATGGGTAATCCTCACCATCTTCGTCCGAGGCAATCTCTGCCCAAGACTTTTTTGGGAGTTTGGTTAGGCCTTGGTCCTGGAAGGCTAATAGTGTTTGGATTGGGAAGGCATAATCTTCCTTGGTTTACTTTTGTGTTTGCTGGGTAGATGACCCGGGTAGATGACCCAGATATGTTGGGTTCTTGGGTAGACGACCCAGTTTGATTTTTTGGTTGCCCAGTTAGGGCAATTTCTTTTCCTTTTCCTTTTCCTTTTTCTTTTTCTTTTGTTTTTCCTCCTTTAGAGGAGGATGAGGATTTTGGCATTCTTTTCCCTGCAAAAATTCACGTGTGAGGTAATTAGGGAGAGAGTTTGAAGTGCCCTTGAGATACTCTATATCAAAGTCATAAACACTTTAAATTGCTTGCCATCTTGCAAAAATTTGTTTTGATGCTAGGCTTTTAACATCTTTTTGCAAAATATCTTTTGCTGACTTACAGTCTACGCGAACCAAAAATCTTTGATTTGGTAAATCAGATTGAAATTTTGAAATGCAGAGAACAATTGCTAAAACTTCTTTTTTAATTATAGAATACTTTTGTTGAGCAGTATTCTAATGTTTTGAAGTATATGCAATGACATGCTCTCTATCATTTATTCTCTGTTTTAAAATGCTGCCAAAACCTAAATAAGAGGCATCAGTTTCAACAATTTTGAAAGCTTGGGAGTTAGGTAAGTAAAGACAAGGAAGACTTTTGACCTGATCTTTAACCTGTTTGACAATGTTTGTATGAACGTCCGTCCAAGGCGGAGGAACCTTTTTAAGACGATCATGGAGTGATTTGATAAGATTATTAAGCTGGGGAAAGAAGTCAGAGACATAATTTAGACAGCCTAAAAATCTTTGTAATTGAGTTTTGTCAATAATTTGATTAGGAAAATTATCAGCAATACGGATTTCCAGGTCAATAGGGACAATGGTACCTTGAAAAATTTTATATTCGAGAAATCGGATTCTTGTTTGAAAAAGATCAATTTTTGTTTTAGAAATAGCAAGGCCATTTCTTTTGATTATATTCACAAAGATATGAATATGTTTAAAATGTTGATCAATAGATTGAGAAAATATTAAAATATCATCTATGTAGACAATGATAAAGTTTGAATAAGAGTCAAAAATATCATTCATGATTTTTTGGAACTCAGAAGGGGCATTTTTTAATCCAAAGGGCATTACGTTCCATTGGTATTGCCCGAAAGGAAAAGTGAAAGCTGTTTTGTAGCGATCACTTTCTTGAATTTGGATTTGCCAAAATCCAGATTTCATGTCAAATTTTGAAAATGTTTTGGCTGAATGCAGACGATTCAGAAGATCTTTTTTGTTTGGGATCGGATATCTGATCCATTGAAGGGCTTTGTTTAAAGGCTTATAATTAATCACAAGCCTTGGCGTGCCACGCTCAATTTCCGCTTGTTTATTGACATAAAAAGCAGAACAAAACCATGGACTTTTGCTTTTTCGGATTAGACCTTTGTGAAGAAGATCATCAATCTCTTTTCTACAGTAAACGAGGAGATCCTCATTCATCTGTATTGGTCTAGCTTTTGTTGGAATTTGTCATTTATGGAAATCCTTTTCATAAGGAAGAGTCACGATATGTTTTTTCCTTTGCCAGAAGGCAGTAGGGAGATCAGAACAGATTGAAGTTTGAATATATTCAAGAAGATTTTGGATCCTTTTTTGAACATCTGGTTTGGAGAGTTGGAAATCAATATTTTTAAAAGAGATTTCTTCCTTTAAAAAATTGATTTGATTTTGCTTAGTTTGAATTAAATTAAGCTTTTTTGAAATCGATTTTCTTAGAAAAGGAAAATTGATTATTTCACCTAGATATTTAGTAAAAATACCTTCATTGGTGATGTTTAATGGGAAAAGAGATCTAATAAAAGGTGTTCCTAGAATCACCGCATTACTAAGATTCTTTACCAGTAAAAATGAGGTTTTTATTCTAAGGTTTTGATTTTCAATCACAGTCTCAGAAAGTTTGAAATTGATTTTGAGTTTTGAACCACTAGCAGTACTTAGTTGTTCGGAAGTTTTTTCAAAATATTTTGTCGGAATAAGTCCTTCCTGTATGCAATTTGAATCTGCACCAGTATCAAACAATCCAACAGTTTCAAGAACAAAATCTTTTATTTTTATTTTGATATTGATGTAAAATTTTTGGATTTTTAACATGTTAATTAATCCAAGAAATTCATCATCGTTTGAAAGATTTTGAGAGCTATTGTCAGAAATAGCATCAATCCTTTGATTATTTAGCAGGGTATCAATGATTTCCTGCTGAGAATCTTATTGTTCTTAAGAGCCTTAACTTCAACTTTGAGATTCTGGATCTCGTATTGAAGGTCATGAACAGTAACTGGTTTGACAGAATTTTTCTCAATTTTTTTGAGAGTTTGACTGAGACTAAATTTATTAGTCTGGATTGAGGGTTTGACTTTAGAAGAACTGACCTCTAAAGTATTTTTCAGTTTGTTGAGATAAATTTTTTTCTCATCAGGATCAGGAATAGCGTTTATAGCTTCAAAAAGAAGCTCTTGTTCTTTGGTAAGAACATTTATGGATGATTCTTCAGTAATATCTTCAGAAGACACTTCTTCAGTATCATCAGGAATAACGGATTCTTCAGAGGACATCCCATATTCCTCATTGGAAGTTTCAGCAAGCAGATTATTGATCTGCTCTTCGATATTGGGCTCAAGGTTTAGAGCCTTTATTTTTTCTTTAAGCCTACAGTTTCTAGCTATGTGACCCGTTTTACCACATTTGAAACATGTAATGGGCTTGTCAGTTTAAGTAGGTTGAGCGTTGGGTTTCCTTGGTGGAGGCTTAACCCTTTTTGGTGGTTTGGGTTTCGGGGGAGGCCTTTTGTTCTTAGGCTTGGATCGCTTTTTTGGGCAGGGCAAACCGAATTGTTCGCAAAAAGTGCCCATTTCCCTCCGATTTTGAGTTTTTTCTTTAGCCAATTGATTTTGAATTTTATCATCTTGGCAAATTTTTAAGGCTACCTTTTGAATATAAGCAATTAGTTGACTGTAACTTAACTGCTCATAATGAATGTTTCCATCAGGAGACTGGTTACGAATTTTTTCCCTAACCTTATCTCCGAGTGATTTTGGAAGACCAGCCAAAAACTTTTCTTTCCAGAAAGGCTGTTGACTATCTTCACGAGTGAAGACTCTGGTAAGGAAAGTGTCCTTATACCATCGGAAGTTTCCAAGTATTTTACACTTGAGATTGAACAATAATTCAGCTGACCTATCTTTCCATAGGGTAGGATCGCTAATAAAATGCTGAACAATTGTAAAAATTAAAGTGTTAACAGCATCAGGGATAGGTTCCCCATTGCTGGTGATGGGTGTTTCGTTAGGTTCAGTTTTAATTGCATAAAGGATTTTTGATTTTTCAAAATCAGTAAGATAATTATCCCACTATCCTTTGAATTGTCCAAAAAATCCAGCAACTAAAATCTCAACAATTGTTTCCTCCGAACAATTGAGGTTTGTAGAATACGCTGTAGCAACCATAGTCATATGTTGCAACGTATTCATAATTTGATACTCATCTATGTTCCATTCATAGATGTTGTTGGCGCTAAAGGACTTAATACTTATAGATTTTTCTTCAAGTAATAAACCAGGAGGAGTAGCACGTTGATAATAAAGTTTTGAAGGTTTTTTCCAATTTTGAGAAATAACCTGTTTGATTTTTTGTTCTTTAGAATTTTCTGAAAATTCAGTTTTTTCAAGAGCACTAATAACTTTTGATTTAGAAGTCTCTTGTTGTGGCGTATCAGGAACAACAGTTTCTAAAAGTTTGAGTTTCTCATTGATTTTATTCAAAAACTCATTTTGAGAAGAAAGAGTTTTAGTAATTTTAAAAGGTTTGAAAAGAGGTTTGACTTCTTGTTTTCCATAGACAGTTTTTGAAGAAGATTCTTCTTTAACCTTGATAGTTTTCGCAAGAAGTTTTGGACCTATAGTTTGAAGATATTTGTTTGTATAATTGGATTGTTCCATGAGACTCTTGATGTCTCTTGGATTTAGAGGCTCATCATCCTTTCTGAATTTGAAAGGTGATGCAATCAGCATCCTTAATGTTAGGAAGCTGAAATTTTGTTTCAGGAGGAAGTTCGGATTGAACAGTTTCATTGTTTTTAAGATGCCAAAGAACATCTAAGGTTTTTTCACTAAACTCTATTTTCCAAGGATAATTAACCTTATTTTTAACAGAATAAGCGTGAAACCAGTCAAAGAAAAATATGTTTTGTTTGACCCTGTTAAGAAAATCATAAAAATTTTCTTGGATATCTTTTCTATTTTTTCCCTGATAATTTTGAAAAAACCAATTTCTTTGAGGGGCCAAATCCTCAGAGTAAAAGTTTTTTCTAAGGGATTCTTTATCTATGGTGAACTCAGACATCATAAGGTTCATTCATAGAGGAATATGTTGGAGATTGAATAGATTTTTGGTCTTCGTCTTCCTTTTGATAGACTGATCTAGGAAGATCAGAAGACATATCCAACCCACGAAGTCGGATATTTGGGATTTCGGTTTGTGAGGCCATGGAAAAGGACTTTCTCGACATAGCCGAAGCTACTGTCTTAAAATCCTCAGAGACCTCAGACCTGGAAGAAGTTCCAAAATGGAATGAGTTTCTTCTGTCAAAGAATAACTCAACTTTCCCAGTGTCATATTGTCTGATATCCTGAAAGTCAGGAGTAGGCTTTGGTTTGGCAGGAACAACTCTGTCGAGTGTCCATTTTTGAGGAAAGTTTATTTCACTCCATTGAATAGCCTTAGGCACAGTTACCTTGGCTTTAGTTGTGTCTGTGAGAAACAAAGTAGTTTCTCCATTTTGTTTTGGTTTGAGGACCCTAGACATCATGGAATTCATAACCTTGTATTGGACCCTATAGGTTAAGTTTATGAGTACAAATCCAGACTTCATATCAAGTCCAGATATTAAAAGATTAAGAGTTAGTACATCAATGATATTTTTATCAGCGAGACTAATTGTAAGATCTGGGAAACAATTAAAATATATTGGCCCAGCACAAATACTAGTTTCAACAGTTCCAAGAAGAGAATCATGAAACTGATTATGTCTAGCATCATGAAGACAGATTAGGACAGAGGTGTTCATACCTAATCTGATGGTTGGTTTGAGGGAGACTTGAACACACCCTATGTGAAGAAAATTAAATTCTTCTTTGTGTTTTCTGATTGATTTGTTTGAAAGGAGTTGAAAAGTTTTTTCAATTTCATCCAAAGGGATGACTTCTTCTACAGTTCTAACAATATAGTCAGATTTTGAGAAAAAAGGTTTTCTTTTCAGTTTTATAAATTTGAGTTTCCGGGATCCTGGGCATTTCCCAAGTTCCTAGATCTTCATCGTTTATATCTTCAAATCGGATTTCCTCTTTGAAAATATTGTTTGTTTTGTTTTTAGTTTGATGATCATTTTCATGATCATTGGAAGAGGAAGAAGATGAAGAACCAGTCGAAAAACGGCGAGAAAGGGAACAGAAAAATATAATTTTAATTCCCTTTTTGATACCAGTTCCTTTAGGTTCAGTAAAGAATCATGATAAGATTTAACCGATTAATTTTATCTGTAGAACTAAACATTAATATTCTTCTTTTGCTGATAAATTTTATTTTAAATTAACTTTTAAATAATTCTTTTAAATCCCAACCACTGACTTACTGCCCTTAACCACAGCGGGACTTACTGCATGCTTCCAGATTATCAAGAATTATTAAAGTTTCTTTTCCAACCAAAATAAGGAGTGGATCAGCATAAAGAATATTAACATATAGTTCATTCAGATAAAAAGTCAGTTAAGTCAATTCATAATCCTCTACTTCCCCCTCAGGCTTTGATACCATATTCTTCTTTCTGAGGCTGTGATTGAAAATCAAAACCTTAGAATAAAAACCTCATTTTTACTGGTAAAGAATCTTAGTAATGCGGTGATTCTAGGAACACCTTTTATTAGATCTCTTTTCCCATTAAACATCACCAATGAAGGTATTTTTACTAAATATCTAGGTGAAATAATCAGTTTTCCTTTTCTAAGAAAATCGATTTCAAAAAAGCTTAATTTAATTCAAACTAAGCAAAATTAAATCAATTTTTTAAAGGAAGAAATCTCTTTTAAAAATATTGATTTCCAACTCTCCAAACCAGATGTTCAAAAAAGGATCCAAAATCTTCTTGAATATATTCAAACTTCAATCTGTTCTGATCTCCCTATCGCTTTCCGCAAAGGAAAAAACATGTCGTGAGTCTTCCTTATGAAAAGGATTTCCATGAACGACAAATTCCAACAAAAGCTAGACCAATACAGATGAATGAGGATCTCCTCGTTTACTATAGAAAAGAGATTGATGTTCTTCTTCACAAAGGTCTAATCCAAAAAAGCAAAAGTCCATGGTTTTGTTCTGCTTTTTATGTCAATAAACAAGTGGAAATTGAGCGTGGCACTCCAAGGCTTGTGATTAATTATAAGCCTTTAAACAAAGCCCTTCAATGGATCAGATATCCGATCCCAAACAAAAAAGATCTTCTGAATCGTCTGCATTCAGCCAAAATATTTTCAAAATTTGACATGAAATCTGGATTTTGGCAAATCCAAATTCAAGAAAGTGATCGCTACAAAACAGCTTTCACTGTTCCTTTCGGGCAATACGAATGGAATGTAATGCCCTTTGGATTAAAAAATGCCCCTTTTGAGTTCCAAAAAATCATGAATGATATTTTTGACTCTTATTCAAACTTTATCATTGTCTACATAGATGATATTTTAATATTTTCTCAATATATTGATCAACATTTCAAACATATTCATATCTTTGTGAATATAATCAAAAGAAATGGCCTTGCTGTTTCTAAAACAAAAATTGATCTTTTTCAAACAAGAATTTGATTTCTCAGACATAATATTTTTCAAGGTACCATTGTCCCTATTGATCGGGCAATCCGTTTTGCTGATAATTTTCCTAATCAAATTATTGACAAAACTCAATTACAAAGATTTTTAGGCTGTTTAAATTATGTCTCTGACTTCTTTCCCCAGCTTAATAATCTTATCAAACCACTCCATGATCGTCTTAAAAAGGTTCCTCTGCGTTGGATAGACGTTCATACAAAAATTGTCAAACAGGTTAAAGATCAGGTTAGAAGTCTTCCCTGTCTTTACTTACCTAACCCCCAAGCTTTCAAAATTGTTGAAACTGATGCCTCTGATTTAGGTTTTGGTGGCATTTTAAAACAGAGAATAAATGATAGAGAGCATGTCATTGCATATACTTCAAAACATTAGAATACTGCTCAACAGAAGTATTCTACAATTAAAAAAGAAGTTTTAGCAATTGTTCTCTGCATTTCAAAATTTCAATCTGATTTACTGAATCAAAGATTTTTAGTTCGCATAGACTGTAAGTCAGCAAAAGATATTTTGCAAAAAGATGTTAAAAACCTAGCATCAAAACAAATTTTTGGAAGATGGCATGTAATTTTAAGTGTTTTTGACTTTGATATAGAGTATCTCAAGGGCACTTCAAACTTTCTCCCTGATTACCTTACACGTGAATTTTTGCAGGGAAAAGAATGCCAAAATCATCATCCTCCTCTAAAGGAGGAAAAACAAAAGAAAAAGGAAAAGGAAAAGGAAAAGAAATTGTCCTAACTGGGCAATCAAAAAATCAAACTAGGTCGTCTACCCAAGAACCCAACATATCTGGGTCATCTATCCAGCAAACACAAAAGCAAACCAAGGAAGATTATGCCTTCCTAATCCAAACACTGTTAGCCTTCCAAGACCAAGGCCTAACCAAACTCCCAAAAAAGTCTTGGGCAGAGATTGCCTCGGACGAAGATGATGAGGATTACCCATTATCCCTCATGATTCAAAATCTGAGCAAACAAATTACCAAACAAGAGTTGTCCAAACAATTGGCGACTACTCAAACAACCACAAAAAAATCCCAAACCCAATATCTGGCAAAAGAAAAATTTATGCCAGTTACTCAAATTGAACCAGAATTTTGGGATAAAAATCCCAACAAAATACCTTCAAAAATCTTCCCGAAAGATTTTCATTTCAAACCACTTTCTCCAAACAGGACACAAAAATACTATGAATTTATCCTGATAGATTCTAACTCAGTGTCCATCAAACACTACAAGGACAAAGTCAGTCCTCCAAACATTACACATTCAACTTTCCAAATTCTTAAGGTTTTAACACCATCTGATTTTGGAAAAAATCCAAACAATATTAAAAAGTTTTCTCAAAACTTTGATCTAATTGGATATAATTACTAGGATTATGTTCAAGCCTGGACCAACGTATTGTAAAAGGAATACTTTATACAAATTCCCACATTGGTTTTCCCAATGGTGGAATTTCTTTGGACCAATTGACCAAATCCTTCCTAGCAATGCCTTAGAAGGATTTCAAACTTTTTCGAAAATGTTCAATCTTTCAGGAGATCCTTTCCTAGTAGATCTCCATTTTTATTCCAAATTTTTATTAGCCTGGATTTTCTCTTGGCGATATGTTTTTAGAGTTCATGAAAACAAAAATTTGCTGCCCTTTCTTCAGAGACAGGCTTATGTCAAGTGGTGTGCAGAATTTGATACTTCTTGGATCAGTCCTAAAAAAATTAAAGATTGGTTCAAGAAGAATCCCAAACTTCTCTCGGCCTTTGATTCGGAAAGCTGTAAATTTTTGAATCAGAGATCTCAAATTTTAGCAGCCTTAGGAGCATCCACAAGTAAGGAGTCATTTGCTCAAAACCTAAAGGATATCCTAAAGCTACTTCAAACTGATGAAGCTGAGTCATCAGCCAAACAGGATTTACCACCTTCATCATCTTCCTCAGAATCATCATTTGGTTTTTACCAGAATGAAGATTTGGGTGAAGACTGTTAAGTCAGCAAAAACGCCAAAAAAAAACATTGTCGGCAGAAAACAACAAACAACTCTACTTCCGCATAAAATAAAAGCAGAAGGAATCTGCTTTTGGCAAAAGCAGACAAAAATCTCAGCCACCGAGGTTTCTTCGTTACTGTTGGTGTCTGATCAAACTTTTACTATTGTAATAGTGTCGGTTTGTAACCTGTATTGTTTTGTAACCGGAACTATTGTAATAGTCAAACTAGGTTTCTATTTATAGGAGTGCTCATTCTCCTTCGGGGGGATCCTTTGAAAACACTTTGAAAACAAGTCAGAGGAGAGTTTGTAAGAATCCGAGATACCTCTGTAAGCTTTCCTTATGTAATAAAATTGTCTTGTTTTCTGCATTTCTCTTTCTTTCTCTCTGTCAGCCAGTCCTGACGGACTACCGCACTCTGGCTTTCTTTTATTTCCTTTGATTTATTTTACTGCATTTCTCTCTCCCTCAGCCAGTCCCGACGGACTACCGCGCTCTGGCTTTCTTTTAATTTTTGTAAATTAATTTATTGCATTGCATCTACATAGCATGTAAGTAGGAGTCCGCCTCCTCCCCTCTTTTATACCCCTGTGATCCCTTCCACCCTTCCGGCCACCCCAGGGTTTTGGTATCAGAGCCTGAGGGGGAAGTAGGGGATTATGAATTGACTTAACTAACTTTTTATCTGAATGAACTCTATGTTAATATTCTTTATGCTGATCCACTCCTTATTTTGGTTGGAAAAGGAACTTTAATAATTCTTGATAATCTGGAAGCATGCAGTAAGTCCCGCTGTGGTTAAGGGCAGTAAGTCAGTGGCTGGGATTTAAAAGAATTATTTAAAAGTTGCTTTAAAATGAGGTTTAAAATAAAATTTATCAGCAAAAGAAGAATATTAATGTTTTGTTCTACAGATAAAATTAATCGGTTAAATCTTATCATGATTCTTTACTGAACCTAAAGGAACTGGTATCAGAAGGGGAATTAAAATTATGTTTTTCCGTTCCCTTTCTCGCCGTTTTTCTACTGGTTCTTCATCTTCTTCCTCTTCTAATGATCATGAAAATGATCATCAAACTAAAAACAAAACAAACAATATTTTCAAAGAGGAAATCTGATTTGAAGATATAAATGATGAGGATCTAGGAACTTGGGAAATGCCCAGGATCCCGGAAACTCAAATTTATAAAACTGATTATTTCACCTAGATATTTAGTAAAAATACCTTCATTGGTGATGTTTAATGGGAAAAGAGATCTAATAAAAGGTGTTCCTAGAATCACCGCATTACTAAGATTCTGTACCAGTAAAAATGAGGTTTTTATTCTAAGGTTTTGATTTTCAATCACAGCCTCAGAAAGTTTGAAATTGATTTTGAGTTTTGAACCACTAGCAGTACTTAGTTGTTCGAAAGTTTTTTCAAAATATTTTGTCGGAATAAGTCCTTCCTGTATGCAATTTGAATCTGCACCAGTATCAAACAATCCAACAGTTTCATGAACAAAATCTTTTATTTTTATTTTGATATTGATGTAAAATTTTTGGATTTTTAACATGTTAATTAATCCAAGAAATTCATCATCGTTTGAAAGATTTTGAGAGCTATTATCAGAAATAGCATCAATCCTTTGATTATTTAGCAGGGTATCAATGATTTCCTGACGAGGGCTCGGCTACAGGTAGCTCCGGAGATATCGGCTCCATCTCAATGTCTGGCAACGGCTCGGGCGGAAAATCCCAAGGACCCAACGACTATCCAGGGTAGGGAGCAGGAATGTCAGCTAGGGCAGGCGGGACATCGGGCCCCACATCCTCACGGTCGCAACTAGGGTAAAAATAGGTGCACACCGCTGTAGTGATCGTCGCCATGATGGCCTGAGCATCATTGTCGAGAGTCCACTTGTAACACCCTCCCAAGCACAGTACTATGCTTAAGTCATAGTACCACACCCTGGAGTCATTCTTTGTTATCCGAGTGGATCTCATCGACAAAGAACTTCAGCCGTCTTCGGAAACTTCTACAATTATCTGAAGACAACATGGAACTAGGAGTGAGAATTATAAAATTCTCAGTAGGATTCTCTAATTTTCATACATAGTGTCATCATAGTCGTCTCCAGTTTGCTTCGGTTTACTTTGAAAAAGGTGAACATGCTACACAAACTGTTTAATTTTACATTTCGAAAAATGTCTTATCCGAAGCAAAGTTCATTGTTACTCACATACTGGTCCTTTGGGAAAGTGTGCACAAGATTAATTCATGAATAATACCATGGATAATAACTTCAACATATAAAACGCACATAGCATTAATCTAATGGGAACATCACATCTGTACCTCACATAACTTGCTCTGGAATTCATACATATATATAGAATTTTACTTTTCTTTCATTCGGCACACCTAGGCGTTACGTATCGCCGTCCCTAGGGTGCTTGGATCTGTCTACACTTGAGCATTACGTATCGCCGTCCTCAAGTGCAGCATCATACCACATTCCAGAGTATGATCGCCATGTCATAGCCCATCAGAGCGTGATCGCCATGTCACGTTCCTTAGGAAGATGGGATCCTCATGCTATATTCCAGAGTATGATCGCCATGTCATATCCCATCAGAGCATGATCGCCATGTCACGTTCCTTAGGAATATAGACTCATCATTATATCTTTACATAACACATTCCAGAGTATGATCGCCATGTCATACCCCGTCGGAGCGTAATCGCCATGTCACGTCCCTTAGGAATATGGGATCCTCATGCTATATTCCAGAGTATGATCGCCATGTCATACCCCATCAGAGCGTGATCGCCATGTCACGTTCCTTAGGAATATAGGATCTTCATTCGGTACTTACACTAGCTGGGTCATGCCATGCCTCATGTAAGTCCTACCCCCCATATTCTCACACTAGCTGGGTCAATGCCATGCCTGATGTGAGTGGGGCATATTCTTAAATCTTTAGACTTTAAGTCTTTACTCTTTAACCTTTACTGCCATTGGATAGCCTGGCCTTGGAGTGAACTTGTCAGCTCAACTCGTGACCATTGTCACACCGACTCACCCACAAGGGATTCACATCTTTATGTTCACACTTAATATACTTATATCTTTTCATTCTCAAGTGTTGTCAAGTATAATCATGCTAAATGTACTCGTACATATGCTACATCAGTATTTCTCATATATCTCATATCATACTGCTTCTTGATTTATTCTCATATATTTCATATCATAAATTCCTTGTAATTTAGACACTCATGGTCCCCTAGACTCCTGCCGTAAATTCAAAGATAACGGATCAGGTCCGTTTCCCCATGAATAGTGCCAGCTCTCACGGGCAACTCAGTCATAACAACATAATCAACTTAACACATATATATCAATATCAAATTGGCCATCCTCAACTCAAACTTTATACGTTTCCGTAATACTTGTGAAATCTTCAATTGGGTCACTTTGTGAAGCTATCACTTTGGCCATTCTGCTACCTTCTATTCGGTTCTGCCCAAATTTCATGTGATCCACTTTTATTTTTATTCAACTCATTTAAATCTGAAATTTGGATATGTCATAGCTCTATATGTCTACTTTCTAACCCCTTTGGTCCCATATCATTTTGATCCATATAACTCAAGATATTTAAATCTTACCTCAACTCGTTCAGTCACTAACCCGAGTTACACTCCTGGAAGTATAAATTCACTAAAAATAGAAACTAAGCTCAAATCATACGAAATCGGTCTCATATTGAAGCTAACAGGACAAGCTTTCATTTGCCAAAGTTTCACTCCATTTGCTTAAGTATACCTCGAGTTATAGGTCTTGAAATTCTACCTTTCTGAACTACTCTTTTTTGGCCTAGATTGGACATAGGACAACTTCCTCGAATCACTGGGAACAATTGGGACCATAACAAACTCAGAATCTTATATTGGGGTGTTCCTCTGTGTGTAAGCTTTCTAGCAAAGTTAGTTTTACTCGATTTGGAGTTGTATAGGGTGAGTTATACCCTCCTCATGTCACCCTGCTCGGATGAAAATCCTGAACCCTAGGTCAAACTTCAAAAATTCATATCTCTCTCAATACTACTTCAATAACCTTATATGATATATCTATGGAAAGCACTGAATGTCTACTTTCATCTAAAAATGGTTTCATCGGATTTGACTAATCGTAGGCGGTGCCGTACACTCCGTTGTACGGACTGCCGTGGAATTCTCACTCAGGTAGCATCCCCACCCATCCATTTCTTCAAATTTTCTCCTTCTAATCATAATTCTAATTCAAAATCTACTATGAATTTAATCATAATCCATCATAATACATCCAATAATTCATCACATACACAAAGAAGAATTCAATCTCATGCAATCATAGGGCAAGGAATTTAAGAGTAGAAGTAGAATCCTACCTCTTTGGAGCAAGATTTGGCTAAGTGTTAAAGCTTGGATTTGATAGAACCTTGTTAAGCTTGAAGGAGTGATGGAGTTGATTGACAGAAGGGAAGGAGAAGAAGGCTGGGAAGGGGAACGTAAATCAGATAAGAGAAGAGTCTGATTTAAATACATGAAAGTTGTGGTGTTGATTGGTTGGAATTTTGTGGTTGAAGTTCGGCCATGTCTCTCACTTTTGTGTCAAAATTGCTCTCCACATCGTCCAAAAATTGGAATACGCTTTTGTTCCATCTGAAATCGGAGCTCATCTCTATTACACCTTAAGTCAGAACTCTTGTTATCCCAGTTGAGACTGGAGCTAAAGTCGTATGTCGTAACTCGTCCCATCTCGTTGTGACTTGAGGAAATCTTGTATCAAGGTCTGAGCTCGGAAGTCATGCAGCTGGCAATCCTATAATCTCGAAACTCCCTATTTGAACTCGGGGAATGCCAATGCTGGATGTAAAATCTGATATCGGAACTCGTGTGACTGGAAATTGGCTCAAGGATCCGAACTCGTGTCAACTCCAAATGAGTTCAACATTAAGGTCGGAACTCGGAAATTCGAGTCACATTTCCAAACCCAAGTACTTAAACTCGGAAGTCGGTATCTTACATTTGATTATATCGGAAACCGTGTATAAACACCTTTGAGCCTTGAAGTCGGAAGTCGTGAAGAAGTAAATTATGCCACGTGAAGCCGGAGGTCGGAAATTATGCCCAATATACCTCTAAGTCGGAAATCGGTCATAATCAAAATTGAAGATTAAATCAGAAGTCGGGCAGGATGTGAAGTCGGAATTTATGTGGAATCCGAAGGCGAACTCGGAACTCGGAAATAATCTTATTATCTGAGTTTCAAAGGTGAAGTCGGAAATTGGGATTGATCAATCCTGGTGACGAAGTCAGAACTTGGAAATCGGGATGTTACATTACTACCCTCCTTAAAAGAATTTTGTCCTCAAAATTCCGTGGCTAAGAACTGTTGAGGAGAAATCTGTTATCACTTATAGCAATAGTTAACTTCGATATGTGGCAGTCATAGTAGCTATATTCGGTGCTGGGAAGTTGGTTTTATCAATTTAAGAATTCCTACTTACGTGATCACCCTTGATCATATGTAGAAGCTTCTTCTGGTAAATCCCACTTGTAGGATCACGCTCTTCATTGGATCTTGAATGGTGACTTCGACTTATATTATCCTTCGCAATAACTTTCTAATCATGTTATTTAGCATGGTTGCTTACTTCTATCTACTAGCTCCCGAATAGGGCACGCTTCCTTGCTCTACTACAGTTAACATATGATTAACAAGTCATAAGATTATGCTGAGGAATTTCCTTACGAATTCTTCTTAAAGTTGTGGCTCAACTTAAATTATCGGATACCAAAGGTCATAAGTAAAATCCAATTATTCTCAGCATTCTCGATCGACGACACCACTAGTTCAGGTGTACGACCCTTATAAAGTTTCAAAAAGTTCCTCTTTGGAATTATAGGTAGGAGCTTCGTCTTAGAATTTCTTCTTCTTTATAAGCTTTATTGCGGGTCTTAATGTGCGTTAGAAAGGTCTCAGACTGTCTTTTCTACAAAAACTTAGTGCTCCTCATGAGTTTATTTTCCTCAAACAGGATCAACTAGATAGGGAAAGAGGAAATAGCAGCTTTGCTTCCATATTGATTTGCAAGGATCCTACCTTGCCTATCTTCTTTATCTTAATAACACGGGGGTTCCTCATTTGATGTGATGTTATTTATATCCCCGAATCTTTTAATGCTAACTTAAGAAGTCTTGCAGTTCCCAAAGTTATCATCCCCATTAGTGGTTAGCCTCCATACAATGCATATCAGCCTCAGTGGTCAAATTCTATATCACTCTTCATTTCTGAACCTTTTTACTATTTATCGCAATATCTTGTACCCAGGTGCGATTACCCAATATGAGAGAAAGAATTAATAGTCTTGTCTCCTTGTTGGGTTACATCACTGAGACTTCCCAGAAGGTCACCCATATCAGTATTACTCTTACCCAAGCACGCTTAACCATAGGGTACTAATGGGATTCGGTACGTTAGCGCTACTATGCGCGTATCTAATCTAGCTTCGAGTATGAAGACTTAACGGACTTACCTCGATCTTGTATTGTAACTTAAACCACTATGGGACATATTTCCAAATCTTTCAATTTCATATTGGTGCATCCCCCAGTCCTGTTTAGGGCGCATCGGGTTGGTTGCGCTTTTTACTGGTGAAAAGACCACCTAATTTGTTACCTAGTACAATCTCTTGCCTGGACCATAATTTCATACTGATTAATAGGCCACTCGAAAATCGAGACTGCCTCTTTCTCTCTCTTGTAATATCCTATTATTTGTGTAGAAGCTTATCTTGGTCTTGGCTCGTTATGGCCTCTTATAACACTGCTGTCTCGCTCCATCGGGATCCATTGCACACTCTGACTCCTTGTTATTCTTACCTGAATTTGAGTACACTCCTTCTCAAGTTTCCCCCACTGATAACATTCATAATGATGTCCATTGACGACCTTTACATCTCGCATTTCTCCTCCAGATAACTACATCTCTTTACTAATGTTGAAAATAATCGCATCATATGGTGCTTATAATGACTAGGATTAATAGAGTCCCGGTGTAACCTGATCTTTCGATACCTCCTTTACCCTTAACGGATAAGGAATACTAAGCTTGCTTCATGTGCCGCCTTAACCTTCTAGTTAATAGGAAATATCCTACCCTTACTTTAAAGGATGCTTTCGGGTTAATCGTGTAACTTTACTTCATTTTCGTACCGTGAATAATCATGCCTCTACTCTGATATACAGTATAATTAGACGAGTTTCCTCAAAAGTTGTTATAATTATAACAGTGTAAGTAAGGTTCACATACAAACACCTAGTAGATGTAAAACCACTCAGCATAGTAGGATTGGCTAGAACTAAATTAGCCAATTCCTTGTTCTGATTTATCCCTAATTCTCGGCATGGCTCCTTCGGGGTGTTGCCTTCTTCGTATTTATAGTGAAAACCCTTCTCGAACATTGTGGTTTAGGAGTTGGTGGTTAGTGGTCAGGGCATTCTCGAATCATATGTCCTGGCTTGCCACATCTGAAACACGCATACCGTTTAACCAGGCAAGGTTTATTTCCGTGATTCTTCCCACACTTCGAACATCGTTGTTTGACCACTGATTCCTGTAGCTGCTTGCCCTCATATTTACTAACGTGAAATTGCTTCTTTGGTGGTGAGGCATATTCGAGTTCCTGGTTTTCAGGTGCTGGCCTTTTTCCATAAACATCAGATTGGGCAATCTCCAATTTCTTATTATAGTCTTCCACAAGTTTGCACTTGTTTACCAAAATAGGAAAATCCCTGATCTCCATAGGGCCTATTGCTACAAGGATATCTTCCCTTAATCCCCCTTCAAATTTGACACACTTCCACGCCTCATCTGGATTCCGCTGGTAGATGGTGGAAAATTTACAAAGTTCTTCAAACTTAGCAATATATTTTGAAACACTCATGTTTCCTTGTTGAAGCTTCATAAACTCCAATTCCTTAGCGTTTCGCATCGATGCAGGGAAATATTTCTGATAGAATGCCTCTTTGAATATGTCCCAAGTGATACCAACGTGGGGTTCGCCATGACCTTTTGCTCCATTCCACCAAAACTCGGCGTCTGCTTCCAACATATAAGTGGCAAAGGCCACTTTCTGTTGATCGCCAAGGTGCCAAGACAGAAAAGATCTTCTCCATTGCTTTGACCCATTCCTCGGCTTTATCTGGGTCGAAAGCTCCTCGGAAACTAGGCGGATTTGCTTTTCTAAACTCAGCAAATTTAAGATAATCCAAGTCCGCTCCTAGGCCATGTGGATTACCTCCACGGTACCGCCTCGCCGCTTACCCAACCGTTCATCATCCGATGAGTCATGCGACTTGCTCCCGCATTGCTTGAGCCATTTCACGCATCGTGTCCATAAAATTAGCAGGATCTTCTGGAGTGGATCTATTTTGTGGCCTACCACGCCCTCTGGAAGCCATTAGTTCCTAGTCACACACAACAAAGCATTGAGTTGATCAGGCTCAACAGTAAGTTAAGTGTGACAGCAACCAATAACAATCACAGTTAGGTGATCATGCATATCTAATTTAATTTCCTATCCTATATCTTATCTAAGCAGATAAGATTAGTCGCATAACATTCTCTCATCTTCTAAAGATTCCAGAGTACACTGGAAACATAGTCAGTCCAAATCCTCAGGTTCGGAGAGGATCGAACTGCTCTGGTACCATTAATGTAACACCCTCCCAAGCATAGTACTATGCTTAAGTCATAGTACCATACCCTGCAGCAAGTATCGTTACCTGAGTGGACCTCATCTGACAGCAACTTCAGCCGTCTTCGGAAACTTCTACAATTATCTGGAGACAACATGGAAATAGGAGTGAGAATTATAAAATTCTCAGTAGGATTCTCTAATTTTCATACATAGTGTCATCATGGTCATCTCTAGTTTGATTCGGTTTACTTTGAAAAAGGTGAACATGCTGCACAAACTGTTTAATTTTACATTTCGAAAAATGTCTTCTCCGAAGCAAAGTTCATTGTTACTCACATACTGGTCCTTTGGGAAAGTGTACACAAGATTAATTCATGAATAATACCATGGATAATAACTTCAACATATAAAACGCACATAGCATTAATCTAATGGGAACATCACATCTGTACCTCACTTAACTTGCTTTGGAATTCATACATATACATAGAATTTTACTTTTCTTTCATTCAGCACACCTAGGCGTTATGTATCGCCATCCCTAGGGTGCTTGGATCTGTCTACACTTGAGCATTATGTATCGCCGTCCTCAAGTGCAGCATCATACCATATTCCAGAGTATGATCGCCATGTCATACCCCATCAGAGCGTGATCGCCATGTCACGTTTCTTAGGAAGATGGGATCCTCATGCTATATTCCAGAGTATGATCGCCATGTCATATCCCATCAGAGCATGATCGCCATGTCACGTTCCTTAGGAATATAGACTCATCATTATATCTTTACATGCCACATTCCAGAGTATGATCGCCATGTCATACCCCGTCGGAGCGTAATCGCCATGTCACGTCCCTTAGGAATATGGGATCTTCATTCGATACTTACACTAGCTGGGTCAATGCCATGCCTGATGTGAGTGGGGCATATTCTTAAATCTTTAGACTTTAAGTCTTTACTCTTTAACCTTTACTGCCCTTGGATAGCCTGGCCTTGGAGTGAACTTGTCAGCTCAACTCGTGACCATTGTCACACCGACTCACCCACAAGGGATTCACATCTTTATGTTCACACTTAATATATTTATATCTTTTCATTCTCATGCGTTGTCAAGCATAGTCATGCTAAATGTACTCGTATATATGCTACATCAGTATTTCTCATATATCTCATATCATACTGCTTCTTGATTTATTCTCATATATTTCATATCATAAATTCCTTGTAATTTAGACACTCATGGTCCCCTAGACTCCTGCCATAAATTCGGCAGCATAACGGATCAGGTCCGTTTCCCCATGAATAGTGCTAGCTCTCACGGGCAACTCAGTCATAACAACATAATCAACTTAACACATATATATCAATAGCATACTGGCCATCCTCAACTCAAACTTTATACGTTTCCGTAATACTTGTGAAATCTTCAATTCGGTCACTTTGTGAAGCTATCACTTTGGCCATTCTGCTACCTTCTATTCGGTTCTGCCCGAATTTCATGTGATCCACTTTTATTTTTATTCAACTCATCTAAATCTGAAATTTGGATATGTCATAGCTCTATATGTCTACTTTCTAACCCCTTTGGTCCCATATCATTTTGATCCATATAACTCAAGATATTTAAATCTTACCTCAACTCGTTCAGTCACTAACCCGAGTTACACTCCTGGAAGTATAAATTCACTAAAAATAGAAACTAAGCTCAAATCATGCGAAATCGGTCTCATATTGAAGCTAACAGGACAAGCTTTCATTTGCCAAAGTTTCGCTCCATTCGCTTAAGTATACCTAGAGTTATAAGTCCTGAAATTCTACCTTTCTGAACTACTCTTTTTTGGCCTAGATTGGACATAGGACAACTTCCTCGAATCACTGGGAACAATTGGGACCATAACAAACTCGAACTCTTATATTGGGGTGTTCCTCTGTGTGTAAGCTTTCTAGCAAAGTTAGTTTCACTCGATTTGGAGTTGTATAGGGTGAGTTATACCCTCCTCATGTCACCCTGCTCGGATGAAAATCCTGAACCCTAGGTCAAACTTCAAAAATTCATATCTCTCTCAATACTACTCAATAACCTTATATGATATATCTATGGAAAGCCCTGAATGTCTACTTTCATCTAAAAATGGTTTCATTGGATTTGACTGATCGTAGGAGGTTCTGTACACTCCGTCGTACGGACTGCCGTGGAATTCTCACTCAGGCAGCATCCCCACCCATCCATTTCTTCAAATTTTCTCCTTCTAATCATAATTCTAATTCAAAATCTACTATGAATTTAATCATAATCCATCATAATACATCCAATAATTCATCACATACACAAAGAAGAATTCAATCTCATGCAATCATAGGGCAAGGAATTTAAGAGTAGAAGTAGAATCCTACCTCTTTGGAGCAAGATTTGGCTAAGTGTTAAAGCTTGGATTTGATAGAACCTTGTTAAGCTTGAAGGAGTGATGGAGTTGATTGCGAGAAGGGAAGGAGAAGAAGGCTGGGAAGGGGAACGTAAATCAGACCGAAATGAAGAGAAGAGTCTGATTTAAATACATGAAAGTTGTAGTGTTGATTGGTTGGAATTTTGTGGTTGAAGTTCGGCCATGTCTCTCACTTTTGTGTCAAAATTGCTCTCCACGTCGTCCAAAAACTGGAATACGCTTTTGTTCCATCTGAAATTGGAGCTTGTCTCTATTACACCTTAAGTCGGAACTCTTGTTATCCTAGTTGAGACTGGAGCTGAAGTCGTATGTCGTAACTCGTCCCATCTCGTTGTGACTTGAGGAAATCTTGTATCAAGGTCTGAGCTCGGAAGTCATGCAGCTGGCAATCCTATAATCTCGAAACTCCCTATTTGAAATCGGGGAATGCCAATGTTGGATGTAAAATCTGATATCGGAACTCGTGTGACTGGAAATTGGCTCAAGGGTCCGAACTCGTGTCAACTCCAAATGAGTTCAACATTAAGGTCGGAACTCGGAAATTCGAGTCACATTTCCAAACCCAAGTATTTAAACTTGGAAGTCGGTATCTTACATTTGATTATATCGGAAACCGTGTATAAACACCTTTGAGCCATGAAGTCGGAAGTCGTGAAGAAGTAAATTATGCCACGTGAAGCTGGAGGTCGGAAATTATGCCCAATATACCTCTAAGTCAGAAATCGGTCATAATCAAAATTGAAGATTAAATCGGAAGTCGGGCAGGATGTGAAGTCGGAATTTATGTGGAATCCGAAGGAGAACTCGGAACTCGGAAATAATCTTCTTATCTGAGTTTCAAAGGTGAAGTCGGAAATTGGGATTGATCAATCCTGGTGACGAAGTCGGAACTTGGAAATCGGGATGTTACACCACTCATGATGGGGCAGCTACATGCTCCACTCTACAGGGTATGCCATCGAGACCTGGTGACAATACAGAAGAATAACTAGGGTGAGAAATAAAATTTTTCAATAGAACTCGAACTCGACACGGAAGTGTCATCGTCATCGTCCCAGCCACTTCGGTTTTATAATGAAAACAGTGAGCATGCTTAAGGTCCAATTCTTAGATTTTCGAAAACATAGCCATCCGAAGCGGATTCAATTTTTAACATGTCCTCTGATCATTTATTTCATAACAAGCATAGGAACAACTATAATTACATAAAGCATGCATGGTCATGCTATAAGCTTCTCTTAACTTCTTCCCTTCAAGGGTTTGGACCGAAGTTCCTTTTCTTTTCTTAACTTGACTTTATCTTGAGTCATTTTCTTTTCACCCATTAAATATATACATAACACTCTAACATATCCAAAATTGAGGTCCAGATGAGTTGAAATGAAATTATGGCCTGATTTACAAAAATCGGGTTGAATGCAAGTGCTAAGACAGCAACCATGTTTTAATTACAATGATTGTGCCATGAATTTGATGTGTGAAATATGAATAAAATGTTACGATTTCTCTGAAAAATTGGTATTTTGAGTACTGCCATTATTCATGGGAAAGCGGACATGTTTCGTTATGTTGCCAAAAATTTGGTAAAGCCTATGCATGAGTTATAATACATATTGAGATCCATGTGCATTTACCAGGAGTCCATAAAGGTTATGTTATGAGTTCATAAATGTTATGTTATGATGAAAGTTCCATAATACTTGAGTCAGTCCCGGATTAAGGTTAAGGGGAATAGATCGGTGGGAAGCTCGGGGAAAGTAAACTTGACATTCTTATATAGGAACGAGCTCGATCCTGAAAAGCAGATTATTACCCAGGAGTCTGAATGGCCAAGAACTCCCATGGGACCAAGGAATGGAAAAAGTTTATGAAGATAAGTTCAAGAATGAGTTTTGCATGGTCACATTGAATAATCATTTGACTATTATGTTTTACTTACTGTTGTATGTTCATTTATTCTGCTTATTATTCTGTTTCTTATACTGTCTTAAGTAAAATATAATCTTACCTCGGACCAGACGCTTTCTGAAACTTATTAAATATGGACAGCTTAATTTGATCTCATGTTTTCATAATTAAATAAAAATTAAGGCAACTGAGAATGAATGTGACGTCAGAGGAATACCATGCGTGAACCCTACTGGGAATTTCTTTAAATTTTCATCTCGTTTTATATTTTCACATCATTCTCAGATGGTGATAATGGACTCGACAGCCACCCTATATATTGAGATTCCCAACCTTTAGCTCCATTATGATCCCATAGTAGATTCGCTCTACATAGTCGGCTCCTACAATTTTCGTCTCTACCTTTTTAACAATAGAAATTTTGTTGTTCCCCTATTCTACCCTGCTTTTGACCCTGCCACACTATATATTGCGGTCTCGTTGCACATGGTACACCCTCCTTTAGCACCTCCAGCCCCCGTAGCACCTACTGCTCCTGCTAGCCCTCCACTAGAGTCACCTCCGCAAGTGGTTCCAGACATTCTGCTCAGTTTTGAGAGCAACCCTTTCGAGGCTACCGACTCATCATCCTCCTCCGTGGGACCTAGTATGGACTACTCCCTAGCCGGGCTTGGTGTGGCCAACGGCTGTAATATCAACGGGATTATTTTTATAAATATACATAATTGAAGTTAATTAAAATTCAACTAAAATAGGCATAAGTTGCGACCTCAGAATTTGTTGCCCTTTGTACACGAGTTCCGGTCTCCGACTTCATTTCCAAGAGCTATGTTCCCAGGTTTGAGCTGATGACCAACTTCTGATATTGAAGAGTTGCAAGGGTATATAAGTTCCAACTTCCCGGAACAGAAGGTTTAACATCTGGCCCTAGTTCGTGTAATGAGTTTTAAAGCGTTTAGTTCTCGACTTTCGAGGATCGTGTATAAGGTTTTATGTATTGGAACTAACTTCCGAGATACGTTTCATAGTCTTGTCTTTGACTTTCGATTATAAGGTGATTTGAGTGCTGTATGATTTCCGATATTTGACTTAAAGCCACAATTCATCTTCCAAAACTTGTGTTTCCTAAGTTCCAAGTTCCACGATTAGGTGTAGAATGAACATAGGTTCCGATATCTGTAATTATAGTTCCGACTTCCTACCTCATCTTTAAGTTTCCCATAAAATGGGTGATTCCTGATACTAGACTTTATTTCCAAGTTGTATGATTTTCCAATATCTGACTTTACTTCCAAGTTTCAAAGAAGATGGACGCGATTCCCGACCTTCGAGTTGATCCCCCGGTTCACATCAAATGAATATGATTTCCTACTTAAAGAAGAATGGAGACGAGTTCCGATTTTAGATAGAAAGGAAGCGAGTTTGAGAAAAACTTAGCCACAAAGAGAGGGAGACATGGCCGAAAATTGGCCACTAAGTATCATCCAATCAGAGTCCCCAGCTCCAACTACTTCCTCAAAGCCTTAATAACATATTCCTTCCCTCTTCCCTTCAGTTGATTGTGCCTCCTTCTCTCTCTTGTTCCAGCCACCTTTTTCTCTTCTTCTCCTAACCTACTCCATCAAATCTTCAAACTTTGTCAAAGTTCCATCAACCTAAACTCAAATTCAGCAAGATCACATCTAAAGGAAGTAGGATTCACTTTCTATTCTTGATTTTTCTGAACTGTAGTAGTATGAAATTCCACTTTTCTTCAATTATTTGATGATATATTGGATGTATATGATGGATTATGGTTAGATTAATATGAAATCTTGAGTTGGAATTAAGGTTAGAAGAAGAAAACTAGGAGAAGTGAAGGAATGGGATGCTATCTAAGTGAGAAGCCCCACGGCAGTCCGTATGGTGGAGTATACGGCTCCACCTACAGCTATTCAAAGTTCACAAAACTATTTTTATATGAAACTAGACATTCAGGGCTTTTCATACATATATTAGATAAGGCCATTGGATTAGTATTGAGAGAGATATGAATTTTGGAAGTTTGACCAGGATTTTAGGAGTTAATATTAGGCAGACTAGGTTGTTTAGGGCATAACTTGCCCTATACAACTCCAAATTAAGTGAAACCAATTTTGTTAGAAAGCTTACACATAGGAGAACATCCTATAAAAATTTTTGAGTTAGATATGGTTTTGTTTGATCCCAGTATTTTGAAGAATTTACCTGATGTCCAAACTAAGCCAAAATAGGACAGTTTAGGAAGTCAAATTTCGAGGCTTATAACTCAAGTTCTACTAAAGCAAATGAAATGGAATTTCTTGCTAATGAAAGCTTGTCCTGTTAGCTTTGATATGATACCTATTTTGTATGATTTTAGGTAGTTTTTGATTTTTAATGGATTTTTACTTTTAAGTATATAATACTGGCTAGCTGTAGGGTAAGCTGAGATAAGACTTAAATAAGTTGAGCTATACTTATCAAAATTAGATGGGACTAAAGAGGTTAGAAAATAGACACGTAACACTTCAACATATCCAAAATTCAACTCTAGATGAGTTAAAATGAATCTAAGGCTTAATTTCTAAAAATGGGTAGAGTTGAAGGATATGAGCAAGATTTCCAGAATTGAAGGATTTGGTACCTTAATGTATATATGAGTTCAATTAAAGTCTAAGTGTTCCAAATTCCATGTTGGTGCTTGAATGATTGATGCATTATATTTGATCTCTTACTGTGACTGACTATCTACTGAGACTGGCACTATTCATGGAAAAACAGATCCGATCCATTATGTTGTTGAATTTTTGGTAGAATTGTAAGGAAGTTATGAGCCTTTATATGTTATGAATATGTATGTGGAAATCATGTATGCAAGGATATATGAAAATAAATGATGAAATATATGTATGAGTGAATTCAGCATGTCTATGCTTGATTATGTATGAAAATGAAAGGATATGAATATATTAAATGTGGATCCCTTCACTTGGAGGCGGTTATGAGATCCCTCCTTGTGAAGGTAGTTGAAGGATAAAGATGTGGGTCCCTCCATGTGAAGGAAGTTGAAAGATATAAGGAAGGTCTTATATCCCTAAGGAAAGTGACATGGCGATCACGCTTTGATGGGGTATGACATAGCGATTATACTCTGGAATATGGCATGATGATCCCACACCCTAAGGCATGTGACATGGCGATCACATTCCGATGGAGTATGATATGGCAATCATACTTTGGGACATGGCAGGATGAATATATTCCTAAGGAATGTGACATGATGATCACACACCAATGGAGTATGACATAGCGATTGTACTCTGGAATATGTATGACAAGTAAAGAAAGTAAACTAAGGGTGTGATCCTTCAAAAGGGAAGGTGACCCAAAGTATGCTCCCCTCACCCACATGAGGCATGGTATGACCCAGCTAGTGTAAATACCGAGAAGTTATGGGGGCGACGAGTTAAGAGAAGCTTATAACACAGCCATACATGTGTTATGTAATTATAATTATACCAATGTACACTATTATGATATCCCATGTTTTATTAAGGCTGAGCTTGTTTTATCTATTTATGCAGTGAGTTTTATTCTAAATATGAAATATTGCCAATGTGAATTAAGTGCATGAGATCAAATAAATTCTGCTTCGGACTATATGTTTTCAAACTATAAAACAGAACAGTTCGTATAATGTATTCACTTTTTATAATAAACTGAAGCAGCTGGAGATAATAACGATGATATGATATGAAGTTTCTTAATGAATCCTACTGAGAATTTATAATTCTCAACTCTATTTCTGTGTTATCTCCAGATAGCCCGAAAGGTCTTGAAGATGGCTGAGGCTGAAATGAAATAAGGTCCATTCAGGTAACAATAACAACTCTTGGGTGTGGTGCTATGACTTAAGCATAATACTGTATTTGGGAGGATGTTACAACGGCTACTTGATTGAGTAAGTCCTAACTAAGAGTTCTATCGTACAGCATGGCCCTCTTTTGGTAGTGTGCAGCATTGGGTCATAGACTTAGCCATATGTATATCGGTTAGTTTGAAATGTCCTCTGAGGACCCCATAGGATCGATTTGACTGACACGGGCCTTCTTTTTGGTACACCGGCCCCACTTATGTATCCTATTTTACATCTGTACATAAACTGAAGCGTTGGCTTCTATATATATCTACATATGCAGTTGATGATATATTACTTATTCTTATCTTCTTTGTTACGTTTTATTAAGCTTTATTACATCCTACGATGTTGAGCACGTTCATTATATAACGCACTATTTCACCTGTTTATAAAAAAAAAAAAAAAAAAAGAGATGTGATATGATAAATAAATAGTAAGCAGAGTATCAATACGGTAACATAATCTACTTAATTTCATGCTATGGCTTAAGTATAATATTAAATTGGTAGGGTGTTCCAATTTTTTGGTATCAGAGCAATTCATCCTACCTGGATCTGGGATGGGCTGGTTGTTCTTCAGAGGAGGCATACTCTGAAAGTTTAGGAAGGCTATGCTTTAGGTCCTTACATGATAAGGACATAGATATCTATGCATGGCAGCCTTATTGTATGTTGCAATTTATTTGTTGCACTTGATGACATATTGAGCCTGATCACCTCAATATGAAATTCCATGTAGGCAGGAAACTACGATATTCAGCTGGCTTACTAGGAATAAAGAAATTTTAAGGACAAATTTTTTTTTAGGAGGGTGGTAATATAACATCCGCCGAAATTTTCTTATCATTTTTCGCCTAATTATTTGGTTTTTATTGAATAATTGAAGTTAATTAAAATTTGACTAAATATTTATTTAGGACCAATTAATTAGCAATTAATTGAGTTTAGATATGAGAGAATTATGTTAGAAGCATAGGAGATTTCGTAGAAATTTCTCAAAACCAATTACCGATTTAAATGAACTCGGTAAGATTATAGTATTTTAAATTGTCGGAACTGAACCTATAGGATTTTACACTCAATAACCCTACATCAAGTGGCTGAGAACTCAACCACTTAACCTTTTAAGGGTGGCACAACAAAGGCCGCAAAGAAAGGGAGACATGGCTGAAAATTGACCACCAAGTATCATCCAATCAAAGCCCCCAACTCTAACTACTTCCTCAAAACCTTAATAAGATATTCCTTTCCTCTTCCCTTCAGCTGATTTCGCCTCCTTCTCCCTCTTGTTCCAGCCTTCTTCTTCTCTTCTCCTCAACCTACTCCATCAAACCTTCAAGATTTGTCAAGGATCCATCAATCCAAACTCAAATTCAGCAAGATCACACCTAAAGGAGGTAGGATTCAATTGCTATTCTTAATTTCTCTGAACTATGGCTACATGAAATTTCACTCTCTTTTGCTTATTTGATGATATATTGGATGTATTTGATAGTTTATAGTTGGATTAATTTGAAATCTTGATGTTGGAATTAAAGTTAGAAGGAGAAAACTAGAAGAAGTAGAGAATTAAGATGTTGTCTAAGTAAGAAACCTCACGGCAGTCCATATGGCAGAGTGTACAGCTCCGCCTATAGCCGTTCAAATTTGATGAAACTATTTTTATATGAAACTAGACATTCACGACTTTCCATATATATATATATATATATATATATATATATATATCATATAAGGTCATTGGATTAGTATTGAGAGAGATATGGATTTTTGAAGTTTGAACTAGAAATCAGAACTTTTATCCGGACAATATGAGTTGAGAAGAGTGTAACTCACCCTACACAACTTCAATTTGAGTGAAACTAACTTTGTTAGAAAGGTTACACATAGGAGAACATCCCATAAAAATTTTAGAGTTAGATATGGTCCCGTTTGCTCCCAATGGTTCAAAGAAGTTGCCGTATGTCCAAATCGAGCCAAAATAGGGTAGTTCAAGAAGTCAAATTTTCGGGCTTATAACTCGAGTTGTACTAAAGCAAATGAAATGAACTTGTTGCAAATGAAAGCTTATCCTGTTAGCTTTAATGTGACACCAATTTCATATGATTTGAGTTAGTTTCCGATTTTTAGTGGATTTTTATTTTTAGGTGTGTAATTTTGGCCAGTCTCAAGGCAGGCCGGGATAAAACTTAAATAACTTGAGCTATATTTATCAAAATTAGATGACACTAAAGAGGTTAGAAAATAGACACATAACACTCTAACATATCCGAAATTGAGGTCCAGATGAGTTAAAATGAAATTATGACCTGATTTACAAAAATCAGGTTGAATGCAAGTGCTGAGACAGCAACCATGTATCAATTACAATGATTGTGCTATGAATTTGATGTGTGAAATATGAATAAAATGTTATGAGTTCTCTAAAAAATTGGTGTTCTGAGTATTGGCATTATTCATGGAAAAGCGGACACTTTCCGTTATGTTGTCAAAAATTTGGTAAAGCCTATACATGAGTTATAATATATATTGAGAACCATGTGCATTTGCCAGGAGTCCATAAAGGTTATGTTATGAGTTCATAAAGGTTATGTTTTGATGAAAGTTCCATGATACTTGGACCAGCCCAGAATTAAAGTTAAGGGGAATAGATCGGTGAGAAAGTCGGGGAAAGTAAACCTGGCATTCCTATATAGGAACGAACTCGATCCTGAAAAGCAGACTATTATCTAGGAGTCTGAATGGCCAAGAACTCCCAGGGGACCAAGGAATGGAAAAAGTTTATGAAGATAAGTTCAAGAATGAGTTTTGCATGGTCACATTGAATAGTCATTATAATTTGATTACAGTTTGACTGTTATATTTTACTTACTGCTGTTTGTTCATTTATTCTACTTATTATTCTATTTCTTATACTGTCTTAAGTAAAGTAAAATCTTGCCTCAGACCAGACGCTTTCTTAAACTTATTAAATATGGACAGCTCAATTTGATCTCATGTTTTCATAATTAAATAAAAAATGAGGCAACTGAGAATGAATGTGATGTCAAAGGAATACCATGCATGAACCGTACTGGGAATTTCTTTAAATTCTCATCTCATTTTATATTTCCGCGTCATTCTCAGATGGTGGTGATGGACTCGACAGCTATCCTATTTATTGAGATTCCCAACTTGCAGCTCCACCATGATCTCATAGTAGATTCGTTGTACATAGCCGGCTCCTGCAATTTCCGTCTCAACCTTTTTAGTAATAGAAATTTTGCTGTTCCCCTATTCTACCCTGCTTTTGACCTTGCCACACCATATATTACGATCCCATTGCACATAGCACATCATCCTCCAGCACTTGTAGCTCCTGCTAGCCCTCCACCAGAGTCGCCTTCGTAAGTGGTTCTAGGCATTCCGCTCAATTTTGAGAGCGACCCTTCCGAGGTCACCGGCTCATCATCCTCCTCCTTGGGACCCAGTATGGACTACTTCCCAGCCGGGTCTGGTGTGGCCAACAGCTACCTGACCGAGTAGGTCCTAACTGAGAGTTCTATTATACAGCATGGCCCTCTTTTGGCAGTATGCAACATTGGGTCATAGACTTAGCTGCATGTATATTGGTTAGTTTGGAATGTCTCTGAGGACCCCATAGGATCATTTTGACTAATACGAGCCTTCTTTTTGGTGCACCGGCACCACTTATGTATCCTATTTTACATCTGTACATAAACTGAAGCGTTGGCTTCTATATATATCTATATATATAGTTGATGATATATTACTTATTCTTATCTTCTTTGTTGCATTTTATTAAACTTTATTACACCCTACGACGTTGAGCACGTTCATTATACAATGCACTTTTTCACCTGTTTATAAAAAAAAAAAAGATGTGATATGATAAATAAATAGTAAGTAGAGTATCAATATGGTAACACAATCTATTTACTTTCATGTTATGACTTAAGCATAACATTAAATTGGTAGGGTGTTACATATTTCCTGTGTTCCGAGTTCCGATACTTGTAACATCCTCATTTTCATCTAAGCTAATTAGCTCGGTGTCTCTAGCTAATTAGAGGGGTTAGCGATTAATTAAAAGATTAATCGACTAATCTTGAGAGTAAGGGCTTAGTAAATTAAAGGCAAGTCAACAAGATAAGTGAAAGTCAATGACTAATTAGAAAATTTAACAATTGAAACATAATGCATTAAAGGTTACAATTAAAAGCCTAATGGCCTAATCCTTGTTAATTCATGACTTAGAATATAAAATCAAGGTGACCTAACCTTATTAACTAAGAGCATGACAAGCATCACATCCCAATCACATGGAAAATTAGCCCTTACACCCTCTTTACATAATTAATGAGGAAAATCCTTATCAATAAAAATGTGTTAAGGTGTAATTGAACCAATCAAATTAATTAACATTTAGATAATTGTAGCAATTGTAAAAATGTTGAAACTTCTTTAATTATTATTTGAAAGTTTGGTCAAAGCAAGAGTCATATCCAACCATCTATTTGCCTTCTCATCATACATCACTAGATCAAGAGTCTATATTAGTAGCATTCCTTGAGTCAAGACAAAGAGAGGTACTCTCCTCCATCAAGATTGTGACACTTGGAGTGACCATAGCCATCCAAGCCAAATCCCAAGAGAGGTCATGTTTTAAAATGAGGTTTTCAAGCATATAAAATACATTAAATCTAGATTTAAAATGAGGGAGATATGATTTTTCATAGTGGACTATTCTTGGATGGGTTTCTGTTTGGGCAGTCCGCACTAAAAATCTTATAACTGAAACTACAAAAACTATTTTTGAGTGGGACCAAGTTTGTTAGAAAGCTAAGACATAGAAGAACACCCCCATAAAATAGTTTTGTTAGATTCCATGTGAGAAACTTCCAGTGAAGTTGACAAGCCATTGATCCGAGATGAACTTTCAAGTCTGAACAATTAGAAAAAATGTGTATAACTCAAGTTACAAAATGAATTTTTGAGTGGGGTTTGTTTTGTTTAAAAAAAGACTCAGAGAAGCATAATCATACCAAAATTCGAAGCAAAAGAGTAAAAGGTGAAATTATGGTGAATTTTTGAAGTTACTGCCCCACTGTAAAAGTAAAACTGGTTATGGTAAAAGTTAAAGGTTAATGAGAAATAAGCTCTAAGACATTAAGACCCTCACATTAAGTATTAGAAAACCTTCATAATTCAACTCAAAAGTTTCCAAAGGGATAATAGATAAAATTGGCCCTATGCCTAATAAAAGAGTTTATACAAGAGGCTATCTCAATTAAAAGCTTGCACCAAATTTATTAAGCTAAGCTCATAAAACTTTGGTTGAGAATATGCCTATGTTTATGTGCAAGCAAGCTGTTATGATGATGGTGGATGATGATAATATGAGTATGATATGTTGGTGATATGATGTTAACGATATGTGATATTGGTTTTTCCGTTTGGCAAAATTTTGGGAAGCTTTGGCCTAGCCAGATTATCTTGTAAATTCAGAAAATTGTGGACTTAGAAATATTTTGCATCATAAGCTTTAATAAGAAGAGATTTAATGAAGCGTGTGATCCTTCAAAAAAGGAAGGTGACCTAATTTAAGCTCTCTTTACCCGCGACTCACATGAGGCATGGCATGACCCAGCTTGTGTGAGTATAGGGGATAGGGCTTACATGAGGCATGGCATGACCCAGCTAGTGTAAGTACCGAAATTCTATGGTGGTGATAGCCACAGTATGAGCTCATTACCACTTATGTTTAGTGGGTGAAAAGAAAAAGAAAAAGACTTAAGATAAAGGTTATGTGGAGAAAAGAGAAGGACCTCGGTCTGACCCAAGTAAAGAATGAAACTCTCAAGATGTTCATGCATGATACGAATTGTCATATAATTTCTTATGTATACCAAGATGTTAGCATATGAGAAATATGTATTTAAAATGGAACTCGCTTCAGACATTGATGTTTTCAAAAACCTAAGAATTGACCCTGTTGAATGCCCACTGTTTTCATTTATAAAACCGAAGTGGCTGGGACGATGACGATGACACTTATGTGTCTGGTTCGAGTCCCACTAAGAAATTTTATTTCGCACTCTAGTTGTCTTTCCGTTTCGTCACCAGATACCTATGGCACATCCGGTGGAGTGGAGTATGGACCTTCCCTACCTTGAGTGGGCCTACGACGTGGATGCTCAGGCTATTGTGGCCACGACCACGACAGTAGTTCGCACACATTTTTACCTGGGTCGTATTTTTGAGGGAGAAGAGCCAGATGTCCCGCCAACCCCCATACACGTTTCTTCGGCTCACCTTGGACCGCCGCTGGGTCCTTGGGATTTTTCGCCTAAGCCATTGCCAGATATCGAGATGGAGCCGATGTCTCCAGGCCCGCCTGTAGCCGGGCCCGTGCCACCACCGGAGATCCCCGTGATTGACGTGAGTTCCACGGCCACTCCTAGGGCCACAGCCGCTTTGTCGCCGCTCCCTGAGTATCACCCCGCCACATCTGAGGAGGATCCCTCTGAGGAACAGTCTTCGGTGGCCAGCTATACTCCAGGTCGTCGCGTTCGTCGCATTGAGGTGATCAGTAGGCACCCTCACATTATCCGTACTCCTCACGTCTCCCGAGGCCCAGGAGCAAGGGGGACCAAGCACTCGAGGACTTGAGTCCATTCGATCGAGGGGCAGGGAAGGGGCAGAGAAACCAGCATGTGTCTACATGGGCCTATTTTTATTTGTGTTCCTTGTCCTATGTATTTCATTTTGTAATGAATATTGTCAGATTTGCTTACGTTCGATATTTTGGGGTCATGGCGTGACCATGAGTTTCTTTTTTATGTATTGTTGGATATTATGAGACTATTTATATCTATATGGTTATTTTAGTAATGTGAATACATGGTATTTCGATTTATCCATTGTTCCTTTAATTTATGACTAGAATTTATGCGACACGCTCGTTTATTGCTATCTTCTCGCGTAAGGCTTTATTTTTCAAAAAACGCTGCAAAGCGACGATGTATTTCAAAAAGAAAAATTTTACCGTATTTTTCGCGTAACTTAATTTCTAAATAAAGTTTTCCATGAGCATAAGTAACAACTAATAGAACGCCGTAATACAACTTAAGCGTAGTATGGGTTTATTAGGGTGTTACATTATGGTATCAGAGCAGTTCATCCTATTAAAGCCTGAGGTTGGATTGACTATGCTTCTAAGCATAACTCTACGTGCACTATGTTAAGTCATGCTCCGTATCCTATCTATATGATGGGATGTAGGGCTTAGAATGTGTGACCGTCATGTGAAATTGCCTTTAGTTGCTGTCATGCTTATGCTTAATATTGGGCCTGATCAACTTGATATTTTTGTTTTGGTGTTTAGGAACTAATGGCAACTTGCAGACGTTTCACCAACGAGCCTAGTGACAGCACAAACATCACTGATTTCATGAGGACTTTTCAACAAATGGCGAACACAATGCAAGCTCAAGCTATAGTAGCTGAACACATGATGGATCAGCTAAACCGAAGGTCTGAAGAGTCCGTTGGTGGAAACGGAGCAAGTATTGAGTATCAGAATTTCTCGGAGTTTCACAAGGCCAACTCGCCCAGTTTCAAAGGGGCTTTCAACCTTGAAGAAGCAGATGAATGGATTAAGGAGATCGAAAAGATCTACTCTGTTTTGACTTGCTCGGAGACCCAAAAGGTAGCCTTTGCTACTTATACGCTGAAGGCAGATGCCGAATTCTGGTGGAAGGGAGCGAAGAGCTTGATGGAGAGCGACCATAGAGAGATCACTTGGGATGTCTTCAAGGCAGCTTTATATGAGAAGTACTTCCCGATGTCTATAAGGAATGCAAAGGAGATGGAGTTCCTGAGGCTCTACCAAGGAGGTATGAGCATTGCTGAATACATTGTGAAGTTTGAGGAGCTATGTAAGTTCTCCACACTTTATCAGTGGAACCCCAACGAGCACTGGAAGTGCATGAAATATGAAGGAGGTTTAAGGGCGGACATCCTGGCATTCGTGGCCTCGTTGGAGATTCGGAACTATGTGGCCCTTGTCAATAAGAGTCGCCTAGTGGAGGATTGCAACCGTAAGCTGGCAATCTAGAGGTCGAAGGCCCATAAGAGAAGGCAGGCATCTCAAGGGCAACACCCGAAGCAGCCCCCACAAAAGAAGCCCTACCATACTAAAGGTTCTAAGGGCAAGCAACCACAAAGGTCCTGCACCAATCCTCCAAGACCTACTAGCCAGCCTCCGAAGTCTGCAACAAATTCCGTCTGCTCTAAGTGTGGGAAGCAACACAAAGGGTTTTGCTATGCCAGACAAAACATTTGCTTCAAGTGTGGACAGCCCGGGCATTTCGCCAAGAACTGCACCAAGGACACATCTGCCCTAAACCGCAACGCCAAGGGAGGGTTTTCACCATGAGTGCTGAAGAGACCACGGAGTCTGATGATCTCATTCGAGGTATATGCGAAGTGAACGGTAACATCTTAATTGCACTGTATGACTCTGGTGCTACACATTCTTTTATTTCCCATGATTGTGTATGTAGATTGGGGTTATCTATTTCTGAAATGCCTTATATGTTGCTTGTTTCTACTCCTACTGGGAAACCAGTTAGAACTTGTCTATGTTGTTTGAAATGTCAAATCCACATTGATGGTAGAACCTACGAGTCTGATTTAATCTGCCTTCCTTTATGTGGTTTAGATATAATCTTAGGCATGGATTGGCTCTCAGCCAACCATATTATGTTAGATTGTACTGCCAAGTCAATCGTATTCCCTTCTTTACCTTCTAAACTTATTAGTCTAAGCTTAAAACCCGTTGTGTTATACTGTTGTAAGACTGAGAATCAAGAATACGTTCTCCTATCGGCTAGTGAGGTTGAACTAGAGCAAGCTCTTGATGAGATTGTTGTGGCGAATGAGTATCCTGAAGTCTTTCCTGAGGATCTCCCTGAGTTTCCCCCTGAGAGAGAGATAGAGTTTTCCATAGAATTAGTGCCAGGAACTGGATCAATATCTATTGCACCCTACCGAATGTCCCTTTTGGAGTTAGAGGAGCTAAAAGCCTAATTGGAGGAGTTGCTGGAAAAGAAGTTTATGAGACCAAGTGCCTCACCTTGGGGAGCCCCGGTGTTATTTGTCAAGAAGAAGGATGGAAACATGAGGCTGTGCGTAGATTATCGATAGTTGAACAAGGTCACAGTGGAAAAACAAGTACCCCTTACGAAGGATAGATGACCTGATGGATCAACTCAAAGGAGCAATGGTGTTTTCAAAGATAGATCTAAGGTCGGGATATGATCAAATTAGAGTGAAGGAGGAAGATATTCCCAAGACGGCCTTTAGGACTAGGTATGGGCATTATGAGTTTAGAGTAATGTCGTTTGGATTGACCAATGCCCCGGCTGTGTTTATGGATTGTATGAACAGAATCTTTAGGCCATATCTGGATAAGTTTGTGGTCGTCTTTATAGATGACATCCTCATCTATTCAAAGACGAAGGAGGAACACGAAGAGTATCCTAGGATTGTGCTGGAAATCTTAAGGGATAAGAAGCTTTATGCGAAGTTGTCGAAGTGTGAATTTTGGCTAGAAGAAGTGAAGTTTTTGGGTCATGTCGTGTCTAAGGGAAGGATATCCATAGATCCAAGCAAAGTGGAAGCTGTAATGAACTGGGAGAGACCTACGACAGTGACGGAGATTCAGAGTTTTCTCGGCCTAGCCAGATATTATCGGAGGTTTATAAGGGGATTTTCTCAGATATCCCTACCTTTGACTAAACTCGCTAGGAAGAATGTTGCTTTTGTGTGGACTGAAGAGTGTGAGAAAAGTTTTCAAGAGTTGAAGGCGAAGTTGACTTCCACACCTGTACTAGTTCTGCTTGACCCTAAGGGAGCCTTTGTGGTTTACTGTGATGCCTTTGGAAGAGGTTTAGGTTGTGTTCTGATGCAAGATCGTAATGTGGTAGCATACGCTTCTAGGCAACTAAAACCTCATGAAGTTAATTACCCAACCCATGACCTGGAATTAGCGGCCGTGGTATTTGCCTTGATGGTATGAAGGCACCATTTATATGGAGTTAGGTTTGAGGTGTTTTCGAATCACAAGAGTTTGAAGTACTTGTTTGATCAGAAGGAGCTTAACATGAGACAGAGGAGGTGGATGGAATTCTTGAAGGACTATGATTTCGGGTTGAACTACCACCCTGGTAAGGCTAATATGGTGGTAGATGCACTGAGCCGCAAGTCATTACACGCGTAGTGGATGATGGTCAAGGAAGCGGAGTTCATTGAGAGCTTTGGAGACCTGAACCTCGGAGTTGCCCTGACCCCTTATAGCATAAGGTTGAATCTGATCAAGGTGACAAGTGAGTTCAAAGGACAAATTATGCAGGCTCAGGAAGAGGATGAAGAGTTCTTAAGGATAGTAGCCCAGGTGAAGGAGGGAAGGTTGAAAGGATTTACTCAAGGCGTTGATGGCATGTGGAGGTATCAAGGGAGGATATGTGTACCTGCTAAGGATGACTTGAGGAAGATGATTGTAGAAGAAGCTCACAAAGGTCATTTTACCATGCATCCTGGCATGATAAAGATGTACCAAGACCTCAAGAGGATATTTTGGTGGCCAGGTGTGAAACGAGATGTAGCACATGTGGTGAGTAAGTGCTTAATTTGTCAAAAGGTGAAAATTGAGCACCAATAACCCTCAGGCATGCTGCAGCCATTGGGGATCCCTGAATGGAAATGGGATGGAATCTCTATGGATTTCGTAATGGGTTTACCCCAAACACAAGCTAGATTTGATGCCATATGGGTTGATATGGATAGATTGACAAAGTCTGCCCACTTCTTACCCATAAGAGCGAATTATCCTTTGGATAAGCTAGCCCGGCTATACATCCAAGAGATTGTAAGACTGCATGGAGTACCTGTAACCATTGTGTCTGATAGAGATCCAATGTTTACCTCTAGGTTCTGGGGAGCCTTGCAAAAGGCATTTGGGACGAGACTTTGCTTAAGTACAGCCTACCACCCCCAGATTGATGGGCAATCAGAAAGAACCATACAAACTCTAGAGGATATATTGAAAGCATGTGTAATGGACCGACTTGGAAGTTGGGATAAACACTTACCCCTCTTCGAGTTCGCCTACAACAATAGTTTCCATGCTAGCATTGGGATGGCGCCTTATGAAGCCCTGTATGGTAGAAAGTGCCAATCTCCGCTTTGTTGGTATGAACCGGGTGAGCAAAGCCTCTTAGGGCCTGATCTGGTTAGACAAACCACCGAACAAATTAAGAGGATAAGGGAAAGGATTCTTACTGCACAGAGTCGTCAGAAGAGCTATGCGGATAAGAGGAGAAAGCCAATCGAGTTCCAAGAGGAAGAACACGTATTCTTGAAAATCACTTCTACAACAGGCATTGGTAGGGCCCTTAGAGTCAAAAAGTTGAGCCCTCGTTTTCTTGGCCCTTTTGAAATCTTGAAACGAGTAGGAACAGTTGCCTATCAAATAGCATTACCACCCCATTTGTCAAACCTTCACAATGTTTTCCATGTCTCCCAACTGAGAAAGTACAACTCCGACCCTAATCATCTTCTTGAGCCAGAAAGTGTACAGTTAAGGGAAGACTTAACCTTCGACCTACCGCCTATGAGAATCATAGATAGGAAGGTCAAATAGTTGAGGAACAAGTCTATGCCCTTAGTAAAAGTGGCCTAGGGAAGAGGAAACTTGGAAGAGCACACAAGGGAACTTGAGGCAGAGATGCAAAGAGATTTTTTCCACCTGTTTTCAGGTAACGAATTTTGAGGGCAAATTTTTTTTCAAGAAGGGGAGAAATGTAACATCCCCATTTTCATCTAAGCTAATTAGCTTGGTGTCTCCGGCTAATTAGAGGGGTTAGCAATTAATTAAAAGATTAATCGACTAATCTCGAGAGTAAGGACTTAGTAAATTAAAGGCAAATCAACAAGATAAGTGAAAGTCAATGACTAATTAGAAAATTCAACAATTGAAACATAATGCATTAAAGGTTACAATTAAAAGCCTAATGACCTAATCCTTGTTAATTCATGACTTAGAATATAAAATCAAGGTGACCTAACCTTATTAACTAAAACTTTGAATATGATGGTGAGATAAAACATGAAAATGGTGATTTGAAGTGGTGTAACAACTTCTCCATAAGTTTGATATGTAAAACACAAAAAACTAGTTAAGCTGGAATTCTAGCAGTCTGTAATGTGTATAGTATAACTCATCCTACAAAACTCAAAATGTAATGAAACAAATGTTGTGAAAGTAGACTCAAAGGGGTTTTCAAGCATATAAAATACATTAAATTTGGATTTAAAATGAGGGAGATATGATTTTTCAAAATGGGCTGTTCCCAGATGGGTTTCTGTTTGGGCAGTCCGCACTAAAAACCTTATAATTGAAGCTACAAAAACTATTTTTGAGTGGGACCAAGTTTGTTAGAAAGCTAAGACATATAAGAACACTCACATAAAAATATTTTTGTCAAATTCCATGTGAGGAACTCCTAGTGAAGTTGACAAGCCACTAATCTGAGATGAACTTCCAAGAATAAAATATGCACAACTCAAGTTACAAAATGAATTTTTGAGTGGGGTTTATTTTGTTTAAAAATAGACTCAGAGAAGCATAATCATACCAAAATTCGAAGCAAAAGAGTAAAAGGTGAAATTATGGTGAATTTTTTAATTTACTGCCCCACTGTAAAAGTAAAACTAGTTATGGTAAAAGTTAAAAGTTAATGAGAAATAAGCTTTAAGACATTAAGACCCTCACATTAAGTATTAAAAAACCTTCATAATTCAACGCAAAAGTTTCCAAAGGGATAATAGATGAAATTCGCCCTATGCCTAGTGAAAGAGTTTACACAGGAGGCAATCTCAATTAAAAGCTTACACCAAATTTATTAAACTAAGCTCATAAATCTTTGGTTAAGAATATGCCTATGTTTATGTGCAAGCATGCTATTATGATGATGATGGATGATGATAATATGAGTATGATATGTTGATGATATGATGTTAACGATATGTGATATTGGTTTCTCTATTTGGCAAAATTTTGGGAAGCTTCGGTCTAGCAGTTATGCTGCCAAAATTCTGTAAAAATTGTGGACTTAGAAATATTTTGCATTATAAGCTTTAATAAGAAGAGATTTAATAAAGTGTGTGATTCTTCAAAAAAGGAAGGTGACCTAATTTAAGCTCCCCTCACCCATGACTCACATGAGGCATGGCATGACCCAGCTAGTGTGAGTATAGGGGATAGGGCTTACATGAGGCATGGCATGACCTAGCTAGTGTAAGTACCGAAATTCTATGGTGGCAACGGCCACGGTATGAGCTTATTACCACTTATGTTTAGTGGGTGAAAAGAACAAGAAAAAGACTTAAGATAAAGGTTATGTGGAGAAAAGAGAAGGACCTCGGTCCGACCCAAGTAAAGAATGAAACTCTCAAGATATTCATGCATGATACGAATTGTCATATAAGTTCTTATGTATACCATGATGTTAGCATATGAGAAATCTGTACTTAAAATGGAACCCGCTTCGGACATTGATGTTTTTGAAAACCTAAGAATTGAACCTATTGAACACCCACTGTTTTCATTTATAAAACCGAAGTAGCTGGGACGATGACGATGACACTTATGTGTCAGGTTCGAGTCCTATTGAGAAATTTGATTTCTCCCTCTAGTTGTCTTTCCGTTTCATCACCAGATACCCATGGCACATCTGGTGGAGTGGAGCATGGACCCTCCCCACCATGAGTGGGCCTACGACGCGGATGCTCAGGCTATTGTGGCCACGACCACCACAGTAGTTCGCACACATTTTTACCTGGATCGTATTTTTGATGGAGGGGAGCCAGATGTCCTGCCAACCCCCGTAGACGTTTCTTCGGCTCACCTTGGACCGCCGCTAGGTCCTTGGGATTTTCCGCCTGAGCCGGTGCCAGATATCGAGATTGAGTAGATGTCTTCGGGCCTGCCTGCAGCCGAGCCCGTGCCACCGCCGGAGATCCCCGTGATTGACGTGAGTTCTACGGCCACTCCTAGGGCCACAGCTGCTTCGCCGCCGCTCCCTGAGTATCACCCCGCCACATCTGAGGAGGGTCCCTCCAAGGAACAGTCTTCAGTGGCCAGCTATACTCCAGGTCGTCACATTCATCACATTGAGGTGATCAGCAGGCACCCTCGCATTATCCGTACTCCTTACGTCCCCCGAGGCCCAGGAGCGAGGGGGACCAAGCACTCGAGGACTTGAGTCCATCCGATCGAGGGGCATGGAAGGGGCAGAGAAACCAGCATGTGTCTACATGGGCCTATTTTTATTTGTGTTCCTTATCCTATGTATTTTATTTTGTAATGAGCCTTGTCAGATTTGCTTACGTTCGATATTTTGGGGCCATGGCGAGACCATGAGTTTCTTTTTTATGTATTGTTGGATATTATGAGACTATTTATATCTATATGAATGTTTTAGTAATGTGAATGCATGGTATTTCGATTTATCCATTGTTCCTTTAATTTATGACTGGAATTTATGCGACACGCTCGTTTATTGCTATCTTCTCGCGTAAGGCTTCACTTTCCAAAAAACGCTGCAAAGCGACGATGTATTTCAAAAAGAAAAATTTTACCGTATTTTTCGCATAACTTAATTTCTAAATGAAGTTGAGTTTTCCACGAGCATAAGTAACAACTAATAGAATGTCATAATATGACTTAAGCATAGTATGAGTTTATTAGGGTGTTACAATACTAACCTTACCCAATCTAGTTCTCTTATTTCACTATGTCCAAAGCCCTCGCTTTATAGGTCCCTTTCAAATTTTAAAGCAAATTGGGCCAGTTGCATATCGAGTTGCTTTACCTCCGCATTTATCAAATCGTCATAATGTTTTGCATGTTTCTTAACTCAGAAAATACCAACCTGATCTTGCTCACTTTTTGGAACCTGAATCAATCTAGTTAAGGGATGACTTAACTTTTCATGTACCTCCAGCACGGATAGTGGATAGGAGCATCAAACACCTTCGAAACAAAGCCATACAGCTAGTGAAGGTGGTGAAGGTGGCATGGGGACATGAAGACTCAACAGACTATATGTGGGAGTTAGAATCTGATATGAGGAGGGAACATCCCGAATTATTCTCAGGTACCAAATTTTGAGGACAAATTTTTTTTTAGGAGGGTAGAATTGTAACATCCGAAAAATTTTATCGTTAACAACTGAGTTATTCAATTTTATCGAATGAGTGAATTTAATCAGAATTTGATTAAACATTTACATAAAGCCAATTAAGTGTTATTTAAAAGGATTAGGCTTGATGGAATTAGATTAGGAGTATAAAAAACCCCACAGAAAATTTTCAAACCAGTTTTCCGATTTAAGAGAAATCGGTAACATTTCGGTATTTTAAACTATCGGAACCAGACCAATAGAAATTTTTCTATGAGTGCCCTAGGATCAATGGCTAGGATTTAGCGAAACCACCCCCTCATGTGGTGCCTTAATCAGCCATTGAGGGAGGGAAGCTAAACCAAAATTGATGATGAAGTTGAATCCACCAATCAAAGCAAAGTGCCTCCAAAAAATCTCTACCTTTTCTTTTCTTCCCCTTTTATGAATTTCGGCCACTCCCTTGCTGAAGCTCCCTTCATTTCTCTTCTCCTCACTCTCATCTCTACTCCATTTCCATCTCTTTTTCAAGTCTTATCACAAGTTGCTTCCATCAAAGACACAAAATCAACGCAAATTCAACTAGACAAGGTAGGAAATCCTACTTCTCTTCTTACTTTCTCTGATTTGGGGCTGCATGGTGATCATGTATAACCCAAGATATTGATGTTATGTAGAGTGATGATGATGGTTTATGACTAATTTTGCATGTATGTTGTGATTAAAATTGGAATTGATAACAAATAGCTTGAAGAAGGGAGACAAACCTAGAAGCTGTTAGGGTTTTCCTCGGCGGTCTGTACGGCAGAGTGTACGGTTCTGCCTATTGCCATTTAAATTTGATGAAACCATTTTTATATGAAACTATACATCTAGGGCTTTCCATACATATATCATATAAGGCCATTGTATTAGTATAGAATTAGTTATGAATTTTTGAAGTTTAAACTAGAAATCTGGATCCTTATCCGGGCAGTATGAGTTGAGAAGGGTATAGCTCACCCTATACAACTCCAAATTGAGTGAACCTAACGTTTTTTGAAAGCTAACATGTAAAGGAATATCCCAAAAAAATTTCAGAACCAGATTCATAGCCATTTGTTCCCCATGCACCAAGGAATTTGACTTAAGTTTAAACTAGGCTGAATCAGGGTACACTAATAGCGTCAAGTTTCTAGACACATAACTCAAAATATACTTATGTAAACGACATGAGACTTAATTCATTTGAAAGCTTGTTCTGTTAAATTTAATTGGATATAAATTTCTTATAATTTCACCTAGATTTTTATTTTTAGTAAATTTTTACTTCTAAGAACCCCATTCTGGCTAAGAACAGGGCAGCTTGACGTAAAATATTTATATCTTGAGTTATACAAATCAAAATGAGATGGGACTAAAGGAATTAGCAACTAGACACATGAGGCTATGACATATCCAAAAATTGGACTTAAATGAGTTAAATTGAACTAAAAGTGGAGGATACCAAACTCTGGCAGAATAGGGGAGAATAAACTGAAAACCCTATTGATGCTTGAATTGAAATTGTTGAATGATGCTATAATATATATATATATATATATATATATATATATATATATATATATATATTTGCTGGTCCATATTGAATTGCAAGTTTGTACAATTATACTGGTTGTCTAGCACTATTCACAGGGAAGCAGACTCGATCCGTTATGCTGCCGAAATTTCAGTAAGAAATTCATATGTTGTGTAATTTACAATAGCATGAATACATGATATTTGAAAGAATCAAGTTAGATGTGCATTCAATTCATGATATTGTAAAGGATTCCATATCACTTAGGCTAGTCCCGAAACAAATTAAGGGGAATAGATCAGTGGGAAGGTCGGGGAAAGTAAACCCGGCAATCCTGTATAGGAACGAGCTAGGTCCTGAAAAGCGGACTATTACCCAAGAGTATATGGCCAATGACTCCCAGGGGACTAAGGATGGAAATAAGTTCTAACAAGCGAAAGCCTTCAAGGATAAGATGCATTTTCTAATTGCACATTATATGTATAGTGTAATGCTTCTTAATTGATTGTTCTAGATACCTATTTATTATTCTTAATATGCTATCGCTCCATTATTATTACTGTTTAATTGCATTAGTGTATCTGTTAGCTAAAATTGAGTTTGTTTTGACATATGTTTTACAAATAAGTATTTAAGTTAAATATTATTATTGTATCGTATTATTTGAAACTATTGAAAGACCAAAACAACTAGGAATGACAACGATGACAGATGTGTAGAAACTAGGAATTCCTACTGAGAAATCTTCATTTCTCACTCTACTGTATGTTTCCGCGTCATTCTCAGACCAAAGAGAACATAGCAACCGGAGTGCTATTCATTGAGTTCCCTGAGCTCCATATACACCTTGACCTGTTCCTGGACTTTGTATATATATCCGGCAGGTGTCAGTTTCGTCTTTATTTCTTTTTCCAGAGAGATTTTGCCGTTCCACTTATGCACCCACTTTTTGACCCCGTTGTCCCCTATATTGCCATTCCCCTTCACATGGCCCATCCCTTTCCACCACCACTAGCAGCAGCACCAGCAGCACCAGCAGCTCCAAGTTCCTATGGCCCTTCCTGCCTCGCCACCATAGTAGATGCTCTCAGCCTCTATCAAAGGAGGATCCGTCTGAGGCAGCGAATTCCTCTTCCTCATCCTCTGCTCCGAGCATGCGCCACCCTCCTGCAAACGCCAGCATGGCGAATGGGTTTTTTTCTTCAGATTCCATTTAGATAGTGGGTTTGCCATAGCGGTAGTAGATGTACAGAATGACCCTCTTTTGGCCGTCTGGGTCATGGACAGATGGGTAGAAGTTAGGGGGGTATATGAAATGTCCCATGGGGACCATCTGGGGTACTGTTCATAGAGACTGGCCATTTTGTTTTGAGGTAGTGGCCTCATTTTTTTTACCCTGTATCATTTTGACAAACATTGAAAACAAATGTCTATGTATATATTTATAATGCATTTTACAATAGTTCTGTCTTTATTGCATTTTTATTTATGTTACGTTATTTACAGTACACCAATTAACTAGTATTTATTTCGTCGTCAAGCATAAAATTTTGTTACACGAATAATCATCTTTATGTGGGTAACTAATAATGATACAGAAAATAGAATTTAATCAGCACTACACGTAATCACTTATTAGATAATTTATTATGACTTAAGTATAATATCTTGTCTGGTAAGGTATTACAATGAGCAACTCTAAGAAATAGCAAGCTATTGAACTCCAACTTGTAAACTTAGCTAGTTTCTTTAAGCAAAACCCTCATAAAACCATTGAAATGATGATATATGACTACGATGTTTCTATCATGTGAATTGGTTGACTATCGATATTGAAAAGCACTATTCATGGGGAGACGAATATAATACATTATGTTGCCGAATTTTCAGCAAAAGCTTATAAACGTATAATAGCTTATGTGATGAAAATTTATCATATGAATATAAAATTCCGTATTCAAGAATGTTTAAAAGTAAGTGCGCTATAATAGTATCTTCAATTGCACAGCTTACGAATTCTTCTAGAAACATCAAAATGATATAAACTAATTTTAGATGAAACTAGACATTTAGAGCTTTTCAACCATATGAATTGTAAGACCATCAAATAAGTATTAAGTGTGATATGATTTTTTGAAATTTATCCTAGATTTTTGGCTCTGGTTCTGACCAGAGTGGATTTTGCAAGGCATAACTCCCCCTGTACAATTTCAAATTGAGTGCATGCAATTTTTTAGAAAGCTTACACATATGGCAACATCTCATATAAATTTTAGAATCAAATTTAGTCCCTGTTGTTCCCAGTAGTTTATTGAAGTTGCCCCATGTCCTGACCGGGCTAGAACAAGGTAGCTCAAGTTAGCCAATTTCAACAGCTCATATATTGATTGCTTCTCACTCAAATGAAATGAAGACTTTTTGAAAATGGAAGCTAATTCAGTTAGATTTAAAATGATATAGGTTTCGAATCATTCCAAACAGTTTCTTATTTGTAGGAAATATTTACGTTTTAGTCCCTATATTTGCCTAACAACAAGATAGACCTAGGTTAAACCTTAATAACTTGAGTTATATTTATCAAAACTTAATAGGGCCAAAGAGGTTAAAAACTAGACAAACAACACCTGAACTTAGTGAAAATTCACTATTTAATACAGTACGTAGAAATTATGGCATATTTTGCAAAACCGAGCAAAATTTGGGACATTAGGCCAGCTAAGCAACTCTAAGAAATAGCAAGCTCTTGAACTCCAACTTGTAAACTTAGCTAGTTTCTATTAACAAAACCCTTATTAAACCATTGAAATGATAATATATGACAGTCATGTTGTCGTCATGTGAATTGGCTGATTGTCTATACTAAAGAGCACTACACATGGGGAAATGGATCTAATCTGATATGCTGCCAAACTTTTGGTAAAAGTTTATGTAGGTATAATAGCTTATGTTATAAAAATTTATGATATGAATATGAAATTCTACATGCAAGAGAATTTGAAAGTAAATGCACTATAATGGTGTCTGCACTTGTGCAATTTACAGATTCTTCTACAGACATCAAAA